>CM060426.1:88009392-92809392 GCA_030545235.1 Helianthus tuberosus | reverse complement strand
TTCTTTCATCAGATCTTTACTTTGAGCAGCAGTTGTAGGTCAGCCCTTTGCAAGATCAGCAGATAGGAGGTCAGCAGATATGAAATCACATTCAAGGGGAGAGATTTGTATGTAAACATCTGCTTATTCTGGATCCACTGCTCTGATCCAGTCTTGGCTTTAATTATCTGTTCCTCTGATAGGGTTCAATCCCAACACTTCAGATACTTTCTCTTCATCAAATGCCTTCATGCCTTCAACGGTTGGATAAATCCTGTAAATAACATAAGAAGTACATGAGTAACTTTTTAACAACCTGTTTACTCTCTCTGTTTCAATCCTCTGTGCTTCCAATTTCTGTTCCAACACAGCACACTTTTCAATATAATTGTTGACAACTTTCTGCTTTGTCATGAAAGCTCCTTGAAGTGTCTTCATTGCTGTTGCTTGTTCACTTCTTGTTTGATTGTACAGATTCATTGACTTATTAAGAACATCATAGGATTCTTTCAATCTGTTCATGTTGTGAATCAAAGTACTGTTTTGCTTTTTCACTGCTTCACAATTCTCACATTTCACCTGAATCTTTTGTGCATCAGCTTCTGTATCAACTTTAAAAACTGGAACTTCTTTTACTTTTCTTTTGATCACAGGAACTTCTTCATCATCACTGCTGACTTAATTTTTAGCTTTCTTCTTTTTCTTTTTAACTTTTCCATCATCACAGTCACTCTCTTCCATCATTCTTAAGTGCTCTTCCATTCTCCTTGCATAATAATCATCATCATTATCACTGTCTTCAGCAACTCGAGCAACAAAAGCTTTGTGATTTGAAGTTTTGTTAGGATCATAGTCATCCCAACTGAAATTTTTCCAGCTAAAACCTTCTGGTAGTCTTTCATCATCTTGATCTATCAGACATGCTTTGTTGTCAGCTGAAATATATTTATCCCAACTGGATCCTTTTGTTGACTTTTTATCATCTTGATTCACCATACAAGCTCTCTTTGATGACTCCTCGATTGCCTTCTTAGCATGTGTAGTTTGTGGTTCTTGTTGTTGTTGAGCAACTTGATGATAAATTGCTTTCCGATAGTAGTCATTGTTGTTGAACGGATTTTGAGTTCCACTTGCTTCGCGATTTATGCATTCTCTCTTGAAGTGTCCTTTTTCCCTGCAACAAAAACAAGTAACTTTAGATTTATCAAAACCTAAAGTAGAAACATTTGCATCACGGAAATCATCTCTTCCCGTAATTTGTTTAAACTTTTCGGCTCTCCTCAACACACTTTCCAAACACCACTTTATATCCATTAATTCCATCTCCTCAGCATCAATCTGATCGTAATCCTCTTTTGTCAACAATGGATTCCCGATCCGTCGTGCGACTAAGCTTCCATATGACTCTAATACAGTTACCAACAAAGACATGTGACTTTTTGCAACTTCTTCTGGGTAATCTTGATCATTTTCAAGATTTAATGCAATGTTGCATTTAATAACTTTGCCATTCTTTGTTGTTGACAAGTTTGAATCAAATGATGGATATGAAGAAAAACTTGTTTTGCTGATTGATCCTTTAAATGACCCCCCAGACGAACTCTTAGCATTGAATGCAGTTTCAACCTTTGGTGACATGTTGGTCTTATCACTAATACCTCCTTTGTAATAAAGACCGATATCTTGTTCTCCATCAAAATATTTCATTCTTGAAATCTTTCTTTGTTCCATTTCCTGAGCTTCAAGTTTTTCAATGAACTTACTTAGTGTCAAATTGCTAAAATATTTCTTATTTCTCAACATCATGAGATATGTGCCCCAAGTTTCATGTGGCAAAGCATCGGCCAACTTCTCAATCAATTCTTCATTATCTTTTGTGATGCTTACCCTCTTCATGTTGACTAGCAAATTGCAATATCTTTCGATAATATGCTTGGTACTCTCAGTTCTCAAACCACGAAATAGATCAAAATCCTTTTTCAAAAGTGATTTTTTGTTCTTAATCATTTCTTTGCTTCCAATAAACTTTGATTTTAAAGCTTTCCAAATTGAATAAGCAGTTCCATTGTGTTGCAATAAAACCAAGATATCTTCCTTAACGGTTTGATGTAATAAACTCGTCATCATCTTTTCATCTTTGTATTTCTTTTTCTCTTCTGCACTAAGATCTTTAATTGCAATAATCTCCTCATCATCAGTCATCGGTCTAACATATTTCATTTCAACACATTCCCAAGCATCCAAGTAATTTGCTTGTACCAAATTCTCAAATCGTTTCCCATCCTTTATACTCCTCAATGATCATGAGCTTTGGCGGTTTTTGCATAGTTCCTGTTTCATTTTCCAACATTGTGTTTTGTGCAATGCTAATCGGAGTTGCAAAGGCGTTGTAAAATTCCTCTTCCATATTTCGGTTTTCAAGAATTTACAAACAATCAATTTCAAACGAAATTAACTTTCACGCGAAATAACCTTTGGTGCGAAATAACCATGTTCAAACGAAATGACCTGCAATACAGCTTCAAACGAAATCAGTTCAAACGAAATCAGAATTTTACACGAAATAGGTAATTTCGTGCGAAATAACCAAACGAAATCTGGTTTCAAGCGTAATTAACTAATTTCGTACGAAATACTCATGCGAAATACTGATTTCGTGTGAAATCAACCAATATTTCAAACGAAATATAATTTCATGTGAAATCAAGAAGCTATTCCGTGCGAAATACTGTTGATGTCATCATCTCGAGCTGATTTTGTCAAAATTGATCAAGTTTTTGTCTGATTTTAAGTCTGAAACTTTCAAGGGTTTGTTAAAACACTATTGCGCGTATAATGTGTTAAATTCAAAGCATTTTGACCGTGAAAACTTGTTAATTTTGAAAAAGAAGGTGTAGAAATCAGATTTTGCAACTGGATTGGTATGAACTCTTCCTCCTGAGCTCTGATACCACTTGTAGGATCGTTTTACCGACCAAACGAGTCGTTCAGAAGAGATTTTGCTCAATACGAGAGGCGGAAACAAACGTATCAAGGTAATTCAGCTTGCAATTCACTTTAAACTGTCTTTTGATTGATTTGGCAAAGATTTACAGCGAGTAGACACTTCGGCAACAGTTCGGCACTGAAACCGGAAAGTTACAAATGACTTGGCACACCTAGTATTTATAGGAGAGCTAATTTCGGACAGAACTGCCCAAGCGAAATTAGTTTCACACGAAATCTAATTTCATGCGAAATACCCATGTAATTTCGTACGAAATAGCTAGTTGCTATTTCGTGCGAAATACCATCACACCCACATTTCTCGTTTTGCGTGCCCTGATCTATCTAAACAAATATAAGACTCGATACAAGACAAAGTCGACAGACGTATGCACTAACAAGAAATTTCAGACAAAGTTCTTATGGTCAAGATGCAAGAGTTAGAACAAACTAAAACATCTCCTGATAACAATGAGACCAAAGAAGCAACTCAGGAGTTAGCATTGGTCGAAAAGGAGTCAATTTTGTCAGAAAATGTGAAGTCCGAGTCCGATGGTAAATCAGAAAATGTGGAGTCCAAATTCGGGGAGAAATCTGAGTCCGAGTCCGGAGAGATTGGTAAAACAGAAAGTAAAAATGAGAAACAAGAAAATGCTTTTGAAAAGATTGATCCAATTCCTGAAACACCATGCGAAAACTATTTAAAACCCTGCATGGATTGTCTTGAAAAAGACAAACAGTTTCAAGAATTAAAAAAATATACTGACAACGTAAAATTTGATTTTAATGATGTGAAAGAAGCTTATGACACTTTATCACGTTCAATCAAAATGATTCAAAAGGAAAGTATAGAAAATAATAAAGCTACTAAGTTGTTCAAAGAAACTGTCACAGAAAAGCAGATGGAGATTAACATTCATCTAGACATAATTGCATCTTTGAAAAAGGAACTTGAATTGATGCGTATTGAAAAAGAAAGAGTTGATAAGAAATTGATCAGTTATATTGCTTCATCTTATGTTATTGATCAAATTGTTCCTCAACTACCTGATGCTAAACCTGCTTTCAACAATGTTCCACCCCCAATGTGGAATCATTATACACAGAAATATCCAGATGGGGTGGAAGCAGCTTTGAATCTCAAATTGAGAACTGTAGAGAATGAGTTACCGGGAAACATTTATGTTACATTCTCTCCATCTGACACTGACAACGAGTCACAAGTGATTAAAACTGTTGTAGACCAAGTGTTGGATGAAGAGAGTGACAACAGTGATTTTAAAACGGTTAAAACTCATTTTGAGAATTCAAGTTCAGATTCTGAAGATGACGGAAACTTTCTTGACAAGTTTATCCCAAAATCAGATAAAGTTGTGGATGACGATTCGATCATTGTGGTTTACACAATGACCGGAACTGATAAACTCTATACTGATTTTGAGTACCCGATTCAGAATGCGAACTTTCAAAATGTTGAAAAAGTTTTTAAACTTGTAGAAATTGATATTTCAGAAGTCAACAAAAACGAGTTTCTATCAAAACCTAAAAAAGCTTTTGTGAAACAACAACCAAACAACCCGGGAAAGAACGAATGGGTGGGTAACAATGGTCATAACATAAGACATGGTAATAATTTCAAAAGGAAAGGTGTCGGTTTTGAGAAGAAAATGGCTAAGAAAGAGATTAAGCTAAAAGAGAAATTGAGTGATGTGTTTGTCTGGCGGGTAAGAATACAATAGCTGAAAAAGATTATATCTTTAGTCAGAAAGCAGTTGACGATTTTAATGCAACCAAAAAGATAAGAGATGAGACCAAAATATCCACTTTTGTTGAATATGACAAAAGAATCTGTTATCGCTGCAATGAAATTGGTCACATGGCAAAACAATGTGTCAAATAGATACTAAAACCAGTTTTCCAAAAACCAAAACCAAAAGTTTCAAATTATGTTAAGGAAAAATCACCGATGGTATCCCCCGTGCGTATTCTGAAACATGGTGAACCATTGAAGTCTGAGGACAAACCAAAATCAACTTTTAAAATTGGTGAATCTTCAAAGCCTCAAAAGACTTCAAATGTTTATCCAAAAACAAAGACTTCTCAAAGTCAATCATGGGTGGAGAAACCTAAACAATTTTTTGATGAAAAGAAAATGGAAATGGTTTTAAAATCTGAATAAAAAATCTGTACAACCAACAATGAGAAAATTGAGTTCAAGTTGGATAAATTGATTGAAGAATTCCCACCTATCAAGGAGGGAGATTTAAAATCAAAACCAAAAGCTGATGTTCCAAACGTTATTTTCAACATTCCAAAAGTCGACATAGCTCATGATATTGTGTTTGGTAGTATACCAAATGTGGAAAAGTCTTGGGTATCGTTGTTTAAGTGAATGTCTTTGATGTGTGCAGGGGCTTCCGTGGTCAATTATTTCTAAGTGGATCATGGATAGCGGCGCCTCAAGGCACATGACGGGAATGTTAGCACTACTCTATGATTTCAAATCAATCTATGGAGGTTATGTTAGGTTTGCCGGAACTCAAGGAGGGAGAATTGTCAGAGAAGGATGAATGTCTGATTCTCAAACCAAGGTTTAAGATTCCTGAAGAAATGGTGTTGATGCATGTTCCTCATGAAAACGATCACTATATACTAGACATGAGTGTTGCAACAACATCGGATAAAAAGGCACAGTGTTTCTAGAGTGAAAGAATGAAACGTTTGACTCTTTTATGAGGCTGCTGATCCCTGTGTTTGAAACCAGGGAGTTTTATTCATTTCAGTATGGATTGGGTTCAAATTCAAATCTAATCAAATTTTTATGCTTGTGCAGGTGTTCAGAGGTCAATTCAAGTTTAGCATGAATAACGGAACACCCTGGCACATGAGGAGAAAATCTTGTGTCTGTGGTTTAAAACAAGAAGTGTTTGGTTTAAATTGTTAAAATTTTAAAGTGAATATGCCGAAACCCTTACGGCTGAACAAACACATTATAAAACTAGATTGAAAAATGGTTTCAAAACATTATAATCAAGTGGTTTGTAAATCATGGGGGTGCATTTGAGCTAAACAGAGAATATGAAGCAGAGGAGGACGGCAATCAGAAGTGATCTGCGTCTTGTTGTCATGTTTTTTTTGTAGAGTTTTCTTTACTGCTTTTGATAAAACCAAAAACACAAAAATATGTTTTTGATTTTAGGGGGAGAAAGTTTATAGAAATTACAACAGCATGATAAAATTTCAAAATCCAAAAACAGTGAAAAAGGCAAAAAGAGTTTGTGTAAAAAGGGGAAATGATAGTACATCAGCTAGACAGTTGCAGTACGCTAAAGAAATGTATAGTTTAAATGTGTTAAGCAGTCTCGCTGATGATATACCAATAGGTTTTTACACATTTAGTAAGTTTGTTCGGGATATAAACATAAATCATTTCTTGCTTTTACGTGGGGAACATCTCTCTGATATATAGGTAACCCTTGAAATCCTGTTTGAAAGACTCTATTTCTGACATACTAGGTCTTTATGCGTGGTGATATCTGGGGTATTATACCAGGACTTCTGATTTTACGGGAGCAATAGCCTAGTCCTCGTATAATACTTTGCACTGCTTTAATCTTAAAGCCCACCCTCAGCATAAAAAAATGATAAAACATTGAAAAATGCTAATCATGTGTTGTTGTAAAGAAGATCCCCAAGGGGGACCCACCTAAAGTCGAACCATGATCTCTCTGATTTTGCGGAAGCAATAGCCTGAGCTCTCATGGTCTCGCATTTAACCCCTGACAGATATCATTAGTGTACATTCAACTGTAAGACTTAATATAGTGGTCTGGATACGGGAGTATATTCTGAGGTGGTACACGCGTATAAGTTAAGCCTTAAAAACACTAATTCGTATCCTGAACAGATTGAAAATTGTGTGAGAATTTAAATTGGACCAGTATATCGGCAATCACTGTGAATTGTTTAATGCTTAGTATGAAATCAAAGCTTAACGGTACTTGTAGCTTGTCGGTAGCTGATATGATCCCCTAACACGCTCACCAAAAATATGTTTGTACAGTTTATTGTTTCTTAAATCCAAAAAGATTTCCTGTTTGTATAGCAAAATATTGAAAAATCCAAAAAGATTGGTTTTTCATCTTATTTTCGACAACATACGTTGGGGATCTGATGATCAAAGTCTCACAGTGCTAAACATGTTGGATCATGGGGTTGGGAATGAAAAAGTTTGTGAAAAGTGTTGGAAATTGCTTAAAACGTATAAAAGTTCATTAATTTGAACTTAAAATGTTTCAAAATGTCAGCAAGATCAGTATTTGGAGAGCCAAAGTCACTAACTTGGACTTGGCAGGCTAAACAGTTGACCAGGGTCATTAAATTGGACTTGGTTAACTGAGTGTGTTGGTAAAAAGTACAAAAAAATCAAAAACAGTTTGTGAAATTCTCCAAGGTCATTAAGTTGGACTTGGATAATTAACTGAGAGGGTTTTGGTTTTTTAAACGATTAAAATCTGATTAATAGAGCCAGGTTACGATTCCTGGAAAATTGAAATGGATTTCACTGATCTAAATGTTTTACCTTATGCTAAGAAAGCCAGGTAATCAATCCTGGATGTTCAAGAAATTTTCACTTATAAATTTTTGAGAATTGCAGATTCCAGACTATGATCACGATAGCCGAGTCTGAGGGAGAGTCTGAAGACGAGCTTAATTCAAGGAGGAGCTTGTAACTAGGAAACAAGGTGCCGATCCCAAAAGCACGGAAGCTTGACGATAGGGGGAGCCTGAAGAAAGAGTTACTGAGAAAGCCGAAACAGAGAGGAGAAGTTTTTAAGTCTATGTGAAGAAGATTTTTAAGTCAGGCAGATTGAAGACTCCGGCAATATCCAAGGGGAAGTTTGTTGGTACATAATGTCTATCGCCTACGTCATCAGTCGTGTCATGTCATAGTATGTATTAGATTGCTTTGAATATGCAAAGTTATGTAAAAAAACCCAGTTGGCACGAAGTGGAAGACACCAGGTCACACGAACTGGAATGTGCCAGTTCATGCGAACAGGACAGGGTGACTTCTTATGAACTGGGCTCCCCTATAAATAGGAGTGTTGGTTTCTCATTTGTAACTTTTCAGAGGATCTTGACACGAAGTGCTGTCGAATTCTCTGCATGTAAAACGTTGTTATATGAATGGAAAACCAGTTTAAAGTGTATCTCTCTACTTCTACTCACATTATAACACCGATTCAAGATTGCTAGATTGATTCCGCCTCTCTAGTGATCAAGATTTGACTTAGACAGACTCGTATTGGTCGAATCTCGATCCTATAGCATGTGTTAGAAAGATATCATAAAAGAAGGTTTTAAAAGAAGTGTTAAAAGGGTTTAAAATCGTTCCTACTTATATAATAGGACGTGTAGAAATCAATCTCTGGGATTGCGCTATTTAAAATTACGCACCCAAAGGTGAGTGTCACTAAACCCCTCTTTTTACTGTTTTGTATATATTTTGGGGGTGGAACACGTCGTTAAAAGGGTTTAATAATGTTTTCGAAATAAAACATAACTTTTAATATAAAATATATAGTTTCGCTGAAAATATATGAATTTGATAAGTTATACGTTTCGAAGTAAAACATTTTTGATGAATGAATATTGTATGTGCGGTATTTCTTAAGTGAAACAAGACCGTACGGATTGGGGATGAATTCCGGACTGGGTCTTAACATTTGAGTGACAGGGAAATTCGTAAATCATCGTGTATTAAATTGTCATATTAGTAGGATATATATATTGTACGTCAGGCATACATCATATTGTTCTTCGAGAAAGAACCCTGCGCCCATGATGTCGTTTAATCATTTAAGTAATGTACGCGAGGAATTGTTGGTAGATCTATCGGGTTGACAACCCCGTTGTGACCGGTCGCCCCGTGTCAAGTCAAGCGACGAATTTTGATTCTGTTTATTGTCTAGCATTGATTATCCCTTCATGGTTAATATATAGTTCGTATCGTCTAGCTAACATACGAGTCTGAAAGTTGACGCAATAATTTAATATACAAAACTTGGGCAGTAACAATATTGTCGAGTTCGAGAAACTGCGACGGATGGCCCATGGATTTTATTAAGAAAGTAAAATGGACTTTCTAAGAATTAAATGGATGTTTTTAAATAAACACCTAATCAGAAGGTTTTCCTTGGAATAAAATTTGCTAGTAAACGAATAAGTGAACTCACCTTCCTTTGTGTTGACACTTGATTTTAACGTGTTCTACAGGTACTTGAGTTCGGCTTCGGGAAATTATGGCGTATCTTGTGGTTGTTGATGCATGTTTTGTTACTTAATAATGTTGGACTAACTTTTAAAACTTCTGGGACGAATGTAATAAGATCCATGAGGATCATAAACAACTTAACTATGTCATCGTTGTACGGTGTCTTAAAACGTAATGCTTAAATAACTTACATTTAAAACATACTAAAAATGTCCAACAATTAAATGCATCGATCGACAAGATATAAATGGGCACCAACTTCCGTCTCCACTACGTTATATATTCCGCTGCGACGTTTTTGGGGTGTGACATTTGGTGTGCAGATAGGCGTTTTGGTGTGCAAATAAGATTCTTCCCATCTAACTTTTGTTAATCATTTATTTACAGAATTGATAATTGTTATTTTTCATTCTCTTCTTTTATTTATTTATTATAATCAAAATATCTAACTTATTTAACTTTAGTATAGATTTACTAAAATCTAGCATATAAGTTAGTTCAGATATTTTAATGTGAATTATGTTCATAACCTTTTTTTTGAACGACATAAATTACACCAAATCCACCTTTGATGGGCTCCACTAAATTTTAAGGAATAAGAAAGTATCAATGAATTGTATCAACTTCTTCTTTTTGAGTTCTTCCTTCTACACTATTTTGATCCAAAAAAATTGTTCATCGTGATAAAATTGTAAACAAAAAATATTAAAAGCCTCGTGTTATGGTCATGTGAGTGTGGGGGGGGGGGGGGGAGGAGTGTCATATAGGTGTCACTCCAACAGAACATTGTGGCGCGGTGTGGTGAGCGTGGAGTTATCCCCACCTTGTCATCAAGCCCGATTAAAAAAAAAACTAAATGTGGAATCTTGTCTCTTTTTTTTGCTAAATATTCGGACTAAAAAATTTATTGAAATTAATTGTAGCCTTAAATTGGGGTGATCTTATAATCAGGGAACAACATCTCAAATGACTGACTTATTAGGGAAAAAGTTTTATAATAATTAGTTTTAATTTTATACAATGGGTTTTTCAATGCTTTTTAATTTTATTCAAGAGCAGACCATCTACAACTTAACATGGATAGGGGCTTGGATGTATTTTTGTTATAGTTGGATGGTCTGTATGCAGTTTTAAACAGTTGAAATAATCGAGGAGAAGAATGTCTTGCTTGAGCTTTCTCATCAACTGTTATAGTAATCATACTTGTTACAATCATGCTCATCACATACTTTGTTTCCATAACATCTTTTTGTAGGATCGAGGTTTCGACCTAACGAGTCGATCAGAAGAGTTCTAATCCAAACCAGAGGCCGAATTCAATGATTTGGACATGTTTGCAGCTTGATTAACACTAAGAATCACTTTAACTGTCGTTTAGATTGATTTGAAAGCTATTACAAATCGTAGGACACTTCGGCAGCACTTCGTCTCCGGAATCAGAATGTTACAAATGACAACCAAGACTCAGCTATTTATAGGAGATCCAGTCCTCACAAACCAGCAAAACCCACTTCGTGCGAAGTGGTTAGTTCGTGCGAACTGGCTCTGCCAGTTCGTGCGAATTGTACTGTTTACTCTAAAATCCTATTTTCTTGACTACTAAGCTTCGGTTTATCCTATCTAGATACATGACTCGATACAAGACGAAGTCAACAGACGTATGCACCAACAGACTCCCCCTTGGATGTTGACGAGTCTTCAGCGTATTGAGTCTTCAGTCTTGATCGGTCTTCTTGCTCTTTCCAAAATGTCTTTCTCTGTAAGCATCCTTCAAACTCTCTCTTTCTTTCTCAGAATCTCAAACTGACTCTTCAAATTCTCTTGATCAGATCTCTTGATTCCTTAAGCTCATTAGCATCAGCATCTTCTATCTCGAGCTTTGTTCCAGAATCTGAGTTTGGCTCTTTCAATCTTCAAACTCCCCTATGCTAACAGACTCCCCCTTAAGTTATTCTGGGATCGTTATCTGACATAGCACTTTCACAGGTTCAGAAACGACTCCTGGCTCTCCGTAGCAACAGGATTAGAAACGGGGATCTGCACAAATCTCTACCCAAAAGTAATTTCACAATTTTTAAGATTTAACAAATTTAGAAACCACTTTGAAGATAACATTCAACATCAATAATAGTTATATTAAGTTCAAATTAATGACCTTGATTAACTAGCAGTAGGATTATTGATACAACAAATCAATACAAACATTGATCATTTTTCATTTTTCCTTTAAAAAAAAACAATCACCCAACCAGTTGTTGTTCATCATGTTTAGCACTTGGAATTTTGAAAATCAGCTTTTCAACATCAGTTGTCGAAAATAAGATGAAATAAAATCTTTTTGATTTTTCAAAATTTTAAGCTAAAACACATTGACAATCTTTTTGGATTTTTTCTTTAATGAAAAGCAGTAAAGAAATATTTACAGACAATATTTTTGTGAGTTTGTGTAAGAGGATCATATCAGTTTATGAGACAAATCACTAACACTGTTGAGCTTTAAACACTTTATGTTCTAAACGATTCACTTAGATTGTCAGTATACTGATCCACTTAAATTTTCACACAAAGTTCAACTGTTTCGAGATACGAGAATTAGTGTTTTAAGCACTTAACTTATTCGCATGTACCACCTCAGAATATACTCCCGTATCCAGACTCCTATATTCAGTCTTACAGGTGAATGTACACTAATGATATATGTAAACGGGTAATGCGAGGCCATGAGAGCTCAGGTTAGAACTTCCGTTCAGACAAAGAGATGATGGCTCGACTTTTCGGTGTGTCCCGCTTGGGGATCTTTTCTTCAACAGCACATGATTAGGATTTTTCAATGTTTCATCATTTTTATGCTGAGGGTGGGCTTTATGATTAAAGTAGTGCAGAATATTATACGAGGACTAGGCTATTGCTTCCGCAAAATCAGAAGTCCTGGTATAATACCCCAGATATCATCACGCACAAAGACCTAGTATGTCAGAAATAGAAAGCCCTTCAAACAAGATTTCAGGGGTTACCTATATATCCGAGAGATGTTCCCCACGAGATAAGTAAGTATTTATATTTAGATTTATATATCGAAAACAATCTACTAAGTGTGTAAAAATCTACTAGCATATCATCAGTGAGATCGTTTATTACATATTTAACTTTCCAATTCTTTAGCATGCTGTGATTGTCTACTGATGTACTATCATTTCCTCTTTTTTCACAACAAAACTCATTTTTGATTTTTCAATGTTTTTGGATTTTTTCTGGTTTTATCATGTTTTTGGATTTTCAAATTTTCAAAATTTCTAAATTTTTTACTCCCTCTAAAATCAAAAATATGTTTCAATTTTTGATTTTCCGGGAAAATTTAAAAATAAATGCAATAAACTGTACAAATAAAAATTTGAAAAATATGTTTCAAAATTTTTATCAGTTTGTCATTTTATTTGCATGATGTGAATAGCTTCAATTCTCCATTCTCTTGGCTTAAACAATCAGAACTCCCCCTGACAACAAACTATTTTCCCATTATGATTTCAAAACACTTAAGTTTGTTTTAATCAAAATGGTTTTTCCGGAAAATTAGTTTTGTTGATTTCACACATCATGGGGTTTCATCACATTGTTCTTTCAACCACTTGTAAAAAATTTAACACTTGTAGGTTTTTCACAAAAAAACATTTTTCAAGAATGATGCCGATTCATGCTCCACGATTACCAACTTGGGAGCTCCGGCAAGTCAGGATTTTACTTTTTAAAGAACCTCACCCATGCCTGATCAATCATGGGTGAACCATCCTCATTTGGTTTAACAATTTTTGATTCATAAAATTCTTTTACTCCCTTTACCTTCCCATCAGCCATCTTTCCAAAAATATGTAACACTTTTCCATTAAATGCTTTTTCAGCATCAAATTCTTCCTTATCAGAGAAGAATTGATCTGAAATTTCAGTCTTACCAACTTTTGATTTCAAGTTTCCATTTGACAATGGTGGAAAATTTTAATAATCCATTGTTGGAGCATAATTTTCACCTTTTAGCATAACAGATGACTCCTCTGACTTTGACAAGTCAGATTCATTGCCAGAACCAACTTCTGATTCTTTAACAACCCATTTTTGTTTGTTTAAATTTGCTCTTCTTTTGTAAAAATGTTTCGAACTTTCACCAACTTCGAAAGTCGAATTTTTTAACTCTTTAAATTTCTCTATTGGTTGTTCTTTTTTATCAACACATTTTTCTTTCAATTTAGAGTTAGAAGAAACTCCCTGTTTTGTGTTGGTGGATTTTGAGCAATTCCAAGCAATATGTCCAACCTCTTGACATTTGAAATAGGTTCTTCTTTTAACTCTCGGTTCAGATTCTTTCAACATATTCTTTTTCCTTTCAGCGAGAAACTCCTTGTTTGATTGTTTCCAGAACGGTTTCTCCTTCTCCTCTTCAGAACTTGTTCCTGAAACAAATTTAGTTTTTGGTTTATTAATTTTTTCATTTTTATAATTTTCGGGTGGAATAAAACCTAATCCTTTCTTTTTGAAATTATTGTTATGGTTTGGTTTCTTTCGATCACCTGAACTAGAACTGTAACCCTTTTTCTTGTTCAATCTTTGTTGAACTCTTGAAGTGTATTTTTTAGGTTTTTCAGTAAGATTTACATCTTTTATTTCAGAAATATTAATTTCTGTTAATTTGAAAACCTTGTTAATCATTTCAGTTTTAACACTTCATATTGGAAATGCTTCATCAGAATATAATTTGTCGGAATCATTCAAAGTATATGCTACTTTGAATGTTTCGTCATTCAAATTATTTTGTGACATCAGAAAATCTTTATTGTAAACCCTTTTGACCGGTGAATTCGAGCTTTTGTCTGACGAACTTGAATTTTCAGATTTAGACTCTGACTTTGACTCTTAATCTTTATCCAACACCTGATCGACCACTTTCTTGATTAACTCGGACTCATGATCAGTGTCAGACGCTGTGAAGGTGACATCAATATCATCTGGCAATCCATCGATAGACTCGGATTTCAGATTCAGATTGAGTGCTTTATCCACCTTTTCAAAGTCTCGGGGGGTATAGCCATCCCACATTGGATTTGGAACTCTGTTATACTTCAAACCAGTTTTCTTACCAGAATTTTCTTCATCATCTGCAAACTTATGAGCTGCAACGGAAGGATAGATGCGATCAATAACATACTCTGAACTTTGATAACTTCGAAGTAAATTGTTCACTCTTTCGGTTTCAACCTTCATTGCTGCCAATTCTTGTTTCAGCTCAGCATTCATCTCAATATATCCGTTGATTGCAGTTTGCTTTTGAAGAACTGTTGCTTTCAGAAGATTTTTCATCTGAATATCTTCATCACAAGCTCCTTTGTACAAGTTCACTTTGCTGCTTAGGAGATCATATGACTCCTTTATGCTCCTCACATTGTGCAGTAAGTTCTCTTTGAGCTTTTCCAATTCAGCCAACTTTGTATCTTTCTCAGCACAATCTTTGCAAGATACTAAACACTTTGCACAAGGTTTTTCAACTTCTACAATTTTTTCAACTTCAACTATTTTCTCGACTTCAACAATTTTTTCAACTATTTTCTCGACTTCAACAATTTTTTCAACTATTTTCTCCACTTCAACTATTTTTTCAACTATTTTCTCCACTTCAACTATTTTCTCCACCACCTTCCCAATCACAATTGGTTCTTTTTCAACTTCTATCTTCACTTCACTTTCTTCAATCTCGATTCTCTCTGTCGGTTTTCCTTCAGCTTTTGCCTTTTCTTCAGCAACCCTTCTTTCTTCAATTTTTGCCTTTTCTTCAGCAATCATTCTTCCTTCCATTTCTCTCTTCAGTCTATCAGCCTTTTTCTCTCTCAAAATCTCGATTTTATCTGCAAAAAACAAATTAAAACTGTAAGGATCCAATTGTTTTCTAGCTCTATTAATATACTCTTCCTCATCATCAGTGTCTTCATTACTTCTTGAAGACTTAAAAATCGGTTGTCCTCTAGGATGATTCTTAGATTTGACTGATTCTTCTCCTGAGGTTGAGTCTTCAAAGATTCGAGCAACAAATGCTTTAGAAACTGAAGGTCTAGAAGGATCATAATCATCCCAACTGAAACCTTTTGGAATTCTTTCATCTTCTTGGTCTATCAGACCATAACAAGCTTTACCCTTTGATTCTTCAATAATACGTGAGTGTGAAGATTGTTGTTGATATGGTTGTTGAGCAACTTGATGATAAATTGCTTTTCTATGATAATCGTTGTTTCCGAAAGGATCTTGTCTTCCAGTTGCTTCTCTGTTTGTACACTCTCGTTTAAAATGCCATCTCTCTCGGCAACGAAAACAAGTAACCTTTGATTTGTCAAAACCTACCTGAGATGTTGCAGCTTCACGAAGATCATCTCTTCCGGTGATCTGTTTGAACTTTTCTGCTCTCCTCAAAACGCAAGCTAAACACCATTTGATATCCATCAACTCAAGTTCCTCAGAATCAATCTGGTCATAATCCTCTTTAGTAAGCATCGGATTTCTGATTCGTCCAGCAACCAAGCTTTCATACGACTCTAACACAGTAGCAAGTAATGCCATGTGTTGCTTCGCAATATCTGGAGAGAAATTTTGACCATTTTGAATATTTAATGTAACATTGCATTGCAAAACTTGACCATTAAAGTTTGTTGAACTTTGTGGTTGAGAACTTGGTGTTGAGAAATTTGGTTCAAAACTTGAATAAGACGAAGAATATCCACTGCTTTGATTTGTATTGTTTGTATTTGTTCCGGAAGTACCATCAGCACTAAACGCAGTCTGAGTCTTTGGACTCGGAGTGGTCTCAATCTTGTTTTCTCTGTAGTATAGACTAACATCTTGTTGAGCACCCGGACTTCTCATCGTAGCAGTTTTTCGAATTGCTAGTTCATGTTCTTCCAACTTCTGGATAAACTTACTCAAATTCATATCTTCAAATTGTCGATTATGCTTTAAAATCAACAGATATGTTCCCCATTCATTCTGTGGTAGCGCATCGGCTAGTTTATCAACCCATTCATCATCTTCTTTCTTGATGTCTAATCTTTTCATCTCCATGACTAGATGACAATATCTCTCGATAATCTTCCTAGTCGTCTCACCTTCAAAAGATGTAAACATATCAAAAGATTTTTTTAGTAATGCACGTTTATTTTTTTTCATATCAGCACTACCCTTAAACTTTTTAATCAACGCTCTCCAAATTGATCTAGCAGTTCCCTCATGTTGAAGCAAAACAAAAGTATCCTCTTTTACTGCTTGTTGGAGAATGCTAATCATCATTTTTTTCACTTGTGTATCTTAATTTTTCTTCCGGTGTAAATTGACTTAATGGTTTTTCATTTTCAAGATCATCTTTAGGTAAAGTATAATCTTTCTCTAACGAAACCCATGCATCAAACTTATCACCCAGTTTTCAAAACGATCTTGCCATCCTTTAAAATCCTCAATGTACATAAGCTTTGGAGGCTTTTGGAAAGTTCCCGTTTCATTCTCAATACCAACAGTTTCAGCAACTGTAACTGGAGCAGTAGCAAACGCGTTGTAAAACTCGTTATCCATGTTTTGGTGAAAATATTCAAAAAATCACAAAGTTCAAGCGAACTGGAGTTTCAAACGAACTTAGTTCACACGATCTGGTTCAAACGACCTGATGATTTCACGCGACCTGAATCACAATCTCAATTCAAACGACCTGATAACAATTCACCTCATGCGAACTGGTTCAAATCCAAACGATCTGGAAGATTTTTCACACGACCTGAACAGATTTCAAGCGACTTGAAACTGTTTCACACGATCTGACCCAAACCGTACGATCTGGAGCAAAATTTCAGACGACCTAACAAGGTTTCACACGATCTGGAGATGATCTCAAACGATCTGAACACTTCGCACGACTTGGATGATCAATTCGTGCGATCTGATCAAACTTCGAACGATCTGATACGTTTTTCACGCGGTTTGGTCAAATTTATCAAGTTTTATGTTGATTTTAGGTCCTGATTTTTTCAAGGATTGTTTAAAACTCAGTTTTACGTATTATATGTGAAATTCAGATCATTTTAACCGTGAAAACGTTTTGATTTTTAAGAAAAAGCGTAGAAGAATGAGTAGAAATGAGAAGAAATCAGTTTTATCCATGAAAACAAGCTGAAATGGTAAGAACTCCTCCTCCTGAGCTCTGATACCACTTGTAGGATCGAGGTTTCGACCTAACGAGTCGATCAGAAGAGTTCTAATCCAAACCAGAGGCGGAATTCAATGATTTGGACATGTTTGCAGCTTGATTAACACTAAGAATCACTTTAACTGTCGTTTAGATTGATTTGAAAGCTATTACAGATCGTACGACACTTCGGCAGCACTTCGTCTCCGGAATCAGAATGTTACAAATGACAACCAAGACTCAGCTATTTATAGGAGATCCAGTCCTCACGAACCAGTAAAACCCACTTCGTGCGAAGTGGTCAGTTCGTGTGGACTGGCTCTGCCAGTTCATGCGAACTGTACTGTTTACTCTAAAATCCTATTTTCTTGACTGCTAAGCTTCGGTTTATCCTATCTAGATACATGACTCGATACCCATGGCATTATAGCCTAGTGGTATCTTGGGGGTGGGATAAGACTTATGACCATTAGGTCATGGGTTCGATTCCCACAAAGGGGGTTTTCCCAGATTTATTGAGTTTCCTCCTGAATTGGTGTATAGGCATTATTGCCTAGTGGAGATGGATATGATCGGGTGGTTCTGCTGGTGGCACGATGATACTCCAGTGGTCCGTCAGTGATCCAAAAATTTGCCGTTCAAAAAAAAAAAAGATACATGACTCGATACAAGACGAAGTCAACAGACATATGCACCAACACTTTTATCTCCGATGAAGCATACCTATCTCCATTTATATCCACAGAAACACCCTGCAAACTAAACCAGGGCATCAGACGATGGTCATATATTTGACATGACTTATCCCTATCTTTCGGATATGCCGTCATGGGGATCGGACGAGGGTCTTGGAGAACGGCTCACTTGCTAATACTTCACTTTGACAACTATCCTTTGCTGATTTGGATATGACCATAAATGTCATGTGTTTCATTATATTTTTACTTTATTCTTTTACTGTTTCTAGTGCTCTGGTCCTTGTCTGGACTAAATTCTTTTTAAATTTACAACAAAATCTGTTTACATTTTAGTATTTTACATCGATATGCAATGTCTGAAAAAGTTTCTAAAGCGCTCTGCTCCAAGGGTAGAATAGCCGTATCTTTAAAGATGATATCATTTAGCTTCTTCTCTTCATAGCTTTCAATCCACGTGCGCACTAAATTCTGCTGAACACGACCATTGCTATATGTACAACATAACCTCCCACATAAAACTTCAAATAAGACCACACCGAAAGAGTATACGTCTGACTCTTTTGTTAGGGTGTGCGTCATCGCATACTGCGGATCACAGTACCCAGGGGTACCTGCTGCAACGGTGACTGTAGGTCCCTCTTCGGATGAGGTCAAACCTTATCCTTGTTATATTAACACACTAGCGAGTGCGGAATCCAAGCTAGCATGCAAACCGAGTTGAGACAAGAAAAATACACGACACACAAAGTTCACCGTTTAACACCACTGTATTAAAACGAATGAGAAGATCGGTTACAAGCTCAGTGTTTACAAATCTGTTCTGCAAACTCTCTCTCAGTGTGTGTATTCTCTCACACTTGTGTTCTCTCGTGTCCTCTCTCGTCTCTACTGAAATGAACACAACACATGGGTATTTATACCCGAACACAGCTAACATGCTCGAAGGATACGGAAATCTGGTCGAAGGATCATCTATCGACCAGAATGCTACCGAAGGATCCATACATACCTCGAAGGATGATATCCTTCGAGGTCCATCTGTATCTATCGAAAGTTATCTTTCGAGGTCATCGAAGGATACAAACCATCCTTCGATGACATCCTTCGACACATGCATGTTACAATCATATGTGCTAACTGTTTGGCCAAGTCAAACCGGAGGATGGTTGACTTGGTCAAACTTACATCGAACGCACATATAAACAAACCTAACACAAGACATCGTTTTGTATCACGAGAAATTACAGACAAAGTACAGACACAAGTAGCTTTGTCTTGATCTTCGTGTCTTCAAGTCGAAACCAAGTCGAACTGAGCTGAGTTTAACCGAGCCGAGTCGTGTCCACAAAATATGCATCAACAAACTCCCCCTTGGACGCTACTCGTGAGGTTCAACTTCGATGTCTTCCACGTCGGAGGATCTTCACAGTCTTCACGCGTCGTAAGTAGAAAGTGTATCAACAAACTCCCCTTTTCATTTAGGTAGTGTGTCAATAAACTCCCCCTTAGATTGAACTCTCCATTGAGTCATGCTCGTGAATCTTTTGACTTGTCAATTCTTCAGATCCTTGTGGTGTTGATGAAGTGACAGCGGCAACTCGATCATTTTATCCTTTGAGTGCCTCCACTTCGTGTCTTCATTCCAAAGCTTATCATCGAACATGTTCTCCTCGCCTTTAGCATCTGCACATGCAAGAAAGCTAAACGCATAATGAGAACAACCGCTTGGAATATAGTTATCATTTAAACAAACGACACATATGAGATCAAATCTCAATCAAACACCAACCGACAATATTTTGAAAGTTTAGAAAATGTACAGTTTTAATCCTTTAACTTTCAAAACTTGTTAACTTCGACAGATTATGAAGATGCAATTGTTTTCCGGCTTAGAATCAGAATTTTAGGTAGGATAGACTCGAGTTCCAACATCAGTCAATCAAAAATAAACTCGAACCAAAATCTTTTTGGAATTTTTCAATTTTTCAAAAGTAAAGACGGAAAACAATAAATAAATATATACAAAGTGCATAAACTGAAAACAGTAAATAAATATCTATAGACCTTCTTTTTGCGAGTTTCGAGGGTAAGAGAATCATATCAGTGTACGGTCACGCCAAAACGCTCTTTTTGTTCAGTTAGATAACATTAAGATAAGCATCCTATAACAATTATCGGTATTGTTGTCCACATAAACTCAACTTATCATTTGTAATCATGTCGAGGGGATACGTTAAGGTATAATTTATACTTACCGACCGGTGTTCATCCACATCACGACACATTCCCGTATCAAGGTATGCACGAGGGTTCATCTTACCGGTGAGTATACCGATTATCATCTGTTTGACCGTATATGATGTGAGATTCTCACTTATTATGAATTGAAAACAAGCCCTATGTGATATAATCACTTATTGATGAGGAACTTGATTTTCAGATGCATGAGGGCACAGGAGCAAGTCCGTGACAGGTCAGTACTTTCGTACAGCAGAGAGACGAACTTGACTCCCGCAAAGAATCTGTGATATATTATCACTTATTTGTATGGACATGTGATTGTTGATCACTTATTGAGGTCGTATGCAGTATGTACACGTATGTATGGTATCATGGAAGGTCTTAGACTTCGTCTTTTATAGAAACAACCATGATACCCAGATGATAAGCAGCATAAAGACCGAATATCTCAGAGCCTCGGCAATCTCTCAAACGAAATTTCGGTACCAAGACCATATGCCAATGAATGGTTCCCACCCAGTCTTCAGTCGATTTAAGATTTATATCACCCTGCACACTTTAAAATGATTGTGAGCCTACCGATACATCTTATATAGAGTTGCTTATCGTTTTTCAATTTAAGGTTTAAAGAGGTTTGGACAGACCACTGATGTACTATCATTTTCTCTTTTGCTCGCCAGGAAACTCATTTTTGTTTTTCTATTGTTTTTGTGCCTTTGAAATTTTTCGATGTTTTTGGATTTTTCAAATTTGGATTTACTCCCCCTAAAATCAACAAACTAAGATAAAATTTAAAACCACAAAGGTATTTACAAAAATGACTTTCCGATGTTGGTAAACTCATGTTTTACCTCAATGCCGTTTACCAAAATTAATTTTTAATCTGAAAAGATTTATCGAATTTTGGAAAAATCAGTTGGCATGTCGGTTTGCGGTGCGGACCATGACAACATTGTCTGGCCAAAGAGTGCTGTACAAGATAATAATAATTTATAAAGCAGCTTAAATATCGACAAGTAAAGGAGAGATGAGAAATTTAAAACCGTATCCTGCAACTGCTTCGTGCATTGCAAGGAATCTGAGCGCTCTCCCAGACTGGATATCCACCCGGTGTGGATTTCAAAGTCGATTCTTTGCAGCTACTGAGAAATCTATTGACAGCAACAGGATCAAAAACCTTTGGGTCCGGCTGGTCTTCCACATTGCACCAGCGAAGGCTTTTGTCTCTCTCTTTTCAGAAGTAGTGTGCGGTTGTTCAATCCATGCCTAGGCATCCGCACACCCGGTTGTTTCGTTCAACAAACACTTTTTCTTCAATCACACCGAGAAGAACTGTACACTGCACGTTCATCTTGATTGAATCTATCCTGGGGACCCGATCAAAGCCTTTAACAATCAAACTTTGAAATGATTTTCAATTTGTCAAAGCTTTTCAATCTCATTCAACAGACACTTCTGTTTTCTTTCCTTTTTCTTTTTCTCTCCATCAAAGGCAACAATTTCTTCTGTCGCCTATCTTGTGCAAGGACGCTCCACTATCAATAATCTTACGACTATCAATAGTTCCTCCTGGAACATTCTGCACACTCACTCAGAGATTAGTTGGAGAGGGGGACCCAAGCCTTAACAGACTTGGGTCGTCCTTCATCATCGAAGATTGTGACTTCGATTTCCTGATGATTTTCAAACGCAGCACCTCCCCCTGAAACAGTTACCGATTTTGGTTTCCAAATCTGTTTTTGTTTTTCATTTTTAATTTCTAACTTAACAGACTTGCTTTGGACAACCTCCGGTTTTAACGCCTTTTCAATCACCTTCACATTTTTACGTCGTTGTTTTGTTTCCTGTTCTTTAACAGTTCTTTTATCATGTTTTGGAGAAACAGGACGACGTTGTAAGTGATCTTGTTCAGAGGGGGCTCTTTCAACAAAATTTGGTTTGGGTGAGTTTTTGCAATCTTTAATGATATGCCCAACCTTCCCACATTTGAAACAAATTCTCCTTTCAACAAATTTAGGAGAACCGGTTCGACTTTCACGTGTTGAACCTGTAGACCCAGAGGTACTTGCTTCACACCCGTTTGTGTGCTGGGTGTAATTGTTTTGACTGTTACCTTTTAAAATTTTGACTTGTTGAACAAATTCAGTGTTTGATTTATTTTTAAAAGTCTCAATTTTATCAGTACCTTTGGAGGCCACAAATTTAATATCTTTTGCCTTCTTCTTGTAACGAGCTCCTTTTGATTCAACCTTTACCCTTTGGCTTTGGAGCTCGTTGTTGTTGTTTACCCTTAAAAGCGACAGGTTGTTGCTTTGTTGGTGATTTTTGATTTCCAAATTGTTTCCTGATTTGAGCTTTTGGAATTGGGTCACATTGAGTTACAGTGACTCCTGGAATTGTCTTTCCCAAAAATTTGTTTGTATTATCTTCAAAAACTTTATCAATCGACGAGGGATTGACATTTTTTATTGGAAAATCATTGTCCGAATAAATTTTAGCATCACCGACCAAAGTATACAACACGTTATTGCTCTTAACAGCAGACACACATTCTTTGTCATCCTTGACATTCTTGACAGGATCTATCACTTGCTTGGCAACAGGTTGCACGACAGGAGTAGGAGGATCACAAAGAATATGATTCTCAATTGGAATTTCTACTCCTTTCGTCTCATCAAGTGATTTATCCTGGTTATTCACATCTGATTCATCATCGGAAGAATCATAGTCCTCAATGGTTGGAGGACTTTGATTTGAAGCACATGATGACTTTTTCTTGTTATCAGATGAGCCCTCCGATGAATTGTCCGTTTTGAAACCTAAACCAGTTGTAACATCCTCATAATCGAGAGGTACAGATGGTTCAAAACGAGGCATATCCTCTTCATCGGGCATCTTGGTATAGTTATTCATCAAAGGGGGCGGACATTTCTTATATCCTATGCCTTTTTGATTTCCCTTCAGTTGTTGAACATCGATGATGTGATCAAGCACAAATCGGGAGTTAGAATAACTTTCCAATTTTTGTTTGATCGCATCATGCTCGCATTGGGCAATGGCTAGTTGCTTCTTGGTTTCCTCAACAATATTTATGTACTCATTTATACTTACTTGTTTATGGTAAACCACTTTGTTAACTTCGGACACGCTTTTCTTTAATGTTTCTATTACAGATTTAAATTCTTTTTCGTTCTGAGTTAAAGCCATGTTTGCCTCCTGGCACTTTGACAGTTCAACAACTAAACTCTGATTGTGACTTTGAACCGTTTCAACTTCACGTTTCAATTCAGCACATTCATGTTTTAATTCTTCAAAAGCATGTTTAGCATTAGCACATTCATGTTTTAATTCTTCACAATCACTACATATGCTAGGAGTAGGAGGATCAGAATTTACCTGACTTGTCGAGGCCGAGACATTCGCCATAAAGGCAGTCTGATAAGAAAAAGATCCATTTTCAGAATTAGAATCTCCTGCATTCGAGCTTTCTTCATCTGAACTCCCACTAAAACCCGAGCTATCATCACTTTCAGAAAACTCTTCCTTGTGAACATGCTTGATGTGATTGATAATTTTTGCATAGCATGCAGTTCCACCTCCTTGATGATTATCTCCCAATTGTACAGACCAATCACATCCCTCATCAGCTTGAACTATCAATGCCCGGTTGGGGTTTGAAGGCCCTGACTGGTTGGTTTGGTTGTTAGCAGCTACTATCCCTCTTTCGTTGTTAGCTTGATTTGAAGTACTTGTTTGGTGTTGGAAGGGATTTTGGTTGCCTTGTTGATTGCCTTGTTTTCTCGGTCGCGTGCATTCACGTTTGAAGTGACCCTTTTCACCGCAATTAAAGCATGTGACAGCATCTTTATTGAACCCGTACTTCGTATCATTTTTTCCTTCCAACGAAGTTCTTCTAGTTCGAGTCATGAAATCCTTTGCCCTTCTAACTGCACTTGCAAACGCCCACTTGATATCCATCAACTCCATTTCATCCCTGTCTATCTGCTGATAGTCTTCGTTTGTCAAATTAATGTTGCCAATTTGACTTGCGACTAATCCGCTGTAGGCATTAACCATAGTGGTAAGAATTTCAATGTGATCCCGTGCAGCTTCTATACTCACTTTAGAAAGATTTGAAGTATCAGGTTTGTTGCCATAGAAGGCTTGTTGTGGTTGGGTTTGTGGTTGTGATGGAACAGGAATGTAAGCCCTCGGATCGAATTGAGGTTGTGCCGGATTGACTTGAGGTGAAGGTTGAGGTGTTGGAATATAAGCCCTTGGATCGAAAGCCGGAGTAGGAGCTGACTGAGGAAACGGAAAGGAACTTGTGTTGGACACAAATGCAGTTTGCAGTTTTGGTTGCTGAGCTGCATTAGACCTGGCCAAGGCATCGAAGCCTGGAAGATACATTTCTGTATTCTGAGAAGCGGGAACTCGCTTGGCTTTCCTGATTTCTTCATCATTTTTATGCTCCAGCTTCTGGATGAACTCATAGATGTTAACTGTGTCAAGAGTTCCCGTATGCTTCAACAACTCAATAAAAGAACTCCATTTTGGAGGAAGAGCATCAGCAAACCTGTTCACCATATCTTGTTGAGTAGCCAAAACCCCATAAGCAAACATTTCACTAATCAAATGATAAAAACGTGTAGTCATATCATTAAGGGTTTCATTTTCCAAAAACTGAAAAGATTCAAACTCTTTCTTCAACAGATCATGACGAGACTTTCGTGTAGCTGCATTGCCTTCTCCTCTCGCAACCAAGGCATCCCACAATGTTTTCGTGTCTTTACAGTAGGAAAACTGATGATAGATATCTTTGTTAAGTGCTTGTGTAAGTGTAGCAAAAGCCTTTTTCTCCAAATTATAGGCTTTCTTGTCATCTTCCAACATGTTAGCATAACCCGCTGAAGTGGATGCTGCAACTTCAAGATTGGGGTTGAATGCATTGATGAAACACGTCCAAAGCTCGGTGCTTTGACCTTGCACATATGTGTGAAAACGGCCTTTCCATGATGGAAAATCGTTCATATGGTTTAACTTTGGTGGACGATTGTTGCTGCCCGTTTCACTTTCGCTAATTAGCAGATTTTGAATACTTTGACTTTGATTGGATACTAATGCCCATTGACTGGCACTGATCGCTGGTGGTGGAAACATACTTCTCGCCCACGCTGCTGCGGAAGTTTGATCTTGACCAGTCTGTGTATCCGTACTCCAGTCCCACGGACTTGTGCAGCTCATGATTGGCGTATGAATGATAACAACCTGATTAACACACTTGAAACAAACTGTTAAAACCAAACAGACTAAGATCGAAGGATCAAAACTTGTTCGAAGGATAGACACTTGTTCGAAGGATCAACAGTGTTCGAAAGATCACTGTTGAGTTTCGAACAAAGACTTCGAAAGATTCTCCAATCGAAGGATCCTTATCTTTCGAAAAAGAGTCACAGATTTCGAAAGATTCTCCAACGAAGGATCCTTATCTTTCGAAAAAGAACTGTAGACCGAAAGATGTATGTTTCGAGAATATTCCTTGGAACGAAAGATAAGTCTCAGACTTCGAAGGATGCTCGAAGGATGACTATCTATCGAACCTCCTTTGATCGAAAGATGATCTTACGATTTCGAAGGATATCTTTCGAACAGCTCTGACACAGTTGACAAAGGGTGACAGGTTGGTGAAAAAGTTGACGGGTTGGAAGAAACTTTCTGCAGAAAGTATGTTCAGACCATATCTTTCAACTCATGACATGCAGGTCTTCACCAAACAGGTAAGGATCCAAATATTTTAATCAGTTTACTCTTTTCAATGCACAAACAAGTGTAATATTCAAATTTTTAAGATCAAAAGTGTAGTATATCAAGAACCAACTTGAATATGCCAAGAACACAACCCAGATAAGTGAGTTTTCTGATGAACCGAAGGTTTTTCGAAACCCGATTTCAGCCGAAACTTCACTAAAAACCAACGTTTAACATGTGATAATGAAAAATAACAAGGTTTTTATAAGAACTTCCAGCAAAACAACAAGATTAAACCCGATTTTAACAAGTTTTTCCAGAAAAAAATATAAACTTCAAACACCCGGAAAACACCCGAAAACACTCGGTTTTAACAAGGAAAAGAGCCAAGGCTCTGATACCACTTGTAGGTCCCTCTTCGGATGAGGTCAAACCTTATCCTTGTTATATTAACACACTAGCGAGTGCGGAATCCAAGCTAGCATGCAAACCGAGTTGAGACAAGAAAAATACACGACACACAAAGTTCACCGTTTAACACCACTGTATTAAAACGAATGAGAAGATCGGTTACAAGCTCAGTGTTTACAAATCTGTTCTGCAAACTCTCTCTCAGTGTGTGTATTCTCTCACACTTGTGTTCTCTCGTGTCCTCTCTCGTCTCTACTGAAATGAACACAACACATGGGTATTTATACCCGAACACAGCTAACATGCTCGAAGGATACGGAAATCTGGTCGAAGGATCATCTATCGACCAGAATGCTACCGAAGGATCCATACATACCTCGAAGGATGATATCCTTCGAGGTCCATCTGTATCTATCGAAAGTTATCTTTCGAGGTCATCGAAGGATACAAACCATCCTTCGATGACATCCTTCGACACATGCATGTTACAATCATATGTGCTAACTGTTTGGCCAAGTCAAACCGGAGGATGGTTGACTTGGTCAAACTTACATCGAACGCACATATAAACAAACCTAACACAAGACATCATTTTGTATCACGACAAATTACAGACAAAGTACAGACACAAGTAGCTTTGTCTTGATCTTCGTGTCTTCAAGTCGAAACCAAGTCGAACTGAGCTGAGTTGAACCGAGCCGAGTCGTGTCCACAAAATATGCATCAACAGTGACAATAACCGACTGCTGCTCATTAGCGGGGCCCATTATTGATAGCCCGAAATCAGAAAGTTTACCATTCCATTGATCATCAAGTAGGATGTTGGCACTTTTTACATCACAGTGGATAAGTCTTTGGTGTGTCTCCCTTGGATCATGAAGGTAACTTAATCCCTCTGCTGCATCAAGGCATATCTTGAGACGCTGTAACCACGTAAGATGAGGGGAATTTAAATAGTGCTCGAGGCTTCCATGAGATGCGTAGTCATATACCAGGATCATCTCATCCCCTTGGTAACAAAATCCCAGCAGAGAGATGAGATTTTCATGGCTGTAACGGGAAAGCGATGTGATCTCTTTCAAGAACTCGGGTATTCATTGTCCATGTCTTGGATCCAGACGCTTGATAGCAACCGTGCTTCGTCCCTTAGAGTGAGACAGTTCTCCTTTATAAACTTTTCCAAAACCACCACGTCCAATACAGTTATCATCGTTGAAGTCGTCGGTGGCTGATGTTATATCTTCAAGTTGGATTTTAAGGTCTTGAAACTGCTGCAAGAATGTATCCCTGATTATTAAAGATTGGTTTTATGTGATTAGTAATCTTTGTTAACTAAAACTTAACAGAGAGCTGAAGCCTGAGAGATGTTTAAGAAAGAAGGACACCTAAGAATAATTTGTTGTGATGAGTGGAATGAAAAGCAATGCCTTTAAAAATGATTGATTTGAATATATTACAACTGTAACCCCAATAATTACACTTACCAACTGTTTATGATCTTAAAAATATTAAAGGGGTTGTTATCATGGTTGCTTATGTAATAGGTTCTAGAAGACTTTTGACCATATTTTTCTAATCTGCTGTATTTCTTGTATAAGTTTGAAAGGTGATATGAGAGGAAATGAAGAAGAGGTACCTAAACAGTGTTTAGCCAATGAGTGCGTATGTTTCCTTCAATCTGTTATAGATTTAACTTTATTTTAAGGTAATTATGTATATATTATTCTTGTTAATCTATTTTTAAAGTAATTACTATATATAATTGTTTTTTTAATCTAAGACTCTAGTCAAATCTCGGTTGACTTAACCTGACATGATAGGAGCTTGTGTGTATTTTTGTATATGCAATTTGAAGCAGTAGACACAGTTCAGGGGGTGATCGAAGCCCTTTGATACAGTCAAATCTCTATCTCAATATCTGGCGCTTGAGCTTTCTCATCAATGGTTACAGCAAATATCCCAACCTCCGTACTTACAATCATCCTCACATACTCTGTTTTGCAACCTCTTTTATCGCTGATGATTCATACCCATCTTCATTTATATACCCACTCATACCTTGTGAACTAAACCATGGCATATCTTTGGCAGGGCGGCCCTGAGAATTCAAGTGCCCTGTCCGAGTTCAAAAAGATATGCCCTGAGCCCTTAGGCTAACTAAATCTAATAAGTTAACTTCTAATACTTAAAAATTGTTTTGTAAATAAGCCTATCTTAGTTTTGGTATGGGTATACTATCTTAAAAAAATTATAACATATATATAGTGGCGGAACCAGAAGTATTCAACCGAAGGGTCACTATCAATTCATATTTTAAATTCATTAATGTATTATAGTTTTGGTTAGCAATTGATGTAAAATAAAGTAGTAACCTTATAAAGTTTAAATAAAGATAGTTTAGATAAAAGAATAGAATGTTAAATTAAAATATATAAAAAAAACTATGAAGTAACAATGATTTAAAGTTTTAAAAGAAGATTGTGTGTTAAATTAAAAAAAAAAAAACTATGAAATAACAATGATTTAAAGTTTTAAAAGAAATGCAATGCTTCCCACATCTAGAGTGTTTAGATTATAAGAAAGTTGTAGAAGAAAAAAAAGAAATTTTATGTTAGAGTTGATTAAACAAGTATAAGAGAGCTGTGAAAGAAAAAAAAAAGAAATTTTAAGTTGGGCTTGATTAAATTGGGCCGGTTAAACCTAAACAATAATTACTAAAAGAACTTCCAGCCTACTTTTCCGGTCGTCTTCTTCATATCGTCTTTACATAACCCCTACAACCTTTCATCAGCCTCACCGGAAACAAGTCCAGGTCGGAAAACGAAATCCGATCTACACTTCTTTAATCTTTCTCTCTACAGTTCTGCCCTTGAATATATATATATACACACACACACACACATCAGAACTTTTTGTAAATGTGCCCCTTGAAATCACGGCCCTGGCATCGGGATCAGAATTTTTTGTAAAGATTCTTTGGTATAAATCACTCGTATCATTCCGATTTCCCGTCATGGGGATCAGAGGAGGGTATTGGACATTTTCTCTGGCTTCCCGCCAGTATGATTTGGTGACAATAATTTTGTAAATTTAATAAACCATATTTTTTTGGTAACTTTTAGATTGATTATATGTGATTAATATGTGAATGATAATTATTGTTATAAAATCAGCCAAACACATAAAGTGTGCCCAGCCACACACTTCGTCTTTGCCCCTTCACTCCTTTCAAGTTTGGCTGGCAACCGCATGCCTCTGTTGGCCCAGGCCCAACTCCTAAGAGCCCATAATTAAATCCTAAAAGGCCGCACACTTGTGGGGGTGCACACTTTATGTGTGCGACACCTTCATGAGTATAAAAGGGGTCTTATCAGCCAACATCAGGAGAATGTTGGCAGCAATTATTAAGGGCAGAAATCCGTAAAAACATTCTCTCTCTCTATTCATCAACCTTCTCTCTCTAAAAACCCTAAAACACACCGAATCTTCTCCTTCTTCTTTGTATTTTAATGGAAACCTTCACAATCTTGAAGATTTGCGGTGTACATTCATCCACCATAAACAACAGCGATTATCCCCCTTCTCCTCCAAGGATCCCTCCCTACATTCTCGCACACTCTAGCTTAGAATCCAGGTTAGTGTGTTTCTGTTTTGTGCACTATGAAGATAAAGGTGCATACTTGATTGATGATTGTTGCTGTGTTTAGATATTAGATGTGATGATATACACCTTTGTTCAAAACTTGCTTGAATAATTTGAATGATAATGATTAGATGCTAGCATGATAGAACGAAAGGGCTCATGGCATGTATGATAAATAAGAGGCGTTGTTAAAACCCTTAAGATTTCTAATTTTGATTGTAAATATGGATGATTGTTGATGTTATGAAGATGATTCCGTTAAACAGTTTTCTTGATTCATAGATAATGTTAGGATGCAAAAGGTGTTGTGATGATAATTGCTTATATATAAATCTGGATCTACTAATACTTACTGATGAGATAGGATTAGAGGTATTGATTTATTATTATTGAAAGTAATAGATGATGAAACATCAGATGATTGGATGTGATACTGAATGGTTGAATGATTGATGATAAATTGGGTTAGATAGATTAAAAGAAAGATGTGTTGATTTATTGTTACCGTACAAATGTGTAATGTACAAACTTCTCAGCTTAGTGTACAAGCAAATACAACACACTGCACACTCAATATGCCAAGTATGCCGCACACTGGCTGATGTACAACGATGCATGCACAGCGTACCACAGAACTATGCATTGCCGCACACTCGGGAACCGCATACCCCTGGATGTGCAAGCGTTACTGCTCAGCGTACATGTAATGAGACCACACACATAATAGTACAACACATAAAGCACATAGTACAACGACTGGTTTGCATGACCGTACACTGCCTAGAAACCGCACACTAGGCATTGGGCCGCACACTCTCATTGGGCCGGTTGATAGTTTGGGCCGCACACCTATATTTAGACCGCACAGATAAATCATGCCGCACAGTCGTATTTTGGACTGCATGCTTATTGGGTCGCACACTAGGGCTACCGGTATTGGATTATTTATGCCACTGTTCTCGGACTTGGGATTTGGGATTTGGGATTTGTGTTATATGAGCTTTGCATGTCCAATATGTGATACATGATACTTATGTGCCACGTGTTAAATTTGTGTATAGGTAATGTTATTTGGGTACAAACCTAATCTCGACTTGGAAACCATAATAGGACGTGGTTGACCAAACTTTAAAACAAGTAAACTATCTGCCGAGCAAACCGAGGTGAGTACACACACTAAAAGCATGTGTCCCGGGGGGGACAAACGGTTGAATTACTATACTTGGGAAGGATACTTTTAAACTACTATTCCCGGTGGGAATACGAATAAACATTATTTATAAATCATGTCTTAGCAAACTAAACGAATCTCTATCATTAAGTCCCCACTTTTTATACTGATTAATCGCCGGGGGCGAACGAGATATTAGTTGATAGCGCTATTAGGTTTGACAAACCTGACACTGTGACCGGGGGATCGGGCGTGAACTATTATGCCTTGCTACTTGGGCAATGATGATAGACATTGACTTGGGGCACAACAATTTGACAGTCACCAGTATTCGGTATCATCCAGTTTAGTAAGCTTACTGATGGGGTAGCTCCCCATAACATGATTATAAATAAACGATTGAACAACTTACGTTTTTGGAACTAAAACTGGACAACTCGTGAACTCGCCAACTCTATGTTTACACCCTACTGCATGCTTTGTAGGTACTCAGTGATGGTTCAGGAGCTTGCAGCTGGGGAGTGTAGTGGTCGTATTAGCCCGTGCTGGGTTTCCTATTAATATTTTAGAACTCTAAACTACTGTTCTAAACTGTTAACGTATGCTTCCGCTGTTGACTTTTACTATTGCTTTCAAACTATGAACTGTGGATTTTAGTCATTAATTGTATTGGTTGTGATAAAAACTGTTTTATTATTATATGGTTCAATATGATTGGCGGCTTGATCCTGGTCAGTCACACGCCTCGCGGAAGTACTCCGTGCTTGGAAATTTGTCGGTGTGACAGATTGGTATCAGATCCATTGGTTATAGTGAACGCGGTTTTAGAAAGAAAAGCCTTTTTGAGAAAAACCAAATTATAACATGTTCTGTACTAAGCAACTCGCAACGACACTACACTCCAAGTGCAAGGCTCAACACTCTAGACAACGTAGCTCAGGCATGTGTTTACTTGCTACTTATTCAGTTTATATGTGATGATATATGTACTAGTGTACTTTGTATAAGAAACGTTAACTATATAATACATACTTATGAGTGCAATGGTCAAACTTCCCTCTACTTTTCTCACAACACTACAACGTCATTTTCATACTGTGTTTTCTGGATATGAAGACAATGAGTGGGCGCGGAAGAGGCAACATTAACATGACTCAGGATCAGCTGACAAACCTGATAAATGTCATGGCTGAGGCTTTGGTAGCCCATCCCGGAGGTAAACTTGACATTCTGGGATGTTTAGATCCTACTCTCGGATCGTCCTATCACTCTTAACCTTGTTCGCTTCATGTTACGCGATAGGTCAACCTGCACCCACTCAACCTCGTGTGTGCACTTTCAAAACCTTTATGGATTGCAAACCTCTCACCTTCAGTGGCACTGAGGGAGCCATAGGCCTTCTGCACAGGATCGAGAAGGTCGAATCTATGTTCGCCGTGTGTGAATGTCCTGCTACCAACTGGGTGAAATTTGCTACTGGTACCCTGTAGGGGAACACGCTTTCTTGGTGGAATGCGAAGGTTCAGATGCTCGGATTGGCGGATGCCAATGCCACTCCTTGGAATGACTTCAAGAACTTCATCAAGGAAGAATACTGTCAGAGGGATGACATCCACAAACTCGAGACTGAGTACTACGAGTTGAAAATGATTGGATCTGAGATCGAGACGTACACTAAGCAATCCAATGACTATGCTGATCTATGTCCCAACATGTCTCAGCCTGCATACAGAAGAATCAAGCTTTATCTTAGGGGTCTGGTTCCCGAAATCCAAAGTCTGGTGAATTCAGCTAACCTTCCCACGATCCAGCAAGTCGTTCGTCTAGCACACCGTCTCACTGATCAAGCTGTGGAACAGGGCAAGTTGCCCAAACAAATCAGTGCTACTGCTGACACTTCTGGCGATAACAAACGCAAATGGGAAGGTAACCAGGGCAAGGATCCTAAACAACAAAGGTGATAACTCTAGCTCAGCAGAGGAAGTTTGAAAACAACAAAGGCCAACAATAACAAGCTAACCAAAACAAGGGCGGTTATCGGGGAAACCACCCCAAGTGCAACAAATGTAATCGGCACCACAATGGGCCGTGTGCAAGAAACCAGTGTCAGCAATGCAACAAAATGGGGCATAAGGCCAAGGATTGTAGAAGCCCACATCCAACAAGACTAAACCAACCTCAGCAATAGCAGCAGCATCATGGCAACATTAAAGGTTGTTTTTAGTGTGGAGCTAAAGGGCACATCAAAAGGAATTGCCCCCAGTTGAATCAAAATAACAACAACCAAGGAGCTGGGAACAACAACAACAATGGTGGAAATGGTGCAAGAGGAAGAGCTTTCGTGATAGGCGCTGGTGAAGCAAGGAACGATCCCAACGTTGTAACAGGTAAGTTCCTACTTGATGATCATTACGTTTATGTACTTTTTGATTCTGGAGCCGATGCTAGCTATGTATCTAAACGCGGAAGTAAGATGCTTAAGTCCACGCCAACTCCTTTAGATACTAAGCACGTCGTCAAATTAGCCAATGGTAGAAACATCGAGGCCTCACACGTTATCAACAATTGTAAACTCGTACTATAGGGTCAAACCTTCCTTGTCAATCTCTTTCCCATCATTCTCAGAAGCTTCGACGTTGTCATTGGAATGGATTGGTTATCCAAACATCGAGCAGAAATACTCTGTCAAGAGAAAATTGTCCGCATTCCTCGTTCTTTTGATGAACCTCTTGTTATTCAAGGCGACAAGGGTGGTGCTGTCACATGCATCATTTCATTCTTAAAGGCCCAAAAGTATTTACGAAAGGGCTATACATTTATTCTAGCACTCGTCACCGACACCCAAGAGAAAGAAAAGAAGATTGAAGACATTCCCATCGTACGCAATTTCGCTGAAGTATTTCCTGAAGAATTACCTGGTCTTCCGCCTCACCATCAGGTTGAATTTTAAGTCGAGCTAACTCCGGGAGGGGCGCCCATAGCTCATGCACCTACTGATTAGCCCCATCTGAACTGGAAGAGTTGTCCACGCAATTGTAGGAACTGTTAGATAAAGGTTTTATTCGTCCTAGCTCGTCACCCTGGGGAGCCCCAGTGTCACACCCCGACCACGTAAAACATCAAATCGTGGCGGAAACGTCGGGGAGTGTTGTAACAGAATTATTGTTTCACAACCATGGTAATTAAAATTACATTTTATTCATAAACCAAAGGTGGAATGCATTGTCTTAAACAAGAACCAAAGAGTACATCACATAATTTAAACTAGTTCTATCGTTATTTTAAGTCTCTAAGGCACAGGTCCGTCCTAGTGTCACGATCATCCTAAGCAGCAGCTCCTCTAACACATGTGAAAATAGGTACGTCAGCATAAAAATGCATGTGAGATACATAGGTTTTTGTGAAAATAGGATTCATGACTTAGTTTAAGAAAATGTTTAATAAAAATTAGTCATGAATCTTGTTAAGTGTTTTCTTTTATAAATCATTTGAAAAGCAATGATAAATCAGATGATATGTGTATTTAAAAGAATAATGTATGGTTAAATGAATAACCAAGTAAAATGAGTTTGTATAAAATAACTGTTTTGTAAAACAATGCCTTGTGAAAAATATGTTAATTGTGTAAAATGTATAAGTCCAAATTGAATGATTTAAATAACACTACGACATGTAATATAATACAAGCACTTATATATAGGAAGTACCAGCGGCGTATCCACCATGCTTGTATCATACTACACACGTCTCGTTACTTAAGTCATTTAAACAAACCACCAATGTATAACGTTTATGTTTAAACCAAATGTCAAATGTTCTTGTATAAACCAATGTCATATGTTAAAAGTAAAATATATTTAAGTAGTATGTAACAAATGTTATGTATGTTAAGTAATATGTGATTACCTAAACTAAAAGTAAAAATGTACAAAACAAAGTATTTTGAATATATCAAAAGTTATGTTTTGCAAAGTAAATGCATGTTTTGCTGATACAAACACTTATGCGGTAAGTTAAACGCATACATTCAAGCCTTGAGACAGACGGATAACCCTAAGTAAAGGTTATCAAAAGAAATGTTTTCGGATTCAGTCATTCATTTCATCCAAACAAACCTAGGATGTCAGGAACGGGATTTGTCAAGTCCTATGGTACCACTACTTACTACCGAGCGGCGTAGCTAATGTTAATGAACGTATTTTAGTCCCGTTGTACAAACCAAATGTCATACCAAATGTAAACATGTTGTGAGAAACAATGTACTAAGTATGCTAAGTTAACATACAAAGCAGAAAAGTCAAGTAAAATAATGTGCTAGCATGCTCAGTCAACATACATAGCAGAAATGTAAAGTAAAACAATGTGCTAATATGCCAAGTAAATATATATAGCAAAATATAATGAAATCATATACTAATAGTGTACTAATGAACATAGCAAGTATATGGTATGAAAACAGGAAAGCACGAAAGTAACAAGTAGGCACATGTGTTTCACCCCAAAACGTTTGAAATACAGTAAAAGAGGGGTCTATGTACTCACTTGAGATTGCTCAGAAGTCCTAAGATAACCACCAAGCAAAGCTAGAAGATCACGGAATCAAACGACACCTAATATAGGTAACTACATTAAAAAACGGACCTATTCGGAAGATCGGGTAGCATAAGAGTTCGTAAACCAAATGAGTGTAGGAACTCATGTAATATGGTTTAACAAAGCCTACATACTAAAATGGAACCTATCCTAAGTGCTTTTGACCCATTACGACCCGTTTAGGTAGCTTATGCTACTTTAACGCATCGTTCGCGTAAAACGCGTTTGGACCGCTTAACTAGTCATATGACAAGTAAAATATGCCTTAACATGTCTAATATAGTTGCCAAATCAGTTTAGATGTCAAAAATTATGTTACATATGCTTAGAATGAATTTTGGCATAAAAAGGGTATTTTGGTAATTTACCTAAGGCATATAAACTACCTGTCATACTACTAACTAAACGTCATGACCATAAGGTATAACCTCGGAAGGTTATTCCCTATACAACAATGGTCACCTAAAGTGTTTGGTCGGATCCTAATGATCTACCAAATGGGTCGGGTTCGAAAGTATAAGCGATTGATTAGATCGCTTACCTTTATGACCCTAGACAAGCACAATTCTAAAAGTGACGAGCTAAACATGTTAAAACATGTTTAACGAGGTTTAAAAACAGGTTTGGTATCAAGACAAAGGGTCTTGATACCCAAATGTAGTTTGGTTACAAAATACGCAAGAATACGCATTTTGGCCGAAACTACGACTCGTCACTGAGACTAGATAACGTGGTAATCAGTAGGTATAGTCACTAGGGACTATAACCATCGTGATTACGCTCACGTTATGAAGTTCAAACGAACTTCGCATTGACCATAAACTGGTCAATGCAGAAAGTCAAACGCAGTTTGACTTAACGCTAAAAACGAATGAAAAGAACGAAGGAATACTTAGAAAGGGTCCCCGCAAGTTTGATTTTCCAAGTATTTCTCATGTATGAAGTGTTTCACACTTCAACTTAGAGAAAATCTCAGAAATCAAGTGGGTTGCAACAAAAGGGGTGGGGGGTATTTATAGATTTCTTAGGACCGTTAAGATCATTCATCGAAAACCGTGCCTTGATCTCAACCGTACATGTGTGCCCCTTGTTTTGTGAAACCTTGGGCACCCCTAGAGTGGCCCATAGTATCTAAAATACCATTTGCAACACTCACAAGCAGCTGGAACAGGCTGGAAATGGCTGGAATCAACTTTCTGCACATCTGGCAGTCTCACACGGGCCGCATAAGGTTTAATGGGGGCTTACGCGGGCCGCCTGGGCCTTCTGATCAGCAAACAACTTTCAGAAATGGTCCCTGTTATGGTTTAAGCTCATTTCCGACATGTTTAAGGCCCGTTATGCAAAATTTAAGGCCCTAAAATTATTCCTAAACATTTTGGACATGAAACATGCTCAAAAATATGTCGGATGTCGGTTCGTTTGGTCGTACAATCGCGATATTCGCTCAATTACGACGAAATGCGCATAACTGCGAAAAACGATCCAAATTGCGCGATGAATGGATTTTTCTTATGAAAAACACTAAAATAAAATATTTTAATGCTTACATAAATTTTTGGATGTCCGGATGTATTCAGAACGTAAGTTATGCGCGAAAATGCAAACTTATGCACTTTTTGACGCTTTTAGTCCCTGAATGAGCATAAAGTTTATTTTAGCACACCGAACCTATCAAAGCCTATTTCTAAGCTATGTAAAGGATATTTAGGGTGTGTTTAAATTATGATCAAGTTCCAAAATGTTCGTTACAGTTCAAATCGGCATACTTTCGTAGTTTGTCGAATTTAGTCCCTGTAAGCGAATAGACTTGATTTTTCCATACCAAAGCCTTCAAAACTTATTTATAAGTTATGTAAAGGTTATTTAAGGTATGTTAAGCATATGTTGATGTTTCGGAGTATTTGTCGCGTTAAACTGATTACGTTTACGCACCAGTTTGCGTATAACTTTCTAGAAAGCGATATAGAGTTTGAAATTGAATAAAAGTCAAAACATGAAAAATATAAAACATAAACAAACAAATACTGGGATCAAATAACTTTATTTAATTGATAACTGAATTGTTTACAATGATTACAAGCACAGATGTCACAGTCTCCCCTACTTGTGGAAATTTTGTCCCGAAATTTGTTTAAAGGAAACTCGTGAGAATAGATGCGGATACTTCGCCTTAATTTGATCTTCACATTCCCAAGTAAACTCAGGTCCGCGTTTAGATTCCCAGCGAACTTTAACCAAAGGAATGCGCTTGCGTTTAAGCCACTTGACTTCACGATCCATAATTTCCACAGGTTTCTCAACAAAATGCAGTGTTTTATCAACACGAATTTCGTCAAGTGGTATGTGGAGGTTATCATCAGCTGGACACTTTTGAGATTGGACACGTGGAAGGTTGGATGAACATTACCAAGTTCAGGAGGTAATTCAAGTCTGTAGGCTACCTTACCGATTCTTTCGACGATCTTGAATGGTCCAACATATCTAGGTGCAAGTTTTCCTTTTTTTCCAAATCTGATCACACCTTTCCAAGGTGAGACCTTAAGTAATACACGATCACCGACTTGAAATTCCAAGGGCTTGCGTCGTCGGTCCGCGTAACTCTTTTGACTGCTTCGAGCTGTCTGGAGGTTATCATGAACTTTCTTAACCTTATCAGTTGTCTCTAGAATGAGGTCAGGTCCAGTAAGTTGAGCCTCACCTATCTTATTCTAGCAGACTGGTGAACGACATTTTCGACCATAGAGAGCCTCGAAAGGAGCCATGTTGATGCTGGAGTGATAACTATTGTTGTAGGAGAATTCTATCAATGGAAGATGTGAATCCCAACTACCACTAAAATCGATCACACAAGCTCTAAGCATATCCTCCAAAGTCTGGATTGTTCTTTCAGTTTGGCCATCTGTTTTTGGATGATAAGCTGTGCTCAGATTAAGTTGGGTCCCCATAGCAGATTGCATGGTTCTCCAAAAACGAGAAGAGAAGCGAGCATCTTTGTCAGAAATAATGTTCAAGGGAACACCATGTCGAGATACGATTTCATCCACATAGATTTTAGCCAGATTTTCAGCAGATAGATCCTCACGGATCGGCAGGAAATGTGCTGACTTGGTAAGACGATCAACAACTATCCAGATGGCATCATGACCTTTCTTAGTGCGAGGAAGTTTAGTAATGAGATCCATAGTGATGTTTTCCCATTTCCAAACTGGAATCTCTGGTTGCTCCAAAAGACCAGAAGGATGTTGATGTTCAGCCTTAACCTTGAGGCAAGTAAGGCATTTTGAAACGTATATAGTAATGTCCTTCTTCATACCAGGCCACCAATACTGAGTACAAAGATCCTTATACATCTTATCTGAGCCAGGATGAATAGAATAACGAGACTTATGAGCTTCATCCATAAGCAAGGTGCGGAGATCATCCTGGCTTGGGACCCACAAACGGTTCATGAAATAATACGACCCATCGTCCTTCAGTTCAAGATCAGGCTTAATGTGATAGGGTAATTCCTTACCCATTAAGTCTTATGAAACACAAGCATGTTGAGCCTGAGAGATGCGGGCTTAAAAATCAAATCGAGCTTGAATATCAGATTGAACACGAACACAATGAAGCTTGACATGTTCTTTACGACTCAAAGCGTCAGCCACGACATTCGCCTTACCAGGATGGTAGCGAATTACGCAGTCATAGTCGTTTAGAAGTTCAACCCAACGTCGTTGCCTCATGTTGAGTTCTTTCTGATTAAAGATATGCTGAAGACTATTGTGGTCAGTGAAAACCACACATTTTGTACCATACAAATAGTGTCTCCAGATCTTAAGAGCTAACACTACTGCACCCAACTCAAGATCATGAGTGGTGTAGTTTTTCTCATGCACCTTCAACTGTCTCGATGCATATGCTATGACTTTGTTCCTTTGCATCAGAACACAGCCAAGTCCCAAATTGGATGCATCACAGTATATGACAAAATCATCATTGCCTTCGGGCAAAGATATGATAGGTGCATCACAAAGTTTCTGCTTCAAGGTTTGAAACGCTTCTTCTTGTTTAGAACCCCATTCAAAGGGTTTATTCTTCTGAGTTAGAGCAGTTAGAGGAACTGCAATCTTTGAGAAGTTCTCTATGAAGCGGCGGTAATAACCCGCAAGACCAAGAAAAGAATGAACCTCAGTAGGAGTAGTAGGCGTATCCCAATCCTTAATCGCACTGATCTTGGAGGGATCTACATGAATACATTGTTCGTTGACGATATGACCCAAAAATTGAACTTCCTTAAGCCAAAATTCACACTTGGAGAACTTGGCGAAAAGTTGCTCTTTCTTTAGGAGTTCCAGAGTAAGACGAAGATGTTGCTCATGATCAGCTTGCGTCTTAGAATATATCAAAATGTCATCAATAAAAACGATGATGAACTTATCTAAATAAGGCTTGCAAACCCTATTCATCAAGTCCATGAAAACAGCAGGAGTATTAGTCAACCCGAATGGCATAACTGTGAACTCATAATGCCCATAACGAGTGCGGAACGCTGTCTTGGGAATATCTTCTTCATGCACACGAAGCTGATGATACCCAGAACGCAGATCAATCTTCGAAAAATAAGAAGCACCTTGTAATTGATCAAAGAGATCATCAATGCGAGGTAGGGGATATCGATTCTTGATGGTAAGCTTGTTAAGCTCACGGTAATCGATGAACATTTTGAAAGATCCATCCTTCTTCTTGACAAAAAGAACGGGAGCACCCCAAGGTGAAAAACTAGGACGAATAAAACCTTTATCTGAAAGCTCCTGAAGCTGCTTAGATAATTCTTGCATCTCAGACGGTGCAAGACGATATGGAGATCTGGCAATAGGATTTGCACCGGGTACAAGATCGATATGGAACGCCACTTGGCGCTGGGGGTAATCCAGGTAACTCCTCAGGAAATAGCTCCGGATAATCCCGAACAAAGGGGATATCTTGAATAGACTTACCTTTACCCTCATCTGCTGTAACATGTGCCAAGAAGGCCACATAATTCTTTTGCAGATACTTCCGAGCTTGAAAACAAGACATGAGCTTGAGACTACTAGCTGGTTTCTCACCACGAACCTGTAGGATCTCACCTAACGAAAGCGGCACACGAACGATCTTCTCAAAACAAACTACCTCTGCGCGATGCTTGGCTAACCAATCCATACCCACAATGATGTCGAAGCTTCCCAGTTGCATAGGTGTGAGGTCAATAGGAAAAAAATGGTTGTTAAGGTTCAATTGGCAATTGCGAAGAACAGAATAAAAAACAACGGGATCACCACTAGCAACTTCTACTGTCAAAGGCTTACCTAGTTTCGTTCTAGACATGCGAAGCAATGGCTCAAAAGATAATGATACAAAACTCTTATCGGCACCAGAATAAAAAAGAACAGATGCGGGTTGATTATTAATAAAGAACGTACCGTTAACCACTTCATTGTCTGCTTGCGCCTCTTGTGCATTCATGTTGAAAACTCGACCTTGAGCCTGAGCTGGATTCGCATTCACCAATCTTGGACATTGATTACGGTAGTGGGTCAGATCCCCACAATTAAAACAAGAACCTGGTGGGTAGTGAGGTCGTGTAGCTTGACCTTGTTGCTGAGCAAGAGGCTGAGCAACTTGTTGGGCCAGGTTCTGAACTGCCCGATTTTGATTAGCAAGAATGCGGCAGGTGGCAGCAAGATGACCAGGTCTTCCACAATTGGTGCATTGACGACACTGGAGGTGCGGTTGATGATGACTGTTACATCTGTTGCACAAAGGTGTATTGCCAAGATAAGGTTTCTTGGCAAGTGGTTACGCAGGCTGATTTGGTGAAGCTTGTGCTGTAACGGCGAAATTTTGGGAAGCCTTACGCTTCCTAGAACCCTTCGAGGAACCAGAATCCTTACCCTTTTTGTTTTTACCTTTCTTGCTTTCACTTTTATCAGACGCTGCTTCTTACCCTTGTCACCCTTTCTATGCAGCTTACCCTTCCGAACCTGCGACTCAGTCAATGTCGCAGATAGCTCGATTGCCTGACGAACTGTGGTAGGGTTACTACCAGTAACGATGTCTTGTACAAAGTCAGGTAGGCCATCGATATACCTCTCGATAGCCTTCTCAAGTGGGGTAACCATTGTTGGGCATAACAAACTCAGCTCCTCATACCTATCAGTATACGCCCGGTGTTTGCCACTATCCTACTTCAGATCGTCAAATTCCCTTTCTAAAGCTCGCAGTTCATGACTAGGACAAAACTCCCTCATCATAAGCGCCCTAAGTTCAGTCTATGTTTGTGCTAAAGCAACCTCAGCACCACGGTCTCTTATAACCCTGTTTCACCATGTGAGAGCCCTCTTCTGAAACACGCTTGAAGAAAACTTGACCTTCCTATTCTCAGGACTCAGAACGTGACGGAATGTACTCTCAATGCTCTCGAACCATTGAAGGAGCCCAGTTGCCCCTTCAGAACCACTAAACTTGAGTGGTTTGCCGAATTAAAACACTTGAAATTGCATGGAGCATTTTGATTGTTGTTGGCCTGGTTCACCTGAGCAATAATGTTTGGGAGTACGGCAGCCATATGCTGCGCCATGATATCTGCCATTTCGGCATTAGATAGCGGGTTTTCACGTCGAGGAGGCATGCTAAAAAGAGGAAACATGAGAGGAAACGAGTGAGATGATTAGATGAAAAGAATGAGATGAAACAAAATCAATAAAAGCAAGGATGGTGGTCATTCGTCAGTATCACAAAGCAAACAAATGACACACAGTGACTAATCAAAGTAAATGGGTAAAAAATAATGCATAGCGAAGACATGCTCGCCTATAAGTGAACACTCACCCCAAGAGTTCCCAGGTAAGAGTGACTGGTCCGATTATGTGGATTTGTACGAACACTCTAGCCTTAGACAGAAAACCCAGGGTACAGGCATTCACCCTTCCAGTTTGCACGTGTTCACACTATTTAGAACCCAAAACTTTGACGAGATTTTGAAAACTTGGAAGGCACAAGGCCAAAAGAATCATTCAAAAATGGATGGTAAATTTTCAAAATCATTTTGAAAAATCAAAGAGTTCAAATCCATATAATAAATCATTTAAAAACAGATGATTGATTTTCAAAAATCGTTTCGGAAAATTGGGTTATTGTTTTGGTGATCACCTAAGGATAGGTGAAGTGCATGTTTTAAAATCTAAACACAAGACAACTTGTGTTGGGGTCCTAGAAAGGTTATAGTCTAGGTCAAAGCATTACTAATAACCTAATTCCCTATAACCAATGGCTCTGATACCAACTCTTCTGTCACACCCGACCACGTAAAACATCAAATCATGGTGGAAACGTCGGGGAGTGTTGTAACAGAATTATTATTTCACAACCATGGTAATTAAAATTACATTTTATTCATAAACCAAAGGTGGAATGCATTGTCTTAAACAAGAACCAAAGAGTACATCACATAATTTAAACTAGTTCTATCTTTATTTTAAGTCTCTAAGGCACAGGTCCGTCCTAGTGTCACGATCATCCTAAGCAGCAGCTCCTGAAACACATGTGAAAATAGGTACGTCAGCATAAAAATGCCTGTGAGATACATAGGTTTTTGTGAAAATAGGATTCATGACTTAGTTTAAGAAAATGTTTAATAAAAATTAGTCATGAATCTTGTTAAGTGTTTTCTTTTATAAATCATTTGAAAAGCAATGATAAATCAGATGATATGTTTATTTAAAAGAATAATGTATGGTTAAATGAATAACGAAGTAAAATGAGTTTGTATAAAATAACTGTTTTGTAAAACAATGTCTTGTGAAAAATATGTTAATTGTGTAAAATGTATAAGTCCAAATTGAATGATTTAAATAACACTACGACATGTAATATAATACAAGCACTTATATATAGGAAGTACCAACGGCGTATCCACCATGCTTGTATCATACTACACACGTCTCGTTACTTAAGTCATTTAAACAAACCACCAATGTATAATGTTTATGTTTAAACCAAATGTCAAATGTTCTTGTATAAACCAATGTCATATGTTAAAAGTAAAATATATTTAAGTAGTATGTAACAAATGTTATGTATGTTAAGTAATATGTGATTACCTAAACTAAAAGTAAAAATGTACAAAACAAAGTATTTTGAATATATCAAAAGTTATGTTTTGCAAAGTAAATGCATGTTTTACTGATACAAACACTTATGCGGTAAGTTAAACGCATACATTCAAGCCTTGAGACAGACGGATAACCCTAAGTAAAGGTTATCAAAAGAAATGTTTTCGGATTCAGTCATTCCTTTCATCCAAACAAACCTAGGATGTCAGGAACGGGATTTGTCAAGTCCTATGGTACCACTACTTACTACCGAGTGACGTAGCTAATGTTAATGAACGTATTTTAGTCTCGTTGTACAAACCAAATGTCATACCAAATGTAAACATGTTGTGAGAAACAATGTACTAAGTATGCTAAGTTAACATACAAAGCAGAAAAGTCAAGTAAAACAATGTGCTAGCATGCTCAGTCAACATACATAGCAGAAATGTAAAGTAAAACAATGTGCTAATATGCCAAGTAAACATATATAGCAAAATATAATGAAATCATGTACTAATAGTGTACTAATGAACATAGCAAGTATATGGTATGAAAACAGGAAAGCACGAAAGTAACAAGTAGGCACATGTGTTTCACCCCAAAACGTTTGAAATACAGTAAAAGAGGGGTCTATGTACTCACTTGAGATTGCTCAGAAGTCCTAAGATAACCACCAAGCAAAGCTAGAAGATCACGGAATCAAACGACACCTAATATAGGTAACTACATTAAAAAACGGACCTATTCGGAAGATCGGGTAGCATAAGGGTTCGTAAACCAAATGATTGTAGGAACTCATGTAATATGGTTTAACAAAGCCTACATACTAAAACGGAACCTATCCTAAGTGCTTTTGACCCATTACGACCCGTTTAGGTAGCTTATGCTACTTTAACGCATCGTTCGCGTAAAACGCGGTTGGACCGCTTAACTAGTCCTATGACAAGTAAAATATGCCTTAACATGTCTAATATAGTTTCCAAATCAGTTTAGATGTCAAAAATTATGTTACATATGCTTAGAATGAATTTTGGCGAAAAAGGGTATTTTGGTAATTTACCTAAGGCATATAAACTACCTATCATACTACTAACTAAACGTCGTGACCATAAGGTATAACCTCGGAAGGTTATTCCCTATAAAACTATGGTCACCTAAAGTGTTTGGTCAGATCTTAATGATCGACCAAATGGGTCGGGTTCGAAAGTATAAGCGATTGATTAGATCACTTACCTTTATGACCCTAGACAAGCACAATTCTAAAAGTGACGAGCTAAACATGTTAAAACATGTTTAACGAGGTTTAAAAACAGGTTTGGTATCAAGACAAAGGGTCTTGATACCCAAACGTAGTTTTGTTACAAAATACGCAAGAATACGCATTTTGGCCGAAACTACGACTCGTCACTGAGCCTAGATAACGTGGTAATCAGTAGGTATAGTCACTAGGGACTATAACCATCGTAATTACGCTCACGTTATGAAGTTCAAACGAACTTTGCAATGACCATAAACTGGTCAATGCAGAAAGTCAAACGCAGTTTGACTTAACGCTAAAAACGAATGAAAAGAACGAAGGAATACTTACAAAGGGTCCCCGCAAGTTTTATTTTCCAAGTATTTCTTAGGTATGAAGTGTTTCACACTTCAACTTAGAGAAAATCTCAGAAATCAAGTGCGTTGCAACAAAAGGGGTGGGGGGTATTTATAGATTTCTTAGGACCGTTAAGATCATTCATCGAAAACCATGCCTTGATCTCAACCGTACATGTGTGCCCCTTGTTTTGTGAAACCTTGGGCACCCCTAGAATGGCCCATAGTATCTAAAATACCATTTGCAACACTCACAAGTAGCTAGAACAGGCTGGGAATGGCTGGACTCAACTTTCTGCACATCTGGCAGTCTCACACGGGCCACGTAAGGTTTAATGGGGGCTTACGCGGGCCGCCTGGGCCTTCTGATCAGCAAACAACTTTTAGAAATGGTCCCTGTTACGGTTTAAGCTCATTTCCGACATGTTTAAATCCTGTTAAGCAAACTTTAAGGCCCTAAAAGGATGCCTAAACATTGTGGACATGAAACATGCTCAAAAATATATCGGATGTCGATTCGTTTGGTCGTACGATCGCGATATTCGCTCAATTACGACGAAATGCGCATAACTGCGAAAAACGATCCAAATTGCGCGATGAATGGATTTTTCTTATGCCAAACACTAAAATAAAATATTTTAATGCTTACATAAATTTTTGGATGTCCGGATGTATTCAGAACGTAAGTTATGCGCGAAAATGCAAACTTATGCACTTTTTGACGCTTTTAGTCCCTGAATGAGCACAAAGTTTATTTTAGCACACCGAACCTCTCAAAGCCTATTTCTAAGCTATGTAAAGGATATTTAGGGTGTGTTTAACTTATGATCAAGTTCCAAAATGTCCGTTACAGTTCAAATCGGCATACTTTCGTAGTTTGTCGAATTTAGTCCCTGTAAGTTTATAGACTTGATTTTGCCATACCAAAGCCTTCAAAACTTATTTCTAAGTTATGTAAAGGTTATTTAAGGTATGTTAAGAATATTTTGATGTTCCGGAGTATTTTTCATGTTAAACTGATTACGTTTACGCACCAGTTTGCGTATAACTTTCCAGAAAGCGATATAGAGTTTGAAATTGAATAAAAGTCAAAACATGAAAAATATAAAACATAAAAAAACAAATATTGGGATCAAATAACTTTATTTCATTGATAACTGAATTGTTTACAATGATTACAAGCACAGATGTCACACCCAGTACTCTTTGTCAAGAAGAAAGATGGCACTCTTCGTATGTGCATCGACTATCATGAATTGAACAAATTAACAATCAAGAACCGTTACCCACTTCCACGCATCGACGTTCTATTCGAACAACTGCAAGGGTCGAGTTTCTATTCCTAAATCGATCTATGGTCTGGATATCATCAGCTGAGAGTTCAGGACGAGGGCATCTCTAAAACAACCTTTAGAACCCCTTACAACCATTATGAATTTCTGGTTATGCCCTTTGGAATGACTAATGCACTTGCGGTTTTCATGGATCTCATGAACCAGGTGTGCAAACCTTACCTTGATAAATTCGTAATCGTATTCATCGACGACATCCTGATGTACTCAAAGAATCGAGAGGAACATGAGCAACACTGACGCCTTATTCTAGAACTCATACAAAACGAACAACTTTATGCCAAGTTTTCGAAATGTGACTTCTGGCTTCGATTAGTCCATTTCCTTGGGCACGTAGTTAATGAAGCTGGGATTCACGTTGATCCAGCTAAGATTGACTCCATCAAGAACTGGCCTACACCGAAAACTCCAACCAAAATCCGTCAATTCTTGGGATTGGCGGGTTACTATCAAAGATTCATGTGACAACTGTGCTCTGTAATCGATGTATAATGTAAAACAATGTTAATTATCAATAAAACAATGTTCTTTAGTGTTATTATATGTGTTTTGGTGTTATATATATGTGTAATTGTGTTTGATGATTTTACAATTTGATTCGATTCCAATTTCAAGCTTTAAATCGCTTTCTGGAAGGTTATACGCAAACTGGTGCGTAAACGCAGTCAGTATAACGCAAAAAACACTATGGAATAGTGACATAGGCTTAATATACCGTAAATAACCTCCACTTGGCTTAGAAATAAGCTTTGGATGGTTTGGTGTGTTGAAATCAAGTTTGTTCGATCGCAGGGACTAATTGTGTCAAACTGCAAAACTATACCGATTTGTATAGTAACAAACATTCCGGAACTTGATCATAAGTTAAAAATACCCTAAATATCCTTTACATAGCTTAGAAATGGGCTTTGAGGGGTTCGGTATGCTAAAATAAACTCTATTGATCAATAGGGACTAAAAGCGTCAAAAAGTGCACAAGTTTGCATTTTCGCGCATATCTTACGTTCTGAATATATCCGGACATCCCAAAATTTATGTAATCATTAAAATATTTTATTTTAGTGATTGGCTTGTTAAAATTCCATTCGTCGCGTAATTTGGATCGTTTTTGCGTTCGTTACGACTTCCGTCGTAATTAACCGAATAACGCAACCGTACGACCAAACAAACCGACATCCGAGATATTCTTGAGCATTTTTTGAGTCCTCTATACTTTAATTTCATTTTAGAGCCTTGAAATGAGGTTAACGGGGATTAAATGCATCAAAAATGGCTTAAACGGGCGGCAGGGACCATTTCTGCCATTTTTCAAACATTTCTGGAACTGGCACCTCCTGGCGCTGCGCGAGCACCAATTGACTTCCCCATGGCATGACGCGAGCAACTGATCTGGACAGAAAAACTGATTTTCAGCATTTTTCAGCAATGGGATTGAACTTGAGGGTCTGTTTTGTAACTTTTGCAAAACCTTGAGCTGGTTTTCGGCCCCCATTGTATTCTAATACCATGTACCCACATTTATGGCCAAGATTACACCCTCAAAACACATGGAATGATCCTATTGATCCTAACTTCCTATAAATAGCAAGCTTCCTCATTTGGGTTTTTCACACCTTGATTCAACTTCTGCTCTAAGTTGAGGTTCTAACACCTCATACCTGAGTAACTTTGAATCAAAACACCTTCTTGGACCCTTTGTAAGTCCTCTTCTTGCTTGTTCTTGTATTTCAAGCATGAAAGTCAAACATAGTTTGACTTTCAGCTTTGACCAGTCAATGGTCAACACAAAGTTCTGTTGAACTTTGCAACGTGAGCGTAATCACGATGGTTCTAGTCCCTTGTGACTATACCTACTGATTACCATGTTGACTAGGCGTATTGATGAGTCGTAGTTTTGGCCAAAATGCGTATTTATGCGTATTTTGTAACCAAACTACTCTTGGGTATCAAAACCGTTTGTTTTGATATCAAAACCTGTTTTCTAACTTAACTAAACATGTTTTAGGATGTTTATCTCGTCACTTTTAGTTTAGTGCTTGTGTAGAGTCGTAAGTCAAGGGGACTAAACACCCGCTTAGACTTTCGAACTTGACCCGTTTGGTCGATCATTAGGATCCGACCAAACATGTTTAGTGACCATAGTTGCATAGGGAATAACCTTCCGAGGTTATACCTTATGGTCACTTAGGTTTAATTAGTTGTATGATAGGTAATTTATATGCCTTAGGTAAATGACCAAAATGCCCTTTTCATGCATAATTGGTATTTAAGCATATGTAACATAAACTTTTGTCACTTAATTGATTATGAAACATGTTTAGGCATATAAAACTTGTCATAGGACTAGTTAGACGTCTCGAACGCGCATTTGCGTGCACGACGCGTTAAAGTAGCGTAAGCTACCTTAATGGGTCGTGACGGGTCGAAAGCACTTAGGTTAGGTTCTGATTTAGGATGTAGGCTTTGTTAAACCATATTACATGAGTTCCAACACTCATTTGGTTTGCAAGACCTCATTCTATCTGATCTTCCGATTTAGGTGTTAATTTATTTACTAGTGATTTGATTACTAGGTGCTGGTTGATTTCTCTGGTTTACTTGAGTTTGTTGAAGTTATATTGATTGAGGATACTTTGCACTTCATGTGAGTACATAGTTCCCCTATTTTACTGTTTTTAAGTGTTTTGGGTTGATTCATATGTATCAAAACGATTTTCGATATTATAACGATGATTTAAAAAAAAACGATTAAGATGGTTTATACTAAACTAATAACGATTTCAATAATGTGAACGAACTTGTTGGTTGTTGTGACACCTGTGTCACTTCAACCATCAAACAAATACCAAACCAATGAAATATTGTATTTCATACTTGGGATTTGTATAAATATGTGTATTATTTGCACATATCAATTCTTGTTCGATTTCAAGTCTTAAATCGCTTTCTGGAAGGTTATACGCGAACTGATGCGTAAATATAACTAGTTTAATGCAACAAACACTATGTAACAATGACATAGGCTTAACATACCTTAAATAACCTTTACATGACTTAGAAATAAGTTTTGGATGGTTTGGTGTGTTGAAATCAAGTTTGTTCGATAGCAGGGACTATTTGCGTCAAACTGCGAAACTATACCGATTTGTATAGTTATGAACATTCCAGAACATGACCATAAGTTAAACATACTCTAAATATCCTTTACATAGCTTATAAATAGGCTTTGAGGGGTTCGGTATGCTAAAATGAACTTATTTGATCAATAGAGACTAAAAGCGTCAAAAGTGCATAAGTTTGCATTTTCGCGCATATCTTACGTCCTGAATATATCCGGACATCCAAAAATTTATGTAATCATTAGAATATTTTATTTTAGTGATTGGCACGATAAAATTCCATTCGTCGCGTAATTTGGATCGTTTTTGCGTTCATTACGATTTCCGTCGTAATTAACCAAACAACGCAACCGTACGACCAAACGAACCGACATCCGAGATGTTTTTGAGCATATTTTAAGTTCCTTGTACTTTAAATTTATTTTAGAGCCTTGAAATTGGGTTAACGGGGCTTAAAAGTGCAAAAAAATCAAATTTTACAAGTGCAAGGACCATTTTTGAAATTTCTGACCAGATTCAAAGAACCTAGTCAAATTTTGAAGTGTTAATGGTTTTAACCCATGGTTTTGCAAAACCATGGGCTGGTATTTAATGGTATTTTTGGTACTATGGGCCATTCTAGGGGCTCCCATGGTTTCACAAAACCATGGGCACATGTGTACGACCTAGATCGAAGCACGTTATGCGATGAACGATCTTAACGGTTGTGCCAAATCTATAAATACCCCCCATAGTTCTTGCAATCCTCTTTCAAATATGATCTAAGATGCTCTAAGTTGAAGCATTTGCTTCATACCTGAGCTACTTGGATCAAGATTTGCTTGCTTGGACCCTTTGTAAGTATTCCTTCGTTCTTTTATCGCTTTTCGAGTCCGAAAGTCAAACTGTGTTTGACTTTCTGCATTGACCAGTTTATGGTCAATGCGAAGTTCATTTGAACTTCATAATGTGAGCGTAATCACGATGGTTATAGTCCCTAGTGACTATACCTACTGATTACCACGTTATCTAGGTTTAGTGACGAGTCGTAGTTTCGGCCAAAATGCGTATTCTCGCGTAGTTTGTAACCAAACTACTTTTAGGTATTAAAACCGTTTGTTTTGATACCAAACCTGTTTTCTAACTTAACTAAACATGTTTTAGCATATTTAGCTCGTCACTTTAGGTTTAGTGCTTATGTAGAGTCGTAAGTCAAGCGGTCTAAACAACCGCTTAGACTTTCGAACTAGACCCGTTTGGTCGATCATTAGGATCCGACCAAACATGTTTAGTGACCATAGTTGTATAGGGAATAACCTTCCGAGGTTATACCTTATGGTCACTTCGTTTAAGTAGTTGTATGATAGGTAGTTTATATGCCTTAGGAGAATGACCAAAATGCCCTTTTTATGCATAATTGATATTTAAACATATGTAACCCAAACTTTTGGCACTTAGCTGATTATGCAACATAATTAAACATGTTTAGGCATATAATACTTGTCATAGGACTAGTTAGGCGTTCCGAACGCGTTTTACGCGAACAACGCGTTAAAGTAGAGTAAGCTACCTAAACGGGTCGTAATGGGTCGCAAGCATTTTGGTTAGGTTTCCTTTTAGTATGTAGGCCTTGTTAAACCATATCATATGAGTCCCCACACTCATTTGGTTTACGGGACCTCATCCTATTCGATCTTCCGTTTTAGGTCCGGTTTATTTATGTAGTTAAAAATATTAGGTGTCGTTTGATTCCGTGCCCCCTCTAGCTTGCTTGGTAGTTGTTCAAGACTTCTAAGCACTCTCAGGTGAGTACATAGTCCCCTCTTTTACTGTTTTCAAATGTTTTGGGGTGAAGCATGTGTACCTATTTGTTATGTTCTTGTTTTCAAAAGTATAATTGATTATACATATTAGTACTTATTTTTTTACAAACTGAATGATTATTTATGGTTTAAACTCTGATTTTTCAAAGATTATAAAATTAATCGTTGGATAGTACTTATTTTTGTTCACCAGACCGGTTGGTAGTATGATATAGCGCTATAGGATTTGACGCCCCATTCCTGTTGTCATGGAATGTCTAAAACCAATTTATTTTTTTCTCCATCCAAATAGGGATTGCCTTTGTGGTATTTCTATAGTCTCAAAGGTGTATTTTGATGCACTAGGTCTGAATGAATTCTTAAATCACATTATTTTTGTATATTTAGTTATACTCCCAAAAGTATAATTTGATATGCTCTTATATGTGATAATGTACAAAACCAACATATAATTTGTTAATCATTAAAGCATAATTAATATGTTATTTTCAAACCAAAACATAGTTTAATATGTTATTTATAAATCCAAAGTATACTTTTAATATACTACTGAAAATTATTATTTTAACAGCTAAAGTATATTTAATATACTATTTGTTTTACAATTGGGTTTTGGGTTAGTGTTTAGATAATGAGACGGGTGTAATATGATGAAAACATGGTAGATACGCCGCTGGTACTTCTTATATATAAGTGTTTTCATCACATTACATACCGTGGCGTTATTTAGTACACTTGGGTTAACGACATTGGAACTGAAATATATTTTAATATATTACTTATTCGACTTTCTTAAAACCAAAGTATATTTTTATATATGCTATAAACCTTTTTATCAAAATATTGTTTTTCAAATAATATATTTTATACAAACTCATTTTACTTAATTATTTAATTTCCTATGTATTATTATTTTATATCATCCGATTTCTTATAAATGTTAGTATGATTCATAAAAGAAAACCTTTTACAAGGATCATGACTACTTTTGTTAAACAACTTTTTCTAAACTTATAAGTCATGAATCCTAATTACAATAAAACCTATGTATCTCACAGGCATTTTTATGCTGACGTACCTATTTTTACACATGTTTCAGGTGCTATTATATGATGATTGATGGTGCATGCTACACATAGGATGGACTCGTGCCTTAACGACTTTAAAATTTAAAAGATAATAGTTGTATTTATCTGATTTGTAATAAAACAATAAGTTCATTAATTCAATAAAACGAAATTATTTATTCCATGGTTGTGAAATAATGATTCTGTTACAACACTCCCCGATATTTCCACCACGTTTTGTTGTTTTACGTGGTCGGGGTGTGACAGAAAAGTTGGTATCAGAGCCAACTTCCTAGGACCCTAACACAAGTTATCTTGTGTTTAGTTTTAAAACAATACCGTCACTTATCCTTAAGTGACAACCACAATAAGAACACAAATTTCAAATCCGCTTTGAAATCCAATCATCTGTCCTAGGATGATTGATTTCTAGGTTTTGAACCCTCTGTTATATGGTTTTGAACCCTCTGAATTTTCAAAATCTCGTCAAAGTTTGGGTCTAAATAATGTGAACACATGCAAACTGGAAGAGTGGGTGCCTGTACCCTGGGTCTTCTGTCTAAGGCTCGAGTGTTCGTACAAATCCACAATATCGGACCAGTCACTCTTACCTGGGAACTCTTGGGTTGAGTGTCCACTTATAGGCGAGCATGTCTTTGCGATACATTATTTTTGACCTATTTACTTTGATTAATCACCGTGTGTCGTTTGTTGCTTTGTGGTAACAAACAAATGACCACCATCTTTGCTTTCATCAATTTTGTTTCATCTCATTCTTTTCGTCTAATCCTCTCACTTGTTTTCCTTCCTGTTTCCCTTTTAGAATGCCTCCTCGACGCGAAAATCCGCTATCAAATGCCGAAATGGAAAATATTATGGCGCAACATATGGCTGCTGTACTCCCAGATATTATTGCACAAGTGAACCAAGCCAACAATAACCAGAATGCTCCATGCAATTTCAAAAGCTTCAATTCAGCTAACCCACTCAAGTTTAGTGGTTCTGAAGGATCAACTGGGCTCCTACAGTGGTTCGAGAGCATTGAGAGTACGTTTCGTCACGTTCAGTGTCCTGAAAATCGGAAAGTCGAGTTTGCTTCAAGTGTGTTTCAGAAGAGGGCTCTTACATGGTGGAACGGAATTATGAGGGACCGTGGTGCTGAGGTTGCATTAGCACAAACTTGGGCTGAGCTTAGGGCTCTTATGATGAGGGAGTTTTGTCCTCGTCATGAATTGAGAGCTTTAGAAAGGGAATTTGATGACCTGAAGCAAGACAGTGGTGAACATCGAGCCTATACTGACCATTATGAGGAATTGAGCCTGTTATGTCCTGCTATGGTGACGCCTGTGGATAAGGCGATTGAGAAATACATTGATGGTCTTCCTGACCTAGTTCAGGATATTGTTACTGGCAGCAACCCTACTACTATCAGACAAGCCATTGAAATGTCTGCCACCCTGACTGAATCCCATATCAGGAAGGGTAAGCTATTTCGGAAGGGTGACCCAAGACCATCCGACAAGATTGCTCAAGTTGAACCAAAGGAAAAACAGGCTGAGGTATCCAAGAAGAAGAAGCGTAAAGCCTCTCAAAACTGCGCCATAACTGCTCAAGACAAACACGTTGCACCAAACAAGCCAGCACAACCTCGCAAAAGGCAAAATTATGTTGGTACCGCACCCTTGTGCAATAAATGCAACCGTCATCATCTGGAGCAAGAGCAATGTCACAAATGTACCCACTGTGGGCGGTTGGGACATTTGATCAATGTTTGCTGTTATGCAAATCAAGCTGCTGCAAACCCTACTGCTGTTCAAGCACGGTTCCCTCCAGGGTCATGTTATAACTATGGTGACCTTACTCACTACAGAAACAATTGCCCAAGACTTGTTAACATACCTCCAGCGCATGGACGAGCGTTTAACATCAATGAGGAAAACGTGAACAATGATGCAGCAGTGAATAATTAGTGTTTTGTTATTTCCTCTGGTTGTTATCTTTTGACATTTAAAGACAAGTCGGTTGTTATATAAATAAGAAATTCGTCGTTTTTATTTTTGCAAAACTGATGCGATTGTGTGAATGTTTGATGCAACCTTATGATAACAACACAAAGACAAACTACTCGTGTGGTTCTGTCATTTTTATGATCACTTGTGATCTCCCCAAGAACCTTAAACGCTCGTTTCTTTTAAGAAACAAAGCCAAACTCCTATTGAAGATCTTTCTATCTCCATAGATAGATTCTTGAAAATGATTAAAGTGCCAAATGAAATCCACGGATTGGATTCCTGGTGTGCTTTAAATATCCGTGCCCAAAGATAACAAATTAAAGATCAAGTTGGCTAATTATGTGATTATATGTGCTTATGTGATTCCTCTTATGTTTTGTGTTTTTGTGTAATCTGAATTTTCATTATCCAAATCCTCATAGAATCTTCTATATCTCATATGGGGGATTCGTAGTGGGATATCTAAAGGTACTATCTTAAATCCTTAATGGACTTCTACGTTGTAGTTAAGTCCCTTAGATTATAAAGTACTATTCTATAATTGGACCCCTTGAGTGGTCTAGTTAAACAGATTGATTTAAAAATCTGGTTAGGAATATCATGTGATGATATAATTGAAAAGATCTCTTTAAGTGGTCTATTTAAAAAGATAATACAACGGTCTAATTAAGAAGATCATGTGTTGATCTAGTTAAAAAGATAGTTCGTTGATCTAGTTAAAAGGATCCTTTGGTGGTCTAGTCAAGTCGTTTCATGTTTATTCAATTGATTTTTACTCTACGCATTATGAAATAAACTGTGCGGACTGTGCAAGGAATTACGTAATTATGGATGCATACATAATTATGGAATTAAGTGCACAGAAACCACAACAAGTTTTGTCATGTGTTAAGACCTATAGTGACAAGAATAATGATACGGGAGAAGTCCTGGACCTTGACCGATGTCATTTTATCTTACATTCTCCAATTCTGATTTCAAGCACACACAAGTTTCCTATGATAAGTCTTCATAAGAAACGTTCTTCTGTCCGTAGTTCGAAACTCCATGTTTTGTTACTACAAGGACTTCACTTTGAGGGTTGACAATTTCGCTAAAAAAATCCTAACATGGCCCAGAGTTTTACTTAGGGTTCAAGGGATTTATTTGAAAGCGAAACCACCACAGTTGTCTTCACAAGTTTCCTCTAAAATTAAATTTCGGGACGAAATTTCCTAAAGTAGGGGAGACTGTGACACCTGTGTCTATTCAACCATCAAACAAATACCAAACCAATGAAATATTGTATTTCATACTTGGGATTTGTATAAATATGTGTATCGTTTGCACATATCAATTCTTGTTTCGATTTCAAGCCTTAAATCGCTTTCTGGAAGGTTATACGCGAAATGATGCGTAAATATAACCAGTTTAATGCAACAAACACTCTGGAACAATGAAATAGGCTTAACATACCTTAAATAACCTTTACATGACTTAGAAATAAGTTTTGGATGGTTTGGTGTGTTGAAATCAAGTTTGTTCGATAGCAGGGACTATTTGCGTCAAACTGCGAAACTATACCGATTTGAATATTAACGAACATTCCGGAACATGACCATAAGTTAAACATACCCTAAATATCCTTTACATAGCTTATAAATAGGCTTTGAGGGGTTCGGTATGCTAAAATGAACTTATTTGATCAATAGAGACTAAAAGCGTCAAAAGTGCATAAGTTTTCATTTTCGCGCATATCTTACGTCATGAATATATCCGGACATCCAAAAATTTATGTAATCATTAAAATATTTTATTTTAGTGATTCGCATGATAAAATTCCATTCATCGCGTAATTTGGATCGTTTTTGTGTTCATTACGATTTTCGTAGTAATTAACCGAACAACGCAACCGTACGACCAAACGAACCGATATCCGAGATGTTTTTGAGCATATTTTAAGTTCCCTATACTTTAACTTTATTTTAGAGCCTTGAAATTGGGTTAATGGGGCTTAAAAGTGCAAAAAAAATCAAATTTTACAAGTGCAGGGACCATTTTTGAAATTTCTGACCAGATTTAATGAACCTAGTCAAATTTTGAAGTGTTAATGGTTTTTGTAGGATCGTTTTAGACCCGAACGAGTCAATTAGAAGAGTTTTTCTCGATATGAAAGGCGGAAACAGACGTATCAAGTTCAATTCAGCTAGATATACACTTTAAAATGTCTCTAGATTGATTTAACAAAGAATTACAGCGAGTAGACACTTCGGCAGCACTTCGTCTCTCAAACCGGAATCACATAACTACTTCAAACGAAATCAGCAGACACATATATATATAGGCAAGGTGATTCCGTTTGAACATGCTCAAGCGAAATCACATCCAAGCGGAATCACTGATTTCGTTTGAACTTGACATAGAGATTTCAAACGGAATTACAACTTCTAATTCCGTGTGAAATTGCCTCTCACCCTATATTTGACATTTTTCTCGTATAACGTGCCCTGATCTATCTACAAACATACAAGACTCGATACAAGACGAAGTCGATAGACGGATGCACCCACAGACTCCCCCTCGGATGTTGACGAAGTCTTCAGTGTCGATTCTTCAATCTTCAGTCTTTATCAGTCCTCTCGACCTCTTCCAAAGTATCTAACAATGTAAGTATTCTTCATCTCTCTCTTCTATTTATCAGCTTATCTCCTCCTCGGATGTTGATCTAATCTTCAATTCCAGAATCACAATCTGGCTCTTAAGTCTTCTAATTCTCTTGATCCGATCTCTTGATTCCTTAAGTTCATCAGCATTAGCAGTTCCAGGATCATAACCTGGCCTACCTGCACAAACTCTACCTCATAATAAATTTCACAATTTTAACATTTGACAAATTTAGAAATTACCATTTGCAGATATTAATCTAAAAAACGATTTAACATTTAAAACGTTTCTGATGACCACTTGTGAATCAGATATAAAAAAATGATTTTACAATGTTAATCTCTGATCAACCACTTGAAGAAATATCATTTTTCTTTTCAAACACACTCTACCAACCCAGTTGTCATCATGTTTAGCACTTTGAAATTTTGAAAATCAGCTTTCCAACATCAGTTGTTGAAAATCTTTTTGAATTTTTTCAAAAATTTTATGCTAAAACACACTAAAAATCTTTTTGAATTTTTTATATATATTAAAGAAATACAGTAAAGAAATATTTACAACCAATATTTTTCTGAGTTTGTGTAAGAGGATCATATCAGTTTTTGAGACAAATCACCAACACCGTTAAGCTTTAAACATTTTAAGTTCTAAATGATTCACTTAGATTATCAGTATACTGATCCACTTAAATCTCCACACAAAGTTCAATTGTTTCGAGATACGAGATTAATGTTTTAGAGACTTAAATTTATTCGCGTGTCCCATCTTAGAATATACTCCCGTATCCAGATCCCAATATTCAGTCTTACAGGTGAGTATACCTAGATGATATCTGTAAAGGGTTAAATTACAAGGGTCGTGAGAGCTCAGGTCAGAACTTCCATTCAGCAAAGAGATGACGACTTCGACTTTTGGTGGGTCCCCTTTAGAGGATCTTTTTTACAACAGCACATGATTAGCATTTTTCAATGTTTCATCATTTTTATGCTAAGGGCAGACTATATTTCAAGCAAGTGTAAAGTATTCTCCGGGGACTAGGCCATTGCTTCCGCAAAATCAGAAGTCCCGGGATAATACCCCAGATATCACTGAGTATAAAGACCTAGTATCTCAGAAAGAGGGACCTTTCAAACAAGATTTCGGGGGTTACCCATATATCCGAGAGATGTTCCCCACGATATAAGCAAGTTTGAAATTTAGGTTTATATCTCGTCACAATCTACTAAATGTGTAAAAACCTACTGGCATATCATCAGTGAGACCGTTTATCACATTTTTCTTTCCAATTCTTTAGCATGCTGTGATCGTCTACTGATGTATTATCATTTCCTCGTTTTGACAACAAAACTCATTTTTGATTTTATCATGTTTTTGACTTTTTCAAATTTTCTAATGTTTTTGGATTTTCTGGAAAAATTCTTACTCCCCCTAAAATTCAAAGTCATTTTAAAGAAATTTGAAAACAAACTGTACAAGGTAAAATGACAACTGATATCGAATCACTTCAAATCGCCATCCACTTGGCATAAACAATCAGAACTCCCCCTCACAACAAAACATTTTCCCATTGTGATTTCAAAACACTTAAGTTTGTTTTTATCAAATGGTTTTTCCGAAAAATAAGTTTTGTTTTCAACATAAACCACTTGTAGGTTAGGGGATCTCATCACATTGTTCTTTCATTTTCAACCTTTTGAAAAATATAACAATTTTAAGTTCAATCAACAATCACCACTTGTAGAAAATCAAGTACAACTTAATGTCCCTGATTTACCACTTGTAAGTCGAAATATCACAGTTACCATCCTGTGAATTTCTCAAGAAAGATGCCGATACCTGCTCCACTCTTACCAACCTGGGAGCTCCGGCAAGTCCAGAGTTTACTGATCATAATAGGTTCCATCCCAGTCACAAACCTGGGACGACCCATTGTTACCTGGTTTCTTTGTTTTCTTCTCATAAAACTCTTTCACCCCTTTAACCTTCCCATCAACCATTTTACCAAATATATGTTGTACTTTGGGGTTAAAAGTATTTTCAATATCAAATTCCTTCTTTTCTAAGAAAAATTGATTTGAAATCTCAATTTTACCAACTTTTTGTTTAAAATTTTCAGCCCTCAATGGTGGAAAATTTGCATCATCCATTGGAGGTACTGATGTTTCCAACTTTAACTCAACCTGTGGCTCCTCTGACTTTGTGGAATCAGATTCATCGCCTGAACTATCATCAGATTTCTTAACAACCCATTTTTGGTTATCAAGATTTGCTTTTCTCTTGTAAAACCTTTTTGAACATTCACCAACCGCAAATTTCGAATTTTTGAAAACTTTGAATTGTTTGGTTGGTGGTTCATTCTCAACCATCTTTCCTTTCAGTTTAAGAGGAACTCCCTGTTTTGCTTGAATTTCCTTTGGACAATTCCTGGCAATATGACCAAAAATTTTGCATTGAAAACAGGTTCTCGTTTCTTTTTTCTGAACGACATTCTTTTTCTCCATTTCTTCTTGCTTCTTAGCAAGGAATTCTTTGTTTGATTGATTTTTGAACAATTACTCCTTTTCTTCTTCAGTTGATGTTCCTGCAACAAACACAGTTTTTGGTTTATAAAATTTTCTCATTTTTATGATTTTTCGGTGGAATAAACCCGAGACCTTTTCTTTTGAAATTACCATTATGGCTTGGTTTCTTTTGAAAACCAGAACCAGAATTGTAACCCTTTTTCTTGTTTTCTCTTTGTTGAACTCTTGAGGTGTAAGGTTTAGGTTTTTTCAGAAAAATTTACAACTTTTATTTCAGAAATATTAATTTCTGTTAGTTTGAAAACCTTTTTGATCATTTCCGTTTTAACACCTCTTATTGGAAATTCTTCATCAGAATATAACTTGTCAGAATCATTCAAAGTATAAGCTACTTTAAATGTTTCGTCACTCAAATAAGATTTTGATAACAGAAATTCTTTATTATAAACCCTTTTCTCCTTTTTGACTGTTGGACTTAACTTGTCAGATTTTGACTCTGAGTTTGACTCCAACTTTGACTCCTCAATTTCATCGTTATCCAACACCTGATCGGACACTTTCTTTATTAATTCGGACTCATGATCAGTGTCAGACGATGTGAATGTAACGTCAATGTTGTCTGGCAAATTTTCTGAAGACTCAGACTCCCACTGTAAATTGGTTGCCTTTTTGACTCTTTCTGAATTTGGATTTCTAGGAGAATATCCATTTTCAAGTGGGGGTGGACACTTTGTATAACTAGCACTTTGTTTCTTACCAGAAATCTTCACTTCAGTATTAACTCTTTCTGTTTCAATCCTTTGTGTTTCCAGTTTCTGTTCAAGCACATCACATTTTTCAATGTAACTGTTAATACTTTTATGCTTTGTCATGAAAGCTCCTTGAAGTGTCTTCATTGCTGTTGCTTGTTCACTGCTTGTTTGATTGTACTGATTCATTGCTTTATTTAAAACATCATAGGATTCTTTCAATCTGTTCATGTTATGAATCAAAGTACTGTTTAGCTTCTTCACTGCTTCACAGTTTTCACATTTCACTGCAATCTTTTGTGCATCAGCTTCTGCATCAACTTTGAAAACTGGAATGTCTTTTAATTTCTTTCTTATCACATGAACTTCTTCATCATCACTGCTAACTGGTTTTTTAACTTTTTTCTTTTTCTTTTTAGCTTTTTCATCATCACTATAAAATTCTTCCATCATTTTCAAATGCTTTTCCATTCTCCTTGCATAATAATCATCATCATTATCACTGTCTTCAGCAACTCTAGCAACAAAGGCTTTGTGATTAAGATTTTTGGTAGGATCATAATCATCCCAACTGAAATTTGCCCAGCTAAACCCTTCTGGTAATTTTTCATCATCTTGGTTTATCAGACATGCTTTATTACTATCTGAAACATATTTGTCCCAACTGAATTCTTTTGTTGACTTTTTATAATCTTGATTCACCATACAAGCTCTCTTTGATGAATCTTCAATTGTCTTCCTGGCATGTGCAGTTTGTGGTTCTTGTTGGTGTTGAGTAACTTGATGATAAATTGCTTTCCGATAATAGTCATTGTTGTTGAATGGATTTTGAGTTCCACTTGCTTCGCGATTTGTGCACTCTCTCTTGAAGTGTCCTTTTTCCCTGCAACGAAAACAAGTAACTTTAGATTTATCAAAACCTAAAGTAGAAACATTTGCATCCCTGAAATTATCTATTCCCGTAATTTGTTTAAACTTTTCGGCTCTTCTCAAAACACTTGCCAAACACCACTTTATATGTGACAACCGTCAAATTTGCAGGCATCCGTACAAGTAATTAATTTTAATTATGTGCTTAATGACTTTACTTGATTACTACTGACAATTTAAACTGCCTAATGATTTTTGTATCATACATACATGTGCATCATATTTCATACAGTCACTCCATTTATTACACACAAACATTAGTGACATACTTGATGCACACAGCACAGTTAACACACTGAACGGTTGATTCAGAAATAATGCTGACAAAGCCAGCACATAGGCAGACAATATCATTTTGGCCAATATGAGCCAGGGACAGGATACTACACTAGTATGGAGTGTTGGGAAGTGAGGACCATAAAACTGCGTCACTAGGGGATAGTTATAGTGCCGGGAAGTGCCTCAAACACACTTTAAGTGCATAATTCTGCATTTATTAACAGAATTCAGCATTATAATATGCTAGTAAAGTGCAAAATATGACAGAAAGGTCCTGTATGCTTTCCTAAGTGCCGGGAATAAATTGCGTTACAAAAATATATTTAAAAGACACTTTACGGTACAATTAAACACTTTAATGGAACGATGTCTAACCGGACAACCGGACATTACCCAGGACACGAAGTTTTTGTCAAACACATTATTTTATTATTTTTGGCTAGTCATGATCCCCGTATACCATAACACCCACTATTTTCCCTACTAACTAGTATATTGAATTATATACTTGTAAACTAACTAATACTTACCACTTAGTTGAAATTTTTGCAAATATAACCCCCAACCGATTTTTGGTCCCTCATGGACCCCACCATATATTTTCACCATGCTTCAAATATTTGTTTTGATTTTGTTGGCTATTGTTTATTAGATTACTTACTTATGTAAGTAAACAAGATATAGAGAAATCTATAAGAAGTATGGCTTGGATTTTACCATCATTCCTCAAAGAATTCACCTCTCACTTCACTACTCTCTCTCTCATTTCGGTCATCCCCCAAAACCGAACCCACTCCCCACCGTTTTCTTCTTCATCTTCTTCAATAACATGTTTCAATCAAAGTTTCAAAGTTGATACATGGAGGTTGCATCTTGAAGGGCTTGCCATAGGAGCTTTGTTCTAGTCTTTTTCATCATCTTTTTCATCACATTTTCTCACTAGATTCTACCCTAGCCTTGTGCTAGTAGTAAGTCCCGGTTTACTCTTGTTCATGTTTATTTTGAGTAGTTGAAAGATTATTTATGATGAGATCATATGGAGTACAAGAACACTAAAAACATAAACATAAAAGTTTAGACATAAAGTTCACATGAAGATCATGAAATGAGAGGTGATGATACATGATAAAACTGAGTTAAATAAACAATAACCTGCCGCAAATGACTTATGACCTGTTGTTAATCGTCATTAGGAAGTATGGCGATCATATGTGTGCGTTTTAGTAACATTTAAGCTAGAAACAGCATGCTGAGTAACGATTTCAGCCGACTTCAACTGGCCGTAACGGACCATAACAGATCGAAAAACTGATTTTCTGAAGCCTAAATTGTGTATTTTCGAAAAACTGATCAAATGGCACTGGAATCGTAATTTTTCGAGGTCGTATACTATTTTTAAAGACCCATTGTGTAACAGCAGCTAAAGCTGAGTTTTTACTGCAGTAAATGGGTGATATGTTTTTAGTCATAACTTGAACTCTATGTTAAATCAGCTCATGAAAATTGTACTGTAGGTGACCACTGATGTCGTAGTAATTCTCCCACTGGAATTTCGTCAAACGTACTTACGATAAATTTTAGATGAATTATTTCGTAGACTGCAATCAGAAAGTGACAAATCTGATTGCAGTCCAGTAAATAAATTTTTCTAAAATATTGTTAAAGAATTGGACTCCGATATTTTTACACAATAATATTTGGATCGTATAAGACATTCTGTAAAAATTTGAGAATTTTTGGAAAAGATTAACTATTTTATTAAAATGCTCGAAAACAGTCCAGTTGTGATTAAGAAAGCTGAAATGACATAAGAAGTATATTGCATGTCTAATTGTCGGGTTGGTTATTTGAGAACGATCTAACGTGATTTATGTTAAAGAAAATGATATGCTATTTAGCATGGACACCTCCATTTACAAAGGAGACTATGGCGAAATTTTACGAAAATCCTAACACTTAGTAAATATTTTCTAGACAAGAGTTTACTAGTATATTTCCGACTATGTTTCTCAAACATGAAATTCGCCATAATTTTTGTAACAAAATACTGTTACTAGTATATTTTGGATGGACAACATTTTGATAAATGTGATTTATCACAACATATAACGTATTTATGAAACAAGTAGAAATATACTATTTTGAAAGTTACGATATATTTTTCTAGCAGACATGGAAATATATATTATGGATGTGTTATTTTTGGATAAATAAGCTATTGTATATTTTTCTAAAGTGGGACTTGGGAATGTATAATGTTGATACTTTAATCACAAAATACATGTATAAATACCCCCATCCTTGGGAAGGAAATACGAAGCTAAAATACTTGAGAAGTATTAATACCAAAGTTATGAATTAAACAACTATTCCAAAACTAAATATAATTTAAGTTGAAATATTAATTATTTCGACGAATAATTATACAACTTGGGATAACATCAGAAACGTAACTCAAAAACATAAATACTAAGACAAGGCACGACCCATTCGTCTAATAGATGTTAGACCATTGTAGGTAGTCGTGTTTGCTGAAGAGATTTGGGTTACAAGTACCGAAGACGCAATACTGTGAGTTCATGTCCCCTTTTTCTCATTACTGTTTTCATTTTTATACTTCGGGGGTGAAATACATGCGACAATTACTACAGACTTTTGTATACATGGTATGGTTAGCTTAAGGAGGGTTTACTACTTAGATCATGTGAGTGGGTAGGCGGAAACTTGAGGCCATTAATCCTCATTGTAGGACCGAGGGTCGTGAGCGGTAGATCTATTTGGGGGTAGCGAGCCCAGCTCCTGAGTCCACAGTACGGACCATGGGGTGACTTTGAGCCCGACGCACAAATCCGCTAGGTTTGAGTCTTCCTGCATTACTTCACACATATCATTGGCTTTTCAACCCAATGGTGATCTTTTTCCTTAATTGCTACATACCAGGGGTTTTTATACATACAGACATATTACAAGGTTTATACATACTCACTTACACATGAACTCGCTCAACTTTTGTTGATTTTTCAAACTACATGTATTTCAGGAAACTAATGGATCTGGCACGGTATGCATGCATTTTCAAGCTGCGTTTGAATAAAGAAGTCATCCACGGTTGTAGGGTTTAGGAGGTGTAACCTCTACCTGGACGGGTTACATATCCCTAAATCTGGTTTTGTTTAAAGTCTCTTGCTAAGTTTTTATGAACTCATTTAAACAAGTCATGATTTGTAACTTATTTTGGGGTTAATGTTTTATAACTAGTATGTTGTGGTATTTTCTAAACTTTATCAATGGATGAACATCTCATGTATTTATCATATAGCATTGTTATGATTGATTGCTATGGTATTAAGAAGTCACACCAATAAACCCACGCTTCCGCAAAAGTCAGGGTGTGACAGCTTGGTATCAGAGCCTCGATCATAGCGAACTAGGATTCTTTCTCGAGTCTAGACTATGATCATCAGGGCTCTCACGAAAATGTTTTCAAACATTTTTACATTGCATACACTAAACATCCAGATCCAGGGCACAAACATTTTTACAAACAAAAGGCACAAATATACATATCCAAATTTATATTTATAATTCAGTCTTAGAGACTGAGGGAGTTTAGCCTTAGAGGCTGGGTCAGTCTTAGAGACTGAGGGAGTTTAGCCTTAGAGGCTGGGTCAGTCTTAGAGACTGAGGGAGGTTTAGCCTTAGAGGCTAGGGAGGTTCAGTCTTAGAGGCTGAAGGGTTCAATCTTAGAGATTGGGGAGATTTAGTCTTAGAGACTGAGAGGTTGGTCTTAGAGACCAGGGGTTTAGTCTTAGAGACTGGGAGTGGTCTTAGAGACCAGGGATTTAGTCTTAGAGGCTGGGAGGTTGGTCTTAGAGACCAGGGAATTAGTCTGAGAGGCTGGGAAGCTTAGTCTTAGAGACTGGGAGGTTGGTCTTAGAGACCAGGGAGTAGCGCCGAAGGCAAGGATGACGTGACATGTCTGAAGCATGGTGGATACGCCCTGGTACTTCCTATATATAAGTGTTTCCGGCATGTTGCCAAGTCTTCGTAGCACGCGCTAAGTATAGTCTGGGAAGACTAGGAGGATTTCTTGCTTGCATTGATTGTGACTACATACTTTTATTATTACTACATACATGCTTAATTGCTAACTATTGATAAACTGGCATATGTGGTAGTTAATGCATACACTAATTGTTAATAATTACTATGGATATACATGCTACTCACCAGCACACATGTCACTCTATTTAGAGAACGAGTTATCGGACATTGATAACCCTACAACCACCGCCACAGATAATGAGACTACATCTGCGCCAGAGACATTTATGTCAGACACTGAGAGTGATCCTGATATGCTGACAAAGGACGAGGACGACTTCCAACAGTCCGCGCTACCAGATTTTGGTGATACTTTATTTTTGCTGATGGTTTCCCTGACAAGAATCTTTCTGTCACTCTTGCTTCAATCCATGACCACTCTATCGCTGGTCATCCCGATGGTGGGCACACCATGGCTCCGATCCTCGATGATGCGCCTCCTGTGGACATTCCTACTGAAGGTTGGCTACTCGACACGCAACATACGACGACATGTTTATTGATGGTCCTCCTGTTGACACCCATAGAAATTTAGACGAGGACGCTGTTACTAATTTCACTTCTTAAGACCCCTGTTAACAAGCTACCCTATGATTTTAGCATGCATTCAGGCTCCTTTGAGTCTGTGATATCTGCAACCTTACAAACAGCTGGATTACAGCTTTCTACTACTGATGCAGACGACGATGACATGGCTGCTGCTCTATCACCTGCTCGAGGCACCACACCGTACACGACCCAGAGCCTACTCTTGAGCTAGCTTCTGCACCTTTTGGGTCAGCTCAATGTTTCACCTGCTGAACATACACCCTTACGTAATCACGGTCCTGTTTCTTTTTGGTCTACCAGACATTGCACCCCTTATATCTGACCCAGTACCAGCACAGATGGTTTCCTTATTGGTTGAGACGTATGTTCCTGCACCTTCACCCGCTAATGCTGCTCTTGTAAAGACCGATGTCCATCGCGCCAACATGCCTATCGCTTTCTTTCAAGACATGCCCGCACCACGGGAAGGTACTCCAGGTCAGCAACCGCGTAACGATCTCATTTGCTACAGCAACATTTTCCCAACTTCACAGGTCGCAACGTTTGCTACATTCACCTCTACAATGCCGGACGAGCCATTTCGATGGTTCCTATAATACACCATACTGATTTTAGACCCTTGCCATCCCTTCACAATATGGAGGCTACACACGGGATGAGTGCTCCTGTAACATCAGCTACAGTTTAAGGATATAAGTCACAGAGTTTTGGAGCTTGAGCTGACACCACATTCTCCTCACTATCTATTGTCTGTATACTTTGGTCCTCCACGTTTATCAAAGATTCCTTTTGCGCTCTTACCTGCTGCTATTACGCCCTCTTGATTATTAAAGCTCGTTTTCTTTACGGTCGAGCAACAGATCAGTTAATTACTTCGACGTAAATACAAGCTCGCAGAGGAGTTCGCGCATATTAATAGTTTACTTTTCTTTCCACCTCCACTGGCATAATGGTTTCGGGATTATGCAGATTGCACTACATTTGGGTAAAGACATTAATGATAAGCCAGGATTGTGGAGACTTTTAAAGGCCACTTCAGACTATGTGATTTTGATACACTAATATATTTTGGGCAAGGGTAGGGTGACCCTGTGTCCCTGTTGATGTGATACATTGTGTAAGACAATACAATTGTGGCCGGAAAACAATGGGAGCCAATCATCATTAAACATGCGACAATACTTGTGGCTAATGACCAATGAAAACACGATCGCTATGTATTCGTTAAGCATGTTATTGATCTATATGCGTGTGCTATAATTATAATGCTACGTGCTTACTTGCTACGCTCTCATTAAACATAATTACCAAATTGCTTGGTTATGCTATGATTATACTATTGCTTGATTGGTTGGTATGATAACCTATTATGTGTATGTACATATGACCAGTAGACAACTAAATGCACTTCTTGAACAAATAAGACTTGACCTAACCAATCTTCTTCTTAGAAGATGTCGACACAAGGGAATGTCAATGCCAACAACCCTCCGCCAACATCGACGGCACGACTACAAGAATGCATCTCACAGGCCATTGCACAGCTCGAGGCCCTTCGCTCCGAACACAGCAAGGGCTGCACCTACAAGTAGTTCTTGGACCACAAACCTCGAGAATTCGACGCCACTGGGGGTGCCTTAGCCTTCATGCGTTGGGTTGAAAAGACGGATTTTGTTTTACGATTGAGCAAATGTGACCCTGAACATCAGGTCACGTATATAGTTGGACTATTAATGGATGGGGCTCTGTCATGGTGGAACCTTCAGGTTCAGACAATGGGCGAGACCACTACGTATGCTATGACGTGGGACGAACTAAAAGATCTGATGCGTAAGAGATATTGCTCGAGGGCAGAAGTCCAGAAGTTGGAAACCGAACTGTGGAACTTGAAAATGGAAGGACCAAAGATAGCTGAGTATGTTCAGAGATTTAACGATTTATCACAAGTTGCTACGCTCCTGGTGGGACCGGAGTTTAAGAGAGTCGAACGTTTCATAGGGGGATTGGCACCTCAGATTCTAAGCTTGGTAACAACGTCTAAACCTTCAACGATCACCGAGGCTATCGACATAAGCATGGAGCTCACGGAAGAGGCAGTTGGACGAGGAGAATTTTCCACTGCGGAGGAGAAGAAGGAGACTCCTGTAGATTCGCCTGGGGATAACAAGAGAAAGCTTGCAAATTTCAAGAAGGTCCCTCGGGCGAATAGGAAAAAGAAGGCCGAAAAGGGAAAGGATTACAAGGGTATCCTACCTAAGTGCGACAATTGTTTACGTTATCATGTAGGGCGATGTAAATGTGGAAAATGTGGTAACTGTGACAAGAGGGGGCATCCTAAGGAAACTAGTATGCAAGATACTGAACATAGTAATGAAGGCCAAGATGGTAGTGAGAACCACAGAGGAAACAACGACAATGACAATTATCAAGGCAGAGCGAGTGACAAACAGAAACGTGCTCGAGGTTGTTTTAACTATGGAAGCAAAAAGCATTTCAGAAATTATTGCCCTAAAAACAATCAGGCACAAGGATGAAAGCTCCACACCGGAGCTAGGGAGACACGCCAGGAATTCAAGCATGGATATCGGTACGTCCAATATTACTCAACATTATGCATCTATGCTGCTAAATACGGTTGCAAATTTTAGCTTCGCATTTCTAGAGTTTGAGAGTATACTTGGTTTAGTAACAAGTAAGTTAGATAATCCGCACACGATGGTACTAGCTAACGGGAAGCTAGTGGAAGCCAACGAAGTAATTGGAATCAGCAAGATAAAACCCTGAGAGCTAGAGTTTACGCTAGATCTACTGTTAGTAGAGTTTGGAAGCTTCGACGAGGTATTTGGGATGGATTGGCTGCCGAACGATCGAGCGGAGATTGATATCCGCACCCCGATGACGAATGAGGGCACGATCGTGACTTACGAAGCAGGATACGTCTCTATAGATCACGAATTGCTTGGAGGCACGAAAGTTGTTACAGAAAGGATGTGTTGTTTTCTGGCTCATGTCGGGGACAAGGGAGCCGAGGAATTAAAACTCAAAGATACCCCCGTGATCAGAGAATACCCTGAAGTCTTTCCCAAAGACTTGCTTGAATTGTCTAATCAACGACTAGTCGAATTTCGCACCAGATTGATTCCAGGCGTCGTGCCTGCAGTCAACACCCCTTAACGACTTACACTTTCGGAGACGCAAGGATTGGCATTGTAACCTCAGAGGTTAATGGAGAAGGAAGATAACAGACCAAAATTCCCTTTTGGGTAACCCAATTTCTGCTCGTCAAGAAGGAGGACGTAATTTTCAAATAAGCATCAACTATCAGGAGCCGAACGAGCTAACCCACAAGGGTCAGTGACTCTTGCTGAGAACTAACGAAATTCTTATTTAACTTACTATGAGGATCCGACTACTATTGCACGACTGATCGACGATCGAGTGTCATTAGCTGTAAATTCAGGAAGAAAGCACACCGGGGGAAATTGTGGGACAATAACTTGTTTTTAAACGTACACAAGGATGGTGTTTCCTACACAGTGCACAAAACAGAGTTGCACAGAATACAAAACCTTGAGGATCTAGAAAACATATGCTTAGGACCCTTGGGAACCCAGGTCCAAACTTGTAAAGGTTGTTACTTAGACACCATATCTGTTAACTCAATCGAACACCATTAACCTGACATATATACCATTTCAGTTAACAAAACAGAAAGTACTTGAAATTCTTTCGTTAAAATCTTCACTTTTGCTTCTAGCCGAGTAGATGTTTGCATCTCTACTCCCCTTAAAGTAGTTGCATCGCTTTGATTTTCTTCGCTAAGAGCGAACACACATTTGCTTCGATACTCGATCATTACCTCATACTCATTGTTTCATCACTTGAAAACTCACATGTTACGTGTGCACCATCTGCTACGCATACGGTTTCATTGAAATTCGAATATTATGTTGCTAAATCTAATTAATGGTTTGTGATTCGAATGGCCTACATTATTGTAATGGTTGACTCTTTTGCTATCAAGTCAACACACTTTCTCGAAATCTTCTTTTGTTTCAAGATACATTCATGGTTCATTTTTGTAACCATGCTGAGATTTCCCTTATTGGTACATACGTTTATTGTCGGGTTACGCTGAAAATAAGTTCAATTGCTTGAACTTATCCATTTCGCATATTCAGTTTAAGACGTCATATGATGTATTGGGAGCATCATATTCAAACATTTTTGCAAAGATTCTTTCATTACGAGTGATAGTAGATTCGGTTGACCCACGACTCAACTAAATCATTTGATTGACTTCGACCCCTTGAGGTGATATTTTCACAGAATTGAAGCTTGTGCTAATTGGGTTACTCACTTCATACACGGATTCAAATTATTTATTTGTTCTAAATCCGTCTCGTTTATCACAATTAAAGCAGCCTCAACACGGTTGTGTGTTAAGGCAAAGGTACATAGATTCATTTCTTACCATGATGTACCTCCTAACAATACTTTCATTGTCAATCAAATACCTTGTGGTACTTAATACTTCTCACCTTCAATCAAAACAGTGGCTCTTTGATGTTCCGCATTCAACTAAAAACTTTATGACATTGTGTAAATCAAATCTTCAGGCTTTTCGATACACTTTCATTTGATTTCAAACACGGTGAACTTTTTCAGTCACCACTAATATTGAATTATGTCATTTCGACACCTTGTGGTGTCAGTAGCTTGTGCTACTCATGGTCAACTGTTTCACACAAAACTACATATACTTTTGCTTGACTTATCATTAAACATTTCCGATGCAACTACGAATCAAGACAATGGTACACCAGATTTGCTTGTATTCCATTCGGTGTATTTTCGCAATTCGAGAATGTCAGCACACAAATTCTTACCATTTACTTATCCGCCAGCTGACAGGACATTTTCATCTTCAAGTTGTTGATTTTGAGTTCTTATAGCGGATGCTATGGTTTGTGAAAATTTGCATACTATGACCAATCATTTGAGAACCCTATTGGACCCTGTAACTGGATTACACTAGACTATACGTCAATGCGTCCTGTACCTTTGACACCAAACGCTAAAAGCACATACCTTTTAACCATGGAACTCGTGTTGTTATATATTCTTGGACTCACCTGATGTGAATAGGGTTTGATTCAGTTTGATGATTATCTACCTCGGTATTATTCATATACATACACGCATAATGAAACCCTAGGGAGGTAAGGTAGTACAAATTTCGAGGACGAAATTTTCTTAACGGGGGGAGAATGTGACAACTGTCAAATTTGCATGCATCCGTACAAGTAATTAATTTTAATTATGTGCTTAATGACTGTGCTTGATTACTACTGACAATTTAAACTGCCTTATGATTTTTGTATCATACATACATGTGCATCATATTTCATACAGTCACTCCATTTATTACACACAAACATTAGTGACATACTTGATGCACACAGCACAGTTAACACACTGAACGGTTGATTCAGAAATAATGCTGACAAAGCCAGCACATAGGCAGACAATGTCATTTTGGCCAATATGAGCCAGGGACAGGATACTACACTAGTATGCAGTGTAAGGAAGTGAGGATCATAAAACTGCGTCACTAGGGGATAGTTATAGTGCCGGGAAGTGCCTAAAACACACTTTAAGTGCATAATTCTGCATTTATTAACAGAATTCAGCATAATAATATGCTAGTACAGTGCAAAATATGGCAGAAAGGTCCTGTATGCTTTCCTAAGTGCCGGGAATAAATTGCGTTACAAAAATATGTTTAAAAGACACTTTACGGTACAATTAAACACTTTAACGGAACGTTGTCTAACCGGACAACCGGACATTACCCGGGACACGAAATTTTTGTCAAACACATTATTTTATTATTTTTGGCTAGTCATGATCCCCGTATACCATAACACCCACTATTTTCCCTACTAACTAGTATATGGAATTATATACTTGTAAACTAACTAATACTTACCACTTAGTTGAAATTTTTGCAAATATACCCCCCAACCGATTTTTGGTCCCTCATGGACCCCACCATATATTTTCACCATGCGTCAAATATTTGTTTTGATTTTGTTGGCTATTGTTTATTAGATTACTTATGTAAGTAAACAAGATATAGAGAAATCTATAAGAAGTATGGCTTGGATCTTATCATCATTCCTCAAAGAATTCACCTCTCACTTCACTACTCTCTCTCTTATTTCGATCATCCCCCAAAACCGAACCCACTCCCCACCATTTTCATCTTCATCTTCTTCAATAACAAGTTTCAATCAAAGTTTCAAAGTTGATCCATGGAGGTTGCATCTTGAAGGGCTTGCCAAAGGAGCTTTGTTCTAGTCTTTTTCATCATCTTTTTCATCACATTTTCTCACTAGATTCTACCCTAGCCTTGTGCTTGTAGTAAGTCCCGGTTTACTCTTGTTCATGTTTATTTTGAGTAGTTGAAAGATTATTTATGATGAGATCATATGGAGTACAAGAACACTAAAAACATAAACATAAAAGTTTAGACATAAAGTTCACATGAAGATCATGAAATGAGAGGTGATGATACATGATAAAACTGAGTTAAATAAACAATAACCTGTTGCAAATGACTTATTACCTGTTGTTAATCGTTATTAGTAAGTATGGCGATCATATGTGTGCGTTTTAGTAACATTTAAGCTGGAAACTGCATGCTGAGTAACGATTTCAGCCGACTTCAACTGACTGTAACCGGACCATAAGAGATCGAAAAACTGATTTTCTGAAGCCTAAATTGTGTATTTTCGAAAAACTGATCAAATGGCACTGGAATCGTAATTTTTTGAGGTCGTTTACTATTTCTAAAGACCCATTTTGTAACAGCAGCTAAAGCTGAGTTTTCACTGCAGTAAATGGGTGATATGTTTTTAGTCATAACTTGAACTCTATGTTAAATCAGCTCATGAAAATTGTACTGTAGGTGACCACTGATGTCGTAGTAATTCTCCCATTGGAATTTCGTCAAACGGACTTACGATAAGTTTTAGATGAATTATTTCGTAGACTGCAATCAGAAAGTGACAAATCTGATTGCAGTCCGGTAAATAAATACTTATAAAATATTGGTAATGAACTGGACTCCGATATTTTTACACAAAAATAATTGGATCGTATGCGACATTTTGTAAAAATTTGAGAATTTTTGGAAAAGGTTAAGTATTTTATTAAAATGCTCGAAAATAGTCCAGTTGTGATTAAGAAAGCTGAAATGACATAAGAAGTATATTGCATGTCTAATTGTCGGGTTGGTTATTTGAGAATGATCTAACGTGATTTATGTTAAAGAAAATGATATGTTATTTAGCATGGACACCTCCATTTACAAAGGAGACTATAGCGAAATTTTCCGAAAATCCTAACACTTAGTAAATATTTTCTAGACAAGAGTTTACTAGTATATTTCCGACTAAGTTTCTCAAACATGAAACTCGCCATAATTTTTGTAACAAAATACCGTTACTAGTATATTTTGGATGAACAACATTTTGATAAATGTGATTTATCACAACATATAACGTATTTATGAAACAAGTAGAAATATACTATTTTGAAAGTTACGATATATTTTTCTAGCAGACATGGAAATATATATTATGGATGTGTTATTTTTGGATAAATAAGCTATTGTATATTTTTCTAAAGTGGGACTTGGGAATGTATAATGTTGATACTTTAATCACAAAATACTTGTATAAATACCCCCATACTTGGGAAGGAAATACGAAGCTAAAATACTTGAGAAGTATTAATACCAAAGTTATGAATTAAACAACTATTCCAAAACTAAATATAATTTAAGTTGAAATATTAATTATTTTGACAAATAATTATACAACTTGGGATAACATCAAAATCGTAACTCACAAACATAAATACTAAGACAAGGCATGACCCATTCGTCTAATAGACGTTAGACCATTGTAGGTAGTCGTGTTTGCTGAAGAGATTTGGGTTACAAGTACCGAAGACGCAATACTGTGAGTTCATGTCCCCCTTTTCTCATTACTGTTTTCAGTTGTATACTTCGGGGGTGAAATACATGCGACAATTACTTCAGACTTTTGTATACATGGTATGGTTAGCTTAAGGAGGGTTTACTACTTAGATCATGTGAGTGGGTAGGCGGAAACTTGAGGCCATTAATCCTCATTGTAGGACCGAGGGTCATGAGCGGTAGATCTATTTGGGTGTAGCGAGCCCAGCTCCTGAGTCCACAGTACGGACCATGGGGTGACTTTGAGCCCGATGCACAAATCCGCTAGGTTTGAGTCTTCCTGCATCACTTCACACATATCATTGGCTTTGCAACCCAATGGTGATCTTTTTCCTTAATTGCTACATACCAGGGGTTTTTATACATACAGACATATTACAAGGTTTATACATACTCACTTACACATGAACTCGCTCAACTTTTGTTGATTTTTCAAACTACATGTATTTCAGGAAACTAATGGATCTGGCATGGTATGCATGTATTTTCAAGCTGTGTTTGAATAAAGAAGTCATCCAGGGTTGTAGGGTTTAGGAGGTGTAACCTCTACCTGGACGGGTTACATATCCCTAAATCTGGTTTTGTTTAAGGTCTCTTGCTAAGTTTTTATGAACTCATTTAAACAAGTCATGATTTGTAACTTATTTTGGGGTTAATGTTTTATAACTAGTATGTTGTGGTATTTTCTAAACTTTATCAATGGATGAACATCTCATGTATTTATCATATAGCATTGTTATGATTGATTGCTATGGTATTAAGAAGTAACACCAATAAACCCACGCTTCCGCAAAAGTCAGGGTGTGACATTATATCCATCAATTCCATCTCCTCAGCATCAATCTGATTGTAATCCTCTTTTGTCAACATTGGATTCCCGATCTGACCTGCAACTAAACTCTCATATGATTCTAATACAGTTCCCAACAATGACATGTGACCTTTTGCAACCTCTTTCGAGAAATTTTCACCAGTTTCAAGATTCAAAACAATGTTTCATTGTAATCTCTTGCCAGTCTTGGTTGTTGAAAAATTTGGATCATAAGATGGATATGAAGAAAATTCAGTTTTGCAATTTGATCCTTTAGATGACCCTCCTGATGAACTTTTAACATTTAATGCAATTTCAACTTTCGGTGACATGTTGGTCTTATCACTAATACCTCCTTTGTAATAAAGACCGATATCTTGTTCACCATCAAAATCTTTCATTCTTGAAATTTTTCTTTGCTCCATCTCTTGTGCTTCAAGTTTTTCAATGAATTTATTCAGTGTCAAATTCCCAAAATCTTTCTTATTTCTCAACATCATCAAATACGTGCCCCAAGTTTCATGTGGCAATGCATCAGCCAACTTTTCTACCAACTCTTCATTATCTTTATTGATGCTCACTCTCTTCATTTGGACTAACAGATTGCAATATCTTTCAATGATCTGTTTTGTGCTTTCAGTTCTCAAACCACGAAATAAATCGAACTCTTTCTTCAAAAGTGATTTTTTGTTCTTGATCATTTCTTTACTTCCAACAAACTTTGATTTTAAAGCTCTCCAAATTTAATATGCACTTCCATTGTGTTGCAGTAATACCAAGATATCTTCTTTAACTGCTTGATGTAATAGACTAATCATCATTTTTCATTTTTGTATTTCTTTCTATCATCAACACTTAAATCTTTAATAGCAATCTCCTCTTCTTCATCATTCGTCGGTCTAACATACTTTGTTTCAACACACTCCCAAGCATCCAAATAATTTGCTTGCACCCAATTTTCGAATCGTTCCTCCCATCCTTTATACTCTTCAATGTTTATAAGCTTTGGCGGTTTTTGCATAGTGCCTGTTTCATTTTCCATGGTCAAGTTCTGAGTAACACTAGCCGGAGTAGTCGGAGTAGTAGCAAATGCGTTATAAAATTCCTCTTCCATGTTTTAGTTTTTCAAAAATTCACAATCACTGTTTTCAAACGGAATAACCTTTGGTGCGAGATAACCCTTTCAAACGAAATCAACAACTTCCAAATGAAATAACCCTTTGAAGCGAAATACCTTTTCAAACGAAATACCTAATTCCGTGTGAACTGTTCAAATGGAATCACAGTTTGGAGCGGAATAGCTGATTTCAAACGGAATCACTCAAGCGAAATACCAGTTTCAAGCGAAATTAAGGTCTAATTCCGTGTGAAATGCTGCTGACATCATCATCTCAAGCTGTTTTTCAAGCGAAATTATCAATTTTACCAATTTTAGATCGGATTTAAGTCCAATTTTCTCAAGGATTTGTTAAAACACTATTGCGCGTGTAATGTGAGAAAATTATCCGATTTTAACCGTGAAAAGTTGTTTAATTTTGAAAAGAAGGTGTAGAAATCAGAAATTTGCAGCTGAATTGGTAAGAACTCTTCCTCCTGAGCTCTGATACCACTTGTAGGATCGTTTTTGACCCAAACGAGTCAATCAGAAGAGTTTTTCTTGATATGAAAGGCGGAAACAGACGTATCAAGTTCAATTCAGCTAGATATACACTTTAAACTGTCTCTAGATTGATTTGACAAAGAATTACAGCGAGTAGACACTTCGGCTGCACTTCGTCTCTCAAACCGGAATCACAGAACTACTTCAAACGAAATCAGCAGACACATATATATAAGCAAGGTGATTCCGTTTGAACATGCTCAAGCGAAATCACATCCAAGCGGAATCACTGATTTCGTTTGAACTTGACTGTGACATCTGTGCCTCCACGGCCCTCGAACAAATACCAAATCAATGAAATGTTGTGTTTCATACTTGGTATTTGTATAAATATGTGTATCATTTGCACATATCAACTCTTGTTCGATTTCGGGCTCTAAATCGCTTTCTGGAAGGTTATACGCACACTGATGCGTAAATATAACCAGTTTAATGCAACGAACACTCCAGAATAGTGGAATAGGCTTAACATACCTTAAATAACCTCCATATAACTTAGAAATAAGTTTTGGATGGTTTGGTGTGTTAAAATCAAGTTTGTTCGATCGCAGGGACTAGTTGTGTCAAACTATGAAACTATACTGATTTTATAGAAACGAACATTCCGGAACTTGACCATAAGTTAAACATACCCTAAATATCCTTTACATAGCTTAGAAATAGGCTTTGAGAGGTTCGGTGTGCTAAAATAAACTTTTTGATCAATAGGGACTAAAAGCGTCAAAAAGTGCACAAGTTTGCATTTTCGCGCATATCTTACGTTCTGAATATATACGGAGATCCAAAAATTTATGTAAGCATTAAAATATTTTATTTTAGTGTTTGGCATAAGAAAATTCCATTCGTCGCTTAATTTGGATCGTTTTTGCGTTCGTTACGACTCCCGTCGTAATTAACCGAACAACGCAATCGTACGACCAAAAGAGCCGACATCCGAGATATTTTTGAGCATATTTTAAGTTCCCTATACTTTAAATTCATTTTAGAGCTTTGAAATGGGGTTAACAGGGCTTAAACGTGTCAAAAATGCATCGAAAACCAATTTTGGGACTTCAGGGACTAAAGCTGCCAAAATGTGAAACTGGCTGGTCTACAGGGTCCTTACGGACCGTATGGACCATAAGCTTACGGTCCGTAAGCCTTCCCCAGAACCACAGAATTGTAGAAACAATGAATCTGGCCTATTCCACTTGCTCAAATGGTTTTTACCCCTTGAATTACACACTATGTGCTGGTATTTGATGTCCCCATTGTATTCAAAACCATGTGCCCAAGTGTAAGGTCAAGATCATTCCCTCTTCTCCAAGAAATGATCCTAACGGTTTGCGAAAAACTATATAAGGCCATGTCCCTCATTCATTTTCTGCACATTTGGTCTGAGATTTCTCTAAGTTGTTGTGATTATTCACTACCTACCTGAGAATACTTGGAACCAAATCTATTTGGACCCTTTGTAAGTCCTCTTTCGTTCTTTTATCGCTTTCTAGCTTAAAAGTCAAACTCTGTTAGAAGTTCGTTTGAACTTCATAACGTGAGCGTAATCACGATGGTTATAGTCCCTAATGACTATACCTACTGATTACCACGTTATCTAGGTGTAGTGACGAGTCGTAGTTTCGGCCAAAATGCGCATTCTTGCGTGTTTTGTAACCAAACTACTTATCTATACTATCTATACTATATATAATATACATATCCAAAGGACTTCTTAAGGTCATTGAAATTTCCTTAAAAAACTCCTAAAGCATGATGTACAAGTCTTTTAAGCATCAGAAAACACCCCTTTCCACTTATACCCTTCTACAAAAACACACGGGATACATTAAGGTTTCACAATGATTTCAATTTTCAAAACATTTCAAAATTGCCCGCCTGCTCCTCTCTCACTGGCGATTCCACTGGATCTAGGGTTTTTCTCCAAGGCGATTCAAGATCTAGCCTTTCTCCACGCACATAACCTCTCTGTTGCCGTTTTTACCTTTAAACATCCAATAAGGTGATGAGGAGTAGCTTCGACGGAATATTCCGGCGAGCTTAAGCGGCGGAGAGACGGAATCGTGCAGCGGTTGTACTCCGAACGGTGTAGTAATTGCGACGTGGATCTGAATGAGCAGAATCCGAATGGCGTTGGCCGGAAGGTGAACGATGACGTCAGAGGAGGTGAGATTCGCCGTTAACTCTGCAAGAGGATGAATATGATGAACCAGATCCGTATGGAGGTTTGTTTGATGATGAGCACTCTAAAGTTCTGAGAATTAAAGAGCAGCTTGAGGATTCAAATCAGGTATAGTTTTCAATGAATCATATGTGTTCATCTTGTTTATTAGATTCTTTAGTTGAGTTATTATTGTTAGTTGACCTTTTACGAATGATATTGTGGCTTATTAGATTGTTAGTTGACTTATTGTTAATGATATTGTGGTTTAGACTGATGATGCTATTGTTGATTTGCTTCAAACCCTAGCTGATACGGATCTGACTTTTACAGTCCTTAAGGTGAATAAACATCATCTGTGTTTGTTACTTTACGTATTAATGTTATTGTATAGAGTTTTGGTTACATAAGCTGATTTTTGATGATCAAATTAGGAAACTGATATAGGAAGGAATGTTAATCGACTTCGAAAGCATCCGACAAATGAAGTAAGAGGACTGGTGAAGCAATTGGTGAGGTGAGTATGATTGAGAGTATATTGGATTTGAATCTATTATCTATGGAAAAGCTTATTGTTCTATTGTAGATTGTTGTTGAGCTTGTTTTATCTTTTGTATATGTAATAGGAAATGGAAGGATTTGGTGGATGAATGGGTTGGGTTGGGTCGAACAATAGTGCGCTCGCATGCTCTACTCTTACAGGTAATGGTTCTTATTTACTTTTGTTCTGTGAGTTATAGCATTTTATCAATCAAGATGTAAGGTTTTGATTTTTATGGTTTGTTCTTGCAGATGGTGATTCGCCTTTGGTGCAGAATGTATCAAGCGGCTTACTCAAAGTTAGATTAAATGGTAACGGATCAAATGAGTTGAACTGGTATTAAGTGGCCTAAAATTACTTTAATACATACAACCTCCCAAAATTCTTTTACCCAAATTATTATTATTGACGTAATATAGTTATTTTGAAAACAAGTGTTCTGAGCCATCCTTACCAAAGATTACCCGTTTTTATTTGTTACTCAAATTACCTGTTTTTGCAATTGTACGAGTTGAAATGTTGGTGATTTTGGCAGCGAACACAGAGGGAGGAAGGTATTGACATGGATCGTTTGCAGCCGTTTACGGCTGCAAACGCAGCAGCAAACGGGTGTAAAAACGCAGCCGTTTGCTGCTGCGTTTGCAGCCTTAAACGCGCCGTTATACGGCTGCAAACGCGGCTGCAAACGAATGCAAAAACGCAGCCGTTTGCAGCCGTTTAACGGCGCGTTTACGGCTGCAAACGCAGCAGCAAACAGGTGTAAAAACGCAGCCGTTTGCTGCTGCGTTTACAGCTGTAAACGCGCCGTTAAACGGCTGCAAACGTGGCAGCAAACGGCTGCGTTTTTTCACCTGTTTGCTGCTGCGTTTGCAGCCGTAAACGCGCCGTTAAACGGCTGCAAACGCGGCAGCAAACGGGTGCAAAAATGCAGCCGTTTAACCGTTAACGGCGCGTCTACGGCTGCAAACGGCTGTGTTTTTACATCCGTTTGCAGCCGTAAACGCGCCGTTAAATGGCAGCAAAAGGCTGTGTTTTCATTAATCGGTCTAATCTTGCTTTTAAAACGCAAGAGACGCACAAAAGCGACGAGGTCTAAAAGCAAAGCGTAAAAGCGGCGGGTTTTTTGTGGAGGTTTTCAGAGACATGGTTGAAAGATCTTTAAAGCTGCATCTCTAAATCAAAGTTAAAGGATGTGGAGGTTTTCAGAGACAACAAAGGGCATGTGTACTGGAGGTTAAAAGGGTGTTCTGAGAAGCCTGGTATTCTTCAAGGTGAGCTCTAAATGTAATTTGTTAAAGTTTTAATTGGATACAGGAAAAAAGCTGGTTCCTAAATAAATGAGGTTGGTTGTTAAAGTTAGTTATTTTGAAAACAATTGGACTGTATGCAATTAGTTTTACACCTAAGTAAATGAGGTTGGTTGTTAAAGTTAGTAATAACATGTAAATTGATTCGTATTTTACACCTAATAAAGATGGTTCCTAAATACAGGAAAAAAGCTTAAAGTTTATTTCTTTTTTGTGGAGTTAGCTTTTTTTTTCTTCGTCTTTAAACTATCGATGCCTTCCATATGATACAACCGAAAACCTTTAACATGTAACATTAGCTTATATTGTTTATTATCTTGTAGGAATTTTCCTACATGGCCTTGTTAGTTTTGTGGCACGAATTCAACTTGATCTTCTCATCTTCAAGAAAAGGGGTGTTTGGGAGAAACACAACGCCTATGTGAGGGACATACTCTAATGGACCAAGGGTTAGATTACAAGTCAAATAGGTTCAAGAGTAAAAAAAAAAAAGAAAGAGGCCGGCTTGGTTTGGGCCACCCCACAAACCGCTTTGTGTCCATTTTTTCAAATATGTAAATCTAGGGAAGAGCAGTTGGTACTTGGTACCGAATCATACCGTATTGATTGAATTTGGGTACCAATTCAGTACCATTTTTGATGTTTTTCGGGATATGGTTACTGTACGGTATCTTACACACTTTTTACCTTTGAATACCTTACTGTACCGATACCGGTTTCTTATCGAACACTTTTGATACCAGTACTGGTACCTATTTTTGACGATTTTCGAGATCGTTACTTTCGGTACCCATATAAATTTTAACAGTTAGTTTCGAGTGACTCTCAAACCTCTTTTTTTATCCATTTTTTTAATTATGTAATTTCACTAAGTGTGAATATGATTACTAAATCTATATATTTTATAATAAAAAACTTAATTTCTAATAAACTAACTTAGGAGGTTGTATATATTTTAATACACTTGTGTTGACTTTTGACCTGTTTCCGTTTTTTGTGCAGGATTCCATGTATGAAATGAAGCTTTACTCGACTATGTGGCAATTACGCTTATTGTTGGGGTACTGAGCTTGTAGAAGAAATCGGTTTAGATTGGGTTGATTTATGCTTGTTGGGGGAAAACATGAAAGTCATGTTCTTAACTAGAAATTGGAAAAAAAAATAGCGTTTTTAGTCGATACACAATTAAATAAACTAACTAAAAAGTTTTTTATTTTTAGTGCCCAATTAAATAAGTTTTCTTTTATAACCAAAAGTGTAAACTTTTATTAAAATCTCGAGAGTTATAAATGCGTTTACTAAATGAATAAATAAAAAGTTACATAATGAAGTCGATGGCTGCATGTGACACGTTCCGTTCAACAGCATGATATCAATGTCATGATGGCTGCATGTGACACGTTCCGTTCAGAAGCAGTTGAGCAGCTTCGCACTCATGCGCGTAGGCTTCAGGTATATGATGGATTGATGGTTCATTTTTTTATTCTGATATATTCATGTATTGTAGTTTTTAGTTTTAAAACATATCTTGCTTTCAGATCCCGATATTTGAAAAGGGATATGAGAAAGACCCTGCGATTGTTGCTAAGGAAGCAATTCAGGAAGCCACCCGTAACGGATCAGACGTTGTTCTCAGCGGGTCGCACACAGGTATTATTCATAGCTTCATATCCTATATTTCTATCTCGGATCATTTAAATAGAATGTATTTTTACATAATTCTAAGACATTCGCAGGACAATGAACCGTTGATGCGTGCACTATCCAAGCATATATACGTCAACAGTCCAGATCTGGATGTTGTGGTGATTCCCAACAAAGGGGGCGTGGCCATCTATTGAAGTCATCACAGGTGCAAGTGGGTTTCGTTCTTGGTAGATTTGGATCTGTTTCGGCCTCGGTCAAACGGGTCAACACTATTAATCATGTGTATTTTTTTTTGCAAAATTAGGGTGCTTTTTTGCTTGACTTAAATTGGGACAAATGGAGATGTCCTTATATTGATCTTTATCTTTGTATGTATAACTGTCTCAAGCGGTACAATGATATATTTGGTGTGTTTTGTTTCCAATGACAATATTTGTCAATAACAAATTTGACATATTCAGGCTTGTGTCTAAACAATTAGTTGAACTTTTTCTGTTGCTTACAATCAAGAGAATAGGGTGGGTGTGTTAACAATGGCTGGAAAAGGTGTTACTAGCGATAAAAAATGTCGTCTTCATCATAGTCCACAAAACCCCCCAATCTTGAAAAACTAATTGAACCACCACTGTCAAATTTACAACCCCTATCCAAAGCAAATAAAAAAAACAATCTTTAGGCCAGGGGTAATTTGAACTTCATTTAAAATGTCGGATGCTGAACTTCATTTGTAGGAGTAAGTGCTACTTGGCTATTATTCTCATAAGATGTTAAGTTGCATAGGTAGTTTTTATATTGTTTTAAATTGCCGTGGGATTCTCACTCCATTGGTTATTTGTACAATTAAGTCGGTTAATTCGGTTACGGTTTTATTAACATTTGAGTAACAATGCGGGACTACCAATTCTTATTTTTCCAACTTCATTGCAAAAGGTTACTTTAACATCGATTTTTATAGAACTTGCATCCTTTTTCTACGGATCTACGATAAGAAAAAAAGAAAATGAGGGTTTGTTGCTATAATGCATGATATGTACATCAAATGTACTTCATATTAATAATTAAAACATTAAATAAGTTAAATGTTTATATTACCGATATTGTAACGAACAACACCGATATCAACCGAATATTTGCCGGAAAGCGTAGGTAATTCCCACTAACATATCACGAATAAGAAAACTAACTTAAGTACTATACAATATATCACGAGATGACTGATAAAGTAACGGTAATCTAACTGATTGGTTTGATCAGTTTTGAGCTTATGGTTGTGCTTTTGTTGGCTTGGTGCAGTGCGGTTTGTTTACATCCTTTTAAAACTCTTATAAATCCCCATGACCGGTTTTGAAGTATCTTAACCGAAAATTTGGATTTTAGTTATGACCCAACTAAACTGAACCTTCTCATGCACACCCTTAGAATTACTAACAAGTATTGTGTTTTCCGTTGCATCGCGAATTTCGTTTTGGTTATGGCTCAAAACCAACCAACCTGCCCCGTACATAGCCCTAAACTCACCAACCTAAGTGATATGTTTCCCGCCGCAACGCGCGGGTAAACGACTAGTAGGTATCAAAACCGTTTGTTTTGTTACCAAATCTATTTTCAAAATTCGTTAAACATGTTTTAACATGTTTAACTCGTCACTTTTTAGATTAGTGCTTGTGTAGAGTCGTAAGTCAAGCGGACTGAACACCCGCTTAGACTTTCGAACACGACCCGTTTGGGCGATCGTTAGGATCCGACCAAACATGTATAGTGACCATAATTGCATAGGGAATAACCTTCCGAGGTTATACCTTATGGTCACTTAGGTTTAATTAGTTGTATGATGGGTAGTTTATATGCCTTAGGTAAATGACCAAAATGCCCTTTTCATGCATAATTGGTAATTAAGCATATGTAACACAAACTTTTGTCACTTAATTGATTATGCAACATATCTAATCATGTTTAGGCATATAATTCTTGTCATAGGACTAGTTAGACGTCTCGAACGCGCTTTTGCACGAACGACACGTTAAAGTAGGTTAAGCTACCTTAATGGATCACAATGGGTCGAAAGCACTTAGGAGAGGTTTCGATTTAGGCTGTAGACTTTGTTATACCATGTCATATGAGTCCCAATACTCATTTGGTTTACAAAACCTCATCCTATCCGATCTTCCGACTTAGGTCCGGTTTAATTATATAGTTATTAGGTTGCCGATTGATTCCGTGCTCCCTCTAGCTTTGCTTGGTTGTTGTTCAAGACCTCTAAGCATTTTCAGGTGAGTACGTAGTTCCCCTATTTTACTGCTTTCAATTGTTTTGGGGTGATTCATATGTGCTAAATGTTTTCAAGGTTTTAAACGATGGTTTTCAAAACGATTTTCGATATTATAACAATGGTTTCAAAAATGATTAAAATGGTTTATATTAAATCAATAACGATTTCGATTAAGTGAACAAACTTGTTGGTTGTATTTACATAACGAATATTATCCTTTAGTTTTGGCCGAACCGACCAGTATTAGGTTATGGTACCATAGGATCTGACAAATCCCGTTATCAGACTGCACCCATGGTTATGTGTGGGTTAGGTGGGTAACGACTGAATCTATGATTGTTACTTTACCCTTTGGTGGTTTATTAATGCGAGAAGCGATAGGCGATATAGTCGAGTCACGAAGGTTTGGATGTTATTAGCGAGGCGACCATAAATAGTTTTCACACTTAAAACGAGGATGATTTAAACGATTTAAACGAATTAACAATTTGGGAACGATTCATACGAAATTAAACAAGTTGGATAAACGATTGGTTCTAAAGCGATTTTTAACGAATTAAACGATTTGGATAAACGATTGGTTCTAAAGCAATTTTTAACGAATTAAACGATTGGTTCTAAAGCGATTTTTAACGAATTAAACGATTTGGGTAAACGATTGGTTTTAAAGCGATTTTTAACGAATTGAACGATTTGGGTAAACGATTGGTTTTAAAGCGATTTTTAACGAATTAAACGATTTGCGTAAACGATTGGTTTTAAAGCGATTTTTAACGATTTAAACGATTTGGGTAAACGATTGGTTTTTGGTTAAGTGTTTAGATAACGGGATGGGTGTAATGTGATGAAAGCATGGTGGATACGGTGCTGGTACTTCCTATATATAAGTGTTTTCACCGTATTACATACCATGACGTTATTTAGTTCACTTGGGTAAACGATTTTTAAACGATGTCACACAAACGAGGTTTTCGAAATGATATAAACCATATGAGTTTTATTAACGAGATTTATTAACGAGTTTTATTAACGATTTAATACGAGATGTTTTACGAATTGGTTTTCTAAAACAAAATGTTTTCGAGTTAAGAATCATGGCTACGAGATTTTACAAATTATAACCAACTTGATTTGAGTTGGTTAATTATGTCGCAATACTACACTTTTCAAAACAAGATTTTTAATTAAGTATTGCAACATGTAAACTAGCCATGAATCCGACACTCTCAAAAACCTATGTACTCGCCAGCATTTCTTTGCTGACTTTGTTTTCACATATGTTTCAGGTGTTGTTGAATGATGTTGATTGCTGGGATGCATGCACACATAGGACTGGACGAGGCCTTAGTGACTTAATAACAATGATAGACTATGTTTAAATTGTTTATATGGATTTCCAGACGATGTAAGTATTCAATTTTTAATAAAACGAAACTTCAATTTCCGTGTGTTTTGAAACAATGATTCTGTTACAACACTCCCCGACGATTCCGCCGTGATTTGTTGTTTTGCGCGGTCGGGGTGTGACAGAAAAGTTGGTATCAGAGCTCATGGTTATAGGGAATTAGGTTATTAGTAATGCTTTGACCTAGTCTATAACCTTCCTAGGACCCTAACACAAGATCCTTGTGTTTAGATCTTAAAACAATACCGTCACTTATCCTTAGGTGACAACCACAACAAGAACACAAATTTCGAATCCGCTTTGAAAACCAATCATCTGTTCTACGATGATTTATTGTAAGGTTTTGAACCCTTTGCTATAAGGTTTTGAACCCTTTAAGTTTTCGAAATCTCGTCAAAGTTTGGGTCTTATAATGTGAATGCGTGCAAACTGGAAGGGTGAATGCTTGTACCCTGAGTTTTCTGTCTAAGGCTAGAGTGTTCGTACAAATCCGCAGTATCGGACCAGTCATTCTTACCTGGGAACTCTTGGGGTGAGTGTTCACTTATAGGCGAGCATGTCTTCAGCGATACATTAATATGACCCGTTTACTTTGATTAAACACCGTCTCATTTGTTTGCCTTAGGTAATAAACAAATGATTGCAATTTCTATGCATTGTCGTTCTGTTTTAATTATCCGATAACATTTCATTTGTGTTCTCCTATGTCTTTCATTTCCTCTAGAATGTCTCTTCATCACAACGACACTCAAATGTCCGAGCAAACAGCCAAATTTGCCCAGCGAATAGGCAAAGTAATCCTGAAGTCTGTGGATTTAGGTATCGCCATGTCTCATCTCAATAATGAGGCCACCCAAGAAGCATCGAAAGAAGAGCCTTATAAAAAGTCAAAGAAGCATAAAGCTCCAAAGGGTCCCGTAGCCGTTACACCAAATCAAGCAAAACCTAGCCAGGTGGCAGCACCACCAGCCAAGAAGCCGTACTTAAGAACTGCTCCTTTGTGCAATCAGTGTAACCTCCACCACTATGCCAGTGTCAAATGTCAGAAATGTTTCAACTGGGGACTCATTGGTCTTTTGGCACGAGACTGCCGTTCAGTCACTGTGCTAAACCAAGCTTTTCAGAACCCCGTTCAATTTCAAGCAGATCCAGCACAGGCTCGTTTTCCTCCTGGTATTTGCTACACCTATGGCGAGATGGGTTATGTCAGGGACAGATACCCAAATATTTTCAATGGAAATCCGACCCACGGATGAGCATTTGGCCGATTAGAAGAAGCTGCTGCTTTGAATAATCCGAATTTTATGTTTATGTTTCTAGTGTTTTCCTTTGAACTCGGAAACAATCGATTTTGTTTATAAATGAATCTTTATTTACAATTCTAATGCACAAATATAGTTGCACGTGTGTATGGCATACCCACACCAAAGAACCGTATTTGTAGTTCTCTCGTTCATATGATCGCTCATGAATTTCCTCGAAAATTCTAAGTGCTCGTTTCATTCTAAGAAACAAAGTAGCAATTTGAGTAATCATCTTTTTCCTTTTGACCTCACGCCGATGCAACTTGGGAGTTTCGACATTATCATAGGGATGGATTGGTTAGCTAAACATCATGCTGAGGTAATTGGTTTCGATAAGATTGTTCGCATTCCTCTTTCGTCTGGCGATGTTCTGGAAGTTCGTGGCGAGAAACCTTCTGGTGGATTGAAGCTCATATCGTGTACGAAGGCCCAAAGTTACCTACAAAAATGATATGTTGCTTTTCTGGCACATGTCACCGAGGAGAAAGGCAAGAGCAAGAGTATTCAGGATATTCCGATTGTTCGGGATTATCCAGAGATGTTTCCTGATGAACTGCCTGGTTTGCCTCCAGTTTGTCAAGTCAAGTTTCATTTTGACCTTGTACCCAATGGCAACCCATTTGCGAAAGCACCTTATCATCTTGCACCGTCCGAGATGCAAGAATTATTGAAACAACTTCAAGAGTTATCTGATAAAGGATTCATTCGTCCGAGCTTTTCACCTTGGGGAACTCCTGTCCTCTATGTGAAGAAGAAAGATGGATCTTTTCGAATATATATATCGATTATCGTAAGCTTAATAAGCTTACCATCAAGAGTCGATATCCCTACCTCGAATCGATGATCTCTTTGATCAGCCGCAAGGTGCTACCTGTTTTTCCAAGATCGAATTGCGTTCTGGGTATCGTCAGCTTCGTGTTCTCGAAGAAGATATTCCCAAAACTGCCTTCCGCACAAGATATGGGCATTACGAGTTCAATGTCATGCCTTTTGGTTTGACGAATGCCCCAGCTATCTTCATGGACTTAATGAATAGGGTCTGTAAACCTTATTTAGACAAGTTCATCATTGTGTTCATCGACGATATTCTCGTTTATTCAAAGTCTCGAGCGGATCACGAGCAACACCTTCGTTTGACATTGGAACTCCTAAAGAATGAACAAACTTTTCGCTAAATTCTCCAAGTGTGAATTTTGGCTTAAAGAAGTTTAGTTTTTGGGTCATGTAGTCAACAAGCATGGTATTCACGTGGATCCATCCAAACTGCTGCAATTAAGGATTGGAATACACCAACGACACCTACAGAAATTCGTTCTTTTCTTGGTCTCGCTGGTTATTATCGTTGTTTTATTTCAAACTTCTCGAAGATCGTGGTGCCACTCACTGTTTTGACTCAGAAGAATAAGCCTTTGGAGTGGGGATATAAGCAAGAAAAAGCATTCCAAACGCTAAAACGGAATCTATGTGATGCTCCCGTTTTGTCCTTGCCCAATGGAAACGATGATTCCGTTGTCTTTTATGACGCGTCGAATCTAGGCCTTGGTTATGTTCTTATGCAATGAGGTAAAGTCATAGCACATACGTCAAGACAGTTGAAAGATCACGAAAAGAACTACACAACTCATGATCTTGGATTAGGTTTTGTGGCATTTGCTCTCAAAATCTGGAGACACTACCTCTATGGAACGAAGTGTGTGGTTTTCACAAGACCACAAAAGTCTCCAGCTCATTCTTAATCAAAAGGAGCTGAACATGAGGCAATGACAATGGGTTGAACTCTTGAACGACTACGATTGCGCGATTCGCTACCTTCCTGGTAAGGCGAATATCGTAGCCGATGCGCTTAGTCGAAAGGAAAGAGTCAAGCTTCATTATGTTCAAACTCTATCTGATATTCAAATCTTTTGTCCTTCAAGCACAACGATCTTGTGTAAACGAAGGCTTATTGAAATATGAGCTACCACTTCAACTCAAGCTTAAACTCGAAACGAAAGGGGCGATGGGTTGCTCTATTTTAAGAATCCTTGTGGATGATTATCGCCTAAATTGGAGCCCTGATTGGATTCCTTGTACACCTTAATATGTACATTACAACTCAATAAGGACAAACCGATTTCTTATTAAGATCTTTCTATCTTAATAGTTAGAATCTTGATAATATTTGAAGTGCCAAATGAAATCCCCGAATTGGATTCCTGGTATGCTTTAAATACCCGTGTCCAAAGATAACAAATTAAAGGTCAAATTAAACAATTATACAATTATGTGATTATGTGTTTATGTGTTCTCCTCTATGTTTTTGTGTGATCCGATTTTCGTTATCCAAATCCTCATAGAATCTTCCATATCTTCGTATGAGAGATTCATAGTAGGATATTCAAAAGGTACAACTATAAATCCTTAATGGGCTTCTACGTGGTAGTTAAGACCCTTGGGTTATATAGTACCATTCCATAATTCGAAAAGAGACCCTTGAGTGGTCTAGTTAAAGATTGATTCAGAATCTGGTTAAGAGTGGCATGTGATGACACAGCTGAAAGGACCCTATGGTGGTCCAGTCACACTCATCACAGGTTCATTCATTTGGTTTTCCCCTACACATTATCAAATGCACTGTGTGGACTATGCAAGGAATTACGTAATTATGGACGCATACATAATTATAAAAATTCAGTGCACGGAAACCACAGTAAGATTTATCATGTGTAAGGACCAATAGTGACAACAATAACGAAACGTGAACAATGTAATGAAGGTACGGTGGACGCACCAATGGCGCTTCATATACTTGTATATAAGTGTCCCTCTTACATTGCAACCATAATGTTATTTAAAGTTACTAGAAGTTCAGAACCCTAACCAGTGTTGTTTTATCTTTTCGACTTCATGTTTTGAGCTCTCACAAGTTTCCTCTAATTAAATTTCGGGACGAAATTTCCTGAAGTAGGGGAGACTGTGACATCTTTGCCCCCACGGCCATCGAACAAATACCAAATCAATGAAATGTTGTGTTTCATACTTGGGATTTGTATAATTATGTGTATCATTTGCACATATCAACTCTTGTTCGATTTCGGGCTCTAAATCGCTTTCTAGAAGGTTATACGCACACTGATGCGTAAATATAACCAGTTTAATGCAACGAACACTCCATAATAGTGAAATAGGCTTAACATACCTTAAATAACCTCCACATAACTTAGAAATAAGTTTTGGATGGTTTGGTGTGTTGAAATCAAGTTTGTTCGATCGCAGGGACTAGTTGTGTCAAACTGCAAAACTATACCGATTTGTATAGAAACGAACATTCCGGAACTTGACCATAAGTTAAACATACCCTAAATATCCTTTACATAGCTTAGAAATAGGCTTTGAGGGGTTCGGTGTGCTAAAATAAACTTTTTGATCAATAGGGACTAAAAGCGTCAAAAAGTGCATAAGTTTGCATTTTCGTGCATATCTTACGTTCTGAATATATTCAGACATCCAAAAATTTATGTAAGCATTAAAATATTTTATTTTAGTGTTTGGCATAAGAAAATTAAATTCGTTGCTTAATTTGGATCGTTTTTGCGTTCGTTACGACTGCCGTCGTAATTAACCGAACAACGCAACCGTACGACCAAACGAGCCGACATCTGAGATATTTTTGAGCACATTTTAAGTTCCCTATACTTTAACTTCATTTTAGAGCTTTGAAATGAGGTTAACAGGGCTTAAACGTGTCAAAAATGCATCGAAAACCAAGTTTGGGACTTCAGGGACTAAAGCTGCCAAAATGTGAAACTGGCTGGTCTGCAGGTTCCTTATGGACCATATGGACCATAAGCTTACGGTCCGTAAGCCTTCCCCAGAACCACAGAATTGTAGAAACAATGAATCTGGCCTATTCCACTTGCTCAAATGGTTTTTACCCCTTGAATTACACACTATGGGCTGGTATTTGATGTCCCCATTGTATTCAAAACCATGTGCCCAAGTGTAAGGCCAAGATCATTCCATCTTCTCCAAGAAATGATCCTAACGGTTTGCGAAAAACTATACAAGGCCATGTCCCTCATTCATTTTCTACACATTTGGTCTGAGATTTCTCTAAGTGGTTGTGATTATTCACTACCTACTTGAGAATACTTGGAACCAAATCTATTTGGACCCTTTGTAAGTCCTCTTTCGTTCTTTTATCACTTTCTAGCTTAAAAGTCAAACTCTGTTTGACTTTCAGCTTTGACCACGAGTTGGTCAACGAGAAGTTCGTTTGAACTTCATAACGTGAGCGTAATCACGATGGTTATAGTCCCTAATGACTATACCTACTGATTACCACGTTATCTAGGTGTAGTGACGAGTTGTAGTTTTGGCCAAAATGCGCATTCTTGCGTGTTTTGTAACCAAACTACTTATAGGTATCAAAACCGTTTGTTTTGATACCAAATCTATTTTCAAAATTTGTTAAACTTGTTTTAACATGTTTAACTCGTCACTTTTTAGATTAGTGCTTGTGTAGAGTCGTAAGTCAAGCGGACTAAACACCCGCTTAGACTTTCGAACACGACCCGTTTGGGCGATCGTTAGGATCCGACCAAACATGTATAGTGACCATAATTTCATAGGGAATAACCTTCCGAGGTTATACCTTATGGTCACTTAGGTTTAATTAGTTGTATGATGGGTAGTTTATATGCCTTAGGTAAATGACCAAAAAGCTCTTTTCATGCATAATTGGTAATTAAGCATATGTAACACAAACTTTTGTCACTTAATTGATTATGCAACATATCTAATCATGTTTAGGCATATAATTCTTGTCTTGGGACTAGTTAGACGTCTCGAACGCGCTTTTGCGCGAACGACACGTTAAAGTAGCTTAAGCTACCCTAATGGATCACAATGGGTCGAAAGCACTTAGGTTAGGTTTCGATTTAGGATGTAGACTTTGTTAAACCATGTCATATGAGTCCCAATACTCATTTGGTTTACAAAACCTCATCCTATCCGATCTTCCGACTTAGGTCCGGTTTAATTATATAGTTATTAGGTTGCCGATTGATTCCGTGCTCCCTCTAGCTTTGCTTGGTTGTTGTTCAAGACCTCTAAGCATTCTCAGGTGAGTACATAGTTCCCCTATTTTACTGCTTTCAATTGTTTTGGGGTGATTCATATGTGCTAAATGTTTTCAAGGTTTTAAACGATGGTTTTCAAAACGATTTTCGATATTATAACAATGGTTTCAAAAACGATTAAAATGGTTTATATTAAATCAATAACGATTTCGATTAAGTGAACAAACTTGTTGGTTGTATTTACATAACGAATAATATCCATTAGTTTTGGCCGAACCGACTAGTATTAGGTTATGGTACCATAGGATCTGACAAATCTCGTTATCAGACTGCACCCATGGTTATGTGTGGGTTAGGTGGGTAACGACTGAATCTGTGATTGTTAATTTACCCTTTGGTGGTTTATTAATGCAAGAAGTGATAGGCGATATAGTCGAGTCATGAAGGTTTGGATGTTATTAGCGAGGCGACCATAAATAGTTTTCACACTTAAAACGAGGATTATTTAAACGATTTAAACGAATTAACGATTTGGGAACGATTCATACGAGATTAAACGAGTTGGATAAACGATTGGTTCTAAAGCGATTTTTAACGAATTAAAGGATTTGGATAAACGATTGGTTCTAAAGCGATTTTTAACGAATTAAACGATTTGGGTAAACGATTGGTTCTAAAGCGATTTTTAACGAATTAAACGATTTGGGTAAACGATTGGTTTTAAAGCGTTTTTTAACGAATTAAGCGATTTTTAACGAATTAAACGATTTGAGTAAACGATTGGTTTTAAAGCGATTTTTAACGATTTAAACGATTTGGGTAAACGATTGGTTTTTGGTTAAGTGTTTAGATAACGGGACGGGTGTAATGTGATGAAAGCGTGGTGGATACGGCGCTGGTACTTCCTATATATAAGTGTTTTCATCGTATTACATATCGTGGCGTTATTTAGTTCACTTGGGTAAACGATTTTTAAACGATGTCACACAAACGAGGTTTTCGAAATGATATAAACCATATGAGTTTTATTAACGAGTTTTATTAACGAGTTTTATTAACGAGTTTTCTTAACGAGATTTATTAACGAGTTTTATTAACGATTTAATACGAGATGTTTTACGAATTGGTTTTCTAAAACAAAATGTTTTCGAGTTAAGAATCATGGCTACGAGATTTTACAAATTATAACCAACTTGATTTGAGTTGGTTAATTATGTCGCAATACTACACTTTTCAAAACAAGGTTTTTAATTAAGTATTGCAACATGTAAACTAGCCATGAATACGACACTCTCAAAAACCTATGTACTCGCCAGGATTTCTTTGCTGACTTTGTTTTCACATATGTTTCAGGTGTTGTTGAATGATGTTGATTGCTAGGATGCATGCCCACATAGGACTGGACGAGGCCTTAGTGACTTAATAAAAATGATAGACTATGTTTAAATTGTTTATATGGATTTCCAGACGATGTAAATATTCAATGTTTAATAAAACGAAACTTCAATTTCCGTGTGTTTTGAATCAATGATTCTGTTACAACACTCCCCGACGATTCCGTCGCGATTTGTTGTTTTGCGCGGTTGGGGTGTGACAGAAAAGTTGGTATCAGAGCTCATGGTTATAGGGAATTAGGTTATTAGTAATGCTTTGACCTAGTCTATAACCTTCCTAGGACCCTAACACAAGATCCTTGTGTTTAGATCTTAAAACAATACCGTCACTAATCCTTAGGTGACAACCACAACAAGAACACAAACTTCGAATCCGCGTTGAAAACCAATCATCTGTTCTAGGATGATTTATTGTAAGGTTTTGAACCCTTTAAGTTTTCGAAATCTCGTCAAAGTTTGGGTCTTATAATGTGAATGCGTGCAAACTGGAAGGGTGAATGCCTGTACCCTGAGTTTTCTGTCTAAGGCTAGAGTGTTCGTACAAATCCGCAGTATCGAACCAGTCATTCTTACATGGGAACTCTTGGGGTGAGTGTTCACTTATAGGCGAGCATGTCTTCAGCGATACATTAATATGACCCGTTTACTTTGATTAAACACCGTCTCATTTGTTTTCCTTAGGTAATAAACAAATGATCGCAATTTCTATGCGTTGTCGTTCTGTTTTAATTATCCGATAACATTTCATTTGTGTTCTCCTATGTCTTTCATTTCCTCTAGAATGTCTCTTCATCGCAACGACACTCAAATGTCCGAGCAAACTGCCAAATTTGCCCAGCGAATAGGCAAAGTAATCCTGAATACTGTGGATTTAGGTATCGCCATGTCTCGTCTCAATAATGAGGCCACCCAAGAAGCATCGAAAGAAGCAGAAGCCGAGCCTTTGAAAAAGTCAAAGAAGCGTAAAGCTCCAAAGGGTCCCGTAGCCGTTACACCAAATCAAGCAAAACCTAGCCAGGCGGCAGCACCACCAGCCAAGAAGCCGTACTTAGGAACTGCTCCTTTGTGCAATCAGTGTAACCTCCACCACTATGCCAGTGTCAAATGTCGGAAATGTTTCAACTGGGGACTCATTGGTCTTTTGGCACGAGACTGTCGTTCAGTCACTGTGCTAAACCAAGCTTTTCAGAACCCAGTTCAATTTCAAGCAGATCCAGCACAGGCTAGTTTTCCTCCTTGTATTTGCTACACCTTTGGCGAGATGGGTTATGTCAGGGACAGATACCCAAATATTTTCAATGCAAATCCGACCCACGGATGAGCATTTGGCCGATTAGAAGAAGCTGCTGCTTTGAATAATCCGAATTTTATGTTTATGTTTCTAGTGTTTTCCTTTGAACTCGGAAACAATCGATTTTGTTTATAAATGAATCTTTATTTACAATTCTAATGCACAAATATAGTTGCATGTGTGTATGGCATACCCACACCAAAGAACCGTATTTGTAGTTCTGTCGTTCATATGATCGCTCATGAATTTCCTCAAAAATTCTAAGTGCTCGTTTCATTCTAAGAAATGAAGTAGCAATTTGAGTAATCATCTTTTTCCTTTTGACCTCACGCCGATGCAACTTGGGAGTTTCGACATTATCATAGGGATGGATTGGTTACCTAAACATCATGCTGAGGTAATTGGTTTCGATAAGATTGTTCGCATTCCTCTTTCGTCTGGCGATGTTCTAGAAGTTCGTGGCGAGAAACCATCTGGTGGATTGAAGCTCATATCGTGTACGAAGGCCCAAAGTTACCTACAAAAAGGATATGTTGCTTTTCTGGCACATGTCACCGAGGAGAAAGGCAAGAGCAAGAGTATTCAGGATATTCCGATTGTTCGGGATTATCCAGAGGTGTTTCCTGATGAACTGCCTGGTTTGCCTCTAGTTCGTCAAGTCAAGTTTCATTTTGACCTTGTACCCAATGCCAACCCATTTGCGAAAGCACCTTATCGTTTTGCACTGTCCGAGATGCAAGAATTATTGAAACAGCTTCAAGAGTTATCTGATAAAGGATTCATCCGTACGAGCTTTTCACCTCGGGGAACTCCTGTCCTCTATGTGAAGAAGAAAGATGGATCTTTTCGAATATATATATCGATTATCGTAAGCTTAATAAGCTTACCATCAAGAGTCGATATCCCCTACCTCGAATCGATGATCTCTTTGATCAGCCGCAAGGTGCTACCTGTTTTTCCAAGATCGAATTGCGTTCTGGGTATCGTCAGCTTCGTGTTCTCGAAGAAGATATTCCCAAAACTTCCTTCCGCACAAGATATGGGCATTACGAGTTCACTGTCATGCCTTTTGGTTTGATGAATGCCCCAGCTATCTTCATGGACTTAATGAATAGGGTCTATAAACCTTATTTAGACAAGTTCATCATTCTGTTCATCGACGATATTCTCGTTTATTCAAAGTCTCGAGCCGATCACGAGCAACACCTTCGTTTGACATTGGAACTCCTAAAGAATGAACAAACTTTTCGCTAAATTCTCCAAGTGTGAATTTTGGCTTAAAATGTTCAGTTTTTGGGTCATGTAGTCAACAAGCAGGGTATTCATGTGGATCCATCCAAATTGCTGCAATTAAGGATTGGAATACACCAACGACACGTACAGAAATTCGTTCTTTTCTTTTTCTCGCTGGTTATTATCGTTGTTTTATTTCAAACTTCTTGAAGATCGCGATGCCACTCACTATTTTGACTCAGAAGAATAAGCCTTTGGAGTGGGGATATAAGCAAGAAGAAGCATTCCAAACGCTGAAAAAGAAGCTATGTGATGCTCCTGTTTTGTCCTTGCCCAATGGAAACGATGATTCCGTTGTCTTTTATGATGCGTCGAATCTAGGCCTTGGTTATGTTCTTATGCAATGAGGTAAAGTCATAGCACATACGTCAAGACAGTTGAAAGATCACGAAAAGAACTACACAACTCATGATCTTGGGTTAGGTTTTGTGGCATTTGCTCTCAAAATATGGAGACACTACCTCTATGGAACGAAGTGTGTGGTTTTCACAAGACCACAAAAGTCTCCAGCTCATTCTTAATCAAAAGGAGCTGAACATGAGGCAATGACAATGGGTTGAACTCTTGAACGACTACGATTGCGCGATTCGCTACCTTCCTGGTAAGGCGAATATCGTAGCCGATGCGCTTAGTCGAAAGGAACGAGTCAAGCTTCATTATGTTCAAACTCTTTCTGATATTCAAATCTTTTGTCCTTCAAGCACAACGATCTTGTGTAATCGAAGGCTTATTGAAATATGAGCTACCACTTCAACTCAAGCTTAAACTCGAAACGAAAGGGGCGATGGGTTGCTCTATTTTAAGAATCCTTGTTGATGATTATCGCCCAAATCGGAGCCCTGATTGGATTCCTTGTACACCTTAATATGTACATTACAACTCAATAAGGACAAACCGAATTCTTATTAAGATCTTTCTATCTTAATAGTTAGATTCTTGATAATATTTAAAGTGCCAAATGAAATCCACGGATTGGATTCCTGGTATGCTTTAAATACCCGTGTCCAAAGATAACAAATTAAAGGTCAAATTAAACAATTATGTGATTATGTGATTATGTGTTTATGTGTTCTCCTCTATGTTTTTGTGTGATCCGATTTTCGTTATCCAAATCCTCATAGAATCTTCCATATCTTCGTATGAGAGATTCATAGTAGGATATTCAAAAGGTACTACCATAAATCCTTAATGGGCTTCTACGTGGTAGTTAAGACCCTTGGGTTATATAGTTCCATTCCATGATTCGAAAAGAGACCCTTGAGTGGTCTAGTTAAAGATTGATTCAGAATCTGGTTAAGAGTGGCATGTGATGACACAGCTGAAAGGACCCTATGGTGGTCCAGTCACACTCATCACAGGTTCATTCATTTGGTTTTCCCCTACACATTATCAAATGCACTGTGTGGACTATGCAAGGAATTACGTAATTATGGACGCATACATAATTATAGAAATTCAGTGCACGGAAACCACAGGTTCATTATCAAATGCACTGTGTGGTCCAGTCACACTCATCACAGGTTCATTCATGTTTTGAGCTCTCACAAGTTTCATCTAATTAAATTTCGGGACGAAATTTCCTGGAGTAGGGGAGACTGTGACATCTGTGCCTCCACGGCCATCGAAAAATACCAAATCAATGAAATGTTGTGTTTCATACTTGGTATTTGTATAAATATGTGTATCATTTGCACATATCAACTCTTGTTCGATTTCGGGCTCTAAATCGCTTTCTGGAAGGTTATACGCACACTGATGCGTAAATATAACCAGTTTAATGAAACGAACACTCCAGAATAGTGAAATAGGCTTAACATACCTTAAATAACCTCCACATAACTTAGAAATAAGTTTTGGATGGTTTGGTGTGTTGAAATCAAGTTTGTTCGATCGCAGGGACTAGTTGTGTCAAACTGCGAAACTATACCGATTTGTATAGAAACGAACATTCTGGAACTTGACCATAAGTTAAACATACCCTAAACATCCTTTACATAGCTTAGAAATAGGCTTTGAGGGGTTCGGTATGCTAAAATAAACTTTTTGATCAATAGGGACTAAAAGCGTCAAAAAGTGCACAAGTTTGCATTTTCGCGCATATCTTACGTTCTGAATATATCCGGACATCCAAAAATTTATCTAAGCATTAAAATATTTTATTTTAGTGTTTGGCATAAGAAAATTCCATTCGTCGCTTAATTTGGATCGTTTTTGCGTTCGTTACGACTCCCGTCGTAATTAACCGATCAACGCAACCGTACGACCAAACGAGCCGACATCCAAGATATTTTTGAGCACATTTTAAGTTCCCTATACTTTAACTTCATTTTAGAGCTTTCAAATGGGGTTAACAGGGCTTAAACGTGTCAAAAATGCATCGAAAACCAAGTTTGGGACTTCAGGGACTAAAGCTGCCGAAATGTGAAACTGGCTGGTCTGCAGGTTCCTTATGGACCATATGGACCATAATCTTACGGTCCGTAAGCCTTCCCCAGAACCACCGAATTGCATAAACAATGAATCTGGCCTATTCCACTTGCTCAAATGGTTTTTACCCCTTGAATTACACACTATGGGCTGGTATTTGATGTCCCCATTGTATTCAAAACCATGTGCCCAAGTGTAAGGCCAAGATCATTCCCTCTTCTCCAAGAAATGATCCTAACGGTTTGCGAAAAACTATATAAGGCCATGTCCCTCATTCATTTTCTGCACTTTTGGTCTGAGATTTCTCTAAGTGGTTGTGATTATTCACTACCTACTTGAGAATACTTGGAACTAAATCTATTTGGACCCTTTGTAAGTCCTCTTTCGTTCTTTTATCGCTTTCTAGACTTTCAGCTTTGACCACGAGTTGGTCAATGAGAAGTTCGTTTGAACTTTATAACGTGAGTGTAATCACGATGTTTATAGTCCCTAATGACTATACCTACTGATTACCACGTTATCTAGGTGTAGTGACGAGTCGTAGTTTTTTCCAAAATGCGCATTCTTGCGTGTTTTGTAACCAAACTACTTATAGGTATCAAAACCGTTTGTTTTGATACCAAATCTATTTTCAAAATTCGTTAAACTTGTTTTAACATGTTTAAGTCGTCACTTTTTAGATTAGTGCTTGTGTAGAGTCGTAAGTCAAGCGGACTAAACACCCGCTTAGACTTTCGAACATGACCCATTTGGGCGATCGTTAGGATCCGACCAAACATGTATAGTGACCATAATTTCATAGGGAATAACCTTCCGAGGTTATACCTTATGGTCACTTAGGTTTAATTAGTTGTATGATGGGTAGTTTATATGCCTTAGGTAAATGACCAAAATGCTCTTTTCATGCATAATTGGTAATTAAGCATATGTAACACAAACTTTTGTCACTTAATTGTTTATGCAACATATCTAATCATGTTTAGGCATATAATTCTTGTCATAGGACTAGTTAGACGTCTCGAACGCGCTTTTGCGCGAACGACACGTTAAAGTAGCTTAAGCTACCTTAATGGATCACAATGGGTCGAAAGCACTTAGGTTAGGTTTCGATTTAGGATGTAGACTTTGTTAAACCATGTCATATGAGTCCCAATACTCCTTTGGTTTACAAAACCTCATCCTATCCGATCATCCGACTTAGGTCCGGTTTAATTATATAGTTATTAGGTTGCCGATTGATTCCCTGCTCCCTCTAGCTTTGCTTGGTTGTTGTTCAAGACCTCTAAGCATTCTCAGGTGAGTACATAGTTCCCCTATTTTACTGCTTTCAATTGTTTTGGGGTGATTCATATGTGCTAAATGTTTTCAAGGTTTTAAACGATGGTTTTCAAAACGATTTTCGATATTATAACAATGGTTTCAAAAACGATTAAAATGGTTTATATTAAATCAATAACGATTTCGATTAAGTGAACAAACCTGTTGGTTGTATTTACATAACGAATAATATCCATTAGTTTTGGCCGAACCGACCAGTATTAGGTTATGGTACCATAGGATCTGACAAATCTCGTTATCAGACTGCACCCATGGTTATGTGTGGGTTAGGTGGGTAACGACTGAATCTGTAGGATCGTTTTCGGCCCTGATTGAGTCGATCAGAAGAATTCCTATCCAAAACAAGAGGCGGAAACTAATGCTTTGGTGCTATTTCAGCTAGATTTACTTTTAACTGTTGTTGTATTGATCTTGATAACGAGTACAAGCTCTGACAACACTTCGGCAGCACTTCGTGGCTTACCGGAAGAGAACACCTACAACTATGTGTTAGATTTCGCTCATACAACCCTATTTATAGATGATCAGATTTCGCTCTTATGTACATGTCACATGAGCGAAATCACCTGATTGACACATAAGCGAAATCAGGTTTTGACACATGAGCGAAATCAGGTCAAGGACACATAAGCGAAACCCTATCTAACACATGTTTCTTGGATTTCGTGCCCTGTTCTAACCTATACAACACTAGACTCGATACAAGACGTAGTCGACAGACGGATGCACCAACAAACTCCCCCTCGGATGTTGACGGAGTCTTTAGTGTCGAGTCTTCGATTATCAACCTACAATCTTTATCAGTCTTCAATCTTCCTCTGAAGTATTTGTCATTGCAAGAATCCTCAGTCTCTATCTTTATCATCAACAAACTCCTCTCTCTCGAATGTTGAATATTATGGTGTCTTCAGACTCCCCCTTTCAATCTCCTGGGATCGTCTTCTGGAATACACAGCTTCATTCTAAGATCGTGATCAGGCTCTTATCTGGTTCAGGATCATCACCTGACACACATTTACCTGCACAATATCTACCCACACATAAGTTTCTTTTAAAGATTAAACCTTTTAACAATTTAGAAACTATGTCAGACATTCAATAAAAAAAATGTTCTCTGAAAACCACTTGTAGATACAAAACATTTTCTCACTTTCTCCCAAACGTGTTCTTCATGTTTAGCACTTGGAATTTCAAAAATCAGCTTTTCAACATCAGTCGTCGAAAATCTTTTTGAATTTTTCAAAATTTATGTTAAAACACACTAAAATCTTTTTGAATTTTCTGAAAGAAAATAAATGTAGAAATGAACTATTTATAGACAATATTTTTGTGAGGTCGTGCAAGAGGATCATATCAGTTTTTGAGACAAATCACTAACACCGTTAAGCTACATTTCATTTTAAGTTCTAAACGATTCACTTAGATTGTCAGTATACTGATCCACTTAAATTCTCACACAAAGTTCAACTGATATGAGATACGAGATTAATGTCTTAAGCACTTAAACTCAATCGCGTGTCCCACCTCAGAATATACTCCTGTATCCAGATCCCAATATTCAGTCTTACAGGTGAGTATACCACAGATGATATCTGTAAGAGGATAAATTATAGTACGAAACCATGAGAGCTCAGGTCAGAACTTCCGTTCAGCAGAGAGATGACGGTTCAACTTTCGGTGTGTCCCCTTTAGAGGATCTTTTGATTACAACAGCAATGACTATCAATTTTATTGTTTCATCAAATTGCTGAGGGCGGCGCTATGTTTCAAGGAAATAGAAAGTATTCTCCGGGGACTAGGCCATTGCTTCCGCAAAATCAGAAGTCCCGGGATAATACCCCAGATATCACTGAGTATAAAGACCTAGTATCTCAGAAAGAGGGACCTTTCAAACAAGATTTCGGGGGTTACCCATATATCCGAGAGATGTTTCCCCACGATATAAGCAAGTTTGAAATTTAGATTTATATCTCGTCACAATCTACTAAATGTGTAAAAACCTACTGGCATATCATCAGTGAGACCGTTTATCACATTTTAACTTTCCAATTCTTTAGCATGTTGTGATAGTCCACTGATGTACTATCATTTCCTCTTTTATGCAACAAAAACTCATTTTTTTCATTTTATCATGTTTTTGGCTTTTTCAAATTTTATAATGTTTTTGGATTTTCTGAAAAATTTACTCCCCCTAAAATGCAAACACATTTTAGGAAATTTGAAAATAAACTGAACAATAAACGTGACAACTGACATTGAATTGCCTCAATTCTCCATCCACTTGGCATAAACAATCAGAACTCCCCCTCACAACAAACTATTTTCCCATTATGATTTCAAAACACTTAAGTTTGTTTTAATCAAATGGTTTTTCCGGAAAATAAGATTTGTTGATTTTACCACTTGTAAAATTGGGAATCAAATCATCACATTGTTTGCCAATTTTATGAATGATAGTTAACTCAAGTTCAATTTAACGACCTTGATTTAACCACTTGTAAGAATCTACCTGAACCAATTGTAAAAACAACAATCATACATACCACTTGTCAGATTAACAATTAAGCATTTCAAACCTGTTTTTCAACCAATTACCATCTGTTGGTTGAATTCTCAAGGTGTCGATTCCTACTCCTCGCTTACAAACCTGGGAGTTCCGGCAAGTCCTGCAAAACTTCTCCAACACAGATTAAGAAAGATGCCGATTCATGATCCACGATTACTAGCTTGGGATCTCCGGCAAGTCAGGTTTTTATTCTTTGAAAAATATATCCACCCAAGCCTGATCTTCCTTGGGTGTAACAACATTTTATTCTCCATCTTTTCTTTCAACAGACTTGTGAACACGTCTTTTAGAAGCATAAAATTCTTTGACACTTTTGGCCTTACCATTTACCATTTGTCCAAAGATACGTTTCACATTTCTGTTGAAAGTCTTTTCAACATCAAATTTCTTCTTGTCAGAATAAAATTGATTTGAAATTTCAACTTTTCCAACTTTCTTCATAAAATTTTCAGCACGCAAAGGTGGAAAATTTTCATCGTTCATAGTTGGAACTGATTTTTCAACCTTTTTCTCAACACGTGGCTCCTCTGATTTTGTGGAATCAGATTCATCACCAGAATTGTTATCTGAACCTTTCACAACCCATTTTTGATTTTTCAAATCTTCTTTTCTTGTTAAAACATTCTTTGAACATTCTCCTTTTTCAAAAGTTGATTTTTCAAAGCCTGTAAACTTTCGGGTAGAAAGTTCAGTTTTCTCGACTACTTTCTCTTTCAATTTACCAGAGACTTCCTGTTTTGGTTTGAATGTTTTTGGACAATTCCTAGCAACATGACCAACAGTTTTACACTGAAAACATGTTCTCTTTTCAATCTTCTTTGGAACATCATTCTTCTTCATGTCCTCTTGCTTCTTCGCAAGGAAATCCTGATTCGTCTGTTTTCTGAACAATTGCTCTTTCTCAGCTTCTGAAGTTTTTCCTGAAACAAACACAGTTTTTGGTTTATAAACTTTTTCATTTTTATAGTTTTTCGATTGATTAAATCCTAATCCTTTCTTTTTGAAATTACGATTATGGTTTGGTTTCTTTTGGAAACTATAACCACAATTGTAACCCATTTTCTTGTTAATTCTTTGTTGTTCTCTTGAAGTGTATTGTTTAGGTTTTCCGGAAAGATTTAAATCTTTTATTTCAGAAATATTAATTTCTGTGATTTTGAAAACCTTGTTAATCATTTCAAATTTAACACTTCTTATTGGAAAAGCTTCATCAGAATATAATTTGTCAGAATCTTTCAAAGTATATGCCACTTTGAATGATTCATCATTCAAATTAGATTTTGATAGCAAAAACTCTTTATCATAAACCCTTTTGTCCTTTATGACTGCTGACTTTAACATATCAGACTCAGACTTTGACTTGGATTTGGACTCCGGTTTTGACTCCTCACACTCATCTTTATCTAACACTTGATCGACCACACTTTTTATCAACTTTGACTCATGATCAGTGTCGGATGACGTGTATGTGACATCAATATTTTCTGGCAAGTTATCCGAAGACCCAGACTCCCATTGTAAGTTTATTGCCTTTTCGACTCTTTCGAAATTTGGATTTTGAGGTGAATATCCATTTTCAACTGGGGGCGGACATCTATTGTAAACCACACTTGATTTCTTACCAGAACTCTTCACTTTATCTTCGTCTTTTGTCACAGATTTCTTCTCTTCTGAGGTCTTTACTTCTTCAAAAGTCTTCAAATTCTCCACAACCGGATAAATCATGTCGACAACAAAAGTAGAACATGAGTAACTTTCTAATAACTTGTTAACTCTTTCAGTTTCGATTCTTTGTGTTTCCAGCTTTAATTCCAGCTCAGCACACTTCTTTATGTGAAAATTAACATCATCAAGCTGCCTCAGGTATGCTCTCTTCAGTGTATTCATTGCCACAACTTGTTCACCGTTTGAATCAGTATACTTGTTGATTTCTCTGTTCATTGTATCATAGATTCTTTCAATTTATTTATGTTATGCAGCAACTCATTATTCTGCTTGATTAAAGAATCACAGTTCATGCACTTTTCTGCACTTTTCGGCACATTTCAAATCGTAGGCATTAGCAATGAAAGCTTTAGCATTTGAAGTGTCTTTGACCATCTCTTTGGCCATAAGTTCTTGATATGGGCAAAAATTATCCCAACAGAAACCTTCAGCCAATTTTTCATCATCTTGTTCTGACAAACACACTTTGCTGTTTGTTGGAAGATATTTATCCCAGCTAAAATTATCATATTTGCCCTGATTAACTAGACATGCTCTTTTTGAACCTTCAATCACATCTCTTCCATGAGCAGTTTGTGCCTGATGCGGTGCTGGTGGTGTAACTTGATGATAAATCGCCTTTTTGTGATAATCGTTGTTTCCAAAAGGATTCTGGGCTCCACTAGCTTCACGATTTTTGCACTCCCTCTTGAAATGCCCCTTTTCCCTGCAATGAAAACATGTAACTTTAGATTTATCAAAGCCTAAAGTTGAAACATTTGCATCACGAAAATCATCTCTTCCCGTAATTTGTTTAAACTTCTCAGCTCGTCTCAACACACTAGCCATGCACCATTTAATGTCCATTAATTCCATTTCCTCAGCATCTATTTGATCATAATCCTCTTTCGTGAGCATTGGATTACCGATCTTTCTGGCTACAAAACTACTATAAGACTCTAGAACCATTCCCAACAAAGACATTTGTTTTTTGGCAACTTCTTCAGAATAATCTTGATCACTTTCAAGATTTAATACAATATTGCATTGAAGTTTTCTTCCGTTCTTTGTTGCATAAATGTTTGGATCGAATGATGAAAATCTTATGCTGCTTGATCCCTGGGATGATTTCTTTTCAGAAGAATCTTTCACACTGAAAGCAGTTTCAATTTTTGGAGAATGATTTGTTGTTCCAGTAACACCACTTTTGTAGTACAAGCTGATGTCCTGTTCTCCATTATAGTTCTTCATCCTGGCAATCTTCCTTTGCTCCATCTCTTGAGCTTCCAGGTGTTTGATGAAGTCTCCCAGTGTCAAATTTTTATAATCCTTTCTGTTGGATCTCAGCATCATTTGAAACGTTCCCCAAGTTTCATGAGGTAGCGTATCTACAAGTTTTTCAATCAATTCATCAGTATCCTTTTTAATACCAAGTTTTGTCATGTTTCTCACCAAGTTACAATATCTATCAATTATTTGCTTGATGTTTTCAGATTTCAAACCACGGAATAAATCAAATTCTTTCTTCATGAGAGACATTTTGTTTTTGAGCATATCATCACTTCCAAAAAATTTTGCTTCCAATTCTGTCCAAATTGAATAAGTAGTTCCATCATGTTGAAGCAGTATCAGAATGTCTTCTTTTATCGCTTGCTGAAGCAGACTCACCATCAGTTTCTCATCCCTATATTTCTTTTTATCTTCAGTACTCATTTCTCTAATTGTTTGCTGCACACCATTTGTTGTAGGTCTAACATATGGTTCTTCAGTGTGTTCCCACGCATCCAAATGATAAGCTTCAACCCAATTCCCAAACCGTTCGGACCATGCGTTGTAATCATCAATATCCATGAGTTTAGGTGGTTTCTAAGATGTTCCGATTTCATTTTCAAGCAAAGCATTCTGAGTGATTGTGATCGGGCTAGTAAAGGCGTTATAGAATTCGTTGTCCATTGTTCAATTTCCAAAAGTTCACAAATTTCCAAGTTTAGGTAAAATTGACTTTAGAGCGAAATCTCTGAATTGTCACAAAAACGAAATCCCAAGGTGACACAATAAGTGAAACCCCTAAGTGTCACTATAAGCGAAACCCTAAGTGTCACTTATGAGCGAAACCCTGAGTGTTACAATGAGCGAAACCTCAAGTTGTCACTAAAAGCGAAATCCCAAAGTCACAGGAGCGAAATCACCTAATGGTCTTATGAGCGAAATCACACTTGAATGTCCACAAAAATGAAATCAGATAACTGGTTCACAAGAGCGAAATCAACAAGTGTCCTATAAGCGAAATCAACTGATGACGTCACTTTTAGCACGAGTCACTAAAAGCGAAACCTCAAAAATACAAAGTTTTAGGTCGATTTTAGCTTTAAAACTTTCAAGCGTTTATTAATACATGATTATGAGTGCTATGTGTGAATTTGAGCTGGTTTTACCGTGAAAATTTTTAAAATTTTGAAGAAAGTGTAGAAAATCAGAATAAATGCAGCTAAAATGGCAAGAACTCTTCCTCCTGAGCTCTGATACCACTTGTAGGATCGTTTTCGGCCCTGATTGAGTCGATCAGAAGAATTCCTATCCAAAACAAGAGGCGGAAACTAATGCTTTGGTGCAATTTCAGCTAAATTTACTTTAAACTGTTGTTGTATTGATCTTGATAACGAGTACAAGCTCTGACAACACTTCGGCAGCACTTCGTGGCTTACCGGAAGAGAACACCTACAACTATGTGTTAGATTTCGCTCATACAACCCTATTTATAGATGATCAGATTTCGCTCTTATGTACATGTCACATGAGCGAAATCACCTGATTGACACATAAGCGAAATCAGGTTTTGACACATGAGCGAAATCAGGTCAAGGACACATAAGCGAAACCCTATCTAACACATGTTTCTTGGATTTCGTGCCCTGTTCTAACCTATACAACACTAGACTCGATACAAGACGTAGTCGACAGACAGATGCACCAACAAACTCCCCCTCGGATGTTGACGGAGTCTTTAGTGTCGAGTCTTCGATTATCAACCTACAATCTTTATCAGTCTTCAATCTTCCTCTGAAGTATTTGTCATTGCAAGAATCCTCAGTCTCTATCTTTATCATCAACAAACTCCTCTCTCTCGAATGTTGAATATTATGGTGTCTTTAGACTCCCCCTTTCAATCTGCTGGGATCGTCGTCTGGAATACACAGCTTCATTCTAAGATCGTGATCAGGCTCTTATCTGGTTCAGGATCATCACCTGGCACACATTTACCTGCACAATCTCTACCCACACATAAGTTTCTTTTAAAGATTAAACCTTTTAACAATTTAGAAACTATGTCAGACATTCTATAAAAAATTTATTCTCTGAAAACCACTTGTAGATACAAAACATTTTCTCACTTTCTCCCAAACCTGTTCTTCATGTTTAGCACTTGGAATTTAAAAAATCAGCTTTTCAACATCAGTCGTCGAAAATCTTTTTGAATTTTTCAAAATTTATGTTAAAACACACTAAAATCTTTTTGAATTTTCTGAAAGAAAATAAATGTAGAAATGAACTATTTATAGACAATATTTTTGTGAGGTCGTGCAAGAGGATCATATCAGTTTTTGAGACAAATCACTAACACCGTTAAGCTACATTTCATTTTAAGTTCTAAACGATTCACTTAGATTGTCAGTATACTGATCCACTTAAATTCTCACACAAAGTTCAACTGATATGAGATACGAGATTAATGTCTTAAGCACTTAAACTCAATCGCGTGTCCCACCTCAGAATATACTCCTGTATCCAGATCCCAATATTCAGTCTTACAGGTGAGTATACCACAGATGATATCTGTAAGGGGATAAATTATAGTACGAAACCGTGAGAGCTCAGGTCAGAACTTCCGTTCAGTAGAGAGATGACGGTTCGACTTTCGGTGTGTCCCCTTTAGAGGATCTTTTGATTACAACAGCAATGACTATCAATTTTATTGTTTCATCAAATTGCTGAGGGCGGCGCTATGTTTCAAGCAAATAGAAAGTATTCTCCGGGGACTAGGCCATTGCTTCCGCAAAATCAGAAGTCCCGGGATAATACCCCAGATATCACTGAGTATAAAGACCTAGTATCTCAGAAAGAGGGACCTTTCAAACAAGATTTCGGGGGTTACCCATATATCCGAGAGATGTTTCCCCACGATATAAGCAAGTTTGAAATTTAGGTTTATATCTCGTCACAATCTACTAAATGTGTAAAAACCTACTGGCATATCATCAGTGAGACCGTTTATCACATTTTAACTTTCCAATTCTTTAGCATGTTGTGATAGTCCACTGATGTACTATCATTTCCTCTTTTTGACAACAAAACTCATTTTTCATTTTATCATGTTTTGGCTTTTTCAAATTTTCTAATGTTTTTGGATTTTCAGAATCTGTGATTGTTAATTTACCCTTAGGTGGTTTATTAATGCAAGAAGCCATAGGCGATATAGTCGAGTCACGAAGGTTTGGATGTTATTAGCGAGGCGACCATAAATAGTTTTCACAGTTAAAACGAGGATGATTTAAACGATTTAAACGAATTAACGATTTGGGAACGATTCATACGAGATTAAACGAGTTGGATAAACGATTGGTTCTAAAGCGATTTTTAACGAATTAAACGATTTGGATAAACGATTGGTTCTAAAGCGATTTTTAACGAATTAAACGATTTGGGTAAACGATTGGTTCTAAAGCGATTTTTAACGAATTAAACGATTTGGGTAAACAATTGGTTTTAAAGCGATTTTTAACGAATTAAACGATTTGGGTAAACGATTGGTTTTAAAGCGATTTTTAACGAATTAAACGATTTGAGTAAACGATTGGTTTTAAAGCGATTTTTAACGATTTAAACGATTTGGGTAAACGATTGGTTTTTGGTTAAGTGTTTAGATAACGGGATGGGTGTAATGTGATGAAAGCATGGTGGATACGGCGCTGGTACTTCTTATATATAAGTGTTTTCATCGTATTACATATCGTGGCGTTATTTAGTTCACTTGGGTAAACGACACTCCCCGACGATTCCGTCGTGATTGGTTGTTTTGGGCGGTCGGGGTGTCAAATCTATAAATACCCAGCATAGTTCTTGCAATCCTCATTCAAATCTGATCTAAGATGCTCTAAGTTGAAGCCTTTGCTTCATACCTGAGCTACTTGGATCAAGATTTGCTTGCTTGGACCCTTTGTAAGTATTCCTTCGTTCTTTTATCGCTTTTCGAGTCCGAAAGTCAAACTGTGTTTGACTTTCTGCATTGACCAGTTTATGATCAATGCGAAGTTCGTTTGAACTTCATAACGTGAGCGTAATCACGATGGTTATAGTCCCTAGTGACTATACCTACTGATTACCACGTTATCTAGGTTTAGTGACGAGTCGTAGTTTCGGCCAAAATGCGTATTCTCGCGTATTTTGTAACCAAACTACTTTTAGGTATCAAAACCATTTGTTTTGATACCAAACCTGTTTTCTAACTTAACTAAACATGTTTTAGCATGTTTAGCTCGTCACTTTAGGTTTAGTGCTTATGTAGAGTCGTAAGTCAAGCGGTCTAAACAACCGCTTAGACTTTCGAACTAGACCCGTTTGGTCGATCATTAGGATCCGACCAAACATGTTTAGTGACCATAGTTGTATAGGGAATAACCTTCCGAGGTTATACCTTATGGTCACTCCGTTTAAGTAGTTGTATGATAGGTAGTTTATATGCCTTAGGAGAATGACCAAAATGCCCTTTTTATGCATAATTGATATTTAAACATATGTAACCCAAACTTTTGGCACTTAGCTGATTATGCAACATAATTAAACATGTTTAGGCATATAATACTTGTCATAGGACTAGTTAGGCGTTCCGAACGCGTTTTACGCGAACGACGCGTTAAAGTAGAGTAAGCTACCTAAACGGGTCGTAATGGGTCGTAAGCATTTAGGTTAGGTTTCCTTTTAGAATGTAGGCCTTGTTAAACCATATCATATGAGTCCCCACACTCATTTGGTTTATGGGACCTCATCCTATCCGATCTTCCGTTTTAGGTCCGGTTTATTTATGTAGTTAACAATATTAGGTGCCGTTTGATTCCGTGCTCCCTCTAGCTTGCTTGGTAGTTGTTCACGACTTCTAAGCACTCTCAGGTGAGTACATAGTCCCCTCTTTTACTGTTTTCAAATGTTTTGGGGTGAAGCATGTGTACCTATTTGTTATTTTCTTGTTTTCAAAAGTATAATTGATTATACATATTAGTACTTATCTTGTTACAAACTGAATGATTATTTATGGTTTAAACTCTGATTTTTCAAAGTTTATAAAATTAATCGTTGGATAGTACTTATTTTTGTTCACCAGACTGGTTGCTAGTATGATATAGCGCTATAGGATTTGACACCCCATTCCTGTTGTCATGGAATGTCTGAAACCAATTTATTTTTTCTCCATCCAAATAGGGATTGCCTTTGTGGTATTTCTATAGTCTCAAAGGTGTATTTTGATGCACTAGGTCTGAATGAATTCTTAAATCACATTATTTTTGTATATTTAGTTATACTCCCAAAAGTATAATTTGATATGCTCTCATATGTGATAATGTACAAAACCAACATATAATTAGTTAATCATTAAAGCATAATTAATATGTTATTTTCAAACCAAAACATAGTTTAATATGTTATTTATAAATCCAAAGTATACTTTTAATATACTACTGAAAATTATTATTTTAACAGCTAAAGTATATTTAATATACTATTTGTTTTACAATTGGGTTTTGGGTTAGTGTTTAGATAACGGGACGGGTGTAATATGATGAAAACATGGTAGATACGCCGCTGGTACTTCTTATATATAAGTGTTTTCATCACATTACATACCGTGGCGTTATTTAGTACACTTGGGTTAACGGCATTGGAACTGAAATATATTTTAATATATTACTTATTCGACTTTCTTAAAACCAAAGTATATTTTTTATATAAGCTATAAACCTTTTTATCAAAATATTGTTTTTCAAATAATATATTTTATACAAACTCATTTTACTTAATTATTTAATTTCCTATGTATTATTATTTTATATCATCCGATTTCTTATAAATTTTAGTATGATTTATAAAAGAAAACCTTTTACAAGGATCATGACTACTTTTGTTAAACAACTTTTTCTAAACTTATAAGTCATGAATCCTAATTACAATAAAACCTATGTATCTCACAGGCATTTTTATGCTGACGTACCTATTTTTACACATGTTTCTGGTGCTATTATATGATGATTGATGGTGCATGCTATACATAGGATGGACTCGTGCCTTAGCGACTTTAAAATTTGAAAGATAATAGTTGTATTTATCTGATTTGTAATAAAACAATAAGTTCATTAATTCAATAAAAAAAATTATTTATTCCATGTTTGTGAAACAATGATTCTGTTACAACACTCCGCGATGTTTCCGCCACGTTTTGATGTTTTACGTGGTCGGGGTGTGACAGTTGTAGTTACATAACGAATGATATTCATTAATTTTGGCCGAACCGACCAGTCTTAGGTTATGGTACCATAGGATCTGACAAATCCCATTATCGTACTGTACCCATGGTTATGTGTGAGTTAGGTGGGTAATGACTGAATCTGATTGTTAACTTACCCTTTGATGGTTTGTTAATGAGAGAAGCAAGATAGTCGAGTCACGAAGGTTTGAATGTTATTAGCGAGACGACCAAAATAGTTTTCACAATTAAAACGATGATGATTTAAACGACTTAAACGAGTTAAACGATTTGGAAACGATTGAAACGAGTTAACGATTTGGAAACGGTTTGAACAAGATTAAACGAATTGGATAATCGATTGGTTTTTGGTTAAGTGTTTAGATAACGGGACAGGTGTAATATGGTGAAAACATGGTAGATACGCCGCTGGTACTTCTTATATATAAGTGTTTTCAACATATTACATACTGTGGCGTTATTTAGTTCACTTGGGTAAACGATTTTGAAACGATGTCACATAACGATGTTTTCGAAAGGATATACACCAAACGAGTTTTATTAACGAGTTAATACGAGATATTTTACAATTTGGTTTACTAAAACAAATGTTTTTGGGTTAAGAATCATGGCTACGAGGTTTTATAAATTATAACCCGCTTGATTTGAGTTGGTTAATTTCGTTGCAATATTATACTCTTTTCGAAAGAAGGTTTTTAATAAGGTATTGCAACATGTAAACTAGCCATGAATCCGACACTCTTATAAAACCTATGTGCTCGCCAGCATTTCTTTGCTGACTTTGTTTTTACATATGTTTCAGGTGATGTTGCTTGATGTTGATTACTAGGATGCATGAGTCACATAGGATCTGGATGAGGCCTTAGTGACATAATAACAGTGATAGTCAATATGTAACTCGTTTGTTTTGTGTTAAAACAATGTAAATTACTTATCAAATAAATAAAACGAAACTCTTTTTGTATCCATGGTTGTTGTCACACCCTCAAATTCCATATGCGGAGTACCACCGCGAGGCGTGCGACTGACCAGGATCCAGCCACTTAATTATTTTGAACCGTTTGGTTATTATTATAAGTAATGGTATAATTAGCGGCCAATTTAAATTTTCCAAAACATAGTTTAAGTTGCAGCGGAAAGGAAAAGAATGCATATCGCAATTTAAAACCACAAGTTTATTAGTTATGAACTTACAAACCACGCACTCCAGCCGATTGCAATGTCCGTCCTAAATTGTATCGAGCAACCTGCAAAGCATGCAGTAGGGTATCAACATAATGTTGGCAAGTTCACGAGTTGTCCAGTTTTAACTTTTCGAAAACGTAAGCTGTTTAGATAAAACATTTATAATCACGTCATGGGGAGCTACCCCATATGAAAGCTACTAAACTGGCGTTACCGAAACTATTGACGAGAAGATTTTGTGCCCCGAGTCAATGTCTATCGTCATTGACCAAGATGCAAGGTATACTAGTTCACGCCCGATCTCCCCCGGTCACGGTGTGAGGTTGTCAAACCTAATAGCGCTATCAACTAATAACTCGTTCGCCCCCGGCGATTAATCGGTACTGTAAGCAGGGACTTTACATGATAGAGATTCGTTTAGTTTTGCTAGTTGTGATTTATAAATAATATCCAAACGTATCTCCCCCGAAGATAGTATTTTAAAAGTACCCATTTGCATTTTCCCCCGGAAATATTAACTGAAAGTAATCTTTAAAGATGGCAGTTTTTTCGTGTCCCTCCCTGGGACGCATGCTTTTAGTGTGTGAACTCACCTTGGTTTGCTCGGCAGAAAATTTACTTGTGTTAGGTTGGTCAACCATACCCTATTATGGTTATTAATATTCATTAGGTTCATAAACAAATAATGCACGTATTTACACGTATTCAACAAGTTGCCTGTCAATACAAGTTATCACACATCACGTAGTACAAAAATTCATGTTTCATATAATACACATAGTTTGCATAATTTGTACAGTAATGGTAACAATAACACATAGTCCAAAACGTAACATCTAACTGTGTGCGGCCCAATAACCAAACTGGCCCACAAAACCAATTCAGTCGGAACCGGGTGGTCTCGACTCGAGACTACGAGGTCTCGAGTCGCAACCCAGCGTTTTCGAGTCGCAACCGCAGATCTCGAATAGTGCATATTTGAGTCGCAACCGTAGAGGTCTCGAGTCCCGTCTCGAGTCAAGATCAGGAGGTCTCGAGTCGCAAAGGTGCTGGTCTCGACTCCTGGAGCGCCTTGCTTGGTTTCGAGTGGTCACTAAGTTGTCTCTAGTCGCAACCATGAGTTTCGACTCACAACCTTTGCTGATGTTTCTAGAATCCTATGAATGGTACTAACCAATCAAATTTCATAAGCATGCACTATCCAATCAAATTACTATAACATGTTTGATCATACCGTACATTTATCAAAACAGATCAAACCAACATATTTCAATATTCATAACGTATTCAACAAGTTCATTATTTCGGGTTTTCATTACAAGCAACATATTCATTCTAATATAAATCTTGCAGCAATCATTCTTTCACAACTTTGACAATCATTCGAACCCTTATGTATACATAAAACAAACAGACAACAACTCTCATATATGCATAACTTAGAGCCTTGAACCTTATGCATCAATCAACTAACAAGTTTCATAATGAACACTAATTACCAACATATGAGCAAGTTTTAACAAGGCATACAATAACATACGGATATCCATTTAGAGTGATTACACCATCAAACTGTTAAGACAACCATCATATTTGCAACATTTACTCATAAACATCAATTATCATGATATCAGTTGACATACTCCTTAACAAAGCCCTAATGTCTAAACTAGTCAACAGCATATATTAATCCTAATCATCATCATCATCACAGAAAAGCATAAAGCAGTCGAGAACAACACGGTAAATCAAATCAAGTATTCAACAAGATTCAAACACAAAACATGAACATACTGACCTAAGGGTTTTGATCGGAGGGTGTGACTTGAGACTCAGACTTCCCTTGAACCGAACCAAACTCGCATCCGCAACAAATCGGTGAAACCAGTCGGACATTCTAAACCGCCGCCGCTGCTTCATTTTTCCGGCCGCTACAGCCGCCGATGATCCCGTCTCCACCAGCTTAAATGTCGACAGTCTTTCTCGTTAGCATCCTAATAATCACCCATCAGTGGTACGGCCTGAGCCGGTTCGACATCAAACAGAGCACTGAAAAGAGAGAACGAGGGAGGTGTGTGTGTGTCGTTGGAGAACAATGGCGATAACCACCACCGCCGCTGCTTCAGGCGGCGCTGTCCTTTTTGCTGTCCGACCGAGAGACAGGGAGAGGAGGAGGGTTTTGGTGTTGCCTGAAAAGATGAGAGAGGTTCGGGTGTGAGTGCGTGTGCGACCGAAGACTGCCGCCGGAATGCCGGCTCCGGTGACCGGCGATCAGCGGGATGGAATGCAGAGGGTTGGTGTGCGGCTGGATTATTCTATTTAGGGTGTTAGGGTTTATGCAAGAATGAGGGAGGTGGGGGTTTAAGCTTATATTTAAAGGGTATGGTTTTTAGGTTAGTTGGATTGGGCCTAGCCCAAGTGCAAACCCGTTTAAACAACTATGCGTCGCTTAAAACGATTTGGCCCGGTTATAGTAACTTATTCATAAATAATCAAAACTTCCGTCGCGGATTATTATCATTTTATGAAATAATGATGATAATAACAACAATAAATAAATAATAGTGAATACGAGCATTAAAAAAATGCTCGCTTCTCGACGATCAGGATCAAGGGTTCGAGTTGTCACATTCTCCCCATGTTACAGGAATTTCGTCCTCGAAATTTAAGCAAAAGTCATACACTACGCTCTATATGTATATATAGACTCCATTACCATGCGTAGATACAAGCAGTTTCACGAAAGTTCACAGAACAAATCATGCAAGCCACATAGCACATACAGTCATATAGCACGTAAAATCGCATAGCATTAGATTCACAGGGTTTGTACATATTTCACTTAGTATAGAATTTCACAAATTTAATTATAGCATCCAAGTAACGTACAGGAAGGCCCGAAGTGTCACATTATCCCCAAGTTCAAGAAATTTCGTCCCGAAATTTAGCGCGCAGCCACTGACAAGCTAGTGTGATTAAACGTTTTCGTAGGGCGTCACATCACCCCCTGTTGGTTTGAAATTTCTTCCCGAAATTTAGCGGTAGCTTCAGTGCTGGAAGTAATGTTTGTAATCAACTGGGGATACATGCGCATCATCTGGTTTTCCCGTTCCCAGGTAAGCTCTGGGCCACAGCGCGAGACCTAACGAACTCGGTCTGTTGGCATATTATACCACGCTTGAGGGTTTTGATTTTATTGATGCTTGATCTCGACCGGTTTCTTAACGAAGCGTAGTTTGTTGCTGATCACGAGTTCCTAAAAAGGAACAACAAATGTTTCATCTGACAGACACTTCCTCAGATTAGGCACGTGAAAGACGTTGTGTACCGCACTCAGCTCTTCAGGCAGGTTTAGTCTGCAAAGCTACCTTACCGATCCTTTCGGTAATTTCGAACGGTCCAATCTATCGCGGATTAAGTTCGTCCCGTTAGCCAAAAGTAGCACACCCTTCAAGGGTGAACTTTAAGTAGAACCCAGTCTCCGACTAGGAGTTCTAAAGGCTTCCTACGCTTATCCGCGTAGCCTTTCTGACAGTCCGGAGCTGCCGCCATACGTTGTCTATTCTGGGCAATCCTACCCGTTGTGTCAAGTGCAAGTTCTGGGCTGGTAATTTGGCTTTCCGCCCAACACAGAGGTGACCGGCATCTGCGTCCGTGCAGTGCCTCAAATGGTGCTGCCTGAATGCTAGTGTGGTAGCAGTTATTGGGAGGGAATTCTTCAAAAGGGAAGTGTCACTTGTATCGAAGGTCGATAACACATATTCTTAGCATGCCTTTAGGTGTTTGGATGGTGCGTTTGGCCTGACCATCAGTTTGTGATCGACAAGCATTGTTCATGCCTAACTGTGAGCCAAAGGTCCTTGTTCGCCGCAGCTAGTGACAAATCGGATGCAAAACGTGGGTTTCGATCAAAAGTGATAGAAGTTGGCACTCCGTGCCCAGCATCTACTTCCGTCAAGTAGATGATTGCAAATTCAAAAACTTGTTGGTTTCTTTGGTCGCGTGCCGTTACTAGCAGACATTTCATCAATGCCCTGGACATGATAGGATAAGATAGAAGCACCTCGTATCGTAGATCATCTTCCAATTGCTAGAGTTGCGGATACTTGAGCATCTCTCAAATGCTAGGTGATGCTCTTCCAAGTTTAAATCGTGAGGGGTTACGTATACGGTCGAGAAATGCGGGCTTTGCGACGTTAAAAGTCATGCATTGAAAACTTAGCGCAAGGCGGTTTGCATCGTAGAAGTACCAGGTTAGAGCGTAGGAGTCATCCTGAATTCCATGGGTTTTTGGAGTAGATTCAGATGTCGTCGAAGGAAACAGGCGTTGAATTTTGACAAGATGGAATCAATTCGAGTGTCGTAACCAGGTGTTGACCGTATCGAGCTCGAAGATCAGTGCTTGTGATACCCGTTACCCCCGGGATATCCTTGGCTCGTCGCTCCAACGAGTAACATTTGTAGGAAGTAATTCGTCCAAACGGAGATTTATACAGATTAGAGGAGGATAAAGATCATGGAATCCGTGAAACATAACACGAGTAGCGAGATATTGCAAGAAGGATAGTCGCAATCGATGCGTTCAAACATGAGGCAAAACATGAGGGCTTAGGGATCGGCAAATAAGGATTCATCTGATGTCGACAAGGTAGCTGGTCGTACACACGTTGTATGCAGTTAGAATTAAAGAGCGTCGCTTGCTGATAAGGGGTGCTATGTCGATGTGGTTAGCGCAAAATGAAGTAGCTAGAGAGGGATAGTCATCGTGCGGGTCTGTAGGTTTTAGGATCTACTAAGATGTCTGGCAGGATGTGATTCCTCAAACGGGTAGGAAATAAAGCTCGAGTGGAGGGTTCTAAGTCATGCGAATGAGTCCGGAGTAGCGCTTGCGTCGTCGAGGGGGGGGGGTTTCGATGTGAAACTGCGAAAACAGGTTTTTGAGAAAGTATGATTGAAGTAACACATTGTTGAATTCCAAGGGCTAAAAGTTTGTTGACTAAAGGTCGAGTTTGTTGAATTCACCAAACTGAAGAGAGATCTGGTCAAGGTTTCTATACGAAGAAACGTGGATGTCGTGATAAAGAAACGATAGAAGCGGGGATACCATCTGAGCAATAAACGCGGTTTCGTACGAAAGCTAGCGAAAGGATTCATGGAATCAGAAAAGTCGTCAAAGAATAACGGATCTGGAAAATGAAGGATAAGGTAAGCATCTAGTTCACCGTACCCATTGGTGGGTTGACTGGCTCGTGTCTTCGTCTTGCCACGCTTTCAAATACGCCGGTTTGTAAGAAAGAAACCAATTCGCGGAGTTTTGGGGCGTGCTCTGGTATAAAGTTGAACTTTGAATAAGAATTAACCATGTAACAAGGAATTTGGGGAAAACAGCTCCGTGATTGATAGGATAATGTGATACGATTACTGACACTGTAATGTGAAGCATACACCGTGCATGCTCCTCGTGTTCGAGATGTGTAAACAGAAATCCTGAAAGTGTGGGCTTACTAGAGTGCTTCAAGAGTCCAGGTTATCGGTCGGATGAGGGGACAAGTGTCACCACTTAAGTCGGGAAAAGAATTACATGAGTAAGAAGGATGTGAATGACATCGTCATTCCTTCTAACATCACATGATATAGGGATGGCTCCCCTTCGTCGATTCGTTCTCGTATCTTCTCTATGTGGTCCGAAGCAGGCGTCTCCTAAGCAGGTATATCGACTAATCGTTCACCGCATCGATTCGCTCAAATCCAAGTGTGACATCAGGAAACATGTGGACGTGGACTTGGAATAACTGGTTTCTTATCCACAGCGTGTTGTGGTTTCGATTCAAAGTCAGCAGAATTCACTTCTGCTTAGCGCACATCAAGTTTGCGTAGTTTTCGAATAATTCACATCATCGAGTACTAGATATGTAACTACATATTTACGCACATGTATTAAAAATGTACACATTTATACACATGAGTTATACACAAGTAATGCCAATAATTTACAATTACCAGGTGTGTATCTGAGTCTGACGAACTTTGCAATCCGGAGTGTGGTGTCGTGGTGGTCTTCATCAAGGAACGGTTATAGTCTGGTTTTCATATAAAAATATTTTACGTCTTAAAAATATTTTATATCTTAAACCTAGTTCACTATAACCAATGGCTCTGATAACAATCTGCACACCCTCAAATTCCACATGCGGAGTAATACCGCGAGGCGTGCGACTGACCAGGATCCAACCACTTAATTATTTTGAACCGTTTGGTTATTATTATAAGTAATGGTATAATTAGCGGCCAATTTAAATTTTCCAAAACATAGTTTAAGTTGCAGAGGAAAGGAAAAGAATGCATATCGCAATTTAAAACCACAAGTTTATCAGTTATGAACTTACAAACCACGCACTCCAGCCGATTGCAATGTCCGTCCTAAATTGTATCGAGCAACCTGCAAAGCATGCAGTAGGGTATCAACATAATGTTGGCGAGTTCACGAGTTGTCCAGTTTTAACTTTTCGAAAACGTAAGCTGTTTAGATAAAACATTTATAATCACGTCATGGGGAGCTACACCATATGAAAGCTACTAAACTGGCGTTACCGAAACTATTGACGAGAAGATTTTGTGCCCCGAGTCAATGTCTATCGTCATTGACCAAGATGCAAGGTATACTAGTTCACGCCCGATCTCCCCCGGTCACGGTGTGAGGTTGTCAAACCTAATAGCGCTATCAACTAATAACTCGTTCGCCCCCGGCGATTAATCGGTACTGTAAGCAGGGACTTTACATGATAGAGATTCGTTTAGTTTTGCTAGTTGTGATTTATAAATAATATCCAAACGTATCTCCCCCGAAGATAGTATTTTAAAAGTACCCATTTGCATTTTCCCCCGGAAATATTAACTGAAAGTAATCTTTAAAGATGGCAGTTTTTTCGTGTCCCTCCCTGGGACGCATGCTTTTAGTGTGTGAACTCACCTTGGTTTGCTCGGCAGAAAATTTACTTGTGTTAGGTTGGTCAACCATACCCTATTATGGTTATTAATATTCATTAGGTTCATAAACAAATAATGCACGTATTTACACGTATTCAACAAGTTGCCTGTCAATACAAGTTATCACACATCACGTAGTACAAAAATTCATGTTTCATATAATACACATAGTTTGCATAATTTGTACAGTAATGGTAACAATAACACATAGTCCAAAACGTAACATCTAACTGTGTGCGGCCCAATAACCAAACTGGCCCACAAAACCAATTCAGTCGGAACCGGGTGGTCTCGACTCGAGACTACGAGGTCTCGAGTCGCAACCCAGCGTTTTCTAGTCGTAACCGCAGATCTCGAATAGTGCATATTTGAGTCGCAACCGTAGAGGTCTTGAGTCCCGTCTCGAGTCGAGATCAGGAGGTCTCGAGTCGCAACAGTGCTGGTCTCGACTCCTGGAGCGCCTTGCCTGGTTTCGAGTGGTCACTAAGTGGTCTCGAGTCGCAACCATGAGTTTCGACTCACAACCTTTGCTGATGTTTCTAGAATCCTGTGAATGGTACTAACCAATCAAATTTCATAAGCATGCACTATCCAATCAAATTACTATAACATGTTTGATCATACCGTACATTTATCAAAACAGATCAAACCAACATATTTCAATATTCATAACGCATTCAACAAGTTCATTATTTCGGGTTTTCATTACAAGCAACATATTCATTCTAATATAAAACTTGCAGCAATATTTCTTTCACAATTTTGACAATCATTCGAACCCTTATGTATACATAAAACAAACAGACAACAACTCTCATATATGCATAACTTAGAGCCTTGAACCTTATGCATCAATCAACTAACAAGTTTCATAATGAACAATAATTACCAACATATGAGCAGGTTTTAGCAAGGCATACAATAACATACGGATATCCATTTAGAGTGATTACACCATCAAACTGTTAAGACAACCATCATATTTGCAACATTTACTCATAAACATCAATTATCATGATATCAGTTGACATACTCCTTATCAAAGCCCTAATGTCTAAACAAGTCAACAGCATATATTAATCCTAATCATCATCATCATCACAGAAAAGCATAAAGCAGTCGAGAACAACACGGTAAATCAAATCAAGTAGTCAACAAGATTCAAACACAAAACATGAACATACTGACCTAAGGGTTTTGATCGGACGGTTGTGGGTGTGACTTGAGACTCGGACTTCCCTTGAACCGAACCGAACTCGCATCTGCAACAAATCAGTGAAACCCGTCGGACATTCTGAACCGCCGTCGCTGCTTCATTTTTCCGGCCGCTACAGCCGCCGATGATCCCGTCTCCACCAGCTTAAATGTCGACAGTCTTTCTCGTCAGCATCCTCATAATCACCCATCAGTGGTACGGCCTGAGCCGGTTCGACATCAAACAGAGCACTGAAAAGAGAGAACGAAGGAGGTGTGTGTTGTTGGAGAACAATGGTGATAACCACCACCACCGCTGCTTCAGGCGGCGATGTCCTTTTACCGTCCGACCGAGAGACAGGGAGAGGAGGAGGGTTTTGGTGTTGCCTGAAAAGATGAGAGAGGTTCGGGTGTGAGTGCGTGTGCGACCGAAGACTGCCGCCGGAATGCCGGCTCCGGTGACCGGCGATCAGCGGGATGGAATGCAGAGGGTTGGTGTGCGGCTGGATTATTCTATTTGGGGTTTTAGGGTTTATGCAAGAATGAGGGAGGTGGGGGTTTAAGCTTATATTTAAAGGGTAGGGTTTTTAGGTTAGTTGGATTGGGCCTAGCCCAAGTGAAAACCCTTTTAAACAACTATGCGTCGCTTAAAACGATTTGGCCCGGTTATAGTAACTTATTCATAAATAATCAAAAATTCCGTCGTGGATTATTATCATTTTATGAAATAATGATGATAATAACAATAATAAATAAATAATAGTGAATACGAGCATTAATAAAATGCTCGTTTCTTGACGATCAGGATCAAGGGTTCGAGTTGTCACATTCTCCCCATGTTACAGGAATTTCGTCCTCGAAATTTAAGCAAAAGTCATACACTACGCTCTATATGTATACGTAGACTCCATTACCATGCGTAGATACAAGCAGTTTCATGAAAGTTCACAGAACAAATCATGCAAGCCACATAGCACATACAGTCATATAGCACGTAAAATCGCATAGCATTAGATTCACAGGGTTTGTACGTATTTCACTTAGTGTAGAATTTCACAAATTTAATTATAGCATCCAAGTAACGTACAGGAAGGCCCGAAGTGTCACAGTTGTAAAACAATAATTCTGTTACAACATTCCCCGACGTTTCCGCCACGATTTGTTGTTTTACGTGGTCGGGGTGTGACAGAAGAGTTGGTATCAGAGCCAATGGTTATAGGGAATTAGGTTATTAGTAATGCTTTGACCTAGACTATAACTTTCTAGGACCCCAACGTGAGTTTTTCTTGCATTTAGATTTTAAAACAAAATTGTCACCTACCCTTAGGTGATAACCACAATGAGAACACAAATTCAAACCTGCTTCGAAAATTAATCATCTGTTCTAGGATGATTGATTACTAGGTTTTGAACCCTTCCAGTTTGACTCATTTTTGGCTTAGTGCCTTCTGAGTTTTCAAAATCTCGTCAAAGTTTGGGTTTAAATAATGTGAACACATGCAAACCGGAAGAGTGAATGCCTGTACCCTGAGTTTTCTGTTTAAGGGTAGAGTGTTCGTACAAATCCACATAATCGGACCAGTCACTCTTACCTGGGAACTCTAGGGGTGAGTGTTCACTTATAGGCGAGCATGTCTTCGCGATATGTTATTTTGACCCATTTACTTTGATTAGTCACTGTGTGTCGTTTGTTTGTTTGAGGTAACGAACAAATGATCGCCTTCCTTGTGTTTTGTCGATATTTTCAAGTACCTCTTTTGTTTTTCCTCACTCGTTTCTCATATTTCCTTTTAGACAATGCCTCCTTGACGTGATGCACAATCTTTTACTGCTGAAGAAATCGCAGCCCTTGTCTCTCAGCAAATGGCTGCTGTGCTTCCAGGCGTTGTGACCCAAATCCACGAGTTATACAACAACAACAACAATAACAATGCATAGTGTAATTTCAAGAATTTCAATTCTGCTAAGCCATTGAAGTTTGACTTTCAGCTTTAACCAGTCAATGGTCAACACAAAGTTCCGTTGAACTTTGCAACGTGAGCGTAATCACGATGGTTATAGTTCCTTGTGACTATACCTACTGATTATCACGTTGACTAGGCGTAGTGACGAGTCGTAGTTTCGGCCAAAATGCGTATTTATGCGTATTTTGTAACCAAACTACTCTTGGGTATCAAAACCGTTTGTTTTGATATCAAAACCTGTTTTCTAACTTAACTAAACATGTTTTAGCATGTTTAGCTCGTCACTTTTAGTTTAGTGCTTGTGTAGAGTCGTAGGTCAAGCGGACTAAACACCCGCTTAGACTTTCGAACTCGGCCCGTTTGGTCGATCATTAGGATCCTACCAAACATGTTTAGTGACCATAGTTGCATAGGGAATAACCCTCCGAGGTTATACCTTATGGTCACTTAGGTTTAATTAGTTGTATGATAGGTAATTTACATGCCTTAGGTAAATAACCAAAATGCCCTTTTCATGCATAATTGGTAATTAAGCATATGTAACATAAACTTTTGTCACTTAATTGATTATGCAACATGTTTAGGCATATAAAACATGTCATATGACTAGTTAGACGTCTCGAACGCGCATTTGCGCGCACAACGCGTTAAAGTAGCATAAGCTACCATAATGGGTCGTGATGGGTCGAAAGCACTTAGGTTAGGTTCCGATTTAGGATGTAGGCTTTGTTAAACCATATTACATGAGTTCCAACACTCATTTAGTTTACAAGACCTTATTCTATCTGATCTTCTGATTTAGGTGTCAATTTATTTACTAGTGATTCGATTACTAGGTGCTACTTGATTTCTCTGGTTTACTTGAGTTTGTTGAAGTTCTATTAATTGAGGATACTTTGCACTTCATGTGAGTACATAGTTCCCCTATTTTACTGTTTTCAATTGTTTTGGGGTGATTCGATAATGTGAACGAACTTGTTGGTCGTAGTTACATAACGAATGATATTCATTAATTTTGGCCGAACCGACCAGTATTAGGTTATGGTACCATAGGATCTGACAAATCCCGTTATCGTAATGTACCTATGGTTATGTGTGGGTTAGGTGGGTAATGACTGAATCTGATTGTTAACTTACCCTTTGGTGGTTTGTTAATGCTAGAAGTGAGATAGTCGAGTCACGAAGGTTTGAATGTTATTAGCGAGACGACCAAAAATAGTTTTCACAATTAAAACGAGGATGATTTAAACGACTTAAACGAGTTAAATGATTTAGAAACGATTTAAACGAGTTAACGATTTAGAAACGATTTGAACAAGATTAAATGAATTGGATAAACGATTGGTTTTTGGTTAAGTGTTTAGATAACGGGACAAGTGTAATATGGTGAAAACATGGTAGATACGCCGCTGGTACTACTTATATATAAGTGTTTTCAACATATTACATACCGTGGCGTTATTTAGTTCACTTGGGTAAACGATTTTGAAACGATGTCACATAACGATGTTTTCGAAAGGATATAAACCATACGAGTTTTATTAACGAGTTAATACGAGATGTTTTACAATTTGGTTTACTAAAACAAATGTTTTTGGGTTAAGAATCATGGCTATGAGGTTTTATAAATTATAACCCGCTTGATTTGAGTTGGTTAATTTCGTTGCAATATTATACTCTTTTCAAAACAAGGTTTTTAATAAGGCATTGCAACATGTTAACTAGCCATGAATCCGACACTCTTATAAAACCTATGTGCTCGCCAACATTTCTTTGCTGACTTTGTTTTTACATATGTTTTAGGTGATGTTGATTACTAGGATGCATGAGTCACATAGGATCTGGACGAGGCCTTAGTGACATAATAACAGTGATAGTCAATATATAACTCGTTTGTTTTGTGTTAAAAAAATGTAAATTACCTATCGAATAAATAAAATAAAACTCTTTTTGTATCCATGGTTGTGAAACAATAATTCTGTTACAACACTCCCCGACGTTTCCGCCATGATTTGTTGTTTTACATGGTCGGGGTGTGACAATTCATCAAGGGATTCTCGAAGATTGCTCAACCCCTCACAACTCTAACCCAAAAGGGTATCGCTTACAAATGGAATGATGCTTAGGAATCCACGTTTCAGAGACTGAAGAGAAGCTCTGTAGTGCCCATATTCTTTCATTGCCTGAAGGTACAGACGACTTTATTGTTTACTACGATGTGTCTATTCAAGGACTCGGTTGTGTGTTGATGCAAAGAGAGAAGGTCATTGCTTACACCTCCTGACAACTTAAAATTCATGAGAAGAATTACACTACGCATGACTTGGAACTTGGAGCAGTAGTCTTTGCACTCAGTATATGGAGACATTACTCGTACGGTACCAAGTGCACCATTTACACAGATCACAAGAGTCTCCAGCACATACTGGACCAAAAGGAGTTGAACATGCGGCAATGCCGATGGGTCGAGCTCCTAAACGACTACGAGTGAGCGATCAGATATCATCTGGGCAAGGCAAATGTCGTGGCCGATGCCCTCAGCCGAAAAGAAACCAAACCTAAACGTGTTCATGCGTTACAGCTTACGATTCATTTGAATCTCCCTAACCAAATTTGAAACGCTCAGGTTGAGGCAATGAAGGAGGAAAACTTCTAGCTGAGGCCATGAGGGGCTTGGAAAAGCAGCTCGAACTCAAAGACGACGACATCTAGTATTTCATGGAATGTATCTGGGTTCCATCTAACAGAAACCTCCGAGAGCTTGTGATGGACGAAGCACACAAGTCTTGATACTCGATACATCCCGGTGCTTACAAGATGTATCACGACCTTAAGGCTTGTACTGGTGGCCTAACATGAAAGCTATCATTTCAAAAATATGTTAGAAAATGGTTGATCTGTGCGAGATTTAAGATCGAATACCAAAAGCCGTCAGGGTTACTGCAACAACCAGAGTTGCCAACATGGAAATGGGAACATATTTCCATGGACTTCGTCACCGGTTTACCAAATTCCCAAAGTGGAAACGATACCATTTGGGTGATCGTAGACCGTTTAACCAAGTCTGCACACTTCCTCGCGATCAAAGAAACCGACAAGTTTTCGAAACTTGCAGCCATCTACTTGAAAGAAGTAGTTGCTAGGCACGGGCTGCCAACTTCTATCATCTCTGATCGTGACCCACGTTTTGCATCCGATTTGTGGCAGGCTATGCACAAATCCTTTGGCTCATGTTTAGACATTTTCACCGCTTATCACCCGCAGACTGATGGTCAGAGTGAACATACCATCCAAACTCTCGAAGACACGCTGAGAGAATGTGTTATCGACTTTGGTATTGGGAACGACACTTACCTCTGGTAGAATTCTCTTACAACAACAGTTACCACACTAGCATTCAGACAACACCATTCGAGGCATTGTACAGACGTAAATTCTGGTCACCTTTGTGTTGGGCGGAAATTGGCGAAAGCCAAATCACTGGCCCATAACTTGTACTTGACACCACGGAAAAGATTGCCCAGATTAGATAACGAATGGTGGTAGCTCGTGACCGTCAGAATAGCTACGCTGATAGGCGTAGGAAACCTTTAGAATTCCAGGTTGGGGACCAGGTTCTACTAAAAGTCTCACGTTGGAAAGGTGTGGTACCTTTTGGCAAAAGGGGCAAGCTTAATCAGCGATACGTTGGACCTTTTGAAATTACCGAGAGAATCGGTAAGGTAGCTTATAGACTGAATCTTCCTGAAGAGCTGAGTGCGGTACACAACGTTTTTCATGTATCCAATCTAAAGAAGTGTCTGTCAGATGAAATTGTTCTTTTTAAGGAACTCACAATTGACGATCAACTACGCTTCATTGAGGAACCGGTTGAGATCATGGACCGAGAAATCAAAATCCTCAAGCGTAGCAAAATACCTATAGTACGAGTTCGTTAGAACTCACGCCGTGGCCCAGAGTTTACCTGGGAACAGGAAGACCAGATGATGCGCAAGTATCCTTAGTTATTTAACAGTACTTCCAGCACTGAGGCTACAACTGAATTTCGGGACGAAATTCTAAACCAACAAGGGTATGATGTGACACTCCACGAAAACGTTTAAACACACTATCTGGTCAGTGGTTGCTAGCTAAATTTCGGGATGAAATTTCTTTGAACTTGGGGATAATGTGACACTTCGGGTTTTCCTGGACGTTTTATGTTATGATTTGGTGAAAATAATTTTGTAAATTTAATAAACGAGATTTTTTTGGTAACTTTTAGATTGATTATATGCGATTAATTTGTGAATGATAATTATTGTTATAAAATCAGCCAAACTTATAAAGTGTGCCCAGCCACACACTTCCTCATTGTCCCGTACACTCCTTTCAAGTTTGGCTGGTAACTGCACGACTCTATTGGCCCAGGCCCAACTCCTAAGAGCCCATGATGAAACACTAAAAGGCCGCACACTTGTGGTGGTGCACACTTTATGTGTGCGATACCTTCATGAGTATAAAAGGGGTCTTATCAGCCGACATCAGGAGAATGTTGGCAGCAATTATTTAGGGCAACAATCCCTAAAAACATTATCTATCTCTCTATTCATCAACCTTGTCCCTCTAAAAACCCTAAAACACACCAAATTCTCTCCTTCTTCTTTAGATTTTAACAGCAACCTTCACAATCTTGAAGATTTGCTGTGCACATTCATCCACCATCATCAGCGATTATCCCCTTTCTCCTCCAAGGATCCCTCTTTACTTTCTCGCACACTCTAGCTTAGAATCCAGGTTAGTGTGTTTATGTTTTGTGCATTATGAAGATAAAGGTGCACACTTGATTGATGACTGTTGCTGTGTTTAGATATTGTATGGATGATGTACACCTTTGTTCAAAACTTGCTTGAATAATTTGAATGATAATGGTTACATGCTAGCATGATAGAACGAAAGAGGGCATGGCATGTATGATAAATAAGAGGCGTTGTTAAATCCCTTAAGATTTCTGATTTTGATTGTAAATATGGATGATTGTTGATTGTTATGAAGATGATTCCGTTAAAGAGTATTCTTGATTCATAGATAATGTTAGTATGTAAAAGGTGTTGTGATGATCATTGCTTATGTATAAATCTGGATCTACTAATACTTACTGATGAGATAGGATTAGATGTATTGATTTATTATTATAGAAAGGAATAGATGATGAAACATCAGATGATTGGATGTGATACTGAATGGTTGAATGATTGATGATAATGATCGAATGATTGATGTTATGATAGGTATTTTGTTGGATAGATTAAATGAAATGTAACAACCCGACTTTCCAAAGTCAAAGTCAAAGTACAAGTCAAAGTCAAGGCATGTCAACATTCAGATCTGTCATTTCTTACTTAATTATTGCTTGTACTCTCCAACCCGATAATCGATACTTCAATTAATGCTATTTTAGTCTACAATTTATTATTATGTGAAGTAACAATGAGATAAAGGCAACTAAACGCTAATCTACTTAACGCTATCTCATCACTCTCACATCACAACTCAATCGCAATTATTGGAATTCTGTGTGTTATTATGTGTTTTACTTGTGCATGTTTATCTATGTTTTGGGATGTTATTCGCTACGCAATCGCAACTCTGTTGCAACGCAATCCCATCGCGGACTCGAAATTAAGTTCTACTTTTATGTTATTTAGGAGTTATGTTATTTGTGTAACTATTGTTGAAAACTATTGCATCGCTTACTCGCAACTCGCTTAAACGCAACGCAACACTCAACGCATGAAACGAAATTTGGAAAACTAACTCGCACGAGCCAACCGATCGAACGACCATTCGATCGAATGGACATCCTACTGGATGACCATCCGATCGAACGGCCGTCCGATCCACTTAACCTTACACCGCCTTTCATGTCACACCCCAAGAACGTCGCAGCGGAATATAAAACGTAGTGGTGACGAAAGCTGGTGCCCATTTCTATCTTGATATTTTGATGCATTATAGTGTTGGACATTATTGCTTAAATAAAACGTTGATTTTAAACTTAATGTCCCAAACCATGACACCATCATGACATAATTAAATTGTCTTTGATCCTTGCGGATCTTATTACATTTTTCCCAGAAAGTTTAAAAAATCAGTTCAACATTTTAAGTGACAAAACATGCATCAACAACAACAAGATACGCCATAATTCCCGAAGCCTACTCGAGTACCTATAGAACACGTTAAAAATCAAGTGTCAACACAAAGGAAGGTGAGTTCACTTATTCGTTCACTAACAAATTTTATTCCAAGGAAAACTTTCTGACTAGGTGTTTATTTGAAAAACATCCATGTAATTTTAGAAAGTCCATTTTACTCCTTTGATAAAATCCATGGGCCTTCCATCGGGTCATTACTCCGACAATAGTAATACTGCCCAGGTTTTGTATATTAAATTATAGCTTCAACTTTCAGACTCGTATGTTAGCTAGACGATACGAACTATATATTAACCATGCAGTGATAATCAAAACTAGACAATGAACAGAATATTAATTCATCGTTTGACATTGACACGGGGCGACCGGTCACGACGGGGTTGTCAACCCAATAGATCTACCAACAATTCCTCGCGTGCAATACTTAAACTGATTAAACGACATCATGGGCAAAGGTTTTTTCTCGAAGAACAATATGATGTCTGCCTCACGTACAATATATATATCCTACTAATATGACAATTTAATATACGATGTTGTACAAATCCCCTGAAATCTCCGACGAAATGTAAGCCTATGCTATACTTACTCTCTTGAGACCAAGCAATATTCGTACCAACTATAAGTTGTTTCCCCCCAAACATATATTCATCAAAAACGTTTTATCTCGAAACGTGTAACTTATCAAATTTCATATATTTTCAGTGAAAATATATATTTTATAGTAAAAGGTATGTTTTATTTCGAAAACATTATTAAACCTTTTTAACAACGTGTTCCACCCCCAAAATATATACAAAAAAGTAAAAAGAGGGGTTTAGTGACACTCACCTTTGGGTGCGTATTTTAATACCGCAATCCCAGAAATTGATTATATACGTCCTAATATGGGAACAATTCTAAATCAATATACATTTAATCACAAAAATACTAAGTTTCTCTGTTTCTTAGAATTATCACATAACTTTGAGATTTTCTCGAAAAGTTGTCATTTTTTATTATGTTGGCACGTTAATATACATATATATATATATATATGAGTCCATATACATTGATATATTTATTATGATTTTTGCGACTAGAATGATTTTATTGGTGACCATTATTGTGTAATTCTGTTAACTCTCCCGTTTATACGCAGTATATTTACAATTTGCACGTCGTATTATATATATATATATATACACAACGTTCATAGAATTTAACACCGAACACACAAAATATTACTAACTTATCTATTTTGTCATTTTTAAAGAAAATATACATAAAACATCTCATATATACCATATTTCATGCTCGACAAACAAATACTCATTTAACGCAATTTTACCGTTTCTACCGCATAAAACGTACAAGTATACATGCATAGTCTAAATCTTTAAAATCGTGTTAAAACTTAACATATTTTCACATTCTCATGTTTAAATCACATAACACAATTTAACACATAATGTTTACCCAAAATTTTACCCATAATAGTGTACTTAGAAAAATGCGTATTTTAGCGATTCGGTAACGTTTTCGGGCGTTGGAAGTCACGTATGACCAACCAAACACCAAGTAAACTTAAATTTAGTTAAAATACTAGTTTTTAAACTAAAAACATCAGTTTATTTACTGATCAAAATCAGTTTTACAAAAATCACCCGAAAAGCCGATTTTTGACCGTTTTAACGCATAGTTTTGCGTTAAACGTTACTATAATCATCCCAACTCGAAACGACTTGATATTTTAACACATTACATGTTATTTACTGATTAAAATAGTGGCTATAATCAGATTAGTGCAGTTTTTTTGTAAGTCATATAAATCATGCGATTTCACGTATTTTACAACTTTTAATGCACCAAGTACAACATGCAAGGCTAGCAAACATTATGACAAATTTATATGTCACTAAAAACTTTAAAATAACTTTATTTCAATGTTTATAATCTGCTTAAAACTGATTTTTACTAAATCATACACAAAACACATTATTTCACCTATTTTACATGTTTCTAAGCCTCATGTATAACATGCAAAGCTAGTAAATCTTATGACAAGGTTTTATATCATTTTAACACTTTAAATAATTATATTTTTAGTGTTTAGAACCTGATTAAATATTATCTTCATCATACCATACATAAATCATCATTTCATGAACATTCATCCACATGCATGCTTAAGTACAAGCATCTAATGCATTCAAATCACATCATCATCAACATGCATGAACTAAATTATATCTATCATGTATTTAAATCATGTTCAAACATTCACGAACATCATCATCTTCATATAATTATTTTTCATTATTTATCGTAAATGTAAGAATCATGTTCCTACATAGTTAGGATCTAACAACAAAATTTCAATTGCATGCAATACATATACATACATATACGGCCATACATATATATTTATAATTTCAAAAAATTCACTTTTCACATAAACTCATTTTAAATCAAAAGCTTTCATATAACAATTTCTTAAACATGCATGCTTCATCTACCAAGAATAAATCAAACATGAATCAATCAAAAATCAAATCTAAACCTCATACACTCATGTATACATACTCATGGCCATATGCACACACACATACATCTCCATTTTTATTTCTTTCAAAAAAACCCATTTGTTTTTTTTTTAGTTTCAAGTTTGTGAAATATTCCAAGAATCAAGAGAAACCTTTCAACATCATAGACATTACCAAGAATGAAGAGTATGATTTCAACATAAATTTTATACCTACAAGATTATTGGTGGGTTTTGATAAGATTTAATGTTATGGAGCTTGTTTCCTCTTAGAATCGCCTTGGAAACCTTCTTGGTTCTTCAAAACAACTAAGAAACTTCTTGAAATGAGCTTTAATCTTCAAGGGATCTTTGAATTTCGAAAATTGATGGATGGATGTGGGTGTTCGGCCGAAAGAGAGAAGAAGGAGAGAAGGAATGATTTTGAAAAATGGTTTCTTGATTTAGTAGATATTGGTGAGACATAATCATTCCACCTCCTTTTATGGCCAATGAGCGGAGGGAAGAGGAGAGAGAAGGGCTTGCATGTGTGCCAACTCAACCCCCATGTCTCACCCTTGTCATACATATCATACGTATATACACACACACATATATATATATATACATATATGTAATCTAGTATTAAAAAAGGTATTATACTGGCTACCGGGTATTTTATCTAGCGTTTTAATCCTGTTTTAGTGCGTTTTAAATTATTTTAAACACTCTATAAAAATAAACTCACCAAAATATTACTAAACAATATTTTGTTTTCTCGGACTGGCTACGTTGCCGGTATTTGGCAGTATGGCGCTGTGCTGCGCGGTATGCACTTTAAATCGCAAAAATAGGGATTTATGCGTTTTTATTTATTTTAATCATTCTAAAGTAATAAAATCATTAAATTATGACTAAAATGATTATCAGTTGCTTTGACAGGTTGTGTTGACAGTATTTTGTCGGTATACGTGCTGCATCGCGCGGTACGCGCTTAAACTCGAAAAATAGAGTTTCCTAGCGTTTTAATTATTTTCCACACGGATATGATTAAAATTATTATTCTAATCATAACAGACTATTTTTAGGATTTTACCACTGATTGGGTGGTCACCGACGTTCGTTTCGCATTTTAATTGTTACGCGTTAAGCGTTTATCTTATCGTTGCCAACATAATTTTTACCAAGGTTTAAATTTATCAACTCATTAAATTTCACATATAAACATCATAATCAGTCAAATATGGTCTTTTATCTATTCACCACGCGTGTTACAATTGTACGGTACGGCCTGAAAAGCCGGGTGTCACAGTCTCCCCCTGTTTAGGAAATTTCGTCCCCGAAATTTTACTCTACAGGTTTTGTTTTCGCACTAGATGAAAACAGCAAAAACAGGTTTAATGAATATAGTCTTATAGTTTCTTCGTGAAACTTTGATTCTTACAAAGAATATTCGTAGACTTATATTACATATACTCTCAATTCCTAATCTCACATTTCAACGCTCTCCGCCCTTCCCATGGTTCAACATTTACAAGTACTTAATCAAGAAGATTAAGTCAAAATTCCACCAATTTGGGTTTTACAAACGTATATTTACATATACATTACCCCGTACCTAAGATAGTCTGAGTTTACACCTGATTGATCCAACTCGAGATGGGCTCTCGAAAGAATCAAATCTCGTAAACTTGTCTTCCTTCCTTCTTGCATTCATTTCGGATGTCCGCAAATTGCCGAATTAATAAATCGCATACACGATTAGAATGCTGTAATTGCCTGTCCGGTTATTAGCATAACTCTTCTAGTTATACGTACTGCTTCTACGGTGCTTCGATAAACTTCCGTTTATCTTCCAAACAAATCTCTATAAAGAACAAAATCAGTGTATTATCCATTATACACTTTCTCAACTGAACCCAAACAATACATCATGTACGCTACTCCATATTTATGGTAGCTTGAGCCTATAAGCGACTGATCCAACTCCATGGTTAACTTCAAATGTTACTCATGATTCTCCTTGGTTCGCACATAGGCAAGTATGTCGTCAATGAATATTATCACGAATTCATCCGATTAGGGTTTCCATACCCTGTTCATGAGATCCATGAATATAGATGGCACATTAATTTAGTCAAAAGGCATGACTAATAACTCGTAATGGCCATATTTTGTTTCGAAAAGCAGTCCTCAGCATATCTTCGTCTGCAACCTTCAACTGATATTATCCTAATCGTAGATCGATCTTTGTGTATCTGCTGAGTTCTGGTAGCCTGATTGAACAAATTTTTCAATCTTCGGTAAAAGGGTACCGATTCTTGATAGTCAACTTGTTCATTTTTCTGAAATCATCACACCTCCTGAAGGATCCATCCTTCTTTCTCTCAACAAAACAGATGCGCCTTGAAGCGAAAAGCTTGATCGAATGAAAACCTTGTCCGGTAGCTCTTGAAACTAACTTGACATTTCTATCATTCTCAGACAGTGCTTAATCTATTAGGAGATTGTGTAATTGGGTGCAGCACCGTGTGCCAGATCGATTTGAAATTCGATCTGTCTCGCAGGGGGAAATCCAGATAAGTCTTTTTAGGAAAGCTTCTGGATAATTGCGAACTATAGAAATCTCCCAGTATTCCTACATTCGGCTTTCGTATCCACCACGTTAACAAAGAACGCAGGACAACCTTTTCGCAACAAATTGAGCATCCTCACAATACTAACGACTCTCCACTATCAACACTCAATACTCGAAACTCGGCACTCAACTCGGTCGATCTCCGCGAACAACTACCACCTTTCTATCGTTATCAGGACGAGATATTCCGGCTAGCTTCTTCAAGCGATAGTCCCCACTTCATCCTCGGAAAATCAATCCATTCTCGTACCTACGTTAAAGCTTCCCAGCTCCACTGGAAATAAACCAACACTAGTACTACGATCACCTAACTAAATACTACGACCTCTCTAGTTTCTATCAATTTACCAATTCCTAGTTCTATCGGGCACTTTATACTCAGCTTACATGTTGGTGAACACAAAAATGGTTCACAGTTTTTCGAACAAAACTCAAGTCAGCTTTGGTATTAAAAGTATGAACATGGGTTGGTTTTTGATTCGAAACCTACTGGTAACAACAACAAGATCGTCTCGTGCCTTCCCAGCGTTTAGTTCGAACGCTCTACCTCTGGCATCTTGAACCTTCATTTCAGACAATCTCCCTCGAAATGTCCTTGCTCACCACACTTGTAGCATCCCTCAAGTGTACCTCCCTCCGATGTACTCTTAGCACAGCACCCGCGAGTCATGTGTCCAGTCCGACCACATCTGGCGCACTTTCTCCGCTTATCCTCGTGAGTCTTCTTCTCAAAACTACTCCTGCCATCCCTGGCATTATTCTTTCTAGAACGGCTAGAACTGGCTACATACACCTTTCTCGAACATCGTTTCCCGTCACGCTTCTCATCGGTATCTTTTCTCAACTCTCAAACTTTTGCTTTCGCGAATCCCCAGATCTAGGCTCGGAATGCGGAATTATTTGAATGGTCGATCCGCTGTGACGGCCCGACATCACGCATACCGTTGCCACGTCATTGCATAGGGTACCAGTAAATGATCTTGGGTTACAACCCTGGATTATTTTATGTGTACATCTATGTACTGTTCACAAAGTTAATGAAAAATCAGATTCACGCTCCGATTATATCATAACACAGGAACTACTAAAACTTTCCGATCATTACATCACCTGAAGGGTTTCCGATCCTGTGTCCCACCAAAACCATGCCCGTGAGCATCACGTCCACGTTCTTGGCCAATATTTTGGTCCGCATCGCGCTGTTCCATGGCAGTATTAACGTGTTGGCTATGAGTTGTTCCAACACTTTCGGGGTAATAGGTAATACAGAACCTTGTCTCGCTTTTGGCGGCATTTCGTCATTTCTATTATTACAACATAATGTCAACATAAGACGATATCCAAAAATAATTCAATCATTAATTGCTAGTGGATCAAACATTGCGCATGTATAAGATCTACATATTAATGAGAACAATTTTTAAACCAATAGAAACCCATTTGATATTTATACCAGAAATTACAAAGCTTGTTTTTAGTACCAAGACTAATCAAAATTCGGCATGTCTACATCAACACCCGTAACAAGTCTATATGAAATTTCCTTCTAAATATCTATAAATTTGGCATGCAAGCCATAAATAAGGTTCATCAAATGAGACATACAAAACAAACAACATAAACAACCAACAACTAACGCTTCAATCCCTGGAAGTCCAACATCTTCCTAACATGCTCTTCTAGTTCATCATAACAGTCCATCTATCCCTCTGAGTCCTTCATCGTCTCCATGCCTCCGCATAATGTGGCGAGCTGACGATCATAGTAAGAGTGATTGACCTAAACCCCTTTCTACCTCTTAAAAGCGGACGCTGTCTCAGCCCTCGAAGTCGATGCGATCTCTCTAACGGGTCGAGTCCTCTTCCTACGACGAGTGTAGACTAAAAGAGGTGTAGCAAAACACATGACTCGAATAGCAGAACAAATGATTCTACAATGACGGGCGGAATAATCTCAAGTGTGGGCTCGACAGTATCAGTGAGCAGGACTACTGATAGCTCTATAGGCCGAGACGTGACATATCGTAACCGTACAAAGTAAGTGTGTGATCAATATGAATAGTAACATATAAGGCCTAAATAAACAGAAAATCACGCATGCACATACACACATAAGGGTTTTTATACATGATAAAATTTCCACATTTATTTAAAAATCTTGTCTTCGAGAATTTTGGACATTAAATCTCAAAATTCTTCAGTTGAAGTCTAGTGTTTTCCACGAAAACATCTAGTTCGCTAACGACCAATGGCTCTGATACCAACTTCTGTCACACCCCAAGAACGTCGCAGCGAAATATAAAATGTAGTGGTGACGGAAGCTGGTGCCCATTTCTATCTTGATGTTTTGATGCAATATAGTGTTGGACATTATTTCTTAATTAAAACGTTGATTTTAAACTTAACATCCCAAACCACGACACCATCATGACATAATTAAATTGTCTTTGATCCTTGCAGATCTTATTACATTTATCCCAGAAAGTTTAAAAAAAATCAGTTCAACATTTTAAGTGACAAAACATGCATCAACCACAACAAGATACGCCATAATTCCCGAAGCCGTACTCGAGTACCTGTAGAACACGTGAAAAATCAAGTGTCAACACAAAGGAAGGTGAGTTCACTTATTCGTTCACTAACAAATTTTATTCCAAGGAAAACTTTCTGACTAGGTATTTATTTGAAAAACATCCATGTAATTTTAGAAAGTCCATTTTACTCCTTTGATAAAATCCATGGGCCTTCCATCGGGTCATTACTCCGACAATAGTAATACTGCCCAGGTTTTGTATATTAAATTATAGCGTCAACTTTCAGACTCGTATGTTAGCTAGATGATATGAACTATATATTAACCATGCAGGGATAATCAAAACTAGACAATGAACAGAATATTAATTCGTCGTTTGACATTGACGCGGAGCGACCGGTCACGATGGGGTTGTCAACCCGATAGATCTACCAACAATTTCACGCGTGCAATACTTAAACTGATTAAATGACATCATGGGCGCAGGGTTCTTTCTCGAAGAACAATATGATGTCTGCCTCACGTACAATATATATATCCTACTAATATGACAATTTAATACATGATGTTGTACGAATCCCCTGAAATCCCCAACGAAATGTAAGCCTATGCTGATACTTACTCTCTTGAGACCAAGCAATATTCGTACCAACTATAAGTTGATTTCCCCCAAACATATATTCATCAAAAACGTTTTATCTCGAAACGTGTAACTTATCAAATTTCATATATTTTCAGCGAAAATATATATTTTATAGTAAAAGGTATGTTTTATTTCGAAAACATTATTAAACATTTTTAACAACGTGTTCCACCCCCAAAATATATACAAAACAGTAAAAAGAGGGGTTTAGCGACAGTCACCTTTGGGTGCGTATTTTAATACCGCAATCCCAGAAATCGATTATATACGTCCTAATATGGGAACAATTCTAAATCAATATACATTTAATCACAAAAATCCTAAGTTTCTCTGTTTCTTAGAATTATTATATAACTTTGAGATTTTCTCGAAAAGTTGTCATTTTTTATTATGTTGGCACGTTAAAATATATATATATATATATATATATATATATATATGAGTCCATATACATTTATATATTTATTATGATTTTTGCAACTTGAACGATTTTATTGGTGACCATTATTGTGTAATTCCGTTAACTCTCCCGTTTATACGCAGTATATTTACAATTTGCGCGTCGTATTATATATATATACACACAACGTTCAAAGAATTTAACACCGAACACACAAAATATTACTAACTTATCTATTTTGTCATTTTTAAAGCAAATATATATAAAACATCTCATATATACCAAATTTCATGCTCGACAAACAACTTACTCAATTAACGCAATTTTACCGTTTCTACCGCACAAAACGCACAAGTATACATGCATAGTCTAAATCTTCAAAATCATGTTAAAACTTAACATATTTTCACATTATCATGTTTAAATCACATAACACAATTTAACACATAAAGTTTACCCAAAATTTTACCCATAATAGTGTACTTAGAAAAATGCGTATTTTAGCGATTCGGTAACGTTTTCGGGCGTTGGAAGTCACGTATGACCAACCAAACACCAAGTAAACTTAAATTTAGTTAAAATACTTGTTTTTAAACTAAAAACATCAGTTTATTTACTTTATTTACTGATCTAAATCAGTTTTACAAAAATCACCCGAAAAGACGATTTTTGACCGTTTTATCGCTTAGTTTTGCGTTAAACGTTACTATAATCATCCCAACTCAAAACGACTCGATATTTTAACACAATACATGTTATTTACTGATTAAAATAGTGGTTATAATCAGATTAGTGCAGTTTTTGTGTAAGTCATATAAATCATGCGATTTCACGTATTTTACAACTTTTAATGCACCAAGTACAACATGCAAGGCTAGCAAACATTATGACAAAGTTATATGTCACTAAAAACTTTAAAATAACTTTATTTTAGTGTTTATAATCTGATCAAAACTGATTTTTACTAAATCATACACAAAACACATTATTTCTCCTATTTTACAAGTTTCTAAGCCTCATGTATAACATGCAAAGCTAGTAAATCTTATGACATGGTTTTATATCATTTTAACACTTCAAATAATTATATTTTTAGTGTTTAGAACCTGATTAAATATTATCTTCATAATACCATACATAAATAATCATTTCATGAACATTCATCCACTTGCATGCTTAAGTACAAGCATCTAATGCATTCAAATCACATCATCATCAACATGCATGAACTAAATTATATCTATCATGTATTTAACTCATGTTCAAACATTCAAGAACATCATCATCTTCATATAATTATTTTTCATTATTTATCATAAATGCAAGAATCATGTTCCTACATAGTTAGGATCTAACAACAAAATTTCAATTGCATGCAATACATATACATACATATACGGCCATACATATATGTTTATAATTTCAAAGAATTCACTTTTCACATAAACTCATTTTAAATCAAAAGATTTCATATAACAACTTCTTAAACATGCATGCTTCATCTACCAAGAATAAATCAAACATGAATCAATCAAAAATCAAATCTAAACCTCATACACTCATGTATACATACTCACGGCCATGTGCACACACACATACATCTCCATTTTTATTTCTTTTAAAAAAACCCATTTGTTTTTTTTTAGTTTCAAGTTTGTGAAATATTCCAAGAATCAAGAGAAACCTTTCAACATCATAGACATTACCAAGAATCAAGAGTATGATTTAAACATAAATTTTATACCTACAAGATTATTGGTGGGTTTTGATTAGATTTAATGTTATGGAGCCTGTTTCCTCTTAGAATCGCCTTGGAAACCTTCTTTGTTCTTCAAAACAACTAAGAAACTTCTTGAAATGAGCTTTAATCTTCAAGGGATCTTTGAATTTCGAAAATTGATGGATGGATGTGGGTGTTCGGCCGAAAGAGAGAAGAAGGAGAGAAGGAATGATTTTGAAAAATGGTTTCTTGATTTAGTAGATATTGGTGAAACATTATCATTCCACCTCCTTTTATGGCCAACGAGTGGAGGGAAGAGGAGAGAGAAGGGCTTGCATGTGTGCCAACTCAACCCCCATGTCTCACCCTTGTCATACATATCATACGTATATACACACATATATATATACATATATGTAATCTAGTATTAAAACAGGTATTATACTGGATACTGGGTATTTTATCTAGCGTTTTAATCCCGTTTTAGTGCGTTATAAATTATTTTTAACACTCTATAAAAATAAACTCACCAAAATATTACTGAACAATATTTTGTTTGCCCGGACTGGCTACGTTGCCGGTATTTGGCAGTATGCGCGCTGTGCTGCGCGGTATGCACTTTAAATCGCAAAAATAGGGATTTATGCATTTTTATTTATTTTTATCATTCTAAAGTAATAAACTCATTAAATTATGACTAAAATGATTATCAGTTGCTTTGACAGGCTGTGTTGACAGTATTTTGTCGGTATACGTGCTGCATCGCGCGGTACGCGCTTAAACTCGAAAAATAGAGTTTCCTAGCGTTTTAAATTATTTTTCCGCACGTATATGATTAAAATTACCATTCTAATCATAACAGACTATTTTTAGGATTTTAACACTGATCGGGTGGTCACCGACGTTCGTTTCGCATTTTAATCGTTACGTGTTAAGCGTTTATCTTATCGTTGCCAACATAATTTTTACCAAGGTTTAAATTTATCAACTCATTAAATTTCATATATAAACATTATAATTAGTCAAATATGGTCTTTTATCTATTCACAACACGTGTTACAATTGTACGGTACGGCCTGAAAAGCCGGGTGTCACATTTCACCCATTCACCTATAAATAACCCTCCTGTCACATCAACTGTTCATTGATGTGACATCTCCGTTCGACCCATACACTCTCAAGCTCTTTTCTCTCGATTTCTCGCTATTCTTGTAGGTTTCCACTCTAAATATTGTACTTCTCTCATCAGCACACACTTTCTCATCATCTTCACCAACAAATCTTACATTTTCACCATGAAATCACCTGGTTTTGGGCTGTTCTAGGATGACGTCACCATGGGTTCTCATGAACACTAAAGTGTGACCTCATCTCATCAAGAACGGGTTGGATCTAAAGGATTTCTACAACTTTTACACTGATTTCGATTAAATCTAAACATTTTCAAACTGTTTCAAACTATTCTCTAACATTCTTCACTTTTTACTCAAAATCGTTAGAATCTGGACCCGTTCAGGCTCTCTACCCATTCCCCAGTGGAGAACCGGTCTGAGAGCGGATTTCTATCGAAGAGATGACCGACTCACGGGTTGAACATGAAACTCCGTCAAGAACAGTTAGGTCTGATCGAACGGGGTGATTTCCGTCTGATCGAACGAGTTGGACTTGATTTGATTTCCGTTGTTTAACATGCCACCACGTCGTCTTCGTCAAACCGCTAACTTTCTAATTTACTGATTTTGTAAATTTTCAAACAGAAGGTTGCTCAATCGAATAGCCGTCCGATCAGACGACCACCCGATCGAACGACTATCCGACCAGGTAACTTGACTTGATAAGCTCAACACTTAAACTTTTTGCAAAATTTCAAAGAATATCAGTTTTCAATCGAACAGCCATCCGATCGAACGGCCATCCTTCCGGATAACCATCCGATCGAATGAATTTATTTATACTACAACAAAAACTTCAAAAGTTCAACATTTTCACGACACACTCCTTCAATCGAATGACCAACCGACCGAACGGTCATCCGTCCGGACGGTCATCCGATCGAACCAACATTCGATCGCTCACCTCACCCGACACGCTGTTTTACGCACCGTTCAACGCTTACACTATGGTTCTCTGATCAGGCTAATCTCTCAAGCACTCCCTTCAATCCAAGACTATGTTTATTTACTAAACACGCCCTGTGAGTATACTCGATCCCTTTTTGCTTAACGCACTTTTGGGTGTTACATACGTTACCTATATCAAATCACATCGACACACAACGCAACACTTTTATACGCTAATCGCTCTGCATGTTATACGTGTTTTTCGATGAATGCTTGTATGTTATGTTTACACAGTGATTGTTGCCTGACACCATAGCAACGATAGTACTATAATTTGGGCTCAGCACTTGTCGTGGACAGGGGTTGTTAAGGGTTTTACTTCACATGGTCACAGTGGTGATAATGTGTTGCGCATTCTACAACTCGCAGTCACGTCTGTGCATATTTTATTGTCAATAGCTTACTTGCTTCACATTTCTACGTGTTACATGCTGGTTATGCGTAAATTGCTTTTCGCTACTATAAGCTATAAAACTTGGGTACTCACATTTACACTATGTGTATTGACTTTTATTTTAACGTATGTGAAATGTGTTTAGGATGCTATGCTATGTTTGCTTGGTGAACGAAGTAGGAGGTCTAGAAACGTCATTCAATAAAATTTGAGTTGTCGGAACAATTATTTGTCTTTGAGAACAATGTCTGTAATAACTATTTAGGCTTTTTATGTTTATGGTGTCACACCCCCAAAATACCACCTAGGGAATACCCTTGTTAGGCGTGTGACGTACCAACAACGAGCCACTAATCATGTTAAACTCATACAAGTTTGTAAATGAAATTCTCATTTATTAAAAAAATATCAATAGTATGCTTAGATAAAACCCAGCATGTTCAGCGGAAGCAAATAATAAACCAAAGTTAAACTGTTTCAAAACCAATGTATAGTATCAAGAATGCAATCACATGAATCCCTTCAGTCAACCCATGACCACTCCAGTTACTCCAGACAGCAAGTTCCCAAATCCAAGATATCTAATGACCTACGAGCATGCAACAAGTGTATCAGACAACGCTGGTGAGTTCATAGTTTGTGAAAATGTTAGTTACCAAGTGTTTAGTTCAGTTCATTGCATGTAATGTAGATAATAACCAGAGTACCGTACAAGATGGCTACCAGATTGTTTTGCCCGTCCCCATTGCCCCTATCTAAGCAATGGTCATGATTTAAGGTCATTAGTTCACGCCCATCCTCCCCGGTACGGTGTGAGGTTGCCAAGCCTAATAGCGCTATTAACTAACACCCCGTTACCTCCCCGGTAACTATTTGGTATAAGATGGGACTTAAAGAGATAGGAAAAGGTGTGTTATCTAACATTCATGTTTTAATTCAAGAGTTGTGATTTACCCAAAAACCCATCCCTCTCAGGGATACCCAAGACTGTCCCAACCACCGGGATGCATGCTCAAGAGATGAACTCACCTTAGGTTGCTCGGTATGTTATGTTACGTTACCCGTTCCAAATTGACCGACCAGACCCTATCGTGGTTATCATTGACAAATCAGTTTCGTAACACATAGATTACATACTTTTCATACATGTGTTGATACATATTATGTTGATACATATTATGTGGATACGGCTCGGCTCGGTTCGACTCGGCTACGAAGTAAAGGCCGTAGTCAAGACATCCTCCTGTCTTGACTCGGTATGCATATTGATATGTGTTTGAGTGTTAATCTGTTTGTGTTTGTAGCCCAACATGAGACAAAGCCCAACTGTGCGACGAAGTCTCATACCAAGCCCAAGCCCAAGCAACATGCCCAATGTGCGATGAAGACCTTGGACGGCGAAGACACTATGTGACGAAATCCAGGGATTTCGTCGAAGCCATTGAGAGTTCATCGTGATGATGGATGACGAACTTAGAGTTCATCGTTGAACTTGATTTTGTCGAGGTCCTTCACTATATAAACATAGATAGTTGATAGAAACAAGAAAGAACTCTGAATAGATTTCAAAGCGAACACACTGTAAAACACACACACACACTGAGAGTTTATAGAGACCTTTTGTAAACACCGCATTGTAACCGTTTCATAGCATTAATACATTGAGTGTTAATCGTTGAATCTTATGTCTTACGTGTTTGTAACTTGGTTTAACTTACCCGTTTGGATTCCGCACTCTCGGGTTCGTCGGAAAATAGGGAATAGAAGTTTAACTCGATCCTCTGGGTGGACCTACAATTGGTATCAGAGCATTGGCTCGATTCCTTGTTAAAACCAAGTTGTGTTCTTGAGTTTTCAAAGATTTTTCATAAGTTTTTCAAATTTGTTATTGAAAGTTTGATACAAATAGTTTGTGTTTTCTGGAAAATGTACTTAAATCTATGAAAATATTGATGTTTTGCTACTAGTTTTTTACAAAAACTTTTTTAAAAATACATGTATACATGTTGAGATTTGGTTTTGAATAAACTTGTGTGCAAAATTTGTGATCGGAAAATTCATATTTTCATCGGAGTTCATCAGGTGCTTCAAGTTGTTCTTGTTGGTTCTTCATAAGTTTCTGTGTTTGATCTTAAAAAATCTGAATTTGTTTGTGTTATGAATTATTGTTGTCAAATATAATATCATTGTTTGAATTTTGTGGCACACAAATGATTTGTTGTTGAAAAAGGAGCTTCTACATCAGAGAAAGTAAGGTGTGTTTGAAATGGAAGTCTTTGTGTCAGAGGATAAGATTTGAGAAATATCAACTTGTCTGGTTCATATTGTCAACGAACTCTAAGACTTCGTCAAAAGGAGACTTCGACGAACACTCTCCTATCTTCGTCATCAGTGACTTCGACAAACACTCACCTATCTTCGTCAATAACATATCATCGACGAACACTCAGTCTTCGTCACAAGTCTTCGTCATCAACATATCATCGACGAACACTCAGTCTTCGTCACAAGTCTTCGTCATCAACATATCATCGATGAACACTCAGTCTTCATCACAAGTCTTCATCATCACATATCATCGATGAACACCCCAAGATTTCGTCACACCTGTACATCGACGAAATCATGAATTCTCTATTTTCGTCATTGTTGTCTTGAACGCACACCTTATAGTTTTCGTCGCATAACTTGTGAACATTTCTAATAGAAGACTTTTATTTCATTGTTAACTGTTTGATTTGAGTGTTTTGAGCAGGTTTTCATCAATAGACATCCAAAATGAATCCTAATTGGCGGGGTGCTCCTTCAAATGCAGAGAGCAAATATAGAATCACGGGTTTATCTCCATCATGGGCCGAATATCCCGCACCCACATCTAATACAGAAAGCAAGTATAGAAGCACGGGGTTGTCACCACCATGGGCCGAATCTCCCAGCATCTTCGCAAGCGAATCCAATGTCGATAGGTCAATGGGCGTTTGTTCCAAATCAAACTCCAAGTTTTCAAAGTATACTCCTAAGCGAAAGCGAGACCGGAAGTCTAAATCGCCCACCGAAACTGATGCACATAAATGAATATCCTGGATGGGTAGATAGATTTCATACGTATGTCCTTGGGCAAAACACGGAATTGTGGTTATGTTTTACTACAGATTTCGATCAAGCTATTGAGGTTGCCGCTTCAACTGCCACTACATTTGCAGATCTTACGGAAGACGAGAAAAAGGGATATGATTTGGAAAAGAAAGCATATGCTATTCTGACTCAGGCGTTGAGTAAGGATATATATCATCAGTTTGTCAGTTTAAAGACGTCAAAGTAATTATGGGATGCATTGAAGACAAGGGGTCTAGGAAATGAAAAGTCACATCAATTGCGACATGATTTACTCAAGAAGGAGTTTGATGGCTTCACTTGTTTGGAAAATGAATCTTTGGGAGATATGACAAGTCAATTTCATCACTTGCTGACTGAATTAAGTAATTATGGGGTAGAAACAACTCCAACAGATGCTGTCACAAAGTTTGCCGATGCACTGCCACCTCAATGGAATGGTTTCTTGGAAATCCTGAAATACAATGGCACATTGGCTATGACAAACATCAATGACTTCGGTCAGCTCTTGGAGAACAAAGATCAAGAAGAAACCCTAAAGGCAAAAAGGGTTCCAGTGCGACAAAATCCTGATATGTATTATGGAACTTCTAGCACTTTTGCAAGACCTGCTTCACACGCTCCACTTCAAACGGCATTTTTCACAAGCAAAAATTTATATGGCAATCCGATACAAGTTTCTGTAAAGCCACCTCCAACCACAGACTTGTATGGAAATCCACTACAACCAGCTCCACAACAGCAAAGCTATCGGCCATCTACCGTAGCAACTAATTTGTATGGGAATCCACTTCCTGCTCAACAACAAGCTTGTTATGGAAGCACATCATCTGCTGGTCAGCCATCAAATTCAAAGACAGTACGGCTTGACAGGTCAAACTTCTCCAAAGTTAGCGTTGAAGTAGCTAAAGATCATATGGAGATACTAAACACATTGGTGAGCTCGTATTGTGGGTTGATTGCAGGGCAGATCAGAAACATCAATCTAACTCAAGAAGATTATCAGCAGATTGATAAAGAAGAGATGGATATGAAGGACATCAAATGGGCTTTCGCTAGTGCTGTTAGGCGAGCTAAGGACTTCATGGAACAGACGGGTAGAACCAACTTGGAAAGCAAGAAAGATACCAAGTATGGGTTCGACAAGCAATCCGTCAAGTGCTTTAACTGTGGTGAACGTGTTTACTTCAAGCGTGAATGCACAAAGCCAGCTCAGCATGGAACCAGAATCCTTTTAGAGGTCAAGGCAACCACGCGAATCAGAATCAAGCCAGGAATGACGATCGCACCTTGGTTCCTGCAAACAATCAAGCAGGACCATCGAACACCAATCAAGCTCATGTGGTGCAAATAGATGAAGGTTGCGACTGGTCAATGCAATTAGGCATTGGTGATCAGGGAGGAGCAGCTTGTTTTGCTGAAACTGCTAAGGATTTGAAGCACGCCAGTGGTGGAGAATCTTCCGCCAGTGATGGTGAATCTTCAAATGAAGAGAGTTCTGGTTATTTAAGGAGTTCAGATGAGGAAACCTCAACCTCAGGCGAAGATTATTCTGATGATGTATCTAGTGGGAGAATCGATGCAGATATCAATGAATTGTTAGGAGAAGCTGCAGCAAGGAATGATAGAAGATCTATTCTGGTGGATCAAGCTGCTTATTCTTCTTCTTCTCTTCATTCAGCCTTTATGGCTAATGGCGGCAGTTCATCAAGCCAGGTATGTGTCGATGAACCAACTGTCGTTAATTGTGATAATTGTGCTAGCTTAAGTGATAAATGTACTGATTTGGATGCTAATATGTCTGAGTTGCAAAGCAAACATGATGCTTTAAATGCTAAATTATTTTACTTGCAAAACAAACATGTTTCTTTAGATGCTAAGTGGTGTGATTTGCAAAGAAAACACGAGGCTTTGCAAAACAAATATGAAGTGACAAATATCCACAATCAAAAGTTGATAGTGGATCTTTCGAAATGCAAAGAGGCTAACATGTTTTATGAAAACCATGAAAAGGAGTTTAAAACGATGGTTGCAAATTTAAGAAAAGATAAAACCGAGCTGACAAAAATGGCTTCAAGAAAACAAACTGACATAAACTGTTATATCGATCGTCTTGAGATCATGCAAAAAGAGTTAGCCTGTGTTAAGTGTGAAAGTGAGGCGACCCGGCTTAAGCTAGACAGTTATTCAAACTCTAGATATGTGCCAGATCACATCATTGACACACAAAAAGAGAAAAAGGATGTCACGCGCATTGGATATAAGAAATGTCCACCACCTGTTAGACAAAATTATGATGCAATGCCTGATGAGGAAAATAGAACTTATTATGAGGAATCTGTTCCTTTAGAGATTGAGGAATTTGCAACCGGACTTGGATACAAAAATGAAGTATCATCAGATTCGGATGTGTCAGCAGATACATTTGTAACTACTGAACAAAATCAGGATCCTCCAGTCATTGTTGAGGTTGCTGATTCTTCAGATGATGAATCCAATGATACTGACTCAGCACAGTCTGATGCGGTAATCAAAGAAGAGGACATACCTCTTGAGAATCATATTCTATGTGATCCTCCCGCAAAACCTGCTAAGTCTGTTCTGGTCGAGTCCACGTTTGCAAAAGAGTCAGAGAGTGTGAATTTGCTGTACACTCTAATTGGTGATGATAAAATCTATTCTGACAAAGATTTTCCGATTAAGAATGTAAATCAATCTTTAATCAGTAAATTTTTTGAAGATTTGATAAGTAGGTTTTTGGGAAAGTCATCATCGACAAGACAATCACATGATACTTCGGGGTTTGTAGAACGAAGATCATGTTTTTCATGTGGCACATTTGGACATATTATTCGCAATTGTCCATATCTTCATAAACAAAAAGCCAAAGTTGATGATCCCCATGACAAAATTGACCGCAAGCGATCTGTTTCATCAAAACCAGATTCCCGTCTTGTAAAAGAAAGGGAAAAGAAACAGAAACGCCAACAGGTCAAGAAAATTGAAAAAGCATTAAAACCGACGTGGTTAACAAAACATCTGTTTCTGTCAAACCAGACAATTCGAAAACTTCAGACAATCATGAAGTTTAGTTTTTAAAGAAGAAAACTGGTAAAACAAAATAGACCTAGAAACCAAAAACGGTTACTGAATCAGGGGAAACATCACAATTTCCACAAGATTGAGAAGTTCAAGTAACTTACGTTGATGAAAATGGAAGACCCAAGACCACAAAGGCTTGGGTCCCCATCTCCAACTAATCATGTGAGTACATGTGCAGGGTGTTCCAGGAGGAACTTTCAACAGTCATTGGATTGTTGATAGTGGGGCATCCAGGCACATGACAGGCGACATGAAGCTTCTCTACGACGTTAAATCTATTAGAGAAGGATATGTTGCTTTTGCTGGAGATAAAGGAGGATATATTACAGGAGAAGGAATGGTATCTAACGGGGTTGTAAGTTTTGACAAGATCAACTTTGTACAACAGCTTGATTACAATCTTCTCAGCGTTTCACAAATCCATGATAAACAGTTTTCAGTATACTTTGACGCAAATGGATGTTACGTGCTGAAACCAGGCTTCAAGATTCCAAAATAATGGATTCTCTTATCAGCTCCAAGGATAAACGATTTATATGTCCTTGATATGAGCCAAGCAATAACAACGACTGCACAAGCAACTTGTTTTATTTCCAAAGCCATTGAAAAAGACTCAATCTCTTGGCACAGACGTATGGGTCACATTCACTTACGAAAAATGAATCATTTGGGGTCGAATGAATTAGTGAATGGTGTTCTTCTTAAAAATTTCCATCTTCAGTGAACAATAATTCTCTCGACAATGAGGATTTTCATGATGCAACCGAACTGAATGAATCTTCAGAGGATGAAGAATTTCTAGATGCAGATCAAGAAGCTCCAACAACAGCTGTACAAGGTACTTCAGAAGCTACAGCTCCAGTTGATAACCCCAAAACAGCTGAAGCTACTGCATCGTCCTCTTCGCCAGTTCCGGGTATTGAATTGGTTGTTGATCTCAATCTCAACATTCTGGGTACAAATATTCCAGATCAAGATAATCCAGAAACAAGGATTCACAATACCCATCCTCAACAAAACATCATCGGTAATGTACAGAGTGGCATTCAAACAAGAAACATGTTGCGAAACAACAACAACGCAGGCTTGTATGCGGAAATTCGAGAATCTGGTCAACAAAACGATTGGTCTTTCGCGTGTTATGTCTCACAGGAAGAGCCAAGAACTTGGAAAGAAGCTTTGAAAGATAACTCTTGGGTTGAAGCAATGCAGGAAGAGCTGCAACAATTCTAGAAACTTGGTGTCTGGAAGCTTGTAGAGAAACCTTCTGATTACAAGAAGATTGGTACCCGTTGGGTGTGTAAGTTCAAAAAGGACGACTGTGGAATCATTATTCGAAACAAAGCAAGATTGGTCGTTCAAGGTTTTCGTCAAATTGAAGGAATAGACTACAACGAAGTGTATGCACCTGTTGCACGTCTGGAAGTAATTCGGATCTTTCTGGCTTATGCCTCATTCAAAGGATTCAAGGTTTACCAGATGGACATCAAAAGTGCATTCTTACATGGTCTAGTCGAAGAAGAGGTGTATGTTGAACAGCCTCCAGGTTTTGAAGATCCTATCCATCCCGATCGGGTTTGGTTGCTGAACAAAGCTCTCTATGGTCTACATCAAGCACCACGTGCTTGGTATGCAACCTTACCTAATTACCTGTTGGAGAATGGATTTCGCAGAGGTCTTATCGATTGCACTCTCTTCATAAAAGAACAAGATGGAGATCTTCTACTGATACAGGTATATGTGGATGATATTATATTTGGTTCTACTAACAATGTTATGTGTAGGGATTTCGAGCGTGTAATGCAGGATAAATTCGAGATGACCGCTATGGGGGAGATGACTTTCTTTTTAGGCTTGCAAGTGCAACAAACGAAGTCTGGGATTTTCATCCATCAGACTAAGTATGTTCAAGACATTCTGAACCGATTCCAGATGTCCGACACATTGCCCATTGGTACCCCACTGCAGCAAAATCACAGAATCAATCCAGACTTGAAGGGTGAAGTTGTTAGCTCTTTATACTACCGCGTGATGATTGGATCCCTTATGTACCTCAAAACATCAAGACCAGATATAATATATCCAACATGCCTGCTAGCCAGATATCAAGTGAACCCGAAGGCCTCACATCTTGCAGCTGTAAAAAGGATTTTTCGTTATTTGAAGGGTTGCCCAGACACCGGTCTATGGTACCCTAAGGATGATAACTTTGATTTAGTCGCTTTCAGTGATTCTGATTTTGGCGGATGCAAAAATCGACGGCAAATCCACAACGGCTGGATTCCAGTTTTTAGGAAATCGCCTTGTAACATGGCAATGCAAGAAGCTGACTTGTGTCACTACATCAACTTGTGAAGCTGAATACATTGCTGCCTGAAGTTGTTGCTCCCAAGTCCTGTGGATACAATAGCAAATGCGTGATTACGGTTTTGAATTCCTAACTACTCCTATTTTAGTCGATAATTCTGCTGCCTTATCTATCACTAGAAATCCTGTGCAGCATTCAAAGACCAAACACATTGAAATTAAGTATCACTTCATACGTAATTGCTTTGATAAAAGGCTAATCGATGTTGTTAAAGTCCATACCGATGACCAACGTGCCGACCTTTTTACCAAAGCATTTGATAAATCAAGATTTGACTTTTTATTATTGGTAAACGGCATTAAGGTCAAGCAAGAGTAAAACCGACATCGAAAAATCATTTTTGTAAATATCTTTGTGTTTTTAAAATTATTGTAAGTTTGTTGATTTTAGGGGGAGTATATCCAAATTTGAAAATTCAAAAACATAGAAAAATTTCAAAACTCAAAAACAATAGAAAAACAAAAATGAGTTTCCTGGCGAGCAAATGATAGTACATCAGTGGTCTCTCTAAACCTTTTTTAAACTGAAATGCAAAATGAAAAGTGATAAGCAGCTCTATATAAGATGTATCGGTAGGCTCACAATCATCTTAAAGTGTGCAGGGTGATATAAACATAAATCTGTTAGTGCATATGTCTGTCGACTTGGGCTTGTATCGAGCCGTGTACTAGATTAGAAAGATCAGGGCACGAAATTCGAGAAAATAGGCTAATAGTTGATTTCGCACGAAATGAGTCTTGTGATTTTGCACGAAATGACTCAGGTCATTTCGTACGAAATGCTGTTTCGTATGAGGGTGTTTCGTGCGAAATTGCATAGCCTATAAATACATGCCTTGTTTGTTTCATTTGAAATTTTCTAATTCCAGAGCCGAAGTGTTGCTGAAGTGTCTACTTGCTGTAAAACGTTGTCATATCAATAAAAAAGACAATTAAAGTGAATATCAAGCTGTTTCACACTCGATACGTTAGTTTCCGCCTCTCGTATTGAGAAGAACACCTCTGAACGACTTGTTTTGGTCGTAAAAACGATCCTACAAGTGGTATCAGAGCTTAGGAGGAGGAGGAGTTCTTACTGATTTCAGCTTGATTTCATCATTTTTCTGACTTCTACATCTTCTTTTCAAAATTTAAACAAGTTTTGACGGTTAAAATGGTTTGAATTTCACATATTATAAGCGAAACATTGTTTTAGCAAAGCCTTGAGAGTATTGGACCTAAAATCAACCTAAAAATTGATCAATTGGACAAAAATCTGATCGATATGATGATGTCAGCAGCATTTCGCACGGAATAAGCACTTCATTTCGCACGAAATCACATTTGTGAAACATTTCCTACAAAACAGTCAGCTTATTTCGTACGAATTGAGCAATCTTTGTTTCATTTCGCACGAAATACCTTATTTCGTGTGAAAGTCTGTTATTTCACACGAAATCAGCTGAAATTTGGTTCATTTCGCACGAAATACCTCATTTCGTGTGAAAGTTGTTCATTTCGCATGAAACCATTTCATTTCGTGTGAAATCATCTATTTCGTACCAATGAGTCATTTCGTGTGAATCATATCATTTCGTGTGAAAGATCATTTCGTTTGAAGTTGTTTTGCATGTCATTCCGGACGACAGTGCCATTTCGTACCAAGACCATTTCGTGTGAAAGCTGTTTTCGTTTGAAAGTATCTGATTTTGTGAAACTTGCTATCAAATCATGGAAGAGGAATTTTATAATGCGTTTGCTACTGCTCCGACTACTCCTACTGCCATTGCTCAAAACATGAACATGGAAAATGAAACAGGAACTTTGCAAAAACCCCCGAAGCTAATGGGCATTGAAGAGTATTATGGTTGGAAAGATTGGTTTGAAAACTGGGTTCAAGCTAATCATTGGAGATCTTGGGAATGTATTGAGAAAAAGTATGTCAAGCCTCGTACAGATTTGGGAGTCATAAAAGCAATTTCTGAACTGACGGATAAAGAACGAGACATGTACAAAGCAGAAAAAATGATGATTAGTCTGCTACAGCAAGCTGTGAAAGAAGACATCTTCATTTTGCTTCAACATGACAATACTTCACGTTCTATTTGGGAAGCTCTTCGAATTAAGTTTGAGGGAAGTGAGAAGATGATCAAGAGTAAGAAATCATTGTTAAAGAAAGAATTTGACTTGTTTACGAGTTTGCCGGGTGAAGCTTCAAAGAAGTTGATCGAAAGATATTGTCACTTAGTGCGATCTATGTCTTTGTTAGAAATTGTCAAAGATCAAGAAGAATGGGTTGACAAACTAGCTGATGCTTTACCTCAGAAAGAGTGGGGTACCTATTTGATGATCTTGAAGAACACTGGAGAATATGACAAACTGACAATTTCCCAGTTCATCGAAAAGATTGAAGGACAAGATCTTGAACAGTAAAAGATTGCAAGGATGAATAATCCAAGTGGTCATCAAGACATCAAGATGTATTACAAAGGTAGTGTTCAGGATGTTGAAGTGAGTCCGAAGGTCCAAACTGCCTTCAGTGCAGAAAATTCATCTGGATCTGTCAACCAAAGTCCAAACAACAACAGTGGATTTTCTTCATATCCAAGTGTTAATCCGAAGGTTTCTACCTCAAGTCATCAGTTTCAAAGCTCAAACAGTGGTAATGGTCATGTTTTACACTGCAACATCGCGTTGCATCTTCAGAATGGTCAAAATTTTATTAAGAGGTGGCTAAAGGCCATATGGCATTACTAGCTACAGTGTTAGAATCATATGAAGGGTTGGTTGCAGGAAGGATCGGAAATCCTATGTTGACAAAAGAGGATTACGATCAGATCGATGCTGAGGAGATGGAGCTTATGGACATCAAGTGGTGCTTAGCAAGTGTGCTAAGAAGAGCTGAAAAATTTAAAATAATTACAGGAAAAGATGATTTTAGGGATGCTAATGTTTCTAATTTGGGTTTTGATAAATCTAAAGTTACGTGTTTTTTATGCAGGGAGAAAGGACATTTCAAGAGGGAATGTACCAATCGAGAAGCAAGTGGAGCAAAGAATCCGTTCGGTGCTAATTATTATTATCGGAAAGCCATATATCAACAAGTTGCTCATCAACCGTATCAACAACAAGAACCACAAACTGCACATGCTAAGAAAGCAATCCAAGAATCAAATAAGAAAGCTTATTTTGGTATAATTGATCAAGATGATGAAAAAGTGGCAGAAGGTTTCAGTTGGGACAAATATATTCCGCCTGATTCAAAGACAGTGGCATTAATTGCACAGATAGTTCAAGAACCAGATTTGATGAAGGAATGGATGAAAGTGTTTGCTGATGATAAAAAAGATCAAGATGAAGAGTTTGTTTCTTCAGATGACAGTTCAGAACAGATGTCACACCCCGACCGCGTATAACATGCAACCGCGACGGAAAACGTCGGGGAGTGGAGCGACAGAATTAATTGTTTCATAACCATGGCATTCAAAGTTGTATTTTTTTTTTTTATCAACATAAGAGTTACATTGTCTTAAACAGGAAATAAAGAGTTCAGAACATAATTAAACTAAGTCTATCTTCATTTTATGTCTCTAAGGCACAGGTCCGCCCTAGTGTCACGATCATCATCCTAAGCAACAGCTCCTGAAAACACATGTGAAAATAGGTACGTCAGCATAAAAATGCCTGTGAGATACATAGATTTTGTGAAAATAGGATTCATGACTTGTGTTTAAGAAAATGTTTAGTCATGAACCTTGTAATTTGCTTTGTCTTGTAAATCATTTGAAAAACGATAAGATCAGATGATATGTATAAATAAATGTAAGGTTAAATGAATAACCATGTAAAATGAGTTTGTATAAGATAAGTTGTTTGTAAAACAATGTCTTGTGAAAAGTATGTTATTTGTATAAAATGTCCTGTGTCTTAAATTGAAATGATTTAAATAACGCTACGTTATGTAATACCATACAAACACTTATATATAGGAAGTACCAGCGGCGTATCCACCATGCTTGTATCATATTACACACGCCTCGTTACTTGAATCACTTACTCAAACCAAACCACCAATGTAAATTGTTTATGTATAATCAAATGTCTAAATGTTATTGTGTAAATCATATCAAATGTCTGTGTTTAATGTAAATCATGAATTGTGTATATCAATGTCAAAATGTTTATGTCTAATGTAAATCATGTAATGTGTATCAAAAAAATGTCATGTATGGTAAGTGAAATATATCAACTAAACCATATGTAAAATGCACAGAAACAAGGTATTGAAGTAAAACATGGTTTAAATCAAAGTTATGTTTTGTGGAACAAATGCATGCTATACTGATATAAACATTTATGCGGTGTTGTGAAAATGCATACACTCAATCCTTGAGACTGTGGCGATAAACCCTTAAACAAATTCAAGGTTTATCTAAGTTATGTGTATCGAATTCGGTCATTCCTTCCAATCCAAACAAACCCAGGATTTCAGGAATGGGAGTTATCAATTCCTATGGTACCACTACCTACTAACGAACGGCGTAGCTAATGTTAATGAATGTATTGTCCCATTTGAACAAACCAAATGTCATACCAAAATGTAAGCAGGTGAAAACAATGCACTAAGTATGTAATCAAATGAACATACATAGCTTGAAATGTAATGTAAAACAATGTACTAAATATGCACACAATGGGCATACATAGCATGAAATGTAATGTAAAACAATGTACTAAATATGCACATAATGGGCATACATAGCATGAAATGTAATGTAAACCAATGTACTACATATGCACACAATGGGCATACATAGCATGAAATGTAATGTAAACTAATGTACTACATATGCACACAATGGGCATACATAGCATGAAATGTGTTGTAAAACAATGTACTAAATATGCACACAATGGGCATACATAGCATGAACACAATGAAATCATGTACCATAAGTGTACTATTGAACATAACAAGCATATGATATGAAAACATGGAAAAGCATGAAAGTAACAAGTAGGCACGTGTGTTTCACCCCAAAATGTTTGGAAAATAGTAAAAGAGGGGTCTATGTGCTTACTTGAGATTGCTCAGTAGTCCTTGAGTGACAACCAAACAATGCTAGAGATCTCGGATATCAAACGGCACCTAATATAGGTAACTATGTTAATAAACCGGACCTAAATTGGAAGATCGGATAGTATGAGGGTTCATAAACCAAACGAGTATGGAGACTCATGTAATATGGTTTAACAAAGCCTACATACTAAATGAAACCTAACATAAGTGCTTACGACCCACTACGACCCGTTTAGGTAGCTTATGCTACTTTAACGCGTCGTTCGCGTGAAACGCGTTCGCCTAACTAGTCCTATGACAAGTATTATATGCCTAAAATGTTGAATTATGTCACATAATCAGTTAAGTGATGAAAGTTTAGGTTACATATGCTTAATTACCAATTACACATGAAAAGGGTATTTTGGTAGTTTACCTAAGGCATATAAACTACCTATCATACAACTACTTAAACGTCGTGACCATAAGGTATAACCTCGGAAGGTTATTCCCTACCTACTATGGTCACCTAATGTATTTGGACGGATCCTAATGATAGACCAAATGGGTCGGGTTCGAAGGTATAAGCGATTTATTAGATCGCTTACCCTTACGACCCTAGACAATGTGGTAATCAGTAGGCATAGTCACAAGGGACTATGACCATCGTGATTACGCTCACGTTGCGAAGTTCAAACGAGCTTCGCATTGACCATAAACTGGTCAATGCAGAAAGTCAAACAAAGTTTGACTTTCGAACTCGAAAGCAATAAAAGAACGAAGGAATACTTACAAAGGGTCCCCGAATGCTAATCTCGATCCAAGTAGCTCAGGTATGAAACAATGGTTTCAACTTAGAGCTTCTCAAATCAAGATTCTTGTGGGTTTTGGCAAATGAAGGCAAGGGGTATTTATAGGATTCGTAGAGCCGTTAAGATCGTTCCTAGTTAACCATGCTTCAATCTCAACCCTCCACCTCAAAACCCTGGTTTTTGAAAACCATTTGAGCCCATAGATTTGCCCCAATACCATGTGCAACAAGAGGGTTTGCGTTTTGAAAACCATTTGAGAAGTTTTCCTTTCTTTCCAAATCTGATTACACCTTTCCAAGGTGAGACCTTAAGTAATACTCGATCACCGACTTGAAATTCCAAGGGTTTGCGTTTTGGGTCCGCGTAACTCTTTTGACGGCTTCTAGCTGTCTGAAGGTTATCATGAACTTTCTTAACCTTATCTATTGTCTCTAAAATGAGGGCAGGTCCAGTAAGCTGAGCCTCGCCGATCTCATTCCAGCAGACTGGTGTACGACATTTTCGACCATAGAGAGCCTCGAAAGGAGCCATTTTGATGCTGGTGTGATAACTGTTGTTGTAGGAGAATTCGATCAACGGAAGATGTGAATCCCAACTACCACCAAAGTCGATCACACAAGCTCTAAGCATATCCTCCAGAGTCTGGATTGTTCTTTCAGATTGACCATCCGTTTGCGGATGATAAGCCGTGCTCAGATTAAGTTGGGTCCCCATAGCAGATTGCATGGTTCTCCAAAAATGAGAAGTGAAACGAGCATCTCTGTTAGAAATGATGTTCAAAGGAACACCATGTCAAGCTACAATTTCATCCACATAGATTTTAGCAAGTTTGTCAGCAGGAAAATCCTCATGGATTGGCAAGAAATGCGCTGACTTAGTAAGACGATCAACAACTACCCAGATGGCATCATGACCTTTCTTTGTGCGCGGAAGTTTGGTAATGAGATCCATAGTAATGTTTTCCCATTTCCAAACTGGGATCTCTGGTTGCACCAATAAACCAGAAGGATGTTGATGTTCAGCCTTAACCTTAAGACAAGTAAGGTATTTGGATACATATAAGGCAATGTCTTTCTTCATACCAGGCCACCAATACTGAATACGAAGATCCTTATACATCTTATCTGAGCCAGGATGAATAGAATAACGTGACTTATGGGCTTCATCCATAAGCAAGGTGCGAAGATTATCTTGGCTTGCGACCCACAAACGGTCCATGAAGTAATACGATCCATTGTCCTTCTGTTCTAGATCAGGTGTTATGTGATAGGGAAATTCCTTATCCATCAAACCTTGTGAAACACAAGATTGTTGAGCCTGAGAAATGCGTGCTTGGATATCGGATCGAGCTTGAATATCAGATTGAACACGTACACAATGAAGCTTAGTACGTTCCTTACGACTCAATGCATCGGCTACGACATTCTCCTTACCAGGATGGTAGCGAATTTCGCAGTCATAGTCGTTTAGAAACTCAACCCAGCGTTGTTGTCTCATGTTGATTTCTTTCTGATTGAAGATATGCTGAAGACTTTTGTGGTCCGTGAAAACCACACATTTTGTACCGTACAAATAGTGTCTCCAGATCTTAAGAGCGAAGACAACTGCACCTAACTCAAGATCATGAGTGGTGTAGTTCTTCTCATGTATCTTCAACTACCTCGATGCATATGCTATGGCTTTGTTCCTTTGCATCAGAACACAGCCAAGACCCAATTTAGATGCATCGCAATACACGACAAAATCATCATCCCCCTCAGGAAATGATAGAACAGGCGCATCGCAAAGCTTCTGCTTCAAGTTTTGAAAAGATTCTTCTTGTTTGAATCCCCAATCAAAGGGTTTGTTCTTCTGAGTTAGAGCAGTTAGAGGAACTGCAATCTTTGAGCAGTTAGAGCAGTTAGATCCCCAATCACGTTGCGAAGTTCAAACGAGCTTCGCATTGACCATAAACTGGTCAATGCAGAAAGTCAAACAAAGTTTGACTTTCGGACTCGAAAGCAATAAAAGAACGAAGGAATACTTACAAAGGGTCCCCGGATGCTAATCTCGATCCAAGTAGCTCAGGTATGAAACAATGGTTTCAACTTAGAGCTTCTCAAATCAAGATTCTTATGGGTTTTGGAAAATGAAGGCAAGGGGTATTTATAGGATTCGTAGAGCCGTTAAGATCGTTCCTAGTTAACCGTGCTTCAATCTCAACCCTCCACCTCAAAACCCTGGTTTTTGAAAACCATTTGAGCCAATAGATTTGCCCCAATACCATGTGCAACAAGAGGAATGGACCAGTTCCAATGTTTCTAACATTCTGCTGTCTGGGCACTGCTTACGGACCTCAACACTAACAATGTTGAGGTCCGTAAGGACCTTGCAGGTCTGAAATTTTCAAAAATGGCAGAACAGGCCCCTGTGCACGTATCGTCGTGTTTTGGCACTTCTAACACCCGTCAAACCCATTTTTAAGCTTTATAAGGATGTTAAAGTATAGGGAACATGAAACATGCTTGAAAACATCACGGATGTCGGTTCGTTTGGCCGTACAATCGCGTTGTTCGGTTAATTACGACGGAAGTCGTAACGAACGCAAAAACGGTCCAAAATGCGCGACGAATGGATTTTTATCATGCCAAACACTAAAACATAATATTTTAGTGCTTACATAAATTTTTGGATGTCCGGATGTATTCAGAACGTAAGATATGCGTGAAAGTGCAAACTTGCGCACTTTTTGACGCTTTTAGTCCCTGAATGACCCAAAAGTTTATTTTAGCACACCGAACCCCTCAAAGCCAATTTATAAGCTATGTAAAGGATATTTATGGTATGTTTAACTTATGGTCATGTTCCGAAATGTCTGTTACAGTTCAAATTGGCATACTTTCGCAGTTTGTCAAGTTTAGTCACTGTAAGCGAATTAACTTGTTTTTGCCATACCAAAGCCTTCAAAACTTATTTCTAAGTTATGTAAAGGTTACTTAAGGTATGTTAAGTATATGTTGATGTTCTGGAGTATTTTTCGCATTAAACTGGTTACGTTTACGCACCAGTTTGCGTATAACTCTCCAGAAAGCGATATAGAGTTTGAAATTGAATAAAAGTCAAAACATGAAAAATGTAAAACACAACCAAACAAACATTAGGATCAAATAACATTGTTTTATTGATAACTGAATTGTTTACAATGATTTCAGACACAGATGTTACAACAGACACAAGTGTTTGATCAATCATCAACTGACAGCAGTGATGATGAAGAAGAAACTCAAATAAATATTGGAAAATCTGTATTATCTCCTGAAAGTTTTGAATTTTATTTTGCAGATAGATTGGAGAAGCTGAAGGAGAAACGAGCAGCAAAAGAAATGAAAAAGGTGAAATGTGAGAGTGTTGCTCAGGAAAAGAATTTTGATCAAAGTAAAGAAGTTAAAGTTGATGAGAAGATGGTTGAAGCTGAAAAGATGGTTGAAACAGAGAAAATAGTTGAAGTTGAAAAGGTTATCGAAGTTGAAAAGATTGTTGAAGTCATCAAACCATGTTTAAAGTGTTTGGAATCTTGCAAGCAATGCGAAGAAAAAGATGAGAAGTTGAGTGATCTCGACAGAATGAAGGAAAAATTATTATTTGATCTCAATTATGTGAAGGAATCATATGATGTTTTGAACATAACCGTGAATAGTCTGCAGAAGACAAATTCTGAAAGAGAAGATGCATTAACGTTGATGAATGCAGTAATGATGTCGAAGCAAAAGGCTATCAATTACTACATTGAAGAATGTGCAAAGCTGAAGCAAGAGTTGGAAACTGAAAAAATAGAGAATGAAAGAATCAGACGATTACTGCAAAGTTATTATAGTCTGATTATTTGATTGACATAATTTATCCAACTGTTGCAGGTTTAGAAGCCTTTCAAGATGAGAAGCCAAAAGAAAAGGATACTGGTAAGAAACAGAGTGTCAGTTATAACAAGTGTCCGCCTCCGATTTGGGAAGGTTATTCTCCCAGAAAACCAAATGAGGAGCAAGTAAAAAAGGCTGTCAATATAAAATTAAAGTCTGAAACAACTGATGATTTACCAAAAAACATTGACGTCACGTTCACATTGTCTGACACTGATCATGAGTCTGAGTTAATAAAGAAAGTGGTCGATCAAGTGTTGGATAAAGATGAGGAGTCAGAGTCAAAGTTCGAATCCAAGAGTTCGAGTTCATCAGTTGACAGTCCAAAGTCGTTGGTTAAAAGGGTTTACACTAAAGAATTTTTGTTATCAAAATCTAATTTGAATGATGAACCAATCAAAGTGGCATATACTTTGAATGATTCAGACAAATTATATTCTGATGAGGAATTTCCAATAAGAAGTGTTCAAATTGAAAAGATCAAACATGTTTTCAAATTAACAGAAATCAATATTTCTGAAATAAAATATTTAACTCTTTCTGAAAAACCTAAAAAGTACACTTCAAGAGTTCAACAAATAGAAAACAAGAAAAAAGGTTACAGTTCTGGTTCAGGTTATCGAAAGAAACCAAACCATAACGATAACTTCAAAAGAAATGGATTGGGTTTTAATACAGAAAAACATAAAAATATGAAAAACTTTAAACCAAAAACTGTATTTGTTTCAGGGTCAAGTTCTGATGAAGAAGAAAAGAGCTCATTCTGGAAGCAATCAAACAAAGAATTTCTTGCTAAGAAGCAAGAGAGAATGAAGAATGGAGCTTATCAAAGAAAGGAAACAAGAACCTCTTACAGATGTCAAGAAGTTGGACACATTGCCTGGAACTGTCCTAAGGCAACCAACATCAAACAGGAAGTTGTTTCTAAACTGAAAGAAAAGATTGTTGAGAAAAATGAACCACCAACTGAAAAATTCAAAGTTTTTAAAAATTCAACATATGAAGTTGGTGAATATTCGAATAGAAGATTTTACAAAAGAAGAGTTAATCTTGACAACCAAATGTGGGTTGTTAAGAAATCTGAGGTGAAATCTGACGATGAATCTGATTCCACAAAGTCAGAGGAGTCACAAGTTGAGGTTAAAAGAGAAAATTCAGTTCCGCCATTGGATGATGAGAACTTTCCACCATTGCGGGCTGAAAACTTAAAATCAAAAGTTGGTAAAGTGGAAATCTCGAATCAATTCTATTCTGAAAAGAAAGAATTTGATGTCGAAAAAGCTTTTAATGGAAAAGTAAAATATATTTTTAAGAAAGAGGTAAAAGAATTTTATGAAGAAAAAAGAAATGTTGAAACCCCAAGTGAGACAGAAAAGGTCACATCCAAGTTTGGTCAGGCTTGGATGTCTGTTTTTCATATGTAAAAATTCTGACTTGCCGGAGCTCCCAGGTTGGTAAGCGTGGAGCAGGAATCGGCATCTTTCTTGAGAAATTCACATCTGTGATATTTCGACCTACAAGATTAATCAGGGACATTAAGTTGTACTTGATTTATCTTTCCTACAAGTGATTGTGTTGTTGAAATCTAAAATTGTTAAATTTTCAAGTGGATGAGAAAACAATGTGATGAGTTTTTCCCCGTTTTTACAAGTGAAATCAACAAAACTAATTTTCCGGAAAAACCATTTGATTAAAACAAACTTAAGTGTTTTGAAATCATAATGGGAAAATAGTTTGTTGTCAGGGGGAGTTTTGATTGTTTATGCCAAGTGGATGGCGATTAGAAGCAATTCACAACAGTTGTCACTTTATTTGTATAGTTTGTTTTCAAATTTTTCTTTAAAATGGTTTTGAATTTTAGGGGGAGTAAGAAATTTTCAGAAAATCCAAAAAAATTAGAAAATTTGATAAAGGCAAAAACATGATAAAATTTAAAAATGAGTTTTGTTGTGAAAAAGAGGAAATGATAGTACATCAGTGGACGATCACAGCATGCTAAAGGAATGAAAAGTTAAAATGTGATAAACGGTCTCACTGATGATGTGCAAGTAGGTTTTTGCACATTTAGTAGATTGTGTCGAGATATAAACCTAAATATCAAACTTAGTTATCTCGTGGGGAACATCTCTCGGATATATGGGTATCCCCTGAAATCTTGTTTGAAATATCCCTCTTTCTGAGATACTAGGTCTTTATGCTTAGTGATATCTGGGGTATTATCCCGGGACTTCTGATTTTGTGGAAGCAATGGCCTAGTCCCCGTAATATTTTTCACTTGCTTGAAATATAGCACTCCCCTCAGCATAAAAAATGATGAAACATTGCAAAATGCTAATCATGTGCTATTGAAGAAAAGATTCTCTAAAGGGAACACACCTAAAGTCGAAGCCATCATCTCTCTGATTTTGTGGAAGCAATAGCCTGAACTCTCATGGCCCTCGCATTTAACCCTTTACAGATATCATCTAGGTATACTCACTTGTAAGACTGAATATTGAGATCTGAATACGGGAGTATATTATGAGGTGGGACACGCGTATAAGTTTAAGTCTCTAAAACATTAATCTCGTATCTCGAAACAGTTGAACTTTGTGTGAAAATTTAAGTGTATCAGTATACAGACAATCTACGTGAATCGTTTAGAACTTAAAATGATTAAAGATTAACGGTGCTTGTGATGTGTCTCAATAACTGATATGATCCTGTTACACAATCTCACAAAAATACTGTCTGTAAATATTTCTTTGCTGCATTTCTTTATATTCAAAAATCCAAAAAGATTTTTAGTGTGTTTTAGCATAATTTTGAAAAATTCAAAAAGATTTCCGACAACTGTTGTTGGAGAGCTGATTTTCAAAATTCTGAGTGTTAAACATGATGAATAGGTTTAGGAAAGTGTGTTTGAAAAGATTTTCTTACAAGTGGTTATTCGAATTTTTTAAATGTTAAATCATTTTAGATGATATGTTCAAGTGATAGTTTGAAATTGAATCTACATGTGGTAAGCAGAGATTAAATTTGTCAAAATTTTAAATCTGTGAAATTTACTGTGAGGTAGAGAATGTGCAGGTTTGCCAAGATTCAGATTCTATTCTTACAGAAAGCCAGGTTTTGATTCTAGAACCTGTGAAAGTCAGACTACGATCCCAGCATAGTTTAAGGGGGAGTTTGTTAGCAAAGAGGAGTCTGAAGATAGGAAAACCAGGTTTAAATCCTGAAGATCACGCTAGTTGCTGATGCTGATAATCTTAAAGAATCAAGAGATCTATTCAAGAGAAGATAAAAACAGATTGAGATTGTGAAAAGAGATAGAGAAGAAGAGAGAAGATAGACGATATTTTACACTGTCAGATACTTCAAAGAGAGCATGAAGACTGATAAAGACTGAAGATGTTGAAGACTCGACACTGCAGACTCGTCGACATCCAAGGGGGAGTCTGTTAGTGCATATGTATGTCGACTTTGTCTTGTATCGAGTCGTGTACTAGATTAGAAAGATCAGGGCACGAAATTCGAGAAAATAGGCTAATAGTTGATTTCACACGAAATGACTTAGTCATTTCATACGAAATGAGTCTTGTGATTTCGCACGAAATGACTCAGGTCATTTCGTACGAAATGCTGTTTCGTATGAGGGTGTTTCGTGCGAAATAGCGTAGCCTATAAATACCTGCCTTATTTGTTTCATTTGAAATTTTCTAATTCCAGAGCCGAAGTGCTGCTGAAGTGTCTACTTGCGGTAAAACGTTGTTATATCAATCAAAAAGACAATTAAAGTGAATATCAAGTTGTTTCACACTCGATACGTTAGTTTCCACCTCTCGTATTGAGAAGAACACCTCTGAACGACTCGTTTTGGTCATAAAAACGATCCTACAAAATCGACTGAAGACCAGGTGGGAACCATTCATTGGCATATGGACTTAGTACTGAAATTTCGTTTGAGAGATTGCCGAGGTTCTGAGATATGTGGTCTTTATGCTGTTTATCATCTGAGTTTCATGGTTGTTTCTTTTACCGAAACAAACGGAGACGAAGTCTAGATCTTCCATGATATCATACATACGTGTACATTTATAAGTGATAATGTATCACATTTATCCAGGAGTCAAGTTCTTCTCTTTGCTGTACAAAAGTACTGACCTGTTGACGGACTTGCTCCTGTGCCCTTATGCATTTGAAAATCAAGTTCCTCATCAATAAGTGATTCTATCACATAGGGCTTGTTTTCATCAAAATAAGTGAGTATCTAACATTTTCATATACGACAAGACAAATGATAAATGGTATACTCACCAGTAAGATGAACTCTCGTGCATACCTTGATACGGGAATGTGTCCTGACGTGGATGAACACCGGTCGGTAAGTATAAATCATACACTAATCGTATCCCCTCGCCATGATTACATCTAATAAGTTGAGCTTATGTGGATAACTATACCGATAATTGTTATAGGATGCTTATCTAAATGTTAACTAAAAGAACAACAATAGCGTTTTGGCATGACTGTACACTGATATGATTCTCTTACCCTCGAAACTCGCAAAAAGAATGTTTGTATATATTTACTTTTCTTAGTTTCTGCAACTTTGTATATATTTATTTACTGCTTTCAGTCTTTAAGTTTGAAATATTCAAAATACCAAAAAGATTTTAGGTGTGTTTTAATTTAAAATTTATAAAAGTCAAAAAGATTTTTTTTCTGCTTTAGTTTTGATTAACCGATGTTGGAACTCAAGTCTTCGTTTCCTGAAATCTGATGAAAACCAAAACGACCGAATCTTCATAAACAGTCAGAGTTTGCAAGTTTTGAAAGTTAATAATCAAAATTGAACAATCTATTAACTTTTCAAACTAAATGGTCGGACGGTAGTTGAATGAGAATTGGTCTCATATGTGTCACTTGTTTATGTTAACTATATTCCAAGCGTTTGTTCTCATTACGCGTTTAGCCTTCTTGCATGTGCAGATACTAAAGGCGAAGAGAACATGTTCGATGATAAGCTTCGGAATGAAGACACGACCCGAAGGCACTCAAATGATAAAGATGATCGAGTTGCCGCTGGCCAATCATCAACACCACAAGGATCTCAAGTATTGAAGATCAAAAGATTCACAAGCATAATCAAAGGGGGAGTTTATTGATACACTTCCTAAATGAAAGCGGGAGTTTGTTAATACACTTTCTATGTGCGACACGTGAAGACTTTGAAGATCCTTTCCAAGAAAAAGAACCATCAAGAGATGGAGAACGAGACTACAAACCTCGCGAGCAGCATCCAAGGGGGAGTTTGTTGATACATTTTATGTGGATACGGCTCGGCTCGGTTTGACTCAGCTACGAAGTGAAGGCCGTAGTCAAGACATCCTCCTGTCTTGACTAGGTATGCATATTGATATGTGTTTGAGTGTTAATCTGTTTGTGTTTGAAGCCCAACATAAGACAAAGCCCAACTATGCGACGAAGTCTCATACCAAGCCCAAGCCCAAGCAACAGGCCCAATGTGCGATGAAGACCTTGGACGGCGAAGACACTATGTGACGAAATCCAGGGATTTTGTCGAAGACATTGAGAGTTCGTCGTGATGATGGATGACGAACTTAGAGTTCGTCGTTGAACTTGATTTTGTCGAGGTCCTTCACTATATAAACACAGACAGTTGACAGAAACAAGAAAGAAGTCTGAATAGATTTCAGAGCGAACACACTGTAAAACACACACACACTGAGAGTTTACAGAGACCTTTTGTAAACACCGCATTGTAACCGTTTCATAGCATTAATTCATTGAGAGTTAATCGTTGAATCTTGTGTCTTACGTGTTCGTAACTTGGTTTAACTTACCCGTTTGGATTCCGCACTCTCGGGTTCGTCGGAAAACAGGGAATAGAGGTTTAACTCCATTCCTTGTTAAAACCAAGTTGTGTTCTTGAGTTTTCAAAGATTTTTCATAAGTTTTTCAAATTTGTTATTGAAAGTTTGATACAAATAGTTTGTGTTTTCTGGAAAATGTGCTTAAATCTATGAAAATCATGATGTTTTGCTATTAGTTTTTTACAAAACCTTTGTTAAAAATACATGTATACATGTTGAGATTTGGTTTTGAATAAACTTGTGTGCAAAATTTGTGATCAGAAAATTCATATTTTCATCAGAGTTCATCAGGTGCTTCAAGTTGTTCTTGTTGGTTCTTCATAAGTTTTTGTGTTTGATCTTAAAAAATCTGAATTTGTTTGTGTTATGAATTATTGTTGTCAATTATAATATCATTGTTTGAATTTTGTGGCACACAAATGATTTGTTGTTGAAAAAGGAGCTTCTACATTAGAGAAAGTAAGGTGTGTTTGAAAAGGAAGTCTTTGTGTCAGAGGATAAGATTTAAGAAATATCAATTTGTCTGGTTCATATTGTCAACGAACTCTAAGACTTCGTTAAAAGGAGACTTCGACGAACACTCTCCTATCTTCGTCATCAGTGACTTCAACGAACACTCACTTATCTTCGTCATCAACATATCATCGACGAACACCCAGTCTTCGTCACAAGTCTTCGTCATCAACATATCATCGACGATCACTCAGTCTTCGTCACAAGTCTTCGTCATCAACATATCATCGACGAACACTCAGTCTTCGTCACAAGTCTTCGTCATCACATATCATCGACGAACACCCCAAGATTTCGTCACACTTGTACATCGACGAAATCACGAATTCTCTATTTTCGTCATTGTTGTCTTGAACGCACACCTTATAGTTTTCGTCGCATAACTTGTGAACATTTCTAACAGAAGACTTTTATTTCATTGTTAACTGTTTGATTTGAGTGTTTTGAGCAGGTTTTCATCAATAGACATCCAAAATGAATCCGAATTGGTGGGGTACTCCTTCAAAAGCAGAGAAAAAATATAGAAGCACGGGTTTATCTCCATCATGGGCCGAATATCCCGCACCCACATCTAATACAGAAAGCAAGTATAGAAGCACGAGTTTGTCACCATCATGGGTTGAATCTACCGCACCCGCATCTTCACAAGCGAATCCAATGTCGACAGGTCAATGGGCGTTTGTTTCAAATCAAACTCCAAGTATTCAAAGTATACTCCTAAGTGAAAGCGAGACCAGAAGTCTAAATCGCCCACCGAAACTAATGCACATAAATGAATATCCTGGATGGGTAGATAGATTTCATACGTATGTCCTTGGGCAAAACACGGAATTGTGGTTATGTTTTACTACAGATTTCGATCAAGCTATTGAGGTTGCCGCTTCAACTGCCGCTACATTTGCAGATCTTCCGGAAGACGAGAAAAAGGGATATGATTTGGAAAAGAAAGCATATGCTATTCTAACTCAGGCGTTGAGCAAGAATATATATCATCAGCTTGTCAGTTTCAAGACGCCAAAGCGATTATGGGATGCATTGAAGACAAGGGGTCTAGGAAATGAAAAGTCACCTCAATTGCGACATGATTTACTCAAGAAGGAGTTTGATGGCTTCACTTGTATGGAAAATGAATCTTTGGGAGATATGACAAGTCGATTTCATCACTTGCTGACTGAATTGAGTAATTATGGGGTAGAAACAACTCCAACAGAGGTTGTCACAAAGTTTTTCGATGCACTGCCACCTCAACGGAATGGTTTCTTGGAAATCCTGAAATACAATGGCACATTGGCTACGACAAACATCAATGACTTCGGTCAGCTCTTGGAGAACAAAGAACAGGAAGAAACCCTAAAGGCGAAAAGGGTTCCAGTGCGACAAAATCTTGATATATATTATGGAACTTCTAGCACTTCTGCAAGACCTGCTTCACATGCTCCACTTCAAACGACATTTATCACAAGCACAGATTTATATGGCAATCCGATACAAGTTCCTGTAAATCCACCTCCAACCACAGACTTGTATGGAAATCCACTACAACCAGCTCCACAACAGCAAAGCTATCTGCCATCTACCGTAGCAACTGATTTGTATGGGAATCCACTTCCTGCTCAACAACAAGCTTGTTATGGAAGCACATCATCTGCTGGTCAGCCATCAAATTCAAAGACAGTACGGCTTGACACGTCAAACTTCTCCAAAGTTAGCATTGAAGTAGCTAAAGATCATATGGAGATACTAAACACATTGGTGAGCTCGTATTGTGGGTTGATTGCAGGGCAGATCGAAAATATCAATCTAACTCAAGAAGATTATCAGCAGATCGATAAAGAAGAGATGGATATGATGGACATCAAATGGGCTTTCGCTAGTGCTGTTAGGCGAGCTAAGGACTTCATGGAACGGACGGGTAGAACCAGCTTGGAAAGCCAGAAAGATACCAAGTATGGGTTCGACAAGCAATCCGTCAAGTGCTTTAACTATGGTGAACGTGGTCACTTCAAGCGTGAATGCACAAAGCCAGCTCAGCATGGAACCAGAATCCTTTTAGAGGTCAAGGCAACCAGGCAAATCAGAATCAAGCCAGGAATGACGATCGCACCTTGGTTCCTGCAAACAATCAAGCAGGACCATCGAACACCAATCAAGCTCTTGTGGTGCAAATAGATGAAGGTTGTGACTGGTCAATGCAATTAGGCATTGGTGATCAGGGAGGAGCAGCTTGTTTTGCTGAAACTACTGAGGATTTGAAGCACGCCAGTAGTGGAGAATCTTCCGCCAGTGGTGGTGAATCTTCAGATGAAGAGAGTTCTGGTTTTTCAAGGAGTTCAGATGAGGAAACCTCAACCTCAGGCGAAGATTATTCTGATGATGTATCTAGTGGGAGAATCGTTGCAGATATCGATGAATTGTTAGGAGAAGCTGCAGCAAGGAATGATAGAAGATCTATTCTGGTGGATCAAGCTGCTTATTCTTCTTCTTCTCTTCATTCAGCCTTTATGGCTAATGGCGGCACTTCATCAAGCCAGGTATGTGTCGATGAACCAACTGTCGTTAATTGTGTTAGCTTAAGTGATAAATGTACTGATTTGGATGCTAATATGTCTGAGTTGCAAAGCAAACATGATGCTTTAAATGCTAAATTGTTTGACTTGCAAAACAAACATGTTTCTTTAGATGCTAAGTGGTGTGATTTGCAAAGCAAACATGAGGCTTTGCAAAACAAATATGAAGTAACAAATATCCACAATCAAAAGTTGATAGTGGATCTTTCGAAATGTAAAGAGGCTAACATGTTTTATGAAAACCATGAAAAGGTGTTTAAAACGGTGGTTGCAAATTTAAGAAAAGATAAAACCGAGTTGACAAAAATGGTTTCAAGAACAAACTGACATAAACTGTTATATCGATCGTCCTAAGATCATGCTGTTAGTGCATTACGTCTATTGACTTCGTCTTGTATCATGTAATAGAATAGGATTGGTTAGAATAACCAGTGCACGAGGTTCGAGAATCGAAGTTTAGGTGTTAAGGTGCTGATTTCGCTCATATGAACATGACCATATAAGCGAAATCACAAGCATGAGATTTCGCTCATATGGACATGTCCATATAAGCGAAACCTGCCCATCTATATATAGTGCACATGTTCATTCATTTGGCACGGTTCCAGAAATTGTAACGAAGTGCTGCCAAATTGTTCTCAGGTTGTAATCAGTGTTAAATCAATTCAAGAGGCATTATAATTAGTTTGAGCGTCCGTTTCATTGTTTCCGCCATTGAATCGGATTCACAACTCTTCTGATTGACTCATTCGGGTTCAACAACGATCCTACAAGTGGTATCAGAGCACAGGAGGAAGAGTTTAGCTCAATTACATCAGTTTTCTGTCTTCTACACCTTCTTTTATCATTTCAGTGAGATTTACCGGTCAAAATCAGATCAAAATTTCACAGTTTATGCAAAATTGGTCATAGATAAACCCTTGAAAGTTTCACATCTAAATTCGGAATAAAAATGGACAAAAATGGACATCGAATTGATTTCGCTTATCTGGACAATCTATGATTTCGCTTATGTTGCACTGTGATTTCGCTCATAAGACATCCTAATTTCGCTCCAGTGGACATAATTCTTGGGATTTCGTTCCAAAGACCACCTGATTTCGCTTCAATGTCCACTCACTAACCCTAATTTCGCTCAAAAGTACATTGGTGATTTCGCTTTTAGTGCACAGACCCTAATTTCGCTTATATGTCACATCAGATTTCGCTCTTGTGACACATAACTTTCTGATTTCGCTCATAAGGCCACCATAAACCCTGATTTCGCTCTTGGTGTCCTGATTTTGCTCAAAGTTACATTTGATTTCGCTTTTAAGGACTGTCGGGGATTTCGCTCATAGCTGTAATTCATATTTCGCTTGAAAGTGAACTTTTTCGCGTCAAGATCATTTCACGACAACCAAGTGTCAGTGTATTTCAGATTATTGGATATAGTTTAAACTGATTGATTTTGTTTGATTGTTCTCAGGTGATTGAAGATGTCTAGCAACGGTGAAGAATTTTATAACACATTCTATAACGCGTTCACTTCTGAATCGACAGATAGAAGATCTGAGATGAGAGAATATTCAAGAGAAATTTCAGAGAATTTGAAGTTTGAGAACATGTACGGAAGCCAACAGAAGCCACCAAAGCTAATGAAAGTTGAAGATTATAACTAGTGGAAAAACAGATTTGAGGGTTGGGTAAAAGCTTTCGCTCCTGAAAGCTGGTTAAAACTGACAAATGGATACACTGAACCAGTAAAAGAGGGAGGAGAGTTAATAGATGCAAAAGATTTCACAGACATAGATATAAAAAATGTTGTGGCTGAATATAAAATGATCACATTAATCAAACAGTCAGTGAGAGAGGATATTATCTCGTTACTTGAACAAGAGAAAACTTCAAAGAGTTTGTGGGAAGCGTTAGGGAGAAAGTGTGTAGGAAGTAATGAAATTGTTAAAAATAAAAAGAAATTGTTGCGTAAAGAGTTTGATCTTTTCAGTTGTATGAAAAATGAATCTGTTTGTAAAATGATCGAAAGATTTGGGCATCTAAAAATGGAGCTGGCCAGACATGAAATCACATATCCTGAAGAGGAGCTGGTGGATAAATTGTTTGATTCATTGCTAAATGATCAAGAGTGGCAATACTTCGCTCTAATGTTGAAAAATACAATCAAGCCTGAAGATTTAAAAGTGGATTTGCTGATTGAAAGGCTTGAAAACCATGAGTTGGAGATAAAGAGATCAAAAGTCAACAATCCAGCTTATCAGCAGAATGTAGAGCTTTACTACAGAGGAAATGTACCACAGGCCGGGTCTCCAAAAACCGCGTTTTCTGCAGAAAGTTCAAATTTAGTGAACAATGAAAGTCTTCACAGTGGTTTTCACAGTGGATCTTCTTCAAACACTTCAAGTCAATCTGTTTCCAAGAATTTGTTTCAGTGTAATATCGCAGTGGATCTGAAGAATGGACAAAATTTCAGCGAAGAGTCAGCAAAACAACAGATGGTTTTCTTGGCATCTGTACTTGAATCGTATGAAAGCCTTGTTGCAGGGAAGATCGGCAACACCAACTTGACGAAAGAAGATTATGATCAATTAGACCCCGAGGAAATGGAACTAATGGATATAAGATGGTGCATGGCCAGTGCGGTTCGTCGGGCACAGCGGTTCATGGAGATCACGGGGAGGAAGTCAATTGGTGGACCATCTACCAAACTGGGATTTGATAAATCAAAGGTGACATGTTTCAAATGTAAACAAAAAGGTCACTTCAAGCGCGAGTGCAGAAATGCGTATGCTGATGATTCTGAGAATCCGTTCAACGAAGATTATTACAAGAAAGCAATATACCATCAGAACAAGTCTGAGCCACCAAGATTGAAACAGCCTGAAGAAAAATCAAGGGCTCTTGCAGTTATATATGACGATGAAGGTTACGACTGGAGTCAGGTTTGCCCTGAAGAAGATCCAGTTGGATATGCATTTGTGGCTGATGCTGATCCTGATAGATGGTGGAAAGCAGATTATGCAAGATGGGAAGTCGGAAAATTAAACGAACCATTCAAAGAAGCCCAGAGAGCAAAAAGATGGAATGAAGAGTTGGAATGTTACATGGATCCACGGGGTAATCCGGTTGCTGACCCATCAAAAGTGGATTTCGAAGCTGTAACAAATTTGCTTCCAAGGCAAGCTACTTTCAACACACGAAGGTTATCTGATAAAGCATATTTGCCTGATTTGGAGAAGAAGATAAGAGAGGTTTGTGAAGTAAGTCTACTGAAGGTGGTAGAGATGAAGAAGAGAAAAGAAGAAGAATTGAAGAAGATGATTGAAGAAGTGAAAACTGTCGCGAAGCTTGCTGTTGAAGAAGAACAGAAGATAGAAGGTGTACAGAAAGAAGAAAAAGAGGAGAATAAAGAGCAAGATCAGAAAGTTGAAACAGAAGAATCGGTGCTGAAAAAGACTGAGGTAAGAAAATCTTCTGACTTGTCGAATGTTGAATTGGTTGATGAAAAAGAAAACAAGTGCAGGAATTGCATAGAAATGTGCAAAGCCTGTATTGAAAAAGATGACATCATAAAAACAAAAGACAATGACATAGTTAAACTTGAAAATGTTTTCATAATAAAATGTAAAGAAATGATTGACAAAGAAGAAATTTTAAAATTAAAAGTTGAAAAGCTAACACTGAACTGTCATGGTCTTGAAGAAGAAAATAAGATTTTGAAAGAAAAGTGTACTACTAAATGTGTTGATTGTGTTGAAAAAGAATCTAAATTTCAAGATTTACAAAAACAGTATGATTCTTTAAAGTGGTCGAGTCAGAGAGTACAAGAAGCTTATGATACTTTGAAAAGCCAAGTCAAAAGTTTTGATAAAAGATTGTCTGAAACTTTAGTCACTAAAGAAATGTATGAAAGAAAGTTTAAAGAAAAGCAAATTGAATTGAACAAGTGTGTTGATGAAATTGCTAATCTTAAACAAGTCCTAGCTGAAAAAGAAAAGATTGTTACAAAACTTCAAAGTTATCATAACTCTTCGTACATTCTCGAACGCATTTTCAACATCACATCAGATGACAAAGATACTAAAAATTGCAAAAAGGGTATTGGTTCAGAATTTCATCAGGTACCACCACCATTGAGAAACAATTATACTTTTTATGATGAGGAAAAGGTGGCAAAGGGTTTGAACATAGCTGACCAATTACCTGAAAGTATCGATGTGACTTACACCAAATCTGATGAAGCTGATGATTCAGAGGTGGTAAGTAAGGTTGTTGATAGTGTTTTGAAAGATGAGTCTACAAAAGGTAAGTCTGAATCACAGGATGAAAATGAAGGTAATTTTCATGATGGATATCTGAAAAACACAAAATCAGAGAAAAGTTTGAATGATGATTCAAAGGGATTGGTTTATACCATGATTGGATCAGACAAATTATTCTTAGATGTTGTGTTCCCGATTCAGAATGTGATTTCAGAAAAGGTTGATAAAGTTTTCAAAATGGTTGAGATTGAAAAGTCTGAGATTCCAAAGTTTGCTGGTAAAGGTCATAAATCTTTTTATAACAAACCTGGTTTTAAGAAGAAAAACATGAAGGCTAGTTTGGGTTATAAAAAGAAACAAAATTGGAATCAAATTAAAAAACCAAATTTGCAACAAAAGATGATTTTTGTTCAAGGGAAAAGTTTGAAAGAAGAGGAAAAACTCAAATTTGGACAACAGTCTAATGAGGAGTTTGATGCTATGAAAAAGAAACAACAACAGGCTAAGGATGTTTCAAAGAAAACTTGTTTTAAATGTGATCAAATTGGACATGTTGCACGCAGGTGTCCAAACACAAAGCCTGTTGATGTTGAAAAACAGAAATCTGAGGATGTGAGACAGAAGTCTACCATATTTGATTTAAAACAAACTTGGAGGCATAACACAAACAAGTTTGCTTCGAATCAAACTTGGAAACCAAAACAGACTAGGTCTGATTCAAGACAAACACAGATTTCCCACACACCCAGATTCAGAACAACGCAAAGTTGGCAAAAATCAGTTGATATGACAAAACCTCAAGAGTTTTGGAAACCTAAAAATGTTGTTCAAAATCAAAAGGTTCAAAAAGAGACAAACTTTTACAAAAGAGGTACTCCGAAAGGTCAAGTGTGGAGTGCTAAGAAACAAGTAATGTCGATAAAAGATGAGAAAGTTGAAGTCAAAGTTGAAAAAGTTTTAAGTGACAAAGAATTTCCGAAATTGAATGAAAATTATTGTGTGGAAATACCTAAGGTCCAACAGACCTGGGCTAAATTGTTCAAGTAATCAAGTAGTTTGAATGTGCAGGTGCTCAACAAATCTAAAGATTGTGAGATTGGAAGTTGGAGCAGCCTGGCACAGGAGGAGAAGGCTGCAAAACCCTGGTTTGGTTAAACAGGGAGTTTATCAATTTCTGTACATAAATAAATCATATTCAAAAACCCTAAAAATTGAAAATGTAAAAGAAAATCAAAAATATGTTTGTTTTTAAATTTTGTCAAAAATTCAAAATTTAAAAAAAAAATATGTTGCTTGAATACGCCGAAACCCTCACGGCTGAACAAACATGATTAATTTCACAAGATTGAAAAACGGTTTTCAAACTGTAAAAGATCAATGTGTTGTAAATCATGGGGGTACTTTATATTAGTTTTTCTGCAAAGCAGAGCACATGAAGCAGAAAATGGATGGCGAGACAAAGCTATCAGTATTGGTTGTCAAATTTTCTTTAAATGATTTTGCATTTTAGGGGGAGTAATATTGTTAGAAAATCCAAAAACATTTGAAAATTTGAAAAAGTCAAAAACATGATAAAATTCAAAAATTGAGTTTCTGTGTAGAAAGAGGAAATGATAGTACATCAGTAGACTATCACAGTACGCTAATGAATTGGAAAGTTTAAATGTGTTAAATGATCTCATCGTGGATGTGTCGGTAGGTTTTTGCACATTTAGTAAACTTTTTCGGGATATAAACTTAAATTCAAACTTGCTTATTTCGTGGGGAACACTACTTGGATATATAGGTAACCCCTGAAATCTCGTTTGAAAGGTCCCTCTTTCTGAGATACTAGGTCTTTATGCTTAGTGATATCTGGAGTATTATTCCGGGACTTCTGCTGAATGGAAGTTCTGACCTAGTCCTCGAATAATACTTTCCGCAATGCTTGAAACATAGCATCACCCTCAGCAAATTGATGAAACAATAAAATTGATAGTCATTGCTGTTGTAATTCAAAAGATCCTCTAAAGGGGACACACCCAAAGTCGAACCGTCATCTCTCTGCTGAATGGAAGTTCTGACCTGAGCTCTCACGGTTTCGTACTATAATTTATTCCCCTTACAGATATCATCTAGGTATACTCACCTGTAAGACTGAATATTGGGATCTGGATATGGGAGTATATTCAAGAGGTGGGACACATGAATGAGTTTAAGTTCTTAAAACATCTAATTCGTATCCTGAATCAGTTGAAGTTTGTGTGAATATTTAAGTGGATCAGTATATCGACAATCTAAGTGAATCGTTTAGAACATAAAGTGTTTTAAAGCTCAACGGTGCTTGTGATTTGTCATGAACTGATATGATCCTCTGACACGAACTCAAACAAAAAATATTGTCTGTAAATATGTTTGTACATATTTCTTTACTGCTTTATATTTTCAGAAAATACAAAAGGATTTTGATTTCTGCTTTATTTTCGACAACTGATGTCTGAGTGCTGAGTTTCAAAATTTAAGTAAGCTGATTGTGTTTCTGAAAATAAAACAAGTTCATTAATTTGAAACTTGAAATTTTAAGAAAAATAAAAAACAGTTTGTGATATCTCAAAGGTCATTAATTTGGACTTGGATGATTAACTGTGGGGGATTTGGATGCTTATATTGTTATAGAGCTAGTTTCAGATACGATTCGATGAAACTGCCAAATTCATGAGAAGTGATTTTGAGGAGATTGAATTGTCAAATTACGATATCTGGAAGATTAAAATGTTATTACTTATAAATGTATGAGTGATTGTAGGAAAAGTCCAGAATACGATCCCGAGAGCAGAGTCTAAGGGGGAGTCTGAAGACAAGCTTGAAGATAGGAGGAGCTTGTAGCTGGAAAGCTAGGTGTCGATCCCTAAAAGCACGGAAGCTTGACGAGAGGGGGAGCCTGTTGATGATAAAGCTGTTGATGATAGAGCCAGTGATGAGATTCTAGTGTAAGAGTCAAAGAAAGAAGCTGATCAAAGAGTAAGATTGAAAGATGCTTTCAATGTTACAATCTGAGTGGGAATGCAGAATGATCAAGACTAAAGAAGGTGTCATGATAAAGATAAGTCACTGAAGACTTCGTCAATATCCGAGGGGGAGTCTGTTAGTGCATTACGTCTATTGACTTCGTCTTGTATCATGTAATAGAATAGGATAGGTTAGAATAACCAGTGCACGAGGTTCGAGAATCGAAGTTTAGGTGTTAAGGTGCTGATTTCGCTCATATGAACATGACCATATAAGCGAAATCACAAGCATGAGATTTCGCTCATATGGACATGTCCATATAAGCGACACCTGCCCATCTATATATAGTGCACATGTTCATTCATTTGGCACGGTTCCAGAAATTGTAACGAAGTGCTGCCAAATTGTTCTCAGGTTGTAATCAGTGTTAAATCAATACAAGAGGCATTATAATTAGTTTGAGCGTCCGTTTCATTGTTTCTGCCATTGAATCGGATTCACAACTCTTCTGATTGACTCATTCGGGTTCAACAACGATCCTACACATGCAAAAAGAGTTAGCCTGTGTTAAGTGTGAACGTGATGCGATCCGGCTTAAGCTAGACAGTTATTCAAACTCTAGATATGTGCCGGATCACATCATTGACACACAAAAAGAGAAAAAGGATGTCACGTGCATTGGATATAAGAAATGTCCACCACCTGTTAGACAAAATTATGATGCAATGCCTGATGAGGAAAATATAACTTATTATGAGGAATCTGTTCCTTTAGACATTGAGGAATTTGCAACCGGACTTGGATACAAAAATGAAGTATCATCAGATTCGGATGTGTCAGCAGATACATTTGTAACTACTAAACAAAATCAGGATCCTCCAGTCATTGTTGAGGTTGCTGATTCTTCAGATTATGAATCCGATGATACTGACTCAGCACAGTCTGATGCGGTAATCAAAGAAGAGGACATACCTCTTGAGAATCATATTCTCTGTGATCCTCTCGCAAAACCTACTAAGACTGTTCTGGTCGAGTCCACGTCTACAAAAGAGTCAGAGAGTGTGAATTTGCTGTACACTCTTGTTGGTGATGATAAAATCTATTCTGACAAAGATTTTCCGATTAAAAATGTAAATCAATCTTTAATCAGTAAAGTTTTTGAAGATTCGACAAGTAGGTTTTTGGGAAAGTCGGGTTCACATGTTGTGGTAACACAGTGCCCTACGATTCCAAAGGCCGAAGTTCGAAAACAATATGGCAATCAAAAATTACCAACAGTAAAAAGCAGCAAACTCATACCAAACCAAATGGTAAATCAATGACTCAAGGTCGAAAGGAACCGAACCAAAAGGAGAACAAGAAAGTGAACTTTGTGAAATCGAAGGGAACAGATAAACTTGAAACATTTGCCAATAAATCTAACTTAGATCATGTCAATCAAGTTAAATCTTTGAAAAGAAATGAACAAAACAGTTCAAAACCAAGTACCTCGGGATCACAAAGTTCATCATTGGCAAGACAATCACATGATACTTCGGGGTTTGTAGAACGAAGATCATGTTTTTCATGTGGCACATTTGGACATATTATTCGCCATTGTCCATATCTTCATAAACAAAAAGCCAAAGTTGATGATTCCCATGACAAAATTGACCGCAAGCGATCTGTTTCATCAAAACCAGATTCCCGTCTTGTAAAAGAAAGGGAAAAGAAACAGAAACGCCAACAGGTCAAGAAAGTTGAAAAAGCGATTAAAACCGACGTGGTTAACAAAACATCTGTTTCTGTCAAACCAGACAATTCAAAAACTTCAGACAATCATGAATTAAGTTTTTAAAGAATAAAACTGGTAAAACAAAACAGACCTGGACCCCAAAAACGGTTACTGAATCAGGGGGAACATCACAATTTCCACAACATCGAGAAGTTCAAGTAACTTACGTTGATGAAAATGGAAGACCCAAGACCACAAAGGCTTGGGTCCCCATCTCCAACTAATCATGTGAGTACATGTGCAGGGTGTTCCAGGAGGAACTTTTAGCAGTCATTGGATTGTTGATAGTGGGGCATCCAGGCACATGACAGGCGACATGAAGCTTCTCTACGACGTTAAATCTATTAGAGGATGATATGTTGCTTTTGCTGGAGATAAAGGAGGATATACTACAGGAGAAGGAATGGTATCTAATGGGGTTGTAAGTTTTGACAAGATCAACTTTGTACAACAGCTTGATTACAATCTTCTCAGCGTTTCACAAATATGTGATAAACAGTTTTCAGTGCACTTTGACGCAAATGGATGTTACGTGCTGAAACCAGGCTTCAAGATTCCAATATAATGGATTCTCTTATCAGCTCCAAGGATAAACGATTTATATGTCCTTGATATGAGCCAAGCAATAACAACGACTGCACAAGCAACTTGTTTTATTTCCAAAGCCACTGAGAAAAGACTCAATCTCTTGGCACAGACGTATGGGTCACATTCACTTACGAAAAATGAATCATTTGGTGTCGAATGAATTAGTGAATGGTGTTCTTCTTAAAAATTTCCATCTTCAGTGAACAATAATGCACTCGACAATGAGGATTTTCATGATGCAACCGAACTGAACGAATCTTCAGAGGATGAGGAATTTCTAGATGCAGATCAAGAAGCTCCAACAACAGTTGTACAAGGTACTTCAGAAGCTACAGCTCCAGTTGATAACCCCAAAGCAGCTGAACCTACTGCATCATCCTCTTCGCCAGTTCCGGGTATTGAATTGGTTGTTGATATCAATCTCAACAATCTGGGTACAAATATTCCAGTTCAAGATAATCCAGAAACAAGGATTCACAATACCCATCCTCAACAAAACATCACCGGTAATGTACAGAGTGGCATTCAAACAAGAAACATGTTGTGAAACAACAACAACGCATGCTTGTATGCGGCAATTCGAGAATCTGGTCAACAAAACGATTGGTCTTTCGCGTGTTATGTCTCACAGGAAGAGCCAAGAACTTGGAAAGAAGCTTTAAAAGATAACTCTTGGGTTGAAGCAATGCAGGAAGAACTGCAACAATTCCAGAAACTTAGTGTCTGGAAGCTTGTAGAGAAACCTTCTGATTACAAGAAGATTGGTACACGTTGGGTGTGTAAGTGCAAAAAGGACAACCATGGAATCGTTATTCGAAACAAAGCAAGATTGGTCGTTCAAGGTTTTCATCAAATTGAAGGAATAGACTACAACGAAGTGTATGCACCTGTTGCACGTCTGGAAGTAATTTGGATCTTTCTGGCTTATGCCTCATTCAAAGGATTCAAATTTTACCAGATGGACGTCAAAAGTGCATTCTTACATGGTCTAGTCGAAGAAGAGGTGTATGTTGAACAGCCTCCAGGTTTTGAAGATCCTATCCATCCAGATCGGGTTTGGTTGCTGAACAAAGCTCTCTATGGTCTACATTAAGCACCACGCGCTTGGTATACAACCTTATCTAATTACCTTTTGGAGAATGGATTTCACAGAGGTCTTATCGATTGCACTCTTTTCATAAAAGAACAAGATGGAGATCTTCTACCGATACAGGTATATGTGGATGATATTATATTTGGTTCTACTAACAATGTTAAGTGTAGGGATTTTGAGCGTGTAATGCAGGATAAATTCGAGATGAGCGCTATGGGGGAGATGACTTTCTTTTTGGGCTTGCAACTGCAACAAACGAAGTCTGGGATTTTCATCCATCAGACTAAGTATGTTCAAGACATTCTGAACCGATTCCAGATGTCCGACACATTGCCCATTGGTACCCCACTGCAGCAAAATCACGAAATCAATCCAGACTTGAAGGGTGAAGTTGTTAGCTCTTCATACTACCATGCGATGATTGGATCCCTTATGTACCTCACAGCATCAAGACTAGATATAATGTATCCAACATGCCTGTTAGCCAGATATCAAGTGAACCCGAAGGCCTCACATCTTGCAGCTGTAAAAAGGATTTTTCGTTATTTGAAGGGTTGCCCAAACACCGGTCTATGGTACCCTAAGGATGATAACTTTGATTTAGTCGCTTTCAGTGATTCTGATTTTGGCGGATGCAAAATCGATGGCAAATCCACAACGGCAGGATGCCAGTTTTTAGGAAATCGCCTCGTAACATGGCAATGCAAGAAGCAGACTTGTGTCGCTACATCAACTTGTGAAGCTGAATACATTGCTGCCTCAAGTTGTTGCTCACAAGTCATGTGGATACAACAGTAAATGCGTGATTACGGTTTTGAATTCCTAACTACTCCTATTTTAGTCAATAATTCTGCTGCCTTATCTATCACTAGAAATCATGTGCAGCATTCATAGACCAAACATATCGAAATTAAGTATCACTTCATACGTGATTGCTTTGATAAAAGGCTAATCGATGTTGTTAAAGTCCATACCGATGACCAACGTGCCGACCTTTTTACCAAAGCATTTGATAAATCAAGACTTGACTTTTTATTATTGGTAAACGGCATTAAGGTCAAGCAAGAGTAAAACCGACATCGGAAATTCGTTTTTGTAAATATCTTTGTGTTTTTAAAATTATTGTAAGTTTGTTGATTTTAGGGGGAGTATATCCAAATTTCAAAATTCAAAAACATAGAAAAATTTCAAAACTCAAAAACAATAGAAAAACAAAAATGAGTTTCCTGGCGAGCAAAAGAGAAAACGATAGTACATCAGTGGTCTGTCTAAACCTTTTTTAAACTGAAATGCAAAATGAAAAGCTATAAGCAGCTCTATATAAGATGTATCGGTAGGCTCACAATCATCTTAAAGTGTGCAGGGTGATATAAACTTAAATCGACTGAAGACCAGGTGGGAACCATTCATTGGCATATGGTCTTAGTACCGAAATTTCGTTTGAGAGATTGCCGAGGTTCTGAGATATGTGGTCTTTATGCTGTTTATCATCTGGGTATCATGGTTGTCTCTTTTACCGAAATAAACGGAGACGAAGTCTAGATCTTCCATGATATCATACATATGTGTACATACTGCATACGACCTCAATAAGTGATCAACAATCAAATGTCCACAAAATAAGTGATAATGTATCACATTTATCCGGGAGTCAAGTTCGTCTCTTTGCTATACGAAAGTACTGACCTGTTCACGGACTTGCTCCTGTGCCCTCATGCATTTGAAAATCAAGTTCCTCATCAATAAGTGATTCTATCACATAGGGCTTGTTTTCATCAAAATAAGTGAGTATCTCACATTTTCATATACGGCAAAACAGATGATAAATGGTATACTCACCAGTAAGATGAACTCTCGTGCATACCTTGATACGGGAGTGTGTCATGACGTGGATGAACACCGGTCGGTAAGTATAAATCATACACTAATCGTATCCCCTCGCCATGATTACATCTGATAAGTTGAGCTTATGTGGATAACTATACCGATAATTATTATAGGATGCTTATCTAAATGTTAACAAAAAGAACAACAAGAGCGTTTTGGCATGACCGTACACTGATATGATTCTTTTACCCTCGAAACTCGCAAAAAGAATGTTTGTATATATTTACTTTTCTTAGTTTCTGCAACTCTGTATATATTTATTTGCTGCTTTCATTCTTTAAGTTTGAAATATTCAAAATACCAAAAAGATTTTAGATGTGTTTTAATTTAAACTTTATAAAAGTTAAAAAATATTTTATTTCTGCTTTAGTTTTGATTAACAGATGTTGGAACTCAAGTCTTCGTTTCCTGAAATCTGATGAAAACCAAAACGACTGAATCTTCATAAACGGTCAGAGTTTGCAAGTTTTGAAAGTTAATAATCAAAATTGAACAATCTGTTAACTTTTCAAACTAAATTGTCTGACGGTAGTTGAATGAGTATTGGTCTCATATGTGTCATTTGTTTATGTTAACTATATTCCAAGCGTTTGTTCTCATTACGCGTTTAGCCTTCTTGCATGTGAAGATACTAAAGGCGAAGAGAACATGATCGATGATAAGCTTCGGAATGAAGACACGACGTGAAGGCACTCAAATGATAAAGATGATCGAGTTGCCACTGGCCAATCATCAACACCACAAGGATCTCAAGTATTGAAGATCAAAAGATTCACAAGCATAATCAAAGGGGGTGTTTATTGATACACTTCCTAAATGACAGCGGGAGTTTGTTAATACACTTTCTATGTGCGACACGTGAAGACTTTGAAGATCCTTTCCGAGAAAAAGAACCATCAAGAGATGGAGAACGAGACTACGAACCTCGCGAGCAGCATCCAAGGGGGAGTTTGTTGATACATATTATGTGGATACGGCTTAGCTCGGTTTGACTCGGCTATGAAGTTAAGGCCATAGTCAAGACATCCTCCTGTCTTGACTCAGTATGCATATTGATATGTGTTTGAGTGTTAATTTGTTTGTGTTTGAAGCCCAACATGAGACAAAGCTCAACTGTGCGACGAAGTCTCATACCAAGCCCAAGCCCAAGCAACTGGCCCAATGTGCGACGAAGACCTTGGACGGCGAAGACACTATGTGACGAAATCCAGGGATTTCATCGAAGACATTGAGAGTTCGTCGTGATGATGGATGACGAACTTAGAGTTCGTCGTTGAACTTGATTTCGTCGAGTTCCTTCACTATATAAACACAGACAGTTGACAGAAATAAGAAAGAAGTCTGAATAGATTTCAGAGCGAACACACTGTAAAACACACACATTGAGAGTTTACAGAGACCTTTTGTAAACACTGCATTGTAACCGTTTCATAGCATTAATACATTGAGTGTTAATCATTGAATCTTGTTTCTTACGTGTTCGTAACTTGGTTTAACTTACCCGTTTGGATTCTGCACTCTCGGGTTCGTAGAAAAACAGGGAATAGAGGTTTAACTCGATCTCCGGGTGGACCTACAACATGTTATACCAATAACGTACAAGAACTACACATCTCATCATACAAGTCGTAACAGTTACTCATGCAAGTTATCCATACATTGTCATCGTGTACGCACATAACGGTTATTCGTGCCACGTATAGGTTTATATTGCAAGTCCATGTCATATATATATAAAAATGCATAACAGTTCATAATATCCAATAACTTACACGTAACGGAAACAATCAACACATAGCGCATTGTCGGCACTCGTGTCCCATACAAAAATTCCTAGCACAAGTCCATGGTTCGAGTAACAGTTTCACAGCCTATTGCGTTGTTCGACACAGTGTGCGGCCCAATCAGTCTGAGAGTCCAATATACTAGTGTGCAATCCAGTTATGAGTGTGTGCGACATGTTCTGTTTATGCGTTTCATGTTTTGCCCGGCCCACATCACTCCGCAGCCCAAGCCAATCTATTATAACCATTAAACCCACAACTTCAATTCGTCCTTAACAGTTTCGTTATCATCATTCAAAATTAACTCCTAACCCTTATTACCACAATTACAATGAACATACAAACCTCATTCCAATCTAACCCACGCATATCATTCAGTAGCTAGGGACAAGATTTATTCACAATAATCACCCATAATTTGCGCATAAATACTCTAGGGTATCAACATTGAGATAAAGTTATAGTATCAGATTCATCATTTAATTCAAGTTCAACAATGGCACCCACTATCGTTCTGATCACAGTGTCATTCGTATCAATTCGAGTATCACATTTCACTCTTTACATACTTTTAATCATCATGTGGGTCACGATCATGAGTTGAATCATCACATAAGTTTTATTCTAAATCATGCTAAGCATCTTAATCATTCAATCATGACCCCATCAGATTAAACCCACACATATATATATATATACATCGACATTAATAAGTTGCACACATATTAAGCTATTAACAACCACATGTCAACTGACAATTATCATGCAACTTGAAACATAATGGCCGACAACATGAAGTGATCATTATCTAATTGGCTGCACTTTCAATACTTATCACATGTGCTAATGTTACAAGATATTTGGCCCACAAAACAAAGCAAATAATGATATAATTATATTACCAACCAAATCACTCGATCCAAATATTAAGTAACATGTATAGAAAAACACCATTATTCAAGTCAACATCCAACAATACTAACCCTAACATGTCACGTGATCACATTTAGCATTCACTGATTTATATAAATCTATGCATTAGAACATCATGGTACTCATTATTCATGCATGTAAACATGGTTACCTGAATACAAGAGGAGAAGAGGGCTTCGATACAAAAGGGGGGTTGCCGTCAGGTTATTTAAGAGAGGTGAGGAGGGAACTAGGGTTTGCAATCTTGTATGAAATATGGTTATATGAGATTATGTAAGGCATCAAGCATTGACATGAGGTATTTAACATATAAGGGGGCTTGGGTCGGTTCGGTTTTGGGCTTAAAATTCATGGGCCGGAACGATTGTGAGAAGGGTGCGGCCTTAGGCCCAAGTGTGTGGCTCGAGTATGAGGTGCGGCCCATTAACGTTAAACATAGACATGTAACATTTAACAATTTCGGTTCCTAAACTTTCATATCAATCAAATATAACCGTACATCCAATCATTCATATGTCGTACGCAACTAAAATCAAATAATTATTAAATGGTTTATTCAGTACCCACACTTCAATCATCGAAGAAACTAGAGAAGTATTGAAAACACGGGTTGTCACATCATCCCCAACTTGAATGAAATTTCGTCCCGAAATTTGACAAGTAACCCAAAACGGCTAGATGTTAAATCAGGATGACTGTGGATTTTCCACGGGTGCCACATCATCCCCAACTTGAATGGGAATTTCGTCCCGAAATTCACCAGTAGTACCAGAATTAGATTGGTCATCAGGAAAAAGTTGACTTGAGTTTCATCTGATCCTCGCGCTCCCACGTGAACTCCGGTCCACGTCTTGAGTTCCAACGAACTCTCACAATCGGGATACGACTATGTTTACGCACCTTTACCTCCCGGTCCATGATCTCTATAGGTTCTTTGACAAACTGTAATTTGTCGTCAATGTTGAGCTCTTTGAAATGGCACAATCAGTGTTTCATCAGACAAACACTTCTTTAGTTGCGAAACATGAAAGACAATCATGAATGTTACCCAGCTCAGCAGGTAACTCAAGTTTGTAGGTTGTTGGATCGTCGTGTGACCCTATTGAGTCAATCTGAGTAGTTCATCATCAAAAACAAAGGCGGAATCAATGTAAATGATGTCAACACAGCTTGATACTTTCTAATCTTTATCTATTACTGATTTCTTGAGCTTTTACAGATCTGATTACAATTCGGCAGCACCTCGGCTCTCAAACAATAACTTCTAATTCCACTTCAAATTACACAAGGCATCACATATTTATAGGCCTCATGATTCCGCTTGAAACTGCTCCAAGCGAAATCTGATTCCGCTTGAACATGACTCAAGCGGAATTAACCTGTTGGTTCGAGCGGAATTAAGATGTTGATTCCGTTTGAAATGACCTAATGTCATTTCAAGCGGAATTACCTATAAACACAAATTCTTGAATTCCGTGCCCTGATCTAACTCATACAATACAAGACTCAATAAAGACGAAGTTAACAGACATCAGTGCACCAACAGACTCCCCCTTGGATGTTGACGAAGCCTTTAGCATCCTATCTTCAATCTTTAGTCTTGATCTATCGTTCTCTGCTCTGAATTGTCTTGCCATTGTAAAGCATCCTTCAATCTTCTATCTTCAAACTCTAACCTCCAATCTCCTCTTTTAATGTTGATCCAAAATTCTGATCCAAAATTCTGACTCCCCCTTTCGTAGACTCCTCCTCTCTATAAGCTGGAACTTAAATTCTGGTTTAAACTTTGACATTTTCTTTGCCATGGGGTTTTTGACTCCTGTTTCCTGCATAATCTCTTCCTAAATATAAGATATATGACAATAACAGTTTCAATTCCAAACTTACCATTCAACTTCATTTGTTGATTTTGTCAGAATTTAGAAATCCACTTAAGTATTCAGGTCCAAATTAATTACCCTGGGTACTCAATTAATCTACCAAGTCCAACTTAATGACCTTGGTTGATCTGAGATAAAGCACACTGACATTTGTACAAACTAGTTCAAACAATTTCTGAAAATTACAAGTTTCAACTTAATGAACTTGTTTTCACTTTTCAATTTTCACAAGTTTAACATGATAAGCTCACAACTCATCTTCCAGCTCAGAAACTTCTTGCATCTGCTTCAATTTGACTCTGAAGATCAGCTTTCCAGTTTGGTTTGTCGGAAAATAAAGCAGAAATGTAAAATCTTTTTGGATTTTGAATAAAGTTTCTAAACTAGAAATGAATTACAGAAATAAAATGCAGTAAAAATAAACTATTTACAAACATATTTTTGGTAAGCGTGTTAGGGAATCATATCAGTTGTATGACAAATCACAAGTACCGTTAAGCTTTATAACATACTCAGAATTAAACTATTCACTTAGATTGTCAATATACTAATCCATTTAAATTTCCACACAAATTTCAATCTGTCCAGGATACAGATTTAGTGTTTTAGAGACTTAAACTTATTCATGTGTCCCACCTCTTGAATATACTCCCGTATCCATATCCCAATATTCAGTCTTACAGGTGAGTATACCACAGATGATATCTGTAAGAGGTTAAATTGCGAAACCGTGAGAGCTCAGGTCAGAACTTCCGTTCAGCAGAGAGATGACGGTTCGACTTTAAGTGTGTCCCCTTTAGAGGATCTTTTTTTACAACAGCAATGATTATCAATTTTATTGTTTCATCATTTTTGCTGAGGGGGTGCTATATTTCAAGCAAGCAGTAAAGTATTATACGGGGACTAGGCCATTGCTTCCGCATTATCAGAAGTCCCGGGATAATACCCCAGATATCACTGAGTATAAAGACCTAGTATCTCAGAAAGAGGGATCTTTCAAACAAGATTTCAGGGGTTACCTATATATCCAAGTAGTATTCCCCACAAAATAAGTAAGTAAAGATTTATGTTTATATCCCGAACAAACCTACTAAATGTGTAAAAACCTATCGGCACATCATCAGTGAGACTGTTTAAAACTTTTTAAACTTTCTATATCTTTAGCATACTGTAACTGTCAAACTGATGTACTATCATTTTCCCTTTTTACACAAGCTTTTTCCGGTTTTCTATTGTTTTTATATTTTGAAAATATCTCATGTTTTTGGATTTTTGAAATTTTTTACTGTTTTTGTATTTTCTGAAATATTACCCTAATACCTCCCCCTAAATACCAAAACAAGTAAAAAATCGACAAACCATTGCAGATTGCTTCTCAACATCATCTACAATGTCTCCTTCATCAATGCCAATAATTCCATCCGACACCGATAAAAGCTTCATACCGTTCAGTTTTAAAAGATATTTAAAATGAGTTTTATCAAACGCTTTGGTATGTAAATCAGCTTTTGGCTCGTCAGTGTGGATTTTCTCAATTCTTATCAACTTCTTCTCGAAACAATCGCGAATGAGGTGATGTCGAATTTCTATATGTTTCGTTTTACTGGATTTTTAGTAATATTAATCGCTACCTCATTATCAACAAAGATAGGGGTGTTAAGAAATTGCAAACCGTAGTCGCGCATCTGTTGCTGGATCCACAAGATCTGAGAGCAGCAACTGCTAGCAGATACATACTCAGCTTCACATGTGGATAAAGCCACCGAGGTCTGCTTCTTACACTGCCAGGTAACCAATCTTGGTCCGAAAAACTGGCACCCCGCTGTTATTGATTTAGCGTTAACTTTACAGCATCCAAAATTAGAATCAGAATACCCTTCGAGCGTGAAATCGCCTTTTCTTGGATACCACAACCCCAATGATGGAGTTCCTTTCAGGTAGCGTAATATCCTTTTCACAATCACCATATGTGAAGCTCTAGGACTAGACTGAAACTGTGCTGCGAGGCAGGTTGGATACATGATATTGGGTCTTGAAGCTGTCAAATACATCAACGAACCTATGATGGACCGATACAGCGTTTCATCTACCCTGTCTCCGGTGAGATCTGGGTTAATCCCATGATTTGTCGCTAATGGGGTGAAATTCGGAGACATTCCTGACATCCCAAATTTCTCTAGAATATCATGAACGTACTTCGTTTGATGTATGAAAATTCCCTCAGGCAGTTGTTCAACTTGAAGACCCAAGAAGAATTTCATCTCACCCATCGATGACATTTCAAATTTTTGCTTCATAACTTTTTCAAAATCTTTGCACAGATTTTCATCTGTTGAGCCAAATATGATGTCGTCCACGTATATTTGAACTATCAGAAGATGTCCGTCGACCTCTTTTGTCACACCCGCTCGTAGCGGAAACGCAAGGTGTGATCTGTATGGTTTTCATTGCATAAATATCGATGTACATGAACAAACTATATGAATAAATACAAGCTCCAATGCCATTGTCATAATTGTTTCAAAAGAATGCAACATAAGTTGAATGTATTGGTTACAAACCATCAAATGAAAATAAGTTGTCATCGTTTTATACATCAAAATGTAAGTCTTAAAATGTCAAGACTTTGACCACTATATCACCGCAAAGAGGCGGTATATAACAGGCAAACCCTTCAATAGTTGGCATGGAGTATTGATACTTGTTTTCCTTGAACTGAAATCGTTGCATTGGTCCACTAATTTCCCTGAAATACATGTAAGTTTGAAAACATCAACAAAAGTTGAGCGAGTTCATGCAGTTTAGTTGTATGAGATGTATCTGTAAAACGTGAGTTGTATAAACTGTATCCATAAAATGTGAGTTGTATAAACTGTATCCATAAAATGTGAGTTGAATAAACTGTATCCATCAAATGTGAGTTGTATAAGATGTATCTGTATGTATGATGTATCTGTATGTATGATGTAGTATGTAAAGCGTCAATGAAATCGTTGATCATTAATGTTTCACGAGGACATTATTATGTGTGACGAATTAGGAAGCAATCCAACCCTAGACGATTTTATGCCGATTCCTATCGACTGGGACACAAACGCACTCTTCTGTATGGGTCCACGACCAAGAGTGGGGCTTGCCAATACCCATTAGATCTAAACCTTTGTTCCTTGGTCCAAATTGGATTAATGGTGCTTATTGTATGGCCCTAATTCGCACATGATCTAAGGTGTTTCATTCATTGACTTATCATACTATTGTACATGTATTTTCCCCGATAGTTGTAAAGCTTGAAAAACATTTAAATGAATAGGGGACATGAACTCACAGAATTGCGTCCGTGAATAGTAACTAACTGTGATCTGACATACGGTCGTCTTGAACAATGTTGCGACCTACAAATGTCCTTATATTTGTTAGACCCTTCGATCTTTGTAAATGACCTGAGTATAAGTCTTGTGTCTTGAATATGTGTAAGACTTGTATGTCTTTACTGTTCGTTAACTGTGTATTCGATGAATGAGTTGTATAGTCGGATCTAGTCCGCTGAATCTCGTGTCTTATATGTATCAATTGTATAGTTGTGTTTCCAAAAATTGTATCATTGGGCCGAGCCCATGTTTTCATGTTATTGGGCCCCAAATAATGTCGGGCCTAAATAGTGTTGGGCCTCAATAGTGTTGGGCCTCAAATAGTGTTGGGCCTCAAATAGTGTTGGGCCTCAAATAGTGTTGGGCCTCAATAGTGTTGGGCCTCAAATAGTGTTGGGCTTGAATAGTGCTGGGCTTGAATAGTGCTGGGCTTGAATAGTATTGGGCTTGAATAGTGTTGGGCTTGAATAGTGTTGGGCTTAAATAGTGTTGGGCTTCAATAGTGTTGGGCTTCGACCCATATGTTTGGTGTTTGGGCTTAGCCCATGAATTTATGTTAAGCCCATTATGAAGATAAGCCCATTAAGAAAAATAAGCCCATTTGTAGAAAAATAGCCCATTTAAGTAAAATAAGCCCATTTGTTATAATTTAGCCCACTAGTAAATATAAGTCTTTCATTTTTATAAAAACATTTTTATAAAAATTCACTAAGTATACTTTTTAGTAAATAAAAACATAATAGTTTTTATAAGTCTCAAGATGTCCGAATTTTGTTATCGATAGCATATTTATATTTCGTGTCGAAAAATCGTCTAAACGTCGTAGTAACTCCTCGGATTGGCGGTATGTTTATAAATTCGTCCGTCGTCCGATTTGACCATAAGTTGTGTCCGATCCTTCGGAATGTCCGTAAGTTGCTTTCAAGTGTGTCTATATGTATTCTTGTAAGTCTTTAGTTGTAAGTATGTCTTGTATTTATTTGTGTCATTGTTATCAAGTCTCTAACTTGTATATATAACTAATACAAATAATAACACATAGCACATACTTGATATGTTCCATAAATAGGTATTTTACCAAAAATATATATTTATGTCAATTTTTATGTTTAGAAAGACCAACTTTCTAATATTGTAAAGACTTTGTAAAAAAAAAATGATAGTTTTATTTGCATAATGTTCTAAAAAAAAGGGCCATATAACCTTTGTATTAATCATTTGGCCATGTTTCATAAACATATCATTTTCTTTTCCAAATCACCATCAATTTACCGAATCATCTTAACTAAAAACATATGAGATTTTTATAACATAAACTTATCAAAATGATCTCCAAATCATGTAGGGTTTTGGACATGATCATAACATGTGCTAACTAGTTCAAAAACCAAGTTTACTTCTAGTTTTAACAACTTTTATAAAAATCTCATGTTGTATGTTACTTTTCATAATTTTGTAGAAGTATTGTTTTTAGTGAAAAACATTTAATACTTTAACAAAATTAAAGGTTATGATCACCCAAGTAATCCTTTATGTTAAAAACCCTTTAACATAAATATGTATAATTGTTAGATCATATTTTTAAAACATCTTCTAACCATTTATTTGTATCATAACCATCATAACAAGATTAAATAAGCATATAACAAGTCTTAGATCACAATATAAACAAACATAATTATATCATGATTTTTATTCTTTGCTTCTTTGTATTTTTTTTTCATGTTTATTATGTATGATATTTAGTTATTATTAGCTATAATAACAATCATAAACATAATATATTTGTATATAAAAAAAATAGATATAGAAGCTTACTTCTAGCACTAGGCTAGGGATGATCTTAAAAGATTATTAAGAACTAAGAAGATGATGATCTTGATGGTAGAACACTTTTGTATGGATGAAAACCCTTCCTTTTACTTCCAAAAGCTTTAGATCACCTTATGTTACTTGGAAACCCATGTTAATCATCTAATAAAAGACTAAAATTGAAGTGGGTTTTTAGTGTTCTTGGTAATATGGATGAATATGATGAGAGCTTTTGTGTGTGAAAAAAAAATAATAAGGTGTAAAAGTGAATGGTAAAGTGTTAGATTACTTAGTGTGTAAGTATTCTAATAATTTACCCATTTCATCCACTTGTAACTTAACTAAAAATATCAAGATATTTAGCAAGTAATTAAGGGGTGTTGGACCCACTAAACAAACGTGAACATGAGGGGAGGAAAGGGTCTTGAATTGTTTAAATGTGTTAGTGAATTATAAGGTTTCAACTCATGGTAAAATGTAGTAAATGTTTAAGTATTTTAAGAACTTTGACATTTTATATAAAAATATCTACAAGGTTTTAAGCCTTCATATTTTAAAGTAGTGTGACACTAAGTAAAACTAGTTCACCGAAATTTTTAGTGTGTAATTCGGGTGAAAAAGTCGGTTCAGGTCCTGTACCGGGTTAACTACTGACACCGTGTTTTATTTAGATAAAAATATAACAAAAATTATTTTTGTATTTGTTTTATTATCCAAATATTTAATCCAACTTTTTGGACTAAAACTTTTATTATTTTTGACACGGTTCCGGTACCGGCTTTGCTGACTGGCAGTTTACTGAACTAGCCATGCAGCTTAATGCAATAAGATTCGATTGCGGATTTTGTGTCGTTTTTACTACCCATTATATTATTTACGTCAAATAATATTTATTTTTGGGTTTTTCAGATAATTACTGTTTCGTTCTGCGGAATGCTGTATATTTCCGCACGATTTCTGTATTTTTCTGCGGACAAATAATGAAATGGTCACTTTTAGCACTTTTCGGACAGTTTTTGGTGCTACCAGACATTGGTAATGTATTAAACCAAACCCTTTTATTCCCATATAGGGTTTAATGTATATTTGATGTTGGACTTTTGTCTAAGTCCTAAAGATGTAATTTAGATGGTTTATGCGGAACCTGAGTTCTCGTCAGCACACTAGTTTACTAGGTACTACTCTAGTTGTTTCGATGCATGACCTTAATAGGTGCTTTGTGAATTGGAGTTTGTCATCAATGTGAATCTCATCTGAAAGAATGATAACGGTTGCTTGTGTTGGACTCTTTTTAAGATTCGACACATGAAACCTGTCGTGCACACGGCTAAGTTCATCTGGTAACTTCAACTTGTAGGCAACAGTGCCAATCTTTTCTAAGATTTCAAATGGTCCAATGTAACATGGGTTAAGCTTTCCACGTTTACCGAACCTCGCTACGCCTTTCCAAGGCGAGACTTTCAACAAGACTTTGTCTCCATCCTCGAAAGATAATGGTTTTTGTCTTTTATCTGCGTAGCTATTTTGTCGATCGCGAGCCGCCTCGATACGGTCTCGGATCTGTAAATTTTTATCCGTAGTCTCTTGGACTAATTCCGGACCAATTAATTGACTATCGCCAGTTTCTGCCCAAATAGCAGAGAGCGACACTTTCGACCATAAAGAGCCTCAAATGGTGCAGCTTGTATACTAGTATGGTAGCTGTTATCGTAAGAAAACTCAACTTAAAAGTAGATGAGTATCCCAATTTCCGCCTAAATCCATAACACATGCACGAAGCATATCTTCGAGTGTTTGGATTGTCCGTTCGCTCTGGCCGTCAGTTTGTGAATGAAAGACCGTACTTAGATTCAAATGAGATCCAAAGGCCTGTTGAAATGATTTCCAAATTCTAGAAATAAAACGACCGTCTCGGTCTGAATTGATTGAAATAGGCACTCCATGACGAGCCACTATTTCTTTGAGATAGAGTTCCGCTAGTTTCTCAGTATTATCCTTCTCCCAAATCGGTAAGAAGTGTGCGGACTGTGTTAGTCTATCGATGATTACACATATCATGTAGTGACCTCTTGAGGTCCTGAGTAACTTCGTAATGAAGTACATCGATATTTGTTCCCATTACCAAACGGGAATCTCGGGTTGTTGTAACAAGTCCGAGGGATTTTGCTACTCGACTTTGACTTTCGCGCAAGTCAAGCATTCTCCGATATAAGTCGCGATATTACTTTTGAGGTTAGGCCACCAGTAGTATTCTTTCACTACTTAGGCCTATGTGCTTCCTCAAAATATCATCTCGAAGGCCGCCAAAGAATGGAACCCAATTTCGACCCATAAGGTATAAAGTTCCATCTTCTTTTGGCACTAATTGTTCTTTTATGCCTCGAAGTGTTTCTGCTTGAATATGCTCTTCCTTGAGCGCTTGTGAATCATCTTCTCTAATGCTTGAACTCTTAGTGTTCTAACTTGCTCCTTGCGGCTCAAGGCGTCAGCTACAGCATTCGCCTTGCCCCAATGGTACTTTATTTCATAATCATAGTCGTTCAACAATTCAACCCTACGTCGTTGACGTATGTTTAATTCTTTTTGGTCGAATATGTGTTGAAGGCTTTTATGATCCGTGAGAATAGTGCATTGAGTACCATATAAATAATGTCGCCATATTTCAAAGCGAATACCATCACGCCTAACTCAAGGTCGTGAGTGGTATAGTTCTTCTCGTGAACTTTTAGTTGGCGTGCCGTGTACACGATAACTTTATTCACGTTGCATGGGTACACAACCCAATCCTTGATGCGAAGCATCACAGTTTACAACAAAGTCATCTGTATCGTCGGATAATGATAAGATTGTAAAATGCTATGCACAAATCTTAAGAATAAGTTGTAATGCTATATCTTGTTTTTCGATTGGGGCGAATTTATTGTCTTTAACAACTCTAAAATGGTTCTCAAATGTTGCTCATGTTCATCAGTCGATCGAGAGTATATCAAAATGTCGTCAATAAACACTATGACGAATTTGTCGAGATACGGCTTGCACACACGATTCATTAAATCCATGAAGACCGCTGGTGCATTTGTTAAACCAAAGAGGCATAACGAGAAACTCGTAATAACTATAACGAGTTTGAAAAGCCGTTTTTGGTATGCTTTCTTCGTGAATTTATACCTGATAATACTCCGATCGTAAGTCTATCTTAAAGTAGAAGCTAGAACCTTTCATAAACCATTTGAGTTAGTTGGATATTCATTTGTATCATGGTTTAGAAATATGAATTTTTGTTCATCGAAATGTTGTGCATTTTTGCAAAACTTGCATGTCTTTCCACCCCCAAAACCTTTATAAAGATGTATAGTGGTAAAGAGTGGGGGGTTATGAACTCACAACATCCTTATTCGGTCAACTACAAGGTTCAGAAGGTGCTAATCGACATGGAGATTTGGCTATGGGTGCGGCTCCCGGTACCAAGTCGATGTGAAACTCGACTTGTTGATATGGTGATAGTCCTGGCAAGACTTCAGGAATTTCTTCAGGAAATTATTTTATCAAAAGAATATCTGTCAGCTGTGGCCCAACGGCATTCTTGTCTACAACAAGTGCTAGATAGGCAATACAACCTTTCCGTAAGCACTTATGTGCTTTCATGCCATTGATGATCCGCAATGGGGTGTCGCGCTTCTCTCCATGTATCACAAGTGTCTCTTCGTTCAGTAGTGGTAGGCGAATGATCTTCTCGTGACATAAGACTTTGGCTAGGTTATCGGATAACCAATCCATGTCAACCACTACTTCAAAACTACTCAACTGAACGGGGAAGAGATCGATATTGAATTTCAGCTCTAGACTCGACTAGTTTACTTTTTGCCAATTCTATAGAATGAGGAGACGTCTAGCTTACTTGACTCTAGGCCAAGTACATTTTAAATTCTGTGTGGCGAGGACTTCACTGTATAGTTTTAGGAACCCTATGTTTAAATGTAGGATAACCCGATCCATATGTTTAGACGTAGGATAACCCGATCCATATGTTTAGATGTAGGATAACCCAATCCCTAATTGTAGCTAGGACATTCCCGTCCCTAGCCATGAAACTCATGTATGTGAAATGTTGAGATGAAGCTAAAATTGCCAATTGTATAAAATAACATGGATGTGAAATGTTGATGAATAGGATACATACCGGTGGTCCTTAATGATTTGATATGTCTCAGCTAATTACCCATTAGCTAACTTGATATAGTAATGTGTGTCCAACATGACTCTAATTCTAGTATATGCTTAACATTTAAAAGCAATAGCTAAGCTCAGTGTTGGTATTAAAAGAATTGATACATGATGATCGTAGAGTGTACGTACTCATGACTTCATTGGGATTTTGTGGAGTATTCATAGTTCTAACCACACACATACTTATTCACATTTAGGATTTCGATAAGTTACCATCATACATCCTGGTACCAAAATCGTTTATGGCAGCAGTTGCCTTCATTTCTCTCATGGCGAGAGTTATTGTTTGAGTGATTGAGGTAGGGAGGGATGATGCTGTCATGCTTCGGATCTCCGAGGCTAAACCCGAAATGTAACACTCAGTGTGTTTGAATTCGGGTGTTTCCCAGTATAGAACAACCCTTGAGAGACCATGAAAGCATCAAGTGTAACCATCCACATTGGCTCCAGTTATGATCGAGTTCTTTTATAAAATCATATGAAAATAGATATGAAAATCAGATGATATAAAAGAATGATGTATGGTTAAATAAATAACCAATAAAAATGTAGTGTATAAATATATCATGTCTTGAAATACAATATTATGTCTTGTGTAGAAGATGTCGCGTCTTGTGCAAAAATGTCATGTCTTGTCTTTGTCGAAGAGATTTGAATAACACCACGATATGCAATATAACATAAGCACTTATATATGGGAAGTACCAGCGGCGTATCCACCATGCTTTTATCATATTACACACGTCTCATCACTTACAAATAACCACCAAAAATGTCTTGTGTATACCAACGTCAAATGTCATGTATAACAATGTCAAGCGTAACAGTGTCATGTATAAACCATGTCTTGTGTAAAAGCAATGGTTTTCAACACATAACTTTTGACTTAAATGTTTGTTTCTTTTGGCGCCATGTTCTTTTTAATACACATTATTAAAAGAATCTTAGACATGTATTTGGATAAATAAAGTCTATCATGTGCCCAAGAATGAAGAATGCAATCAATCGGCCATGGAAACCTCAAGACCGCATTGTTCATACATGTTTGAATAAATGTTATTGTGGATAACCAAAACCAAAAGGTGTAATGCCTCTTGCATGTATTGGTCATATGTCTAAATGGAAAAAGAAAAATAATTCGTTCAGGAGGGGAAACCAACCCGTGGCCTCCGTCCCTATAATATGGGTTCCCTACTCTATGACCTCAATCGTCCGAAGTAGAGAAAATCCTTTGTCTTATTTGTCCATGTGACCATTATGGTAATAGTGCTTGAGTTTCACGAGCTCTAGCAAGATGATTAGAATCTACAAAAATGTCGAATAGAATGCAATGAGGGAGTTGCAGCATGGCTCATGCCATACCATTCATTGGGAAAAGACAAATGTCAAACGACGGAATTTATTGTATCATTTCCAATGAATATGATAAGGTGGAATATGATAACGTAAGGTAAGGTAAAGTAGGGTAACGTGTCATAGACACCATGGAACCAACCCATGTTCAATAATTTCGAGAATGTTGAGGAAAATCCTCCATGAGTGGATAACAAGCTTTGTTTGTTTAAATGACTAGTCTCAACTGAATCGTGATATAGATCGAATGTTAGGTGTGAACAAATACATGTCGTCTTCCTGTATTGTATTGTATTGTATTGTATTGTATTGTATTGTATTGTATTGTATTGTATTGTATTGTATTGTATTGTATTGTATTGTATTGTATTGTATTGTATTGTATTGTATTGTATTGTATTGTATTGTATTGTATTGTATTGTATTGTATTGTATTGTATTGTATTGTATTGTATTGTATTGTATTGTATTGTATTGTATTGTATTGTATTGTATTGTATTGTATTGTATTGTATTGTATTGTATTGTATTGTATTGTATTGTATTGTATTGTATTGTATTGTATTGTATTGTATTGTATTGTATTGTATTGTATTGTATTGTATTGTATTGTATTGTATTGTATTGTATGGTGTTATACTAACCACCTCAGTTTATGTTCTAATAGATAAGAAAAATTGAATCTTAAGTAATAACTTAAGAATTTTGAATGAATAGTGATCATTAGCTTGGCCCGCAGAGTCCACCAGAATTCCCATGCACTACAAGTTGTTATTACGTAGGCCTCCGTAATAATAAATTGCCTTGCATGGTCACCCTAGCGTTCTCTTGTACAAAACAGCCGATCAGTCAGAGGGGGGACACTATTGTCTATATACCTTCAACATAGGAGGGACCTTCGTGAGAGATCACGTGTCAACGTCCGTTTTCATTACTCACAAAACAGCACAACGTTAGATGGAATAGAAATGGAAAGAATCTGTAACAATAACAACTGAAGGGGCACCTTCAAGATGAGTACTTCATCTTCCTTGTAGGGACAAGAGTATATCAACCTTGATTAGTATGAGTCACAGGGATCTCGTCCCACTAATGGAGTTGTTGTCCAAGGTTACCACCTCCGCCTCGTCGTCATTATCATGGTCAGGCATCTTAGCATTCGCGAGAAAGCAACCATATTTTACGGAATTAAGTTTAAGATTTCACTTAGGAATCATGTTCGCCATAAGCTCCGCAATAGACATGAGGTCGATATTTTCATCGTGTGAGTAAAGAATAATAATAGAGTTTGAAGTCGAAGGTATTTTGTTCTTGGCAAAATATTTCATGCAACATATATATGAATCACCTATATATATAATCATGTAAAATCCTATCAATCAAGGATTTCTATCTTGTATAAGCTGAACTTGTAAACTGTTTATAATGCATAAACTGATAATGTAATGTATTGTAGGCACATAGTCTATTAATGTATTGTGTCTGTTTTTCATAGACTTCACCCATGGAAATGTCCTCGCTTGATTTATGTGAAATGAATTTTTGTTGTAGTGGACCTTGAAAAATGTTTATGCAATGAAAACCTTTTGACCTGTCCAATTTTATTCTGTTCAACATGAACAAGAGGTTTTCATGAGAGATCCCTAGTGATTGTAGACTTGGACTCGAGAAAGAATCCTGGTTCACTACAATCGATGCTCTGATACCAATCTGTCACACCCGCTCGTAGCGGAAACGCAAGGTGTGATCTGTATGGTTTTCATTGCATAAATATCGATGTACATGAACAAACTATATGAATAAATACAAGCTCCAATGCCATTGTCATAATTGTTTCAAAAGAATGCAACATAAGTTGAATGTATTGGTTACAAACCATCAAATGAAAATAAGTTGTCATCGTTTTATACATCAAAATGTAAGTCTTAAAATGTCAAGACTTTGACCACTATATCACCGCAAAGAGGCGGTATATAACAGGCAAACCTTTCAATAGTTGGCATGGAGTATTGATACGTGTTTTCCTTGAACTGAAATCGTTGCATTGGTCCACTAATTTCCCTGAAATACATTTAAGTTTGAAAACATCAACAAAAGTTGAGCGAGTTCATGCAGTTTAGTTGTATGAGATGTATCTGTAAAACGTGAGTTGTATAAACTGTATCCATAAAATGTGAGTTGTATAAACTGTATCCATAAAATGTGAGTTGAATAAACTGTATCCATCAAATGTGAGTTGTATAAGATGTATCTGTATGTATGATGTATCTGTATGTATGATGTATCTGTATGTATGATGTATCTGTATGTATGATGTAGTATGTAAAGCGTCAATGAAATCGTTGATCATTAATGTTTCGCGAGGACATTAATATGTGTGACGAATTAGGAAGCAATCCAACCCTAGACGATTTTATGCCGATTCCTATCGACTGGGACACAAACGCACTCTTCTGTATGGGCCCACGACCAAGAGTGGGGCTCGCCAATACCCATTAGATCTAAACCTTTGTTCCTTGGTCCAAATTGGATTAATGGTGCTTATTGTATGGCCCTAATTCGCACATGATCTAAGGTGTTTCATTCCTTGACTTATCATACTATTGTACATGTATTTTCCCCGATAGTTGTAAAGCTTGAAAAACATTTAAATGAATAGGGGACATGAACTCACAGAATTGCGTCTGTGAATAGTAACTAACTGTGATCTGACATACGGTCGTCTTGAACAGTGTTGCGACCTACAAATGTCCTTATATTTGTTAGACCCTTCGATCTTTGTAAATGACCTGAGTATAAGTCTTGTGTCTTGAATATGTGTAAGACTTGTATGTCTTTACTGTTCGTTAACTGTGTATTCGATGAATGAGTTGTATAGTCGGATCTAGTCCGCTGAATCTCGTGTCTTATATGTATCAATTGTATAGTTGTGTTTCCAAAAATTGTATCATTGGGCTGAGCCCATGTTTTCATGTTATTGGGCCCCAAATAATGCTGGGCCTAAATAGTGTTGGGCCTCAATAGTGTTGGGCCTCAAATAGTGTTGGGCCTCAAATAGTGTTGGGCCTCAAATAGTGTTGGGCCTCAAATAGTGTTGGGCCTCAATAGTGTTGGGCCTCAAATAGTGTTGGGCCTCAAATAGTGCTGGGCTTGAATAGTATTGGGCTTGAATAGTGTTGGGCTTGAATAGTGTTGGGCTTCAATAGTGTTGGGCTTCGACCCATATGTTTGGTGTTTGGGCTTAGCCCATGAATTTATGTTAAGCCCATTATGAAGATAAGCCCATTAAGAAAAATAAGCCCATTTGTAGAAAAATAGCCCATTTAAGTAAAATAAGCCCATTTGTTATAATTTAGCCCACAAGTAAATATAAGTCTTTCATTTTTATAAAAACATTTTTATAAAAATTCACTAAGTATACTTTTTAGTAAATAAAAACATAATAGTTTTTATAAGTCTCAAGATGTCCGAATTTTGTTATCGATAGCATATTTATATTTCGTGTCGAAAAATCGTCTAAACGTCGTAGTAACTCCTCGGATTGGCGGTATGTTTATAAATTCGTCCGTCGTCCGATTTGACCATAAGTTGTGTCCGATCCTTCGGAATGTCCGTAAGTTGCTTTCAAGTGTGTCTATATGTATTCTTGTAAGTCTTTAGTTGTAAGTATGTCTTGTATTTATTTGTGTCATTGTTATCAAGTCTCTAACTTGTATATATAACTAATACAAATAATAACACATAGCACATACTTGATATGTTCCATAAATATGTATTTTACCAAAAATATATATTTATGTCAATTTTTATGTTTAGAAAGACCAACTTTCTAATATTGTAAAGACTTTGTAAAAAAAAAAAAATGATAGTTTTATTAGCATAATGTTCTAAAAAAAATGGCCATATAACCTTTGTATTAATCATTTGGCCATGTTTCATAAACATATCATTTTCTTTTCCAAATCACCATCAATTTACCGAATCATCTTAACTAAAAACATATGAGATTTTTATAACATAAACTTATCAAAATGATCTCCAAATCATGTAGGGTTTTGGACATGATCATAACATGTGCTAACTAGTTCAAAAACCAAGTTTACTTCTAGTTTTAACAACTTTTATAAAAATCTCATGTTGTATGTTACTTTTCATAATTTTGTAGAAGTATTGTTTTTAGTGAAAAACATTTAATACTTTAACAAAATTAAAGGTTATGATCACCCAAGTAATCCTTTATGTTAAAAACCTTTTAACATAAATATGTATAATTGTTAGATCATATTTTTAAAACATCTTCTAACCATTTATTTGTATCATAACCATCATAACAAGATTAAATAAGCATATAACAAGTCTTAGATCACAATATAAACAAACATAATTATATCATGATTTTTATTCTTTGCTTCTTTGTATTTTTTTTTCATGTTTATTATGTATGATATTTAGTTATAATTAGCTATAATAACAATCATAAACATAATATATTTGTATATAAAAAAAATAGATATAGAAGCTTACTTCTAGCACTAGGCTAGGGATGATCTTAGAAGATTATTAAGAACTAAGAAGATGATGATCTTGATGGTAGAACACTTTTGTATGGATGAAAACCCTTCCTTTTACTTCCAAAAGCTTTAGATCACCTTATGTTACTTGGAAACCCATGTTAATCATCTAATAAAAGACTAAAATTGAAGTGGGTTTTTAGTGTTCTTGGTAATATGGATGAATATGATGAGAGCTTTTGTGTGTGAAAAAAAAAATAATAAGGTGTAAAAGTGAATGGTAAAGTGTTAGATTACTTAGTGTGTAAGTATTCTAATAATTTACCCATTTCATCCACTTGTAACTTAACTAAAAATATCAAGATATTTAGCAAGTAATTAAGGGGTGTTGGACCCACTAAACAAACGTGAACATGAGGGGAGGAAAGGGTCTTGAATTTTTAAATGTGTTAGTGAATTATAAGGTTTCAACTCATGGTAAAATGTAGTAAATGTTTAAGTATTTTAAGAACTTTGACATTTTATATAAAAATATCTACAAGGTTTTAAGCCTTCATATTTTAAAGTAGTGTGACACTAAGTAAAACTAGTTCACCGAAATTTTTAGTGTGTAATTCGGGTGAAAAAGTCGGTTCTGGTCCTGTACCGGGTTAACTACTGACACCGTGTTTTATTTACATAAAAACATAACAAAAATTATTTTTGTATTTGTTTTATTATCCAAATATTTAATCCAACTTTTTGGACTAAAACTTTTATTATTTTTGACACGGTTCCGGTACCGGCTTTGCTGACTGGCAGTTTACTGAACTAGCCATGCAGCTTAATGCAATAAGATTCGATTGCGGATTTTGTGTCATTTTTACTACCCATTATATTATTTACGTCAAATAATATTTATTTTTGGGTTTTTCAGATAATTACTGTTTCGTTCTGCGGAATGCTGTATATTTCCGCACGATTTCTGTATTTTTCTGCGGACAAATAATGAAATGGTCACTTTTAGCACTTTTCGGACAGTTTTTAGTGCTACCAGACATTGGTAATGTATTAAACCAAACCCTTTTATTCCCATATAGGGTTTAATGTATATTTGATGTTGGACTTTTGTCTAAGTCCTAAAGATGTAATTTAGATGGTTTATGCGGAACCTGAGTTCTCGTCAGCACACTAGTTTACTAGGTACTACTCTAGTTGTTTCGATGCATTGTTTACATTGTTTCAAAGGTAACCAATAAAAATGAATCATGTGCATCATAATTGAATATTCCATAAGTATTCTAAGATGTATATTATGTAATACGCAGTTCGAGTGTTCGAAATGCATAAAAATGTAGCTAAAATGAGTACTTTAAGTGTAAGAAAGTTACCGAAAAGTGGCAGTTGTCACATCTTTGGTGAAGAGAGTGGCATCCACTTTTCCACGGATAAAGCTGTTGGCTAGCAGGTGTTGAGACAATGTTTCGTACCAAGCTCTCGGGGCCTGGTGTAAACCATACAGCGCTTTATCCAGCAAATAAACATTGTCTTTGTGGATTGGATCGGTAAAGCCCAGTGGTTGTCCGACATATACCTCCTCTTTTACCTTCCCGTAGAGAAACGCCGATTTTACATCTAATTGATACACTTTAAAATTTTTCCATGATGCAAATGCTAGGAAGATTTTGATTGCTTCTAGTCGAGCCACGGGAGCATACACTTCGGTGAAATCTATACCCTCCTGCTGACTGAAACCCTGAACTACGAGTCGGGCTTTGTGTGACAACTGTACTCTGTAATCGATGTACGATGTAAAACAATGTTGATTATTAATAAAACAATGTGCTTTGGTGTTATTATATGCTTTTTGATGTTATTATGTGTGTAATTGTGTTTGGTGACTTTTCAATTCGATTTGATTCCGATTTAAAGCTTTAAATCACTTTCTGGAAGGTTATACGCACTGATGCGTAAATATAACCAGTTTAATGCAACAAACACTCCGGGATAGTGAAATAAGCTTAACATATCTTAAATAACCTCCACATAACTTAGAAGTAAGTTTTGGATGGTTTAGTGTGTTGAAATCAAGTTTGTTTGATCGCAGGGACTATTTGTGTCAAATTGCGAAACTATATCGATTTATATAGTAACGAACATTCCGGAACTTGATCATAAGTTAAACATACCCTAAATATCCTTTACATAGCTTAGAAATAGGCATTAGAGGGGTTCGGTATGCTAAAATAAACTTTATTGATCAATAGGGACTAAAAGCGTCAAAAAGTGCACAAGTTTGCACTTTCACGCATATCTTACGTTCTGAATACATCCGGATATCCAAAAATTTATGTGATCATTAAAATATTATGTTTTAATGATTGGCTTGTCAAAAATCCATTCGTCGCGCAATTTGGACCGTTTTTACGTCCGTTACGACTTCCGTCGTAATTAACCGAGCAACGCAACCGTACGACCAAACGAACCGACATCTGAGATATTTTTGGGCATGTTTTGAGTTCCCTATACTTTAGCTTCACTTTAGAGCTTTGAAATGGGGTTAACGGGGATTAAACGTGTCAAAAATGCATCGAAAACCAAGTTTGAAGCTGCAGGGGCCTGTTATGCCATTTTCAAACTTTGCTGTTCTGCAGGGTCCTTACGGACTGTAAGGGTGAGGACCATACGGTCCGTAATCATGTCCCAGATCAACATATTAGTGTTCACAGCCTGTTAACAGTGGTTACACACTCATAACTCACTTCCACATGTTATTTCCTGATGCTATGGGGCCATTTTGATGTATCCTTAGTATTGTAACACATGTATGGGTGAGATTCAAGCTCAGTTTACGAGAAACAATCCTAACGGTGGTCCATTTCCTATAAATACCCACCATAATTTCACCTCTTCCTCACAAAAATCTGATCTAAAGTGCTCTAAGTTGAAGCCCTTGCTTCATACCTGAGCTATTTGGATCAATATTAGCTTGCGGGGACCTCCTATAAGTATTCTTTCGTTCTTTTCATTCGTTAAAGTCAAACTGCGGTTGACTTTCTGCATTGACCAGTTTATGGTCAACGCGAAGTTCGTTTGAACTTCATAACGTGAGCGTAATCACGATGGTTATAGTCACTTGTGACTATACCTACTGATTACCACGTTATCTAGGCTCAGTGGCGAGTCGAAGTTTCGGCCAAAATGCGCATTTACGCGTATTTTGTAACCAAACTACTCTAGGATATCAAAATCGTTTGTTTTGATATCCAAACCTGTTTTCTAACTTAACTAAACATGTTCTAGCATGTTTAGCTCGTCACTTTTTAGTTTAGTGCTTGTGTAGAGTCGTAAGTCAAGCGGACTAAACACCCGCTTAGACTTTCGAACACGACCCGTTTGGTAGATCTTAGGATCCGACCAAACATGTTTAGTGACCATAGTAGCATAGGGAATAACCTTTCCGAGGTTATTCCTTTTGGTCACCTAGTTTAGGTAGTTGTATGATAAGTGGATTATATGCCATAGGTAAATTACCAAAATACCCTTTTCATGTGTAATTGGTAATTAAGCTTATGTAACCTAAACTTTTGTACATAACCGATTATACAACTTGATAAAACATGAATTGGCATATAATACTTGTCATAGGACTAGTTAGACGTCTCGAACGCGCTTCGCGCGCACGACGCGTTAAAGCAGCGTAAGCTACCTTAATGGGTCACGATGGGTCAAAATCACTTAGGTTAGGTTTCATTTAGGATGTAGGATTTGTTAAACCATATCACATGAGTTCCAACACTCATTTGGTTTACAAGACCTCATTCTGTCCGATCTTCCGATTTAGACGTCTATTGTTTGACTAGTGATTCGATTACTAGGTGCTGCTTGAATTCTCTAGTTTACTCGAGTTTGTTGAAATTCTATCGATTGAGGATACCTTGCACTACATGTGAGTACATAGTTCCCCTATTTTACTATTTTCAATTGTTTTGGGGTGATTCATATGTACTAAATGTTTTCAAGGTTTGAACGATGATTTCAAAAACGATTAAGAACGATTTATACTAAACTAATAACGATTTCGATAATGTGAACGAACTTGTTGGTTGTAGTTACATAATGAACGACATTCATTAATTTTGGCCGAACCGACAAGTATTAGGTTATGGTACCATAGGATCTGACAAATCCCGTTATTGCACTATACCCATGGTTATGTGTGGGTGTTGTGGGTAACGACTGAATCTGATGTTAATTAACTTACCCTTTGGTGGTTTGTTAATGCGAGAAGCGAGGTAGTCTAGTCACGAAGGTTTGAATGTTATTAGCGAGACAACCATATATAAGTTTTCACAATTTAAAACGAGGATGATCTTGTTGGTGCATGAGATGTCTGTTGACTACGTTTGAATAAAGTCTTAGGTCAAGATAGTCAAGATTGGAGCTTGAGAGTCAAAATTAGGGTTATCTTGTTAATTTCGCTTATGTGTACATAAATTAGAGATGATTTCGCTTATTTGTACATTAGGGATTTCGCTCATTAGGTAACCTGGTGATTTCGCTGATTTGAACATATGGGATTTCGCTCATAGGACATGCCATATGAGCGAAATCAGCTAGCCTATATATATCCCATGTGTGATCTCATTTGTAACCATTGGAGCGAAATCAAGTCATGTACTAGGCGTTGAAACTCTGTCAAAATCAACTCAGAAAGCATAAATAAAGAAGGAAATTGAAAGGAAAAGCTGTTGTAACTTCGTGTACATTGATTCTGCCTCTATACGCGAAGATGAATATCCTTGACTGACTTTTCAGGGTCATAGAACGGTCCAACAAGTGGTATCAGAGCTTCAGGACGAGGAGTTCATACTACTACAGCTGATTCGACCAAATTCTCTCATTTCTACTCATTTTCTCTCATACTTTTTCGATTTGATATAGTTCCTACGGTTGAAATGACTTGATTTTTTAGTATAACGTGTAAAATTCAGTAATAACAAACCCTAGGAAGATTCAGGTTAAAACGCGGCTTAAAAATGGTAAAAATCAGTAAAAAACTTGATTTCGCTTATTCGGACATCGAAAGTTTGTGCTTGATTTCGCTCATAAGGACAGTTGTCTGATTTCGCTGATAAGGACATTTCAGTTGCCTAATTTCGCTGATAAGGACATAATTTGTCTGATTTTGCTCATAGGAACACATCTTTGATTTCGCTTATACAGACATAGCCTGATTTCGCTTATTTGTCAAACTAGGGTTTCGCTTTTCTGTCAAGAGTGATTTCGCTTATTTGACACTTAGCTATTTCGCTTATCAGTCACTCAGGCTGATTTCGTTCATTTGTCAAAAATCAACTGATTTCGCTGATACGGACAAGTTCTGATTTCGCTTTTGTGTCATCAAAACTGATTTCGCTTATAAGTCATCATTTTTCAAAATTTCGAAAAATTTTTCTAACTGTTTGCTGATTTTTGCAGGTACATTCAAGATGGATGACATATTCTTGAACCTGTTTAGCGACATGTACGCATTCGCTGGAAATTCCGGAAACGATGATTCTTCATCTAGCAATGCGAATGAGAACCCGCCGAATGCGAAGAAAAAGTTAACGGAAGCTTGGGAATCTGAGAGTGCCTTTGGAACCTTCAATAAACCTCCAAAGCTAGTGGCTATCGAGGAATACAGTCGGTGGTCAAGAAAGTTTGAAGATTGGTTGATGGCATTTGCATTTCCTAGCTAGAAGAGTCTGAAAAACGGTTATGATCATGGAAACAAAACTGGTGAAACTTTATCATCAGCTGAGGAGATTGAATCATTTGTGGCTGAGCAAAAATGTGTGGCATTGTTATTTTAGTCCGTCCGGGAAGACATAATCTCATTGATCGATTATTCAAATGCAAAAGATCTTTGGAAAAAGTTAGAAAAGAAATGTATAGGTAGTGAAGAAATTAAGAAAAACAAAATGAAACTACTTAGGAAAGAGTTTGATATGTTTGGGTGTTTAAAGAACGAGTCAGTTTGTAAAATGATAGAAAGGTTTGGTCATCTGAAGCTGGAATTAGCAAGACATGATATCAGATATCCTGAGGATGAGCTTATCGACAAATTGTTCGATTCATTGCCAGATGAGATGGATTGGAGATATTATGCACTGATGCTGAAAAATACCATCAAGGCACCAGAAAAGTTGACTTTAGATTTGTTGATTGAGAAACACGAAAGTCACGAGCTGGAACTGAAGAAGACATACAAAGTCAATCACTAATCTTACCAGCAGAATTTGGATTTGTATTATCCAAAGAGCATGATGCCGAAAGCAACTTCTCCCAAGACTGTGTTTTCTGCTGAGAATGTATCCACAACAAGCAAAGAAAGTCAAAGTGGTCAAAGCAGTGGAAATCACAGTGGTTATCACAGTGGATCTTCATCATCTGCAAGTCATTCTGATGCAAAGTTTCAATGCAACATCGCAATAGACTTAAAGAATGCTCAGAATTTTGACGGGGAGTCTGCTAAACAACAGATGATCTTTCTAGCATCTGTGTTGGAATCATATGAAGGGTTAGTAGCAGGGAAGATAGGCAACACCAATCTGACGAAAGAAGATTATGATCAGATAGATCCTGAAGAAATGGAGCTGATCGACATTCGTTGGTGTATGGCCAGTGCTGTTCGTCGAGCACAACGTTTCATGGAAATTACCGGCAGAAAGACAATTGGTGGTCCATCTACCAAGCTAGGATTTGATAAGTCCAAGGTGACATGCTTCAATGTAAGCAGAAAGGTCACTTCAAGCGAGAATGCAGAAACGCATATGCTGATGAGTCGGAGAACCCTTTCAGAGAGGATTACTACAAGAAGGCAATATATCATCAGAATAAATCCGAGCCGCCTAGATTGAAGCAGGTTTAAGACAACAAAGAGAAATCTAGAGCTCTTGCGGTGATTTATGATGATGAAGGGTATGATTGGAGTCAAGATGTTCTACCTGAGGAAGATGCGGTTGGTTACGCGTTCATGGCGAAAAACGAACCTATTCCTTGGAAAGACAACCGAACTGAAGAGCAAAAGTACAAATACAGAAAAATGTTGGCTGAAAACAGAATAATCAGAATTTCTGGTATCTATCTGGAAGCAAGGAGAGCAAGAAGATGGGATCCAGACAAGGAGTGTTATCTTGATCCATATGGAAATATTGCAGTTGATGACAAAACTCTTGATCTGGAAGCCATAATCAAGGAGTTCAAAGATGAGGATAAATATTGGCAAAACAAATGGTGGGGAACTGGAGACGAGAAAGAGAAAGAAGAGAGAGAGAAAATGGAGAAAGAAGGGATCGAGAAGTCAAAGAAAGTTGATACTGGGGTTATTGACACAACGCAGGAGTTGACTGCTGAGAACCTGGGAAAAATGGCTGACAAAGTGCTGGCTGCTAAGGCACTTGAGGTAGACTCTAACTCTGTGTCTGAGTCAAAAAACCAGGTCAGTTCAAACTTGTCAACAAATGTGTCAGGTAAGAAAATTGATGGAAATGTTGATTGCAAAAATTGCAACAAAGAGTGCAAATTTTGTAATACAGTCACGTATCTCAACGGTAAGAAAGTTGAAGATCTGACAGCAAAAGTCAGAAGTGTTGAGAATCAAATTCTTGATCATGACAAAAGAGTTAAAGCTTCAACTGAACGGATAAAAGAATTAACTAACCAAATTGAAAATGATAAAATTGATCATGAAAGAGTTAAAAAGGAAAATGAAAAGTTAATTCTTGAAAACCGTCAGATTTCTGAGAAGTTTGAAAAACTCAAAAGCACAATGAAAGATAATGATGATCGAAATGGTAAAACTTATAAAGAAAACGTTCAACTAAAAGCAGTGCTTAGAGTAAAAGAAGAATCAATCAACCAACAACTGGATGAAATCGCTAAACTGAAACTTAAATTTCAAGAGGCTGAAATTGAAAATGAGCGAATCCAGTTGAAGCTTAAGATTTACAACTCTGCAAGCTTTGTTTTACAACACATTATTCCCAAACCCATCGGGAAAGACAAAGCAAGCGAATATGTGTACTCTGATGGTACTGGGGTGGGTTTTCATCAAGTTCCACCACCTGTTCTTGATAACTACACGAAAAAACAATCAGGGTTGGTTGAAATTGAAGAAGAAAGTGAAATGAATCTTCCGGATTCAATTGATGTCACGTTCACATCTTCCAATGACGATAGTGTCCAAAATGATATTGTAAAAGGTGTTGTTGAAAATGTGCTAAAAATGGATAGTGACACTACTGAGGAAGATGGGTGTTTCTTGGACAACTACATTCCGAAACAAAAGTCCAAGAACAACTTAAATGAAGAATCAAATCTTGTCATGTACAAGATGTTGGGTTCAGATAAGTTGTTTTCGGATTCTGAGTTTCCAATTGAGAATGTTAATGTGAACAAATTGACAAATGTTTTCAAGTTGGTCGAAGTTGAGTTGTCAGAAGTGAACAATCTGAGTCAAACAAAGAGAAAAATGAGTTTTGAGAAAGATAAATCATACTACAAGAAATCTGTTAATCCATCATGTTTTTATAATAACAATCAAAATAACTGGTCGGGTGGTTATCAGGGTGGTAGGAATTATCAGAAAAGAAATGTTCCAAACAAGAGGTTTGCTGAAAAGAAAAAGTTTGTGAACAGTTCGAGTTCACTTGCTGATGAAGAGAAAGAGATTTTTTCAAAATCGAATGAAGAGTTCTTTGAGAAAAGAGCTTCACAGTCTCAGTCTGAAGGCACAAGTCGAGTTGTTGATATTCGAACATGTTTCAGATGTAATCAAGTTGGTCACATTGCACGAAAGTGTACAAATGTGAAGCCTAAGACTGAAACTGTGAAGATTCAAAAGAAGAAAGTTGACGAAAAGGGTAAAGCACCAATCATTGTTGAGAAAAAGAGTGTGAAAAATGATAACACCAAAGTGAAAAATGAACCAGTAAAGAAAGTGGTAACTAAAAATGACAAATTTTACAAGCGGGTTGCATTATCTCAACAAGTTTGGAAACCTAAAACTGAGAAAAAGATTTTTACCTTCTGAGGATTCAATTCCAATTGATTATGATGCAAATTTTCCACCTTTGAAGGCTGAAAACTTCAAAATTCAAATTGCGAGAGTCAAGGTTACACCTAAGGCTGATGAGGCCTGGGTGGACTCCATGTTCAACTAAACAATTTGAATTGCCAGGGCTTCCTTGATCGCGAAGCATGAAACGGCATCTTTATTAAAGTTTAAGTCAAAGTTTGTTATGTGCAGGAACTTCCAAAACTTGTATCCAGATGGATCATGGATAGTGGAGCTTCAAGACATATGACAGGGAAGACTGCGTTGCTGTATGATGTGAGAAATATCAATGGTGGTTACGTAGGTTTTGCGGGTAATCAAGGAGGAAGGATTATAGGTGAAGGAACGTTATCCAATGGGATTGTGACGTTTGAAAGAGTTAACTACATTGCTGAGCTGGAGAACAATCTGCTGAGTATCTCCCAGATCTGTGATAGGATGTATACTACTCACTTCACTGATAAAGAATGTTTGATCTTGAAACCGGGATTTGTAATACCTGAGGAATGGATTATCATGAGGGCACCGAGAGTTAATGATCTGTACGTGTTGGACATGAGTGTAGCTACTACAACCAGGGGTCAGGCTCATTGTTTTGTGTCCAGAGCAACTGAAAAATAATCGAGATTGTGGCACCGGAAGATGGGACATATACATCTTAGAAAAATGAATCATTTGGTGCACAATGATTTAGTTCTTGGAGTTCATGTCAAAGGTTTTCATCTGGAAGGGGAGTGCATTAGCTGTGTCAAAGGCAAGCAGAAGAAAAAGTCACACCCTACAAAGCAAGTCAATTCAGTTTCGAGACCTCTGGAAAGACTTCATATGGATTTATTCGGTCCTGTGAATGTCAAAAGTATTACAGGAGACAAATATTGTTTGGTCGTTACTGATGATTATTCCAGATTTTCGTGGGTTTCTTTCTTGAAAATGAAAGACGAAACATTTGATAGTTTGATGTCATTGTTTAAGAAAATTGAGAATCTGTACCAAAAGCGTATCAAAAGAATTCGTAGTGACAATGGTACTGAATTCAAGAACAGTAAGATGGAAGAATTTTGTGATGAAAGAGGTATATTGCATGAGTTTAGTGCTCCGTACACTCCGCAGCAGAATGGAGTCACAGAACGTAAAAACCGGACGCTAATCGAGACGGCTAGAACTATGCTCGCAGATTCAAAGTTACCGATAAATTTTTCGGTTGAAGCTGTTTCCGCCGCATGCTATACGCTCAACAGGGTTCTTATTGTCAAGAAGTTCAACAAAACATGCTTTGAGCTAATCAATAACCGAATTTGAAGTATCTTGAACCGTTTGGGTCTCCCTGTACAGTTCTAGATTTTCAAGGCAAATTCGGTGAAAAAGGCTTAGAAGGAATATTTGTGGGTTATGCAAGTCCGTTGAAACGAGTATTCATTCCAAGTTTGAAGACTATTATTGAGGCATATAATGTTGAATGTCAAGGTTATACTATGCTGCCACAGAATCCTGGAGATTCATGGCGTTATCATTATGACAAACTGTGGGATTCGTTTGACATGAGAGAAGAATCAGAGGAAGATGAAGATTTCTTTGATGAATTGGATATTTTGCGTGAATATGAGTCGCAGCAAAGATTCCCAGCTGAGTATTCTAGAAGACCTCGGGAAACTTCAAACGATGATGAAGCAGGTCCGAGTAATGCTGGTGAACATGATGATGTCCAACAAAATGAAGTTGCTCAGGATAATCAATCGGATCAGAATGACAATCAAGAAGCTGAAAACATGCCGATATTTGATCATGGTGATTCAGATTTTGAGGGGGAGCAGATTCAGATTTCAAGTCAAACTAACCATGTTGGTGAACAAGATGCAGATCAGAATGTTACTAATCTGGAGGGCAATGTAGATGTTCCAAGCGAAGTAATGCCACGAACTCTTTCATATCATCCAGAGGAGTTGATCATAGGAGAATTGCAAACAGGCGTTCGCACGAGACGTCAAATTGACCAGGGCCTTACATGTTTTTATTCTACAGTAGCACCTTTACAAACTGAATTTTCACTAAGTTGTTTCATTTCGCAGATCGAACCGCGAACTTACAAAGAGGCGCTTACTGAAGACTCTTGGGTCATTGCAATGCAAGAAAAGTTAAGTCAATTTGAAAAGTTGGGAGTGTGGAAGTTAGTTGATTTGCCGGATGGTCATAGAAAAATCAATACGAAATGGGTATTTAAGTGTAGGAGAGACGACATAGGAGTTGTTGTAAGGAACAAAGCTCAACTCATTGTTCAGGGCTTTAGTCAACAGGAGGGGATTGATTTTACAAAGTCTATGCTCCTGTAGCACGACTAGAGGCAATCAGAATTTTCCTTGCATTTGCGTCTTGGAAGAACTTCAAAGTATATCAGTTAGATGTAAAATCGGTGTTTCTTTATGGGAAGGTCAAAGAGGAGGTTTATGTCGGACAGCCGCCGGGTTTCACCGACCCAATCCACAAAAACAAGGTCTACTTATTGGACAAAGCGCTGTATGGTTTACACCAGGCCCCGAGAGCTTGGTACGAGACTTTGTCTCAACACCTACTAGCCAACAAGTTCATTCGTGGAAAAGTGGATACCACTCTCTTCACTAAAGAGGTCGATGGTCATCTTCTGATAGCTCAGATTTATGTGGACGATATAATTTTTGGGTTGACAAATGAGAGTCTGTGCAAAGACTTTGAATCAGTGATGAAGCAAAAGTTCGAAATGTCATCAATGGGGGAGATGAAATTCTTTTTGGGTCTTCAAGTTGAACAACTACCTGAGGGAATTTTCATTCATCAGACGAAGTACGTTCATGATATTCTAGAGAAATTTGGGATGTCAAGTTCTACTCCAGCTGCTACCCCACTTGCAACAAATCATGGGATTCACCCAGATCTCACCGGAGACAGGGCTAATGAAACGTTCTACCGATCCATGATAGGTTCTTTGATGTACTTAACTGCTTCACGTCCTGATATCATGTACCCAACGTGCCTCGCAGCAAGATATCAATCTAACCCGAGAGCTTCGCATATGATCATTGTGAAGAGGATATTGCGCTACCTGAAAGGAACTCCTTCATTGGGGTTGTGGTATCCTAGGAAAGGCGATTTTACGCTCGAAGGGTATTCCGATTCAGATTTCGGATGCTGCAAAGTCAATTCCAAATCAACAACTGCAGGATGCCACTTCTTTGGACCTAGATTGGTTACCTGGCAGTGTAAGAAACAAACGTCTGTGGCGTTATCTACATGTGAAGCGGAGTATGTTTCTGCTAGCAGTTGCTGCTCTCAGATTCTGTGGATACAGCAATAGATGCGCGACTACGGTTTGCAGTTTCTTAACACACATCTTTTTGTTGATAATGAGGCAGCTATAAATATAACAAAGAATCCAGTACATCACGCTAAAACTAAACACATTGAAATTCGTCATCACTTTATTCGAGATTGTTATGAGAAAAAGTTGATACGAATTGAGAAAATCCACACTGACGAACAGAAAGCTGATTTACATACCAAAGCTTTTGATAAAAATCGGTTTAAATATTTGTTAAAACTGAATGGTATGAAGCTTCTTTAGGTGTCGGATGGAATTATTGGCGTTGATAAGAGTACTGTTGCGGATGAAGATGAGAAACAATCTGCAATGGTTTGTCGATTTTTTACCTGTTTTGGTATTTAGGGGGAGTAGATATACGTATATAGATATATTTTCAGAAAATACAAAAACAGTAAAAAAATGCAAAAATACAAAAACATGATAAAATTTCAAAATTCAAAAACATGATAAAATCTGAAAAAGAGCTTGTGTAAAAAGGGAAAATGTTAGTACATCGGCTTGTCAGTCACAGTATGCTAAGGAAATGGAATGTTTAAATGCATTAAACAGTCTCGCTGATGATATGCCGATAGGTTTTTACACATTTAGTTGGTTTGTTCGGGATATAAACTTAAATCTTTACTTGCTTATTTCGTGGGGAACACTACTTGGATATATAGGTAACCCCTGAAATTTCTTTTGAAAGATTCCTTTTTCTGATATACTAGGTCTTTATACTCAGTGATATCTGGGGTATTATTCCGGTACTTCTGCTGAACGGTAGTTCTGACCTAGTCCCCGAATAATACTTTCTGCAAATGCTTGAAACACAGCATCACCCTCAGCATATATGATAAGACAATAAAATTGCTTAGCAATGCTGTTGTAAAAAAGATCCTCTAAAGGGGACACACCCACAAGTTGAGTCATGATCTCTCTGCTGAACGATGGTTCTGACCTGAGCTCTCATGATTCTTCATAATTTATTAACCCCTTACAGATATCATTTGTGTTATAATTACCTGTAAGACTGAATATCGGGATCTGGATACGGGAGTATATTCAAGAGGTGGGACACACGTATAAGTTTAAGTCTCTAAAACAATAAATCTGTATCCTGGACAGATTGAAAATTGTGTGAAAATTTAAGTGGATCAGTATATCGACAATCTAAGCGAATTGTTTAATTCTGGGTATGAAATTGAAGCTTAACGGTACTTGTGATTTGTCGAATAGCTGATATGATTCCCTAACACGCTCGCCAAAAATAAGTTTGTATATAGTTTACTTTCTGCAATTTAAGTTTTCTGTATTTCATTTCTTAGTTTAGAACACATTGCAAAATCCAAAAAGATTTTTCATTTCTGCTTTATTTTTTGACAAACCAAAGTGGAGAGTTGATTGTTGGATTCTCAAAGATTGAAGCAGATGCAGGAAAAGTTCTGGACTGAAGAATGAGGAGAGCTTATCTTGATGAAATTTGATTTATTGAAAAGTTAAAACAAGTTCATTAATTTGACGCTTGTTACATTTTTCAGGAAATGTTTGAAAATGTTTCACAAAATCAGTTTGTTTCGTCAAATGATCAACCAAGGTTATTAAGTTGAACTTGGTAGATTAATTGAGTAATCAGGGTCATTAACTTGGACCTGAATACTTGAGTGGATTTCTAGAACTGATAGAATGTGTTTTTGTGAATAGATAAGTTTGTAATGTTTGATGTTTGAGACACTGGTTTTGGACTTCATTATTCCCACGGAAACTAAATGTCAAAGCTTGAACCAGATCAAGACCTCAGATTCTAGCATACTGAGAGGGGGAGTATGTGAAAGGGGGAGTCTGGATCAACAGTTAAAGGGAAGCTTGAAGATGGAGCTAGGTTGTGATTCTGAACCTGTGATGATCGAGTTGATACGATGAAAAGACAGAGTTGGAGAAAAGACCAAGACTGAAGACTCATAGCTGAAGACTTCGTCAACATCCAAGGGGGAGTCTGTTGGTGCATGAGATGTCTGTTGACTACGTTTGAATCAAGTCTTAGGTCAAGATAGTCAAGATTGGAGCTTGAGAGTCAAAATTAGGGTTATCTTGTTAATTTCGCTTATGTGTACATAAATTAGAGATGATTTCGCTTCTTTGTACATTAGGGATTTCGCTCATAGGACATGCCATATGAGCGAAATCAGCTAGCCTATATATATCCCATGTGTGATCTCATTTGTAACCATTGGAGCGAAATCAAGTCATGTACTAGGCGTTGAAACTATGTCAAAATCAACTCAGAAAGCATAAATAAAGAAGGAAATTGAAAGGAAAAGCTGTTGTAACTTCGTGTACATTGATTCCGCCTCTATACGTGAAGATGAATATCCTTGACTGACTTTTCAGGGTCATAGAACGGTCCAACAGATCTAAATGATTTAAACGATATGTAAACGATTTGGAAATGACTTGGAAACGATGTTAAACGATTGGTTTTTGGTTAAGTGTTTAGATAACGGGACGGGTGTGATATGGTGAAAACATGGTAGATACGCCGCTGGTACTTCTTATATATAAGTGTTTTCAACATATTACATGCCGTGGTGTTATTTAGTTCACTTGGGTAAACGATAGTGGAACGATGTCACACAACGATGTTTTCAAAGTAATATACGAGTTTTATTAACGAGTTTTTACGAGATGTTATACAAGATGGTTTTCTAAAACAAAATGTTTTTGGGTTAAGAAGCATGGCTACGAGATTTTATAAACTATAACCCATTTGGTTTGAGTTGGTTAATTATGTTGCAATACGCTTTTCAAAACGAGGTTTATATTTCGACTCTTGAAGTCTAATAAAGTATTGCAACATGTAAACGAAGCCATGATTCCGATACTCTTATAAAACCTATGTACTCGCCAACATTTCTTTGCTGACTTTGTTTTTACATATGTTTTAGGTGTTGTTGCTTGATTGACGTTCTAGGATGCATGCGTCACATAGGATCTGGACGAGGCCTTAGTGACATAAAACTATGATAGTCGATATAAGACTTGTTTGTTATGTGTTGAAACAATGTTAATGTTTAATATTATCAATAAAAGGAAACACTTTTTGTATCCATGGTTATGAAACGATAATTCTGTTACAACACTCCCCGACGTTTCCGCCACGCTTTGTTGTTTTACGTGGTCGGGGTGTGACAGAAGAGTTGGTATCAGAGCCAATGGTTATAGGGAATTAGGTTATTAGTAATGCTTTGACCTAGACTATAACTTTTAGGACCCTAACGCAAGTAAACTTTGCGTTTAGATTTAAAAAAAAAACCGTCACCTATCCTTAGGTGATATCCACAACGAGAACACAATTTTCGAATCCGCTTTGAAAACTAATCATCTGTTCTAGGATGATTGATTACTAGGTTTTGAACCCTCTGTTGTAAGGTTTTGAACCGTTTAAGTTTTCAAATCTCGTCAAAGTTTGGGTCTAAATAGTGTGAACACGTGCAAACTGGAAGAGTGAGTGCCTGTACTCTGAGTTTTCTGTCTAAGGCTAGAGTGTTCATACAAATCCGCATAATCGGACCAGTCACTCTTACCTGGGAACTCTTGGGGTGAGTGTTCACTTATAGGCGAGCATGTCTTCACGATACATTATTTTTGACCTATTTACTTTGATTAGTCACTGCGTGTCGTTTGTTTGTTCAAGGTAACGAACGAATGATCACCTCCCTTGTGTTTTGTCGATGTTTTCAATACCTCTTTTGTTTTTCCTAATTTTCAACCTCACTCGAGTCTCTTGTTTCCTTGTTAGACAATGCCTCCTCGACGCGATGCTCGAACTTTTACTATTGAAGAAATCGCAGCCCTGGTTTCTCAGCAAGTGGCTGCTGTGCTTCCCGGTGTTGTAACCCAAGTCCACGAGATATACAACAACACCAATAATAACAACAATAATAACGCACAGTTTAAATTCAAGGATTTCAATTCTGCGAAGCCGCTTAGATTTTCTGGGTCGCAAGGAGCAACTGCGCTCCTGCAGTGGTTTGAGAGTATCGAGAGCACATTCAGACATGTGCAGTGTCCGAATGCGTGTAAGGTTGAATTTGCTTCGAGCGTGTTTGAGAAGCGAGCGCTTACCTGGTGCAATGGTATTATGCGCGACAGGGGTGCCGAAGTGGCGTTGGCACAAACATGGGAAGAGCTTCGGGCTCTCATGATGAAGGAGTTTTGTCCCCGTCACGAAATTCGGGCTTTGGAGCGAGAGTTTGACGATTTAAAGCAAGATGGGACTGAACACCGTGCGTACACGGATCGTTTTGAGGAACTCAGTCTATTGTGTCCCACCATGGTTACCCCTCTGGATAAAGCAATCGAGAGGTATATCGATGGTCTACCCGATTCTATTATGGAGATTGTGACCGGTGTTAATCCTACTACCCTTCGTCAAGCAATCGAGTTGTCTGCTACCCTGACTGAGACTCAAGTCATGAAGGGTAAACTCACCCGCAAGGATGATAAAAAGAAGGCGACTGATTCAGGGAAGGACAAGAAAAAGGGTAAGGGTAAGGAAGGTGAGACGTCGAAGAAATCGAGGAAGCGGAAGGGTGCCCAGAATTTTGCTGTTACAGCACAGACTGCTCAAAACCCGCAGAACCCACCGGCTCAGCCACCTACAAAGAAAGCGTATGCTGGTACCGCACTACATTGTACACGTTGCAACGGTCATCACGTTGCACAACAAGCTTGCAAGAAATGTACGTCGTGTGGTAAACTTGGGTATTTGGCCAATGTTTGTCGTCTGGGAAAGAATCAGGTTGCCCAGGTTCAAGCTCCGGTTCAGGGGAATGCTGTGAGATTCCCACCGGGTTCATGTTTTAATTGTGAGGAGTATGGTCACTTCCGCAACAACTGTCCGAGACTGGTGAATGCAAACGCGAATGCTAGCGCAAACTCGAATGCGAACATCAACGTCAATGTAAATCCCACTCACGGACGAGCGTACAACTTGAATGCCAACGAAGCGAGGGCAGACAACGAGGTTGTCAATGGTACGTTTCTTGTTAACAATCGACCTGCATCTATTCTTTTTTATTCTGGTGCCGATAGAAGTTTTGTTTCATTGTCATTTGAGCCTTTGCTTGAGACACCTAGAACTAAACTGAGGAAACCCTTATCTGTCGAAGTTGCTACTGGTAAACCTCTTGTTCTCGATTTTGTTATTCGTGATTGTCAGTTAAACCGTGATAACCATCTTTTTCCTATTGACCTCACGCCGATGCAACTTGGGAGTTTCGATATTATCGTGGGGATGGATTGGTTAACCAAACACCACGCTAAGGTGGTTTGTTTCGATAAGATTGTTCGTATTCCTTTGTCTTCTGGCGATGTTCTGGAGATTCATGGCGAGAAGCCATCTGGCGGTTTGAAGCTTATGTCGTGCACAAGGGCCCAAAGTTATTTGCGAAAAGGATATGTTGCTTTTCTGGCGCAAGTCACCGAGGAGAAAGACAAGAGCAAGAGTATTCAGGATATTCCGATTGTTCGGGATTATCTAGAGCTGTTTCCTGATGAACTGCTTGGTTTGCCTCCAGTTCGTCAAGTTGAGTTTCATATTGACCTTGTACCCAATGCCAACCTGATTGCAAAAACACCTTATCGTCTTGCACCATCGGAGATGCAAGAGTTAACAAAACAGCTCCAAGAGTTATCTGATAAAGGATTCATTCGACCGAGCTTTTCACCTTGGGGAGCTCCTGTCCTCTTCGTGAAAAAGAAAGATGGATCTTTTCGAATGTGTATCGATTATCATGAGCTTAATAAGCTCACCATCAAGAATCAATATCCCCTACCTTGAATTGATGATCTCTTCGACCAGCTGCAGGGTGCTTCATGCTTTTCCAAGATCGATCTGCGTTCTGGGTATCATCAACTTCGTGTTGTCGAAGAAGATATTCCCAAAACTGCTTTCCGCACAAGATATGGGCATTACGAGTTCACTGTCATGCCTTTTGGTTTGACGAATGCTCCAGCTATCTTTATGGACTTAATGAATAGAGTCTGCAAACCTTATTTGGACAATTTCATTATTGTGTTCATCGACGATATTCTCATTTATTCAAAGTCTCGAGCCGAGCACGAGCAACACCTTCGCTTAACATTGGAACTCCTGAAGAAGGAACAACTTTTTGCTAAATTCTCCAAGTGTGAATTCTGGCTTAAAGAAGTTCAATTCTTGGGTCATATAGTCAACGAGAAGGGTATTCATGTGGATCCATCCAAGATTGTTGCTATTAAGGACTGGAATACACCGACGACGCCTACGGAGATTCGATCTTTTCTTGGTCTTGCTGGTTATTATCGTCGATTCATTTCAAATTTCTCGAAGATTGCGGTTCCACTCACTGCTTTGACTCAGAAGAATAAGCCTTTTGAGTGGGGTTTTAAGCAAGAAGAAGTGTTCCAAACGCTGAAGCAGAAGTTATGTAATGCTCCTGTTCTATCTCTGCCCGAGGGAAGCGACGATTTCGTTGTCTATTGCGATGCATCCAACTTAGGCCTTGGTTGCGTCCTTATGCAACGAGGTAAAGTTATAGCATATGCATCTAGACAATTGAAAGTTCACGAGAAGAACTATACGACTCATGATCTTGAGTTAGGAGCTGTGGTTTTCGCGCTTAAAATCTGGAGACACTACCTCTATGGAACGAAGTGTGTGGTTTTCACAGACCACAAAAGTCTCCAGCATATTCTTAATCAGAAAGAGCTGAATATGAGGCAACGACGTTGGGTTGAACTCTTGAGCGATTACGATTGCGAGATTCGTTACCATCCTAGAAAGGCGAATGTCGTAGCCGATGCGCTTAGCCGAAAAGAGCGTGTCAAGCTTCATTCTGTTCAAATGCTATCTGATCTTCAAACTCGTGTTCTTCAAGCTCAGCAATTTTGTGTTTCACAAAATTTGATAGGTAATGAATTACCACGTCAACTTGAGCTTAAACTCAAAGCGAAAGACGATGGTTTGCTCTATTTTAAGGATAGTTTGTGGATTCTGAAACAAGACGATCTTCGCACCTTGGTAATGGACGAATCTCATAATTCTTGATATTCTATCCATCCTGGTGCTGATAAAATGTACAAGGATCTTCGTACTCAGTGCTGGTGGCCTGGTATAAAGAAGGATGTTGCCTTGTATGTATCGAAATGCCTAACTTGCCTCAAAGTCAAGGCCGAACATCAACGACCTTCTGGCTTGCTTGTACAACCAGAGATACCGGTTTGGAAGTGGGAGAGCATTGCGATGGATCTCATCACTAAGTTACCGCGTACGTCTAAAGGTCATGATGCTATTTGGGTTGTTATCGATCGATTAACGAAATCAGATCATTTCATTCCGATTCGCGAGGATCTATCTGCTGATAAACTTGCAAAGATTTATGTTGATGAGATTGTATCACGACATGGTGTTCCCTTGGATATCATCTCTGATCGTGACGCTCGATTTTCATCTCATTTCTGGAAGGCCATGCAATCTGCTTTGGGAACCCAACTGAATCTAAGCACTGCTTATCATCCCCAAACAGATGGTCAATCTGAGAGAATGATTCAAACTTTGGAGGATATGCTTAGAGCATGCGTGATAGACTTTGGTGGTAATTGGGATTCCCATCTGCCACTGATCGAGTTCTCTTACAACAATAGTTATCATACTAGCATTAATATGGTGCCATTCGAAGCTCTCTACGATCGAAAATGTCGTTCACTTGTCTGTTGGAATGAGACCGGTGGAGCTCAGCTTACTGGACCTGAGCTCGTTCTGGAAACAACAGACAAAATCAAGAAGATCCGCGATAATCCTGTGACAGCTCGAAACCGTCAAAAGAATTATGCGGATATGCGACGCAAGCCCTTAGAATTTCAAGTCGGAGATCATGTCCTACTCAAGGTTTCACCTTGGAAGGGAGTGGTGAGATTTGGAAAGAAGGGAAAACTTGCACCCCGATATGTTGGACCATTTAAGATCGCTGAAAGAATTGGAAAGGTTGCCTATCGACTAGAGCTACCTCCAGAGCTTGGAAATGTTCACCCGACTTTTCACGTGTCCAATTTGCGAAAGTGTTTAGCTGACGCTGATCTTCACATTCCTCTCGACGGGATCCTAATTGATGAAACGATGCACTTTGTCGAGAAACCCGTGGAGATAGTGGACCGTACTTTCAAACAGTTGAAGAACAAACGGATTCATTTGGTTAAAGTTTGTTGGGAGTCCAAATGTGGCCCAGAGTTTACTTGGGAACATAAGGACCAAATGAAGGCGAAATATCCGCATTTGTTTTCATAAGCTTCCTCTAGTTAAAATTTCGGGACGAAATTTTCTGAAGTAGGGGAGACTGTGACAACTGTACTCTATAATCGATGTACGATGTAAAACAATGTTGATTATTAATAAAACAATGTGATTTGGTGTTATTATATGCTTTTTGGTGTTATTATGTGTGTAATTGTGTTTGGTGATTTTTCAATTCGATTCGATTCCGATTTAAAGCTTTAAATCACTTTCTGGAAGGTTATACGCGCACTGATGCGTAAATATAACCAGTTTAATGCAACAAACACTCCAGGATAGTGAAATAAGCTTAACATATCTTAAATAACCTCCACATAACTTAGAAGTAAGTTTTGGATGGTTTGGTGTGTTGAAATCAAGTTTGTTCGATCGTAGGGACTATTTGTGTCAAATTGCGAAACTATACCGATTTATATAGTAATGAACATTCCGGAACTTGATCATAAGTTAAACAACCCTAAATATCCTTTACATATCTTAGAAATAGTCATTAGAGGGGTTCGGTATGCTAAAATAAAGTTTATTGATCAATAGGGACTAAAAGCGTCAAAAAGTGCACAAGTTTGCACTTTCGCGCATATCTTACGTTCTGAACACATCTGGACATCCAAAAATTTGTGTGATCATTAAAATATTATGTTTTAATGATTGGCTTGTCAAAAATCCATTCGTCGCGCAATTTGGACCGTTTTTACGTCCGTTACGGCTTCCGTCGTAATTAACCGAACAACACAACCGTACAACCAAACGAACCGACATCCGAGATATTTTTGAGCATGTTTTGAGTTCCCTATACTTTAACTTCACTTTAGAGCTTTGAAATGGGGTTAACGGGGCTTAAACGTGTCAAAAATGCATCGAAAACGAAGTTTAAAGCTGCAGGGGCCTGTTTTGCCATTTTTCAAACTTTGCTGGTCTGCATGGTCCTTACGGACCGTAAGGGTGAGGACCATACGGTCCATAAGCATGTCCCAGATCAGCAAATTAGTGTTAACAGCCTGTTAACAGTTGTTACACACGCATAACTCACTTCCACATGTTATTTCATGATGCTAGGGGGCCATTTTGATGTATCCTTAGTATTGTAACACATGTATGGGTGAGATTCAAGCTCAGTTTATGAGAAACGATCCTAATGGTGGTCCATTTCCTACAAATACCCACCATAATTTCACTTCTTCCTCACAAAAGTCTGATCTAAAGTGCTCTAAGTTGAAGCCCTTGCTTCATACCTGAGCTATTTGGATCAAGATTAGCTTGCGGGGACCTCCTGTAAGTATTCTTTCGTTCTTTTCATTCGTTAAAGTGAAAATGCGTTTGACTTTCTGCATTGACCAGTTTATGGTCAACGCGAAGTTCGTTTGAACTTCATAACGTGAGCGTAATCATGATGGTTATAGTCCCTTGTGACTATACCTACTGATTACCACGTTATCTAGGCTCAGTGACGAGTCGAAGTTTCGGCCAAAATGCGCATTTACACGTATTTTGTAACCAAACTACTCTAGGATATCAAAACCGTTTCTTTTGATATCCAAACCTGTTTTCTAACTTAACTAAACATGTTCTAGCATGTTTAGCTCATCACTTTTTAGTTTAGTGCTTGTGTAGAGTCGTAAGTCAAGCGGACTAAACACCCGCTTAGACTTTCGAACATGACCCGTTTGGTCGATCTTAGGATCCAACCAAACATGTTTAGTGACCATAGTATCATAGGGAATAACCTTTCCGAGGTTATACCTTATGGTCACCTAGTTTAGGTAGTTGTATGATAAGTAGATTATATGCCATAGGTAAATTACCAAAATACCCTTTTCATGTATAATTGGTAATTAAGCTTATGTAACCTAAACTTTTGTACATAACCAATTATACAACTTGATAAAACATGTATTGGCATATAATACTTGTCATAGGACTAGTTAGACGTCTCGAACGCGCTTCGCGCGCACGACGCGTTAAAGCAGCGTAAGCTACCTTAATGGGTCACGATGGGTTGAAAGCACTTAGGTTAGGTTTCATTTAGGATTTAGGCTTTGTTAAACCGTATCACATGAGTTCCAACACTCATTTGGTTTACAAGACCTCATTCTGTCCGATCTTCCGATTTAGTCGTCTATTGTTTGACTGGTGATTCGATTACTAGGTGCTGCTTGAATTCTCTGGTTTACTCGAGTTTGTTGAAATTCTATTGATTGAGGATACCTTGCACTACATGTGAGTACATAGTTCCCCTATTTTACTATTTTCAATTGTTTTGGGGTGATTCATATGTACTAAATGTTTTCAAGGTTTGAACGATGATTTCAAAAACGATTAAGAACGATTTATACTAAACTAATAACGATTTAGATAATGTGAACGAACTTGTTGGTTGTAGTTACATAACGAACGACATTCATTAATTTTGGCCAAACCGACCAGTATTAGGTTATGGTACCATAGGATCTGACAAATCCCGTTATTGCACTATACCAATGGTTATGTGTGGGTGTTGTGGGTAACGACTGAATCTGATGTTAATTAACTTACCCTTTGGTGGTTTGTTAATGCGAGAAGCGAGAAGCAAGGTAGTCGAGTCACGAAGGTTTGAATGTTATTAGCGAGACGACCATATATAAGTTTTCACAATTTAAAACGAGGATGATCTAAACGATTTAAACGATATGTAAACGATTTGGAAACGATATGTAAACGATTTGGAAACGGCTTGGAAACGATGTTAAACGATTCGGGTAAACGATTGGTTTTTGGTTAAGTGTTTAGATAACGGGACGGGTGTGATATGGTGAAAACATGGTAGATACGCCGCTGGTACTTCTTATATATAAATGTTTTCAACATATTACATGTCGTGGCGTTATTTAGTTCACTTGGGTAAACGATAGTGGAACGATGTCACACAACGATGTTTTCGAAGTAATATACGAGTTTTATTAACAAGTTTTTACGAGATGTTATACAAGATGGTTTTCTAAAACAAAATATTTTTGGGTTAAGAAGCATGGCTACGAGATTTTATAAACTATAACCCATTTGGTTTGAGTTGGTTAATTATGTTGCAATACGCTTTTCAAAACGAGGTTTATATTTCGAATCTTGAAGTCTAATAAAGTACTTCAACATGTAAACGAAGCCATGATTCCGATACTCTTATAAAACCTATGTACTCGCCAGCATTTCTTTGCTGACTTTGTTTTTACATATGTTTCAGGTGTTGTTGCTTGATTGACGTTCTAGGATGCATGCGTCACATAGGATCTGGACGAGGCCTTAATGACATAAAACTATGATAGTCAATATAAGACTTGTTTGTTATGCGTTGAAACAATGTTAATGTTTAATATTATCAATAAAACGAAACACTTTTTGAATCCATGGTTATGAAACGATAATTCTGTTACAACACTCCCCGATGTTTCCTCCATGCTTTGTTATTTTACGTGGTCGGGGTGTGACACTTTGTTACGAACAACAACTCCTCGATCGTCTCTTTTGCACTTGAATACCGACTTGGTGTTTATCTTCCTGTGACCATCAGGCAAATCTACCAACTTCCACACGCCCAACTTCTCAAACTGGCTTAGCTCCTCTTGTATAGCATTGACCCAGGAATCTTCAGTAAGTGCCTCCTTATAAGTTCTCGGTTCGATCTGCGAAATAAAACAACTTAGTGAAAACTCAGTTTGTAAAGGAGCAACTTTTGAATAAAAACCCATAAGCCCTTGATCAAGTTGTCTTCTAGTACGAACACCTAACTGTAATTCTCCTATTATCAGCTCCTCTGGGTGACATGAAAGAGTTCGAGGCATCACCTCACCTGGAACATCTACCTCACCTTCCAAATTTGTGACATTTTCATTTGCATCTTGTTCACCGACTGGAATTGTTTGACTTGAGATCTGAATCTGCTCCCCCTTAGAATCTGAATCACCATGATAAAAAACAGGCATGTTATCAGATTCTAGATTATCATTGACTGCCGTCTGATTATCAGGAACATGTTGTTGTTCTGAAGATTGTTGAATATCATCATGTTCACCAGCATTGCTTGGACCGGCTTCATCATCATTCGAAGCTTGTTGTTGAAGAATGAAAGTTTCTGCTGGGAATCTTTCCTGCGATGACTCATACTCTCTTAGAATATCCAACTCATCAAAGAAATCTTGTTCTTCTTGTTCTTCTTCTTCCTCCACGTCAAACGAATCCCATAAAATATCATAATTAAAACGCCATGAGTCGCCTGGATTCTGCGGTGGCATGGTATAACCTTGACACTCTACATTGTTTGCTTCAATAATCCACTTTAAACTTGGAACAAAGACTCGTTTCAAAGGACTTAAGTAACCGACAAATATTCCCTCGATACTCTTTGGACCAAATTTACCATTAGGTTCTATAACCGTGCAGGGAGACCCAAACGGTTCTAGATGCTTCAGATTCGGTTTGCGGTTGTTGATCAGCTCAAAACATGTCTTGTTGAATTTCTTCACTGTAAGAACCCGGTTGAGTGTATAGCATGCGGCTGACACTGCTTCTGCCCAAAAATTCACTGGTAGCTTTGAATCAGCAAGCATCATCCTGGCCGTTTCGATTAGTGTCCTGTTCTTACGTTCTGCTACTCCATTTTGCTGTGGAGTGTACGGAGCACTAAATTCATGCAATATACCTCTTTCATCACAATATTCTTCCATCTTGTTGTTCTTAAACTCAGTACCATTGTCACTTCTGATTCTTCTAATGCGCCTTTGGTACACATTTTCAATTTTTCTGAACAACGACATCAAACTCTCAAACATCTCATCTTTTGTCTTCAAAAATGATACCCACGAAAATCTAGAATAGTCATCTGTTACTACAAGACAATAGAGATCACCAGTTATACTTTTGACATTCACTAGACCAAAAAGATCCATATGAAGTCTCTCTAACGGTCTTGAGACTGAGTTGACATTCTTTTGAGGGTGTGATTTCTTTTTCTGTTTACCTCTGACACAACTAATACACTCCCCCTCAAGATGGAAACCTTTTATATGAACACCAGTTACTAAATCATTGTGCACCAGGTGATTCATTTTTCTCAAGTGAATATGTCCATCTTTCGATGCCATAACCGTGATTCTTTTTCCGTTGCTCTTGACATAAAACAATGAGCTTGGCCCGTGGTTGTAGTTGCTATACTCATGTCCAACACGTACAAATCATTGACTCTGGGTGCTCTCATGATAATCCATTCTTCAGGAACAACAAATCCTGGTTTCAAGATCAAACATTCTTTGTCTGTGAAGTGCGTTGTATACATACGATCATAGATTTGAGAAATACTTAGAAGATTGTTCTCCAGCTCGGCGATGTAATTCACTCTTTCAAACGTTACAATACCATTCGATAAAGTTCCTTCTCCAACTATTCTACCACCTTGCTTACCTGCAAATCCCACATAACCTCCATTGAATCCTCTGACATCGTACAGTAAGGTCTTCTTCCCCGTCATCTGCCGAGAAGCTCCACTATCCATAATCCATCGTGAAACGGATCTTGGAAGCTCCTGCACAAATCACAAACAATTAGTTAGATTTGGATGCCACCCAAGCCTCTTTTGACTCAGGTAACTTGACTTTGATGTGAGTTTTTATAGTGTAAAGTGGCGGAAAATTTTTATCATTCATCTTCAAGCTTCCTTTAGACCCAATCTCAACCTCTTTGAATAAGACGAAATCATTTTTAGGAGGTTGACCAGATGATTGGTCTTTCTTTGGAACATTCTTCTTCTCAGAACCACTAGACTCTGGTTTTTCAAGTTTTTCATAATAGTCCAAAGGAACATCGATTTTGACCTGTGTGGTCGAAAATGGTTGTTTAACTGACTCTGAAACCTTTGGTTTTGGAAGATTTTATTTCTTTTCAACTGATTTTGGCTTCCATATTTGTTGAGGCGACGCAACCCGTTTGTAAAACTTGTCATTTTTAGTTACCACATTCTTTACGGGTTCATTTTTCTTAACTGATTCTTTGACAGATTCAGTTTTAACTTTTGTGACTTCATTTTTCTTCTTTAAAATCTGTTTTTCAACAAACATTGGGGCCTTTCCCTTTGCATCATCTTTCTTTTTCAGATTCATCACAACTTCAGTCTTAGGCTTCAAGTTGGTACACTTTCATGCAATATGCCCAACTTGATTGCATTTGAAGCATGTTCGAGTATCAACTACTCGACTAGTACCTTCAAACTGAGGCTGTGAAGCCTTCTTCTCAAAAAATTCTTCATTTGATTTTGAAAAAAATTCAGATTCTTCGTCAGAAAGTGAACTTGAACTATTCACAAACACCTTTTTCTCCACAAACTTCTTATTTTGAAAGTTTCTTCTTTGATTGTACTTACCACCCTGAAAACCACTCGACCATCTGTTCTGATTGTTGTTATAAAAATGTGGTGGTACAACAGGTTTTTTTTCTAGTAAGCTTTATCTTTCTCAAAGTTCAATTGCCTCTTTGCTTGTTTTAAACCTTCAATTTCAGACACATCAATCTCAACCAATTTGAAAACATTTTTCAATTTGCCCACATTCACATTTTCCAATGGAAAATCTTGATCCAAATACAACTTATCAGATCCAACCATCTTGTACATCACAGGACTCGGTTCATCACCTAAGTTGTTTTTGGTTTTTGATTTTGGAATGTACTTATCCAGAAAACATTCATCATCCTCCACTGAATCACTATCAGACTTCAAAACATTTTCAACAACATTTTTAACCACTTGAGACTGAATACTATCATCAGATGATGATCAAGTGTATGTGACATCAATTGTGTCTGGAAGTTTAATCTCATCTATCTCATCATCATGAACCAAACCTGATTGTTTCTTTGAATAATTGTTTAAAACTGGTGGTGGAACCTGATCAAACCCAACCCCAGTTCCATCTGAGTAAACATCTTCGCCTGCTTTGTTTTTCCCGATGGGTTTGGGAACAATGTGTTGTAAAACAAAGCTTGCAGAATTGTAACTGGTTAATTTTAGATTGATGCTCTCATTCTCAATCTTAGCTTCTTCAAACTGAAGCTTCAACTTAGCAATTTCATCCAGTTGTTGGTTGATTAGCTCTTCTTTAACTCTAAGAACACCTTTTAATTGCACATTTTCTGTACTAGTTTTACCATTTCTATCATCAGAATCTTTTACCGTTCGTTTTAGTTTCTCAAAATTTTCTGAAATTTTACGGTTTTCAAGAATAAACTTTTCGTTTTCTTTCCTGATTCGTTCTACTTCAATTTTATCATTTTCGATTTTCTCAGTTAACTCTTTTAATCGGTCGTTTGAAGCTTTCAGTATTCTGTCACGGTTTAAGATCTAATCCTCAACGTCTCTGACTCATTTTGTCAGTTTTTCGATCTTTTCACCACTGTGATAAGTAATTGTACTACAAACCTTGCAGTCTTTCATGCAATTTTTGCAGTCGCTCTCAGTGTTAACCTTCTTACCTGACTCTTTGTGTGAATCAGTTGGACTGACCTTGCTTTTAGACTCAGTTTTGGACTTAGAGTCTACCTCAAGCTCTTTTGCTGCAAACACTTTGTCAGCCATCTTCTTCAAATTTTCTGCAGTAAACTCTTGTGACGTGTCTATAATTCCGTCATCAATTTTCTTTGACTGCTGCTCTTTCTCTATTTCTTTTTCCTTTTCTTCAGCTTCTCCTCTTCCCCACCACTTTCTCAGTTTGGCTTCTTCTTCCTCAGCAATTTGTTTGGTGAGAACCTCAACATCAATGGTTTTTGAATCAATAGCTATGTTACCATTTGGATCTAGGTAACATTCTCTATCAGCATCCCATTTTTTTGCTATTTTTGCTTCTTTGTAAATTATAGACATTCTAAGCATTCTGTCTACAGCTTTTGCCTTCCTATTGATGTATTTCTGTTCTTCATTTCTGTTATCTTTGAAAGGAACTTCTTTTATCACAGCAAACACATAGCCTACTGCATCCTCCTCTGGTAGCAGTTCACTCCAATCAAAACCTTCGTCATCATGAATAACAGCAAGAGCTCTTGATTTTTCTTTGGGGGTATCTTCAAGCTGCTTCATTCTGGGAGGTTCAAATTTGTTCTGATGATAGATTGCTCTTTTGTAATAATCCTCTCAAAAAGGATTTGCAGTATCATCAGTGTAAGCATTTCTGCATTCACGCTTAAAATGACCTTTCTTTTTACATTTAAAGCACGTGACTTTTGACTTGTCAAAGCCTAACTTGGTAGAAGGTCCACCAATAGATTGTCTTCCAGTAATCTCCATGAATCGCTGCGCTCTTCTCACTGCACTCGCCGTACACCACCTTATATCGATCAACTCCATCTCCTCAGGGTCGATCTGATCGTAGTCTTCCTTTGTTAGGTTGGTGTTACCTATCTTTCCTTCAACGAGACTTTCGTACGATTCTAACACAGACGCTAAAAACACCATCTGTTGTTTTGCTGATTCCTCACTAAAATTTTGTGCATTCTTCAGATCTACAACAATATTACACTTGAATAGATTCTTTGGAACAGATTGGCTTGGAGTTGTTGATGAAGAACCACTATGAAAACCACTGCTCAGACTCTCTTGATTGGTCTTGTAAGAACCTTCAGCTGAGAAAGCTGTTTTTGGAGACACATTCTTCGGTATCCCATCACCTCTGTAATACAACCCAATATTTTGCTGATATGTGGAATGATTGACTTTGAATGATTTCTTGATCTCCAGCTCATGACTCTCCAGTCTTTCAATTAACAGATCAATTGTTAGTTTCTCGAACTCGATTGTATTCTTCAACATCAATGCAAAGTATTGCCATTCTTGTTCATCCGGCAAAGAATCAAACAGCTTGTCAACCAGTTCTTCACGAGAATAAATGATTCCATGTCTTTCCAGCTCCATCTTCAGATGTCCAAATCTCTCAATCATCTTAGAAACACACTCATTTTTCAAAAAACCAAAAATATCAAATTCTTTTCTTAGCAACTTCTTTTTGTTTTTTACTATCTCTGCACTACCCTCACATTTTATTTTCAATTTAGCCCATAGATCTTTCGAATTTGTGTACTCAATTAGTGCTATTATGTCATCTCTCACAGACTGATGAATCAATGCAATGCATTTTTGTTCAGCAACATATCTATCTACATCCTCAGTTTCTGTCAAGTTTTCATAATCCAATCTTTCCATAGTGAAACCATTCTTCAACATCTTCCAACTTGGATATGCAAACGCCTTTAGCCATTCTTCAAACTTCTTAGCCCATTTATTATAATCTTCAATCGCCATCAGCTTGGGAGGTTTGTTGTATGTCCCATAAGCACTCTCCACACTTAAAGCATCAGACAAAGTTTACTTCGGACTCGGGTTTGTTGGAGCATTCCCATTGGTGTTGTTTGATGTGTCATCTCCAGAACTACCAGTGAAACCAAAACTGAACGGATTCATAAACTTATCCATTTTTCAAGTACCTGAAACACTAAACAAACACTTAGAAAATTTTTTGGATTTTAAAAACAGCAATTTCAATCGAAAACAGTTTAAGCGAAATCACTTCAAGCGAAATTAGGTAGTTTTCAAGCGGAATCAACTTTTGGAGCGGAATAGCTGATTTCGCTTGAACACTCAAGCGGAATTTGATTTCGTTTGAAAAACAACAGCACTTTCAAGCGGAATAAGTGATTCCGTTTGAAATAACACAGTAGATTCAAGCGAAAAAAGATGGTACGTTCAAGCGGAATTAGGTTTTAGTTCATTTTTTATCAGATTTAGTCCGAATTTTAGTCTGATTCTTTCAAGGATTAGTTAAAACAGTGTTCCGCGTGATATATTAGAGTTTCAGACCATTTTGTCCGTTAAATTTTGTTGAAATCAGAAAAGAATTAGTAGAAGAGAGAGAATCCGGCGAAATCAAGCTGAATTGGTATGAACTCCTCGTCCTGAGCTCTGATACCACTTGTTGGATCGTCGTGTGACCCTAATGAGTCAATCTGAGTAGTTCATCATCAAAAACAAAGGCGGAATCAATGTAAATGATGTCAACACAGCTTGATACTTTCTAATCTTTATCTATTACTGATTTCCTGAGCTTTTACAGATCTGATTACAATTCGGCAGCACCTCGGCTCTCAAACAATAACTTCTAATTCCGCTTCAAATGACACAAGGCATCACATATTTATAGGCCTCATGATTCCGCTTGAAACTGCTCCAAGCGGAATTAACATGTTGGTTCAAGCGGAATTACCTATAAACACAAATTCTTGAATTTCGTGCCCTGATCTAACTCATACAATACAAGACTCAATAAAGACGAAGTTAACAGACATCAGTGCACCAACATAGGTTACGTTACCGATTCTTCCCTGACTGTTGAATGGTCCATCGTGACGTCAGTTAAGCTCGCCATGCTTACCAAGTGTTCCACACCCTCCCAGGGTGAGACTTTCAACATGATACGATTGCCTACAGCGATCTTCCAGCGTTTCCCAAGTTTATCAGCTTTCCTGACGGTCACGCGTTGCCGCCAATCAACTCCCGATCCAAACAATCTTCCCAAGAGTTTCGAGTACCAGTCCTGGACCAGTAATTAAGTTGTCAGCCATCTCAGTCTAACAAGAAGGTTGGCAGTATTGTCTATGTAATGCCTCAACAGAGCCGTCTGGTTACCAAAATGATAACTGCCACAGTAGTACTCATCCATAGGTAAGAGTCCTTCAAATTTGCACCAAAGCCAGTCACACACATGCTCGCAGCATGTCTTCAAGTGCTAGGAGAGTTCGTTCTCTCTGATCGTTTGTCCAACGACAATAAGTAATGCTCTGATCCTGACGTGAGCCAAGGGTGTTGTGTATTGCCTGACACAAATCATGCACAGATCAAATTCAGAGGTAACAGGAGTTGGCACCTCGTGCCCAAATAGCCGCCTCCCTCAAAGGAATGTTCACAAGCTGTGAAGATTCGTCAGTTCACAAGGGTGTACTGGTTACATGAGACAGTCTTGATCACCCAGGTGATATTGCTTCTGTTTCGGGTTGTAAGTAGACTAGCAACAAGATCCATGACAGACTGTTCTCATTCTCATATGGGTGTTTCTGATTGCTGATACTCCATCTTGACTTTCCCACAAGTCAACATCATTCACGCATATTACTAGGTGGGCCTTCACGCCCGATCACCAATGCAAGATCTATGGATCCTAATATCTCTCATCATAACCCAGACGAGTAGAATATCAAGGCCGGTGTGCTTCGTTCAACCCGCGTTTCCCTACAGTTGCCGTATAATGAGACCCGCATTCGTTCCATGAGGTAGCGAATATCGTCCGACCTGTCAATGGTTGCTCCTCCATGCCCCACATGGGTTTAACTTGCAAGTTATGTTCCTTCAGTTCTCCAGTTTGAACAGAGAGAGTCTGATCAAGTAACTTAGAGTTGATAGTGAGTTGCATAGCTCGTGCACGTTCTGGTTTCACAATTGCACTCATTCCAAAGTTCCATCCAGCGGTGTCATTGGTTGATTTAGCTCTTTCGATCATAGATACACGGGAGGCCCTTGTGATCGGTCTAGGTAATGCATTTGGTACCGCCCAAGTAATGCCCCCAATTAAATCTAAAGCCACGGTTTCCACCCCAGGTTGCGACGCGTGTAAATCTTCTTGTAAACCCATCGAGTAAGTTATTACTTTCTTCGTGTTACGTCGGCGTGTAACTGGGACTCTGATTCGAACCGTCATGGTATACCACTAAGTCACCTGCACCCTCGGGTAAAGACGATGCTCAATGCATTGTAGAGTTGAACTCCAAAAGCTAAAAGCACGTTCTCCTGTTTTGTCTTCCACGAACACAGCACCCTGCTGTGCTAAAGAGGTTTAAACTGCGTGATCTTCGAAAATCCGGTGATGAATCTACGATAGTATCCAGCGAAACCAAGAAATCGCTGCATCCCCGAAGGAATCCTTGGTGTCGATCAGTTTCTAGCAAAATGGATCCTAGCAAGATCCACGTGTATTCTCACTTCATTGGTTACGTGGTCAAATGCATCTCTCGAATCTAGATGTTACACTAAACAAGACTTTGCACGTAATAGCTCGTCCCTCAGGAGCCCTAAAATAAGATACAGATTTCTCCTATGATGCTCCTTTCTCCTGGAAATGATTCAACACGTTGTCAATAAGCATAGTCGATTCATGTGATCCATACAGCTGCCGGTGTGATGATTAGCCCAGAGGTTTTGGAATACAACGTCGCAATGGCCACCCTGCGTCTGATATGCTGTTGTAGGAACATTCTCCCCTCTGGACTCCCATCTGATGATAGTTCATTCTTTAGTTATTCCTCGAATGGAAGCTTGACCCTCGCACTGGTAGACATGTTGCTAACACATAATCGAGGCAAACGGTTCTTAACTGTCTCCTTGTTAAGTTCTAGATAATCAGTACACATACGAAAAGGCTTATCTTCAAGGATATAACTGGGGCTCCCCAAAGCAAAAAGCTAGGTCTGACAAACTCCGGTCCAGTATTTCCTGTAGTTTATTTAACAGTTCTTGCAACCCTCCTGTGCATAATGGTACAATGTACGAGTATTCAGAGTTGCCTCTGTCATGAGATCAACTGAGATTCTGACTAATAGTTGTGCAAGTAAATCTGAAAGTTCCTCGAGTAGCACACCGAGAGGAGTCACGAACAATTGGTGGATCCCCGATCCTATTTTCCTTAGCCTGACAATCAGAAACGGTTGCTAACATAGCGGAGTAATCCCTCCGTAAACACTTATGGGCCTTCATTGATGAAATGATGCTAATCTTTACACTACTCTGACACCCTAGGTCAGGCGATGATTCCCCACTAGGGAGAGGGATACACAAAAATTTCTCCTTACTGGGTGTATCTACGCGATATCTGGATAACCAATCCACACTAACTACTGCGTCGAAACCATCAAGGATAGTAGAAAGAAGGTCGATGTCGGACACTTGTCCCTCAAGGTCAAGTTTACATCCCTGCAAACATATTTCCCCTTGACATAGCACTAGCCGAGTCCACGACGGTTTCGGTTTTGAAAAGCATCAGGGTAAATAGAAAAATGACGAAGCGATTAGCTACCCATACAAGCTACCATGTTGTTATTACGCCTGGCGTCTTCTACGCTGATCCTAAATGCCCCTCTACGAGCACTACCACCAGTGTTGTTGTTACGGTCGCGTGGATCTCCCAATTCTGTCATTATTCCCTTGGTTGTTGACATTTTGACATAACAACAGTCAATCCCTGTCGAAGTCACCTTCGTCTCCATACTGTAAGCTATGCTTATGAGCACCTCGATTTCGTCGTGGCTGTTGCTTCTCCTATCGCTGCTTCCAACAGGGTACATCTTTCACATTCCGTGTCACGTACTAAGGCTCTACCCACTGCGTGGGTAGTTACATTCTCCATTCTATAGTCAATTGTCATTGTTCCTGTCCCAATTGATTCGTAAGAGTTGACTCCCATAAGTCGCTGACTAGGGTTAAGGATTTGATTGTAGTCAATTCGCTGGTGTTCGTTGCCGGTAATCAGGGTTATCCAAATACCGGGACCGGTAAAGTACTACGCTCATCCTCTTGTCCATCGATCTAGCAAGTTAATTGAGTAATACATGGTATGTTACGAGAGTGTTGCAGAAGTGATCGCACTTCGGGATCTAAGATGTCGATACATGAGTTCCAGCAACGAAGCGGAGTAAGAAAGGTATAGACAAATCATTAACGCTGTAGCATCCAACTCAGGGACGTTCATACAAGCACCTAACATTCTACACAGTTTGCTAGGCGTTCAGATGGGTGTTCAGGTAATACTCGATAGCATCAAGATTCATAAGGATTCAGGGAGATATGAAAAGATCATGTTTGAGTAGGAGACAATCACTGTTACGACTCCTATAGACTGTTGTGTTTCACATCGATCAAATAACAGAACAGAACCCCTTTTTCACTTGTTAAGCCTCACTGGGACTCGCATGCACCCCACATTATTATTATGTGTGCACCCACAATAATATTGTGATTTGCATGCTCATCTCAGCTCCTCCTAACTCATGTCAATGGTTCCTCTAACTCAAATGTCAACAGAGGTTATCAAGATGATAAATCACAAGAATGTAAGGACAATGACATGCTATCCACGCATCATATGTAAGCAAGCAATTCATGTAATCATGCTATAGTGACGAGTGTGTGTTTATATGCTACACCATACACAAATGTAAGCTACTCATGTAATGTATACCACAAGTGAAAAGACGAACCTTACAATCTGAAGCTGAGTGTCATGGTCGTATTCGCATATTCAGAACTGTTCGGTTATAGTCCGGTTTTATAAAAACATCTTTAAAACCAAGTTCACTATAACCAGTGGCTCTGATACCAAACTGTCACACCCCCAAAATACCACCTAGGGAATACCCCTGTTAGGCGTGTGACGTACCAACAATGAGCCACTAATCATGTTGAACTCATACAAGTTTGTAAATGAAATTCTCATTTATTAAAAAAATATCAATAGTATGCTTAGATAAAACCCAACATGTTCAGCGGAAGTAAATAATAAACCAAAGTTAAACTGTTTCAAAACCAATGTATAGTATCAAGAATGCAATCACATGAATCCCTTCAGTCGACCCATGACCACTCCAGCTACTCCAGACAGCAAGTTCCCAAATCCAAGATATCTAACGACCTGCGAGCATGCAACAAGTGTATCAGACAAAGCTGGTGAGTTCATAGTTTGTGAAAATGTTAGTTACCAAGTGTTTAGTTCAGTTCATTGCATGTAATGTAGATAATAACCAAAGTACCACACAAGATGGCTACCAGATTGTGCATGTCCCCATTGCCCCCTATATAAGCAATGGTCATGATTTAAGGACATTAGTTCACACCCGTCCTCCCCGGTACTGTGTGAGGTTGCTAAGCCTAATAGCGCTATCAACTAACACCCCGTTACCTCCCCGGTAACTATTTGGTATAAGATGGGACTTAAAGAGATAGGAAAAGGTGTATTATCTAACATTCACGTTTTAATTCAAGACTTGTGATTTACCCAAAAACCCATCCCTCTCAGGGATACCCAAGACTGTCCCAACCACCGGGACGCATGCTCAAGAGATGAACTCACCTTAGGTTGCTCGGTATGTTATGTTACGTTACCCGTTCCAAATTGACCGACCATACCCTATCATGGTTATCAATGACAAATTAGTTTCGTAATACATAGATTGCATACTTTTCATACATGTTATACCAATAACATACAAGAACTACACATCTCATCATACAAGTCGTAATAGTTACTCATGCAACTTATCCATACATTGTCATCGTGTACGCACATAACGGTTATTCATGCCGCGTATAGGTTTATATTGCAAGTCCATGTCATATATATATATAAAAATGCATAACAGTTCATAATATCCAATAACTTGCACGCAACAGAAACAATCTACACATAGCGCATTGTCGGCACTCATGTCCCATACAAAAATTCCTAGCACAAGTCCATGGTTCGAGTAACAGTTTCACAGCCTATTGCGTTGTTCGACACAGTGTGCGGCCCAATCAGTCTGAGAGTCCAATATACTAGTGTGCAATCCAGTTATGAGTGTGTGCGACGTGTTCTGTTTGTGCGTTTCATGTTTGGCCCGGCCCACATCACTCCGCAGCCCAAGCCAATCTATTATAACCATTAAACCCACAACTTCAATTCATCCTTAACAGTTTCGTTACCATCATTCGAAATTAACTCCTAACCCTTATTACCACAATTACAATGAACATACAAACCTCATTCCAATCTAACCTACGCATATCATTCAGTAGCTAGGGACAAGATTTTTTCACAATAATCACCCATAATTTGTGCATAAATACTCTAGGGTATCAACATTGAGATAAAGTTATAGTATCAGATTCATCATTTAATTCAAGTTCAACAATGGCACCCACTATCGTTCTGATCACAGTGTCATTCGTATCAATTCGAGTATCACGTTTCACTCTTTACATACTTTAATCATCATGTGGGTCATGATCATGAGTTGAATCATCACATAAGTTTTATTCTAAATCATGCTAAGCATCTTAATCATTCAATCATGACCCCATCAGATTAAACCCACACACACACACACACACACACACACACACACACACACATATATATATATATATATATATATATATATATATATATACATCGACATTAATAAGTTGCCCATATATTAAGCTATTAACAATCACATGTCAACTGACAATTATCGTGCAACTTGAAACATAATGGCCGACTACATGGAGTGATCATTATCAAATTGGCTGCACTTTCAATACTTATCACATGTGCTAATGTTACAAGATATTTGGCCCACAAAACAAAGCAAATAATGATATAATGATATTACCAACCAAATCACTCGATCCAAATATTAAGTAACAGGTATAGAAAAACACCATTATATAAATCTATGCATTAGAACATCATGGTACTCATTATTCATGCATGTAAACATGGTTACCTGAATACAAGAGGAGAAGAGGGCTTCGATACAAAAGGGGGGTGCCGTCAAGTTATTCAAGAGAGGTAAGGAGGGAACTAGGGTTTGCAATCTTGTATGAAATATGGTTATATGAGATTATGTAAGGCATCAAGCATTGACATGAGGTATTTAACATATAAGGGGGCTTGGGTCAGTTCGGTTTTGGGCTTAAAATTCATGGGCCCGAACGATTGTGAGAATGGTGCGGCCTTAGGCCCAAGTGTGTGGCTCGGGTATGAGGTGTAGCCCATTAACGTTAAACATAGACATGTAACATTTAAAAATTTCGTTTCCTAAACTTTCTTATCAATCAAATATAACCGTACATCCAATCATTCATATGTCGTACGCAACTAAAATCAAATAATTATTTAAACGGTTCATTCAGTACCCACACTTCAAGCATCGAAGGAACTAGAGAAGTATTGAAAACACGGGTTGTCACATCATCCCCCACTTGAAAGAAATTTCGTCCCGAACCCAAAACGGCTAGATGTTAAATCAGGATGACTGTGGATTTTCCGCGGGTGCCACATCATCCCCAACTTGAACGTGAATTTCATCCCGAAATTCATCAGTAGTACCAGAATTAGATTGGTCATCAGGAAAAAGTCGACTTGAGTTTCATCTGATCCTCGCGCCCCCACGTGAACTCCGGTCCACGTCTTGAGTTCCAACGAACTCTCACAATCAGGATACGACTATGTTTACGCACCTTTACCTCCCGGTCCATGATCTCTACAGGTTCTTTGACAAACTTTAATTTTTCGTCAATGTTGAGCTCTTTGAAACGGCACAATCAGTGTTTCATCAGACAAACACTTCTTTAGTTGCGAAACATGAAAGACAATCATGAGTGTTACCCAGCTCAGCAGGTAACTCAAGTTTGTAGGTTACATTACCGATTCTTCCCTGACTGTTGAATGGTCCATCGTGACGTCAGTTAAGCTCGCCAAGCTTCCCAAGTGTTCCACACCCTCCCAGGGTGACACTTTCAACATGCTACGATCGCCTACAGCGATCTTCCAGCGTTTCCTAAGTTTATCAGCTTTCCTGATGGTCACGCGTTGCCTCCAATCAACTCCCGATCCAAACAATCTTCCCAAGAGTTTCGAGTACCAGTCCTGGACCAGTAATTAAGTTGTCAGCCATCTCAGTCTAACAAGAAGGTTGGCAGTATTGTCTATGTAATGCCTCAACAGAGCTGTCTGGTTACCAAAATGATAACTGCCACAGTAGTACTCATCCATAGGTAAGAGTCCTTCAAATTTGCACCAAAGCCAGTCACACACATGCTCGCATCATGTCTTCAAGTTCCAGGAGAGTTCGTTCTCTCTGATCGTTTGTCCAACGGCGATAAGTAACCCTCTGGTCCTGACGTGAGCCACGGGTGTTGTGTATTACCTGACACAAATCATGCACATATCAAATTCAGAGGTAATAGGAGTTGGCACCTCATGCCCAAATAGCCGCCTCCCTCAGAGGAATGTTCACAAGCTGTGAAGATTCATCAGTTCACAAGGGTGTACTGGTTACATGAGACAGTCATGATCACCCAGGTGATATTGCTTTCGTTTCGGGTTGTAAGTAGACTAGTGACAAGATCCATGACAGTTTGTTCTCATTCTAATACGGGTGTTTCTGATTGCTGATACTCCATCTTGACTTTCCCACAAGTCAAACATCATTCACGCATATTACCAGGTGGGCCTTCACGCCCGATCACCAGTGCAAGATCTATGGATCCTAATATCTCTCATCATAACCCAGACGAGTAGAATATTGAGGTCGGTGTGCTTCGTTCAACCCGAGTTTGGGCCGATTGATAGTTTGGGCCGCACACCTATATTTGGACGACACAGATAAATCAGGCTGCACAATCATATTTTGGACTACATGCTTTTTGGGCCGCACACTAGGGCTACTGGTATTGGATTTTTTATGCCACTGTTCTCGGACTTGGGATTTGTGTTATATGAGGTTTGCATGTCCAATATGTGATACATGATACTTATGTGCTACGTGTTAAATTTGTGTATAAGTAATGTTATTTGGGTACGAATCTAATCTCGACTTGGTAACCATAATAGGACGTGGTTGACCAAACTTTAAAACAAGTAAACTATCTACCAAGCAAACCGAGGTGAGTACACACATACTGATAGCATGCGTCCCAGGGGGACAAACGGTTGAAATACTATCCTTGGGAAGGATACTTTTAAACTACTATTCCCCGGGGTAATTTGGATAAACACTATTTATAAATCATGTCTTAGCAAACTAAACGAATCTCTATCATTAAGTCCCCACTTTTTATACCGATTAATCACTGGGGGTAGACATGATATTAGTTGATAGCGCTATTAGGTTTGACAAACCTCACAGCGTGACCGGGGGGATCGGGCGTGAACTATTATGCCTTGCTACTTGGTCAATGATGAAAGACATTAACATGGGGCATAACAATTTGACAGTCACCAGTATTCGGTATCATCCAGTTTAGTAAGCTTACTGATGGGGTAGCTCCCCATAAGATGATTATAAATAAACAACTAAACAACGTACGTTTTTGGAAGTAAAACTGGACAACTTGTGAATTCGCCAACTCTATGTTGACACCCTACTGCATGTTTTGTAGGTACTCAGTGATGGTTCTGGAGCTTGCAACTGGGGAGTGTAGTGGTCGTATTAGCCCGTGTTGGGTTTCATATTACTATTTATGAACTCTAAACTATTGTTCTAAACTGTTAAACTATGCTTCCGCTGTTGACTTTTACTATTGCTTTCAAACTATGAACTGTGGACTTTAGTCACTAATTGTATTGGTTGTGATAAAAACTGTTTTATTATTATATGGTTCAATTTGATTGGTGGCTTGATCCTAGTCAGTCACACGCCTCGCGGTAGTACTCCGCACGTGGAAATTTGAGGGTGTGATATGTTGATCTTCTTGGCTTATTACAAAAGATCTGTGCCGATCTTACATGATCTGTGTGTTGCTGTACTGTTGAAGGAGATAGATCTAAAGTCTTGGTAGACAACACATTTGCCGACTTCAGATCAGATCTGGTGGAAGTGGTTGTCGATCTTGACAACTCTGAGTCTTGGAAAGGATATCTCGGAAGCTATTGGTCTGGTTTGGGTTTAATCCTTGAAGATTGTAAACTCCTTACCAGATTTGGAGAAACCATAACTTGGGTTTGCTTTCTTGGTGAGAATGTTCCTTGATTTACTTTCTGTTTTAAATCATTGCATTTAGGCATTGTTGTTGCTGGACTAATCAGGCCGGTCTTTGTTTTGGGACACAGAGAGGGTTCACGATGTTGCATTTATTTTGTGATATTTTTCTTATGTTACTTTGTGTTGTTGTTTTACTTTACTTGCCCTTGATTCTTAGTTGAGTTAGTATACAGCTTCTGTGCAAAGGCCTGGGTAGGCACCATTGAGTCACGAACCTACTATCTGACCCCTCACAGTTCCGCAGTGTAGGACTGTTGTTCTGGTTGTGTGATTTGTGGTGTTGTGATCATATTTGGTGTTTGTTATTTGTGATTCTTTGTTCTTTCTTGTGTTGGTATAATGGCTGATCTCTTGAATTTGTTTGGTGAAACCTTAATTAGTAAATTGGAACCTGATAATCCGTTATACTTACAAGCTAGTGAGTCCAAAAGTCTAATTATTGTAAGTGTGAAATTAAAAAGAACTGAGAATTACAACAGTTTGGACTAATGCTATGACTTTGGCCTTTAGAGTTACGCATAAAATTGGTTTTATATATGGAACTTTTGCAAAATCAAATGATAATGAAATTCTTGAAATTCAATGGGAAAGGTGTAATTCTCTTGTCTAACTTGGATTCTGAATTCAGTGTCTGAGGAACTTTATTTGGGTCATGTTTATTCCACATCTACTGCTGACGTTTGGAAAGAGTTGAGGGACACTTATGATAAAGTTGATGGATCAGTTGTGTTTGATATGTGTCAAAGAATTAGTTCTTTTTCTCAAAATGGTTTGTCATGCTGAATATTATCACAAGTTAAATATCATGTGGAGTGATAAATAGTTGGTAAATCATTTAGATATTTCTGAATATAAAATTAAAGTGAACCATCCCAATGGTAGGGGGTATTCCACGGTCCTCCCAACCGCTGGAGTGATCACACTCCACAAGCTAGCTTAGCCCCATAGCTGCCTGGGGGTGAATACCCAACCGAGAGCGAAGAGCTTGGCCGTGGGTTGCGGACACCAAGATTCGAACCTGGGACCTCTAGGGAGAGGGTGGGTGAGGCTAGCCAACTGGGCTACCCCAAAAGGTTAACCATCCCAATGGTACTAGTGCATTAGTAACTAAAATTGGAGAAATAAAACAACATGATAAAGTCACTCTTCATAATGTGTTTGTTGTGCCTGAATATTGTGTGAATTTAATTTATGTGCATAAACTTGCTAAGGATAGCAAAATAATTGTGTCATTTGATGAGAATATGTGTTATCTTCAGATTCATTAATAAAGAAAGTCCTGCGTCATGGGTTGTATTTTTGTGGTGAGTCTTTAGTTGTTGCTTGTCTTAGTTCTAGAGGTGTAGATATGACAGAAGTGTGGCATGCTAGATTAGGACATCCTTCTGAAATTGTGTAAAAGTTTTAAAAAAATATTCAAGTCTTAAAGATTCTGGTAAAGATTTACCATGTCAAGTTTGTCATAAGTCTAAACAGCATAGGGAAACCTTCCCTCTTAGTGATCATAAAACTAAGCATTTAGGAGAGATTGTACATTTGGTTGTATGGGGACCTTATTGGGTAAAAAGTAAAGAAGGTTATAGATTCTTTCTTACTGTTGTGGATGATTACAATAGGTCTGTTTGGATCTATTTGATGAAACATAAAGATGAAGTGTTTGAGAATGTTAAACATCTTGTAAGTCTTATTAAAACTCGGTTTGAAAAAAAAATGTTAAACTATTAAGAAGTGATAATGGAACTAAGTTTGTTAATAGTCAGTTTAAAGATTTTGTAAATAAAAATGGGATTGTTCCCAGCAGATTTTTGGTTTATAAACTGTTGACTCCTTCCACGTCCTTTAGAACTCGACTGAGGTTCGGATTTAGAGAAAAGCAAACTATTCTCACCAGCTTGGTGTGATTGACGAGAGTTTCACTCTGTCTTCGTATGCTTTCAAGTGTGCGATCGCCTCTTCAAACGACATAGTCTCAACATCCAAGCTTTGCTCAATTGAAGCAACCAAGTTAATGAATCTTTCCGGAACCATTCAAATGATTTTCGCACCAATTCTTCATCCTCTAGTTTTACACCAACACTATTGTACTGCGAAACTATACCCGATAGCTTTCCGACGTATTTATCGATAGTCTCTCCATCCTTCATCTGCAGCCCTTCAAACTCAGATTTCAGAATGCGTAACCTAGCTTTCTGAACCCGTTCAGCACCTACATACCGGGATTTCAACGAATCCCAAACCTCCTTGCCCTTCTTCTTCTTCGCAACCTGCGAGAGAACCTCGTCCAGGATGGATTAATAGATGTATGCTCGAGCTTGCTTGGATTTCTTCTCATCCACGACCACTCCGGTCGGCGGATCGACGGCTTCCCACAACCCGTGGGCGTCCATGATCACCTCCATCTTTATCGACCAGGTATTGTAGTTAGTAGGAGTGAGGATAGGGCACCGGAATGAAACGAAGTTATCTCTTGTGCGATTCGGGTTTTTGACGATTGACATGGTGTTGAGGCGTAAGACCTTTTGGCATATAACTGGATCAGAACTTGAAGCTCTGATACCAAATGTTGGTTTGGATCCGGCAAAGGAATGAATTAATCAAAAACAAGAACAGGAAATTACAGAATGTAATCTGCTTTATTAATTGTTGAATGTTTGAACAAAATGGAATCGAATGATTACAGATAGAGTTTTCAGCTAATTGGAAAGTGAAATAAAATTGAAAAACAAAGCTAATTTAAATAGTAAAAAATGCAACAGACTCTAGCGTATTACTCGGTCCAATCAGTTCCTTTATTTTGTTATTCCAACGTTCACCTTTCAACGTACACCTCCTGTGAACTCGCTCTTTTTGCAACGTTTTTTTTTCCAGCCAAGTTAGTCAACATTAAACCAACAGAAAACGGATCAGATTATAACTTCTCTATTATAGAGTTACCTGCTGATATATCAATAGAGATGAAGTCAAGATGAGTTATGATAAATGGCAAAAAAAAAACTTTGTTTATTGCAGCCGGTGGTGTATTACAACACCATGCTTACAAGAGCCACAATGATGTTACGGAGGCAGTCAAATTATTTTACGGTTTCAAAGCGCCAATGCTTTTATCGTGCAACGGTTTCTCCTTTAGTGCCCCCAATTAGTTTGTGATAAAAAAACTAGATCGTCATGTAGTCCTGACTTTACGAACTACAAAAATTTTCAGATAACATTTGTTTTTAGAAATACCTAATGTAACTTCATTTTTGTTGTGCATAACATAAATACATATTCAGTCATTTAATTGGTCTCAATTTGCAGGTAGTTACTTGTCAGTTGCTTCTGATGACGGGGGTAGCCCAAGACCAAATATAATTGACTTAAATACGTGAATGCTCAAAAGGCAAAATGGTTCAAAGGTTAAAAACCTGGGGAGTTGAGATAAAGCAATGCGGGAACAGTAAAAGGTCACGTCTCTGGATTGCTTCACCAACTCACCAGCCGCAAAAGCAACGCAGGTCCACAATGCACACTCTATTATTTGCGGGTCAAAAGGCTTCAACCCCCGAAAGGGTAAGTCCCCCACTACAAGCATGTTCACTAGTCAAACTCATTCCTCTTCGAGTGATGTCTTCTCCTATAAATTAGACACTTCATTTACTAAGCAGGACATTCGGATCAGCACTAATTCTTGGAGAATCTCTTATCATTGCTCTCGAGTACTTGCTCCATGCAAGTTACTTTATTTCACATTCAACACACACACATTCCTTTTGCTTGTACATCCGAATCTGAATACATTTCAGAGGGGGATCTTTAACAAACAACAAAACTAATCTAGTGAACCTCTCTCCATGTCTTGCAAACGTGGGGGGACCCCACGACCTGCGTTAGGCAAAGTTGAACCCTTCAACCCTTTTTCCTAACCAGCCCGGCTACTATCCTTGGTCAATTATTTGTTGCATCAACAAGTTGGCGCCCACCGTGGGGCTACGCCATTGATTTCTTACAAGAGACTTAGTAGTGTAGCTCCATTTCATCGCAGGAACCAACATGTCAGAAGGAGAATCTCCAGGGGAGGTAAACCAAATTCCACGTACCTCCGCCCCAAACGTCAGCCAGGAACATACGACTGTACACACTCCTGTCTCGACATCAAGATGTACACCCGAATACCTCACCTTCGAAACACCAACTCCTTCCAGGTCAGGAGTTCCATCCCCCAATGTTGGTGTCTCTAACACTCCCTCACGTGTTGACCTCACTCCCGAAGGGGTTGCCAATAACTTCCTGGAGTTGAGATCTCTCCTCAATCAATACGTGAGAAGAGAAAGGGATAAAGGGGTAAGGATCCGGTTGGATTATGACGAGTCGGAGCCCTCGTTATCTCCGGGGCCTCCTAATCTCCCCTTTGCAAGCTCCCAACCGGGAGTGTCCAGAAACGAGGCTGGTCCTAGTAATCCTCCCCCAAATCCTAACCCATACTTATACACGAGACCGGATCCAATATCTTTTCCCCTCTTCTCTTCCCAACCAGCTGCAACTGGTGCTCCTTTAGGACATGAGCTGACCTTGGACCAGCTCCTACAATCCCCAGTGGCAAGCCTTCCACCCTCGGCAACAACTACATGGGAACAAGCTCTGTCCGTATTGCCCTTGGCACGGAGTGCCGCCATGAGCAACCCCTTGGCGGTAAACTGCTCAGTTGCACCAGGAAGCCTTCAAGGCTTCAACCTTATGCCCCAAATGATGACTCAGATGATGGCAAGCTTCCCGTGGAAACATTTAATCAATCAAGTGCTAACCACCCAAGGGAACAACGCTAATAATGGCAACACAGAAGCAAGAATAGAGGAAGATCTGGCCAAGCCTTATAAGCCGAGTAACCTCTCATGCTTTTCGCAGCAAAGAGCCGATTATGATTTTCAGAAAAAGATTAAGATGCCATCCCATATTAAAACATATGACGGGACTGAGGATCCTAAAGACCATCTTCAGATCTTCACCGGTGCTGCAAGGATTGAGAAATGGTCAAACGCTGAATGTTGCCTAATGTTCATGCAGACCCTTGTCGGATCAGCAAGAATTTGGTTCAATGATTTACCTGCTCGAAGCATTCGAAGCTTTGACGATCTCAGCAAGGGGTTCCTGGCCAATTTCTCCCAACAACGGCGGTACATTAAAGATGCAACAGTGATCTTTCAGATAAAGCAAAGAGATGATGAAAGTCTTCGAGAGTTCATAGAAAGATACAAGAAGGAAGGTATAACATATGTAGGGGCAGACGAAAAGAGGTGGGTGGCAGGTTTTTTGAACGCCATCACATCCAAATATCTCACAAGAGATTTCAACAAATCCCTGCCCAAGACCTTGGAGGAAGCTCTTGAAAGGGCTGAAGCCCATATCCGGGGAGAGGAGGCAGTAGATATTAAAGAACAGAGGAAAAGTGGATCCAGTTGGCGAGGAAACAGCCCTGCCAGAAAAAGGGGAAACTTTAACTCCTATGACAGACGCCAAAACGGTTCAGACCATCGAAGGCCTGAAGGTCGGAACCCTTCCAGCAGGGAGAAAGGCAAAAGCTTCACACCCCTTACCAAGACCCCTCAAGAAATCCTCGCGACAGAAGAAGTCAAGCAAAACTTCCGGCCTCCTAGGCCTTTCCCCAAAAGTAGAAAAAACGAGAATTCCACACAATACTGTGAATTTCACGAAGAAAAGGGACACCATACAAATGATTTCTTCCAGCTTAAAAAGAGAATCGAAGAGGCCGTTAAGTCCGGGGAACTTGCTCACTTGGTACAGGGAGTAAGGGACAAAATGGCTGAAGGAATGGGCAAGGAAGTTAATATGGTAGATTTTGATGGAAGGGTCCCACACAAAAGGCAGCGGTTGGAAGCTTGGGAGCTCCAATATGTTTGCTTTCCTCCAACAGAGAAAGACCCTCTCTCAAACCCTCTTGTAGTTAAGGCTACTGTGGGAACATTACAAACAAGCAGGGCATACATAGACACTGGTGCTGCCACCGAAATTATGTTTGAAAAGTTCTTCAACCGGTTAAGCAATGAAGAACGTTCAAGGCTTCAACCCTCCGGGACCTCCATAAAAGGTATTGCCGACATACCCCTCAAGCCTTTAGGGCAACTGACACTTGATGTTCGTTTCAGAGAAGGTCAGAAGGAAAGGGTCCAACCACTCACCTTTGTGGTTATCAATATACCTTCAAACTATGATGTAGTCATCGGAAGGCCAGGACAGTTGCATTTTATATGGCTGTGTCTGTGGGCCACGGCACTGTCAAATTTCCCACCGAGAGGGGAATATCAACCCTTCAACCTTCTCAGGAGGCCTATATGATTGAAGGTGAAAGCTCCAAAAGTGAGGAGGACAAGCAAAGGCTAATCGTAAATCCCAAGTACCCAGAGCAGAAGATAAGGGTCAATCCAAGCCTTTCACAAGAAACCCTCTCGTATCTTGAAAAGTTGTTAACACATTACAGCGATGTCTTTGCTTGGTGCCTAGAAGATATGACAGGCATCCCTCGAAGCATCGCTGAACATGAGTTGAAAATATCGTCCAATGTCAAGCCCGTCGTCCAAAAGAAACGAAGTCTAGCACCCGAAAGAAGCTTAGCTGCATGCCAAGAGGTTGAAAAGCTTGTGTCAGCCGGCATTCTCCGAGAAGTAAAGTATCAATCCTGGGTTGCAAACCCGGTGATGGTTCAAAAACCGGATAATTCTTGGAGAATGTGCATAGATTTCAAGGATCTTAACAAGGCTTGTCCTAAAGATTGTTACCCTTTACCAGAAATTGATCTCAAGGTCGACTCCCTTACCGGTTACCCGTTCAAATGTTTTCTCGATGCTTACAAAAGTTATCATCAAATCCTCATGAAGGAAGAGGATGAAGAAAAGACTGCCTTTCACACGGACAAAGGGGTCTTTTGTTACCAAAAGATGCCTTTTGGCCACAAGAACGCTGGAGCAACCTATCAACGCCTAGTTGACAATGCCTTTACAAGTCAAATTGGTAAAAACATGGAGGCATATGTCGACGACTTGGTGATCAAAAGCAAAACAAAGTATCAAATGCTCGATGACATCCAAGAAACCTTCAAGAACCTAAGGAAGGTCAAAATGAAACTCAACCCTGAGAAATGCTCATTTGGGTTTGAGGAAGGTAAATTCCTTGGGCATATTGTGGGAAAACAAAGCATTAAAGCCAATCCAAATAAAGTGAAAGTTGTTCTTGAAACCAAACCACCGAGAAGCAAGAAGGAGGTTGAGAGCTTAAATGGGAAGCTTGCAGCCTTGAAGCATTTTTCCTCCAAGTTGGCTGAAAGGTCTTTACCCTTTTACAAAACGCTCAAGGGCTACTCTGATAAGAAGGACTTCAAATGGACTGAGGAGGCTGAAGAAGCCTTCAACCAGATGAAGCAACACCTGGCTTCCCTACCTGACATTGCAGCCCCAGAAACGGGAGAATTAATCTCCGTATACCTTTCAGTTGCTGAAGAGGCCATAAGCGCGGTCCTCACCATTGAACGAGACAAGTTTCAGGTACCCGTTTACTTCTTCAGCAAAACTCTAAAATTGGCTGAAATCAAATATCCTCCCCTAGAAAAGCTTGCTCTAGCCCTAGTCCAAACGGCTAGAAGGCTTCAAAGGTATTTCCAAGCACACCCAATACAAGTGATCACCGACCAACCTATTAGAAGTGTGCTTAAAAAAAACAGAAAACTCAGGACGACTAGCCAAATGGGCAGTGGAACTAGGTGAGTATAATATCACCTACGTCACAAGAAAAGCCATCAAGGCCCAAGTCTTGGCAGATTTCATTGTAGAAGTCCCAAAACAAACAGTCACTGAAGTGAACACAGCTGCCACTGAACCCTCAAACCTTGAAGCCTGGAAGCTTTTCACCGATGGGGCTTTAAGCGTTGAAGGATCAGGGGCTGGACTCATACTGATCAACCCAGAAGGGTTAGAATTCACATATGCTATCCGTTTTGATTTTCAGACCACCAGCAACGAAGCTAAATACGAAGCACTGATCGCTGGCCTAAGACTGGCTAAAGAAATGAAGGTCCAAAAGCTTGAAGTGTTCACAGATTCATTGCTGGTCTCAAGCCAAGTGAATGATAGCTACGTCGCAAAGGAGCCCAACATGAAAAGATACAAAGAAAAATCCAAAGAGCTGATGAATACCTTCCAAACATGCAACATCAAGCAAATTCCCAGGTCCCAAAACAAGAAAGCGGATGCCTTAAGTAAGCTTGCATCACTCACTTTTGCCCACCTTACCAAGAAGGTATTGGTAGAGGTGTTAAAGGCTCCATCAATCAATGAGTTGGAAGTGCAAGATGTAATCACCGAAGAAGATCCAAATTGGATGACTCCAATAAAAAAATTCCTTAAAAACGATGAATTGCCTAGTGATCAAACAGAAGCTGAAAGGGTTAAGATCAAGGCAAGGCAGTACATACTACAAGGTGAAACCCTCTACAAAAAGGGTTATCTTGCACCCTTTCACGAAGGTATATGCGGAGCTCATTTTGGAGCTAGGTCGGTGGTTGCCAAACTTATGAACCTTGGGTATTTTTGGCCCTCAATGCACCAGGATACCACTGAGTAATTAAGGAAATGTGATGCTTGCCAAATTCATGCACCAATCCCAAAAAGTCCCAAGCATGATCTTGTCCCAATAACCTCAGCATGGCCATTCTACAAATGGGGGATGGACATTGTCGGTCCATTTCCCCCAAGCAAGGGTGGAGTGAAGTTCTTGTTGGTGGCCGTAGATTATTTCACCAAATGGCCTGAGGTTAAACCACTTGCAAAGATCATGGGCAAACAGGTCACTGACTTCGTTTGGGAAAACATTATTTGCCGTTACGGATTGCCGGGAGTACTTGTCACTGACAATGGAAAGCAATTTGTTGAGAAGCCTTTCAGCGTTTGGTGCAAAGAATACAGAATCAATCAGGTTTTCAGCTCAGTGGCTTACCCACAATCAAACGGTCAAGATGAAAGGACGAATCGAAGCATAGTGGAAGGTATCAAAACAAGATTGGGAAGGTACGAAAGCAATTGGCTTGAAGAATTACCGAGTGTTCTGTGGGCCATAAGAACAACCGAAAAACAAGCCACAAAAAAACACCCTATAGCTTGGTATTTGGATCCGAAGCCGTGATCCCAGCCGAAGTAGGAGTTGTAACACAATGAATTGTCAACATGGATCCCGAAACAAACCAAAAAGAGACCATGTTAAACTTACAACTCCTAGAGGAAGCACGAGACCAAGCCGCAATTCAAGAGGCCAAGTACAAGCAACGAATGGAAGCCTACTATAACAAGAGAGTCAAGAATGAACGCTTCAAGCCAGGAGACCTAGTGCTTAGAAACAATGAAGCTAGCAAGAAAGAAAATCAAGGAAAGCTTGGTCCAAAATGGGAAGGCCCATATACCATCCTTGAAGCACATAAGGGTGGATCTTACAAGCTAGCAGACTCAGAAGGTAAAAGGCTTCCAAGACACTGGAATGGTAAAACCCTGAAAAGGTTCCATGTTTAAATAGGAAAGATTAGTTTGTATTTCACAAGTTGTATTTCAAGGGTAGCACTACGAATACCTTTTGTAAAAACAAGTATCTCTTGAATGAATAAAGTTGTTTTATCAAATTTGTCTTTCTATCCTAAGATCAGGTTGAGAACCTAGTAAAAAACTCCATGGCAAGGGCCATGTAAGGGGATGAGCTCCCAGGCCACATCGCTCAATAGGTTCAAGGGTTGAATGAACCTATATAAGGGGTGAGTTCCTAAATCAATACAACTCCATGAGACTTATTATTGAAAGCAAAGTTGTCTCATAGACGGGTTCGAACAGCCTACACCAAATGTTCCTTAAGCCTTAGAAAAATAATCAACAAATAGGCTTACGAAATCAAATGAAAACAAGAAAATAAATAGGATAGTTGCTATGTCTTCTCGTTAAAAATACCAAGGCTAAGTGACTGCAGCACTGAACCCTTTAAGGTATAAAAACATAAAGGCAACACAAACTTGACAAAGACAAAGCCACAAGAAACAGAAATAAAGTGCAACAACTTGAACAAAAAGTTATAAGAACTCAAAGATACAAACCAAGCAAGGTCACAAATCCAAGAAGCCTTGAAGGCTTCAAGTTACATGCGTGGTAACTAAAAACCTTAAAGGTTTCAACCTACATACGAGATCGCCAAAAAGCTTAAAGGCTTGAGAGCCAAACAAGCTGCCTTAACAAAATAAACACAAGTATAAAAAACACAACACAAAGCAAATGGTTAAACATAGTAACATAGCAAAGAAAGCCTTGAAAGACTTTCAACCATCCAAACATAAGTTAAGACAAGTCCTAGTGACTTGTAAGTTCAGAAATTGTTTAAACGGCCATACAGGCCTAAACACAACCACATAACAGAAACCTTAAGGGTTCATGCAAAACCTAATATTTTTTGAAGTTAACATTACAAACCACAAATTGTTTTTCAAAGTGCTAAGAAAGCTATGAATATCCATCAATCATCAGAAGGAGGCTTTGAAACCCCAGAACTTTCACCTTTGACCTTCTTCGCTTTCTTTAACTTCTTAGTCTTCACACCACCATCACCACCTACCGCTAAAGCCTCCAAGCTTGCATCCTTCAAAGGATCAGGCCCTCCTGAAAAGGTCTCACCACTATCCCCAGAGTAAGACCGCCTCCTTGAAAGGGAACCCAGGACTTCAGAATAGACTTTTTCATTAAGGCCTTCCGGTTTTAACTCCTACAAAACAGTAAGAGGCTTACCAAAACAAGTAGAAACTTGGCTAACATACGGGTAAGTCAGCCTCTCCATCTATTCAACAGAACTCTTAAAAATCTCATAAGCTTCAGGACGAAATAAGGGAGACTTTTCCAAAGGATGCCCAGTTTCATGTAACTTGTAGCCAGCGATAAGACCTTGATGTTTCCCCAAGTTGAGCAATTTAGTGTAAACTTCACCAAGAGCGGAGTTGAACTCATTGGAGTGAAGAAGGTAAGTCACAACCTGTTGGAAACCATGCTCAATCAACCATTGGTTATCGCTGGTAGCCCGGACAACCAAACCCTTCAAGCCTTCCTTCTCCTCATCAAAGGCTTTCTGCTGGACAGACAAAGCCTCCCTATCTGCCTTTAGCTTCAACCGATACGCCTCAAAGCTTTTCTTAAGATCACCCAACTCAATCTCATGCCTTCTGGTCAACTCACCAACCTTTTTGACCCTGGCATCTTCCTTCTCAGCAAAACAACTTATCTCTTTCTTCATCGCAGCCATCGAAGATTTCATTTTTTCTTTCTTGTTAGAAAACTCTTCATACTCATGCATCCTCTTCCGAAAACGAGCCACTCCTTGAGGAAGCATGGCAGCAAGGTTGCAAGTGCTCAAAATCATGCGAGACAGCATAATGTCGTCATCCATCTTAGCAATGGTGTCATGAACCGAAGGAGGAGCAATGTGGCTCAACACATCCTTGAAAACAGCAGCATCCTTGAAACTATCATCAACCTTCACCGACCAACCAGGCACATACACCTCATCCGGATCAAACCCTTCAACGTCCCTACTCGAAGAACCTTGAACAGGAGTAGAGATAACCTTCTGGGCCGGGGTCTTCTTCTTCCCATGAAAAACCAACTTCTTTTCCTTCTCAACACCCACTTCAACACCTTGATCTCCAGAAGCTTCAATACCATCACTCAACTCCACTGGTTCAGTAGCAGTGGATTGAGGAGCACCCTTGAGTAAACGGCGAGTAGATCGACGGGTTGAAGCCTTGGGGGCAATAGGCTTAGAAAAACCCTTCACATTAGAGACACTAACATACCCAGTACCCTCAAACCTTTGCTCAGCACCTTTAACTACAACATTCTCATCAGGAATAACTGGACCATCTTCAAATGCAACATCAGAAGTATCGTCACGCTTGATGAAATCTAGGGCAGACATGACTGCAAATAAGAATAAAAGAAAGCACATAAGTCATAAATTAAGGAAAACACAAAGGGAGTGAAGAAGAAAAAAGCATACCCGTGCCATTCCTCATCAGAACCGGATCCCGATTGGCCTTTTCCCACACTTTACTAACCCCTAACAAGACTAGCAAATGTTCAGGAAAGGGACGAACCCTTGAAAGGCACTCCCGGATGGCTTTGAGAAAAGCGTAATTCAAATCGGATTCAGGGGGTTCCGGTTCATTGAGAACAGCATCCGGGTGCCTCCACACCATCTTGAAAGGGACAATAGAATCGGACACCCAGAAAAAACGATCCTTCCAGGTACCAAGGGTGGTAACCATGGAAGAAATAAGACAAGCATCAACCTTGGATGTTTCAAAGGTGAACCAATCACCGTTTTTGGCCAATCGAAAAAACCGGCGAAAAAGCAACAATGTAGGATCATAACCAAGGGCACGGCACAAAACCTCAAAGTGCAAAACCCTAGCCATGCCTTTGGATGAATCTGACCAAAGGAGACTCGGTAATACTCCAATAAATTTAGAACAAAGAGGGAAAACGGATAACGGAGGTTCGAAAACTCAAAATGACGACAATAAAGAGCAATAAAACCAGCCGGACATTTGTCAATCGGAACATCACAAGCAGGAGCAGTTGGTTTAAACTTGGTCCCAATACCATATTCCATACAAAACAATTCTACTTCTTCCTGGGTTAATCGAGAAAAGGATTTTGCCAAATCCTTACGAGCACCCATTTTGAAGAAAATAACAAGGAAATAGGGAAAAAAACCGGAACTAAACTGAAGACGGAAAGAAAAGGCACAGGAGAACTTGAAGGGAAAGTGGAAAGATTATTGTAAATCTCCAAATAAAAAGGGATAAGGATCAAAATAAAAATTATGATAGTTATTAAACCACTCCCTGAAACCGCCGACCTATAAACTGACACACATCAATCAAATCAGTTGTCAGTTTTTTTAAATTTGAAAACCTCAACCGTTTCCAACCCTTCAAGCTTTGAACCCTTGAAGCCTTTGGGCAGTAAAATACATGTATAAAAGTCAGATGTCTTTGAGCTCATTCCCCAAAAACCTCTGACTTGGGGGGCTGATGACGGGGGTAGCCCAAGACCAAATATAAATGACTTAAATACGTGAATGCTCAAAAGGCAAAATGGTTCAAAGGTTAAAAACCTGGGGAGTTGAGATAAAGCAATGCAGGAACAGTAAAAGGTCACGTCTCTGGATTGCTTCACCAACTCACCAGCCCCAAAAGCAACGCAGGTCCACAGAGCACACTCTATTATCCGCGGGTCAAAAGGCTTCAACCCCCGAAAGGGTAAGTCCCCCACTACAAGCATGTTCACTAGTCAAACTCATTCCTCTTCGAGTGATGTCTTCTCCTATAAATTAGACACTTCATTTACTAAGCATGACATTCGGATCAGCACTGATTCTTGGAGAATCTCTGATCATTGCTCTCGAGTACTTGCTCCATGCAAGTTACTTTGTTTCACATTCAACACACACACATTCCTTTTGCTTGTACATCCGAATCTGAACACATTTCAGAGGAGGATCTTTAACAAACAACAAAACAAATCTAGTGAACCTCTCTCCATGTCTTGCAAACGTGGGGGGACCCCACGACCTGCGTTAGGCAAAGTTGAACCCTTCAACCCTTTTGCCTAACCAGCCCGGCTACTATCCTTGGTCTATTATTTGTTGCATCAACAGCTTCAAATGAACATCTATTTCCTTCTCATCTTGTCTTCTTAGATAACAGGGTAAGGCGTGTGCTCTTTAACATACTTTGTGTGTAAGGTAGTTGAAATTTTTAACACTGCTACCTTATATCTGTGCACTCACGAGATCATTCTTGTGGAAGGTCTGAAACTTGAAGATATAGATGCAGGGATATATAATGTGCATTGCCTACCACAAATCTGTGCCCTCACGAGATCATTTACTACGAGCAAAGGGGACTCCCATAAGATGTATCTTCATCAAGTGAAAGGAAACTATTTTGGTTTTACAAACTGTGTTTGTTACATCTTGTTAGTTTGTAAATTGACTGGTTGTCACTGCAAATGTACCAAAAGGGTATGGCGGTTCAATAGGAAGTGTAGTTTATGTCACTGCGAAATGAAATTGCTTAAATGGAATCAATCAAATCATCATATCACTGAAATTTAAGGATCTTTTTTTTTATAAAATTTGAGGGGTTTCTTTTTCTTTTTCTTTTTTTTTTTTTGAAGAAAACTATGAGTTCGAACAAAGAAAACTACTTATGCTAAACTTTATATGAAAAAGATTGAGCAAACTGAATAAATTTGTAACTCACGGGTATCATCCAGACATGTCATCATGGGGATCGGAAGATGAGGGTCTTGGAGTGTTTCTACGGGTTCCTGCCAGTATGAAGAATGGGGCACTTGCTAATAATTCAGAGATGAAGATGCCCACACACACTGGGAACCACGTGGATGCTCTAGGACACATGTATGTTCACTATTTATTTTTTATTTATTTTATTTTTTTTTTGTGTTTGTGTGTGTGTGTGTGTGTGGGGGGGGGGGGGGGGGGGGGGCTGATATTGATACGCTTGATCTTGGTGTTCTTAATGCTGTATACAACCTGTTTGATAAAATGCCTGTGTGAAACTTTGATATTTTGTTAGTTTCTTTTAAACTTAAAAATATAGTATGAACTACCAACGATATTTACAGCAGGCTAGATTCTTTCTAGTATGAATCAAAAGAGTAATAGTTGTAATGTACAATGCTAAAGTATTGGTCTTTTGGGACATATGGAGCAGCTTATGTGGTAGAATGTCCAGATCAAGCTAACAGCATTTTATTAAATTAAAAGACTGGCCAATTACAGAGATAATTATGCTTCGAATTCTAAGCACCATGGATCCTTTGGTAGAATGCAAACATGTCAAGACCAAGATAACAACATTTTATTCATAGGTCATTATCTTTCATTATATCTTTCCGTTACTTGATTTGAACACATGGAGTTTCTAGCATGCTCTGGTCCCTGTGTCTTGTGTTAAACTCCAAAATGTATTTGTTTATGGGTGATGTGTTTTTTATATTCTTGACTGTCCTGTGTAGTTGGTGAAAAATAAGGATGACAATGTGTCATGTTATTTATCTGTGCTATTCTTGGATTTAACGTGATAAGAGATTAAGCAAGCAGGAACTAGAAGGTGATTCTTTTTTATTTTTAAACCACAGCCACACATCTAAGTTCTAACTTATGTGTGTTTCTAAAAACCCCAAGACAATTAGCAAACTATTTACTTTAGTGAAGCTGTTGTCAAGAAAATGAATCCTCAGTTTATACCTTCTATGATTGTTTTATCACAACATAGCGCCAAATTGTATTTACGCCTACGCTTCCATGCAGCCATTTTCAAATTCAACAAGGCACACACTAATTTATCTGCCTCTTTTACTTGATTGATATCGGCTTCTAGGTCATTAAAAACAATCGCGTGCCTCCATATGAGGCAATGATTGTGGTAAGCACATCAACTTCCTTTTTTCTTGCACTACTTGGTCTCTGCTAAATCTAAATCTTGGGTGGCTGGGCCCTCTATCTCCAATTCCCTTAGCTGGGAGACAAGATCGATCTACAGTATAAATACAAGATCGATCTACAGTATTTATTTACATTTGATTGGGTAAGAGTTGCGGCGAGCCAATCAGACAACGCCATGTGTAGCCCACCAAACTTATCTTTTTTACTTTAATCGCATTTCTTTTTTTTTTATATTTATATTCTTTGAGAATTATGACAATTGTTTTTCCAGATTAGTTGGTTGGTACTTAATTGTAAAGGTTTGCAAGTACTACTTGCCCAGGTTCGATACCCTCACAACCACTTCTTTGTTTTTTATTTGTGTTTTTATGACAGTAATTTATTTTTGTTTTAATTATAACCGTTTGCAACTTACCTTGTTGTTTTTTACTTATTTTGTTAATAGCTTATTATTTTATTTCTTGGACATATTTCTTTCGGTTGCTGCTATATCCAGTGCTGGTATTGTATCCCTACTATGACGAACAACACCCATACTAATAGAGTCCCCGCCGCAACGCGCGAGAACTCCTACTAGTATCATACAATTCTCATGGAGGGGAATTGTGTCAGGTAGCTGCCTGACACTTCTCCATTGGTCCAGCTAAATTACGATTTTACCTCGTTTAAATTTATAGTTTTACCATTGGTTTTGTTTTTTTCTCCTCCCAGCCAAATTACGATTGTGCACCGGTTTTGTTTTTTCCTGTCAAATTACGAATTTGCCCCAGTGTAAAATTACAGTCATGCCACCGTTTTTTTTTTTTTGGGAATAGTCTCAGGCAGCTGCCTGACACTTCCTCATTGGTCCAGCCAAATTATGATTTTGCCCTGTTTAAATTTATAGTTTTACCATTGTTTTGCTTTTTCTCCTCTCAGCCAAATTACGATTTTGCCCTCAGTTCAAATTTACAGTTTTGCCATTGCTTTTGTTTTTTTCCTGTCAAATTACGAATTTGCCCCAGTATAAAATTACAGTCATTCCATGGTTTTAGTTTTTTTTGGGAATAGCGCCAGGCAGCTGCCTGACACTTCCCCATTGGTCTAGCCAAATTATGATTATGCCCTCTTTAAATTTACAATTTTACCATTGGTTTTGTTTTTTTTTCTCCCACCCAAATTACGATTTTGTTTTTGTTTCTTCTACTTTCAAATTACGAATTTGTCCCCAATGTAAAATTACAGTCATGCCATTATTTTTGATTTTTTTTTTTTTTTTTGCAAATAGTGCCAGAGAGAGAGCTGCTTGACACTTCCTCATTGGTCCAGCCAAATTACTATTTGTCCCGTTTAAATTTACAGTTTTGCTATTTGTTTTGTTTTTATCCCTTCCAGCCAAATTACTATTTTACCCTCAATTCAAATTTACAGTTTTGCCATCGTTTTTGTTTTTTCTGTCAAATTAAGAATGTGCCCCTAGTGTACTATTACAGTCATGCCATCGTTTTATTATTATTTTTTTTTGACAAAATTATAGTAGTGTTTTGTTTTAATTGGTAGACTCGGTGTAATTTAGTTCATGCTAGGCGGCTGCCTAGTACATGCTCAATTTTGTCCTGACCAATTACAATTTTGCCTCAATTTAAAATTACAGTATTTCCATTGTTTAAGTTTCTTTTTTTTTCTTTTGCAGAATTATGACAGTGTTTTGTTTTAATTGATTGACTTGATGTAATTTTTTTAGACGAGTTATGAGTAGTAGGTAAAAGTAATCGAAATACAGACGTATATGTTGGGAGATTTCTATATTCGGTTTGGTGTCCCGCAACGCGGGCGGGGCAATAACTAGTTAATAATAATACGCAGTTTACGCCTTCTACGTAAGATATTTTATTAATAGGGTTCAAATAATTTTTTTTACTTAGTATTAACACGGGCTTCCATCTGAAAATAGCAATGCAACATTTAAGATTTTCGCTTCAAACTCAAAATTAGGAGCATATTTAACCTTGCCCCTTGTGTAGCATCATTCTCTTCTAAAGGTCCTAATGCTTTTGACCCTAGAAATTTTGAAGGTAAAAGATTAGTTAACACTTGTGTTGCACATTTTACCACGTACATATTTTAATATAAATATATAACTAAACTATTTTACCTTTTTTATAGGGCCAAACTATCTACACAAAAAGGTGGTTTTTGTCTTTATATGCACACCCTGCAGTGTCGAACTATGGCCAAAACGCGACGTTTTGGTCCGGTTAACCAGACAAAGACTGACGAGTGTCTGACGGGTCTGTTGACCGGACCAAAACGCCGAGCTTTGGCAGCGTTTTGGTCCTGTCAATCAGACCGGGTGTCAGTCTTTTGTCTGGTTGACAGGACCAAAAAGCGGCCAAAACTCGGCGTTTTGGTCCGGTCAACAGACCCGTCAGACACCCGTCAGTCTTTTTCTGATTAACCGGACCAAAACGCCGCGTTTTGGCTACAGTTCGACACTGCAGGGTGTGCATATAAAGACAAAAAACACCTTTTTAGGTGTGTATATAGTGAAAAGGGTGTGCCAATAGGTACACCCTTTTTATAACCCGATATTCTAGCGTCAGGATTGAATATCCTTGCAGCATGGTCACCTGCATTTGGAAAAATGAGCTTCATGGGACTTCAATGGTCTACCCACATGTAACCTGGATTGTAGGTTTGTAGCCTTGATCAAAGTCGTGCATCCCACATGGTCTCTATCTGCGATCAAATATGCAATCATGACAACAGGTAAAGTTTAAACTTATTAACTTTACTAGCTTATAGACTCATGTATTACACGAGTTTGTATAATATTTTTTTTTTTGGAAGGAGACTTTCTGTACAAGACCGATTGGTCTCCGGGGACATGTCTAAGACATTCCCCGTCAACCCCGCATCTCCGGACGCGATGTTCGATCGGGCCCCGGCCGGCGCGCGAGCTGACTTCCGCCCGAAACCATGCTGCCCCCACACGAGTTGCTGGGTAACAGTTGGGTAAAACCGGGTTGCCCTCAAGACCGCTCCATACCTCGGAAGGAAAGGATCCATCATTGGGACGTCCCACACCATATGCCACAAGATGGAGTCGAACCGGCCACCTCCCAAAGGGAAGAAGCCGGCCTAACCACTTGGGCTATGGTGGGGGATACGAGTTTGTATAATATAAACGATATAATTATATAATCTTTAAATAATCTCATATAACTAATGGCCTTTGTTAATTAGTAAAGGAACTTCACATAAACGAATTTTTATTACCATATGCCGGTTCAGATAACTAACTTGAATTATCACAAAAACCGATCTATGTTAAATAGTAACACTGATATACCATAATAGCCATAAAGCTAAACCACACAACTAAATGTTAAAAAGTTTTTTTTTATATTTTTATTAAAAATCGCTAAATTTCGTCACTATAAAAAATTGAACAATAGCACCGATGCACATGTGCAACGGCACTTTTTGTTAAATTTTTTTATATAAAAAAAGATAAATTTTGTCACTAAAAAATCTCTAAGTTGCGTATGCACATGCTACCATTTCATAAGTGAATGGTGGAAAATGAACACATCAATGTTGAACACATTGGTGGAGAACTACAACGGGCATACATACTAACAAAGGCACTAGCAAAGGTCAAGTTTGCTACAATGCGAGAACTGCTCGGAATTCAAGATCTACAACAACTCAAGGATGTTCTTAATTAGGGGGTGAATTGTGACACCCGGCTATTTTGAGTTTGTACCGTACTAGTGTGACACGTGTTATGAATAAATAAATTCAATATTTTATTAAATGTGGAGTTAATATAGAGTATTTGATGTGCTTGAAAATCCAAACTTTGTTAAAAATTATGTTGGCAGTAATAAGATAAACATTTATCGCGTAACGAACAAAATGCGAAATGAACGCTGGTGACCACCCGGTAAATGTTAAAATCCTAAAAATATTCCAGTATGATTAAAATACTATTTTAAATCATATTCGTGAAGAAAAATTAATTAAAACGCTTAAAATCTATATTTTTCGAATTTAATCGCATACTGCGCAATATCGCGCGTATACTATAAAATACCGACAACGCAGCCAGTCAAAGCAAATAATATGTTGTTCAACAATAAATTTTTAGAAATTAGTAGAAATAATATTAAAACACACAAAAACTATAGTTGGTAGTTTTTAGTTCGCAATGCTCGAAATTGGCGCACACATGACTCTTTTATGCACTTTTAAAGCGCGATACGCCAACTAAAACCAAAATTGGTTATTATTGGCTAAGAATATTGGTATTTGGTAGGAAAAATTATCTGGATAATAATTAGATTGGGAAACTACCATAAACACACCTAATTTTTATAAAACTTGCTTAAAATTCTACAAAAATGAGATTTTTTTTATAAAAATAAAGGGGGAACCCTTCCCCACTCAAGATTATCTGCCAAATAAGGTTGGGCCCCACTAAAATACAGAATTTTAAAGTGGGAACGATTATGTGGGTCTTGGAAGGTGGAACATGCCAACATGCGTCTTGCATATATGTGTTGGGTGCATGCATGGCTTCCACATGTCACCATTTCCCTTACCAAGACATGCAAGTCTCCTCTCTCTCCCTCCATAACCTTATACCACACACACACACACACACCCCATCTTCATCCATTTCAATTTTGAAGAACACACTCTAAAAACCTCACTAAAGTTACTAGCAACTTTGAAGCTTTATGGTGGAAATTCAAGCATATACGGAAGATTTACACAGGAAGACCCCTTGAAACCCTTCATTATTTCTAATGATCATCATGGGTATAAACCTTTTTTTTTTTTGTTCTTGATCTTGTTTGTAAATTTTGATTTACAAAAGATTGTTTCTCAAAAGCTTGAATTTTTCACAACACTTGAAATCTAATCAACAAAATGGTTTTCCAACAAAACGAAAATGGAAGTATGTGTGAGTGTGTATATAGCCGTAGGTATGTATGCATGTGGTTTAGAGATTATGTTTTGTTTAAAAGTTGATATTTGATAGTGATGATTCCTGAAAAGTTGTTGCATGTATGTTCAAAGTTGATTTATGCAAAGAAGATGATGATTTGAGTTGAATAGGTGAAAAGTATATGTTGGGATGCATATGTGTGGCCGTATATATGTATGTATATGTGCTAGTATAAGAGTTTTGTTTGATAGTTCATAAATATGTAAGAATGTTACATGCAATGAAATCAAAATGATTAGATGAATGATTTAAGTGAACTTGATGTTTTGGATGATTTGAAGATGTGATAAATATGTGTTGATGAGCATTTAAGTTTCTAGATGATGTAGTAATAATGATCATGCATTGAATACTTGTACATAAGTATTAGTGACGACTAGATGATGATATGAAGGTGATTTGATGATGAAATGATATGATATATGAATGATGAATTAATTCAGATTGTATGCATGTTAAAATGATGATATAAGATGTGTTTTGATGATACAAAGATGTGTCATAAGTTTGATGGGCTTGCATGTTGTACATGAAGCTTAAAAAAGTAGTAAAATGAATGAAATTGTATGATTTATGTGACTTACATGAAATCGGCACTAACATGAATATAAGTACCATTTTATTAGTAAATAACATTTGTTATGTTAAAATATCAAGTCATGACGATTTGGGATGATTATAGTAAAGTTCGGTACAAGACTATACGTTACAAACGGTAAAAATCGGCTTTTAAAGTGATTTTAGCAAAACTAATTTAGATATAAATTGATATTTTATGATAATTATAAGTATTTAAGCTTATATTAAGTATCCTTGGTGTTTGGCTAGTCATACGTGACTTCCGACGCCCGAAAACGTTACCAAAACGTTAAAATACGCATATTTCAACGTACGCGAAAATCGGTTTGTTCAAGGGTGAACTTTATGTGTTGAAATGTGATATGTGAATATGGATATATGTAAGGTGGTAAATTAAGTGTTTACATGATAGTAGGAGTTAGGACTATGCATATACAGTTGTACAGTTAAAACAGTAAATTTTGTTAAATGTCACGTTAAGTATATAACTTAATTGTCAATGCATAAAAATGATACATAGGTTATCTTGATGAGTTACTTTGTGTATTAATGCTTTAAAAATGATAAAATGTATAAGTTGATGAAATACGTGAATTACGATATTTGATGAATGTGTTCATGTTTATGTGAATATATTACGAAGCGCAAATCGTAGATATATTGTATATAAACGGGTGTGATAACGGATATAACATAATGAGGGTCACCAACAAAAGCGTTCAAGTCGCGAACATCTTAATATATATATATATATATATATATATATATATATATATATATATATATATATATATATAGGAAAAGTGTAAAATACAATACGGCTTAACGTACATCACGTACGACAACGTGCGTGATTAATGTTTTCATCATGCGTGATTAATGTTTTCCAACATTCGTGATTTGGGTTTTTTAGTTTATAACGTACGTGATTTTCAAATGAACGTGCGTAATTATCTTTCATACGTGATGTACGTTAAGCCGTATTGTACGTTAACTGGCCTCTCTCTCCCTCTATATATATATATGAACACACACACACACATATATATATATACGCCAACATAATCAAAATAAAGAGTTTTCGAGAAAATCTCAAAGTTATGTGAAAATTCTAAGTATTGAAGAAACTTAGGTATTAATAGAGTAATTGGTTATTAAATCGTTCCTACTTAATTTAGGACGTGTAGACCAATTTGAGGGATTGCGATAATATAAAAACGCACCCAAAGGTGAGTGTTACTAACCCCTCTGTTACTGTTTTACTGTTTTGGGGAAGAGCATGCCTTAAAAATGATAATTGTACATTTTTGTATAAAATATGCCTTTGAATAATCTAAAAATATATTTTCATGGAAATATGGTTTTGAAATGATATGTTATGTTTTTATGGAAAACATGGTTTTGGAGATGTGCATGATATAAAATTTGTTTTCTTGGAAAACGGGATTTTGATTTATATAAAGACGTTTCGAGGTAGAAACGCAGTACATGACGGTGTTTGAATAACATCGTATATGAAATTTAACTTTTTAGTAGGATATATATATATATATATATATATTGTTCATTGAGACTGGCATTTGGGTGACCCAATTACGTGGCACTTGGCGCTAGTGTCGGAACTAATATATTTGTCCTCTTCTTCTTTTTATAGCTTGAAATCGTTTCATCACATCGTCGTCTTTTACTTTATCAAAAGTTTCTTTTTCGACCGCACAAACCATATAATTGTTCAAATATTCCGGGCTCATTCGATTGCATAAATCCGTCTTGACAAACTTCGATTTAGAAAAACATCAACCAAAGCTAGCTTTACTACCCAATAAACCAAAGGACAAGAACTATTTATTCCGGTTTCCACCATAAGACGAGCAATATCACTTATTCAATTATAATATTGTCTTGGGTCTTGGGCTAACTTTATCCGTTATATTTAGAGCCTCATTTCAATTCTATTATTGTGAATTTGGGCTTATTATATCATTCGGACTTAATTATTTTACAGGTTTTCGGTTTGTAAAATGTTTTGGCTTATAAAAAATGGGATTTTAGCAATGTATCCTATTTTTTATTCTCGTATTTTTTAGGGGTATCATTTGTATAAAACCGAAAAAAACACTACGAATACGGGGTTGAGCCGTAGCCCGTGCTACGGCTCCTAAGACTATGGTTCCGCCCTGTGACAACTGTCAAAATTCCAGGTATCCGTATAATTATTAAACAGTAATTAGGACTTAATGACTGTGCTGATTTACAATTGATGATTTGAATTGATTTCTGGTTATTGTTATCATACATGCATGTGCATCATATATTGCAAATGACATATTATTTCTGCATGCAAACTTTATTGATTCAAAAGATGCACGAAACAAAGGTAGCACAGTTATCAGATAAATCAGAAAAGTACTGACGGAGTTCAGTACGTGACAGACATGGTATTGAGACACAGAATGAGCCAGAAACCAAGAGTTACACTAGTATAGTGTGTAGGAAAGTAAGGATCACAAAACTGCCTTCCTAGAGATAGTTTAAGTGCCGAAAAGTGCTTGAAATCCACTTAAATTGCTGAATTCAGCAAAAATCAGCTTTTAAACACTTTAATATCATGATTAAATGGTCCAGAATGCTTTCCTAAGTGTCGGGAATCAAAACTGTCACAAAAGGTAACATAAAGCTCACTAAACTGCATAGTTTAGCACCTTAACGAACCGGTAACCAACCGAACAACCGGACACTACCTGAAACACCAAATTTTCACTAGAAGTATTGTTTTAACATTACCAAGCTAGTTATGGTCCCCAAACATCATAACATACTATATAACATACTAGTAACTAAACACCTAACTAATATACCTAGATTTCAACTAAATAAACCTAACTAACAATTACATCTTAACCAAGACCCCCCCCCCCCCTTGATGGACGGTTACATGGTGGCCCCCACCATGGATTTTCTTTGAATTCTTTAATTGATCTTGTCTCCACTTTTAAAATATAACATACACTAGATTATAACATGTTGGTGGATTATAAGTTAACCTCAAGGATCATAATCTTTCATTCACAAACTCAACAAACACTTGAGCTTTCTCTCTTCCTCTCCCCTTGGCTTCGGCCATGAACACCCACACCCACATCCATCTTCATCTTTCAAGTTTCATCCATTCCATTACTACTCAAAGGTGTAAGAAGCCATACAAGGAAGCTAGGAACTCTTGGAAGTTGAAGGACCTCTCATACAAGCTTTTATCCACCTCTTCTTCATCTTGAGATCATCCCTAGCCTTGAGCTAGTAGTAAGATCATCTACACTCCATTTTACATCTTGTTTAAGTGGTTAAAGAATGATACAAGTTGATAATCATGAAGAACACTTTGAATCTTGAACAAGAAACTTAAACATAAGACTAAAATCAAAAGAAATCAAGTTGTTTAAGTGTTGTTATGCTTGTTGATTGATGATTGTTTGTGTATATGATGTTAATCATCATGTGATCTTGCTAGATGGTGATTAAAGACATAATCTAGCAAGATGAGAGGATGATCATGTTAAGATCAAAGTAATCATCCTTGTGTAAATCATGAACTTGAAGTGTAAATTGTTTTTCTTGTAAAATGATGATCAAAGTGAATATAAAGTCTTGTAAATCTATGATTTCAAGAATGATTTTTCAAGAAACCAAGTTAAAAATACAAGATTTACATAAGTTTGGTTCTTAAAGAAATTAACCATATTTTTAGTGGTTAATCAAGTGTAGAAATATGTATTTAACAAGAAAAACTCAAGAAGAAATATTTTTATAAAATTTATTTACAAGTTGTAAAGAACTAACTTCTTCAATAATGATGTTTTTAAATAAATAACCATATTTTGAAGGGTAACTAGACTTACTAAACACACTAGTAAGTTGCTACAAATTTTTGTAAATTTTCAAGTTTATGAAGTAGTAATTTATGCTTGATTTTGGCAAATTGGTAAGTGTTGATTGGTTTATTGTTGATTGTTGTGATTTATTCGTTTATAAAAGAAAATGATATGCTTTGAAAACATGGAAACCTCCATTTTTAAGGGAAAACTATGGCAAAATTTTCCTAGAAATTTAACACTTAGAAAAATATTTTTAAACAAATATTTACAAGTGTATTTTTAACCATGATTTTTATATAAAGTTTGCCATAATTTTTGTTACAAAAATTATAAACATTGGAGGTTGGTTTTTGTAAATAAAAGTGACTAAATATGTATTTAGGAAAATATATATTTAGATGTCACCATGTGTGTGATTATTTCTATATTATGTATATTAGTTATATTATTTTAGGATTTGAAATAATATAACTCACCAAAATACCAGGAAATTACAATCCAAAATATTACCAAAATTCCAAGATATAAATACATAAATTATACCCAAAATATTGTAGTAACCGAACAAGGAATATAACCTACACAAAATATTCTGGAATTTAATTCATAAGTATTTTGGTAATTAGTATTTTGGACACCAAGAGAACAAAAGTATGATTTTTACAATTATTACAAAATATATCATATTTTTGACAAGGAGAAAGTATATTATTTTTGGTAAATAAAAATATATATTTTCTTGGAAATATTAGAAGATATATTATTTTTGGGAAAAAATATATTTTCTTAAGGAAACATGAAATACATTATTTTTAGGTGAAAAATAGATTGATATATATATTTTCTAAGTTAGACTTGAAAATATATTATTTTTGAGGTTTAAACAAAAATACAATTATTTTTGCCAAGGGAAAAATTATAAATAATTTTTCTATGTAATATTTCTTAAAATATATTTTGAGAATATATGTTGATGATTTTTATTAGGAATATTATTCCAGAAAAGTTAATACAAAAATTAAGTATAAGATACTTAATAAACACAATAGAAATACGTATTCTCGTATGTAAGTATACACCGGAATCCCCACCGATACGTGGCAAGAATACACAAGGTTAAGAATACGAGTATGAATACACCCATCCTTCGGAAATTATACATGTACAAGTACATAAATGTGACAAGTTAAAATATATTATTTTAACCAATATTCCAAAATTTAACAAATATAATTATTTTAACAAATAATTATAACTTGGAATAATATTAAAGACACAATGAAACATAACTCAAAGACACTAATTAATACTAAGTCAAGGCACGACCCGACCGTCTAATAGATCGTAGTACGTTGTAGGTAGTCGTGCACACAAGTAGCAGCTTTAGGTTACGTTGGATACGAAGAACGCAAGATTGTGAGTTCATGTCCCCCTTTTCTTTTAACTGTTTTCATTTTATAACTTCGGGGGTGAAGTACATGTTTTGAATTGTTTACAAACGTTTAAATGTGGTATGGTTAGCTAAGGAATGTACTGCTAGATCATGTGAGTGGTGGGTACAATGCCTAAGACCATTAATCCTCGTAGTAGGACCGAGGGACATGAGTGATAGATCTATTTGGGTGTAGCGAGCCCACACCCATGTGGACTGGGGTTTGGCCCATGAGGTGACTATGTCTTACAGCCGGAGGCCCGATACAAATTCTGCTAGGGTTAAGCCTTCCTGCATCACGTCACATATATTAATGGCCTTGCAAACCATTAATGGATCTGTTTCCTTGTTTGCTTTCATAACGGGTTTAAAAAACATACATACTTACAATGATTTGAAAGGTTTATTCGTGCACACATACAAAACACATGAACTCGCTCAACTTTTGTTGATGTTTTCAAACTACATGTATTTCAGGAAACTAAGTATGGATCTGGCGGGCGTTGTAAGTTTTCAAGGGTAGTTTGAAATAAAAGCTGTCATCCGGTGTAGAAGGGTTTGGAGTGTGTATCTCATCCTGGATAAGATACATATTTCAAAGCCTAGCTTTTATTAGTGTCTTTTGTCGAGTCCTTACGGAACTCTAAAACAATTTGAATGGTCTGTAATATGGATTTGAAGTCTGCGTTTGGATTTTAAGACAATGTTGTTTGTGTTGTTTTAAACTTAATCTATGGATGAACATATTAGTTTTATCATATAGTTGTTTGTTATGGTTGAATGCAATGATATTAAGCAAGTCACACATAATCACGCTTCCGCAAAAGTCAGGGTGTGACAGTTTGGTATCAGAGCTTCGATTGTAGCAAACTAGGATTCTTTCTCGACTCTAGAATACAATCATTAGGGCTCTCACAAAAATATTTTTACAACATGTTTTCAATGCATACACAAAACGCCCAGATCCGTGGAACAAACGTTTTCCAAAATGGAAAGACAAGAAGCACGATTGCAAGGTCACATTTGTGGTTTAGTGTGGGATAGACTAGGAAAGACAAGCATGTATTCAAGATAGTTATCACTCAAAATGCGTGGATTGTTATGTTAGAGGCATTATATTTTGATTGCATACTAAGTGTTAGTGGTTAATATATGTGCACATGTTATGATTGTTATGTTACAGGTACCTATGTCATCATCCGATAGCGGATTGTCCGACGACCATGATCCCATGGCATTAGTCTCCGACGATGAGGTTGTGCCAGAGCCGGAGATCTTCACGTCAGATTCAGAGAGTGACCCGGAGATGATGTCAGATGACGAGGACGATTTCCAGCCGTTCGCGTTGCCCGACTTTGGCGATGATTTACCGCATGCTGATGGTATTCCAGACGAGGATCCTTTTCTCATTCCTGTTCCAGTCCCAGTCCCAGTCCATGATCATCTCATCATTGGGCATCCTGATGGGGAGCACATCGTGGCTCTGATCCTCGATCATGTTCCTCTTTTGGTCATTCCTCCCGAGGACTGGCCATTCGATGATTTGTTTGACGACGATATCGATTTGTTTGTTGATGGTCCTCCTGTCGACGCCCAGGGTGATGGAGAACGTGACGAGGATGTTATTGCTATCCCACCTCCAGAGATTCCTATCATTGAGTTATCCTCTGATTCCAGCTTGCACTCTGTCTCAGATTCCTTTGATTCTGTGACATCTTCAGCCTTAAAGGCGGTCGGATTACAGCGTTACGCTACTGATTCAGACGATGATACGGCTATGTCTGCTGCACCATCTCCTCCACAGGACCCCGAGCCTGGTCCTGAGCCAGATTTTGATCCTGTTGATCAGCCTGATGTTGCACCTGTTGATCCCGAGCCGATACCTGAGCCTGACCATGTTCCTTTTGGTTTACCAGACATTGCACCACTTATACCTGACCTAGTACCTGCACCTGTTGACCCTCCTTTTGTTGAGCCATTTATTCCTCCACCTACACCCGCTGATGTTGCTCCTCTCCCTCCTGTAGAGTCAGATGTCCATCGCACCGACTTACCGATCATTTTCTTACAGGACATCCCTGCACTCCGTCCAGGGGAAGGTACTTCTGGTCAGCACCCGCGTGATGATCCTTTTGTTTCAGCAGCTTTTCCTCAGATCCCCTAGTCTGCACCTTTTGCTCCTTTCACTTCTTCACCACTTGATGAACCATTCCAATGGTTCCCACCGTATTTTAAGCCGATTTCAGATCCCTATCATCCCTCCCATTTTGTTGGTTACACACGGGATGAGTTAGTTTTATCGTTACAGTTGCAGTTTGAGATTATGAGACGTAGAGTTTTGGAGCTTGAGCTGACTCCGCGTCCCCTACCATGTCCTTGTCAGCCTGCTTTTGTTCCCCCACATTCATCACCATCTCCTTTTGCACATCCACCTGCTTTCTCTTACTCCTTTTCCAGAGTTTGATGCTCGTTTCCTTACGGTCGAGCAGCAGATCAGTTACTTGCTTTGACGTATCTATGAGCTCGAGGAGGAGCTTGCATATGTTCGCAGCTTGCTTTTCTTCCCTCCTCCTCCACCTCCACCATCAGCATAGTTGGTTTTTGGTTTTATGCAGATTGCATTGCTTTTAGTGAGAGCACCACTATTGAGCCGAGACTGTGAAGCCTTTTGGAGACCACCTTTTGAGAATGTGATTTTTGTATATTGATAGACTTATTGGACAAGGGTAGTGTGACCCTGTGTCCCTTTTGATGTGATACACTTTGTAAAGCATGCAACAACACTTTGTGGTCGATGATTAATGAAAGCTCAATCGTCATGTTCTCATTAAACACGTTGTTGATTTACATGTTTGTGCTATGACTATATTGTTACATGGTTACTTGTTATGATAAATGCTATTATATATACGTACTATTTATTATTTAACGAATAAGACCTGACCTATACAATCTTCTTCTTAGAAGATGCCTCCTCGAAGGAACACTTAGTTGCCCACAATCGAGGAAGAATTACAAGAACGCATCTCACAGGCAATCACACAACATGAGGCCCTTCGCTCCGAACACAGTGGAGGTACCTCAGGGAATAACCCACCTAATGGTAATGTTTAAGTCCCTTAAGACACATTACAATACGTTTGGACATTTCGAAGTGCGTTTTTCTAATGCTTTCTGTGAATGATGGTGCTTGCGTACAGGATGTACTTATAAGCAGTTCTGAGACTGCAAGCCTCTAAACTTCGACGGTACTGGAGGTGCCGTAGCTTTTGTGAGATGGGTTGAGAAGACGGATTCTGTGTTGCGGATGAGTAAATGTGCGCCAGAGCATCAGGTCACGTACATTTCTAGACTGTTTCTAGATGGGGCCCTATCATGGTGGAACCTTCAGGTTCAAACTTTGGGTGAGGCTGCTGCGTACGCGTTGTCATAGGATGAGTTGAAAGAGCTGATGCGTAAGAAGTATTGTTCCCGAGCTGAAATTCAGAAGCTGGAGACTGAATTTTGGAATCTGAAAATGGAAGGTCCCAAGGTAGCTGAGTATTTGCAGAGAGTCCATGATTTGTCTCGTGTTGTCCCTTATTTGGTAGAACCAGAATTCAAGTGAGTTGAACGTTTCATCTGGGGATTGGCACCCTAGATACTCAGCATGGTAACTGCTTCCTAGCCATGAACAATCACTGAAGCCATCTACTTGAGCGTGGAACTGACTGAAGAAGCAATTCGTTTGGGAAAGTTCTCAATTTCTGAGACAAAGAAGAAAGAGACTCACGTCGAGTCGTCTGGAGAAAACAAAAGGTACTTTTCGAATTTCAAGAAGGGTACCCAAGGGAACAACAACAGTTCTAGCAAGGGAAGAGATGCTAACCCACCAGCCGAGGTCAAGACTGGTGCTGCAAATGCTGAGAACAAAGGGAAATGATACATGGGCACTCTACCCAAGTGTGATGTATGTCAGGTTCATCATGCCGGCCTGTGTAAGTTTAGGAAGTGTGGTAATTGTGGAAAGAATGGTCATTCGAAGGAAACGTGCTGGGCTGGAAGTGGTCGTGGAAATGGTGGTCAAAGAGGAAATGGAAATGGTAATGGCAATGGCAATGGAAACTGTGGAGGAAACGGTTATGGGAATAGAAATCAAGGAGGAAACAATAATCAGGGAGGTAATGGAAACCGGAATGGAAATGGAAACCAGGTGGGAAATGGAAACCGCGGGGGAAATAATAACAACAATCAGGGTGGTACTGGTAACGGTCAAGGTTTTTTTGGTTACGGTGATGTAGGGCACTTAAAGCTGGATTACCCGAAGAACAACCAAGCTCAGGGAAGAGTATTCAACATTGGAGCTAGGGAAGCTTACCAGGATCCAAACGTAGTCACTAGTACGTTCCCTATTAATAAACATTTTGCATCTATGCTATTTGATACCGGTGCTGACTATAGCTTCGTATCCCTAGAGTTTAAGAATATACTTGGTTTAGTAGCAAGTAAGTTAGATATTCTGTACTCGATAGAACTAGCTAATGGGAAGCTAGTAGAAGCCAATGAAGTTGTGACAACCCGAGCTTTCAAGGTTAGTATTATCTAGTTTCACAACCCTCTTAGTTAACATTGTTATGTTTCTCGTGCCATGTGATGTTGTTATCATTGTAATTGTATACGTTGCGTTAATTCATGTGGAAGTGTTGAGTTAAGTCAATCGGTCGCACACTTTTGTCGGGTCATACATCCTCTCACACTCGCACACTTGGGCACTTGTGTTCCTTGGCCTAAACCTCTCTCGAACCCCAACTAAGCCCAATCCAGCTCCTTTGTGTACGGTTATGCATGGGGGTGTGCATATAATTCCTCCTTCACTGAGTGCAAACCCTAAATCCCCTTCTAAACACACACAAGGCGACGGCAGTTCTCCCTCTACTCGAAGCCCTTTTCGGATCGAAAACATTATCTTTCTCGGCCTAGCTCACTCACACACCCTCTACTTCTTGGTTAGTATATTAATCCTAGTTCTGAGTTGATTGTTCTTGTTGATCTTGTATTCGTTGCTATTGTTATGTTATGCACAAGAAATTAAATTACGATGTAGGGTTTGTTTGTATGTTAGTATGAACCTGATAAACTGATTTGATTTAACGGTTGATGATTTGCGATAGATCGATGATGATACTGATTACTAGATGATGATTCAAACCTGTATGTTGATGATTAATTATTGAATAATGATGTTGTTCGATTTGTTTTGAAGAAGGTTCATGAGCGATTAGCAAAAGTATGCAACCACGGTCTAAATTTATGGTGATTAGAAGTTGTTAATAGGTCATAGAAACTGTGAAATCATGATTCAATGATGGGTTATATTTGATAATATGATTGATGCTTGATTCGAATGTCCATGTGATTGTTAATTGATAATGGATTAACTAGTTTATGTTAATGTTATCTGATTGAATTTGGTATTGAATTGTTAACTGTTAGGGTTTCGTGATCTCTTGGTTATAGGGGGGTTATGTTAGTTTTGACGAATAACTGTAGTGTGTCATCATGTGTGTATACGACGAAATATAGTCTTTCGTCGAACGGTTATTTGTCATAAGGACATAGGACAAAATATAGTCTTTCGTCGGACGGTTATTCGCCGTGAGGACATACGACGAAATATGGTTTTTCGTCGTGTAAACAGTTTATGATGCTAGATGTTTGTACTTATGAAATAGTGTTATTGCATGTGAATAAAAATGAGAAACCTGGTTTGAATTGTGTGAGTACAAAACCTACTTATTATGTGTTGTTATGTGACCTACACATGGGATGTGGATCTGTTTGAGAACCGAATGCCTAATATGCGATATAAGGTGATCTTAGCAGCAATTGCAATATGTGAAACACATGTACTGTTAAGTGATTGACTCGCATGCGAAACCCATACAATTGTTATGTGATTTCACGATAAAGGTTATAGATCAACGAGTTGCATATTTAACAGTTACGATGCATATACGGACGTGTAACTTACTTGTCTGCTACTTGTGCAATGTGTACGACAGATATGTGATATGTGTGAACAATATACTGATTGTCTTTGATAACCACGGTAGGGTTTGGTTGATTAACTGGAACGGGTAACTTGATTAATAACGAGCAAATCTAAGGTGAGTTCACTGCTCTTTTTCCAAGCATGCGTCCTGGGGAGGGACATTTGGTAAACGTTCCGGGGAGGAATGTCGGGTTATTGGGATGTTGGTTAATACACCCATATCTATCACTTAAGTCCCTTCTACCGATTGTTGTCGGGGAGGCAACGGGGTATTAGTTAATAGCGCTATTTAGGTTTGGCATCCTCACACCACACCAGGGAGGTCGGGAGTGAACTAATGACCCCAATCTTGACCATTGCTTTGATAGAGGCTTTGGGGAATAGGGCAAATAATCTAGAGCCATCTGCAGTAATTGAGTTATTAACAACATCAAATCATTGAATTGTTTTACACTTATATCTGGTAACTAAAATGTGTTAACAAACTTTGAACTCAACAGCATTGTCTAACACACTTGTCTGCATGCTTGAAGGTCTATAGGTTTATATCATTGGGACTTGCTGTCTGGGATGCTGGAGTGGTCATGGGTCGAGATACATGGAATCGCAAGACAAGTCTAATGGTTTTCATACATGTGGTTTATGAAACACTTAACAAATGATTTATGCTTCCGCTATATACAATGAATTACATTTAATGTTTTGAAACACTTCATGTCAATGAATGAAAGTTTTTAATTAAATATAGTTATGAGTTCAATGTGATGGTTGGCTAGATCCTGGTACGTCACACGTCCTGCGGTGTTTCCGCATGTGGTGTTTTGGGGGTGTGACAGTTTGGTATCAGGGCCACTGGTGATAGTGAACTTGGTTTTAAAAACGTTTTTATAAAACCAGACTATAACTGAACAGTTCTGAAAATGAGAGTACGACCATGACATCAGCTCCAGATTGCAAGGTTCGTCTTTTTCACCTGTTGTATACATTGCATGACTAGTGTACACTTGTTTATGATGTAGCCTACGGACACACACTCGTCACTATAGCATAATTTCACGAATTGCTTGTTTACTTTATGATGCGTAGTTGGTGTGTCATAGTCCATAGATTCTTGTGATGTTATCATTTTGGTAACCTCTGTTTCGCATTCAAGTTTGAGGAACCATTTGACATGAGTTAGGAGGAACTAAGATGAGCATGTAAATCGCAATATTATTGTGGGTGCACACATAATAATAATGTGGGGTGCATGTGAGTCCCAGTGAGACTTAACGAGTGAAAAAGGGGTTCTGATCCGTTATTTGATCAATGAGAAATATAACAAACCTATAGGGGTCATAGTAGTGATTGTGTCCTACTCGATTGTGATCTTTTCACTCCTCTCTGAATTCTTACGAATCTTGATGCTATCGAGTATTACCTGAACACCCATCTGAACGCCTAGCGAACTGTGTAGAATGATAGGTGCTAGTACGAACGTCCCTGAGTTGGATGTCGCAACGTCGAATGATTGGTCGATACTTTTCTCACTCCACTTCATTGGCTGAAACTCAATGTATTGACGTCGTAGCTCCCGAAGTGCGATCACTTCTGCAACACTCTCGCAACCTACCGTGTATTACTCAATCAACTTGCTAGATCGATGGACAAGAGGATGAGTGTAGTACTTTACCGACTTCAGTATTTGGACGACACTGGTTACCGGCAACGAACACCAGCGAATTGACTTCAATCGAATCCTTAACCCCAGTCAGCGACTCATGGGAGTCAACTCTTACGAATCAATCGGGACATAAGCAATGACAATCGACTACGGTGTGGAATGTGTAACTGCCAACACAATGAGTAGCATCTTAGGACGTGACATAGAATGTGAAAAGATGGACCCTGTCGGTGGGAGATTGTAGGGTTCCATTTCAAGCAACGACATTAGAGGCAACAGTCACGGCAACATCAAAGCACTTGTAATTGTAGCCTACAGTATAGAAATGAAGGTGCCCATGACATGGATTGGCTGTTGCTAAATCAAGGTGACAACAACCGAGGGAACGACGGTAGTACGGGGAATTCTCGTAACGAAAACAACAACACCGGAAATGAAACCCATGGAAGGGGTAATTTGGATTGGCGTGGGCGACGCAAGGATTATAGCAGCATGGTGGCCTGCACGTTCTTGATGACAAATCGTCTCGTACCTGTTCTGTTCAACCCTGATACTCCTTGAAGCTGAATTTGTTGTGCAATTGGCTGATGGCAAATCAAATGAAACCTCTTACGTTTGTTGAGATGCAAACTCAGCCTGGTGGGACAAGTGTTCGACATCGACCTTCCTTCTACTATTCTTGATGGTTTTGATGCAGTAGTTAGTGTGGATTGGTTATCCCGAGATCGCGTAGATATACCCTGTGAGAAGAAAATTTTGCATATCCTTCTCCCTGGTGGAGTACCGTTATCTGTTCTAAAGCATCAGAGTGGTGCAAGGGTTAGGGCCATTTCAGCTATGAAGGCCAAGAAGTGTCTACGGAGGGATTACCCCCGCTATGTTAGCAACCGTTACTACTGATAAGGCTAAGGAAAAGAGGATCGAGGATCCACCCATTTGTTCGTGATTCCTCTCGGTGCGCTACCCGAGGGACTTTCAGGTTTATTTCCACAACTGTTAGGCAGAATCTCAGTTTGTTCTCATGCCAGAGGCAGTCCTGACTACTCGTACTCCTTACCGTCTTGCACCAGGAGGGTTGCAAGAACTGTCTAATCAACTGCAGGAACTGTTGGACAGGAGTTGTATCGGACCTAGTTTTAGTTTGGGGAGCCTCAGTAATATCCGTGAAGATAAACCTTTTCGTATGTGTACTGATTATCGAGAACTCAACCAGGTGACAGTCAAGAACCGTTTGCCTCGACTATGTATTGACAACCTGCCGACCAGATGCGAGGGTCAAGCTCCCATTTGAGGATTGACGAACGAGCGAACTATCATCAGATGGAAGTCCAAGGGGAGATTGTTCTTAAAATGCCATATCAAATGTAATGCGGCCAATGCGACTTTGTATTCCATGACCTTTGGGTTAATCAACACACCAGCAGCTTTATGGATCACATTAATCGACCGTGTTATTTGATGACGTTTTGAATCATTTCCAGGAGAAAGGGACATCATGAGTGGCATTTTTATCTTATTTTAGAGCTCTTAAGGGAGGAGCCACTCCGCGTGAAGTCTTGCTAGATGTAACTATTGGATTCGAGAGGTACATTTTTGGTCATGCAATCAATGAAGTGGGAATACACGTTGACCTCGCTAAGACCTATTTTGTTAGAAACTGATCGACACCAAAGATTCCTTCAGGGATACAGAAATTCCTTTGTTTCGCTAGATACTATCGTAGATTCATCGGGGGATTTTCAAAGATCGCGAAGCTTTAATCTCTTTAACACAACAGGGTGCTGTGTTCGTGGAAGACAAAAGAGGAGGACGTCTTTTCAGCTTTTGAAACCCAATTTTGCAAAGCACTGAGCATCGTTTCTATCCGAGGGTATTGATGAATCAGTGGTATACCATGATGGTTCGAATCAGAGTCCCAGTTACGTGCCGATGCAACACGAGAAGGTGATGACTTACGTAGTGGATATACAAAAGGAATTGCATGAGTCACAACCTGCGGTGGAAACCATAGCCTTTGGATTTAAGTTGGAGGCATTACTTGGACGGTACCAAATGCACTACTTAGACCGATCACAAGGGGCCTCCCGTGTACCCTTGTTTTGAAAGAACTAAACACGTAATGGCAACGTTGGATGGAACTTTTGAATGATTACGACTGGGAAACCTGAACGTGCACGAGCTTTGCAGTTCACTATCGACACTAACTTACCTAATCAGACTCGCTCTACTCAAACTGGAGAATTTAAGGAAGAGAATTTTCAGGTTAAACCCATGTGGGGCATGGAGAAGTAACCGTTGGCAGGTCGGATGATATCCGCTACCTTCTGGAACGAATGTGGGTCTCATTATTCGGCAACTGTAGCGAACTCGTGTTGAGAAAAGCACACCGGCCTCGATATTCTAGTCGTCTGGGTTTTGATGAGAGATGTTAGGATCTATAAATCTTGCACTGGTGATTGGGCATGAAGGCCCACCTAGCAATGTTTGTGAATGATGTTTGAGTTGTGAAAAAGTCAAGGTGGAGTATCAGCAACCAGAAACACCCATATGGAAATGAGAACAGACTACCATGGATTTTGTCGCTAGTATACTTACAACTCGAAACGGAAACTGATATCACCTGGGTGATCGTTGATTGTCACATGTAACCAGCACACTTTCTTGCAATCAAGGAAACTGACGAGTCATCACAGTTTGTGAATATTCCTCTGAGAGAGGCGGCTTTTAGGCATGAGGTGCCAACTCCTGTTACCTCTGATTTTGATCTATACCTGATTTATGACAGGCATTACACAACCCTCTTAGCTCACGTATAGACATGAGCTTTACTCATCATCATAGGATAAAAGCTTAGAGTAAATGAACCATCCTGACACTTGAAGACATGTTGCGAGCATGTGTGTGATTGACTTAGTAAAATTGGAAGGACACCTACCTCTGGTTGAATTTACTGCAACAACTACCATTCTAGTACTCAGACAGCTCTGTTTGAGGCATTGCATGGACAGTAACGCTAATCTCCTTATTGGATTAAGGTGGGTGACAACCTAATCATGGGTCCAGGACTTGTACTAGAAACTCATGGGAAGGTTGCTTGGATCGGAAATCATTTGGAGACAACGCGTGACCGTCAGAAAAGTTGATAAGCTTAGGAAACACTGGGATTTCGCTGTGGGCAATCGTATCATGTTGAAAGTCACACCCTGGGAGGGTGTGGTAAGCTTGGGAAGCGTGGCAAGCTTAATTTACGTTACGAGTTACCCGATGAATTGGGTAACGTGCACAATGTCGTTTATGTCTCGAATCTAAGGCAGTGTTTGATGAAACATTTGTAGTACTTTTATTAGACAAGTTGCAGTTGTCGAGGAGCCAATCAAAGGCATAGACGAGGAAATAAGGTTCGTTAACATAGTCCAATCTCCAATCGTGAGAATTCGTTGGAACTCAAGACGTGGATCGGAGATCACGTGGGAACGCAATGATCGGAATAAACTCTAGTATCCTCAGTTGTTCTAACGGCTGAAGCAGCCCCTGATGTGACTAGCGAATTTCGGGACGAAATTCCCTTTCAAGTTGGGGATGATGTGGTACCCGCGGAAAAATCCACAGTCATCCTGATCTAACACCTCGCCACTTTTGGATTCCTTATCAAATTTCGGGACGAAATTTCTTTCAAGTTGGGGATGATGTGACAACTCGAGCTTTCAAGGTTAGTATTATCTAATTTCACAACCCTCTTAGTTAACATCGTTATGTTTCTCATGCCATGTGATGTTGTTATCATTGTAATTGTATACGTTGCATTAATTAGTGTAGAAGTGTTGAGTTAAGTCAATCGGTCGCACACTTTTGTCGGGTCATACATCCTCTCACACTCGCACACTTGGGCACTTGTGTTCCTCGGCCCAAACCTCTCTCGAACCCCAACTGAGCCCAATCCACCTCCTTTGTGTACGGTTATGCATGGGGGTATGCATATATTTCCTCCTTCACTGATTGTAAACCCTAAATCCCCTTCTAAACACACATAAGGCGACGACAGTTCTCCCTCTACTCGAAGCCCTTTTCGGATCAGAAACATTATCTTTCTCGGCCTAGCTCACTCACACACTCTCTACTTTTTGGTTTGTATATTAATCCTAGTTCTGAGTTGATCATTCTTGTTGATCTTGTATTCGTTGCTATTGTTATGCACAAGAAATTAAATTATGATGTAGGGTTTGTTTGTATGTTAGTATGAACCTGGTAAACTGATTTGATTTAACGGTTGATGATTTGCGATAGATCGATGATGATACTGGTTACTAGATGATGATTCAAACCTGTATGATGATGATTAATTGTTGAATAATGATGTTGTTCGATTTGTTTTGAAGAAGGTTCATGAGCGATTAACAAAAGTATGCGACCACGGTCTAGATTTATGGGGATTAGAAGTTGTTAATAGGTCATAAAACTGTGAAATCATGATTCAATGATGGGTTATATTAGATAATATGATTGATGCTTGATTCAAATGTCCATGTGATTGTTAATTGACAATGGATTAACTAGTTTATGTTAATGTTATCTGATTGAATTTGGTATTGAATTGTTAACTGTTTGGGTTTCGTGATCTCTTGGTTCTAGGGGGATTATGTTAGTTTTGACGAATAACTGTAGTTCGTCGTCATGTGTGTATACAACGAAATATAGTCTTTCGTCGGACGGTTATTTGTCATAAGGACATACGACGAAATATAGTCTTTCGTCGGACGGTTATTCAACGTGAGGACATATGACGAAATATGGTTTTCCGTCGTGTAAATAGTTTATGATGCTAGATGTCTGTACTTATGAAATAGTGTTATTGCAGGTGGATAAAAATGAGAAACCTGGTTTGAATTGTGTGAGTACAAAACCTACTTATTATGTGTTGTTATGTAACCTACACATGGGATGTGGATCTGTTTGAGAACCGGATGCCTGATATGCGATATAAGGTGATCTTAGCAGCAATTGCAATCTTTGAAAACACATGTACTGTTAAGTGATTGATTCGCATGCGAAACCCATACACTTGTTATGTGATTTCACGATAAAGGTTATAGATCAACGAGTTGCATATTTAACAGTTACGATGCATATAAGGACGTGTAACTTACTTGTCTGCTACTTGTGCAACGTGTACGACAGATATGTGATACGTGTGAACAATATACTGATTGTGTTTGATAACCACGGTAGTGTTTGGTTGATTAACTTGAACGGGTAACTTGATTAATACCGAGCAAATCTAAGGTGAGTTCACTGCTCTTTTTCCAAGCATGCGTCCCGGGGAGGGACATTTGGTAAACGTTCCGGGGAGGAATGTCGGGTTATTGGGATGTTGGTTAATACACTTATATCTATCACTTAAGTCCCTTCTACTGATTATTGCCGGAGAGGCAACAGGGTATTAGTTAATAACGCTATTTAGGTTTGGCATCCTCACACCGCACCGGGGAGGTCGGGAGTGAACTAATGACCCCAATCTTGACCATTGCTTTGATAGAGGCTTTGGGGAATAGGGCAAATAATCTGAGCCATCTGCGGTAATTGAGTTATGTGACATCTGTGCCTCTGCGACAATCAAAGAAATACCAAATCAATGAAATATTGTGTTTCATACTTGGGATTTCTAAAAATATGTGTATCATTTGCACATATCAATTCATGTTCAATTTCGAGCTTTAAATCGCTTTCTGGAAGGTTATACGCGAATTGATGCGTAAATATTACCAGTTTAATGCAACAAACACTCCTGAACAGTGACATAGGCTTAACATACCTTAAATAATCTTTACATAACTTAGAAATAAGTTTTGAAGGGTTTGGTGAGTCGAAATCAAGTTTATTCGCTTACATGGACTAATTTCGACAAACTGTAAAAGTATACCGAATCGAATGGTATCAAACATTCTGGAACTTGATCATAAGTTAAATATGCCCTAAATACCCTTTACATAGCTTAGAAATAGGCTTTGAGGTGTTTGGTGCGCAAAAATAAACATTTTGATCAATAGGGACTAAAAGCGTCAAAAAGTGCATAAGTTTGCATTTTCGCGCATATCTTACGTTCTGAACATATCCGGACATCCAAAATTTATATAATCATTAAAATATTTTATTTTAGTGATTGGCTTGATAAAATTCCATTCTTCGCATAATTTGGATCGTTTTTCGCGTTCGTTCGTGTTTCGTCGTAATTAACCGAACAAGGCAACCATACGACCAAACGAACCGACATCCGAGATATTTTTTAGCATATTTTGAGTTCCCTATACTTTAACTTCATTTTAGAGCCTTGAAATGGGGTTAACGGGGCTTAAACGTGCCAAAAACGCATCGAATACAAGTTTCTAGGCTGCAGGGACTAGTTTTGACAATCTGCCAAACATGCCCTCGCAGGCCGCGTAAGGTGAGGAGTCTGGCTATGCGGGGCGCGACAGAATGCCAGATCAAAAACCAGTTTTTATTCCAGTAGCTTGTTTTCTGGGTTTTGAACATGGTTTTTAGCAAACCATTAACTGGTTTTTAGGTCCCCTAGTATTGAAATACAATGGGCACACATGGAGGGTTGAGATTCAAGCTCGGTTTACGAGGAACGATCCTAACGGTTGTGGATTTCCTATAAATACCCACACCTTCATTCCTCATTCCACACAAATCTGATTGAATTACTATAAGTTGGAGTTCAAGAACTTCATACCTGAGTAGTTTGATCAAGATTTCATTGCTTGGACCCTTTGTAAGTTTTCTTTCGTGCTTTTATGCGTTTTTAAGCATGAAAGTCAAACTGTGTTTGACTTTCTGCTTTGACCAGTTTATGGTCAACACGAAGTTCGTTTGAACTTCGCAACGTGAGCGTAATCACGATGGTTATAGTCCCTAGTGACTATACCGACTGATTACCACATTGATTGGGTGTAGTGACGAGTCATAGTTTCGGTCAAAATACGCGTTTATGCGTATTTTGCAACCAAACTATTCTTAGGTATCAAGACCCTTTGTTTTGATATCAAACTTATTTTTAAACTTCTTTAAACATGTTTTAACATGTTTAACTCGTCACTCTTAGATTAGTGCTTATATAGGGTCGTAAGATAAGCGGTCTAAACAACCGCTTAAACTTTCGAACACGACCCGTTTGGTCGATCATTAGGATCCGACCAAGCATATATTGTGACCATAGTTGTATAGGGAATAACCTTCCGAGGTTATACCTTATGGTCACTTCGTTTAGTTAGTTGTATGATAGGCAGTTTATATGCCTTAGGTAAATGACCAAAATGCCCTTTTTACGCATAAATTCATTTTAAGCATATATAACCTAAATTTTGACATCTAAACTGATTATGCAACATTATTAGACATGTTAAGGCATATAATACTTGTCATAGGACTAGTTAGGCGGTCTGAACGCGTTTTACACGAACGGCACGTTAAAGTAGCGTAAGTGTGACAACTGTGTTCTGTAATCGATGTACAATGTAAAACAATGTGCTTTGGTGTTATTATATGTGTTTTGGTGTTGTTATGTGTGTATTTGTGTTTGATGATTCTGCGATTTGATTCGATTCCGATTTCAAGCTTTAAATCGCTTTCTAGAAAGTTATACGCAAACTGGTGCGTAAGTGCAGTCAGTTTAACGCGACAAACACTCTGGAATAATGACATAGGCTTAACATACCCTAAATAACCTCCACATAACAAAGAAATAAGTTTTGGATGGTTTGGTGTGTTGAAAACAAGTTTATTCGATCGCAGAGACTATTTGGGTCAAACTGCCAAAGTATGCCGATTTGTTCAGTAACGAACGTTCTGGAACTTGATCATAAGTTAAATATACCCTAAATATCCTTTACATAGCTTAGAAATAGGCTAGATTAGCATTCGGGTACCCTTCGTAAGTGTTCCTTCGTTCTTTTATTGTTTTTCGAGTCCGAAAGTCAAAACTTTGTTTGACTTTCGGCATTGACCAGTTTATGGTCAATGCGAAGTTCGTTTGAACTTCGCAACGTGAGCATAATCACGATGGTTATAGTCCCTTGTGACTATGCCTACTGATTACCACGTTGTCTAGGGTCGTAAGGGTAAGCGATCTGATAAATCGCTTATACTTTCGAACCCGACCCATTTGGTTGATCATTAGGATCCGACCAAACACATTAGGTGACCATAGTATATAGGGAATAACCTTCTGAGGTTATACCGTATGGTCATTTCGTTTAAATAGTTGTATGATAGGTAGTTTATATGCCTTAGGTAAATTACCAAAATGCCCTTTTTACGCCAAAATTCATTTTAAGCATATGTAACATAAATTTTGGTAACTAAACTGATATGGCAACAATATTAGACATGTTAAGGCATATTTTACTTATCATAGGACTAGTTAGGCGTTCTGAACGCGTTTTACGCGAACGACGCGTTAAAGTAGCATAAGCTACCTAAACGGGTCGTAATGGGTCGTAAGCACTTAGGTTAGGTTTCATTTAGTATGTAGGCCTTATTAAACCATACTACATGAGTTCCCATACTCATTTGGTTTATGAGCCCTCATTCTATCCGATTCTCCGATATAGGTCCGGTTTATTAACATAGTTACCTATATTAGGTGCCGTTTGATTCCGTGATCTCTAGCTTTGCTTGGTGGTTATCTTAGGACTTCTGAGCAATCTCAAGTGAGTACATAGACCCCTCTTTTACTGTTTTCCAAACATTTTGGGGTGGAACACATGTGCCTACTTGTTACTTTCGTGCTTTCCATGTTTTCACATCATATACTTGCTATGTTCATTAGTACATTATTAGTACATTGTTTTACATTACATTTCTATGCTATGTATGTCCATTGTGTGCATACTTAGTACATTTATTATTCATCACATGCTTACATTTTGATATAACATTTGGTTTGTTTAAATGATACAATGTACATTCATTAACACCGATCATGCCGCTCGGTAGTAGGTAGTGGTACCATAGGACTTGACAAATCCCATTCCTGAAATCTCGGGTTTGTTTGGACGTAAGGAATGACCAAATCCAAATACATATTTTGATAACCTTTACTAAAATGGTTATCCGACTGTCGCAAGGCTTGGATGTATGAATTTTTACAATACCGCATAAATGTTCATATTTAGTATAGCATGCATTTCCACAAGACATAACATTGATTTAAACCAAGTTTTACTTCAATATATTGTTTTGGGCATTTTTTACCTATGGCTTAATGGATATATATATACATATATATTCCACTTGCCATACATGACATTTTGACATGGTTTACACAAAGACATTTTGACATAGACATTTTGACATAGATATTTTGACATGATCATGCATTTCCACAAAACATAACATTGATTTAAACCAAGTTTTACTTCAATATATTGTTTTGGGCATTTTTTACCTATGGCTTAATGGATATATATATATACATATATATTCCACTTGCCATACATGACATTTTGACATGGTTTACACAAAGACATTTTGACATAGACATTTTGACATAGACATTTTGACATGATCATGCATTTCCACAAAACATAACTTTGATTTAAACCAAGTCTTACTTCAATACTTTGTTTTGTGCGTATCACCTATGGTTTAGTTGATGCATTTCACTAGCCATACATATCATTTTGGTTACACATTACACAATTTACATTTGACACATAAACATTTTTGACATATTATTCAATACATTTGGCAATTGGTTTAAACATAGACATTTTATATTGTTGGTTTGGTTTGAGTAAGTGATTTAAGTAACGAGGCGTGTGTAATATGATACAAGTATGGTGGATACGCCGCTGGTACTTCCTATATATAAATACTTGTATGGTATTACATATCGTAGCGTTATTTAAATCATTTTCAATTTAGACATATAACATTTTATACAAATAACATACTTTTCACAATACATTGTTTTACAAACAACTTAACTTATACAAACTCATTTTACATGGTTATTCATTTAAACATGCATTATTCTCTTATTTATACATATCATCTGAAATTATTGTTGTTCAAATTATTTACAAAACAAAACAATTAACAAGGTTCATGACTAAATTTTATTAAACATTTTCTTAAACTTAAGTCATGAATCCCATTTTCACAAAACCTATGTACTCGCCGGCATTTTTATGCTGACATACCTATTTTCACATGTGTTTCAGGAAATGATGCATAGGATTGATCAAGATATACTTAGGCGGACTTGGGCCTTAGCGACAATAAAAGATGCAAGACTAGTTATTTATGTTATGTTTCTTTGATTGTCAAGACATTGTAACTATTTTATTTAATAAAACAATACTTCAATTTCCTTGTGTTATGAAACAATGATTCTGTTACAACACTCCCCGATGTTTCCGCCACGTTTTGTTGTTTTACATGGTCGGGGTGTGACATATCATTTTCACATATCAATTCTTGTTCAATTTCGGGCTCTAAATCGCTTTCTGGAAGGTTATACGCGCACTGATGCGTAAATATAACCAGTTTAATGCAACAAACACCCCGGAACAGTGACATAGGCTTAACATACCTTAAATAACCTTTACATTGTGGTACCCGTGGAAAATCCACAGCCATCCTGAGTTACCATCTTGCTGTTTTAGATTACTTGGCAAATTTCGGGATGAAATTTCTTTAAAGTTGGGGATGATGTGACAACTCGAGTTTCCAATATTTTTCCTTGACACGTTACTTGTTACAAACCCTGTCTTTGTAATTTAATTTAGTATGTGTACTATTTGAATATGTGGTGTTAAGCGTATAACTTTCAGGTTATGTAATACTTGTTTCAGTTTATGTAATACTTGGTTATCATGTATGGTGTGAAATAATAATTAGCATAGTTAATTAAGAAGTGGCATGAGGAGTTTCGTCGTCATCAACTTCCTTTGGAAGTTTCGTCGCCTTCAACCCGACGAAAGGTGAGGCCTTTCGTCGAGAGTGATGTTTCGTCAAAGGGAATGGGCCTCGGCCCAGGTCACAGCCCAACAACTTAGATCATTTATATAACTTCCTTTTAAGCAGTTACGAAAACTAAAAACCCTAAAGTTCTTTTATCTTGTGCGACGGAAATAGTAGAGAACTTCAAGACATTCTTTTATCTTGATTCATCTAAACAACTTGATACCCTGGTTAGTGCCTTATTGACTGATAGTGTATGTCTGTGATATTGTTTTGTTGAATGTATAGTATGATATTGATATTATTCTGGAATTAATTGTATGTGAGTTGAGTTATGAGATTTGTCGCTCAGGATGATATGCATGATTAACAGTGATATATTTGATGAGTTATGGGATATTCATGGTTAAATTGTTATGGGGGGTTATGTAGGTCGAGATGTAATCATTGATAAAATAATATTGGCAATCACATGATATTCTATGGAATGGATATATCAGTAGTGTATCGGTCCAATCTAATTGAAGGTGTATGGCCATGTGAGGTCTAATAGTGTTGGTAATCATATAAAGTCACTAACTTTGAATTGGAAATGGCGGCCATGTGGGATCTAGTCAAACAATGTAGTTATCATAATAGTGTATCAGTAAGTATTGCATGTGTAATAAATGATGAAGTGATGCCTTGTTTGTGAAAACTGAAATCTGTGAAGGTGGCAGCCCAACTTTTGTTTAGAATGCATGATGTAACCTTAAGTGCACAAAGACTAATGATGATGTTGGGGTGAACATTGGGAACCATGAACATTAGGGTTTAATGAAGTGTTGAAACTGTCATGATAGTCGACGAAACCTGATAAGTTTCGTCACAATGTCCACTCGACAAAACCCGGAAAGTTTCATCACATGGTAACTCGACGAAACCCCTAGTGTTTTGTCGCATGGGGAGTTTCACCGGGGACAGTTTGCATGGATAGTAGGTTTGGTGGTTGAGTAAACTGCATGCTTAATAGTGAGTGAACATGCTACCGTATCTACTGTTAATGATGGATGATTATGAATATGTTAATAAACCACGATGTCTATTGTTAATGATATCAACTGAATACTGTTAATGATGCCTACTGATGAGCAAGTGACATAATCTGGTTCGTATACCTCGTATGGTACACACAGCTGTTAGGCATTGTTTTGGAACATATACGTGAATTGTGGGATTATATGAGTTGTATAATTGTTGTGGTAGTTTGTATGCACACTATGACTATACGTGAACGTAAACTGATTATGCGTATGTGAATATCATAGGCTGTGACTGTCTAAGTGTTAACAAGTAATTAATCAAACCGAGCAAAGCAAGGTGAGTTCACTGCTCTTTTCCAAGCATGCATCCCGGGAAGGGATATCGGGTAACGTTTTCAGGGAAGAATGCCAGGTTAATGGGATGTTTGTTATTACTCAGTTTCTATCATATAAGACCCCTTACATCTACCGATTGTTGCCGGGAAGGCAATGAGGTATTTAGTTGATAGCGCTATTAGGTTTGGCACCCTCACACCGGGCCGGAATGGACGGGCGTGAACTTTTTACCTTGACCACTTGACCAATGCTTTGATAGAGGCATTGGGGTTTGGGCAAACACATCTAGTAGCCACATACGGTAATTGAGTTAATAATATCATCAAAACAAAATGTTGAACTATTTTAAGCACACATCTGGTAACTAAATGCGTAAACAAAACTTTGAACTCACCAGTGTCGTCTGACACACTTGTCTGCTTGCTTGCAGGTCGTTAGATTTCTTGACATGGACTTGCTATCTGGGAGTGCTGGAGTGGTCATGGATCGAGGCTCTTGGATATATATTTGATACATTGGTTTTGAACACTTATTATGAAACAGTTGTTTAACAATTTACTATATGCTTCCGCTGAACATCTCCTTTGGTTTAAACTTGTGATTTGGATTTATATTTGGCAATTAATGAAATGTTTTATTTAAATTCTATGCGTGGTTCAATGTGATTGGTGGCTTGGATCCTGGTACGTCACACATCCTGCGGTGTTCCCGCATGTGGTATTTTGGGTGTGTGACATACATAACTTAGAAATAAGTTTTGGAAGGTTTGGTGTGCCGAAATCAAGTTTATTCGCTTACTGGGACTAAATTCGACAAACTGCGAAAGTATGCCAATTCGTACTATAACGGACATTCTAGAACATGACCATAAGTTAAACATACCCTAAATATCCTTTACATAGCTTAGAAATAGGCGTTGAGGGGTTCGATGTGCTAAAATAAACTTTTTGGTCATTCAGGGACTAAAAGCGTCAAAAAGTGCATAAGTTTGCATTTTCACGCATATCTTACCTTCTGAATACATCCGGACATCCAAAACTTTATGTAATCATTAAAATATTTTATTTTAGTGATTGGCATGATAAAATTCAATTCGTCACGTAATTTGGATCGTTTTTCGCATTCGTTCGTGTTTCGTCGTAATTAACCTAACAACGCAACTGTACGACAAAACAAACCGACATCCGAGATATTTTTGAGCATGTTTCATGTTTCCTATACTTTAACTTCATTTTAGATCCTTGAAATGGGATTAACGGGGCTTAAACGTGTCAAAAATGCATCAAAAACCATGTTTTGCACATTCAGGGACCAAAATTGACAATTTGCCATAGTTATCTTAGGAAGGGACCAAAGTTAAAAATCTGATTTCCAGCTTGTTCCAGCTGTTCCCCTCATTTTCACATTGTTTTAATGAAACTAGGGGCTTGTTTTGGGGTACCCATAGTATTCTAAAACCATGGGCACACATGTATGGTCCAGATCGAAGCTCGGTTTTCGATGAACGATCCTAACGATCTTGGTTTTCCTATAAATACCCCCACCCTCTTGCTTCAAAACTCACATTTGATCTGATTTGGCTCTCTAAGTTGAAGTATACACTTCATACCTGAGAGTAATCGGATCAAAACTTCTATTCTTGGACCCGTTGTAAGTCCTCTTTCGTTCTTTTTCGCGTGAGAGTCAAACTGTGTTTGACTTTCTGCTTTGACCAGTTTATGGTCAACATGAAGTTCGTTTGAACTTCATAACATGAGCATAATCACGATGGTTTTAGTCTCTTGTGACTATACCTACTGATTACCACGTTATCTAGGCATAGAAGCGAGTCGTAGTTTCGGCCAAAATGCGTATTCTTGCGTATTTTGTAACGAAACTACTTTTAGGTATCAAAACCATTTGTTTTGATACCAAACCTGTTTTCAAACCTCGTTAAGCATGTTTTAACATGTTTAGCTCGTCACTTTAGGTTTTGTGTTTATGTAGGGTCGTAAGGTAAGCGGTCTAAACAACCGCTTATACTTTCGAACCCGACCCGTTTGGTCAATCTTTAGGAGCCGACCAAACACATTAGGAGACCATAGTTGTATAGGGAATAACCTTCCAAGGTTATACCTTATGGCCACGTTGTTTAGTTAGTTGTATGATAGGTAGTTTATATGCCTTAGGAAAATGACCAAAATGTCCTTTTTGCGCATAAATTCATTTTAAGCATATGTAACCTAAATTTTGACATCTAAACTGATTAGGCAACAATATTAGACATGTTAAGGCATATTTTACTTATAATAGGACTAGTTAGGCGGTCCGAACGCGTTTTACGCGAACAACACGTTAAAGTAGCGTAAGCTACCTAAACGAGCCGTAATGGGTCGTAAGCACTTAGGATAGGTTCCGTTTTAGAATGTAGGCTTTGTTAAGCCATATTACATGAGTTCTTACACTCATTTGGTTTACGAAACCTCATTTTATCTGATCCTCTGATTTAGGTTCGTTTATTAACATAGTTACCTATATTAGGTGCCGTTTGATTCCTTGATCTTTTTAGCATTGCTTGGTGCTTATCCAAAGACTATTGAGCAATCTCAAGTGAGTACATAGTCCCCTCTTTTACTGTTTTTCAAACATTTTGGGGTGAAACACATGTGCCTACTTGTTACTTTCATGCTTTCCATGTTTCCATATCGTATACTTGCTATGTTCATTAGTACACTATTAGTACATGATTTCATTATGTTTTTGCTATGTATGTCCATTTAGTGCATACTTAGTACATTTTTTTACATTTCATTTTATGCTATGTATGTCCATTTAGTGCATACTTAGTACATTGTTTACATTTCATTTTATGCTATGTATGTCCATTTAGTGCATACTTAGTACATTGTTTACATTTCATTTTATGCTATGTATGTCCATTTAGTGCATACTTAGTACATTATTTTACATTTCATTTCATACTATGTATGTCCATTTTTTGCATACTTAGTACATTATTTTCATAAAACATGCTTACATTTTGGTATGACATTTTGTTTGTTTAAATGGCTCAAAAATACATTCATTAACATTAGCTACGCCGTTCGTTAGTAGGTAGTGGTACCATAGGAATTGACAACTCCCGTTCCTGACATCCTAGGTATGTTTGGATGGAAGGAATGACCGAATTCGATAAACATAACTCAGATAAATCTTTAATTCGTTTAAGGGTTTATCGCCACAGTCTCAAGGCTTGAATGTGTGACATCTGTGTATTTTAACCCTTGTACTGTTCTGAACAACTTTGTGTTTAATGAAATATGACGTTTTAATTTCAATATTTGTTTAATTATTTGTGACATTAGCACGTTTTCAATCATTGTTCAATTCCGAACTCCCAAACCTGTTATGGAAGTGAAATCATAAACCGTTACGTAAACATAATCAGTTTAACGCGAAGTACACTCCGTAACTGTGACATAAGCCAAACATACCCTAAATACCCTTTACATAACTTAGAAATAAGTTGCGAAGGATTCGGTATGGCAAAAATACGTTTATTCGAAATTTATAACTATTTATGACAAAACTGCGAAACGAACGTTGGTGACCACCCGGATAATATTTAAATTCCAAAAATATTCTGATATGATTAAAATTTTATTTTTAACCATGTTCATGTTGAAAAATAAATTAAAATGCTTTAAAACATTATTTTTCAAGTTTAAAGCACGTACCGCGTGTTACTGCGCAACACAATGCTTATACAGCGAAACGCGGACAACGCAGCCAGTCTTGGCAACTGAAATTTATTTCAGTAATATTTTGGCGAGTTTATTTTTATAGAATAATAAAAATAATTTAGAACGCCATGAACTAGGATTTAAACGCTAGATAAAATACCCGGTATCCAGTTAAATACATGTTTTTATCTAATATACCATTCAAAAATTACATTTAACCCCCCCCCCCCCGCATATGATTTTCGGTCACTAGGACCCACCACCCACTCAAAAGATTTCATCCTTATTTTATTTGATTCTTGCTAGATTATATGGCCAAGTGTTGATGCATGCCAACTTCATAATCTTCCATATCTTCTATATATCTTTCTATAGATCACAATCTTCACTCAATCACTCAACCTTCTCCTCTCTCTCTCCTCCCAACCGTAACCTCACCATCACCACCATTATCATTTTCTTTAACCTTGTTCTTCATAATCAAGCTCTATTCCAAGCAAATTTCAAGTTGGTGTGAAGATCCAAAGGAGTTTCCAAGGTGCTTTCAAGTGATTTCAAGCTCCCTATCATCAAAATCTCATCCAAAAACTTACTTGAATCTTGAAGGTATAAAGTTTATGTTTAAATCATACTCTTGATTTTTGGTTTTTCTTGATGATTGGACGTTTCTCTTGAATCTTGGAATTTTTCACAAACTTGAAATCTAAAAAGAAATGGGTCTTGATACAAAATAAAAATGGTGATATATGTGTGTGTATAAAACCGTACATATATATATGTGTGTATGAGCTTTGAAGTTTGATTTCTTGATAAATACTTGTTTAGGGTGTTTGCTTGCATGAACAATATTATGTACAAATATGTTAGAGATATTAAGGGGTGATTGAATCATGAGTTATACTTTGAAGTAATGTTAGTATTTTTATATGTAAATGGCCAAAACTTTATTAGACTTTTTTGAGAAATTTGAAGTTGTTGCTTGTTCTTGAATGATAGTTAAAATGCAAGTGTTGGATGATTTGTGAATGATATGATAAATGTTCCATTAAATCAGCAAGTAAATATGAACAAACTACATATTTGATGCATCTAAACTCATATGAAATAATGATGATATGATAGTGTGCTTTAGACACTTGTACATGAGAATACATGTTGATTTAAAGCTCAAGAAATGATAAAAAATGATTGTATGACAAAATTTTTTAAAACAGATTATAGACACTAAAAATAACATTATTTGGTATATGATAATGGCATGAAACTTTGTCATAGGTTTGATAGCTTTGCATGTTGTACATATAGCTTAGAAAGTGGTAAAATATGTGAAATTGCATGATATATGTGCTTTATTTGACACCTGAACTATCATGAGTATAACCACTATTTTATTCAGTAAATAACATGGGCTATGTTAAAATATCAAGACTTTTCGATTTGGGATGGTTAGGGTAACGTTTAATGCAAAACTATGCGGTAAAACGGTTAAAATCGGCTTTGAGGAGGATTTTTATAAAACTATTTTAGATCAGTAAGTAAACTAATATTTTTGATAAAAGAATAAGTATTTTAACTTATATTAAGTTTACTTGGTGTTGGGTTAGTCATACGTGACTTCCGGCACCCAAAAACGTTACCGAATCGCTAAAATACGTGTTTTTCAACATACACTATAATGGGTTGTTCATGGGTAAATTTTATGTGTTACAATGTGTTATGTGTTTTATAATATGTGTATGATGACATGTTAATACTTGACAAGATTATGTGTATTACGTTATTATTAGTATGTTACATTTGAGTATATATATTACGACACGCAAATCGTAGATATATTGCTTATAACATGATGAGGGTCACCAATAAAATCGTTCAAGTCGCAAAGTATTTAAAATATATATGAACTCATATATATATATAAATACACCAATATAATAAAAAATAATAACTTTTCGAGAAGATCTCAAAGTTATGTGAAAATTCTAAGTATCAGAGAAACTTATGTATTTTTGTGGGTTTTTGATTATTAAATCGTTATTATTTAATTTAGGACGAATAAACAATTTGAGGGATTGTGTTAACATATAAAAACACACCCAAAGGTGAGTACATAGTCCCCTCTTTTACTGTTTTCAATGTTTTGGGGTGAAACATGTGTACCTAATTGTTATGTTCACGATTTCAAAGTATAAATTAATTATACATGCTAGTAGTTATCTTTTGACAAATTGAACAATTATCTATGGTTTAAACACTAGTTTTCAAAGATTATAAAATTAATTGTTGGGTTGTACTTATTTTGTACATTCACCAAGCCGATTGGTAGTACGATATAGCGCTATAGGACTAGACACCCCATTCCTGTTGTATGGAATGCCAGAAAGCGAATTTTTATCCAAATAGAAATTGCCTTTGTGGTATTTCTATAGTCTCTAAGGTGTAATTTGATACACTAAGGTTTGAATGAATTCTAAATCACATTTCTTTTGTATATTTTGATATACTTCCAATGTATAGTTTGAAATGCTCTCATATGTGATATTATTTACCAAAGTATAATTTGATATACTATGTACAAATCCAACATATATTTTGTTATTTACTAAAACATAGTTGATATGTTATTTACAAAACCAAAGTATACTTATGATATACTACCGAAAACTATTATTTTAACAACTAAAGTATATTTGATATACTATCTGTTTAACTGTTTTGAAACTAAAATATATTACCTATCCGACTTTCTTAAAACCAAAGTATATTTTTATATATGCTACAAACTCATTTTAGTTGGTTATTCATGTCATTATTACATTATTCTTTTATATCATCTGATTTCTTATCACTTTTTGTATGAAATATAAAAGAAAATATTTTAAGGGTCATGACTACTTTTGTTAAACATTTCTTTAAACATTCAAAGTCATGAATCCTCAACACAAAACCTATGTTACTCACAGGCATTTTTTTGCTAACGTATTTACTTTCACATATGTTTCAGGTTTTATTTCGTGACGACTGTTGATTGCTTTACATAGGATGGACATGGGCCTTAGAAATTATAAAAACCTGAACGGCAATTGCACTGTTTGTTGATCAAATTCCAAGACAATGTAACTTATTAAGTAATAAAACAATATTCTAAATTCCATGTGTTGTGAAACAATGATTCTGTTACAACACTCCCCGACGTTTCCGCCACGATTTGTTGTATTACGTGGTCGGAGTGTGACAGAAAAGTTGGTATCAGAGCTCATGGTTATAGGGAATTAGGTTATTAGTAAAATTTTGACCTACACTATAACCTTTCTAGGACCCTAACACAAGTTACCTTGTGTTTAGATCTTAAAACAATACTATCACCTATCCTTAGGTGATTACCAAAACAAGTACACAAATCTCAATTCCATTTGAAAATCGATCATCTATCCTTAGATGATTAGTTTTTAGGCTTTACGCCTTTAAGGTTTTCAAACCTTGTCAAAGTTTGAGTCTTAATAATGTGAACACGTGCAATCCGGAAGGGTGGGTGCCTGTACCCTGAGTTTTCTGTCTAAGGCTAGAGTGTTCGTACAAATCCACATAATCGGACCAGTCACTCTTACCTGGGAACTCTTAGGATGAGTGTCCACTTATAGGCTAAAGCATGTCTTCATTATGCATTATGTAGACCTATTTACTTTGATTAGTCACTGCGTTGTTTGTTTATTTTAAGTAACAAACAAATGACCACCTTCCTTCGTTTTGTCGATGTTTTCAATACTCCTTTTGATTGTTCTATGTCAATCTCACACATTTCCTTGTGTTCCTTTTCTTTTAGATGCCTCCTCGACATGATCAAACTCAAGACGCCGCAATGGCAGCCTTGATCACTCAGCAAATCGCTGCTGTACTCCCGAACCTAGTTACCCAGTTAAACCAAGCAAACAACAACAACAACAACAACAACAACGCACCTGTTCCGTGAAACTTTAAGACATTCAACTCTGCTAAACCTTTGAAGTTTTCTGGGACTCAAGGAGCAACCGCGCTCCTGCAATGGTTTGAAAGTTTGGAGAGCACATTCAGACATGTGCAATGTCCGAACGAGCGTAAGGTTGAGTTTGCATCCAGTATGTTTGAGAAGCGTGCTCTTACATGGTGGAACAGGGTGATGCGTGATAGGGGTGCCGATGTGGCACTAGCCCAAACTTGGGAGGAGCTTCGAGCTCTAATGATGAAGGAGTTTTGTCCTCGTCATGAGCTTAGAGCGTTGGAAAGATAATTCGACGATTTAAAGCAAGATAGTGGTGAACATCGAGCCTACACTGACCGTTATCAGGAACTGAGCCTGTTATGTCCTGACATGGTTACGCCTGTGGAAAAGGCAATTGAAAAGTACATTGATGGTCTTCCTGACCTAGTTCAGGATATCGTTACTGGTAGCAATCCTACTACCGTCAGACAGGCCATTGAATTGTCTTCTACCCTGACTGAATCCCAGATCAGGAAAGGTAAGCTTTTTCGAAAGGGCGACCCGAAACCATCTGACAAGTCTGCACAAGAAGAACCAAAGGATGGATTGGCCGAGACATCCAAGAAGAAGAAGCGCAAGGCTTCACAAAACTGCGCAATAACTGCTCAGAACAACCAGGTTGCAACAAATCAGCCAGCACAACCTCGTACAAAGAAAAACTATGTTGGTACCGCACCTTTGTGCAACAAATGCAACCGTCAACATCTGGAGCAAGTGCAGTGTCACAAATGTACCCACTGCGGGCGATTGGGATATTTGGTCAATACCTACCGTTAGGCTAACCAAGCTGCTGCAAATCCTGTTGCTGCTCAAGCACAGTTCCTACCTGGGTCGTGTTATAACTGTGGTGACCTTACTCACTACCGAAACAATTGCCCAAGACTTGTTAATGCAAAACCAGCTCGTGGACGAGTGTTCAACATAAACGAAGCAAACGTGAACGACAATGCAGCAGTGACCAATTAGTCTTTTGTATTTCTTTGTTTGTTATCCTTTGACGTTTGGAACAATTCAGCTGTATATATAAATAAAATTTGTTGTTTCAATTTTATCTTACGAAACTATTACGTTTGTGTGTATGGTTGATACAACCCTACGATGTCGACACCAAGGAATTGTGTTCCTTATAAAACAAACCCCTCGTTTAGTTCTTTCATTTCTATGATCACTGATGATCTCCCGAAAATCTTAAGCACTCGTTTCTTTTAAGAAACAAAGCCGAATTCCTATTAAGATATTCCTATCTTCATATGTAGATTCCTAAATATGTTTAAAGTGCCAAATGAAATCCACGAATTGGATTCCTGGTGTGCTTTAAATGCATGTGCACAAATCAACAACAAATTAAAAAAATCAAGTTAAACAATTATGTGATTATATGCTTATGTGCTTTCTTATATGTTTTGTGTTATTGTGTGATCTGAATATTCATTATCCAAATCCTCATATAATCTTCCATATCTTCATATGAGGGATTCATAGTAGGATATCCAAAGGTACTACCTTAAATCCTTAATGGGCTTCTACGTAATAGTTAAGACCCTTGGATTATGAAGTACTCTTCTATAATTAGACCCCTTGAGTGGTCTAGTTAAAAAGATTGATTCAAAAATCTGGTTAGGAATATCATGTGATGATATAGCTGAAAAGATCCCATAAGTGGTCTATTTAAGGAAGATCGTACGACGGTCTAGTTAAGGAGATCATGTGTTGATCTAGTTAAAAAGATAGTTTGTTGATCTAGTTAAAAAAGATCCTTTGGCGGTCTAGTCAAATCACTTCATGTTTATTCGATTGATTTTCCCCTACGCATTATGAAATGAACTGTGCGGACTGTGCAAGGAATTACGTAATTATGGATGCATACATAATTATGGAATTTAGTGCACAGAAACCACATCAAGTTTTGTTATGTGTTAAGACCTATAGTGATGAGAATAACGAAACGGGAACAATGTAGAAAGGAGCATGGTGGATACGCCGCTGGTACTTCCTATATATAAGTGTTCCTTATTACATTGTGAACATAGCGTTATTTAAGTTACTAGAAGTCCAGGACCTTGACCAATGTTATTTTATCTTACACTCTCCGACTCTGTTTTCAAGCACACACAAGTTTCCTATGACAGTCTTCATAAGAAACATTCTTCTGTCCATAGTTCGAAACTCCATGTTTTGTTACTACAAGGACTTCACTTTGACAGTTGACAAATTCGCTAAGAATCCAAACATGGCCCAGAGTTTTACTTAGGGTTCGAGGGATTCATTCGAAAGCGAAACCATCACAGTTGCCTTCAGAAGTTTCCTCTAATTAAATTTCGGGACGAAATTTCCAAAAGTTGGGGAGTCTGTGACATCTGTGTATTTTAACCCTTGTACTGTTCCGAACAACTTTGTGTTTAATGAAATATGACGTTTTAATTTCAATATTTGTGACATTAGTACGTTTTCAATCATTGTTCAATTCCGAACTCTCAAACCTGTTCTGGAAGTGAAATCATAAACCGTTACGTAAACATAATCAGTTTAATGCGACATACACTCCATAACTGTGACATAAGCCAAACATACCCTAAATACCCTTTACATAACTTAGAAATAAGTTGCGAAGGATTCGGTATGGCAAAAACATGTTTATTCGAACTTTAGAACTATTTACGACAAAACTGCAAAACGAACGTTGGTGACCACCCGAATAATATTTAAATTCCAAAAAATATTCTGAGATGATTAAAATTTTATTTTTAACCATGTTCATGTTGAAAAATAAATTAAAACGCTTTAAAACGTTATTTTTCAAGTTTAAAGCACGTACCGCGTGTTACTGCGCAACACAATGCTTATACAGCGAAACGCGGACAACGCAGCCAGTCTCGGCGACTGAAATTTATTTCAGTAATATTTTGGCGAGTTTATTTTTATAGAATAATAAAAATAATTTAGAACACCATGAACCGGGATTTAAACGCTAGATAAAATACCCGTTATCCAGTTAAATACCTGTTTTTATCTAATATACCATTCAAAAATTACATTTAACCCCCCCCCCCCCCCATATGATTTTCGGTCACTAGGACCCACCACCCACTCAAAAGATTTCATCCTTATTTTATTTGATTCTTGCTAGATTATATGGCCAAGTGTTGATGCATGCCAACTTCATAATCTTCCATATCTTCTATATATCTTTCTATAGATCACAATCTTCACTCAATCACTCAACCTCCTCCTCTCTCTCTCCTCCCAACCGTAACCTCACCATCACCACCATTATCATCTTCTTCAACCTTGTTCTTCATAATCAAGCTCCATTCCAAGCAAATTTCAAGTTGGTGTGAAGATCCAAAGGAGTTTCCTAGGTGCTTTCAAGTGATTTCAAGCTCCCTATCATCAAAATCTCATCCAAAAACTTACTTGAATCTTGAAGGTATAAAGTTTATGTTTAAATCATACTCTTGATTTTTGGTTGTTTTTGATGATTGGACGTTTCTCTTGAATCTTGGAATTTTTCACAAACTTGAAATCTAAAAAGAAATGGGTCTTGATACAAAATAAAAATGGTGATATATGTGTGTGTATAAAACCGTACATATATATATGTGTGTATGATCTTTGAAGTTTGATTTCTTGATAAATACTTGTTTAGGGTGTTTGCTTGCATGAACAAGATTATGTACAAATATGTTAGAGATATTAAGGAGTGATTGAATCATGAGTTATACTTTGAAGTAATGTTAGTATTTTGATATGTAAATGGCCAAAAATTTATTAGACTTATTTGAGAAATTTTAAGTTGTTGCTTGTTCTTGAATGATAGTTAAAATGCAAGTGTTGGATGATTTGTGAATGATATGATAAATGTTCCATTAAATCAGCAAGTATATATGAACAAACTACATATTTGATGCATCTAAACTCATATGAAATAATGATGATATGATAGTGTGCTTTAGACACTTGTACATGAGAATACATGTTGATTTAAAGCTCAAGAAATGATAAAAAATGATTGTATGACAAAAAATTTTTAGAACAGATTATAGACACTAAAAATAACATTATTTGGTATATGATAATGGCATGAAACTTTGTCATAGGTTTGATAGCTTTGCATGTTGTACATATAGCTTAGAAAGTGGTAAAATATGTGAAATTGCATGATATATGTGCTTTATTTGAGACCTGAACTATCATAGGTGTAACCACTATTTTATTCAGTAAATAACATGGGTTATTTTAAAATATCAAGTCGTTTCGATTTGGGACGGTTAGGGTAACGTTCAATGCAAAACTATGCGGTAAAACGGTTAAAAATCGGCTTTGAGGAGGATTTTTATAAAACTGTTTTAGATCAGTAAGTAAACTGATATTTTTGATAAAAGAATAAGTATTTTAACTTATATTAAGTTTACTTGGTGTTGGGTTAGTCATACGTGACTTCCGGCGCCCAAAAACGTTACCGAATCGCTAAAATACGTGTTTTCCAACATACACTATAATGGGTTGTTCATGGGTAAATTTTATGTGTTACAATGTGTTATGTGTTTTATAATATGTGTATGATGACATGTTAATACTTGACAAGATTATGTGTATTACGTTATTATTAGTATGTTACATTTGAGTATATATATTATGACGCACAAATCGTAGATATATTGCTTATAACATGATGAGGGACACCAATAAAATCGTTCAAGTCACAAAGTATTTAAAATATATATGAACTCATATATATATATATATATATATATATATATATATATAAATACACCAATATAATAAAAAATAATAACTTTTCAAGAAGATCTCAAAGTTATGTGAAAATTCTAAGTATCGGAGAAACTTATGTACTTTTGTGGGTTTTTGATAATTAAATCATTCTTATTTAATTTAGGACGAATAAACAATTTGAGAGATTGTGTTAACATATAAAAACGCACCCAAAGGTGAGTACATAGTACCCTCTTTTACTGTTTTCAATGTTTTGGGGTGAAACATGTGTACCTAATTGTTATGTTCACGATTTCAAAGTATAAATTAATTATACATGCTAGTACTTATCTTTTGACAAATTGAACAATTATCTATGGTTTAAACACTAGGTTTCAAAGATTATAAAATTAATTGTTGGGTTGTACTTATTTTGTACATTCACCAAGCCGATTGGTAGTACGATATAGCGCTATAGGACTAGACACCCCATTCCTGTTGTATGGAATGTCAGAAAGTGAATTTTTATCCAAATAGAAATTGTCTTTGTGGTATTTATGTGACAACTGTGCTCTGTAATTGATGAACAATGCAAAACAATGATAATTATAAATAAAACAATGTGTTGTGGTGTTATTATATGTGTATTTGTGTTTGATGATTTTACGATTTGATTCGATTCCAACTTCAAACTTTAAATCGCTTTCTAGAAAGTTATACGCAAACTGGTGCGTAAACGCAGCCAATTTAACGCGACAAACACTCTGGAATAGTGACATAGGCTTAACATACCTAAAATAACCTTTACATAACCTAGAAATAAGTTTTGGATGGTTTGGTGTGTTGAAAACAAGTCTATTCGATCGCAGGGACTATTTGTGTCAAACTGCGAAACTTTACCGATTCGTATGGTATCGAAGAGTCCGGAACTTGATCATAAGCTAAACATACCATAAATAACCTAAACATAGCTTAGAAATAAGCTTTGATAGGTTCGGTGTGCGAAAATATGCTTATTTGATCTTACAGAGACTAAAAGTGTAAAAAAAACGACGTAAGTTTGCATTTTCGCGCATATCTTACGTTCTGACCACAACTGGACACCCAAAATTTTTGTACACACTAAAATATTTTCATTTTAGTGATCGGCAGGCAAAAATTCCATTCGTCGCTTAATTTGGTTCGTTTTCGCGTCCGTTTGAGTTTCGTCGTAATTTGACGAACAACGCGACCGTAAGACCAAACGAGCCGACACCCGAGAGTGTTCGAAGCATATTTTGAGTCCTCTAAACTTTATTGACCTTGTAGAGCCTTGAAAATGGCTTAACGGGGGTCAAAAGGGCCTGAAAGGAGCTCAAAACAAGTGCAGGGACCTGAAATGTCAAATCTGAAACTTTTGCTGATCTGGAAGGCCAGGCGGGGCGCGTAAGCTCCCTCCCTCAACTTACGCAGGCCGTATGAGTTGCCCAGAGACCAGATTTTAGTTTTCAGCAATCTGTTCAATGTTTAGGGGCTGTTTATGCAATTCCTTTGTGTGATGGGCAAGTTTAAGTGTTCTCCAAGGTCTCTAATCAGTTCCTAACACATGTATGGACATGATTTAATCCTTGGAGGTTACACAAACATGTGTAATGATCTTGTAAGACCATGGCAAGTATAAATAGCCCAAAACTCTCATTCAATTCCTCACATTTGATATGAGATTTTCTCTAAGTGGTTGTGATATTTCACTTCCTACCTGAGAAATACTTAGAATCAAATCTATTTGGACCCTTTGTAAGTCCTCTTTCATATTTTTATTGCTTTCCTAGCTTAAAAGTCAAACAGTGTTTGACAGCTTTGACCACGATATGGTCAACGAGAAGTTCGTTTGAACTTTGCAACGTGAGCGTAATCACGATGGTTATAGTCCTTAGTGACTATACCTACTGATTACCACGTTGACTAGTATAGTGACGAGTCGTAGTTTCGGTCAAAATACGCATTTAAGCGTGTTTTGCAACCAAACTACTTTAGGATATCAAAACACTTTGTTTTGATATCAAAATCCATTTTCTAAGTGGGTTAAACATGTTTTGACATGTTTAACTAGTCACTATTAGTTTAGTGCTTGTTTAGAGCCGTAAGTCAAGCGGTCTAAACCACCGCTTAGACTTTCGAACTCGACCCGTTTGGTCGATCTTTAGGATCCGACCAAGCATGTTTAGTGACCATAGTTGCATATGTAACACCTGTGTCATTTCAACCATCAAACAAATTCCAAACCAATGAAATATTGTATTTCATACTTTGGACTTGTATAAATATGTGTATCTTTTGCACATATCAAGTCTTGTTCGATTTCAAGCTCTAAATCGCTTTCTGGAAGGTTATACGCGCACTGATGCGTAAATATAACCAGTTTAATGCAACGAACACTCCAGAATAGTGAAATAGGCTTAACATACCTTAAATAACCTATACATAACTTAGATATAAGTTTTGGAAGGTTTGGTGTGGTGAAATCAAAGTTAAATCGCTTACAGGGACTAAAGTTGACAAACTGCGAAAGTATGCCAATTTGAACTGTAACAGACATTCCGGAACATGACCATAAGTTAAACATACCATAAATATCCTTTACATAGCTTAGAAATAGGCTTTGAGGGGTTCGGTGTGCTAAAATAAACTTTTGGGTCATTCAGGGACTAAAAGTGTCAAAAAGTGCACAAGTTTGCATTTTCGCGCATAACTTACGTTCTGAATACATCCGGACATCCAAAAATTTATGGGAGCATGACTACATTTTATTTTAGTGTTCGCCATAAGAAAAATCCATTCGTCGCGTCATTTGGATCGTTTTTCGCGCTTATGCCCATTCCGTCGTAATTAAGCGAACATCGCGTTCGTACGACCAAACGAACCAACATCCGACATATTTTTGAGCATGTTTTGAGTTCCCTATACTTTAACTTCATTTTAGAGCCTTGAAATGAGGTTAACGGGGTTCAAACGCATCAAAAATCGCTTAAACACGTGCAGGGACCATTCCTGCCACTTTTGAAAGATTTCTGAAACTGGGAGGCAGTGGCGTAGCGCGACGCCTAAAGCCTTACCAGTTGCGCTACGCGACTGCATGATCTAGACCAGATTCATTGTTCTTGTTGCAAGTTGCAGCTGGTTGATTCGTGTCCACACATTTCCTATCGTCTAGTCAGCGGATAAGAACCATTTTTTTAGCTACCATGAGTTTCCGACAAGTGTACGGGTTGGATCATGGCACGTTTTCCATGAAACGATCCTAACGGTTCGAGTATTCCTATAAATACCCAACCCACACAACCTCATTTTGCACTAGAATTCTGATTTGAGAGCTCTAAGTTGAAACCATTGTTTCATACCTGAGTTCTTGGATCGGGATTAGCATTCGGGGACCCTTCGTAAGTATTCTTTCGTTCTTTTCCTTATTTTTACTGCTTTTCGAGTCAGAAAGTCAAACTTTGTTTGACTTTCAGCGTTGACCAGTAATGGTCAATGCGAAGTTCGTTTGAACTTCGCAACGTGAGTGTAATCACGTTGGTCATAGTCCCTTGGGACTATGCCCACTGATTACCACGTTGTCTAGGGTCGTAGGGTAGGCGATCTAATAAATCGCCTGTACCTTCGAACCCGACCCAGTTTGGTCGATCATTAGGATCCGACCAAATACATTAGGTGACCCTAGTATAGGGCATAACCTTCCGAGGTTATACCCTATGGTCACATCGTTTAAGTAGTTGTATGATACGTAGTTTATATGCCTTAGGTAAATTACCAGAATACCCTTTTCATGTATAATTGGTAATTAAGCATATGTAACCTAAACTTTTGTCACATAACTGATTATGTAACATGTTTAGGCATATAACACTTGTCATAGGGCTAGTTAGGCGGTCCGAACGCGTTACACGCGCACGACGCGTTAAAGTAGCATAAGCTTCCTAAACGGGTCGTAATGGGTCGATAAGACTTAGGTTAAGTTTCATTTAGTATGTAGGCTTTGTTAAACCAAATGACATGAGTCTCTACACTCGTTTGGTTTACAAACCCTAATGCTACCCAATCTTCCGATTTAGGTCCGGTTAATTAACATAGTTACCTATTTAGGTGCCGTTTGATTTCCGTGATCTCTAGCATTGCTTGGTGATTATCTTTAGACATCTGAGCAATCTCAAGTGAGTACATAGACCCCTCTTTTACTGTTTTCTAAACTGTTTTGGGGTGGAACACATGTGCCTACTTGTTACTTTCATGCTTTCCTGTTTTCACATCATATACTGCTATGTTCGTTAGTACATTATAGTACATGATTTCAATACATTTTATGCTAGGTGTGCCCATTGTGTGCATTACTTAGTACATCGTTTTACATGACATTTCATGCTAGGTGTGCCCATTGTGTGCATTACTTAGTACATCGTTTTACATTGCCTTACTGTTGCATATGCTTATCCAGCGTATGAACACACTATACTACATTTTGAACCGTTGTAATCATTTGACTATGTGATCCGTTGATATCTGTGAACCATTTGTATTTGTAACCGTTGAACCATGTGAACCGTTTGTAACTGTTGAACCGTTTGTATCCATTACATGATTTACATTAGACATGAACATTACTTTGGTGGTTTGGTTTGATTAAGTGATTAAGTAACGATGCGTGTGTAATATGATACAAACATGGTGGATACGCCGCTGGTACTTCCTATATATAAGTGTTTGTATGGTATTACATATTGTAGCGTTATTTGAATCATTTCAGTTTGAGACATAGAACATTTTATACAAATAACATACTTTTCACAAGACATTGTTTTACAAACAACTTATCATATACAAACTCATTCTACATGGTTATTCATTTAACCATACATTATTTATACATATCATCTGATCTTATCGATTTTCAAATGATTTACAAAACAAAGCAAATAACAAGGTTCATGACTAAACATTTTCTCAAACATAAGTCATGAAACCTATTTTCACAAAACCTATGTATCTCACCGGCATTTTTATGCTGACGTACCTATTTTCACATGTGTTTTTCAGGAACTGTTGCATAAGATGATCAAGATACATATAGGCAGACTTGGGCTTTAGTGACAATAAAAGATGCGAGACTAGTTAATATTGTTGTATTTCTTTGTTTGATAAGACATTGGAACACTTTTATCAATAAAACGAAACTTCAATTGCCATGGATTTGAAACGATTAATTCTGTTACAACACTCCCCGACGTTTCCGCCACGTTTTGTATGTTCTACGTGGTCGGGGTGTGACAGAAAAGATGGTATCAGAGCCAATGGTTATAGGGAATTTGGTTATTAGTAATGCTTTGACCTAGTCTATAACTTTCTTAGGACCCTAACGCGAGTTTACTTGCGTTTAGTCATAAAACAATACCGTCACCTATCCTTAGGCGACTATCACAACAAGAACATAAATTTCAAAACCGCTTTGAAAACTAATCATCTGTTCTAGGATGATTAATTACTAGGTTTTGAACCCTCTGTTATAAGGTTTTGAACCCCTTTGAGTTTTCAAAAATCTCGTCAAGGTTTTGGGTTTTAAATAATGTGAACACGTGCAAACTGGAAGGGTGAATGCCTGTATTCTGAGTTTTCTGTCTAGGCAAGCACTTCGTATACATCTCAACCAGACGCGAGACCAGTTGTGCTTACCTGGGAATTCTTGGGATGAGTGTTCACTTATAGGCGAGCATGTCTTCGCGATACATTATATTGACCCGCTGACTTTGATTAGTCACCATCTCATTTGTTTGCCTTTGGTAACAAACAAATGGTCACAATCTTCATGTGTTGTTATTCTCTTTGACTATCTTTCACTTGTTTCCTCCTATGCCTTTCGTTATCTTCAAGATGCTTCTTCATCGCAACAACAATGTCCGAACCAGGTGCTGTAACTACTCAGCAAATAGGCGTCGTACTCCAGAGGACCGATGACTTAGCTATCACCATGACTCGTCTCAGGGATGAAGCTGTATAAGGGAACTGCTCCTTGGTGCAATCAAATACCTTGTTTCAAATGTACCCACGGTGGACGATGGAGACATTTGGTTAACATGTGCCGCTTTGCAATCCAAAGCAAAGCTGTTACAAATCCTGCTGCTGCTCAACCTTCAAACTCTGCTTCATATGTCGCTTGGCATATCTGGCACCTCAACCACATGAACTTTCTACCTTGTGTATCGACGTAAGCACGCCTAGTGCAAGGTGTCGGAACACTCTCGTTACACAAACTCCAAAATCCATGTAGGATCTTTCTATCCTCATAATTAGATCCTTGTGGATGGGTATCATTCATCGGAGTCCTTAATTGAATTCTTTGTATGATTCAATACGTACATCACAATTCAATAAGGACAAAGCCGAATTCCTTTTAAGATTATCCTATCTTCATAGATAGATTCTTGAAATGATTAAAGTGCCAAATGAAATCCACGAATTGGATTCCTGGTGTGCTTTAAATATCCGTGTTCAAAGATAACAAATTAATGGTCAAATTAAACAATTATGTGATTTTGTGCTTATGCGTTTTCTTATACATTTTGTGTTTCTATGTGATCCATCCAAATCCTCGAAGAATCTTCCATATCTTTGTATAAAGGATTCATAGTAGGATATCCAAAGGTACTATCTTACAATCCTTAATGGACTTCTACGCTGTAGTTAAGTCCCTTGGGTTATGAAGTACTATTCTATAATTGGACCCCTTGAGTGGTCTAGTTAAACAGATTGATCCAAAAATCTGGTTAGGGATATCATGTGATGATATAGTTGAAATGACTCCTTGGTGGCCTAATTAATAAGATCATCTGTTGATCTAATTAAAAGGACCCTATGGTAGTCTAGTCACTCTCATCTCAAGTTTGATATCTTTCCCCACAACATTACAAAACGAACTGTGCGGACTGTGCAAGGAATTACGTAATTATGGATGCATACATAATTATGGAATTTAGTGCACAGAAATCACAGCAAGTTCTATCATGTATCATGAGTTAACCCTATTCATTTCCAATTCTGATGAAGCATCCGTTGAGGAAAAATGAACTAGCTATTCATTTTTCACTTCTGAAGAATATCCGTTGAGGCAATGAATATCCGTTGTTTATCTTTTCATTTCCATTCTGAAGAATAACCGTTGAGGAAAATGAATTATCCATTCATTTTCGTTCTGAAGAATATCCGTTGAGGAAATGAATATCCGTTGTTTATCTTTTCATTTCCATTCTGAAGAATAACCGTTGAGGAAAATGAATTATCCATTCATTTTCGTTCTGAAGAATATCCGTTGAGGAAATGAATATCCGTTGTGTAGTCCTTCATTTCCAACTCTGAGGAAGCAACCGTTGAAAATGACTCCGTTAGTTCATTTTCGTTTCTGAAGATTTATCCGTTGAGGAAATGAATATCCGTTGTGTAGTCCTTCATTTCCAACTCTGAGGAAGCAACCGTTGAAAATGACTCCGTTAGTTCATTTTCGTTTCTGAAGATTTATCCGTTGAGGAAATGAATATCCGTTGTGTAGTCCTTCATTTCCGTACCTGAGGAAACAACCGTTGAAAATGACTCCGTTATTTCATTTTCGTTTCTGAAGATTATCCGTTGAGGAAATGAATATCCGTTGATTATTCTTTCATTTCAAATTCTGAAGAACAAACCGTTGAGGAAAATGACCCCGTTTGTTCATTTTCGTTCTAAAGAATATCCGTTGAGAGAAATGAATATCCGTGGATTATTCCTTCATTCCCATTTCTGACGAAGAATCCGTTGAGAAAGAATGAATCATCCATTCATTCTCACTTCGGAAGAATATCCGTTGAGGGAAATGTATATCCGTTTAGTAAATTCCTTTATTTTCCATTTCCGAAGAACCCGTTGAAGAAAATGACTCTGTTCGTTCATTTTCGCTTCTGAAAAATATCCGTTGAGGAAAATAATCAGATTATGCTTTACATATCTTTGATGACTATTTGACACAAAGTCATAGACAGACTCCTACGAATAAATTTCGGGACGAAATTTCCTAAAGTAGGGGAGACTGTAACACCTGTGTCATTTCAACCATCAAACAAATTCCAAACCAATGAAATATTGTATTTCATACTTTGGACTTGTATAAATATGTGTATCTTTTGCACATATCAAGTCTTGTTCGATTTCAAGCTCTAAATCGCTTTCTGGAAGGTTATACGCGCACTGATGCGTAAATATAACCAGTTTAATGCAACGAACACTCCGGAATAGTGAAATAGGCTTAACATACCTTAAATAACCTATACATAACTTAGATATAAGTTTTGGAAGGTTTGGTGTGGTGAAATCAAAGTTAAATCGCTTACAGGGACTAAAGTTGACAAACTGCGAAAGTATGCCAATTTGAACTGTAACAGACATTCCGGAACATGACCATAAGTTAAACATACCATAAATATCCTTTACATAGCTTAGAAATAGGCTTTGAGGGGTTCGGTGTGCTAAAATAAACTTTTGGGTCATTCAGGGACTAAAAGTGTCAAAAAGTGCACAAGTTTGCATTTTCGCGCATAACTTACGTTCTGAATACATCCGGACATCCAAAAATTTATGGGAGCATGACTACATTTTATTTTAGTGTTCGCCATAAGAAAAATCCATTCGTCGCGTCATTTGGATCGTTTTTCGCGCTTATGCGCATTCCGTCGTAATTAAGCGAACATCGCGTTCGTACGACCAAACGAACCAACATCCGACATATTTTTGAGCATGTTTTGAGTTCCCTATACTTTAACTTCATTTTAGAGCCTTGAAATGAGGTTAACGGGGTTCAAACGCATCAAAAATCGCTTAAACACGTGCAGGGACCATTCCTGCCACTTTTGAAAGATTTCTGAAACTGGGAGGCAGTGGCGTAGCGCGACGCCTAAAGCCTTACCAGTCGCGCTATGTGACTGCATGATCTGGACCAGATTCATTGTTCTTGTTGCAAGTTGCAGCTGGTTGATTCGTGTCCACACATTTCCTATCGTCTAGTCAGCGGATAAGAACCATTTTTTTAGCTACCATGAGTTTCCGACAAGTGTACGGGTTGGATCATGGCACGTTTTCCATGAAACGATCCTAACGGTTCGGGTATTCCTATAAATACCCAACCCACACAACCTCATTTTGCACTAGAATTCTGATTTGAGAGCTCTAAGTTGAAACCATTGTTTCATACCTGAGTTCTTGGATCGGGATTAGCATTCGGGGACCCTTCGTAAGTATTCTTTCGTTCTTTTCCTTATTTTTACTGCTTTTCGAGTCAGAAAGTCAAACTTTGTTTGACTTTCAGCGTTGACCAGTAATGGTCAATGCGAAGTTCGTTTGAACTTCGCAACGTGAGTGTAATCACGTTGGTCATAGTCCCTTGGGACTATGCCCACTGATTACCACGTTGTCTAGGGTCGTAGGGTAGGCGATCTAATAAATCGCCTATACCTTCGAACCCGACCCAGTTTGGTCGATCATTAGGATCCGACCAAATACATTAGGTGACCCTAGTATAGGGCATAACCTTCCGAGGTTATACCCTATGGTCACATCGTTTAAGTAGTTGTATGATAGGTAGTTTATATGCCTTAGGTAAATTACCAGAATACCCTTTTCATGTATAATTGGTAATTAAGCATATGTAACCTAAACTTTTGTCACATAACTGATTATGTAACATGTTTAGGCATATAACACTTGTCATAGGGCTAGTTAGGCGGTCCGAACGCGTTACACGCGCACGACGCGTTAAAGTAGCATAAGCTTCCTAAACGGGTCGTAATGGGTCGATAAGACTTAGGTTAAGTTTCATTTAGTATGTAGGCTTTGTTAAACCAAATGACACGAGTCTCTACACTCGTTTGGTTTACAAACCCTAATGCTACCCAATCTTCCGATTTAGGTCCGGTTAATTAACATAATTACCTATTTAGGTGCCGTTTGATTTCCGTGATCTATAGCATTGCTTGGTGATTATCTTTAGACATCTGAGCAATCTCAAGTGAGTACATAGACCCCTCTTTTACTGTTTTCTAAACTGTTTTGGGGTGGAACACATGTGCCTACTTGTTACTTTCATGCTTTCCTGTTTTCACATCATATACTGCTATGTTCGTTAGTACATTATAGTACATGATTTCAATACATTTTATGCTAGCTGTGCCCATTGTGTGCATTACTTAGTACATCGTTTTACATGACATTTCATGCTAGGTGTGCCCATTGTGTGCATTACTTAGTACATCGTTTTACATTGCCTTACTGTTGCATATGCTTATCCAGCGTATGAACACACTATACTACATTTTGAACCGTTGTAATCATTTGACTATGTGATCCGTTGATATCTGTGAACCATTTGTATTTGTAACCGTTGAACCATGTGAACCGTTTGTAACTGTTGAACCGTTTGTATCCATTACATGATTTACATTAGACATGAACATTACTTTGGTGGTTTGGTTTGATTAAGTGATTAAGTAACGATGCGTGTGTAATATGATACAAACATGGTGGATACGCCGCTGGTACTTCCTATATATAAGTGTTTGTATGGTATTACATATTGTAGCGTTATTTGAATCATTTCAGTTTGAGACATAGAACATTTTATACAAATAACATACTTTTCACAAGACATTGTTTTACAAACAACTTATCATATACAAACTCATTCTACATGGTTATTCATTTAACCATACATTATTTATACATATCATCTGATCTTATCGATTTTCAAATGATTTACAAAACAAAGCAAATAACAAGGTTCATGACTAAACATTTTCTCAAACATAAGTCATGAAACCTATTTTCACAAAACCTATGTATCTCACCGGCATTTTTATGCTGACGTACCTATTTTCACATGTGTTTTTCAGGAACTGTTGCATAAGATGATCAAGATACATATAGGCAGACTTGGGCTTTAGTGACAATAAAAGATGCGAGACTAGTTAATATTGTTGTATTTCTTTGTTTGATAAGACATTGGAACACTTTTATCAATAAAACGAAACTTCAATTGCCATGGATTTGAAACGATTAATTCTGTTACAACACTCCCCGACGTTTCCGCCACGTTTTGTATGTTCTACGTGGTCGGGGTGTGACAGCATAGGGAATAACCTTCCGAGGTTATACCTTATAGTCACCTAGTTTAAGTAGTTGTATGATAGGTAGTTTATATGCCTTAGGTAAATTACCAAAATACCCTTTTCATGCATAATTGGATTTTAAGCATATGTAACCTAAACATTTGTCACCTAACTGATTATGCAACCTATTTAAACATATTTAGGCATATAATACTTGTCATAGGACTAGTTAGACGTCTCGAATGCGCTTTTGCGCGAACGACGTGCTAAAGTAGCATAAGCTACCTTAATGGGTCGTAACGGGTCGAAAGCACTTAGGTTAGGTTCCGATCTTGAATGTAGGCTTTGTTAAGCCATGTCACATGAGTTCCAACACTCATTTGGTTTACAAGACCTCATTCTATCCGATCTTCCGATTTAGGTGTTGATTTATTTACTAGTGATCCGATTACTAGGTACCACTTGAATTTCCTTGGTTTGTCTGAGCTTCGCTAAGTTCTTTAGATCAAGGATACCCTTCATTCAATGTGAGTACATAGTTCCCCTATTTTACTGTTTTCAATTGTTTTGGGGTGATTCATATGTATCAAAACGATTTTCGATATTTAAACGATGGTTTCAAAAACGATAAAGATGGTTTATATTAAACTAATAACGATTTCGATAAAGTGAACGAACTTGTTGGTTGTAGTTACATAACGAATGACATTCATTAATTTTGGCCGAACCGACCAGTATTAGGTTATGGTACCATAGGATCTGACAAATCCCGTTATCAGACTACACCCATGGTTATGTGTGGGGGTTATGTAGGTAACGACCGAATCTGATGATTGTTAACTTACCCTTTGGTGGTTTGTTAATACGATAAGCGAGGTGGTCGAGTCACGAAGGTTTGAATGTTATTAGCGAGACGACCAAAAGTAGTTTCACAAATTAAAACGAATACGATTTTGGGACGAATTAAACGATTTGGAACGATTTAAACGATATAAGCGATTTGAACGAACGATTGGTTTGGGTTGTGATTAGGTAATGGGATGGGTGTAACATGATAAAAGCATGGTAGATACGCCGCTGGTACATCTTATATATAAGTGCTTTTATCATATTACATTGCGTGTCATTATTTAGTTCACTTGGGAAACGATTTGAAACGATGTCTCACAACGAGGTTTTCAAAACGATATAAACCATACGAGTTTTATTAACGAGTTTTTACGAGATGTTTTACGAATTAATTTACTAAAACAAATGTTTTGGGGTTAAGAATCATGGCTACGGGATTTTATAAATTACAACCATCTTGATTTGAGTTGGTTAATCATGTTGCAATATTTTATACTTTTCAAAACAACGTTTTCGAGGTATTGCAATATATATAAACGAGCCATGATTCCGATACTCTTACCAAACCTATGTACTCGCCAGCATTTCTTTGCTGACTATGTTTTTACATATGTTTCCGGTGATGTTGCGTGATGATTGCTAGGGAGCATGTTCACTTAGGATTTGGACGTGGCCTTAGTGACATAAAAACGATAGTAGACGATGTTTAATTTGATTGTTTTGGTTTAAAGACAATGTACATTACTTAATGAATCAATAAAACGTAACTTTTAACTACCATGGTTGTGAAACGATGATTCTGTTACAACACTCCCCGACGTTTCCGCCACGGTTTTGTTGTTTTAACGTGGTCGGGGTGTGACAGAAGAGTTGGTATCAGAGCCAATGGTTATAGGGAATTAGGTTATTAGCATTGCTTTGACCTAGACTATAACTTTCTAGGACCCTAACGCGAGTTATCTTGAGTTTAGATTTTAAAACAATACCGTCACCTATCCTTAGGTGATAACCACAACGAGAACACAATAACGAATTCGCTTCGAAAATTAATCATCTATCCTTGGATGATTGATTGTAAGGTTTTGAACCCTTCAGTTTGATTCCTTTTTTGGCTTTATGCCCTTTGAGTTTTCAAAAATCTCGTCAAAGTTTGGGTCTAAATAATGTGAACACGTGCAAACTGGAAGAGTGAATGCCTGTACCCTAAGTTTTCTGTCTAAGGCTAGAGTGTTCGTACAATCCGCAGTATCGGACCAGTCACTCTTACCTGGGAACTCTTGGGGTGAGTGTTCACTTATAGGCGAGCATGTCTTTAGTGATACATTATTATGACCCATTTACTTTGATTTGTCACCGCGTGTCGTTTGTTTGTTCGAGGTAACAAACGAATTATCGCCTTCCTTGTGTTTTGTCGATGTTTCCAATACCTCTTTTGCTTCTCCAATTGTCGACCTCACTCGTTTCTCATGTTTCCTTGTTAGACAATGCCTCCTCGACGCGATGCTCAAACTTTTATTGCTGAAGAAAGCGCAACCCTTGTCTCTCAGCAAATGGCTGCTGTACTTCCAGGTGTTGTGACCCAAATCCATGAGCTTTACAATAATAACAATAATAACAATAATAACAACAATAATGCTCAGTGTAATTTCAAGAATTTCAATTCTGCGAAGCCGCTTAAGTTTTCTGGGTAACAAGGAGCAACTGCGCTCCTGCAGTGGTTTGAAAGTATCGAGAGCACATTCAGACATGTGCAGTGTCCGAATGCGCGCAAGGTTGAATTTGTTTCAAGCGTGTTTGAGAAGCGAGCTCTTACATGGTGGAACAGAGTGATGCGTGATAGGGGTGCTGAAGTGGCATTAGCACAAACTTGGGAAGAGCTCCGAGCTCTCATGATGAGAGAGTTCTGTCCCCGTCACGAAATTCGAGCTTTGGAATGAGAATTCGATGATTTGAAATAAGACGGGGGAGAACACCGTGCCTATACGGATCGATTCGAGGAGCTTAGTTTGTTGTGTCCCACTATGGTTACCCCACTGGAGAAAGCAATCGAGAGGTATATCGATGGTTTACCCGATTCCATTCAGGATATTGTGACCGGCGTTAATCCTACTACCGTCCGTCAAGCGATCGAGTTGTTGGCTACCCTGACTGAGTCCCAAGTCAGGAAGGGTAAACTCACCCGCAAGGGTGATAAAAAGAAGTTGACCGATTCTGAAAAGGAAAAGGGTAAGGGTAATAAGCAGGGTGAGTCTTCTAAAAGGTCAAGGAAGCGCAAGGCTTCCCAGAACTTTGCTGTCACCAATCAGACGGCTCAAAACCCACCGACTCAACCTCCTGCAAAGATAGCATATGCTGGTACCGCACCTCGCTGTGCTCGATGTAATGGTCACCATGTTGCCCAACTGGCCTGTAAACAGTGTGCTACGTGTGGTAGACTTGGGCATTTGGCCAACATTTATCATTTTGGTCAAAATCATGCTGCTCAGGTTCCAGCACAAGCTCAAGGGAATGTTGCGAGATTCCCACCTGGTTCGTGTTTTAATTGCGGAGAAATGGGTCATTTCCGCAACAATTGCCCGAGATTGGTAAATGCGAATGCGAATGCCAATCCGAATGCAAACGCGGTGGCGAATGTGAATCCCGCTCGTGGACGAGCATACAATCTGAACGCGAATGAGGCGAGGGTGGATAACGAGGTTGTTAACGGTACGTTCCTTGTTAACAATCAACCTGCATCTGTTCTTTTCGATTCTGGTGCCGATAGGAGTTTTGTTTCGTTATCCTTTGAGCCTTTACTTGCGATACCTAGAACTAAACTGAGGAAACCCTTATCTGTTGAAGTTGCGACTGGTAAACCACTCGTACTCAATTCTGTTATTCATGGTTGTCAATTGAACCTCGATAACCATCTTTTCCCCATTGACCTCGTACCGATGCAACTTGGGAGTTTCGACATTATCGTGGGGATGGATTGTTAACCAAACATCATGCCGAGGTTGTTTGTTTCGATAAGATCATTCGTATTCCTCTTTCGTCTGGCGATGTCTTAGAGGTTCGTGGCGAGAAACCGTCTGGTGGATTGAAACTCATGTCGTGTACGAAAGCTCAAACCTATCTACGAAAAGGATATGTTGCTTTCCTGGCACATGTCACCGAGGAGAAAGGCAAGAGCAAGAGTATGCAGGATATTCCAATTGTTCGGGATTATCCAGAAGTGTTTCCTGATGAACTGCCTGGTTTGCCTCCAGTTCGTCAAGTCGAGTTTCATATTGACCTTGTACCCCATGCTAACCCGATTGCGAAAGCACCTTATCGTCTTGCACCTTCTGAGATGCAAGAGTTATCAAAACAGCTTCAAGAGTTATCGGATAAAGGATTCATCCGTCCAAGTTATTCACCTTGGGGCGCTCCTGTCCTCTTTGTGAAAAAGAAAGATAGATCTTTTCGAATGTGTATCGATTATCGTGAGCTTAATAAGCTTACCATCAAGAATCGACATCCCCTACCTCAAATTGATGATCTCTTTGATCAGCTACAAGGTGCTACCTATTTTTTTAAGATCGATCTGCATTCTGGGTATCATCAGCTTCGTGTATTCGAAGAAGATATTCCCAAAACTGCTTTCCGAACAAGATATGGGCATTACGAGTTTACTGTCATGCCTTTTGGTTTGACAAATGCTCCAGCTATCTTTATGGACTTAATGAATAGGGTCTATAAACCTTATTTAGACAAGTTCATCATTGTGTTTATCGATGATATCCTCATTTGTTCGAAGTCTCGAGCCGATCACGAGCAACACCTTCGTTTGACTCTCGAACTCCTAAAGAAGGAACAACTTTTTGCTAAATTCTCCAAGTGTGAATTTTGGCTTAAAGAAGTTCAGTTTTTGGGACATATAGTCAACGGGCAGGGTATCCATGTGGATCCATCCAAGATTGTTGCAATTAAGGATTGGAATACACCGACGACACCTACAGAGATTCAATCTTTTCTTGGCCTTGCTGGCTATTATCGTCGATTCATTTCGAATTTCTCGAAGATTGCGGTTCCACTCACTGCTTTGACTCAAAAGAATAAGCCTTTTGAGTGGGGACCCAGGTAAGAAAAAGCGTTCCAAACGCTGAAATAGAAGCTATGTAATGCTCCTGTTCTATCTTTGCCCGAGGGAAATGATGATTTCGTTGTCTACTGCGATGCATCCAACTTAGGCCTTGGTTGTGTTCTTATGCAACGAGGCAAAGTTATTGCATATGCGTCTAGACAATTGAAAGTTCACGAAAAGAACTACACAACTCATGATCTTGAGTTGGGAGCTGTGGTTTTCGCTCTCAAAATCTGGAGACACTACCTCTATGGGACGAAGTGTGTGGTTTTCACAGACCACAAGAGTCTCTAGCATATTCTTAATCAGAAAGAGCTCAACATGAGGTAACGACGTTGGGTTGAACTCTTGAACGACTATGACTGCGAGATTCGCTACCATCCTGGTAAGGCGAATGTCGTAGCTGATGCGCTTAGTCGAAAAGAGCGAGTTAAGCTTCATTCTGTTTGAACTCTATCTGATCTCCAAACTCATGTTCTTCAAGCTCAACAATCTTGCGTTTCACAAGATTTGATAGGTAAGGAATTACCACATCAGCTTGAGCTTAAACTCGAAGCGAAGAACGATGGTTTACTCTATTTCAAGGATCGTTTGTGGATTCCGAAACAGGACGATCTTCGCACTTTAGTGATGGACGAATCTCATAAGTCTCGATATTCTATCCATCCTGGTGCTGATAAAATGTACAAGGACCTTCGTACTAAGTTCTGGTGGCCTGGTATGAAGACGGATGTTGCCTTGTATGTATCGAAATGCCTAACTTGTCTCAAAGTCAAGGCTGAACATCAACGACCTTCTGGTTTGCTTGTACAACCAGAGATACCGGTTTGGAAGTGGGAGAACATTGCTATGGATCTCATCACTAAATTACCACGTACATCTAAAGGTCACGATGCTATTTGGGTTGTCGTCGATCGACTGACGAAGTCAGCTCATTTTATTGCAATTCGCGAGGATCTATCTGCTGATAAACTTGCAAAGATTTATGTTGATGAAATTGTATCACGACATGGTGTTCCATTGGACATCATATCTTATCGTGATGCTCGATTTTCATCTCATTTTTGGAGAGCCATGCAATCTGCTATGGGAACCCAACTAAGTCTAAGAACTGCTTATCATCCCCAAACAGATGGACAATCGGAGAGAACGATTCAAACTTTAGAGGATATGCTTAGAGCATGCGTGATTGACTTTGGTGGTAATTGGGATTCTCATCTGCCATTGATCGAGTTCTCTTACAACAATAGTTATCATGCTAGCATTAAAATGGCACCATTCGAAGCTCTCTACGGTCGAAAATGTCATTCACCTGTTTGTTGGAACGAGACCGGTGAAGCTCAGCTTACTGGACAACAGACAAAATCAAGAAAATTCGCGATAATCTTGTGACAGCTAGATGCCGTCAAAAGAGTTATGCGGATTTACGACGCAAGCCCTTAGAATTTCAACTCAGAGACCATGTCCTACTCAAGGTGTCACCTCGGAAAGGAGTGGTGAGATTTGGAAAGAAAGGAAAACTTGCACCACGATATGTTGGACCATTTAAGATTGTTGAAAGAGTTGGAAAGGTTGCCTATCGACTAGAGCTACCTCCAGAGCTTGGAAATATCCATCCGACTTTTCACGTGTCTAATCTGTGAAAGTGTATAGCTGACGCTGATCTTCACATTCCTCTTGACGAAATCCAAATCGATGAAACGATGCACTTTGTCGAGAAACCTTTGGAGATAGTGGACCGTACTTACAAGCAGTTGAAGAACAAACCAATTCATTTGGTCAAGGTTCGCTGGGAATCTAAACGTGGCCCAGAGTTTACATGGGAGCGTAAGGACCAAATGAAGGAGAAATATCCGCAATTGTTCTCACAAGTTTCCTCTAGTTAAAATTTCGGGACGAAATTTCCTAAAGTAGGGGAGACTATGACAATTGTGCTCTGTAATCGATGAACAATGCAAAACAATGATAATTATCAATAAAACAATGTGTTGTGGTGTTATTATATGTGTATTTGTGTTTGATGATTTTACGATTTGATTCGATTCCAACTTCATGCTTTAAATCGCTTTCTGGAAAGTTATACGCAAACTGGTGGGTAAACACAGCCAGATTAACACGACAAACACTCTGGAATAGTGACATAGGCTTAACATACCTAAAATAACCTTTACATAACTTAGAAATAAGTTTTGGATGGTTTGGTGTGTTGAAAATAAGTCTATTCGATTGCAGGGACTATTTGTGTCAAACTACAAAACTTTAACGATTTGTATGGCATCGAAGAGTCTGGAACTTGATCATAAGCTAAACATACCATAAATAACCTAAACATATCTTAGAAATAAGCTTTGATAGGTTCGGTGTGCGAAAATATGCTTATTTGATCTTACAGGGACTATAAGTGTCAAAAAATGATGTAAGTTTGCATTTTCGCGCATATCTTACGTTCTGACCACATCTGGACACCCAAAATTTTTGTACACACTAAAATATTTTTATTTTAGTGATCGGCATGCAAAAATTCCATTCGTCGCTCAATTTGGTTCGTTTTCGCGTCCGTTTGAGTTTCGTCGTAATTTGACGAACAACGCGACCGTAAGACCAAACGAGCCGACACCCGAGAGTGTTCCAAGGGCCTGAACGGGGGTTAAAAGGGCCTGAAATGAGCTCAAAACAAGTGCAGGGACCTGAAATGTCAAATCTGAAACTTTTGCTGATCTGGGGAGGCCAGGCAGGGCGCGTAAGCTCCCTCCCTCAGCTTACGCGGGCCGTATGAGTTGCCCAACGACCAAATTTCAGTTTTCAGCAGTTTGTTCAATGTTTAGGGGCTGTTTATGCAATTCCTTTGTGTGATGGGCAAGTTTAAGTGTTCTCCAAGGTCTCTATTCAGTTCCTAACACATGTATGGACATGATTTAATCCTTGGAGGTTACACAAACATGTGTAATGATCTTGTAAGACCATGGCAAGTATAAATAGCCCAACACTCTCATTCAATTCCTCACATTTGATCTGAGATTTTCTCTAAGTGGTTGTGATATTTCACTTCCTACCTGAGAAATACTTAGAATCAAATCTATTTGGACCCTTTGTAAGTCCTCTTTCATTCTTTTATTGCTTTCCTAGCTTAAAAGTCAAACAGTGTTTGACTTTCAGCTTTGACCATGAGATGGTCAACGAGAAGTTCGTTTGAACTTCGCAACATGAGCGTAATCACGATGGTTATAGTCCTTAGTGACTATACCTACTGATTACCACGTTGACTAGTATAGTGACGAGTCGTAGTTTCGGTCAAAATACGCATTTAAGCGTATTTTGCAACCAAACTACTTTAGGTTGATATCAAAATCAGTTTTCTAAGTAGGTTAAACATGTTTTGACATGTTTAACTAGTCACTATTAGTTTAGTGCTTGTTTAGAGTCGTAAGTCAAGCGGTCTAAACCACCGCTTAGACTTTCGAACTCGACCCGTTTGGTTGATCTTTAGGATCCGACCAAGCATGTTTAGTGACCATAGTTGCATAGGGAATAACCTTTCGAGGTTATACCTTATGTTCACCTAGTTTAAGTAGTTGTATGATAGGTAGTTTATATGCCTTAGGTAAATTACCAAAATACCCTTTTCATGCATAATTGGATTTTAAGCATATGTAACCTAAACATTTGTCACCTAAATGATTATGCAACCTATTTAAACATATTTAGGCTTATAATACTTGTCATAGGACTAGTTAGACGTCTCGAATGCGCTTTTGCGCGAACGACGCGTTAAAGTAGCATAAGTTACCTTAATGGGTCGTAACGGGTCGAAAGCATTTAGGTTAGGTTCCGATCTTGAATGTAGGCTTTGTTAAGCCATGTCAAATGAGTTCCAACACTCATTTGGTTTATAAGACCTCATTCTATCCGATCTTCCGATTTAGGTGTTGATTTATTTACTAGTGATCCGATTACTAGGTACCACTTGAATTTCCTTGGTTTGTCAGAGCTTCACTAAGTTCTTTAGATCAAGGATACCCTTCATTCAATGTGAGTACATAGTTCCCCTATTTTACTGTTTTCAATTATTTTGAGGTGATTCATATGCATCAAAACGATTTTTGATATTTAAACGATGGTTTCAAAAACGATATAGATGGTTTATATTAAACTAATAACGATTTCGATAAAGTGAACGAACTTGTTGGTTGTAGTTACATAATGAATGACATTCATTAATTTTGGCCGAACCGACCAGTATTAGGTTATGGTACCATAGGATCTGACAAATCCCGTTATCAGACTACACCCATGGTTATGTGTGGGGGTTATGTAGGTAACGACCGAATCTGATGATTGTTAACTTACCCTTTGGTGGTTTGTTAATACGATAAGCGAGGTGGTCGAGTCACGAAGGTTTGAATGTTATTAGCGAGACGACCAAAAGTAGTTTCACAAATTAAAACGAATACGATTTTGGGACGATTTGAACGAACGATTGGTTTGGGTTGTGATTAGGTAATGTGATGGGTGTAACATGATAAAAGCATGGTAGATACGTCGCTGGTACATCTTATATATAAGTGCTTTTATCATATTACATTGCGTGTCATTATTTAGTTCACTTGGGAAACGATTTGAAACGATGTCACACAACGAGGTTTTCAAAACGATATAAACCATACGAGTTTTATTAACGAGTTTTTACGAGATGTTTTACGAATTAATTTACTAAAACAAATGTTTTGGGGTTAAGAATCATGGCTATGAGATTTTATAAATTATAACCATCTTGATTTGAGTTGGTTAATCATCTTGCAATATTTTATACTTTTCAAAACAAGGTTTTCGAGGTATTGCAATATATATAAACGAGCCATGATTCCGATACTCTTAGAAAACCTATGTACTCGCCAGCATTTCTTTGCTGACTATGTTTTTACATATGTTTCAGGTGATGTTGCGTGATGATTGCTAGGGAGCATGTTCACTTAGGATTTGGAGGTGGCCTTAGTGACATAAAAACGATAGTAGACGATGTTTAATTTGATTGTTTTGGTTTAAAGACAATGTACATTACTTAATGAATCAATAAAATGAAACTTTTAACTACCATGGTTGTGAAACGATGATTCTGTTACAACACTCCCCGGCGTTTCCGCCACGGTTTTGTTGTTTTAACGTGGTCGGGGTGTGACAATTTCTATAGTCTCTAAGGTGTAGTTTGATACACTAAGGTTTGAATGAATTCTAAATCACATTTCTTTTGTATATTTTGATATACTTCCAAAGTATAGTTTGATATGCTCCCATATGTGATATTATTTACCAAAGTATAATTTGATATACTATGTACAAATCCAACATATATTTTGTTATTTACTAAAACATAGTTGATATGTTATTTTCAAAACCAAAGTATACTTATGATATACTACCGAAAACTATTACTTTAACAACTAAAGTATATTTGATATACTATCTGTTTAACTGTTTCGAAACTAAAATATATTACTTATCCGACTTTCTTAAAACCAAAGTATATTTTTATATATGCTACAAACTCATTTTTAGTTGGTTATTCATGTCATTATTACATTATTCTTTTATATCTTCTGATTTCTTATCACTTTTTGTATGAAATATAAAAGAAAATATTTTAAGGCTCATGACTACTTTTGTTAAACATTTCCTTAAACATTCAAAGTCATGAATCCTCAACACAAAACCTATGTTACTCACAGGCATTTTTTTGCCGACGTATTTACTTTCACATATGTTTCAGGTTTTATTTCATGACGACTGTTGATTGCTTTACATAGGATGGACATGGGACTTAGAAATTATAAAAAAAATGAACGGCAATTGCACTATTTGTTGATCAAATTCCAAGACAATGTAACTTATTATGTAATAAAACAATATTCTAAATTCCATGTGTTGTGAAACAATGATTCTGTTACGACACTCCCCGACGTTTCCGCCACGATTTGTTGTATTACGTGGTCGGGGTGTGACAGAATGTATGCATTTTCACAATACCGCATAGATGTATGTATCAGTAAAGCATGCATTATTTACAAAACATAACTTTTGATTATTATTTTCTCAAATGCATTGTTTTGTACACTTCTTTCTTATAGGTCGAGTAAATGCTTTTAATCAATAAAGGCTTTTTATTCACTATACATTACTTTTGTTTACACAATAACATTTCAACATTTGTTTAAACATTACATTTAGTTATACATGAACATTTTTACATTGGTGGTTTGTTTGGTTAAGTGATTTAAATAACGAGACGTGTGTAATATGATAAAAGCATGGTGGATATGCCGCTGGTACTTCCTATATATAAGTGCTTTTATGATATTACATATCCTAGCTTTATTTAAACCATTTCAATTTTATCATATTACATTTTACACAATTAACATATCGTTACATAACATTGTTTTACAAACAACATATTTTATACAAATTTATTTTTACTTGGTTATTTACTTAACCATACATATTTCTTTTATATCATCTGTTTCCTTATCGATTTTTATACGATTTATAAAACAAAAACATTTTACAAGGTTCATGACTACTTTTGATAAACATTTTCTTATAAACTTAAAAGTCATGAATCCTAAATCAATAAAACCTATGTATCTCACATGCATTTTTATGCTGACCTACCTATTTTCACATGTGTTTCAGGAAATGATGCATAGGATTGATCAAGATACATTTAGGTGGACTTGGGCCTTAGTGACAATAAAAGATGCAAGACTAGTTAATTATGTTGTGTATTTCTGTTTTTAAGATATTGTAACATCTATTAATCAATAAAACAAAATTTCAAATTTCCATGTGTTATGAAACAATGATTCTGTTACAAACTTTTCTGTCACACCCCGACCACGTAAAACAACAAATCATGGTGGAAACGTCGGGGAGTGTTGTAAAAGAATCATTGTTTCATAACACATGGAAATTTGAATTTTTGTTTTGTTGATTAATAGATGTTACAATGTCTTAAAAACAGAAATACACAACATAATTAACTAGTCTTGCATCTTTTATTGTCACTAAGGCCCAAGTCCGCCTAAGTGTATCTTGATCAATCCTATGTATCTCACAGGCATTTTTATGCTGACGTACCTATTTTCACATGTGTTTCATGAAATGATGCATAGGATTGATCAAGATACACTTAGGCGGACTTGGGCCTTAGTGACAATAAAAGATGCAAGACTAGTTAATTATGTTGTGTATTTCTGTTTTTAAGACATTGTAACATCTATTAATCAATAAAACAAAATTTCAAATTTCCATGTGTTATGAAACAATGATTCTGTTACAACACTCCCCGACGTTTCCGCCATGATTTGTTGTTTTACGTGGTCGGGGTGTGACAGAAAAGTTGGTATCAGAGCTCATGGTTATAGGGAATTAGGTTATTAGTAATGCTGTACCTAGTCTATAACCTTCCTAGGACCCTAACGCGAGTTTACTTGCGTTTAGATCTTAAAACAATACCGTCACCTATCCTTAGGCGACAACCACAACAAGAACACAAATTTCGAATTCGCTTCGAAAACCAATCATCTGTTCTAGGATGATTGATTACTAGGTTTTGAACCCTCTAAGTTTTCAAAATCTTGTCAAAGTTTGGGTCTTATAATGTGAACACGTGCAAACTGGAAGGGTGAGTGCTTGTACTCTGAGTTTTCTGTCTAAGGCTAGAGTGTTCGTACAAATCCGCAGTATCAGACCAGTCACTCTTACCTGGGAACTCTTGGGGTGAGTGTTCACTTATAGGCAAGCACGTCTTCAGTGATACATTAATATAACCCGTTTACTTTGATTTGTCACCGTCTCATTTGTTTACCCTAGGTAACAAACAAATGATCGCAATTTTATGCATTGCCATTATGTTTTGAATATCCGATAACATTTCACTTGTTTCCTCCTATGTCTTTCGCTTCCTCCAGAATGTCTCTTCATCGCAACGACACTCAAATGTCCGAGCAAACTGCCAAATTTGCCCAACGAATAGGCGAAGTAATCCTGAAGTGTGTGGATTTAGGTATCGCCATGTCTCATCTCAATAATGAAGCCACCCAAGAAGCATCGAAAGAAGCAGAGGCTAACCCTTCGAAAAGGTCAAGGAAGCGTAAAGCTTCAAAGAAACCTGCAGCAGTTGCACCAAATCAAGCGGGACCTAGCCAGGTGGCAGCACCACCAGCCAAGAAGCGGTACAAGGGAACTGCTCCCTTATGCAATCAATGGAACTGTCATCATCCAGATCAAACACAATGTTTCAAATGTACCCATTGTGGACGATGGGGACATTTGGTTAACATATGCCGCTTTTCTATCCAAAACAAAGCTGTTGCAAATCTTGCTGCTACTTAACCCCGAGCCAACCCTGCTCAAGCTCGCTTTCCACCTAGATCGTGCTACAACTGTGGCGAAATGGGTCATTTCGTGAACAAATGCCCAAAGATTGTCAACCCAGGGATGAGCATTTGGTTTATTAGAAGATGTTGCTACCTTGAATAATTTGAATCTGTTGCTTTTGTATCTTTTGTTGAACCCTGAAGCAATTTGCTTTGTTTATAAATAAATTGTTGTTCACAATTCTGATGTGCAAATGTAGTTACATGTGTGTATAGCATTTCCTATGATACCTACATCAAGGAACTATGTTCTTTACAAACTACTCTTGTGATTCTCCCTTTCAAAGTGACCGCTCATGATTTCCTCGAAAATTCTAAGTACTCGTTTCATTCTAAGAAACGAAGTACAAAAAATAAAGTGACATTATGAGTAATTATGCCTTTTTGCACACCTGTGCCTTTGAATCCTTGGTTAGAAAACTAAGGTATTTTTTTTCAATCTCGTACCCATATCATTTCATTATGGTTTCATAACAATATACATAGTATAAGTTCTCAAAACAACCTTCATGATTTCAAAATATTTCATATAGTTTGAAAACAATTTTAACACAGTATATTTATGTAATATATCAAATGCATGATTTCAAAAACACTGTCTTAATAATTTCAAAATATTTAGTATATTTATATATCAAATGCATGATTTCAAAAGCGTTGTCTATGTTTCAAAAACAACCTTCATGATTTCAAAATGCTTCATATAGTCTGAAAACAATATTAACACAATATATTTTCTTAATATATCAAGTGCATGATTTCAAAAAAAAAAAAAAAACCATCATTCATGTTTTCAAAAACCTTATACATAATTTCAAAATTCATCTCGCATGATTTTTAAAACATTTTTATACTTATCTGATACACCTATTCTATGATTTCAAAAGTATTATGTAAGGTTCCAAAAACATTAAACACATTTCAAAAAGAACCCCATGCATAGTTTTCAAAAACATTTTCCCCATACATTGACTTAACCTTCAAACTCTGCTTCATATGTCGCCTTGGCATATCTAGCGCCTCAACTTCATAAGCATTTTACTTCATGTTTCAACTTAAGCATGTCTAGTGCAAGGTTTTGAAACGCCTCCCGCTTTTCAAATCCCAAAATCCATATGGGATCTTCCTACATTCACAATTAGATCCTTGTGGATGATTATCGTTCAAATCAGAGTCCTTCATTGGATTCCTTGTACGCCTTAATTCGAACATTTCGATTCCTTATAATCGAAATCGAATTTTCTTTTTAAGATCTTCCTATCTTTATAGTTAGATTCTTGGAAATATTTAAAGTGCCAATCAAAATCCACAGATTGGATACCTGATGTGCTTTAAATACATGTGCGCTATTAACAAAACAAATTAACAAAATGATAAGAAATTAAAGATCAAGATAAACAATTTTGTGGTTATGTGATTATGTGTTCATGTGTTCATGTGTTTTCTTTTATGCATTTTGTGTTTTTGAGTAATCTGGATATTCGTTATCCAAATCCTCATAGAATCTTCCATATCTTCATATGAGGGATTCATAGTAGGATATTCAAAAAGGTACTACCCTAAATCCTTAATGGGCTTCTACGAAATAGTTAAGACCCTTGGATTATATGGTACCATTCCAAAATTCAAAGGGACCCCTTGAGTGGTCTAAGTCAAAAGATTGATTCAGAATCTGGTTAAGAATAACATGTGGTGATATGGCTGAATAGACTCCTTGGTAGTCTATTTAAATCATTTATCGATTTAATTAAAAGGACCCTATGGTGGTCTAGTCACGCTCATCACAAGTCTGTTCATTTGGTTTTCCCCTACATATTAAAAAATGCACTGTGCGGACTATGCAAAGAATTACATAATTATGGACGTGTACATAATTATGAAATTCAGTGCTCAGGAACCCAGTAAGATTTGTCATTTGTAAGAACTAATAGTGATAACAGTAACGAAACGTGAACAATGTAATGGAGGAACGGTGGACGCACCAATAACGCTTTATATACTTGTATATAAGTGTCCCTCTTACATTGCAAGCATGATGTTATTAAAGTTACTAGAAGTTCAGAACCTTAACCAGTGTTTTTTTATCTTTTCAACTTCATGTTTCAAGCTCTCACAAGTTTCCTCTAGATAAATTTCGAGACGAAATTTCCTGAAGTAGGGGAGACTGTGACACCTGTGTCACTTCAACCATCAAACAGATGCCAAACGAATGAAATAATGTGTTTCATATTTGGTATTTGTATAAATATGTGTATCATTTGCACATATCAATTCTTGTTCAATTTCGGGCTCTAAATCGCTTTCTGGAAGGTTATACACGCACTGATGCGTAAATATAACCAGTTTAAAGCAACAAACACTCTGGAATAGTGACATAGGCTTAACATACCTTAAATAACCTTTACATAACTTAGAAATAAGTTTTGGAAGGTTTTGTGTGCCGAATTCAAGTTTATTCGCTTACAGGGACTAAATTCGACAAACTGCGAAAGTATGCCGATTCGTACTGTAACGGACATTCCGGAACATGTCCATAAGTTAAACATACCCTAAATATCCTTTACATAGCTTAGAAATAGGCTTTGAGGGGTTCGGTGTGCTAAAGTAAACTTTTTGGTCATTCAGGGACTAAAAGTGTCAAAAAGTGCATAAGTTTGTATTTTCGCGCATATCTTACGTTCTGAATACATCCGGACATCCAAAAGTTTATGTAATCATTAAAATATTTTATTTTAGTGATTGGCATGATAAAATTCTATTCGTCGCGTAATTTGGATCGTTTTTCGCATTCGTTCGTGTTTCGTCGTAATTAACCGAACAACGCAACCGTATGACCAAACGAACCGACATCCGAGATATTTTTGAGCATGTTTCATTTTCCCTATACTTTAAATTCATTTTAGATCCTTGAAATGGGATTAACGGGGCTTAAACGTGTCAAAAATGCATCAAAAACCATGTTTTGCACATTCAGGGACCAAAATTGACAATCTGCCATAGTTATCTTAGGAAGGGACCAAAGTTGAAAATCTGATTTCCAGCTTGTTCCAGCTGTTCCCCTCATTTGCACATGGTTTTAATGAAACTAGGGGCTTGTTTTGGGGTACCCATGGTATTCTAAAACCATGGGCACACATGTAAGGTCCAGATCGAAGCTCGGTTTTCGATGAACGATCCTAACGGTCTTGGTTTTCCTATAAATACCCCCACCCTCTTGCTTCAAAACTCACATTTGATCTGATTTGGCTCTCTAAGTTGAAGTATACACTTCATACCTGAGAGTAATCGGATCAAAACTTCCATTCTTGGACCCGTTGTAAGTCCTCTTTCGTTCTTTTTCGCGTGAGAGTCAAACTGTGTTTGACTTTCTGCTTTGACCAGTTTATGGCCAACATGAAGTTCGTTTGAACTTCATAACGAGAGCGTAATCACGTTGGTTTTAGTCTCTTGTGACTATACCTACTGATTACCACGCTATCTAGGCATAGTGGCGAGTCGTAGTTTCGGCCAAAATGCGTATTCTTGCGTATTTTGTAACGAAACTACTTTTAGGTATCAAAACCGTTTGTTTTGATACCAAACCTGTTTTCAAACCTCGTTAAGCATGTTTTAACATGTTTAGCTCGTCACTTTAGGTTTAGTGCTTATGTAGGGTCGTAAGGTAAGCGGTCTAAACAACCGCTTATACTTTCAAACCCGACCCGTTTGGTCGATCTTTAGGAGCCGACCAAACACATTAGGTGACCATAGTTGTATATGGAATAACCTTCCAAGGTTATACCTTATGGTCACGTCGTTCAGTTAGTTGTATGATAGGTAGTTTATATGCCTTAGGAAAATGACCAAAATGCCCTTTTTACGCATAAATTCATTTTAAGCATATGTAACCTAAATTTTGACATCTAAACTGATTAGGCAACAATATTAGACATGTTAAGGCGTATTTTACTTATCATAGGACTAGTTAGGCGGTCCGAACGCATTTTACGCGAACGACACGTTAAAGTAGCGTAAGCTACCTAAACGAGTCGTAATGGGTCGTAAGCACTTAGGATAGGTTCCGTTTTAGAATGTAGGCTTTGTTAAGCCATATTACATGAGTTCTTACACTCATTTGGTTTACGAAACCTCATTTTATCCGATCCTTCGATTTAGGTCTGTTTATTAACATAGTTACCTATATTAGGTGCCGTTTGATTCCGTGATCTTTCTAGCATTGCTTGGTGGTTATCCAAAGACTATTGAACAATCTCAAGTGAGTACATAGTCCCCTCTTTTACTATTTTTCAAACATTTTGGGGTGAAACACATGTGCCTACTAGTTACTTTCATGCTTTCCATGTTTCCATATCATATACTTGCTATGTTCATTAGTACACTATTAGTACATGATTTCATTATGTTTTTGCTATGTATGTCCATTTAGTGCATACTTAGTACATTGTTTTACATTTCATTTTATGCTATGTATGTCCATTTAGTGCATACTTAGTACATTGTTTACATTTCATTTTATGCTATGCATGTCCATTTAGTGCATACTTAGTACATTGTTTACATTTCATTTTATGCTATGTATACATTGTTTACATTTCATTTTATGCTATGTATGTCCATTTAGTGCATACTTAGTACATTATTTTACATTTCATTTCATGCTATGTATGTCCATTTGTTGCATACTTAGTACATTATTTTCATAAAACATGCTTACATTTTGGTATGACATTTGGTTTGTTTAAATGGCTCAAAAATACATTCATTAACATTAGCTACGCCGTTCGTTAGTAGGTAGTGGTACCATAGGAATTGACAACTCCCGTTCCTGACATCCTAGGTATGTTTAGATGGAAGGAATGACCGAATTCGATAAACATAACTCAGATAAATCTTTAATTCATTTAAGGGTTTATCGCCACAGTCTCAAGGCTTGAATGTATGCATTTTCACAATACCGCATAGATGTATGTATCAGTAAAGCATGCATTATTTACAAAACATAACTTTTGATTTTTATTTTCTCAAATGCATTATTTTGTACACTTCTTTCTTATAGGTCGAGTAAATGCTTTTAATCAATAAAGGCTTATTATTCACTATACATTACATTTGTTTACACAGTAACATTTCAACATTTGTTTAAACATTACATTTAGTTATACATGAACATTTTTACATTGGTGGTTTGTTTGGGTAAGTGATTTAAATAACGAGATGTGTGTAATATGATAAAAGCATGGTGGATACGCCGCTGGTACTTCCTATATATAAGTGCTTTTATGATATTACATGTCGTAGCGTTATTTAAACCATTTCAATTTTGACATATTACATTTTACAAAATTAACATATCTTTACATAACATTGTTTTACAAACAACACATTTTATACAAATTTATTTTTACTTGGTTATTTACTTAACCATATATATTTCTTTTATATCATATGTTTCCTTATCGATTTTTATATGATTTATAAAACAAAAACATTTTACAAGGTTCATGACTACTTTTGATAAACATTTTCTTATAAACTTACAAGTCATGAATCCTAAATCAATAAAACCAATGTATCTCACAGGCATTTTTATGCTGACGTACATATTTTCACATGTGTTTCAGGAAATGATGCATAGGATTGATCAATATACAATTAGGCGGACTTGGGCCTTAGTGACAATAAAAGATGCAAGACTAGTTAATTATGTTGTGTATTTCTGTTTTTAAGACATTGTAACATCTATTAATCAGTAAAACAAAATTTCAAATTTCCATCTGTTATGAAACAATGATTCTGTTACAACACTCCCCGACGTTTCCGCCACGATTTGTTGTTTTACATGGTCGGGGTGTGACAGTATTATTGTCCCGTTAAACATACCAAATGTCATACCAATGTAAGCATGCTTTGAAAACCATGTACTAAGTATGCTAAGTAAACATACATAGTAGAAATATTCATGAAATCAATGTGCTAGCATGCTCAGTAAACATACATAGCAGAAATGTCATGTAAAACAATGTGTCCATATGCTAAGTAAACATATGCAACAAATGTCTAAGAAATCAATGTGCTAGCATGCTTAACATACATAGCAAAACATAGTTTAAATCATGTACTATATGTGTACTAGGTGAAACTAACATGTTTATGTCATAAAAGCATGAAAAAGCACCAAAGTAACACGTATGCACATGTGTATCACCCCAAAGTATTTGAAAGCGGTAAAAAGAGGGGAACTATGTACTCACTTGGGATTGCTTATTAGTCTTGAGAATAAGACCAATTTAAGCTCCAAGAATCACGGAATCAACAAGGCACCTAATAAGGGTAACTATGTTAATAATCGGATCCTAAATCGGGAGATAGGATAGAATGAGGCTCTATAAATCAAATGAGTATTGACACTCATATGTCATGATTTAATAGTCCCAACATTCTGATTTGAAAGTCTACCTAAGTGCTTTTGACCCGTTTCGACCCGTTATGGTAGTATAAGCTACTATAACGCGTTGGTTGCGTAAATCTAAGGTCGGATGGTTAACTCTATGCTATGTCAAGTCTTACACGCCCAATTTTTCCTAAACATGTTACTAAATCAGATCATATGTCAAAAACATGTTCACATATGCAAAATACGGATTTATGCTTCAAAAGGGCATTTTGGTCATTTTCTATGGGCATGTAAACTACTTAACGAATAACTAACCAATCCTATGTGATCATAAGGTATAACCTCTGAGGTTATTCCCTATCCAACTATGATCACTAAACATGCTTGGTCGGATCCTAATGATCGACCAAACAGGTCGGGTTCGAAACTCTAAGCGGTTGTTTAGACCGCTTAACTTACGACCCTAAACAAGCACTAAACTAATAGTGATGAGTTAAACATGTCAAAACATGTTTAACTAATTTAGAAAACTGATTTGGTATCAAAACAAAGTGTTTTGATACCTAAGAGTAGTTCCGTTGCAAAATGCGTGCTAAAACGTGTTGGTGCACTTGTGTCTGTACTTTGTCTGTATTTTGTAACGATACCGAACGTTGTCTTTGTTAGTCCTGTAAGTTTGACCAAGTCAACCATCCTCCGGATTGACTCGGTCAAACAGTTAGAATATGTTTGAAAGCTGGTTGTGTGTCGAAGGATATGTGTCATCGAAGGATTGCTTATATCCTTCGATGAGCTCGAAAGATAGCCTTCGATGGATGGACCTCGAAAGATCCCATCCTTCAAGGTACATGTTGATCGTTCGAGCTGTTTCTGGTCGATAGATGATCCTTCGATCATCTATCTGATCCTTCGACCAGACCATGCTGTGTTCGGGTATAAATACCCATGTAGTGTGTTCATTTCAGGCTAGACACTTACAAGTTAGACACGAGAGAAAACAGAGAGAACATTCTGTTGAGAGCATTCTGTCAAGAACACACACACTTAGAGAGTTTGCAAAACTGTTTTGTAAACATTGAGCTTGTAACCGAACCTTTCATACATTTAATACAAGTGGTGTTAATCGGTGAATATTGTGTGTCTTGTGCTTGTACTTGTTTGTGCTTGTTCTACTCCCGGTTTGCATGCTAGCTTGGATTCCGCACTCGCTAGTGTGTTTGATATAACAAGGAATAGGTTAAACCTCAACCTCCGAGGGACCTACAAGTGGTATCAGAGCCGTGGCTCTTTTCCTTGTTAAAAACCGGGTTTTTTACAAGTTTTGGAGTGTTTTTGGACAAAAACTCATTCGGTTTTGCTCCTGTTTTCAGTGTTTTTATCGCTGTTTTTGTCGTTAAAACGTGTTCAAACTTATCGGGTGTGTTAAGGGAAGGTTTGGGTAACTTGAAAACTTGTTTTTGAAGTGTTTGGTGATTTCCGACCAAGATTCCGGCTTCTCCGGTGACCGGTTTCTGGGTTATATTTTATGTGGTCAAACCTGTTTTGCATGCAGAAAATCATGGTCTGACCATACTTTCTGCAAAAGATCTCACCAACCCATCACCTTTTTCACCAACCTGTCACTCATTTGTCAACTGTGTCAGAATCGATCGAAGGATATCCTTCGAAATCGAAAGGTCATCTTTCGATCAAAGGAAGTTCGACAGATTATCATCTTTCGAGCATCCTTCGAAGCCTGTGATTTATCCTTCGATTCAAGGAATCTTTTCGAAACTTACATCTTTCGGTCTTCAGTTCTTTTTCGAAAGACAAGGATCCTTCGATTGGAGAGTCTTTCGAAATCATTGTTCGAAACTCAACAGTGATCTTTCGAACACTGTTGATCCTTCGAACAAGTGTCTATCTTTCGGACAAGTCTTGATCTTTCGATCCTTAGCCTGTTTAATTTTAACAAGTCTGTGTTTTTCAAGTCTTTCGAACAGGTATCTTTCGGCTGGTTCTTGATCAAAAATGAATTCGGCCTGGGGTGTTCCCTTACCTGCATCTCCTGCATGGGCCGAATCTCCCGTACCTGTATCTTCGCAAGCTAAGGCTATATCTACCGGTCAATGGGCATTCGTATCAAATCAAACTCCAAGTGTTCAAAGCATTTTGTTAAGCGAAAGTGAAACGGGAAGTTTGAATAGGCCTCCAAAGTTGATGCACTTAAGTGAATATCCGGGATGGTTTGATAGATTTCATACATACGTCCTTGGTCAAAATACAGAATTGTGGTTACGTTTCGTCACAGATTTTGATCAAACAATAGAGCTTGCCGCATCATCTGCTGCTACGTTTGCAGATCTTACGGAAGATCAGAAGAAGATCTATGATTTGGAAAAGAAGGCATATGCCATTCTTACTCAGGCGTTGAGTAAAGATATTTATCATCAATTTGTCAGTCACAAGACAACGAAGAAGTTGTGGGACGCATTGAGGATAAGGGGCATAGGAAATGAAGCGACACGTCAATTGAGAAAAGACCTGCTAAAGAAAGAGTTTGATGGTTTTACTTGTATGGAGAATGAATCTTTAGGAGATTTGACAAGTCGATTCAATCATTTGCTGACTGAATTGGGAAATATTGGGGTTGTAACAACTTCAGCAGAGATAGTGAAGAAGTTTGCAGATGCACTGCCACCTCAATGGAATAATTTCTTAGAAATCATGAAGTACAATGGCACTTTGGATACAACAAACTTCAATGATTTTGCTCAACTCCTGGAAAACAAGAATCAGGAAGAAACTCTCAAGGCAAAAAGAGTTCCAGTGCCATAAAATCCTGAAATGTACTATGGAGTTTCTGGCACTTCTACAAAACCTTCTTCACACGCTCCAATTCAGACAGCATTTGTGTCTAGCACTAGCTTGTATGGCCTTCCTCCTCCAACAACAGACATATATGGAGTTCCGCTTGAACCAGTCCCTAAATCAGTACCACAACAGCAAGGCCAACAACCTATCAGAGCAATAGACATGTATGGGAATCCTCTTCCTCCTCAACAGCAAGCGTGTTATGGAAGTACATCATCTGCTGGTCAACAATCAAAGCCAAATACAGTACGGCTCGACACCTCAAGTTTTTCTAAAGTCAGTGTGGAAGTAGCGAAGGAACACATGGAGCTGCTAAACACTTTGGTGAGCGCATACTGTGGATTAGTAGAAGGTCAGATTGGGAACATTAATCTGACACAAGAAGACTATCAGCAGATCGATAAAGAGGAGATGGAGATGATGGACATCAAGTGGGCCTTTGCCAGTGCTGTTAGGCGAGCAAAGGATTTCATGGAAAGAACGGGCAGAACCAGCTTGAAAAGCAAGAAAGACACCAAGTATGGGTTTGATAAGCAGGCTGTTAAATGCTTCAATTGTGGTGAACGTGGTCATTTTAAAAGGGAATGTACAAGGCCAGCACAGCATGGAAACCAGAGTCCCTTCAGAAATCAAGGCAATCAGCAGAATCAGAATAGGAACAATGAGCACACACTGGTGCCTGTCAACAACCAGAGTCAAGCAGGACCATCTAATGCCAACCAGGCACTTGTGGTACAAGTAGATGAAGGATGTGATTGGTCAATCCAGTTGGGAAATGATGCTCTAGATGGAACAACTTGTTTTGCTGAGGTTGTCAAGGATTTAAATCACGCCAGTGGTGGAGAATCTTCCGCCAATGGTGGTGAATCTTCTGAGGATGAAGAGTCATCTGGTTACAGCAGAAGTTCAGATGAGGAATCCTCAAGTTCAGGGAATGATCGGGCAGATGACACATCAAGTGCGCCAGTCGATGCAAATATTGATGAGCTTTTGGAAGAGTCTACTGCAGGAATTGAAAGAAGATCTATTTTGGTGGATCAAGCTGCGTATTATTCGTCTTCTCTCCATTCAGCCTTTATGGCTAATGTCGACAGTTCATCAAGTCAGGTATGTGTCGATGAACCCACTTCTGTTAGCTGTGATAATTGTGATAGTTTGCGTGTCAAATGTGCTGATTTAGAGGCAAACATGTCTGAGTTGCAAGGCAAACATGATGCTGTACAAGCTAGTTTGTTTGACTTGCAAGACAAACATGTTTCACTGAATGATAAGTGGTGTGAATTGCAAAGCAAACACGAGGCTTTGCAAGAGAAATATGATGTGACATTCATCCACAATCAGAAGTTAACCGTGGATCTTGCTAAGTGCACAGAAGCCAACATGTTTTATGAAAACCATGAAAAGGATTTTAAATCAATGATTGAAACATTAAAGAAAGATAAAACAGAGTTGACTAAAATGGTTTCCAGAAAACAAACTGACATTAATTTGTATATCACTCGTCTTGAGGTGATGCAAAAGGAAATGGCTTGTGTTAAAACTGAAAGTGAGGCGATCCGACTTAAGTTAGACAGTTATTTGAGTTCTAGCTATGTGTTGGATCACATCATTGATGTTCAAAAAGAGAAAAAGGATGTCACATGCATAGGTTACAAGAAATGTCCACCACCCGTGAGAAATAATTATGATGCCATGCCTGATGAGGAATATAGAACTCATTTTGAACCATCTGTTCCTCTAGATGTTAAGGAATTTGCAGCAGAATGTGCAACAGGACTCGGATACAAGAAGGAAGTATCGTCAGATTCGGATGTGTCAGCAGATACATGTGTGTCTTCTGCTGAACCGAATCAGAATCCTCCAGTTGTGATTGAGGATACTGATTCTTCTGATGATGAATCTGATGATACTGATTCGGAAAAGTCTGATGCGGTAATCAAAGAAGAGGACATACCTCTTGAGAATCATATTCTATGTGATCCTCCCGCAAAACCTGCTAAGACTGTTCCGACCGAGTCCACATCTGCAAAAGAGTCGGAGAGTGTGGATTTGCTGTACACTCTTGTTGGTGATAATAAAATTTATTCTGACAAAGATTTTCCTATTAAGAATGTTAATCAATCCTTAATCAGTAAAGTTTTTGAAAATTCGACAAGTAAGTTTCTGGGAAAGACAGGATCACATGTTACAGTAACACAGTGTCCTCCGATTCCAAAGGCCGAAATTCGAAAACAATATGGCAATAAAAAATTACCAACAGTGCAAAAACAGCAAAATCATACCAAACCAAAAAAAAAAGCACCGACTCAAGGTCAAAGGAAGCCGAATCAGAAGAAGAAAAAGAATGTGAACTTTGTGAAGTCTAAGGGAACGGACAAAATTGCAACGTTTGAAAATCAATCTAACTTAGATTTTGTCAAGAAAGCAACAGTGATGAAAAGGAATGAACCAAGTTGTTCGAAACCTAGTACCTCGAGATCACAAAGTTCATCATCATCGGCAAGACGATCATATGATACTTCGGGGTTTGTTGAATGAAGATCATGTTTCGAATGTGGTACAATTGGACACATAATTCGAAACTGTCCGTATCTTCATAAGTTAAAAGCAAAAGTTGATGCCCCCCATGGTAACAATTACCATAAAAGATTTGTTTCACCAAAACAGGACCCTCGCCTTGTTAAACAACAAGAAGTGAAACAGAGAAAGAAACAACGGAAAAATGTTGAAAAGGTTTTAAAACCGGAGGTTGTCCAAACACAGTCTGTTAAGTTAGAAGTCAAAGATGAAAAACAAAAACAAATTTGGAAACCAAAACCAGTAATTGTTTCAGGGGGAGCTACATCAATTCCGAATCATCGGGAAATGGATGTCACAATCATCGATGATGACGGACGACCCAAGTCTGTGAAGGCTTGGGTCCCACTCTCCAACTAATCTTTGAATGAGTGTGCAGGATGTTCCAGGAGGAACTATTGATAGTCTTAGGATTGTTGATAGTGGAGCGTCCATGCACAAGATCGGCGACATAAGGCTCCGAAATATTGTTACTTTTAGGAGAATATTGTTGCCATTGATGGAGAGAAAGGAAAAAGATAAGAAGACAAACATTCCGATGAAGGAATGATGGTGAAAGAATGTGGTTGAATGAAGTTGAAAAATTCAACCAGATGAAATATGTGCCAAAATTTGGTTGTTATGGTTTTTGATCGGGTCATCAGGAAAGATTCAAATGAAAAGTACGCACCTGCAGCACGTCTGAAGTTTAAAATTAGCAAGATGAACGTGTAGGGTACTTTTCTCTACGATGTGATTGAAGAAAATGTGTTTGTTGAACGAACACACCGGGTGTGCGGTCCGCCTTGGCATGGGTTGAACAACCGCACACTACTTCTCAAAGAGAAAGACAAAGACCTTCGCTGGTGCAATGTGGAAGACCAGCCGGACCCAGAGGTTTTTGATCTTGTTGCTGTCAAGAGACTTCTCAGTAGCTACAAAGAATCGACTTTGAAGTCCACACCGGGTGGATATCCAGTTTGGGAGAGCACTCAGATTCCTGGCAATGCACGAAGCAGTTGCAGGATACGGTTTTAAATTTCTTATCTCTCCTATACTTGTCGATATTTAAGCTACTTTATGAATAATTCTTATCTCGTACAGCACTCTTTGACCAGACACATTGATCTCGAATATCACCTCACACGTGATTGTTTCACTATGAAACTCGTCAATGTTGTCATGGTCCACACCGATGACCAACGTGCCGACCTTTTTACCAAAGCTTTTGACAAATCAAGATTTGACTATTTATTATTGGTAAACGGCATTAAGGTCAAGCAAGAGTAAACCAACATCGGAAAATCATTTTTGTAAATACCTTTGTGTTTTTAAATTTGTCTTAGTTTGTTGATTTTAGGGGGAGTAAATCCAAAAATTTGAAAAATCCAAAAACATTGAAAAATTTCAAAAACACAAAAACAATAGAAAAACAAAAATGAGTTTCCTGGCGAGCAAAAGAGAAAATGATAGTACATCGGTGGTCTGTCTAAGCCTCTTTAAACCTAAAATGAAAAACGATAAGCAGCTCTATATAAGATGTATCGGTAGGCTCACAATCATTTTAAAGTGTGCAGGGTGATATAAATCTTAAATCGACTGAAGACTGGGTGGGAACCATTCATTGGCATATGGTCTTGGTACCGAAATTTCGTTTGAGAGATTGCCGAGGTTCTGAGATATTCGGTCTTTATGCTGCTTATCATCTGGGTATCATGGTTGTTTCTTTTTCCGAAAAATAACGGGGACGCAAGTCTAGATCTTCCATGATACCATACATACGTGTACATATTGCATTCGACCTCAATAAGTGATCAACAATCACATGTCCCTCAAAATAAGTGATAATATCACAAATTCTTTCCGGGAGTCAAGTTCGTCTCTCTGCTGTACGAAAGTACTGACCTGTTCACGGACTTGCTCCTGTGCCCTCATGCATCGAAAATCAAGTTCCTCATCAATAAGTGATTCTATCACATAGGGCTTGTTTTCAATCAAAATAAGTGAGAATCTCACATCATATACGGTCAAACAGATGATAATCGGTATACTCACCGGTAAGATGAATCCTCGTGCATACCTTGATACGGGAATGTGTCGTGATGTGGATGAACACCGGTCGGTGAGTATAAATAATACCTTAACGTATCCCCTCGCCATGATTACAAATGATAAGTTGAGCTTAAGTGGACAACAATACCGATAATTGTTATAGGATGCTTATCTTAATGCTAACTAATTGAACAAAGAGAGCGTTTTGACATGACCGTACACTGATATGATTCTCTTACCCTCGAAACTCGCAAAAAGAATGTCTGTATATATTTATTTACTGCTTTCAGTCTTTACATTTGAAATATTCAAAATACCAAAAAGATTTTATGTGTGTTTTAACATAAACTTTATAAAAGCCAAAAAGATTTTATTTCTACTTTATTTTCGATCGTACGATGTTGGAGCTCGAGTCTTCATTACCTGAAACCTGAACGAAAGCCGAAAATGACTAAATCTTCATAAACGGTCGAAATTTGCAAAGTGTTGAAAGTTGAAATTGAAATTGATAAAATACTTTAAACTTTCAAACTGTCGGACGGTGTTTGTTTAAACTATGGTCACACGTGTGTCGTTTGTTTATGTTAATTCCAAGCGGTTGTTCTCATTACGCGTTTAGATTTCTTGCATGTGTAGATTCTAAAGGCTAGGAGAACATGGTCGATGACAAGCTTCGGAATGAAGACACGACGTGAAGGCACTCAAATGATGAAGATGATCGAGTTGCCGCTGAACATCATCAACACCACAAGGATCTCACTTCATAAAGAACAAGTATTTCACGAGCATAACTCAAGGGGGAGCTTATGTTAAGGGGGAGTTTGTCAACACACTTCCTACATGACGGGGAGTTTGTTGATACACTATCTGCTTTCAAGACGTGAAGACTTTAAAGATCCTCCGACATTGAAGACATGAAAGGACATCAAAGTTGAAGACATAAAGATAAAGACAAAGCTACAGCCAGACAAAGCTACAGCCAAGGGGGAGTTTGTTGGTGCACTTGTGTCTGTACTTTGTCTGTATTTTGTAACGATACCGAACGTTGTCTTTGTTAGTCCTGTAAGTTTGACCAAGTCAACCATCCTCCGGATTGACTCGGTCAAACAGTTAGAATATGTTTGAAAGCTGGTTGTGTGTCGAAGGATATGTGTCATCGAAGGATTGCTTATATCCTTCGATGAGCTCGAAAGATAGCCTTCGATGGATGGACCTCGAAAGATCCCATCCTTCGAGGTACATGTTGATCGTTCGAGCTGTTTCTGGTCGATAGATGATCCTTCGATCATCTATCTGATCCTTCGACCAGACCATGCTGTGTTCGGGTATAAATACCCATGTAGTGTGTTCATTTCAGGCTAGACACTTACAAGTTAGACACGAGAGAAAACAGAGAGAACATTCTGTTGAGAGCATTCTGTCAAGAACACACACACTTAGAGAGTTTGCAAAACTGTTTTGTAAACATTGAGCTTGTAACCGAACCTTTCATACGTTTAATACAAGTGGTGTTAATCGGTGAATATTGTGTGTCTTGTGCTTGTACTTGTTTGTGCTTGTTCTACTCCCGGTTTGCATGCTAGCTTGGATTCCGCACTCGCTAGTGTGTTTGATATAACAAGGAATAGGTTAAACCTCAACCTCCGAGGGACCTACAAAACGCATTTTGACCGAAACTTTGACTCGTCACTACACCTGGTTAACGTGGTACTCAGTAGGTATAATCGCTGAGGATTATAAACATCGTGATTAAAATCACGTTGCAAAGTTCAAACGAACTTTGTGTTGACCATTGACTGCTCAAAGCTGAAAGTTAAACATTGTTTGACTTTCATGCTAGAAAAGCGGTAAAAGCACGAAAGAAGCTTACAAAGGGTCCAAGCTAGGGAGAACTTGATCTATAATACTCAGGTATGAAGCAAAGGCTTCAACTTAGAGAAATTATTAGATCAAGGGTGAGGAAAACAAATGAATGGAAAGGCTATTTATACTTGTAGTGAAGAAACAAGATCAAGACAAGTGTTTATGTGGCCAACAAGCAAAAGATCTCAACCAAGTTAACACACAAGAAAAATGGCAAGAACAGCCCCTGAAGTATCAACAGATTGCTGAAAATGATTTTCTGTCACTGGGCATGTGCTCGCGCCCGACGTAGGATGTAGGGCAGGTCTACGCGGCCCGCGACCTATTTGCATATCAGCAAAAGTTTCAACTTTGACAGCTTAGGTCCCTGCACATGATTAAGCTCATTTTTGGCACTTTTAACCCCTGTTAAGCCATTTTCAAGGCTCTACTAGGTAGTCAAAATATAGAGGACACAAAATATGCTCGGAAATATCTCGAATGTCGGCTCGTTTGGTCGTACAGTCGCGTTATTCGTCTAATTACGACGAAACTCGAACGGACGCGAAAACGATCCCAATTAAGCGACGAACGGTATTTTTGCATGCTGATCACTAAAATAAAAATATTTTAGTGTCTAAAAAAATTTTGGATGTCCAGATGTGGTCAAAACGTAAGATATGCGCGTAAATGCAAACTTACGTCGTTTTTGACACTTTTAGTCCCAGTATGATCAAATAAGCATATTTTCGCACACCGAACCAATCAAAGCTTATGTCTAAGATATGTTTAGGTTATTTATGGTATGTTTAGCTTATGATCATGTTTCGGACTGTACGTTGCCTTACGAAATGGCAGACTTTTGCAGTTTGACGCAAATAGTCCATGTGAGCGAATAAACTTGTTTTTTACCATACCAAAGCTTTTATAACTTATTTCTAAGTTATGTAAAGGTTATTTAAGGTATGTTAAGCTTATGTTGCTGTTCCGGAGTGTTTGTCATGTTAAACTGATTACGTTTACGATCAGTTTGCGTATAACTTTCTAGAAAACGATATAGAGTTCAAATCGATCAAAAATCAAAACACGTAAAATGTCAAGCATAAATAACAAACATTGGGATCAAAACACCTTGTTTTATTGATATTGAATTGTTCAGAGTTTGTACAATGATTACATAAGCACAGATGTCACAGTACCCGACGAGGAAGGAACCTTGTATTTTATGGGATGTATTTGGGTTCCGCTTTTTGGTGGTCTTAGAGAGGTCATTTTTTATGAAGCTCATAAATCGAGGTACTAGATCCATCCAGGATCGGACAAGATGTACCAAGATTTAAAGGATTATTATTGGTGGCCAAGACTTAAAGGTGATGTTGCTACTTATGTTGGGAAGTGTTTGACTTGTGCCAAGGTGAAGGCCGAGTATAAGAAGCCTTAAGGTCTCCTACAACAGCCAGAAATACCCATGTGGAAATGGGAGCAGATTTCTATGGACTTCATAACTAAGTTGCCCAGGACTCCCAGAGGTCATGATATGATTTAGGTAATCATGGACCGATTGACAAAATCTACGCACTTCTTGCCGATTAGAGAAAAAGATAACACAGGTAAGCTAGCTGAGCTTTACCTAAGGGAGATAGTTGCACGTCATGAAGTGCCTATCTCGATAATATCGGACAGAGATGGATGGTTTGTGTCAAGGATTTGGCAATCCTTCCAGGAAGATTTTGGTTCTCAGTTGAATCTGAGTACTGCTTTTCACCCACAGACGGACGGACAAAGCGAGAGAATGATTCAGACGCTTGAAGATATGTTGCGTGCTTGTGTAATGGATTTAGGTGGCAGTTGGGATACTCATCTGCCTTTGGTTGAGTTCTCCTATAACAATAGCTACCATACAAGCATCCAAGTTGCACCGTTCGAGGCTCTCTACGGACGCAAGTGTCGATCACCGTTATGCTGGGTAGATGCAGGTGATAGACAGATGGTTGGTCCCAAACTGGTCCAAGAAACGACTGATAAGATCATGCAGATCCGAGAACGCATCAAGGCGGGTTGTGATCGATAGAAGAGTTATGCGGACCAAAGACGAAAACCCTTGGAATTTGAAGTGGGCAATATGGTTTTGTTTAAAGTCTCACCTTGGAAAGGTGTAGCACGCTTTGGGAAGCGTGGTAAGTTAAACCCACGATATATCGGGTCGTTCAGAATTTTGGAAAGGGTTGGATCAGTAGCATACAAGTTGGAGCTACCAACAGAACTTAATGGTGTTCATGATACATTTCATGTGTCTAATCTGAAGAAAAGTCCAAGTCAAGAGACAGTGGTCATCCCTGTGGATGAAGTTCACATTGACGATACACTCCACTTTACCGAAGAACCAATTGAGGTTACAGATTGGAAGGTTAACAAGACTCGGAGGAGTAGTGTTAAGCTTGTCAAGGTTCGTTGGAATGCACGTCACGGCCCAGAGTTTACTTGGGAGCGTGAAGACCGTATGAAAGCAAAATACCCATATTTGTTCCCTAACTCTCCTGCAGCTAGTAGTAAAGCCTAAAATTTCGGGATGAAATTTTATTAACAGGGGGAGAATGTGACAACTGTCAAAATTCCAGGTATCCGTACAATTATTAAACAGTAATTTGGACTTAATGACTGTGCTGATTTACAATTGATGACTTAAATTGCTTTCTGGTTATTGTTATCATTCATGCATGTGCATCATATATTGCAAATGACATATCATTTCTACATGCAAATTTTATTGATTCAAATGATGCACGAAACAAAGGTAGCACAATTATGATGGTCCCGGAACATCATAACACACTATATAACATACTAGTAACTAAACACCTAACTAATATACTTAGATTTCAACTAAATAAACCTAACTAACAATTACATCTTAACCAAGACCCCCCCTCCCTTGATGGACGGTTACATGGTGGCCCCCACCATGGATTTTCTTTGAATTCTTTAATTGATCTTGTCTCCACCTTTTAAACATAAAACACACTAGATTATAACATGTTGGTGGATTATAAGTTAACCTCAAGGTTCATAATCTTTCATTCACAAACTCAACAAACACTTGAGCTTTCTCTCTTCCTCTCCCCTTGGCTTCGACCGTGAACACCCACACCCACATCCATCTTCATCTTTCAAGTTTCATCCATTCCATTACTACTCAATGGTGTAAAAAGCCATACAAGGAAGCTAGGAACTCTTGGAAGTTGAAGGACCTCTCATACAAGCTTTTATCCACCTCTTCTTCGTCTTGAGATCATCCCTAGCCTTGAGCTAGTAGTAAGATCATCTACACTCCATTTTACATCTTGTTTAAGTGGTTAAAGAATGATACAAGTTGATAATCATGAAGAACACTTTGAATCTTGAACAAGAAACTTAAACATAAGACTAAAATCATAAGAAATCAAGTTGTTTAAGTGTTATTATGCTTGTTGATTGATGATTGTTTGTGTATATGATGTTAATCATCATGTGATCTTGCTAGATGGTGATTAAAGACATAATCTAGCAAGATGAGAGGATGATCATGTTAAGATCAAAGTAGTCATCCTTGTGTAAATCATGAACTTGAAGTGTAAATTGTTTTTCTTGTAAAATGATGATCAAAGTGAATATAAAGTCTTGTACATCGATGATTTCAAGAATGATTTTTCAAGAAACCAAGTTAAAAATACAAGATTTACATAAGCTTGGTTCTTAAAGAAATTAACCATATTTTTAGTGGTTAATCAAGTGTAGAAATATGTATTTAACAAGAAAAACTCAAGAAGAAATATTTTTAGAAAATTTATTTACAAGTTGTAAAGAACTAACTTTTTCAATAATGATGTTTTTATATAAATAACCACACTTTGAAGGGTAACTAGACTTACTAAACACACTAGTAAGTTACTACAATTTTTTGTAAATTTTCAAGTTCATGAGGTAGTAATTTATGCTTGATTTTGGCAAATTAGTAAGTGTTGATTGGTTTATTGTTGATTGTGGTGATTTATAAAAGAAAATGATATGCTTTGAAATCATGGAAACCTCCATTTTTAAGGGAAAACTATGGCAAAATTTTCCTAGAAATTTAACACTTAGAAAAATATTTTTAAACAAATATTTACAAGTGTATTTTTAACCATGATTTTTATATAAAGTTTGCCATAATTTTTGTTACAAAAATTATAAACATTGGAGGTTGGTTTTTGTAAATAAAAGTGACTAAATATGTATTTAGGAAAATATATATTTAGATGTCACCATGTGTGTGATTATTTGTATATTATGTATATTAGTTATATTATTTTAGGACTTGAAATAATATAACTCAACAAAATACCAAGAAATTACAATCCAAAATATTACCAAAATTCCAAGATGTAAATACATAAATTATACCCAAAATATTGTAGTAACCGAACAAGGAATATAACCTACACAAAATATTCCGGAATTTAATTCATAAGTATTTTGGTAATTAGTATTTTGGACACCAAGAGAACAAAAATATGATTTTTACAATTATTACAAAATATATCATATTTTTGATAAGGAGAAAGTATATTATTTTTGGTAAATAAAAATATATATTTTCTTGGAAATATTAGAAGATATATTATTTTTGGGGAAAAATATATTTTCTTAAGTAAACATGAAATACATTATTTTTGGGTGAAAAATAGATTGATATATATATTTTCTAAGTTAGACTTGAAAATATATTATTTTTGAGGTTTAAATGAAAATACAATTGTTTTTGCCAAGGGAAAAATTATAAATAATTTTTCTATATAATATTTCTTAAAATATATTTTGAGAATATATATTGATGATTTTTATTAGGAATATTATTCTGGAAAAGTTAACACAAAAATTAAGTATAAGATACTTAATAAACACAATAGAAATACGTATTCTCGTACGTAAGTATACACCGGAATACCCCACCGATACTTGGCAAGAATACACAAGGTTAATAATACGAGTATGAATACACCCATCCTTGGGAAATTATACATGTACAAGTACATAAATGTGACAAGTTAAAATATATTATTTTAACCAATATTCCAAAATTTAATAAATATAATTATTTTAACAAATAATTATAACTTGGAATAATATTAAAGACACAATGAAACGTAACTCAAAGACACTAATTAATACTAAGTCAAGGCACGACCCGCCCGTCTAATAGACCGTAGTACGTTTTAGGTAGTCGTGCACACGAGTAGCAGCTTTGGGTTACGTTGGATACGAAGAACGCAAGATTGTGAGTTCATGTCCCCCTTTTCTTTTAACTGTTTTCGTTTTATAACTTCGGGGGTGAAGTACATGTTATGAATTGTTTACAAACGTTTAAATGTGGTATGGTTAGCTAAGGAATGTATTGCTAGATCATGTGAGTGGTGGGTACAACGCCTAAGACCATTAATCCTCGCAGTAGGACCGAGGGACATGAGTGATAGATCTATTTGGGTGTAGCGAACCCACTCCCATGTGGACCGGGGTTTGGCCCATGAGGTGACTATGTCTTACAGCCGGAGGCCCGGTACAAAATCTTCTAGGGTTGAGCCTTCCTGCATCACGTCACACATATTAATGGCCTTGCAAACCATTAATGGATCTGTTTCCTTGTTTGCTTTCATACCGGGTTTACAAAAACATACATACTTACAATGATTTGAAAGGTTTATTCGCGCACACATACAAAACACATGAACACGCTAAACTTTTGTTGATGTTTTCAAACTACATGTATTTCAGGAAACTAAGTATGGATCTGGCGGGCGTTGGAAGTTTTCAAGGGTTGTTTGAAATAAAAGATGTCATCCGGTGTAGAAGGGTTTGGAGTGTGTATCTCATCCTGGATAAGATACATATTTCAAAGCCTAGCTTTTATTAGTCTCTTTTGTCGAGTCCTTACGGAACTCTAAAACAATTTGAATGGTCTGTAATATGGATTTGAAGTCTGCGTTTGGATTTTAAGACAATGTTGTTTGTGTTGTTTTAAACTTAATTTATGGATGGACATCTTCGTTTTATCATATATTTGTTTGTTATGGTTGAATGCAATGATATTAAGCAAGTCACACATAATCACGCTTCCACAAAAGTCAGGGTGTGACAGTTTGGTATCAGAGCTTTGATTGTAGCGAACTAGGATTCTTTCTCGAGTCTAGACTACAATCATTAGGGCTCTCACAAAAATATTTTTACAACATGTTTTCATTGCATACACAAAACGCCCAGATCCATAGAACAAACGTTTTACAAAAAGGAAAGACAAGAAGCACGATTGCAAGGTCACATTTGTGGTTTAGTCTGGTGATGGTGGTGAAAGGTGGTTGTGGGTGTTTTAGAGAGAGAAGCGAGGGTGGTGATGGTCGTCTAAGATGTTGGTGAAAGGTGGCGTGTAACATCCCGAAAACGGGTTTCGTAATTTAACCACGTTAATATTAATGAGCGGGTAAAATACCGTTAGTGGTAAAAATTAATCCGGTAAATATTAAGATTTAAATAAATAAACCTAATATAAAATAAAAGGTGAAAGAAAGCTTTTGAGAAAATAAAGGTTTACAAGAGGCCTGAGTTAACGGGACTTAAAACAAAACGGGTTATAACATCCCCGAACCCACTAAATTAACTAGGGATGTTTAACCTAGTTAATCAGAGAAAATATTGTTGGAAATAAGTAGGTTGTAGCCTACTTAATAACTAACCAAACATAAGGGACCAAAGTGGAATAACTTGAAAGTTAAAATATTAAAACAAAACAAAACATAACACACACACACACACACACACACACGCACCATGTGTGTGTGTGCGTGGAACAACAAGGAGAAGCACACGGGTGCTAAACCCTAGTTCATCAAATAACATCAAATTAAAGGGCTATTTGGGGCTCAAATTCATGAATGAACAAAAATTAACGGTCACCCAAACTAGGGGATCATAAGGTATATCGAATTTTTGATACTGATGAAGTTTTGAAATTTGATGAACATCACAAGATGCGATTTATGTATGAATCGTAGAGGTTGTGGCCGAATTAGTGATGTATACTTGCTTAGGAACAAAACTCTAAGTGAAAATTCTACATAGGTTACTATGATTTGAATGTTTAGATGAATTACCACACTCAGATAAGTGGGTTTTAATATTATGATGATATAAACATGTTAAGAATCATCATACATGATGGTAATAAGAAAGTGTTTGAATAATCTATGAATTCAGGTATGTGATCATACTTTCCATAAGATGCGTTTTTGTATGATATAAAGTAATTGATTTTAAAATCATGTTATAGATGCTCGGAATCATGTTACCTACCAGTTAGTATGTAAAATGTGATTTCATTAAGTATTTGGATGAAATGCCTAAGCGAGTTCGATGAACCAATTTGTGCATTCGTATATGTTAATAAGTCAACTGACGTTTTAAAAGTCAAACTGACTAATGATAAGATTGAATGATAAATTCGACATAAAACCCGTAAGGTGGAATAGTCGTGATTGATAATGACTAATCTAACCATCTTACGAATTATAATGATAGTTTGACGCTTGACAAGCTAGGTGGAAGCTTGGAAGGAAGCGGGTCAAACGAATCAAGTATGATGGAAAAGCGTAATTTTTGACGCAAGGTAAGTAAAGCTTACACCTTTTCGTAGAATACTTATTTATTTTATAGGTTAAAAATACAATATGGTAATATTCGAAATATGGGTTTCGACGCGAAATGATACGGGTCGGAGCAAGTGAAAATGATGAAAACCATGATTAATGGTAAAAAGAGGCAAAACAGTAAATTGGTCATGAAATGACAAACATATAACGAGTTTCTGAATGGCTACCGTGTAAGGTAAGCCAAAATGAATAATAAGGGTAAAACAGTAATTTAGTCACGTGTAGACGAATAAAAGTCGAAGTTTAACCGACACCCTATGGTGTAAGCCATGTTGGGTTAAATGCGTAAGAAATGGATTAAATAAATATGACCATATGGTGAAAATCCGTAATGGGTCAAATGAGAGAAATGGTAAATAAATACCGTTCAATTACAAATACAAAATGTTTGGTCATTTAGGCCAAACGGGTCGAATGGTGATGTTATCACCATTTGGCGATATCGACTAATGAATTGTTTGTCTAGTATTATGATCACAGGGGTGAGTAGCGTATGGAATCTACGTTGCTATTAACTAGCAACTTATTTTATGAGGTATTAAAACGGGTCAATACTTTGACCTGACCAAGGTATGTGAAAATAAGTTTATAGCTAAAATGTGCGATTTTGGTCAAATATATTACTAAAAGTCCTTCGTCGTAAAAGGAGGGACTAAAGTTGACCAAAACGCTCTTGAAGGACAAACTGGGCAAATGACCCTTAAGGGTTGTTTGAAAGTTAGTTTTATGATCGAGTAGGTCTTCGGATAAGTGTAAAAGTTTATGGCATAAGCCTTTTTGGTCGAATGCCTTGAAATGAGTCTTTTCCGTAAATTGACAATCCGAGGGTTAGAACTGTAAGACCCCAAAATCCGGGTGTCGTACAGTTGGGACATCATTGCATACATAATCCAAACACTGGAAAATTTTAATTATTACAATTTCCTTCATTTAAAAAAAACTACGCAGCGAAAAACGTTTAAGTCAAATTACCAAAACATAGGAAGCATCCAAACTAAAAATACAAAACTTTAATGTTAAAGATTTATTAAAGCGGCGTCTTCAACTAGAGATGCCAATGCCAATGTCAATGCCGGGTAGCTTCGTGCAACATCCTAGTGGTCTCGCGCTCATATGTCTAACATGAAATCAAACTAACGTGCATGCAAAAGTCAGCTACGCTGAGTGAGTTCAAGTTTATAATTTAACAAATAAAAACCTGTAAAACATCTTCATCATCGAAAAAAATAAATATATTTATTTTATCCTTAAAATTTAAAATTCATATTTTAATGAGACAAGCACAAAACACAGATCTCCTCACCTTAAATCCCAAACACAAAGTAGGGGAAAAAGGAATTTTTCTTCTCATCTTGCCCCAAGGACAGATAAACTGTTAGGGGACTTCCTCTTGCCCCAAGGACAGATAAACTGTTAGGGGACTTCCTCTGTTCGACCTGGTTGTGGCATGACCCAACACATTACAAGCAAGCACATAAAAGGGCAAGCAAATAATCCTCATGTATAGTTGGTATGTAAGTACAAATAAACTATACAACTTCATAAAAAAAAATCTTCATCCAAGTAATACATCTAACATGTGTGTTAGCCCTAAACTTTGAAAAAGTTTAAAGAGGGGATCATCTGCTCGCACATAAATACATACGTTTATGTGTGTGTGTATATATATGTATATATAAAGATATAGATATAGATATATAGATATGCTTAAATCATCATATGTCTTTGGTATATATCTTCCCTTCATAAACTCGAGTACATAAATATATATACGTATATATATACATAAATATAGTATAAGTATAATCAATGCTCGCCTTCACACAAATAGGTATGTAGAAATATATAAACCTTCTTATTTTTCATTCTTAAAAACCATACAAGTATACATGAATTTCATACGTATGTAACAAGCTTCACAACTTCCTTTATAAAAATAATCATACAAGTTTAGCATGCACATTAGCCCAAAATATTTAAAAACATTTAAAAGAGGGGGCTCAAGAACTCACCAGTTGCAAAGCTTCCAGATCCACACACTAATCGTCTCGAACCACTTCCTCAAACGAAACCATATAACCTGATCCGTCAACATTTCCATATCTAGCTCCACACAGAATCAAAACTCATGCGTCATCAAATTCGGATCACCCTAGACTCATTCGACCCTTGAACCCGTACCGGGTTTCCGTACACACACTAACTAGTTTCATGCATTCTTGCATCTACATGCAATAATGGTGGTACAACCCCAAACCAATCCCTTCCTAATAATATATCTCTACATAAACCCACCATCATCACCATGTGAACTGTATAAAATATATATCACATGGAAACCCATGCGTAGTCTTATTTCACCAAACCCCAACCCTACATAAAATCCCAAACATCCATTAAACTCCCATGACCCAAGGCTCCATGACTCCATCATCTTCATTCAAAATTAATTGTATTTGGTTCTTGTATTCTCACCATGCAAAGCATGCATTCACACAACATCAACATTATCCCTTACGTACACCTCCATGTGACCCCAACATCATGACTTTCCATCATCCTTAATTAATTGTTTTTTTTTTAAGTTCCAACCACATACACACATTATGAGAAATTTATTATTGTCATCACCTTTACAACCTAAATCACTAAACATCTGAACACACATACGTAACCATTCTCATCTCATGCGCCACCAACAGAACCCCAACCTTATCACTCGAACCCCATGCAAAATTTCCACCAACTTCATCTTAACTGTCGACAACCACCGCCAAATCCCGTTTTTACCGCAACTGACTTCCACCCTTGCATCCGATTCTGTTGCAACCGCAACCACCACCGTAGCCATTGTCGATCACCAGACACCATCATTGCCTCCCTCCATTGCCATCATAGAAACCTGCCATCCCGTCATCACCGGACCGTGACCACACATCACCGTCGCAAACCCTCACTCACAAAACCGCCTTCAATAACCATCTTAACTGATGCCATTCACCACCTTTATCCCCACCATAACCACGTCATCCCAACACCATCATTTACTATCACTACAAACATCAAACGCCACACCATCACCTTCATGTCCGATCACATCCAAAGCCAAAGACCCTAACCAAATCCTTGCAAACCATAACTTAAAACACCATCGAAGAAGAGAGGTTTACCTGAAAGTAGGATTACCAGAAACCATCTCCATCGTCGCCTTGTTCTCCTATCTTCCGTTTTCTCTGCCGCCAAACAACCCTAAGTAACTAGGGTTTAGATTTTTGTATTTAATTTCCACTTTTACATTAAGGCCCCTCTACTTTCATATTTAGTTTATCTTGTTCCCAAAGAAATATTAAAACCACTTTAATTGATCACAAACGGGCCTCTCAGAGTTTAAAAAAAACCAATTTATAGCGTTAACCGCACTTAACCATCCCGTAGTTAAACCACATCATATTTAATTGCTTAAAACACTACAATGATAAAAAAACCGGGTGTTACAAGTCTACCCCCCTTAAAAGAGGATTCGTCCTCGAATCCTGTCAGTCGAAAACCAAACATACTCACAATATCATCGCCTCACGTCCATATCCCTAAGTGACATCATCACTGTCGTAAATGTCATTATCATTGCCTTGTTCCACAATCTGATTACCATCCAAGGTGTTCAAATGAGTCTTATTCACCGCCTACTTTCAACTTTGAGGTTTGAACATCTTTCTCTTATTTTTCTAAAACTGCTCGTCATTCGACACCTTGCCCACAAGGCATGTTGTTTCAGGCCCCACAAATCACACAACACTCACTCACGAAATGTTTGTGAAATATGCTGAAGAAAGAAAACCAAATACTTGCAAAAAGAAAAGCTTCTGTATTGTATTCGATAATAAAGAAAAGGGTACCACAGAAAGCAAACTAACTCTATCCTATTTATAATAAACTAAACAAATTAAAACACATGCTAAATTATGAGAACAACCCACGTAATGTGCATGCTCCATGATTCTCCAAAATACCCGGTCAACAACTTGACTAATTCACACACAAAACTTGCAGCAAAACCTCAACAATTTACGTAACAAAATGCTGGTTTTTGACCCTTTTATCCCTGGATCAATCCTGCCCTTTGATCCGTTAAACCGCGAACCGATAACGCACCGACCCGTGATCCGTAGACAAACCCGATTAACCCAACAATCACCCCCTTAATCGGTTTGTTCACCCCGTCACCGCAGCACCGAATCACCCTTGTTTTTTTCCCGAACCATCTCGACTTCTACCGGACTCCCGACCTCAACCACGGTCATGCCCAAAGCCTTCTTGATTCAACCCGAAAAAAAAAACCAGTACACTTTTAACATCTCAAATGGCTTCATGTTGGAAACGTTCACTAACATCTTGACTCATCACGGATCAACGACCTCTACCCGGTCACATCCGAGTCACCCGATTTGAACTCCAACGCCATTATCTTGACACCCGTACCTTTTCCAGATCAAACTTGTTCCAAGAGGCCTCTCCACCGACCAAGAAAACAAAGCCACCCGCTTATAGCGTTTTCTTTCAACTGCTAAACGAAGCGAATCCAAAGCCACCTGCTTTGACGGATCCCTTACGCCCGCTTTTCACGCAAATCCACCGGTCTCCTCTTATCACGAACCAAGCCGATCAAGGCTTCCGCAAAACCTGCTGTTGTCACCGGATATATACCAGTTGCTCAAACCCGCAACTAATAACCGAACAGCCTTGAACCCTCTTTTGATCACTATTAACAGCCACGGAACACAAGTGTTTATCACCGGTCACCCCCGTCGTCTTAACCGGTACGTCTACCACAACAACGGCCTACCGAAAACACCATAACGCCTCCGTCTTCTGCTGTAAAATGACATCGAAACAGCCCCGAAAACTGATGTCGGTCACCCCGCTGTCATACCGGCACTTCCCGAAACAACGGTTGACCCGAAACACCTTTCTGTTTTCGTCTAACGCTGCAACACAGTCCTGAACAACCCGTTTTCCTGCTGCGTTTGCCCTGCAGCGACGAGCTAGACCCTTCTTCGCCCTGCCCTCCACCGACCGACACACCCGCCGGCGGCGGAGGCTTCCTCCGATCTTCAAACCCGCTTTCTACGAGCCCTAGGCTCTGATAACAAATGTTGTTTCAGGCCCCACAAATCACACAACACTCACTCACGAAATGTTTGTGAAATATGCTGAAGAAAGAAAACCAAATACTTGCAAAAAGAAAAGCTTCTGTATTGTATTCGATAATAAAGAAAAGGGTACCACAGAAAGCAAACTAACTCTATCCTATTTATAATAAACTAAACAAATTAAAACACATGCTAAATTATGAGAACAACCCACGTAATGTGCATGCTCCATGATTCTCCAAAATACCCGGTCAACAACTTGACTAATTTACACACAAAACTTGCAGCAAAACCTCAACAATTTACGTAACTAAATGCTGGTTTTTGACCCTTTTATCCCTGGATCAATCCTGCCCTTGATCCGTTAAACCGCGAACCGATAACGCACCGACCCGTGACCCGTAGACAAACCCGATTAACCCAACAAGGCATTCCCATCTTGTGATTCACAGGTATGCTTGTTCATCACTATAGAATGACGTTTCATAGTTCCCGACGCATTGACCTTCACATGACGGTTCCATCAAAAGCAAACATTCTTCTTATAATCGTCTATACCATCACCAATGGCATCGCCCGCTTTGGTGTTGATAACTTCACACCACACTTCTTCTCCACTAGACACTTAGTCCGTTATGTCGAGCTTGTTCTCATCCTTAACTCGTTGGCACGTCCGTTGTCGTATCTCAAATTTCCTCGATGACTCGCGATCGAGCCTGCCACCACCCATCGCACACCCAATGTCGCCCCTAAAGGTGGATACAACTCATATTCAATTGTCACTACGATCTTCTAACTTCAATGATTTCCCAAAATTTTATACACAACCTTCCGCGTCATCTACAAATACAATCCATTCAACCCCACTGATGACTTTCAGGGGTTTGTCCATAACTCCTCTTACATCTACTAGCGTAGAAACTGCTTTCAGCTTTGTTGAAGAGCTCTAGGAGCATGCATAACTCCTCACATGTCTGTTCACAAAGGCCCCTTACCTACCATTAAAATCGTCGTTGTCATCTCCGGATGTAAAGTCCGTCGAATGCCCTCATTTCTTACTAAAGTGTAGCTTCCGCCATTTATCACATTCGTCTGTCGCCTCATTCCAACTCGATCATCGTTGATTTCTACGTCCCAAAAAGATGCGTCAATTAAATTTCCACAAAAAGTTCTTCCCGGAAGTCGCCACCTCCCATCGTTACTATGTATTGAATCCTTCAACATCATTGTTATTTCGTCATAGTTGTCTAGAGGACCATGAGTGCAAGCAAAAATGCATTCCGCATAAGACTCGTGTAACCTAGTGCATGGACTTAGAGTGTTGCAGCTCAATTAGCACACATAATTCGTCAGGCATAGGAACATCATTACACATCTAGAAAAGTGCGCGTCTTACCACCACATCGTTCATCGCAAAAAAAGGAAAAAAATTATTAAAGTATTATATCAAGCACAAACACGACACACCCTACACAAGACTAATAATGCTAGACAATACCATCACAACACAAAAAAAAAAAATAACAAAGCATAAAACGTTCACTTTATTTACCCCCAACTACCGCCTTCCTATGTGATACACTCAATTTCTAAACCTGGGTAAATATACTTATCACATTTCATGGCTACCGCCAACCGTCAACCACATAATTGTATAAAATTCACACGGTCGCACCCATCATAAGTTGTACTAATCATCATACTTAACATCACACCCAGGCTAGACACGTTTTCACATTTCTGTAGGTTACATTAAAGTAACCGTACGCATAACATCATCACAAACATTCATACATGCGCAAAGCGCCATCCAGACCATAAGTATAGAGGAATCACAAACTATGTCTATACTAGTCTATTCACATAAATTGGTCGATAATGACTGCTATACCACAACAAAGATCATGCTAATACAAATTCAGGCTATTTGAGCGTCGCCTCATGGCCACGTATAACTACACATAATCCAACAACAACCACATATATTCACACAAACATCTAAATCACTGGGTGCATGTAACAAGAAACCTTGTGTAGAAGCATAACGCCATTACAAACCCATGACTAACAACCCAGCCAAGGCAAACATTGGCATGATTCATTACAGGACATCATTCAGAACATGAGAAGTGACAATAGACTACCAACAACGTTGATCAAGCGCTATCGGTTGTCCGTGTCACCGCAGACGTTCTAAACATTTCCTGTCACGATCACACTAGTGTTTTAACTTCAACGTAGCACACATAGACACTCAAGAAAAACATCCTACAATACCTCAAGCATAAATACATTAACATTCTATCCGACGAATCAGAAAATTAAATATACAAGGAAGGCATCATGCCCTACCTCCAAAACACAAGGGTATTAACATTCAATTTACCATATGGTGCAATTAAACACTCAATGAGAAACATTAATGCATACAACAAAGTATGAAGGTACTAGAATTTTACCTAACACATCATGCCCTTAGGCATTCAAAGGAAAAACAACCTAACGCACCAAAAAAAACATAAAGAATCCATCTAGCACGTCTAGTGATTAAAGAAAACATTAATTCCATCCCACCCCTGAGCATAAGGCGTTAACATTCCATCTTATTATACCTTTAGGCACTCAATAGTAAAATTTCCAAACTAATCACATAATATAGCATTAACCTCCCACCTATCCCCTCAATTCATTAAGCATCAATGAAAAAATCTAACCAAACTTCAATATAGTAAAAAGTACCTCTTGGCGTGCGGTACCCGTATTGGCATTTCTAGCTTTGATTCCATTCTCAGTTCAAGTCCAGGCATTAAGGGATGCCTGAATCTTTTGAACTATAGCTCTGATACCAACTTGTAAGACCTCAAAATCAGGGTGTCTCACAGTTGGGACATCGTTGCATACATAATCCAAACACTTGAAAATTTTAATTATTATAATTTCCTTCATTTAAAAAAAACTACGCAGCGGAAAACGTTTAAGTCAAATTACCAAAACATAGGAAGCATCCAAACTAAAAATACAAAACTTTAATGTTAAAGACTTAGTAAAGCGGCGTCTTCAAATAGAGATGCCAATGTCAATGCCGGGTAGCTTCGTGCAACATCCAAGTGGTCTCGCGCTCATATGTCTAACCTGAAATCAAACTAACGTGCATGCAAAAGTCAGCAACGCTGAGTGAGTTCAAGTTTATAATTTAACAAATAAAAACCTGTAAAACATCTTCATCATCGAAATAAGTAAATATATTTATTTTATCATCAAAATTTAAAATTCATCTTTTAATGAGTCAAGCACACAACACAGATCTCCTCACCTTAAATCCCAAACACAAAGTTGGGGATAAAGGAATTTTTCTTCTCATCTTGCCCCAAGAGCAGATAAACTGCTAGGAAACTTCCCCTTTCCCTAAGGACAGATAAACTGTTAGGGGACTTCCTGTTGCCCCATGGACATATAAACTGTTAGGGGACTTCCACTGTTCGACCTGGTTGTGGCATGACCCAACACATTACAAGCAACCACATAAAAGGGCAAGCAAATAATCCTCATGTATAGTTGGTATGTAAGTACAAATAAACTATACAACTTCATAAAAAAAATCTTCATCCAAGTAATACATCTAACATGTGTGTTAGCCCTAAACTTTGAAAAAGTTTAAAGAGGGCATCATCAGCTCACACATAAATACATACGTTTATGTGTGTGTATATATATGTATATATAAAGATATAGATATAGATATATAGATATGCTTAAATCATCATATGTCTTTGGTATATATCTTCCCTTCATAGACTCGAGTACATAAATATATATACGTATATATATATACATAAATATACGTACGTATAAGTATAATCAATGCTCGCCTTCACACAAATAGGTATATAGAAATATATAAACTTTCTTATTTTTCATTCTTAAAAACCATAAAAGTATACATGAATTTCATACGTATGTAACAAGCTTCACAACTTCCTTTATAAAAATAATCATACAAGTTTAGCATGCACATTAGCCCAAAATATTTAAAAACATTTAAAAGAGTGGGCTCAAGAACTCGCCAGTTGCAAAGCTTCCAGATCCACACACTAATCGTCTCGAACCACATCCTCAAACGAAACCATATCCGTCAACATTTCCATATCTAGCTCCACACAGAATCAAAACTCGTGCGTCATCAAATTCGGATCACCCTAGACTCATTCGACCCTTGAACCCGTACCGGGTTCCCGTACACACACTAACTAGTCTCATGCATGCTTGCATCTACATGCAATAATGGTGGTACAACCCCAAACCAATCCCTTCCTAATAATATATCTCTCCATAAACCCACCATCATCACCATGTGAACTGTATAAAATATATATCACATGGAAACCCATGCGTAGTCTTATTTCACCAAACCCCAACCCTACATAAAATCCAAAACATCCTTTAAACTCCATGACCCAAGGCCCCATGACTCCATCATCTTCATTCAAAAAAACTACTCCCATATCCCAAGCTGTATTTGGTTCTTGTATTCTCACCATGCAAAGCATGCATTCACACAACATCAACATTATCCCTTTCCCTTACGTACACCTCCATGTGACCCCAACATCATGACTTTCCATCATCCTTAATTAATTGTTTTTTTTTTAAAGCTCCAACCACATACACACATCATGTGAAATTTATTATTGTCATCACCTTTACAACCTAAATCACTAAACATCTGAACACACATACGTAACCATTCCCATCTCATGCGCCACCAACAGAACCCCAACCTTATCACTCTAACCCCATGCAAAATTTCCACCACCTTCATCTTAACTGTCGACAACCACCGCCAAATCCCGTTTTTACCGCAACTGACTTCCACCCTTGCATCCGATTCAGTTGCAACCGCAACCACCACCGTAGCCATTGTCGATCACCAGACACCATCATTGCCTCCCTCCATTGCCATCATAGAAACCTGCCATCCCGTCATCACCGGACCGTGACCGCCATGGGCGGATCTTAGTGGACTAGTGGCAGGGCCACGGCCCTGGCAAGTTTTTCGGCCGTAGTGCTAATTTTCCGCATTTCGATCGAAATTTTGTATATATACTATGTTCGGCCCTGGCAAGTTTTCCGGCCGTAGTGCTAGTTTTAGTGCCCGTGTCTTTCGGCCCTGGCAGGTTCAACGGGCAAGATCCGCCACTGGTGACCGCACATCACCGTCGCAAACCCTCACTCACAAAACCGCCTTCAATAACCATCTTAACTGATGCCATTCACCACCTTTATCCCCACCATAACCACGTCATCCCAACACCATCATTTACTATCACTACAAACATCAAGCGCCACACCAGCACCTTCATGTCCGATCACATCCAAAGCCAAAGACCCTAACCGACTCCTTGCAAACCATAACTTAAAACACCATCGAAGAAGAGAGGTTTACCTGAAAGTAGGATTGCCAGAAACCATCTCCATCGTTGCCTTGTTCTCCTATCTTCCGTTTTCTCTGCCGCCAAACAACCCTAAGTAACTAGGGTTTAGATTTTTGTATTTAATTTCCACTTTTACATTAAGGCCCCTCTACTTTCTTATTTAGTTTATCTTGTTCCCAAAGAAATATTAAAACCACTTTAATTGATCACAAACGGGCCCCTCAGAGTTTTAAAAAAACCAATTTATAACGTTCACCGCACTTAACCATCCCGTAGTTAAACCATATCATATTTAATTGCTTAAAACACTACAATGATAAAAAAAAACCGGGTGTTACAAGAACTCGGAACAAAAAGTTTACAATATTAAATCCAACACAAATATTGTTGTGGTGGAAGATAAGTAGATATCTTAATGTGGTAATAATATGTATGAAAAGGAAGAGCGAGAGTTAAGCTTAATTGCTTAAATTCTCTTAACGGGTCAAAATGAATTACGCGCATAACTTGGGTAATGGCCGCGTAATTCGTAAAACTTATGAACCTGAGTTAAAGATTTTGAGTTAAATACGTTGGTATATGCTTTATAATCATATAGAAACAAGTTGGCTTAATAAAACATGAACGGGTCAAAACTTTAACAATTGAATTTTAAGCGTAGAGCTTAAAATCAAGAAAATTGTTAGTACGGACATCGGATGGTAACTCTATATGATAGAGATTCAATTTACGATCACCTAGGAAGAAACGGGAGGTAGAACGGATAAAAATTGAGCGAGTTATGAACGTTTCCGTGAAAAATGGTATTATTGGGAGTATGCAGCTCCCGGCTGCAAACTCGCTGTGAAAAAGGGGGCTTCGCGCCCCGCGATGGTAAATAGTTTGAGGCGTCATGCAACACGATGGGCCTCGCGACCCGTGAAGCCATTTGACAATCCCGTCGCGGTACGCGACGGGCTAAAAAGCTGGCAAATGTTGTTTAGTTGTTCGTTTTTGACATACGGACTTATTTAGATGTGTTATAAACATCTTTTAACTAAAGAATTTCGTGTTTATGAAATGTAGGTATGCCTAGAAGTACCGGATGACGATAAAGCTAAACGAAGAACTGAACACCATCAAGTTTCAAGCTTCCGCATTATGTTTTGTCGTCGCGTTTAAAACGACAAATATATATACATTATGTTGAAATGTTTTAAATCTTAAAATGTTTTAAGAAACCCATATTTTCAAATGTATGTGTAATCCTAAATACACAATTATAGTCAAAATTTATATGAAAATCATATAAATGAACTATGGGTCTTATAAGTTGGTATCAGAGCTCAAGGTTAAAGAGTAAATGTGTTCGGTTCGAGACTTGATCGCATAATCCGGTAAGTTATTATGTATATTAACGGTCTAGCATGTTAAAGTGTTGTAGACAACACATGGGGTTATCGTGTAAACACACGTTACCCCAATTAAATTGACGAGTGACCGGTATGGTAAACAAATTACGTGTGTTAACACGTATTGTAGAAAGTCTTGTATTATAGTACGGGCGCTTGTTAAGATCAACGTTACTAATCTTTTGTAAACGTTTTAGTTGAAGGACCCTCGCATCTGAAGTTGACGGGAGTCTAAGGATCTACCGATAGGATGAAAATAATGGTTTGAAGAATGACGAGTAAACCATACTCGCCAAGGATATAGATCAAGTAATGATCTCGAATAGAGATCGAACAATAAGGAAAGTTTATCAGGGCGAGTATCTACCAGGTACACGTCTTAAATTTTTAGTACAAATAGTAGTATGCAACAACTAAATAGTGAATGAATGTTGCATACGGAATATAAAACTTGGAAAACCTGGTTAAGATACCTATCGAAGATGATGTTTCCAAGAGAAAATTAAGTAGAAATATGTATTATTCACAATCGTGAATAACAAAACAATAAAATAATTCATGTTATAGAAACTTGGATGTGAGTGACCATCCAAGTAGATATTCTTAAAAATAAATTTTATTGAGAAAAAGTAACGATTACATAAACGAATTTGATTGTATAAATGTTTTATAAAAGGAAACATTCGATATGTTCGAGGATAAAAAGAGTAAAACTAATAATTGTTAAATAACAATTAAACAAAGTTTTACCAAAGAAAATCAGAAACGTGATATGAATAGAGAATTTACTTATATGGGAAGTAATGTGATAGTTATAATAAGGTCAACTGTACCATGTGTTGATCGCTTACTCTAGCCAAGTAAGTAGTGAACACGTGACACAATGAGCTTCTTATAATGAACGCATTTACATTCGATGTAGTAAAGAGAAGGCTAATGGGACGAATTAAAAAGGTACCCAAGCGGATCAAATAAGCATAATGCTTGGTAATAAATGTAAATGCAAACTGGGTAACGGAAGCATATTACATTAGAATGAAGAGCCCGGGAGAAGGGACAAGGATTTATGTACAATAAAATACAAACTGGGAAACGGGAAGGTTAGGGCATTGGGATAAAGTTTGATTGCTCATAAGTGATGAAATTCACACGAACAAGTCAAACGGATTGAATAAAAGAATAAAGGATTGGTTGAATAAAAGCGATGGATTTCGCTAAGATGATAAAATAAGTCAAAACGAAGTCTTAAAGCGTACCGAAATGGTTGCATTAATAATGACTTCGGTGAAGTACCTGGTTGATGGGTGGAATTTTAAATATATGTGTAAACCGAGAAACGGGAATGCGGATTTAAAAGTCAAAAGATTCTGTCACACCCCGACCGCATAATACAACAAACCGCGACGGAAATGTCGGGTAGTGGAGTAACAAAATCATTGCTTCACAACACATGGTAATTGAAGTTCTGTTTTATTGAATTAATAATTTTTTGACATAGACTTAAAGTGAAATAAACGAGTTTAAACACATTGTCTTTCTTGTTTTATGTCACTAAGGCCCTCGTCCAATTCTATGTTTTGCATCATGATCATTCTAATAACAGCACCTGAAACACATGTGAAAATAGGTACGTCAGCATAAAAATGCCTATGAGATACATAGGTTTTGTTGATGCAGCATTCATGACTTGTAGTTAAAGAAATGTTTAACAAAAAGTAGTCATGAACCTTATAAAATGTTTTTGTTTATGAAATCGTATGAAAATCGATATGAAAATCAAATGATATAAAAGAAAGGTGTATGGCTAAGTGAATAGCCAAGTAAAAATGAGTTTGTATAAAATATGTCGTTTGTAAAACAATGTCTTGTGAAAATATGTCATTTGTATAAAATGTATCATGTCTTTGTCGAAATGGTTTAAATAACGCTACGATATGTAATATCATAAAAGTATTTATATATAGGAAGTACCAGCGGCGTATCCACCATGCTTTTATCATATCACACATGCCTCGTTATTTAAATCACTTACCAATAACCACCAAAATGTCTTGTTTAACTAATGTCAAATGTTCATGTATAACAATGTTTAATGTCTAAATGTCATGTGTAAATCATGTCTAAATGTCATGTGTAAATCATGACTCGTTAAGGTAGTTTACGCTTCTTTAACTGTTGGGTTTTTCACATGTTTATCAAAGTTATTTTATCCATATAAAATAAAAACGCAGCGGAATATTTATTTAAAACATGTTACTTTGTGGATATAAAAACCATTTTTATATGTAAAACCCAATAACTGGATCCATATATGTCACAACCCGACCGCGTAAAACAACGAAACCGCGGCGGAAACGTCGGGGAGTGGAGCGACAGAATTATTGTTTCATAACCATGGATCAAAAAGTTTCGTTTTATTTAATTGTTAACCATTTACATTGTCTTGAAATTTAAAACAAACAAGTTAAACATAGTCTATCATCGTTATTAAGTCACAAAGGCCTCGTCCGGTCCTAAGTGAGCATGCATCCTAGTCGCATTCAACATCATTCATTCACCACCTGAAACATATGTAAAAATAAGTCAGAAAATCACATGCCGGCGAGCACGTAGGTTTTGTGTGAGTGTTGGATTCATGGCTCGTTTACATGTTGCAATACCTCGTACAACTTCGTTAATCTATATTAGAAAACCTTGTTTTGTAAAATGTTTGTATTGTTAAATGAATAACCAAGTCAAAACAGATTGGTTATAGTTTATAAAACCTCGATGCCATGCATCTCAACTCAAAAAAATTGTTTATGTAAACCCAAATCGTAAATCGTTCTCGTAAAATAACTCGTATGGTTTATATCGTTTAGTAAACATCGTTGTGTGTATCGTTTGAAAATCATTCGTCCAAGTGAACTAAATAACGCTACGGAATGTAATATGATAAAATCACTTTTATATAAGAAGTACAAGCGACGTATCTACCATGATTTTATCACATTAAACCCTGTCTCGTTATCTAATCACAAACCAAAAACCAATCGTTCGTTCAATTCGTTTAACTCGTTTAAATCGTCCAAATCGTTCAATTCGTTCCAATTGTTCAAAATCGTTCAATCGTTCCAAAATCGTTAAATCGTTCAAATCGTTCTCGTTTTAATTGTAAAAACTACTTTTGGTCGTCTCGCTAATAACATTCAAACCTTCGTAACTCGTCCATCGTTCAACTCGTATTAACAAACCACCAAAGGGTAAGTTAACAATCAATAGGTTCAGTCGTTACCCACATAACCCCCACACATAACCATGGGTGTAGTCCGATAACGGGATTTGTCAGATCTTATGGTACCATAACCTAGTATTGGTCGGTTCGGCCAAAATTATTGAATGTCATTCGTTATGTAACTAAGTCCAACAAGTTCGTTCACATTTATCGAAATCGTTATTGTTTAATATAAACCTTAGTATTTGTTTTGAAATCGTCGAAATCGTTTAACACTTATGAATCACCCCAAAACAATCAAAAACAGTAAAATAGGGGAACTATGTACTCACATCGAAGTGCAAAGTATCCTTGATTAAATGAACTAGCAAAGCTCGAGTAAACCAAGGAAATCAAGTAGCACCTAATAATTGGATCGCTAAGTTAATAAATCGACACCTGAATCGGGAGATTGGGTAGAATGAGGTCTTGTAAACCAAATCTGGTGATTGGTCAAATATATTACTAAAAGTCCTTCGTCGTAAAAGGAGGGACTAAAGTTGACCAAAACACTCTTGAATGACAAACTGGGCAAATGACCCTTAAGGGTTGTTTGAAAGTTAGTTTTATGATCGAGTAGGTCTTCGTATAAGTGTAAAAGTTTATGGTATAAGCCTTTTTGGTCGAATGCCTTGAAATGAGTCTTTTCCGTAATTTGACAATCCGAGGGGTAGAACTGTAAGATCCCAAAATCCAGGTGTCTCACAGTTGGGACATCATTGCATACATAATCCAAACACTGGAAAATTTTAATTATTATAATTTCTTTCATTTAAAAAAAACTACGCATCGAAAAACGTTTAAGTCAAATTACCAAAACATAGGAAGCATCCAAACTAAAAATACAAAACTTTAATGTTAAAGATTTATTAAAGCGGCGTCTTCAACTAGAGATGCCAATGCCAATGTCAATGCCGGGTAGCTTGGTGCAACATCATAGTGGTCTCGCGCTCATATGTCTAACATGAAATCAAACTAACGTGCATGCAAAAGTCAGCTACGCTGAGTGAGTTCAAGTTTATAATTTAACAAATAAAAACCTGTAAAACATCTTCATCATCGAAATAAATAAATATATTTATTTTATCCTTAAAATTTAAAATTCATCTTTTAATGAGACAAGCACAAAACACAGATCTCCTCACCTTAAATCCCAAACACAAAGTAGGGGATAAAGGAATTTTTCTACTCATCTTGCCCCAAGGACAGATAAACTGTTAGGGGACTTCCTCTTGCCCCAAGGACAGATAAACTGTTAGGGGACTTCCTCTATTCGACCTGGTTGTGGCATGACCCAACACATTACAAGCAAGCACATAAAAGGGCAAGCAAATAATCCTCATGTATAGTTGGTATGTAAGTACAAATAAACTATACAACTTCATAAAAAAAATCTTCATCCAAGTAATACATCTAACATGTGTGTTAGCCCTAAACTTTGAAAAAGTTTAAAGAGGGCATCATCAGCTCACACATAAATACATACGTTTATGTGTGTGTATATATATGTATATATAAAGATATAGATATATAGATATGCTTAAATCATCATATGTCTTTGGTATATATCTTCCCTTCATAGACTTGAGTACATAAATATATATACGTATATATATACATAAATATAGTATAAGTATAATCAATGCTCGCCTTCACACAAATAGGTATGTAGAAATATATAAACCTTCTTATTTTTCATTTTTAAAAACCATACAAGTATACATGAATTTCATACGTATGTAACAAGCTTCACAACTTCCTTTATAAAAATAATCATACAAGTTTAGCATGCACATTAGCCCAAAATATTTAAAAACATTTAAAAGAGGGGGCTCAAGAACTCACCAGTTGCAAAGCTTCCAGATCCACACACTAGTCGTCTCGAACCACATCCTCAAACGAAACCATATAACCTGATCCGTCAACATTTCCATATCTAGCTCCACACAGAATCAAAACTCATGCGTCATCAAATTCGGATCACCCTAGACTCATTCGACCCTTGAACCCGTACCGGGTTTCCGTACACACACTAACTAGTTTCATGCATTCTTGCATCTACATGCAATAATGGTGGTACAACCCCAAACCAATCCCTTCCTAATAATATATCTCTACATAAACCAACCATCATCACCATGTGAACTGTATAAAATATATATCACATGGAAACCCATGCGTAGTCTTATTTCACCAAACCCCAAACCTACATAAAATCCCAAACATCCATTAAACTCCATGACCCAAGGCCCCATGACTCCATCATCTTCATTCAAAACTACTCCCATATCCCAAGCTGTATTTGGTTCTTGTATTCTCACCATGCAAAGCATGCATTCACACAACATCAACATTATCCCTTACGTACATCTCCATGTGACCCCAACATCATGACTTTCCATCATCCTTAATTAATTGTTTTTTTTTTTAAAGCTCAAACCACATACACACATCATGCGAAATTTATTATTCTCATCACCTTTACAACCTAAATCACTAAACATCTGAACACACATACGTAACCATTCTCATCTCATGCGCCACCAACAGAACCCCAACCTTATCACTCGAACCCCATGCAAAGTTTCCACCAACTTCATCTTAACTGTCGACAACCACCGCCAAATCCCGTTTTTACCCCAACTGACTTCCACCGTTGCATCCGATTCTGTTGCAACCGCAACCACCACCGTAGCCATTGTCGATCACCAGACACCATCATTGCCTCCCTCCATTGCCATCATAGAAACCTGCCATCCCGTCATCACCGGACCGTGACCACACATCACCGTTTCAAACCCTCACTCATAAAACCGCCTTCAATAACCATCTTAACTGATGCCATTCACCACCTTTATCCCCACCATAACCACGTCATCCCAACACCATCATTTACTATCACTACAAACATCAAACGCCACACCATCACCTTCATGTTCGATCACATCCAAAGCCAAAGACCCTAACCAAATCCTTGGAAACCATAACTTAAAACACCATCGAAGAAGAGAGGTTTACCTGAAAGTAGGATTACCAGAAACCATCTCCATCGTCGCCTTGTTCTCCTATCTTCCGTTTTCTCTGCCGCCAAACAACCCTAAGTAACTAGGGTTTAGATTTTTGTATTTAATTTCCACTTTTACATTAAGGCCCCTCTACTTTCATATTTAGTTTATCTTGTTCCCAAAGAAATATTAAAACCACTTTAATTGATCACAAACGGGCCTCTCAGAGTTTTAAAAAAACCAATTTATAGCGTTAACCGCACTTAACCATCCCGTAGTTAAACCACATCATATTTAATTGCTTAAAACACTACAATGATAAAAAAACCGGGTGTTACAAGTCTACCCCCCTTAAAAGAGGATTCGTCCTCGAATCCTGTCAGTCGAAAACCAAACATACTCACAATATCATCGCCTCACGTCCATATCCCTAAGTGACATCATCACTGTCGTAAATGTCATTATCATTGCCTTGTTCCACAATCTGATTACCATCCAAGGTGTTCAAATGAGTCTTATTCACCGCCTACTTTCAACTTTGAGGTTTGAACATCTTTCTCTTATTTTTCTAAAACTGCTCGTCATTCGACACCTTGCCCACAAGGCATGTTGTTTCAGGCCCCACAAATCACACAACACTCACTCACGAAATGTTTGTGAAATATGCTGAAGAAAGAAAACCAAATACTTGCAAAAAGAAAAGCTTCTGTATTGTATTCGATAATAAAGAAAAGGGTACCACAGAAAGCAAACTAACTCTATCCTATTTATAATAAACTAAACAAATTAAAACACATGCTAAATTATGAGAACAACCCACGTAATGTGCATGCTCCATGATTCTCCAAAATACCCGGTCAACAACTTGACTAATTGACACACAAAACTTGCAGCAAAACCTCAACAATTTACGTAACAAAATGCTTGTTTTTGACCCTTTTATCCCTGGATCAATCCTGCCCTTGATCCGTTAAACCGCGAACCGATAACGCACCGACCCGTGACCCGTAGACAAACCCGATTAACCCAACAATCACCCCCTTAATCGGTTTGTTCACACCCGTCACCGCAGCACCGAATCACCCTTGTTTTTTTCCCGAACCATCTCGACTTCTACCGGACTCCCAACCTCAACCACGGTCATGCCCAAAGCCTTCTCGATTCAACCCGAAATAAAAACCAGTACACTTTTAACATCTCACATGGCTTCATGTTGGAAACGTTCACTAACATCTTGACTCATCACGGATCAACGACCTCTACCCGGTCACATCCGAGTCACCCGATTTGAACTCCAACGCCATTATCTTGACACCCGTACCTTTTCCAGATCAAACTTGTTCCAAGAGGCCTCTCCACCGACCAAGAAAACAAAGCCACCCGCTTATTACGTTTTCTTTCAACTGCTAAACGAAGCGAATTCAAAGCCACCTGCTTTGACGGATCCCTTACGCCCGCTTTTCACGCAAATCCGCCGGTCTCTCTTATCACGAACCAAGCCGATCAAGGCTTCCGCAAAACCTGCTGTTGTCACCGGATATATACCAGTTGCTCAAACCAGCAACTAATAACCGAACAGCCTTGAACCCTCTTTTGATCACTATTAACAGCCACGGAACACAAGTGTTTATCACCGGTCACCCCCGTCGCCTTAACCGGTACGTCTACCACAACAACGGCCTACCGAAAACACCATAACGCCTCCGTCTTCTGCTGTAAAATAACATCGAAACAGCCCCGAAAACTGATGTCGGTCACCCCGTTGTCATACCGGCACTTCCCGAAACAACGGTTGAATCGAAACACCTTTCTGTTTCCGTCTAACGCTGCAACACAGTCCCGAACAACCCGTTTTCCTGTTGCGTTTGCCCTGCAGCGACGAGCTAGACCCTTCTTCACCCTGCCCTCCACCGACCGACACACCCGCCGGCGGCGGAGGCTTCCTCCGATCTTCAAACCCGCTTTCTACGAGCCCTAGGCTCTGATACCAAATGTTGTTTCACGCCCCACAAATCACACAACACTCACTCACGAAATGTTTGTGAAATATGCTGAAGAAAGAAAACCAAATACTTGCAAAAAGAAAAGCTTCTGTATTGTATTCGATAATAAAGAAAAGGGTACCACAGAAAGCAAACTAACTCTATCCTATTTATAATAAACTAAACAAATTAAAACACATGCTAAATTATGAGAACAACCCACGTAATGTGCATGCTCCATGATTCTCCAAAATACCCGGTCAACAACTTGACTAATTCACACACAAAACTTGCAGCGAAACCTCAACAATTTACGTAACAAAATGCTGGTTTTTGACCCTTTTATCCCTGGATCAATCCTGCCCTTGATCCGTTAAACCGCGAACCGATAACGCACCGACCCGTGACCCGTAGACAAACCCGATTAACCCAACAAGGCATTCCCATCTTGTGATTCACAGGTATGCTTGTTCATCACTATAGAATGATGTTTCATAGTTCCCGACGCATTGACCTTCACATGACGGTTCCATCAAAAGCAAACATTCTTCTTATAATCGTCTATACCATCACCAACGGCATCGCCCGCTTTGGTATTGATAACTTCACACCACACTTCTTCTCCACTAGACACTTAGTCCGTTATGTCGAGCTTGTTCTCATCCTTAACTCGTTGGCACGTCCGTTGTCGTATCTCAAATTTCCTCGATGACTCGCGATCGAGCCTGCCACCACCCATCGCCCACCCAATGTCGCCCCTAAAGGTGGATATAACTCATATTCAATTGTCACTACGATCTTCTAACTTCAATGATTTCCCAAAAGTTTATACACAACCTTTCGCGTCATCTACAAATACAATCCATTCAACCCCACTGATGACTTTCAGGGGTTTGTCCATAACTCCTCACATGTCTGTTCACAAAGGCCCCTTACCTACCATTACAATCGTCGTTGTCATCCCCGGATGTAATGTCCGTCGAATGCCCTCATTTCTTACTAAAGTGTAGCTTCCGCCGTTTATCACATTCGTCTGTCGCCTCATTCCAACTCGATCATCGTTGATTTCTACGTCCCAAAAAGATGCGTCAATTAAATTTCCACAAAAAGTTCTTCCCGGAAGTCGCCACCTCCCATCGTTACTATGTATTGAATCCTTCAACATCATTGTTATTTCGTCATAGTTGTCTAGAGGACCATGAGTGCAAGCAAAAATGCATTCCGCATAAGACTCGTGTAACCTAGTGCATGGACTTAGAGTGTTGCAGCTCAATTAGCACACATAATTCGTCAGGCATAGGAACATCATTACACATCTAGAAAAGTGCGCGTCTTACCACCACATCGTTCATCGCAAAAAAAGGAAAAAAAATATTAAAGTATTATATCAAGCACAAACACGACACACCCTACACAAGACTAATAATGCTAGACAATACCATCAGAACACAAAAAAAAATAACAAAGCATAAAACGTTCACTTTATAGTACCCCCAACTACTGCCTTCCTATGTGATACACTCAATTTCTAAACCTGGGTAAATATACTTATCACATTTCATGGCTACCGCCAACCGTCAACCACATAATTGTATAAAATTCACACGGTCGCACCCATCATAAGTTGTACTAATCATCATACTTAACATCACACCCAGGCTAGACACGTTTTCACATTTCTGTAGGTTACATTAAAGTAACCGTACGCATAACATCATCACAAACATTCATACATGCGCAAAGCGCCATCCAGACCATAAGTAGTCTATTCACATAAATTGGTCGATAATGACTGTTATACCACAACAAAGATCATGCTAATACAAATTCAGGCTATTTGAGCGTCGCCTCATGGCCACGTATAACTACACATAATCCAACAACAACCACATATATTCACACAAACATCTAAATCACCGGGTGCATGTAACAAGAAACCTTGTGTAGAAGCATAACGCCATTACAAACCCATGACTAACAACCCACCCAAGGCAAACATTGGCATGATTCATTACAGGACATCATTCAGAACATGAGAAGTGACAATAGACTACCAACAACGTTGATCAAGCGCTATCGGTTGTCCGTGTCACCGCAGACGTTCTAAACATTTCCTGTCACGATCACACTAGTGTTTTAACTTCCACGTAGCACACATAGACACTCAAGAAAAACATCCTACCATACCTCAAGCATAAATACATTAACATTCTATCCGATGAATCAGAAAATTAAATATACAAGGAAGGCATCATGCCCTACCTCCAAAACACAAGGGTATTAACATTCAATTTACCATATGGTGCAATTAAACACTCAATGAGAAACATTAATGCATACATCAAAGTATGAAGGTACTAGAATTTTACCTAACACATCATGCCCTTAGGCATTCAAAGGAAAAACAACCTAACGCACCAAAAAAAACGTAAAGATTCCATCTAGCGCGTCTAGTGATTAAAGAAAACAGTAATTCCATCCCACCCCTGAGCATAAGGCATTAACATTCCATCTTATTATACCTTTAGGCACTCAATAGTAAAATTTCCAAACTAATCACATAATATAGCATTAACCTCCCACCTATCCCCTCAATTCATTAAGCATCAATGAAAAAATCTAACCAAACTTCAATATAGTAAAAAGTACCTCTTGGCGTGCGGTCACCCGTATTGGCATTTCTAGCTTTGATTCCATTCTCAGTTCAAGTCCAGGCATTAAGGGATGCTTGAATCTTTTGAACTATAGCTCTGATACCAACTTGTAAGACCTCAAAATCAGGGTGTCTCACAGTTGGGACATCATTGCATACATAATCCAAACACTTGAAAATTTTAATTATTATAATTTCCATCATTTAAAAAAAACTACGCAGCGGAAAACGTTTAAGTCAAATTACCAAAACATAGGAAGCATCCAAACTAAAAATACAAAACTTTAATGTTAAAGACTTATTAAAGCGGCGTCTTCAAATAGAGATGCCAATGTCAATGCCGGGTAGCTTCGTGCAACATCCAAGTGGTCTCGCGCTCATATGTCTAACCTGAAATCAAACTAACGTGCATGCAAAAGTCAGCTACGCTGAGTGAGTTCAAGTTTATAATTTAACAAATAAAAACCTGTAAAACATCTTCATCATCGAAATAAATAAATATATTTATTTTATCATCAAAATTTAAAATTCATCTTTTAATGAGTCAAGCACACAACACAGATCTCCTCACCTTAAATCCCAAACACAAAGTTGGGGATAAAGGAATTTTTCTTCTCATCTTGCCCCAAGAGCAGATAAACTGCTAGGGAACTTCCTCTTTCCCCAAGGACAGATAAACTGTTAGGAGACTTCCTCTTGCCCCAAGGACAGATAAACTGTTAGGGGACTTCCGCTGTTCGACCTGGTTGTGGCATGACCCAACACATTACAAGCAAGCACATAAAAGGGCAAGCAAATAATCCTCATGTATAGTTGGTATGTAAGTACAAATAAACTATACAACTTCATAAAAAAAATCTTCATCCAAGTAATACATCTAACATGTGTGTTAGCCCTAAACTTTGAAAAAGTTTAAAGAGGGCATCATCAGCTTACACATAAATACATACGTTTATGTGTGTGTATATATATGTATATATAAAGATATAGATATAGATATATAGATATGCTTAAATCATCATATGTCTTTGGTATATATCTTCCCTTCATAGACTCGAGTACATAAATATATATACGTATATATATATACATGAATATACGTACGTATAAGTATAATCAATGCTCGCCTTCACACAAATAGGTATATAGAAATATATAAACTTTCTTATTTTTCATTCTTAAAAACCATAAAAGTATACATGAATTTCATACGTACGTAACAAGCTTCACAACTTCCTTTATAAAAATAATCATACAAGTTTAGCATGCACATTAGCCCAAAATATTTAAAAACATTTAAAAGAGTGGGCTCAAGAACTCGCCAGTTGCAAAGCTTCCAGATCCACACACTAATCGTCTCGAACCACATCCTCAAACGAAACCATATCCGTCAACATTTCCATATCTAGCTCCACACAGAATCAAAACTCGTGCGTCATCAAATTCGGATCACCCTAGACTCATTCGACCCTTGAACCCGTACCGGGTTCCCGTACACACACTAACTAGTCTCATGCATGCTTGCATCTACATGCAATAATGGTGGTACAACCCCAAACCAATCCCTTCCTAATAATATATCTCTACATAAACCCACCATCATCACCATGTGAACTGTATAAAATATATATCACATGGAAACCCATGCGTAGTCTTATTTCACCAAACCCCAACCCTACATAAAATCCAAAACATCCATTAAACTCCATGACCCAAGGCTCCATGACTCCATCATCTTCTTTCAAAAAAACTACTCCCATATCCCAAGCTGTATTTGGTTCTTGTATTCTCACCATGCAAAGCATGCATTCACACAACATCAACATTATCCCTTACGTACACCTCCATGTGACCCCAACATCATGACTTTCCATCATCCTTAATTAATTGTTTTTTTTTAAGCTCCAACCACATACACACATCATGTGAAATTTATTATTGTCATCACCTTTACAACCTAAATCACTAAACATCTGAACACACATACGTAACCATTCCCATCTCATGCGCCACCAACAGAACCCCAACCTTATCACTCGAACCCCATGCAAAATTTCCACCACCTTTATCTTAACTGTCGACAACCACCACCAAATCCCGTTTTTACCGCAACTGACTTCCACCCTTGCATCCGATTCAGTTGCAACCGCAACCACCACCGTAGCCATTGTCGATCACCAGACACCATCATTGCCTCCCTCCATTGCCATCATAGAAACCTGCCATCCCGTCATCACCGGACCGTGACCGCCATGGGCGGATCTTAGTGGACTAGTGGCAGGGCCACGGCCCTGGCAAGTTTTTCGGCCGTAGTGCTAATTTTCCGCATTTCGATCGAAATTTTGTATATATACTATGTTCGGCCCTGGCAAGTTTTCCGGCCGTAGTGCTAATTTTAGTGCTCGTGTCTTTCGGCCCTGGCAGGTTCAACGGGCAAGATTCGCCACTGGTGACCGCACATCACCGTCGCAAACCCTCACTCACAAAACCGCCTTCAATAACCATCTTAACTGATGCCATTCACCACCTTTATCCCCACCATAACCACGTCATCCCAACACCATCATTTACTATCACTACAAACATCAAGCGCCACACCAGCACCTTCATGTCCGATCACATCCAAAGCCAAAGACCCTAACCGACTCCTTGCAAACCATAACTTAAAACACCATCGAGGAAGAGAGGTTTACCTGAAAGTAGGATTGCCAGAAACTGAAGATACATGTCCGAGGCCGGACATGATCCTTAGGACGAACGAGACTCCACTTGGACGGACATCCGAAACATGTCCGTTCCATATCAAGACCCTCCGAAGACGAACCTCCATTCAAGTGCGTCTAGACGGATGATGTCATCTCAGTTGACTACTATAAATACCCCATCAAGTACAAAGCCAAGTACGATTTTCTGAACTTTCGTCCTTACTTTCTCTCTCTCTACTTTCTCTCTCTACCAATACTTATCCTCACGCCGGAGGGTGGTCGCAGAGGGGCCCTCCCATCTCTGCGGCGAGCCTAACGGTTTTCTGTTTTGCAGGACTGTTCTTCAAGTTCTCTCACAAGATCCAAACCCTCGTTTACAGGCTTCGGCCTAAACACGACTTTTTGGTTCTTCAGAAACCATCTCCATCGTTGCCTTGTTCTCCTATCTTCCGTTTTCTCTGCCGCCAAACAACCCTAAGTAACTAGGGTTTAGATTTTTGTATTTAATTTCCACTTTTACATTAAGGCCCCACTACTTTCTTATTTAGTTTATCTTGTTCCTAAAGAAATATTAAAACCACTTTAATTGATCACAAACGGGCCCCTCAGAGTTTTAAAAAAACCAATTTATAACGTTCACCGCACTTAACCATACCGTAGTTAAACCACATCATATTTAATTGCTTAAAACACTACAATGATTAAAAAAACCGGGTGTTACAAGAACTCGGAACAAAAAGTTTACTATATTAAATCCACCACAAATATTGTTGTGGTGGAAGATAAGTAGATATCTTAATGTGGTAATAATATGTATGAAAAGGAAGAGCGAGAGTTAAGCTTAATTGCTTAAATTCTCTTAACGGGTCAAAATGAATTACGCACATAACTTGGGTAATGGCCGCGTAATTCGTAAAACTTATGAACCTGAGTTAAAGATTTTGAGTTAAATACGTTGGTATATGCTTTATAATCATATAGAAACAAGTTGGTTCAATAAAACATGAACGGGTCAAAACTTTAACAATTGAATTTTAAGCGTAGAGCTTAAAATCAAGAAAATTGTTAGTACGGACATCGGATTGTAACTCTATATGATAGAGATTCAATTTACGATCACGCAGGAAGAAACGGGAGGTAGAACGGATAAAAATTGAGCGAGTTATGAACGTTTCCGTGAAAAATGGTATTATTGGGAGTATGCAGCTCCCGACTGCAAACTCGCTGTGAAAAAGGGGGCTTCGCGCCCTGCGATGGTAAATAGTTTGAGGCGTCATGCAACACGATGGGCCTCGCGCCCCGTGAAGCCATTTGACAATCCCGTCGCGGCACGCGACGTGCTAAAAAGCTGGCAAATGTTGTTTAGTTGTTCGTTTTTGACATACGGACTTATTTAGATGTGTTATAAACATCTTTTAACTAAAGAATTTCGTGTTTATGAAATGTAGGTATGCCTAGAAGTACCGGATGACGATCAAGCTCAACGAAGAACTGAACACCATCAAGTTTCAAGCTTCCGCATTATGTTTTGTCGTCGCGTTTAAAACGACAAATATATATACATTATGTTGAAATGTTTTAAATCTTAAAATGTTTTAAGAAACCCATATTTTCAAATGTATGTGTAATCCTAAATACACAATTATAGTCAAAATTTATATGAAAATCATATAAATGAACTATGGGTCTTATAAGTTGGTATCAGAGCTCAAGGTTAAAGAGTAAATGTGTTCGGTTCGAGACTTGATCGCATAATCCGGTAAGTTATTATGTATATTAATGGTCTAGCATGTTAAAGTGTTGTAGACAACACATGGGGTTATCGTGTAAACACACGTTACCCCAATTAAATTGACGAGTGACCGGTATGGTAAACAAATTACGTGTGTTAACACGTATTGTAGAAAGCCTTGTATTATAGTACGGGCGCTTGTTCAGATCAACGTTACTAATCTTTTGTAAACGTTTTAGTTGAAGGACCCTCGCATCCGAAGATGACAGGTGCCTAAGGATCTACCGATAGGATGAAAATAATGGTTTGAAGAATGACGAGTAAACCATACTCGCCAAGGATATAGATCAAGTAATGATCTCGAATAGAGATCGAACAATAAGGAAAGTTTATCAGGGCGAGTATCTACCAGGTACACGTCTTAAATTTTTAGTACAAATAGTAATATGCAACAACTAAATAGTGAATGAATGTTGCATACGGAATATAAAACTTGGAAAACCTGGTTAAGATACCTATCGAAGATGATGTTTCCAAGAGAAAATTAAGTAGAAATATGTATTATTCACAATCGTGAATAACAAAACAATAAAATAATTCATGTTATAGAAACTTGGATGTGAGTGACCATCCAAGTAGATATTCTTGAAAATAAATTTTATTGAGAAAAAGTAACGATTGCATTAACGAATTTGATTGTATAAATGTTTTATAAAAGGAAACATTCGATATGTTCGAGGATAAAAAGAGTAAAACTAATAATTGTTAAATAACAATTAAACAAAGTTTTACCAAAGAAATCAGAAACGCGATATGAATAGAGAATTTACTTATATGGGAAGTAATGTGATAATTATAATAAGGTCACGTGTATCATGTGTTGATCGCTTACTCTGGCCAAGTAAGTAGTGAACACGTGATACAATGAGTTTCTTATAATGAACGCATTTACATTCGATGTAGTAAAGAGAAGGCTAATGGGACGAATTAAAAAGGTACCCAAGCGGATCAAATAAGCATAATGCTTGGTAATAAATGTAAATGCAAACTGGGTAACGGAAGCGTATTACATTAGAATGAAGAGCCCGGGAGAAGGGACAAGGATTAATGTACAATAAAATACAAACTGGGAAATGGGAAGGTTAGGGCATTGGGATAAAGTTTGATTGCTCATAAGTGATGAAATTCACACGAACAAGTCAAACGGATTGAATAAAAGAATAAAGGATTGGTTGAATAAAAGCGATGGATTTCGCTAAGATGATAAAATAAGTCAAAACGAAGTCTTAAAGCGTACCGAAATGGTTGCATTAATAATGACTTCGGTGAAGTACCTGGTTGATGGGTGGAATTTTAAATATATGTGTAAACCGAGAAACGGGAATGCAGATTTAAAAGTCAAAAGATTCTGTCACATCCTGGCCGCATAATACAACAAACCGCGACAGAAATGTCGGGTAGTGGAGTAACAGAATCATTGCTTCACAACACATGGTAATTGAAGTTCTGTTTTATTGAATTAATAATTGTTTGACATAGTCTTAAAGTGAAATAAACGAGTTTAAACACATTGTCTTTCTTGTTTTATGTCACTAAGGCCCTCGTCCAATTCTATGTTTTGCATCATGATCATTCTAACAAGAGCACCTGAAACACATGTGAAAATAGGTACGTCAGCATAAAAATGCCTATGAGATACATAGGTTTTGTTGATGCAGCATTCATGACTTGTAGTTAAAGAAATGTTTAACAAAAAGTAGTCATGAACCTTATAAAATGTTTTTGTTTATGAAATCGTATGAAAATCGATATGAAAATCAAATGATATAAAAGAAAGGTGTATGGCTAAGTGAATAGACAAGTAAAAATGAGTTTGTATAAAATATGTCGTTTGTAAAACAATGTCTTGTGAAAATATGTCATTTGTATAAAATGTATCATGTCTTTGTCGAAATGGTTTAAATAACGCTACGATATGTAATATCATAAAAGTACTTATATATAGGAAGTACCAGGGGCGTATCCACCATGCTTTTATCATATCACACTTGCCTCGTTATTTAAATCACTTACCAATAACCACCAAAATGTCTTGTTTAACTAATGTCAAATGTTCATGTATAACAATGTTTAATGTCTAAATGTCATGTGTAAATCATGTCTTGTATAGCAAATGTCAAGTAACAACAATGTCTTATATGGTGAATAAAAAGTATTTACTCAAACCACATGTATATGTCAATGTATAATCAAATGTCGTGTGAAACCAAATGTCATGTATAAAACAATGTTTTTGAATAAACAAATGTTTGAATCAAAAGTTATGTTTTGAAAAACCAATGCTTTTATTGATAAGAACATTTAATTAGTAATGTTTATCGCATACATTCAAGCCTTGCGACTGTCAGACAAACCCTTAACAAGTTAAAGGTTTATCAATTATGTATATCGGATTCTATCATTCCTTACTTCCAAACAAACCTAGGAATCCAGGAACGGAAGTTGTCAATTCCTATGGTACCACTACATACTACCGAGCGCTGTGATCAGTGTTAATGAATGTATTTTTGTCCCGTTAAACATACCAAATGTAAGCATGTTATGTGAAAACAATGTACTAAGTATGCTAAGTAAACATACGAAGCAGAAATGTCATGTAAATCAATGTGCTAGCATACTCAGTAAACATACATAGCAAAAATGTAATGCAAATCAATGTGCCCATATGCTGAGTAAACATATGAAGCAAAAGTGTTTATGAAATCAATGTGCTAGCATGCTCAGTCAACATACATAGCAAAGCATAAATGAAATCATGTACTATATGCTTACTAATGAACATAGCAAGTATATGTCATGAAAGCACGAAAGTAACAAGTAGGCATATGTGTATCACCCCAAAATATTTGAAAGCGGTAAAAGAGGGGACTATGTACTCACTTGATATTGCTTATTAGCCTTGAAATAACAACCAAGTAACGCTAGAAGGATCACGGAATCAAACGGCACCTAATATAGGTAACTGTGTTAATAAACCGGACCTAAATCGGAAGATCGGATAGAATGAGGTCTTGTAAACCAAATGAGTATTGGAACTCATATAATATGGTTTAACAAAGTCTACATTCTAAATCGGAACCTAACGTAAGTGCTTATAACCCGATACGACTCGTTAAGGTAGTTTACGCTACTTTAACTGTTGGGTTTTTCACATGTTTATCAAAGTTATTTTATCCATATAAAATAAAAACGCAGCGGAATATTTATTTAAAACATGTTACTTTGTGGATATAAAAACCATTTTTATATGTAAAACCCAATAACTGGATCCATATATGTCACAACCCGACCGCGTAAAACAACGAAACCGCGGCGGAAACGTCGGGGAGTGGAGCGACAGAATTATTGTTTCACAACCATGGATCAAAAAGTTTCGTTTTATTTAATTGTTAACCATTTACATTGTCTTGAAATTTAAAACAAACAAGTTAAACATAGTCTATCATCGTTATTAAGTCACTAAGGCCTCGTCCGGTCCTAAGTGAGCATGCATCCTAGTCGCATTCAACATCATTCATTCACCACCTGAAACATATGTAAAAATAATTCAGCAAAGAAATGCCGGCGAGCACATAGGTTTTGTGTGAGTGTTGGATTCATGGCTCGTTTACATGTTGCAATACCTCGTACAACTTCGTTAATCTATATTAGAAAACCTTGTTTTGTAAAATGTTTGTATTGTTAAATGAATAACCAAGTCAAAACAGATTGGTTATAGTTTATAAAACCTCGATGCCATGAATCTCAACTCAAAAAATTTGTTTATGTAAACCCAAATCGTAAATTGTTCTCGTAAAATAACTCGTATGGTTTATATCGTTTAGTAAACATCGTTGTGTGTATCGTTTGAAAATCATTCGTCCAAGTGAACTAAATAACGCTACGGAATGTAATATGATAAAATCACTTATATATAAGAAGTACCAGCGGCGTATCTACCATGATTTTATCACATTAAACCCGTCTCGTTATCTAATCACAAACCAAAAACCAATCGTTCGTTCAATTCGTTTAACTCGTTTAAATCGTCCAAATCGTTCCAATTGTTCAAAATCGTTCAATCGTTCCAAAATCGTTAAATCGTTCAAATCGTTCTCGTTTTAATTGTAAAAACTACTTTTGGTCGTCTCGCTAATAATATTCAAACCTTCGTAACTCGTCCATCGTTCAACTCGTATTAACAAACCACCAAAGGGTAAGTTAACAATCAACAGGTTCAGTCGTTACCCACATAACCCCCACACATAACCATGGGTGTAGTCCGATAACGGGATTTGTCAGATCCTATGGTACCATAACCTAGTATTGGTCGGTTCGGCCAAAATTATTGAATGTCATTCGTTATGTAACTACGTCCAACAAGTTCGTTCACATTTATCCAAATAGTTATTGTTTAATATAAACCATAGTATTTGTTTTGAAATCGTCGAAATCGTTTAACACATATGAATCACCCCAAAATAATCGAAAACAGTAAAATAGGGGAACTATGTACTCACATCGAAGTGCAAAGTATCCTTGATTAAATGAACTAGCAAAGCTCGAGTAAACTAAGGAAATCAAGTAGCACCTAATAATTGGGTCGCTAAGTTAATAAATCGACACCTAAATATGGAGATTGGGTAGAATGAGGTCTTGTAAACCAAATGAGTATTGGAACTAATGTGATATGGTTTAACAAAGCCTATATTCTAAATCGGAACCTATCCTAAGTGCTTTCGACCCGTTACGACCCATTAAGGTAGCTTATGCTACTTTAACGCGTTGTTCGCGCAAATGCGCGTTCAAGACGCCTAACTAGTCCTATGACAAGTATTATATGCCCTAACATGTTTAAATATGTTGCATAATCAGTTTAGGTGACAAAAGTTAAGTTACATATGCTTAAAATCCAATTATGTATGAAAAGGGCATTTTGGTCATTTTCCTAAGGCATATAAACTACCTATCATATAACTAATTAAACTAAGTGACCATAAGGTATAACCTCGAAAGGTTATTCCCTATACAACTATAGTCACTAAATGTGCTTGGTCGGATCCTAACGATCGACCAAACGGGTCGGGTTCGAAGTCTAAGCGGTGTATAAGACCGCTTATCTTACGACCCTATACAAGCACTAGACTAAAAGTGACGAGTTAAACATGTTTAACTAACTTAAAAAACAAGTTTGGTATCAAAACAAAGTGTTTTGATACCCGAAAATAGCTTCGATGCAAAATACGCATAAACACGTATTTTGACCGAAACTTTGACTCATCACTTTGACTAATCGACGTGGTAATCAGTAGCTATAGTCACAAGGGACTATAACCATCGTGATTACGCTCACGTTGCAATGTTCAAACGAACTTTGTGTTGACCAAATCATGGTTAAAGCAGAAAGTCAAACACTGGTTGACTTTCATGCTTGAAATACATAAAAAGCATGAAAGAAACTTACAAAAGGTCCAAGCAAGGAAGATTTGAACTCAAAATTATCAGGTATGAAGCTTCACAAGTGAGAGCTTCAACTTAGAGAATAAACTGAGATCAAATTGTGAGGAATGAAGTGAAGAACACACTTCTATTTATAGTAAGCTTGGATTAATAAGATCATGACAAGTGTTTTTGCAAGAATCAAGGTTCAATCCAAGCCATACACTTGTGGAACATGGTTTTATATACAATGGGAGCTCCAAAACTAGTTCATAGTATTGAGAAAGTTGCATAAAAGACCCCCAAGTTCAAACTAGTTGCTGAAACTGAAGTTTCTGTCAAAATGATGGGGTGGCATGCCGCCATAGCAACACCCTATTGGGGTCGCACGACGCCACCACTACCCAGGTCCAGAAAGTTTTGAAAAATGGCAGAAATGGTCCCTGCAGCATGTTTAAGCTATTTTCGACGCGTTTAAACCCCGTTAACACATTTTCAAGGCTCTATAAGGATGTTAAAGCATAGGGGACTTGAAACATGCTTGAAAATATCTCAAATGTCGGTTCGTTTGGTCGTACGGTCACGTTATTCGGTTAATTACGACGAAACACGAACGGACGCGAAAAACGATCCAAATTACGCGACGAATGGTATGTTTGCATTCCAATCACTAAAATAAAATATTTTAATGATTAAAAAAATTTCTGGATGTCCGGATATGTTCAGAACGTAAGATATGCGCCAAAATGCAAACCTATGCACTTTTTGACGCTTTTAGTCCCTGTTGATCAAATAAGTTTATTTTCGCATACCGAACCCCTCAAAGCCTATTTCTAAGCTATGTAAAGGATATTTAGGGTATGTTTAACTTATGATCATGTTCTAGAATGTTCGTTATAGTACGAATCAGCATAGTTTCGCAGTTTGACACAAATAGTCCCTGCGTTTGAATAAACTTGTTTCCAAACCCTCCAAAACTTATTTCTATGTTATGTAAAGGTTATTTAACGTATGTTAAGCCTATGTCACTGTTCCAGAGTATTTGTCACATTAAACTGATTACGTTTACGCATCAGTTTGCGTATAACTTTCTAGAAAGCGATTTAAAGCTTGAAATCGAACTCGAATCAAAACGTAAAATTATCAAACACAGATATACAAATTTTAACACCAAAACTGATTACGTTTACGCATCAGTTTGCGTATAACTTTATTGATAATTGATATTGTTTTACATCGTTCATCGTTTACAGAACACAGTTGTCACAATATATGACATGCATGCTATCAAAATACAACCATAGGGTGTTTTAGAATATTACCATTCAAAGAGCAAGGTGATATGAAGAATATGAATTCTTGAATGGAAATATTCAAAGGAGAAGACCTCAAGTTTGCATACCCCAAGCTTCCAACGAACACCTTGTGTTGCTAGGATTTGTACACTTGAAAAACACTTGAAAATCCCTCTTGATCAAAACCACTTTGGCCGAAAATTTAGAGAGGATTTTTGAGTTCTCACAATTGAAAATTATGAGAGAAAGTATATAAAATTATGAAAGAAGTTCACCACCAAATTCACCCAATCAAGAGAGAGCCTTCTTGGAAGATTACATGCATTCTTATTGGTGAATGAGGTCTTGGGAAGACCACTAGGGGGCGGCCCATATAGGTTTAAAAAAATTCCAATTTTCCTTTTTTCATTTTAAGTCTTAATTTATATATTTATAACTTTTATAAATATAAGATCACGTATTTATAAGACTTTTATGAAACAAATCATAACTTTTATAATGTTATTTAACCCATTAAATAACATGATCAAATATTCACTCAAAATAAATTATCCATGTAATTTATTAGTTTCGCAAGTGCAATTATTTAGAAAACCAATTTCAAAATATTCTAAGTGTTAATATTTATTCGTTTGATTATATCATAAATAAATATTGTAGGTGTTTGTTGTGACAAATGTGTTCTATAATCGATATACAACGTAAAACAATGTTAATTATCAATAAAACAATGTTTGTTGGTGTTATTATATGTGGTTTGGTGTTATTATGTGTGTATTTGTGTTTGATGATTTTACGATTTGATTCGAGTTCGAATTCAAGCTTTAAATCGCTTTCTGGAAGGTTATACGCAAACTGGTGCGTAAACGTAATCAGTTTAACGCGAAAAACACTCCGGGATAGTGACATAGGCTTAACATACCTTAAATAACCTCCACATAACTTAGAAATAAGTTTTGGATGGTTTGGTGTGTTGAAAACAAGTCTATTCGATCGCAGGGACTATTTGTGTCAAACTACGAAAGTATGCCAATTTGTTCAGTAATGAACGTTCTGAAACTTGATCATAAGTTAAACATACCCTAAATATCCATTACATAGCTTAGAAATAGGCTTTGAGGGGTTCGGTATGCTAAAATAAACTTTATTGATCAATAGGGACTAAAAGCGTCAAAAAGTGCATAAGTTTGCATTTTCGCGCATATCTTACGTTCTGAATATATCTGGACATCCAAAAAATTTTGTAATCATTAAAATATTTTATTTTAGTGATTGGAATGCAAAAATACCATTCGTCGCTTAATTTGGATCGTTTTTGCGTCCGTTACGACTTCCGTCGTAATTACCAGAATAACGCAACCGTACGACCAAACGAACCGACATCCGAGATGTTTTTGAACATATTTTAAGTTCCCTATACTTTAACATCATTTAGAGCTTTGAAATGGGGTTAACGAGGCTTAAACGTGTGAAAAATGCATCGAAAACCAAGTTTCTGGGCTGCAGGGACCAAAAGTGACAATCTGCCATAGTTACCAGGAGGGACGCGTAAGCCTAAGTTTATTCTTATGCGGCCCGCGTCAGCAGCCCGGATCAGACACATTGAATCTGGACTTCCAGCCTGTTTTTGATGGTTTTGATCATGCTTTTTCAATACCATTTGATGGATTTTGCTTGTTTTTTATGTTCCCATGGTTTTGAAAACCATGTGCCCACTTGTATGGCCAAGATCGAAGCACGAATTGCGAGGAACGATCCTAACGGTTGTGGGTTTTCTATAAATACCCAACTCATTTTCATTCCTTCCTCACAAATCTGATTCAATTGCTCTAAGTTGGGGTTTAGCACTTCATACCTGAGCAAATTGGATCAAGATCTTCCTAGCTTGGACCCTTTGTAAGTATTCTTTCATGCTTTTATGCGTTTTTAAGCACGAAAGTCAAACTGTGTTTGACTTTCTGCTTTGACCAGGTTATGGTCAACACAAAGTTCGTTTAAACTTTGCAACGTGAGCATAATCACGATGGTTATAGTCCCTAGTGACTATACCTACTGATTACCACGTTGATTAGGTGTAGTGACGAGTAATAGTTTCGGTCAAAATGTGTATTCATGCGTATTTTGCAACCAAACTATTCTTGGGTATCAAAACCCTTTGTTTTGATTTCAAAACCTGTTTTTTTAACTAAGTTAAACATGTTTCAACATGTTTAGCTCGTCACTTTTAATTTAGTGCTGTGTAGAGTCGTAAGTCGAGCGGTCTTGACAACCGCTTAGACTTTCGAACTCGACCCGTTTGGTCGATCATTAGGATCCGACCAAGCATGTTTAGTGACCATAGTTGTATACGGAATAACCTTCCGAGGTTATACCTTATGGTCACTTAGTTTAAGTAGTTGTATGATAGGTAGTTTATATGCAATAGGTAAATGACCAAAATGCCCTTTTTATGCATAATTTGATTTTAAGCATATGTAACCTAACTTTTGTCACTTAAACTGATTATGTAACATAGTTAAACATGTTAAGGCATATAATACTTGTCATAGAGCTAGTTAGGCGTCTCGAACGCGTTTTGCGTGAACGACGCATTAAAGTAGCGTAAGCTACCTTAATGGGTCGTAACGGGTCGAAAGCACTTAGGTTAGGTTCTGTTTTAGGATGCAGGCTTCGTTAAACCATATCATATGAGTCCCAATACTCATTTGGTTTACGAGACCTCATTCTATCCGATCTTCCGATTTAGGTGTCGATTTATTTAACTAGTAATCCGATTACTATGTGCTACTTGATTTCCTTGTTTTGCTTGAAATTGTTGAATTCTTTGGATTGAGGATACTTTGCACTTCGATGTGAGTACATAGTTCCCCTATTTTACTGTTTTCGATTGTTTTGGGGGTGATTCATATGTGTTAAATGTTTTCCATGTTTTTAACGATGGTTTCAAAAACGATTAAAATGGTTTATATTTAACAAATAACGATTTCGATAATGTGAACAAACTTGTTGGACGTAGTTACATAACGAATAACATTCATTAACATTGATCAAGCCGACCAGAATTAGGTTATGGTACCATAGGATCTAACAAATCCCGTTATCAGACTGCACCCATGGTTATGTGTGGGGGTTATGTCACACCCCGACCGCGTAAAACAACAAATCACGACGGAATCGTCTGGGAGTGTTGTAACAGAATCATTGTTTCAAAACACACGTAAATTTGAAGTTTCGTTTTATTAAACATTAAACATTTACATCATCTTGAAATCTAAAGAAACAAGTTAAACATAGTCTATCATTGTTATTAAGTCACTAAGGCCTCGTCCAGTCCTATGTGAGCATGCATCCTAGCAATCAACATCATTCAACAACACCTTAAACTTATGTAAAAACAAAGACAGCAAAAAAATGCTGGCGAGCACATAGGTTTTATAAGAGTATCGGATTCATGGCTAGTTTACATGTTGCAATACTTAATTAAAAACCATGTTTTGAAAAGTATAGTATTGTGACATAATTAACCAACTCAAATCAAGTTGGTTATAATTTATAAAATCTCGTAGCCATGACTCTTAACCCAAAACATTTATTTTATTAAATCAATTTGTAAAACATCTCGTAAAAACTCGTTAATAAAACTCGTATATAAAACTTGTATATAAAACTCGTATGGTTTATATTATTCAGAAAACATCAATGTGTGACATTGTTTCAGAATTGTTTACCCAACTGAACTAAATAACGCCACGATATGTAATATGATGAAAACACTTATATATAACAAGTACCAGCGGCGTATCTACCATGTTTTCATCATATTACACCATTCCCGTTATCTAAACACTAACCAAAAACCAATCGTTTACCCAAATCGTTTAACTCGTTAAAAATCGCTTCAGTCGTCTAAATCATTCTCATTTTAAATTGTGAAAACTACTTTTGGTCATCTCGCTAATAACATCCAAACCTTCGTGACTCGACTATCTCGCTTCTCGCATTAACAAACCACCAAAGGGTAAGTTAACTATCACAGATTCAGTCGTTACCCACAACCCCCACACATAACCATGGGTGCAGTCTGATAACAGGATTTGTCAGATCCTATGGTACCATAACCTAATACTGGTCGGCTTGATCAATGCTAATGAATGTCATTCTTTATGTAATTACAACCAACAAGTTCGTTCACTTTATCGAAATTGTTATTAATTTAATATAAACCATTTTAATCGTTTGTGAAAACCATCGTTAAAATATCGAAATTGTTTTAATACATATGAATCACCCCAAAACAATTGAAAACAGTAAAATAGGGCAACTATGTACTCACATGAGAATGCTTAGTAGTCTTGAATAACAACCAAGCAAAGCTAGAGAGATCACGGAAATCAATCGGCACCTAATATAAGTAACTATGTAAATAAACCAGACCTAAATCGGAAGATCGGATAGAATGAGGTCTCAAAATCAAGTAAATTACAGTACATCATGAACTTGAAGTTTTTGTAAAAACTTGTAGTAATTTACCATGTTATTTAGTAGGTTTAGTTACCCTTAAAAACATGGTTATTTGTTTGTAAATCACTTTATTAAAAGATTTAGTCATTTACAACTTGTAAGATGATTTTTTTTAAAATATTTCTTTTGTATTTTTCTTGTTACAATCATGTTCCTAGTCTTGTTTAAACGCTAAAAATATGATTAGTTTACTTAGAAACCATGACTTGTAAATCTTATAAATAAACTTGGTTTCTTGAGAAAATTATTTGTGTAATCATCAATTTACAAGATTTGCATTTTGTTTAAATCATCATTACATGTGAAAATCAATTTCATCATTCAAGTTCATGAAGACATAAAGCATGATGATCTTGGTCTTTCACAAGATCACCACCTTAACTTACTAGATCATGTGTTTAATCACAATCTAGTAGGTTTCTTATGATGTCTAACATCACTAACACAAATCATCAATCATCAAGAAGCAAATCATCATCATTTACATGTATTCTTATGTATTTAAGCTTATGTTAAAGTATCATGATCATGTTCTTTTGTGCTCTTGTGATTAACAACATATATCATCTTTTAACCATCAAAATATGAAGTAACAACAAGTGATAAGAAGCTTACAACTAGCACAAGTGCTAGGGAAGAACACAAGAAGTTGTAGATGACAAAAGTGTTGGATAAAAGCAAATGAATGAGGTCCTTCAAGATCCACAATCTCTAAACCTCCTTAAACACCTTCTAGCACCTTGTGATAACATGAGATTGCATGAAAGTGGAATGAAGGTGGTGGTGATGTGGGTGGTGGCTCACGGCCGAGATGAGGGAACGAGGGAGGGAGGAGAAGAAGGTTGATGTTGGTGAGGTCTTGATCCTTTGTGCTTACTTATAACCATTTTGCTTATGTCCATTGTATAATATGTCTTGAAAGTACCATACAAATCTCTAAATCAAATCTAGGGAGATCAAGGAATATTAGGGAGGATCAAGGAAAATCTAGTAAGATTTGGGTGGTGGGGTCACCCTTGTGACCGTCCACATTAAAGGGGGAGGGGGTAAAGTGTAAGTTTGAATGGTAGGCTAGATAACTAGGTTAGATTTCAAGTATTAGTTAGGTGTTAAGCATAGTGTGTGTTATATAGTGTGTTAAGTGTGTTCGGGGATCATAACTAGTTCAGAAATATTAAAACAATGCTTCTAGTATAATTTTGATGTTTCGGGTAATGTCCGGTTGTTCGGTTAGATACCGGTTTGTTAAAGTGCTAAATTGCACCGTTTAGTGTCCTTTATGTATCCTTTTGTGACAATTACAATTCCCGATACTTAGGAAAGTATTCAGGACCAATTAGTCATATTTTTACATGTTACTAACTCATTACAATGCTGAATTTTGCTGAAATATGTGAAATTCAGCATTTAAAGTGTGTTTCGGGTGCTTTTCTGGTGCATATTCTAGCTTCCGAAAAGTCTATATGTTAACCCTTGTATCCATTCTTGGGTTTTAATGTATTTTAGACTTTGGACCTACTCCTAGGCCCCAATTCTATTGTCTGACTGCTTTCTACAGAATTGTTGACACAGTGTGTCTTACCGGTGAGTTTACTAGTATTTCTGACGCAACGCTATCTTTAATGCATAAAGCAATATTTGTATTATAAAACGTGCATGAATTCACAAGTTTAGCATGAAATCAGACAATGTTGACATTTAAGCACATTATTGCAGTTATTAAGTATTAGTTAAATTGTACTGAAATTACCAGTTTTGTGCCAATTGTCACAGCCACGGTATGTAATATGATTAAAACACTTATATATAAGAAGTACCAGCGGCGTATCTACCATGTTTTCATCATATTACACCCGTCCCGTTATCTAAACAGTAACCAAAAACCAATCGTTTACCCAAATCGTTTAACTCGTTAAAAATCGCTTCAGTCGTCTAAATCATTCTCGTTTTAAATTGTGAAAACTACTTTTGGTCGTCTCGCTAATAACATCCAAACCTTCGTGACTCGACTATCTCGCTTCTTGCATTAACAAACCACCAAAGGGTAAGTTAACTATCACAGATTCAGTCGTTACCCACAACCCCCACACATAACCATGGGTGCAGTCTGATAACGGGATTTGTCAGATCCTATGGTACCATAACCTAATACTGGTCGGCTTGATCAATGCTAATGAATGTCATTCGTTATGTAATTACAACCAACAAGTTCGTTCACTTTATCGAAATCGTTATTAATTTAATATAAACCATTTTAATCGTTTATGAAAACCATTGTTAAAATATAGAAATCGTTTTAATACATATGAATCACCCCAAAACAATTGAAAACAGTAAAATAGGGGAAATATGTACTCACATGAGAATGCTTAGTAGTCTTGAATAACAACCAAGCAAAGCTAGAGGGATCACGGAAATCAATCGGCACCTAATATAAGTAACTATGTAAATAAACTGGACCTAAATCGGAAGATCGTATAGAATGAGGTCTCGTAAACCAAATGAGTATTGGAACTCATATGATATGGTTTAACAAAGCCTACATTCTAAATCGAAACCTAACCTAAGTGCTTACGGCCCATTACGACTTGTTTAGGTAGCTTATGCTACTTTAACGCGTCGTTCCTGTAAAACGCGTTCGGATCGCCTAACTAGTCCTATGATAAGTATTATATGCCTTAGCATGTCTAATAATATTACCTAATCAGTTTAGATATAAAAATTTAGGTTACATATGCTTAAAATGAATTTATGCGTAAAAAGGGCATTTTGGTCATTTTCCTAAGGCATATAAACTACTTATCATACAACTACTTAAACTAAGTGACCATAAGGTATAACCTCGGAAGGTTATTCCCTATACAACTATGGTCACAAAATATGTTTGGTCAGATCCTAATGATTGACCAAACGGGTCGGGTTCAAAAGTCTAAGCGGTTGTTTAGACCGCTTATCTTACGACCCTATATAAGCACTAAACTAAAAGTGATGAGTTAAACATGTTAAAACATGCTTAATGAATTTAGAAAACAAGTTTGATATCAAAACAAACGGCTTTGATACCCAAGAATAGTTTGGTTGCAAAATACGCATAAATACGCATTTTGACCGAAACTATGACTCGTCACTACACCTAATCAACGTGGTAATCAGTAGGTATAGTCACAAGGGACTATAACCATCGTGATTATTCTCACGTTGCGAAGTTAAAACGAACTTCGTGTTGACCATTGACCAGTCAAAGCAGAAAGTCAAACACCGTTTGACTTTCGGGCTTAAAAATGCATAAAAGCATGAAAGAAACTTACAATGGGTCCAAGCTAGGAAGAACTTGATCTAAATACTCAGGTATGAAGCATAAAGCTTCAACTTAGAGCATAAAATTAGATCAAGGTGTGAGGAAAATGGAATAAGAGCTTGGGTATTTATAGATTTCGGAGAACCGTTAGGATCGTTTCTCGCATTTCGTGCCTTGATCTTGGCCCTCCACTTGGGCACATGATTTTCAAAACCATGGGAATACTTAAAACCATCAAATTCCAGCCCATAGAGTGCAAAACCTTGGGTGAAAACCATCAAAACCTCAAAAATGGACCAAGTTTAGTGTATCTGTCAGAAATTTCAAAAATGGTCCCTACACTTGAAAAACTTGATTTTTTTGGCACTTTCAAGCCCCGTTAACCCCATTTCAAGGCTCTGAAATGAAGTAAAAGTATATGGAACTTGAAATATGCTCAACAACTTCTCGTATGTCGGCTCGTTTGGGCGTACGGTTGCGTTGTTCGGTTAATTACGACGGAAGTCGTAACGAACGCAAAAACGATCCAAATTAAGCGACTAATGGAATTTTATCATGCCAATCACTAAAATAAAATATTTTAATGATTACATAAATTTTTGGATGTCCGGTTATATTCAGAACGTAAGATATGCGTGAAAATGCAAACTTATGCACTTTTTGACGCTTTTAGTCCCTATTGATCAATAAAGTTTATTTTAGCATACCGAACCCCTCAAAGCCTATTTATAAGCTATGTAAAGGATATTTAAGGTATATTTAACTTATGATCAAGTTCCGGAATGTTTGTTACTATGCAAATTGGCATAGTTTTGCAGTTTGACACAAATAGTCCCTGCGATCGAACAAACTTGATTTTGACACACCAAACCATCCAAAACTTATTTCTAAGTTATGTGAAGGTTATTTAAGGTATGTTAAGACTATGTCACTATTCTGGAGTGTTTGTCGCGTTATACTGACTGCGTTTGCGCATCAGTTTGCGTATAACCTTCCAGAAAGCGATTTAAAGCTTGAAATCGAACAAGAATTGATATGTGCAAACGATACACATATTTATACAAATCCCAAGTATGAAACACAACATTTCATTGATTTGGTATTTGTTTGATGGCCGTGGAGGCACAGATGTCATAGGTTATGTGGGTAACGACTGAATCTGTGATTGTTAACTTACCCTTTGGTGGTTTGTTAATACGAGAATAGCGATGGACGAGTTGCGAAAGTTTGGATGTTATTAGCGAGGTGACCAAAAGTAGTTTTCACAATTAAAACGAGAGCGATTTTGGAATAATTAAATGATTTTTGGAACGAGTTAAACGAATTGAACAAACGATTGGTTTTTGGTTAGTGTTTAGATAACGGGACGGGTGTAATATGATGAAAACATCGTAGATACGCCGCTGGTACTTCTTATATATAAGTGTTTTCATCATATTACTCACCGTGGCATTATTTAGTTATCTTGGGTAAACAATTTTGAAACGATGTCACACAACAATGCTTTCTAAGTAATATAAACCATACGAGTTTTATTAACAAGTTTTTACAAGATGTTTTACAATTTGGTTTACTAAAACAAATGTTTTAGGGTTAAGAATCATGGCTACGAGATTTTATAAACTATAACCCACTTGATTTGAGTTGGTTAATTATGTTGCATTACTATACACTTTTCAAAACAAGGTTTTTAATAAGGTATTGCAACATGTAAAATTGGCCATGAATCCGATACTCTCATAAAACCTATGTGCTCGCCAGCATTTCTTTGCTGACTTTGTTTTTACATATGTTTCAGGTGGTGTTGAATGATGTTGATTGCTAGGACGCATGTTCACATAGGATCTGGACGAGACCTTAGTGACATAATAACAATGATAGTCGATGTGTAACTTGTTTGTTTTGGTTTTAAGACAATGATAATGTAAATATTCTAATAAAACGAAACTTTTTGTATCCATGGTTGTGAAACAATGATTCTGCCACTCCACTCCCCGATGTTTCCACCGCGGTTTCGTTGTTTTGACGCGGTCGGGGTGTGAAAGAAGAGTTGGCATCAGAGCCAATGGTTATAAGGAATTAGGTTATTAGTAATGCTTTAACCTAGACTATAACTTCTCTAGGACCCTAATGCAAGTGAACTTGCGTTTCGATTTTAAAACAATATCGTCACCTATCCTTAGGTGATAACCCCAACGAGAACACAATAACAAATCCGCTTCGAAAATTAATCATCAGTTCTTAGATGATTGATTATAAGGTTTTGAACCCTCTGAGTTTTCAAAATCTCGTCAAAGTTTGGGTCTAAATAATGTGAACACGTGCAAACTGGAAGGGTGAATGCCTGTACCCTGAGTTTTCTGTCTAAGGCTAGAGTGTTCGTACAAATCCGCAGTATCAGACCAGTCACTCTTACCTGGGAACTCTTGGGGTGAGTGTTCACTTACAGGCGAGCATGTCTTCGGTGATACATTATTATGACCCATTTACTTTGATTAGTCACTGCGTGTCGTTTATTTGTTCGAGGTAAGAAACGAATGATCGCCTTCCTTGTGTTTTGTCGATGTTTTCAATACCTCTTTTTGATTATCCGATTGTCACTCGTTTCTCATGTTTCCTTGTTCTTTTAGACAATGCATCCTCGACGAGATGCACAACCTCTAACAAACGAATAAGTCGCAGTCCTTGTCTCTCAGCAAATGGCTGCTGTGCTTCCGAACGTAGTAACCCAGATCCATCAATTATACAACAACAATAACAACAATGCACAGTGTAGTTTCAAGAATTTCAATTCTGCTAAACCGTTGAAGTTTTCTGGGTCTCAAGGAGCAACCGCGCTCCTGCAATGGTTCGAAAGTTTGGAGAGCACATTCAGACATGTGTAGTGTCCGAATGAGCGTAAGGTTGAGTTTGCATCCAGTATTTTCGAGAAGCGTGCTCTTACGTTGTGGAACGGTGTGATGCGTGATAGGGGTGCTGATGTGGCCATGGCACAAAATTCGAGCCTTGGAACGAGAATTCGATAATTGGAAACAAGATGGGGGAGAACACCGTGCATATACGGATCGTTATGAGGAGCTCAGCTTGTTGTGTCCTACTATGGTTACCCCATTGGAGAAAGCAATAGAGAGGTATATCGATGGTTTACTCGATTCTGTGTAAGATATTGTCACCGGTAGTAATCCTACCACTGTGCGTCAAGCGATTGAATTGGCTGCTACTCTGACCGAATCCCAGGTTAGAAAGGGTAAATTTACCCGTAAGGGTGACAAGAAGAAGTCAGCTAATTCTACACAAGAAAAAGGTAAGGGAAAAAAGAAGGGTGAGTCTTCTAAGAAGTCGAGGAAGCGCAAGGCTTCCCAGAACTTCGCAGTCACTGCGCAGAATGCTCAGAACCCACCAGCACTACCTCCTGCAAAGAAACAGTATGCTGGTACCGCACCTCACTGTACAAGGTGCAATGGTCATCATGTTGCACAACGAGCTTGCAAACAGTGTACTAATTGTGGTAAACTTGGGGACTTGGCCGACATCTGTCGTTTGGGTCAGAATCAAGCTGCTCAGATTCCAGCACAAGTTCAAGGGAATGCTGCTAGATTCCCACCTGGTTCGTGTTACAACTGTGGAGAGATGGGTCATTTCCACAACAACTGCTCGAGGTTGGTGAACGCGAATGCAAATGCAAACGCGAATGTGAATCCCACTCGTGGACGAGCATACAATTTGAATGTAAAATAGGCTCGAGCTAACAACGAGGTTATCAATGGTATGTTCCTTGTTAACAATCGAACTGCATCTGTTATTTTTTATTCTGGTGCCGATAGAAGTTTTGTTTCATTGTCATTTGAGCCTTTAATTGCGATACCTAGAACTAAACTGAGGAAGCCCTTATCTGTCGAAGTTGCTTCTGGTAAGCCTCTCGTACTGGATTCTGTTATTCGCGATTATCCGTTGAACCTCGATAACCATCTTTTTCCTATTGACCCCACACCGATGCAACTTGGGAGTTTCGAAATTATCGTAGGGATGGATTGGTTAACCAAACATCATGCTGAGGTGGTTTGTTTCGATAAGATTGTTCGTATTCCTCTTTCGTCTGATGAAGTTTTAGAGGTTCGTGGCGAGAAACCATCAGGTAGTTTGAAACTCATGTCGTGTACGAAAGCCCAAAGTTATTTACAAAAGGGATATGTTGCTTTTCTAGCACATGTCACTGAGGAGAAACGCTAGAGAAAGAGTATCCAGGATATTCTGATTATTCAGCATTATCCAGATGTGTTTCCTGATGAACTGCCTGGTTTGCCTCCAGTTCGTCAAGTCGAGTTTCATATTGATCTTGTACCCAATGCTAACCCGATTGCAAAAGCACCTTATCGTCTTGCACCGTCTGAGATGCAAGAGTTGTCAAAACAGCTTCAAGAGTTATCTGATAAAGGATTCATCCGACTGAGTTATTCACCTTGGGGCGCTCCAGTCCTGTTTGTAAAGAAGAAAGATGGATCTTTCCGTATGTGTATCGATTATCGTGAGCTTAACAAGCTTACCATCAAGAATCGATATCCCCTACCTCGTATCGATGATCTCTTTGATCAGCTTCAAGGTTCTACCTGTTTCTCCAAGATCGATCTGCGTTCTGGGTATCATCAACTTCGTGTTCTCAAAGAAGATATTCCCAAAACTGCCTTCCGTACGAGATATGGGCATTATGAGTTCACAGTCATGCCTTTTGGTTTGACAAATGCTCCAGCCATTTTTATGGATTTAATGAATAGGGTGTATAAACCTTATTTAGACAAGTTCACCATTGTGTTCATCGATGATATTCTCATTTATTCGAAGACTCGAGCCGATCACGAGCAACACCTTTGTTTGACACTGGAACTCCTGAAGAAGGAACAACTTTTTGCTAAATTCTCCAAGTGTGAATTTTGGCTTAAAGAAGTTCAGTTTTTGGGTCATATAGTCAACGAGCAGGGTATTCATGTGGATCCATCCAAAATTGCTGCAATTAAGGATTGGAATACACCAACGACACCAACAGAAATTCGTTCTTTTCTTGGTCTCGCTGGTTATTATCGTCGTTTTATTTCGAACTTCTCGAAGATTGCAGTTCCACTCACTGCTTTGACTCAGAAGAATAAGCCTTTTGAGTGGCGACCCGAACAAGAGGAAGCGTTCCAAACGCTGAAATGGAAGCTCTGTGATGCTCCTGTTCTATCTTTGCCTGAGGGAAATGATGATTTTGTTGTCTATTGTGATGCGTCGAATCTAGGACTTGGTTGCGTTCTTATGAAACGAGGTAAAGTGATAGCTTATGCGTCAAGACAGCTGAAAGTTCACGAGAAGAACTACACCACTCATGATCTTGAGTTAGGTGCGGTGGTTTTTGCCCTAAAAATCTGGAGACACTACCTTTATGGCACGAAGTGTGTAGTTTTCACAGACCACAAAATTCTCCAGCATATTCTCAATCAGAAGGAGCTGAACATGAGGCAACGACGATGGGTTGAGCTCTTGAGCGATTACGATTGTGAAATTCGCTACCATCCTGGTAAGGCGAATGTCGTAGCCGATGCGCTTAGTCGAAAGGAGCGAGTCAAGCTTCATTCTGTTCAAACTCTATCTGATCTTCAAACTCGTGTCTCTCAAGCTCAGCAATTTTGTGTCTCAAAAAATTTGATGGGTAAAGAATTACCACTTCAACTTGAGCTTAAAATCAAAACGAAGGACGATGGGTTGCTCTATTTCAAGGATCGTTTGTGGATTCCGAAACAAGATGATCTTCGCACTTTAGTGATGGATGAATCTCACAAGTCTCGATATTCTATCCATCCTGGTGCTGATAAAATGTACAAGGATCTTCGTAGTCAATATTTGTTGGGATTGAACCTTACAGAGGAACAGATGATAAAAGCCAAAACTGGTTCAGTACAACAGGATCCACAATAAACAGTGTTTGCACTAAGCTTTCCCCTTGACAGTGGATCTAACGTCTGATATACTCCAAACACTGACCTTTTACAACAACTGCTCCTCTACAACAACTGTTGGTTCCTAAAGACTGCTGGAGACAAAGCACTGATGTCCAATCCACTGTTAGGTCTCAAAGTACTGCTGAAGATCAAAAGCCCTGTTAAAGACCAGCACTGATGAGCCAAAGGCCTGATCAACCATAGGTGAACCCTTGCTCATCTACAACAGAGGTTCAACATCAACAGCAGTTTCAACAGCAGTAGTTTACTTTGTATCTTGTTATCAATTGTTTAGCAAGCAGTATTTTGTAATAGTCAGTGGATAAGAGTTGTTAGGTTGTTAGACGTCGCTTTCATGGTGACGTCAGCTGAGATACCTCAGTGGTTTGGTTTGCCTATAAATGTAACAGTACCCTGTACTGTTACATTTGATTGACTGAGCGGGTTCTTCTCCTCATGTCTAATCCTTTCATCTTGTGTGCAACCAACCTTGGGGTATCAGGCTGAGGGGGAGTTTAGTTTGTAAGCATATCTGTAATCTTTTGCTTTGATTTGTAAATCCTTTGACTCTATGAGAAGCAATTGTTTATCAAACTATTTTCTCCATTTGATTGTGTTTACAAAGTTTGTTTTCATTTCCGCTGCACTTTACATGTTTTCATATTCACAAATTGTTCAAAACATACAAACAAACACAATCATGAGAGCCTCCGATCCTAACAATTGGTATCAGAGCCTGGACAGTCAAATTCGATCTAACAATCAATTTGACATAACAAGTTCAGCTCAAATTTCATTGATACTAAGGTTGGTCGTATTGGTTGAAAAACAGAGTAACGAGTAATAACGTTCAAAGTTGTTTATTCAAAAACTCTGTAAAACAACCAAGATGTCATAAGACACACAAAATTCACATAACAAGTGATGTCATGCATAAATCACCAATAGTTTCAGATCTGGAAACTTGTCTGGTGACTTTGGTGTGATTATTCTCTTTACAAAATTGATTTCAAATGTTATTATGAAGTTTGTGTTGTTTTCATCATAACTGCAGCTAAGGTGTTCACCTCATGGTTGACAAAAGCCTATGTGCGGATAAAAGCACTAGTGTCTTTGTTAACATAAAAAGAGGGAAATCAAAACTTTAGTGATTTGAGTCTTATGTATTGAAAAACTGGTTGAGTGTCCTCTAAAAGAACCAAAATCAATTGTGTTAAGAATACATTAAGAAAATCAGCACTCAAAATATCCAGATCATGAGTAATGTGAAATTTGGCATAAGCATGTGCAAAAATGACCAAATTTCTCAAAACATTGCTGAAAATGATTTTGGATTGAGTATTTTTTCGTTAAAAACCTTCCAGTAAAAGTTTCAATACTTTTCTATGGAAAGGGTAAAAAGGGAAAGAAGAAAAATTACAAAAACTCAAAAGTGTGTTTATCTCAAAACTTTTGAAATCAAAAGAAAAGAGTATAAACATAAAACACTTAAAGAGTCCAAAATTGGGTGAATAATGGTCATCAAAGCAACTATGTGCATTCATTGATTCAGGGAAATTCAGGATGTTACTTTGCAGATATCTCATTGATTCACCATCATTCATTATCAGACATCACCTTGTGAGGGATTGCCATAAAAAGGTTTGATTTCATCCTTAACATGTCCATCCTAAAGATCAGTTGGTAGATGTACAAACCTAAGAATTGGATTCATCTACTGTTAAAAACTTGATCCCTATGATTGGAGTGCTAAACTTGGATTAAAGCAAGCTTTCTTGTGTTCCATGTGTAAATAGCATAAAAATGTTTTTAGAAAAATCAAAAAATAACCTTAAAAATAGTTTAAAATTGAAGTTTTCAATAAATCCTCAAAGTCTGTTCAAAGCACTGATGGCATTAAAACTCTGTTAAATAGTAAAATCTATTCACAGCCAAAGTGTATCCTCTGTTTGTGCAAAACACTGATTTACAACAGAGGTTACACGTGGACAGATATTATTCAACAGTTGTGTGCATCAGATGCCATCATCACTTTTTCAAATAAATGGCCTTACACCTGAAAACATTTACAAGGCTATCAAAAATTTCCAAAACAAAAGCAGAGGTACCTGAGCAGATTTTAGCAGCTATCACTGCTCCTCAGATATCTGCTGCTGAGCCCACTGCTCAAGGTGATCACAGCAGTAACACAACTGCTGTGAAACCCACACCTAAATCCACCAAAAGACCAAAACAAAAGAAAATTCAAAAGCCCCCCCAAACCTGCAATAAAGGCAACTCTGGAAGATGAGATCCCAGAGCAACTGCCAGTGACAACACAAAAGTCACTAGAAACCATTGCTGCTACTTCCTCACAGCAGATGGTAGAAAGGTCTCAACCCATGCCTTGAACTCCTCTTGCTTCTTCTCAAAAAGAACAGGTTGTAAAAACAGGGACACCAAACTATGATGCTCTAGAATCACTTGATTCCATCATCCACAGTCCACTGCCCGGGACAAATTCACTTTCAACTCCCATCATCACTTCACAAATACCACTTCAATAATGACCTTGTTGCATGCTTTGGATATAACTCAGACATAAATCAGTTCCTCTCAACCACCTATCACTGAGAATACACTCCAACAAGTGACTGAGTCTGATGCTTATACCTCTGCTATCCCAGCAACAACTGAGGAGGTTACACCCCTTGAGTTACAAGTAACTCTTGGTGGTAGTTCAAGTGAAGCAGCTACTACAAGTGCTGAACCCACTGGTTTGCACTTGGACAGTAGTTTCATCAATAAGACTTCCTTGAAGGCAATTTCTTCACTGGGAACTCTTGTGTATCCAGTCTTCACTGGTTCACTAAAAAGTGTTTCTTATTTTGAAGAAAGAAGTCCCCAGTACCAATACAAAGGGGCAACAGTGGATGATTTTTGGGATACACTTCCTCAAATCAACCACTGTTACAACCACTGTTAGTGGGAAATCAGATGATCCCATTAAGTTGGGTGATGGTTTAATGTACCAAGAATTGACGGCTAGAATTGATAAACTGGATACATCTGTTGCAGAAATCAAAGACATGCTGCAACAGTTGTTGAAAGCACAAACGGTACCATCCACTGTTGCACCATCTCCAACAGCTACTCCATCATCTGCTCCTACTCCAGATGAGCTGTGGAATTTATTTCAACCCCTGCACTATCTTCGAAAGAATTGATGATGCCAAAAAGGGGGAGAAAAATGACTCTGAGGAAAATCTCTCAGTAACTTCTGCTGAAACATCTGTCAAGGAAAAGGAAAAGCGAGGTGATGAAACCCTGAAAATTCAAGCAGATGATGAAGATACACAAATGAGGATTGTTCAAAGTCAAGTCAATTCAGATGGTCTCAAAACCACTGCTGATACTAAAAGGTTAAGGGATGAGAGCAGAGCTTTGGTTGAGAAAAAGATAGTTCTGCAAAAAGAAAAAGAAGAGGTTGGTACTTCATTAAAGAAGTGTCCTGTTAGAAAAACAAGGCAATCAACCACCACAGCTTCTAAAACTAAGCCAGTTACTACTTCAACCACAACTTCTGTTCCCACAAAATCACTTACACCTCCACCATTAACAACATCTGTCACTCAAACAACTGCCACCAATACCACATCAACACACACCACAACCACTGTCATCCTCACTAAATCAACCACTGCCACATCTAAAAGATCACCACCACCACAAACACCACCTGCAGCCATCCTTTATCAAAGAAGGAAACAAAGCAGATGGATGCAGAAATATCAAAAGAAGAACAAGCTTGAGAAGAATATATCATGAAGATGGTTCTTCAGACACTTAGAGCAGAAATACAAGAAACAACAAAATCTTAAGCCACTGCTCAAAGATTGTCATCACCAGGCCTCAATTTCCAAACTCATCATTCAAATAAATCTCTCCCAAGAAACCCATTGGATTCAAAAATACTAAAGTGAATGTCTGATCAAAAGACCCACGTATTGACTTTGCTCAGGTCCAATGGTGAAGTGAAGCATATATCAAAGGAAACAGCACTTGGCCTGGGTGTTGAAGATCTGCAAGATCTCCTTGAGCTTACACTGTGCAGGGATGAAAATGATGAAAATTCCATGAACTTTAAATTACAATTCAAAAGGACAAGTAAAGGAATTATTGATGAGTCAATAAAGATCTGAAATAATGAAGTGTTTTGGCATCATCTGTTCCAGGGGGAGATTGTTGGGATTGAACCCTACAGAGGAACAGATGATAAAAGCCAAAACTGGTTCAGTACAACAGGATCCAGAATAAACAGTGTTTGCACTAAGCTTTCCCCTTGACAGTGGATCTAACGTCTGATATACTCCAAACACTGACCTTTTACAACAACTGCTCCTCTACAACAACTGTTGGTTCCTAAAGACTGTTGGAGACAAAGCACTGATGTCCAATCCACTATTAGGTCTCAAAGTACTGCTGAAGATCAAAAGCCCTGTTAAAGACCAGCACTGATGAGCCAAAGGCCTGATCAACCATAGGTGAACCCTTGCTCATCTACAACAGAGGTTCAACATCAACAGCAGGTTCAACAGCAGTAGTTTACTTTGTATCTTGTTATCAATTGTTTAGCAAGCAGTATTTTGTAATAGTCAGTGGATAAGAGTTGTTAGGTTGTTAGACGTCGCTTTCATGGTGACGTCAGCTGAGATACCTCAGTGGTTTGGTTTGCCTATAAATGTAACAGTACCATGTACTGTTACATTTGATTGACTGAGCGGGTTCTTCTCCTCATGTCTAATCCTTTCATCTTGTGTGCAACCAACCTTGGGGTATCAGGCTGAGGGGGAGTTTAGTTTGTAAGCATATCTGTAATCTTTTGCTTTGATTTGTAAATCCTTTGACTCTATGAGAAGCAATTGTTTATCAAACTATTTTCTCCATTTGATTGTGTTTACAAAGTTTGTTTTCATTTCCGCTGCACTTTACATGTTTTCATATTCACAAATTGTTCAAAACATACAATCAAACACAATCATGAGAGCCTCCGATCCTAACAGTATTGGTGGCCTAGTATGAAGAAGGATATTCCATTGTATGTATCGAAATGCCTAACTTGTCTCCAAGTCAAGGCTGAACATTAACGACCATCTGGTTTGCTTGTACAACCAGAGATACCGGTTTGGAAGTGGGAGAACATTGCGATGGATCTCATTACTAAATTACCGCGTACATCTAAAGGTCACGATGCTGTATGGGTTGTTATCAATCGATTAACGAAGTCAGCTCATTTTATTCCGATTCACGAGGATCTATCTGCTGATAAACTTGCAAAGATTTATGTTGATGAGATTGTATCTCAACATGGTGTTCCTTTGGATATCATTTCTGATTGTGATGCTTGATTTTCATCTCATTTTTAGAAGACCATGCAATCTGTTATGGGAACCTAACTAAATCTAAGCACTGCTTATCATCCCCAAACAGATAGACAATCTGAGAAGAAGATTCAAACTTTGGAGGATATGCTTAGAGAATGCGTGATAGACTTTGGTGGTAAGTGGGATTCTCATCTTCCATTGATCGAGTTCTCTTACAATAATAGTTATCATGCTAGTAACAATATGGCACCATTCGAAGCTCTCTACGGTCGAAAATGCCGTTCACCTGTCTGTTGGAATGAGATCGGTGAGGCTCAGCTTACTGGACCTGAGCTCATTCTGGAAACAACAGACAAAATCAAGAAAATTCGTGATAATCTTGTGACAGCTAGAAGCCATCAAAAGAGTTATGCGGATAAGCGACGAAAGCCCTTAGAATTTCAAGTCAGAGACCATGTCCTACTCAAGGTGTCACCTTGGAAGGGAGTGGTGAGATTTAGAAAGAAAGGAAAACTTGCACCTCGATATGTTGGACCATTTAAGATTGTTGAAAGAATTGGAAAGGTTGCCTATCGACTAGAGCTACCTCCAGAGCTTGGAAATATTCATCCGACTTTCCACGTGTCCAATTTGCGAAAGTGTTTAGCTGATGTTGATCTTCACATTCCACTCGATGAAATTCAAGTTGATGAAACGAAGAACTTTGTCGAGAAACCTGTGGAGATAATGGATCGTGCAGTCAAACAGTTGAAGAACAAACGGATTCGATTGCTCAAGGTTCGCTGGGAATCCAAACATGGACCAGAGTTTACTTGGGAACATGAGCACCAAATGAAGGCGAAATATCCGCAATTGTTCTCACAAGTTTCCTCTAGTTAAAATTTCGGGACGAAATTTCCTAAAGTAGGGGAGACTGTGACAACTGTGTTCTGTAATCGATGTACAATGTAAAACAATGTTAATTATCAATAAAACAATGTGTTTAGGTGTTATTATATGTGCTTTGGTGTTATTATGCGTGTATTTGTGTTTGATGATTTTACGATTTGATTCGAGTTCGATTTCAAGCTTTAAATCGCTTTCTAGAAGGTTATACGCAAACTGGTGCATAAACGTAATCAGTTTAATGCGAAAAACACTCCGAGATAGTGACATAGGCTTAACATACCTTAAATAACCTCCACATAACTTAGAAATAAGTTTTCGATGGTTTGGTGTGTTGAAAACAAGTCTATTCGATCGCAGGGACTATTTGTGTCAAACTGCAAAAGTATGCCAATTTGTTCAGTAACGAACATTTTGAAACTTGATCATAAGTTAAACATACCCTAAATATCCTTTACATAGCATAGAAATAGGCTTTGAGGGGTTCGGTATGCTAAAATAAACTTTATTGATCAATAGGGACTAAAAGCGTCAAAAAGTGCATAAGTTTGCATTTTCGCGCATATCTTAATTTCTGAATATATTCGGACATCCAAAAATTTTTGTAATCATTAAAATATTTTATTTTAGTGATTGGAATGCAAAAATACCATTCGTCGCTTAATTTGGATCGTTTTTGCGTCCGTTACGACTTCCGTCGTAATTACCCGAATAACGCAACCGTACGACCAACCGAACCGACATCTGAGATGTTTTTGAACATATTTTATGTTCCCTATACTTTAACATCATTTTAGAGCTTTGAAATGGGGGTAACGGGGCTTAAACGTGTCAAAAATGCATCGAAAACTAAGTTTTTGGGCTGCAGGGACCAAAAGTGACAATCTGCCATAGTTACCAGGAGGGGCGCGAAAGCCTAAGCTTATTCTTACGTGGCCCGCATCAGCAGCCCAGATCAGAAACATTGAATATGGACTTCCAGCCTATTTTTGATGGTTTTGTTCATGGTTTTTCAATACCATTTGATGGATTTTGTTTGTTTTTTATGTTCCTATGGTTTTGAAAACCATGTGCCCACTTGTATGGCCAAGATTGAAGCACGAATTGTGAGGAACGATCCTAACGGTTGTGGATTTTCTATAAATACCCAACTCATTTTCATTCCTTCCTCACAAATCTGATTCAATTGCTCTAAGTTGGGGTTTAGTACTTCATACCTGAGCAAATTGGATCAAGATCTTCCTAGCTTGGACCCTTTGTAAGTATTTTTTCATGCTTTTATGTGTTTTTAAGCACGAAAGTCAAACTTTGTTTGACTTTCTGCTTTGTCCAGGTTATGGTCAACACAAAGTTCGTTTGAACTTTGCAACGTGAGCGTAATCACGATGGTTATAGTCCCTAGTGACTATACCTACTGATTACCACGTTGATTAGGTGTAGTGACGAGTAATAGTTTCGGTCAAAATGCGTATTCATGCGTATTTTGCAACCAAACTATTCTTGGGTATCAAAACCCATTGTTTTGATATCAAACCCCATTGTTTTGATATCAAAACCTATTTTTTAACTAAGTTAAACATGTTTCAACATGTTTAGCTCGTCACTTTTAATTTAGTGCTTGTGTAGAGTTGTAAGTCGAGCGGCCTTACAACCGCTTAGACTTTCGAACTCGACCCGTTTGGTCGATCATTAGGAACCGACCAAGCATGTTTAGTGACCATAGTTGTATAGGGAATAACCTTCCGAGTTTATACCTTATGGTCACTTAGTTTAAGTAGTTGTATGATAGGTAGTTTATATGCCTTAGGTAAATGACCAAAATGCCCTTTTTATGCATAATTTGATTTTAAGCATATGTAACCTAACTTTTGTCACTTAAACTGATTATGCAACATATTTAAACATGTTAAGGCATATAATACTTGTGATAGGGAGTGTTAGGCGTCTCGAACGCGTTTTGCGCAAACGACGCGTTAAAGTAGCGTAAGCTACCTTAATGGGTCGTAACGGGTCGAAATCACTTAGGTTAAGTTCCGTTTTAGGATGTAGGCTTCGTTAAACCATATCATATGAGTCCCAATACTCATTTGGTTTACGAGACCTCATTCTATCCGATCTTCCGATTTAGGTGTCGACTTATTTAACTAGTAATCCGATTACTAGGTGCTACTTGATTTCCTTGTTTTTCTTTAGCTTGTTGAATTCTTTGGATTGAGGATACTTTGCACTTCGATGTGAGTACATAGTTCCTCTATTTACTGTTTTCGATTGTTTTGGGGGTGATTCATATGTGTTAAATGTTTTCGATGTTTTTAACAATGGTTTCAAAAACGATTAAAATGGTTTATATTTAACAAATAACGATTTCGATAATGTGAACAAACTTGTTGGACGTAGTTACATAACGAATAACATTCATTAACATTGATCAAGCCGACCAGTATTAGGTTATGGTACCATAGGACCTGACAAATCCCGTTATCAGACTGCACCCATGGTTATGTGTGGGGGTTATATGGGTAACGACTGAATTTGTGATTGTTAACTTACCCTTTGGTGGTTTGTTAATACGAGAATAGCGATGGACGAGTTACGAAGGTTTGGATGTTATTAGCGAGGCGACCAAAAGTAGTTTTCACAATTAAAATGAGAGCGATTTTGGAACAATTAAACGATTTTTGGAACGAGTTAAATGAATTGAACAAACGATTGGTTTTTGGTTAGTGTTTAGATAACGGGACGGGTGTAATATGATGAAAACATGGTAGATACGCCGCTGGTACTTCTTATATATAAGTGTTTTCATCATATTCCTCACCGTGGCGTTATTTAGTTCACTTGGGTAAACGATTTTGAAACGATGTCACACAACAATGCTTTCTAAGTAATATAAACCATACGAGTTTTATTAACAAGTTTTTACGAGATGTTTTACAATTTGGTTTACTAAAACAAATGTTTTGGGGTTAAGAATCATGGCTACGAGATTTTATAAACTATAACCCACTTGATTTGAGTTGGTTAATTGTGTTGCATTACGATACACTTTTCAAAACAAGGTTTTTAATAAGGTATTTCAACATGTAAAATGAGCCATGAATCCGATACTCTCACAAAACCTATGTGCTCGCCAGCATTTCATTGCTGACTTTGTTTTTACATATGTTTCAGGTGGTGTTGAATGATGTTGATTGCTAGGATGCATGTTCACATAGGATCTGGACGAGGCCTTAGTGACATAATAACAATGATAGTCGATGTGTAACTTGTTTGTTTTGGTTTTAAGATAATGATAATGTAAATATTCTAATAAAACGAAACTTTTTGTATCCATGGTTGTGAAACAATGATTCTACCACTCCACTCCCCGACGTTTTCGCCGTGGTCGGGGTGTGACATTTGTCTAGCTTGTTATTGGGTATGACCCGACTTGGATCATAACGTACTACCCACATCAATTTAATATGTGTCTTGGGCATACAGAGTCTAACAATCTCCCACTTGCACAAGATACATAGAAGATTGATGCAAGTAGTAAATAACGCCTAACAACGGTTTACTACCCCTAATACGTATGACGAAGTGACATTCAATAACATCATCCCCTTCAAGTCCCTTACTTGAACATGATTTAGGTGAATCTATCATTTATCCCTTTGTTGCAGATGTCATGTCAAATCCAGATACATAGTGTGATCATTCTCTGTTGATTTAACTTTAGCAGGCCTTAGACATCTTACTCTCAATGAATAAGAGGAACAAATCCCTTCTTGACTACATACGTCTCTCACAATCACCTCGTACCACACCTGAGCTTAGCCTTATGTACTGTCTAATTACAGACAGCGAAGGACTAAGTCAAGGTATAATATTTGGTGAATATCAAGATGCAATATGTATCTCAGGTCAGAGGATACTATGATATTCGCCTTTGCTCAAATTTACTTATGATCAATTACAAATGATTCCATGCAGTAACATTTGAGAGCGGGCCAGTCCAATATTTGTTTCCCATAAATATCTATGAACTTTGGCAGCAACACTTTGCTCTATATTCATACCTAATGAATATCCACCAATCCAAGTTCATAATAGTCTCACATTCATATTTGTTCCCACAAGTATGATCGACAACGGACATTTAGAATAATTAATTTATTCACGGATTTAATGTGACACCTGTGCCTCTGTCACCATCAAACAAATACCAAATTTATGAAATATTGCGTTTCATACTTGGGATTTGTAAAAATATGTGTATCTTGTGCACATATCAATTCATGTTCGATATAACCAGTTTAATGCAACAAACACTCTGGAATAGTGACATAGGCTTAATATACCTTAAATAACCTTTACATAATTTAGAAATAAGTTTTGGAGGGTTTGGTATGCCGAAATCAAATTTATTCGCTTACAGGGACTAATTTCGACAAACAGCGAAAGTATGTTGATTCGTACTGTAACGAACATTTTGGAACTTGATCATAAGTTAAATATGCCATAAATATCCTTTACATAGCTTAGAAATAGGCTTTGAGGTGTTTGGTGCGCTAAAATAAACTTTCTTGATCAATAGGGACTAAAAGCGTCAAAAAGTGCATAAGTTTGCATTTTCGCGCATATCTTACGTTCTGAATACATCCGGACGTCCAAAAATTTTTGAAATCATTAAAATATTTTATTTTACTGATTGGCTTGATAAAAATCCATTCGTCGCGTAATTTGGATCGTTTTTCGCGTTTGTTCGTGTTTCGTCGTAATTAACCGAATAACGTAACCGTACGGCCAAACGAACCGACATCCGGGATATTTTTGCGCCTTGAAAATGGGTTAACGGGGTTTAAACGCATCAAAACAAGCCTTAAACATGCGCAGGGACCATTTCTACCATTTTGGCAAACTTTCTGGGAACTGGCACATGGTGGCGCAGCGCCACCACCACATGGCTCTGCCGTGGCACGACGCGACGACCTCATCTGGGCAGAAATTTAATTTTTAGCAATGGCAGGTTATTTTCAGAACTTAACATGAAGTTTAGGGGCTATTTTGTAACATTTGCAATACCATTTGATGGTTTTGGGGAACCCCTAGTATTCCAAAACCTTGTGCCCACTTGGACGGTCCAGATTAATGCTCGTTTATCCAGGAACGATCTTAACGGTTCTTGGTTTTCTATAAATACCCAACCCCCACCTCCATTTTCACTCACATTTGATTCTGAAATTTCTCTAAGTTGATGTGATTATCACTTCATACCTGAGAATATTTGGAATCAAACCTCCATTCTTGGACCTTTTGTAAGTATTCTTTCGTTCTTTTATGAGTTTTTAGTAATGAAAGTCAAACTGTGTTTGACTTTCTGCATTGACCAGTTTATGGTCAACACGAAGTTCGTTTGAACTTCGCAACGTGAGCATAATCACGATGGTTATAGTCCCTTGTGACTATACCTACTGATTATCATGTTATCTAGGTATAGTGACGAGTCGTAGTTTCGGTCAAAATGCGTATTCTTGCGTATTTTGCAACCAAACTACTTTTAGGTATCAAAACCATTTTTTTTATACAAAACCTGTTTTCAAATCTCGTTAAACATGTTTTAACATGTTTAGCTCATCACTTTAGGTTTAGTGCTTATATAGGGTCCTAAAGGTAAACGGTCTAAACAACCGCTTAGACTTTCGAACCCGACCCGTTTGGTCGATCATTAGGATCCGACCAAACACATTAGGTGACAAAGTTGTATAGGGAATAACCTTCCGATGTTATACCTTATGGTCACTTCATTTAGTTAGTTGTATGATAGGTAGTTTATATGCCTTATGAAAATGACCAAAACGCCCTTTTTACGCATAAATTCATTTTAACCATATATAACCTAAATTTTGACATCTAAACTGATTAGGTAACATTATTAGACATGTTAAGGCAGATAATACTTTTCATAGGACTAGTTAGGCGATCCGAACTTGTTTTACGCGAACGACGCGTTAAAGTAGCGTAAGCTACCTAAACGGGTCGTAATGGGACGTAAACACTTAGGTTAGGTTTCCTTTTAGAATGTAGGCCTTGTTAAACCACATTACATGAGTTCCTATTCTCATTTGGTTTACGAAACCTCATTCTATCCGATCTCTCAATTTAGGTCCGGTTATTAACATAGTTACCTATATTAGGTGCCGTTTGATTTCCGTGATCCCTCTAGCTTTGCTTGGTTGTTAGTCAAGACTTCTAAGCATCCTCAAGTGAGTACATAGCCCCCTCTTTTACTGTTTTCAAACTGTTTTGGGGTGGAACACATGTGCCTACTTGTTACTTTCATGTTTTCTTGATTTATATCATAGACTTGCTATGTTCATTAGTACGCGTATAGTACATGATTTCATTATGTTTTACTATGTATGTTCACTTAACATGCTAGCCCATTGTTTTACATTTTGAACTGTTTGAACCATTTGTAACCGTTTGATTTATGAGAACCATTGGTATCCGTTTGATGTATGTGAACCATTTGTAACCGTTTTATTTATGTGAACCGTTTGTAACCGTTTGATTTATGTGAACCGTTTGTAACCGTTTGATTTATGTGAACCGTTTGTAACTGTTTGAACCGTTTGGTTAGGGAAGTGATTAGGTAACGGGGCGGGTGTAATGTGTTAAAAGCAGGGTGGATACGCCGCTGGTACTTCCTATATATAAGTGCTTTTAACACATTATATGTCGTTGCGTTATCTAGATCACTTGGGTAAACGATTTTGAAACGATGTCACACAACGATGTTTTCTGAATAATATAAACCATAAGAGTTTTATTAACGAGTTTTTACGAGATGTTTTACAATTTGATTTAATAAAACAAATGTTTTGGAGTTAAGAATCATGGCTACGAGATTTTATAAATTATAACCAACTTGATTTGAGTTGGTTAATTATGTTGCAATACTATACTTTTCAAAATAAGTTTTTTTTAAATAACTATTGCAACATGTAAAACGAGCCATGAATCCGACACTCATATAAAACCGATGTACTCGCCGGCATTTTTATGCTGACGTATTTTCACGTGTGTTTCAGGTACCATAGTTGGTGATATTTGATGATGATATTGATGCATGCTCACATAGGAACGGACGAGGCCTTAGTGACTTAATAACAATGAAAGTTGATTTGTTCATGTTTTGTTTCTAGTTTCAATGTAATGTAATACATTTAATTCAATAAAACGAAACTGTTTAAATCCATGGTTGTGAAACAATGATTCTGTTACAACACTCCCCGATGTTTCCGCCACGTTCTGTTGTTTTACGTGGTTGGGGTGTGACAGAAAAGTTGGTATCAGAGCCAATGGTTATAGGGAATTAGGTTATTAGTAATGCTTTGACCTAGACTATAACCTTCCTAGGACCCTAACACAAGTTATCTTGTGTTTAGATTTTAAAACAATACCGTCACTTGTCCTTAGGTGACAACCACAATAAGAACACAAATTTCAAATCCACTTTGAAAACTAATCATCTGTTCTAGGATGATTGGTTACTAGGTTTTGAACCTTCTCAGTTTTCAAAATCTCGGGTCTAAATAATGTGAACACGTGCAAACTGGAAGGATGGGTGCCTGTACCCTGAACTTTCTGTCTAAGGCTAGAGTGTTCATACAAATCCGCAGTATCGGACCAGTCACTCTTACCTGGGAACTCTTGGGGTGAGTGTCCACTTATAGGCAAGCATGTCGTCGCGATACATTATGAGGACCTATTTACTTTGATTCAGCCTTTGTGTGTCATTTGTTTGCTTCATGGTTCGAACAAATGACCATCACCCATGCTTTTTGATCGGTAATTGTAACATCCTATTCTTACCCAATGCCGTTTCACTTGTTTCCTCTCTTGTTTCCCCTTTTAGAATGCCTCCACGACGCGACAATCAGGTGCCTAATGAAGAACTGGCAGCCATCATTATGCAGCAGATGGCTGCTACAATCCCAAACATCGTTGCTCAATGTAACCAAGCTCTCAACAATAATAATGCCCCCTGCAATTTCAAGATGTTCAACTCAGCTAAGCCATCAAAGTTTTCTAGGACTCAAGGAGCGACTGCACTTCTGCAATGGTTCGAGATTTTAGAGAGCACCTTCAGACATGTTCAGTGTCCAAACGAGCGACAGGTAGAATTCGCATCGAGTGTTTTCGAGAAACGAGCATTAACATGGTGGAATGGTGTGATGAGAGATAGGGGTGCTGAGGTGGCACTGGCTTAAACCTGGGAAGAGCTTCGAGCTCTAATGATGAGGGAATTATGTCCTCGTCACGAGATCAGGGCCTTGCAAAGGGAATTCGACGATCTTAAGCAAGATAGCGGTGAGCATCGATGTCACACCCCCAAAATCCACACGCGGAGTATCACCGCTTGGAGGCGTGACTGACCAGGATCAAGCCACCAATCATATAGAACGATGTATAAAGTAAAAGTAATTGCAATTTAACCCAACCAATCCATATGAAAGGTGTTCCAAAACATAAATATGTTATCACTGTATAGCGGAAGCGTATAATTAAACCCAACATAATAAAGTATGAAATGTCATAATGTCTAATCAAGTATTCACGATCCTTGTCCACAACGACTGCGCCTCCCGTGCAAACTCCATAAGTACCTAAGGTCCTGCAAGGCATGTAACAGAGGATCAACAACTAGTTGAGCGAGTTCACAGAAAGTAAATGCTTATTAGTAAGTTCGTATGTAACATGTGGCTCTACTGGGCCGATAGTACGTTCTATTGGTGGGGGCTTCCCATGTTGTATATTCACTAGACTAGTTGTATCCTTAAGTATCCTTCCCAATCCGAGGATAGTAATAAGTATGAGTATATGTATAAGTGTCCTTCCCAACCGAGGACAGTACGTATCGAGTACGTAGGTTTAGCGCTGGTGTCCTTCCCCATCCGAGGACATTAGTACCTAGGATTTTTGTATGTGTTAACACTAGTATCCTTCCCAAACCGAGGATAGTACGTATGTTATACGTAGATTTTGGCACACGCATCCTTCCCAATCCGAGGACCGTGGTAAGTAGTCTAGTAGTGATGTGAGTACAAGCAATCATTCAATCCCATTCCCAACCCACCTGGGGAATCCCATGCCTTGGTAAGAGTGTGAACTCACCTTGGTTTGCTCGGTATGCTAAGTATGCGCTCAAAGTAAATCAATCACGTCCGAGATGATGGTTTGATCGCACAAGGGTTTCCGGTGGGTTCTAGGTTGCCGTCACACAGTAGAGAGTCCTCTAGGGTTTCAGATTACTCAAACATATGAAACAGGAGGTTGGTTCACGTAATAATATGAGAGTTTACGTACTGGGCCCAAGCTGGGCTTTTGGCGAATCTGGGCCGGCGAAACAGTCTGTTTCGTCGAGTTCGGTCTTGGCGAAACAGGTTTGTTTCGTTGAGTATGTTCATGGCAATCACAACTCTGATTCGTCGAGCATTACGTGATTTAACAAGTGTTTTATAATAATTCTAATACTATCTTATACAACAACAAGTAGTCACATGTATGCACAATGATAACACGTTTCATTAAAACACAACGTATACAATTACAAGTCCAACAAGTCAACCAACTAAACAGTCAAAGTCAACGTGCAATAAATGTGAAAATGGAAGTCGGAAACTCAAGTTGTCACATTATCCCCAACTTGAAAGAAATTTCGTCCCGAAATTTAGCATGCGGTTACTGAGGAAGCTAGGTAAGTTGTATTGTTCACTGGTTTTCCTGGGGTGTCACATCATCCCCCCGTTGATTTGGAATTTCGTCCCGAAATTCTGCAGTAGTAGCTTCAGCCTCAGTAGTAGTTGCATTGGTTCCGAATAACTGGGGATATTTGAGTTCCATTTGATCTTCTCGTTCCCAGGTATACTCTGGGCCGCGGCGGGAGTTCCAACGAACTCGTACAAGAGGGATTCTCGTGTTCTTGAGGACCTTAACATCCCGGTCCGTGATTTCAACAGGTTCCTCGACGAACTATGTGGGTCTCATCTGACGTACACTTCTTCAGATTCGACACGTGAAAGACGTTGTGAACTGCACTGAGTTCAGGTGGTAAGTTCAGTCTGTAGGCCACTTTGCCTATTTTCTCTGTGACTTCGAAAGGTCCGACATAACGCGGATTGAGCTTGCCTCGTTTGCCAAAACGAACCACACCCTTCCAGGGTGAAACTTTAAGTAGTGCTCGATCCCCAACCTGGAATTCGAGTAGTTTCCTGTCTTTATCAGTGTATGCTTTCTGACGGTCACGAGCTGCCGCCATGCGTTGTCGTATCTGAGCAATCTTTTCTGTAGTATCAACTACCATTTCTGGACCTGTGATTTGACTATCTCCCACCTCTGCCCAACAGAGAGGTGACCGGCATTTACGCCCGTACAATGCCTCGAATGGAGCAGCTTTAATGCTGGTGTGGTAGCTGTTATTGTATGAAAATTCCACAAGTGGCAGATGTTTTTCCCAACCATTGCCAAAGTCAATTACGCACGCCCGAAGCATGTCTTCTAGAGTTTGAATAGTGCGCTCAGACTGCCCATCGGTCTGAGGATGATACGCCGTGCTCATGTCTAACCGAGAGCCAAAAGATTTATGCATTGCTTGCCACAGTTCTGAAGTAAAACGTGCGTCACGATCAGAGATGATGGAGGTGGGCACCCCGTGCCTCGAGACCACTTCTTTTAAGTAAATGTCTGCTAAGGTAGAGAACTTGTCTGTTTCTTTGATAGCCAAGAAGTGAGCAGACTTTGTGAGTCGATCCACGATCACCCAAATAGTATCATTTCCGCGCTAAGATCTAGGTAGGCCAGTAACAAAATCCATGGAAATTTGCTCCCATTTCCATTGTGGTATCTCAGGTTGTTGGAGTGGTCCTGACGGTTTCTGATATTCTGCCTTGACTCTCGCACAAGTCAAACATTTGCTAACATATGTGGCTATGTGGGCCTTCATGCTAGGCCACCAGTAAGTAGTTTTGATATCGTGGTACATTTTATCCGCACCAGGATGTACCGAGTAGCGAGACTTATGAGCTTCATCCATTACTAGCTCACGTAAGTTGCCATAAAGTGGAACCCAAATGCGTCCTGTGACGTAGTAAGCACCATCTTCCTTTTGTTCTAAACGTTGTCTTGAGCCACGTAGGGCTTCAGCCCGGACATTTTCTGGTTTCAATGCTTCTACCTGAGCATCTCGTATCTGAGAAGGAAGACTAGACTGTATAGTGAGTTGTAAAGCTCGCACGCGCTTAGGCGCGGTGTCCTTTCGACTGAGGGCGTCAGCCACAACATTGGCTTTGCCCGGGTGGTACCTGATTGAGCATTCGTAGTCGTTTAGCAGTTCGACCCATCGTCGCTGTCGCATATTCAGTTCCTTCTGTTTGAATATATGTTCGAGGCTTCTGTGGTCAGTGTAGATAGCACATTTGGTGCCGTACATGTAGTGTCGCCATATCTTAAGTGCAAAAACAACCGCTCCCAACTCTAAATCGTGTGTTGTGTAATTCCGTTCGTGAATCTTAAGTTGGCGCGAAGCATAAGCAATGACTTTATCCCTTTGCATCAATACACATCCAAGACCTTGGATAGATGCGTCGCAGTAGACTACGAAATCATCCGTGCCTTCAGGCAATGAGAGGATAGGTGCGCTACAGAGTCTATCCTTTAAGTGTTGGAACGCTGTTTCTTGTGTATTACCCCAACGGTAAACAACACCCTTCTGTGTCAGTAGTGTAAGCGGCTGAGCAATCTTTGAGAAGTCTTTGATGAACCGTCTGTAATAACCCGCCAAACCCAAGAATTGGCGTATTTCTGTTGGTGTGCGAGGTGCAGGCCAGTTCTTGATCGAATCCACCTTGGATGGATCGACATGAATCCCATCCTTGTTTACCACGTGGCCTAAGAAGTGGACTTCACGAAGCCAGAAGTCGCATTTTGAAAACTTAGCGTATAGCTGTTCCGTTCGAAGAAGTTCCAAAATAAGTCGTAAGTGCTGCTCGTGTTCCTCCTGATTCTTCGAGTAGATCAGGATGTCGTCGATGAAAACAATGACGAACTTATCGAGGTAAGGTTTGCAAACCCTGTTTATAAGATCCATGAAAACCGCAGGCGCGTTCGTCAACCCGAAAGGCATGACCAGAAACTCGTAGTGACCGTAGCGTGTTCTGAACGCTGTTTTGGAGACGTCCTCATCCCGGACTCTCAGTTGATGATACCCCGACCTTAGATCAATCTTCGAGTAATAGCTCGACCCTTGCAGCTGGTCGAATAAATCGTCGATGCGTGGAAGAGGATAGCGATTCTTCACAGTCACCTTGTTCAACTCACGGTAGTCTATACACATGCGGAAGGTACCGTCCTTCTTCTTTACAAATAGTACTGGAGCTCCCCAAGGCGAAGAGCTAGGACGTATGAAACCCTTTTCCAAGAGTTCTTGCAGTTGCTTAGACAGTTCTTCCAGTTCGGTTGGAGCTAAACGATAAGGTGCTCGAGCTATGGGTGCTGCTCCTGGAGCGAGCTCGATCTGAAATTCGACTTGACGATGAGGCGGTAACCCAGGTAATTCCTCAGGAAACACTTGCGGAAAGTCACGTACTACAGGAATATCTTCAATCTTTTTCTCTTTCTTCGAGGTATCTGTAACGAGTGCTAATATAGCAGTGTGCCCCTTGCGCAAACACTTCTGAGCCTTCAAAAAGGAGATGATGCCACTCACGACACCACTCTTGTCGCCTTGAACTTCGAGAGGTTCTCTACCAGAACGGGGAATACGAATGATCTTCTCCTTGCATAGGATCTCTGCTTGCTGTTGGGATAACCAATCTATACCAATGACGATGTCGAAACTACTCAGAGTTATAGGAATGAGATCAATAGAGAAAGTCTGACCAGCGAGGATAAGATTACAACCCTGAACTATGTGTGTGGCCTCTAAACTTTTACCGTTAGCTAACTCTACGACATGTTTGGTGTTCAAAAGTGTTGGTGCGCGTTTAAGCATTTGGCTAACTTTCAGAGACATATAACTGGTATCCGCACCCGAATCAAATAGTACAATAACATAAAAGTCGTCAAGAAGAAACTTACCCATAACCACGTTGGGATCATTCCTGGCATCACCCTGCCCAATCACGAATACTCGTCCCCTAGCGACGTTGTTCCCATCATTGTTGTTTCCCCCGTTGTTGTTCCCATTGCCCTGGTTGTTGTTGTTGTTCTGGTTTCGGTTCAGCTGAGGGCAATGTCTTTTGTAGTGACCTTCAGCGCCACACTGAAAACATCCCTTATTGCCCTGTTGTTGATTCTGCTGTGCTTGCTGCTGCTGCTGATTTTGATTTACAGGTCGTGGGCTCCTACAATCCTTGGCCTCATGGCCCACCCTGAAACACCTTTGACAACGGACCTTGTTACACTGGCCACTGTGGTGCCTGTTGCAGTTGTTGCACCTTGGGAGGTTCCCTCGATAACCACCCTGCTTGTGACTACCCGAAGATTGCTGGCTAGGGCTCTGATAATTGTCAGTCTTTCGCTGCTGAACTTGGGACTGAACTGAAGCTGAACCTTTGCTGGAATCCCCCTCCCATTTTCTCTTGTTGTCACTGGGAGTAGCAGGAGTAACTGAAGTAGTAGCGGTAGTTGTAGCGTTGATGCGTTTAGGAAACCTGTTCTGCTCCACCGCTTGATCAGTGAGACGGTGAGCCAATTGAACAACCTACTGGTAGGTGGCATGATTGGCGGAAGTCACATGGCTTTGGATCTCTGGCACCAGACCCTTAAGATAAAGTTCGATACGCTTGTCCACCAAAGTAGGACACAGTAATGCAAGCTCATTCGATCTCTTTGTATACGCCTCAATTTCAGACCCTGTCATCTTGAGGTTGAAGAACTCAACTTCCAGCTTATGTATGTCATCACGACTGCAATATTCTTCCTTGATCATCTCTTTGAAATTGTTCCATGGGGTGGCGTTAGCAGCAACCAACCCCAGTATTTGGACCTGTGCTTTCCACCATGTGAGAGCTAAACCCTCGAGAGTACCGGTAGCATATTTCACCCTGCGTGCCTCAGGGCATTCACACATTTCGAACACAGACTCTAGCTTCTCGAACCAATGGAGAAGGCCTACGGCTCCTTCAGTGCCGCTGAAAGTAGTTGGACGACAGTCCATGAAAGTCTTGAAAGTGCAAACAGGTGGATGACCTCCTGCTTGTGCGTAAGAGTTAGGATAAGATAAAACACGAGAGTTGGTTTAGGAATGTAGGATCTAAGGATCCTAGTGTGAGTTGTAACTGCAGGGTATACCTCCTGCTTGTGCGGCTGCAACTGCCGCAGTAACTCGTTCGTTAATGAGGGCCGTCAACTGGTCCTGGGTCATGTTGATACGTCCAGACATGATCTTCATAGTAAAGATAACGTAAGTGAGATAGGTTCGCGAATAGTGCGATGACAGAAGAGAGTAAGCACACAAGTGTTCTCAGGCAACAACAATTAGTGAGCAATGTAATCTAAGCATACCACGAGCAAAGTTCTATGTAGTTCTAGCATGTAGGCAATAAACATAAACCTTATTACCTAGGATGTTGAGTCTTGCACATGGAGCGAAGAGTCGTTGTGGATCGTTGAGAGCACTGTTCTGGTTATAGTCTGGTTTTAACAAAACCCGTTTTCCCTTTATTAAAACCGAGTTCTCTATAACCAATGGCTCTGATACCAATCTGTCACACCCCCAAAATCCACACGCGGAGTATCACCGCTTGGAGGCGTGACTGACCAGGATCAAGCCACCAATCATATAGAACGATGTATAAAGTAAAAGTAATTGCAATTTAACCCAACCAATCCATATGAAAGGTGTTCCAAAACAAAAATATGTTATCACTGTATAGCGGAAGCGTATAATTAAACCCAACATAATAAAGTATGAAATGTCATAATGTCTAATCAAGTATTCACGATCCTTGTCCACAACGACTGCGCCTCCCGTGCAAACTCCATAAGTACCTAAGGTCCTGCAAGGCATGTAACAGAGGATCAACAACTAGTTGAGCGAGTTCACAGAAAGTAAATGCGTATTAGTAAGTTCGTATGTAACATGTGGCTCTACTAGGCCGATAGCGTGACAACTCGAGTTTCCGACTTCCATTTTCACATTTATTGCACGTTGACTTTGACTGTTTAGTTGGTTGACTTGTTGGACTTGTAATTGTATACGTTGTGTTTTAATGAAACGTGTTATCATTGTGCATACATGTGACTACTTGTTGTTGTATAAGATAGTATTAGAATTATTATAAAACACTTGTTAAATCACGTAATGCTCGACGAATCAGAGTTGTGATTGCCATGAACATACTCGACGAAACAAACCTGTTTCGCCAAGACCGAACTCGACGAAACAGACTGTTTCGCCGGCCCAGATTCGCCAAAAGCCCAGCTTGGGCCCAGTACGTAAACTCTCATATTATTACGTGAACCAACCTCCTGTTTCATATGTTTGAGTAATCTGAAACCCTAGAGGACTCTCTACTGTGTGACGGCAACCTAGAACCCACCGGAAACCCTTGTGCGATCAAACCATCATCTCGGACGTGATTGATTTACTTTGAGCGCATACTTAGCATACCGAGCAAACCAAGGTGAGTTCACACTCTTACCAAGGCATGGGATTCCCCAGGTGGGTTGGGAATGGGATTGAATGATTGCTTGTACTCACATCACTACTAGACTACTTACCACGGTCCTCGGATTGGGAAGGATGCCTGTGCCAAAATCTACGTATAACATACGTACTATCCTCGGTTTGGGAAGGATACTAGTGTTAACACATACAAAAATCCTAGGTACTAATGTCCTCGGATGGGGAAGGACACCAGCGCTAAACCTACGTACTCGATACGTACTGTCCTCGGTTGGGAAGGACACTTATACATATACTCATACTTATTACTATCCTCGGATTGGGAAGGATACTTAAGGATACAACTAGTCTAGTGAATATACAACATGGGAAGCCCCCACCAATAGAACGTACTATCTGTCACACCCCCAAAATCCACACGCGGAGTATCACCGCTTGGAGGCGTGACTGACCAGGATCAAGCCACCAATCATATAGAACGATGTATAAAGTAAAAGTAATTGCAATTTAACCCAACCAATCCATATGAAAGGTGTTCCAAAACATAAATATGTTATCACTGTATAGCGGAAGCGTATAATTAAACCCAACATAATAAAGTATGAAATGTCATAATGTCTAATCAAGTATTCACGATCCTTGTCCACAACGACTGCGCCTCCCGTGCAAACTCCATAAGTACCTAAGGTCCTGCAAGGCATGTAACAGAGGATCAACAACTAGTTGAGCGAGTTCACAGAAAGTAAATGCGTATTAGTAAGTTCGTATGTAACATGTGGCTCTACTGGGCCGATAGTACGTTCTATTGGTGGGGGCTTCCCATGTTGTATATTCACTAGAATAGTTGTATCCTTAAGTATCCTTCCCAGTCCGAGGATAGTAATAAGTATGAGTATATGTATAAGTGTCCTTCCCAACCGAGGACAGTACGTATCGAGTACGTAGGTTTAGCGCTGGTGTCCTTCCCCATCCGAGGACATTAGTACCTAGGATTTTTGTATGTGTTAACACTAGTATCCTTCCCAAACCGAGGATAGTACGTATGTTATACGTAGATTTTGGCACAGGCATCCTTCCCAATCCGAGGACCGTGGTAAGTAGTCTAGTAGTGATGTGAGTACAAGCAATCATTCAATCCCATTCCCAACCCACCTGGGGAATCCCATGCCTTGGTAAGAGTGTGAACTCACCTTGGTTTGCTCAGTATGCTAAGTATGCGCTCAAAGTAAATCAATCACGTCCGAGATGATGGTTTGATCGCACAAGGGTTTCCGGTGGGTTCTAGGTTGCCGTCACACAGTAGAGAGTCCTCTAGGGTTTCAGATTACTCAAACATATGAAACCGGAGGTTGGTTCACGTAATAATATGAGAGTTTACGTACTGGGCCCAAGCAGGGCTTTTGGCGAATCTGGGCCGGCGAAACAGTCTGTTTCGTCGAGTTCGGTCTTGGCGAAACAGGTTTGTTTCGTCGAGTATGTTCATGGCAATCACAACTCTGATTCGTCGAGCATTACGTGATTTAACAAGTGTTTTATAATAATTCTAATACTATCTTATACAACAACAAGTAGTCACATGTATGCACAATGATAACACGTTTCATTAAAATACAACGTATACAATTACAAGTCCAACAAGTCAACCAACTAAACAGTCAAAGTCAACGTGCAATAAATGTGAAAATGGAAGTCGGAAACTCGAGTTGTCACATTATCCCCAACTTAAAAGAAATTTCGTCCCGAAATTTAGCATGCGGTTACTGAGGAAGCTAGGTAAGTTGTATTGTTCACTGGTTTTCCTGGGGTGTCACAATCGAGCCTACACCGACCGTTATGAGGAGTTAAGTCTGTTATGCCCAAATATGGTCACGCCTTTGGATAAGGCAATCGGAAACTACATTGATGGCCTCCCTGACTCAGCACAAGACGTTGTGACTAGCAGTAATCCCACTACAGTTAGGCAGGCCATTGAGCTATCTGCTACCTTGATTGAATCTCATATCAGGAAAGGTAAACTTTTCCGAAAGGGTGAAAAGAAACCAATCGAGGAATCAAAACCCAAGGATGAACAGACTGGATCCTCCAAGAAGTCAAAGAAGCGAAAGGCTTCCCAGAACTTCACTGTGGTTGCTCACAATGATCAAGCTGCCCCCAACCTACCAGCTCAACTCCCTGCTAGGAAGCCATACACCGGAACTGCACCCTTGTGCAACCAATGTAACCTTCATCATCATGCTAGTGTGAAGTGCTGCAAATGCCAAATTTGTGGACTTGTAGGTCATACAGCAAGAGTTTGCTGAGCTGCAGTTGTACCAAATCAAGCTGACAATAATCCGGCTCAAGCTCATTTTCCACCAGGTTCTTGCTACAACTGTGGTGAGATGGGCCATTTACGAAAGAATTGCCCAAAGCCTGCTAATGCGAATCCGACGCGGGGATGAGCATCTGACCGGTTGGAAGACAACGCTGCTTAGAAATTAATCAAGCCTTGTGTATTATTTTCTTTTGTTGTCATGGTTTGTGACACAGTTTTGGTTGTTTATAAATAAATATTTTATTTACATTACAATGTATTTATGCGGTTGCATGTACAAACAACATATCCCCTACGATACCGACAATCAAGGAACCGTATTCCTTGAAGAACAGACTACCCCTAAAATTCTTCCATTTTATGATCTCTTGCATTTTCCACAAAAATCCTAAGTATCCGTTTCTTCCAAGGAAACGAAGTACACGGCGCAAGTTACAACTCTGGATGAATACCCAAAGTACCACTATGAATCCTTAATAGGGTACCTATGGGTAATTCCGTAAGTCCTAAATTGTTGTGTACCTTAATTCTAATATTGTGTTTCCTTGAAAACGAAATCGAATTTTTGGTGGATCATCCTATCTTTTTAGATAGATTCTTGAGGACGTTGAAGTCCATCGACTGGGTTCCTGGTGTACCTTGAATACCCATGTTCAATCAACAACAAATTAATCACAATTAAGAAACTGATAACAAATTAATAACCAAGAAAACAATTGTGTGCTTAGGTGTTTATGTCTGACATAATTAAAGTTATCTCAAGATTGTTCCATAAATTCTATCCCCTTCACATTACAAAATAAACTGTGCGGATTGTGTAAGGAATTACGTAATTATGGATGCATACATAATTATGGAATTTAATGCGCAGAAATCACAGCAAGTTTTGTCATGAGTTAACCCTGTTCATTTCCATTTCTGAAGAATATCCATTGAGGAAAATGACTCATTCCGTTCATTTTCGTTTCTGAAGAATATCCATCGAGGGAAATGAATATACCTGATTATTCCTTCATTTCCATTTCTGAAGAATATCCATTGAGGAAAATGACTCATTCCGTTCATTTTCGTTTCTGAAGAATATCCATTGAGGGAAATGAATATCCTTGATTATTCCTTCATTTCCATTTCTGAAGAATACCCATTGAGGAAAATGACGCATTCCGTTCATTTTCGTTTCTGAAGAATATCCATCGAAGGAAATGAATATCCCTGATTATTCCTTCATTTCCATTTCTAAAGAATATCCATTGAGGAAAATGACTCATTCCGTTCATTTTCGTTTCTGAAGAATATCCATCAAGGGAAATGAATATCCTTGATTATTCCTTCATTTCCATTTCTAAAAAATATCCATTGAGGAAAATGACTCATTCCGTTCATTTTCATTTCTGAAGAATATCCATCGAGGGAAATGAATATCCTAGATTATTCCTTCATTTCCATTTCTGAAGAATACTCATTGAGGAAAATGACTCATTCCGTTCATTTTTTTTCTAAAGAATATCCATCGGGGGAAATGAATATCCCTGATTATTCCTTCATTTTCGTTTCTGAAGAATATCCATCGAGTGGAAATGAATATCCTTGATTATTCCTTCATTTCCATTTCTGAAGAATATCCATTGAGGAAAATGACTCATTCCGTTCATTTTCGTTTCTGAAGAATATCCATCGAGGGGAAATGAATACCCTTGATTATTTCTTCATTTCCATTCTGAAGAATACCCATTGAGGGAAAATGACTCTGTCCGTTCATTTTCGTTTCTGAAGAATGTCCGTTGAGAGAAATGACAGGATTATGCCTTGAGTATCTTTGATGGGTTACTCTACGCAAATAGATAAACACCCTAGATTCCATGCAAGACAATTATTTAACACAAGGTCACAGGCAAACTCCTACGAATAAATTTCGGGATGAAATTTCCTAAAGTAGGGGAGACTGTGACACCTGTGCCTCTGCGACCATCAAAAAAATACCAAATTTATGAAATATTGCAATTCATACTTGGGATTTGTAAAAATATGTGTATCTTGTGCACATATCAATTCATGTTCAATTTCGAGCTTTAAATCGCTTTCTTGAAGGTTATACGCGATCTAATGCGTAAATATAACCAGTTTAATGCAACAAACACTCCGAAATAGTGAAATAGGCTTAACATACCTTAAATAATCTTTACATAACTTAGAAATAAGTTTTGGAGGGTTTGGTATGCCGAAATCAAGTTTCTTCGCTTACAGGGACTAATCTCAACAAACTGCGAAAGTATGTTGATTAGTACTGTAACGGACATTCCGGAACTTGATCATAAGTTAAATATGCCCTAAATATCCTTTACATAGCTTATAAATAGGCTTTGAGTTGTTTGGTGCGCTAAAATAATCTTTCTTGATCAATAGGGACTAAAAGCGTCAAAAAGTGCATAAGTTTATGAAATCAAAAATTTATCTTACGTTCTGAAAAACATCCGGACATCCAAAAATTTATGAAATCATTAAAATATTTTATTTTAGTGATTGGCTTGATAAAAATCCATTCGTCACGTAATTTGGATCGTTTTTCGCGTTCGTTCGTGTTTCGTCGTAATTAACCGAATAACGCAACCGTACGGCCAAACGAACCAACATCTGGGATATTTTTGAGCATGTTTCATGTTGCCTATACTTAAACTTCACTATTGAGCCTTGAAAATGGGTTAACGGGGTTTAAACGCGTTAAAACATGCCTTAAACATGTGCAGGGACCATTTCTGCCATTTTGGCAAACTTTCTGGGAACTGGCACATGGTGGCACTGCGCCACCACCACATGGCTCTGCCGTGGCACGACGCCACAGCCTCATTTGGGCAAAAATTTAATTTTCAGCAATGGCAGGTTATTTTCAGCACTTAACTTGAAGTTTAGGGGTTATTTTGTAACATTTTCAATACCATTTGATGGTTTTGGGGCACCCCTAGTATTCCAAAACCTTGTGCCCACTTGGACGGTCCAGATTGATGCTTGTTTATCAAGTAACGATCTTAACGGTTCTTGGTTTTCTATAAATACCCAACCCCCACCTCCATTTTCACTCACATTTGATTCTGAAATTTCTCTAAGTTGATGTGATTATCACTTCATACCTAAGAATATTTGGAATCAAACCTCCATTCTTGGACCTTTTGTAAGTATTCTTTCGTTCTTTTATGCGTTTTTAGTAATGAAAGTCAAAATGTGTTTGACTTTCTGCATTGACCAGTTTATGGTCAACACGAAGTTCGTTTGAACTTCGCAACGTGAGCGTAATCATGATGGTTATAGTCCCTTGTGACTATACCTACTAATTACCACGTTATTTAGGTATAGTGACGAGTCGTAGTTTCGGTCAAAATGCGTATTCTTGCGTATTTTGCAACCAAACTACTTTTAGGTATCAAAACCATTTGTTTTGATACCAAACCTGTTTTCAAACCTCGTTAAACATGTTTTAACATGTTTAGCTCATCACTTTAGGTTTAGTGCTTATATAGGTCATAAAGGTAAGCGGTCTAAACAACCGCTTAGACTTTCGAACCCTACCCGTTTGGTCGATCATTAGGATCCGACCAAACAAATTAGGTGACATAGTTGTATAGGGAATAACCTTCCGAGGTTATACCTTATGGTCACTTCGTTTAGTTAGTTGTATAATAGGTAGTTTATATGCCTTAGGAAAATGACCGAAATGCCCTTTTTACGCATTAATTCATTTTAAGCATATGTAACCTAAATTTTGACATCTAAACTGATTAGGTAACATTATTTGACATGTTAAGGCATATAATACTTATCATAGGACTAGTTAGGCGATCCGAACGCGTTTTACGCGAACGACGCGTTAAAGTAGCGTAAGCTACCTAAACGGGTCGTAATGGGTCGTAAGCACTTAGCTTAGGTTTCCTTTTAGAATGTAGTCCTTGTTAAACCACATTACATGAGTTCCTATACTCATTTGGTTTACGAAACCTCATTCTATCCGATCTCCCGATTTAGGTCCGGTTATTAACATAGTTACCTATATTAGGTGTCGTTTGATTTCCGGGATCCCTCTCGCTTTGCTTGGTTGTTAGAAACGAGCATTAACATGGTGGAATGTTGTGATGAGAGATAGGGGTGCTGAGGTAGTACTGGCTCAAACCTGGGAAGAGCTTCGAGCTCTAATGATGAGGGAATTCTGTCCTCGTGACGAGATCAGAGCCTTGGAAAGGGAATTCGATGATCTTAAGCAAGATAGCGGTGAGCATCGAGCCTACACGGACCTATATGAGGAGTTTAGTCTGTTATGCCCAAATGTGGTCATGCCTTTGGATAAAGCAATCGAAAAGTACATTGATGGCCACCCTGACTCAGTACAAGACATTGTGACTAGTAGTAATCCCACTACAGTTAGGCAGGCCATTGAGCTATCTGCTACCTTGACTGAATCTCAGATCAGGAAAGGTAAACTTTTCTGAAAGGGTGATAAGAAACCAATCGAGGAATCAAAACCCAAAGATGAATAGACTGGATCCTCCAAGAAGTCAAAGAAGCGAAAGGCTTCCTAGAACTTCGCTGTGGTTTCTCACAATGAACAAGCTGCCCCCAACCAACCAGCTCAACTCCCTACTAGGAAGCCATACAACGGAACTGCACCCTTGTGCAACCAATGTAACCTTCATCATCATGCTAGTGTGAAGTGCCACAAATGCCAAATTTGTGGACTTATAGGTCATACAGCAAGAGTTTGCCGAGCTGCAGTTGCACCAAATCAAGCTGACAACAATCCGGCTCAAGCTCGTTTTCCACCAGGTTCTTGCTACAACTATGGCGAGATGGGCCATTTTCGAAAGAATTGCCTAAAGCTTGCTAATGCGAATCCGGCACGGGGATGAGCATCTGATCGGTTGGAAGACAACGCTGCTTAGAAATTAATCAAGCCTTGTGTATTATTTTCTTTTGTTGTCATGGTTTGTGAGACAGTTGTTGTTGTTTATAAATAAATCTTTTATTTACATTACAATGTATTTATGTGGTTGCATGTACAAACAACATATCCCCTACGATACCGATAATCAAGGAACCGTATTCCTTGAAGAACAGACTACCCCCAAAATTCTTCCATTTTATGATCTCTTGCGTTTTCCAAAAAAATCCTAAGTACCCGTTTCTTCCAAGGAAACGAAGTACAAGGCGCAAGTTACAACTCTGGACGAATACCCAAAGTACCACTATAAATCCTTAATAGGGTACCTAAGGGTAATTCCGTAACTCCTAAATTGTTGTGTACCTTAATTCGAATATTGCATTTCCTTGAAAACGAAATTAAATTTTTGGTGGATCATCCTATCTTTTCAGATTGATTCTTGAGGACGTTGAAGTCCGTCGACTGGGTTCCTGGTGTACCTTGAATACCCATGTTCATTCGACAACAAATTAATCACAATTAATAAACTGATAACAAGTTAATAACCAAGAAAACAATTGTGTGCTTAAGGAAATGAATATCCCAGATTATTCCTTCATTTTCATTTCTGAAGAATATCCATTGAGGAAAATGACTCATTCCGTTCATTTTCGTTTCTAAAGAATATCCATCTAGGGAAATGAATATCCCTGATTATTCCTTCATTTTCGTTTCTGAAGAATATCCATAGAGGGGAAATGAATATCCTTGATTGTTCCTTCATTTCCATTTCTGAAGAATATCCATTGAGGAAAATGACTCATTCCGTTCATTTTTGTTTCTGAAGAATATCCATCGAGGGGAAATGAATATCCTTGATTATTCCTTCATTTCCATTCTGAACAATACCCATTGAGGGAAAATGACTCCGTCTGATCGTTTTCGTTTCTGAAGAATGTTCGTTGACAGAAATGACCGGATTATGCCTTGCGTATCTTTGATGGGTTACTCTACGCAAATAGATAAACACCCTAGATTCCATGCAAGACAATTATTTAACACAAGGTCACAGGCAGACTACTACGAATAAATTTCGGGACAAAATTTCCTAAAGTAGGGGAGACTGTGACACCTGTGCCTCTACGACCATCAAACAAATACGAAATTTATGAAATATTGCATTTCATACTTGGGATTTGTAAAAATATGTGTATCTTGTGCACATATCAATTCTTGTTCGATTTCGAGCTTTAAATCGCTTTCTGGAAGGTTATACGCGATCTAATGCGTAAATATAACCAGTTTAATGCAACAAACACTTCGGAACAGTGACATAGGCTTAACATACCTTAAATAACCTTTACATAACTTATAAATAAGTTTTGGACGGTTTGGTATGCCGAAATCAAGTTTATTCGCTTATAGGGACTAATTTCAACAAACTATGAATGTATGCCGATTCTTACTGTAACGAACATTCTGGAACTTGATCATAAGTTAAATATGCCCTAAATATCCTTTACATAGCTAAGAAATAGGCTTTGAGGTGTTTGGTGCGCTAAAATAAACTTTCTTGATCAATAGGGACTAAAAGCGTCAAAAAGTGCATAAGTTTGCATTTTCGCGCATATCTTACGTTCTGAATACACCCGAACATCCAAAAATTTATGAAATCATTAAAATATTTTATTTTAGTGATTGGCTTGATAAAAATCCATTCGTCGCGTAATTTGGATCATTTTTCGCGTTCGTTCGTGTTTCGTCGTAATTAACCGAATAACGCAACCATACGGCCAAACGAACTGACATCCGGGATATTTTTGAGCATGTTTCATGTTCCCTATACTTAAACTTCATTATTGAGCCTTGAAAATGGGTTAACGGGGTTTAAACGCATCAAATCAGGCCTTAAACATGTGCAGGGACCATTTCTACCATTTTGGCAAACTTTTTGGGAACTGGCACATGGTGGCGCTGCGCCACCACCACATGGCTCTACCATGGCGTGACGCAGAAATTTAATTTTCAGCAATGGCAGGTTATTTTCAGCACTTAACTTGAAGTTTAGGGGCTATTTTGTAACATTTGCAATACCATTTGATGGTTTTGGGGCACCCCTAGTATTCCAAAACCTTGTGCCCACTTGGACGGTCCAGATTGATGCTCGTTTATCGAGGAACAATCTTAACGGTTCTTGTTTTTCTATAAATACCCAACCCCCACCTCCATTTTCAATCACATTTGATTCTGAAATTTCTCTATGTTGATGTGATTATCACTTCATACCTGAGAATATTTGGAATCAAACCTCCATTCTTGGACCTTTTGTAAGTATTCTTTCATTCTTTTATGCGTTTTTAGTAACGAAAGTCAAACCGTGTTTGACTTTCTGCATTGACCAGTTTATGGTCAACACGAAGTTCGTTTGAACTTCGCAACGTCAGCGTAATCACAATGGTTATAGTCCCTTGTGACTATACCTACTGATTACAACGTTATTTAGGTATAGTGACGAGTCGTAGTTTCGGTCAAAATGCGTATTCTTGCGTATTTTGCAACCAAACTACTTTTAGGTATCAAAACCGTTTGTTATGATACCAAACCTGTTTTCAAACCTCGTTAAACATGTTTTAATATGTTTAGCTCATCAGTTTTGGTTTAGTGCTTATATAGGGTCGTAAAGGTAAGCGGTCTAAACAACCGCTTAGACTTTCGAACCCGACCCGTTTGGTCGATCATTAGGATCCGACCAAACACATTAGGTGACAAAGTTGTATAGGGAATAACCATCCGAGGTTATACCTTATGGTCACTTCGTTTAGTTAGTTGTATGATAGGTTGTTTATATGCCTTAGGAAAATGACCAAAATGCCCTTTTTACGCATAAATTCATTTTAACCATATGTAACCTAAATTCTGACATCTAAACTGATTAGGTAACATTATTAGACATGTTAAGGCATATAATACTTGTCATAGGACTAGTTAGGCGATCCAAACGCGTTTTACGTGAACGACGCGTTAAAGTAGCGTAAGCTACCTAAACGGGTCGTAATGGGTCGTAAGCACTTAGCTTAGGTTTCCTTTTAGAATGTAGTCCTTGTTAAACCACATTACATGAGTTCCTATACTCATTTGGTTTACGAAACCTCATTCTATCCGATCTCCCGATTTATGTCCGGTTATTAACATAGTTACCTATATTAGGTGCCGTTTGATTTCCGTGATCCCTCTAGCTTTGCTTGGTTGTTAGTCAAGACTTCTAAGCATCCTCAAGTGAGTACATAGCCCCCTGTTTTACTTTTTTCAAACTGTTTTGGGGTGGAACACATGTGCCTACTTGTTACTTTCATGTGTTCGTGCTTTATATCATAGACTTGCTATGTTCATTAGTACGCGTATAGTACATGATTTCATTATGTTTTGCTATGTATGTTCACTTAACATGCTAGCCCATTGTTTTACATTTTGAACTGTTTGAACCATTTGCAACCGTTTGATTTATGAGAACCATTTGTAACCATTTGATGTATGTGAACCATTTGTAACCGTTTGATTTATGTGAACCGTTTGTAACCGTTTGATTTATGTGAACCGTTTGTAACCGTTTGATTTATGTGAACCGTTTGTAACTGTTTGAACCGTTGGGTTTGGGAAGTGATTAGGTAACGGGGCGAGTGTAATGTGTTAAAAGCATGGTGGATACGCCGCTGGTACTTCCTATATATAAGTGCTTTTAACACATTATATGTCGTTGCGTTATCTAGATCACTTGGGTAAACGATTTTGAAACGATGTCACACAACGATGTTTTCTGAATAATATAAACCATACGAGTTTTATTAACGAGTTTTTAGGAGATGTTTTACAATTTGATTTAATAAAACAAATGTTTTGGAGTTAAGAATCATGGCTACGAGATTTTATAAATTATAACCAACTTGATTTGAGTTGGTTAATTATGTCGCAATACTATACTTTTCAAAACAAGTTTTTTTTTTAAATAAGTATTGCAACATGTAAAACGAGCCATGAATCTGACACTCATATAAAACCTATGTACTCGCCGACATTTTTATGCTGACGTATTTTCACGTGTGTTTCAGGTACCATAGTTGGTGATATTTGATGATGATATTGATGCATGCTCACATAGGAACGGACGAGGCCTTAGTGACTTAATAACAATGAAAGTTAATTTGTTCATGTTTTGTTTCTAGTTTCAATGCAATGTAATACATTTAATTCAATAAAACGAAACTGTTTAAATCCATGGTTGTGAAACAATGATTCTGTTACAACACTCCCCGACGTTTCCGCCATGTTCTGTTGGTTTACGTGGTCGGGGTTTGACATTTAAACATGCTAAAATGGAACATAACTCAAAATACCATAAAAGAGTTAAAATAACAATTGTTCCAATATCCAAATACAAAATAGATCAAATCCAATCACTAGAATATCGAAGTCCTAAGGCACAAGTATGACCCTCATGTTTTGGCCGTTCAAAGAGCTTCGTGAGTGGATCCGCAATGTTTTGATCTGTGTGAACTTTGCGAATACATATATTTCCCTTTTCAACTTCATCCCTTATGTAGTTGAATCTCCGCTCAATGTGCCTAGTCTTTTGATGTGCACGAGGTTCCTTTATTTGAGCAATCGCACCTTCGTTATCACAAAAGATCTCTAGGGGGTCTTGAATGGTAGGGACTACCCCTAGGTCGGCAATTAACTTCTTTAAACATGCAGCTTCTAGCGCTGCCAATGAAGCGGCGATGTATTCTGATTCTGTAGTGGACAATGCTACAACATCCTGCTTCGAGCTCTTCTAAGAGATTGCAGCTCCATTCAAAATGAAGACATACCCAGATTATGATCGAGAACCATCTCGATCAGTTTGGAAACTCACATCCGTGTAACCCTTTACAACGAGTTCCTCTTCACCAGATCCATATATTAGAAACATATCCTTAGTCCTCCTAAGGTATTTCAATATGCTCTTAACAGCCATCCAATGACTGTTACCTGGATTTTGCTGGTATCTACTTGTCATGCTTAAAGCGCATGACACATCTGGTCTAGTGCATATCATTGCATACATTATAGATCCTATAGCAGACGCATATGGGATTCCTTTCATTCTTTCTTGCTCATCCTTTAAGCTTGGACATTGAGTCACATTCAATATAGTCTCCTTTTGAATAGGTACCAAACCTTTCTTAGAGTTCTCCATTGTGACAACTGCCACTTTCGGGTAATTTACGTACATTTAAAGCAATGATTTACATTATACAAGTATGTGTTTTGAATATTCGAACTGCATGATTTCATGATATACATCTTAGAGCACTCAAGGAATATTCATTTATGATGCACATTATTCATTTTTATTGGTTATATTTGAAATAGTGTAAACAATGCATCGAAACAACTAGAGTAGTACCTAGTAAACTAGTGTGCTGACGTGAACTCAGGTTCCGCATAAACCATCTAAATTACATCTTTAGGACTTAGACAAAAGTCCAACATCAAATATACATTAAACCCTATATGGGAATAAAAGGGTTTGGTTTAATATATTACCAATGTCCGGTAGCACCAAAAACTGCCCGAAAACTGCCGAAAAGCACTAAAAGCGACGATTTCTACACTTTTCCGCAGAAATTTTTCTGAAATCAGCTTTCTAATATTTTTACGACATGTAAAAATATTATTTAACATAGAATTCATGTGTGGATACATTTGGGTATCATCCGAGCCAATAACTACATCAATTCACACAAGTTACACAACTTAGCGTTCAAATAACGTCTAACCGAAACAATTCGAAACGAATATCCGAACAATGTCGGATCTTTTTTTTAGTGACCATCTAATATTAATTAGATCATATTAGACTATTAATGGTCACTTAACACCTTCTTAACACATTTATACACTTGAAACATTTAAACACCAAAACACCTAAACTTTGCTAAAAGTTTCTAACACTTTAAACACTTAATAACATTTCAACAATTCAAGACCCCCCCCCCCCCCCATGTTGTGAACGGTTTTAAAGGGGTCCCACACCCTAATTTTTTTGTTAAATATCTAGATATTTTATTATGTTGCAAGTGGTTAAGTTGGTGGATGATTATATCATTTAATCACACAAGTATACTAGCATTTTATCCTCACATTTCACCTTATTCTACACACACTTAAGAATACTCTTTCAACCTTCATCATTTTCACCAAGAACACCATAAAAACCCATTTAAATTTTATCACATCTTGATGATCAACATGGAGTTTCATGGAGCTTAAGGTGATCTAAAGCATTTGCAAGTTAAAGGAAGTGTATTCATCCATTCAAGAGCCTTAAATCATCAAGATCTTCATCTTTGTATTTCTTAATCATCCTCCAAGATCATCCCTAGCCAAGTGCTAGAAGTAAGCTTCAAGATCTATTTTTTTTATACAAATATATTATGTTTATGATTGTTATTATAGCTAATAATAACTAAATATCATACATAATAAACATGAAAAAAATACAAAGAAGCAAAGAATAAAAATCATGATATAATTATGTTTGTTTATATTATGATCTAAGACTTGTTATATGCTTATTTAATCTTGTTATGATAGTTATGATACAAATAAATGGTTAGAAGATGTTTTAAAATATGATCTAACAATTTTACATGTATATGTTAAAGGGGTTTTTAACATAAGGGTTTAAAGTAATGATCATAACCTTTGTTCTTGTGAAAGTATTAAAGGTTTTTAGTTAAAAACAATACTTCCACAAGATTATAAAAAGTAACATACAACTAGAGATTTTTATAAAAGTTGTTAAAACTAGAATTAAACTTGGTTTTTGAACTAGTTAACATATGTAATGATCATGTTTAAAACCCTACATGATTTGGATATCATCTTGATAATTACATGTTATAAAGGTCTCATATGTTTAGTTAAGATGTTGAGTAAATTGATGGTGATTTGATGAAGAAAATGATATGTTTATGAAACATGGTTAAGATAAAAATACAAAGGTTATATGGCCATTTTTCATAAAAACTTTATTTTATAAAGTAACCACATTTTTGTTAAATCTCTACAAGATTAAAAAGGGTTATTAAAGAAAAGTTTTTATAAAATAAAAGACAAGATAAATATATTTTTTTTTAGAAAATATATATTTGGTTACTTTAACAATTTTTATGTTATGTATTACTTGATGTATTAGCTAGATATATCAAAGTAGGAACTTGTATCTAATGTCACATTTAAACTCAAAACACTTGATAACAAAAGTCCTACAAGACTTCATATAATAACGCCTTAAAAACGAGTACGGACAATCCGAAGGATCGGACACCATTTATGGTCAAAACGGACGACGGACGAATAGATAAACGAATTGCCAATCCGAAGAGTTACTACGATGTTTAGACGATTTTTCGACACGAAATATAAATAAGCTATCGATAACAAATTTCGGATGTTTATAAACTTATAAAAACTAGTATGTTTTTATTTACCAAAAAGTATACTTAGTAAATTTTTATAAAAAGATTTTTATAAAAATGAAAGGCTTACTTATAACAAGTGGGCTTATCTTACCTAATGGGCTAATTTATAACAAGTGGGCTTATCTTACTTAATGGGCTATGTTTATACAAATGGACTATTTTCTATTACAAATGGGCTTACTTACACTTAATGGAATATTGTATTACAAATGGGCTTAGTTTTCTTAATGGGCTTAACATCATAATGGGCTTAACATAAATTCATGGGCTAAGCCCAAACACCAAACATATGGGCCAAAGCCCAACACTATTCAAGCCCAACACTATTGAAGCCCAACACTATTCAAGCCCAACACTATTGAAGCCCAACACTATTTGAGGCCCAACACTATTTGAGGCCCAACACTATTTGAGGCCCAACACTATTTGAGGCCCAACACTATTTGAGGCCCAACACTATTTGAGGCCCAACACTATTGAGGCCCAACACTATTTTAGGCCCAGCACTATTTAAGCCCAATAACTTGAAAACATGGGCTTGGCCCAATGATACTATTATTGGAAACACAACTATACAAGTGATACATATAAGACACGAAATTCAGCGGACTAGATCAGACTATACAACTCACAAGATACAAGAGGACATATATATATATATATTTGGTGAAATATATATATATAACAGTTGAACAACTCATTCATCTAAGACACAGTTAACGAACAGTAAAGACATACAAGTCTTACACATACTCAAGACAAAAGACTTGTACTCGAGTCAATACAAAGACCGTAGTGTCTAACAATTCTAGGACCTTTGTAGGTCGTGATACAATTCAAGGACAATGCAAGTGAGGTTACAATTACATACAGTTTACGGATGCAATTCTGTGAGTTCATGTCCCCTTTTCATCTTAAATGCTTTTCAAGCTTTACAACTATCGGGGAAAATACATGTACAATAGTATGATAAGTCAAGGAATGAAACACCTTAGATCATGTGAGAAATTAGGGCCATAACTAAAGCACCATTAATCCAGTTTGGACCAAGGAACAAAGGTTTAGATCTACTGGGTGTTGGCGAGCCCCACTCATGGCCATTTTGCCTAGGAGTGCATTTGTTGCCCTACGACATGGTGTCGATACAATTAAAATCGTCTAGGGTTGGATTGCTTCCTATTTCGTCACACATATTAATGTCCTCGCGAAACATTAATGATCAACGATTTCATTGACGCTTTTCATACTACATTTGATACAGATACATCTTACATGCGGGTTTAATACAAATACATTTCATACAGATAAAGCGCATGGTTTTGATACAAATACATTTCACAATTGACAGATACATCTTATACAACTAAACTGCATGAACTCGCTCAACTTTTGTTGATGTTTTCAAACTTACATGTATTTCAGGGAATTAGTGGACCAATGCAACGATTTCAGTTCAAGGAAAACAAGTATCAATACTCCATGCCAACTATTGAAGAGTTTGCCTGTTATATACCGCCTCTTTGCGGTGATATAGTGGTCAAAGTCTTGACATTTTAAGACTTACGTTTTGATGTATAAAACGATGACAACTTATTTTCATTTGATGGTTTGTAACCAATACATTCAACTTATGTTGCATTCTTTTGAAACAATTATGACAATGGCATTGGAGCTTGTATTTATTCATATAGTTTGTTCATGTACATCGATATTTATGCAATGAAAACCATACAGATCACACCTTGCGTTTCCACTACGAGCGGGTGTGACAGATTGGTATCAGAGCATCGATTGTAGTGAATCAGGATTCTTTCTCGAGTCTAAGTCTACAATCACTAGGGATCTCTCACGAAAACCTCTTGTTCATGTTGAACAGATTATAAATAAAATTGGACAAGTCAAAAGGTTTTCATTGCATAAACATTTTTCAAGGTCCACTACAACAAAAATTCATTTCACATAAATCAAGCGAGGACATTTCCATGGGTGAAGTCTATGAGAAACAGACACAATACATTAATAGACTATGTGCCTACAATACATTACATTATCAGTTTATGCATTATAAACAGTTTACAAGTTCAGCTTATACAAGATAGAAATCCTTGATTGATAGGATTTTACATGATTATATATATAGGTGGTTCATATATATGTTGCATGAAATATTTTGCCAAGAACAAAATACTTTCGACTTCAAACTCTATTATTATTCTTTACTCACACGATGAAAATATCGACCTCATGTCTATTGCGGAGCTTATGGCGAACATGATTCCTAAGTGAAATCTTAAACTTAATTCCGTAAAATATGGTTGCTTTCTCACGAATGCTGAGATGCCTGACCATGATAATGACGACGAGGTGAAGGTGGTAACCATGGAAAACAACTCCATTAGTGGGACGAGATCCATGTGACACATACTAACCAAGGTGGATATACTCTTGTCCCTACAAGGAAGATGAAGTACTCATCTTGAAGGTGCCCCTTCAATTGTTATTGTTACAGATTCTTTCCATTTCTATTTCATCTAACGTCGTACCGTCCTGCGAGTAACAACAACGGACGTTGACATGTGAACTATCATGAAGTTTCCTTCTATGTTGAAGGTATATAAACAATAGTGTCCTCTCTCTGGCTGATCGCCTGCTCTAAACGAGAGAATGCTAGGGTGACCATGCAAGACAATTTATTATTACGGGGGCCCACGTAATAACAACTTGTAGTGCATGGAAATTCTGGTGGACTCTGCGGGTCAAGCTAATGATCACTATTCATTCAAAATTCTTAAGTTATTACTTGAGATTCAATTCTTCCTATCTAGTAAAACACGAACTGGGGGTGGTTAGTATAACACCCTACAATACAATACAATACAATACAATACAATACAATACAATACAATACAATACAATACAATACAATACAATACAATACAATACAATACAATACAATACAATACAATACAATACAATACAATACAATACAATACAATACAATACAATACAATACAATACAATACAATACAATACAATACAATACAATACAATACAATACAATACAATACAATACAATACAATACAATACAATACAATACAATACAATACAATACAATACAATACAATACAATACAATACAATACAATACAATACAATACAATACAATACAATACAATACAATACAATACAATACAATACAATACAATACAATACAATACAATACAATACAATACAATACAATACAATACAATACAATACAATACAGGAAGACGACACATATTTGTTCACACCTAACATTCGATCTATATCACGATTCAGTTGAGACTAGTCATTTAAACAAACAAAACGTGTTATCCACTCATGGAGGATTTTCCTCAACATTCTCGAAATTATTGAACATGGGTTGGTTCCATGGTGTCTATGACACTTTACCCTACTTTACCTTACCTTACGTTATCATATTCCACCTTATCATATTCATTGGAAATGATACAATAAATTCCGTCGTTTGACATTTGTCTTTTCCCAATGAATGGTATGGCATGAGCCATGCTGCAACTCCCCCATTGCATTCTATTCGACATTTTTGTAGATTCTAATCATCTTGCTAGAGCTCGTGAAACTCAAGCACTATTACCATAATGGTCACATGGACAAATAAGACAAAGGATTTTCTCTACTTCGGACGATTGAGGTCATAGAGTAGGGAACCCATATTATAGGGACGGAGGCCACGGGTTGGTTTCCCCTCCTGAACGAATTTTTTTTTCCATTTAGACATATGACCAATACATGCAAGAGGCATTACACCTTTTGGTTTTGGTTATCCACATTATCATTTATTCAAACATGTATGAACAATGCGGTCTTGAGGTTTCCATGGCCGATTGATTGCATTCTTCATTCTTGGGCACATGATAGACTTTATTTATCCAAATACATGTCTAAGATTCTTTTAATAGTGTGTATTAAAAAGAACATGGCGCCAAAAGAAACAAACGTTTAAGTCAAAAGTTATGTGTTGAAAACCATTGCTTTTACACAAGACATGGTTTATACATGACACTGTTACGCATGACATTGTTATACATGACATTCGACGTTGGTATACACAAGACATTTTTGTAAATAACGAGACGTGTGTAATATGATAAAAGCATGGTGGATACGCCGCTGGTACTTCTTATATATAAGTGCTTATATTATATTGCATATCGTAGTGTTATTCAAACCTCTTCGACAAAGACAAGACATGACATTTTTGCACAAGACACGACATCCTCTACACAAGACATAATATTCTATTTCAAGACATGATATATTTATACACTACATTTTTATTGGTTATTTATTTAACCATACATTATTCTTTTATATCATCTGATTTTCATATCTATTTTCATATGATTTTATAAAAGAACTCGAGCATAACTGGAGCCAATGTTGATGGTTATATTTGATGCTTGCACAGTCTCTCAAGGGTTGTTCCATACTGGGAAACACCCGAATTCAAACACACTGAGTGTTACATTTCGGGTTTAGCCTCGGAGATCCGAAGCATGACAGCATCATCCCTCCCTACCTCGATCACTTAAACAATAACTCTCACCATGAGAGAAATGAAGGCAACTGCTGCCATAAACGATTTTGGCACCAGGATGTATGCTGGTAATTTACCGAGAAACTAAATGTGAATAAGTGTGTGTGTGGTTAGAACTATGAATACTCCACAAAATCCCAATGAATTCATGAGTACGTACACTCTACAATCATCATGTATCAATTCTTTTAATACCAACACCGAACTTAGCTATTGCTTTTAAATGTTAAGCATATACTCGAATTAGAGTCATATTGGAGACACATTACTATATCAAGTTAGCTAATGGGTAATTAGCTGAGACATATCAAATCATTAAGGGCCACCGGTATGTATCCTATTCGTCAACATTTCACATCCATGTTATTTTATACAATTGGCAATTTTAGCTTCATCTCAACATTTCACATACATGAGTTTCATGGCTAGGGACGGGATTGTCCTAGCTACAATTAGGGATTGGGTTATCCTACATCTAAACATATGGATTGGGTTATCCTACATTTAAACATAGGGTTCCTAAAACTATACAGTGAAGTCCTCGCAACACAGAATTTAAAATGTACTTGGCCTAGAGTCACGTAAGCTAGACGTCTCCTCATTCTATAGAATTGGCAAACGGTAAACTAGTCGAGTCTGGAGCTGAAATTTCAAATATCGATCTCTTACCCATTTAGTTGGGTATTTTCGATGTAGTGGTTGGCATGGATTGGCTATCCAATAATCGAGCCGAAGTCTTCTGTCATGAGAAGATCATTCGCCTACCACTACTGAACAAAGAGACACTTGTTATTCATGGAGAGAAGCACCACACACCATTGCAGATCATCAATTGCATGAAGGCACAGAAGCGCTTACAGAAAGGTTGTGTTGCCTTTCTGACACATGTTGTCGGCAAGGAGGCCGTTGGGCCGAAGCTGACAGATATTCCTGTGGTAAAATAATTTCCTGAAGTCTTTCTTGAAGACTTACCAGGACTACCACCATATCAACAAGTCGAGTTTCACATCGACTTGGTACCGGGAGCCGCACCCATAGCCAAATCTCCATGTCGATTAGCACCTTCTGAACTTTGTAGTTGACCGAATAAGGATGTTGAGAGTTCATAACCCCCACTCTTTACCACTATACATCTTTATAAAGGTTTTGGGGGTGGAAAGACATGCAAGTTTTGCAGAAGTGCACAACATTTCGATGAATGAAAATTCATATTTCTAAACCATGTTACAAATGAATTTCCAACTAACTCCAATGGTTTATGAAAGGTTCTAGCTTCTACCTTAAGATAGACTTATGATCGAAGTATCATCAGTTATGAATTCATGAAGAAAGCATACCAAAAACGGCTTTTAAAACTCGTTATAGTTATTACGAGTTTCTCGTTATGCCTCTTTGGTTTAACGGATGCACTAGCGGTCTTCATAGATTTAATGAATCGTGTGTGCAAGCCATATCTCGACAAATTTGTCATAGTGTTTATTGACGACATTTTGATATACTCTCGATCGACTGATGAACATGAGCAACATTTGAGAACCATTTTAGAGTTGTTAAAGACAATAAATTCGCCTCAAATCGAAAAACAAGATATAGCATTACAACTTATTCTTAAGATTGGTGCATAGCATTTTACAATCTTATCATTATCCGACGATACCGATGACTCTGTTGTAGACTATGATGCTTCGCATCAAGGATTGAGTTGCGTACTCGTGCAACGTGAAAAAGTTATTGTGTACACGTCGCGCCAATTAAAAAGTTCACGAGAAGAACTATACCACTCTCGACCTTGAGTTAGGCGTGATGGTATTCGCTTTAAAAAAAAAAAAAATATGGCGACATTATTTATATGGTACTCAATGCACTATTCTCACGGATCATAAAAGCCTTCAACATATATTCAACCAAAAAGAATTAAATATACGTCAATGATGTTTGTTGAATTGTTGAACGACTATGATTGTGAAATAAAGTACCATCCGGGCAAGGCAAACGTTGTAGCTGACGCCATGAGCCGCAAGGAGCGAGTAAGAACACTGAGAGTTCAAGCATTAGAGAAGATGATTCACAAGCGCTCAAGGAAGAGAATATTTAAGCAGAAACACTTAGAGGCATGAAGGAACAATTAGTGCCGAAAGAAGATGGAACTTTATACCTAATGGGTCGAAATTGGGTTCTATTCTTTGGCGGCCTTCGAGATGATATTTTGAGGAAGCACATAGGCCTAAGTAGTGAAAGAATACTACTGGTGGCCTAACCTCAAAAGTAATATCGTGACTTATATCGGAGAATAATTGACTTGCGCGAAAGTCAAAGTCGAATTGCAAAATCCCTTGGACTTGTTACAACAAGCCAAGATTCCCGTTTGGTAATGGGAACAAATATCGATGTACTTCATTACGAAGTTACTCAGGACCTCAAGAGGTCACTACATGATATGTGTAATCATCGATAGACTGACAAAGTCCGCACACTTCTTACCGATTTGGGAGAAGGATAGTACTGAGAAACTAGCGGAACTCTATCTCAAAGAAATAGTGGCTCGTCATGGAGTGCCTATTTCAATCATTTCGGACCAAGATGGTTGTTTTATTTCTAGAATTTGGAAATCATTTCAACAGGCCTTTGGATCTCATTTGAATCTAAGTACGGCCTTTCATTCACAAACTGACGGCCAGAGCGAACGGACAATCCAAACACTCGAAGATATGCTTCGTGCATGTGTTATGGATTTAGGCGGCAATTGGGATACTCGTCTACTTTTAAGTTGAGTTTTCCTACGATAACACCTACCATACTAGTATACAAGCTGCACCATTTGAGGCTCTTTATGGTCGAAAGTGTCGCTCTCTGCTATTTTGGGCAGAAACTGGCGATAGTTAATTAATTGGTCCGGAATTAGTCCAAGAGACTACGGATAAAAATTTTCAGATCCGAGACCGTATCGAGGCGGCTCGCGATCGACAAAATAGCTACGCAGATAAAAGACAAAAACCATTATCTTTCGAGGATGGAGACAAAGTCTTGTTGAAAGTCTCGCCTTGGAAAGGCGTAGCGAGGTTCGGTAAACGTGGAAAGCTTAACCCACGTTACATTGGACCATTTAAAATCTTAGAAAAGATTGACACTGTTGCCTACAAGTTGAAGTTACCAGATGAACTTAGCAGTGTGCACGACACGTTTCATGTGTCGAATCTTAAAAAGAGTCCAACACAAGCAACCATTTTCATTCTTTCAGATGAAATTCACATTGATGACAAACTCCAATTCACAAAGCACCTGTTAAGGTTATGGACCAGAAGGTCCAGAAAATACAAAGGAGTCGTAACATATTAGTAAAAATTCGTTGGAACTCTCGACACGGACCCGAATATACTTGGGAACGTGAAGACCAAATCAAAGCCAAATACTCTCACCTGTTTGAGAACAATCCTGCAAAGGATGACTCAGCTTGAATTTCGGGACGAAATTCTCAATAACAGGGGGAGAATGTGACAACTGCCACTTTCGGGTAATTTACGTACATTTAAAGCAATGATTTACATTATACAAGTATGTGTTTTGAATATTCAAACTGCATGATTTCATGATATACATCTTAGAGCACTCAAGGAATATTCATTTATGATGCACATTATTCATTTTTATTGGTTATATTTGAAATAGTGTAAACAATGCATCGAAACAACTAGAGTAGTACCTAGTAAACTAGTGTGCTGACGTGAACTCAGGTTCCGCATAAACCATCTAAATTACATCTTTAGGACTTAGACAAAAGTCCAACATCAAATATACATTAAACCCTATATGGGAATAAAAGGGTTTGGTTTAATATATTACCAATGTCCGGTAGCACCAAAAACTGCCCGAAAACTGCCGAAAAGCACTAAAAGCGACGATTTCTACACTTTTCCGCAGAAATTTTTCTGAAATCAGCTTTCTAATATTTTTACGACATGTAAAAATATTATTTAACATAGAATTCATGTGTGGATACATTTGGGTATCATCCGAGCCAATAACTACATCAATTCACACAAGTTACACAACTTAGCGTTCAAATAACGTCTAACAGAAACAATTCGAAACGAATATCCGAACAATGTCGGATCTTTTTTTTAGTGACCATCTAATATTAATTAGATCATATTAGACTATTAATGGTCACTTAACACCTTCTTAACACATTTATACACTTGAAACATTTAAACACCAAAACACCTAAACTTTGCTAAAAGTTTCTAACACTTTAAACACTTAATAACATTTCAACAATTCAAGACCCCCCCCCCCATGTTGTGAACGGTTTTAAAGGGGTCCCACACCCTAATTTTTTTGTTAAATATCTAGATATTTTATTATGTTGCAAGTGGTTAAGTTGGTGGATGATTATATCATTTAATCACACAAGTATACTAGCATTTTATCCTCACATTTCACCTTATTCTACACACACTTAAGAATACTCTTTCAACCTTCATCATTTTCACCAAGAACACCATAAAAACCCATTTAAATTTTATCACATCTTGATGATCAACATGGAGTTTCATGGAGCTTAAGGTGATCTAAAGCATTTGCAAGTTAAAGGAAGTGTATTCATCCATTCAAGAGCCTTAAATCATCAAGATCTTCATCTTTGTATTTCTTAATCATCCTCCAAGATCATCCCTAGCCAAGTGCTAGAAGTAAGCTTCAAGATCTATTTTTTTATACAAATATATTATGTTTATGATTGTTATTATAGCTAATAATAACTAAATATCATACATAATAAACATGAAAAAAATACAAAGAAGCAAAGAATAAAAATCATGATATAATTATGTTTGTTTATATTATGATCTAAGACTTGTTATATGCTTATTTAATCTTGTTATGATAGTTATGATACAAATAAATGGTTAGAAGATGTTTTAAAATATGATCTAACAATTTTACATGTATATGTTAAAGGGGTTTTTAACATAAGGGTTTAAAGTAATGATCATAACCTTTGTTCTTGTGAAAGTATTAAAGGTTTTTAGTTAAAAACAATACTTCCACAAGATTATAAAAAGTAACATACAACTAGAGATTTTTATAAAAGTTGTTAAAACTAGAATTAAACTTGGTTTTTGAACTAGTTAACATATGTAATGATCATGTTTAAAACCCTACATGATTTGGATATCATCTTGATAATTACATGTTATAAAAGTCTCATATGTTTAGTTAAGATGTTGAGTAAATTGATGGTGATTTGATGAAGAAAATGATATGTTTATGAAACATGGTTAAGATAAAAATACAAAGGTTATATGGCCATTTTTCATAAAAACTTTATTTTATAAAGTAACCACATTTTTGTTAAATCTCTACAAGATTAAAAAGGGTTATTAAAGAAAAGTTTTTATAAAATAAAAGACAAGATAAATATATATTTTTTTTTAGAAAATATATATTTGGTTACTTTAACAATTTTTATGTTATGTATTACTTGATGTATTAGCTAGATATATCAAAGTAGGAACTTGTATCTACTGTCACATTTAAACTCAAAACACTTGATAACAAAAGTCCTACAAGACTTCATATAATAACGCCTTAAAAACGAGTACGGACAATCCGAAGGATCGGACACCATTTATGGTCAAAACGGACGACGGACGAATAGATAAACGAATTGCCAATCCGAAGAGTTACTACGATGTTTAGACGATTTTTCGACACGAAATATAAATAAGCTATCGATAACAAATTTCGGATGTTTATAAACTTATAAAAACTAGTATGTTTTTATTTACCAAAAAGTATACTTAGTAAATTTTTATAAAAAGATTTTTATAAAAATGAAAGGCTTACTTATAACAAGTGGGCTTATCTTACCTAATGGGCTAATTTATAACAAGTGGGCTTATCTTACTTAATGGGCTATGTTTATACAAATGGACTATTTTCTATTACAAATGGGCTTACTTACACTTAATGGAATATTGTATTACAAATGGGCTTAGTTTTCTTAATGGGCTTAACATCATAATGGGCTTAACATAAATTCATGGGCTAAGCCTAAACACCAAACATATGGGCCAAAGCCCAACACTATTCAAGCCCAACACTATTGAAGCCCGACACTATTCAAGCCCGACACTATTGAAGCCCAACACTATTTGAGGCCCAACACTATTTGAGGCCCAACACTATTTGAGGCCCAACACTATTTGAGGCCCAACACTATTTGAGGCCCAACACTATTGAGGCCCAACACTATTTTAGGCCCAGCACTATTTAAGCCCAATAACTTGAAAACATGGGCTTGGCCCAATGATACTATTATTGGAAACACAACTATACAAGTGATACATATAAGACACGAAATTCAGCGGACTAGATCCGACTATACAACTCACAAGATACAAGAGGACATATATATATATATTTGGTGAAATATATATATATAACAGTTGAACAACTCATTCATCTAAGACACAGTTAACGAACAGTAAAGACATACAAGTCTTACACATACTCAAGATAAAAGACTTGTACTCGAGTCAATACAAAGACCGTAGTGTCTAACAATTCTAGGACCTTTGTAGGTCGTGATACAATTCAAGGACAATGCAAGTGAGGTTACAATTACATACAGTTTACGGATGCAATTCTGTGAGTTCATGTCCCCTTTTCATCTTAAATGCTTTTCAAGCTTTACAACTATCGGGGAAAATACATGTACAATAGTATGATAAGTCAAGGAATGAAACACCTTAGATCATGTGAGAAATTAGGGCCATAACTAAAGCACCATTAATCCAGTTTGGACCAAGGAACAAAGGTTTAGATCTAATGGGTGTTGGCGAGCCCCACTCATGGCCATTTTGCCTAGGAGTGCATTTGTTGCCCTACGACATGGTGTCGATACAATTAAAATCGTCTAGGGTTGGATTGCTTCCTATTTCGTCACACATATTAATGTCCTTGCGAAACATTAATGATCAACGATTTCATTGACGCTTTTCATACTACATTTGATACAAATACATCTTACATGCGGGTTTGATACAAATACATTTCATACAGATAAAGCGCATGGTTTTGATACAAATACATTTCACAATTGACAGATACATCTTATACAACTAAACTGCATGAACTCGCTCAACTTTTGTTGATGTTTTCAAACTTACATGTATTTCAGGGAATTAGTGGACCAATGCAACGATTTCAGTTCAAGGAAAACAAGTATCAATACTCCATGCCAACTATTGAAGAGTTTGCCTGTTATATACCGCCTCTTTGCGGTGATATAGTGGTCAAAGTCTTGACATTTTAAGACTTACGTTTTGATGTATAAAACGATGACAACTTATTTTCATTTGATGGTTTGTAACCAATACATTCAACTTATGTTGCATTCTTTTGAAACAATTATGACAATGGCATTGGAGCTTGTATTTATTCATATAGTTTGTTCATGTACATCGATATTTATGCAATGAAAACCATACAGATCACACCTTGCGTTTCCGCTACGAGCGGGTGTGACATCCATCTTGAACCTTTTCAAGACTTTTTCAATGTATGCACTTTGGTTTAAACCTATCAAGCGCCATGATCTATCCCTATAGATCTTTATTCCCAAAATATAGGCTGCTTCTCCAAGATCTTTAATGGAAAAACGACTTCCAAGCCAGACTTTTACACCTTCCATGGTTGGAATGCCATTTCCAAATAGTAGAATGTCATCGACATACAATACTAAGAAAGTGACGGTGCTCCCACTAGCTTTCTTATACACACAAGCTTCATCGCCATTCCTGATGAACCCAAAATTCCTAATTTCTTCATCAAAATGGTGATTCCAACTTCTAGATGCTTGTTTCAATCCATAGATTGATTTCTTTAACTTGCATACTTTGTTAGGATGTTTTGGATCCATAAAACCTTCAGGCTGAACCATATAGACATCTTCATCAAGATATCCATTGAGGAAAGCCGTTTTGACATCCATTTGCCAAATCTCATAGTCATAATATGCAGCTAGGGCAAATAATATCCTAATCGACTTTAGCATCGCCACGGGCGAGAAGGTCTCATCATAATCAACCCCTTGAGTTTGAGTGAAACCTTTTGCTACAAGTCTCGCTTTATAAGTATCCAAGTTACCATGCATATCCGTTTTCTTCTTGAAAACCCACTTACTTCCAACTACTTTGGAGTTAAGAGGTGGCACAACCAATTCCCATACTTGGTTGTCATACATGGATTGCATCTCAACGTTCATGGCTTCAAGCCATTTGTCGCAATCGGATTTTGACATTGCATCATGGTATGTTGTTGGTTCATCTGAATCTACCACGTAGCATCCATCCATGAAAAATCCATATCTTTCTGGTGGATTACTAATTCTACCAGATCTGCGAACATTTTGTGTATGTTGATCAACCATTTGATCATCTTCAACAACCTCTTGTTGAGTGCTAGTATAAACCAAACGTGTATCGGCTAGTGGTTGTTGATCCTCATCAAGTTCCACTGTTCTACTAGTTCCTTCCATAAGGAACTTATCTTCCAAGAACTTAGCCTTTCGAGCAACAAATACCTTTTGCTCTGTTGGATCGTAGAAATAATATCCTATATCATCTTTAGGATATCCTATGAAGATACACTTAGTGGATCGTACTTCCAACTTGTTTGGGGTGTATTGCTTCACAACCCCATACCTTCAAATATGATAATGATGGAGCCTTTCCATGCCATATTTCGAAATGTGTCTTATCCACTTTCTTGTTTACGGCCATATTTAATATACGAGCCGTGGAGAGCAAAGCGTAACCCCAAAATGATAGAGGTAATGTGCTTCTAGCCATCATAGATCGAACCATATCCAATAGAGTTCGATTCCTCCTCTTCGATACACCATTATGTTGTGGCGTTCCAGGTGGAGTAAGTTGTGAGATGATCCCACAACTCCTAAGATGATCTTGAAAAGCATCACTAAAGTATTCACCTCCTCTATCGGAATGAAGAACTTTGATTGTCTTGGTGAGTTGATTCTCTTCTTCACTTTGGAAGATTTCAAAAACTTCATCTTTGTGTCTTAGTAAGTACACATAACCATAACAACTGTAGTCATCGGTAAAAGTTATGAAGTATCTTTCACCATTCCTAGTCATTGGCTTAAAAGGACCACATACATCCGAATGTATGATACCTAATAAATCTTTTGCCCTTTGGTTGGTGCCACTAAAGGGTTTCTTAGTCATTTTACCTTGTAAACATGATTCGCATGTATCAAATGAACCAATTCCATTTGTTTCCAAAAGACCATTCTTTTTAAGTATTTTGATGCGATTTCTGTTTATATGACCAAGACGACAATGCCAAAGATAGGTCTCACTCAAATCCATTTTGAGTTTCTTGGTGTTTGCTTGGTACATCGAACTATCAAATGATGTATCATCATGAACCAATTCATAAATACCATTTGAAGGCATAGCTTTAAAGTAAAACATGTCATTCATCGAAACATAAATGTCATCGTCTACAAACTTTAAATTAAAACCATATTGTCTTAAAAGGGAAACTGAAATAATGTTCCTAGTCAAACCAGGAGCATACAAAACATTTTTCAAACAAATGTCCAAACCACTTGCAAGTTTTAAAACATAGTCTCCTTGGGCTTCAACTTGAACTTTCGCTCCATTGCCCATAAAGAGACTAGTGTCTCCCTTCTTGTAATGCTTATTTCTTTTGAACCCCTGCAACGAATTGCAAATATGAGTTCCACATCCGGTATCTAATACCCATGTGTTAGAAGAAATAACATTTAGATCAATATGTATCATAAAGATTGTACCTGAGGTTTGCCCCGCATCCCTCTTGTTTTTCAACTCCTTGAGATAGGTTGGACAATTCATTTTCCAATGCCCTATCTCTCCACACTCGAAACATGGATCGCTCGTGGCAACTTTTGCCTTCTTCTCTTTTGGTTTTGGTGGTTCTTCTTTAGCCTTTCTTTTTCCCTTCTCTTTGACGTGCCCCTTTCCCTTGGTAACATTTGCCTTGGAGTCGAGGTGATGCCCCTTCTTGTAGCCACCCTCATTGATCATTAGAACGGGAAAAGCCTTTTTACCCATTCCCGCTTCAGCCGTTTTGAGCATTGCATGAAGTTCACCAATGCTCTTGTCCCATCCATTCATGTTATAATTCAAAACAAAGCCTCAAATTTCTTTGTTAAACAGTTGAGGATCAAATCCGTAGCCAACTCTTTAGAGACGGGACAATTGAGCCTCTCGAGGCGATCAATGTGGATTTTCATCTTAAGGACGTAATGTCACACCCCGACCACGATAAAACAACAAATCGTGGTGGAAACGTCGGGGAGTGTTGTAACAGAATCATTGTTTCACAACCATGGATTAAACAGTTTCGTTCTATTGAATTTAATGTATTACATTACATTGGAATTAGATGTGACAACTGCCACTTTCGGGTAATTTACGTACATTTAAAGCAATGATTTACATTATACAAGTATGTGTTTTGAATATTCGAACTGCATGATTACATGATATACATCTTAGAACACTCAAGGAATATTCATTTATGATGCACATTATTCATTTTTATTGGTTACATTTGAAACAGAGTAAACAATGCATCGAAACAACTAGAGTAGTACCTAGTAAACTAGCGTGCTGACGAAAACTCAGGATCCGTCGAAACCATCTAAATTACATCTTTAGGACTCAGACGAAAGTCCAACATCAAATATACATTAAACCCTATATGGGAATGCAAGGGTTTGGTTTAATATATTACCAATGTCCGGTAGCACTAAAAACTGCCCGAAAACTGCCGAAAAGCGCTAAAAGTTACCATTTCAATATTTTTCCGCAAAAATTCAGCATTAGTGTTTTTTTTTATATGATACAAAAGTGTTGTTTAAACACAAATTTCATATGAAAATACATAGGGAATATCATATAAATACATAACCGAATATTTCCCTATAACTTATATATGCTAACCTTTCGACTATCTTCTTGTTCAACGAGCGCTAAACATCTAGCCGAACTATATTTTGGTACATGTAGCGAACTAGTGAACATTATTTTTGGTCTTGTAAAGCTAGTTTATGAACATTTCAAGTCTTGAAACATCTTGAAAATTTGCAAAAACTTAAACCCTTAAACACTTAACCATTTTTTTACCTCATTTCAAACCATGAATTTTACTAACACTTGAAATCACATAAGGTACCCCCCCCCCCCCATGTATGAACGTGTATAAGGGCCCACATAGCCATAATTATGTGTTAAAAATATCTAGATATTTATTTAGATGCAAGTGGATCAAGTTAGTGAATTATTATAACTTGTAATCTCATTAGTTACTAACCATTCTACACCACTTTTCACTATACTTTACACACACATAAGAATACTCTCATCATCTTCATCTTTTTTACCAAGAACACCACAAAAACCCATTTCCATTTTAGTCTTTTATTAGATAATTAACATGGGTTTCCAAGTAACATAAGGTGATCTAAAGCTTTTGGAAGAAAAAGGAAGGGTTTTCATCCATACAAAAGTGTTCTACCAACAAGATCATCATGATTATGATACAAATAAATTGTTAGAAGATGTTTAAGAGATCATACTAATAAGGTGATTGTTATTATTACTAATAATAACCAAGAGATCATACTTAATAAACATGAAAAAAAAATACAAAGAAGCAAAGATAAAAATCATGATATATTTATTTGGTTATATTGTGATCTAAGACTTGTTATATGCATATTTAGTCTTGTTATGATGATTATGATACAAATAAATTGTTAGAAGATGTTTAAGATATGATCTAAGAATTATACATGTTTATGTTAAAGGGTTTTTAACATAAAAGTTTAAATGGATGATCATAACCTTTGATCTTGTGAAAGTATTTAAGGTTTTTATTTAAAAACCAGACTTTTACAAAATTATAAAAAGTAACATACAACATGAGATTTTTATAAAAGTTGTTAAAACTAGAAGTAAACTTGGTTTTTGAACTAGTTAGCATATGTTATGATCATGTCCAAAACCCTACATGATTTGGAGATCATTTTGATAAGTTTATGTTATAAAAATCTCATATGTTTTTTTTTAGTTAAGATGTTGAGTAAATTGATGGTGATTTGGAAAAGAAAATGATATGTTTATTAAACATGGCCAAATGATTAATACAAAGGTTATATGGCCATTTTTTTTAAAAAGACATTATGTTAAGAAAACTATCATTTTTGGTTAAATCTTTATTAGATTAAAAAGTTTTTTTGAAAGGCTTTTATAAAAGAAAAGACAAGATAAATATATATTTTTTTTAGAAAATATATATTTGATCATTTTAACAACTTAAGTGATGTGTGGTATTTGATGTATTAGTTATATATATCAAAGATAGGAACTTTATTACAATGGTAATAATGAACACATGATACATAATAATCAAAGTCTTACACGACTTCACATAATTACGCCTTAAAAACGAATACGGACAATCCGAAGGATCGGACACCATTTATGGTCAAAACGGACGACGGACGAATCTTTAGACGAACCGCCAATCCGTGGTGTTACTACGACGTTTAGACGATCTTTCGACACGAAAATATAAAATATGCTATCGATAACAAAGTCCGGATGTTTACAAACTTATAAAAACTAGTATGCTTTTATTTACTAAGGAGTATACTTGGTAAATTTTTATAAAAAGATTTTTATAAAAATGAAAGACTTACACTTACAAATGGGCCTACTTTATTTAATGGGCTATTTTTCTAACAAATGGGCTTACCTTACTTAATGGACTACTTTTTAACAAATGGGCTTATATTACTTAATGAGCTATTTTTCTTCATAATGGGCTTAACATAAATTCATGGGCTAAGCCCAAATACCAAACATATGGGCCAAAGCCCAACACTATTCAAGCCCAACACTATTAAAGCCCAACACTATTTAAGGCCCAACACTATTGAAGCCCAACACTATTTAAGCCCAGTACTATTGAAGCCCAACACTATTTAGGCCCAACACTATTGAAGCCCAACACTATTTAGGCCCAACACTATTGAGGCCCAACACTATTTAGGCCCAACACTATTGAAGCCCAACACTATTTAGGCCCAACACTATTGAGGCCCAACATTATTTAGGCCCAACACTATTTGGGCCCAATAACATGAATTCTTGGGCTAAGCCCAATGACATATAATTGATAAACATTACAATTATACAATTTACTTATACAAGACATGAAACCAAGAAGACAAGACCCGATGATACAACTCAAGAGATACAAGAATATTTATTTGGAGAAATATATACACTAAACAGTTATCAGTTAATACATCTAATACACAGTTCAATGAATAACAAAGACATACAAGTCTTAACACATATTCAAGACACAAGACTTATACTCAAGTCATTTACAAAGACCGAAGGGTCTAACAAATATAAGGACATTTGTAGGTCGCAACATTGTTCAAGACGACCGTATGTCAGATCACAGCTAGTTACTATTTACGGACGCAATTCTGTGAGTTCATGTCCCCTATTCATTTAAATGTTTTACAACTTTACAACTATCGGGGAAAATACATGTTCAACGTATGTTAAAGTTAGGGAATGAAACACCATAGATCATGTGCGAATTAGGGTTTATACATCTAAGCACCATTAATCCAGTTTGGACCTAGGTACAAGTGGTTAGATCTAATGGGTATTGGCGAGCCCCACTCTTGGTCGTGGACCCATACAGAAGAGTGCGTTTGTGTCCCAGTCGATAGGAGTCGACATAAAATCGTCTAGGTTTGGATTGCTTCCTAATTCGTCACACATATTAATGTCCTCGCGAAACATCATACATACAGATACATCTTATACAACTCACATTTTATGGATACAGTTTATACAACTCACATTATATGGATACAGTTTATACAACTCACGTTTTACAGATACATCTCATACAACTAATCTGCATGAACTCGCTCAACTTTTGTTGATGTTTTCAAACTTACATGTATTTCAGGGAATTAGTGGACCAATGCAACGATTTCAGTTCAAGGAAAACAAGTATCAATACTCCATGCCAACTATTGAAGGGTTTGCCTGTTATATACCGCCTCTTTGCGGTGATATAGTGGTCAAAGTCTTGACATTTTAAGACTTACATTTTGATGTATAAAACGATGACAACTTATTTTCATTTGATGGTTTGTAACCAATACATTCAACTTATGTTGCATTATTTTGAAACAATTATGACAATGGCATTGGGGCTTGTATTTATTCATATAGTTTGATCATGTACATCGATATTTATGCAATGAAAACCATACAGATCACACCTTGCGTTTCCGCTACGAGCGGGTGTGACAGATTGGTATCAGAGCATCGATTGTAGTGAACCAGGATTCTTTCTCGAGTCTAAGTCTACAATCACTAGGGATCTCTCACGAAAACCTCTTGTTCATGTTGAACAGAATAAAATTGGACAGGTCAAAAAGGTTTTCATTGCATAAACATTTTTCAAGGTCCACTACAACAAAAATTCATTTCACATAAATCAAGCGAGGACATTTCCATGGGTGAAGTCTATGAGAAACAGACACAATGCATTAATAGACTATGTGCCTACAATACATTACATTATCAGTTTATGCATTATAAACAGTTTACAAGTTCAGCTTATACAAGATAGAAATCCTTGATTGATAGGATTTTACATGATTATATATATAGGTTGTTCATATATATGTTGCATGAAATATTTTGCCAAGAATAAAATACCTTCGACTTCAAACTCTATTATTATTCTTTACTCACACGATGAAAATATCGACCTCACGTCTACTGCGGAGCTTATGGCGAACATGATTCCTAAGTGAAATCTTAAACTTAATTCCGTAAAATATGGTTGCTTTCTCGCGAATGCTGAGATGCCTGACCATGATAATGACGACGAGGCGAAGGTGGTAACCTTGGACAACAACTCCATTAGTGGGACGAGATCCATGTGACTCATACTAATCAAGGTGGATATACTCTGTCCTTACAAGGAAGATGAAGTACTCATCTTGAAGGTGTCCCTTCAGTTGTTATTGTTACAGATTCTTTCCATTTCTATTCCATCTAACGCTGTGCTGTTTTGTGAGTAATGAAAACGGACGTTGACACGTGATCTATCACGAAGGTCCCTCCTATGTTGAAGGTATATAGACAATAGTGTCCCCCCTCTGACTGATCGGCTGTTTTGTACGAGAGAACGCTAGGGTGACCATGCAAGGCAATTTATTATTACGGAGGCCTACGTAATAACAACTTGTAGTGCATGGGAATTCTGGTGGACTCTGCGGGCCAAGCTAATGATCACTATTCGTTCAAAATTCTTAAGTTATTACTTTAGATTCAATTTTTCTTATCTATTAGGACACGAACTGAGGTGGTTAGTATAACACCATACAATACAATACAATACAATACAATACAATACAATACAATACAATACAATAAAATACAACACAACACAACACAACACAACACAACACAACACAACACAACACAACACAACACAACACAACACAACACAACACAACACAACACAACACAACACAACACAACACAACACAACACAACACAACACAACACAACACAACACAACACAACACAATACAATACAATACAGGAAGACGACACGTATTTGTTCACACCTAATATTCGATCTACATCACGATTCAGTTGAGACTAGTCATCTAAACAAACAAAATTTATTAGCCACTCATGAAGTATTTTCCTCAACATTCTAAAATTTTTGTACATGGGCTATTTCCCTGGTGTTTATGACACTTTACCCGACTTTACCTTACCTTACCTTATCATATTCCACCTTATCATATTTATTGGAAGTGATACAATAAATTCTGTCTCTTGACATTTGTCTTTTCCCAAGGAATGGTATGGCATGAGCCATGCTGCAACTCCCTCATTGCATTCTATTCGACATTTTTGTAGATTCTAATCATCTTGCTAGAGCTCGTGAAACTCAAGCACTATTACCATAATGGTCACATGGACAAATAAGACAAAGGATTTTCTCTACTTCGGACAATTGAGGTCATAGAGTAGGGAACCCATATTATAGGGACGGTGGCCACGGGTTGGTTTCCCCTCCTGAACGAATTATTTTTCTTTTTCCATTTAGACATATGACCAATACATGCAAGAGGCATTACACCTTTTGGTTTTGGTTATCCACATTATCATTTATTCAAACATGTATGAACAATGCGGTCTTGAGGTTTCCATGACCGATTGATTGTATTCTTCATTCTTGGGCACATGATAGACTATATTTATCCAAATATATATGTCTAGATTCTTTTAATATTGAGTATTAAAAAGATCATGGCGCCAAAAGAATCAATTGTTTAAGTTAAAAGTTATGTGTTGAAAACTATTGCTTTTACACAAGACATGGTTTATACATGACATTGTTACGCAAGACATTGTTATACATGTCATTTGACGTTGGTATACACAAGACATTTTTGGTGGTTATTTGTAAGTGATGAGACGTGTGTAATATGATAAAAGCATGGTGGATACGCCGCTGGTACTTCCTATATATAAGTGCTTATGTTATATTGCATATCGTGGTGTTATTCAAATCTCTTCGACAAAGACAAGACATGACATTTTTGCACAAGACGCGACATCCTCTACACAAGACATAATATTCTATTTCAAGACATGATATATTTATACACTACATTTTCATTGGTTATTTATTTAACCATACATCATTCTTTTATATCATCTGATTTTCAAATCTATTTTCATATGATTTTACAAAAGAACTCGATCATAACTGGAGCCAATGTTGATGGTTACACTTGATGCTTTCACGGTCTCTCAAGGGTTGTTCCATACTGGGAAACACCCGAATTCAAACACACTGAGTGTTACATTTCGGGTTTAGCCTCAGAGATCCGAAGCATGACCGCATCATCCCTCCCTACCTCGATCACTCAAACAATAACTCTCGCCATGAGAGAAATGAAGGCAATTGCTGCCATAAACGATTTTGTCACAAAGATGTATGCTCATAACTTGCCGAAATCCTAAATGCGACAAGTGAGACGTTCATCATGAGGGAAATTGGAAAAGCGCCAAGAGTAACAGTGTGCTGAGACCGGGCGCAAAACAAAGACTAGTAAGACGATAATACTTAAGAAGGAATCAAGCTAGTGAATAAGTGTGTGTGTGGTTAGAACTATGAATATTCCACAAAATCCCAATGAATTCATGAGTACGTACACTCTACGATCATCATGTATCAATTCTTTTAATACCAACAACTAGCTTAGCTATTGTGTTTAAATGTTAAACATATACTCGAATTAGAGTTATGTTGGACACACATTACTATATCAAGTTAGCTAATGGGGAATTAGCTGAGACATGTCAAATCATTAAGGGTCACTGGTATTTATCCTAACAATCAACATTTCACATCCATATTATTTGATACCATTGCCAATTTTTAGCTTTATCTCAACATTTCGCATGCATAGTTCCATGGCTAGTAACGGGAATGTCCTAGCTACAATTAGGGATTGATTTATCCTAAATCTAAACATAGGGATTGGGTTATCCTACATCTAAACATAGGGATTGGGTTGTCCTCTACTTTTGTACAGTGAAGTCCTTACTACATAGAATTCAAAATGTACATGGCCTTGAGTTAAGTAAGCTAGACGTTTCCTCAATTCTATAAAATTGGCGAACGGTAAACCAGTCGAGTCTGGAGTTAAAATTCAATATCGATCTCTTACCCGTTCAGTTGGGTAGTTTCGAAGTAGTGGTTGGCATGGATTGGTTATCCGATAATCTAGCCGAAGTCTTTTATCATGAGAAGATCATTCGCCTACCACTGCCGAACAAAGAGACATTTGTTATTCATGGAGAGAAGCACGACACACCATTGCGGATCATTAATTGCATGAAGGCACAAAAGTGCTTACGGAAAGGTTGTATTGCCTTTCTAGCACTTATTCTAGACATGAAGGCCGTTGGGCCACAGCTGACAGATATTCTTGTGATAAAATAATTTCATAAAGACTTGCCAGGACTACCACCATATCGACAAGTCGAGTTTCACATCGACTTGGTAACGGGAGCTTTACCCATAGCCAAATCTCCATGTCGATTAGCACCTTCTGAACCTTGTAGTTGACCGAATAAGGATGTTGTGAGTTCATAACCCCCCACTCTTTACCACTATACATCTTTATAAAGGTTTTTGGGGTGGAAAGACATGCAAGTTTTGCAAAAATGCACAACATTTCAATGAACGAAAATTCATATTTCTAAACCATGATACAAATGAATATCCAACTAACTCAAATGGTTTATGAAAGGTTCTAGCTTCTACTCTAAGACAGACTTACGATCGGAGTATCATCAATTACGAATTCAAGAGGAAAGCATACCGAAAACGGCTTTTAAGACGCGTTACGGTCATTACGAGTTTCTCGTTATGCCTTTTGGTTTAACCAGTGCACCAGCGGTCTTCATAGATTTAATGAATCGTGTGTGCAAGCCGTATCTCGACAAATTCGTCATAGTTTTATTGACGACATTTTGATATACTCTCAATCGACTGATGAACATGAGCAACATTTGAGAACCATTTTAGAGTTGTTAAAGACAATAAATTCGCCCCAAATCGAAAAACAAGATATAACATTACAACTTATTCTTAAGATTGGTGCATAGCATTTTACAATCTTATCATTATCCGACGATACCGACGACTTTGTTGTAAACTATGATGCTTCGCATCAAGGATTGGGTTGTGTACTCGTGCAACGTGAAAAAAAAAATATTATCGTGTACACGTCGCCCCAATTAAAAAGTTCACGAGAAGAACTATACCACTCTCGACCTTGAGTTAGGCGTGATGGTATTCGCTTTAAAAAAAATTATGGCGACATTATTTATATGGTACTCAATGCATTATTTTCACGGATCATAAAAGTCTTCAACACATATTCAACCAAAAAGAATTAAATATACGTCAACGATGTTTGTTGAATTGTTGAACGACTATGATTGTGAAATAAAGTACCATCCGGGCAAGGCAAACGTTGTAGCAGATGCCATGAGCCGCAAGGAGCGAGTAAGAACACTGAGAGTTCAAGCATTAGAGAAGATGATTCACAAGCGCTCAAGGAAGAGAATATTCAAGCAGAAATACTTCGAGTCATGAAGGAACAATTAGCGCCGAAAGAAGATGGAACTTTATACCTTATGAGTCGAAATTGGGTTCCATTCTTTGGCGGCCTTCGAGATGATATTTTGAGGAAGCACATTGGCCTAAGTAGTGAAAGAATACTACTGGTGGCCTAACCTCAAAAGTGATATCACGACTTATAACGGAGAATGCTTGACTTGCGCGAAAGTCAAAGTCGAGTAGCAAAATCCCTCGGACTTGTTACAACAACCCGAGATTCCCGTTTCGTAATGGGAACAAATATCGATGTACTTCATTACGAAGTTACTCAGGACCTCAAGAGGTCACTACACGATATGTGTAATCATCGATAGACTAACAAAGTCCGCACACTTCTTACCGATTCGGGAGAAGGATAATACTGAGAAACTAGCGAAACTCTATCTCAAAGAAATAGTGGCTCGTCATAGAGTGCCTATTTCAATCATTTCAGAAAGAGACGGTCGTTTCATTTCTAGAATTTGGAAATCATTTCAACAGGCCTTTGGATCTCATTTGAATCCAAGTACGGCCTTTCATCCATAAACTGACGGCCAGAGCGAACAGACAATCCAAACACTCGAATATATGTTTCGCGCATGTGTTATGGATTTAGGCGGCACTTGGGATACTCATCTACCTTTAGTTGAGTTTTCCTACAATAACAGCTACCATACTAGTATACAAGCTGCATCGTTTGAAGCTCATTATGGTCGAAAGTGACGATCTCCGCTATTTTGGGCAAAAACTGGCGATAGTCAATTAATTGGTCTGGAGTTAGTACAAGAGACTACGGATAAAAATCTTCAGATTCGAGACCGTATCGAGGCGGCTCGCGATCGACAAAATAGCTACGCAGATAAAAGACAAAAACCATTATCTTTCGAGGATGGAGACAAAGTCTTGTTGAAAGTCTCGCCTTGGAAAGGCGTAGCGAGGTTCGGTAAACGTGGAAAGCTTAACCCACGTTACATTGGACCATTTGAAATATTAGAAAAGATTGGCACTGTTGCCTACAAGTTGAAGTTACCAGATGAACTTAGCAGTGTGCACGACACGTTTCATGTGTCGAATCTTAAAAAGAGTCCAACCCAAGCAACCGTTATCATTCTTTCAGATGAAATTCACATTGATGACAAACTCCAATTCACAAAGCACCTGTTAAGGTCATGGACCGGAAGGTCCAGAAAATACAAAGGAGTCATAACATATTAGTAAAAATTCGTTGGAACTCTCGACACGGACCCGAATATACTTGGGAATGTGAAGATCAAATCAAAGCCAAATACTCTCACCTGTTTGAGAACAATCCTGCAAAGGATGACTCAGCTTGAATTTCGGGACGAAATTCTCAATAACAGGGGGAGAATGTGACAACTGCCACTTTCGGGTAATTTACGTACATTTAAAGCAATGATTTACATTATACAAGTATGTGTTTTGAATATTCGAACTGCATGATTACATGATATACATCTTAGAACACTCAAGGAATATTCATTTATGATGCACATTATTCATTTTTATTGGTTACATTTGAAACAGTGTAAACAATGCATCGAAACAACTAGAGTAGTACCTAGTAAACTAGCGTGCTGACGAAAACTCAGGATCCGTCGAAACCATCTAAATTACATATTTAGGACTCAGACGAAAGTCCAACATCAAATATACATTAAACCCTATATGGGAAAGGAAGGGTTTGGTTTAATATATTACCAATGTCCGGTTGCACTAAAAACTGCCCGAAAACTGCCGAAAAGCGCTAAAAGTTACCATTTCAATATTTTTCCGCAAAAATTCAGCATTAGTGTTTTTTTTATATGATACAAAAGTGTTGTTTAAACACAAATTTCATATGAAAATACATAGGGAATATCATATAAATACATAACCGAATATTTCCCTATAACTTATATATGCTAACCTTTCGACTATCTTCTTGTTCAACGAGCGCTAAACATCTAGCCGAACTATATTTTGGTACATGTAGCGAACTAGTGAACATTATTTTTGGTCTTGTAAAGCTAGTTTATGAACATTTCAAGTCTTGAAACATCTTGAAAATTTGCAAAAACTTAAACCCTTAAACACTTAACCATTTTTTACCTCATTTCAAACCATGAATTTTACTAACACTTGAAATCACATAAGGTACCCCCCCCCCCATGTATGAACGTGTATAAGGGCCCACATACCCATAATTATGTGTTAAAAATATCTAGATATTTATTTAGATGCAAGTGGATCAAGTTAGTGAATTATTATAACATGTAATCTCATTAGTTACTAACCATTCTACACCACTTTTCACTATACTTTACACACACATAAGAATACTCTCATTATCTTCATCTTTTTACCAAGAACACCACAAAAACCCATTTCCATTTTAGTCTTTTATTAGATAATTAACATGGGTTTCCAAGTAACATAAGGTGATCTAAAGCTTTTGGAAGAAAAAGGAAGGGTTTTCATCCATACAAAAGTGTTCTACCAACAAGATCATCATGATTATGATACAAATAAATTGTTAGAAGATGTTTAAGAGATCATACTAATAAGGTGATTGTTATTATTACTAATAATAACCAAGAGATCATACTTAATAAACATGAAAAAAAAATACAAAGAAGCAAAGATAAAAATCATGATATATTTATTTGGTTATATTGTGATCTAAGACTTGTTATATGCATATTTAGTCTTGTTATGATGATTATGATACAAATAAATTGTTAGAAGATGTTTAAGATATGATCTAAGAATTATACATGTTTATGTTAAAGGGTTTTTAACATAAAAGTTTAAATGGATGATCATAACCTTTGATCTTGTGAAAGTATTTAAGGTTTTTATTTAAAAACCAGACTTTTACAAAATTATAAAAAGTAACATACAACATGAGATTTTTATAAAAGTTGTTAAAACTAGAAGTAAACTTGGTTTTTGAACTAGTTAGCATATGTTATGATCATGTCCAAAACCCTACATGATTTGGAGATCATTTTGATAAGTTTATGTTATAAAAATCTCATATGTTTTTTTTTAGTTAAGATGTTGAGTAAATTGATGGTGATTTGGAAAAGAAAATGATATGTTTATTAAACATGGCCAAATGATTAATACAAAGGTTATATGGCCATTTTTTTAAAAAAGACATTATGTTAAGAAAACTATCATTTTTGGTTAAATCTTTATTAGATTAAAAAGTTTTTTTGAAAGGCTTTTATAAAAGAAAAGACAAGATAAATATATATTTTTTTTAGAAAATATATATTTGATCATTTTAACAACTTAAGTGATGTGTGGTATTTGATGTATTAGTTATATATATCAAAGATAGGAACTTTATTACAATGGTAATAATGAACACATGATACATAATAATCAAAGTCTTACACGACTTCACATAATTACGCCTTAAAAACGAATACGGACAATCCGAAGGATCGGACACCATTTATGGTCAAAACGGACGACGGACGAATCTTTAGACGAACCGCCAATCCGTGGTGTTACTACGACGTTTAGACGATCTTTCGACACGAAAATATAAAATATGCTATCGATAACAAAGTCCGGATGTTTACAAACTTATAAAAACTAGTATGCTTTTATTTACTAAGGAGTATACTTGGTAAATTTTTATAAAAAGATTTTTATAAAAATGAAAGACTTACACTTACAAATGGGCCTACTTTATATAATGGGCTATTTTTCTAACAAATGGGCTTACCTTACTTAATGGACTACTTTTTAACAAATGGGCTTATATTACTTAATGGGCTATTTTCCTTCATAATGGGCTTAACATAAATTCATGGGCTAAGCCCAAATACCAAACATATGGGCCAAAGCCCAACACTATTCAAGCCCAACACTATTAAAGCCCAACACTATTTAAGGCCCAACACTATTGAAGCCCAACACTATTTAAGCCCAGTACTATTGAAGCCCAACACTATTTAGGCCCAACACTATTGAAGCCCAACACTATTTAAGCCCAGTACTATTGAAGCCCAACACTATTTAGGCCAACACTATTGAAGCCCAACACTATTTAGGCCCAACACTATTGAGGCCCAACACTATTTAGGGCCAACACTATTTGGGCCAAATAACATGAATTCTTGGGCTAAGCCCAATGACATATAATTGATAAACATCACAATTATACAATTTACTTATACAAGACATGAAACCAAGAAGACAAGACCCGATGATACAACTCAAGAGATACAAGAATATTTATTTGGAGAAATATATACACTAAACAGTTATCAGTTAATACATCTAATACACAGTTCAATGAATAACAAAGACATACAAGTCTTAACACATATTCAAGACACAAGACTTATACTCAAGTCATTTACAAAGACCGAAGGGTCTAACAAATATAAGGACATTTGTAGGTCGCAACATTGTTCAAGACGACCGTATGTCAGATCACAGCTAGTTACTATTCACGGACGCAATTCTGTGAGTTCATGTCCCCTATTCATTTAAATGTTTTACAACTTTACAACTATCGGGGAAAATACATGTTCAACGTATGTTAAAGTTAGGGAATGAAACACCATAGATCATGTGCGAATTAGGGTTTATACATCTAAGCACCATTAATCCAGTTTGGACCTAGGTACAAGTGGTTAGATCTAATGGGTATTGGCGAGCCCCACTCTTGGTCGTGGACCCATACAGAAGATTGCGTTTGTGTCCCAGTCGATAGGAGTCGACATAAAATCGTCTAGGTTTGGATTGCTTCCTAATTCGTCACACATATTAATGTCCTCGCGAAACATTAATGATCAACGATTTCATTGACGCTTTACATACTACATCATACATACAGATACATCATACATACAGATACATCTTATACAACTCACATTTTATGGATACAGTTTATACAACTCACATTTTATGGATACAGTTTATACAACTCACGTTTTACAGATACATCTCATACAACTAAACTGCATGAACTCGCTCAACTTTTGTTGATGTTTTCAAACTTACATGTATTTCAGGGAATTAGTGGACCAATGCAACGATTTCAGTTCAAGGAAAACAAGTATCAATACTCCATGCCAACTATTGAAGGGTTTGCCTGTTATATACCGCCTCTTTGCGGTGATATAGTGGTCAAAGTCTTGACATTTTAAGACTTACATTTTGATGTATAAAACGATGACAACTTATTTTCATTTGATGGTTTGTAACCAATACATTCAACTTATGTTGCATTCTTTTGAAACAATTATGACAATGGCATTGGAGCTTGTATTTATTCATATAGTTTGTTCATGTACATCGATATTTATGCAATGAAAACCATACAGATCACACCTTGCGTTTCCGCTACGAGCGGGTGTGACAGATTGGTATCAGAGCATCGATTGTAGTGAACCAGGATTCTTTCTCGAGTCTAAGTCTACAATCACTAGGGATCTCTCACGAAAACCTCTTGTTCATGTTGAACAGAATAAAATTGGACAGGTCAAAAAGGTTTTCATTGCATAAACATTTTTCAAGGTCCACTACAACAAAAATTCATTTCACATAAATCAAGCGAGGACATTTCCATGGGTGAAGTCTATGAGAAACAGACACAATGCATTAATAGACTATGTGCCTACAATACATTACATTATCAGTTTATGCATTATAAACAGTTTACAAGTTCAGCTTATACAAGATAGAAATCCTTGATTGATAGGATTTTACATGATTATATATATAGGTTGTTCATATATATGTTGCATGAAATATTTTGCCACGAATAAAATACCATCGACTTCAAACTCTATTATTATTCTTTACTCACACGATGAAAATATCGACCTCACGTCTACTGCGGAGCTTATGGCGAACATGATTCCTAAGTGAAATCTTAAACTTAATTCCGTAAAATATGGTTGCTTTCTCGCGAATGCTGAGATGCCTGACCATGATAATGACGACGAGGCGAAGGTGGTAACCTTGGACAACAACTCCATTAGTGGGACGAGATCCATGTGACTCATACTAATCAAGGTGGATATACTCTGTCCTTACAAGGAAGATGAAGTACTCATCTTGAAGGTGCCCCTTCAGTTGTTATTGTTACAGATTCTTTCCATTTCTATTCCATCTAACGCTGTGCTGTTTTGTGAGTAATGAAAACGGACGTTGACACGTGATCTATCACGAAGGTCCCTCCTATGTTGAAGGTATATAGACAATAGTGTCCCCCCTCTGACTGATCGGCTGTTTTGTACGAGAGAACGCTAGGGTGACCATGCAAGGCAATTTATTATTACGGAGGCCTACGTAATAACAACTTGTAGTGCATGGGAATTCTGGTGGACTCTGCGGGCCAAGCTAATGATCACTATTCGTTCAAAATTATTAAGTTATTACTTTAGATTCAATTTTTCTTATCTATTAGGACACGAACTGAGGTGGTTAGTATAACACCATACAATACAATACAATACAATACAATACAATACAATACAATACAATACAATACAATACAATACGATACGATACGATACGATACGATACGATACGATACGATACGATACGATACGATACGATACGATACGATACGATACGATACGATACGATACGATACGATACGATACGATACGATACGATACGATACGATACGATACGATACGATACGATACGATACGATACGATACGATACGATACGATACGATACGATACGATACGATACGATACGATACGATACGATACGATACGATACGATACGATACGATACGATACGATACGATACGATACGATACGATACAATACAATACAATACAATACAATACAATACAGGAAGACGACACGTATTTGTTCACACCTAATATTCGATCTACATCACGATTCAGTTGAGACTAGTCATCTAAACAAACAAAATTTATTAGCCACTCACGAAGTATTTTCCTCAACATTCTAAAATTTTTGTACATGGGCTATTTCCCTGGTGTTTATGACACTTTACCCGACTTTACCTTACCTTACCTTATCATATTCCACCTTATCATATTTATTGGAAGTGATACAATAAATTCTGTCTCTTGACATTTGTCTTTTCCCAAGGAATGGTATGGCATGAGCCATACTGCAACTCCCTCATTGCACTCTATTCAACATTTTTGTAGATTCTAATCATCTTGCTAGAGCTCGTGAAACTCAAGCACTATTACCATAATGGTCACATAGACAAATAAGACAAAGGATTTTCTCTACTTCGGACGATTGAGGTCATAGAGTAGGGAACCCATATTATAGGGACGGTGGCCACGGGTTGGTTTCCCCTCCTGAACGAATTATTTTTCTTTTTCCATTTAGACATATGACCAATACATGCAAGAGGCATTACACCTTTTGGTTTTGGTTATCCACATTATCATTTATTCAAACATGTATGAACAATGCGGTCTTGAGGTTTCCATGACCGATTGATTGTATTCTTCATTCTTGGGCACATGATAGACTATATTTATCCAAATATATATGTCTAGATTCTTTTAATATTGAGTATTAAAAAGATCATGGCGCCAAAAGAATCAATTGTTTAAGTTAAAAGTTATGTGTTGAAAACTATTGCTTTTACACAAGACATGGTTTATACATGACATTGTTACGCAAGACATTGTTATACATGTCATTTGACGTTGGTATACACAAGACATTTTTGGTGGTTATTTGTAAGTGATGAGACGTGTGTAATATGATAAAAGCATGGTGGATACGTCGCTGGTACTTCCTATATATAAGTGCTTATGTTATATTGCATATCGTGGTGTTATCCAAATCTCTTCGACAAAGACAAGACATGACATTTTTGCACAAGACGCGACATCCTCTACACAAGACATAATATTCTATTTCAAGACATGATATATTTATACACTACATTTTCATTGGTTATTTATTTAACCATACATCATTCTTTTATATCATCTGATTTTCAAATCTATTTTCATATGATTTTACAAAAGAACTCGATCGTAACTGGAGCCAATGTTGATGGTTACACTTGATGCTTTCACGGTCTCTCAAGGGTTGTTCCATACTGGGAAACACCCGAATTCAAACACACTGAGTGTTACATTTCGGGTTTAGCCTCAGAGATCCGAAGCATGACCGCATCATCCCTCCCTACCTCGATCACTCAAACAATAACTCTCGCCATGAGAGAAATGAAGGCAATTGCTGCCATAAACGATTTTGTCACAAAGATGTATGCTCATAACTTGCCGAAATCCTAAATGCGACAAGTGAGACGTTCATCATGAGGGAAATTGCAAAAGCGCCAAGAGTAACAGTGTGCTGAGACCGGGCGCAAAACAAAGACTAGTAAGACGATAATACTTAAGAAGGAATCAAGCTAGTGAATAAGTGTGTGTGTGGTTAGAACTATGAATATTCCACAAAATCCCAATGAATTCATGAGTACGTACACTCTACGATCATCATGTATCAATTCTTTTAATACCAACAACTAGCTTAGCTATTGTCTTTAAATGTTAAACATATACTCGAATTAGAGTTATGTTGGACACACATTACTATATCAAGTTAGCTAATGGGGAATTAGCTGAGACATGTCAAATCATTAAGTGTCACCGGTATGTATCCTAACAATCAACATTTCACATCCATATTATTTGATACCATTGCCAATTTTTAGCTTTATCTCAACATTTCGCATGCATAGTTCCATGGCTAGTAACTGGAATGTCCTAGCTACAATTAGGGATTGATTTATCCTACATCTAAACATAGGGATTGGGTTATCCTACATCTAAACATAGGGATTGGGTTGTCCTCTACATTTGTACAGTGAAGTCCTTACTACATAGAATTCAAAATGTACATGGCCTTGAGTTAAGTAAGCTAGACGTTTCCTCAATTCTATAAAATTGGCGAACGGTAAACCAGTCGAGTCTGGAGCTAAAATTCAATATCGATCTCTTACCCGTTCAGTTGGGTAGTTTCGAAGTAGTGGTTGGCATGGATTGGTTATCCGATAATCTAGCCGAAGTCTTCTGTCATGAGAAGATCATTCGCCTACCACTGCCGAACAAAGAGACATTTGTTATTCATGGAGAGAAGCACGACACACCATTGCGGATCATTAATTGCATGAAGGCACAAAAGTGCTTACGGAAAGGTTGTATTGCCTTTCTAGCACTTATTCTAGACATGAAGGCCGTTGGGCCACAGCTGACAGATATTCTTGTGATAAAATAATTTCATAAAGACTTGCCAGGACTACCACCATATCGACAAGTCGAGTTTCACATCGACTTGGTAACGGGAGCTTTACCCATAGCCAAATCTCCATGTCGATTAGCACCTTCTGAACCTTGTAGTTGACCGAATAAGGATGTTGTGAGTTCATAACCCCCCACTCTTTACCACTATACATCTTTATAAAGGTTTTTGGGGTGGAAAGACATGCAAGTTTTGCAAAAATGCACAACATTTCGATGAACGAAAATTCATATTTCTAAACCATGATCAAATGAATATCCAACTAACTCAAATGGTTTATGAAAGGTTCTAGCTTCTACTCTAAGATAGACTTACGATCGGAGTATCATCAATTACGAATTCAAGAGGAAAGCATACCGAAAACGGCTTTTAAGACGCGTTACGGTCATTACGAGTTTCTCGCTATGCCTTTTGGTTTAACCAGTGCACCAGCGGTCTTCATAGATTTAATGAATCGTGTGTGCAAGCCGTATCTCGACAAATTCGTCATAGTTTTATTGACGACATTTTGATATACTCTCGATCGACTGATGAACATGAGCAACATTTGAGAACCATTTTAGAGTTGTTAAAGACAATAAATTCGCCCCAAATCGAAAAACAAGATATAACATTACAACTTATTCTTAAGATTGGTGCATAGCATTTTACAATCTTATCATTATCCGACGATACCGACGACTTTGTTGTAAACTATGATGCTTCGCATCAAGGATTGGGTTGTGTACTCGTGCAACGTGAAAAAAAAAAATTATCGTGTACACGTCGCCCCAATTAAAAAGTTCACGAGAAGAACTATACCACTCTCGACCTTGAGTTAGGCGTGATGGTATTCGCTTTAAAAAAAAATTATGGCGACATTATTTATATGGTACTCAATGCATTATTTTCACGGATCATAAAAGTCTTCAACACATATTCAACCAAAAAGAATTAAATATACGTCAACGATGTTTGTTGAATTGTTGAACGACTATGATTGTGAAATAAAGTACCATCCGGGCAAGGCAAACGTTGTAGCAGATGCCATGAGCCGCAAGGAGCGAGTAAGAACACTGAGAGTTCAAGCATTAGAGAAGATGATTCACAAGCGCTCAAGGAAGAGAATATTCAAGCAGAAATACTTCGAGTCATGAAGGAACAATTAGCGCCGAAAGAAGATGGAACTTTATACCTTATGAGTCGAAATTGGGTTCCATTCTTTGGCGGCCTTCGAGATGATATTTTGAGGAAGCACATAGGCCTAAGTAGTGAAAGAATACTACTGGTGGCCTAACCTCAAAAGTGATATCACGACTTATAACGGAGAATGCTTGACTTGCGCGAAAGTCAAAGTCGAGTAGCAAAATCCCTCGGACTTGTTACAACAACCCGAGATTCCCGTTTCGTAATGGGAACAAATATCGATGTATTTCATTACGAAGTTACTCAGGACCTCAAGAGGTCACTACATGATATGTGTAATCATCGATAGACTAACAAAGTCCGCACACTTCTTACCGATTCGGGAGAAGGATAATACTGAGAAACTAGCGAAACTCTATCTCAAAGAAATAGTGGCTCGTCATAGAGTGCCTATTTCAATCATTTCAGAAAGAGACGGTCGTTTCATTTCTAGAATTTGGAAATCATTTCAACAGGCCTTTGGATCTCATTTGAATCCAAGTACGGCCTTTCATCCATAAACTGACGGCCAGAGCGAACAGACAATCCAAACACTCGAATATATGTTTCGTGCATGTGTTATGGATTTAGGCGGCACTTGGGATACTCATCTACCTTTAGTTGAGTTTTCCTACAATAACAGCTACCATACTAGTATACAAGCTGCACCGTTTGAAGCTCATTATGGTCGAAAGTGACGATCTCCGCTATTTTGGGCAAAAACTGGCGATAGTCAATTAATTGGTCCGGAGTTAGTACAAGAGACTACGGATAAAAATCTTCAAATCCGAGACCGTATCGAGGTGGCTCGCGATCGACAAAATAGCTACGCAGATAAAAGACAAAAACCATTATCTTTCGAGGATGGAGACAAAGTCTTGTTGAAAGTCTCGCCTTGGAAAGGCGTAGCGAGGTTCGGTAAACGTGGAAAGATTAACCCACGTTACATTGGACCATTTGAAATATTAGAAAAGATTGGCACTGTTGCCTACAAGTTGAAGTTACCAGATGAACTTAGCAGTGTGCACGACACGTTTCATGTGTCGAATCTTAAAAAGAGTCCAACCCAAGCAACCGTTATCATTCTTTCAGATGAAATTCACATTGATGACAAACTCCAATTCACAAAGCACCTGTTAAGGTCATGGACCGGAAGGTCCAGAAAATACAAAGGAGTCGTAACATATTAGATAATTAACATGGGTTTCCAAGTAACATAAGGTGATCTAAAGCTTTTGGAAGAAAAAGGAAGGGTTTTCATCCATACAAAAGTGTTCTACCAACAAGATCATCATGATTATGATACAAATAAATTGTTAGAAGATGTTTAAGAGATCATACTAATAAGGTGATTGTTATTATTACTAATAATAACCAAGAGATCATACTTAATAAACATGAAAAAAAAATACAAAGAAGCAAAGATAAAAATCATGATATATTTATTTGGTTATATTGTGATCTAAGACTTGTTATATGCATATTTAGTCTTGTTATGATGATTATGATACAAATAAATTGTTAGAAGATGTTTAAGATATGATCTAAGAATTATACATGTTTATGTTAAAGGGTTTTTAACATAAAAGTTTAAATGGATGATCATAACCTTTGATCTTGTGAAAGTATTTAAGGTTTTTATTTAAAAACCAGACTTTTACAAAATTATAAAAAGTAACATACAACATGAGATTTTTATAAAAGTTGTTAAAACTAGAAGTAAACTTGGTTTTTGAACTAGTTAGCATATGTTATGATCATGTCCAAAACCCTACATGATTTGGAGATCATTTTGATAAGTTTATGTTATAAAAATCTCATATGTTTTTTTTTAGTTAAGATGTTGAGTAAATTGATGGTGATTTGGAAAAGAAAATGATATGTTTATTAAACATGGCCAAATGATTAATACAAAGGTTATATGGCCATTTTTTTTAAAAAGACATTATGTTAAGAAAACTATCATTTTTGGTTAAATCTTTATTAGATTAAAAAGTTTTTTTGAAAGGCTTTTATAAAAGAAAAGACAAGATAAATATATATTTTTTTTAGAAAATATATATTTGATCATTTTAACAACTTAAGTGATGTGTGGTATTTGATGTATTAGTTATATATATCAAAGATAGGAACTTTATTACAATGGTAATAATGAACACATGATACATAATAATCAAAGTCTTACACGACTTCACATAATTACGCCTTAAAAACGAATACGGACAATCCGAAGGATCGGACACCATTTATGGTCAAAACGGACGACGGACGAATCTTTAGACGAACCGCCAATCCGTGGTGTTACTACGACGTTTAGACGATCTTTCGACACGAAAATATAAAATATGCTATCGATAACAAAGTCCGGATGTTTACAAACTTATAAAAACTAGTATGCTTTTATTTACTAAGGAGTATACTTGGTAAATTTTTATAAAAAGATTTTTATAAAAATGAAAGACTTACACTTACAAATGGGCCTACTTTATTTAATGGGCTATTTTTCTAACAAATGGGCTTACCTTACTTAATGGACTACTTTTTAACAAATGGGCTTATATTACTTAATGAGCTATTTTTCTTCATAATGGGCTTAACATAAATTCATGGGCTAAGCCCAAATACCAAACATATGGGCCAAAGCCCAACACTATTCAAGCCCAACACTATTAAAGCCCAACACTATTTAAGGCCCAACACTATTGAAGCCCAACACTATTTAAGCCCAGTACTATTGAAGCCCAACACTATTTAGGCCCAACACTATTGAAGCCCAACACTATTTAAGCCCAGTACTATTGAAGCCCAACACTATTTAGGCCCAACACTATTGAAGCCCAACACTATTTAGGCCCAACACTATTGAGGCCCAACACTATTTAGGCCCAACACTATTGAAGCCCAACACTATTTAGGCCCAACACTATTGAGGCCCAACATTATTTAGGCCCAACACTATTTGGGCCCAATAACATGAATTCTTGGGCTAAGCCCAATGACATATAATTGATAAACATTACAATTATACAATTTACTTATACAAGACATGAAACCAAGAAGACAAGACCCGATGATACAACTCAAGAGATACAAGAATATTTATTTGGAGAAATATATACACTAAACAGTTATCAGTTAATACATCTAATACACAGTTCAATGAATAACAAAGACATACAAGTCTTAACACATATTCAAGACACAAGACTTATACTCAAGTCATTTACAAAGACCGAAGGGTCTAACAAATATAAGGACATTTGTAGGTCGCAACATTGTTCAAGACGACCGTATGTCAGATCACAGCTAGTTACTATTTACGGACGCAATTCTGTGAGTTCATGTCCCCTATTCATTTAAATGTTTTACAACTTTACAACTATCGGGGAAAATACATGTTCAACGTATGTTAAAGTTAGGGAATGAAACACCATAGATCATGTGCGAATTAGGGTTTATACATCTAAGCACCATTAATCCTGTTTGGACCTAGGTACAAGTGGTTAGATCTAATGGGTATTGGCGAGCCCCACTCTTGGTCGTGGACCCATACAGAAGAGTGCGTTTGTGTCCCAGTCGATAGGAGTCGACATAAAATCGTCTAGGTTTGGATTGCTTCCTAATTCGTCACACATATTAATGTCCTCGCGAAACATTAATGATCAACGATTTCATTGACGCTTTACATACTACATCATACATACAGATACATCATACATACAGATACATCTTATACAACTCACATTTTATGGATACAGTTTATACAACTCACATTTTATGGATACAGTTTATACAACTCACGTTTTACAGATACATCTCATACAACTAAACTGCATGAACTCACTCAACTTTTGTTGATGTTTTCAAACTTACATGTATTTCAGGGAATTAGTGGACCAATGCAACGATTTCAGTTCAAGGAAAACAAGTATCAATACTCCATGCCAACTATTGAAGGGTTTGCCTGTTATATACCGCCTCTTTGCGGTGATATAGTGGTCAAAGTCTTGACATTTTAAGACTTACATTTTGATGTATAAAACGATGACAACTTATTTTCATTTGATGGTTTGTAACCAATACATTCAACTTATGTTGCATTCTTTTGAAACAATTATGACAATGGCATTGGAGCTTGTATTTATTCATATAGTTTGTTCATGTACATCGATATTTATGCAATGAAAACCATACAGATCACACCTTGCGTTTCCGCTACGAGCGGGTGTGACATTAGAAACAAAACATGAACAAATAGATTTTCATTGTTATTAAGTCACTAAGGCCTCGTCCATTCCTATGTGAGCGTACACAAATATCATCATCAAAAATCATCAACTACGGTACCTGAAACACATGTGAAAATACGTCAGCATAAAAATGCCGGCGAGTACATAGGTTTTATATGAGTGTTGGATTCATGGCTCGTTTTACATGTTGCAATACTTATTTAAAAACCTTATTTTGAAAAGTATAGTATTGCGACATAATTAACCAACTCAAATCAAGTTGGTTATAATTTATAAAATCTCGTAGCCATGATTCTTAACTCCAAAACATTTGTTTTATTAAATCAAATTGTAAAACAACTCGTAAAAACTCGTTAATAAAACTCGTATGGTTTATATTATTTAGAAAACATCGTTGTGTGACATCATTTCAAAATCGTTTACCCAAGTGATCTAGATAACGCAATGACATATAATGTGTTAAAAGCACTTATATATAGGAAGTACCAGCGGCGTATCCACCATGCTTTTAACACATTACACCCGCCCCGTTACCTAATCACTTCCCTAACCCAACGGTTCAAACAGTTACAAATGGTTCACATAAATCAAACGGTTACAAACGGTTCACATACATCAAACGGTTACAAATGGTTCTCATAAATCAAACGGTTTCAAATGGTTCAAACAGTTCAAAAAGTAAAACAATGGGCTAGCATGTTAAGTGAACATACATAGCAAAACATAATGAAATCATGTACTATACGCATACTAATGAACATAGCAAGTCTATGATATAAAAGCACGAAAACATGAAAGTAACAAGTAGGCACATGTGTTCCACCCCAAAATTGTTTGAAAATAGTAAAAGAGGGGGCTATGTACTCACTTGAGGATGCTTAGAAGTCTTGACTAACAACCAAGCAAAGCTAGAGGGATCACGAAATCAAACGGCACCTAATATAGGTAACTATGTTAATAAACGGACCTAACTCGGAGGATCGGATAGTATGAGGTTTCGTAAACCAAATGAGTATTGGAACTCATATAACATGGTTTAACAAAGCCCACATACTAAAACGAAACTTAACCTAAGTGCTTACGACCCATTACGACTCGTTTAGGTAGCTTACGCCACTTTAACGCGTCGTTCGCGTAAAACGCGTTCGGACCACCTAACTAGTCCTATGACAAGTAATATATGCCTTAAAATGTCTAATTATATTACCTAATCAGTTTAGATGTCAAAATTTAGGTTACATATGCTTAAAATGAATTTATGCGTAAAAAGGACATTTTGGTCATTTACCTAAGGCATATAAACTATCTATCATACAACTACTTAAACGAAGTGACCATAAGGTATAACCTCGGAAGGATATTCCCTCTACAACTATGGTCACAATAAATGCTTGGTCGGATCCTAATGGTCGACCAAATGGGTCGGGTTCGAAAGTCTAAGCGGTTGTTTAGACCGCTTATCTTACGACCCTATACAAGCACTAAACGTAAAGTGATGAGCTAAACATGTTAAAACATGTTTAACGAAGTTAGAAAACAAGTTTGATATCTAGACAAAGGGACTTGATACCCAAGAATAGTTTGGTTGCAAAATACGCAAGAATACGCATTTTGACCGAAACTTTGACTCGTCACTACACCTAAATAACGTGGTAATCAGTAGGTATAGTCACAAGAGACTATAACCATCGTGATTACACTCACGTTATGAAGTTTAAACAAACTTCTTGTTGACCATAGACTGGTCAAAGCAGAAATTCAAACATTGTTTGACTTTTACGCTTAAAACGCATAAAAGCATGAAAGAAACTTACAAAGGGTCCAAGCTAGGAAGAACTTGATCTAAATACTCAGGTATAAAGCATAAAGCTTCAAATTAGAGCATAAAATTAGATCAAGGAGTGAAGAAAATGGAATGAGAGCTTGGGTATTTATAGATTTCGGAGAACCGTTAGGATCGTTTCTCGTATTTCATGCCTTGATCTTGGCCCTCCACTTGGGCACATGGTTTTTCAAAACCATGGGAATACTTAAAACCATCAAATTCCATCCCATAGAGTGCAAAACCTTGGGTTAAAACCATCAAAACCCAAAAATGGACCAAGTTCAATGTATCTGCCAAAAATTTCAAAAAATGGTCCCTGTACTTGTAAAACCTGATTTTTTTTGGCACTTTTAAGCCCCGTTAACCCCATTTCAAGGTTCTAAAATAAATTTAAAGCATAGGAAACTTGAAATGTGCTAAAAAATATCTCGGATGTCGGTTCGTTTGGTCGTACGGTTGCGTTGTTCGGTTAATTACGACGGAAATCGTAACAAACGCAAAAACGATCCAACTTACGCGAGGAGTGGAATTTTATCATTCCAATTATTAAAATAAAATATTTTAATGATTACATAAATTTTTGGATGTCCGGATATATTCAGAACGTAAGATATGCGCGAAAATGCAAGCTTACGCACTTTTTGACGCTTTTAGTCCCTACGATGGAACAAACTTGATTTCGATACACCAAACCATCCAAAACTTATTTATAAGTTATGTAAAGGTTATTTATGGTATGTTAAGCCTATATCACGGTTCCAGAGTGTTTGTTGCATCAAACTGGTTATATTTACGCATCAGATCGCGTATAACCTTCCAAGTATGAAACACAATATTTCATTAATTTGGTATTTTTTTATGGTCGCAGTGACACAGGTGTCACAGTCTCCCCTACTTTAGGAAATTTCGTCCCAAAATTTATTCGTAGGAGTCTGTCTGTAACGCCGTGTTAAATAATTGTCTTGCATGGAATCTAGGGTGTTTATCTATTTGCGTAGAATAACCCATCAAAGATATGCAAGGCATAATCCTATCATTTCCCTCAACGGGCATTCATAACGAAAATGGACAGAGTCATTTTCAACAGGCATTCTTCAGAAAATGGAAAATGAAGGGATAAACAAGGATATTCATTTCCCACGATGGATATTCTTCAAAAACGAAAATGAACGGAATGAGTCATTTTCCTCAATGGGTATTCTTTAGAAATGGAAATGAAGGAATAATCAAGGATATTCATTTCCCTCGATGGATATTCTTCAGAAACAAAAATGAACGGAATGAGTCATTTTCCTCAATGAGTATTCTTCAGAAATGGAAATGAAGGAATAATCAAGGATGTTCATTTCTCTTGATGGATATTCTTCAGAAACGAAAATGAACAGAATGAGTCACTTTCCTCAATGGGTATTCTTCAGAAATGGAAACGAAGGAATAATCAAGGATATTCATTTCCCTCGATGGATATTCTTCAGAAATGAAAAATGAACGGAATGAGTCATTTTCCTCAATGAGTATTCTTCAGAAATGGAAATGAAGGAATAATCTAGGATATTCATTTCCCTCGATGGATATTCTTCAGAAACGAAAATGAACGGAATGAGTCATTTTTCTCAATGGGTATTCTTCAGAAATGGAAATGAAGGAATAATCAAGGATACTCATTTCCCTCGATGGGTATTCTTCAGAAATGAAAATGAACGGAGTGAGTCATTTTCCTCAATGGTTATTCTTCAGAAATGGATATGAAGGAATAATCAAGGATATTCATTTCCCTCGATGGATATTCTTCCGAAACGAAAATGAACGGAATGAGTCATTTTTCTCAATGGGTATTCTTCAGAAATGGAAATGAAGGAATAATCAAGGATACTCATTTCCCTCGATGGATATTCTTCAGAAACGAAAATGAACGGAATGAGTCATTTTCCTCAATGGGTATTCTTCAGAAATGGATATGAAGGAATAATCAAGGATATTCATTTCCCTCGATGGATATTCTTCAGAAACGAAAATGAACGGAATGAGTCATTTTCCACAATGGGTATTCTTCAGAAATGGAAATGAAGGAATAATCATGGATACTCATTTCCCTCGATGGATATTCTTCAAAAACGAAAATGAACGGAATGAGTCATTTTCCTCAATGGGTATTCTTCAGAAATGGATATGAAGGAATAATCAAGGATATTCATTTCCCACGATGGATATTCTTCAGAAACGAAAATGAATGGAATGAGTCATTTTCCTCAATGGGTATTCTTCAGAAATGGAAATGAAGGAATAATCAAGGATACTCATTTCCCTCGATGGATATTCTTCAGAAACGAAAATGAACGGAATGAGTCATTTTTCTCAATGGGTATTCTTCAGAAATGGAATTGAAGGAATAATCAAGGATATTCATTTCCCTCGATGGATATTGTTCAGAAACGAAAATGAACGAAATGAGTCATTTTCCTCAATGGGTATTCTTCAGAAATGGAAATGAAGTGAGTCAACTCTAGACACATAACAAAACTTATTGTGGTTTCTGTTCACTAAATTCCATAATTATGTATGCATCCATAATTACGTAATTCCTTGCACAGTCCGCACAGTGCATTTCATAATGTGTAGGGAGAGAAAATCGTCCCAAAATTTATTCGTAGGAGTCTGTCTGTGACGCTGTGTTAAATAATTGTCTTGCATGGAATCAAGGGTGTTTATCTATTTACGTAGAATAACCCATCAAAGATATGCAAGGCATAATCCTATCATTTCCCTCAACGAGCATTCTTCAGAAATGGAAAATGAAGGGATAAACAAGGATATTCATTTCCCACGATGGATATTCTTCAGAAACGAAAATGAACGGAATGAGTCATTTTTCTCAATGGGTATTCTTTAGAAATGGAAATGAAGGAATAATCAAGGATATTCATTTCCCTCGATGGATATTCTTCAGAAACAAAAATGAACGGAATGAGTCATTTTCCTCAATGAGTATTTTTCAGAAATGGAAATGAAGGAATAATCAAGGATGTTCATTTCTGTCGATGGATATTCTTCAGAAACGAAAATGAACAGAATGAGTCATTTTCCTCAATGGGTATTCTTCAGAAATGGAAATGAAGGAATAATCAAGGATATTCATTTCCCTCGATGGATATTCTTCAGAAACGAAAAATGAACGGAATGAGTCATTTTCCTCAATGGGTATTCTTTAGAAATGGAAATGAAGGAATAATCAAGGATATTCATTTCCCTCGATTGATATTCTTCAGAAACAAAAATGAATGGAATGAGTCATTCTCCTCAATGAGTATTCTTCAGAAATGGAAATGAAGGAATAATCAAGGATGTTCATTTCTCTCGATGGATATTCTTCAGAAACGAAAATGAATGGAATGAGTCATTTTTCTCAATGGGTATTCTTCAGAAATGGATATGAAGGAATAATCAAGGATATTCATTTCCGTCGATGGATATTCTTCAGAAACGAAAATGAACGGAATGAGTCATTTTCCTCAATGGGTATTCTTCAGAAATGGAAATGAAGGAATAATCAAGGATACTCATTTCCCTCGATGGATATTCTTTAGAAACGAAAATAAACGGAATGAGTCATTTTCCTCAATGGGTATTCTTCAGAAATGTAAATGAAGGAATAATCAAGGATACTCATTTCCCTCGATGGATATTCTTAAGAAACGAAAATGAACGGGAATGAGTCATTTTCCTCAATGGGTATTCTTCAGAAATGAAAATGAAGGAATAATCAAGGATATTCATTTCCCTCGATGGATATTCTTCATAAATGAAAATGAACGGATGGAGTCATTTTCTTCAATGGGTATTCTTCAAAAATGGAAATGAAGGAATAATCAAGGATATTCATTTCCCTCGATGGATATTCTTCAGAAACGAAAATGAACGGAATGAGTCATTTTTCTCAATGGGTATTCTTCAGAAATGGAAATGAAGGAATAATCAAGGATATTCATTTCCCTCGATGGATATTCTTCAGAAACGAAAATGAACGGAATGAGTCTTTTTACTCAATGGGTATTCTTCAGAAATGGAAATGAATTGAGTCAACTCTAGACACATGACAAAACTTTTTGTGGTTTCTGTGCACTAAATTCCATAATTATGTATGCATCCATAGTTACGTAATTCCTTGCACAGTCCGCATAGTGCATTTCATAATGTGTAGGGAGAGAAAGTCAAACCTGTGATGAGTGTGGCTAGACTATCATAGGGCCCTTTTAATTAGATCGACAGATAATCTTTTTAATTAGACCACCAAGGAGTCTTTTCAGCTATATCATCACATGACATTCCTAATCAGATTTTTGGATCAATCTGTTTAACTAGACCACTCAAGGGGTCTATTTATGGAATAGTACTTTATAATCCAAGGGTCTTAACTATTATATAGAAGCCCATTAAGGATTTAAGGTAGTACCTTTGGATATCCTACTATACGAAGATATGGGAGATTCTACGAGGATTTTGATAACGAAAATTCGAATTACACAAATACCCAACACATAAATATAATCACATAATCACATAATTGTTTATCTTGACCTTTAATTTGTTATCTTTGGACACGGGTATTTAAAGCACACCAGGAATCCAATTCATGGATTTCATTTGGCACTTTAAACATCTTCAAGAATCTAACCATGAAGATACGAAGATCTTAATAGGAATTCGGCTTTGTCCTTATTGAATCTTAATGTACGTATTGAATCATAGAAAGAGTTCAATTAAGGGCTCCGATGAATGATATCCATCCACAAGGATCTTAATTATGAGGATATAAAGATCCTATTCGGATTTTGGAATTTGTGTAACGAGAGGTGTTTCGAAACCATGCACTAGGCGTGCTTAAGTCGATACACAAGGTAGAAAGTTCATGAGGTTGAGGTGCTAGATATGTCAAGGCGAAATATGAAGCAGAATTTGGAGGTTGAGCAGCAGCAGGATTTGCGACAGCTTTGCTTTGGATTGCAAAGCGGCACATGTTAACCAAATGTCCCCATTGTCCACAGTGGGTACATTTGAAATAGGGTATTTGATTCGGATGATGACGGTTACATTGATTGCACCAAGGAGCATTTTCTTTGTACAGCTTCATCCCTGAGGCGAGTCATGATGATAGCTAAATCAACGGTCCTCAGGAGCACGACGCCTATTTGTTGAGCAATTATAGCACCTGGTTCGGACATTTGAGTGTTGTTGCAATGAAGAGGCATCTTGAAGATAATGGAAGGCATGGGAGGAAACAAGCGAGATGTTATCGGATAATCAAAACAGAATGGTAATGCATAAAAATTGCGGTCATTTGTTTGTTACCTAAGGCAAACAAATGAGACGGTGACTAATCAAAGTAAGCGGGTCATTTTAATGTATCGCGAAGACATGCTCGCCTATAAGTGGACACTCACCCCTAAGAGTTCCCAGGTAAGAGTGACTGGTCCGATACTGCGGATTTGTACGAACACTCTAGCCTTAGACAGAAAACTCAGAGTACAGGCATCCACCCTTCCAGATTGCACGTGTTCACATTAATAAGACCCAACTTTGATGAGATTTTGAAAACTTTGAAGGTTCAAAACCTTATAATAAATCATCTTAGAACAGATGATTAGTTTTCAAAGCAGATTCGAATTTTGTGTTCTTGTTGTGGTTGTCACCTAAGGATAAGTGACGGTATTGTTTTATGACTAAACACAAGTAAACTCGCGTTAGGGTCCTAGGAAGGTTATAGACTAGGTCAAAGCATTACTAATAACCTAATTCTCTATAACCATGAGTTCTGATACCAACTTTTCTGTCACACCCCAACCACGATAAAACAACAAATCATGGCGGAAACGTCGGGGAGTGTTGTAACAGAATCATTGTTTCACAACCATGGATTAAACTGTTTCGTTATATTGAATTTAATGTATTACATTACATTGGAATTAGAAACAAAACATGAACAAATAGACTTTCATTGTTATTAAGTCACTAAGGCCTTATCCATTCCTATGTGAGCGTACACAAATATCATCATCAAACATCATCAACTATGGTACCTGAAACACATGTGAAAATACGTCAGCATAAAAATACCGGCGAGTACATAGGTTTTATATGAGTGTTGGATTCATGGCTCGTTTTACATGTTGCAATACTTATTTAAAAACCTTATTTGGAAAAGTATAGTATTGCGACATAATTAACCAACTCAAATCAAGTTGGTTATAATTTATAACATCTCGTAGCCATGATTCTTAACTCCAAAACATTTGTCTTATTAAATCAAATTGTAAAACATCTCGTAAAAACTCGTTAATAAAACTCGTATGGTTTATATTATTCAGAAAATATCGTTGTGTGACATCATTTCAAAATCGTTTACCCAAGTGATCTAGATAACGCAACGACATATAATGTGTTAAAAGCACTTATTATAGGAAGTACCAGCGGCGTATCCACCATGCTTTTAACACATTACACCCGCCCCGTTACCTAGTCACTTCCCTAACCCAACGGTTCAAACAGTTACAAATGGTTCACATAAATCAAACGGTTACAAACGGTTCACATAAATCAAACGGTTACAAACGGTTCACATACATAAAACGGTTACAAATGGTTCTCTTAAATCAAACGGTTTCAAATGGTTCAAACTGTTCAAAAAGTAAAAGAATGGGCTAGCATGTTAAGTGAACATACATAGCAAAACATAATGAAATCATGTACTATACGCGTACTAATGAACATAGCAAGTCTATGATATAAAAGCACGAAAACATGAAAGTAACAAGTAGGCACATGTGTTCCACCCCAAAATTGTTTGAAAACAGTAAAAGAAGGGGGCTATGTACTCACTTGAGGATGCTTAGAAGTCTTGACTAACAACCAATCAAAGCTAGAGGGATCACGAAATCAAACGGCACCTAATATAGGTAACTATGTTAATAAACGGACCTAACTCGGAGGATCGGATAGTATGAGGTTTTGTAAACCAAATGAGTATTGGAACTCATATTACATGGTTTAACAAAGCCCACATACTAAAACGAAACCTAACCTAAGTGCTTACGACCCATTACGACTCGTTTAGGTAGCTTATGCCACTTTAACGTGTCGTTCGCGTAAAATGCATTCGGACCACCTAACTAGTCCTATTACAAGTAATATATGCCTTAACATGTCTAATTATATTACCTAATCAGTTTAGATGTCAAAATTTAGGTTACATATGCTTAAAATGAATTTATGCGTAAAAAGGGCATTTTGGTCATTTACCTAAGGCATATAAACTACCTATCATACAACTACTTAAACGAAGTGACCATAAGGTATAACCTCGGAAGGTTATTCCCTATACAACTATGGTCACAATAAATGCATGGTCGGATCCTAATGATCGACCAAACGGGTCGGGTTCGAAAGTCTAAGCGGTTGTTTAGACCGCTTATCTTACGACCCAATACACGCACTAAACCTAAAGTGATGAGCTAAATATGTTAAAACATGTTTAACAAAGTTAGAAAACAAGTTTGATATCAAGACAAAGGGTCTTGATACCCAAGAATAGTTTGGTTGCAAAATACGCAAGAATGCGCATTTTGACCGAAACTATGACTCGTCACTACACCTAAATAACGTGGTAATAAGTAGGTATAGTCACAAGAGACTATAACCATCGTGATTACACTCACGTTACGAAGTTCAAACGAACTTCGTGTTGACCATAGATTGGTCAAGGCAGAAAGTCAAACACTATTTGACTTTTACGCTTAAAACGCATAAAAGCATGAAAGAAACTTACAAAGGGTCCAAGCTAGGAAGAAATTGATCTAAATACTCAGGTATGAAGCATAAAGCTTCAACTTAGAGAAAAAATTAGATCAAGGTGTGAAGAAAATGGAATGAGAGCTTGGGTATTTATAGATTTCGGAGAACCGTTAGGATCGTTTCTCACATTTCGTGCCTTGATCTTGGCCCTCCACTTAGGCACATGGTTTTTCAAAACCATGGGAATACTTAAAACCATCAACTTCCAGCCCATAGAGTGCAAAACCTTGGGTTAAAACCATCAAAACCCAAAAATGGACCAAGTTCAATGTATCTGCCAGAAATTTAAAAAATGGTCCCTGTACTTGTAAAACTTGATTTTTTGGCACTTTTAAGCCCTGTTAACCCCATTTCAAGGTTCTAAAATAAATTTTAAGTATAGGGAACTTGAAATGTGCTAAAAAATATCTCGGATGTCTGTTCGTTTGGTCGTACGGTTGCGTTGTTCGGTTAATTACGACGGAAATCATAACGAACGCAAAAACGATCCAAATTACGCGACGAGTGGAATTTTATCATGCCAATCACTAAAATAAAATATTTTAATGATTACATAAATTTTTGGATGTCCGGATATATTCAGAACGTAAGATATGCACGAAATTGCAAGCTTACGCACTTTTTGACGCTTTTAGTCCCTGCGATGGAACAAACTTGATTTCGACACACCAAACCATCCAAAACTTATTTCTAAGTTATGTAAAGGTTATTTAAGGTATGTTAAGCCTATATCATGGTTCCAGAGTGTTTGTTGCATTAAACTGGTTATATTTACGCATCAGATCGCGTATAACCTTCCAGAAAGCGATTTAAAGCTCGAAATCGAACATGAATTGATATGTGCAAATGATACACATATTTTTACAAATCCCATGTATGAAACATGATATTTCATTAATTTGGTATTTGTTTGATGGTCACAGTGACACAGATGTCACAAGTAAGATGAGACCGATTGGGTTTCCTCCATTCGACATGCATGAAGCGCTCGAACCGTTTCGAAGCGTTCTACTCTTGCTTATTGTAGGAACATTTCCTTCAATTGGGTAGTTATGTCGTATTCCCCATGATGTTCAAAATCCTTTTGAATCTCAGGAATCATAGTTCCCAACATGAGGCATGAGGCTTGCATGGAGTCCTCGGTATACTTAACCCAATCATTGTAGGCTTTCAAAACTTCCACGTTAAGTTCATCGGGATTAGGATCGTCCAACACATAGGATATCTTCTCTTGCTTGAGAACGATTCTCAAGTTTCGAAACCAATTCATGAAGTTGTTATGGTTGAGACGATCCTTTTCAAGATGGTTCTTAGCGATAGGTTTCAGACAGTTTGGGTAATCGGGTTTGCATTGTTAGCGGCCATCTACAAAATTTAACAAAGTTCAATTTTAGTATTTTCGATATTATTAAAATTTTAATCATTAATACCCTTTTATGTCTCATAGACAATTAATAATTAAAATCTAGAATCCAACGTTACATTTAAATATTGGTTAGGTGACCTTTCTCCCATTATTTAAATTAACAAGGTAGTCAACGTTTGACGATTGCAACCCTTTGAAACTTCTAGCCATATGGGATCGGTTAAACATCCTTATGTTTAGTTGGCATGTTTAATCACATCAACACCTTTGTTCCCATGCTTCGGTGACCCTAAGTTCATGGTTTCCAAATCAAGTCGACCAACTTATACACACATGTGAGTTTACCCATATAAGTGGTTAGGTGACCTTTATCCCACAAACATGGTAACCCCACCTCAAAAATACAAGTTCCCTCAAATGTGGTTAGGTGACCTTTATCCCATAAAAGAGTTCCCAAGTGATTCGAGTGTTGCATAAAAGGATGGTGTTTGACTTGTTTTATAAAAGGGATTTTTATTTTTCAAAATTCTAGTTTAGAAAAATTTTATGTACCATATATTTGCATGCATTCAAACCAATGGTACTATAGTGAAAACCAATTTTCAAGGTTCTTTTACTAAAACCCATTTTATTATAAAATCATTAACTTTTAATAAAACCTTTTGTTAACCATTTTAATGATTTTGTTAAGAACCAATTTAAGCTTGTTACGGATCATTTGGTGTTAAGCATGTATATCCAAATATCATCCAAACAACCATAAATAAAATAACCATACAAGCATAAAACATATATCAAAAAGGTGCATAACCATAGCCAACTATTTTGACCACGCTTGTTGGCCGAAACAAGTGTGTCAAAAGGTCCTTCCTAAAGGGTGAATATAGACACAAATAATGTGTCGTTGAACTCCCACTTGATCCTGCATCCAAATGCTTCAAGTCTTCTTCTTGTGTTGTGATTTCTTCACATTCTTTGGGCTTCCAAATGTCTTTTATATTCAGCTACAAACTCCATTGGCCTTCAAAAAATGTGTTTTGGTTATCGGGCTAAAATCCCGTTAAGAACTATGAAGTCCTTTAGGCCCGAAATTAGCCAAAACCAAAACCAAAACCAAAACCGCATTTTTGTGTGCATCTTCTTTTACAAAAAAAATTATCCTAATACATTTTTTCTAGTAAAATAAAATGTACCTAATTTATTTACTTACATATCAAATGAAAATAAATAAATTACATATTTTTCAAATGGAAGAACAAAGATAAATAATTATTACAACCCATTGAATTAATTAATTACAAATCACAAACACAAACACAAACATATTCACACAAGGTCATGGCTTGGTTATGAACACCAAAAATATATATCCACATATATATAAAATTCAAGAAGAAAAAATGGTTCCCTTTTAACAACCTACATTTTTCGGCCAAGAATGAAAAACCGAAAAAAGTGGGTTTTTGTCCAAACAAAAACAATCATCCATATGACATAATTTTTTCAAGATTCCTTTATGCATGTAAGAAATAAATCTTGAAAAAAACAAAAGGAGAACCATGGATAAAATTTCGGCCATAGGGTTTCTCCAAACCCGAAACCCGAAAAATTTAAATTCAATGAAGCATGCACTCATATAAGCGGCTCTAGATGCCATTGTTGGGTTTTTCACATGTTTATCACAGTTATTTTATCCATATAAAATAAAAATGCAGCGGAATATTTATTTAAAACATGTTACTTTATGGATATAAAAACCATTTTTATATGTAAAACCCAATAACCGGATCCATATATGACATGCATGCTATCAAAATACAACCATAGGGTGTTTTAGAATATTACCATTCAAAGAGCAAGGTGATATGAAGGAGAAGACTTCATGTTTGCATACCCCAAGCTTCCAATGAACACCTTGTGTTGCTAGGATTTGTACACTTGAAAATCCCTCTTGATCAAAACCACTTTGGACGGAAATTTAGAGAGGATTTTTGAGTTCTTACACTTGAAAATTATGAGAGAAAGTATATAAAATTATGAGAGAAGTTCACCACCCAATTCACCCAATCAAGAGAGAGCCTTCTTAGAAGATTGCATGCATTCTTATTGGTGAATGAGGTCTTGGGAAGACCACTAGGGGGCGGCCCATATGGGTTTTAAAATTTTTTTTCCAATTTTCCTTTTTGTATTTTAAGTCTTGATTTATATATTTATAACTTTTATAAATATAAGATCATGTATTTATAAGACTTTTATGCAACAAATCATAACTTTTATAATGTTATTTAACCCATTAAATAACATGATTAAATATTCTCTCAAAATAAATTATCCATATAATTTATTAGTTTCTCAAGTGCAATTATTTAGAAAACCAATTTCTAAATATTCTAAGTGTTAATATTTATTTGTTTGATCATATCATAAATAAATATTGTAGGTGTTTGTCTAGCTTGTTATTGGGTATGACACGACTTGGATCATAACGTACTAGCCACATCAATTTAATATGTGTCTTGGGCATACAGAGTCCAACATTAATGTGTCGTTCACACAAAAGCGCGTTCGGACGACCTAACTAGCCCTATGACAAGTATTATATTCCTTAACATGCTTGATAACATTGCATAATCAGTTTAGATGTCAAAATTTAGGTTACATATGCTTAAAATGAAATTATGCGTAAAAAGGGCATTTTGTTCATTTTCCTAAGGCATATAAACTACCTATCATACAACTAACTAACGAAGTGACCATAAGGTATAACCTCGGAAGGTTATTCCCTATACAACTATGGTCACAAAACATGTTTGGTCGGATCCTAATGATTGACCAAACAGGTCGGGTTCAAAAGTCTAAGCGGTTGTTTAGACCGTTTAACTTACGACCCTATATAAGCACTAGACTAAAAGTGACGAGTTAAACATGTTAAAACTTGTTTAACTAAGTTAGAAAACTGATTTGATATCAAAACAAAGTGTTTTGATACCAGAAAAAAACTTCGTCGTAAAATGCGCATAAATACGCATTTTGACCGAAACTTTGACCCGTCACTACGCCGAATCAACGTGGCAATCAGTAGGTATAGTCACAAGGGACTATAACCATCGTGATTATGCTCACGTTGCAAAGTTCAAATGAACTTTGTGTTGACAAATCATGGTCAAAGCAGAAAGTCAAACACTGTTTGACTTTCATGCTTGAAATACATAATCAAGCATGAAAGAACACTTACAAGAGGTCCAAGCTTGAAGAAAGAACAAAGAAAACTCAAGAATGAAGCCTTCAACCAAGAGGGATAGCTTCAATCAGATCCAAGGTGAAAGAAAAATGGAATGAGCAAGTTGGAGTTGTGAAATGAGGTGGGTATTTATAGATTTCTTGAATCAATAGGATCATTCCAAGTGTTTTAAAACATGATCACGGCCTTACACTTGTTGCACATTGATTAGTGGGTTTGGGGAACACTTAAACCAACTCCATGTATTGAAAAAACCATGTTAAAAACCAGGGATTCAGCTGCTGTTTAACAAAAACTATATTCTGCCCAGCTCCAGCTGTCACCAGCCGCGAAGATAGAAGCCATAAGCTTCACGCCCAGCGAGGCTCTTCAAACAGAAACTTTCAACTTTTGGCAGAACAGGCCACTGTAGCTCCAAACTTGATTTTCGACGCGTTTATGCCCCGTTAACCCATTATCAAGGATCTATAATGATGTCAAAGTATAGGGGACTTGAAATATGCTTGAAAATATCTCGGTTGTCTGTTTGTTTGCTCGTACGGTCACGTTATTCGGTTAATTACGATGAAACGCGAACGGACGCAAAAAACGATCCAAATTGCGCGACGAATGGTATTTTTGCATCCCTATCATTAAAATAAAATATTTTAATGATTAAAAAATTTTTGGAAGTCCGGATATGTTCAGAACATAAGATATGCGCGTAAATGCAAACTTATACACTTTTTGACGCTTTTACTCCCTGTTGATCAAATAAGTTTATTTTCTCACACCGAAACCCTCAAAGCTTATTTCTAAGCTATGTAAAGGATATTTATGGTATGTTTAAGTTATGGTCATGTTCCGGAGTGTATGTTACTATACGAATCAGCAGATTTCCACAGTTTGACGTAAATAGTCCCTGTGAACGAATAAACTTGTTTTTGCCTTACCAAACCCTTCAAAACTTATTTCTAAGTTATGTAAAGGTTATTTAAGGTATGTTAAGCACATGTTTCTATTCCAGAGTGTTTGTTGCATTAAACTGATTACGTTTACGCACCAGTTTTGCGTATAACTTTCCAGATAGCGTTTAAGAGTTTGAAATCGAACGAGAATTGATATGTGAAATTGTTACACGAAATTTTACAAATCCCAAGAATGAAACAAAAATTTTCATTGGATTCGTAATTGTATGATGGTCGTAGAGGCATAAATGTTACAGTCTCCCCTACTCTAGGAAATTTCGTCCCGAAATTTAATTTAGAGGAAACTTGTGAAAACAGATGTGGATGTTTTGATTTCAAATAAATCCTCCGTTCCCTAAGTGGAATCTCTGGGAAACATTTGGATTTCCAGCAAACTTTTGTAATTTGTAACTGTCTGTTGTTTATAGGGAAGGGTTTAGATCCGAAGATTTAAACTCCATTCTAATGAGTTTGTGTATGGTTGTACCGAACCTCAATAGTGCCATGAAATTGTCAAAATGATGTCCTTGTTGTAGTAAAATGTAGAGAGCGTGTGAATTCCACAAGAAGTTGAAGTTTCGAACAACGGATAGAGAGAATGTTTCTTATGAAGACTATTATAGGAAACTTGTGTGTGCTCGAAACTTGAAGTCGAAGAGATAAAACAACATTGGTTAAGGTCCTGAACTTCTAGTTACTTAAATAACGTCATGCTTGCAATGTAAGAAGGGACACTTATATATATATAGTAAGCGCCATCGGTGTATCCTCTGTGCCCCCATTACATTGTTCACGTTTCGTTATTCTTATCACTATAGGTTCTTACACATGACAAAACTTGTTGTGGTTTCTGTGCACTGAATTCCATAATTATGTATGCATCCATAATTACGTAATTCCTTGCACAGTCCGCACAATGTATTTTATAATGTGTAGGGGGAGAAAATTAAACGAATAAAACTGTGATGACTGTGACTAGACCACCATAGGGTCCTTTTAATTAGATCAACAAATGATCTTTTTAAATAGACCATTAAAGAGTCTCTTCATCTACATCATCACATGATATCATTAACCAGATTAACGAATCAATCTTTTTAACTAGACCAGCCAAGGGGTCTCTTTAACTTTGGAATAGTACTTTATAATCCAAGGGTGTTAACTATTACATAGAAGCCCGTTAAGGATTTAAGGTAGTACCTTTGGATTTCCTTCCATGAATCCCTCATATGAAGATATGGGAGATTCTATAAGGATTTGGATAACGAACATTCGGATCACACATAAACACATAATCACATAATCGCATAAACACATAATTGTTTAACTTGGTCTTCAATTTGTTATCAACTTGTTATTAATTTATTCGTCAACTTGTTATTAATTTGTTCATCAACTTGTTATTGATTTGTACACGTGTATTTAAAGTACACCAGGAATCCAATCCATGGACTTCAATTAGTACTTTAAACATCCTCAAGAATCTAACTATGAAGATAGGGAGATCTTATAGGAATTCGGTTTTGTCCTTATTAAATCGTAATATACGTATTAAAGCACGCAAAGAATTCAATTAAGGATTCTGATTTTGCGCTTTAAACATCCACAAGGATCAAATTATGAAGATAGGAAGATCCTATAAGGATTTTGAAGTTCGTGTAGCGGGAGATGTTTGGAAACCTTGTACTAGATGTGCTTAAGTCAATACATGAAGTAAAATGTTCATGAAGTTAATGTGTTAGATATGCTAAGTTAAGATATGAAGCAGGATTTGGAGATCGTGTACTACGTACGTTAAGTCAACATATGAGTAGAGTGTTTCTTAAAAACTATGCATGGGGTTCTTTAGAAATGTGTTTAATGTTTTTGAAACCTTACGTAATGCTTTTGAAATCATATGGTAGGTGTATTAGGTAAATATGTTTATAAAATGTTTTAAAACCATGTGAGATGGTTTTGAAATCATGTATAAGATTTTTGAAAACATGGATAACATCTTTGAATTTATGCACTCGGTATATTTAGTAAATATACTATGTAAAAATGTTTTTAAACCATATGAAATGTCTTTCAAATCATGAAGGATGTTTTGAAAACATATACTATGTATGTTGTTATGAAAACCAGAATGTAATGATATGTACATAGATATACCGCATGAGACTATTGAAGGATTTATGAAAAGTACCCTTAGATATCCAAGGATTTAAAGTGGTACTTTGAGTATTCGTCCAAAGTTGTAACTTGTACCTTTTACTTTGTTTTTTAGAAGGAAACGAGTACTTAGGATTTTCGTGGAGATCGTGAGCGATCACATGAATGGGAGAACCATAAGAGTAGTTTGTCTAGCAAGGAACATAGTTCCTCGTTGTTGGTATCGTAGGGGTATGTCATACACATATGTAACCATATTTGTTTTTGTACATCAAAATTGTTAATAACGATTTATTTATAAACCAACCAAATTATTTCAGAGTTATTGGAAAAAAAATAAAACATAAAATCATAGTTGTTTCAAAGCAGTATCATCTTCCTATCAGCCAAATGCTCATTCACGGGTCAGATTTGCATTGACAAGCTTTGGGCAATTGTTCCTGAAATGACCCATCTCGCCACAGTTGTAGCACGATCCAGGTGGGTATGGTGCTTGAGTAGCAGCAGAATTTGCATTAGTTTTGTTTTGGATAGCAAAATGGCATGCATTGATCAAATGTCCCCATCGCCCACAGTGGGTACATTTGAGACATGGTGTTTGATTCAGATGATGAAGTTTGCATTGATTGCACAGAGGAGCTTTTCCTCTGTATGGCTTCTTAGCTGGTGGTATTGCCACCTAGCTAAGTCCCGCTTGATTTGGAGCAATTGCTGTAAGATTCTTTGAAGCTTTACGCTTCTTTGATTTTCTTGAAAGCTTGGCTTTTGTCTTCTTAGGTGTCTCTTGGGTGGTTTCATCCTTGAGATGAGACATGGCAATAGCTAATTCAACGGTCCTCTGGAGTACTATGCCTATTTATTGGGCAATTGTAGCAGCCCGTTCGGAGCTTTGAGTGTCGCTGCGATGAAGAGGCATCCTAAAGATAGTTGAAGACATGGGAGGAAACAAGTGAGATGTTATCGGATAATCATAATTGAACGTTAGAAATATCGACGAAACATAAGGGTTGTGACCATTTATTTGTTAATTAAAACAAACAAACGACACTGTGACTGATCAAAGTAAGCGGGTCATAATAATGTATCGTGAAGACATGCTTTAGCCTATAAGTGGACACTCACCCCAAAAGTTCCCAGGTAAGAGTGACTGGTCTGATACTACGGATTTGTACGAACACTCTAGCCTTACACAGAAAACTCAAGGTACAGGCACCCACCCTTCCAGATTGCACGTGTTCACATTATAAAGACCCGAACTTTGACGAGATTTTGAAAACTTTGAAGGTTCAAACTGTAACAACTATGCATTTACAATCATTTTACAATCCCGAACAATTTCGAGTCCAATGAAATCTTCAATTTTATTCCTGGAATTTGTATAATTACATATGACAATTACACATTTCAATCCTTGTACGTTTTCGAACTCTCAAGAGCTTTTCTGAAAGTTGTACGTAAACTGTTACGTAAACGTAGTCGGTTTAACACAACGTACACTCCGGAACAATGACATGAGCCAAACATACCCTAAATACCCTTTACATAACTTAGAAAGAAGTTTTGAAGGACTCGGTATGTCAAAAACATGTTTGTTTGAACTTAAGAACTATTTGCCACAAAACTGCGAAATGAACGTTGGTGACCACCCGGATAATATTTAAATCCCAAAAATATTCTGTTATGAGTAAAATTTTATTTTTAATCATGTTCGTGTTGAAAAATAAATTAAAACGCTTTAAAACGTTATTTTTCAAGTTTAAGCGCATACCGCGTGTTACTGCGTAACACAGTGCGTACACTGTGAAACACGGACAACGCATCCATTATCGGCAACTGATATTTATTTCAGTAATATTTTGGTGAGTTTATTTTTATAGAATAATAAAAATAATTTAAAACTCCATAAACTGGGATTAAAACGCTAGATAAAATACCCGGTATCTAGTTAAATACCTGTTTTTACCAATTATATATTATATATATACAAAATATGCATGGAACTAGTGTATGGAAGTTAGGTGGCGGCAACAAGATCCACCTCTTGTGCATGTGTGCCAAGTGTTGCAACATGAATCTTCCCTTGTGATCTTTGTCCCCTATATCACCCAACACAATCCTTGATAATCTCCCAAGTATCAAAATCAGATCCCATCTCTTTCTTTCCTCTACATACTTGGCCGAACACCCCTCTTTTCCCTTTAACTTTCTTTTTTCAACCCTCCTCCAAGATTTCAAGTTCATTCCAAGCTTGTTTCAAGCACTTTTGAGGATCCTAAGGTGATTTAAAGGTGTATCTAGCAAGAACCAAGCTCCATTTCATCATACTTTGTCAAAAACCCACCAAAATATTGAAGGTACAAAATTTATTTTTAAATCCTTGTTCTTGATTTTTGGTGATATTGATGATGATAGAAGTTTCTCAAGGTTCTTGGATTTTTCATTAACTTGAAACTCAAAAGAAATGGGTTTTCAAACAAAATAAAAATGGAAGTATGTATGTGTGTATGTATTTGAGTTTGAGTTGGTTTTTGATAAATACTTGTTTAGGACGTTTGCTTGCATGAACAAGATTATGTGGAAATATGTTAGAGATATAAAGGAGTGATTGAATTATGAGTTATAATTTGAAATAATGTTAGTATATTGACATGTAAATGGCCAAAAATTTATTAGATATGTTTGAGAATTTTTAAGTTGTTGCATGTTCTTGAATGATAGTTAAAATGCAAGTGTTTGATGATTTGTGCATGATATGATGAATTTTCATTCAAATCAGTAAGTAAACATGAATAAATTACATGTTTGATGCATTTAAGTTCATATGAAATGATGATGATATGATAAGTGTGCTTTAGATACTTATACATAAGCATACATGTTGATTTAAAGCTCAAGAAATGATGAAAAATGATTGTATGACAAAAATGTTTTAGAAAAGATTATAAACACTAAAAATAACATTATTTGGTATATTATAATGGCATGAAACTTTGTCATAGGCTTGATAGCTTTGCATGTTGTACATGTAGCTTAGAAAGTGGTAAAATATGTGAAATTTGCATGATTTATGTGGTTTATGTGAGACCTGCACTATCATGAGTATAACCAATATTTTATTCAGTAAATAACATGGGTTATGTTAAAATATCAAGTCGTTACGATTTGGGATGGTTATGGTAACGTTTGATGCAAAACTTTGCGGTAAAACGGTTAAAAATCGGCTTTTCGGTGGATTTTTATAAAACTGTTTTAGATCAGTAACTAAACTGATATTTTTTATATAAAAATAAGTATTTTAACTTATATTAAGTTTACTTTGTGTTTGGTTAGTCATACGTGACTTCCGATGTGCAAAAACGTTACCGAATCACTTAAATACGCATTTTTCAACGTACACTATAATGGGTTATTCATGGGGAAACTTTATGTGTTACAATGTGTTATGTGATTTATAATATGTGTATGATGACATGTTAATACTTGACAAGATTATGTGTATTTCGTTATTATTTGTATGTCACTTTGAGTATATATATTACGACGCGTGAATCGTAAATATATTGTTTATAACATGATGAGGGTCACCAATAAAATCGTTCAAGTCGCAAACTTCGTAAAATATATATATATATATATGAACTCATATATATATATATAAATACACCAACTTAATCAAAAATAATAACTTTTCGAGAAAATCTCAATGTTATGTGAAAATTCTAAGTATCGGAGAAACTTAGGTATTTTGTGAGTTTTTTATTATTAAATCGTTCTTACTTAATTTAGGACGAATATACAAATTTGAGGGATTGTGTTAACACATAAAAACGCATCCAAAGGTGAGTACATAGTTCCCCTATTTTACTTTTTCAAATGTATTGGGGTGAAGCATATGTGCATAATTTTACCTTTCGTTTTCATGACATTATACATTTTTGTTACATAGTACATATAATGCATTATTTCAAAGACATTTTTAAGGTATATTGACTTAGTATACCTAACCTTGGTTTCAAAGACATTTTACTTGGCATATTGACTTAGTATGCCTATTACATGGTTTTACAAAGACATTTTCATGACATGCTTACATTGAAAAGGACATTTGGTATGTTTAACGGGTTAGTAGTACATTCATTAACATTGATCACGCCACTCGGTAGTATGTAATAGCGCTATAGGACTTGACAAATCCCTTTCCCGCTTTCTAGGAATTTCGGAAGGGGAATGAAAGAATCCGAATTCATTTTTGATAAACCTTGATCCTGATAAGGGTTTATCCAATAGTCTCAAGGCTTGAGTGTATGCGATAGACAAACCGTATAACTTTTGATTTGTGCATGATATGATGTTTGATGATTTGTGCATGATATGATGAATGTTCATTCAAATCAGTAAGTAAACATGAATAAATTACATGTTTGATGTATTTAAGTTCATATGAAATGATGATGATATGATAAGTGTGCTTTAGATACTTGTACATAAGCATGCATGTTGATTTAAAGCTCAAGAAATGATGAAAAATGATTGTATGACAAAAATGTTTTAGAACACATTATAAACACTAAAAATAACATTATTTGGTATATTATAATGGCATGAAACTTTGTCATAGGCTTGATAGCTTTGCATGTTGTACATGTAGCTTAGAAAGTGGTAAAAGTATGTGAAATTTGCATGATTTATGTGGTTTATGTGAGACCTGCACTATCATGAGTATAACCACTATTTTATTCAGTAAATAACATGGGCTATGTTAAAATATCAAATCGTTATGATTTGGGATGGTTATGGTAACGTTTGATGCAAAACTATGCGGTAAAACGGTTAAAATCGGCTTTTGGTGGATTTTTATAAAACTGTTTTAGATCAGCAACTAAACTGATATTTTTGATATAAAAATAAGTATTTTAACTTATATTAAGTTTACTTGGTTTTTGGTTAGTCATACGTGACTTCCGATGCCCAAAAACGTTACCGAATCACTAAAATACGCATTTTTCAACGTACACTATAATGGGTTATTCATGGGTAAACTTTATGTGTTACAATGTGTTATGTGATTTATAATATGTGTATGATGACATGTTAATACTTGACAAGATTATGTGTATTTCGTTATTATTTGTATGTCACGTTTGAGTATATAAATTACGAAGCGCGAATCTTAAATATATTGCTTATAACATGATGAGGGTCACCAATAAAATCGTTCAAGTCGCAAAGTTCGTAAAATATATATATGAACTCATATATATAAATACACCAACTTAATCAAAAATAATAACTTTTCGAGAAAATCTCAATGTTTTGTGAAAATTCTAAGTATCGGAGAAACTTAGGTATTTTGTGAGTTTTTTATTATTAAATCGTTCTTACTTAATTTAGGACGAATATACAAATTTGAGGGATTGTGTTAACACATAAAAACACACCCAAAGGTGAGTACATAGTTCCCCTATTTTACTTTTTCAAATGTATTGGGGTGAAGCATATGTGCATAATTTTACCTTTCGTTTTCATGATATTATACATTTTTGTTACATATACATATAATGCATTATTTCAAAGACATTTTTAAGGTATATTGACTTAGTATACCTAACCTTGGTTTCAAAGACATTTTACTTGGCATATTGACTTAGTATGCCTATTACATGGTTTTAGAAAGACATTTTCATGACATGCTTACATTGAAAAGGACATTTGGTATGTTTAACGGGTTAGTAGTACATTCATTAACATTGATCACGCCGCTCGATAGTATGTAATAGCGCTATAGGACTTGACAAATCCCGTTCCCGCTTTTTATGAATTTCGGATGGGGAATGACAGAATCAGAATTCATTTTTGATAAACCTTGATCCTGATAAGGGTTTATCCGACAGTCTCAAGGCTTGAGTGATCCGACAGTCTCAAGGCTCGATAAAAGCAATGGTTTTCAAAACATAACTTTTGATTTTAACTTTTGGTTATTCAAAGACCTTGTTTTGTACATGAGATTGGATTTCAAAAGACATTTGTTTATACTTGACATTAGACATTGTTTACACATGACATTTGACATTCAAACAAGATATTATTTGATGGTTATTGATAAGTGCTTTTATTATGTTACATGTCATAGCATTTTCTAAACCATTTCAACAAGGACAAGACATGACATATTTTGTACATATTATTTTCATTTGGTTATTTATTTAACCGTACACTATTCTTTTACATCATCTGATCTTCATATTGAGTTTCTTATGATTTTATAAAAGAAAACATTTCCAAAGGTTCATGACTACTTTGCGTTAAACATTTCCTTAAACATTCAAAGTCGTGAATCTTCAACACAAAATCCTATGTTACTCACAGGCATTTTTATGCTGACGTATTTTCTTTCACATATTTTGTTAGTGTGGTATGTCTATCGCCTCCGTCATCTCAAGTTCGTAGCAAGAAATCGAAGAAATTTAGCTTTATGATGTAATATTTAGAGAAAAGGGCAAGGTGGCATTATTGTAAATAAGGGGAACTCTCCTTATTCCTTGTGCCTATAAATAGGAGCCTTAGTGTTACATTTAGGGACTTTTTTTCCATTTGAAGACTTGAAGAGCTCTAGTGTTAGAGAGAGAAACTAGAGAGAGAAAGTAGAGAGAGAAAGTGGCAAGGTGATTCACGGTTCTTTGTACGGTTTCATATCAATCTATAGAATCACAGATTATATTACGTCTCGTGTGTTTCGGTCTCGTTCGTGCACTGATTCCGCACGTCGCACGGTCGGTTCGTAATCGTTTCGGAGTATAAAACCTGGACCTAACAGGTGGTATCAGAGCAGGTTCTCGGTTGCGAAGATCAAACGCACAGATTCATACAAGAATTGATCAGATTCAGAGCCTAAAACATCCAGATTTGTCAAATTTCTCTTAACTTTCTTGTTCTTCACGGTTTTCTCAGAATTTTGCAAAATTGACAGGGTTTTTATGGTCCAAATTCGCTAATTTTTTTATATGTTATGCGAAATTATCTGATCTATAACCCTACAAATTTTCAGGTCAAAATTCCATGCCGTTTAAGAGAAATCTGAGTTTTTGTGGTCGAGTTTGCTGAACTGTTCGTCATAATCCGTTCAGGACACACATCATCCGGACGGATCATCACATCCGTACGGATCACCTTCATCCGCATGGATCCCCACCCGTACGGATTACCTTCAGCCACACACCATCCAGACGGATCACCACTATCCACACGGATCCTCATCCGGTCGGATCACACCATCCGATCGTTCAACATATTCATCCGCACGGATCCCATCCGTTCGAGACACCCCATCCGAGCGGGCCAGCCCATCAGAACGGACCAAATTATTTTACGATCGTTTGACCAATTTGATTATATCTTTGACGCACCCATTCGGACAACATTGTTACACGGTGTGTTTGACAACGAATCGGATCTTCACCCGGTCGGGCAACAATCCACCCGAGTGGACAATCACTCGATTCAAGATACAATCTCACCCGAATGGATACAATTCCACACGAACGGACAACACTGTCACCCGAACGGATCACCGTTCGTTCCGTAGTCATCAGATCATTGTTACAGTTGACTTTTGTTGACTCACTTGATTAGATACCCGTCCGATTCAAGTTGTTTGATAATTTTTAGAACTGATCATTGTTGTTTGCGTGTTTCAGGTGTTTCAGGTGATTCAAGATATACAAATTGTGAACTTCAAGAAATTGTTTGAAGATGTCGAGCAGCGGTGAAGAATTTTACAACACGTTCTACAATGCCTTTACTTCAGAATCATCCGAAAGAAGATCTAAAACAAGAGAATATTCAAAGGAGATTTCAAAAAATTTGAAGTATGAGAATATGTATGGAAGCCAACTGAAACCACCAAAATTAATGAAGATTGAAGATTATAACTGGTGGAAAAACAGATTTGAGGGTTGGGTAAAAGCGTTTGCTCCTGAAAGTTGGTTAAAACTAAAATACGGATATACAGAACCATTAAAAGAAGGAGGAGAGTTAGTGAATGAAAAAGAGTTCACAGAAATAGATGTTAAAAATATTGTAGCTAAAAACAAAATGATTACATTGATAAAACAGTCAGTGAGAGAAGATATCATTTCGCTACTTGAACAAGAGAAAACATCAAAGAGTTTATGGGAAGCTTTAGAGAGAAAATGTGTAGGTACTTCTGAGATTGTGAAAAACAAAAAGAAATTGTTGCGTAAAGAGTTTGATCTATTTAGTTGTATGAAAAATGAATCTGTTTGTAAAATGATCGAGAGATTTGGGCATCTGAAGATGGAGCTGGCTAGACACACAATCACATACACTCAAGAGGAGCTGGTTGATAAATTGTTTGATTCATTGCCAAATGATCAAGATTGGCAATACTTCGCCTTAATGTTAAAAACACAATCAAGCCTGAAGAGTTAACAGTGGATTTGCTGATCGAAAGACTTGAAAGCCATGAATTGGAGATAAAGAGATCTAAAGTCAACAATCCAGCTCATCAGCAGAATGTGGAGCTGTACTATCGAGGAAATTTACCATAAGTCGGGTCTCCAAGAACAGCGTTTTCTGCAGAAAGCTCAAACTCCGTGAACAATGAAAGTCCTCACAGTGGTTTTCACAGTGGATCTTTTTCAACAACATCGAGCCAATCTGCATCAAAGAATGTATTCCAATGCAACATTGCAGTAGATTTGAAGAATACTCAAAATTTCAATGAGGAGTCTGCAAAGCAACAGATGGTCTTCTTAGCATCTGTGTTGGAGTCGTATGAAAGTCTCGTTGCAGGGAAGATAGGCAACACCAATCTAACCAAGGAAGATTACGATCAAATAGATCCTGAGGAGATGGAATTGATCGACATAAGGTGGTGTATGGCTAGTGCAGTAAGGAGGGCACAACGTTTTATGGAGATTACTGGAAGAACGTCTATTGGTGGACCTTCTACCAAGTTAGGCTTTGACAAATCTAAAGTGACATGTTTTAAATGTAAACAGAAAGGTCATTTTAAACGTGAGTGCAGAAATGCTTATGCTGATGATACTGCTAATCTGTTCAAGGAAGATTACTACAAGAAAGCAATCTATCATCAGAACAAGTCTGAACCTCCAAGAATGAAGCAAGTTGAAGAAAAATCAAGAGCTTTGGCAGTTATTCATGACGATGAAGGTTATGACTGGAGTCAAGTTCTCCCTGAAGAAGATGCAGTTGGATATGCATTTGTAGCTGAGTTTGATCATGATCTATGGTGGAGAAGAGATTATGCAAGATGGAAAATTGAAAAATTCAGAGAACCATTCAAAGAAGCCCAGAGAGCAAAAAGATGGAATGACGAATTAGAATGTTACATGGATCCACAGGGTAATCCAGTTGTTGACCCATCAAAGGTGGATTTTGAAGCTGTAACAAATTTGATTCCAAGACAGGCCACTTTCAACACAAGAAGGTTATCTGATAAAGAATATTTGCCGGATTTGGTGAGTAAGATAAAAGAAATTTTTGAAGCAAGTCTACCAAAGGTGGTAGAAATGAAGAAGAGAAAAGAAGAAGAGTTGAAAAAGATGGTTGAAGAAGTGAAGATTACTTCAAAGCTTGCTGCTAAAGAAGAACAGAAAGTAGAAGAAGAAGAGAAGAAAGAAGAAGAAGAAGAAGAAGAAGAAGAAGAAGAAGAAGAAGAAGAGAAGAAAGAAGAAGAAGAAGAAGAAGAAGAAGAAGAAGAAGAAGAGGATCAGACAGAAGAACCGGTGCTGAAAGAGACTGAGGTAAATGAATCTTCTGATCTATCGAATGTTGAAACTATTGATAAAAATGAGAACAAGTGCAGGAATTGCATAGAAATGTGCAAAGCCTGTATTGAAAAAGATGAATTAATCAAAACAAAAGATATTGAAACAAACAAACTTGAAAATGTTTTCAAAATAAAATGTAAAGAAATGATTGAAAAAGAAGAAATTTTGAAACTAAAAGTTGAAAAACTGACACAGAAATGTCAAGGTCTTGAAAAGGATAATGATGTTTATAAACAAATATGTACAGCAAAATGTGTTGGTTGTGTTGAAAAAGAAACTAAATTTCAAGATTTTCAAAAAGAGTATGATTCTTTAAAATGGTCGAGTCAGAGAGTACAAGAAGCTTATGATACTTTGAAGAGCCAAGTCAAATGTTTTGACCAAAGATTGTCTGAAACTTTAGTCACTAAAGAAATGTATGAGAGAAAGTTTAAAGAAAAGCAACTTGAATTAAACAAGTGTGTTGATGAAATTGCTAATCTTAAACAAGTTCTGGCTGAAAAAGAAAAGGTTGTTACCAAACTTCAAAGTTATCATAACTCTTCGTACATTCTCGAACGTATTTTCAACATCACACTAGATGACAAAGATACTGACAAGAATAAAAAAAGGTATTAGTTCAGAATTTCATCAGGTTCCACCACCATTGAGAAACAATTATACTTTTTATGATGAGGAAAAGGTGGCAAAAGGTCTGAACATAGTTGACCAATTACCTGATAGTATCGATGTGACTTACGCCAAATCTGATGAAGCTGATGATTCAGAGGTGGTAAGTAAGGTTGTTGAAAGCGTTTTAAAAGATGAGTCTACCAAAGGTAAGTCTGAATCACATGATGAAAATGAGGGAAATTTTCATGATGGCTATCTTAAACAGTCAAAATCTGAGAAAGTTGTGAATGATGATTCAAAAGGATTGGTATATACCATGATTGGATCGGACAAACTATTCTTAGATATTGTATTCCCGATTCAGAATGTGATTTCAGAGAAAATTGATAAAGTTTTTAAGATGGTTGAGATTGAAAAGTCAGAAATTTCAAAATTTGCTGGGAAAAACAAGAAAACTTTTTATAACAAGCCTGGTTTCAAAAAGAAGAATATGAAGGCTGGTTTGGGTTATAAAAAGAATCAAAATTGGAAGCAAAATGAAAAACCGAATTTTCAAAAGAAAATGGATTTTGTTAATGGGAAAAGTTTGAAAGAAGAGGAAGAACTTCAATTTAGACAACAGTCTAATGAAGAGTTCTATGCTCAGAAAAAGACACAACAACAGGCTAAGGATGTTTCAAAGAAAACTTGTTTTAAATGTGATCAAATTGGACATGTTGCACGCAAGTGTCCAAACCCAAAGCCTGTTGATGTTGAAAAACAGAAATGTAAACTTTTTTGGGATATAAACCTAAATTCAAACTTACTTATTTCATGGGGAACACTACTTGCATATATAGGTAACCCCTGAAATCTCGTTTGAAATGTCCCTCTTTCTGAGATACTAGGTCTTTATGCTTAGTGATATCTGGGGTATTATTCCGGGACTTCTGCTGAATGGAAGTTCTGACCTAGTCCTCGAATAATACTTTCTGCAATGCTTGAAATATAGCATCACCCTCAGCATAAATGATAAGACAATAAAATTGCTTAGCAATGCTGTTGTAAAAAAGATCCTCTAAAGGGGATACACCCAAGTCGAACCGTCATCTCTCTGCTGAACGGTAGTTCTGACCTGAGCTCTCACAGTTTCGTACTATTTCATAATTTATTCCCCTTACAGATATCATCTGTGGTATACTCACCTGTAAGACTGAATATTGGGATCTGGATACGGGAATATATTCAAGAGGTGGGACACATGAATGAGTTTAAGTTCTTAATACACCTAAATCATATCTTGAATCAGTTGAACTTTGTGTGAAAATTTAAGTGGATCAGTATACTGACAATCTAAGTGAATTGTTTAATTATTAAAGTGTTAAAAAGCTCAACAGTGCTAGTGATTTGTCATAAACTGATATGATCCTCTGACGCAAACTCAAACAAAAATATTGTCTGTAAATATTTCTTTACAGCTTTATGTTTCAGAAAAATACAAAAAAAAATTGATTCCGCTTTATTTTCGACAACCGATGTTTGAAATGCTGAGTTTCAAAATCTAAGTATGCTGAACGTGTTTCTGAAAATAAAACAAGTTCATTAAGTTGAAACTTGAAGTTTTTAAACTCAAAAATCAAAAACAGTTTGTGATATCTCCAAGGTCATTAATTTGGACTTGGATGATTAACTGTGAGGGATTTGAATGCTTAGGTTGTTAAAATCTTTTGTAAAAGAGCCAGTGTTCGATCTTGGTTGCTGAAACTGCCAAATCTATATTGTTTGATTGATAGGGGAAGTTGAAATGTTTTTTAAAAGTGCCAGGTTACGGTTCCTGGACAACTGAAAATGCTTTCACTGTAAAAAATATTTTAGCTTATGTTGAGAAAGCCAGGTCATCAATCCTGGATGTTCATAATGCTGTTACTTATGAATGTATGAGATTTGCAGATGGTATTCCAGATTACAATCCTGATAGCCGAGTCTAAGGGGGAGTCTGAAGACGAGCTCAATGAAAGGGGGAGCGTGCATTCAAGGAGCCACGTAACTATCCCAGAGGAGCTTGTAACCGGAAAGCCAGGTGTCGATCCCAAAGCACGGAAGCTTGACGAAAGGGGGATCCTGAAGAGTCTATCGAAAGAAGAAACTGAAGCTGAAGACAGATCCACCAGGATTCTGTTCAAGCAAGAGGAAGTCTACTTTCCTGAAAACGTGTTAAATCCTCAAGAAGACTCAGAGAGAGAGACAGATAGAAAAGATGCTACGAGTTTGACTAAATGTTTGAGATTGACTGCGGCAATATCCAAGGGGGAGTCTGTTAGTGCAGTATGTCTATCGCCTCCGTCATCTCAAGTTCGTAGCAAGAAATCGAAGAAATTTAGCTTTATGATGTAATATTTAGAGAAAAGGGCAAGGTGGCATTATTGTAAATAAGGGGAACTCTCCTTATTCCTTGTGCCTATAAATAGGAGCCTTAGTGTTACATTTAGGGACTTTTTTGCCATTTGAAGACTTGAAGAGCTCTAGTGTTAGAGAGAGAAACTAGAGAGAGAAAGTAGAGAGAGAAAGTGGCAAGGTGATTCACGGTTCTTTGTACGGTTTCATATCAATCTATAGAATCACAGATTATATTACGTCTCGTGTGTTTCGGTCTCGTTCGTGCACGGATTCCGCACGTTGCACGGTCAGTTCGCAATCGTTTCGGAGTATAAAACCGGGACCTAACATATGTTTCAGGTTCTATTACGTGACGACTGTTGATTGCTTCACATAGGATGGACATGGGCCTTAGTAATTATAAAATATGAACGGCAATTCTACTGTTTGTTGATCTGATTACAAGACAATGTAACTTATTATGTAATAAAACAATATTCTAAATTCCATGTGTTGTGAAACAATGATTCTGTGACACGACTCCCCGACGTTTCCGCCGCGGTTTGTTGTATTACGCGATCGGGGTGTTACAAAAACCTTATAATAAATCATCTAGGAATAGATTATTAGTTTTCAAAACGGATTTGTAATTTGTGTTCTTGTTGTGGTTGTCACCTAAAGATAGGTGACGGTATAATTTTAGAATCTAAATGCAAGTAAACTCGCGTTAGGGTCCTAGGAAGGTTATAGAATAGGTCAAGAGCATTACTAATAACCTAATTCCCTATAACCATGGGCTCTGATACCAAATCTTCTGTCACACCCCATCCGTGTAATACAACAAACTGCGGCGGAAATGTTGGGGAGTGGAGTAACAGAATCATTGCTTCACAACACATGGTAATTGATGTTCTGTTTTATTGAATTAATAATTGTTTGACATAGTCTTAAAGTGAAATAAACGAGTTTAAACACATTGTCTCTCTTGTTTTATGTCACTAAGGCCCTCGTCCAATCCTATGTTTTGCATCACGATCATTCTAACAACAGCACCTGAAACACATGTGAAAATAGGTACGTCAGCATAAAAATGCCTATGAGATACATAGGTTTTGTTGATGCAGCATTCATGACTTGTAATTAAAGAAATGTTTAACAAAAAGTAGTCATGAACCTTATAAAATGATTTTGTTTATGAAATCATATGAAAATCGATATGAAAATTAAATGATATAAAAAAAGGTGTATGGCTAAGTGAATAGCCAAGTAAAAATGGGTTTGTATAATTTATGTCGTTTGTAAAACAATGTCTTGTGAAAATATGTTATTTTTATAAAATGTATCATGTCTTTGTCGAAATGGTTTAAATAACGCTACGATATGTAATATCATAAAAGCACTTATATATAGGAAGTAGCAGCGGCGTATCCACCATGCTTTTATCATATCACACACGCCTCGTTATTTAAATCACTTACCAATAACCACCAAAATGACTTGTTTTACTAATGTCAAATGTTCATATATAACAATGTTTAATGTCTAAATGTCATGTGTAAATCATGTCTTGTATAGCAAACGTCAAGTAACAACAATGTCTTATATGGTGAATAAAAAGTATTTACTCAAACCACATGTATATGTCAATGTATAATCAAATGTCGTTTGAAACCAAATGTCATGTATAAAACAATGTTTTTGAATAAACAAATGTTTGAATCAAAAGTTATGTTTTGAAAAACCAATGATTTTATTGATAAGAACATTTAATTAATAATGTTTATCGCATACATTCAAGCCTTGCGACTGTCGGACAAACCGTTAACAAGTTAAAGGTTTATCGATTATGTATATCGGATTTTGTCATTCCTTACTTCGAAACAAACCTAGGAATCTAGGAATGGGAGTTGTGTGACACCTGTTGGTGCATATGTCTGTTGACATTGTCTTATGTCTTGTATCGAGTCATGTAACTAGATTGGATAAACCAGAGCTCAGTAGACTAGAAAATAGGAGTTTAGAGTGAACAGTCCAGGTCGCACGACCTGGTGAAGTGTGGTTCGTGCGGACTGGCTTCCCTATAAATAGGAGAGCTTGGGTTGTCATTTGTAACATTCTGATTCCGGAGACGCTGCCGAAGTGTCGTACGATCTGTAATCACTTTCAAATCAATACAAACGACAGTTAAAGTGATTCTAAATGTTAAACAAGCTGCAATCATGTTCGAATCATTGAATTCCGCCTTTGGTTTGGATTAGAACTCTTCTGATCGACTCATTAGGTCGAAACCTCGATCCTACAAGTGGTATCAGAGCTCAGGAGGAAGAGTTCTTACCATTTCAGCTTGTTTTCGTCAAAAACTTCTGATTTCTACTCATTTCTTCTTACTTTTTACACTTTTTCATCAAAATTAGAACGTTTTCAAGGTTAAATTGGATTGATTTTCACATATAACACGTAAAACACTGTTTTAATCAATCCTTGAAAAAAAATCAGGACCTAATTCAGCCTAAATCTTGTTAAAATTGACCAAACCGCGTGAAAAAACCATCCAGATCGTTCGAGAAACCTTCAAATCGCATGAAAGTATGTCAGGCCGCACGAGTTGATCATCAGGTCGCACGGATTGACCAAATCGTGTGAAAATTTGCTCCAGTTTGCACGAAGTGAAAACCAGTTCGCACGGGGTGCTTGAAATTGTCTCAGGTCATTTGGGATTGTTCAGGTCGTTAGAAAATAGACCCAGGTCGTGCGAAGTGACCCAGGTCGTGTGAAATAGATCCAGATAGCGTGAGATTAGTCAGTTCGTTTGAACCAGATCGTTTGAACTCGTTTCGTTTCAAACTCCAGCTCGTTTGAACATTGTGTGTTTGTGAACCTTTTACATCGAAACATGGATAACGAGTTTTACAACGCGTTTGCTACTACTCCAACTGCTCCAGTTACAGTTGCTGAAACTGTTGGTATTGAGAATGAAATGGGAACTTTCCAAAAGCCTCCAAAGCTAATGTACATTGAGGAGTTTAAAGGATGGCAAGACCGTTTTGAAAACTGGGTGCAAGCTAATAAGTTTGATGCATGGGTTTCGTTAGAGAAAGATTACACTAAACCGAAAGATGATCTTGAAAATGGAAAACCATTAAGTCAATTTACACTGGAATAAAAATTAAGATACACTAGTGAAAAAATGATGATTAGCATTCTCCAACAAGCGGTAAAAGAAGATATTTTCATTTTGCTTCAACATGAGGGAACTGCTAGATCAATTTGGTTAGCGTTGATTAAAAAGTTTAAGGGAAGTGCTGATATGATAAAAAATAAATGTGCATTACTAAAAAAATCGTTTGATATGTTTACAGCTTTTGAAGGTGAAACAACAAGAACGATTATTGAGAGATATTGTCATCTTGTCCAGGAAATGAAAAGATTGGACATCAAGAAAGAAGATGAAGAATGGGTTGATAAGCTAGCTGATGCACTTCCACAGAATGAAAGGGGAACATATCTGTTGATTTTAAAGCATAACCGAAAATTTGAAGATATGAATTTGTGTAAGTTTATCCAAAAGTTGGAAGAACATGAGCTAGTAATGCGAAAAACTGCTATGATGAGAAGTCCGTGTGTTCAATAAGATGTTAGTCTATACTATCAAGGAAGCAAAGTTGAGACTACTATGAGTCCGAAATTTCAGACTGCGTTCAGTGCTGATGGTACTTCCGGAACAATTACAAACAATACAAATCAGAGCAGTGGATATTCTTCGTCGTATACAAGTTTTGAACCAAATTTCTCAACATCAAGTTCTGAACAACAAAGTTCAACAAATGGTACCGGTCAAGTATTGCAATGTAATGTTACACTGAATATTCAAAATGGTCAGAATTTTTCTCCAGATATTGCGAAGCAACACATGGCATCTCTTCTTGCTGTGTTAGAATCGTATGAAAGCTTAGTTGCTGGACGAATTGGAAATCCGATGCTTACTAAAGAGGATTATGACCAGATTGATTCTGAGGAACTTGAATTGATGGACATCAAATGGTGTTTAGCTGGCATTTTAAGAAGAGCAGAAAAGTTTAAACAGATCATCGGAAGAGATGATCTTCGTGATGCTGCTACATCTCAGCTAGGTTTTGACAAATCGAAGGTTACTTGTTTTCGTTGCCGAGAAAAAGGACATTTTAAACGAGAGTGTACAAACAGAGAAGCAACCAAAAGATAACATCCTTTCGAAAACAATGATTATCATAGAAAAGCAATTTATCATCAGGTTGCTCAACAACCATATCAACAACAATCTTCACATTCATGTTCGATTGAAGAATCAAAGGGTAAAGCTTGTTATGGTCTGATAGACCAAGAAGATGAAAGGATTCCAAAAGGTTTCAGTTGGGATGATTATGATCCTTCTAGACCTTCAGTTTCTAAGGCATTTGTTGCTCGATTCTTTGAAGACTCAACCTCGAAAGAAGAATCAGTCAAATCTAAGAATCGTTCTAGAAGACAACCGATTTTTAAGTCATTAGGAAGTGATGCAGACACTGATGATGAAGAAGAGTATATTAATAAAGCTAGAAGACAATTGGATTGTTATAGTTTTAATTTGTTTTTTGCAGATAAAATCGAGATGTTGAAAGAGAAAAGGGCTGCTAGATTGAAGAGAGAAATGGAAGCAAGAAGGGTTGCTGAAGAACAGACTAAAGTTCAGATGGAAGCTGATAAGGAAAAAGTTGAAGAAAAACCGACAGAGAAGGTCGAGGTTGAAGAAAGTGAAGTAAAGGTAGAATTTGATAAAGAACCGATTGTGATGGAAAAGGTGGTGGAGAAAATAGTTGAAAAAATTATTGAAGTCAAGAAAATAGTTGAAGTTGAAAAGATTGTAGAAGTTGAAAAACCTTGTACAAAGTGTTTAGTATCTTGCAAAGATTGTGCCGAGAAAGATACAAAGTTGGCTGAATTGGAAAAGCTCAAAGAGAACTTACTGCACAATGTGAGGAGCATAAAGGAGTCATATGATCTCCTAAGCAGCAAAGTGAACTTGTACAAAGGAGCTTGTGATGAAGATGTTCAGATGAAAAATCTTCTGAAAGAAACAGTTCTTCAAAAGCAAACTGCAATCAACGGATATATTGAGATGAATGCTGAGCTGAAACAAGAATTGGCAGCAATGAGGATTGAAACCAAAAAAGTGAACAATTTACTTCGAAGTTATCAAAGTTCAGAGTATGTTATTGATCGCATCTATCCTGCCGTTGCAGCTCATAAGTTTACAGATGATAAAGAAAATTCTGGTAAGAAAACTGGTTTGAAGTATAACAGAGTTCCAAATCCAATGTTGTGACACTCTAGGTTTTTCCGAACAACTACCTTGTAATTTCATTGTGCGTGTATATGTGTTATAAAATGAAAGTTGTGATTTCTTTTGTGCTATGTGCCGATAATGTGTTGTATGTATGTATGATATAAATATATATTAGAGTAGAAGTGAGCCGAGACCACGAAGCCCAACTCGAGACCACCCGGTCTCGAGTGAAAAATGAACATTTGGGCCGGTTGGGCCATGCCACTCGGAACCAAAGGTGCCGGCCTTGAAACGGGTATAAAAACCCAAAACCCTCACCACACTCTCCTTTACACTCTCATTCATTTCACCCTCACAACTCTCACACTCTCTACCTCTCACTAAAACCCTAAAACCCTAGCAACCAAGCATCACCCTCTCCCCTCTCTCGGATCCAACCGAAACATCAAGGCTCTCGGATTTCTAGCTCGAGATCAACACTTGGAGCTTGGTTTATCAATTTCTTGTACTCCTACTTCTAACCGGTTAGTATACATATGTTTTAGTTGTTTTGCTTGATTGGTTAAATGATGAATGAAAGATGAACCTTTGTGCTTAGAATGTTTGATGATGAAAGTGATTGTTTGATAATATGTTACGGCTAGGAGTTGATGATAAGTGCTTACCATGTTCTTAGCTAGAAATGTTACTAATAATGATGATTCATGTGTTAAAAGTGTTAATGAAAATGTGATATTGTATTTGAATGATGAATGTTGATGATGATGATTACCATCCGATTTATGATGTTAAAATAGGGCAATATTGGGTTTAATGATAGTGTCTCATGATTCTTGTTCATAAAATCTCATGATATAAGTTATAGATGTATTTTTGAATCTAGGAATGCATGAACCGATGTATATGAGTAATATGAACATATGAAGAACAAGTTTGAAGGTGATATGAATATTCAAAATGCTTGTTTTGATCTGATTTTGTTATGATTTAGACAATAAAACATGTTTGTGATTTCTCATTGGATAGTACAAAATTTCATGAAATCAAAATGCTATTGGCTAGTACATAGGGCAGGTTCTAGAAGGATTCAGGTGCACGTAACAGTGGTTGCGAGTCGGAAACCCTGGTTGCGACTCGAGACCAAAACGTGATTCGTCGAGATCTCCCGGTTGCGACTCGCAAGCAGCACATGATGAACCGAAACCGAGGTTGCGAGTCGAAATCCCTGGTTGCGACTCGAAACCAAAGCGTGATGAACCGAGACCGAGGTTGCGAGTCGGAACCCTTGGTTGCGACTCGAAACCGTGCATTCTCGAGTCGAAACCGCCCTTGTCTCGACTGGGCTGCCTAAGTGTTATTGGGCCAAAAGCTTGTTGGACTATCTGCATGTATATCTGTTACTGTTTGAATGCATAACCCAACTGTTTGAATACATGCATGATCAAGTGTGTCTATACGTGTTTGCTATACGTGATTACTTGTACCCCAACTTGACCTATATCTGGTAACCATGCTAGGACGTGGTGACCAACGTGATTGACCGGGTATTTAATCTACCGAGCAACCCAAGGTGAGTTCACAACCTAAAGCATGCGTTCCCGGTGGTTTGGGAAACGTGACTACAAACAACACTATCCCCTATGAGGGATACAACTTACTTTTCTTCCCTTGTTATTGGGAACCCTTAGTTAATTACTGTTTATACGGATTGCAACTAACGGCACTAAACGAAACTCTATCACTCAAGTCCCTACTACATAATACCGATTAGTCGCCGGGGCCAGGCGAACGGGTTATTAGTTGATAGCGCTATTTAGGTCTTACCAACCTCACACCGTGCCAAGGTATGGGATCGGTCGTGAACTAATGTACTCAGGCATCCGTCAATGATGATAGAACATTGACATCGGGGCACTCTGCGGATACGCAACGGTCACCTAGTGTTCGGTATTGGAAAAACAGTTTAGTCGCTAACTTTTGGGGTAGCTCCCCATGGCATGTATAAACGGATAAATTAACTGGTGAAACAAGTTTTTGGTAATTAAAACTGGACAACTAGTGAACTCACTCAGCATTATTGTTGACACCTTACTGCATGCTTTGCAGGTAACCAGTGACTGAGGAGCTGCTGCTTGGGGATGTGTAGTGTTCGTCAAAACCCGTGTGTTGGGTTTTACTTATCTTGAACCATGAACTATCTTTTAAAACTATTTGGTTTATGCTTCCGCTGTTTCGTTTAAACTTACTATCGAACTTAAACTACGATGTTGCTAACTACTTTAGATAGCAATTACCTTACTATTAACCAATGCTTAGTATAATTGGTGGCTGGATCCTGGTCGGTCACGCCCCCAAGCGGATGATACTCCGCAGGTGGAATTTGGGGGTGTGACAGATTGGTATCAGAGCCCTTGGTTATAGTGAACTTGGTTTTAAAAAGGAGAGTCTTTTTGAGAAAAACCAGACTATAACCCGTGACTCGTGACGACACTACACTCCAAGGGCAAGACTCGGCATATTAGACCTCATAGCTCGGACTTATGTTTACTTGCTTGTTTATCTTATATTGACTGCTCTACTATACATACTAGTGTGCCTAATTAGATAGATACACATCTCTCTTCTATCTCATTCTCGCTATATTACGACATCACACTCATACTATGTTTTCTGGCTATGAAGACAATGAGTGGACGCGGAAGAGGAAGTGTTAACATGACTCAGGCTCAATTCGCTAACTTGCTCAACACGGTGGCTGCAGCTTTCGCAGCTCACCCTGGAGGTAAACTCGTTACTTTAGGATGTTTAGATCCTACCCCCACATCGTCTTTTCGCCTCTAAACCTATTCGCTTCGCTTCTCACAATAGGTCAGCCTGCGCCTGCGCAGCCACATGTTTGTACTTTCAAAACCTTCATGGATGGCAAGCCTCTCCCTTTCAACGGCACTGAGGGTGCCATAGGCCTTCTGCACTGGATTGAAAAGGCCGAAGCTGTCTTCGCTGTCTGCGAGTGTCCCCCTGCTAACTGGGTTAAGTACGCAACTGGTACGCTTGAAGGAAACGCACTTTCGTGGTGGAAAGCACAGATTCAGATGCTTGGTCTGGAAACTGCTAATGCTACTGCATGGGAAGATTTTAAGGACATGATCAAAGAAGAGTACTGTCACAGGGATGACATCCACAAACTCGAGAACGAGTACTATGCGCTCAAGATGGTTGGATCAGAGATTGAGACCTACACTAAGTAGTCCAACGACTATGCCGCACTCTGCCCAAACATGTCCCGACCTATGTATCGAAGGATCGAATTGTACATCAAAGGCTTGGTCCCAGAAATCAGAAGTCATGTGACCTCAGCCAACCTCGATACCATACAGCCCGTGGTTCGCCTTGCTCACAAACTCACCAATCAGGCTGTGGAGGAGGGCAAGTTGCCCAAGAGGATCAGTGGTACTGCTGGCACTTCTAGCGATAATAAACGAAAGTGGGATGGAAGTCAGGGAAAGGATGCTAACCCCACTCAGGCCCCAGTTCAACAAAGGAAGACTGAAAGCAATAAGGGCCCTCAGCAACAGGGTGGCTATCGAGGAAACCACCCTAAGTGTAACAAATGTAACCGACATCACAGTGGGCCATGTGGAAAAAGTCAATGTCAGCGATGCAACAAGATGGGGCATGAAGCCAAAGACTGCCGAAGCCAGTTCCCCGCTAGGCAGAATCAGCAACAACCACAGCAACAGCAGCAACAAGGAAACAACCGTGGATGCTTTAAGTGTGGAGCAACGGGGCACATGCGAAAGGATTGCCCTGAACTGAACCAAAACAACAACAATCAGGGTGCTGGGAACAATAACAACAATACTGGAAATGGTGCTAGAGGAAAAGCTTTTGTGATTGGAGCTGGGGAAGCAAGGAATGACCCCAACGTTGTGGCGGGTAAGTTCCTACTTAATGATCGTTATGTTTCCATGCTATTTGATTCCGGAGCAGATGCTAGTTATGTATCCCTACGTATTAGTAAGAAACTTAAGCTCACTCTTACGCCGCTAAGCTCTAAGCACACCGTTGAAATAGCTAATGGTAGAAACCTCGAGGCCTCACACATAATTCGTGACTGCAAATTAGAGTTGTCTGGTCAGACCTTCTGTATCGATCTCTTCCCCATCATTCTTGGAAGCTTCGACGTCATCATTAGTATGGATTGGTTATCCAAACATCGACCTGAAATCCTCTGCCAAGAGAAAGCTATACGTATTCCCCGTCCCCCTGGCAAACCTCTTATAGTTCAAGGCGACAAGAGCGGAGAAGTCACAGGCATCATTTCATTCTTAAAGGCCCAGAAATGTCTACGAAAAGGGCACACCGCTATCTTAGTACTCGTTGCCGACACACAGAAAAAGGAAAACAAGATTGAAGATTTTCCAGTTGTACGCGACTATCCCGAGGTATTCCCGGAAGAACTACCTGGACTCCCTCCTCACCGTCAGGTCGAATTTCAAATCGAGCTAGCTCCCGGAGCAGCGCCTATAGCTCGTGCACCTTATCGATTAGCCCCCGCGGAGCTCAAGGAGCTTTCTACTCAACTACAAGAACTTTTGGACAAAGGTTTTATCCGTCCTAGTTCCTCACCCTAGGGAGCCCCAGTGCTCTTCGTCAAAAAGAAAGATGGCTCATACCGAATGTGCATTGACTACCGCGAACTTAACAAGGTTACCATCAAGAACCGTTATCCACTTCCCCATATCGACGACCTGTTCGACCAGCTGCAAGGGTCGAGCTATTATTCCAAGATCGATCTGCGATCGGGTTATCACCAGCTGAGAGTCCGCGATGAGGACATCTCTAAGACTGCTTTCAGAACCCGCTATGGTCACTACGAATTCCTTGTTATGCCTTTCGGAATGACCAACGCACCTGCAATCTTCATGGATCTCATGAACCGAGTATGCAAACCCTACCTCGACAAGTTCATAATTGTGTTTATTGATGACATTTTAATCTACTCGAAGAGCCAAGAGGAGCATGAACGACACCTGCGTCTTATTCTCGAACTCCTTCGCAATGAGCAACTGTACGCCAAATTCTCGAAATGTGATTTCTGGCTTAGAGAAGTCCATTTCCTTGGGCACATCGTCAATCAGGAAGGGATTCATGTCGACCCCGCTAAGATTGAGTCCATTAAGAATTGGCCTGTACCTAAGACTCCGACCGAAGTTCGCCAATTCTTGGGATTGGCAGGATACTATCGAAGATTTATCAAGGGATTCTCTAAGATCGCTCAACCACTTACGACCCTCACTCAGAAGGGTGTCGCTTACAAATGGAGCGATGCTCAGGAATCTGCCTTCCAGGAACTAAAGAAAAATCTTTGTAGTGCTCCTATTCTTTCCTTACCTGAAGGTACCGACGACTTTGTTGTTTACTGCGATGCTTCTATTCAAGGGCTTGGATGCGTGTTGATGCAACGCGAGAAGGTTATTGCTTACGCTTCGCGACAACTCAAGGTCCACGAACGAAACTACACGACGCATGACTTAGAATTTGGAGCTGTGGTCTTCGCGCTCAAGCTTTGGAGACACTACTTGTACGGCACCAAGTGCACGATTTACACTGATCACAAGAGTCTCCAGCACATAATGGAACAAAAGGAGTTGAATATGCGGCAACGCCGATGGGTCGAACTCCTAAATGACTACGAGTGTGCAATCAAATATCACCCAGGCAAGGCTAATGTGGTAGCCGATGCCCTCAGCAGAAAGGAGACCAAACCCAAGCGTGTTCGTGCCTTACAGCTCACTATCCACTCGAACCTCCCTAATCAAATACGGGATGCTCAGGTTGAAGCATTGAAAGCCGAGAACATCAGGGCTGAGTCCCTACGAGGATCAAGACAACGATTGGAACAAAAAGAAGACGGTGCTTACTACGTAGCCGGACGCATATGGGTTCCGCTTTATGGAAATTTATGTGACCTTGTGATGAATGAAGCTCATAAGTCACGTTACTCAGTACATCCGGGTTCGGATAAGATGTACCACGACTTGAGAACTACCTATTGGTGGCCTGGTATGAAAGCCCACATAGCAACCTATGTCAGAAAATGTTTAACTTGTGCAAGAGTCAAGGCCGAGTATCAGAAACCATCAGGCCTACTCCAACAGCCAGAGATCCCGCAATGGAAATGGGAGCAGATTTCCATGGATTTTGTTACTGGCCTGCCTAGGTCTCAACGCGGAAATGACACCATTTGGGTAATAGTGGATCGCTTAACTAAGTCTGCACACTTTTTGGCTATCAAAGAAACAGACAAGTTCTCTACCCTAGCAGAGGTATACTTAAAAGACGTGGTTTCGAAGCACGGAGTGCCTACCTCTATTATTTCTGATCGTGATGCACGTTTTACTTCTGAATTGTGGCAAGCTATGCACAAATCTTTTGGCTCGCGTTTAGACATGAGCACCGCTTATCATCCGCAAACGGATGGGCAGTCTGAACGCACCATCCAAACCCTCGAAGACATGCTTAGGGCATGTGTGATTGATTTTGGCAAGAATGGGGAGAAGCACCTACCGTTAGTGGAATTCTCCTACAACAACAGCTACCACACCAGCATTCAGGCGGCACCCTTTGAGGCATTGTACGGTCGTAAATGTCGATCGCCTCTCTGCTGGGCGGAGGTTGGTGACAGTCAGATCACAGGCCCGGAACATGTAGTTGACACCACAGAAAAGATTGCCCAGATTAGGCAACGCATGGCGGCAGCTCGTGACCGTCAAAAGCACTACGCTGATAAGGATAGGAAACCGCTAGAGTTCCAGGTTGGTGAACGGGTTCTACTTAAGGTCTCACCCTGGAAGGGTGTGGTTCGTTTTGGAAAACGGGGCAAGCTTAATCCAAGATATGTCAGACCCTTTGAAGTTACCGAAAAGATCGGTACGGCCGCTTACAGGTTGAATCTGCCTGAAGAACTGAGTGCTGTGCACAACGTCTTCCACGTGTCTAATCTGAAGAAGTGTCTATCAGATGAAACACTCATCATTCCTTTCAAGGAACTCACTATTGACGAACGGCTACACTTTACTGAGGAACCGGTTGAGATCACGGATCGTGAGATCAAAACCCTCAAACGTAGCCAGATACCTCTCGTGCGAGTTCGTTGGAACTCACGCCGTGGCCCAGAATTTACCTGGGAGCGGGAAGACTAGATGAAGCGCAAATATCCCCAGTTGTTCCCTAATGAAACTCCCAGCACTGAAGCTACAACCGAATTTCGGGACAAAATTCCAAATTAACGGGGGGATGATGTGACACCCCGTTGAAACGTTCTCATTTACACTAGCTTGTCAGTGGCTGCCTTAACTTTCGGGACGAAAGTTCTTAAAACTTGGGGATAATGTGACACTCTAGGTTTTTCCGAACAACTACCTTGTAATTTCATTGTGCGTGTATATGTGTTATAAAATGAAAGTTGTGATTTCTTTTGTGCTATGTGCCGATAATGTGTTGTATGTATGTATGATATAAATATATATTAGAGTAGAAGTGAGCCGAGACCAGGAAGCCCAACTCGAGACCACCCGGTCTCGAGTGAACAATGAACATTTGGGCCGGTTGGGCCATGCCACTCGGAACCAAAGGTGCCGGCCTTGAAACGGGTATAAAAACCCAAAACCCTCACCACACTCTCCTTTACACTCTCATTCATTTCACCCTCACAACTCTCACACTCTCTACCTCTCACTAAAACCCTAAAACCCTAGCAACCAAGCATCACCCTCTCCCCTCTCTCGGATCCAACCGAAACATCAAGGCTCTCGGATTTCTAGCTCGAGATCAACACTTGGAGCTTGGTTTATCAATTTCTTGTACTCCTACTTCTAACCGGTTAGTATACATATGTTTTAGTTGTTTTGCTTGATTGGTTAAATGATGAATGAAAGATGAACCTTTGTGCTTAGAATGTTTGATGATGAAAGTGATTGTTTGATAATATGTTACGGCTAGGAGTTGATGATAAGTGCTTACCATGTTCTTAGCTAGAAATGTTACTAATAATGATGATTCATGTGTTAAAAGTGTTAATGAAAATGTGATATTGTATTTGAATGATGAATGTTGATGATGATGATTACCATCCGATTTATGATGTTAAAATAGGGCAATATTGGGTTTAATGATAGTGTCTCATGATTCTTGTTCATAAAATCTCATGATATAAGTTATAGATGTATTTTTGAATCTAGGAATGCATGAACCGATGTATATGAGTAATATGAACATATGAAGAACAAGTTTGAAGGTGATATGAATATTCAAAATGCTTGTTTTGATCTGATTTTGTTATGATTTAGACAATAAAACATGTTTGTGATTTCTTATTGGATAGTACAAAATTTCATGAAATCAAAATGCTATTGGCTAGTACATAGGGCAGGTTCTAGAAGGATTCAGGTGCACGTAACAGTGGTTGCGAGTCGGAAACCCTGGTTGCGACTCGAGACCAAAACGTGATTCGTCGAGATCTCCCGGTTGCGACTCGCAAGCAGCACATGATGAACCGAAACCGAGGTTGCGAGTCGAAATCCCTGGTTGCGACTCGAAACCAAAGCGTGATGAACCGAGACCGAGGTTGCGAGTCGGAACCCTTGGTTGCGACTCGAAACCGTGCATTCTCGAGTCGAAACCGCCCTTGTCTCGACTGGGCTGCCTAAGTGTTATTGGGCCAAAAGCTTGTTGGACTATCTGCATGTATATCTGTTACTGTTTGAATGCATAACCCAACTGTTTGAATACATGCATGATCAAGTGTGTCTATACGTGTTTGCTATACGTGATTACTTGTACCCCAACTTGACCTATATCTGGTAACCATGCTAGGACGTGGTGACCAACGTGATTGACCGGGTATTTAATCTACCGAGCAACCCAAGGTGAGTTCACAACCTAAAGCATGCGTTCCCGGTGGTTTGGGAAACGTGACTACAAACAACACTATCCCCTATGAGGGATACAACTTACTTTTCTTCCCTTGTTATTGGGAACCCTTAGTTAATTACTGTTTATACGGATTGCAACTAACGGCACTAAACGAAACTCTATCACTCAAGTCCCTACTACATAATACCGATTAGTCGCCGGGGCCAGGCGAACGGGTTATTAGTTGATAGCGCTATTTAGGTCTTACCAACCTCACACCGTGCCAAGGTATGGGATCGGTCGTGAACTAATGTACTCAGGCATCCGTCAATGATGATAGAACATTGACATCGGGGCACTCTGCGGATACGCAACGGTCACCTAGTGTTCGGTATTGGAAAAACAGTTTAGTCGCTAACTTTTGGGGTAGCTCCCCATGGCATGTATAAACGGATAAATTAACTGGTGAAACAAGTTTTTGGTAATTAAAACTGGACAACTAGTGAACTCACTCAGCATTATTGTTGACACCTTACTGCATGCTTTGCAGGTAACCAGTGACTGAGGAGCTGCTGCTTGGGGATGTGTAGTGTTCGTCAAAACCCGTGTGTTGGGTTTTACTTATCTTGAACCATGAACTATCTTTTAAAACTATTTGGTTTATGCTTCCGCTGTTTCGTTTAAACTTACTATCGAACTTAAACTACGATGTTGCTAACTACTTTAGATAGCAATTACCTTACTATTAACCAATGCTTAGTATAATTGGTGGCTGGATCCTGGTCGGTCACGCCCCCAAGCGGATGATACTCCGCAGGTGGAATTTGGGGGTGTGACAAATGTAGGATGGCTATACCCCCCGAGACTTTGAAAAGGTGGATAAAGCACTCAATCTGAATCTGAAATCCGAGTCTATCGATGGATTACCAGATGATATTGATGTCACCTTCACAGCGTCTGACACTTATCATGAGTCCGAGTTGATTAAGAAAGTAGTTGATCAGGTGTTGGATAATGATGAAGAGTCAAAGTCAGAGTCTAAGTCTGAAAACTCGAGTTCATCAGACAAAAGCTCGAGTTCATCGGTCAAAGGGTTTATAATAAAGATTTTCTAATGTCACAAAATAATTTGAATGACGAAACATTCAAAGTAGCATATACTTTGAATGATTCTGACAAATTATTTTCTGATGAGGAATTTCCAATAAGAAGTGTTAAAACTGAAATGATAAACAAGGTTTTCAAATTAACAGAAATTAATATTTCTGAAATAAAAGATGTAAATCTTACTGAAAAACCTAAAAAGTACACTTCAAGAGTTCAACAAAGATTGAACAAGAAAAAGGGTTACAGTTCTGGTTCTGGTTATCAAAAGAAACCAAACAATAACAATAATTTCAAAAAGAAAGGTTTAGGTTTTATTCCTCCTGAAAATAATAAAAATGAGAAAATTAATAAATCAAAAACTAAATTTGTTTCAGGAGCAAGCTCAGAAGAAGAGAAGGAGAAACCATTCTGGAAACAGTCAAACAAAGAGTTTCTCGCTGAAAGGAAAAAGAATATGTTGAAAGAATCTGAACCAAGAGTTGAAAGTAGAACCTGTTTCAAATGTCAAGAGGTTGGACATATTGCTTGGAATTGCTTAAAATCCACCAACACAAAACAGGGAGTGTCTTCTAACTCTAAATTGAAAGAAAAATGTGTTGATAAAAAGAAACAACCAACAGAAAAATTTAAAGAGCTCAAGAATTCAATTTTTGAAGTTGGTGAAAGTTCGAAACATTTTTACAAAAGAAGAGACAATTTAAACAAACAAAAATGGGTTGTTAAAAATTCAGATGATAGTTCTGGCAATGAATCTGACTCGTCAAAGTCAGAGGAGCCATCTGTTGTGCTAAATGATAAGAATTCCGTTCCAGAAATGGATGATGAAAATTTTCCACCATTGTTAAACGGAAATTTGAAATCAAAAGTTGGTAAGACTGAGATTTCAGATCAATTCTTCTATGATAAGGAAGAATTTGATGCTGAAAAGGCATTCAATGGTAAAGTGTTACACATTTTTGGAAAGATGGTTGATGGGAAGGTGAAGGGAGTAAAAGAATTTTATGAATAAAAAATTGTTAAACCAAATGAGGATGGTTCACCCATGATTGATCAGGCATGGGTGAGATTCTTTTAGAAGTAAAATCCTGACTTGCCAGAGCTCCAAAGTTGGTAATTGTGGAGCAGGAATCAGCATCTTTCTTGAAAAATGTTTTTGTGAAAAACCTACAAGTGTTAGATTTTATAAGTGGTTAAAAAGAACAATGTGATGAAACCCCATGATGTGTGAAATCAACAAAACTAATTTTCTGGAAAAACCATTTTGATTAAAACAAACCTAAGTGTTTTGAAATCTTAATGGGAAAATAGTTTGTTGTCAGGGGAAGTTCTGATTGTTTACGCCAAGTGGATGGCGAATTGAAGCAATTCACATCAGTTTGTCAGTTTATTTGTACAGTTTATTGCGCTTATTTTCAAATTTTCCTTGAAAATAAAAAAATTGAAACATATTTTTTATTTTAGTGGGAGTAAAAAATTTAGAAATTTTGAAAATTTGAAAAATCCAAAAACATGATAAAATCTAAAAAGCCAAAAACATTGAAAACTCTTTTTTGATTTTTAAACTAGTATGAGTTTTGTTATGAAAAAACAGGAAATGATAGTACATCAGTAGACAATCACAGCATGCTAAAGAATTGGAAAGTTAAAAATGTGATAAACGATCTCACTGATGATATGCCAGTAGGTTTTTACACGCTTAGTAGATTATTTTCGAGATATAAACCTAAATATCAATACTTTCTTATTTCGTGGGGAACATCTCTCGGATATATAGGTAACCCCTGAAATCTTGTTTGAAGGGCTTTCTATTTCTGACATACTAGGTCTTTGTACGTGATGATATCTGGGTATTATACCGGGACTTCTAATTTTGCGGAAGCAATAGCCTAGTCCTCGTATAATACTCTGCACTGCTTTAATCATAAAGCCCACCCTCAGCATAAAAAATGATGAAACATTGAAAAATGCTAATCATGTGCTGTTGAAGAAAAGATCCCCAAACGGGACACACAGAAAAGACGAGCCATCATCTCTTTGTCTGAACGGAAGTTCTAACCTGAGCTCTCATGGTCTCGCATTACCCGTTTATAGATATCATTAGTTTACATTCACCTGTAAGGCTGAATATAGGAGTCTGGATACAGGAGTATATTCTGAGGTGGGACACGCGAACAAGTTAAGTGCTTAAAACACTAATTCTCGTATCTCGAAACAGTTGAACTTTGTGTGAAAATTTAAGTGGATCAGTATACTGACAATCTAAGTGAATTGTTTAGAACTTAAAGTGTTTAAAGCTCAATGGTGTTAGTGATTTGTCTCATAAACTGATATGATCCTCTTACACAAACTCACAAAAATATGTCTGTAAATATTTCTTTACTGCTTTTCATTAAAGAAAAAAATTCAAAAAGATTGTCAAGTTTGTTTTAGCATAAAATTTTGAAAAATCAAAAAGATTTTATTTCATTTTATTTTCTACAACTGATGTTGAAAAACTGATTTTCAAAATTCCAAGTGCTAAACATGATGAACAACAACAGGATTGGGTGATTGTTTTGAAAGAAAAAATGAAAATTGATCAATGATTGTATTGATTTGTTATATCAATAATTCTACAAGTGGTAAATCAAGGTCATTAATTTGAACTTGATATTACTATTATTGATTGTTGAATGATATATACCAAGTGCATTCTAAATTTGTTAAATCTTAACAATTGTAAAATTTACTTTTGGGTAGAGTATATGCAGATTAAAGCTCGGTTCTAGATCGTGTTGCTACGGAGAGCCAGGAGATGTTTCTGAACCTGTGAAGATCCCCGTGTCCAAGCCTGAGCAGAGTTTGAGCCAGGATACGATCTTGGAACAAATTGTGATCCTGGATCAACTTAAGGGGGAGTCTGTTAGCAAAAGGGAGTCTGTAGATTGAAGATCTCAGAGTAAGGAGGAGTCTGAATGCTATAGAGCCAGACTAAGATTCTTGGACAAAGCTCGAGTTAGAAGCTGCTAATGCTGATGAGCAAGAAGAAGATAGAGAGAGATTGAAGGATGCTTACAGAGAAAGACATTTTGGAAAAAGCGAGAAGACCGATCAAGACTGAAGACTCAATACACTGAAGACTCGTCAACATCCAAGGGGAGTCTGTTGGTGCATATGTCTGTTGACTTTGTCTTATGTCTTGTATCGAGTCATATAACTAGATTGGATAAACCAGAGCTCGGTAGACTAGAAAATAGGAGTTTAGAGTGAACAGTCCAGGTCGCACGTACTGGATGAACCAGTTCATACGAACTGACCAGGTAGCATGACCTGGTGAAGTGTGGTTCGTGAGGACTGGCTTCCCTATAAATAGGAGAGCTTGGGTTGTCATTTGTAACATTCTGATTCCGGAGACGAAGTGCTGCTGAAGTGTCGTACGATCTGTAATCACTTTCAAATCAATACAAACGACAGTTAAAGTGATTCTAAGTGTTAAACAATCTGCAATCATGTCCGAATCATTGACTTCCGCCTTTGGTTTGGATTAGAACTCTTCTGATCGACTCATTAGGTCGAAACCTCGATCCTACAACACCTGTGCCTCCACGGCCATCAAACAAATACCAAATCATTGAAATATTGTATTTCATATTTGGGATTTGTATAAATTTGTGTATCTTTTGCACATATCAATTCTTGTTCGATTTCGAGCTTTAAATCGCTTTCTAGAAGGTTATACACAAACTGATACGTAAATATAACCAATTTATTGCAACAAACACTCTGGAACAGTGACATAGGCTTAACATACCTTAAATAACCTTTACATAACTTAGAAATAAGTTTTGGAGGGTTTGGTATGCCGAAATCAAGTTTATTCGCTTAGAGGGACTAATTTCGACAAATTGCAAAAGTATGCCGATTCGTACTGTAACAAACATTTGGGAACTTGATCATAAGTTAAATATGCCCTAAATATCCTTTACATAGCTTAGAAATAGGCTTTGAGGTGTTTGGTGCGCAAAAATAAACTTTCTTGATCAATAGGGACTAAAAGCGTCAAAAAGTGCATAAGTTTGCATTTTCGCGCATATCTTACGTTCTGAATATATCCGGACATCCAAAAATTTATGTAATCATTAAAATCTTTTATTTTAGTGATTAGCATGATAAAATTCCATTCGTCGCGTAATTTGGATAGTTTTTCGCGTTCGTTCGTATTTCGTCGTAATTAACCGAATAATGTGATCGTACGGCCAAAGGAACCGAAATCCGACATATTCTCGAGCATGTTTCATGTCCCCTAAGTTTCAGGCATCATTGTAGAGACTTGAAAATGATTTAACGGGCTTTAAACGTGTCGAAAATGGCCTTAAAAGCATGCAGGGACCAAAACTGCAATTATTGAAACTTGTGTGCAGATCTGCAGCTCAGGCGGGCAGCATAAGCCCTGCCCTGAGTCTTACGCGGGGCGTGTAAACCTGCCAGATATGTAGAAAGTTGTTTACAGCCATTTCCAGCCTGTTCCAGCTATTTCCAGCACTTGCAAACGGTTTTTATGCATTCTAGGGCCTATGTTGGGGTGCCCATGGTATTCTAAAACCATGGGCACACATGTAAGGTCAAGATCGAAGCTCGGTTTTTGATGAACGATCTTAACGGCTCTTCGAAAACTATAAATACCCCTAAGCATTTCACTTCAAACTCACATTTGATCAGATTTTGTTCTCTAAGTTGAAGTTATACACTTCATACCTGAGAATAATCGGATCAAACCTCCATTTCTTGGACCCGTTGTAAGTATTCTTTCGTTCTTTTACTCGTTTTAGCATGAAAGTCAAACTGTGTTTAACTTTCTGCATTGACCAGTTTATGGTCAACACGAAGTTCGTTTGAACTTCGTAACGTGAGCGTAATCACGATGGTTATAGTCCCTTGTGATTATACCTACAGATTACCACGTTATCTAGGCATAGTGACGAGTTATAGTTTCGGTCAAAATGCGTATTCTTGTGTATTTTGCAACCAAACTACTTTTAGGTATCAAAACCATTTGTTTTGATACCAAACATGTTTTCAAACTTCGTTAAACATGTTTTAACATGTTTAGCTCGTCACTTTAGGTTTAGTGCTTATATAGGTTCGTAAGGTAAGCGGTCTAAACAACCGCTTAGACTTTCGAACCCGACCCGTTTGGTCGATCATTAGGATCCGATCAAGCATATTTTGTGAGCATAGTTGTATAGAGAATAACCTTCCGAGGTTATACCTTATGGTCACGTCGTTTAAGTAGTTGTACGATAGGTAGTTTATATGCCTTAGGTAAATGACCAAAATACCATTTTTATGCATAAATTCATTTTAAGCATATGTAACCTAAATTTTCACATCTAAACTGATTAGGTAACATTATTAGACATGTTGAGGCATATATTACTTGTCATAGGACTAGTTAGGCGGTCCGAACGCGTTTTACGCGAACGACGCGTTAAAGTTGCATAAGCTACCTAAACGAGTCGTAATGGGTCGTAAGCACTTAGGATAGGTTTCGTTTTAGAATGTAGTCTTTGTTAAACCATATTACATGAGTTCCTATACTCATTTGGTTTACAAAACCTCATTATCCGATCTTCCGACTTAGGTCCGTTTATTAACATAGTTATCTATATTAGGTGCCGTTTGATTTCCGTGATCCCTCTAGCTTTGCTTGGTTGTTATTCAAGACTTCTAAGCACCCTCAAGTGAGTACATAGTCCCTTCTTTTAATGTTTTCAAACTGTTTTGGGGTGAAACACATGTGCCTACTTGTTACTTTCGTGCTTTCCATGTTTTCATATCATATGCTTGTTATGTTCATTAGTACGCATATAGTACATGATTTCATTATGTTTTGCTATGTATGTTCACTTAGCATGCTAGCACTTTGTTTTACATTTCATTTCTGTTTCATATGTTTACTCAGCATATGGACACATTGTTTTACATTGCATTTCTGTTTCATATGTGTACTTAGCATATGGACACATTGTTTTACATTGCATTTCTGTTTCATATGTGTACTCAGCATATGGACACATTGTTTTACATTGCATTTCTGTTTCATATGTTTACTCAGCATATGGACACATTGTTTTACATTGCATTTCTGTTTCATATGTTTACTCAGCATATGGACACATTGTTTTACATTACATTCATGCTATGTATGTTCATTGTTGCATACTTAGTATATTATTTTACATTACATTCCTACCTTGTATGTTCACTTAACATACTAGGTACATTGTTTTCATAAAACATGCTTACATTTGGTATATCATTTGGTTTGTTTAACGAAAGTAATACATTCATTAACACCGATCATGCCGCTCGGTAGTAGGTAGTGGTACCATAGGACTTGACAACTCCCATTTCTGAAATCCTAGGTTTGTTTGGGTGGAAGAAATGACCGAATCCGAATACATTTCTAGGTAGACCTTTGACTTTGTTCTAGGGTTTATCCTACAGTCTCAAGGCTTGGATGTAGACGTTTAACATTACTGCATAGATGTTTGTATCAGTAAAGCATGCATTATTTTACAAAACATAACTTTTGATTTTGATTTATCAAATGCATTGTTTTGTTCATTTCTTTCTTATAGGGTTGAGTAAATGCTTTTAATCAATAAATGCGTTTATTCACTATGCATAACATTCGTTTATACATGAACATTTTAACATTGGTTTAAACATTACATTTTGATGGTTTGTTTTGGTAAGTGATTTAAGTAACGAGGCATGTGTAATATGATAAAAGCATGGTGGATACGCCGCTGGTACTTCCTATATATAAGTGCTTTTATGATATTACATATCGTAGCGTTATTTAAACCATTTCAAGTTAGACATATTACATTTTATACATGTATCATATCTTCATGAAACATTGTTTTACAAACAACATATTTTATACAAACTTATTTTACTTGGTTATTATTTATCTGTGCATCTTTCATTTATATCATCTGATTTCTTGTAACTTTTTGTATGATTTATAAAAGAAAACATTTTACAAGGTTCATGACTAATTTTTATTAAACATTTTTCTTTAAACTTACAAGTCATGAATCCTAAATCAATAAAACCTATGTAACTCACAGGCATTTTTATGCAGACGTACCTATTTTCACATGTGTTTCAGGAGATGATGCATAGAATTGATCAAGTTACACTTAGGCGGACTTAGGCCTTAGTGACAATAAAAGATGCAAGATTAGTTAATTTTGTTATGTTTCCTTGTTTTTAAGAAATTGTAACCTCTTTTAATTCAATAAAACAAAATTTCAATTTCCATGTGTTATGAAACAATGATTCTGTTACAACACTCCCCGACGTTTCCGCCACGATTTGTTGTTTTACGTGGTCGGGGTGTGACAGAAGAGTTGGTATCAGAGCTCATGGTTATAGGGAATTAGGTTATTAGTAATGCTTTGACCTAGTCTATAACCTTCCTAGGACCCTAACACAAGATTCCTGTGTTTAGATCTTAAAAAAATACCGTCACCTATCCTTAGGCGACAACCACAACAAGAACACAAATTTCAAAACCACTTTGAAAACCAATCATCTGTTCTAGGTTGATATATTATAAGGTTTTGAACCCTCTAAGTTTTCAAAATCTCGTCAAAGTTGGGTCTTATAATGTGAACACGTGCAATCTGGAAGGGTGGATGCCTGTACTCTGAGTTTTCTGTCTAAGGCTAGAGTGTTCGTACAAATCCACATAATCGGACCACTCACTCTTACCTGGGAACTCTTGGGGTGAGTGTCCACTTATAGGCTAAAGCATGTCTTCGCGATACATTAATATGACCCGATTACTTTGATTATTCACCGTCTCATTTGTTTGCCTTATGTAACAAACAAATGATCGCAATTTTTATACGTTGTCATTCTGTTTTGATTATCAGATAACATTTCACTTGTTTCCTCCTATGTCTTCTATTTTTTCTAGAATGTATCTTCATCGTAATGACGCCCAGATATCCGAGCAGACTGCCAAATTTGCCCAGCGAATAGGCGAAGTAGTCCTAAAGACTGGTAAATTAGCTACTGCCATGTATCATCTCCAGGAGGAAGCCACTCAAGAGTCACCAAAGGAAGCAGAAGCCAAGCCTTCACCAAAATCAAGGAAGCGTAAGGCTTCAAAGAAACCCGCAGCAGTTGCACCAAATCAAGCGGGACCTAGCCAAGTGGCAAAACCACAAGCCAGGAAGCCGTACTTGGGAGCTGCCCCATGGTGCAATCGATGTGTCACACCCCTATTTTCCACGTGTCACCGGTGGGCCCGGTGGGGAGTATCGTGACGTAGTTGGTATCATCATAGACAAACAACACAATATATAAATGCACAGCGGAAGCAAAAGATAGATTCATTTCAACTTTAAATAAAATGTAATATTAAATATCACGAGTAGTTGAAACGGATCCACAGGCGGATCAAAATAAAATAAGATATTGTTCAACAGTTTATTGTCGTCCAAGCTTGCGAGTCTTATTGTGGACGCTCTAGAAGACAGCCAGCCTATTACGTGTAGTACCTGCACTTAACCTTTTGAGAAAAATACGTCAGTTTACACTGGTAAATACAATTTAACTGACTCATTTTGAAAAGAGTTGAAAATTGATTTGAATGCTCATGGCACAAAACATTTTATAACTTGGGTCAATTATTTAATATAAACTTGTGAACGAATTACATGTTACTTGTGCGTTCAGTAGCCCGGATCTTGTCCGGGTTAAAGATCAATAGACCCACCACATTATAGAGTTATACACTGACAGGTGTACGCCTATACCCCGTGTTCAGGTCGTGGCCATCTCGTAAGATGATGCCGAGGATATCCGGGACATGGTTATTAACCCCCCAAAGGCTTTAAGTGAACAAAACTGTTTAAACGAGCCGATCAAATTATTCAATTAACCATTCAAAGATGTAAGATTTGATGCTCGATCAAGCGGTATTCTATATACCGTAACCCAAGCCCGTATAGGGAAAATAAGTTAAAAGTATTTACCTGAGTAAAGTATAATTCACAATAAGCAAATTGCAAGTAGCTTTTACTGGTGCTCCTAATCTGGAACGAAGGTTTATAATAACCTATTAGACTTCTAACGGGTCTTTATTTAAGCTTAAGCTTAGACCGACTAGTTTTAAGGACGAAACGGTTCAAACGCACGATTAAGCGAAGACCGGATAGAATGTGATTTAGACCCGACAAGCTTGAAGACTTGTATAATATGGGTATACTAAACACATTCTGGATTTTTGAGTCAAAAATGATAAGGTTTGACCCGTTTCGGTCAATTTATGTAAACTAGTTACATAAACCGAACCGAGCGCGAAAAGAGCGTTACGGGTAACCATAAGAGTCATATGCAAGTTCCCTGAGTTAATATACTTTAAATATGTTGTGACATCAGTAAGATATCTTCTATTATGCCCCAAATGAATTTAAATTCAACTTATGCCTCATAAGGGCATTTTGGTCATTTAAAATATTATAAAGAGTTTTCATTGTAATCTAAGTTACAGGTCTGATTTATACAGTAAATATACTTAATTTAACATGTCATAACAGTAGGGTATGACCCATATGTGAAACTTATTATTTAAAACCAAACTATGCTCATTAGGGGTATTTTGGTAATTTCACAAGGGCTTAAAAAGTCAAAACTGGAAACCTGAGTTCAAAAACTTTTACTTACTGTTATTATATAAAAATATACTAAAAACATCAGTAGGTATCAACCTTATATGTTTAATATGGTTATAGTACATACTATGCGTTAAAAACGCTTAAAAGAGGCGATTTAGAGCCGTTTCCGGGTTTTTAAAAGAAAGCTGATATTTTTATATTTCCAGAATGCTAAAAATATTTTATTTATCAAATAAAATCTGTAGAAAAAGGTTTGGGGTCAAAAGGATTTGTAAAACTCATTTTATGGCTTAAAAGGGCAAAATCGGTATTTACCGAATTAAACTTAGAGACCTATGATATGATCAGCCAAAAATTAAATAAAAATCTTTAAAAATCCCAAAATATTATATTATATCAGTGGGTAAAAAGTTTGATATCAAAAAGTGGGTTTAAATAGGTTATACGCTAATTACGCCGTTTAAGTAACATAAAGCTTTTAAATTAGGATAATGAGCATAACTCTTAATCTAAACTTCAAACTGATATCAAATTTTTGGAGCAAGTTTATAAATCAGTAACAAATGTTTCTACTCTTTCACTTTTTCAAAAATCATGTTTTATAGTCAAAAGGGCATAATAGTCAACTCTTAAGCATTAATCGGAAACATGCATATGCATCGGATAGGCATTGAACCAAGTTGTACAATCTCAGAGAGCTATACATATATGAAACCTGGTCCAAAATAAGCTCTAAGGCAGATCTCAAACATGCATAAACGGATCAGAACTGATAGTCAAAGCAAAAGTCAATTTATGCGACTTTCGGTTCTGATTCGGGTTTAAACTGAAAATTGTCGAGTTGATCATGTTGAGACATGTTCTTATATTAATTACAAAATTATTTTGATGATCAAACAGGTTGCATGTAGCCTACATTGCTAATTATGCTTAATTTTGCAAATACTCATTCTGTTGACTTTTTAAGAAAAGCTTTGACTCGACAATTAACATACTTAGAGTGGGAATCTGAAAATACCCTTTTAGGGGTTTGTTACCCACATAAATACCAACATGTAGGTACTTTCAATTTGAGAAATGACAGAGCCAATTTCGTTTAATCACAAAGTCAAGTTTAAATTACGATGGTTTGACTTTCGATTAAATAACTAAGCTAGAACGAATTTGAAAGAGTTATGAATACTTACAAGAGTCCTAATTAAGCTTAGAGAGCACTAGAAAGTTGGCTTGATGTCCAGAGTGCTCCAGAAGTTGTCTTGTGAATTTTGTGAATGCAAGTGTTCATGTATTACAACTTGAATGATCTTTTATAACAAGTTTGATCTGATTAGAGGCTGCCACAAGGGTCTACACATGATCTAAGATGTGTCCAAGTGCCCCTAAATGCATGAAAATCCATTGGAGAGTCCCTTGTATCGATTCACAGCTGTAAACAATTGAAAACAGACTTTACCCGCAGGTGTACATGTCTTTCTGCCCATCATAGGCAGTCGCGTAGCGCGACTGCAGAGGATGTTGGGCTCGCGCTACGCGAGCGTGAAGGCCACCAGCTTAACAAGTTTCAATTTATTACATTTCAGTCCCTGGTCCTTTATAACGTGGTTTTGGCTCCTTTTCTTGCACATTAGACCCTCAAATCTGATTTTTAGGGACCTTGGGACATTTACAAACATGTTAAAGTCCTTGGTTAACTTTGTGCTTACCCGAAAAGTCACGAAATCAACGTTAACGCGTTTAACCCTTCGTGTACGGTTTTTTATCATAATTTTCTCATACGATAACGAAACTTAATGAAATTTTTATCACATATTCTAGTGAGTATATTTTATCATTACAAAGCTTCGGGTTTGCCAAAGGATCACTCAGAGGTATACTTTCAACATGTTGACACATTTAGCCCCTGTAGTTTGTAATTCCTCACTTTCTTTCATTTTCCGCTTCGTATGATCCATGATTTATCCGTTTAAGATTATAAACATCATGTAGGGTTATTTTAGAGCCTATTTATCCATTGTTGACACTTTGGACCCTTATATTCACATAGATTCACTGTTTGTCAACTTTAGTCCCTCTAAAGTATGTTTTCACATATTCAAAGCCCATGATACGTGTCAGTACATTATTGGACGTAAATTTTTGAGGTGTTACATCCTCACCCCCTTAAAGGAAATCTCGACCTAGAGATTTACTAAAACAATTGAGGGTATTTTTCTTTCATCGTGGATTCTACCTCCCATGTGTATTCGGGACCTCTACGGGCATCCCATTTGACCTTTACAATAGGCACATGCTTCCTTCGAAGCTTCTTCACCTGTCGATCCTCAATCGACAATGGTTTTTCCACAAATTTCAAGCTTTCATCTATATGCACATCCGTATGTGGTATGACCAGTGATTCATCAGCGAAACACTTCTTCAGATTACAGATGTGAAAAACATTATGTATAGCACCGAGCTCTTCAGGCAAGTTTAACTTATAAGCAACTGACCCGACACGTTCGATAACCTCAAAAGGTCCTATGTATCTCGGGCTTAGCTTGCCTTTCTTACCAAATCGCATCACCCCCTTCCAGGGTGATACTTTAAGCAATACTTTGTCACCTACTTCGAAGTGAAAAGACTTACTCTTTGGATCCGCATAACTTTTCTGCCTATCCCTGGCAGCTTTCAAACGATCGCGAATCTGGACAATCTTGTCCGTTGTTTCAAAAACCAAATCTGGTCCTGACAATTGAACGTCTCCTACTTCTGCCCAACAAATGGGTGTTCTGCATTTCTACCATATAATGCCTCAAAGGGCGCAGCTTTAATACTAGTATGGTAGCTATTATTATAGGAGAATTCGACTAATGGCAGATGCTTATCCCAACTACCACCTAAATCAATCACACATGCACGAAGCATGTCTTCCAATGTTTGGATGGTACGCTCACTCTGTCCGTCTGTCTGTGGGTGGTAAGCTGTACTAAAATTCAAGCGCGTACCCAACGACTGTTGGAAGCTTTTCCAAAAATGAGAGGTGTATCTCGTATCTCTATCCGAGATAATTGACAATGGTACACCATGCAGAGCTACGATCTTATCTACATATAATTGAGCTAACACGTCTGAGCTGTACGTTTCCTTAATGGGTAGGAAATGTGCTAACTTTATCAGTCTATCCACTATGACCCATATAGTATCGTTTCCCTTTCTCATCTTTGGCAACTTGGTGATGAAATCCATTATCACCATCTCCCACTTCCACGTGGGAATTTCAGGTTGTTGTAACAAACCTGACGGCTTCTGGTGTTCCGCTTTGACTTGCGCACAAGTCAAACATTTAGCTACATAAGCAGCTACAGACTTTTTCAAACCAATCCACCAATAGTTGGCCTTTAAATCCTGGTACATCTTATCAGCTCCAGGATGAACGGAATATTTGGAACTATGGGCTTCCTGGAGGATAACGTCTCGTAGTCCTCCATAAACTGGAACCCATATTCGTCCATTCAATCTTAGCATTCCATCTTTGTCATAGGATAACTGCTCCTCAGTTACTCCTAGCTTTTCTTCAGGATAGTTAGCTTCCAACACAGCTTCCTTCTGTGCAGCTAACACCCTTTCGTTCAAACTATTCCTTATTTCAATGCGCTTGGCATTGATTCTTATTGGCTTCACTCTTTCTTTTCTGCTTAAGGCATCAGCAACTACATTTGCCTTGCCTGGATGGTATTTTATCTCACAATCATAATCATTTAGAGTTTCCATCCAGCATCGCTGTCACATGTTCAAGTCCTTCTGATTGAACAAATGTTGAAGGCTCTTGTGATCTGAATAGATCACACACTTGGTTCCATATAAGTAATGCCTCCATAATTTCAATGCAAATACAACGGCACCCAACTCCAAATCATGGGTGGTGTAATTCTTTTCGTGTACCTTTAACTGTCATGAAGCGTAGGCAATAACTTTGCCTTTCTGCATGAGTACACAGCCCATACCAGTGTGTGATGCATCACAGTACACCACACATTCTTCTATACCATCGGGCAATGTTAATACTGGTGCATTGCTCAACTTTTTCTTCAAAATGTCAAAGGATTCCTGCTGCTTAGGGCCCCAATCAAACTTAACCTTCTTACGTGTCAATGAAGTTAGGGGCGCAACAATCCTTGAAAAGTTTTCGATAAAACGCCTATAATATCCTACTAAACCCAGAAAACTGCGAATCTCAGTAGGCGTCTTCGGCTCTTGCCAATTCATAACTGCTTCTACCTTAGCGGGATCCACTTGGATACCACGCTCACTTAACACATGTCCAAGGAATTGGACTTCGCGAAGCCAAAATTCGCACTTCGAAAATTTGGCGTAGAGTTTCTCATGATGTAGAAGTTTGAGAATACAACGAAGGTGTTTCTCGTGATCAGCTTGGTTCTTCGAGTAAATAAGGATGTCGTCAATAAAGACGATGACGAATTTATCTAAGTAAGGCTTGCAGACGCGATTCATGAGGTCCATGAATGCTGCCGGTGCATTAGTGAGCCCGAAAGGCATCACTAGGAACTCGTAATGTCCATAACGAGTCCTAAACGCTGTCTTGTGCACATCTTCGTCCTTGACCTTTAACTGATGATAGCCTGACCTCAAGTCGATCTTAGAAAAGTAGCTTGCCCCTTGCAATTGATCGAACAGATCGTCGATCCTGGGCAAAGGATACCTATTCTTGATAGTGACTTTATTAAGCTCACGGTAATCAATGCACAGATGCATCGATCCATCCTTCTTCTTGACAAACAAGATCGACGCTCCCCAAGGAGACGAACTAGGTCTAATAAAACCCTTAGCTAATAGATCATCTAACTGCGTCCTTAACTCTTTCATTTCTATTGGTGCTAACCTATAAGGCGCTCTAGCTACTGGTGCTGCACCCGGGATGATGTCAATTTGAAATTCCACTTGCCTATCTGGTGGTAACCCAGGTAGTTCTTCGGGGAAAACTTCAGGATATTCCGAAATGATAAGGATGTCTTCAATCTTGGGCTTTGGCTCATCAATAGTAACTTGTGCCATATAAATGACACAACCCTTCTGCAGACATCTGGATGCCTTGAGCATGGACACTTGCTCAGGCAATCCATGCTGAGTATCCCCTTGAATGGTAAGTGACTCCCCAGACGGGGTTTTGACTACCACTTGCTTTCTGTTGCACACAATCTGGGCTTGGTTATGCGATAACCAATCCATACCTATAACTATATCAAAGCCGGCTAGCTTAAAGAGAAGTAAGGACAAAGGAAAAGAGTGATTCCTAATGGATATAACACATCCATCTAACACAGTTGAGGCGGTTTCTATGGTTCCATCAGCTAATTCCACCTCATATTTCACACTTAAGGGTTTTACAGGTAATTTCAACAAGTCACAAAACTTATTATCCACAAAAGACTTATCTGCTCCAGAATCAAACAATACTCTAGCAAAAAGATCATTTACGAGAAAAGTACCTGTGATCACGTTGTCATCCTGAACAGCTTCCTTAGCATCCATCTTGAAGACCCTCGCATTGGTCTTCTTCCCATCCTCGGCTTTCCTGGCGTTCTTTGGGCAATTAGACTTAATGTACCCTTTTTCGTTGCAACCGTAACATGTTGCATCCTTTAGCTTCTTACACTCCAAAGTCTTATGATCCGTAGATTTGCAAATCCCACAGGATCTCACATGAGACTGGGATTTCGACTCAAAACGACACTTCCCAAAATGGTTCTTCTTACAAGTTTTACATTTGGGCTTATCCCCCGATTGTTGCCCATCTCTCTTAGACCCCGACCCTTTCCTGTGGTCGTCATTTCATCGATGTTTCTTACCTGATCTTCGTGAGGTATCGTCCTCACACTTCCTTTTGTTCTATTCTGAATTCCTGAGTGCTCTCAACCTGACTACGTCCAAGGTGAGAGATAGAGATAGATCAGCTGCTGATCTGAAGGTTGCAGGCCTTGATGCCTTAACACTTGCTTTAATCTCTGGAGCTAAACCCCCGATGAAGCGAGCAATTCTCTTTGGTTCTGGGGTTACCAAGTACGGAACCAATCTAGATAGGGTATTGAAAGTGGTGAGATATGCCTGGCAGTCTAAATTCTTCATTACTAACGATAAGAAGTCTGATTCGATTCTCTCAACTTCGTGTTGCGGGCAATAATTATCTTTAATAAGAGCAACGAACTGATCCCATGACATGTTGTAAAGTGGAATCTTTCCCGCAGCTTGTATGAGTGACTTCCACCACGCCAGTGCTTCTCCCTTGAATGACTAGGATACATATTTCACTACATCTCTCTCAGCACAACCACTGATGTCCACTACCGTATCCATTTCGTCCAACCAGGTCATGCAATCGACCGCTCCTTTCTCCCCAGTAAAGTCTCTGGGTTTACAAGAAACGAAGTACTTGTAAGTACATGACTTGGTATGAGGTTTGGCATCATACACCATCCTTTTTGAGGGAACACTATTCTGATTTGATGAGTGTCGATCATCATTCTTCTTGGGTTCATCTTTCTTAGGTTCATTCTTCTTAGGCTCATCTCTCTTAGAGGGTGGTTTGCTATGACCCTCCGAGTGAACTTTTGGCTTAGAATGTGGTGCGGATCGGGTCCTACTTCGGGTCCCGCTCGATTCACTATACTGTATATTTAGTGCTTCGATAACGGCATCGTTTACTAATGCCTTCAGCTCCACGCCAGTTACTAACATTCTTGCATTTTCAGGGTTTTCCTCTGGACGACTGTTTATTTCTTCCGACTTAGCCATGTAGTCTTAATTGCTACATAAAATAAGGACAAGGTCTATTTAGAAGCCTAAACAGTATTATCGTTCTTGACGATTTATTAACCATGGTAAATAAAAGCCATATTAGTTAATTTGTTAATTTCATTCAGGATTTTTACTAGTAATCTTTTTAGAATGAAATATAATATTGGCATAATAAGCCTAGTCACGTAGACAAATTTCTAAATTATAAATTTAGATCTTGTAGGATTAAAGTTTGAATAAATAAGACAAATCAATCCTTTTCTTGGCAGGGAGTTTATAAACTACAGCTGCCCTTTTGTTTTATATGACATTAATTATAACCCGTAGGCACTTTGTCACAATCAAATATATATAAAAATATAAATTTGGATAATTTATTAAAAAGGGTGACATGTGTGACCTTGCGGATCACACTAGCCAAGAATGTTAACATGTTTGCAGATGTTAACAGAGATTTGAATCTTTTTAAACAGGTTCTACCATATTGGCTAGATTTATGATAACATAACAGCTAGGTTTTACCTTTTAAGATCCTTATTAAAATGGTAAATCAAAATAATAAATGTTATTTTTCATTTATTTATACACTATGTTTATGCACATAATTTAAAAATGAAAAACTTAAATTAACCATTCCAAATAAAAATTAAACCAGTACGAGTTTGCCCTAAACGGGACTTTTACATAAACAACATGCCCACGCAGGGGCCAACTAACAAAACAAACCCACACAGGGGTCGAAAGAGAAAACATGCCCACGCAGGGGCAGAACATAAAGGAAATACCCACGCAGGGGTAGAGTACAGAAATAAATGTCCTCGCAGGGACATGATTACAACTAAAATAAATAAACAAACAAAGGATTTAGTGACCCTTCTTGCTTTTACCCTTGATCAAATCCACCATCTTCTTAAACATCCCCCAGTTGTGTCTCCGATCTTCCCGCAACTCATGCCGCATCTCTTGTCCACCTCATGTATCTCATGAAGGATTTCTTGAAATTGTGGCGGTGACATCGTCGGCGCCTGAGGTGGTTGCTGATAATGTGGAGGTTGAGGAGGCTGTGGTTGATAATGCGGAGGTTGAGGAGGCTGTGACTGCTGATATCCATATGATGGGTATCCATAGGTCGAGTGTCCCATAGCCCAGGGACCTCCGTAAGAACCTCCCGGTTGGAGAGAGTTTGCCGCTACCCAGTAGGGATCTTCTGTAAAGTTGTAACCTATGGGAAACTGCTGCTCAAAGGGATTGAATGCTGCAGATCCAGTGTAAGTGGGAATTGGGTCTCCAAAACCCAATGGTGGTTGTGGCGCGACTGGCGCAGAGACTACTTCAGAGACGGGGTGCGAAGATTCTCTCATCTCTGGCTCTTCGTGAAGTGGCGAGTACCGGCTGCCACTTGAATGTGGAGGGGTGCTGATGCGCACTCCCCCTCGTGCGGATATTCGGGCTGTCGTTCTCCTTCGCCTCAGAGGCAAGGGAGGTTGAAGCTGAGGCGGTGGTGGCGGCGGAGTGACCGCGACAAGTCGGGAATCCTCAGAAGGATTCTGCTGCTGCTGCTGATGCAGAGGAGAGTTGGGCTGAAGCTGGTGCAGGGGAGAGTGGTGTGGCTGGTGCAGGGGAGAGTGATGTGGCTGGTGTAGGGGAGAGTTATGGTAACTGGGAGTAAATGCCCAGTCATACTGCTTGAAGTTCTCCTCAAAGCTGTCGGGACCATTGTAAGGTGATCCCATAAACGGTGACCCATCCGAAATCTCAATGGGATGATTGGGAGTTCCGGACAGTGGCATTGCAGGATCGGTATCCTCATCGATGTCGATCGGGTTGCCACCAGAAAAGTGGTCTTCGGGTCCAAGTGGGTTAAAACCCACTGCTGCTCCTAGGTAGTCGTCAGGGTTGAAAAGACCCTGAAAGACGGGTGATGGATGGTTAAAGGGTGATTGGTGTCCTTGGAGAGGTATAAAGGACTGGTGAGAGTTATGGGGCTCATTCTCCGAATGAGGCCCAAAGGAGTGTGGGATAGACGGGGAGGTACTCAGTGAGACTGAGCGCCTTGCTGGTTCGGTAAGAGACCTCCAAAGATCCTGAGCATCCGTGTTATGGGGATCCGAAGGTGTTCGCCGGTGTGACGGTCCGGCCGCGTGGTCGTTTGGGGCTACATGTGCTCCATTTCCCCTTCCTCTTCCTCTCATACGTGGCGGCATGTTGACAACCTGTCAAAAACCAACAAGTGATACAACAAGAAATATATAAGACAAAGTTGGAAATAAAACCAAAAATTTGGAAAATTCCTAAGTTCTTTGTCTAGACTCGAGAATCGAGGAATGTGCAATTGTGTAACTGAGATTACACAAAAGGCTAGTGTTTAATTCACTCAGAGTTGGCTCTGATACCAACCTGTCACACCGCTATTTTCCACGTGTCACCGGTGGGCCCGGTGGGGAGTATCGTGACGTAGTTGGTATCATCATAGACAAACAACACAATATATAAATGCACAGCAGAAGCAAAAGATAGATTCATTTCAACTTTAAATAAAATATAATTTTAAATATCACGAGTAGTTGAAACGGATCCACAGGCGGATCAAAATAAAATAAGATACTGTTCAACAGTTTATTGTCGTCCAAGCTTGCGAGACTTATTGTGAACGCTCTAGAAGACAGCCAGCCTATTACGTGTAGTACCTGCACTTAACCTTTTGAGAAAAATACGTCAGTTTACACTGGTAAATACAATTTAACTGACTCATTTTGAAAAGAGTTGAAAATTGATTTGAATGCTCATGGCACAAAACATTTTATAACTTGGGTCAATTATTTAATATAAACTTGTGAACGAATTACATGTTACTTGTGCGTTCAGTAGCCCGGATCTTCTCCGGGTTAAAGATCAATAGACCCACCACATTATAGAGTTATACACTGACAGGTGTACGCCTACACCCCGTGCTCAGGTCGTGGCCATCTCGTAAGATGATGTCGAGGATATCCGGGACATGGTTATTAACCCCCCAAAGGCTTTAAGTGAACAAAACTGTTTAAACAATCCGATCAAATTATTCAATTAACCATTCAAAGATGTAAGATTTGATGCTCGATCAAGCGGTATTCTATATACCGTAACCCAAGCCCGTATAGGGAAAATAAGTTAAAAGTATTTACCTGAGTAAAGTATAATTCACAATAAGCAAATTGTAAGTAGCTTTTACTGGTGCTCCTAATCTGGAACGAAGGTTTATAATAACCTATTAGACTTCTAACGGGTCTTTATTTAAGCTTAAGCTTAGACCGGCTAGTTTTAAGGACGAAACGGTTCAAACGCACGATTAAGCGAAGACCGGATAGAATGTGATTTAGACCCGACAAGCTTGAAGACTTGTATAATATGGGTATACTAAACACATTCTGGATTTTTGAGACAAAAATGATAAGGTTTGACCCGTTTCGGTCAATTTATGTAAACTACTTACATAAATCGAACCGAGCGCGAAAAGAGCGTTACGGGTAACCATAAGAGTCATATGCAAGTTCCCTGAGTTAATATACTTTAAATATGTTGTGACATCAGTAAGATATCTTCTATTATGCCCCAAATGAATTTAAATTCAACTTATGCCTCATAAGGGCATTTTGGTCATTTAAAAGATTATAAAAGAGTTTTCATTGTAATCTGAGTTACAGGTCTGATTTATACAGTAAATATACTTAATTTAACATGTCATAACAGTAGGGTATGACCCATATGTGAAACTTATTATTTAAAACCGAACTATGCTCATTAGGGGTATTTTGGTAGTTTCACAAGGGCTTAAAAGGTCAAAACTGGAAACCTGAGTTCAAAAACTTTTACTTACCGTTATTATATAAAAATATACTAAAAACATCAGTAGGTATCAACCTTATATGTTTAATATGGTTATAGTACATACTATGCGTTAAAAACGCTTAAAAAGGCGATTTAGAGCCGTTTCCGGGTTTTTAAAAGAAAGCTGATATTTTTATATTTCCAGAATGCTCAAAATATTTTATTTATCGAATAAAATCAGTAGAAAAAGGTTTGGGGTCAAAAGGATTTGTAAAACTCATTTTATGGCTTAAAAGGGCAAAATCGGTATTTACCGAATTAAACTTAGAGACCTATGATATGATCAGCCAAAAATTAAATAAAAATCTTTAAAAATCCCAAAATATTATATTATATCATTGGGTAAAAAGTTTGATATCAAAAAGTTTAAATAGGTTATACGCTAATTACGCCGTTTAAGTAACAAAAATCTTTTAAATTACGATAATGAGCATAACTCTTAATCTAGACTTCAAACTGATATCAAATTTTTGGTGCAAGTTTATAAATCAGTAACAAATGTTTCTACTCTTTCACTTTTTCAAAAATCATGTTTTATAGTCAAAAGGGCATAATAGTCAACTTTTAAGCATTAATCGGAAACATGCATATGCATCGGATAGGCATTGAACCAAGTTGTACAATCTCAGAGAGTTATACATATATGAAACCTGGTCCAAAATAAGCTCTAAGGTAGATCTCAAACATGCATAAACGGATCAGAACTGATAGTCAAAGCAAAAGTCAATTTATGCGACTTTCGGTTCCGATTCGGGTTTAAACTGAAAATTGTCGAGTTGATCATGTTGAGACATGTTCTTATATTAATTACAAAGTTATTTTGATGATCAAACAGGTTGCATGTAGCCTACATTGCTAATTATGCTTAATTTTGCAAATACTCATTCTGTTGACTTTTTAAGAAAAGCTTTGACTCGACAATTAACATACTTAGAGTGGGAATCTGAAAATACCCTTTTAGGGGTTTGTTACCCACATAAATACCAACATGTAGGTACTTTCAATTTGAGAAATGACAGAGCCAATTTTGTTTAATCACAAAGTCAAGTTTAAATTACGATGGTTTGACTTTCGGTTAAATAACTAAGCTAGAACGAATTTGAAAGAGTTATGAATACTTACAAGAGTCCTAATTAAGCTTAGAGAGCACTAGAAAGTTGGCTTGATGTCCAGAGAGCTCCAGAAGTTGTCTTGTGAATTTTGTGAATGCAAGTGTTCATGTATTACAACTTGAATGATCTTTTATAACAAGTTTGATCTGATTAGAGGCTGCCACAAGGGTATACACATGATCTAAGATGTGTCCAAGTGCCCCTAAATGCATGAAAATCCATTGGAGAGCCCCTTGTATCGATTCACAGCTGTAAACAATCGAAAACAGACTTTACCCGCAGGTGTACATGTCTTTCTGCCCAGCATAGGCAGTCGCATAGCGCGACTGCAGAGGATGTTGGGCTCGCGCTACGCGAGCGTGAAGGCCACCAGCTTAACAAGTTTCAATTTATTACATTTCAGTCCCTGGTCCTTTATAACGTGGTTTTGACTCCTTTTCTTGCACATTAGACCCTCAAATCTGATTTTTAGGGACCTTGGGACATTTACAAACATGTTAAAGTCCTTGGTTAACTTTGTGCTTACCCGAAAAGTCACGAAATCAACGTTAACGCATTTAACCCTTCGTGTAAGGTTTTTGATCATAACTTTCTCATACGATAACGAAACTTAATGAAATTATTATCACATATTCTAGTGAGTATATTTTATCATTACAAAGCTTCGGGTTTGCCAAAGGATCACTCAGAGGTATACTTTCAACATGTTGACACATTTAGCCCCTGTAGTTTGTAATTCCTCACTTTCTTTTATTTTCCGCTTCGTATGATCCATGATTTATCCGTTTAAGATTATAAACATCATGTAGGGTTATTTTAGAGCCTATTTATCCATTGTTGACACTTTGGACCCTTATATTCACATAGATTCATTGTTTGTCAACTTTAGTCCCTCTAAAGTATGTTTTCACATATTCAAAGCCCATGATACGTGTCAGTACATTATTGGACGTAAATTTTCGAGGTGTTACACGATGCAACCGTCATCATTCAAATCACATACCCTGCTTCAAATGTACCCACCGTGGACGATGGGGACATTTGGTTGACATATGCCGCTTTACTATCCAAAACAAAGCTGTTGCAAATCATGCTGCTGCTCAACCTCCTGCCAGGAAACCTTATGCCGGTATTGCACCGATGTGCAACAAGTGTAATGCACCTCACTAAGCTTACCTACAGTGTCGTCTGCGTGCATCATGTGGACGACTCGGTCACCTGGCAAAGGCTTGTCAATTCAACCCAAACCAAGGTGGTCCAAACCAACCTCAAGTCAACCCTGCTCAAGCTCGTTTTCCATCTGGTACTTGCTACATCTATGGCGAGACGGGTTATGTCAGGAGCAAATGACCAAAGGTTGTCAATACAAGTCTAACCCATGAATGAGCAGTTGGCTGATTAGAAGATGTTGTTGTCTTATGCTTTTGTTTCTTTTGTTTTTCTTGTAATGTGAAACAATTGGTTTTGTTTATAAATAAATTGTTGTTCACAATTCTGATGTACAAGTGTAGTTACATGTGTGTATGGCATTTCCCTATAATACCTACATTAAGGAGCTATGTTCTTTACAAACTACTCTTGTGATTCTCCCTTTCAAGTGATCGCTCATGATTTCCTCAAAATTTTAAGTACTCGTTTCATTCTAAGAAACAAAGTACAGAAAATAAAGTGACATTATGAGTAATCGTGCTTTTTACACATCTGTGCCTTTAAATCCTTGATTAGAAAACTAAGGTATTTTTCAATCACGTACCCATGTCATTTCATTCTGGTTTCATAACACTATACATAGTATAAGTTTTCAAAACAACCTTCATGATTTAAAAAAAAAAACATTTTATATATAGTTTGAAAACATTTTTTTTAACATAGTATATTTACCTAACATATCAAGTGCATGATTTCAAAAACATCATTCATGTTTTCAAAAACCTTATACATAATTTCAAAATTCATCTCGCATGATTTTAAAACATTTTTATACTTATCTAATACACCTACTTTATGATTTCAAAAGTATTATGTAAGGTTTCAAAAACATTAAACACGTTTCAAAAAGAACCCCATGCATGATTTTCAAAAACCATTTTTCCCATACATTGATTTAACCTTCAAAATCTGCTTCATATGTCGCCTTGGCATATCTAGCACCTCAACTTCATAAGCATTCTACCTCGTGTATCGACTTAAGTACGTCTAGTGCAAGGTTTTGAAACGCCTCCCGCTTTTCAAATCCCAAAATCCATATGGGGTCTTCTTATCATCACAGTTAGATCCTTGTGGATGATTATCATTCAAATCAAAGTCCTTAATTGGATTCCTTGTGTACCTTAATTCGAACATTTCAATTCCTTATAATCGAAATCGAATTTTCTTTTTAAAATCTTTCTATCTTTATAGTTAGATTCTTTGAAAAAATTAAAGTGCCAATCAAAATCCACGGATTGGATACCTGGTGTGCTTTAAATACATGTGCACAATTAACAAAACAAACTAACAAAATGATAACAAATTTAAAATCAAGTTAAACAATTATGTGATTATGTGTTTATGTGTTTCTTTTATGCATTTTGTGTTTTTAAGTAATCTGGATATTCGTTATCCAAATCCTCGTAGAATCATCCATATCTTCATATGAGGGATTCATAGTAGGATATTCAAAAAGGTACTACCATAAATCCTTATTGGGCTTCTACCTGATAGTTAAGACCCTTGGATTATATAGTACCATTCCATGATTCAAAAAGAGACCCTTTGAGTGGTCTAGTAAAAAAGATTGATTCAGGATCTGGTTAAGAACGGTATGTGATGCTATAGCTGAAAAGACTCCATGGTGGTCTATTTAAAGAGATCATTTATTGATTTAATTAAAAGGACCCAATGGTGGTCTAGTCACACTCATCACAGGTTCGTTCATTGTTTTTCTTCCCCTACACATTATAAAATACACTGTGTGAACTATGCAAGGAATTATGTAATTATGGATGCGTACATAATTATGAAATTCAGTGCACAGGAACCCAGTAAGATTTATTATGTGTAAGGACCGATAGTGGCAACAATAACGAAATGTGAACAATGTAATGGAGGTACGGTGGACGCACCAATGGCGCTTCATATACTTGTATATAAGTGTCACTCTTACATTGCAAGCATGATGTTATTTAAAGTTACTAGAAGTTTAGGACTCTAACCAGTGTTGTTTGATCTTTTCAACTTCATGTTTCAAGCGCTCACAAGTTTCCTCTAAATAAATTTCGGGACGAAATTTCCTGAAGTAGGGGAAACTGTGACACCTGTGCCTCCACGGCCATCAAACAAATACCAACTTAGTGAAATATTTTATTTCATACTTGGGATTTGTATAAATATGTGTATCTTTTGCACATATCAATTCTTGTTCGATTTCGAACTTTAAATTGCTTTCTTGAAGGTTATACGCAAACTGATGCGTAAATATAACCAGTTTATTGCAACAAACACTCTGGAACCGTGACATAGGCTTAACATACTTAAATAACCTTTACATAACTTAGAAATAAGTTTTGGAGGGTTTGGTATGCCGAAATCAAGTTTATTCGCTTACATGGACTAATTTCGACAAACTACGAAAGTATGCCGATTCCTACTGTAACGAACATTCTGGAACTTGATCATAAGTTAAATATGCCCTAAATATCCTTTACATAGTTTAGAAATAGGATTTGAGGTGTTTGGCGCGCAAAAATAAACTTTCTTGTTTAATAGGGACTAAAAGCGTCAAAAAGTGCATAAGTTTGCATTTCCGAGTATATCTTACGTTCTGAATATATCCGGACATCCAAAAATTTATGTAATAATTAAAATATTTTATTTTAGTGATTGGCATGATAAAATTCCATTCGTCGCGTAATTTGGATCGTTTTTCGCGTTCGTTCGTATTTCGTCGTAATTTACCGAATAACGTGATCGTACGGCCAAACAAACCGACATCCGACGTATTCTCGAGCATGTTTCATGTCCCCTATGTTCAGGCATCATTGTAGAGCCTTGAAAATGATTTAACGGGCTTTAAACGTGTCGAAAATGGCCTTAAAAGCATGCAGGGACCAAAACTGCAATTATTGAAACTTGTGTGCAGATCTGCAGCTCAGGCGAGCCGCGTAAGCCCTGCCCTAAGTCTTACGCGGGGTGTGTAAACCTGCCAGATGTGCAGAAAGTTGTTAACAGCCATTTCCAGCCTGTTCCAGCTATTTCCAGCACTTGCAAACGGTTTTTATGCATTCTAGGGGCTATTTTGGGGTGCTCATGGTATTCTAAAACCATGGGCACACATGTAACGTCAAGATCGAAGCTCGTTTTTCGATGAACGATCTTAACGGCTCTCCGAAAACTATAAATACCCCCAAGCATTTCATTTCAAACTCACATTTGATCTGATTTTGTTCTATAAGTTGAAGTTATACACTTCATACCTGAGAATAATCGGATCAAACCTCCATTTCTTGGAACCGTTGTAAGTATTCTTTCGTTCTTTTACTCGTTTTAGCATGAAAGTCAAACTGTGTTTGACTTTCTGCATTGACCAGTTTATGGTCAACACGAAGTTCGTTTGAACTTCGTAATGTGAGCGTAATCATGATGGTTATAGTCCCTTGTGACTATACCTACTGATTGCCACGTTATCTAGGCATAGTGACGAGTTGTAGTTTCGGTCAAAATGCGTATTCTTCCGTATTTTGCAACCAAACTACTTTTAGGTATCAAAACCGTTTGTTTTGATACCAAACCTGTTTTCAAACTTCGTTAAACATGTTTTAACATGTTTAGCTCCTCACTTTAGGTTTAGTGCTTATATAGGGTCGTAAGGTAAGCGGTCTAAACAACCGCTTAGATTTTCGAACCCGACCTGTTTGGTCGATCATTAGGATCCGATCAAGCATATTTTGTGACCATAGTTGTATAGGGAATAACCTTCCGAGCTTATACCTTATGGTCACTTCGTTTAAATAGTTGTATGATAGGTAGTTTATATGCCTTAGGTAAATGACCAAAATGCCCTTTTTACACATAAATTCATTTTAAGCATATGTAACCTAAATTTTCACATCTAAACTGATTAGGTAACATTATTAGACATGTTGAGGCATATATTACTTGTCATAGGACTAGTTAGGCGGTCCGAACGCGTTTTACGCGAACGACGCGTTAAAGTAGCATAAGCTACCTAAACGAGTCGTAATGGGTCGTAAGCACTTAGGATAGATTTCGTTTTAGAATGTAGGCTTTGTTAAACCATATTACATGAGTTCCTATACTCATTTGGTTTACGAAACCTCATTATCCGATCTTCCGACTTAGGTCCGTTTATTAACATAGTTATCTATATTAGGTGCCGTTTGATTTCCGTGATCCCTCTAGCTTTGCTTGGTTGTTATTCAAGACTTCTAATCACCCTCAAGTGAGTACATAGTCCCCTCTTTTACTGTTTTCAAACTGTTTTGGGGTGAAACACATGTGCCTATTTGTTAATTTCGTGCTTTCCATGTTTTCATATCATATGCTTGTTATGTTCATTAGTACGCATATAGTACATGATTTCATTACGTTTTTCTATGTATGTTCACTTAGCATTCTAGCACATTGTTTTACATTGCATTTCTGTTTCATATGTTTACTCAGCATATGGACACATTGTTTTACATTGCATTTCTGTTTCATATGTTTACTCAGCATATGGACGCATTGTTTTACATTACATTTCTGTTTCATATATTTACTCAGCATATGGACAGATTGTTTTACATTGCATTTCTGTTTCATATGTTTACTCAGCATATGGACACATTGTTTTACATTACATTCATGTTATGTATGTTCATTGTTGCATACTTAGTACATTATTTTACATTACATTCCTACCTTGTATGTTCACTTAGCATACTAGGTACATTGTTTTCATAAATATGCTTACATTTGGTATATCATTTGGTTTGTTTAACGAAACTAATACATTCATTAACACCGATCATGCCGCTCGGTAGTGGTACCATAGGACTTGACAACTCCCATTTCTGAAATCCTAAGTTTGTTTGGGTGGAAGAAGTGACCGAATCCAAATACATTTCTAGGTAGACCTTTGACTTTGTTCTAGGGTTTATCCTACAGTCTCAAGGCTTGGATGTAGACGTTTAACATTACTGCATAGATGTTTGTATCAGTAAAGCATGCATTATTTTACAAAACATAACTTTTGATTTTGATTTATCAAATGCATTGTTTTGTTCATTTCTTTCTTATAGGGATGAGTAAATGCTTTTAATCAATAAATGCGTTTATTCACTATACATAACATTCGATTATACATGAACATTTTAACATTTGTTTAAACATTACATTTTGACAGTTTGTTTTGGTATGTGATTTAAGTAACGAGGCGTGTGTAATATGATAAAAGCGTGGTGGATACGCCGCTGGTACTTCCTATATATAAGTGCTTTTATGATATTACATATCGTAGCGTTATTTAAACCATTTCAAGTTAGACATATTACATTTTATACATGTATCATATCTTCATGAAACATTGTTTTACAAACAACATATTTTATACAAACTCATTTTACTTGGTTATTATTTATCTGTGCATCTTTCTTTTATATCATCTGATTTCTTGTCACTTTTTGTATGATTTATAAAAGAAAACATTTTACAAGGTTCATGACTAATTTTTATTAAACATTTTTCTTTAAACTTACAAGTCATGAATCCTAAATCAATATAACCTATGTATCTCACAGGCATTTTTATGTTGACGTACCTATTTTCACATGTGTTTCAGGAGATGATACATAGGATTGATCAAGTTACACTTAGGCGGACTTGGGCCTTAGTGACAATAAAAGATGCAAGACTAGTTAATTTTGTTATGTTTCCTTGTTTTTAAGACGTTGTAACCTCTTTTAATTCAATAAAACAAAATTTCAATTTCCATGTGTTATGAAACATTGATTCTATTACAACACTCCTCGATGTTTCTGCCATGATTTGTTGTTTTACGTGGTCGGGGTGTGACAAGTTGTCAATTCCTGTGGTACCACTACATACTACCAAGCGGCGTGATCAGTGTTAATGAACGTATTTTTGTCCCATTAAACATACCAAATGTAAGCATGTTATGTGAAAACAATGTACTAAATATGCTAAGTAAACATACGAAGCAGAAATGTCATGTAAATCAATGTGCTAGCATGCTCAGTAAACATACATAGCAGAAATGTAATGCAAATCAATGTGCCCGTATGCTGAGTAAACATATGAAGAAAAAGTGTTTATGAAATCAATGTGCTAGCATGCTCAGTCAACATACATAGCAAAGCATAAATGAAATCATGTACTATATGTGTAATAATGAACATAGCAAGTATATGTCATGAAAGCATGAAAAGAACGAAAGTAACAAGTAGGCATATGTGTATCACCCCAAAATATTTGAAAGCAGTAAAAGAGGGGACTATGTACTCACTTGATATTGCTTATTAGCCTTGAAATAATAACCAAGTAACGCTCGAAGGATCATGGAATCAAACGGCACCTAATATAGGAAACTTTGTTAATAAACTGGACCTAAATCGGAAGATCGGATAGAATGAGGTCTTGTAAACCAAATGAGTATTGGAACTCATATAATATGGTTTAACAAAGCCTACATTCTAAATCGGAACCTAACCTAAGTGCTTATGACCCGTTACGACTCGTTAAGGTAGTTTACGCTACTTTAACGTGTTGTTCGCGCAAAAGCGCGTTCGGACGGTCTAACTAGCCCTATGACAAGTATTATATGCCTTAACATGCTTAATAACATTGCATAATTAGTTTAGATGTCAAAATTTAGATTACATATGCTTAAAATGAAATTATGCGTAAAAAAGGCATTTTGGTCATTTTCCTAAGGCATATAAACTCCCTATCATACAACTAACTAACGAAGTGACCATAAGGTATAACCTCGGAAGATTATTCCCTATACAACTATGGTCACAAAACATGTTTGGTCGGATCCTAACGATTGACCAAACGGGTCGGGTTCGAAAGTCTAAGCAGTTGTTTAGACCGTTTAACTTACGACACTATATAACCACTAGACTAAAAGTGACAAGTTAAACATGTTAAAACTTGTTTAACTAATTTAGAAAACTGATTTGATATCAAAACAAAGTGTTTTGATACCCGAAAATAGCTTCGTCGCAAAATGCGCGTAAATACGCATTTTGACCGAAACTTTGACTCGTCACTACGCCTAATCAACGTGGTAATCAGTAGGTATAGTCACAAGGGACTATAACCATCTTGATTACGCTCATGTTGCAAAGTTCAAATGAACTTTGTGTTGACAATCATGGTCAAAGCAGAAAGTCAAACACTGTTTGACTTTCATGCTTGAAATACATAATTAAGCATGAAAGAACACTTACAAGGGGTCCAAGCTTAAAGAAAGAACAAATAAAACTCAAGAATGTAGCCTTCAACCAAGAGGGATAGCTTCAATCAGATCCAAGGTGAAAGAAAAATGGAATGAGCAAGTTGGAGTTGTGAAATGAGGTGGGTATTTATAGATTTCTTGAATCAATAGGATCATTCCAAGTGTTTTAAAAATGATCATGGCCTTACACTTGTTGCACATTGATTAGTGGGCTTGGGGAACACTTAAACCAGCTCCATGTATAGAAAAACACTATTAAAAACAAAGGATTCAGATGCTGTTTAACAAAAAACTAGATTCTGCCCAGCTCCAGCTGTCGCCAGCCACGAAGACAGAAGCCACATGCTTCGTGCCCAGCGAGGCTCTTTAGACATAAACCTTCAACTTTTGGCAGAACAGACCCATGTAGCCCCGAACTTGATTTTCGACGCGTTTAAGCTCCGTTAACCCATTATCAAGGCTCTATAATGATGTCAATGTATAGGGGACTTGAAATATGCTTGAAAATATCTCGGATGTCGGTTCATTTGGTCGTACGGTCATGTTATTCGGTTAATTACGACGTAACATGAACGAACACGAAAAACGATCCTAATTGCGCGACGAATGGTATTTTTGCATTCCTATCTTTAAAATAAAATATTTTAATGATTACAAAAATTTTTGGATGTCCGGATATGTTCAGAACGTAAGATATGCGCGTAAATGCAAACTTATGCATTTTTTGATGCTTGTAGTCCCTGTTGATCAAATAAGTTTATTTTCTCACACCGAACCCCTCAAAGCTTATTTCTAAGCTATGTAAAGGATATTTATGGTATGTGTGACCACTGTGATCTATAAACATTGTACGATGTAAAACAATGTCAATTATAAATAAAACAATGTGTTTTGGTGTTAATATGTGTGTATTTGCGTTTGATGATTTTACGATTTGATTCGAGTTCGATTTCAAGCTTTGAATCGCTTTCTGGAAGGTTATACGCAAACGGATGCGTAAACGTAATCAGTTTAACGTGACAAACACTCAAGAATAGTGACATAGGCTTAACATACCTTAAATAACCTTTACATAACTTAGAAATAAGTTTTGGAGGGTTTGGTGTGTCGAAAACAAGTTTATTCGGTCGTAGGGACTATTTGTGTCAAACTGTGAAACTATGCCGATTTGTATGGTAACGAACATTTCGTAACTTGATCATAAGCTAAACATACCTTAAATATCCTTTACATAGCTTAGAAATAGGCTTTGAGGGGTTTGGTACGCGAAAATAAACTTATTTGATCAACAGGGACTAAAAGCGTCAAAAAGTGCATAAGTTTGCATTTACACGCATATCTTACGTTCTGAACATATCCGGACATCCAAAAATTTTTGTAATCATTAAAATATTTTATTTTAGTGATTGGAATTCAAAAATAACATTCGTCGTGTAATTTGGATTGTGTTTGCGTCCGTTCGAGTTTTCATCATAATTAACCGAATAACGCAACCGTACGACCAAATGAACCGACATCTGAGATGTTTTCAAGCATATTTTAAGTTCCCTATACTTTAACTTCATTTTAGAGCCTTAAAATGGGGTTAACGGGGCATAAATGTGCCGAAAATCAAGTTTTAAGCATGCAGGGACCTGTTTTGCCAATTTGGGAAACTTAGAACTGAGCTCCCCTGTGCCACGCGCCAAGCACAGGGTAACAGTGACACTTGCGCTCCGTAAACACACACAATTTAGGACACTATCTTTTATCAAAGAAACAATGTGTTTTGGTCTCAAAAATTTGTTTATTTTGGTTTTACAATTTCACATTTTGATTCTAGTTTATTTTCAAGCTTTAAATCGTTTTCTGGAAAGTTAAACGCAAACTGATGCGTAAATGTAATCAGTTTAATGCGGAAAACACTCCGGAACAGTGACATAGGCTTAACATACCTTAAATAACTTTTATATAACTTAGAAATAGGTTTTCACACTCAGGGACTATTTGCATCAAATTGCGAAAGTCTACTGATTCACATAGTATCGCACATTCCAAAACTTTATCATAAGTTAAACATGACCTAAATATCATTTACGTAGCTTAGAAATAGGCTTTGAGGTGTTTAGTGCGCAAAAATAAACTTATTTGATCAATAGGGACTAAAAGCGTAAAAAAGTGCATAAGTTTGCATTTTCGCGCATATCTTACGTTCTGAATATATCCGGACATCCAAAAATTTATGTAATCATTAAAATATTTTATTTTAGTGATTGGCATGATAAAATTCCATTCGTCGCGTAGTTTTGGGGTGATTCAAATGTGTAATCGATCTGTTTTCAAAATGTATGGCATATGTGTGTTCACTGAGTGCTTTTATGTGTATTATTCCGATTATGCAAATGTAATGTTTTATCCTTAAGTGATCTACCTATCTTCATAGTTAGATTCATGTAGGATATTTAAAGTACAGTCTTAGATCTTCCTATCTTCATAGTGAGATTTTTAAGAAGTACTTTACAACTCGATGGTTGGTTTTTGTGTAGTTTGTTGGTGATTTAGATAACGGAACTAGATAATACAATAAGCACATGGTGGATACGCCGCTGGTACTTCCTATATATAAGTGTGCTTATTGTATTACATTTCGTGGCGTTATCCCGAATCACCATTAGAATTTAGGATTGTTTTGATTCAATAAATCAATGTGACAAGAACCCAGGATCCCTGTAGTATCTATCTATCTTCATAGTTAGACTTATACGGGATGTTTAGAGTACTAATACTAGAGTCCATGTTTGGATTCACTGTGTACTTTAATGCATGTTAGATAATTCAATGTGACAAGAACCCAGGATCCCTGTAGTATCTATCTATCTTCATAGTTAGACTTATATGAGATGTTTAGAGTACTGATATTGGAGTCCTTGATTGGATTCATTGTGTGCTTTAATGCGTGTTTACAAGTTGGTACAAGTTGACGATTATGTGTTATGTGGTAGTTGTAATTTAGATAACGAAACGGGTGTAATAAAATAAGAACATGGTGGATACGCCGCTGGTACTTCCTATATATAAGTGTTCTTATTTTATTATTCTTGTAGCGTTATCTGGATCACTTTAGGATTTTATGTACAATTGTTTCAATGTTTTATTATCAAAATCTTTGTAGAATCTTCCATATTTTTATATGTTAGATTCTTAGAAAGATATCTGAAGTATTATCATGACTCATTGATTTGATTTATATAATACTTATATAAGGTTTGATTTGTTTCAAAACAGTTATTATCAATCCTTGATTGGATTCCTAATAACATATTAACAAGTTTTTACAATGGTTTAATCGAGATTTCAATATAAGGCATAAAATGACTTAGTAAATATCATATCGCCATATACAAACCTATTTTGTCACGAGTTTTCGCAATTAAGATTAATACCAAATGTTTTGCCATTTATTTGGCTAATAAAACCTATGTATTCTCCGGCATTTTTATGCTGACTGGTTTTCGCATATGTTTCAGGTTTTTCAATTGTTCAAGCATGCAACGCATAGGACTGCATACGAGCCTCAGACTTCTTAAACGGAAGAACAATTACATGTATTCTTTGTTTGTAAAATGATGTTAATGATATTGAAACAATTTAGTACCAGTAGTTGTGAGCAATTTGTAACGTGACTCCCCGATATTTCTGCCGCGTGTTGTTATATTACGCGATTGGGTTGTTACAGATTGGTATCAGAGCACTGGTTATAGGGAATTAGGTTATTAGCATGCCTTGAAACTAGTCTATAACCTTCCTAGGACCCAAACATGAGTAGACTTAGGACTTCTTTCCTAATCCTCATTTTTATTCGTGCCACAACTACTTTATGATTTACGAATCATCTAACCTTAGATGATTTATCCTGAAAATTAGGCTTTATGCCTTGGGGTATTCCTCAAAATGTTTTTCTCAAAACATTTTCATTAAAATATTTTTTCAAAATGTTTTTCTTAAACGTTTTTGTCAAAATATTTCACAATATGTTTTATCTCAAACGATTTGTATCAAAGGATTTCTCAAATGTTTTTCTCAAACATTTTTCATCGAAATCTTGGCTTTTAATAATGTGAACACATGCAATCTGGAAGGGTGGATGCCTGTACCCCGAGTTTTCTGTCTAAGGCTAGAGTGTTCGTACAAATCTGCATATTCGGACCAGTCACTCTTACCTGGGAGCTCTTAGGGTGAGTGTCCACTTATAGGCTAAAGCATGTCTTCGTGAAGAATTATAAAAACCTATCTGTCTTGACCCTACCAAATGATTTTTAAACGGCCTTTGTAACCCTACCCATTCATGTTATCCTCGGTAATGTGTTTGCTCTTCATGACCATCGAAGCATCCTTCCTTTCCCAATATCACATCATCATATTACCTTCGGTGATATGTTTGATTCGATACAGTTGAAATGAATCTCATTTCATTTCACGACTTTACGAGATCCCATTTTATTTTCAAAATTCTACCTGTATCTTTTAAAATTTCAAATTTTACCATATGGATGAGAATTTTCAAAATTTCAACACAAAGTTTCTTTATTTTAAAATTTTAGTTTAAAAACATTTAGTCTTAAAAGTAATAAATTTTTAACAGGTAAAGAATTTATGATACAAACCATTAACCCGGTTTGTATTCTCTCATCCAAAAATATATTACAAAAGTTTATTATCAAACAACTCTTATTTCAAAACAATAATGTTACAAACTCATAACAATTGGATAAATCTAACTTTTGGTTTTCTCTATAGTTGTACTTTCAAAATGCCTCCTTGACGAGATACACAACCTCAAACCAATGAAGAAGTCGTAGCCCTTGTCGCTCAGCAAATGGCTGAAGTGCTTCCAGGCTTAGTAACCCAGATTCATCAGATATACAACAACAATAACAACAATGCCCAGTGTAATTTCAAGACCTTCAATTCAGCCAAACCGCTAAAATTTTATGGGTCTGAAGGAGCAACCGCACTCTTACAGTGGTTCGAAAGTATAGAAAGCACATTCCACCATGTTCAGTGTCCTAATGAGCGCAAGGTAGATTTCGCTTCGAGTGTCTTTCAAAGGAGAGCACTCACTTTGTTGAATGGTATTATGAGAGACCGAGGTGCCGAGGTAGCAATGGAACTGACGTGGGAGGAATTTAAGGATCTTATGAAGAAGGAATTCTGCCCACGAAGTTAAATAAGGGCACTTGAAAATGAGTTCTATTATTTAAAACAAGATAGTGGGGAAAACCATGCCTACACTGACCGATTTGAACAGTTAAGCCTACTTTGCCCCACTATGGTCACACCTTTGGATCGGGCCATTGAGAAATACATCGATAGTTTACCTGACCCTGTCCAAGACATTATCACTGGCAGCCAACCTGCAACGCTTAGGGAGGCTAAGGAATTAGCTGCTATCTTGACTGACTCTCGGGTTAGAAAAGGTAAGTTATTTCTACAAGGAGGCAAGAAACAAGACACCGAATCTGTTACCGAGAATTCGAGAGGATCAAAGGCCGAATCTTCTAAAAGTTCTAGGAAGCGCAAGGCTTCAAATAATTTTACAATTCCTGCACCTGCTCCACTGAACTCAGTACCCTTTAAGGGATTTTATCGTGGGAAGCAACCTCGGTGCAATCATTCCAATTATCATCATGCGTCAAATTCCCCTTGTCGCCAGTGTACAATTTGTGGTTTATTTGGACATCTAGCTGTGACCTGTCGTATCCAGAACCGAGCAGCCCCTAGTCAGACTCGCCCAAGAGCATGTTTCAATTGTGGTGACTTAAATCATTTCAAGCGAAACTGCCCCAAGCTTGCCAATGCTAATGGACGAGTATTCAACATCAACGAGGCTCAAGCTATTGATCAAGCGCTTATAATCATTTGAACCTCTAAATTTCCTGTTTATTTTCAAGATCAATGTACATATTTTAATTATGTTTGTAATGACAATAAAAATTTCAAGAAGTTTATCTTTATCTCTGTTATTCAATTTTCAATTTTCAATTTCAAACTCTAATATGATTGCACTATGTGTGATTTCAAATTTCATGCTAATTTTGAGGATTCCGTTCTTTAGGAACTAAATCTTATAATTTAGTATAATGTGATTGCACTTTGGTGCATTCGTATAGACTTGGTAACACGATCAATACAAGATAATACTGTTTTATGATCATAGCATTATATACATGATTTGTTTATCTAATATGTATAGCACATGATTATAAATTCAATTTGCTTCGTATGTTGATTTAACGTACTTAGATTGTTAACTTAGCATACCTAGCACATGATTTGAAAATAATTTCTTGATATGCTTACATTATGATGATAATGTATGAATTATATATGTTGCGTTCTACCTGTTTGGTTAAATATGAAACATATATAAATATTTGTACTAGATTAAAATACCTAGTACTAAATTTGTTATATGCAAAATAAGTAGTGCTATTATTGCTAGTATGAAATGCAATTCGATTTGAAAGATGTTATGTTATGACAATGTTTATTTGATTTAGACGATAGTTCAACCTTATTATTTGTTACCCTTGCTTAACAAGAGGAGCTATGTGGACCATGTGACGAAACGAGTAATTATGGGTGCACACTTAATTATCAGTTTCGATGCATGAGAATCATAGTAAGCCTAGTTAAGTATGGTGGCATAAAATCTAGAGTGATTAAGGTAATAGGAGAAGTATGATGTGATAAGAACACGGTGGATACGGCGATGGTACTTCCTATATATAAGTGTTCTTATTGTGTTATTCTTCAGAACGTTACTAAGATCACTTGGTGATTTTATGTTATCTTGGACCATTATGTGATTATGTGTTAAGTGTTATTTGTGTGGTTATTTTCGATGGACGACAACGAGTACATTCATTAACTCAAATCGAGCCGACCGGGAGTATATTATGGTGTTAAAGGTGACGATCTTGATGCCATAGGTATGTTGACCCGTCTCCTATGCATGAGATGCTCATGGTGCATTGGATGTACCTCGTGGGACGTTAGAAACCGTGTACGTGTAGGGCTTGAATGTACACCCCCTTTATTTGCTAGGAATTACACTAGGAGCTTAGTATAACATAGTGCCATACTTAAATGATTTTTGAACACTAGTCGATTATCACAAGTTTCAAAGGATTGAATACCTTGAGACACTTTGAATATCCCAACTCACATTTTGAATTCCCTAAAATTTACAAATGATGCTCCGTATCTTTGGGATCTAGCAATCTGCTTATCCATCAGTTGTTTCAATTCCACTCTACGGTCTCCTTCAAATAAATTTCGGGATGAAATTTCCTGAAGTAGGGGAGACTGTGACACTTGTGCTTTGTAAACACACACAATGTAGGACAATATCTTTTATCAAAGAAACAATGTGTTTTGGTCTCAAAATTTTGTTTATTTTGGTTTTACAATTTCACATTTTAATTCTAGTTTATTTTCAAGCTTTAAATCGCTTTCTGGAAAGTTTAACATGAACTGATGCGTAAACGTAATCAGTTTAATGCGGCAAACACTCCGAAACAGTGACATAGGATTAACATACCTTAAATAACTTTTATATAACTTAGAAATAGGTTTTGAAAGCTTTGGTTTGTCAAAAACAAGTTTATTCACACTCAGGGACTATTTGCGTCAAACTATGAAAGTTTGTTGATTCACATAGTATCGCACATTCCGGAACTTGATCATAAGTTAAACATGCCCTAAATATCCTTTACATAGCTTAGAAATAGGCTTTGAGGTGTTTAGTGCGCAAAAATAAACTTATTTCATCAATAGGGACTAAAAGCGTAAAAAAGTGCATAAGTTTGTATTTTCGCGCATATCTTACGTTCTGAATATATCCGGACATCCAAAAATTTATGTAATCATTAAAATATTCTATTTTAGTGATTGGCATGATAAAATTCCATTCGTCGCGTAGTTTGGATCTTTTTCACGTCCGTTCGTGTTTCGTCGTAATTAACCGAACAACGCAACCGTACGGCCAAACGAACCGACATCAGAGATGTTTTTAAGCATGTTTCATGTCCCTATGTTTAAACATCCTTATGGAGCTTAAAAATGGGTTTGACGGGTGTTAGAAGTGCCAAAACGCATCAAAAATCAAGATTGGAGATGCAGGGGCCTGTTCTGCCAATTAATGAAAGTCACTGCCAGCAAACCAGGTCCTTACGGACCGTATGGTGGTGCTTCCGGTCCGTAAGCCTTCACCAGGTTAGCGGACTTCATTTTCTTAAAACCCAGCTGCTCCCATTGTTTGCACATGGTTTCTACCATTCTATGGACTGGTTTTAGATGCCCCTAGGTTTACAAATCAGTGGGCACACATGTACGCTCAAGATTAAAGCTCGGATTACAAGAAACGATCCTAACGGTTCTATGAAATCTATAAATACCCAACCCCTTTGCACTTGATCCTCACAATCTGATTCATTTTGGCTCTAAGTTGAAGTTTAAACACTTCATACCTGAGCTAACTTGAATCAAACTTCCTAGCTTGGACCTCTTATAAGCTTCTTTCGTTCTTTTATGCGTTTTTAAGCGTGAAAGTCAATCTGTATTTGACTTTTAGCTTTGACCAGTCTATGGTCAACATGAAGTTCGTTTGAACTTCGCAACATGAGCGTAATCACGATGGTTATAGTCCCATGTGACTATACCTACTGATTACCACGTTGATTAGGTGTAGTGACGAGTCATAGTTTCGGTCAAAATACGCGTCTATGCGTATTTTGCAACCAAACTATTCTTGGGTATCAAAATCGTTTGTTTTGATATCAAACCTGTTTTCTAACTTTGTTTTAACATGTTTAACTTTCCACTTTAGGTTTAGTGCTTATATAGGGTCGTAAAGGTAAGCGGTCTAAACAACCGCTTAGACTTTCGAACCCGACCCGTTTGGTCGATCTTTAGGATCCGACCAAACATATAATGTGACCATAGTTGTATAGGGAATAACCTTCTGAGGTTATACCTTATGGTCACTTCGTTTAGCTAGTTGTATGATAGGTAGTTTATATGCCTTAGGAAAATGACCAAAATGCCCTTTTTCGCATAATTTCATTTTAAGCATATGTAACACATATTTTGACATCTAAACTGATAATATAACATAATTAGATATGTTGAGGCATATAATACTTGTCATAGGACTAGTTAGGCGTCTCCAACGTGTTTTCACGCGAACGACGTGTTAAAGTGGCGTAAGCTACCTTAATGGGTCGTAATGGGTCGTAAGCACTTAGGATAGGTTTCGTTTTAGAATATAGGCTTTCTTAAACCATATCACATGAGTTCCAACACTCATTTGGTTTACAAGACCTCATTCTACCCGATCTTTCGATTTAGGTGTCGATTCCCTAACATAGTATCTGTTACCCTAGGAACCACTTCAACACTTGAACTCTTGGTCTTTTGAGCTTTGTTATACCCTTTGAACCAGGACTATACACAACCACATGCGAGTACATAGTTCCACTCTTTTACTGTTTTCAAATGTTTTGAGGTGATTCATATGTGTAATCGATCTGTTTTCAAAATGTATGGCATATGTGTGTTCACTGAGTGCTTTTATGTGTATTATTCCGATTATGCAAATGTAATGTTTTATCCTAAAGTGATCTACCTATCTCCATAGTTAGATTCATGTAGGATATTTGAAGTACAGTCTTAGATCTTCCTATCTTCATTGTGAGATTTTTAAGAAGTACTTTACAACTCGATGGTTGGTTTTTGTGTAGTTTGTTGGTGATTTAGATAACGAAACTAGATAATACAATAAGCACATGGTGGATACGCCGCTGGTACTTCCTATATATAAGTGTGCTTGTTGTATTACCTTTCGTGGCGTTATGCCGAATCACCATTAGAGTTTAGGATTGTTTTGATTCAATAATTCAATGTGACAAGAACCCAGGATCCCTGTAGTATCTATCTATGTTTATAGTTAGAATTATATGGGATGTTTAGAGTACTAATATTGGAGTCCATGTTTAGATTCATTGTGTACTTTAATGCATGTTAGATTATTCAATCTGACAAGAACCCAGGATCCCTGTAGTATCTATCTATCTTCATAGTTAGACTTATATGGGATGTTTAGAGTACTGATATTGGAGTCCTTGATTGGATTCATTGTGTGCTTTAATGCATGTTTACAAGTTGGTACAAGTTGACGATTATGTGTTATGCGGTAGTTGTGATTTAGATAACGAAACGGGTGTAATAATATAAGAACATGGTGGATACGCTGCTGGTACTTCCTATATATAAGTGTTCTTATTTTATTATTCTTGTAGCGTTATCTGGATCACTTTAGGATTTTGTGTACAATTGTTTCAATGTTTGATTATCAACATCTTTGTAGAATCTTCCATATTTTTATATGTTAGATTCTTAGAAAGATATCTGAAGTATTATCATGACTCATTGATTTGATTTATATAATACTTATATAAGGTTTGATTTGTTTCAAAACAGTTATTATCAATCCTTGATTGGATTCCTAATAACATATTAACAAGTTTTTGCAATGGTTTAATCGAGATTTCAATATAAGGCATAAAATTACTTAGTAAATATCATATCGCCATATACAAACCTATTTTGTCACGAGTTTTCACAATTAAGATTAATTCCAAATGTTTTGCCATTTATTTGGCTAATAAAACCTATGTATTCGCCGGCATTTTTATGCTGCCTGTTTTTCGCATATGTTTCAGGTTTTTCGACTGTTCAAGCATGCAACGTACAGGACTGCATACGGGCCTCAGACTTCTAAAACAAAATAACAATTACATGTATTCTTTGTTTGTAAAACGATGTTAATGATATTGAAACAATTTAGTACTAGTAGTTGTGAGCAATTTGTAACGTGATTCCCCGATGTTTCCACCGCGTGTTGTTATATTACGTGATTGGGTGTTACAGTAACCTGGCGCGCCACGCTACAGGGACCAAAACTCAGCAGCTTATTTTCAGCAACCAGCTTGATTTGCAGGGTTAATTATGCAAAATTCTCAATACCTGGAGCTGGTTTTGGATCCCCATTGTATTTAAATACCATGTTCTACAATGTATGGCTAGGATTGATCCTTCTAAACACTTGGAATAATCTTGATGATCCAAACTTCCTATAAATAGCAATGGGTTCTTCATTCATTCTTCACACTTGATCTCATTTCTGCTCTAAGTTGAAGCTCTCCCTTGTGAAGCTTCATACCTGAGTATTTTGAGATCAAATCTTCATTGCTTGGACCTTTTGTAAGTTTCTTTCATGCTTGTTTATGGTTTTCAAGCATGAAAGTCAAACAGTGTTTGACTTTCTGCTTTAACCATGAATTGGTCAACACAAAGTTCGTTTAAACTTTGCAACGTGAGAGTAATCACGATGGTTATAGTTCCTTTTGACTATACCTACTGATTACCACGTTGATTAGTCGAAATGACTAGTCAAAGTTTCGGTCAAAATACATGTTTATGCGTATTTTGAGATGAAACTATCTTCGGGTATCAAAACACTTTGTTTTGATATCAAAACCTGTTTTCTAACTTAGTTAAACATGTTTTAACATGTTTAACTCGTCACTTTTAGTCTAGTGCTTGTATAGGGTCGTAAGTCAAGCGGTCTTGACAACCGCTTAGACTTTCGAACCCGACCCGTTTGGTCGATCGTTAGGATCCGACATAGCATATATTGTGACCATAGTTGTATAGGGAATAACCTTCCGAGGTTATACCTTATGGTCACTTAGTTTGATTAGTTGTATGATAGGTAGTTTATATGCCTTAGGAAAATGACCAAAATGCCCTTTTCATGCATAATTTGATTTTAAGCATATGTAACTTAACTTTTTCCATTAAAACTGATTATGCAACATATTTAAACATGTTAGGGCATATATTACTTGTCATAGGACTAGTTAGGCATCTCAAACGCGCGTTTGCACGAACGACGTGTTAAAGTAGCATAAGCTACCTTAATGGGTCGTAACGGGTCGAAAGCACTTAGGATAGGTTCTGATTTAGAATGTAGGCTTTGTTAAACCATATCACATGAGTTCCAATACTCATTTGGTTTACAATACCTCATTCTACCCGATCTTCCGTTTTAGGTGTTGATTTATTAACTAGCGATCCGATTACTAGGTGCTACTTGAATTCCTTGGTTTGCTCGAGCTTTGCTAGTTCATTTAATCAAGGATACTTTGCACTTCGATGTGAGTACATAGTTCCCCTATTTTACTGTTTTCAATTGTTTTGGGGTGATTCATATGTGTTAGACGATTTTGATATTTGAACGATGATTTCAAAAACAAATACTATGGTTTATATTAAACAATAACGATTTCGATAAATGTGAACGAACTTGTTGGACGTATTTACATAACGAATGACATTCATTAGATTTGGCCAAGCCAACCAGTATTAGGTTACGGTACCATAGGATCTGACAAATCCCGTTATCGGACTGCACCCATGGTTATGTATGGGGGTTATGTGGGTAACGATTGAACCTGTTAATTGTTAACTTACCCTTTGGTGGTTTGTTAATATGAGTTGAACGATGGACGAGTTACGAAGGTTTGAATGCATTCCACGAGACGACCAAAAGTAGTTTTCACAATTAAAACGAGAACGATTTGAACGATTGAACGAAATTGAAATGATTGAACGATTTGAACGAGTTAAACGAATTGAACAAATGATTGGATTTTGGTTAGTGTTTAGATAATGGGACGGGTGTAACATGATAAAAGCATGGTAGATACGCCGCTGGTACTTCTTATATATAAGTGCTTTTATTATATTACATTCCATGGCATTATTTAGTTCACATGGATTGAACGATTTCAAACGATACACACAACGATGTTTACTAAACGATATAAACCATAAGAGTTTTATTACAAGAACGATTTACGATTTGGTTTACATAAACAAATGTTTTGGGTTAAGATTCATGGCATCGAGGTTTATAAACTATAACCAATCTGTTTTGAGTTGGTTAATCATATTGCAATACCAAACACTTTTCAAACAAGGTTTTCAACTATCAACTTTTGTAGTCTAACGAGGTATTGCAACATGTAAACGAGCCATGAATCCGATACTCTTACAAAACCTATGTGCTCGTCGGCATTTCTTTGCTGACTTTATTTTTACATATGTTTCAGGTGGTGTTGAATGATGTTGATCGCGATTAGGATGCATGCTTACTTAGGACTGGATGAGGCCTTAGTGACTTAATAACAATAATAGTCAAGATGTGAACTTGTTTGTTTTAACTTTAAGACAATGTAAATGATTTATAACTAAATAAAACAAAACTTTTTGAATCCATGGTTGTGAAACAATAATTCTGTCGCTCCACTCCCGACATTTCCGCCGCGGTTTCGTTGTTTTACGAAGTAGGGGTGTGACAGAAGAGTTGGTATCAGAGCCAATGGTTATAGGGAATTAGGTTATTAGTAATGCTTTGACCTAGACTCTAACTTTTCTAGGACCCTAATGCAAGTTTCTTGCGTTTAGATTTTAAAACAAAACCGTCACCTATCTTTAGGTGATAACCATAACGAGAACACAATAACAAATCTGATTTGAAAATCAATTATCTATTCTTGGTTGATTTATTATAAGGTTTTGAACCCTCTAAGTTTTCAAAATCTCATCAAAGTTTGGGTTGTATAATGTGAACACGTGCAATCTGGATGGGTGGATGCCTGTATCCTGAGTTTTCTGTCTAAGGCTAGAGTGTTCGTACAAATCCACATAATCGGACCAGACAATCTTACCTGGGAACTCTTGGGATGAGTGTCCACTTATTGGCTAAAGCATGTCTTCGCGATACATTACTTTGACCCATTTACTTTGATTAGTCACTGCGTATCGTTTGTTTGTTCTAGGTAACGAACGAATGAATCGCCTTCCTTATGTTTTGTCAATGTTTTCAATACCTCTTTCGTTTATCCAATTGTCAAATCTCACTCGTTTCTCATGTTTCCTTGTTCTTTTTAGAATATGCCACCTAGACGTGATCCCGAACAGGATGCTGCAATCGCAGCCCTTGTCGCTCAGCAAATCGTAGTTGTGCTTCCGAACCTAGTAACACAGATTAATCAAGTGAACAACAATAACAATAATGCTCAGTGTAGTTTCACGAATTTCACATCGGCTAAACCATTAAAGTTTTCTGGGTCTTAAGGAGCAACTGCGCTCCTGTAATAGTTCGAGAGTTTGGAAAGCACCTTCAGACATGTGCAATGTCCAAGTGAGCATAAGTTTGAGTTTGCGTCAAGTATTTTTGAGAAGCATGCTCTGACATGGTGGAACGGTGTGATGTGTGATAGGGGTGCCGATGTGGCGATGGCACAAACTGTGACACCTGTGTCACTATGACCATCAAACAAATACCAAACCAATGAAATATTGTATTTCATACTTGGGATTTGTACAAATATGTGTATCATTTGCACATATCAATTTTTGTTCGATTTCAAGCTCAAAATCGCTTTCTGGAAGGTTATACGCGCACCGATGCGTAAATATAACCCGTTTAATGCAACGAACGCTCTGGAATAGTGAAATAGGCTTAACATACCTTAAATAACCTTTACATAACTTATAAATAAGTTTTGAAGGCTTTGGTATGGCAAAATCAAGTTAATTCGTCTACAGGGACTAAATTTGACAAACTGCGAAAGTATGCCAATTTGAACTGTAATAGACTTTCCGGAACATGACAATAAGTTAAACAAACCATAAATATCCTTTACATAGCTTAGAAATAGGCTTGGAGGGGTTTGGTGTGCTAAAATGAACTTTTGGGCCATTCAGGGACTAAAAGCGTCAAAAAGTGCACAAGTTTGCATTTTCGCGCATAACTTACGTTCTGAATACATCCGGACATCCAAAAATTTATGTAAGCATGACTATATTCTATTTTAGTGTTTGGCATAAGAAAAATCCATTCGTCGCGTCATTTGGTTCGTTTTTCACGCTTATGCGCATTCCATCGTAATTAAGCGAACATCGCGTTCGTACGACCAAACGAACCAACATCCGGCATAATTTTGAACATGTTTCATGTCCACAATGTTTAGGCATCGTTTTAGGGCCTTAAAGTTGGCTTTACGGGCCTTAGAAGTGTCGGAAATGGTTTAAATATGCAACAGGGACTAAAACTGTCATTTCTGAAAGTTTGTGCTGACCAGACAAGCCCTGGCGGCCCGCCTGAGTTTGTGTGTATCCTAAAGCGGGCCGCGTCAAACCTTCTGACCAGATTAAATGTTTCTAACAGCAGATCACAGCTGTTTAAACCACAACCACATACTCACAACTGCACATTCAGCTCATTTAGACCATTTTTAAGTTACCACAACTTTGTGACACATGTACGGGTGGGATTCGAGCACGGTTTCCATGAAACGATCTTAACGGTTACCCGAAAACTATATATACCCATCCACCCCCAATGCAAAACTCACTAGAATCTGATCTAAAAGACTCTAAGTTGGAACCATTGTTTCATACCTGAGTTATTTGGATCTAGATTAGCATTCGGGGACCCTTCGTAAGTATTCTTTCGTTCTTTTATTAATTTTCGAGTCCGAAAGTCAAACAAAAGTTTGACTTTCAGCGTTGACCAGCTTATGGTCAATGCGAAGTTCGTTTGAACTTCGCAACATGATCGTAATCACGATGGTTATAGTCCCTTGGGACTATGCCTACTGATTACCACGTTGTCTAGGGTCGTAGGGTAAGCGATCTGATAAATCGCTTATACCTTCGAACCCGACCCATTTGGTCGATCATTAGGATCCGACCAAATACATTAGGTGACCATAGTAGGTAGGGAATAACCTTCCAAGGTTATACCTTATGGTCATATCGTTTAAGTAGTTGTATGATAGGTAGTTTATATGCCTTAGATAAATTACCAGAATACCCTTTTCATGTATAATTGGTAATTAAGCATATGTAACCTAAAATTTTGTCACATAATTGATTATGTAACATGTTTAGGCATATAACACTTGTCATAGGGCTAGTTAGACATCTCGAGTGCGCTTTTGCGCGCACGACGCGTTAAAGTGGCATAAGCTACCTTAATAGGTCGCGATGGGTCGAAAGAAATTATGTTAGGTTTCATTTAGTATGTAGGCTTTGTTAAACCATATGACACGAGTCTCCATACTCGTTTGGTTTACGAACCCTCATACTATCCGATCCTCCGATTTAGGTTCGGTTTATTAACGTAGTTACCTATATTAGGTACCGATTGATTCTGTGCTCCCTCTAGCTTTGCTTGGTTGTTGTTCAAGACCTCTAAGCATTCTCAGGCGAGTACATTATTCCCCTATTTTACTGCTTTCAATTGTTTTGGGGTGATTCATATGTGCTAAATGTTTTCGATGTTATAACAGATGGTTTCAAAAACGATTAAGACGATTTATACAAAACTAATAACGATTTCAATAAAGTAAACAAACTTGTTGGTTGTATTTACATAACAAATGACATTCATTAGCAATGATCAAGCCGACCAGTATTAGGTTATGGTACCATAGGATCTGACAAATCCCGTTATCTTGCTGCACCCGTGGTTATGTGTGGGGGTGGTGGGTAGCGACTGAATCTGTAATTGTTAATTTACCCTTTGGTAAGGGTTTATTAATGCGAGTTGTTAATCTATCCTTTGGTAAGGGTTTATTAATGCGAGTTGTTAATCTATCCTTTGGTAAGGGTTTATTAATGCGAAAGCGAGTCACGAAGGTTTGAATGTTATTAGCGAGACGACCATATAAGTAGTTTCACGACCTAAGACGAATTATACGATTTGGGTAAACGATTGTTTTTCACACGATGTATTAATGAGTTAAACGATTTGGTTAAACGATTGGTTTTCACGCGATGTATTAACGAGTTAAACGATTTGGTTAAACGATTGGCTTCAAAGCGATATACGATTGGTTTTTGGTTAAGTATTTAGATAACGGGACGGGTGTAATGTGATGAAAGCATGGTGGATACGCCGCTGGTACTTCCTATATATAAGTGATTTCATCATACCGTGGTGTTATTTAGTTCACTTGGGTAAACGATTTTCAAACGATGTCACACAAACGAGGTTTTCAATATGATATAAACTATACGAGTTTTTAACAAGATTTATTAACAAGTTTTATTATCGATTTATTACGAGATGTTTCACAATTTGCTTTACTAAAACAAATGTTTTTGGGTTAAGAGTCATGGCTACGAGGTTTTATAAACTATAACCCGATTGATTTGAGTCGGTTAATTAAGTTGCAATATTGTACTCTTTTCAAAACAAGGTTTTTTAATAAAGTATTGCAACATCTAAACTAGCCATGATTTCGACACTCCTACAAAACTTATGTACTCGCCAGCATTTCTTTGCTGACCTCGTTTTTACATATGTTTCAGGTATTGTTGAATGATATCGATTGATAGGATGCATGCTCACATAGGACTGGACGAGGCTTTAGTGACTCAATAACAATGATAGGCTATGTTTATATTGTGTATTTAGATCTCCAGACGAAGTAAACATTTAATATTCAATAAAACAAAACACTTTTTGTATCCATGGTTATGAAACAATGATTCTGTTGCAACACGCCCTGATGTTTCCGTCGTGCTTTCTTGTTTTACGCGGTCGGGGTGTGACAGAAAAGTTGGTATCAGAGCCAATGGTTATAGGGAATTAGGTTATTAGTAATGCTTTGACCTAGTCTATAACCTTCCTAGGACCCTAACGCGAGTTTACTTGCGTTTAGTCATAAAACAATACCGTCACCTATCCTTAGGCGACGACCACAACAAGAACACAAATTTCAAAACCGCTTTGAAAACTAATCATCTGTTCTAGGATGATTGATTACTGGGTTTTGAACCCTCTAAGTTTTCAAAAATCTCATCAAAGTTTGGGTCTAAATAATGTGAACACGTGCAAACTGGAAGGGTGAATGCCTGTATTCTGGGTTTTCTGTCTAGGCAAGCACTTCGTATATATCTCATCAGACGCGAGACCAGTTGTGCTTACCTGGGAATTCTTGGGATGAGTGTTCACTTATAGGCGAGCATGTCTTCAGTGATACATTAATATGACCCGTTTACTTTGATTAATCACCATCTCATTTGTTTGCCTTAGGTAAACAAACAAATGATCGCCTTCCTCGTGTTTTGACGATACCTCTTTTGTTTTCCTAAATTTTCAACCTCACTCGACTCCCTTGTTTCCTTGTCAGACAATGCCTCCTCGACGCGATGCTCGAACTGATGCCCGGACTTTTACTATTGAAGAACTCGCAGCCCTGATCTCTCAGCAGGTGGCTGCTGTGCTTCCCGGGGTTGTAACCCAAGTCCACGAGGTATACAACAACGGCAATAATAAAAACAACAATAACGCATAGTGTAAATTCAAGGATTTCAATTCTGCGAAGCCGCTTAAGTTTTCTGGGTCGCAAGGAGCAACTGCGCTCCTACAGAGGTTTGAGAGTATCGAGAGCACATTCAGGCATGTGCAGTGTCAGGATGCGCGTAAGGTTGAATTTGCTTCAAGTGTGTTTGAAAAGCGAGCGCTTACTTGGTGGAATGGTGTTATGCGCGATAGGGGTGCCGAAGTGGCATTGGCACAAACATGGGCAGAGCTTCGGGCTCTCATGATGAAGGAGTTTTGTCCCCGTCACGAGATTCGAGTTTTGGAACGAGAGTTTGATGACTTAAAGCAAGATGGGGCTGAACACCGTGCGTACACGGATCGTTTTGAAGAACTCAGTCTATTGTGTCCCACCATGGTTACCCCTTTGGAGAAAGCAATCGAGAGGTATATCGATGGTTTACCCGATTCTACTCTTGATATTTTAATCGGTGTTAATCCTACTACCCTTCGTCAAGCAATCGAGTTGTCTGCTACCCTGACTGAGTCTCAAGTCAGGAAGGGTAAACTCACCCGCAAGGGTGATAAAAAGAAGGAGACTGATTCTGGTAAGGACAAGAAAAAGGGTGAGGAAGGTGAGACTTCAAAGAAATCAAAGAAGCGGAAGGGTGCCCAAAATTTTACTGTTACAGCACAGACTGCTCATAACTTGCAGAACCTACCGGCTCAGCCACCTGCAAAGAAGGCATATGCTGGTACCGCACCACATTGTGCCCGTTGCAACGGTCATCACGTTGCACAACAAGATTGCAAGAAATGCACAACGTGTGGTAGACTTGGGCATTTGGCCAATGTTTGTCGTATGGGACAAAATCAGGCTGCTCAGGTTCAAGCTCCGGTTCAAGGGAATGCTGCGAGATTCCCACTGGGTTCATGTTTCAACTGCGGAGAGATTGGTCACTTCTGCCATAACTGTCCAAGACTGGTTAATGCAAATGCTAACGCAAACCCGAATGCGAACGTCAACGTCAATGTGAATCCAGCACGTGGTCGAGTGTTTAACATCAATGAGGTAATCAATGATGAAGGATTGAACAATTAGTATTTTGTAATTCCTCTGGTTGTTATCTTGTAACATTTAAAGACAATGCGGTTGTTATATATATAAAAATTTGTGGTTTTTATTTTTTTTAACTAATGCAATTGTATGAATGTTTGATCCAACCTTATGATGTCAACACAAAGACAAACTACTCGTGTGGTTCTGTCATTTTTATGATCACTTGTGATCTCCCTAAGAACCTCAAATGCTTGTTTCTTTTAAATCAAAAGCCCAAAGTTGTTTACGAAAAGGATATGTTGCTTTTCTAGCACATGTCACCGAGGAGAAAAGCAAGAGCAAGAGTATTCAGGATATTCTGATTGCTCGGGATTATCCAGAGGTGTTTCCTGATGAACTGCCTGGTTTGCCTCCAGTTCGTCAAGTCCAGTTTCATTATGATCTTGTACCCAATACCAACCAAATTGCGAAAGCATCTTATCATCTTGCACCGTCCGAGATGCAAGAATTGTCAAACAACTTCAAGAGTTGTCTGATAAAGGATTCATCCGTCCGAACTTTTCACCTTGGGGAACTCCTGTCCTCTTTGTGAAAAGAAAGATGGATCTTTTCGGATGTGTATCCATTATCGTAAGCTTGAAAAGCTTACCATCAAGAATCGATATCCCCCACCTTAAATCAATGATCTCTCGGATCATCTGCAGGGTACTTCATGTTTTTCCAAGATCGATTTACGTTCTGGGTATCATCAACTTCGTATTCTCAAAGAAGATATTCCCAAAACGGATTTCTGCACGAAGTATGGCCATTACGAGTTTACAGTCATGCCTTTTGGGTTGACAAATGCTCCAGCCATCTTCATGGACTTAATAAATAAAGTCTGCAAGCCTTATTTGGATCAGTTCCTCATTGTTGTTATTGATGACATCTTGATCTATTCATGTCCCGAGCCGACCATGATCAACACCTTCGTTGACATCGGAGCCCTGATTGGATTCCTTGTACAACTTAATATGTACATTACAACTCAATTAGGACAAACCGAATTCCTTTTAAGATCTTCCTATCTTCATAGTTAGATTCTTGAAAATATTTAAAGTGCCAAATGAAATCCACGGATTGGATTCCTAGTATGCTTTAAATACCCGTGTCCAAAGATAACGATTATACGATTATACGATTAAACGATTATGCAATTATGCGATTATGCGATTATGCGATTATGTGATTATGTGTTATGTGTTCTCCTCGATGTTTTTGTGTGACCCGATTTTCAAATCCTCATAGAATCTTCCATATCTTCATATGAGGGATTCATAGTAGGATATTCGAAAGGTACTACCTTAAATCCTTATGGGCTTCTACGTGGTAGTCAAGACCCTTGGGTTATATAGTACCATTCCTTGATTCGAAGAGAGACCCTTGAGTGGTCTAGTTACAGATTGATTCAGATTCTGGTTAAGAGTGGCAAGTGATGATACAGCTGAGAGGACCCTATGGAGGTCCAGTCACACTCATCACAGGATCATTCAATAGGTTTTCCCCTACACATTATCAAACGCACTGTGTGGACTATGCAAGGAAGTACGTAATTATGGATGCATACATAATTATGAAATTCAGTGCGCAGAAACCACAGTAAGATTTATCATGTGTAAGAACCGATAGTGACAACAATAACGGAACGTGAACAATGTAATGGAGGTACGGTGGACGCACCAATAGCGCTTCATATACTTGTATATGAATGTCCCTCTTACATTGCAAGCATAATGTTATTAAGATTACTAGAAGTTCAGAACGTTAACCAGTGTTCTCTTACCTTTTCGACTTCATGTTTCGAGCTCTCACAAGTTTCCTCTAATTAAATTTCGGGATGAAATTTCCTGAAGTAGGGGAGACTGTGACACCTGTATCACTGTGACCATCAAACAAATACCAAACCAATGAAATATTGTATTTCATACTTGGGATTTGTACAAATATGTGTATCATTTGCACATATCAATTTTTGTTCGATTTCAAGCTCTAAATCGCTTTCTGGAAGGTTATACGCGCACCGATGCGTAAATATAACCCGTTTAATGCAACAAACGCTCTGGAATAGTGAAATAGGCTTAACATACCTTAAATAACCTTTACATAACTTAGAAATAAGTTTTGAAGGCTTTGGTATGGCAAAATCAAGTTAATTCGTCTACAGGGACTAAATTTGACAAACTGCGAAAGTATGCCAATTTGAACTGTAACAGATTTTCCAGAACATGATGATAAGTTAAACATACCATAAATATCCTTTACATAGCTTAGTAATAGGCTTGGAGGGGTTTGGTGTGCTAAACTAAACTTTTGGGCCATTCAGGGACTAAAAGCGTCAAAAAGTGCACAAGTTTGCATTTTCGCCCATAACTTACGTTCTGAATACATCCGGACATCCAAAAATTTATGTAAGCATGACTATATTCTATTTTAGTGTTTGGCAAAAGAAAAATCCATTTGTCGCGTCATTTGGTTCATTTTTCGCGCTTATGCGCATTCCGTCGTAATTAAGCGAACATCGCGTTCGTACGACCAAACGAACCAACATCCGGCATAATTTTGAACGTTTTCATGTCCACAATGTTTAGGCATCATTTTAGGGCCTTAAAGTTGGCTTTACGGGCCTTAGAAGTGTCGGAAATGGCTTAAATATGCAACAGGGACTAAAACTGTCATTTCTGAAAGTTTGTGCTGATCAGACAAGCCCAGGCGGCCCGCCTGAGTTTGTGTGTATCCTAAAGCGGGCCACGTCAGACCTTCTGACCAGATTAAATGTTTCTAACAGCAGATCACAGTTGTTTAAACCACAACCACATACTCACAACTGCACATTCAGCTCATTCAGACCATTTTTAAGTTACCACAACTTTGTGACACATGTACGGGTGGGATTCGAGCACGGTTTCCATGAAACGATCTTAACGGTTACCCGAAAACTATATATACCCATCCACCCCCAATGCAAAACTCACTAGAATCTGATCTAAAAGACACTAAGTTGGAACCATTGTTTCATACCTGAGTTATTTAGATCTAGATTAGCATTCGGGGACCCTTCGTAAGTATTCATTCATTCTTTTATTGCTTTTCGAGTCCAAAAGTGAAACTTTGTTTGACTTTCAGCGTTGACCAGCTTATGGTCAATGCGAAGTTCGTTTGAACTTCGCAACGTGATTGTAATCACGATGGTTATAGTCCCTTGGGACTATGCCTACTGATTACCACGTTGTCTAGGGTCGTAGGGTAAGCGATCTGATAAATCGCTTATACCTTCAAACCCGACCCATTTGGTCGATCATTAGGATCCGACCAAATACATTAGGTGACCATAGTTGGTAGGGAATAACCTTCCGAGGTTATACCTTATGGTCACATCGTTTAAGTAGTTGTATGATAGGTAGTTTATATGCCTTAGATAAATTACCAGAATACCCTTTTCATGTATAATTGGTAATTAAGCATATGTAACCTAAACTTTTGTCACATAATTGATTATGTAACATGTTTAGGCATATAACACTTGTCATAGGGCTAGTTAGACATCTCGAGTGCGCTTTTGCGCGCACGACGCGTTAAAGTGGCATAAGCTACCTTAATGGGTCGCGATGGGTCGAAAGCAATTAGGTTAGGTTACATTTAGTATGTAGGCTTTGTTAAACCATATGACACGAGTCTCCATACTCGTTTGGTTTACGAACCCTCATACTATCCGATCCTCCGATTTAGGTTCGGTTTATTAACGTAGTTACCTATATTAGGTACCGATTGATTCCGTGCTCCCTCTAGCTTTGCTTGGTTGTTGTTCAAGACCTCTAAGCATTCTCAGGCGAGTACATTATTCCCCTATTTTACTGCTTTCAATTGTTTTGGGGTGATTCATATGTGCTAAATGTTTTCGATGTTATAACAGATGGTTTCAAAAACGATTAAGACGATTTATACAAAACTAATAACGATTTCAATAAAGTGAACAAACTTGTTGGTTGTATTTACATAACAAATGACATTCATTAGCAATGATCAAGCCGACCAGTATTAGGTTATGGTACCATAGGATCTGACAAATCCCGTTATCTTGCTGCACCCGTGGTTATATGTGGGGGTGGTGGGTAGCGACTGAATCTGTAATTGTTAATTTACCCTTTGGTAAGGGTTTATTAATGCGAGTTGTTAATCTATCCTTTGGTAAGGGTTTATTAATGCGAGTTGTTAATCTATCCTTTGGTAAGGGTTTATTAATGCGAAAGCGAGTCACGAAGGTTTGAATGTTATTAGCGAGACGACCATATAAGTAGTTTCACGACCTAAGACGAATTATATGATTTGGGTAAACGATTGTTTTTCACACGATGTATTAATGAGTTAAACGATTGGTTTTCACGCGATGTATTAACGAGTTAAACGATTTGGTTAAACGATTGGCTTCAAAGCGATATACGATTGGTTTTTGGTTAAGTATTTAGATAACGGGATGGGTGTAATGTGATGAAAGCATGGTGGATACGCCGCTGGTACTTCCTATATATAAGTGATTTCATCATACCGTGGTGTTATTTAGTTCACTTGGGTAAACGATTTTCAAACGATGTCACACAAACGAGGTTTTCGATATGATATAAACTATACAAGTTTTTAACAAGATTTATTAACAAGTTTTATTATCGATTTATTACGAGATGTTTCACAATTTGCTTTACTAAAACAAATGTTTTTGGGTTAAGAGTCATGGCTACGAGGTTTTATAAACTATAACCCGATTGATTTGAGTCGGTTAATTAAGTTGCAATATTGTACTCTTTTCAAAACAAGGTTTTTTAATAAAGTATTGCAACATCTAAACTAGCCATGATTTCGACACTCCTACAAAACTTATGTACTCGCCAGCATTTCTTTGCTGACCTCGTTTTTACATATGTTTTAGGTATTGTTGAATGATATCGATTGATAGGATGCATGCTCACATAGGACTGGACGAGGCTTTAGTGACTCAATAACAATGATAGACTATGTTTATATTGTGTATTTAGATCTCCAGACGAAGTAAACATTTAATATTCAATAAAACAAAACACTTTTTGTATCCATGGTTATGAAACAATGATTCTGTTGCAACACGCCCCGATGTTTCCGCCGTGCTTTGTTGTTTTACGCGGTCGGGGTGTGACATAAACGTGGGAAGAGCTTCGAGCTCTCATGATGAAAGAGTTCTGTCCCCGTCACGAGATTAGGGCTTTGGAACGCGAATTCGATGATCTAAAACATGATGGGGGAGAACACCGTGCGTATATGGATCGTTATGAGGATCTCAGTTTGTTGTTTCCTACTATGGTTACCCCGTTGGAAAAAGCAATTGAGAGGTATATCGATAGTTTGCACGACACTGTACAAGACATTGTGATTGCTAGTAATCCTACCACTGTTCGTCAAGCGATCGAATTGGCTGCAACTCTGTGTGACACCTGTGTCACTTCAACCATCATACAAATACCAAATCAATGAAATATTGTGTTTCATACTTGGGATTTGTATAAATATGTGTATCGTTTGCACATATCAACTCTTGTTCGATTTCGAGCTCTAAATCGCTTTCTGGAAGGTTATACACGAACTGATGCGTAAATATAACCAGTTTAATGAAACAAATACTCCGGAATAGTGAAATAGGCTTAACATACCATAAATATCCTTTACATAACTTAGAAATAAGTTTTGGATGGTTTGGTGTGTTGAAATCAAGTTTATTCGATCGCAGGGACTATTTGTGTCAAACTATGAAAGTATGCCGATTCGTGTGGTAACGAACATTCTGGAACTTGATCATAAGTTAAAAATACCATAAATATCCTTTACATAGCTTAGAAATAGGCTTTGAGGTGTTCGGTATGCTAAAATAAACTTTTTGGTCATTCAGGGACTAAAAGCGTCAAAAAGTGCATAAGTTTGCATTTTCGCGCATATCTTACGTTCTGAATATATCCGGACATCCAAAAATTTATGTAAGCATTAAAATATTTTATTTTAGTGTTTGGCATGATAAAATTCCATTCGTCACGTAATTTGGATCGTTAAATGCATCCGTTCGTGTTTCGTCGTAATTAACCGAACAACGCAACCGTACGGCCAAACGAACCGGCATCCGAGATATTTTTGAGCATATTTTAAGTTCCCTATACTTTAACTTCATTTTACAGCCTTGAAATGAGGTTAACGGGGCTTAAACGTGCCAAAAATGCATCAAAATGCATGTTTTTCAAGTGCAGGGACTTGTTTTGACATTTCTGCCAAAGTTTGCTAGGCCAGGGGCGTAAGCCTTGATCAATTCTTACGTGGCCGGTGAGAGCCCGTCAGACAGAAACTTCATTTTCAGCATTCTAGTCATATTTCATGGGTTTTAATGCAAAATTCTCAATACCTTGGGCTGAAATTTGATGGTTTTTAGCATCCCATTGTATTCTAATACCTTGCGCCCAAGTGTAAGGCCAAGATTCAAGCTCGGTTTATGAGAAACAATCCAAACGGTTCTTGGTTTTGAATAAATACCCACCGCCATTCATTCCATTCTTCACACTTGATCTGATTTGTTCTCTAAGTTGGAGTGTCTTCACTTCATACCTGAGAATAATTAGGTCAAACCTCTATTCTTGGACCTTTTGTAAGTGTTCTTTCGTTCTTTTACGCGTTTTTAGCACGAAAGTCAAACTGTGTTTGACTTTCTGCATTGACCAGTTTATGGTCAACACGAAGTTCGTTGAACTTCTCAACGTGAGAGTAATCACGATGGTTATAGTCCCAAGTGACTATACCTACTGATTACCATGTTGATTAGGTGTAGTGATGAGTCATAGTTTCGGCCAAATTGCGTATTTATGCGTATTTTGTAACCAAACTATTTTTGGGTATCAAGACCCTTTGTCTTGATATCAAACATGTTTTTAAACTTCGTTAAACATGTCTTAACATGTTTAACTCGTCACTTTTAGATTAGTGCTTATATAGGGTCGTAAGATAAGCGGTCTAAACAACCGCTTAGACTTTCGAACCCGACCCGTTTGGTCAATCAGTAGGATTCGACCAAACATATTTTGTGACCATAGTTGTATAGGGAATAACCTTCCGAGGTTATACCTTATGGTCACTTCGTTTAAGTAGTTGTATGATAGGTAGTTTATATGCCTTAGGTAAATGACAAAAATGCCCTTTTTACACATAAATTCATTTTAAGCATATGTAACATAAATTTTGACATCTAAACTGATTAGGCAACATTATTAAACATGTTAAGGTGTATGTTACTTGTCATAGGACTAGTTAGGCGGTCCGAACGCGTTTTACGCGAACGACGCGTTAAAGTAGCGTAAGCTACCTAAACGGGTCGTAATGAGTCGTAAGCACTTAGGTTAGGTTTCGATTAGGATGTAGGCTTTGTTAAACCATATTACATGAGTTCCTATACTCATTTGGTTTACGAAACCTCGTTCTATCCGATCTTCCAATTTAGGTCCGGTTTATTTACTTAGTTACCCATATTAGGTGCCGTTTAATTCCGTGATCCCTCTAGCTTTGCTTGGTCGTTATTCAAGACTTCTAAGCATCCTCAAGTGAGTACATAGTCCCCTCTTTTACTGTTTCAATTGTTTTGGGGTGAAACATGTGTACCTAATTGTTATGTTCATGATTTCTAAAGTATAATTGATTATACATATTAGTACTTATCTTTTGATAAACTGAATGATTATTTATGGTTTAAACTCTAATTTTTCAAAGATTATAAAATTAATTGTTGGATAGTACTTATTTTATGTTCACCAGACCGGTTGGTAGTATGATATAGCGCTATAGGATTTGACACCCCATTCTTGTTGTCATGGAATGTCAGAAACCGATTTTTTATCCAAATAGGGATTGCCTTTGTGGTATTTCTATAGTCTCAAAGGTGTATTTTGATGCACTCAGGTCTGAAGGAATTTTTTAATCACATTTTTATTGTATATTTAGTTATACTCTCAAAAGTATAGTTTGATATGCTCTCATGTGTGATATTGTACAAAACCAACATATATATTTTGTTAATTATTAAAACATAGTTTGATATGTTATTTAATATGTTATTTATAAAACCAAAACATAGTTTAATATGTTATTTATAAAACCAAAACATAGTTTAATATGTTATTTGTAAAATCAAAACATAGTTTAATATGTTATTTATAAAACCAAAACATAGTTCAATATGTTATTTATAAAACCAAAGCATAGTTTAATTTGTTATTAATAAAACTAAAGTATACTTCTGATATACTACTGAAAATTATTATTTTGACGACTAAAGTATATTTAATATACTATTTGTTTAACGATTTTGGAACTGAAATATATTTTAATATATTACTTATTCGACTTTCTTAAAACCAAAGTATATTTTTATATATATTACAAACCTTTTTATCAAAATGTTGTTTTACAAACAACATATTTTATATAAACTCATTTTACTTAATTATTTATGCATTATTCTGTTATATAATCTGATTTCTTATAAATTTTAGTATGATTTATAAAAGAAAATATTTTAAGTTTCATGACTATTTTTGATTAAATATTTTTCTTTAAACTTATAAGTCATGAATCCTATTATAATAAAACCTATGTAACTCACAGGCATTTTTATGCTGACGTACCTATTTTTACACATGTTTCAGGTGCTGCTATGTGATGATTGTTGATACGTGCTATACATAGGATGGACTCGTGCCTTAGCGACTTTAAAATTTGAAAGACAATATTTGTATTTATTTAATTTGTAATAAAACAATGAGTTCAATAATTCAATAAAAAGAAATTATTTAATCCATGGTTGTGAAACAATGATTCTGTTACAACACTCCCTGACGTTTCCGCCACGTTTTGTTGTTTTACGTGGTCGGGGTGTGACAGAAAAGTTGGTATCAGAGCCAATGGTTATAGGGAATTAGGTTATTAGTAATGCTTTGACCTATAGTATAACCTTCCTAGGACCCTAACACAAGTTATCTTGTGTTTAGATCTTAAAACAATACTGTCACTTATCCTTAGGTGACAACCACAACAAAACATAAATTTCGAATCCGCTTTGAAAACCAAGCATCTGTTCTAGGATGATTTATTATATGGTTTTAAACCTTCTAAGTTTTCAAAATCTCGTCAAAGTTTGGTCTAAATAATGTGAACACGTGCAAATTGGAAGGGTGGGTGCCTGTACCCTGGGTCTTCTGTCTAAGGCTACAGTGTTCGTACAAATCCGCAGTATCGGACCAGTCACTCTTACCTGGGAACTCTTGGGTGAGTGTCCACTTATAGGCGAGCATGTCTTCGCGATACATTATATTGACCTATTTACTTTGATTAGTCACCGTCTCATTTGTTTGCCTTAGGTAACAAACAAATGATCGCAGTTTCTAGGCGTTGTCATTCTGTTTTGATTATCCGATATCATTTCACTTGTTTCCTCCCATATCTTTCATTATCTTCATGATGCCTTTTCATAGCAACAACAATGTCCGAACTAGGTGCTACAATTGCCCAACAATTAGACGTCGTACTCTAGAGGACCGTTGATTTAGCTATCACCATGACTCGCCTCAGGGATAAAGCTATACAAGGGAACTGCTCCTTGGTGCAATTTATGCCACCGTCATCATCCGAATCAAATACCCTGTTTTAAATGTACCGACGGTGGACGATCAGGACACTTGGCTAACATATGCCGCTTTGCTATCCAAAACAAAGTTGTTGCAAATCCTGCCACTGCTCAAACTCCAAATTCTGCTTCATATGTCACCTTGGCGTATCTAGTACCTTAACCTCATGAACTTTCTACCGTGTGTATCGACTTAAGCACGTTTAGTGCAAGGTTTCGAAACACCTCTCGTTACACAAATTTCAAAATCCATATAGGATCTTCTTATCTTCACAATTAGATCTTTGTGGATGACTATCGCTCAAATCAGAGCCCTTAATTGAATTATTCGTATGCCTTAATACGTATATTACAATTCAATAAGGACAAATTCGAATTCCTATTAAGATCTTTCTATCTCCATAGTTAGATTCTTGAAGATATTTAAAGTGCCAAATGAAATCCACGGATTGGATTCATGGTATGCTTTAAATACCCGTGTCCAAAGATAACAAATTGAAGATCAAGTTAACCAATTTTGTGATTATGTGCTTATGTGTTTTCTTATATGTTTTGTGTTTTTGTGTGATCCAAATATTCATTATCCAAATCCTCATAGAATCTTCCATATCTCCATATGAGGGATTCATAGTAGGATATCCAAAGGTACTATCTAAATCCTTAATGGGCTTCTACGTTATAGTTAAGTCCCTTGGATTATGAATTACTACTCTATAATTGGACCCCTTGAGTGGTCTAAGTTAGACGGATTGATTCAAAAATCTGGTTAGGAATATCATGTGATGATATAATTGAAAAGATCCCTTAAGTGGTCTATTTAAGGAGATCGTACGACGGTCTAGTTAAATAGATCATGTGTTGATTTAGTTAAAAAGATTGTTTGTTGATCTAATTAAAAAGATCCTTTGGTGGTCTAGTCAAGTCACTTCATGGTTATTCGATTGATTTTTTCCCCTACGCATTATGAAATGAACTGTGCGGACTGTGCAAGGAATTACGTAATTATGGATGCATACATAATTATGGAATTCAGTACACAAAAACCACAGCAAGTTTTGTCATGTGTTAAGACCTATAGTGATAAGAATAACGAAACGGGAACAATGTAAAAAGGGGCATGGTGGATACGCCGCTGGTACTTCCTATATATAAGTGTTCCTTATTACATTGCGAACATAGCGTTATTTAAATTACTAGAAGTCTTGGACCTTGACCAATGTCATTTTATCTTTCACTCTCCGACTCTGATTTCGAGCACACACAAGTTTCCTATGATAGTCTTCATAAGAAACGTTCTTCTGTCCGTAGTTCGAAACTCCATGTTCTGTTACTACAAGGACTTCACTTTGACAATTGACAATTTCACTAAGAATCCAAACATGGCCCAGAGTTTTACATAGGGTTCGAGGGATTCCTTCGAAAGCGAAACCATCATAGTTATCTTCACAAGTTTCCTCTAAAATTAAATTTCGGGATGAAATTTCCTAAAGTAGGGGAGACTGTGACACCCGTGTCACTTCAACCATCATACAAATACCAAATCAATGAAATATTGTGTTTCATACTTGGGATTCGTATAAATATGTGTATCGTTTGCACATATCAATTCTTGTTCGATTTCGAGCTCTAAATCGCTTTCTGGAAGGTTATACGCGAACTGATGCGTAAATATAACCTGTTTAATGCAACAAACACTCTGGAATAGTGACATAGGCTTAACATACAATAAATATCCTTTACATAACTTAGAAATAAGTTTTGGATGGTTTGGTGTGTTGAAATAAAGTTTATTCGATCTCAGGGACTATTTGTGTCAAACTACGAAAGTATGCCGATTCGTGTGGTAACGAACATTCCGGAACTTTATCATAAGTTAAACATACCATAAATATCCTTTACATAGCTTAGAAATAGGCTTTGAGGTATTCGGTATGCTAAAATAAACTTTTTGGTCATTCAGGGACTAAAAGTGTCAAAAAGTGCATAAGTTTGCATTTTCGCGCATATCTTACGTTCTGAATATATCCGGACATCCAAAAATTTATGTAAGCATTAAAATATTTTATTTTAGTGTTTGGCATGATAAAATTCCATTCATCGCGTAATTTGGATCGTTAATTGCATCCGTTCGTGTTTCGTTGTAATTAACCGAAGAACGCAACCGTACTGCCAAACAAACCGGCATCCGAGATATTTTTGAGCATATTTTAAGTTCCCTATATTTTAACTTCATTTTAGAGCCTTGAAATGAGGTTAACGGGGCTTAAACGTGCCAAAAATGCATCAAAATGCATGTTTTTCAAGTGCAGGGACCTGTTTTGACATTTCTGCCAAAGTTTGCTAGGCCTGGGGCGTAAGCCTTGATCAATTCTTACGCGGCCGGTGAGAGCCCATCAGACAAAAACTTCATTTTCAGCATTCTAGTCATATTTCAGGGGTTTTAATGCAAAATTCTCAATACCTTGGGCTGAAAAATGATGGTTTTTAGCATCCCATTGTATTCTAATGCCTTGGGCCAAGTGTAAGGCCAAGATTCAAGCTCGGTTTACGAGAAACGATCCTAACGGTTCTTGGTTTTGAATAAATACCCACCGCCATTCATTCCATTCTTCACACTTGATCTGATTTGTTCTCTAAGTTGGAGTGTCTTCACTTTATACCTGAGAATAATTAGATCAAACCTCCATTCTTGGACCTTTTTTAAGTGTTCTTTCGTTCTTTTACGCGTTTTTAGCACGAAAGTCAAACTGTGTTTGACTTTCTGCATTGACCAGGTTATGGTCAACACGAAGTTCGTTGAACTTCGCAACGTGAGCGTAATCACGATGGTTATAGTCCCAAGTGACTATACCTACTGATTACCATGTTGATTAGGTGTAGTGACGAGTCATAGTTTCGGACAAAATGCGTATTTATGCGTATTTTGTAACCAAACTATTTTTGGGTATCAAGACCCTTTGTCTTGATATCAAACAGGTTTTTAAACTTCGTTAAACATGTCTTAACATGTTTAAATCGTCACTTTTAGATTAGTGCTTATATAGATAAGCGGTCTAAACAACCGCTTAGACTTTTGAACCCGACCCGTTTGGTCAATCAGTAGGATTCGACCAAACATATTTTGTGACCATAGTTGTATAAGGAATAACTGTGAAACCTGTGCCTCTGAGACCATCAAACAAATACCAAATTTATGAAATATTGTGTTTCATACTTGGGATTTGTAAAAATACGTGTATTGTTTGCACATATCAATTAATGTTCGATTTCAAGCTTTAAATCGCTTTCTGGAAGGTTATACGCGCACTGATGCGTAAATATAACCAGTTTAATGCAACGAACACTCCAGAATAGTGAAATAGGCTTAACATACGTTAAATAACCTTTACATAACTTAGAAATAAGTTTTTGAGGGTTTGGTGTGGCGAAATCAAGTTTATTCGCACACAGGGACTAATTTCGACAAACTGGGAAAGTATGCCGATTTGTACTGTAACAAACATTCCGGAACTTGATCATAAGTTAAATATTCCCTAAATATCCTTTAGATAGCTTAGAAATATGCTTTGAGGTGTTTGGTGCGCAAAAATAAACTTTCTTGATCAATAGGGACTAAAAGCATCAAAAAGTGCATAAGTTTGCATTTTCACGCATATCTTACGTTCTGAATACATCCGGACATCCAAAACTTTATGTAATCATTAAAATATTTTATTTTAGTGATTGGCATGATAAAATTCTATTCGTCGCGTAATTTGGATCGTTTTTCGCATTCGTTCGTGTTTCGTCGTAATTAACCGAACAACGCAACCGTACGACCAAACGAACCGACATCCGAGATATTTTTGAGCATGTTTCATGTTCTCTGTACTTTAACTTCATTTTAGAGCCTTTAAATGGGATTAACGGGGCTTAAACGTGTCAAAAATGCATCAAAAACCATGTTTTGCACATTCAGGGACCAAAATTGACAATCTGCCATAGTTGTCTTAGGAAGGGACCAAAGTTGAAAATCTGATTTCCAGCTTGTTCCAGCTGTTCCCCTAATTTTCACATGGTTTTAATGAAACTAGGGGCTTGTTTTGGGGTACCCATGGTATTCTAAAACCTTGGGCACACATGTAAGGTCAAGATCGAAGCTCGGTTTTCGATGAACGATCCTAACGGTCTTGGTTTTCCTATAAATACCCACCTTCCTCATTTGCATTCTTCACACCTTGATCTGATTTCTCTCTAAGTTGAAGTGCTTTCACTTCATACCTGAGAATAATCGGGTCAAACTTCCGTTCTTGGACCTTTTGTAAGTCCTCTTTCGTTCTTTTATGCGTCTTTAGCATGAAAGTCAAACTTTGTTTGACTTTCTGCATTGACCAGTTTATGGTCAACATGAAGTTCGTTTGAACTTCATAATGTGAGCGTAATCATGATGGTTTTAGTCTCTTATGACTATACCTACTGATTACTACGTTATCTAGGTATAGTGACGAGTCGTAGTTTCAGCCAGAATGCGTATTCTTATGTATTTTGTAACCAAACTACTTTTAGGTATAAAACCCTTTGTTTTGATACCAAACCTGTTTTCAAACCTTGTTAAACATGTTTTGACATGTTTAGCTCGTCACTTTAGGTTTAGTGCTTATTTAGGGTCGTAAGGTAAGCGGTCTAAACAACCGATTAGACTTTCGAACCCGACCCGTTTGGTCGATCATTAGGATCCGACCAAACTCATTAGGTGACCATAGTTGTATAGGGAATAACCTTCCGAGGTTATACCTTATGGTCACTTCATTTAGTTAGTTGTATGATAGGTAATTTATATGCCTTAGGAAAATGACCAAAATGCCCTTTTTGCGCATAAATTCATTTTAAGCATATGTAACCTAAATTTTGACGTCTAAACTGATTAGGCAACATTATTAGACATGGTAAGGCATATATTACTTATCATAGGACTAGTTAGGTGGTTCGAACGCGTTTTACGCGAATGGCGCGTTAAAGTATGTAGGATCGTTTTGACGACCAAATAAGTCAATCAGAGACAATACATAACTGTTTGAGAGGCGGAAACAAACAAACCACCTAGAATCAGTGTAGAAATGAGTAGAAACAGAGTATGATACTTAAAACAAGCTTCTCATTGATTTTAGACTTGATTACACGGTGAAATTTTGACAGCAATTCGTTACACTTCCACTAATTTCGTGCCAAATGAGAAGCTACACTTGCCTATTTATAGGCTTCTGATTTCGCATGAAATGACACATGTCATTTCATGTGAAATTAACAATTCTAATTTCGTTTGAACTGACCACATGTCATTTCAAGCGAAATCACTACAAAAACAACATAAAATTACATTTTTGACCCCTATACATGCTACCGACATGACCTAGACTTAGGACGTAGGCTATAGACATTATGCACCAACAAACTCCCCCTTGGATATTGCCGGAGTCTTCAGTCAGGTCTTCAGCGCTTTCTTTACAATGACTCGAACGAAGACGAAATCGACAGATGTATGCACCAACAGACTCCCCCTCGGATGTTGACGAAGTCTTCAATACGAGTCGTCAGTATGTCAAACCTTCAATCTTGATCAGTCTTCTTGATTTCTCCAAAATATTTGACTCTGAAGCATACTTTAAACTCTCTTTTTCTCTTTTCTCACCATTATCAGCTATTCTTCCATAATCTGAATTTGGCTTTTTCACTCTTCAATCTCCCCTTTGCTAACAGACTCCCCCTTAAATTTTACCGGGATTGCAGTCTGGAATTTGTAGCTTAGGATCGAAAACCTGGCATTAATCCTCAGGAATCGAAACCTAGCTTTTTCAACATTTCCAGCACACTCTCTACCCAAAATATAAGTTTTTACTTATATCACTTGGAAAAACTTATTGATAGAGAGCATTCATTCACCAAATGTTAATATTTACATTAAGTTCAAATTATTGACCTTGATTAACTAATCATATAATCATTCTCAAAAACATTTCTTGTGACAACTGTGTTCTGTAATCATCGTATAATGTAAAATAATGTCATTTATCAATAAAACTATGTGTTTTGGTGTTATTATATGTGCAATTGTATTTATTAATTTTACAATTTGATTCGATTCTGATTTCAAGCTTTAAATCACTTTCTGGAAGGTTATACGCAAACTGGTGCTTAAACGCAATCAGTATAACGCGACATACACTCTGGAACTGTGACGTAAGCCAAACATACCCTAAATATCCCTTACATAACTTAGAAATAAGTTTTGAAGGATTCGGTATGGCAAAAACAGTTTAATTGAACTAAAGAGCTATTTACGACAAAACTGCGTCACTAGGAGATAGTTACAGTGCCGAGTAGTGCCTAAAACAAACTATAAATGCAGAATTCTGCATTTATTATTAAAATTTCAGCATTTTATTATGTTAGTAAAGTGCAAAAACATGGCAGCATGGCCCTGTATGCTTTCCTAAGTGCCAGGAATAATTTGTGTTGCAAAAATATATTTAAAAGATCTTTTTCGGCATAATTAAACACTTTAACGAAACGGTGTTTAACCGAACAACCGGACATTACCCGGAACACAAAAATATTGTCAAACATATTGTTCTTACTTTTCTGAGCAAGTTAGGGTCCCCGAATACCCTAACCCACTTTATATTATTACACACACTTATACACTAACTAAATATCATTAGAATCTAACTAACTTGTAACAAGTTCCTTTACATCCTAACTAAACCAACCCCCCCCCCCCATGACCGGTTCTAGACAAGGGGGTACACACCCTTGCCTTTCTTTGATTATTTTAATCCATATGTTGAATATCTTGAGGACACATTGTATGTTGGATAATGGTGATTAGTGGTTATAAGTAAACACTAAGGGTAATCACCTTCATTTCACAAATCACAACACTTGCAAAACTCTCCTCTCTTCTCCCTCTTTGGTCTCGGCAGCCACCACCATCCACCATACAACCACCTTCAAGCTTCTTGCAAGCAAACTACACATATACAAAGGTGCTAGAGACCGAACAAGTAAGCTTGGTGTACTCGGAAGCTCAAGGACCGCTCTCGTTTTCTTTTATCCACCACTTTTCTACACTTGAACTCCCCTAGCTTTGTGCTAGTGGTAAGCACTTAGATCCTTGTATTTTACTTGTTATTTAAGTGGTTAATGATGCTTAATGATCAAAAAGATAGAAACACTAAAGAACTTAAACAAGTCTTGAACATAAACTAGTCTAGTGATGAAGTATTGTTAAAATGATAAAGTAATCATGATAAATCTATGTAATACAAACAATAATCTGCTGTAAATAACTTATGTTATGAGATAAATCGTTATTAGAATAAATGGTAATCGTATGTGTGCATTTTAGTAACATTTAACCTATAAAAAGCATGCTGATTTATATTTTCAGCCAACTTCAACTCACTGTAATGGACCATAACAGATCGAAAAACTGATTTTCTGAAGCCTAAATTGTGTATTTTCGAAAAACTGATCAAATGGCACTGAAATCGTAATTTTTCGAGGTCGTTTACTATTTTTAAAGACCCATTTTGTAACAGCAGCTAAAGCTGAGTTTTCACTGCAGTAAATGGGTGATATGTTTTTAGTCATACTTGAAATATTTGTTAAACCAGCTCATAAAATTTATACTGTAGATGATCACTGATGTCGCCGTGATCTTCCAACTGGAATTTCATAAATCGGACTTACGATAAATTTTAGATGAATTATTTCGTATACTGCAATCAGAAAGTAACAAATCTGATTGCAGTCAGGTAAACGATTTTCTATAAAATACTGATAATGAATTGGACACCGATATTTTTATACAATAATATTTGGTTCGTGTGAGACGTTCTGTAAAAATTTGGGAATTTTAGGAATAAGTTAACTATTTTATTAAAATGTCCGAAAACAGTCCAGTTTCATATATATTAAAACAGAAATAACATAAGTAGTATTTTGCATGTCAAAGTGTGGGTTTTTGATTATTAAAATCATTCTTATTTAATTTAGGGCGGATAAACAATTTGAGAGATTGTGTTAACATTTAAAAATGCACCCGAAGGTGAGTACATAGATCCCCTCTTTTTACTATTTTCGATTGCTTTGGGGTGATTCATATGTATCAAAACGGTTTCGATATTTTAACGATGGTTTCAAAACGATTGAGATGGTTTATACTAAACTAATAACGATTTCGATAATGTGAATGAGCTTGTTGGTTGTAATTACATAACGGATGACATTCATTAATTTCGGCCAAACCGACCAGTATTAGGTTATGGTACCATAGGATCCGACAAATCCCGTTATCAAACTGGACCCATGGTTATGTGTGGGTTAGGTAGATAATGACTGAATCTGATGATTGTTAACTTACCCTTTGAAGGTTTGTTAATACGAGAACGAGTTAAACGATGAACGAGTCACAAAGGTTTGAATGTTATTAGCGAGACGATCAAAAGTAGTTTTCACAATTAAAACGAGTACGATTGTGAACGAGAACGATATTAAACGATTGTACGATTTTTGAACGATTATGAACGATTTAAACAAATGAACGATGATCTATAACGAGAACGAGTTAAACGATGTCACACAACGATGTTTACGAAACTATATAAACCATACGAGTTTTATTACGAGAACGATTTACGATCTGGTTTACGAAAACAAATGTTTTGGGTTAAGATTCATGGCATCGAGGTTTATAAATTATGACCAAACTGTTTTGATTTGGTTATTCATTTTACGATACAAACATTTTACAAAACAAGGTTTTCTAATGTCGATTAACGAAGTTGTACGAGTTATTCGACATACAAACGACCCATGAATCTGACACTTTCATAAAACCTATGTACTCGCCAGCATTTCTTTGCTGACTTTGTTTTTACATATGTTTCAGGTGATGTTGCTTAATGTTGATTGCGAATAGGATGCATGCTCACTTAGGACCGGACGAGACCTTAGTGATTTAATAATGATAATAGTCTATGTTTGATTTGCTTGTTTAACTCTAAGACAATGTTTAATATTTAATAAAACGAAACTCTTTGTATCCATGGTGTGAAACAATAATTCTGTTACAACACTCCCCGACGTTTCCGCCATGGTTTATTGTTTTACGTGGTCGGGGTGTGACATTTCTCATTTAAACAAACTCCCCAACCCAATGTTGTTCATCATGTTTAGCACTCGGAATTTTGAAAATCAACTCTTCAACATCAGTTGTCGAAAATAAGATGAAGTAAAATCTTTTTGATTTTTTCAAAATTTTATGCTAAAACACACTAAAATCTTTTTGGATTTTTGATTAAATGAAAAGCAGTAAAGAAATATTTACAAACAATATTTTTGTGAGTTTGCGTTAGAGGATCATATCAGTTTATTGAGACAAATCAGCTGCACCGTTGATCTAAACATTACCACTTAAATCTTTTAAACAATTCACCCTAGATCATCGATATTGTGATCCACTTAAACTCCTCTAAGATGTTCGTAATGCTTACTGATACGATTAGGGTACATTAGATAGCACTAAAGTCTTATGCGCCCCACGATCTTAGCATATCCCCTCATCATGCAATACACTAACTCATGTAATGCCTTTAAACTTTCATCAACTGTGATTTGTGTAAAAAACAATGCAGAATGTTTAAACAGTAACAATCAGGTCGATACTTTCGTATACGCAGAGAAAGTCCAATGTTTAAACAAAATAAGAAATAAAAAAAAGTTGAACTTGTTTAGGCTTTAACCACCAGTTCGATACTCCCGTATACGAAGAGGTGATCCAAAGCTTAAACGAAACACCAAAGAAAATAAAGTAGAACGTTTAGGCACTAACATCCAGGTCGATACTTTCGTATACACAGAGGATATCCAATGCTTAAACAAAATAAAGAAATAAAACAAGTTTAAATCTTTGCAAAAAGAAAACACAGAATCACTGAGACTTTTCAGCAAAGTTGTGAAAGCTCACAAACTTAACCGGTTTTATGTCCCAAGACAATCAGCAATTACTGAGCAGGCACACAGTCAAGAAGGACAAAACTAAGTACTATGTGTTCGACCGTGTTTCCCACCAGACTTAGGCTTTTTGCTTTATGTTTGTATCATTTTCGCAAAACTACTAGTCTTAGCTGAGCCTATCGACACATCCCTAGTGAGACTGTTTAAAACTTTATAAAACTTTACATTTCTCTAGCATGCACTGATTGTCCACTGATGTACTATCATTTCCTCTTTTTACACAAAACTCTTTTTGATTTTCCGATGTTTTTGAATTTTAGATTTTATCATGTTTTTGGATTTTTTAAATTTTCAAAATTTCTGAAATTTTCTACTCCCCCTAAAATCAAAATATGTTTCAATTTTGATTTTCTGGGAAAATTTGAAAATAATAGATTGTACAAATAAAATGACACACTGATGAGAATCACTTCAATTCTCCATCCACTTGGCATAAACAATCAGAACTCCCCCTGACAATAAACTATTTTCCCATTATGATTTCAAAACACTTAAGTTTGTTTTAATCAAAATGGTTTTTCCAGAAAATTAGTTTTCTTTGCCATTTCACAAACATGGGGTTTAATTCATCACACTGTTTTCAACCACTTGTAGGTTTATCATAAAAACAATTTTCAATAATCATACAACTTGTAGGATAGTTGAATCAAGTACAACTTAATGTCCTTGATTAAACTTGTAATTCGAAATATCAATAAACAATTTACCAACATTCACATCTGTGATATTTCTCAAGAAAGATGCCGATTCCTGCTCCATGCTTACCAACCTGGGAACTCCGGCAAGTCAGGATTTTAAGCAAAGAATGCAGGCACCCAAGCCTGACCAGCCTTGGGTGTATCTGAGTTATTTTCACTCGGGGTTTAAACATATCTTTTTGATTGATAAAATTCTTTTACCCCTTTTACCTTTCCCTCAATCATCTTTCCAAAAATATTTTTCACTTTTCCATTAAAAGTCTTTTCGACATCAAATTCTTTCTTTTCAGAATAGAATTGATTCGAAATTTTCACCTTGCCAACTTTATTTTTAAAATTTTCAGTCCGCAATGGTGGAAAGTTGACATCATCCATTGGCGGAACTGAATTTTCCCCTTTTTGCTCAACTGGTGGCTCCTCTGACTTTGACGAGTCAGATTCATCGCCAGAATGTGGCTCCTTTGTTTCCGAATAAACGAATTCATCGCCAGGAAGTGAAAATCTCATTTTCTTTGAAATGTTAATCTTTTGATTAACCACTTTTTCTTTCTTTACTCTCTCTTCTGTCCTCAGATTTGTATCTGATGAATTCATTTTGCTTGACTTATCATTCTTTGGAGAGCAAGACGATTCACCAGAACATTTATCTGAATCACCAGTTGTACCCGAGGACAAAATCCTTTCAAGATACTCTCTTGCTTTCTTTCTTTTCTTTCTCAGTCTGTCTTTCTGCCCTTGCGAAAGTTTCACTTTCTGTTCTTTCTGTTTCTGTGTTTTGGGCTTTTCTTCACTTTTGACTGAGTTTCTCTTCACTGTTCTTTGAGATTCAGCCCTCGATCTTCCCTTTGATCTCATTGGGCAATCTCTTGCAATATGACATTTGATTTGGCATTCATAGCATCTTCTTGTTTCAAAACTCTGACTCTGGCAGTTAACAACAATGTGTCCTTGACAACCACATTTGTAACACACTCTGTTATCGTAGCATTCTCCACTTTCATACCAAACACTCAAATCATAACACTGATTTGATTTGTAGTACTGATCATTTCTTAGTTTTCTATCATTGTAATGATTTGTCTTTGAAGAATTTTCATCCCATCTTCTCCTGTAAGCTTGATTTGACTTTTGAGCACTGTGGTCAAACCTGCACCACTTATTACCAACTTTTTGTGAGTTTTGATTTTCAACTTTTTGTAGTTTTTTATAATGATTGGATGATTGAACTGATGAACTTTTATTGATGCTTAGAAAACGTTTAGAATTTTTAACATTTTGTTTTTGTTCCACATTCTTCTTAAAAGGTTTTTGCGTTGAGCATTCACCTTTTTCAGTAGACTGTAAAACAGTTTCTTGAAAGTTTTCTTTTAATTTCAAAAATATTTTCTTTTTCTCATTTTCATCATCAGTTTTATCATCACAATCCTCAATTATGACATCGTCATAATTTGTGACATTGTCACTTATTGAAATTTCATTGATCGGTTTTGGACATATATAATCTAATAACGCAGACGAGGTCACAAAACCTTTCAATGTCTTTTCTAGATCATCAATTTTATTTCTAGCATTCTCAGCTTCTTTTTCAAGTTGAGAGATTTTTTCACGATGAGAATTTATTGTTTTTTCATTTTCAATTTTATTCTTTTCAAGAACAGATTTTTCACTTTCTAAAACTCTTATTTAACTTTGAAATTTTGTTTCTTTTTCTTTTAAATTTTTATTTTCCAATTTTATCAAAAAATCTTCATTTTCTGAAATTTTTATTTTGTTTTCAAAATCTTTTTCAATTTTTAACTTTTCATTTTCTAAAAATGTTATTTTATTTTGAAAAACTTTTTCATTTTCTTTTAACTTTTTGTTTTACAATGTCAAACTCTCCACATCTTTCAAGATGCTCCAGATTTATCACAGTTTAAGCACTTCTCAGACATCGTTTCAGCTTCAGCTTCCTTCTCAACCTTGATAGCTGAAACTTCTTTAACCTGCTTCTTTACCACTTGAACATTTTCTTCAGATTTGACTTTACTTCAACAGTTGCTGCTTTCTGATTCTTCTCTCTTGCAGCTTGTCTTTCTTAGATCTCTTCCATCTTACTTGTAAAATAAAAATTATAACTTTCAGGTGATAATTCTCTTTTATAATTTTCAAGTATTCGAATTTTTTCACTGTCATCATCGCTTTCTTCATCTGATAATTCCTCTCCTGAATCAGACTTCATTTTTTAATCTTATGGAATTCAAGTTCTTGAGCTTCAATCTTCTCAATGAACGTGCTCAAATTGAAGCCAACATATTCCATGTTTTTCTTCCAAATCAACAGATATGTGCCCCACTCATCACGTGGTAAAACATTTGCCAACTTGTCAACCCACTCGTCTCTACATATAACTTGCAATACCTTTTGATCAACTCTTTTGTAGATTCTCCCCTGATAGCTGTAAAACTATCAAACTTCTGTTTGATACTTGCTGGAGTCTGAACAAACATACCATTTCCGAAAGACGAGTTATAGAACTCAGAATCCATGTTTTAGTATTGAAAGATTCACGAAGACAGATTTTCAAACGATACGAAATTTCACTCAACCTAAGATTAGTTCAATCACTTTATCAAACAACTGAATCAGATGAATATCCGATTAAGTGACAAAAATTAGGTGACAACGGATCGGTTGGAGATTCGCTCGGCCGGGTATCCGATGCTTGACAAATTACCTGAAAACACAGACAAATAGAATTGATTAGGATCGGGTGGCAACTTGTTCGGATTGCCACTCGATTTGATGCACTTTAAACTTGAACAAAAATACGATCCCTTGAAACAAATTGTGACCCAATTGGGTAGGGTTTTCACTCTTCTTTTTCACATGCAATATATGATCCGAGAGTATAATGAGCCGACAAGTTTGATATCAAATGTGATTGGGCCAAGAAACCCACTAAACCGACAAAATATGTTCACAAATCAATTTTGATTGGGCCGACAACATCAATATTAATGCAAGAATCTCATTGGACCGCCCAACTTTAATACATCTAATGAAAACCTTTGTCCTAGATACTCACGTGACAAACTGATACACAATCAATTGCTTCACATGCGCCTTTTAATGAGCCGACAACTATTATGAAACAATTCTATTGGACCAATTACTGTACTGAGTTTGGTAATCACATGCAAAAGATACTACTTGAAAACTGATTAGGCCTCCCTTATCACATGCAACTTTTAACACTCGCTGATTTAACCGATACCTTGAACAATGATATTAATCACATGGGCCGAAAAACTGTCTCGTGACTTTTAATCAATCCTCATGCAACATTAATTTTCAAGATACTTTGATTGGGTCGATATTATAGTTGTCTGACACTTTTGATTCACGAGAACATGTTGACAGGCTGTTTCAAATGAGATGACGTTCTTTTCAAGCGAAATAATAACTTTCACACGAAATACATTCACAAGAAATAAACCACCTTCATACGAAATCAGATGTATTTCATGCGAAATGATGATCTTTCAAACTAAATCAGGTTTAATTCAAACGAAAGTAGTAATTTCGCGTGAAATTACCTCCACTTTTCAAGCGAAATAAGATGTATTTCAAACGAAATCAGTAATTTCGTGTGAAATTACCTCAACTTTTCAAACGAAAATAGATGTTCGTTCAAACGAAATTAACTTTTTGGCCCATTTTTTGTCACTTTTAAACTGAATTTAGGTCTGATTCTTTCAAGGGTTTGTTAAAACTGTATTTTACACACAATATCAAAAGATCAGTCCATTTTGTCCATGAATTTGTCCAGAAATCCAAGAATGTGTAGAAAAACAAAATTTTAAGCACTGATTCAAGTGTATTGACTCATCCTGAGCTCTGATACCACTTGTAGGATTGACGACCAAATGAGTAAATCAGAGACAATACACAACTGTTTGAGAGGCGGAAACAAACAAACAGCCTAGAATTAGTATAGAAATGAGTAGAAACAGAGTATGATACTTAAAACAAGCTTCTCATTGATTTTAGACTTGATTACACAGTGAAAAATGAACAGCACTTCGTTACACTTCCACTAATTTCGTGCCAAATGAGAAGCTACACTTGCCTATTTATAGGCTTCTGATTTCGCATGAAATGACACATGTCATTTCAAGCGAAATTAACAATTCTAATTTCGTTTGAACTGACCACATGTCATTTCAAGCGAAATCACTACAAAAACAACATAAAATTACATTTTTGACCCCTATACAAGCTACCGACATGACCTAGACTTAGGACGTAGGCTATAGACATTATGCACCAACAAACTCCCCCTTGGATATTGCCGGAGTCTTCAGTCAGGTCTTCAGCGCTTTCTTTACAATGACTCGAACGAAGACGAAGTCGACAGACGTATGCACCAACAAAGTAGCATAAGCTACCTAAACGGGTCGTAAGCACTTAGGATAGGTTTCCTTTTAGAATGTAGGCTTTGTTAAACCATATTACATGAGTTTCTATACTCATTTGGTTTACGAAACCTTATTCTATCCGATCTCCCGCTTCAGATCCGGTTATTCACATAGTTATCTATATTAGGTGTCGTCTGATTTCCCTGATCCCTCTAGCTTTGCTTGGTTGTTATTCAAGACTTCTAAGCACCCTCAAGTGAGCACATAGTCCCCTCTTTTACTGTTTTCAACTGTTTTGGGGTGGAACACATGTGCCTACTTGTTACTTTCATGCTTTCCATGTTTTCATATCATATACTTGCTATGTTCATTAGTACACTATTAGCACATGATTTCATTATGTTTTGCTATGTATGTTCACTTAACATGCAAGCACAATTGTTTTACTTTTTGAACCATTTGAAATCATTGGATGTATGTGAACCATTTGTAATCATTGGTGAACCATTTGTAATCATTGGATGTATGTGAACCATTTTAACCATTTGATGTATGTGAACCATTTGTAATCGTTGGATTTATCTGAACCGTTTATAACCATTTGATTTACGCGAACCATTTGTAACTGTTTGAGCCATTGGGTTAAGGAAGTGATTAGGTAACGGGGCGGGTGTAACATGTTAAAATCATGGAGGATACGCCGCTAGTACTTCCTATATATAAGTGCTTTTAACACATTATATATCGTTGCGTTATCTAGATCACTTGGGTAAACGATTTCAAAACAATGTCACACAAGGATGTTTTTGGAATAATATAAACCATACGAGTTTTATTAACAAGTTTTTATGAGATATTTTACAATTTGATTTAATAAAACAAATGTTTTGGAGTTAAGAATCTTGGCTACGAGATTTTGCAAATTATAACCAACTTGATTTGAGTTGGTTAATTATGTCACAATATTATACTTTTCAAAACAAGGTTTTTAAATAAGTATTGCAACATGTAAAACGAGCCATGAATCTGACACTCATATAAAACCTATGTACTCACCGGCATTTTTATGCTGACGTATTTTCACGTGTGTTTCAGGTACCATAGTTAATGATGTTTGATGATGATTTTTGTGTATGCTCACATAGGAATGGACGAGGCCTTAGTGACTTAATAACAATGAAAGTCTATTTGTTCTTGTTTTGTTTCTAATTCCAATGTAATGTAATACGTTTAATTTAATAAAACGAAACTGTTTAATCCATGGTTGTGAAACAATGATTCTGTTACAACACTCCCCGACGTTTCTGCCACGTTTTGTTGTTTTACATGGTCGGGGTGTGACAATAACCATCCGAGGTTATACCTTATGGTCACTTCGTTTAAGTAGTTGTATGATAGGTAGTTTATATGCCTTAGGTAAATGACAAAAATGCCCCTTTTACGCATAAATTGATTTTAAGCATATGTGACATAAATTTTGACATCTAAACAGATTAGGCAACATTATTAGACATGTTAAAGCATATATTACTTGTCATAGGACTAGTTAGGCGGTCCGAACGCGTTTTACGTGAACGACGTGTTAAAGTAGCGCAAGCTACCTAAACGGGTCGTAATGGGTCGTAAGCACTTAGGTTAGGTTTCGATTAGGATGTAGGCTTTATTAAACCATATTACACGAGTTCCTATACTCATTTGGTTTACGAAACCTCGTTCTATCCGATCTTCTGATTTAGGTCCGGTTTATTTACTTAGTTACCCATATTAGGTGTCGTTTAATTCCGTGATCCCTCTAGCTTTGCTTGGTCGTTATTCAAGACTTCTAAGCATCCTCAAGTGAGTACATAGTCCCCTCTTTTACTGTTTTCAATTGTTTTGGGGTGAAATATGTGTACCTAATTGTTATGTTCATGATTTCAAAAGTATAATTGATTATACATATTAGTACTTATCTTTTGATAAGCTGAATGACTATTTATGGTTTAAACTCTAATTTTTCAAAGATTATAAAATTAATTGTTGGATAGTACTTATTTTATGTTCACCAGACTGGTGGGTAGTATGATATAGCGCTATAGGATTTAACATCCCATTCCTGTTGTCATGGAATGTCAGAAACCGATATTTTATCCAAATAGGGATTGCCTTTGTGGTATTTCTACAGTCTCAAAGGTGTATTTTGATGCACTCAGGTCTAAATGAATTCTTAAGTCACATTTTTATTGTATATTTAGTTATACTCCCAAAAGTATAGTTTGATATGCTCTCATGTGTGATATTGTACAAAACCAACATATATATTTTGTTAATTATTAAAACATAGTTTGATATGTTATTTAATATGTTATTTATAAAACCAAAACATAGTTTAATATGTTATTTATAAAACCAAAACATAGTTTAATATGTTATTTATAAAATCAAAACATAGTTCAATATGTTATTTATAAAACCAAAGCATAGTTTAATATGTTATTAATAAAACCAAAGTATACTTCTGATATACTACTGAAAATTATTATTTTGACGACTAAAGTATATTTAATATACTATTTGTTTAACGATTTTGGAACTGAAATATATTTTAATATATTACTTATTCGACTTTCTTAAAACCAAAGTATATTTTTATATATATTACAAACCTTTTTATCAAAATGTTGTTTTACAAACAACATATTTTATATAAACTCATTTTACTTAATTATTTATGCATTATTCTATTATATCATCTGATTTCTTATAAATTTTAGTATGATTTATAAAAGAAAATATTTTAAGGTTCATGACTATTTTTGATTAAATATTTTTCTTTAAACTTATAAGTCATGAATCCTATTATAATAAAACCTATGTAACTCACATGCATTTTTATGCTGACGTACCTATTTTTACACATGTTTCAGGTGCTGCTATGTGATGAATGTTGATACATGCTATACATAGGATGGACTCGTGCCTTAGTGACTTTAAAATTTGAAAGACAATATTTGTATTCATTTAATTTGTAATAAAACAATGAGTTCAATAATTCAATAAAACGAAATTATTTAATCCATGGTTGTGAAACAATGATTCTGTTACAACACTCCCTGACGTTTCCGCCACGTTTTGTTGTTTTACGTGGTCCGGATGTGACACTCTGACTGAGTCTCAAGTCAGAAAAGGTAAACTGACCCGCAAGGGTGATAAGAAGCAGTCGATCGATTCCGTTCAAGACCAGGGTAAGGGAAAGAAGAAAGGTGAGTCATCAAGGAGGTCGAGGAAGCGCAAGGCTTCCCAAAATTTTGCTGTCACCAATCAGAACGCTCAGAACCCACCAGCACAACCTCCTACAAAGAAACAGTATGCTGGTACCGCACCTCACTGCAATAGGTGCAATGGTCATCATGCGACCCAACAGGCTTGTAAACAGCGTACTACTAGATTCCCACCTGGTTTATGTTACAACTGCGGTTCAGGGGAACGCTGCTAGATTCCCACCTGGTTTATGTTACAACTGCGGTGAAATGGGTCATTTCCGTAACAATTGTCGGAGGCTTGTGAATCCGAATGCTAACGCATATGTGAATCCCACTCGTGGACGAGCGTACAATTTGAACGCAAACGAGGTGCGTGCTGACAACGAGGTTGTTAATGGTATGTTCCTTGTTAACTGTGACAACTGTGTTCTGTAACCAGTGTATAATGTAAAACAATGCCAGTTATCAATAAAACAATGTGTTTTGGTGTTATTATATGTGTAATTGTGTTTAATGATTTTACAATTTGATTCGATTCCGATTTCAAGCTTTAAATCACTTTCTGGAAGGTCATACGCAAACTGGTGCTTAAACGCAATCAGTTTAACGCGAAGTACACTCCGGAACTGTGACGTAAGCCAAACATACCCTAAATATCCTTTACATAACTTAGAAAATAAGTTTCGAAGGATTAGGTATGGCGAAAACATGTTTATTTGAACTAAAGAACTATTTACGACAAAACTGCGAAACGAACATTGGTGACCGCCCGGATAATATTTAAATCTCAAAAATATTCTGTTATGATTAAAATTTTATTTTAATCAGGTCCGTCTTGAAAAATAAATTAAAACGCCTAAAAACGTTATTTTTCAAGTTTAAGCGCGTACCGTGTGTTTCTGCGCGACACAGTGCTTCTACAGCAAAACGCAGATAACGCAGCCAGTCTTGGCAACTGAAATTTATTTCAGTAATATTTTGTCGAGTTTATTTTTATAGAAAAATAAAAATAATTTAGAACGCCATAAACTGGGATTTAAACGCTAGATAAAATACCCGGTACCCAATTAAACACCCGTTTTAGCCTACATATAGCATATTTATATAAAAACTTACACTTGGACCCCCTCCCCATACACATATACGGTTACAAAATATGTGAGGGACCCACCAATATTTTGCCAAGATTCCTCAAGATATATTTTGATGTTCCTTGATTTCTTTTGATTTCTTGGATTCTATTTTGATTTCATTGGATCCTAATTAGATTTTGCTTATAAATATCACCCTACTTCTTACACAACACTCCATCACTCCTTCTCTCTCCCTCACCCAAACCGTAACCCTCTCCCTCTCTCACCATTTTCATTTCTTCAATCTTGTTCATCACATTCAAACTCCATTTCTAGCCATTTTTAAGTTAGTATGAAGATCTAAAGGTGATTCCAAGGTGTTGTCAAGTGATTACAAGCTTCCTATCGTCAAAATCTCATCCTACAACCTACTTGAATCTTGAAGGTATAACACTTATGTTTAAATCATACTTTAGATTCTTGGTTGTTCTTGGTGGTTTGAAGTTGTCTTGAATCTTGGGATTTTCACTAAACTTGAAATCTAAAATGAAATGGGTCTTGAAACAAACAAAAATGGTGGTGATATATATGTATGTATAACCGTACATATATATGTGTGTGTATGAGTTTTGAGCTTAATTCTTGTTAAATACTTGTTTATGTTGTAACATGTTCTTAAATAATAGTTTAAATGCAAGTATTTGGTGATTTATGTATGTTATGTTAAATGATAAAGTACATCAGCAAATGACATGAATAAACCACATATTTTATGCATCTAAACCCATATGAAATGTTGAGGTTATGATATTATGCTTTAGACACTCGTACATGTAAATATATGTTGATTTAGAGCTCAAGAAGTAATAAAAAATGGTTGTATGACAAAACTGAATTTGAACAGATTATAAGCACTTAAAATGACCCTATTTGATGTATTAGAATGGCATGAAACTTTGACATAGGTTTGGTAGCTTTGCATGTTGTACATATAGCTTAAAAAGTGGTAAAATATGTGAAATTTGCATGATTTATGTGCTTTGTTTAAGACCTGCACTATCATGAGTATAACCATTATTTTATTCAGTAAATAACATGGGTTGTGTCAAAATTTCAAGTCGTTTCGGTTTGGGATGCTTCGGGTAACGTTTGATGCAAAACTATGCGGTAAAACGGTCAAAAATCGCCTTTTCGGAGCATTATTACAAAACTGTTTTAGATCAGTAACCAAACTGATATTTTTTCTATAAAAATAAGTATTTTAACTTATATTAATTTTACTTGGTGTTTGGTTGGTCATACGTGACTTCCGACACTCAAAAATGTTACCGAATCGCTAAAATAAGTGTTTTTCGACATAACTAGAATGGGTTGTTCATGAGTAGATTTTATGTGATACAATGTGCTATGTGTTTTACAATATGTGTATGATGATGTGATAATACTCGACAAGATTATTTGTTTTACGCTTGAGTACATATATACAAATACACCAATATAATAAAAAATAATAACTTTTCGAGAAAATCTCAAAGTTTAGTGAAAATTCTAAGTATCGGAGAAACTTCGGAATTTTTGAGGGTTTTTGATTATTAAATCAATCTCATTTAATTTAGGGTGAGTAAACAATTCATGGGATTGTGTTAACTTATAAAAACGCACCAAAAGGTGAGTACATAGTTCCCCTATTTTACTGTTTTCAATTGTTTTGGGGTGATTCATATGTATCAAAACGATTTCGATGTTTTAACGATGGTTTCAAAATGAGTAAGATGGTTTATACTAAACTAATAAAGATTTCGATAATGTGAACGAGCTTGTTGGTTGTAATTACATAACGAACGACATTCATTAATTTTGGCCGAACCGACCAGTATTAGGTTATGGTACCATAGGATCCGGCAAATCCCATTATCAGACCGTACCCATGGTTTTGTGTGGGTTAGGTGGGTAACGACTGAATCTGATGATTGTTAACTTACCCTTTGGAGGTTTGTTAATGCGAGAACGAGTTGAACGATGAACGAGTCACAAAGGTTTGAATGTTATTAGCGAGACGACCAAAAGTAGTTTTCATAATTAAAACGAGAATGATTTGAACGAGTGAACAATTTGAACGATTTAAACAAATGAACGACGATTTATAACAAGAACGAGTTAAACGATGTCACACAACGATGTTTACGACACTATATAAACCATACGAGTGTTATTACAAGAACAATTTATGATTTGGTTTACATAAACAATTGTTTTGGGTTAAGATTCATGGCTTCAAGATTTATAAATTTACGACCAATCTATTTTGACTTGGTTATTCATTTTACAATACAGACATTTTACAAAACAAGGTTGTACGAGTTATTTCAACGTGTAAACGAGCCATGAATATGACACCCTCACAAAACCTATGTACTCGCCAGCATTTCTTTGCTGACTTTGTTTTTAAATATGTTTCAGGTGAAGTTGCTTAGTGTTGATTGCAAATAGGATGCATGCTTACTTAGGACTGGACGAGGCCTTAGTGATTTAATAACGATGATAAACTATGTTTGACTTGCTTGTTTAACTTTAAGACAATGTTTAATATTGAATAAAACGAAACTCTTTGTATCCATGGTTTGAAACAATAATTTTGTTAGAACACTCCCCGACGTTTCCGCCACGATTTGTTGTTTTACGTGGTCGGGGTGTGACAGAAGAGTTGGTATCAGAGCCAATGGTTATAGGGAATTAGGTTATTAGTAAAATTTTGACCTAGACTATAACTTTCTAGGACCCCAATGCAAGTTTAATTGCATTTAGATTTAAAAAAAAACAAAATCCGAATTTTCTTTGAAAATTAATCATCCATTCTAGGATGATTGATTACTAGGTTTTGAACCCTCTATTGTAAGGTTTTGAATCCTTTCAGTTTGACTCATTTTGGCTTAGTGCCTCATGAGTTTACAAAATCTCGTCTAAGTTTGGGTCTAAATAATGTGAACACGTGCAAACTGGAAGAGTGAATGCCTGTACCCTGAGTTTTCTGTCTAAGGCTAGAGTGTTCGTACAAATCCACATAATCGGACCAATCACTCTTACCTGGGAACTCTTGGAGTGAGTGTTCACTTATAGGCGAGCATGTCTTCGCGATACATTATTTTTGACCTATTTACTTTGATTAGTCACTGCGTGTCGTTTGTTCGTTTGAGGTAACGAACAAACGATCGCCTTCCTTGTGTTTTGTTGTTGTTTTCAATACCTCTTTTGTTTTTCCAATTTTCAACCTCACCCGTTTCTCCTGTTTCCTTGTTAGACAATGCCTCCTTGACGCGATACTCAGACTTTTACCGCTAAAGAAATCGCAACCCTTGTCTCTCAGCAAATGGCTGCCATACTTCCAGGCGTTGTGACCCAAATCCATGAGCTGTACAACAACAAAAACAATAACAATGCACAATGTAATTTCAAGAGTTTCAATTCTGCTAAGCCGCTAAAGTTTTCTGGGTCACAAGGAGCAACTGCGCTCCTTTAATGGTTCGAGAGTATCGAGAGCACATTCAGGCATGTGCAATGTCCGAATGGGCAGAAGGTTGAATTTGCATCAAGTGTGTTTGAGAAGCGTGCTCTTACGTGGTGGAATGGAGTGATGCACGACAGGGGTGTCGAAGTTGCTACTGGTAAACCAGTAGTACTCGATTCTGTTATTCGTGATTGTCAGTTGAACATCGATAACCTTCTTTTTCCTATTTGCCTCACACCGATGCAACTTGGGAGTTTCGATATTATCGTGGAGATGGATTGGTTAACTAAACATCATGCTAAGGTGGTTTGTTTGAAAAGATCGTTCGTATTCCTCTTTCTTCTGGTGAAGTTCTAGAAGTTCGTGGTGAGAAACCATCAGTTGGTTTGAAACTCATGTCGTGTACTAAAGCTCAAAGTTATTTACGAAAAGGATATGTTGCATTCCTGGCACATGTCACCGAGGAGAAAGGCAAGAACAAGTGTATTCAAGATATTCCGATTGTACGAGATTATCCAGAGGTGTTTCCTGATGAACTGCCTGGTTTGCCTCTAGTTCGTCAAGTCGAATTTCATATTGATCTTGTACCCAATCCCAACCCGATTGCGAAAGCACTTTATCGTCTTGCGCCGTCTGAGATGCAAGAATTATCGAAACAGCTTCAAGAGTTATCTGACAAAGGATTCATCCGACCAAGTTATTCAACTTGGGGCGCTCCAGTCCTGTTTGTGAAAAAGAAAGATGGGTCTTTTCGAATGTATATCGATTATCGTGAGCTTAATAAGCTTACCATCAAGAATCGATATCTCCTACCACGAATTGATGATCTCTTTGATCAGCTGCAAGGTGCTACATGTTTTTCCAAGATCGATCTGCGTTCCGGGTATCATCAGCCTCGTGTTCTCGAAGAAAATATTCCCAAAACTTCTTTCCGCACGAGAGATGGACACTACGAGTTCACTGTCATGCCTTTTGGTTTGACGAATGCCCCAGCTGTTTTTATGGACTTAATGAATAGGGTTTGTAAACCTTATTTAGACAAGTTCATCATTGTGTTCATTGACGACATGCTCATTTATTTGAAGTCTCGAGCCGATCACGAACAACACCTTCGTTTGACACTGGAACTCCTAAAGAAGGAACAACTTTTTGCTAAATTCTCCAAGTGTGAATTCTGGCTTAAAGAAGTTCAATTCTTAGGTCATATTGTTAACGAGCAGGGTATTCATGTGGATCCTTCCAAAACTGCTGCAATCAAGGATTGGAATACACCTACGACACCCACAGAAGTTCGTTCTTTTCTTGGTCTTGCTGGATACTATCGACGATTTATTTTGAGCTTCTCGAAAATCGCGGTTCCACTCACTGCTTTGACTCAGAAGAATAAGCCTTTTGAGTGGGGACCCAAACAAGAAGAAGCTTTCCAGACCTTGAAACGAAAACTATGTGATGCTCCTATTTTATCTTTGCCCGATGGAAACGATGATTTCGTTGTCTATTGTGACGCGTCGAATCTAGGCCTTGGTTGTGTTCTTATGCAACGAGGTAAAGTTATAGCATATGCGTCTAGAGAATTGAAAATCCACGAGAAGAACTACACCACTCATGATCTTGAGTTGGGTGCCCTGGTTTTTGCACTCAAAATCTGGAGACACTATCTCTATGGCACGAAGTGTGTGGTTTTCACAGACCACAAAAGTCTCCAACACATTCTCAATCAGAAGGAGCTGAACATGAGGCAAGGACGCTGGGTTGAACTCCTAAATGATTACGATTGTGAAATTCGTTACCATCCTGGTAAGGCGAATGTCATAGCCGATGCGCTAAGTCGAAAGGAACGAGTCAAGCTTAATTTTGTTTGCACTCTATCTGATATTCAAACCCGCTTCTCTCAAGCACAACGATCTTGTGTAAACAAAGGCTTATTGAAATATGAGCTACCACTTCAACTTGAGCTTAAACTCGAAACAAAAGACGTTGGTTTACTTTATTTCAAGGATCGATTGTGGATTCCGAAACAAGACAATCTACGCACTTTAGTGATGGACGAATCTCACAAGTCTCGATATTCTATCCATCCTGGTGCTGACAAAATGTACAAGGATCTTCGTGCTCAGTACTGGTGGCCTGGTATGAAAAAGGATGTTGCCTTGTATGTATCAAAATGCCTAACTTGTCTCAAAGTTAAGGCTGAACACCAACGGCCATCTGGTTTGCTTGTACAACCAGAGATACCAGTATGGAAGTGGGAGAACATTGGAATGGATCTCATCACTAAGTTACCGCGCACATCTAGAGGTCACGATGCTATTTGGGTTGTTATGGATCGATTAACGAAGTCAGCTCATTTTATACCAATTCGCGAGGATCTATCTGCTGATAAACTTGCAAAGATTTATGTTGATGAGATTGTGTCTAGACACGGTGTTCCTTTGGATATCATATCTGATCGTGATGCTCGATTTTCATCTCACTTTTGGATAACCATGCAATCTGCTTTGGGAAATCAACTAAATCTAAGCACTGCTTATCATCCCCAAACAGATGGACAATCCGAGAGAACGATACAAACATTGGAGGATATGCTTAGAGCATGCGTGATAGATTTTGGTGGTAATTGGGATTCTCATCTTCCTTGATCGAATTCTCTTACAATAACAGTTATCATGCTAGCATTAATATGGCACCGTTCCTGATCTTCATATTCCACTCGATGAAATGCAAGTTGATGAAACAATGCACTTTGTCGAGAAAACTGTGGAGATAATGGACCGTGCAGTCAAACAATTGAAGAACAAGCGAATTCGATTGGTCAAGGTTTGCTGGGAGTCCAAACGTGACACAGAGTTTACTTGGGAGCGTGAGGACCAAATGAAAGCGAAATATCCACATTTGTTTTCACAAGTTTCCTATAGTTAAAATTTCGGGACAAAATTTCCTAAAGTAGGGGAGACTGTGACAACTATGATCTGTAAACGATGTACGATGTAAAACAATGTAAATTATCAATAAAACGATGTGTTTTGGTGTTAATATGTATGTATTTGCGTTTAATGATTTTACGATTTGATTCGAGTTCGATTTCAAGCTTTGAAGTGCTTTCTGGAAGGTTGTACGCAAACTGATGAGTAAACGTAATCAGTTTAACGCGATAAACACTCCGGAATTGTCACACCCGCAAAATACCACATGCAGGAAAATCCGTGAGGTGTGTGATGTACCCGGATCCAGCCACCAATCACATTGAACTCATAATATTAATTCAAATAAAACTTTCATTTATTAAAATATTCGTTACAAAGCATTGTTTACATTTCAGCGGAAGCATACAACATTAATTAAGAGTTTCATAACCCAAGTGTATAAAAGCCTTCAGACGTGTCTCATGATTCCATGCAAGTCGACCCATGACCACTCCAGCATCCCAGACAGCAAGTCACAATGATATAAACCTATAGACCTGCAAGTATGCAGACAAGTGTATCAGACAACGTTGGTGAGTTCAAAGTTTGTTAGCGCGTTTATTTACCAGATATGAGTTTAAAACATTTCAGAGATTTGATGTTATTAATAGCTCGATTACCGCAGATGGCTCCAGATTATTTTCTCTTCGCCAATGCTCTATCAAACATTGGTCAAGTGGTTAAGGTAATTAGTTCACGACCATCCTCCCCGGTACGGTGTGAGGGTGGCAAACCTAATAGCGCTATCAACTAATAACCCCGTTGCCTCTCCGGCAACCAGTTCGGTATATGATGGGACTTAATGAAAGATATGAGTGTATTAACCAACATCCCAGGTTTAACATTCCAGTCAAACCCATTTACCTGACATTCCTCCTCGGAACGTTTACCAGATGTCCCTCCCCGGGACGCATGCTTGAAAAAGAGCAGTGAACTCACCTTAGATTTGCTCGGTATGTTACGTTACATTACCCGTTCCCAGTTGGCCAACCAAACCCTACCGTGGTTACAAAGAATAGTCAGTTTCGTAAACACATATCCAATTCACGTATTCAATAAGTCACACGTAGTACCATTGTTATATAACACATAGCAAGCATTTAGATTTCATGTACGTCTATAACGCAGTTCATGTTCCCAACAATGGTTACCGATAACATCAGTTTTCACAATCAATCAAGTATACAGTTTACATTTATCACAAGATCACCTCATATTGCATATCTAGTATTCAGTTATCAGGATGACGTTTAACAAATGGATTGACTACCCCTACGAGTCAGGTCAAGAACCTCACCACTAGATAACATTACTATCATGCCTTAAAACAGAAAATCACAACACATATGCCAAAAGCATAAACACTACTGATCTACTGTTCTAACCATGCACCATCTCGACGAACTATCACCTGCGATGAACTATGCATTCTTCGTCGAGACCAGGTTGTGATGAAACATTAGTCCTTCATCGAGGCAAACAGTGACGAAACACCAGTCCTCCGTTGAGACCAACAGTGACGAAACACCAGTCCTTCATCGAGACCAAATATGACGAAACATCATCAATATTCATCAAGGCCAGTTAACAGATCCTTGGCCACATAACATCAGTTTCGCAAGTTTCTTTCATTAGTCCATGATCTCTCGCAAACATAATTATTTACAGTTTCGTTTTCAATCTAAATCAAACAGTGCAATTAGTTCAGAAATCAATCACCTTCAACAAACCCTAATTACCATTTATATGATCAATATAATCCAATCAATACTAACAAATCTCAACAGTCGAAGCATTAATATGATCAATATCACAAAATCATCCAATTAATCCATGCCTAGCATTTGGATCCAAGTTTCGTATAAGCAAACCTAGGCTTCGGTACCATTGTAAACCACTACACCCTAATCATCGACCAACATCGAAATACATCTCGACTAGATCTAACAGTTTGTCACCAACACAAAACTAGCAAATCATGTCCTCATATTAATCACGTTTTCGTGCGATAAAACATATTACCATCATACAAATCCTCAACGAATATAAACACCTCTAGTAAATAAAACAATAATAAGGACTAACCGAAAAGATGTGTATGCCCGATGAAGGAAGATCACGTTACAAGAAGAAGAGGGCTTGCCAAGAATGAGGCTGCCGTCGAGCCAAGAGAGGGGAAAGAGAGATTAGGGTTTTTAAGTTAATGATCATCGGTTACGAGGAGTTATACAAACCACGTGACAGTCAGGCCCAACCTGGGCCATGAAAAATCCTGGGCTGAGGCCCTTTTTGGCGAAAGACCCCACTCAACGAAATACCAAGTTTCGTCAACACGTGCATGGCGAAAGTCTATTGACGACAAAGAACCATAAGGACCATCATTCTTTGTCGTTTACAGTGAAGGTCCAAATCATTTTAATCATTAGCCATTAGTCATACACATTGAACATTAAACAACCACATTTAAACATTCAAGCATTAGGATACTCTAATCCTTCAGATGAACTATACAAGATACCACCTACAACAAATTGTAAAAACCGGATTGCGAAACAAGTGATTCGTAGAGAAAGGGCCTTGATATTTTGGGTTGTCACATCATCCCCAACTTGAAAGAAATTTCATCCCGAAATTTGATAAGTAACACAAAATGACAAAGTGTTAGATTAGGATGAATGTGGATTTTCCTCGGGTGCCACATCATCCCCAACTTGAAAGGGAATTTTGTCCTGAAATTTGGCAATGACATCAGGAGTTGCTTCAACCGTCTGAACAATCAAGGATACTAGAGCTTCGTCTGATCTTTGCGTTCCCACGTGAACTCCAGTCCACGTCTTGAGTTCTAACAAACTTTCGCCATTGGAAATTCGACTGTGTTAACGATCCTTGACTTCCTAGTCTATGTTTTTTTATAGGTTCTTGGACAACTGCAACTTGTCGATAACCTTAGGCTCGAATAAGGGTATCACAAGTGTTCCATCAACAAACACTTCTTTAGGTTCGAGACATAAATGATATCGTGAACGTTACCTAATCCGTCGGGCAAGTCGAGTTTGTAAGCCATATCGTAAATTCATCTTGCCACACTTCCCAAAGCACACCGCACCTTCTTAGGGTGAGATTTCCAATCATGACACGTTTGCCTGCAGTGAACTATCAGTGTTACCTAAGCTTATTAACTTCCCTGGCGGTCACGCGTTGCCGCCAAACGATTCCCGACCTTAACAGTCTTCCCATAGGTTTCAAATACAAGTCCTGGACCTTTGACTAGGTTGTCTCCCACCTTAGTCCAACAAGGAGATCGGCATTTTCGTCCATACAATGCCTCAAACAGAGCTGTCTGATAACTAGAATGGTAACTGCTGCAGTAGAACTTAACCAAAGGTAAGTATCCTTCCAATTCTTACTAAAGTCGATCACACACGTGCTCGCAGCATGTCCTTGAGTGTCTGGATGGTTCGTTTACTCTGACCATCTGTCCTATGGTGACAAGTAATGCTCATGTCTAGACGTGAGCCAAGGGTGTTGTGTATTGCCTGTCATGAATCAGGTATAGATCAAAATCAGAGGTAACAGGAGTTGGCACCCCGTGCCTAGAAACCGCCCTTCACAGGTAATTACTCACAGGATACGAAGACTTGTCAATTTTCCATGGTTGCAAGAAAGTGTACTGGTTACATGAGGCAATCAACGATCACTCAGGTGATACTGTTTCCGTTTGCTGACCCGAACCAGAGAGTTTTCTGATATTCCACCTTGACTTTCGCACAAGTAAAACATCGTTCACATGCATTGCTATGTGGGTCTTCATGCCCGGTCATTAGTACAAGATTTATAAATCCTAATATCTCCCATCCATACGCAGACGACTAGAATATCGAGGCGGGTGTGCTTTGCTCAACACAAGTTCCCTACGATTGCCGTATAGTGGGATCCATATTCGTTCCATGAAGTAGCGAATATCGTCCGTCTTGCCAAAAGTTGCTCTTCCATGCCCCGCATGGACCCAACTTGAAAATTTCTTCCTTCAATGCTTCGGGTTGAAAAGGGCGAATCTGATCGGGTAGGCTAGAGTCAATGGTGAGCTGCAACCTCATACGTGTTTAGGTTCCGTAGTCGAAGTCATTCAAAGGTTCCATCCAGCGATGCCATCACACGTTTAGCCCTTTTCAAAACCAGGGCACACGGGAGGCTCTTGTGATCGATCTAAGTAGTACATTTGGTATCGTCCAAGTAATGCCTCCAATTTAAATCCAAGACTATGGCTTCCACCGCAGATTGTGACTCGTACAATTCTTCTTGTAAGTCTACTAAGTAAGCTATCACCTTCTCGTGTTGCATCGGCGTGTAACTGGGACTCTGATTCGAACCATCATGGTATACCACTAAATCACCCGTACCCCCAGGTAAAGACGATGCTCAGTGCATTGATGAGTTGGGTCTCCAAAAGCTGAAAAGATGCCCTCCTGTTCTGTCACTCACGAATACACAACACCCTGCTGTGCTAAAGAGATTAAAGCTTCTCGATCTTCAAAAATCCTGCGATGAATCTGCGATAGTATCTAGCGAGGCCAAGTAATTTTTATATCCCCGAAGGACTCCTTGGTGCCGACCAATTCTGATGAAATGGACCTTAGCAAGATCCACGTGTATCCCTACTTCGTTAACTACATGACCAAGAAAAATGTACCCTTCGATTCCAGAAGTTACACTTAACAAGACTTCGCATGGAGTGGCTCCTCCCTTAGGAGCTCTAAGATAAGATACAAATACCGCCCATGGTGTTCCTTTCTCTTGGAAATGATTTAAAACGGCATCAAAAACACGGTCGATTCATGTGATCCGTAAAGCTGCTGGTGTGTTGATTACCCCAAAGGTCATGGAATACAAAGTCATATGGCCGTGTTGTGTTTGATATGCCGCTTTAGGAACATTCTCCCCTTGGGCTTCCATCTGATGATAGTTTGTTCGTTAGTTAACCCTTGAATAGAAGTTCGACCCTCGCAACAGGTCAAAAGGTTGTCAATACATGGTCGAGACAAACGGTTCTTGACTGTCACCTTGATGAGTTTTTGATAACCAGTACACATGTCCAATGATAAGGCTTATCTTCACGGATATAATCGGGCCTCCCCAGAGCGAAAACTAGGTCCGACAAAACTCCTGTCCCAAAGTTCCTGTAGTTGATTTGACAGTTCTTGCAACCCTCCTGGTGCAAGACGGTAAGGAGTACGAAGAATCAAGGCTGCCTCTGGCTTGATATCCAACTGAGAGTCATCTAACAGTTGTGGAAGTAAACCTGAAGGTTCCTCGAGTAGCACACCGAAAGGAATCATGAACAATTGGTGGATCCTTGATCCTCTCTTTCTCATTCTTAACGTCATTAACGGTTGTTAACGTAGCAGGGTAATCTCTCCGTAGACACTTCTGGGCCTTCATTGCTGAAATGGTGCTAACCTTTACACCACTCTGACACCTTAGGTCAGACGACGATTCTCCACTAGGGAGAGGGATACGCAAAATTCCCTCCTCACCGAGTGTGTCTGCGCGATATCTGGATAACCAATCGATACTAACTACTGCGTCGAAACCATCAAAGATAGAAGAAGGAAGGTCGGTGTCGAACACTTGTCCCACAAGGTCGAGTTTGCATCCCAACGAACATATGAGGTTTCAATTGACTTGCCATCAGCGATTCCACCACGGGTTCGGTTTCAAGAAGCATCATGGTTAAACAGAACAGAGACGAAGCGATTAGTTACCAAGAACGTACAGAACACCATGTTGTTATCATCCTGGAGTCGCCCACGCTAATCCTAAATGCCCTTCCATGAGTCTCATTTCCGGTGTTGCTGTTTTCGTTACAAGAATTTCCAGTACTACCATCGTTCCCTTGGTTGTTGTCGTCTTATTTTAACAACGACCAATCCATGTTGTAGGCTCCTTCATTTCCATACTGTAGGCCATGATTACGAGTGCCTTGATGTCGTCGTGACTGTTGCCTCTAATTTCATTGCTTGTAATGGAGTCCTATGATCTTTCACCAACAGGGTCCATCTTTTCTAATTCCGTGTCACGTCCTAAGGTGCTACTCACTATGCTGGCAGTTACACATTCCACCGTATAGTCAATTGTCATTGCTTATGTCCCAATTGATGCATAAGAGTTGACTCTCATAAGTCGCTTAGGATTTGATCGAAGTCAATTTGCCGAAGTTCGTTGCCTGTAATCAGGGTCGTCCTACTACTGAGGTCGGTGAGATACTACGCTCATCCTCTTGCCCCTTGATCTTGCAAGTTGATCAAGTAGTACACAGTATGTTGCTAGGGTATTGCAGAAGTGATCGCACTTCGGGATCTAAGACGTCAATACATTGCGTTCCAGCAAACGAAGAGGAGTGAGAAAGGTATAGGCCAATCATTTGACGCTGTGACATTCAACTCAGGGACGTTCATGCTAGCACCTAACATTCTACACAGTTCACTAGACATTCAGATGAGTGCTCAGGTGATACTCGATAGCATCAAGATTCATAAGGATTCAGAGAGGAGTGAAAAGATCACGTTCGAGTAGGAGACAATCACTGCTATGACCCCTATAGGTTTGTTACATTCCTCACTGCTCGAATAACGAAACAGAACCCTGTTTTCACTTGTTAATCCTCACTGGGACTCGTATGCACCCCACATTATTATTATATGTGCACCCATAATAATATTGCGATTTGCATGCTCATCTCAGTTCCTCCTAACTCATGTCAAATGGTTCCTCAAACTCGAGTGCCAAACAGAGGTTATCAAAATGATAAGATCACAAGAATCTAAGGACTACAACACACCAACTATAGTGACGAGTGTGTGTTCGTATGCTACATCATAAACAAGTGTACACTAGCCATGCAATGTACACAACAGATGAAAGAGATGAACCTTGCAATCTGGAGCTGAGTGCCATGGTCGTATTCTCGTTTTCAGAACTGTTCGGTTATAGTCTGGTTTTATAAAAATGTTTTTAAAACCAAGTTCACTATAACCAGTGGCTCTAATACCAAACTTTCACACCCCCAAAATAGCACATGCAGGAAACTTCGCGAGGCGTGTGATGTACCAGGATCCAGCCACCAATCACATTGAACTCATAACATTAATTCAAATAAAACTTTCATTTATTAAAATATTCGTTATAAAGCATTGTTTACATTTCAGCGGAAGCATACAACATTAATTAAGAGTTTCATAACCCAAGTGTATAAAAGCCTTCAGACGTGTCTCATGATTCCATGCAAGTCCCCTGACCACTCCAGCATCCCAGACAGCAAGTCCCAATGATATAAACCTATAGACCTGAAAGCATGCAGACAAGTGTATCAGACAACGCTGGTGAGTTCAAAGTTTGTTAACGCGTTTAGTTACCATATATGAGTTTAAAACATTTCAGAGATTTGATGTTGTTAATAACTCGATTGCCGCAGATGGCTCCAGATTATTTGCCCTTCCCCAATTCTCTATCAAACATTGGTCAAGAGGTTAAGGTAATTAGTTCACGACCGTCCTCCCCGGTACGGTGTGAGGGTGCCAAACCTAATAGCGCTATCAACTAATAACCCCGTTGCCTCCCCGACAACCAGTTCGGTATATGATGGGACTTAATGATAGATATGAGTGTATTAACCAAAATCCCAGGTTTATATTTCCAGTCAAACCCATTTACCTGACATTCCTCCCTGGAACGTTTACCAGATGTCCCTCCCCGGGATGCATGTTTGAAAAAGAGCAGTGAACTCACCTTGGATTTGCTCGGTTTGTTACGTTACATTACCCGTTCCCAGTTGGCCAACCAAACCCTACCGTGGTTACCAAGAATAGTCAGTTTCGTAAACACATATCCAATTCACGTATTCAAAAATTCACACGTAGTACCATTGTCATATAACACATAGCAAGCATTTAGATTTCATGCACGTCTATAACGTAGTTCATGTTCCCAACAATGGTTACCGATAACATCAGTTTTCACAATCAATCAAGTATACAGTTTACATTTATCACAAGATCACCTCATATTGCATATCTAGTATTCAGTTATCAGGATGACATTTAAAACAGAAAATCACAACACATGTGCCAAAAGCATAAACACTACTGATCTATTGTTCTAACCATGTACCATCTCGACAAACTATCACCTGCGATGAACTATGCATTCTTCGTCGAGATCAGGTTGTGACGAAACATCAGTCCTTCGTCGAGGCTAACAGTGACGAAACACCAGTCCTTCGTCGAGACCAACAGTGACGAAACACCAGTCCTTCGTCGAGACCAAATATGACGAAACATCATCAATATTCGTCGAGGTCAGTTAACAAATCCTTGGCCACATAACATCAGTTACACAAGTTTCATTCATTAGTCCTTGATCTCTCGCAAACATAATTATTGACAGTTTCGTTTTTAATCTAAATCAAATAGTGCAATTAGTTCAGAAATCAATCACCTTCAACAAACCCTAATTACCATTCATATGATCAATATAATCCAATCAATACTAACAGATCTCAACACTCGAAGCATTCATATGATCAATATCACAAAATATCAAATTAATCCTTGCCTAGCATTTGGATCCAAGTTTCGTATAAGCAAACCTAGGCTTCGATATCATTGTAAACCACTACACCCTAATCATCGACCAACATCGGCATACATCTTGACTAGATCTAACAGTTTGTCACCAACACAAAACTAGCAAATCATGTCCTCATATTAATCACGTTTTCATGCGACAAAACATATTACCATCATACAAATCCTCAACGAATATAAACACCTCTAGTAAATAAAACAATAATAAGGACTAACCGAAAAGATGTGTATGCCCGATGAAGGAAGATCACGTTACAAGAAGAAGAGGGCTTTGCCAAGAATGAGGCTGCCTTCCAGCCAAGAGAGGGGAAAGAGAGATTAGGGTTTTTAAGTTTATGATCGTCAGTTACGAGGAGTTATACAAACCATGTGACAGTCAGGCCCAACATAGGCCGGTAATAATCCTGTGCCGAGGCCCTTTTTGGCGAAAGACACCTCTCGACGAAATAACAAGTTTCGTCAACACGTGCATGGCGAAAGTCTATTGACGACGAAGAACCAGAAGGACCATCATTCTTCGTCGATTACGACGAAGTTCCAAAATATTTTAATCATTAGCTATTAATCATACACATTGAACATTAAACAACCACATTTAAACATTCAAGCATTAGGATACTCTAATCCTTCAGATGAACTATACAAGACACCACATATAACAAATTGTAAAAACCGGATTGCGAAACAAGTGATTCGTAGAGAAAGGGCCTTCAGATTTCGGGTTGTCACAAGAATAGTGACATAGGCTTAGCATACCTTAAATAACCTTTACATAACTTAGAAATAAGTTTTGGAGGGTTTGGTGTGTCGAAAACAAGTTTATTCGATCGCAGGGACTATTTGTGTCAAACTGTGAAACTATGCCGATTTGTATGGTAACAAACATTCCGCTACTTTATCATAAGCTAAACATACCTTAAATATCCTTTACATATCTTAGAAATAGCCTTTGAGGGGTTTGGTACGCGAAAATAAACTTATTTGATCAACAGGGACTAAAAGCGTCAAAAAGTGCATAAGTTTGCATTTACGCTCATTTCTTACGTTCTGAACATATCCGGACATACAAAAATTTTTTTAATCATTAAAATATTTTATTTTAGTGATTGGAATGAAAAAATACCATTCGTCGTGTAATTTGGATCGTTTTTGCGTCCGTTCGAGTTTTCATCGTAATTAACCGAATAACGCAACCGTACGACCAAACGAACCAACATCCGCGATGTTTTCAACCATATTTTAAGTTCCCTATACTTTAACTTCATTTTAGATCCTTGAAATGGGGTTAACGGGGCTTAACCTTGCTGAAAATCAAGTTTTAAGCATGCAGGGACCTGTTCTGCCAATTTGGGAAACTTAGAACTGAGCTCCCCCGCGCCACGCGCCAAGCATAGGGTAACCTGGCACACCACACTACAGGGATCAAAACTCAATAGCTTATTTTCAGCATTCAGCTTGATTTCCAGGGTTAATTATGCAAAATTCTCAATACTTGAAGCTGGTTTTGGATCCCCATTGTATTTAAATACCATGTTCTACAATGTATGGTTAGGATTGATCCTTCTAAACACTTGGAATGATCTTGATGATCCAATCTTCCTATAAATAGCAATGGGTTCTTCATTCATTCTTCACACTTGATCTCATTTCTGCTCTAAGTTGAAGCTCTCCCTTGTGAAGCTTCATACCTGAGTATTTTGAGATCAAATCTTCATTGCTTGAAACTTTTGTAAATTTCTTTCATGCTTGGTTATGCTTTTCAAGCATGTAAGTCAAACAGTGTTTGACTTTCTACTTTGACCACGAATTGTTCAACACAAAGTTCGTTTGAACTTTGCAACGTCAGCGTAATCACGATGGTTATAGTTCCTTGTGACTATACCTACTGATTACCACGTTGATTTGTCGAAGTGACGAGTCAAAGTTTCGGTCAAAATACGTGTTTATGCGTATTTTGAGACGAAACTATCTTCGGGTATCAAAGCACTTGGTTTTGATATCAATACTTGTTTTCTTACTTAGTTAAACATGTTTTAACATGTTTAACTCATCACTTTTAGTCTAGTGCTTGTATAGGGTCGTAAGTCAAGCGGTCTTGACAACCGCTTAGACTTTTGAACCCAACCCGTTTGGTCGATCATTAGGATCTGACCAAGCATATATTGTGACCATAGTTGTATAGGGAATAACCTTCCGAGGTTATACCTTATGGTCACTTAGTATAATTAGTTGTATGATAGGTAGTTTATATGCCTTAGGAAAATGACCAAAATGCCCTTTTCATGCATAATTTGATTTTAAGCATATGTAACTTAACTTTTGCCATTAAAACTGATTATGCAACATATTTAAACATGTTAGGGCATATATTACTTGTCATAGGACTAGTTAGGCGTCTCGAACTCGCGTTTGCGCGAACGACGCGTTAAAGTAGCATAAGTTACCTTAATGGGTCGTACGGGTCGAAAGCACTTAGGATAGGTTCCGATTTAGAATGTAGGCTTTGTTAAACCATATCACATGAGTTCCAATAATCATTTGGTTTACAATACCTCATTCTACCCGATCTTCCATTTTAGGTGTCGATTTATTAACTAGCGATCCGATTACTAGGTGCTACTTGAATTCCTTAGTTTACTCGAGCTTTGCTAGTTCATTTAATCAAGGATACTTTGCACTTCGATGTGAGTACATAGTTCCCCTATTTTACTATTTTCAATTGTTTTGGGGTGATTCATATGTGTTAAACGATTTCGATATTTGAACGATGATTTCAAAAACAAATACTATGGTTTATATTAAACAATAACGATTTCGATAAATGTGAACGAACTTGTTGGACGTATTTACATAACGAATGACATTCATTAGCTTTGGCCAAGCCGACCAGTATTAGGTTATGGTACCATAGGATCTGACAAATCCCGTTATTGGACTGCACCCATGGTTATGTATGGGGGTTATATGGGTAACGACTGAACCTGTTAATTGTTAACTTACCCTTTGGTGGTTTGTTTATACGAGTTGAACGATGGACGAGTTACGAATGTTTGAATGCATTCCACGAGATGACCAAAAGTAGTTTTCACAATTAAAACGAGAACAATTTGAACGATTGAACGATATTGAAACGATTGAACGATTTAAATGATTTGAACGAGTTAAACGAATTGAACAAATGATTGGTTTTTGGTTAGTGTTTAGATAACGGGACGGGTGTAACATGATAAAAGCATGGTAGATACGCTGCTGGTACTTCTTATATATAAGTGCTTTTATCATATTACATTCCGTGTCGTTATTTAGTTCACTTGGATTGAAAGATTTCAAACGATACACACAACAATGTTTAATAATTATATAAACCATACGAGTTTTATTACAAGAATGATTTACGATTTGGTTTACATAAACAAATGTTTTGGGTTAAGATTCATGGCATCGAGGTTTCATAAACTATAACCAATATGTTTTGAGTTGGTTAATCATATTGCAATACCAAACACTTTTCAAACAAGGTTTTCAACTATCAACTTTTGTAGTCTAACGAGGTATTGCAACATGTAAACGAGCCATGAATCCGATACTCTTACAAAACCTATGTACTCGCCGGCATTTCTTTGCTGACTTTATTTTTACATATGTTTCAGGTGGTGTTGAATGATGTTGATCGCGATTAGGATGCATGCTCACTTAGGACTGGACGAGGCCTTAGTGACTTAATAACAATAATAGTCAAGATGTTAACTTGTTTGTTTTAACTTTAAGACAATGTAAATGATTTATAACTAAATAAAACGAAAGTTTTTGAATCCATGGTTGTGAAACAATAATTCTGTCGCTCCACTCCCCGACGTTTCCGCCACGGTTTCGTTGTTTTACACGGTCGGGGTGTGACAGTATGTTTAACTTATGGTCATGTTCCGGAGTGTACGTTACTATACGAATCAGCAGACTTTCGCAGTTTGATGCAAATAGTCCCTGTGAACGAATAAACTTGTTTTTGCCATACCAAACCCTTGAAAACTTATTTTTAAGTTATGTAAAGGTTATTTAAGGTATGTTAAGCATATGTTTCTATTCCGGAGTGTTTGTTGCGTTAAACCGATTATGTTTATGCATCAGTTTTGCGTATAACTTTCCAAATAGCGTTTAAGAGTTTGAAATCGAACGAGAATTGATATGTGAAATTGTTACACAAAATTTTACAAATCTCGAGAATGAAACACAAAGTTTAATTGGATTTGTAATTGTTTGATGGTCGTAGAGGCACAAATGTTACAGATTCGGATTACGAGTTATGACTAAAAGACGATAAAATTTCGCAAATAGAATTTGTGACAATTATGTTCAACCATTTCGAGGTTGAACGTGTTGAATAGAGAATAAAGTTTGATTGTTCATAAGTGATAGATTTCATACGAACAAGTCAAATAGGTCAAATAAAGTATAATGCTTGATAGTATAAGTAAGCGCAACCCGAATAATGGAAGCGCGAAATATTAATGAACTTGTGTAATGGGTCGTGAACGAATATAAGAGAAAAAGGCAAACCAGATAATGGGTTGCAAAGAAATATAGGCGTGAACCGGATAACGGTAAAAGTGAAACATACCGACGCGTAGAGGACATGAGAAGTCATAGAGTCGGAAGAATAGTCCAAAAGAAAATAATGGTAGTCATGAACTACAGTTGAAGATAATGAATTTTAACATGAAAATAAACGAATTACAAACATAAAAAGGGTGCTTTGACACCAAAAATATATTTTAAAATGATATAAGTAAAGGGATGATCTAGGGGATTACCATAACCTTCAGGTTATAAATAGTGTAAATGTCTACGGGACCAAAATAACACTCGGGTCACGAACAAAAGAAATGATGTGATGCTATCACGTTCAAGTAAAACTAATAAAGGTAAATGGGTACAAAACAAAAATGACGGCCCATGAGGTCTTATGTGACACCCTGACCGGAGGCGGAAAAGTCAAGGGCATCACGAAACATGGCAGAATGCATTTGAGCACATGATGATTAAATTAAGTTGAAATATAGTTTAGATTCAATTAAAGAGATTGCATTCACATCCGAGTAAATAAGAGTACATAAAAAAAATACATCATAACAAATTGTTTCACAAATGATAGATTCGGATTTAATCTAAGGCATAAATCTTGATCAATCCTATATGAAATAGTCTTGCAAATCATGGCATCAAACATTGTCACCTGAAACATATGTTAGAAAAATATTGGGTCAACAAACGGTTGAGTGAATTCATAGGTTTTGTTAGGCAAAAATAACAATGTGATATGAAAATGGTTTAACACTGTGGCATGTGATATGTCTTTAAGCAAAAGAGTAATACAAGTAGTCACTTGGTGGTACATTCAAACCTTCGTTATGACGTAACACGGGTCTATCACCACACTTCCAAAAGGTTTCACATGAGTACCAACAACAACAATTGCAACAAATAGTTTGGGAAGTGAGATGGGGCGGCACACCTATAGCGCTATAATATAACCGCTGGGCTTTTGCTTGTTAATGAACGTAATCGCGTTAAAGCAACAACAACAAGTATTAAGCAAATGCAAGGACAATCGGGGAACCACAAATAGCAAGTAAGTTTGTATCACATCGTATCATATGTTTCATCCCAAAAATAATTGTAAAAAGGGACTATGAACTCACATTGATTTCGGGTAAGTCCAAACACGTATGCAAATGTGAGAGTTCTTGGAAATAAGATTCCACGTCACTCTAATTGATTGAACATGCAACAATATGGAATATGTATCAACAATAATGTTTAATCGAATAAGCGGAAATCCTAAATCTCTAGGATTCGGTAGGGTTTTGTCTAAATGGTAACTATGTGGTTTGGAAAACCTAACAAGAGGACTTGGAAAATGAATATGATATAAAGGAATTATTTATGAAAAATATTTATTTAACATAAATAATATAATTGAAAAAATATATAATTGATTTAATATAACATTTTGTAATAATAAATCAAATATAATTAACTAGTATAATTAAATAACATAGTTAAATAATTGATTATAACCAAAATATATTACAAGTGATATAATTAATTTATAAAAATTATAAATTAATTTAGATGGTTTAAAATATATATTATTTGATAAATGAAAAATATTTTGTTTAAAAGAATTAATATGATAATTACATACCTAATTATCAAAATAATTATATTAAATCTGAATAATTAAAAATAATGTTTTTAATTATTGAAATTGAATATCACTGATTTAAAATAATTATTATGGCCTTGGAATCATTTTAAATAAATTAAATGAATTAAAATGGTTAAAATAATAATAAATAAGTTTATATAAGTTTAATTATCTAAATAATTAAATATAATAAAAATTCAGATTCTAAATTTATATAAACTCAGTAATATGTCTATTTTGTCATAAAAATAATTTTGGATAAAATTTATATAGTTATATAATTTAAATACATTAAATTAAACTATATTTTTAAGTATAAATATTGATTTATTTATATAAATATCAAAATTATATAAAATATCAGTAACAATATTATTTTTGTAAACTTTAACACTTAAAATAATTAATCTGAAAATTTCAGTATTTATTTCTTAAAAATTGATTTATTATGAATTATATATGTATTAAACTGTTTTAATATAAAATAAATAGTTTTATAAATAATATAACAGTTTTTGTATTTTTATAAAATGTAGTAATGAGTATTAATGAAATAAAAATTATTGCAATTGTTAAAATAATAAAAATAAACAATTAAAAAAGAAATGCAGACCCTTGGGTTCGAACCCGGGTCTGTACTGAGACAAACACACACACAACCACTAGGCTAGCCAGGTGGTTTGTGTTTAAATTTAGTTTAAATAAAATATATATTGAAATCGAAATCGGTCATCTTCCCCAAATATTCAGACCAAGTCAACAGAAAAGTCAAAACTTTGAAATTCTACGGGGAAACTATGTTATATCAAAATTAACTTTAAGGAAACATTTTACAAGTATAACTGAATTAATTGGACAAATAAAAACTAACCGGTATTGATTAAAATGATGAATCGGCTATTCTCCGGCGACTGTAACTCCGGCGACTGTTGCAGGTTTAATTCCGACGAATTTCGATGTTTTTGTTAATTGTGAGAGGTGTGGTGATCTAAGGAACTTATATACTGGTTCAATTCGATCTCAGATCCAACATTTCATAGTGGAATCGATCCACTTTAAATTGTTTATAAAAAGTTCGAATTACAGAAGTTTGGCACGAAAATGTGTCGAATAAGTTCTCAATTGGTTGGCAATGGGGTTGGGGACTCGTGGGTAATGAGTTCAGATCGCATAAACAACGAATCTCGAGGAACAGATCGAATGCGGGTAACTGACCAGTTTCAGATTTGATTTAATATATTTAATACCTAATGTGTATATAAATATAATATAACTTCATAAAATAACCGAATGAGGGCTTAGCCCGACCGGTCACGTGTTCGTTTGCTGTGTGGGGTGTCGCGGGTTCGATTCTCGTGTGGCCGGTTCAACCTTTTTTTTGTTTTAAATTATATTTAATTAAATATTATTAAATCTAGTTAGTGTATAAAAGGAATTAAGTTTCGTATTCTAACAGCTCCTAGTAGGAGGATAAACTGGTTAAGGCGTTGCGGTTCTAAACGATAGGTCACGAGTTCGATCCTTGCAAAGGGCCGGTTCTTTAAAGAAGAACCCCCTTTTTGACAGATTTTTGAAATACTTACACTTTGGTCCCTGAAGTTTCAGTTTTTACAAAAGTAGTCCCTGTAGTTTCTAAAAGTTGCATAAACAGTCCCTATACTTTCATAATTGGTCCCTGATGTTTTGGAAGTTGACATAAATGGTCCCTGTACTGTTCAGTTAAATATGCTAACTGAGTTAATGTTTAAAGAAGAAATCTTTATACGAAAGTTAACCCGGTTAGACCATTCAGTTAAAATAGTTTCAATAATGACCATATGAACCCTAGACTTTTTAAAACAATTTATATATATTTATTTCTTTTATAAATTAAGTTTCAAAAATTACAAAAAGAACCCTAAACTTGTAGTTTGAAATAATTGCACTTTAACCCTTGTATTTATATAGTTTCAAAAATGACAATTTAGTCCCTGGACTTGTACTTTCAAATAATTACGGTTTCAGTCTTTGAAATTAAAAAGTAATAGATTTCAAGTAGGTTTCAAAGAATGTCAAATAGGTCCCTTAACTAGTAATTTCACAAGTAGTCACAATAAACCCTTATAGTTTATGTAACCGTGTTTAATAGCATAAAAACTCAACAAATTTGCAATTGTTTCACGTGTTTGTATCGGTATAAGCATGTATGAGCACAAAGCAAGTAGGATCAAATAAGTTTCATTCCAAATACGGTAATTGTTACAATGCAAGTAAAAAAAAAACATGTGTGAAAACCAAGATGGTTACATCTTACTAATGAAGAGTATTGATCACCATACTAGGGGATCATAAGGCAACACAAGTGAAGTGTCGGGAAGTAAATCAAGCAAAAGCTCGATTGAGGAAAAAGCTATAGGGTATGTGGCTATACGCTTTATAGAATTTCGTTAATATTACGTATTGATTTGTGTAGAATAACTAAGATAAAAATCAAGAAATTCGGCTTGTTCTTAAGCGGTAGATTCCATATGAATGAACGGAATGAATAAATTCAAAAACAAAAGAGTTTGTTTGTCAAAAGTGAAATATTTCACTAAAACACCCAAACGGGTCGAAATGATGAGATTACGAAAATTTTGATTGAATTGCATTGCAATAAATTATAAAAACGTTATTATGAGTTACGTTATTTATCATGAAAGATGCATGAGAAATATTAGGATTTAAATAAATAAATCTAATATTAAATAAAAGGTGAACGAAAGCTATTGAGAAAATAAAGGATTACAAGAGGCCCGAGTTAACTGTCATACCCGCTCATAGCAGAAGCGCGAGGTGTGACCTGATCGGTTCTCATTGCATAACAATATAAGTGAACATACTAAATGAATAAAAACAAGCTCCAATGCCATTGTCATAATCGTTTCAAAAGAACGCAACATAAGTTAAATGTATTGGTTACAAACTATCAAATGAAAATAAGTTGTCATCGTTTCATACATCAAAATGTAAGTCTTAAAATGTCAAGGCTTTGACCACCATATCCGCAAGGAGGCGGTATATAACGGGCAAACCCTTCACATGTTGGCATGGAGTCTTGATACTTGCTTTCTTGAACTGAAATATCTGCATGGTCCACTAATTTCCTGAAATGCATGTTAAGTTTGAAAACATTAACAAAAGTTGGTGAGTTCATGCAGTTTAGTTGTATAAGATGTATCTGTAAAATGTGAGATGTATTTGTATCAAAACTGTATGTAAAGATGTATCCGTAAAATGTGAGTTGTATTTAGATGAAAACCAGTATATAAGATGTAGTATGTAAAACGTAAATGAAATCGTTGATCGTTAATGTTTCGCGAGGACATTAATATGTGTGACGAATTAGGAAGCAATCCTAACCTAGATGATTCCGTGTCGACTACCATTGACTGGGACTCAAACGCACTCTTCTATATGGGTCCACGACCAAGAGTGGGGCTCGCCAAAACCCATTAGATCTAACCCTCTGTACCTAGGTCCAAACTGGGTTAATGGTGCTTAGATGTATGACCCTAATCGCACATGATCTAAGGTGTTTTATTCCATGACTTAACATATAATTGAACATGTATTTTCCTCGATAGTTGTAAAGTTGTAAAGCATTTAAAATGAATAGGGGACATGAACTCACAGAATTGCGTCTGTGAATTGTAAGTAACTGTGATCTCACATGCGGTCGTCTTAAATAGTGTCACGACCTACAAACGTCCTATATTTGTTAGACACTTCGGTCTTTGTAATGACTTGAGTACAAGTCTTTTATCTTGAATATGCGTTAAGACTTGTATGTCTTTGTTATTCGTTGAACTGTGTCTTAGATGTATTAACTGATAACTGTTTATTGTATATATTTCGCTAAATATATATATTCTTGTATCTCGTGAGTGTTATCATAGTTGTATAAATGTGTGTTCACCAACTGTTAGGTGATCACTACGTCAAAACTGGGCTTTAGCGTTGGTGCATATTTGTGACAACAGCTTAGATTTGGTCTTTGGATATCCTGAATAACCGGTTTTTCATAAGAATTTTGTAAATAGTTTATTGCTTTCTAAAAATTAAAAATACAAAAACATTGAAAAATCAAAAACATAAAAAAATTGAAAAGAATTGTCTTTCCAATCAAGAGTGCGGAATCCTCTTGATCAGAATATCACAGAAACAAGTAGAAGAATAGCAATCACTTTCAAACTGGGTTTCTATTGATTATCAATCAAACAAGAATTACAATCAATCTAAACCCAAACCACACAAATTTCGTCCAAGCCTGTGCTCTCACGAAATTCCTCTTTCTCAAATATTGTTTTGGCTGATTAACCTAAACCCTAAAGCCTAACCTTGTTTATATAACACAAGGTTTGCTACTTGGGCTTGGTTAAACATCATGGACTGCGAATTGGACAAGCCCAATTCGCCCCCATACACCCAATGTGGGTTATGTAGCCCAAACTCTATTATCTCACTAATACAAAGCTAAACCCGCTAACCGTTTATCATTTAACTAATTACAAGATATCCAAAGACCAAATCTAAGTTGTTGTCACAAATATGCACCAACAAACTCCCCTTGACAATAGCTTCACAAAATAACTTTGTCTTCAGTCTTCTTGCAATCTTCATGTAGTCTTGCACTGTCTTTGGTCTTTGGATAGCTTCAACTTCAATAGCTTCTGTCAGCAACATTTAGCCACATTTTTCCCAAAACCGCCATGCCACGCATTTGAAAAAATGTGTGGCTAAAGGTCATTCATAACATTTTAAAACACCTTTAGCCACACATTTTTATTATTAATGTGACCATTGTATACCAGTTCAAAACCTTAGCCACACCTTTAGAAAAGTAATGTGACATTTATTTGCCACAACTCGAAATGTGTAGCCAAATGTGATCTATGGCCACATATATTTGTTTCAAGTGACTAAAAACACATGTATTTGACACCTTTAGCCACACTTTAAGAAAAAAAATGTGACATTTATTAGCTGCACGAACAAAGTGTGGCTAAATGTAATCTACAATCACAGTATTTGTTTTCATGTGACCAACAACATATGTATTCGAAACCGTTAGCCACACTTTTACAAAATATTGTGACACTTATTAGCCACACTAGAAAAGTGTGACCAAATTTGATTTACGGCCACACTATTTATTTCATGTGACTAAAAACATATGTATTCGAAACCTATAGCCACACTTTAAAAAAAACTGCCACATTATAAAAGAGTGGCCAAATGTGATCTATGACCATAGTATAAGTTAAATAATGTGGCTAAAATTTAATACATACAACCACATATATTATTCTGTGTGACCAAAGGTTAGACAATAATTACAATAAAAATTACAAAATTTCATGTGGTTTTACACAAACATTCGTCACATCATCGTCACTTTGTTTATTTTGTGTGACGAAATGATACCAAATATAATGGAAAAAATGTGTAATGGAATGTAAATTTATGTTGTAAATTTATGCTTAAGTGTTTAAGTGTTTCAAGTGTGTTAAGTGACTATTACTAGACCATAACGATCCAAATAACATTAGATGGTCACTAAAAAAAATCCGATATAGTTCGGATATTCGTTTGGCGTTCTTTCTGTTAGTAGTTATTTGAACGCTAAGCTTGTGTAAGTTGTGTGAATTGATGTGATTATGGTTCGGATGATACCTGAAGGTATCCTCATATGAATTCTATGTTAAACAACACTTTTACATGTTGCAAAAAGATTAAATTGCTGATTTCTACAGAATTTCTGTGAAAAAGTGTTGAAATTGTCGCTTTTAGTGCTTTTCCGGCAGTTTTTAGTTTTATCGGACTTCGGGAAGGTTTTAAACCAAACCCTTGCATTCCTAGTTAGAGTTTAATGTATATTAGATGTTGGACTTTCGTCCGAGTCCTAAAGATGTCATTTAGATGGTTTCTGCGGATCCTGCGTTTTTGTCAGAACACTAGTTTACTAAGTTCTATTCTAGTTGTTTCTGTGACAACCCAAACTTTCAAGGTTAGTGACGTGCAATCTTGTGACCCTAACTCCGTTAAACTTAAACATTTGTTAACTCGGTTAAATAACGTGGAATTTGTTTGGGCCGAGAATGTTTTGGGCTACATAATATTACCTTGCAATCTCACACCATTCCAGCCCAAATGAATTAACATCTAGCTTTTCTTGTGTTTTGATCCATTCGGCCCAAAGTGAAAGCTGTTTAACCTTTTAATGATTCGGCCCAAATGTATATTAGCCCACTTGACTTAGTTGATTACCATTATATGGATACTTGCACGTAAATCTGTTGGACCGAGTTGAGACCCTAAACAGTCAGTATAAGGTAGTTCATCTTCATATACAGAGGCGGAATCAAAGTAAACGAAGTCACACAGCTATATCCTCTTAATTTTCTTTCTATTAACGCTTTCTGAATGAATTTTGACACAGTTTCGACACCTAGCACAAGACCTGTTTCTACTCCAACTGTTACAAATGACAATAGCCGAACCCTATTTATAGCTAGCCTGATTCCGCTCCAAACTGCACGAACATTACGAGCGAAATCACCAACTTACCTTATGAGCGGAATTACTAATCTACACTAGGAGCGGAATCACTAGACCTACTTGACATCTGGAGCGGAATTACAAGAAACCTGATTTCGCTCCAAATGACACAAATGTCATTTGGGGCGGAATTACACTCTAATATCTACATTTTCATTTCCGAGCTCCAATCTAACCTATCTAGACCTAAGACTCAACTAAGATGTAGATAAAAGACATTTAGTGCACCAACAGACTCCCCCTTGGATGTTGACGAAGTCTTTGGCATTGAGTCTTCAGTCTTGGTTTCTTTCCAACTTTGTCTTCTCATTGCAAAAACTCTTTCTTCACACAAGTTCAGAAAATCAATCTGGCTCCATCTTTAATCTCCCCTTTGATTGTTGATCCAGAATTCTGACTCCCCCTTTCACAGACTCCCCCTCTCGGAATGCTGGGACTTGAATTCTGGTTCAAACTTTACCATTTTGATGCCATGGGAATTCCTGTATAATCTCTACCCAAAAATAAGATATATGATAATGCCAGTTTTAATCCAAACTTACCGTTTAACTTTCAGTGATATAAATCCACTTAAGTATTCAGGTCCAAGTTAATGACCCTGATTACTCAATTTATCTACCAAGTCCAATTTAATGACCTTGGTTGATCTGAGATAATCCACACTAACATTTGGTTCAATTTTCAAACAATTTTCTGATAATTACAAGTTTCAAGTTAATGAACTTGCTTTAACTTTTCAACTTCTCAAAATTATCAAGATTTAGCTCACGACTCATCCTTCAGTCTAGAAATCTCCTGCATCTGCTTTTAATCTTTCAAATTCGAAGATCAACTCTCCACTTTGGTTTGTCAAAAATAAAACAGAAATGTAAAATCTTTTTAGATTTTTAATAAAGCTTCTAAACTAGGAATGGAATACAGAACTAAAATGCAATGAAAGTAAACTATTTACAAACAAATTTTTGATGAGCGTGTTAGGGAATCATATCAGCTATTCGATAAATCACAACTACCGTTAAGCTTCAATTACATACTCAGAATTAAACAATTCACATAGATTGTCGATATACTGATCCAATTAAATTCTCACACAATTTTCAACCTGTTCAGGATACGAATTTTGTGTTATAGAAACTTAAACTTATACGTGTGTCCCACCTCTTGAATATACTCCCGTATCCAGATCCCGATATTCAGTCTTACAGGTAATTATAACACAAATGATATCTGTAAGGGGTTAATAATTTATGGAGAATCATGAGAACTCAGGTCAGAACTACCGTTCAGCAGAGAGATCATGACTCAACTTTTGGGTGTGTCCCCTTTAGAGGATCTTTTTTACAACAGCATTGCTAAGCAATTTTATTGTCTTATCATATATGCTGAGGGTGATGCTACGTTTCAAGCATTTGCGGAAAGTATTATTCGAGGACTAGGTCAGAACTTCCATTCAGCAGAAGTCCCGGAATAATACCCCAGATATCACTGAGTATAAAACCTAGTATATCAGAAAAAGGAATCTTTCAAACGAAATTTCAGGGGTTACCTATATATCCAAGTAATGTTCCCCACAAAATAAGCAAGTAAGATTTAGGTTTATATCCCGAACAAACCTACTAAATGTGCAAAAACCTATCGGCATATCATCAGCGAGACTGTTTAATGCATTAAAACATTCCATTTCTTTAGCATACCGTGACTGTCAAGCCGATGTACTATCATTTTCCATTTTTACACAAGCTCTTTTCTGGTTTTCTATTGTTTTTGTATTTTGAAAAATATATCATGTTTTTGTATTTTTGTCATTTTTTATTGTTTTTGTATTTTCTGAAAATATTACCCTATACTCCCCCTAAATACCAAAACAAAAAAAAATCGACAAACCATTGCAGATTGCTTCTCAACATCATCTACAATGTCTCCTTCATCAGTGCCAATGATCTCCTCCAACACCGATAAAAGCTTCATACCATTCAATTTTAGCAAATACTGAAAACGTGTTTTATCAAATGCTTTGGTATGTAAATCAACTTTTTGTTCATCAGTGTGGATTTTCTCAATTCGGATAAACTTCTTCTCGAAACAATCACGAATGAAGTGATGACGAATCTCAATATGTTTCGTTTTAGCGTGATGAACTGGATTTTTAGTAATGTTAATCGCTGCCTCATTATCAACAAAGATAGGGGTGTTTAGAAATTGCAAACCGTAGTCGCGCATCTGTTGCTGGATCCACAAGATCTGTGGGCAGCAGCTGCTAGCAGATACATACTCCGCTTCACATGTGCATAAAGCCACAGAGGTTTGCTTTTTGCATTGCCAAGTGACCATTCGTGATCCGAAAAACTGGCACCCTGCTGTTGTTGATTTAGCATTAACTTTGCAGCATCCGAAATCGGAATCAGAATACCCTTCGAGCGTAAAATCGCCTTCTCTTGGATACCACAACCCCAATGATGGAGTTCCTTTCAGGTAGCGTAATCACCATGTGCGAAGCTCTCGGGTTAGATTGAAATCTTGCTGCGAGGCAGGTTGGGTACATGATATCAGGTCTTGAAGCTATCAAATACATCAGCGATCCGATCATGGAACGATACATCGTTTCATCTACCTTCTCTCCGGTGAGATCAGGGTTTATCCAATGATTCGTTGCTAATGGGGTGGAAGCTGGAGTAGAACCTGACATCCCGAATTTCTCCAAGATATCATGAACGTACTTCGTTTGATGTATGAAAATTCCTTTGGGTAGTTGATCAACGTGCAATCCTAAAAAGAATTTCATCTCACCCATCGATGACATTTCGAATTTCTGCTTCATAACACGTTCAAAATCTTTGCATAGATCCTCATTTGTTGACCCAAATATGATATCGTCCACTTATATCTGAACAATCAGAAGATGTCCGTCGACCTCTTTGGTGAAGAGAGTGGCATCCCCTTTTCCACGAATAAAACTGTTGGCTAGTAGGTGTTGAGACAATGTCTCGTACCAAGCTCTCGGGGCCTGGTGTAAACCATACAACGCTTTGTCTAACAAGTAGACCTTGTCTTTGTGAAGTGGATCGGTGAAACCCGGTGGCTGACCGACATAAACCTCCCCTTTTACCTTCCCATAGAGAAACGCCAATTTTACATCTAACTGATAAACTTTAAAGTTTTTCCATGATGCAAATGCTAGAAAGATTATGATAGCTTCTAGTCGAGCTACAGAAGCATACACTTCGGTAAAATCTATACCCTCCTGTTGACTGAAACCCTGGACTACGAGTCGAGCTTTGTTACGAACCACAACTCCTCTATCGTCTCTCTTACACTTGAACACCCACTTGGTGTTTATTTTCCTTTGACCATCTGGCAAATCCACTAACTTCCACACTCCTAGCTTTTCAAATTGACTTAGTTCCTCCTGCATTGCATTGAACCAAGAATCTTCAGTAAGCGCCTCTTTGTATGTCCTTGGTTCAACCTGCGAGATAAAACAACTCAATGAGAATTCAGTTTGCATAGGAGAAACTTTTGTATAAAATATTGTAAGCCCTTTATCAATCTGTCTTCGAGTGCGAACGCCAGTCTGCAGTTCTCCAATGATCAACTCCTCTGGATGATATGAAAGAGTTCGTGGCATTACTTCGCCTGGAACATCTACATCACCTTCCAGATTAGTAACATTTTGATTTGCATCTTGTTCACTGACTGGGTTTGTTTGTCTTGAAATCTGAATTTGCTCCCCCTCAGAATCTGAATCACCACGATCAAATACTGGCATGTTCTCAGATTCTTGATTATCATTCTGTGCCGACTAATTATCTTGAGCAACCTAATTTAGTTAGACATCATCATGTTCACCAGCATTGCTTGGACCTGCTTCATCATCATTTGAAGTTTGTCGTGGTCTTCTTGAATATTCAGCTGGGAACCTTTCCTGCGATTCTTCATACTCTCTTAGAATATCCAACTCATCAAAGAAATCTTCCTCTTCTTCCTTTTCTTCTTCCATGTCAAACGAATCACACAATTTATCGTAATTAAAACGCCATGAATCACCGGGATTTTGAGGCGGCATAGTATACCCCTGACACTCAACATGTTGTGCTTCGATGATCTGCTTCATGCTTGGAACAAAGACTCGTCTTTGTGGACTTGAATAACCAACAAATTTTCCTTCGATACTCTTTGGACCAAACTTACCAAAAGGCTCTAGAACTGTAAAAGGAGACCCAAACGGTTCTAAAAACTTCAGGTTCGGTTTGTGGTTATTGATCAACTCAAAGCATGTCATGTTGAATTTCTTTACAGTGAGAACCCGGTTGAGTGTATAGCATGCGGCGGAAACTGCTTCTGCCCAAAAATTTATCGGTAGCTTTGAATCAGCAAGCATTGTTCTAGCGGTTTCGATTAGCGTCCTGTTTTTACGTTCTGCGACTCCATTCTGCTACGGAGTGTACGGAGCACTAAACTCATGCAATATACCTCTTTCATCACAATATTCTTCCATCTTGTTGTTCTTGAACTCGGTACCATTATCACTTCTGATTCTTCTGATACGCCTTTGGTACATATTTTCAATCTTTCTGAACAACGCCATCAAACTATCAAATGTTTCATCTTTCGACTTCAAAAATGATACCCACAAAAATCTGGAATAATCATCAGTAACCACAAGACAGTAAAGATTCCCTGTAATACTTTTGACGTTTACTGGACCAAACAAATCCATATGTAGTCTCTCTAACGGTCTGGAAACTGAATTGACTTGCTTTTTAGGGTGTGACTTTTTCTTCTGCTTGCCTTTGAGACAACTAATGCACTCCCCTTCCAGATGAAAACCTTTAATATTAACTCCAAGAACCAAATCATTATGCACCAGATGATTCATTTTTCTAAGATGTATATACCCCATCTTCCGGTGCCACAACTTCGATTCTTTCTCTGTTGCTCTGGACACAAAACAATGAGCCTGACCCATGGTTGTAGTAGCTACGCTCATGTCCAACACGTACAGATCATTGACTCTTGGTGCCCTCATGATAATCCATTCTTCAGGGATAACAAATCCTGGCTTCAAGATCAAACATTCTTTATCAGTGAAGTGAGTGGTGTACATCCTGTCACAAATCTGTGAAATGCTTAGCATATTATTCTCCAGCTCAGCAATGTAGTTAACTCTTTCAAACATAACAATCCCATTGGATAACATTCCTTCACCAATAATTCTACCACCTTGGTTTCCTGCAAATCCCACGTAACCTCCATTGAAATTTCTAACATCATACAACAATGCAGTCTTCCTTGTCATATGTCGAGACGCTCCGATATCCATAATCCATCTTGAAATAGCTCTCGGAAGTTCCTGCACATATCACAAACAATTCAATAAAGATGCCGATTCATGCTTCACAATTACCAACTAGGAAGCTCCGGCAAGTCCAAAATCTTCAGTGAGATTTTGATGCCACCCAAGCCTTTTTTGACTCGGGTAACTGGACTTTAATGTGAGTTTTTGTAATGTAAAGTGGTGGAAATTTTTTATCATTTATTTTTAAGCTTTCCTCTGATCCAACCTCAACCTTTTTGTATAAGAAAAACTCATCTATCTTAAGTTGACCGGTTGGTTGAATTTTCTTTTGAACATTCTTCTTCTCAGGTGGAGTAGAAGATTGTTTCTCCAATTTTTCATAATAATCCAAAGGAACATCCATCTTTACCGGTATGGTAGAAGACGATTGTTTTTCCGACACTGAAACCTTTGGTTTATCCACAACTTTTGGCTTCCATGTTTGTTGAGATGATGCAACCCGTTTATAAAATTTGTCATTTTTAGTTACCAAGTTCTTAACAAATTCCATTTTGACTTTTGTTTTCTCATTTTTCAAAATTTTCTCAACAACCATTGGAGCTTTTCCTTTTGCATCAACCTTCTTTTTTCTATTATCAATAACTTCAGTCTTAGGCTTGGAGTTGGTGCAATTTCTTGCAATGTGACCAACTTTGTTGCATCTAAAACACGTATGAGTATCAACTACCCGACTTGTGCCTTTAGACTGAGGTTGTGAGGCCCTTTTCGCAAAAAAATTCTTCATTTGATTTCGAAAAGATTTCATTTTCCTCATCAGAAAGTGAACTTGAACTGTTCACAAACACTTTCTTCTCAGCAAATCTTTTGTTTTGAACATTTCTCCTTTGATAGTTCTTACCACCCTGATATCCACCCGACCAATTGTTTCGATTGTTGTTATAAAAACGTGGTGGAACTACAGGTTTCTTGTAGTAAGCTTTATCTTTCTCAAAATTCATTTGCCTTTTTGTTTCTTTTAAACTCGTTACTTCAGACAAATCGATTTCAACCATTTTGAACACATTTGTCAATTTTGAAACATTTACATTCTCAAGAGAAAACTCAGAATCCGAATACAACTTATCAGATCCAGCCATCTTGTACATCACAAGACCCGGTTCATCACCTAAGTTGTTTTTGGACTTTTGTTTCGGAATGTATTTGTTCAAGAAACATTCATCATCTCCAGCTGAATCACTATTCAAAACACTTTCAGCTGTGCTTTTAACAATCTCAGTCTGAACACTATCATCAGATGATGAAGAAGAAAATGTAACATCAATTGAATCAGGAAGTTTCACTTCATTTTCTTCCTCAAGATTAACCAACCTAGATTGCTTTTTCGAATAAATTTCTAGAATTGGTGGTGGAACTTGATGAAACCCGACCCTAGTTCCATCACAGTATACATCTTCGCCTGCTTTGTCTTTCCCGATGGGTTTGGGAATAATGTGTTGCAAAACAAAGCTTGCAGAGCTGTAACTGTTCAATTTCAAATTGATACGCTCATTCTCAATCTTGGCTTCTTCAAACTGAAGTTTCAATTTAACAATCTCATCCAATTGTTTGTTTATTAATTCTTCTTTGATTCTCAAAACACATTGCAATTGGCAATTTTCTTTGTAAGTTTTACCGTTTCTATCATCATTATCTTTAATCGTGCTTTTAAGCTTCTCAAAATTTTTAGTGATCTGACGATTTTCAAGAACTAACCTCTCATTTTCTTTCCTAACCTTTTCTTGATCAATTTTATCAGTTTCAATTTTGTTAGTTAATTCTTTTAATCGTTCAGTTGAAGCTTTCACCATTTTATCACGATCAAGGATTTGATCCTCAACACTTCTGACTTTAGCAGTCAGATCCTCAATTTTCTTACATTTGAGATAAGTATTTGTACTACAAACCTTGCATTCTTTGATGCAATTTTTGCAGTCAACATCACCACTGACCTTCTTACCTGACTCAGTCGTTGACACGTTTGAACTGACTTGGCTTTTAGACTTAGAAACGGATTTAGAATCTACCTCAAGTGCATTAGCAGCCAGCACCTTGTCAGCCATCTTTCCCATGTTTTCAGCATTCAACTCCTGTGTCGTGTCAATGATCCCAGTGTCAATCTTCTTTGAGTTCTCTTTCTCTTCTTTCTCTTTCTTCTCTTTCTCTTCTTTCTCTTTCTTCTCTTTCTCTTCATCTTCTCCGCTTCCCCACCATTTCTTCTGCCAATAATCATCTTCAATTTTATACTCTTAGATTATGGTTTCCATATCAAGAGTTTTATGATCAACAACAATGTTTCCACAGGGGTCAAGATAACACTCCCTGTCTGGATCCCATCTATTTGCTCTTTTTGCCTCAGAAAAGATACCGGATATTCTGATCATTTTGTTTATAGCTAACTGCTTTCTGTAACCATACTTCTGTTCTTCAGTTCTGTCATCTTTCCAAGGAACATGTTCAGATTTTGCCATGAATGCATATCCAACCGCATCCTCCTCGGGTAACAACTCACTCCAGTCATAACCTTCATCGTCGTGAATCACCGCAAGAGCTCTAGATTTTTCTTTGTTATCTTCAATCTGTTTCATTCTTGGTGGCTCCGATTTGTTCTGATGATAAATTGCCCTCTTGTAGTAGTCTTCTCTAAACGGGTTTTCAGACTCATCAACATACGCGTTTCTGCATTCACGCTTAAAGTGACCTTTCTGTTTGCACTTGAAGCATGTCACCTTAGACTTGTCAAAGCCCAACTTGGTAGATGGTCCACCAATTGACTTCCTCCCAGTTATCTCCATGAAACGCTGTGCTCGACGAACTGCACTGGCCATACACCACCTTATGTCAATTAGTTCCATCTCCTCAGGATCTATCTGATCATAATCTTCTTTTGTCAGGTTGGTGTTGCCTATCTTTCCTGCTACAAGGCTTTCATACTATTCCAATACCGATGCTAGGAAAACCATCTATTGTTTGGCAGACTCCTCACTGAAGTTCTGAGCGTTCTTTAAGTCTAGAGCGATGTTGCATTGAAATAAGTTCTTTGCATCAGACTGGTTTGAATTTTATGAAGACCCACTGTGATATCCACTATGATATCCACTGCTTTGACTTTCTTTGCTTGTTTTGGAAACATTTTCAGCCGAAAATGCAGTCTTGGGAGATATACTCTTTGGCATCATGTTCTTTGGATAACACAAATCCAAGTTCTGCTGATATGATGTGTGATTGACTTTGTGCGTCTTCTTTAACTCCAACTCGTGACTCTCTAATCTCTCAATCAGCAAGTCAACTGTTAACTCTCCTGGCGGCTTGATAGTATTCTTTAGCATCAACGCATAATATTGCCAATCCATCTCATCTGGTAATGCAGTAAACAATTTGTCAACTAGCTCTTCTCGAGAATAGAAAATATCATGTCTCGCCAGTTCCAGTTTCAGATGCCCAAACCTCTCTATCATTTTACAAACTGATTCATTCTTTAAACACCCAAACAAGTCAAACTCTTTTCTAAGTAGTTTCTTTTTGTTTTTCACAATTTCTTCGCTTCCTATACATTTGTTTTTCAATTTGTTCCAGAGATCTGTAGCACTAGAGTATTCAATCAAAGATATTATATCTTCTCTGACGGACTGAAACAGCAACGCAATACATTTTTGCTCAGCAACAAACAAATCTATCTCCTCATTTGTTGTTAAGGTTTCACCTTTTTTGTTTCCATTTTGGTATCCATTTTTCAGACTCTTCCAGCTAGGAAAAGCAAAGGCCATCAACCAATCTTCAAACTTCTTGACCCATCGACTGTATTCTTCGATAGCCATCAACTTCGGGGGTTTGTTGTAGGTTCCGAAAGCACTTTCAACCTCCAATGCATCCGATAGCTTTTTCTTTGGATTAGGCGTGTTCTCATTGATGTTACTCGAAGATGTATCATTTCCACCGTCTCCAACAAATGCAAATACATCATAAAACGGATTAAAATCATCCATCTTGTACCTGAAACGAAATCAGCAAACACTTAGAAAATTTTCGGAAATCTTTGAAAAACAGCTAACTTCGAGCGAAATCAGCTTATGAGCGAAATCAATCAGAATGAATTTGAGCAAAATCAGCTTTAGTCTGATTTCGAGCGGAATCAGATGATATCTTTCAGGCGGAATCAGACTTGTTCTGATTACGAACGGAATCAGAATTGTGTTTCACGAGCGGAATCAGAACTGATCTGTTTTCGAGCGAAATCAAGATATAACTTTAAAGCGGAATCTGATTTGTCCTGATTACGAGCGAAATTAGAAAAGTATTTCGAGTGGAATCAACTTTTAAGTATAATTCGCGAAGAACGTTACGAGCGGAATCAGGTTTTTAGCTTATTTTTACCATTTTTACTTCGAATTTTAACCTGATTCTTTCTAGGGATTTGTTAATACTATGTTTTACACAATATACACGAAAATCAGACCATTCTGACCGTGGAAACTAGTTCAGTTCAGAAAAGTATAAGAAGAAGTGAGTAGAAATGAGAAATTCTGGTAGAATCAAGCTGCTATGGTATGAACTCCTCATCCTGAGCTCTGATACCACTTGTTGGACTGAGTTGAGACCCTAAACAGTCAGTATAAGGTAGTTCATCTTCATATACAGAGGCGGAATCAAAGTAAATGAAGTCACACAACTATATCCTCTTAATTTCCTTTCTATTAACGCTTTCTGAATGAATTTTGACAGAGTTTCGACACCTAGCACAAGACCTGTTTCTGCTCCAACTGTTACAAATGTCAATAGCCGAACCCTATTTATAGCTAGCCTGATTCCGCTCCAAACTGCACGAACATTACGAGCGAAATCACCAACTTACCTTATGAGCGGAATTACTAATCTACACTAGGAGCGGAATCACTAGACCTATTTGACATCTGGAGCGGAATCACAAGAAACCTGATTTCGCTCCAAATGACACAAATGTCATTTGGGGCGGAATTACACTCTAATATCTACATTTTCATTTCCGAGCTCCAATCTAACCTATCTAGACCTAAGACGTAGATAACAGACATTCAGTGCACCAACAAAATCACAATATCAAACCATATTTCCTCTCCCTTGACTCGCGATCGACAGGAGAAACCCCCCCCCCCCCTCTCGAGGCTTCCTCCTCTGGATCGAGTAATTCGGTTAGTGACCCATACTCATATTGATTCCTGTTTGTAATCCTATGTATGTTGATATTGTTTTCTTATTTATGTGAAACCTTATAAACCCTAGTCTTTCGTATGAATTATATGCCATAAGGTTTTGTGATTAGATGTTGGCCTATTAACGCTCGATGACAAATAATTACATACGTGTGAGGTTAATGGTTAGAAGTACATACGTGCATGAGCCGTGACCAAATTGGTTGTATTGTGTGTAATCAGATTTGTATTATTAAGGGGCAAATTGATGTAATTATTGGTGATGGTTGGGATATGGGATGATAATTACAAGATCATATGCTTTGTAATAATTGGATAATATGAAACTGTTAGCATGCATGATTTGAATATGGGGGCTCGACATAATGATGATGATTTATCTGATGTGTTTATGTTGTGATAAGATTTGATAACTATGAATAAGACAATGGTGGCCATGTGATTCTATCAATATTGCCGGTGATAGTTCTAAGTATTAGATGAATTAATTAATTGTGATGAACCAATGAATTAGGCAAGGTATATGGTAATTGGCATGAATTTTTAAACGAAAGGGGTATCGGGCTGCACAAGGGAGGTGGGCCGCATAGTCCATTGGACTCATTAAGCATCTGGGCCGCACAGTTAAGTTAAAGGGGTTGGATAGTAATGAGTTGGGTTAATTAATATTAACTTGTAAACTGATTGGGCCGAAGTTTAGTGGGCTATTACAACTCAAAGAGTCAAACTAGTATCAACAGTAAGTTATGTTAATAAAGTGAAGCTGGGTTTCGATGGACTATCTACACACACATGCACGAGTAAATGACATGTTGTTTTGAGGCTGTACGCTCGGGTTCGGGCTGGATACTTCTTTGGGCCTCACCCCTCGAGTATTAAGTCTTGGGCTGTAGTACGGAGTCAAGCACATTCTGAATACGTGTATTAATTTTATATGTTTTATGGTTATTTAAGCTAGTATGGACTGTGTAGTGATTAATTGTAACTTGGGCTCGTAAAGCAAACATGTATTGGGCACGAACATCTACTATGTGAATTAACGACATTAACTGGATGGTATATGACGAAACTAATTGATAGAACGTGTATGATTATGTGTGCATTTTGTGACAAAATATGTGATTCAATACGAATGCGAAACTGATTGTTACTGGTAAACCATGATAGGACGTATTTAATCAACTGATAAACAAGTAACATAATCTACCGAGCACTCTAAGGTGAGTTCATTACTTTAGAGCATGCGTCCCGGTGGTTGGGACAGTCAGTGGGTATCCCGGGAGGGATAGGTCTTTTGGGTAAAACTGGGATGTTGGATAATATTCCCACCCTATCATTTTTAAGTCCCATCTTTTGTTACCGGGGAGGTAGCGGGGTATTAGTTGGTAGCGCTACTTAGGTTTGGCACCCTCACATCGTACCGGGGAGGACGCTTGTGAACTAATGACCCAGTCATGCCCAGTGTTTTGATAGGAGCACTGGGGAACGGGCAAAACATACATCAGGAGTCGTCTTGTTCAGTATCGAGATATTATCAACATTACTTTTGGATTTAAATTCAATGGATTAACTAAACACTTGTTAACCAACGTTTTCGTAAAACTATGAACTCACCAGTGTTGTCTGATACACTTGTTGCATGCTCGCAGGTCGTTAGATTATATGGATTTGGGAACTTGCTGTCTGGAGTAGCAGGAGTGGTCATGGGTCGTACTAGATGGATTCATGTGATCGAATTATGGATAGCTTACATTGGTTTTGAAACGGTTTAACTTTGGTTTACTATTTGCTTCCGCTGAACATGTTGGGTTTTAATTAAACTTATTGTTGAAACTTTTATTTAATAATTGATGATTTCATTTGGAAACTTGTATGGGTTCAATGTAATTAGTGGCTCGTTATTGGTATGTCACACGCCTAGTAGGGACATTCCCTAGGTGGTATTTTGGGGGTGTGACAGTTTGGTATCAGAGCCACTAGTTATAGTGAACTTGGTTTTAAAAATGTTTTTATAAAACCAGACTATAATCGAACAGTTCTGAATACGTGAATACGACCATGACACTCAGCTCCAGATTGCAAGGTTCGTCTCTCGTTTACTCATTGTACTGCATAACTAGTGAACACTTACATATGAAATTGCATGGGATTGCACGTATAGCACAACAGTATGAATTCATGTATTACTTGCATGCGTTATATGGTTGATAGTGTGGTGTTACCTTAGACAATTATGACTCATGTTTTGAGATGTTCTTTGTTTGCTATTCATGTCTGAGGAACCATTTGACATGAGTTAGGACGAACTGAGATGAGCATGCAAATCGCAATATTATTGTGGGTGCACACATAATAATAATGTGGGGTGCATGCGAGTCCCAGTGATGCTTAACAAGTGGTAAAGGGGTTCCGTTCCGTTATTTGATCAGTGTGAAATACAACAGTCTATAGGAGCCGTAGAAGTGATTGTCTCTTACTTGAACGTGATCTTTTCACTCCTCTCTGAAATCTTACGAATCTCGATGTTATCGAGTATCACTTGAACACTCATCTGAACGCCTAGCGAACTGTGTAGAATGTTAGGTGCTTGTATGAACGTCCCTGAATTGGATGTTGCAACATCAATGATTGGCCTATACCTCTCACACTCCTCTTTGTTTGCTGGAACTCATTGTACTAACGTCTTAGACCTCGAAGTGCGATCACTTCTGCAACACTCTGGGAACATATCGTGTAGTACTCAGTCAACATGCAAGAACGATGCACAAGAGGATGAGCGTAGTGCCTTACCAACCTCAGCACTAGAACGACCCTGATTACCGGCAGCAAACACCAGCGAATTGACTTCAATCGAATCCTTAAACCCTAGACAACGACCTATGAGAGTCAACTCTCACGAGTCAATCGGGACATAAACGACGACAATCGGCCATGGTGTAGAATGTGTAACTGCCAGCATAATGAGTAGCGCCTTAGGACGTGGCACGGGATGTGAAAAGGTTGACCCTGTCGGTGAAAGGCCGCAGGACTCCGTTTCGAGCACCGACATTAGAAGCAAAAGTCATGATGACATCATGGTACTCGCAAATCATGACTTTTAGTATGGAAAATGATGGTGGCTTCAAAAAGGAATGGCCGATGTTAAGGCAAGACGCTAACAGCCTAGGGAACAATGACAGTAAGTAGGAATCCACGTGACCGTAACAACAACACTGGTGGTGGTGCTCATGGAAGGACATCTAGGATTGGCATGGGCGACGCCAGGATTATAGCAACATGGAGGCATGCACGTACTTGGTAACAAATCGCTTCGTCTCTGTTTTATTTAACCTTGATGCTTCTTGAAACCAAACCTGTTGTGGAATCGGATGATGGCAAGATAATTGAGGCCTCATATGTTCACTGGGATGCAAACTTAACCTCGTGGGACGAGTGTTCGATATCGACCTTCCTACTACTATCCTTGATGGTATTGATGTAGTAGTTAGTGTGGATTGGTTATCCAGAGATCGCGTAGATATACCCTGTAAGGAGAAAATTTTGCGTACCCCTCTCCTTAGTGGAGGATCGTTATCTGTTCTAAAGCATCAGAGTGGCGCAAAGGTTAGTATCTTTTCAGTAATGAAAGCCAGGAGCGTCTACGGAGGGACTACCCTGCTATGTTGGCAACCGTTACTAGTGTTTGGGCTAAGAAAAGAGGATCGAGGATCCACCAATTGTTCGTGATTCCACTCAGCATGCTACGGGAGGAACTATCAGGTTTACTTCCACAACTATTAGACAGACTCTCGGTTTAATCTCACGCTAGAGGCAGCCCTGATTCTTCGTATTTCTTACCGTCTTGCACCAGGAGGGTTGCTAGAGTTGTCAAATCAACAACAGGGACTGTTGGACAGGAGCTTTGTTGGACCTAGTTTTTGCTTTGGGAAGCCCCAGTTATATCCAGGAAGATAGGTTGTATCGTTGGATATGTGTACTGATTATTGAGAACCTAACAAGGTAACAATTAAGAACCGATTGCTTCGACCATGTATTAAAAACATGTCGACCAGTTGCGAGGGAAAAGCTTCCATTTGAGGATTGACTAACGAAGGAACTACCATCAGATGGAAGCCCAAGGGGAGAATGCTCTTAGAACTACATATCAAACGCAATGCGGCCATTTCGACTTTGTACACCAAGATAATTGAGTTAATCAACACACCAGCAGCTCTATGGACCACATGAATCGATCGTGTTTATTGATGACGTTTTGGATCATTTCCATGAGGAAGGAACATCATGGGCGGCATTCATACCTTATTTTAGAGCTCCTGAGGGAGGAGCCACTTTGCGCGAAGTCTTGATTAAATGTAATTTCTGGATTCGGGAGGTACCTTTTGGTCATATAATCAACGAAGTGGGAATACACGTGGATCTCGCTAAGATCCATTTTGTTAGAAACTAATCGACGCCAAAGATTCCTTCGGGGATACAACAATTTCTTGGTTTCGCTTGATACTATCGCAGATTCATCTGGGGATTTTCGAACAGAGTGCAGCTTTAACCTCCTTGGCATAACAGGGTGCTGTGCATTCGTGGGAGACAAAACAGGAGAATGTCTTTTCAGCTTCCGAATCCAAACTCTACAACACACTGAACATCATCCTTACCCAAGGGTGCGGGTGATTTAGTGGTATATCATGATGGTTCGAATCAAAGTCCCAGTTATGCGCCGATGCAACACGAGAAGGTGACAGCTTACGTAGCAGACTTACAAGAAGAATTGCATGAGTCACAACTGGCGGTGGAAGCCATAGTCTTTGGAATCAAATTGGAGGCATTTCTTGGGCGATATAAAATGCACTACTTAGATCGACCACAAGAGCCTCCCGTGTACCCTGGTTTTGAAAGAGCTAAACAAATGATGGCATCGCTGGATAGAACTTTTTGATGATTACGACTGTGAAACTTGAACGTGCATGAACTCTGCAGCTCACTATCGACTCTAACTTAACTAATCAGACTCGCTCTGTTCAATCTGGAGAACTGAAGGAAGAGGATTTTCAAGTTGAACCCATGCGGGGCATGGAGAAGCAACCTTTGGCAGGTCGGACGATATTCGCTACCTCACGGAATGAATGTGGATCTCATTATACGGCAACTGTAGGGAACATGTGTGAGCAAAGCATGCCGGCCTCGATATTCTAGTCGTCTGGGTATTGATGAGAGATATTAGGATCTATAAATCTTGTATGGGTGACCGGGCCTGAAGGCCCATATAGCCACACATAGGAACGGAGTTTGGCATGAGGGGAAGTCAAGGTGGGATTTTAGCAACCAGAAACATATGTATGGAAAAGAGAATAGACTACCATGGATTTGGTCACTAGTCTACTTACAACTCGAAACAGAAACATTATCACCTGGGTGATCATAGATGGACTCATGTTACCAACACACTTTCTTGCAATCAAGAGAACTGACGAGTCTTCATGGTTGTGAATGTTTCTCTGAGAGAGGCGGCTTTTAGGTACGAAGTGCCAACTCCTGTACCTCTGAATTTGATCTATGCATGATTTATGTCAGGAAATACCCAATGCCCTTGGCTCACGTCAGGACCAGAGAATTGCTTATCGCCGTTGGGCAAACGATCAGAGAAAACGAACTCTCCTGGCACTCGAAGACATGCTGCGAGCATGTGTGTGACTGGATTTGGTGCAAATTGGAAGGACTCTTACCAATGGTTGAGTACTACTGCGGCAGTTATCATCTTGGTAACCAGATATCTCTGTTGAGGCATTACATAGACAACTTAATTACTGGTCCAGGACTGGTACTCGAAACTCTTGGGAAGGTTGCTTGGATCGGGAGTCGATTGGCGGCAATGCATGACCGTCAGGAAAGCTGATAAACTTGGGAAACGCTGGAAGACCGCTGTAGGCGATCGTATCATGTTGAAAGTCTCACCCTTGGAGGGTGTAGAATGCTTGGGAAGCATGGCGAGCTTAACTGACGTCACGATGGACCATTCAACTGTCTGGGAAGAATCGGTAGCATAACCTACAAACTCGAGTTACCCGACGAATCGGGTAACGTACGCGATGTCATTTATATTTCGGATCTAAGGCAGCGGTTGTCTAATGAAACACGTGCGATACCTTTACTGGAAGAATTTATCGAACACACAGACCAGGAAGTCAAGGTTCGTTAACATAGTCGTATCCCAATCGTGAGAGTTCGTTGAAACTCAAGACGTGGACCGGAGTTCACGTGGGAACGTGAGGATCAGATGAAACTCAAGTATCCTCAACTTTTTCCTAATGATCAATCCAAGTCTGGTAATACTGGTGAATTTCGGGACGAAATTCCTCTTCAAGTTGGGGATGATGTGACACCTGGGGAAAATCTGCAACAATCTTGATGTATTACTACATTTCTTTGTACTTGCTTACCAAATTTCGGGACGAAATTTCTTTCAAGTTGGGGATGATGTGACAACCCGAACTTTCAAGGTTAGTGACATGCAATCTTGTGACCCTAACTCTGTTAAACTTAAACATTTGTTAACTCGGTTAAATAACGTGGCATTTTTTTTGGGCCGAGCATGTTTTGAGCTACATAATATTACCTTGCAATCTCACACCATTCCGGACCAAATGAATTAACTTCTAGCTTTTCTTATGTTTTGATCCATTCGGCCCAAAGTGAAAGCTGTTTAACCTTTTAATGATTCGGCCCAAATGTATATTAGCCCACTTGATTTTGTTGATTACCATTATATGGATACTTGCACGTAAATCACAATATCAAACCCTATTTCCTCTCCCTTGACTCGCGATCGACAGGAGAAACCCCCCCCCTCTCGAGGCTTCCTCCTCTGGATCGAGTAATTCGATTAGTGACCCATACTCATATTGATTCCTGTTTGATGATCCTGTGTATGTGATTATAGATGTATGTTGATATTGTTTTCTTGTTTATGTGAAACCTTATAAACCCTAGTCTTTCGTATGAATTATATGCCATAAGGTTTTGTGATTAGATGTTGGCCTATTAACGCTCGATGACATATAATTACATACGTGTGAGGTTAATGGTTAGAAGTACATACGTGCAAGAGCTGTGACCGAATTGGTTGTATTGTGTGTAATCAGATTTGTATTATTATGGGGCAAATTGATATAATTATTGGTGATGGTTGGGATATGGGATGATAATTGCAAGATCATATGCTATGTAATAATTGGATAATATGAAACTGTTAGCATACATGATTTGAATATGGGGGCTAGACATAATGATGATGATTTGTCTGATGTGTTTATGTTGTGATAAGATTTGATAACTATGAATAAGACAATGGTGGCCATGTGATTCTATCAATATTGCCGATGATAGTTCTAAGCATTATATGAATTAATTAATTGTGATGAACCAATGAATTAGGCAAGGTATATGGTAATTGGCATGAATTGTTAAACGAAAGAGGTATCGGGCTGCACAAGGGAGGTGGGCCGCATAGTCCATTGGACTCATTAAGCATCTGGGCCGCACAGTTAAATTAAAGGGGTTGGATAGTAATGAGTTGGGTTAATTAATATTAACTTGTAAACTGATTGGGCCGAAGTTTAGCGGGCTATTACAACTCAAAGAGTCAAACTAGTATCAACAGTAAGTTATGTTAATAAAGTGAAGCTGGGTTTCGATGGACTATCTACACACACATGCACGAGTAAATGACATGTTGTTTTGAGGATGCACGCTCGGGTTCGGGCCGGATACTTCTTTGGGCCTCACCCTCGAGTATTAAGTCTTGGGCTGTAGTACGGAGTCAAGCACATTCTGAATACGTGTATTAATTTTATATGTTTTATGGTTATTTAAGCTAGTATGGACTGTGTAGTGATTAATTGTAACTTGGGCTCGTAAAGCAAACATGTATTGGGCACGAACATCTACTATGTGAATTAACGACATTAACTCGATGGTATATGATGAAACTAACTGTTAGAACGTGTATGATTATGTGTGTATTTCATAAGTGCTACTTGTGCATTTTGTGACAAAATACGTGATTCAATACGAATGCGAAACTGATTGTTACTGGTAAACCATGATAGGACATTTTAATCAACTGATAAACAAGTAACATAATCTACCGAGCACTCTAAGGTGAGTTCATTACTTTTGAGCATGTGTCCCGGTCGTTGGGACAGTCAGTGGGTATCCCGGGGAGGGATAGGTCTTTTGGGTAAAACTGGGATGTTGGATAATATTCTCACCCTATCATTCTTAAGTCCCATCTTTTGTTATCGGGGATGTAGCGGGGTATTAGTTGGTAGCGCTACTTAGGTTTGGCACCCTCACACCGTACCGGGGAGGACGGTTGTGAACTAATGACCCAGTCATGCCCAGTGTTTTGATAGGAGCACTCGGGAACGGGCAAAACATACATCAGGAGCCGTCTTGTTCAGTACCAAGATATTATCAACATTAGTTTTGGATTTAAATTCAATGGATTAACTAAACACTTGGTACCAAATGTTTTCGTAAAACTATGAACTCACCAACGTTCTCTGATACACTTGTTGCATGCTCGCAGGTCGTTCGATTATATAGATTTGGGAACTTGCTGTCTGGAGTAGTAGGAGTGGTCATGGGGGTACTGGATGGATTCATGTGATCGAATTATGGATAGCTTACATTGGTTTTGAAACGGTTTAACTTTGGTTTACTATTTGCTTCCGCTGAACATGTTGGGTTTTAATTAAACTTATTGTTGAAACTTTTATTTAATAATTGATGATTTCATTTGGAAACTTGTATGGGTTCAATGTAATTAGTGGCTCGTTATTGGTATGTCACACACCTAGCAGGGACATTCCCTAGGTGGTATTTTGGGGGTGTGACAGTTTCGATGCATTGTTTAAACTGTTTCAAATGTATTCAATAAAAATGAATCATGTGCATCAAAAATAAGTATTCCATGAGTATTCTAAGTGTACGCCATGAAATATACAGTTCGGATGTTCAAAACACATAAAAGTGTAGCTAAAAATGAGTACTTTATGTGTAAGAAAGTTACCGAAAAGTGGCAGTTGTCACATTCTACCCCTGTTATTGAGAATTTCGTCCTGAAATTCAAGCTGAGTCATCCTTTGTAGGAGTATTCTCGAACAGATGGGAGTATTTTGGTTTTGATTTGATCTTCACGTTCCCAAGTATATTCGGGTTCGTGTCGAGAGTTCCAATGAATTTTTACTAATATGTTACGACTCCTTCATTTTTTCTAAACCTTCCGGTCCATGACCTTAACTGGTGCTTTGTGAATTAGAGTTTGTCATCAATGTGAATCTCATCCTCCGGGATGATAACTGTTTCTTGCGTTGGACTCTTCTTGAGATTCGACACATAAAAATGTGTCGTGCACACTGCACAGTTCGTCTGGTAACTTCAACTTGTAGGAAACAGTGTCCATCTTTTCTAAGATTTCAAATTGCCCTACATAACGAGGGTTAAGCTTTCCACGCTTTACCGAACCTCGCTACGCCCTTCCAAGGCGAGACTTTCAATAAGACTTTTTCTCTGACCTTGAAAGATAATGGCTTCCGTCTCTTGTCTGCATATCTCTTTTGTCGATCGCGAGCCGCCTTGACATGGTCTCTCATCTGAAAGATTTTATCCGTAGTCGCTTGGACTAATTCCAGACAACTTAGTTGTTTATTGCCCGCTTCCGCCCAACATAGCGGAGAGCGGTACTTTCGACCATAGAGAGCTTCAAACGGTGCAATTTGTATACTTGTATGGTAGCTGTTGTTGTAGGAAAACTCAACCAAAGGCAAATGAGTATCCTAATTGTCGCCCAAATCCATAACACACGCACGAAGTATATCTTCGAGTGTTTGGATTGTCCGTTCGCCCTGGCCGTCAGTTTGTGGATGAAAGGCCGTGCTTAGATTTAAATGAGATCCAAAAGCCTGTGGGTATGACTTCTAAATTCTTGAAATAAAGCGACTGTCTCGATCTGAGATGATTGAAATAGGCATTCCATGACGAGCCACTATTTCTTTGAGATAGAGTTCCGCTAGTTTTTCTGTGCTATCCTTCTCCCGAATCGGCAAGAAGTGTGCGGAGTTTGTCAGTCTATCTACGATTACCCATATCATCTCGTGGCCTCTTGAGGTCCTGGGAAACTTTGTAATGAAGTCCATCGATATTTGTTCCCATTTCCAAACGGGAATCTCGGGTTGTTGTAGCAAACCCGACGGTTTCTGGTATTCTGCCTTGACCTTGGCGCAGGTCAAGCATTTTTCAACGTAGGTAGCGATATTCGATTTGAGGTTAGGCCACCAATTGTACTCCTTCAAGTCTTGGTACATTTTATCTGATCCAGGATGGATCGAGTATTTCGACCTATGAGCTTCCTAAAAAATAAGATCTCGAAGGCCTCCAAAGAGTGGAACCTAAATTCTTCCTACGTAGTACAAAGTTCCATCCTCTTTCGGTACTAACTGTTTTTCCATGCCTCGAAGTGATTCTGCTTTAAGATGTTCTTCCTTAAGCGCTTCTTGTTGTGCATCATGGATTCGTGTGGTAAGATCTGTGTGAATCTTCATCTCTAATGCTCAAACTCTCAAAGTTATAACTCGTTCCTTGCAGCTCAAGGCGTCCGCTACAAAGTTCGGCTTGCCCGGATGGTACTTTATTTCACAATCGTAGTTGTTCAACAATTCAATCCAACGTCATTGAAGCATATTTAATTCTCTTTGATTGAATATATGTTGAAGACTTTTATGATCCGTGAAAATCATACATTGACTACCATATAAATAATGTCGCCATATTTTTGAAGCGAACACCACCGCGCCTAACTCGAGGTCGTGAGTGGGATAGTTCTTCTCATGAACTTTTAGTTGATGTGGCGCGTACGCGATAACTTTTTCTCTTTGCATGAGCACGCAACCCAATCCTTGATGCAAAGCATCACAATATACTACAAAGTTATCGGTACCATCGGGTAGTGATAAGATTGGTGCGTCGCACAACTTATCCTTGAGAAGTTGAAATGATTCTTCTTTTTTCTCGCCCAAATCGAATTTCTTGTCTTTTTGGGTGAGGGAGGTTAGCGGTTGAGAAACTTTAGAAAATTTTTTTTCCATAAATCTCCGATAGTACCCCGCAAATCCTATGAATTGTCGGACTTCAGTTGGAGTCTTGGGCGCTTCTCAGTTCTTAATTGCTTCGATCTTCAAGGTGTCTACTTGAATGCCTTTCTCGTTCACTATATGCCCGAGAAATTGTACTTCACGAATCCAAAACTCGCATTTGGAAAATTTTGCGTATAGTGTCTCCTTCTTGAGTAGTTCTAAAATGGTTCTCAAATGTTATTCGTGCTCGTCTGCCGATCTTGAGTATATCATATGTCGTTATGAACACAATGACGAATTTGTCGAGATACGGCTTGCACACGCGATTCATTAAATCCATAAAGACCGCTGGTGCATTCGTTAGGCCAAAAGGCATAACGAGAAACTCGTAATGACCATAACAAGTCCGAAAAGCGGTTTTCGGTGTGCTTTCCTCTTGAATTTGTAACTGGTGATGCCCAGATCGTAAGTCTATCTTGGAGTAGAAGCTCGGACCTTTCATAAACCATTTGAGTTAGATGGAAATTTATTTGTAACATGGTTTAGGAATATGAATTTTGTTCATTGAAATGTTGTGCACTTTTGCAAAACTTGCATCTCTCCCTCGAAAACCTTTAAAAAGATGTAAAATGATAAAGAGTGGGGGTTATGAACTCTCAACATCATTATTCGGTCAACTACAAGGTTTAGAAGGTGCTAATGGGTATGGAGATTTGGCTACGGGTGCGGTTCACGGTACCAAGTTGATATGAACTCGACTTGTCGATATGGTTATAGTCCCGGCAAGTCTTCTAGAAAGACTTCAGGAAACTCTTTTACCACGGGAATATCTGTCAGCTTCGGCCCAACGGCCTTCTTCTTGACAACATGTGCTAGAAAGGCAACACAACCTTTCCGTAAGCACTTCTGTGCCTTCATGCAATTGATGATCCGCAATGGTGTGTCGTGCTTCTCTCCATGAATAACAATTGTCTCTTTGTTCAGTAGTGGTAGGCGAATGACCTTCTCATGACAAAAGACTTCGGTTTGGTTATCGGATAACCAATCCATGCCAACCACTACGTCGAAACTACCCAGCTCAATGGGTAAGAGATCGATATTAAATTTTCGCTCGCCAATTTCCAAGGAACATTCTCTAACAACTTCCCATGACTTGAGTAGTTTACCGTTTGCCAATTTTTTAGAATGAGGGGACGTCTAGCTTACTTGACTCTAGGCCAAGTACATTTTGAATTCTATGTGGCGAGGATTTCACTGTACAGTTTTTAGGAACCTTAAAATGTAGGACAACCCAATCCCTATGTTTAGATGTAGGATAGCCCAATCCATATGTTTAGATGTAAGATAACCCAATCCATATGTTTAGATGTAGAATAGCCCAATTCCTATGTTTAGATGTAGGATAACCCAATCCATATGTTTAGATGTAGGATAGCCCAATCCATATGTTTAGATGTCGGATAACCCAATCCATATGTTTAGATGTAGGATAGTCCAATTACTATGTTTAGATGTAGGATAACCCAATCCATATGTTTAGATGTAGGATACTCCAATCCCTAATTGTAGCTAGGAAAATCTCGTCACTAGTCATGAAACTCATGCACTTGAAATGTTGAGATGAAGCTAAAATCGTTAGCAGTATCAAGTAACATGGATGTGAAATGTTGGTTGATAGGAAACGTGTCGGGTAACTACTGTTTGAGTGATCGGGGTAGGGTGGGATGGTGTTGTCATACCTCAGATCTCCAATGCTAAATCCCAAATGTACGCAGTATGGAAACAACCCTTGAGAGATCGTGAAAGCCTCGAGTGTAAACAAAAACATTGGCTCTAATCATGATCGGTTTCTAGAATTTTGTTTCCAACCTTTGAATTTAAATCAGTGAGCAATACTCTTCTCGTATAAGATTCTTGAGTTCTTCCCCCGACAACCTCTTCACTGTATCACTTCATAGCGTTTGTACTTGGAGATTTCACCAAGTTAATGCTGCATTTAACAAGAGACTCTCCGTTTACCTAATTGTTTACTCAGGAGTACATTTATTAGTACGACTTAACTGACTCCATTGTCTTTGTTTAGCGGGCAGAACCTACCGCACCTCACATATTAACGAGGTCTTGCGGGTTAAGTCCGGAAAAGTCTTAAAATTAAGGCCTTGTGTGATCGCATCTTCTAGTGTGGCATTGCTACTCGTTCCCGATCCATTGGGATTTGAATCACTTGAACTACCAGTACCACCAGTACCGTCACTAGTGTCGTCTCGATTAACCTCATGTTGTGCAATTTCTGCACCCTCGTGTTGTTTCATAAGAACTTTAGTTTGACTTAATCAGTGAGATGTTGATTAGTTAAACCTGTTTTGGGTGTAGACCTTCCTCCTGGCGCCATGATCTTTTTAATATACAATATTAAAAGAATCTAGACATATATTTTGGATAAATATAGTCTATCATGTGCCCAAGAATGAAGAAGGAAATCGGTCATAGAATCCTCTAGATCGTATTGTTCATACATGTTTAAATAGATGATAATGTGGATAACCGCAACCAAAATGCATAGCGCCTCTTGCGTGTACTGGTCATATGTCTAAGTGGAAAACGAAATAATTTGTTGAAGAGGGGAAACCAACCAGTGGCCTCTGTCCCTATAGTATGCATTCCATACTACATAGGCTTTGATCATCCGAAGTAGAGAAATTCCTTTGTCGTACTTGTCCATGTGACGAATATGGTAATAGTGCTTGAGCTTCACGAGCTCCAACAAGATCATTAAGATCTTCATAGATGTTGAATAGAATGCAGTGAGGGAGTTATGGCATGGCTCATGCCATACTATCCCTTTGGATAAGACAAATGTCAAATGATGGAATTTATTGTATTCGTTTCCAATAAATAAGATAAGGTGCCATAGACACCAAGAAACCAACTCATGTACAAGGGTTCTAGAATGTTGAGGAAAAAATCCTCATGAGTGGCTAACAAGTTTTGTTTGTTTAGATGACTAGTCTCGAACAACTCATGTTGTAGATTGAATGTTAGGTGCGAACGAATACGTATCGTCTTCCTGTATCGTGTTGTAGGGTGTTATAGTAATCATCTCGGTTAGTGTTCTATTGGATAGAAAAGACTGAATTTTAAGTAACAGCTTAAAATTCTTGAATGAATAGTGATCATTAGCTTGACCCGCAGAGTCCACCAGAATTTTCATGCACTACAAGTTGTTATTACATGGGCCCCCGTAATAATAAATTGTCTTACATGGTCACCCTTGCATTCTCTCATTCAAGTCAGTCGATCTGTCAATGAGGGGACACTACTGCCTATGTTTAACACATGAGGGAACTTCATGATAGTTCATGTGTCAACGTCCATTGTCATTACTCGCGGAATGGCACGGCGTTAGATGAAATAGAAATAGAGAGAATTTGTAAAAATAACAACTGGAGGGACGCCTTCAAGATGAGTACTTCATCTTCCTTGTCTGGACAAGAGTGTCGTCAATCACAATTTGTATGAGTCACAGGGACCTCGTCCCACTAATGGAGTTGTTGTCCAAGGCTACCACCTCCACCTCATCGTCACTACCGAAGTTAGGCATCTCAGCATCCACGAGAAAGCAACCATCTTCCACGGGATCAATGCTTTATGGTCTCCCTTAGGAACCACGTTCGCCATAAGCTCCGCAATAGACGTGAGGTCAATATTCTCTTGGAAGACGTATTGTATAAAATATGTTATGTTTTGAAATAGAGTATTATGTCTTGTGTAAATGATGTCGTGTCTTAACCATGTTATGCGTATCAAGGATGACAATGGAATTCGAAGTCGAAGGCATTTTGTTCTTGCCATGATATTTCGTACAACACATATATAATTGATTTGTATATATAATCATGTAAAATCCTATCTAACAAGGATTTCTATCTTATATAAGCTGAACTTGTAAACTGTTTATAATGCGTAAATTGATAATGTAATGTATTGTAGGCATATAGTCTGTTAATGTAATGTGTCTATTTCTCATAGACTTCACCCATGGAAATTTCCTCGCTTGATTTATGTGAAGTGAATTTTTGTTGTAGTGGACCTTGAAAAATGTTTATGCAATGAAAACCTCTTGTTCTTGTACACTAGACTCGAGAAGGAATCCTGGTTCACTACAATCGATGCTCTGATACCAATCTGTCACACCCACTCATAGTGGAAGCGAGAGGTGTGATCTGATTGGTTCTCATTGCATAAAAATATAAGTGAACATACTAAATGAATAAAAACAAGCTCCAATACCATTGTCATAATCGTTTCAAAAGAACGCACCATAAGTTAAATGTATTGGTTACAAACTATCAAATGAAAATAAGTTGTCATCATTTCATACATCAAAATGTAAGTATTAAAATGTCAAGGCTTTGACCACTATATCACCGCAAGGAGGCGGTATATAACGGGCAAACCCTTCACATGTTGGCATGGAGTCTTGATACTTGCTTTCTTGAACTGAAATATCTGCATGGTCCACTAATTTCCTCAAATACATGTTAAGTTTGAAAACATCAACAAAAGTTGGCGAGTTCATGCAGTTTAGTTGTATAAGATGTATCTGTAAAATGTGAGATGTATTTGTATCAAAACTGTATGTAAAGATGTATCCGTAAAATGTGAGTTGTATTTAAATGAAAACTAGTATATAAGATGTAGTATGTAAAGTGTCAATCAAATCGTTGATCATTAATGTTTCGCGAGGACATTAATATGTGTGACGAATTAGGAAGCAATCCAAACCTAGACGATTTCGTTTCTACTACCATCGACTGGGACACAAACGCACTCTTCTGTATGGATCCACGACCAAGAGTGGGGATCGCCAAAACCCATTAGATCTAACCCTCTGTACCTAGGTCCAAACTGGATTATTGGTGCTTAGATGTATGGCCCTAATAGCACATGATCTAAGGTGTTTCATTCCATGACTTCACATATAATTGAACATGTATTTTCCCCGATAGTTGTAAAGCATTTAGAATGAATAGGGGACATGAACTCACAGAATTGCGTCCGAGAATTGTAAGTAACTGTGATCTCACATGCGATCGTCTTAAATAGTGTCACGACCTAAACACGTCCTACATTTGTTAGACACTTCGGTCTTTGTAATGACTTGAGTACAAGTCTTTTAACTTGAATATGTGTTAAGACTTGTATGTCTTTGTTATTCGTTGAACTGTGTCTTAGATGTATTAACTAATAACTGTTTAGTGTATATATTTCGCTAAATATATATATTCTTGTATCTCGTGAGTGTTATCGTAGTTGTATAAATGTGTGTTCACCAAGTGTTAGGTGATGTAAATGTGTATATCATTGTACGTATAGGAATACGTATGTCTGCGTTGTTCATTATGTGATCTTGTATCCTTAGAATATATACCTATATATTCTAAGATATATTTCATATGAATATATATGTTATACTTGGTAAAAGGTATAGGAAATATCTTAAAAATAATCTATTTTTAAGATTGGTTCTAATAATATAATTTTAGTCTTTTACTTAAACAATATATTTTTAGAGAGTAAGAAATAAATACGTATGTTTATATATTTTAAAAAAAATACCTTTTTATTATAAACCATAAGTAATATATTTTGTATATTGTAGAAAATATATAGTTACTTATTCAGTTTAGAAAACGTAGTTTACCAAGAGGTCGATATATCGTGTATTATAGTCCGTAATACTTATATAGTCCGTATATTTGTCTGTAAGGTGTATTTGTTCCCATTTCCACATAGGTATCTCCGGTTGCTGAAGCAGACCAGAGGGTTTTTGATATTCCACCTTGACTTTCGCGCAAGTCAAGCACTTACTTACATAACTCGCGATGTGGGCCTTCATCTTCAGCCACCAATACAAGACTTTGAGGTCCTGATACATCTTATCCGAACCCGGATGAACAGAGTATCACAAGCTCTCTAAGATTTCCAAATAAATGAATCAATAATCGTTCCATTTAATAGTAAATGCCGTCAGATCTCTCTACGAGTCGTTTCTCCATGCCCCGCAAATACTCAGCTTTAATGTTTTCCTCTTTTAACACTTCAGTTTGTGCAGAACGGATCTGGTCAGGTAAATTAGAATGGATGGTGAGCTGCAAGGCGCAGACACGTTTGGGTTTCGTTTCCTTTCGGCTAAGGGCATCAGCTACAACGTTAGCCTTACCTGGATGATACTTGATTGCACAGTTGTAGTCGTTTAAGAGTTCTACCCAGCGACGCTGTCGCATATTCAATTCCTTCTGGTCAAAGATATGCTGAAGGCTCTTGTGATCGGTATAAATAGTGCATTTAGTACCGTACAATAATGCCTCCAAATTTTAAGCGCAAACACCACAGCCCCCAACTCTAAGTCGTGAGTCGTGTAATTCTTTTCATGAACCTTCAACTGTCGAGAGGCGTAAGCTATCACTTTCTCGCGTTGCATCAGCACGCAACCGAGCCCCTGAATAGAGGCGTCACAGTACACCACGAAATCTTCGGTACCCTCAGGTAGAGATAAAATCAGTGCACTACAAAGTTTTTGCTTTAGGAGTTGGAAGGCGCCTTCCTGTTTCGTTCCCCAGGTATACACCACACCCTTCTGTGTTAGAGCGGTGAGAGGTTGAGCGATCTTTGAAAAACCCTCAATTAATCTTCGAGAGTACCCAACGAGACCAAGAAATTCTCGCACCTCCGAAGGATTCTTTGGTGCGGCCCAATTCATGATAAAGTCGATTTTAGCGGGATCCACATGTATTCCCAGCTCGTTGACTATGTGACCAAGGAAGTGCACTTCTCGAATCCAGAAGTCGCACTTAGAGAACTTCGCGTAGAGCTGCTCCTTCCTTAGGAGCTCCAAGATAAGACACAAGTGTCACTCGTGGTCCTCCTTGCTCTTAGAGTAGATCAAAATGCCATCGATAAATACTATGACAAAATCATCAAGATATGGTTTACATACGCGGTTCATGAGATCCATGAATACCGCTAGTGAATTGGTTAACCCGAATGGCATGACCAAAAACTCGTAATGGCCATACCGGGTTCTGAAGGCTGTTTGGGGAACATCCTCTTCTCGGACTCTCATCTGATGATAGCCCGACCTTAGATCTATCTTTGAGTAGAAGCTTGACCCTTGCAACTGGTCAAATAGATCATCAATGTGAGGTAAGGAGTATCGATTCTTGACTATCACCTTGTTGAGTTCACGATAGTCAATAAACATGCGAAAAGACCCGTCTTTCTTCTTCACAAACAAAACTGGGGCTCCCCAAGGCGAAGAACTGGGTCGAATAAAGCCTCTATCCAACAGTTCTTGAAGTTGATTAGATAGTTCTTACAACTCTCCAGGTGCAAGACGATAAGGTGCACGAGCAATCGGAGCTGCTCCTAGTGTAAGGTCAATTTGGAATTCCACCTGATGGTGTGGAGGTAGACCCGGAAGTTCTTCAGGAAATACATCAGGGAATTCATGAACAACAGGTAAATCTTCGATTTTCTTTTCTTCAGACAAAGTGTCAGTAACGAGTGCTAAAATGGCAGGGTAGCCCTTACGTAAGCACTTCTGGGCTTTCATAGATGAAATGATGCTGACGGTCGCACCACTTCGATGACCCTGGACAAATAACGATTCCCCACTGGGGAGAGGGATACGTACGATTTTCTCCTTACAAAGAATCTCCGCTTGATGCTTGGACAACCATTCCATCCCTACGACTACATCGAAGCTTCCAAGAGTAACATGGAGTAGGTCAATATTGAACACTTGACCCATAGGATCGAGTTTACACCCAAAAAGAACATGTGAAGCTTCAATTGATTTGCCATCAGCTAATTCTACTATGTGTTTGTTTACAAGAGGCGTAGGAGTCAACCCTAACTGATGACTGAACCCCAAAGACACATAACTCCAGTCGGCACCAAAGTCGAATAATACAGTAGCGAAAATACCGTTGATAGAGAACGTACCAGTCACAACATTGCCATTGTTCCTTGCGTCACCTGCTCCAATCGTAAACGCTCTTCCGCGAGCGCCACTCCCACCGTTGTTCCCATTGTTGTTGTTTCCCGCGTTGTTGTTGTTGTTTTGGCGATTACCCCCATTGTTATTGTTGGCATTCTGATTCAATTATGGGCAATCCTTCTTGACGTGCCCTTCACTGCCACACTGATAACATCCCCTCTGATTACCTTGATTCTGTTGGGGTTGCTGCCTTTGTTGCTGTTGTTGGGGTTGTTGTTGTTGCTGGTTGGGGTGTGGAGCTCTACAATCTTTCACCATGTGACCTACCTTATCACACCTTTGACATGCTCGGTTACACGATCCATAGTGGTGAAAACCGCACTTGTTGCACTTCGGTTGTTTCCCCGCATAAGTGCCCGGAGTTTGACTGTTGTTCTGATTCTGGTTGACAGAGGATGACTGGCTGAAGCTGCGGGTGTTGTTGTTGTCAGAGGACGAACCTTGATATCTGGAGCTGAGTGTCATGGTCGTTTTTGCCCTTCTCCAATGCTCTATCAAACATTGGTCATGATTTAAAGTTATTATTTCACGCCCGTCCTATCCAGGTACGTCATGAGGGCGCTATCAACTAATAACCTCGTTGCCCTACAAGCAACTAACCCGGTAGTATGATGGGACTTAAGTAATAGAAAGTGAGTGTATTATCCAACATCAATATTCATTGAAAACTGTTTCATATCCCCTGCAAGGATGTGGTTTTGTGAAATCTGCCTCACATCCCCTACAAGGATGTGGGTTTATGAAAATCCGTTTATTTGTTTGCCTGTTTGATTGTCCCCACTGGACGCATGCTTGTATTTGAAAGAAGTGAACTCACCTTGGTTTGCTCGGTATGACTAGTTACTTGTTCACACTTAATCAGTCAAAGCCTATGGTGTTCATGTACACGTAATCAGTTTACATCCACGTTGTTCACATGTATTCATAGTGTGCATTCATAGCAAAGATCATCGCATAATAGATAGCAATCACTCAAATCGTATAACACACTTAACAGATGAGTTTACTATTCACACGAGCCACATCAGGTTCCTCGGTTATGACTAATATTATTAACAGGCAGCAATTAGAATTTAATCAATCATAAGCATTCATGATCATACATATATTAAGTCACAGTTATGTTTGTGGGGTACTTCTCGGTTAAGGTTACCCTCGACGAAGATTTAAGATTCGCCAAAAAGGATGGTGGTGAAGAATCCCCATTGTTCGTCAAAGGCCGGTCGATGAAGAATCAAGTCTTCGTCGAGTTGGGTTCTTCGTCGGGAGCCTTTCTTCGCCGTTCCTTACAGATCGTCGTGATTTTCTGCAAACCCTAATCACCTACACCCTCGACCTCGAAATCACGAGTATTGAAACACACAACAACATCATTATAATTACCAACATGTGATCCTAATATAGCACTTAAATCATAATAATGAATCCAAACATCATCATCCATCTCGATCAACTAGTATACATTCTAATCGATTCCATGACACTTTGTTTACCAATTCTAGATCAACATTATCATGATATCATAAACCCATAACTAAATCCCAAGACTGTTTCAACATATTTTTGCATCGATTCTATGAACAGAACATATAGTTTCATTATCCGTAAAGATTCACATAACTAATTATTCCATTCAAGTCCATGAAAACACTTTTCTACAAGATAATATGGTGCACGAGCAATCGGAGCTGCTCCTGGTATAAAGTCAATTTGGAATTCCACCTGACGGTGTGGAGGTAGACCCGAAAGTTCTTCAGGAAATACATCAGGGAATTCACGAACAACAGGTAAATCTTCGATTTTATTTTCTTCAGACAAAGTATCAGTAACGAGTGCTAAAATAGCAGGGTAGCCCTTACGTAAGCACTTCTGGGCTTTCATAGATGTAATGATGCTGACGGTCGCACCACTTCGATGACCCTGGACAGATAACGATTCCCCACTGGGGAGAGGGATACGTATGATTTTCTCCTTACAAAGAATCTCCGCTTGATGCTTAGACAACCAGTCCATCCCTACGACTACATCGAAGCTTCCAAGAGTAACAGGGAGTAGGTCAATATTGAACACTTGACCCATAGGATCGAGTTTACACCCAAGAAGAACATGTGAAGCTTCAATCGATTTTCCATCAGCTAATTCTATTATGTGTTTGTTTACAAGAGGCGTAGGAGTCAACCCTAACTGATGACTGAACCCCAAAGACACATAACTCCAGTCGGCACCAGAGTCGAATAATACAGTAGTGAAAATACCAATGATAGAGAATGTACCAGTTACAACATTGCCATCGTTACTTGCATCACCTGCTCCAATCGTAAACGCTCTACCGCGAGCGCCACTCCCACTGTTGTTCCCATTGTTGTTGTTTCTTGCATTGTTGTTGTTGTTCTGGCGATTACCCCCATTGTTATCGTTGGCATTCTGATTCAATTATGTGTAATCCTTCTTGAAGTGTCCTTCACTGCCACACTGATAACATCCCCTCTGATTACCCCGATTCTGTTGGGGTTGCTGCCTTTGTTGCTGTTGTTGGGGTTGTTGTTGTTGCTGCTTGGGGTGTAGAGCTCTACAATCTTTCGCCATGTGACCCACCTTATCACACCTTTGACATGCTCGGTTACACGATCCATAGTGGTGAAAACCGCACTTGTTGCACTTCGGTTGTTTCCCCGCATAAGAGCCCGAAGTTTGACTGTTGTTCTGATTCTGGTTAACAGATGATGACTGGCTGAAGCTGCGGGTGTTGTTGTTGTCAGGCTTCTTTTGCGACTGATTCTAGTTGGCCGCCTTATCTGCGTCATTCCACTTACGCTTGTTGTCGATGGTGGGGGTAGCAGTAGTAGTAGCAGCAACACGTGGTGGCAGCGAACCACACTCCACCTCCTGATCAGTGATCTTGTGAGCCAGTCTGATAATCCGTGGTAAGTTGTCGAGATTTGCTGCAGTGACTAATCCCTTAACTTGTGGTGCCAATCCCTTAATGTAGAGTTCGATCCTGCGGGGTAGTGGTTGAGATAGGTTAGGACACATGTTTGCCAACTCTTGGGACCGTTTCGTATAAGCCTCGATCTTGGACCCCTCCATTTTCAAATTATAGTACTCATTTTCCAACTTTTGAATTTCATCCCGAGGGCAGTACTCTTCCCGAATCAGCTCTTTGAAATCATCCCAAGTGGTCGCGTTTGCCATTTCAATGCCCAGCATCTGCACCTGAGCATTCCACCAAGTTAAAGCACCATCCTCCAAGGTGCCAGAAGCAAACTTCAACCTGTCCCCAGCTGGACAGTTACACATAGCAAAGACGGATTCAGCTTTCTCGAACCAACGGAGCAGTCCCACTGGACCCTCAGCCCCGCTGACAGTTTGAGGCTTGTAATCCATGAACATTTTGAATGTACACACAGGTGGATTGTTCTGGTTTTGGTTCACAAGTTGACCAGCTTGCTGAGCTGCCAAAGCCTCAGCCACGCGTGTGTTAATTAGGTCAGTCAACTCTGCTTGAGTCATGACGATATTGCCACGTCCACCACCGCAGCCGCCTCCACATCCACCGTTACATCCGCCACGTCCGCTCATGATTCTATACAAGAAGAGTGGAAAAGATAAGGATCACAATTTAGTTGAAGCCAATCATCACCTTGACTTCCATGGATTTGAGAAACTCTAACATTTTACGTATAGTGGAACAGAACCCCTTTCACACTTATTAAGCCTCACTGGGATTCACATGCACCTCACATTATTATTATGTGTGCACCCACAATAATAAGGCAATTTGCATGCTTTTCTCAGTGCCTCTTAACTCACGCTAGAAGGTTCCCCACACTCAAATAACAAAAAGAAAGATATTACAAAACTAGGAATCACAAAAGTCGAAGGGTAGTGTCACACTATCAAGCATCACTAAAACATGCAGCATAGGTAATCACATCATGGTATCTAGTATGTAGTTTCATGCAAGTCTTGGGTGTGTGGTTACTAGATAAGTAATGCATAGAGTAAACAGAGGACGAACCTTGCGATCTGGAGCTGAGTGTCATGGTCGTTTTCGATACTGTTTGGTTATAGTCTGGTTTTATGAAAACGTTTTAAAACCTAGTTCACTATAACCAGTGTCTCTGATACCAAACTGTCACACCCCCAAAAATACCACAAGCGGAAACCTCCGCGACGCGTGTGACGTACCAGGATCTAGCCACTAATCGCATTGAACCATAAGTAAAGTAAAACTTTTCATTAAGTCTAATGATAAAATTCAAACACCAGTTTAGAAAATCAGACAATGTTCAGCGGAAGCATAAAAGTTTATTCAATAAGTTTTAATGAAAATATTCAAAAAAAAAAAAATGCAACATCGAGGAGCGTTCCAAAAGCCACGACCCATGACCACTCCAGCTTCCCAGACAGCAAGTCCCATGACGGTGTACCTAAGGGCCTGCAAGCACACAGAAAAAGTGTATCAGACAATGCTGGTGAGTTCACAGTTTGTTTAACCGTTGTTACCAAATATTGACATATGTTATGTTATGTTAATAATAACTCGATACCACAGACGGATCCTTTTTGCCCTTCTCCAATGCTCTATCAAACATTGGTCATGATTTTAAAGTTATTAGTTCACGCCCGTCCTATCCAGGTACGTCGTGAGGGTGCCAAACCTAATAGCGCTATCAACTAATAACCCCGTTGCCCTACAAGAAACTAACCCGGTAGTATGATGGGACTTAAGTGATAGAAAGTGAGTGTATTATCCAACATGAACATTTATTGAAAACTGTTTCATATCCCCTGCAAGGATATGGGTTTGTGAAATCTGCCTCACGTCCCCTACAAGGATGTGGGTTTATGAAAATCCGTTTATTTGTTTGCCTGTTTGATTGTCCCCACCGGACGCATGCTTGGATTTGAAAAAAGTGAACTTACCTTGGTTTGCTCGGTATGACTAGTTACTTGTTCACACTTAATCAGTCAAAGCCTATGGTGTTCATGTACACGTAATCAATTTACATCCACATTGTTCACATATATTCATAGTGTGCATTCATAGCAAAGATCATCGCATAACAGATAGCTATCACTCAAATCGTATAACACACTTAACAGATGAGTTTACTATTCACACGAGCCACATCAGGTTCCTCGGTCATGACTAATATTATTAACATGCAGCAATTAGAATTTAATCAATCATAAGCATTCATTATCATACATATATTAAGTCACAGTTCTGTTTGTGGGGTACTTCTCGGCGAAGGTTACCCTCGATGAAGATTTAAGCTTCGCCAAAAGGAATGGTGGCGAAGAATCCCCATTGTTCGTCGAAGGCCGGCCGACGAAGAATCAAGTCTTCGTCGAGTTGGGTTTTTCGTCATGAGTCTTTCTTCGCCGTTCCTTACAGATCGTCGTGATTTACTGCAAACCCTAATCACCTACACCCTCGACCTCGAAATCACGAGTATTAAAACACACAACAACATCATTATAATTACCAACATGTGATCCTAATATAGCACTTAAATCAGAATAATGAATCCAAACATCATCATCCATCTCGATCAACTAGTAAACATTCTAATCAATTCCATGACACTTTGTTTACCAATTCTAGATCAACATTATCATGATATCATAAACCCACAACTAAATCCCAAGATTGTTTAAACATATTTTTGCACCGATTCTATGAACAAAACACATAGTTTCATTATATGTAAAGAATCTCGTAGCTAATCATTCCATTCAATCCATGAACACACTTTTTTACAAGAATCCTAACACATTAACACATAACAACACAACCCTGTGCTACAGGAGAATCACAATCGAATAACAATAGAGACATACTAACCGAGATAATAAGATAGGAATCAAGACGATCCTTCGAGAGGAACCAAGGCTGCCGTCAGTTTGTTTGAGGGAGAAGGAGAGCTAGGGTTTTGTTAATTATAACTTTACGTACAGATATGTGTGAATAAATATGGCCGAGTCATAACCGGGCTTCATTTGGGCCGAAAGCCCTTACGGCGAACAATGCTCTCGACGAAGAAGTATACTTCGTCGAGATGTTGATGACGAAGATCCATACTTCGTCGAGTGATGTTGATGACGAAGGTCCATGCTTCATCGAGGGGGAATGGTGACAAAGGTTCTATACTTCGTCAAGTATGAGGATGACGAAGACCGTCTTCATCGAGGAGAGTTTGACTTTAGTTATGAGGTTATAAAACATAAACTAGTATTAAGTTAATTAATAAATAACCATACATAAGAATACTTCAATTATTCATCAATCATGCACAAGTTACAACGCAAAACGAATTATAAAACAGGATTGCGAAAAAAGCAACGCGTAGAGGACAAGGGCGAAGGATAAGAGGGGCGGGGAGGGGGCGCCCGCCCCCCTGAATTTTTCGCTCAGTAATGTTATATATGTAGTTTTCGTATAGAAATTTGTGGGTATATACGTTTTCACCCCCCCCCCCCCGGCCGAAAAATTCAAGCTTCGCCTCTGGTAGAGGAGAGACCTTGAAACCTCTAGTTGTCACAACATAAGTTGTTAAGATAACTAAATATATATTTTCTCAAAAATATACATTTATAACTAGTTTTGCTTTTATAAAAAATATTCTTTAAAATCTTTTTATTCTAATAATGATTTTGTCAAAAATGATAGTTTTTATAACTTGTGATTTTTAACAAAAATGGCCATATTTCCTTTGAAATATATACTTAGCCATGTTTAATAAAACATATCTTTTTCTTATAAAAATCACCAACAATCTTCTCATATTATTCTTAATAAAAACATATGACATTTATATCAAAATCTTACCAAGATGAAATCAATAACATGTAGGGTTTTGGTATGATCATAACATATGTTTACTAGTTCAAAATCCACGCTTTACTTCTAGTTTTATCAAACTTTTTATAAAAACCCATCTTGTATGTTTCTTTTTATAATCTTGTAAAAGTATTATTTTTAGTGAAAAACCTTATATACTTTAACAAACCCAAAGATTATGATCATCCACATAATCTTTCATTTTTAACAAAACCCTTTAACTTTTTCATGTACACTTGTTAGATCATGTTTTTAAACATCATCTAACAAGTTATCCATATGCTTATCATCAAAACTAGATCAAATATGCAAGTAATAAGCCTTAAATCACAACATAAACAAACTTATATATCATGATTTTTATTTTGGTTCTTTGTATTTTCATATTATTTTGTATGATTGTTTAGTTTATTACATGTTCTTTAACAATCATAAACATAAATAAGTATGAAAAAGGGATTTCTAAAGGCTTACTTCTAGGACTTGTGGCTAGGGATGATCTAGATAACGATCAAAGAAAAGAAAAATGTTGATCTTGATGCTTGGAAGCTATGGAATGGAAGGAAAAACTTGCTTCTTCTTGTAGTGTCTTTAGATCATCCTAAGTATCATCAAGCTCCATCTTGATCATCAAAGAAGTGTTAAAAAGGTGAAGGTTTTTGATGGTGTTCTTGGCTAAAAGATGATAGTTGAGAGAGTTTCTTAAGTGTGTGTTTTGAATGGTGAAAAGTAGTAATGAAATGGTTAGTGATTTGTTATCTTAGATGTTATTACTTTTCACCATGTTCACCAACTTGACCCCTTGGTAAACAACTTGCAAACACTAGTAAATATCTAAAATATTTGTAGAAAACAAGTTGGGGGGTGGGTCCCACATGTTGTAACTTGTTTTGTTAGTTAAAAAGTGTTAGTTTACTAAGGTGAAATGTTAGGAAACTTTATATGCTTAAGTGTTTAAGTGTTTCAAGTGTGTTAAGTGACTATTACTAAACCATAACTGTGACAACTGTCAAATTAGCATGCTTCCGTACAATTATTAGACAATGATTACTGCTTAATGACTATGCTGAATTTCAATTAATTACTTGAACTGCTTTCTGATTATTGCCATATACATACATTTGCATCATATATTGTAAATGATATATCATTATTACATGGGAACGTTGTTGATTCAAACGATGCATGAAACTCCGGCTGCACAGTTATCAGACAAATCAGAAAAGTGCTGACGGAGTTCAGTAGATAGACAGACAATGTGTTGGGACACAGAAAGAGCCAGAAACCAAGTATTACACTAGTATAGTGTGTAGGAAAGTAAGGATCACAAAACTGCTTTCCTAGTGATAGTTTAAGTGCCGGAAAGTGCCTAAAACTCATGTAAACTGCAGAATTCTGCAGAAAATCAGCAAATTCAGCATTTAAACAAACAAATATCATGCATAAATATGGTTAAATAGTCCTGAATGCTTTCCTAAGTGTCGGGAATCAAAAGTGTCACAAAAGGGTACATAAAGCACACTAAACTGCATAGTTTAGCATCTTAACGAACCGGTAACCAACCGAACAACCGGACACTACCCGAAACACCAAATGTTCACTAGAAGCACTGTTTTAGCATTACCAAGCTAGTTATGGTCTCCGAACATCATAACACACTATACAAATATCTAGTAACTAAACATCTAACTACATACTTACATTTCAACCATAAACTAACTTAATGGTTATAACCTAGTCTACTACCCCCCCCCCCCACCTATTGGCAAATCACATGTGGCCCCCACATGTGATTTTCTTTGCTTATTATATGCGATCATGTCTCACTTTGTTGGACATTAAAACCAATGGAAATCACTTGATTTTGGATATAAGTATGATCTACTAGTAACATAACTTCATTTCATCATTCACACTTCAACACACCTTCTTTCTCTCCCTCTCTTCTTGGCTTCGGCCGTAACCAACACCACCATCATCACCTTCATTCAATCATCTTCCATACATCCCAAGCCTATACAAAGGTGTTAGAGGTTGCCTAAGGAAGCTAGGAGCTTTCGGAAGTTCAAGGACCTTCTCTATTTGCTTTTATCCACTTCTTTTCTTCTCTTGATCATCCCTAGCCTCGATCTAGGGGTAAGAACACTAATCTTTCCATTTTACATCTTATCTAAGTGGTTAAAAGATTATACATGATGATGAACTTGAAGAACACTCAGAATCAAGAGAATGAAAGTTGAACTTAAGCTTAAATCATGAAGAAATCTTGATGTTTATGAGTTTTTATACTTGTTGATTGTTGATTGCTTATGAAAATGATGTAGATCATCATATGATCTTGCTAGATCATGATTAAAAACATAATCTAGCAAGATGAGAGGATGAACATGTTAGAGTTTAATAGATCATCCTCACATAAACCATGAACTTGAAAGAATATAATGTTTTCTTGTAAAATGATGATTAAAGTGAGTTGTAAGTCTTGTAGATCTAAAATTTCATGGATGATTTTTCAAGAAACCAAGTTAAAAATACAAGGTTTACTTAATCTTGGTTCTTAAATAAATAACCCTCATTTTTGGTGGTTAATAAAGTGTAGAAACATATGTGTAACAAGAAAAATCCAAGAAGAAACATTTTTAGAAAATGTGATTATAAGTTGTAAAGAACTAACTTCTTTAAAAATGATGTTTTTAAAGAAACAACCACACTTTAAAGGGTAACTAAGCTTACTAAACACACTAGTAAGTTACTACAAATTTTTATAAATTTTCAAGTTCATGAAGTAGCAATTTATGCTTGTTTTTGGCAGATGGTAAGTATAAATTGATTTGTGATTGATTGTGTTGATTTACAAAAGAAAATGATATGCCTTGAAGGCATGGAAACCTCCATTTTTAGGGGAAACTATGGCAAAAATTTTCTAAAAATCTAACACTTAGAAAAATATTTTTAAACAAACATTTATAAAGTATATTTTAAACCATAAACTTCCACATAAAGTTTGCCATAAATTTTGTTACAAAAATTATAAATATTGGAGGTTGGTTTTTGTAAATAAAAGTGACTAAAATGTATTTAGGAAATATATATTTAGAAGTCACCATGTGTGTGATTATTTGTATATTATGTGTATTAGTTATATTATTTTAGGACTTGAAATAATATAACTCACCAAAATACCAAGAAATTTCAATCCAAAATATTACCAAAATTCCAAGGAATGAATATACAAAGAAAACCCAAAATATTGGACAAACCGAACAAAGGAATATAACTCACGAAATATTCCGGAAAATTATGTGCAAGTATATTTTGGTAATTTGTATTTTGGACACCAAGAGAATGAAAATGGGATTTTCATAATTACTACAAAATATATCATATTTTTTACAACAAGGAAATGTATTATTTTTGAGCAAATAAAAATATATATATATATTTTCTTGGAATTATTAGAAGATGTATTATTTTTGGATGAAATATTTATTTTCTCAAACAAACATGAAATACATTATTTTTGGGAGAAAATGTATTTTCTTAAATAAACTTGAAATATATTATTTTTGGATGAAGAATGGATTTATATATATTTTCTAAGTTGGACTTGGAAATATATTATTTTTGAGACTTGTATGGGGTTTATAAATATTTTTGCCAAGGGAAAAATTTTATAATTTTTCTAAGTAATACTTCTTAAAATATATATTTTGGAAATATATATTGATGTATTTTTATTAAAGATATTATTCCGGAAAAGTTAATACAAAAATTAAGTATAAGGATACTTAATAAACACAATAAAAATACGTATTCTCGTACGTATAAATATACTCCGGAATACGACACCAATACATGGCAAAAATTACAAGTATAAGAATACGAATACAAATACACCCATCCTTGGGAAGGTTATACATGTACAAATACACATATGTGTCAAATTAAAATATATTATTTTAACTAATATTCCAAAATGTAATAAATATAATTTAAGTTGAAATATTTATTATTTTGACAAATAATTATATACTTGGAATAACATTGATGACACAAAGGAATGTAACTCAAAGATACTAAATAAAACCAAGGTCAAGGCATGACCCACCCGTCTAATGAACCGTAGTACGCATGTAGGTAGTCGTGTGTCCTAGAGGAAGCTTTGAGTTACATTGGATACGAAGAACGCAAAACTGTGAGTTCATGTCCCCCTTTTCTTTTAATTGTTTTGAGTTTTATAACTTCGGGGGTGAAGTACATGCTACAAACTGTTTACAAACCTTTATATGTGGTATGGTTAGCTAAGGAAGGCTATTGCTAGATCATGTGAGTGGTGGGTATGATGCTTAAGACCATTAATCCTCGTTGTAGGACCAAGGGGCATGAGTGATAGATCTATTTGGGTGTAGCGAGCCCCACCAATGCGTCCGCGGAGTGGGCCATGTGGTGACTATGTCTTATTGCCGGAGACAATATCTGCTAGGTTTGAGTCTTCCTGCATCACGTCACAAATATTAATGTATTAGCTACACATTAATTGATCTGTTTCCTTGTTGCTTTCATACCATTTTTCAAGTACATACATACTTACAAATGTTTTCCATGATATTTGTGCACACATACTAAAAACATGAACTCGCTCAACTTTTGTTGATGTTTTCGAACTACATGTATTTCAGGAAATTAAGTATGGATCTGGCGGGCGTTGAAGTTTACAAGGCATGTCTCTAATAAAAGGTGGCATTCCAAGTCGAAGGGTTTGGGTTATGTATTTTATCTTGGATAAGATACATGGCTCGAAACCTAGTTTGTTAGTATCTTTTGTGAAGTCCTTATGGATCTAAAACTTGTTGGTAATGTATTTTGAACATGAAATCTGTGTTTTGGGATTTAAAATAATGTTGCTTGTAACGTTTCAAAACTATCAATGGATGAACATCTTGGTTTTATCATATAGTTGTTTGTTATCGTTGAATGCAATGATATTAAGCAAGTCACACCAAATCACGCTTCCGCAAAAGTCAGGGTGTGACGGTTTGGTATCAGAGCTTCGATTGTAGCGAACTAGGATTCTTTCTTGAGTCTAGACTACAATCATTAGGGCTCTCACGAAAATATTTTAAGACATGTTTTCATTGCATACACGGAACGCCCAGATCCAGGGAAATAAGCATTTTTTACAAACGGAAAGACAAGAAACACGATTGCAAGGCTTACATTTGTGGTTTAGTCTGGGAGACTAGGTGGTCTAGTCTGGGAGACTAGGTGTTTTAGTCTAGGAGACTAGGTGGTTTAGTCTGGGAGACTGGGAAGGATAGAAAGTTTCATGTAGGATAATGTGAATACATGATTACATGATGAATTGTCTTTGTTTGCAATATACTAGGTGTTAGTGATTGCTATAGATATACAAGCTATGATTATTATATACCGGCACACATGTCATCTTCTTCAAAGAGCGAGTTGCCAGACGTTGACGACCCTATGGCCACCATCACAGATAATGAGATTGCACCTACGCCAGAGATATATACGTCAGACACTGAGAGCGACCCTGACATGCGGTTCGGGGATGAGGATGACTTCCAGCCGTTCGTGCTACCAGACTTTATCGATGGTTTACCCTTGCTGATGGTTTCTCTGACGAGGATCCTTTTGTCATCCCTGTTCCAGTCCATGACCACCTCATCATTGGTCATCCCGATGGTGAGCACATCGTGACTCCGATCCTCGATTATGTTCCTCTTGTGGTCATTCCTCCCGAGGATTGGTCTTTCGACGATTTGTTTGATGATGACGTTGATTTGTTTGATGATGGTCCTCCTGTCGACGCCCAGGGTGATGGAGAGATAGATGAGGATGATGTAGCTGTCCCACCTCCTGTTGTTCCTGTCAGAGAGATATCTTCTGATTCCAGTTTGCATTCGGGTTCAGACTCCTTTGAGTCTGTGACATCTTCAGCTTTACAGACGGCCGGATTGCAACTTTTTACTACTGACTCAGACGACGATACCGCTATGTCTGCCGCACTATCACCTGCTCAAGATCCCACTCCTCCACGTGGCCCAGAGCCTACTCCTGAGCTAGCACCTGTTCCTTTTGGGTCAGCCTGATGTTGCACCTATTGATCTTGAGCCGATTCCTTGTCACACCCTGGCTTTGCGGAAGCGTGGTTAATTTTGGTGTGACTTCTTAATACCATAGCTTAACCATAACAAGCTATATGAATTTAAAAACCATGCAAGTCATCCATTAAGTTTTGAAAACCAAACACATTACCATTGTTTTTAACATGCAACCATAACCTTGTTCAACAACATTACAACTTATAACATAACATAAACGTGATTTAGGGATTATGTCTCGTCCAGGTAAGAGACACATCCCCTAAACCCTGATGACTTCATGACAGGTGCAGCGGAAAACGTTCCATACCGTGCCAGATCCGTTTAATTTCCTGAAATACATGTGAGTTGAAAAATCAACAATAATGTTGAGCGAGTTCATGTGCAAGTGAGTAGTAAAACACTTGTAAGTATAAAAGTTTCCTGGTATGTAGCAGTGTAAGAGGACTTGTGATCACCAATGGTTTGCAAGGCCATTAGCATGTTGTGAAATGCAAGTAAGTAAGACACACCCTAGCCGATTTTGCGTTGGGTACCAAGTCACTCCGGGTCCGTTCTGTTAGTCCTCCGAGAGGCCTGTTCTGTTGGGCCGGGAGCTGGGCTCGCTACACCCAGATAGATCTACCGCTCGAGTCCCTCGGTGTTCTAACTACCCATTCACAGGATCTAAACCTCCTTACGTAAATCATACCGTGTATAAAGTACTTGTAAACAAAGTAACATGTATTTCACCCCCGCAGTTAAGAAAACTGAAAACAGTTAGAGAAAAGGGGGACATGAACTCACAGTGAATGCGCGTCTCTACCAAGTGTCTCCAATACAGTAAGCTGTGCAACGACCTACAAGTGCTAATTCTATTAGACGGACGGCCGTGCCTTAGCTTTATAGTTTATGTCTTTGGGAAATAGTTAGACAACTATTTCGTGTTTATGTTCCGTATACACTTGGTAGTTATTCTTCTTCCCAAGGATGGGGGATACAATACATGTGCGTAAGTTACATTTTGTCAATCTTGTGGTAATGTAATTACCGGTGTAACTTATATGTTTGTGGAAGCGTTCGTACAGTTTTGGAATCATTAACGCTTGTGAATATTATTTTTACTCTAAAATAATATTTATGTGTTTTCACAAAATAATCAAAAACAGTGTTGTGACAAACATACTTATCACGTTAATCTTTGTGAAAATCCCACCTCCGAATATTTAGTAAAATATAGTGCTGGCGAAATTTATGTTTCGAAAGTATGTCTAACAATAGTTCTAACACTTGTTGTGTAAAAAGTCTAAGTGTTAGGTTTTTAGAAAAGTTTCGCCAGAGTTTCCTCTGTAACTGGAGGTGGCCACGCTTTCAAGCGTATCATTTTCTTTTAAACAAATCAATTCAACAATCTTCTTTATTCAATCAAACAATTTCCGACACAACAAACTAGTCGACAAGTATGTAAATTTGCATAATCGCATGAACTTGCAGTTTTTCCGCATCTTTAATGTAAATCACCTTTATATATGTAGATCTTTATATGAAGTGACTTTAATCTCATAAAAACCTTGTGTTTAGCAAAATCCGTCTTTACAACTTCTAGTAACAAGTGACAAATTTACTTCTTTGTCGGATCTCTTCATTTCACAAGTGTCTACACACTTGTGGTTTATAAAATCATATTTATTAGTGTAAGATCCATCCTTAGAAAAACATGATTTCTTTAAAGTGTGGTCTTTCAAAAATACCACTTGCGGATATGTAGATCCGCTAGTTTTAAACACCATTTTATCGGTTAAATCACTTTTACACAAGAAAAATATTTCTACACAAGTTCATGTATCTTGTGTGGTAGAGTTTCACCTTTAACCCTTGTATCTAGTCAAAAACGAGCTTATGTGAAGATACATGATCTTACAAAGTCGGGTTAAACGATGTTCCGAGCTACCACATCATAGATCGGGTCACAAGAATCACATATTTCAAGTCCTACGACTTTTACACAAGTTATATGTCTTTAACCACCACTTTTATGATTTTACTAGACTTTAAAGTTTCAAAACGCATGATTACGATATTTAACCGACGAAAGTTCTTTTAACCACTTTAGATAAGTGTAAAAACAAGTTTTAAACAATATACCTCTAGCTCGGGGCTAGGGAAGAATCGTGACGAAAACGAGGTGGATAAAAGATAACGAGAGAGGTCCTTCGTGTTCCGCTTGCACCAAAGCTCCTAATACGCGACCTTGGATGTATGTATGATCTTGGAATGATGAGACATGAACCGAAAATGGTGGGTGTGAGAGAGGGGTGTTCGGCCGAAGGTATAGAGAAGAGAAGAGAGTAATGTTGTGGTGATTAGTTAAGTGTAATTATGTGAGGTAATCTCATGTATTTATAGGAAATCTTATGTGCTAAAATCCAATGGTCAATGTGTCTTTTTGATTTTAGACAAAACTAGATTATGCCAATCTCTAGTGTACTTGTGTGTCCCCTAGTTTGGGGGGCCGGTTAGGGGCTTGGGGTGGGTTAGTTCGGTTTGAACAAGATTAGTTAGGGTTAGTTTAGGTTAAATAAGTTAGGTTAAGTGTCTAACCCCGTTAGTTACGTGCAACGTGTTATGACGGGTGTTAGGGTAATCAGGGACCCTAACTGGCTCAGAAAAATAAAAATAGTGAAAATACTAATATTTTCATGTTCCGGGTAAAGTCCGGGTGTTCGGTTGGATAGTAATCCGTTAAAGTCTTTTGTAACGCTTTAAAGTGTCGTTATTAACATTTTTAGTGACACAATTTGTTTCCAACACTTTAGAAAGTGTCTGGTGTTATTTTCTCATGTTCTGGCACTTCATTGGTCAGCTAGAAGCTGGTTTAATTATTAAAGTGCTGTGTTTGGTACTTAAAGTACGTTCTTGGCACATCCGACTCAGTGTATCTTATCCCTAGAGACGCGGTAACACAACCCTTATATCCCTACACTCACTACCAGTGTAGCTAAAATATATGAGGCTCTTAACAGGCCTTGGAGGCAGTATTTGCCTGATGCTGGTTATATCAGCATGTTCACTGTGTATCCGTTTAGTGCTACTGTGCTTTTTGTGCATCATGTTTGTCACTAGGGTTCAGCATGTAAATAATGTAGTGACAGCAATTAAAGTATGATGCAAGTAAGTGCATGTATCAGTATGCAGGTAGCAGTTTATCAGCTAGTTCAATCAAGCACAGTAATCAAGTAGTGATTAATCATTAATTAAGTTGTACGGATACCTGGTTTAGTGCGGGTTGTCACATTCTCCCCCCGTTAAATAAATTTCGTCCCGAAATTTAAGTTCTGCTTGCAGAAGCAGGGTTCTTAGGAAATAAGTGGGGGTATTTCTCTTTCATCCGGTCCTCACGTTCCCAGGTGTATTCAGGACCGTGTCTAGCATTCCAACGTACCTTGACGAGTTTGACACTGCTCCGGCGGTTCTTGTTAACTTTCCAATCCGTGACCTCAACAGGTTCTTCAACGAAGTGGAGCGTGTCGTCAATATGAATCTCGTCGATAGGAATGGCAACGTCAATTTGAGTTGGACTTTTCTTTAAATTGGATACATGAAATGTATCGTGAACACCATTCAGTTCAGCAGGTAGGTCCAACTTGTATGCTACTGTTCCAATTCTTTCCAGAATTCTGAAAGGGACCAATGTAGCGCGGATTTAACCTTCCATGCTTACCAAAGCGTGCCACCCCCTTCCAGGGTGAACCTTCAGTAACACCATTTCCCCAACTTGGAAATCCACATGTTTCCGGTTTGGATCCGCGTAGGCCTTTTGTCTGTGGCGAGCGGCTTCGATGCGTTTAAGTATTTGCGCGATCTTGTCTGTCGTCTCTTGGACGATCTCGGGACCAGCAAGCTGCCTATCACCTGCGTCAGACCAACATAGTGGTGATCGGCACTTGCGTCCGTATAGGGCCTCAAATGGCGCGACACCAATACTGGTGTGGTAGCTGTTGTTGTATGAGAATTCTACCAGAGGTAAGTGTTTATCCCAGCTACCTCCTAAATCCATAACACATGCCCTCAGCATGTCTTCCAAAGTTTGTATCGTTCGCTCGCTCTGGCCGTCTGTTTGCGGATGGAACGCAGTGCTCAGATTCAATTGTGAGCCAAAAGATTCTTGGAAGGATTGCCATATCCTTGACACAAATCTTCCGTCTCTATCAGAGATGATTGAGAGAGGTACTCCATGGCGTGCTATGATCTCTCTCATGTAAATTTCCGCAAGTTTACTAGTACTGTCTTTCTCCTTGATCGGCAGAAAGTGTGCGGATTTTGTTAGGCGGTCAACAATCACCCAAATCATATCATGGCCTCTTGGCGTTCTTGGCAGTTTTGTAACAAAATCCATTGAGATTTGTTCCCATTTCCACTTGGGAATCTCAGGTTGTTGCAGAAGTCCCGAAGGCTTCTGGTATTCCGCTTTAACCTTAGCGCACGTTAAACATTTGCTCACGTAAACAGCAACATCGCCTTTCATCCTAGGCCACCAATAATAATCTTTGAGATCCTGGTACATCTTATCCGATCCAGGGTGGATAGAGTACCATGACTTGTGCGCTTCGTCGAAAATAACTTCCTTTAATCCACCAAACAGAGGAACCCAAATCCTTTTCTCAAAACATAATGTTCCTTCCTCGTTTGGTACCAAAAGCTTTCCATTCCACGGAGATATTCTTCCTCAAGGTTTCCCTCCTTGAGAGCTTCCTTTTGTGTAGCACGAATGCGCGAGGGAAGATCGGTTCGTATGATCATTTCCAAAGCTCTAACCCTTATGGGCTTGATTCTTTCTTTACGACTTAGGGCATCGGCGACTACATTCGCCTTCCCTGGATGATACTTTATCTCGCAGTCGTAATCGTTTAACAACTCAACCCATCGTCCTTGCCTCATATTCAACTCCTTCTGGTTGAGTATATGCTGTAGGCTTTTGTGATCTGTGAAAATTGTGCACTTTGTACCATACAGGTAGTGTCTCCAGATCTTTAGTGCAAAAACCACTGCGCCCAGCTCTAAATCGTGTGTGGTATAATTCTTTTCGTGCACTTTCAGTTGGCGTGATGCGTAAGCAATGACCTTTTGGCGTTGCATCAACACACAACCCAATCCTTGACGCGATGCGTCGCAGTATACTACAAAGTCATCAGTACCTTCTGGTAGAGCTAAGATTGGCGCGTTGCAGAGCTTGTCTTTCAATACCTGAAATGCCTCTTCCTGTTTGATTCCCCAATCAAACTTCTTATCCTTCTGGGTCAGGAGCGTCAACGGTTGAGCGATTTTCGAAAAATCCTCGATGAACCTTCGGTAGTAGCCAGCCAAACCCAAGAATTGTCGAATCTCGGTTGGCGTTGTAGGCGTTTCCCAATTCTTGATTGCCTCGATCTTTGTGGGATCAACATGAATACCATCCCCATTAACCACATGTCCAAGAAACTGGACTTCGTGTAGCCAAAATTCGCACTTGGAGAATTTGGCGTACAGTTGTTCCTTCTTTAGCAGCTCCAAAATGGTTCTAAGATGTTGTTCGTGTTCAGCCTTCGTCTTTGAGTAAATCAGGATGTCGTCGATGAATACAATCACGAACTTGTCTAAGTATGGCTTGCAAACTCTATTCATTAGATCCATGAATACCACAGGTGCGTTTGTCAAACCAAATGGCATAACGAGGAATTCGTAGTGTCCATAACGAGTTCGGAAGGCTGTTTTCGGGATACTTTCCTCCTGTATCCTTAATTGATGGTATCCAGATCGAAGATCGATCTTTGAATAATAGTTCGAGCCTTGCAGTTGATCAAACAGATCGTCGATTCTTGGCAGAGGATACCTGTTCTTGATCGCCAGCTTGTTCAATTCTCTGTAGTTGATGTTTATTTGAAAATCATCATCCTCCTTTTTGATGGGTAACAATGGGATTACCCCAAAAAGGAATTTTTGGTCTGTTATCTTCCTTCTCCATCCGTTACCAACACTTCTCTGTCAATCCTTGCATCTCCGAAAATGTAAGTTGCTATGATGCATCGACTACGGGTGCAGTGCCCGGAATTAAGTCGACGCGGGATTTGACAAATCGTGAGGAGATGATTCCGGCAAGTCTTCGAGGAAGACTTCGGGGTATTCTCCAATCACAAGGATATCTTCGAGTTTTGGTTCTTTGACTTCCTTTTCCACAACATGAGCCAAGAATGCAACACATCCTCTGTGCGAGACTTTTCGGGTCTTCTTAGTCTGATAATCCGTAGGAGCGTATCCTGCTCCATGAGTCATGATAATTTCTCCGTTCGTTTTCGGGGCGCGGATGACAATCTCCGCATGGTTGTTCGTCAACCAGTCCATCCCAATCATCACGTCGAAGCTTCCAAACTCAACTGGCAATAGCTCTTGCGTAAACTTACGCTCTCCGGGTTCTATCGTGCCGATTCCAGTTACTGCGTTGACTTCCACTAGTTTCCCCCAAGCTAGTTCTAATGGGTACTGGAATAATTACTCACTCGCTACGTAAACCAATTATGTCCTTGAATACTAGAGTTGTGAATCGTAAAATTTGCAACAGTAGTTGGCAATACAGATGCATAATATTGAGTAATGTGGGACGTACCGCTATCCATGCTTGAATCTCTGGCGTGCCTCCCTAGCTCCGACGGGGAGCTTTCATCCTTGCGCCTGATTGTCTTCGGGCAATATCCTCTGAAGTGCTTTTTGCTTCCACAATTTAAACATCCTCGAGCACGCTTCTGTTCATCACTCATTCTGCCTTGATAATTATCGTTGTCGTTGTCCCCTTCGTGATTCTCACTACCGTCCTGGCCCCCATTACTAAGTTTAGTATTTTGTCAACAAGTTTCCTTGACATGTCCCACCTTGCCACAGTTACCACAATTTCCATATTTGCATCGCCCGACATGATAACGTAAACGATTGTCGCACTTAGGTAGGGTACCCTTGTAATCTTTTCCCTGTGGGCGACTTCCAAAACCACCACGGTTATTATCTTTATTCCCAAATCCTCCTTGGCCTCCCCGACCGGCAGGGGCCCAACAAGTGTCCTTCAAGTGACCACGTTTCCCACATACTTCGCATGTTTTCAGTCCACATTGGCCAGAATGATGACGCTGGCATGTGTTACACTTGGGCAGAGTGCCCATATAACCCTTTCCTTTGTTCTCATTATTCGTTCGGGTACCTTCAGTGAGCTTCCTTTTGTTCTTTCCGGATGACTCTACCTGAGTCTCCTTGTCAGGGTTTGCAAGTTTTTCTAGTCTAATTGCCTCCGTAGCGAGTGCCAAACCCATCTTACTTGCAGCATCAGTTGTTGGTGGCGTTGATGTTGTCATCAAGCTCAAGGCTTGAGGCGCCAGTTCCCAAATGAATTGTTCCAATTTCTTCAGTTCTGGTTTTACCAGGTATGGAACAATTTGTGACAGATCATGGAGTCGTTGCACGTACTCCAACACCTTCGGACCTTCCATCATTAGGCTCCGAAATTCATCTTCCCACTTCTGGGTTTCCGTGTGGGGGGCAATACTTCTTATGCATTATTCCTTTCAACTCATCCCAAGTTAACGCGTATGCTGTAGTTAGGCCCATTATTCGAATCTGAAGATTCCACCATAGTCGAGTTCCATCTTGAAACAACTCAGAAACGTATGGGACCTGTTGTTCTGGCGTGCAGCCACTCCTTCGAAAGATGGATTCCATACTTTCAATCCATTTTACAAAAGTTATGGCACCCCCAGTGCCGTCGAACTTCGGAGGCTTGTAGTTAAGGAAGTGCCAGTAGGAACAACCGTTATTTTCTGAGGTACCTTTGATAGGTTCGGAACGTAGGGTCTCGTGCTGTGCTATAGCTGCAGCGATTATCTCTTGAAGTTCTGCCTCAGAGGTGGGCATGCGCATTTCGCGTCTTGGCGGCATCTTCTAAAAGATGTTTCACATAGGTTAGGTCACAGCAAGTGAAGTGTACGTATGCATTCAACAATACCAACACATAACATCTCATGTTACCAACAAGTCAATCACATAACCTCTTATGTTATAGGACATAAACAATTGATTTGAACATCGCATGTGATGAGAATACTGCGATTGTATTGCCACCATTCGAGACCACAATGTAAGGCTTACAAGTACACCACTATATCATACTACATCAATGACTTAGTAGGGGACGACCCTAGACAAGTCGTGCGATCGCTGGACATGTTCAGGAGTCTCTGGTTCGTCCATTCAAATTTCAGGACTCCACGTCAAGTTTCTGAATTTCTGTCCTAAAACAACATTTCTTCTCAATCGTTTCCTTGAGCTCGTCCCAGCTCAGTGTATAAGCAGCGTCTGTGCCAAGGGTCTGAACCTAGAGGTTCCATTAAGAGAGTGTATCATTTAGAAATATCCCTGTGATGTAGGTAACACTCTGTTGGGGCGAATAGTTACTCATTCTTAGAGTGGAGTCGGTCTTTTTGGACCAACGAACAAATGCAACGGTGCCTCCGGTTCCGAAAAAGTTCAAAGGCTTGCAGTTCAGGAACTGTTTATAGGTGCAGCCAGTTGGAGGGTTATCTCCAGTAATGCCATCGTTGTACTTAGAGTGGAGGGCTTCATGTCATGCATTTATCTGTGAGATGCGTTCTTGCAGCTCGCCTTCTGTCCTTGGCAACGTACTGGTGTTTGTGTCACGCCTGGGTGACATTCCCTTTTATTGAAGTGGCGTGAAGCGGGTTAGAAAATGTTTCAATTGTCTATGAGGTATATATAGCAACGTAAGCCATCATGTAATCACCCCATTTCACACGCAAATATACTCACTGTATAAGTGGGGAAGTAAATTCCTGAGCCTTCACATAGGCTTGTCAATTTGGCTTGTTGCTTGTAATAGAATGAACTCGAGGCTACATCGCCTAGGTCATTTGTGTTTAAGTTATTTCCTGCTGCATTGGTTATCGTCAGCTTGACCTGCAGAGTCTACCAGGATTCCTGTGCACTACAAATCGTTATTACGTGGGCCCCCGTAATAATAAATTGTCTTGCACAGTTACCCCAAATTTTCTCTCATCCAAGCAGATGATCAATCAAGGAGCAACAGCCGGTGCATTGGCATGAACAGGGTCATACTCCAATGCGGGGTCAGGAGCAACGCCTGGCTCGGGGGCCACGGCTAGCTTCGAATAAAAAACTCCATCTTAAAATCAGCTGGATCAACAATCACAGGGGTTACAGGATCCCCCAAGGGCTTGTCTAAGTGCATGAACTCAATGTCATGGTCTGGATCAACACCAGGCGGAAAAACAGAATTGTCCTCATAATCACGATCGAACTCAAAACTGTGTGCGGGATCCGGTGCAGCTAGTGATGCCATCTTATGGTCGGCGTCGTGTAAGTAGTGCTGCATTCCCTGTAGGTGCGAAGATGCGGGTGTCAGAAACTCAAATGAGTCTGGGATAGGGGAATGGTCATAAGTTTCCCCTATAGGAGCGTCCGCATGCAGTGGTCTAATACCAGCAGTAATAAGGCCCTGCCCTCGAATGGGTCCTCCTCCAGTAGATCGTTATCGTCTTCAGAGGCCTCGTTGGGGGGCGTATCATCAACAGGATGAGCGGCAAGGGGCACAGGAGCAGGGATCACCGCCAGTGGTAAAATCCCAACAAGATGGCCATCAGTAGGCTCTGCTACGACTTCAGGCAGTGCACAAAGGGCTGAAAGTCGTCATTGTCTGTGCCGGTAGTATCAGAAATGTACACCTCGTGCTTCGTTGAACTATGTCGTCTGATACTATGGTCATGGGGTTCGTAGTGCCCATCTTTCTAGTACTTGATGAAAGCATAACATTTGTAACACAAACACATATACGTATAATAATCAATCATATAATCATATAATCACATAGGTCACCAAGTAAGGTATCACGTAATTCTCCTGGTCTTACTAGCCAATTTCATCCAGTCTACAAGACTGCTCTATCCTTCACTTAAACCTCGATCCTCCAGACCGATCCTCAGCCCTCCAAGCTGAGCCCTTTCTTCCTAGCCTTGCTAGACCTAAACCAAACCTCGATCCTCCAGACCGATCCTCAGCCCTCCAAGCTGAGCCTTTTCTTCCTAGCCTTGCTAGCCCACTACCTCGGTCACCTAGACCGAGCCTCGATCCTCCAGATCGAACCTATAACAAACCAACGTGCTTAACTAACTCGATCACCTCGGTCCTCCAAACCGATCCTCAGCCCTCCAAGCTGAGCCTATAAATAAAATGTGCTCAACATTTGTTTGTAAAAAGTTGTGGATCTGGACTTAAGTGGTATGCAGAAAAATGTTTTCGTGAGAGCCCTAGTGATCATAGTCTAGACTCGAGACAGAATCCTAGTTCGCTATGATCAGAGCTCTGATACCAAGCTGTCACACCCTGGCTTTGCGGAAGCGTGGTTAATTTTGGTGTGACTTCTTAATACCATAGCTTAACCATAACAAGCTATATGAATTTAAAAACCATGCAAGTCATCCATTAAGTTTTGAAAACCAAACACATTACCATTGTTTTTAACATGCAACCATAACCTTGTTCAACAACATTACAACTTATAACATAACATAAACGTGATTTAGGGATTGTGTCTCGTCCAGGTAAGAGACACATCCCCTAAACCCTGATGACTTCATGACAGGTGCAGCGGAAAACGTTCCATACCGTGCCAGATCCGTTTAATTTCCTGAAATACATGTGAGTTGAAAAATCAACAATAATGTTGAGCGAGTTCATGTGCAAGTGAGTAGTAAAACACTTGTAAGTATAAAAGTTTCCTGGTATGTAGCAGTGTAAGAGGACTTGTGATCACCAATGGTTTGCAAGGCCATTAGCATGTTGTGAAATGCAAGTAAGTAAGACACACCCTAGCCGATTTTGCGTTGGGTACCAAGTCACTCCGGGTCCGTTCTGTTAGTCCTCCGAGAGGCCTGTTCTGTTGGGCCGGGAGCTGGGCTCGCTACACCCAGATAGATCTACCGCTCGAGTCCCTCGGTGTTCTAACTACCCATTCACAGGATCTAAACCTCCTTACGTAAATCATACCGTGTATAAAGTACTTGTAAACAAAGTAACATGTATTTCACCCCCGCAGTTAAGAAAACTGAAAACAGTTAGAGAAAAGGGGGACATGAACTCACAGTGAATGCGCGTCTCTACCAAGTGTCTCCAATACAGTAAGCTGTGCAACGACCTACAAGTGCTAATTCTATTAGACGGACGGCCGTGCCTTAGCTTTATAGTTTATGTCTTTGGGAAATAGTTAGACAACTATTTCGTGTTTATGTTCCGTATACACTTGGTAGTTATTCTTCTTCCCAAGGATGGGGGATACAATACATGTGCGTAAGTTATGTTTTGTCAATCTTGTGGTAATGTAATTACCGGTGTAACTTATATGTTTGTGGAAGCGTTCGTACAGTTTTGGAATCATTAACGCTTGTGAATATTATTTTTACTCTAAAATAATATTTATGTGTTTTCACAAAATAATCAAAAACAGTGTTGTGACAAACATACTTATCACGTTAATCTTTGTGAAAATCCCACCTCCGAATATTTAGTAAAATATAGTGCTGGCGAAATTTATGTTTCGAAAGTATGTCTAACAATAGTTCTAACACTTGTTGTGTAAAAAGTCTAAGTGTTAGGTTTTTAGAAAAGTTTCGCCAGAGTTTCCTCTGTAACTGGAGGTGGCCACGCTTTCAAGCGTATCATTTTCTTTTAAACAAATCAATTCAACAATCTTCTTTATTCAATCAAACAATTTCCGACACAACAAACTAGTCGACAAGTATGTAAATTTGCATAATCGCATGAACTTGCAGTTTTTCCGCATCTTTAATGTAAATCACCTTTATATATGTAGATCTTTATATGAAGTGACTTTAATCTCATAAAAACCTTGTGTTTAGCAAAATCCGTCTTTACAACTTCTAGTAACAAGTGACAAATTTACTTCTTTGTCGGATCTCTTCATTTCACAAGTGTCTACACACTTGTGGTTTATAAAATCATATTTATTAGTGTAAGATCCATCCTTAGAAAAACATGATTTCTTTAAAGTGTGGTCTTTCAAAAATACCACTTGCGGATATGTAGATCCGCTAGTTTTAAACACCATTTTATCGGTTAAATCACTTTTACACAAGAAAAATATTTCTACACAAGTTCATGTATCTTGTGTGGTAGAGTTTCACCTTTAACCCTTGTATCTAGTCAAAAACGAGCTTATGTGAAGATACATGATCTTACAAAGTCGGGTTAAACGATGTTCCGAGCTACCACATCATAGATCGGGTCACAAGAATCACATATTTCAAGTCCTACGACTTTTACACAAGTTATATGTCTTTAACCACCACTTTTATGATTTTACTAGACTTTAAAGTTTCAAAACGCATGATTACGATATTTAACCGACGAAAGTTCTTTTAACCACTTTAGATAAGTGTAAAAACAAGTTTTAAACAATATACCTCTAGCTCGGGGCTAGGGAAGAATCGTGACGAAAACGAGGTGGATAAAAGATAACGAGAGAGGTCCTTCGTGTTCCGCTTGCACCAAAGCTCCTAATACGCGACCTTGGATGTATGTATGATCTTGGAATGATGAGACATGAACCGAAAATGGTGGGTGTGAGAGAGGGGTGTTCGGCCGAAGGTATAGAGAAGAGAAGAGAGTAATGTTGTGGTGATTAGTTAAGTGTAATTATGTGAGGTAATCTCATGTATTTATAGGAAATCTTATGTGCTAAAATCCAATGGTCAATGTGTCTTTTTGATTTTAGACAAAACTAGATTATGCCAATCTCTAGTGTACTTGTGTGTCCCCTAGTTTGGGGGGGCCGGTTAGGGGCTTGGGGTGGGTTAGTTCGGTTTGAACAAGATTAGTTAGGGTTAAATAAGTTAGGTTAAGTGTCTAACCCCGTTAGTTACGTGCAACGTGTTATGACGGGTGTTAGGGTAATCAGGGACCCTAACTGGCTCAGAAAAATAAAAATAGTGAAAATACTAATATTTTCATGTTCCGGGTAAAGTCCGGGTGTTCGGTTGGATAGTAATCCGTTAAAGTCTTTTGTAACGCTTTAAAGTGTCGTTATTAACATTTTTAGTGACACAATTTGTTTCCAACACTTTAGAAAGTGTCTAGTGTTATTTTCTCATGTTCTGGCACTTCATTGGTCAGCTAGAAGCTGGTTTAATTATTAAAGTGCTGTGTTTGGTACTTAAAGTACGTTCTTGGCACATCCGACTCAGTGTATCTTATCCCTAGAGACGCGGTAACACAACCCTTATATCCCTACACTCACTACCAGTGTAGCCAAAATATATGAGGCTCTTAACAGGCCTTGGAGGCAGTATTTGCCTGATGCTGGTTATATCAGCATGTTCACTGTGTATCCGTTTAGTGCTACTGTGCTTTTTGTGCATCATGTTTGTCACTAGGGTTCAGCATGTAAATAATGTAGTGACAGCAATTAAAGTATGATGCAAGTAAGTGCATGTATCAGTATGCAGGTAGCAGTTTATCAGCTAGTTCAATCAAGCACAGTAATCAAGTAGTGATTAATCATTAATTAAGTTGTACGGATACCTGGTTTAGTGCGGGTTGTCACATTCCTGATCCTGACCATGTTCCGTTTGAATTACCAGATTTTGCACTCCCTATTCCCGACCTAGTACTTGCACCTGTTGATCCTCCTATTGTTGAGCCATTTACTCCTCCACCTGCACCCGCTAATGTTGCTCCTCTCCCTCCTGTAGAGTCCAATGTCCATTGCATTGACTTACCGATCGTTTTCTTATAAGACATCCCTGTACCCCGTCCAAGGGAAGGAACTTCAGGTTAGCACCCGTGTGATGATCCTTTTGCTTCAGCAGCATTTTCCACAGATCCTTTAGGCTGCACTGTTTGCTCCCTTCACTTCTTCACCGCTGGACAAGCCATTCCGATGGTTCCTACCATACACTATGCCAATTTCAGACCCCTATCATTCTTCACGTCATGGAGGCTACACACGGGATGAGTTGCTCCTGTCACTTCAACTACAGTTTGAGGTTTTGAGTTGTAGAGTTTGGAGCTTGAGCTGACACCACGTCCTCCACCCTATCTCTGTCAGTATGCTTTTGATCCTCCACATTCATCACTTTCTCCTTTTGCACTCTCGCCTGTTGCTCTTGCTCCTTTCCAGAGCTTGATGCTCGTTTCCTTATGATCGAGGAGTAGATCAGTTACCTGCTCCAACGTGTCTATGAGCTTGAGGAGGAGCTTGCGTATGTGCGCAGCTTGCTTTCCTTCCCTCCACCTCCTCCCCTACCATAAGCATAGTTGGTCTTTGGTTTTATGCATATTGCATTACTTTTGCTGAGAGCACCACTATTGGGCTGAGATTGTGAAGACTTTGAAGACCACTTTTGACCATGTGATTTTCGGTATATTGACAGGCTTATAGGACAAGGGTAGTGTGACTCTGTGTCCCTTTTGATGTGATACACTTTGTAGACAATGTGACTGTGGTCGGTAATTAATGAAAGCTCAGTCGTCATGTACGCTAAACATGTGGTAGATTTACATGTTTGTGCTATAATTGTGATGTCATATGATTGCTTATATACATATGTAAATACACCTCCTAGGTCTTATTCGTTAAGTAGTTGCTTATGTGCTTGTGTCCTTAATAAGACCTGACCTATCCGATCTTCTTCTTAGAAGATGTCGCCTCGAAGGAACACCGATACCAACAACCGTCGGCACCCTCTGCCGACGACAGAGGCGGAATTTCAAGAGCGCATCTAACAGGCCATCGCACAACACGAGGCCCTTCGCTCCAAACGCAGCGGAGGTGCCTCAGGAAATAACCAACCCAACGGTAATGTTTAGTCACCTAAGACACATTACAGAATGTTTGTACATTTCCATGTGTGCTTTGCTAATGCCTTATGTGAATGATGTTACTTATGTCGCAGGTTGCACCTATAAGCAGTTCTTGGGCTGCAAGCCCCTGGATTTCGACAGCACTGGGGGTGTTGTAGCTTTTGTGCGTTGGGTTGAGAAGACGGATTCTGTTTTGTGATTGAGCAAATGTACTCCAGAGCAACAAGTCATGTACATATCTGGACTGTTTCTAGATGGGGCTCTGTCATGGTGGAACCTTCAGGTTCAGACGTTGGGTGAGACTGCTGCGTATGCTTTGACGTGGGACGAACTGAAAGAGCTGATGCGTAAAAGATATTGCTCGAGGGCAGAAATCTAGAAGTTGGAAACTGAATTCTGGAACATGAAAATGGAAGGTTCAAAGATAGCTGAGTATGTGCAGAGATTTCATGATTTATCGCAAGTTGTTCCATATCTGGTGGAACCAGAGTTTAAGAGGATCGAACGTTTCATCTGGGGATTGGCACCTCAGATTCTGAGCATGGTGACAACATCTAAGCCTCCAACAATTACCGATGCTATCGACTTAAGTGTGGCGCTCACTGAAGAAGCAATGAGACTGGGAAAATTTTCCACCTCGGAGGAGAAAAAGGAGCCTCCTGTGGAGCCATCTGGAGATAACAAGAGAAAGTTCGCAAATTTCAAGAAGGGTACTCAGGCGAATAACAAGAACAAGGCCAAAAAGGGAAAAGAGTACATGGGTATCCTACCTAAGTGCGACAACTGTCGACGTTATCATGTCGAGCGATGTAAATATGGAAAATGTGATAACTGTGGCAAGGTGGGGCATATCAAGGAGACTTGTAGGAAAGGTACTAAACATGGAAATGGAGGCCAAGATGGTAGCGGGAATCACAGAGGAAACAACGACAACAACGACTATCAAGGCAGAAAGAGTGACGATCAAAAACGTGGTCAAGGTTGTTTTAACTGTGAAGACAAAAGGCATTTCAGAAAATATTGCCCTAAGAACAATCAGGCACGTGGATAAAAGCTCAACAGCGGAGCTAGGGAAGCACGCCAGGATCCAAACGAGGTTATCGGTACGCCCCATATTAGTCAACGTTACGCATCTGTACTGTTTGACACTGTTGCCGATTTTATCTTCGTATTTCTAGAGATTAAGAATATACTTGGTTTAGTAGTAAGTAGGTTAGATATCCCGCATTCGATAGAACCAGCTAATGGGAAGCTTGTAGAAGCTAAAGTAGTGATTAGAGGCTGTGTTATAGAGCTTGGAGAGCGTGAGTTTTCGATAGATCTTCTGACAGTTGAATTAAGAAGCTTCAACGTCGTGGTTGGGATGGATTGGCTGTCGAGTAATCATGCAGAGGTGGTTTGCCGTGAGAAGATTATCCGTATCCCAATGGCGAATGAAGAGATGACTATGATACTCGGAGAGAAGCAGGATACGCCTCTATGGATTATTAGTTGTTTGACGCCACAGAAGTTTTTGCGTAAAAGGTGTATTGCCTTCTTGGCTCATGTCATGGAAAAAGAAGCTGAAGAACCTAAGCTCGAAGATATCCTTGTGGTAAGGGAATATCCTGAAGTCTTCCCAGAAGACTTGTCAGGATTATCTCCTCAACGACAAGTCGAATTCCACATTGACTGGGTTCCAGGCGCCGCGCCTGTAGCTAAGACACCTTACCGATTTGCGCCTTCAGAGATGCAAGGGTTGACAGCGCAGCTTCAGGAGCTACTGGATAAGGGATTTATAAGACCAAGCTTCTCACTTTGGGAGCTCCAGTGTTGCACGTCGAAAAGAAGGGTGGTAACTTTCGAATGAGTATCGACTACCAAGAGCTAAACAAGTCAACCATCAAGAACCGGTATCCCATGCCGAGGCTTAACGATTTATTTAACTAACTGCAATGATCCAACTACTATTCTAAGACTGATCGTGATCGAGTATCATTAGCTGCGGATCTAGGAAGAAAGTATACCAAGGTATAGTGAGTCAACAAGTTGTTTTAAACATACGCTAATACTGTGTTTTATACACGATACACAAAATAGCTACACACAGAATACAGAACTTTGAGGGTTTAGGAATCATGCACTTAAGACATTCTAGAACTTATGTCGAGATCCATTAAAGGACACCTCGTAAGAACCACGTCTATTAACTTGGGCAAACACTATTACTTTGTCATGCAAGCTATTTTAGTTAACCGAACGGATAAAGTACTCAAATTTCTTTTATTGAAATTCCCACTTTTGCTTCTAGCAAGTAGATTTTTACATCTCTACTTCTCTTAATGGTAGTTGCATCACGACAATTTTCTTCATTAAAGCAAACACTCCTTTGTCTTCATACTTGATCATTTCTTCATTATAGCGAATACTCATTGCTTCATTTCTTGGAAATTCATATGACATACATGCAATAGTTTTTTACGCAAGTGGCTTCCCTTCTAATGATCGTTTTCATCAAAGTTACAAATATTGTTTTGCTATATCCGATTATTGTTTTATGACTCAGATATTCTGCATTATCGTAAGTATCAACTCTTTGATATCGGGTCAACACACTTTCTTGAAATTTATTTTCTTTCCAGTTAAATACATGGTTTATCCTTGTAACCATGCCGAAAATTCTTTTATCGATACATACGTTTATTGTCAGATTGCGCTGAAAGCAAGTTCAATTGCTTGAACTTGTCCCTTTTACGTACATTCAATTCAGGACACCATATGATGTATTGAGAGCATCATATTCAATTCCTTTTTTGCAAATGTTCCTTTTGTTCCGAGTCGTAGTAGACTTGTTTGGTCTACGGCTCCATTAAATTGTTTGTTAGTTTCGACACCTTGTAGTGATGTTTTCACTAAATTTGAAGCTTGCGCTAATCTCGGTTACGCATTTCATACACGGATTTAATTGTTTATTTATTGACTAGCTCTAAATCCGTTCTGTATTTTCATGATTAAAGCAATCTTAACACAATCGTGTGTTAAGACAATGGTACATAAATTCATTTTTATATTCCAGTGTACCTCCTAACGGTTTTTCATTATCGATCGAATGCCTTGCGGTATTTATTGCTTTTTCATCTCTGATCGGAAACAGTAGTTCTTTGGTATTCTATATTCAATTGAAAAGTCCTACGATGTCGGTTGAACCAAATTCTCAAGTTTGCTTCATTACACTTTCATTTGATTTCAAACACGGTGAACTTGTTCGGTCACCGCTATTATTGAATTATGTCATTACGACACCTTGTGGTGTCAGTATAAACTTGTAGCTTGTGCTAATCATGCTCAACCATTTCATACGAAACTACGTACATTTTATTTCTAACTCATCACTTAAACACTCTTAATGCAACTATGTATTGAGACCATGATACACCAGATTTGGTTGTATTTCATTCGGTGTATCCTCACAATTCAATAATGTCAACACGCTATTTATCCATGTATTTGTTCGAAAGTTGACAGATCATTTTCATGTTACTACCACATTGGAGTTGTTGGTTTTGAGTTCATCTAGCGGATGCTATTGTTTCTGAAAACTCATTTGCACATTGTAAGCGATCGTTTGGAATTCCATTGGTCGAAACTCCTCTCTTGTTGAACCCCTATTAACTAAGTTACACTAGATTCTACATCTATACGTCTCGTATCCCTTGACGTCGAACTATGAAAACACATACCTTTTAACCGTTGGGTTCTTATTGCTGCCGTATGCCCTTGGATATATCTGATTTGAATAAGTCTTGATTCGGTTTTGTGGTTATTTACTTTGGTATTATTCATATCCATACGCGCATAAAGTGACCCTAAGGAGTTAATGTGGTTTAAATTTCGAGGACGAAATTTTCTTAACAGGGGGAGAATGTGACAACTGTAAAATTAGCATGCTTCCATACAATTATTAGACAATGATTAATGCTTAATGCCTGTGCTGAATTCCAATTAATTACTTGAACTGCTTTCTGATTATTTCCATATACATACATGTGCATCATATATTGCAAATGATATATCATTATTGCATGGGAACGTTGTTGATTCAAATGATGCACGAAACTCCGGCTGCACAGTTATTAGTCAAATCTGAAAAGTGCTGACGGAGTTCAGTAGATAGACAGACAATGTGTTGGGACACAGAATGAGCCAGAAACCAAGTATTACACTAGTATAGTGTGTAGGAAAGTAAGGACCACAAAACTGCCTTCCTAGTGATAGTTTAAGTGCCGAAAAGTGCCTAAAACTCACGTAAACTACAGAATTCTGCAGAAAAACAACAAATTCAGCATTTAAACAAACAAATATCATGCAGAAATATGGTTAAATAGTCCTGAATGCTTTCCTAAGTGTCGGGAATCAAAAGTGTCACAAAAGGGTACATAAAGCACACTAAACTGCATAGTTTAGCACCTTAACGAACCGGTAACCAACGGAATAACCGGACACTACCCGAAACACCAAATGTTCACTAGAAGCATGGTTTTAGCATTACCAAGCTAATTATGGTCTCCGAACATCATAACACACTATACAAATATCTAGTAACTAAACATCTAACTACATACTTACATTTCAACCATAAACTAACTTAATGGTTATAACCTAGTCTACTACCCCCCCCCCCCACCTATTGGCGGATCACAAGTGGCCCCCACATGTGATTTTCTATGCTTATTATATGTGATCATGTCTCACTTTGTTGGACATTAAAACCAATGGAAATCACTTGAGTTTGGATATAAGTATGATCTACTAGTAACATAACTTCATTTCATCATTCACACTTCAACACACCTTCTTTCTCTCCCTCTCTTCTTGGCTTCGGCCGTAACCAACACCACCATCATCACCTTCATTCAATCATCTTCCATACATCCCAAGCCTATACAAAGGTGTTAGAGGTTGCATAAGGAAGCTAGGAGCTTTCGGAAGTTCAAGGACCTTCTCTATTTGCTTTTATCCACTTCTTTTCTTCTCTTGATCATCCCTAGCCTTGAGCTAGTGGTAAGAACACTAATCTTTCCATTTTACATCTTATCTAGGTGGTTAAAAGATTATACATGATGATGAACTTGAAGAACACTAAGAATCAAGAGAATGAAAGTTGAACATAAGCTTAAATCATGAAGAAATCTTGATGTTTATGAGTTGTTATACTTGTTGATTGTTGATTGCTTATGAAAATGATGTAGATCATCATATGATCTTGCTAGATCATGATTAAAAACATAATCTAGCAAGATGAGAGGATGAACATGTTAGAGTTTAATAGATCATCCTCACATAAACCATGAACTTGAAAGAATATAATGTTTTCTTGTAAAATGATGATTAAAGTGAGTTGTAAGTCTTGTAGATCTAAAATTTCATGGATGATTTTTCAAGAAACCAAGTTAAAAATACAAGTTTTACTTAATCTTGGTTCTTAAATAAATAACCCTCATTTTTGTGGTTAATAAAGTGTAGAAACATATGTGTAACAAGAAAAATCCAAGAAGAAACATTTTTAGAAAATGTGATTATAAGTTGCAAAGAACTAACTTCTTTAAAAATGATGTTTTTAAAGAAACAACCACACTTTAAAGGGTAACTAAGCTTACTAAACACACTAGTAAGTTACTACAAATTTTTATAAATTTTCAAGTTCATGAAGTGGCAATTTATGCTTGTTTTTGGCAATATGGTAAGTATAAATTGATTTGTGATTGATTGTGATGATTTACAAAAGAAAATTATATGCCTTGAAGGTATGGAAACCTCCATTTTTAGGGGAAACTATGGCAAAAATTTTCTAAAAATCTAACACTTAGAAAAATATGTTTAAACAAACATTTATAAAGTACATTTTAAACCATAAACTTCCACATAAAGTTTGCCATAAATTTTGTTACAAAAATTATAAATATTGGAGGTTGGTTTTATAAATAAAAGTGACTAAAATGTATTTAGGAAATATATATTTAGAAGTCACCATGTGTGTGATTATTTGTATATTATGTGTATTAGTTATATTATTTTAGGACTTGAAATAATATAACTCACCAATAGAAATTTCAATCCAAAATATTACCAAAATTCCAAAGAATGAATATACAAAGAAAACCAAAAATATTGGACAAACCGAACAAAGGAATATAACTCACGAAATATTCCGGAAAATTATGTTCAACTATATTTTGGTAATTGGTATTTTGGACACCAAGAGAATGAAAATGGGATTTTCATAATTACTACAAAATATATCATATTTTTGACAAGAATGAATTGTATTATTTTTGAGCAAATAAAAATATATATATTTTCTTGGAATTATTAGAAGATGTATTATTTTTGGAAGAAATATATATTTTCACAAACAAAAATGAAATACAGTATTTTTGAGAGAAAATGTATTTTTTAAATAAACTTGAAATATATTATTTTTGGATGAAGAATGGATTTATATATATTTTCTAAGTTGGACTTGGAAATATATTATTTTTGAGACTTGTATGGGGTTTATAAATATTTTTGCCCAGGGAAAAATTATAAATAATTTTTCTAAGTAATTCTTCTTAAAATATATATTTTGGAAATATATATTGATGTATTTTTATTAAAGATCTTATTCCGGAAAAGTTAATACAAAAATTAAGTATAAGGATAATTAATAAACACAATAAAAATACGTATTCTCGTACGTATAAATACACTCTGGAATACGACACCAATACATGGCAAAAATTACAAGTATAAGAATACGAATACAAATACACCCATCCTTGGGAAGGTTATACATGTACAAATACACATATATGTCAAGTTAAAATATATTTTTTTAACTAATATTCCAAAATGTAATAAATATAATTTAAGTTGAAATATTTATTATTTTGACAAATAATTATATACTTGGAATAACATTGATGACACAAAGGAACATAACTCAAAGATACTAAATAAGACCAAGGTTAAGGCATGACCCATCCGTCTAATGATCCGTAGTATGCATGTAGGTAGTCGTGCGTCCTAGAGGAAGCTTTGAGTTACATTGGATACAAAGAACGCAAAACTGTGAGTTCATGTCCCCCTTTTCTTTTAACTATTTTCAGTTTTATAACTTCGGGGGTGAAGTACATGTTACAAACTGTTTACAAACGTTTATATGTGGTATGGTTAGCTAAGGAAGGGTACTGCTAGATCATGTGAGTGGTGGGTATGACGCTTAAGACCATTAATCCTCGTTGTAGGACCAAGGGACATGAGTGATAGATCTATTTGGGTGTAGCGAGCCCCACCCATGCGTCCGCCGAGTGGGCCATGTGGTGACTATGTCTTATTGCCGGAGACAAAATCTGCTAGGTTTGAGTCTTCCTGCATCACGTCACAAATATTAATGTATTAGCTACACATTAATTGATATGTTTCCTTGTTGCTTTCATACCAGTTTTCAAGTACATACATACATACTTACAAATGTTTTCAAGGATATTTGTGCACACATACTAAACACATGAACTCGCTCAACTTTTGTTGATGTTTTCAAACTACATGTATTTCAGGAAATTAAGTATGGATCTGGCGGGCGTTGAAGTTTACAAGTCATGTCTCTAATAAATGGTGTCATCCGAAGTCAAAGGGTTTGGGTTATGTATTTTATCTTGGATAAGATACATGGCTCGAAACCTAGTTTGTTAGTATCTTTTGTGAAGTCCTTATGGATCTAAAACTTGTTGGCATTGTATTTTGAACATGAAATCTATGTTTTGGGATTTAAAACAATGTTTCTTGTAACGTTTTAAAACTATCAATGGATGAACATCTTGGTTTTATCATATAGTTGTTTGTTATGGTTGAATGCAATGATATTAAACAAGTCACACCAAATCACACTTCCGCAAAAGTCAGGGTGTGACAATAACGATCTAAATAACATTAGATGGTCACTAAAAAAAAGATCCGATATCATTCGGATATTCGTTTGGCGTTGTTCCGTTAGTCGTTATTTGAACGCTAAGCATGTGTAAGTTGTGTGAATTGATGTGATTATGGTTCGGATGATACCCGAAGGTATCCTCATATGAGTTCTATGTTAAACAACACTTTTACATGTTGCAAAAAGATTAAATTGCTGATTTCTACAGAATTTCTGCGGAAAAGTGTTGAAATTGTCGTTTTTAGTGCTTTTCGGGCAGATTTTAGTGTTATCGGACCTTGGGAAGGTTTTAAACCAAACCCTTGCATTCCTAGTTAGGTTTTAATGTATATTAGATGTTGGACTTTCGTTCGAGTCCTAAAGATGTCATTTAGATGGTTTCTGCGGATCCTGCGTTTTTGTCAGAACACTAGTTTACTAAGTGCTATTCTAGTTGTTTCGATGCATTGTTTAAACTGTTTCAAATGTATTCAATAAAAATGAATCATGTGCATCAAAAATAAGTATTCCATGAGTATTCTAAGTGTATGTCATGAAATATGCAGTTCGGATGTTCAAAACACATAAAAGTGTAGCTAAAAATGAGTACTTTAAGTGTAAGAAAGTTACCGAAAAGTGGCAGTTGTCACATTAACGGGACTTAAAATAAAACGGGTTATAACCTCCCCGAACCCACTAAGTTAACCAGGAATGTTTAATCTAGTTCATAACAGAAAATATTGTTGGAAATAAGTAGGCTGTAGCCTACTTAATAACTAATCAAACATGAGGGACCAAAGTGGAATAACTTGAAAGTTAAAATATTAAAACAAAACAAAACATAACACACACACACACCAAGTGTGTGTGTGCGTGGAACGACCTGGAGAAGCACAAGGGTGTCAAACCCTAGTTCATCAAATAACATCAAATTGAAGGGCTATTTGGGGCTCAAATTCATGAATGAACATAAATTAACGATCACCCAAGCTAGGGTATCATAAGGTATGTCAAATTTTTGATATTGAAGAAGTTGTGAAATTTGATGAACATCACAAGTTGCGATTTATGTATGAATCGTAGAGGTTATGGCCGAATTAGTGATGTATATGTGACATCTGTGCTTGTATATTCTTTGTATAACTTTGAATAGTTCAATTATCAATAAAACAATGTAATTTGACCCCAATATTTGTTTCTTTATGTCACACCCCGACCACGTAAAACAACAAAACGTGGCGGAAACGTCGGGGAGTGTTGTAACAGAATCATTGTTTCACAACCATGGAATAAATGATTTTGCTTTATTGAATAAATGAACTCATTGTTTTAATACAATCAAATAAGTACAAGTATTATCTTTCAAGTTTTAAAGTCGCTAAGTCACGAGTCCATCCTAAGTGTAGCATATATCATCAATCATCACAAAGCAGCACCTGAAACATGTGTAAAATAGGTACGTCAGCATAAAAATGCATGTGAGATACATAGGTTTTATTGTATTTAGGATTCATGACTTATGAGTTTAAAGAAAAAGTTTTAATAAAAGTAGTCATGATCCTTGTAAAAGGTTTTCTTTTATAAATCATTTATAAGAAATCAGATGGTATAAAATAATAATACATAGAAAATATAATAAGTAAGTAAAAATGAGTTTGTATAGAATTTATTGTTTGAAAAACAATATTTTGATAAAAAGGTTTATAGTGTATATAAAAATATACTTTGGTTTTTAAGAAAGACGAATAAATAATATATTAAAATATATTTCAGTTCCAATATTGATAACCCAAGTGTAGTAAATAACAACACGGTATGTAATGTGATGAAAACACTTATATATAAGAAGTACCAGCGACGTATCTACCATGTTTTCATCACAATACACCCGTCCCGTTATCTAAACACTAACCAAAAACCAGTTGTTAAGTAAATAGTATATTAAATACACTTTAGTTGTTAAAGTAAATAAATTTTCAGTAGTATATCAGAAGTATACTTTGGATTGATAAATAACATATTAACTTATGCTTTGGTTATGAAAATAACATATCAAAACTATGCTTTGGTTATGAAAATAACATATCAAAACTATGCTTTGGTTATGAAAATAACATATCAAAACTATGCTTTTGGATTTTGAGAATAACATATCAAACTATGTTTTAATGATTAACAAAATATATGTTGGTTTTGCACGATATCACATATGAGAGCATATCAAACTATACTTTTGGGAGTATAACTTAATATACAAAATAATGTGATTTAAGAATTCATTCAGACCTAGTGCATCAAAATACACCTTTGAGACTATAAGGATACCACAAAGGCAATCCCTATTAGGATGGAGAAACAAATTGGTTTCAGACATTCCATGACAACAGGAATGGGGTGTCAAATCCTATAGCGCTATATCATACTACCAATCGGTCCAGTGAACAAAATAAGTACTATTCCAAACATTTATTTCATAATCTTTGAAAAATTAGAGTTTAAATCATAGATAATCATTTAGTTTGCAAAAAGATAAGTACAAATATGTATAATCAATAATACTTTTGGAAAACATGAAAATAACAGATATGTACACATGCTTCACCAAAAAACAGTTGAAAACAGTAAAAGAGGGGACTATGTACTCACTTGAGAGTGCTTAGAAGTCTTTAACAACTACCAAGCAAGCTAGAGGAGTCCCGGAAATCAAACGGTACCTAATATAGGTAACTGCATAAATAACCGGACCTAAATCGGGGGATTGGATAGTATGAGGTCTCGTGAACCAAATGAGCGTGGGAACTCATATGATATGGTTTAACAAGGCCTACATACTAAAGTGAAACCTAACCTAAGTGCTTTCGACCCATCGCGACCCATTAAGGTAGCATATGCTACTTTAACGAGTCGTCCGCGTATAACGCGTTCAGACCGCCTAACTTGTCCTATTATAAGTATAATATGCCCTAACATACTTAATTATGTTACATAATCAGTTAAGTGACAAAAGTTTGGGTTACATATGCTTAAATATCAATTATGCATAAAAAGGGTATTTTGGTAATCTTCCTAAGGCATATAAACTACCTATTATACAACTACTTAAACGAAGTGACTATAAGGTATAACCTCAGAAGGTTATTCCCTATACAACTATGGTCGCCTAAAGTGTTTGGCCGGATCCTAAAGATCGACCAAACGGGTCTAGTTCGTAAGTCTAAGTGGGTGTTTAGTCCGCTTGACTTACGACTCTACACAAGCACTAATCTAAAAAGTGACGAGCTAAACATGTCGAAACATGTTTAGTTAAGTTAGAAAACAGGTTTGGTATCAAAACAAACGGTTTTGATACCTAAAAGTAGTTTGGTTACAAAATACACAAGAATGCGCATTTTGGCCGAAACTACGACTCGTCACTATACCTAGATAACGTGGTAATCAGTAGGTATAGTCACTAGGGACTATAACCATCGTGATTACGCTCACGTTATGAAGTTCAAATGAACTTCGCATTGACCATTAACTGGTCAATGCAGAAAGTCAAACGCAGTTTGACTTTCAGACTCGAAAAGCGATAAAAGAACGAAGGAACACTTACAAAGGGTCCCCGCAAGTATTTGATCTGATTCTCTCTCAGGTAGGAAGCATATACTTCTACTTAGAGAGCATGAATCAGATTCAAATTGTGGGTTTGAGCAAATGGGGTGGAGGGGTATTTATAGTTTTCGTAGAACCGTTAGGATCGTTTCTTGAAAACCGAGATTCAATCCCAGCCGTACACATCAAGCCTATTGTTTTTCTAAACCAGGGGAGCCTCCAAACCAGCCCATAGATGCATCAAAACCATGTGCAACAGTTGGAACAAGCTGGAAACAAGTTTCTGCTGTCTGAAACTTGCTTACGGACCATAAGACTTAGAACCATACGGTCCGTAAGGACCTTGCAGGTCTGATACTTTCAAAAATGGCAGAACAGGCCCCTGAAGCCCCAAACTTGCTATTTGATGCATTTTTGACACGTTTAATCCCCGTTAACCCCATTTCAAAGCTCTAAAATGAAGTTAAAGTATAGGGAACTTAAAACATGCTCAAAAATATCTCGGATGTTGGTTCGTTTGGTCGTACGGTTGCGTTGTTCGGTTAATTACGACGGAAGTCGTAACGAACGCAAAAACGATCCAATTTCAGCAACGAATGGATTTTTATCATGCCAAACACTAAAATAAAATATTTTAATGTGTACATAAATTTTTGGATGTCCGGATGTTTTCAGAACGTAAGATATGCGCGAAAATGCAAACTTATGCACTTTTTGACGCTTTTTGTCCCTATTGATCAATAAAGTTTATTTTAGCGCACAAAACACCTCAAAGCCTATTTCTAAGCTATGTAAAGGATATTTAGGGCATATTTAACCTATGATCAAGTTCCGGAATGTTTTTTACTATACAAATCGGTATTGTTTCGCAGTTTGACACAATTAGTCCCTGCGTCCGAACAAACTTGATTTCAACACACCAAACCATCCAAAACGTATTTCTAAGTTATGTGGAGGTTATTTAAGGTATGTTAAGCCTATTTCACTATTCCGGAGTGTTTTTTGCATTAAACTGGTTATATTTACGCATTAGAGCGCGTATAACCCTCCAGAAAGCGATTTAAGGCTTGAAATCGAACAAGAGTTGATATGTCCAAATGATACACATATTTTTACAAATTCCAAGTATGAAATACAATATTTCATTGGTTTGGAATTTGTTTGATGGTTGAAGTGACACAGGTGTCACAGTCTCCCCTACTTTAGGAAATTTCATCCCGAAATTTTAATTTTAGGAGAAACTTGTGAGGACAACTGTGATGTTTTCGCTTTTGAATGAATACCTTGAACCCTAAGTAGGACTCTGGGCGATGATAGGGTTCTTAGCGAAATTGTCAACCCTCAAAGTGAAGTCCTTGAAGTAGCAAAACATGGAGTTTCAAACTATGGATAGGAGAACGTTTCCCATGAAAACTTATCATAGGAAACTTGTGTGTGCTTGAAATCAGAATTGGGGAGTGTAAGAATAAATGACATTGGTCGAGGTCCAAGACTTCTCCCGTATCATTACTCTTGTCACTATAGGTTTTAACACACGACAAAACTTCCTGTGGTTTATGTGCACTGAATTCCATAATTATGTAGGCCTCCATAATTACGTAATTCCTTGCACAGTCTGCACAGTTCATTTCATAATGCGTAGGGGAAAAATCAATTGAATAAACATGAAGCGTCTTGGCTAGACCACCAAAGGGTCTTTTTAACTAGATCAACGGACGATCTTTTTAACTAGATCAACACATGATCTTCTTAACTAGACCGTTGTATAATCCATTTAAATAGACCACTTTAAAGGGATCTTTTCAATTATATCATCTCACGATATTCCTAACCAGATTTTCAAAATCAATCTATTTAACCAGACCATTCAAGAGGTCCAACTATAGAATAGCACTTTATAACCCAAGGGACTTAACTACAATGTTGAAGTCCATTAAGGATTTAAGATAGTACCTTCGGATATCCTATTATGAATCTCTCATTTGGGATATGGAAGATTCTATGGGGATTTTGTAACACCTGGGTCACTTCAACCCTCAAACAAATGCCAAACCAATGAAATATTGTGTTTCATACTTGGTATTTGTAAAAATATGTGTATCATTTGCACATATCAATTCTTCGATTTCAAACTCTATATCGCTTTCCGGAGAGTTATACGCACACTGATGCGTAAACGTAATCAGTTTAATGCGAAAAATACTCCGGAACATCAACATATACTTAACATACCTTAAATCACATTTAAATAACTTAGAAATAAGTTTTGAAGGCTTTGGTGTGGCAAAGACAAGTTAATGCGCTTACAGGGACTAAACTTGACAAACTGCGAAAGTATGCCAATTTGAACTGTAACGAACATTCTGGAACATGACCATAAGTTAAACACACCTTAAATATCCTTTATATAGCTTAGAAATAGGCTTTGAGGTGTTCGGTGTGCTAAAATAAACTTTTGGGTCATTCAGGGACTAAAAGCGTCAAAAAGTGCACAAGTTTGCACTTTCTCGCATAACTTACGTTCTGAATACCTCCGGACATCCAAAAATTTATGTAAGCACTAAAATATTTTATTTTAGTGTTTGGCTTGAGAAAAATCCATTCGTCACGCAATTTAGATCGTTTTTCGCGCTTATGCGCATTCCGTCGTAATTAACCAAACAACGCAATCGTACGGCTAAACGAACCGACACCCGAGATATTTTTGAACACATTTTAAGTTACCTATACTTTAACTTCATTTTAGAGCTTTGAAATGGGGTTAACGGGGCTTAAACGTGTCAAAAAAAATGCATCGAAAACCAAGTTTGGAGGTTGCAGGGACTGAAACTGTAAATCTGCCAAACTAGGTCCGTAAGTAGGGGCCAGATGCAGCAAAACGTTTTTTTTACAGCTGTTAACAGCCCTTAACACTCTTCAAAGGCCAAGTGCCAAGTGTCAAACTCTTATGGTGGATGGCAAATGAGTTACCACAACTTTCCTACAAGTGTACGGCTCAGATCGTGCCCCCTTTTCCAAGAAACGATCCTAACGGTAGTGGGTTTACTATAAATACCCAACCCATTTCCACTCATTCCTCACTAGAATCTGATTTGAGAAGCTCTAATTTGAAACCTTTGTTTCATACCTGAGCTACTTGAATCAAGATTAGCATTCGGGGACCCTTCGTAAGTGTTCCTTCGTTCTTTTATTGCTTTTCGAGTCCGAAAGTCAAACTTTGTTTGACTTTCTGCATTGACCAATTTATGGTCATTGCGAAGTTCGTTATAACTTCGCAACTTGATTGTAATCACGATGGTTATAGTCCCTTGTGACTATGCCTAATGATTACCACGTTGTCTAGGGTCGTAAGGGTAAGCGATCTAATAAATCGCTTATACCTTCGAACCCGACCCATTTGGTCGATCATTAGGATCCGACCAAACATATTAGGTGACCATAGTATATAGGGAATAACCCTCCGAGGTTATACCTTATGGTCGCTTCGTTTAAGTAGTTGTATGATAGGTAGTTTATATGCCTTAGGTAAATTACCAAAATACCCCTTTGATGCCAAAATTCATTTTAAGCATATGTAACATAACTTTTAACATCTAAACTGATTTGAAAACAATATTAGACATGTTAAGGCATATTTTACTTGTCATAGGACTAGTTAGGCGGTCCGAACGCGTTTTACGCGAACGACACGTTAAAGTAGCATAAGCTACCTGAACGGGTCGTAATGGGTCGTAAACATTTATGTTAGGTTTCATTTAGTATGTAGGCTTTGTTAAACCATATTACACGAGTTCCCATACTCGTTTGGTTTACGAACCCTCATTCTATCCGATCCTCCGATATAGGTCCGGTTTATTAACATAGTTACCTATATTAGGTGTCGTTTGATTCCGTGATTTCTAGCATTGCTTGGTGGTTATCATAGGACTTCTGAGCAATCTCAAGTGGGTACATAGACCCCTCTTTTACTGTTTTCCAAATGTTTTGGGGTGGAACACATGTGCCTACTTGTTACTTTCATGCTTTCCATGTTTTCAAATCATATACCTGCTATGTTCGTTAGTACCTTATAGTACATGATTTCATTGTTTTCATGCTATGTATGCCCATTGTGTGCGTATTTAGTACATTGTTTTACTTTACATTTTATGCTATGTATGCCCATTGTGTGCCTACTTAGTACATTGTTTTACATTTCATCATACTTGGTACATTTATAATTCATTCACATGCTATGTATGTTCATCATACTTAGTACAGTTATTTTCATCACATGCTTACATTGCGGTATAACAATACCGCATAAATGTTCATATTCAGTATAGCATGCATTTTCACAAGACATAAATTGATTTAAACCAAGTTTTACTTCAATACTTTGTTTGGTGCGTTTCACCTATGGTTTAGTTGATGCATTTCACGAGCCATACATATCATTTTGGTTACACATTACATGATTTACATCTTGACATAAACACTTTGACATATTATTCAATACATTTGACAATTGGTTTAAACATAGACATCTTGCATTGTTGGTTTGGTTTGAGTAAGTGATTTAAGTAACGAGGCGTGTGTAATATGATACAAGCATGGTGGATACGCCGCTGGTACTTCCTATATATAAGTGTTTCTATGGTATTATATATCGTAGCGTTATTTGAACCATTTCAATTTGAGACATATAACATTTTATACAAATAACATACTTTTCATGAGACTTTGTTTTACAAACAACTTATCTTATACAAACTCATTTTACATGGTTATTCATTTAACCTTACATTTATTTATACATATCATCTGATCTTATCGTTTTTCAAATGATTTACAAGATAAAGCAAATTACAGGGTTCATGACTAAACATTTTCTCAAACATAAGTCATGAATTCTATTTTCACAAAACCTATGTATCTCACAGGCATTTTTATGCTGACGTACCTATTTTCACATGTGTTTTCAGGAGATGATGCATAGGACTTATCAAGACATACTTAGGCGGACCTGGGCCTTAGTGACTTAAAACGAGACAGGAACTAGTTAATTTATGTTATGTACTCTTTGTTTCTTGTTTAAAACAATGTAAACTCTCATGTTTGATTAATAAAACGAAACTTCAATTGCCATGGATTTGAAACAATTAATTCTGTTACAACACTCCCCGATGTTTCCGCCACGTTTCGTTGTCTCACGTGGTCGGGGTGTGACAGATTTGGATGGATCACATATAAACATAAAACATTTAAGAGAACACATAAGCACATAATCACATAATTAATTAACTTGATTTTTAATTTGTTATCTTTAGATACGGGTATTTAAAGCACACCAGGAATCCAATCCGTAGATTTCATTTGGCACTTTAAACACAAGAATCTAACTATGGAGATAGAAAGATCTTCAGAGGAATTTGGCTTTGTTTCTTAAAAGAAACGAGTATTTAAGATTCCTGGGGAGATCACAAGTGATCATAAAAATGACAGAACCATACGAGTAGTTTGTCTTTGTGTTGGCATCATAAGGTTGTATCAAACATTCACACAATCGCATCAGTTTTGCAAAAATAAAAACGACGAATTTTTATTTATATGACAAAACTTGTTGTGGTTTCTGTGCACTGAATTCCATAATTATGTATGCATCAATAATTACGTAATTCGAAGGGGATAGGATATCAAACCTGTGATGAGTGTGACAAGACTACCATAGGGTCCTTTTAATTAGAGCAACAAATGATTTCCTTAATTAGACCACCAAGGAGTCTTTTCAGCTATATCATGATATTCCTAACCAGATTTTTGGATCAATCTGTTTAACTAGACCACTCAAGGGGTCTAATTATGGAATAGTACATTATAATCCAAGGGTCTTTACTTATTACGTAGCCCATTAAGGATTTAAGGTAGTACCTTTGGATATCCAAATATGAATCCCTTATACGAAGATATGGAAGATTCTACGAGGATTTGGATAACAAAAACTTGGATCACACAAAAACATAAAAGGGAACACATAAGCACATAAGCACATAATCACATATTTGTTTAATTTGACCTTTAATTTGTTATCTTTGGACACGGATATTTAAAGCACACCTGGAATCCAATCCGCGGATTTCATTTGGCACTTTAATCGTTTTCAAGAATCTATCTATGAAGATAGGATGATCTTCCGAAAATTCGATTTTGTTTTCAAAGAAACGTAATATTCGAATTAAGGTACACAACAATTTTAGGATTTACGGAAATACCCTTAGGTACCCTATTAAGGATTTATAGTGGTACTTTGGGTATTCGTCCAGAGTTGTAACTTGCGCCTTGTACTTCGTTTCTTTGGAAGAAACGGGTACTTAGGATTTTCGTGGAAAACGCAAGAGATCATAAAATGGAAGAATTTTGGGGGTAGTCTGTTCTTCAAGGAATACAATTCCCTGATTGTCAGTATTGTAGGGGATATGTTGTTTATACATGCAACCACATAAATACATTGCAATGTAAATAAAAGATTTATTTATAAACAACGATAACAACTGTTTCATGGACCTTGACAACAAAAGAAAATAATACAAAAGAAAATAATACCCAATGGCTCAAACAGTTACAAATGGTTCACATAAATCAAATGGTTACAAACGGTTCACATACATCCAATGATTACAAATGGTTCACATACATCCAATGATTACAAATGGTTCACATACATCCAACGATTACAAATGGTTCAAAACGTAAAATAATTGTGCTAGCATGTTAAGTGAACATACATAGCAAAACATAACGAAATCATGTACTAATAGTGTACTAATGAACATAGCAAGTATATGATATGAAAACATGGAAAGCACGAAAATAACAAGTAGGCACATGTGTTTCACCCCAAAACATTTGGAAAACAGTAAAAGAGGGGTCTATGTTGTTGGATCGAGTTTGTGACCCTAAATAGTCAGTTAAGGCAGTTCATCTTTGTTTACAGAGGCGGAATCAAAGTAAACAAAGTCACATAGCTTGTTTCCTTTTAATCTTTCTCTATTACTGAATTGAAGAGCTTTTACACATTCAAATCTAACAAAAATTCGGCAGCACCTTCGCTCACACACACAACTGTTCGCTTCACATGACACAACACACAACCTATTTATAGACGTGGCTAGTTCGCTTGAGATGACACAACATGCTTTCAAGCAAACTCGCTCAAGCGAACTAGAATGAAGTGGTCTCGCTTGAATGTTCAAGCGAACTAGTATAATGTTGTGTTCGCTTGAATGTGACACATGTATGTTCAAGCGAACTACCAAACTTAACACATATAAACCCTAAATTCTAACCCATTATGTGTTCATTCAACCTATCTAGACCTAAGACTTTATAAAGACGTAGTCAGCAGACATTCAGTGCACCAACAGACTCCCCCTTGGATGTTGACGAAGTCTTCGGCATTGAGTCTTCAGTCTTGGTTTCTTTCCAATTTTGTCATCACTTGTAAAAACTCTCTTCAATCTTTATCTACAAACTTTAATCTTCAATCTCCCCTTTGATTGTTGATCCAGAATTCTGTTCCCTCATTTCGCAGACTCCCCCTCTTGATAAGCTAGGGCTCAAATTCTGGTTCAATCTTTGTCATTTTCATTGCCATGGGAATTCCTGTTATCTGCATATACTCTACCCAAATATAAAATATATGACAAGAACAGTATCAATCCATACTTACCATTCAACCACAATTAATAATCTAACCAGTGTTTAGAAATCCACTTAAGTATTCAGGTCCAAAATAATGATCCTGATTACTCAATTTATCTACCAAGTCCAACTTAATGACCTTGGTTGATCAGAAATAAATCACACTGACATTCAGTTCAATTTGTTTTTCTGAAAAAATTTACAAGTTTCAAATTAATGAACTTGCTTTAATTTTTCAACTTTCACAAACTTATCATGTTTTAGTTCACGACTCATCCACCAGCCCAGAAACTTCCTGCATCTGCTTCAATTTGAATCTGAAGATCAACTCTCCACTTTGGTTTGTCAAAAATAAAACATAATTGTAAAATCTTTTTGGATTTTGAATAAAATATCTAAACTAGAAAATGAAATAACTGAAACTAAAATGCAATAAAAGTAAACTATTTATAAACATATTTTTGATTGAGCGTGTTAGGGAATCATATCAGCTATTCGACAAGTCACAAGTACCGTTAAGCTTTAATTTCATACTCAGAATTAAACAATTTGCGTAGATTGTCGATATACTGATCCACTTAAATTTTCACACAATTTTCAATCTGTCCAGGATACGGATTTAGTGTTTTAGAGACTTAAACTTATACGTGTGTCCCACCTCTTGAATATACTCCCGTATCCAGATCCCAATATTCAGTCTTACAGGTGAGTATACCACAAATGATATCTGTAAGGGGTTAATAAATTATGAAGAATCATGAGAGCTCAGGTCAGAACTACCGTTCAGCAGAGAGATCATGACTCAACTTGGGTGTGTCCCCTTTAGAGGATCTTTTTTACAACAGTATAGCTAAGCAATTTTATTATCTTATCATTTATGCTGAGGGTGATGCTATGTTTCAAGCATTGTAGAAAGTATTATTCGAGGACTAGGTCAGAACTTCCATTCAGCAGAAGTCCCGGAATAATACCCCAGATATCACTGAGTATAAAGACCTAATATATCAGAAAAAGGAATCTTTCAAACAAGATTTCAGGGGTTACCTATATATCCAAGTAGTGTTCCCCACGAAATAAGCAAGTAAAGATTTAAGTTTATATCCCGAACAAACCTACTAAATGTGTAAAAACCTATCGGCACATCATCAGCGAGACTATTTAACGCATTTAAACATTCCATTTCTTTAGCATACCGTAACTGTCAAGCCGATGTACTATCATTTTCCCTTTTTACACAAGCTCTTTTTCTGATTTTATACTGTTTTTGAATTTTGAAAATATCTCATGTTTTTGTATTTTTGTCATTTTTTAATGTTTCTGTATTTTCTGAAAATATTACCCTATACCTCCCCTTAAATACCAAAACAAGTAAAAAATCGACAAACCATTGCAGATTGCTTCTCCACATCATCTACAATGTCTCCTTTATCAACGCCAATAATCTCCTCCAACACCGATAAAAGCTTAATACCATTCAGTTTTAGCAAATATTGAAAACGAGTTTTGTCAAATGCTTTGGTAAGTAGATCAGCTTTTTGCTCATCAGTGTGGATTTTCTCAATTCGTATCAACTTCTTCTCGAAACAATCGCGAATGAAGTGATGACGAATCTCAATGTGTTTTGTTTTAGCGTGATGAACTGGATTTTTAGTAATGTTAATTGCTGCCTCATTATCAACAAAGATAGGGGTGTTTAGAAACTGCAAACCATATTCACGCATTTATTGCTGGATCCACAATATCTGTGAGCAGCAACTGCTAGCAGATACATACTCCGCTTCACATGTGGATAAAGCCACAGAGTTCTGCTTTTTTCATTGCCAGGTAACCAATCGTGATCCAAAAAACTGACACCCTACTGTTGTTGATTTAGCATTAACTTTGCAACATCCGAAATCGGAATCGGAATACCCTTCGAGCATAAAATCGCCTTCTCTTGGATACCACAACCCCAATGATGTAGTTCCTTTCAGGTAGCGTAATATCCTTTTCACAATCACCATATGCGAAGCTCTCGGGTTAGATTGAAATCTTGCTGTGAGGCAGGTTGGGTACATGATATCGGGTCTTGAAGCTGTCAAATACATCAGCGATCCAATCATGGAACGATACATCGTTTCATCTACCTTCTCTCCGGTGAGATCAGGGTTTATCCCATGATTCATTGCTAACGGGGTGGAAGCCGGAGTAGAACCTGACATCCCGAATTTCTCCAAGATATCATGAACGTACTTCGTTTGATGTATGAAAATTCCTTTCGGTAGTTGATCAACCTGCAGTCCCAAAAAGAATTTCATCTCACCCATCGATGACATTTCGAATTTTTGCTTCATAACTTGTTCAAAATATTTGCACAAATTTTCATTTGTTGACCCAAATATGATGTCGTCCACGTAAATTTGAACTATCAGAAGATGACCGTCAACCTCTTTGGTGAAAAGAGTGCCATCCACTTTTCCACGGATAAAGCTGTTGGCTAGTAGGTCTTGAGACAATGTCTCGTACCAAGCTCTCGGGGCCTGGTGTAAACCATATAGCGCTTTGTCTAGCAAGTAGACCTTGTCTTTGTGGTGTGGATCGGTAAAGCCCGGTGGCTGACCGACATAAACCTCCTCTTTTACCTTCCCATAGACAAACACCGATTTTACATCTAACTGACATACTTTGAAGTTTTTCCAAGACGCAAATGCCAGGAAGATTCTGATCGCTTCTAGTCGAGCTACAGGAGCATACACTTTAGTAAAATCTATACCCTCCTGCTGACTGAAACCCTGGACTACGAGTCGAGCTTTGTTGAGAACCACAACTCCTCTATCGTCTCTCTTACACTTGAACACCCACTTAGTATTTATCTTCCTCTGACCATCAGGCAAATCCACTAAGTTCCATACACCTAACTTCTCGAATTGGCTCAGTTCCTCCTGCATCGCATTGACCCAAGAATCTTCAGTAAGTGCCTCTTTGTAAGTTCTCGGCTCAATCTGTGAAATAAAACAACTCAATGAGAATTCAGTTTGCAAAGGAGCAACTTTTGTATAAAAACAAGTAAGCCCTTGATCAAGCTATCTTCTAGTGTGGACGCCTGTCTGCAATTCTCCAATAATCAATTCCTCTGGATGATATGAAAGAGTTCGTGGCATCACTTCGCCTGGAACATCTACATCACCTTCCAGATTAGTAACATTCTGATTTGCACCTTGTTCACTGATTGGATTTGTTTGACTTGAAATCTGAATTTGCTCCCCCTCAGAAACTGAATCACCATGATCAAATACTGGCATGTTCTCAGATTCTTGATTATCATTTTGTGCCATCTGATTATCTTGAGCAACTTCACTTTGCTGGACATCTCATGTTCACCAGCATTGCTTGGACCTGCTTCATCATCGTTTGAAGCTTGTCGTGGTCGCCATGAATACTCAGCTGGGAACCTTTCCTGTGATTCTTCATACTTTCTTAGAATATCCAACTCGTCAAAGAAATCTTCTTCTTCCTTTTCTTCTTCCATGTCAAACGAATCCCACAATTTATCATAATTAAAACGCCATGAGTCACCAGGATTCTGAGGCGGCATAGTATACCCCTGACACTCAACATTTGGAGCTTCAATAATCAGCTTCAAGCTTGGAATGAAAACACGTCTTAATGGACTTGCATAACCTATGAATATCCCTTCAATACTCTTCGGACCAAACATTCCAAAAGGTTCTAGAACAGTACAAGGTGACCCAAACGGTTCAAGATACTTCAGATTTGGTTTGCGGTTATTGATCAACTAAAAGCATGTTTTGTTGAATTTCTTGACAGTGAGAACTCTGTTAAGCGTATTGCATGCGGCGGAAACTTCTTCTGCCCAAAAATTAATCGGTAGCTTTGAATCAGCAAGCATTGTTCTGGCCGTTTCGATTAGCGTCCTATTTTTACGTTCTGTAACTCTATTCTGCTGCGGAGTGTACGGAGCACTAAACTCATGAAATATACCTCTTTCATCACAATATTCTTCCATTTTGTTGTTCTTGAATTCAGTACCATTATCACTTCGAATTCTTTTGATAAGCCTTTGGTACAGATTTTCAATCTTTCTGAACAACGCCATCAAACTGTCAAATGTTTCATCTTTCGACTTCAAGAATGATACCCACGAAAATCTGGAATAATCATCAGTAACCACAAGACAGTAGAGATCCCCTGTAATACTTTTGACGTTTACTGGACCAATCAGATCCATATGTAGTCTCTCTAACGGTCTGGAAACTGAATTGACTTGCTTTCTCGGGTGTGACTTTTTCTTCTGCTTGCCTTTTATGCAACTAATGCACTCCTCTTCCAGATGAAAACCTTTGATATTAACACCCAGAACTAAATCATTGTGCACCAGGTGATTCATTTTTCTAAGATGTATATGCCCCATCTTCCGGTGCCACAATCTTGATTCTTTCTCAGTTGCTCTAGAAACAAAACAATGTGCCTGACCTGTTGTTGTAGATGCTACACTCATGTCCAATACATACAGATCATTCACTCTAGGTGCCCTCATGATAATCCATTCTTCAGGGATAACAAATCCTGGTTTCAAGATCAAACATTCTTTATCAGTAAAGTGAGTGGTATACATCCTGTCACAAATCTGTGAGATACTCAGCAGATTATTCTCCAGCTCAGCAATGTAGTTAACTCTTTCAAACGTTACAATCCCATTGGATAACGTTCCTTCACCAATAATCCTACCACCTTGATTTCCTGCGAATCCCACATAACCACCATTGAAATTTCTAACATCATACAACAATGCAGTCTTCCCTGTCATATGTCGAGACGCTCCACTATCCATAATCCATCATGAAACAACTCTTGGAAGATCCTGCACATATCACCACCAATTCAATAAAGATGCCGATTCATGCTTCACAATTACCAACTAGGAAGCTCCGAAAAGTCCAAAATTTTAGTGAGATTTTGACGCTACCCAAGCCTCTTTTGACTCAGGTAACTGGACTTTAATGTGAGATTTTGTAGTGTAAAGTGGCGGAAAATTTTTATCATTCATTTTTAAACTTTCTTCTGATCCAACCTCAACCTTTTTGTATAAGAAAAACTCATCTATCTTAAGTTGACCGGTTGGTTGATTTTTCTTTTGATCATTCTTCTTCTCTAGTTGAGTAGAAGATTGTTTCTCCAACTTTTCATAATAATCCAAAGGAACATCCATCTTTACCGGAATGATAGAAGACAATTGTTTTTCCAACTCAAAAACCTTTGTTTTTCAACAACTTTTGGCTTCCATGTTTGTTGAGATGAAGCAACCCGTTTATAGAATTTGTCATTTTTAGTTACCAATTTCTTAACGGGTTCAGTTTTGACTTTTGTTTTCTCATTTTTTCAAAATTTTCTCAACAATCATTGGAGCTTTTCCTTTTGCATCAACCTTCTTCTCATAACTCTCAACAACTTCAGTCTTAGGCTTAAAGTTGGTGCAATTTCTTGCAATGTGACCAACTTTGTTGCATCTAAAACATGTACGAGTATCAACTACTCGACTTGTGCCTTTAGACTGAGGTTGTGAGGCCCTCTTCTTAAAAAAATCTTCATTTGATTTTGTAAAAATCTCAGACTCTTCTTCAGAAAGTGAACTCGAACTGTTCACAAACACTTTCTTCTCAACAAACTTCTTGTTTTGAACATTCTTTCTTTGATAATTCTTACCACCCTGATATCCTCCCGACCAATTGTTTCGATTTTTGTTATAAAAACACGGTGGAACTACAGGTTTCTTGTAGTAAGCTTTATCTTTCTCAAAATTCATTTGCCTTTTTGTTTGTTTTAAACTTTTTACTTCAGACAAATTAATTTTAACCATTTTGAACACATTTGTCAATTTTGAAACATTTATATTCTCCAAAGGAAACTCAGAATCCGAATACAACTTATCCGATCCCGACATCTTGTACATGACAAGATCAGGTTCATCATTTAAGCTGTTTTTGGACTTTTATTTCGGAATGTATTTGTCCAAGAAACATCCATCATCTTCAGCTAAATCACTTTCAGACATCAAAACACTTTCAGCTGTGCTTTTAACAATCTCTGTCTGAACACTATCATCAGATGATGAAGAAGAAAATGTAACATCAATTGAATCAGGAAGTTTCACTTCATTTTCATCTTCAAGATTAACCAACCCAGATTGCTTTTTAGAATAATTGTCTAGAACTGGTGGCGGAACTTGATGAAACCCGACCCCAGTTCCACCACAATATACATCTTCGCCTGCTTTGTTTTTCCCGATGGGTTTGGGAACTATGTGTTGCAAAACAAAGCTTGCAGAGTTGTAACTGTTCAATTTCAAATTGATTCGCTCATTCTCAATCTTAGCTTCTTCAAACTGAAGCTTCAATTTAGCAATCTCATCCAATTGTTGATTGATTAATTCTTCTTTAATCCTCAAAACACTTTGTAAGTGACAATTTTCTTTGTATGTTTTACCGTTTCTGTCATCATTATCTTTAACCGTGCTTTTAAGCTTCTAAAATTTTTCAGTAATCTGACGATTTTCAAGAACTAACCTCTCATTTTCTTTCCTAACCTTTTCTTGATCAATTTTATCATTTTCAATTTTAGTAGTTAATTCTTTTACTCTGTTGTTCGAAGCTTTCAACATTTTATCACGGTTAAGGATCTGATCCTCAACATTTCGGACTCTAGCAGTCAGATCATCAATTTTCTTACCTTTGAGATAAGTGTTTGTACTACAAACTTTGCATTCTTTGATGCAATTTTTGCAGTTAACATCACCATTTTCTTTCTTACCTGACTCAGTCGTTGACGCGTTTGAACTGACCTTACTTTTAGACTCAGAGACGGATTTAGAGTCTACCTCAAGTGCCTTAGCACCCAGCACCTTGTCAGCCATCTTTCCCATGTTTTCAGCATTCAACTTTTGAGTCGTGTCAATGATTCCAGTATCAACCTTCTTTGACTTCTCTTTTTCTTCTTTCTCCTTCTCTTCTTTCTCTTTCTCTTCTCCGTTTCCCCACCATTTTCTTTGCCAATAATCATCTTCTTCTTTCATTTCTTTGATCATGGTTTCAATATCAAGAGTGTTATGATCAATAGCAATGTTTCCATCAGGATCAAGATAACATTCTCTGTCTGGATCCCATCTCCTTGCTCTTTTTGCTTCAAGATAGATACCAGATATTCTGATCATTCTTTGTTGAGCTATCTGCTTTCTATAAGCATACCTCTTTTCTTCAGGTCTGGTGTCTTTCCAAGGAACAGGTTCAGATTTTGCCATGAATGCATATCCAACCGCATCCTCTTCAGGTAACAACTCACTCCAGTCAAAACCTTCATCGTCATGAATCACCGCAAGAGCTCTAGATTTCTCTTTGTTATCCTCAAGCTGCTTCATTCTCGGCGGTTCTGATTTATTCTGATGATAAATCGCTTTCTTGTAGTAATCTTCTCTGAACGGGTTTTTAGACTCATCAGCATATGCATTTCGGCATTCACGCTTAAAGTGACCTTTCTGTTTACATTTGAAGTGTAGGTCCACCCGGAGGATCGAGTAACCTCTATTCCCTGTTTTCCGACAAACCCGAAAGTGCGGAATCCAAACGGGTAAGTTAAACCAAGTGACGAACACGTAAAACACAATATTCACGATTAACACTCCATTGTATCAATCTAGAAAACGGTTACAATACAATGTTTACAAGATGCTCTCATAAACTCTCAGTGTGTGTGTGTTTACAGTGTGTTCGCTCCAAGAAATCTATTCAGACTTCGTTAGTTTGTTCTGTTCTGTGTCTGTGTTTATATAGTAACAGACTGACGAAATCAGAAGCCCATGAAAACACATAGCCGAAATCCAATATATGGACGAAATCAGGTGATTTCGTCCTATTTGGTTTTCATCCTAAAAGTGTTTTCACCAAAAAGAACTTGGACAAAATCACTTTGATTTCATCCCATATGTGTTTTAGTCCACTGTGCTTGAGTTCTTCATGTTGGGCTTGGGCTTCAGGGACTTGACTTGGGCTATAGAATAAACAAACAACAAATAAACATAACACTTAAACTAATAATGCAAAGTGCACACACGCAGTTGCATTTTCATCGTTCGATACAAAGTAAAACGCATACCGAGTCAAGATAGGAGGATATCTTGACTACGGCCTTCACTTCGTAGCCGAGTCGAACCGAGCCGAGCCGTATCCACATAATATGTATCAACAAACTCCCCCTTGGATGCTGCTCGTGAGGTTCGTAATCTCGTTCTCCATCTCTTGATGGTTCATTCATTCTTGTCGTAGGATCTTCAAAGTCTTCACGCGTCGCACGTAGAAAGTGTATTAACAAACTCCCGCTTTCATTTAGGAAGTGTATCAATAAACTCCCCCTTTGATTATGCTCGTGAATCTTTTGATCTTCAATGCTTGAGATCCTTGTGGTGTTGGTGATTGATCAGCGGCAACTCGATCATCTTTATCATTTGAGTGCCTTCACGTCGTGTCTTCATTCCGAAGCTTATCATCGAACATGTTCTCCTTGCCTTTAGCATCTGCACATGCAAGAAAGCTAAACACGTAATGAGAACAACTGCTTGGAATATAGTTAACATTAAACAAATAACACATAGGTGACCAATTCTTATTCAACTACCGTCCGAAAGTTAGTTTGAAAAGTTAACAGATTTTTCAATTTTGATTATTAACTTTCAAAACTTGCAAACTCTGACCGTTTATGAAGATTCAGTCGTTTTGGTTTTCAACAGATTTCAGGCAACGAAGACTTGAGTTCCAACATCAGTTAATTAAAACTAAAGCAGAAATAAAATCTTTTTGACTTTTATAAATTTTAAAATAAAACACACCTAAAATATTTTTGGTATTTTGAATATTTCAAACTTAAAGACTGAAAGCAGTAAATAAATATATACAGAGTTGCAGAAACTAATAAAAGTAAATATATACAAACATTCTTTTTGCAAGTTTTGAGGGTAAGAGAATCATATCAGTGTACGATCATGCCAAAACACTCTAGTTGTTCTTTTTGTTAACAATTTGATAAAAATCCTATAACGATTATTGGTATTGTTATCCACATAAGCTCAACTTATCATATGTAATCATGGCGAGGGGATACATTAAGGTATGATTTATACTTACCGACCGGTGTTCATCCACATCACGACACATTCCCGTATCAAGGTATGCACGAGGATTTCATCTTACTGGTGAGTATACCATTTATCATCCATTTTGACGTATAAAAAGATGTGAGAAACTCACTTATTTTGATTGAAAACAAGCCCTATGTGATAGAATCACTTATTGATGAGGAACTTGATTTTCAGATGCATGAGGGCACAAGAGCAAGTCCGTGAACAGGTCAGTACTTTCGTACAGCAAAGAGACGAACTTGACTCCCGGATAAATGTGATATATTATCACTTGTTTTGTGGACATGTGATTGTTGATCACTTATTGAGGTCGTATGTAGTATGAACACGTATGTATGATATCGTGGAAGATTTATGCTTCGTCTCCGTTTTATTTCGGTAAAAGAAACAACCATGATACCCAGATGATAAACAGCATAAAGACCACATATCTCAGAACCTCGGCAATCTCTCAAACGAAATTTCGGTACTAAGACCATATGCCATTGAGTGGTTCCCACCTGGTCTTCAGTCGATTAAGGTTTATATCACCCTGCACACTTTAAGATGATTGTGAGCCTACCGATACATCTTATATAGAGATGCTTAACATTTTTCATTTTGTATTTCAGTTTAAAAAGGTTTCAACAGACCACTGATGTACTATCATTTTCTCTTATGCTCGCCAGGAAACTCATTTTTGTTTTTCTATTGTTTTTAGGTTTTGAAATTTTTCAATGTTTTGGAATTTCCAAATTTGGAATTACTCCCCCTAAAATCAACAAACTTACAATAATTTTAAAAACACAAAGATATTTACAAAAACGTTTTTCCGATGTGGATTACTCTTGCTTGACCTTAATGCCGTTTACCACTAATAAAAAGTCAAATCTTGATTTATCAAATGCTTTGGTAAAAAGGTCGGCACGTTGGTCATCAGTGTGGACGTAAGCAACATCGATTAGCCTTTTATCAAAGCAATCACGTATGAAGTGATACTTAATTTCGATGTGCTTAGTCTTTGAATGCTGCACAGGATTTTTAGTGATGGATAAGGCAGCAGAATTATCGACATAAATAGGAGTAGTTAGGAATTCAAAATCGTAATCGCGCATTTACTGTTGTATCCACAGGACTTGGGAGCAACAACTTGAGGCAGCAATGTATTCGGCTTCACAAGTTGATGTAGCGACACAAGTCTGCTTCTTGCACTGCCACGTTACGAGGCGAGTTCCTAAAAACTGGCATCCAGCCGTTGTGGATTTGCCGTCGATTTTGCATCCGCCAAAATCAGAATCACTGAAAGCGACTAATTCAAAGTTATCATCCTTAGGGTACCATAGACCAGTGTCTGGGCAACCCTTCAAATAACGAAAAATCCTTTTTACAGCTGCAAGATGTGAGGCCTTTGGGTTCACTTGATATCTGGCTAGCAGGCATGTTGGATACATTATATCTGGTCTTGATGCTGTGAGGTACATAAGGGATCCAATCATCGCGCGGTAATATGAAGAGCTAACGAGTTCACCCTTCAAGTCTGGATTAATTCCGTGATTTTGCTGCAGTGGGGTACCAATGGGCGATGTGTCGGACATCTGGAATCGGCTCAAGATGTCTTGGACATACTTAGTCTGATGGATGAAAATCCCAGACTTCGTTTGTTGCACTTGCAAGCCCAAAAAGAAAGTCATCTCCCCCATAGCGCTCATTTGGAATTTATCCTGCATTACACGCTCGAAATCCCTACACATAACATTATTAGTAGAACCAAATATAATATCATCCACATATACCTGAACCAGTAGAAGATCTCCATCTTGTTCTTTTATGAAGAGAGTGCAATCGATAAGACCTCTGCGAAATCCATTCTCCAGTAGATAATTAGATAAGGTTGCGTACCATGCTCGCGGTGCTTGATGTAGACCATATAGAGCTTTGTTCAGCAACCAAACCCGATCGGGATGGATAGGATCTTCAAACCCTGGAGGTTGTTCAACATACACCTCTTCTTCCACTAGACCATGTAAGAATGCACTTTTGACGTCCATCTGGTAAACCTTGAATCCTTTGAATGAGGCATAAGCCAGAAAGATCCGAATTGCTTCCAGGCGTGCAACAGGTGCATACACTTCGTTGTAGTCTATACCTTCAATTTGACGAAAACCTTGAACGACCAATCTGGCTTTGTTTCGAATAACGATTCCACAGTCGTCCTTTTTGCATTTATATACCCAACGGGTACCAATCTTCTTATAACCAGCAGGTTTCTCTACGAGCTTCCAGACACCAAGTTTCTGGAATTGTTGCAGTTCTTCCTGCATAGCTTCAACCCATGAGTTATCTTTCAAAGCGTCTTTCCAAGTTCTTGGCTCTTCCTGTGAGACATAACACGCGAAAGACCAATCGTTTTATTGACCAGATTCTCTAATCGCCGCATACAAGCCTACGTTGTTGTTGTTGCGCAACATGTTTCTTGTTTGTATGCCACTTTGTACATTACTGATGATGTTTTGTTGAGGATGGGTATTGTGAATTCTTGTTTCAGGGTTTTCCGGAACTGGAATGTTTGTACCCAGATTGTTGAAATTGAGATCAACAACTAATTCAATACCCGGAACTGACGAAGAGGATGATGCAGTAGCTTCAACTGTTATAGGGGCATCCACTGGAGGTGTAGCCTCTGAAGTACCATGAACAGCTGATGTAGGAGCTTCTTGATCTGCATCTAGAAATTCTTCATCCTCTGAAGATTCGTTCAGTTCGGTTGCATCATGAAAATCCTCATTGTCGAGAGCATTTTTGTTCACTGAAGATGGTTCTTGATTGACAATAATTGGATGAACCAACGGTGAATCTGTTGCGTTGTCACTCTCGAAAAACATCCTTGCCGCAGCAGTTTCTTCAACTGCTTCAACATTGATCGAATTGAAAAAGTCATCGTACTCAAACATCCATGGTTGACCAGGACATCTGACTGGCAATGTGTGCCTTTGTACTCTGACCTCAGACCATTCTTCAACCCTTTTAGTCTCTAGATTCCAGACTCTTAAGTTCGGGGTGGCATAACCAAGAAAGTGACCTTCAATAGCTTTTGCCCCAAACTTTCCATTAGGATCGATCATTGTGCAAGGAGCTCCAAACGGTTCAAGATATGACAAATCTGGTTTCCGTTTGTGAAGAAGCTTGAAGCAGGTCTTGTTGTGTCTTTTGACTGTAAGGACTCGATTCATCGTGTAACATGTGGAGGCCACAGCTTCAGTCCAGAATGGAATGGGCAACTGCGACTCTACCAACATAGTCCTAGCAGTCTCGATCAGTGTACGGTTCTTACGTTCAGCGATGCCATTCTGTTGAGGAGTATAAGCCGCACTAAATTCGTGAAGAATACCTTTTGATGTTCAAAACTCCGCCATGGCTTGATTTTTAAATTCAGTACCGTTGTCGCTGCGTATCCGTCTAACCTTCAACTTATACAAGTTTTTAAATCTGAATGATCAAGTTTTTTATAATACCGAAAGTTGCACTCTTGTGAGCCATAAACGCCACCCAAGAAAATCTTGAATAATCATCCGTTATCACGAGGCAGTATTGAACATTCCTGATGCTTTTGTGCTTGACAGGACCAAACAAATCCATGTGCAAACGTTCAAGAGGAACTGCCACCATGTTGACCTTCTTTGTCAGATGTCGTTTCTTCGTTTGCTTTCCTTTTTGGCATGAAACACAGACGTCTTGAAGATGAAATTTTTTAAGAAGAACACCATTCACTAATTCATTCTACACCAAATGATTCATCTTTCGTAAGTGAATGTGACCCATACGTCTGTGCCAAGAGATTGAGTCTTTTTCCGTGGCTTTTGTAATGAAACAAGTTGCTTGTGCAGTCATTGTAATAGCTTGGCTCATATCAAGGACATATAAATCATTTATCCTTGGAGCAGATAAGAGAATCCATTCTTTTGGAATCTTGAAGCCGGGTTTCAGTACGTAACGTCCATTTGCATCAAAGTGTACTGAAAACTGTTTATCACAGATTTGTGAAACGCTGAGAAGATTGTGATCAAGCTGTTGTACAAAGTTGATCTTGTCAAAATTTACAACCCCGTTGGATACCATTCCTTCTCCCGTAATATAACCGCCTTTATCTCCAGCAAAAGCAACATAACCTCCTCTAATAGATTTAACGTCGTAGAGAAGCTTCATGTCGCCTGTCATGTGCCTGGATGCCCCACTATCAACAATCCAATGACTGCTGAAAGTTCCTCCTGGAACACCTTGCACATGTACTCACATGATTAGTTGGAGATGGGGACCTAAGCCTTTGTGGTCTTGGGTCTTCCATTTTCATCAACGTAAGTTACTTGAACTTCTCGATGTTGCGGAAATTGTGATGTTCCCCCTGATTCAATAACCGTTTTTGGTTTCCAGGTCTGTTTTGTTATACCAGTGTTATTCTTTAAAATCTTAACTTCATGATTGTCTGAAGTTTTTGAATTGTCTGGTTTGACAGAAACAGATGTTTTGTTAACCACGTCGGTTTTAATCGCTTTTTCAATTTTCTTGACCTGTTGGCGTTTCTGTTTCTGTTCCCTTTCTTTTACAAGACGGGGATCAGGTTTTGATGAAACAGATCGCTTGCGGTCAATTTGGTCACGGGGATCATCAACTTTGGCTTTTTGTTTATGAAGATATGGACAATTTCGAATAATATGTCCAAATGTGCCACATGAAAAACATGATCTACGTTCTACAAACCCCGTATTATCATGTGATTGTCTTGTCGATGAACTTTGTGATCCCGAGGTACTAGGTTTTGAACTGATTTGTTCATTTCTTTTCAAAATTTTCGCTTGATTAACAAAATCTAAGTTAGATTTGTTTTCAAATGTATCAATTTTATCCGTTCCCTTCGATTTCACAAAGTTCACTTTCTTGTCCTTTTTCTTGGTATGTTTCTTTTGCCATTGAGTCGTTGAGTTACTTTTAGGTTTGGTGTGATTTTGCTGATTTTTCACTGTTGGTAATTTCTGATTGCCACATTGTTTTCTAACTTCAGCCTTTAGGATAGGAGGACACTGCGTTACCACAACGTGTGATCCTGTCTTTCCCAAAAACTTACTTGTTGAATCCTCAAAAATTTTACTTATTAAAGATTGATTAACATTCTTAATAGGAAAATCTTTGTCAGAGTAGATTTTATCATCACCAACCAGAGTGTACAGCAAATTCACACTCTCAGACTCTTGTGAGGAAGTAGACGTGGACTCGGTCAGAATAGTCGTAGCAGGTTTTGCTGGACGATCACATAGAATATGATTCTTGAGAGGTATGTCCTCTTCTTTGATTACCGCATCTGACTGTGCTGAGTCAGTATCATTAGATTCATCATCTGAAGAATCAGTATCCTCAACAATGACTGGAGGATCCTGATTCAGTTCAGCAGAAGACACACTTGTATCGGCTGACACATCCAAATCTGATGGTACTTCCGGTTTGTATCCAAGTCCCGTCGCAAACTCATCAAAGTTTAAAGGAACCGATGGCGAAAAATGAGTTCTATATTCTTCATCAGGCATTGCGTCATAATTGTGTTTAACCGGTGGTGGACATTTCCTATAGCCAATGCAAGCGACATCCTTTTTCTCTTTCTGAACATTAATGTTGTGATCCAGAACATAGCTAGAGCTTAAATACCTGTCTAACTTGAGCCGGATCGCCTCACTTTCAGTTTTAACACAAGCCATTTCTTTTTGCATTATCTCGAGCCTATTGATGTAACAGTTTATGGTTGTTTGTTTTCTTGAAACCATTTTCGTCAGCTCGGATTTGTTTTCCCTTAATGTTTCAATCATTGTTTTATATTCATTTTCATGATTTTCATAAAACATGTTGGCTTCTGTGCATTTTGAGAGATCCACTATCAGCTTTTGATTGTGGATGAATGTCACATCATATTTGCTTTGCAAAGCTTCATGTTTGCTTTGTAAATCACACCACTTATCATCTAAAGCATCATGTTTGCTTTGCAAGTCAGACAATTCAGCATTTAAAGCATCATGTTTGCTTTGCAACTCAGACATATTAGCATCTAAATCAGCACATTTATCACTTAAGCTAGCACAATTATCACAGTTAACGATAGTTGGTTCATCGACACATACCTGGGTTGATGAACTGTCGACATTAGCCATAAAGGCTGAATGGAGAGAAGAAGAAGAATAAGCAGCTTGATCCACCAGAATAGATCTTCTATCATTCCTTACTGCAGCTTCTCCTAACAATTCATCGATATCTGCATCGATTCTCCCACTAGATACATCATCAGAAAAATCTTCGCCTGAGGTTGAGGTTGTAACACCTGTGCCTCCACGGCCATCAAACAAATACTGTAGCAATGAAATATTGTATTTCATACTTGGGATTTGTATAAATATGTGTATCATTTGCACATATCAATTTTTGTTCAATTTCAAACTCTAAATCACTTTCTGGAAGGTTGTACGCGCACCAATGCGTAAATATAACCAGTTTAAATGCAACAAACACTCCGAAATAGTGACATTGGCTTAACATACCTTAAATAACCTTTACCTAATTTAGAAATAAGTTTTGAAGGCTTTGGTATGGCAAAAACAAGTTAATTCGCTTACAGGGACTAAACTTGACAAACTGCGAAAGTATGACGATTCGTACTGGAACAGACATTCCAGAACATGACCATAAGTTAAACACACCTTAAATATCCTTTACATAGCTTAGAAATAGGCTTTGAGGGGTTCGGTGTGCTAAAATAAACTTTGGGTCATTCAGGGACTGAAAGTGTCAAAAAGTGCACAAGTTTGCATTTTCGCGCATAACTTACGTTCTGAATACATCCGGACATCTAAAAATTTATATAAGCATGACTATATTATACTTTAGTGTTTGCCATAAGAAAAATCCATTCGTCGCGTCATTTGGATCGTTTTTCGCGCTTGTGCGCATTTCGTCGTAATTAAGCGAACATCGCGTTCGTACGACCAAAAGAACCATCATCCGACATATTTTTGAGCATGTTTCATGTCCACAATGTTTAGGAAACATTTTAGGGCCTTAAAGTTGGCTTTACGGGTCTTAGAAGTGTCGGAAATGGCCTTAAACACGTGCAGGGACCTAAACTGTCATTTTTGAAAGTTGTTTCTAATCTGACATGTCCAGGCGGCCCGCATTAGTTTATGTGCATCCTGAAGTGGGTCGCATGGCCCCTTCTGACCAGATTAAATGAATCAAACAGCAGATTGCAGCTGTTTAATCCTCCACCACACACTCACACTTGTCTAGTCAGCTGATAAGAACCAAATTTTAGTCACCACAACTTTCCAACACTTGTACGGATGCGATTAAAGCACGGTTTACATGAAACGATCCTAACGGTGGTGCATATCCTATAAATACCCCACCCCACAACCTCAAAACCCACTTGAAATCTGATATTTTCTCTAAGTTGGAGTGTTCTAACACTTCATACCTGAGAAATAATCGGGTTATCAATCTTGCGGGGACCCTTCCTAAGTATTCTTTCGTTCTTTTATTGCTTTTCGAGTCTTTAGAGTCTGAAAGTAAAACTTTGTTTGACTTTCTGCGTTGACCAGTTTATGGTCAATGCGAAGTTCGTTTGAACTTCGCAACGTGAGTGTAATCACGTTGGTTATAGTCCCTTGGGACTATGCCTACTGATTACCACGTTGTCTAGGGTCGTAGGGTAAGCGATCTAATAAATCGCTTATACCTTCGAACCCGACCCAGTTTGGTCGATCATTAGGATCCGACCAAACACATTAGGTGACCATAGTATATAGGGAATAACCTTCCGAGGTTATACCTTATGGTCGCTTCGTTTAAGTAGTTGTATGATAGGTAGTTTATATGCCTTAGGTAAATTACCAGAATACCCTTTTCATGTATAATTGGTAATTAAGCATATGTAACCTAAACTTTTGTCACATAACTAATTATGTAACATGTTTAGGCATATAACACTTGTCATAGGGCTAATTAGACAGTCCGAACGCGTTTCACGCGAACGACGCGTTAAAGTAGCATAAGCTACCTAAACGGGTCGTAATGGGTCATAAACACTTAGGTTAAGTTTCATTTAGTATGTAGGCTTTGTTAAACCATATCACATGAGTTCCTATACTCATTTGGTTTACAAACCCTCATGCTACTCGGTCTTCCGAATTAGGTCCGGTTAATTAACATAGTTACCTATATTAGGTGCCGTTTGATTTCCGTGATCTCTAGCATTGTTTGGTTGTTACTCAAGGACTTCTGAGCAATCTCAAGTGAGTACATAGACCCCTCTTTTACTGTTTTCCAAATGTTTTGGGGTGGAACACATGTGCCTACTTGTTACTTTCATGCTTTCCATGTTTTCATATCATATGCTTGTTATGTTCATTAGTACACTTATAGTACATGATTTCATTGTATTTTATGCTATGTATGCCCATTGCGTTCCTACTTAGTACATTGTTTTACATCACATCACAACACATCACATGCCATGTATGTTCATTTGTTGCATACTTAGTACATATTCATTTCATCACATGCTTATATTTTGGTATGACATTTGGTCCGTTTAAATGGGACAATACATTCATTAACATTAGCTACGCCGTTCGTTAGTAGGTAGTGGTACCATAGGAATTGACAACTCCCGTTCCAGACATCCCAGGGAAAGGGGATGAAAGGAATGACCGAATTCGATGATATAAAGCACAGATAATCCTTTAAGTCGTTTAAGGGTTTATCGCCACAGTCGCAAGGCTTGGATGTATGCATTTTTACTACACCGCATAAGTGTTCATATTCAGTATAGCATGCATTTTCACAAGACATAACGTTGATTTAAACCAAGTTTTACTTCAATACTATGTTCTTGTGCATATGGTTTAGTTGACACATTTTGCTAGCCATACATGACATTTTGACATGGTTTACACAAAGACATTTTGACATAGACATTTGACATAGACATTTTGACATAGACATTTGACATAGACATTTCGACATAGACATTTTAACATGATTGACATTTAATCATGCATTTCCCACAAAACATAACTTTGATTTAAACCAAGTTTTACTTCAATGCTTTGTTTTGTGCGTTTCACCTATGGTTTAGTTGATGCATTTCACTAGCCATACATATCACATTTGTTTTACATTACATGATTTTCATCTTGACATAAACACTTTGACATATTATTCAATACATTTGACAATTGGTTTAAACATAGACATCTTACATTGTTGGTTTGGTTTGAGTAAATGATTAAGTAACGGGGCGTGTGTAATATGATACAAGCATGGTGGATACGCCGCTGGTACTTCCTATATATAAGTGTTTGTATGGTATTACATATCGTAGCGTTATTTGAATCATTTCAATTTGGGACATTTAACATTTTATACAAATAACATACTTTTCACAAGACATTGATTTACAAACAACTTATCTTATACAAACTCATTTTACATGGTTATTCATTTAACCATGCATTATTCTCTTATTTATACATATCATCTGAACTTATTGTTTTTTTTAAATGATTTACAAGACAAAGCAAATTACAAGGTTCATGACTAAACAATTTCTCAAACATAAGTCATGAATCCTATTTTCACAAAACCTATGTACTCGCCGGCATTTTTATGCTGACGTACCTATTTTCACATGTGTTTCAGGAAATGAAGCATAGGATTGATCAAGATACACTTAGGCGGACTTGGGCCTTAGTGACAGTAAAAGATGCAAGACTAGTTATTTATGTTATGTTTCTTTGTTTGTCAGACATTGTAACTCTTTTAATCAATAAAACAATATTTCAATTTTCCATGTGTTATGAAACAATGATTCTGTTACAACACTCCCCGATGTTTCCGCCACGTTTTGTTGTTTTACGTGGTTGGGGTGTGACAGAAAAGTTGGTATCAGAGCTCATGGTTATAGGGAATTAGGTTATTAGTAATACTTTGACCTAGTCTATAACCTTCCTAGGACCCTAACACGAGTTCACTTGTGTTTAGTCATAAAACAATACCGTCACCTATCCTTAGGCGACGAACACAACAAGAACATAAATTTTAGAACCGCTTCGAAAACTAATCATCTGTTCTAGGATGATTGATTACTAGGTTTTGAACCCTCTATTGTAAGGTTTTGAACCCTATGTTATATGGTTTTGAACCCCCTTTGAATTTTCAAAGCCTCGTCAAGGTTTTGGGTTTTAAATAATGTGAACACGTGCAAACTGGAAGGGTGAATGCCTGTATTCTGGGTTTTCTGTCTGGGCAAGCACTTCATATACATCTCATCAGACGCGAGACCAGTTGTGCTTACCTGGGAATTCTTGGGATGAGTGTTCACTTATAGGCGAGCATGTCTTCGCGATACATTATTTTTGACCCATTTACTTTGATTTGTCACCATCTCATTTGTTTGCCTTAGGTAACAAACAAATGATCACAATTTTCATTCCTTACCATTCGGTATTGATTACCCGATAACCTTTCACTTGTTTCTCCCTATGTCTTTCATTTTCTTCTAGAATGTCTATTCCTCTCAGCACTGGTCAAATATCCGAGCGAACAACCAAATTTGTCCAGCAAATAGGCGAAGTGATTCAGAAGACTGTGGATTTAGGCATTGCCATGGCTCGTCTCAACAATGAAGCCTCTCGTCTCGACAATGAAGCCACTCAAGAGCCACCAAAGGAAGCAGAAGTCAAGCCAGCACCAAAATATAGGAAGCGTAAGGCTTCAAGGAAACCCGCAGCGGTTACACCTAATCAAGCGGGACCTAGCCAAGTGGCAAGGCCACCAGCTAGGAAGCCGTACTTAGGAACTGCTCCATGTTGCAAGCAATGCAACCGCCATCATTCAAACCTCATACCCTGCCTCAAATGTACCTACTGTGGATGGAGGGGACATTTGGTCAACACATGCCGCTTTGCTATCCAAAACAAAGCTGCCATAAACCTTGCTGTTACCCAACTCCAAGTCAACCCTACTCAAGCTCGCTTTCCGCCTGGAACATGCTACAACTGTGGCGAGACAAGCCATTTCAGGAACAAATGCCCAAAGCTTGCTAATGCAAATCCAACCCTTGGATGAGCATTCGGCTGAACAAAGGATGATACTATATTATGCCTTTGTTTCTTTTGTTTTCGTGTATTGTGAAACAATATGTCTCGTTCATAAATAAAAGTTGTTGTTCGCAATTCTGATATACAAGTATAATTACATGTGTTTATGGCATTTCCCTATGATACCTGCATTAAGGAACTATGTTCCTTACAAACTACTCTTGTGATTCTCTCTTACAATTGATCGCTCATAATTTCCTCGAAAGTTCTAAGTACTTGTTTCATACAAAGAAACGAAGTACATGAAATAAAGTGAAATTATTAGTAATTGCGCTTTTTGCACATCTGTACCTTTGAATCCTTGGTTAGATAACTAAGGGTATTTTCAAATCTCATACCCATTACGTTTTGATTTTTCAACATACACAGTACAAGTATTTCAAAAACAATCTTCATGATCTCAAAACATTTCATATAGTTTGAAAACAATTTTTATAAAGGCATTGTCTATGTTATTTCAAAAACATTGGCCATGTTATCAAAACCAACCTTCCAAATTTCAAAATGTTTCATATAGTTTGAAAACAATTTTTCTAAAGGCATTGTCTATGTTATTTCAAAAACATTGGCCATGTTATCAAAACCAACCTTCCAAATTTCAAAATGTTTCATATAGTCTGAAAACAATATTAACACGGTACATTTTCTTATCAAGTGCATGATTTCGAAAAACATCATTCATGTTTTCCAAAAACCTTATACATAATTTCAAAATTCATCTTGCATGATTTTAAAACATTTTTATAAATATACTTATCTAATAACCTACTTCATGATTTCAAAAGTATTATATATAAGGTTTCAAAAACATTTTTAGAACCCCATGCATAGTTTTCAAAAATATTTTCTTCATACATTGACTTAACTTTCAAATTTCGCTTCACATGTCGCCTTGACATATCCAGCATCTCAACCTCATAAGCATTTTTACTTCATGTTTTGACATAAGCACATCCCGTGGAAGGTTTTAAACATCTTCGATTTCTAAAAATCCATATGGGATTTTTTTTATCTTCACACTTAGACCCTTGTGGATGATTATCATACAAATCAGAGTCCTTAATTGGATTCCTAGTATACCTTAATCCGAACATTTCGGTTCCTTAAAATCGAAATCAAACTTTCTTTTTGAATCTTTCTATCTTTATAATTAGATTCTTAATAACGTTTAAAGTACCAAGTGAAATCCGCGGAATGGATTCCTAGTGTGCTTTAAATGCATGTACGCAATTAACAAGACAAATTAACAAACAATTTTGTGGTTATGTGACTATGTGTTTACATATTTTGTGTTTTCTTTTGTGCATTTTGTGTTTTTGTATACTCTGGATATTCGTTATCCAAATCCTCGTAGAATCTTTCATATCTTCATATGAGGGATTCGTAGTAGGATATTCAAAAAGGTACTATCTAAAATCCTTAATGGGCTTCTATGTAATAGTTAAGACCCTTGGATTACATAGTACCGCTCCTTGTTTCATAAGAGACCTTTTTAGTGGTCTAGTCAAAAGATTGATTCACAATCTGGTTAAAGAACGACATCTAGTGATGTAGCTGGACAGACTCCTTGATAGTCTATTTAGATCATTTATTGATTTAATTAAAAGGACTCTATGGCGGTCTAGTCACACTCATCACAGGATTGTTCATTTGGTTTTACCCTACACATTATAAAATAGACTGTGTGAACTGTGCAAGGAATTGTCTAATTATGGACGCGTACATAATTATGAAATTTAGTGCACAGAAACCCAGTAAGATTTATTATGTGTAAGAACCGATAGTGACAACAATAACGAAATGAGAACGATGTAATGGAGGTACGGTGGACGCACCAATGATGGTTCATATACTTGTATATAAGTATCCCTCTTACATTGCAATCATGATGTTATTAAAGTTACTAGAAGTTCAAGAACTCTAACCAATGTTGTTCGATCTTTTCAACTTCATGTTTCAAACTCCCACAAGTTTCCTCTAAAAAAAATTTCAGGACGAAATTTCCTAAAGTAGGGGAGACTGTAACACCTGTGCCTCCACGACCATCGAACAAATACTGTAGCAATGAAATATTGTATTTCATACTTGGGATTTGTATAAATATGTGTATCATTTGCACATATCAATTTTTGTTCAATTTCAAACTCTAAATCACTCTCTGGAAGGTTATACGCGCACCAATGCGTAAATATAACCAGTTTAAATGCAACAAACACTCTGGAATAGTGACATTGGCTTAACATACCTTAAATAACCTTTACCTAACTTAGAAATAAGTTTTGAAGGCTTTGGTATGGCAAAAACAAGTTAATTCGCTTACAGGGACTAAACTTGACAAACTGCGAAAGTATGACGATTCGTACTGGAACAGACATTCCAGAACATGACCATAAGTTAAACACACCTTAAATATCCTTTACATAGCTTAGAAATAGGCTTTGAGGGGTTCGGTGTGCTAAAATAAACTTTTGGGTCATTCAGGGACTGAAAGTGTCAAAAAGTGCACAAGTTTGCATTTTCGCGCATAACTTACGTTCTGAATACATCCGGACATCTAAAAATTTATATAAGCATGACTATATTATACTTTAGTGTTTGCCATAAGAAAAATCCATTCGTCGCGTCATTTGGATCGTTTTTCGCGCTTGTGCGCATTTCGTCGTAATTAAGCGAACATCGCGTTCGTACGACCAAAAGAACCATCATCCGACATATTTTTGAGCATGTTTCATGTCCACAATGTTTAGGAAACATTTTAGGGCCTTAAAGTTGGCTTTACGGGTCTTAGAAGTGTCGGAAATGGCCTTAAACACGTGCAGGGACCTAAACTGTCATTTTTGAAAGTTGTTTCTGATCTGACATGTCCAGGCGGCCCGCATTAGTTTATGTGCATCCTGAAGTGGGTCGCATGGCCCCTTCTGACCAGATTAAATGAATCAAACAGCAGATTGCAGCTGTTTAATCCTCCACCACACACTCACACTTGTCTAGTCAGCTGATAAGAACCAAATTTTAGTCACCACAACTTTCCAACACTTGTACGGATGCGATTAAAGCACGGTTTACATGAAACGATCCTAACGGTGGTGCATATCCTATAAATACCCCACCCCACAACCTCAAAACCCACTTGAAATCTGATATTTTCTCTAAGTTGGAGTGTTCTAACACTTCATACCTGAGAAATAATCGGGTTATCAATCTTGCGGGGACCCTTCCTAAGTATTCTTTCGTTCTTTTATTGCTTTTCGAGTCTTTAGAGTCTGAAAGTAAAACTTTGTTTGACTTTCTGCGTTGACCAGTTTATGGTCAATGCGAAGTTCGTTTGAACTTCGCAACGTGAGTGTAATCACGTTGGTTATAGTCCCTTGGGACTATGCCTACTGATTACCACGTTGTCTAGGGTCGTAGGGTAAGCGATCTAATAAATCGCTTATACCTTCGAACCCGACCCAGTTTGGTCGATCATTAGGATCCGACCAAACACATTAGGTGACCATAGTATATAGGGAATAACCTTCCGAGGTTATACCTTATGGTCGCTTCGTTTAAGTAGTTGTATGATAGGTAGTTTATATGCCTTAGGTAAATTACCAGAATACCCTTTTCATGTATAATTGGTAATTAAGCATATGTAACCTAAACTTTTGTCACATAACTGATTATGTAACATGTTTAGGCATATAACACTTGTCATAGGGCTAATTAGACGGTCCGAACGCGTTTCACGCGAACGACGCGTTAAAGTAGCATAAGCTACCTAAACGGGTCGTAATGGGTCATAAACACTTAGGTTAAGTTTCATTTAGTATGTAGGCTTTGTTAAACCATATCACATGAGTTCCTATACTCATTTGGTTTACAAACCCTCATGCTACTCGGTCTTCCGAATTAGGTCCGGTTAATTAACATAGTTACCTATATTAGGTGCCGTTTGATTTCCGTGATCTCTAGCATTGTTTGGTTGTTACTCAAGGACTTCTGAGCAATCTCAAGTGAGTACATAGACCCCTCTTTTACTGTTTTCCAAACGTTTTGGGGTGGAACACATGTGCCTACTTGTTACTTTCATGCTTTCCATGTTTTCATATCATATGCTTGTTATGTTCATTAGTACACTTATAGTACATGATTTCATTGTATTTTATGCTATGTATGCCCATTGCGTGCCTACTTAGTACATTGTTTTACATCACATCACAACACATCACATGCTATGTATGTTCATTTGTTGCATACTTAGTACATATTCATTTCATCACATGCTTACATTTTGGTATGACATTTGGTCCGTTTAAATGGGACAATACATTCATTAACATTAGCTACGCCATTCGTTAGTAGGTAGTGGTACCATAGGAATTGACAACTCCCGTTCCGGACATCCCAGGGAAAGGGGATGAAAGGAATGACCGAATTCGATGATACGAAGCACAGATAATCCTTAAAGTCGTTTAAGGGTTTATCGCCACAGTCGCAAGGCTTGGATGTATGCATTTTTACTACACCGCATAAGTGTTCATATTCAGTATAACATGCATTTTCACAAGACATAACGTTGATTTAAACCAAGTTTTACTTCAATACTATGTTCTTGTGCATATGGTTTAGTTGACACATTTCGCTAGCCATACATGACATTTTGACATGGTTTACACAAAGACATTTTGACATAGACATTTGACATAGACATTTTGACATAGACATTTGACATAGACATTTCGACATAGACATTTTAACATGATTGACATTTGATCATGCATTTCCCACAAAACATAACTTTGATTTAAACCAAGTTTTACTTCAATGCTTTGTTTTGTTCGTTTCACCTATGGTTTAGTTGATGCATTTCACTAGCCATACATATCACATTTTTTTACATTACATGATTTACATCTTGACATAAACACTTTGACATATTATTCAATACATTTGACAATTGGTTTAAACATAGACATCTTACATTGTTGGTTTGGTTTGAGTAAATGATTAAGTAACGGGGCGTGTGTAATATGATACAAGCATGGTGGATACGCCGCTGGTACTTCCTATATATAAGTGTTTGTATGGTATTACATATCGTAGCGTTATTTGAATCATTTCAATTTGGGACATTTAACATTTTATACAAATAACATACTTTTCACAAGACATTGATTTACAAACAACTTATCTTATACAAACTCATTTTACATGGTTATTCATTTAACCATGCATTATTCTCTTATTTATACATATCATCTGAACTTATTATTTTTTTAAATGATTTACAAGACAAAGCAAATTACAAGGTTCATGACTAAACAATTTCTCAAACATAAGTCATGAATCCTATTTTCACAAAACCTATGTACTCGCCGGCATTTTTATGCTGACGTACCTATTTTCACATGTATTTCGGGAAATGAAGCATAGGATTGATCAAGATACACTTAGGCAGACTTGGGCCTTAGTGACAGTAAAAGATGCAAGACTAGTTATTTATGTTATGTTTCTTTGTTTGTCAGACATTGTAACTCTTTTAATCAATAAAACAATATTTCAATTTTCCATGTGTTATGAAACAATGATTCTGTTACAACACTCCCCGATGTTTCCGCCACGTTTTGTTGTTTTACGTGGTCGGGGTGTGACAGAGGTTTCCTCATCTAAACTTCTTGAATAACCAGAACTCTCTTCATCTGAAGATTCACCACCACTGGCGGAAGATTCTCCACCACTGGCGTGATTCAAAGCCTTAGCAGCTTCAGCAAAATAAGCTGCTCCTCCCTGATCACCAATGCCTAATTGCATTGACCAGTCACAACCTTCATCTATTTGCACCACAAGAGCCTGGTTGGCATTTGATGCTTCTGCTTGATTTTGATTGTTCACAGGTACCAAGGTGCGCTCATTGTTCCTGGTTTGATTCTGATTCGCCTGATTGCCTTGACCTCTGAAAGGATTCTGGTTCCCATGCTGAGCTGGCTTTGTGCATTCCCTCTTGAAGTGACCATGTTCACCACAGTTAAAGCACTTAACAGACTGCTTATCGAATCCATACTTGGTATCTTTCTTGCTTTCCAAGCTGGTTCGACCCGTCCTTTCCATGAAGTCCTTTGCTCGCCTTACAGCACTGGCGAAAGCCCACTTGATGTCCATCATTTCTATCTCCTCCTTATCTATCTGCTGGAAATCTTCTTGAGTCAGATTGATGTTCCCGATCTGACCTGCTATCAACCCACAATACGCGCTAACCAGAGTGTTTAGAATCTCCATATGATCCTTAGCTACTTCAACACTCACTTTTGAAAAGTTTGAAGTGTCTAGCCGTACTGTATTTGATGGCTGACCAGCTGATGATTTGCTACCATAACAGGCTTGCTGTTGCACAGGTAGTGGATTCTCGTATAAATCTGTGGTTGGTTGAACAACCGTTGGTCTTGAGGAAGCTGGAAGTGGATTTCCATATAGATCTGTTGGTCCTGTAGATAGAACAGGTAATGGATTTCCGAACATATCAGTTGCTACTAGAGATCGTTGGCTTGGCTGTTGTGGAGCTGGTTGTAGTGGATTTCCATACAAGTCTGTGGTTGGAGCTGGCTTAACAGGAACTTGTATCGGATTGCCATACAAATCTGTGCTTGTGACAAACGCCGTTTGAAGTGGAGCATGTGAAACAGGTCTTGCTGAAGTGCTAGAAGTTCCATAATACATATCAGGATTTTGTTGTACTGGAACCATTTTCGCCTTTAGAGTTTCTTCCTGATCTTTATTCTCCAACATCTGAACGAAATCATGGATTGAGGTTGTAGCCAATGTGCCATTGTACTTTAAAATTTCCAAGAAACCCTTCCATTGAAGTGGCAATGCATCGGCCAACTTTGTGACAACCTCTACAGGAGTTGTTACTACCCCATAATGATTCAACTCAGTCAACAAGTGATAAAATCGACTTGTCAAATCTTTCAATGATTCTCTTTCCATACATGTGAAACCATCAAACTCCTTCTTGAGTAAATCATGTCGTAATTTGCGTGATGCCTCGTTTCCTTCACCTCTCGTCTTCAATGCGTCCCATAACTTCTTTGTTGTCTTGAAGCTTACAAACTGATGATAGATTTCTTTGTTTAACGCTTGAGTTAGAATAGAAAAAGCCTTCTTTTCTAAATCATAAATCTTCTTATTATCTTGAGAAATATATGCATATGACGCGGCTGTTGAAGCGGCAACATCAAGTGCTTGATCGAAGTCTGTAATGAATCGTAACCACAACTCCGTGTTTTGACCAAGAATATACGTATGAAATCTTTCTTCCAATCCCGGATATTCATTCATGTGCATAAGCTTCGGTGGACGATTATTGCTTCCGGTTTCATTTTCGCTCAAAAGTATACTTTGAATACTTTGATTTTGATTTGAAACAAACGTCCATTGAGTTGACGAAATTTGAGGTGACGACGATTGTGCAGGAGGTTCGGCCCATGAAGGAGATAATCCCGTGCTCATGTACTTATTTTCCGTATTAGACGGAGTACCCCACCAATCCGGATTCATTTTGGATGTCTATTGATGAAAAACCTGTTTACACACTTCAAACAGACAGTTAACAATGAAATAAAAAGCTTCTGTTAACAACACAAGTGATTTCGTAATAAGGTGATTTCGTTGGTTGATGTTTGATAAAAAATATCACTGTGATGTATGGTGTTTTCGGCTGGTAGTGATGAGGGATTTCGGCTGATGTTAACTGAAGAGGGATTTCGGCTGATGATGTTAACTGATAAGGGATTTTGGCAAGAAAGGTTTTCAGCCAAGAACTGATTTGGGCTAGGGAGTGTTTTCGGCCCAAAATAAAACAAACACAAGTGTTTGATTTCGGCCCAGGTGTAATTGAGAAATGAATAAGGTGATTTCGTTGGTTGATGTTTACAAGTGAGGTGATTTCGTTGGTTATGAATACAAGAGAGGTGATTTCGGCCCAAACACAGGTGAAGAGGGATTTCGGCAGGTGCAAGCTGATTTCGGTCAAGGGTGTTTTCGGCCAGCCTGATGTTATTGACCAGAGTGTTTTCGGCAACAACACAAAAAGTGATTTCAGCAAACAAGTGTTTTCGGCAACAACACAAAAAATGATTTCAGCAAACAAGTGTTTTCGGCAACAACACAAAACATGATTTCATTTCAGCAAACAAGTGTTTTCGGCAAAGAAGTGATTTGGGCCCAGGGAGTGTTTTCGGCCCAAAAGGTTTACCAGAAGTGATTTCGGCAAACACTTGCTGATGTATTGTGTTTTCGTTGACTATTATAACAAGACAACAAGATATTTATCACCCAAACCTTATCTATTACTGACACAAACCTTCTTTTTCAAACTAAGTCAGGCAACACGTTACTGAAACAGATTTCAAAGCATGTTATTTTCAACATTCATCATTTCACTTGTACACATTTTTCAACTTAATATATTTTATAATCAACAACAATAATTCGTAAAATCAAACAACCAGATTCAAACTCAAATACCCAGAAAGTTTGAAGAACAACATGAACTCAGATGAATATCCCGATAAGTTTATGAGTTTACCGGCCACCGGAAAATTTTCCGAACACAATTTTTGCACAAAAGTTTAGTAAAAACCAAATCTCAGCATGTGTAAATGCATTTTAACAATGGTTTTATAAAAACTAATAGCAAAATACAAAGATTTTTAAGGTTTTGAAGAAAAGCTTTTCCAGAAATATGATTTTTAAACAAGAATGCAAACTGAAAAACCCTTTTAAAATCTATCAAAACACAAGAAAAATCGACTTGGTTTAAACAAGGAATCGAGCCAATGCTCTGATACCAATTGTAGGTCCACCCAGAGGATCAAGTAACCTCTATTCCCTGTTTTCCGACAAACCCGAAAGTGCGGAATCCAAACGGGTAAGTTAAACCAAGTGACGAACACGTAAAACACAAGATTCACGATTAACACTCCATTGTATTAATCTAGAAAATGGTTACAATACAATGTTTACAAGATGCTCTCATAAAGTCTCAGTGTGTGTGTGTGTTTACAGTGTGTTCGCTCCGAGAAATCTATTCAGACTTCGTTAGTTTGTTCTGTTCTGTGTCTGTGTTTATATAGTAACAGACTGACGAAATCAGAAGCCCATGAAAACACATAGCCGAAATCTAAGATATGGACGAAATCAGGTGATTTCGTCCTATTTGGTTTTCATCCTAAAAGTGTTTTCACCAAAAAAAACTTGGATGAAATCACTTTGATTTCGTCCCATATGTGTTTTAGTCCACTGGGCTTGAGTTCTTCATGTTGGGCTTGGGCTTCAGGGACTTGACTTGGGCTATAGAATAAACAAACAACAAACAAACATAACACTTAAACTAATAATGCAAACTGCACATACGCAGTTGCATTTTCATCGTTCGATACAAAGTAAAACGCATACCGAGTCAAGATAGGAGGATATCTTGACTACGGCCTTCACTTCGTAGCCGAGTCGAACCGAGCCGAGCTGTATCCACATAATATGTATCAACATGAAGCATGTCACTTTAGACTTGTCAAAGCCCAACTTGGTTGATGGTCCACCAATAGACTTTCTTCCGGTTATCTCCATGAAACGTTGTGCCCGACGAACTGCACTGGCCATACACCATCTTATGTCGATCAATTCCATCTCCTCAGGGTCTATCTGATCGTAATCTTCTTTTGTCAAGTTGGTGTTGCCAATCTTCCCTGCTACAAGACTTTCATACGATTCTAGCACAGATGCTAAGAAAACCATTTGTTGCTTTGCCGACTCCTCGCTGAAGTTTTGAGCGTTCTTTAAGTCTACAGCGATGTTGCATTGAAATAGGTTCTTTGCATCTGATTGGCTTGAATGTGATGAAGAACTACTGTGAAATCCACTGCTTTGACTTTCTTTTCTAGAAGTGTTGGAATTCTCAGCAGAAAAAACTGTCTTGGGAGATGTATTCTTTGGTATCATGCTTTTTGGATAATACAAATCCAAGTTTTGTTGATATGACGAGTGATTGACTTTGTGCGTTTTCCTTAACTCCAGCTCGTGACTCTCTAGTCTTTCAATCAGCAAATCTACAGTCAACACTTCTGGCGGCTTGATAGTATTCTTCAACATTAAGGCATAATATTGCCAATCCATCTCATCTGGCAATGAATCAAACAATTTGTCGATTAGCTCTTCTTAAGAATAAACAATTTCATGTCTCGCCAGCTCCAGCTTTAGATGCCCAAACCTCTCAATCATTTTACAAACTGATTCATTTTTTAAGCAACCAAATAAATCAAATTCTTTCCTTAGCAGTTTCCTTTTATTTTTCACAATTTCTGCACTTCCCAAACATTTAGCTTTCAATTTGTTCCAGAGATCTTTAGAACTGTCGTACTCAATCAAGGATATTATATCTTCTCGAACAGAATGAAACAGCAGTGCGATACATTTTTGCTTAGCAACAAACGATTCTATTTCTTCAGATGTAGTCAAACTTTCACCCTTTTTGCCTCCATCAACGTATCCGTTCTTTAGACTTTTCCAGCTAGCATAAGCAAAAGCCATCAACCAATCTTCAAACTTCTTTGCCCACCTACTGTACTCTTCGATAGCCATCAACTTCGGAGGTTTGTTATAAGTTCCGAAAGCACTATCAACTCCCAAAACATCTGATATGCTTTTCTTTGGATTCGGCGTGTTCTCATTGGTGTTGCTAGGAGAAGTATCGTCTCCAGAATTTCCAGCAAATGCAAAGACATCATAAAATGGATTGAAATCATCCATCTTGTACGTACCTGAAAAATCAACAAACACTTAGAAAGTTCTTGGTTTTGAAAACTGACAGATTCAAGCGGAAACACTTGAAGCGAAATCATCTTTTAAAGAAATATAGCTTTTCAAGCGAAATGGTAATACAGATTCAAGCGAACTCAAGTAATACAAGTTCAAGCGAACTCAGATAATATGAGTTCAAGCGAACTCAACTCAAGCGAACTCACTGAGTACTTTCAAGCGAACACAAATATTATCTCAGTTCGCTTGAAAATACACAAGTATTTCAAGCGAGACACACAGGTTTGTTCAAGCGAACTGTATATTTCAAGCGAGTGACGTCATCTTTTCACGAACAGTTTCAAGCGAACAGGCAAATTTTTATATGAATTTGATTGATTTTAGGTCCAATTCAATCAGAGATTAGTTAATACTCTATTTCGCTTGAAATATATGAATTTCAGGCCATTTTAACCGTGAATTATGTCCAAATCAGAAAAAGAATGAGAAGAAGTGAGAAAATCCGATGATTTCAAGCTGCAATGATATGAACTCCTTGTCCTGAGCTCTGATACCACTTGTTGGATCGAGTTTGTGACCCTAAATAGTCAGTTAAGGCAGTTCATCTTCGTTTACAGAGGCGGAATCAAAGTAAACAAAGTCACACAGCTTGTTTCCTTTTAATCTCTCTATTACTGAATTGTAGAGCTTTTACACATTCAAATCTAACAAAAATTCGGAAGCACCTTCACTCACACACACAACTGTTCGCTTCACATGACACAACACACAACCTATTTATAGACGTGGCTAGTTCGCTTGAGATGACACAACATGCTTTCAAGCGAACTCGCTCAAGCGAACTAGAATGAAGTGGTTTCGCTTGAATGTTCAAGCGAATTAGTATAATGTTGTGTTCGCTTGAATGTGACACATGTATTTTCAAGGGAACTACCAAACTTAACACATATAAACCCTAAATTCTAACCCATTATGTGTTCATTCAACCTATCTAGACCTAAGACTCTATAAAGACGTAGTCAGCAGACATTCAATGCACCAACATATGTACTCACTAGAGGATGCTTAGAAGTCTTGAATAACAACCAAGCAAAGCTAGAGGGATCACGAAATCAAACGGCACCTAATATAGGTAATTATGTAAATAAACGGACCTAAATCAGAAGATCGGATAGAATGAGGTTTCGTAAACCAAATGAGTATAGGAACTCATGTAATATGGTTTAACAAAGCCTACATACTAAAATGAAACCTAACCTAAGTGCTTACGACCCATTATGACCCGTTTAGGTAGCTTACGCCACTTTAACGCGTCGTTCGCGTAAAACGCGTTCGGACTGCCTAACTAGTCCTATGACAAGTATTATATGCCTTAACATGTCTAATAATGTTACATAATCAGTTTAGATGTCAAAATTTAGGTTACATATGCTTAAAATGAATTTATGCGTAAAAAGGGCATTTTGGTCATTTTCCTAAGGCATATAAACTACCTATCATACAACTAACTAAACGAAGTGACTATAAGGTATAACCTCGGAAGGTTATTCCCTATACAACTATGGTCACCTAATGTGTTTGGTTGGATCCTAATGATCGACCAAATGGGTCGGGTTCGAAAGTCTAAGCGGTTGTTTAGACCACTTACCTTACGACCCTATATAAGCACTAAACCTAAAGTGACCAGTTAAACATGTTAAAACATGTTTAATGAATTTAGAAAATAGGTGTGGTATCAAAACAAACGGTTTTGATACCTAAAAGTAGTTTGGTTACACAATACGCAAGAATACGCATTTTGGCGAAAACTACGACTCGTCACTACACCTAAATAACGTGGTAATCAGTAGGCATAGTCACTAGGGACTATAACCATCATGATTACGCTCACGTTATGAAGTTCAACCGAACTTCATGTTGACTATAAACTGGTTAATGCAGAAAGTCAAACAAAGTTTGACTTTCGTGCTAAAAACGCATAAAAGAACGAAAGAGGACTTACAAAAGGTCCAAGAACGGAAGTTTGACCCGATTATTCTCAGGTATGAAGTGAAAGCACTTCAACTTAGAGAAATTTCAGATCAAAGATGTGAGTTTTGAGCAAAGGGGTTGGGGGTATTTATAGTTTTCGTACAACCGTTAGGATCGTTCATCGAAAACCGAGCTTCAATATGGACCTTACATGTGTGCCCATGGTTTTAGAATACCATGGGTACCCCAAAACAAGCCCCTAGTTTCCTTAAAACCATGTGAAAATTAGGGGAACAGCTGGAACAAGCTGGAAATCAGATTTCCAACTTTGGTCCCTTCCTAAGATAACTATGGCAGATTGTCAATTTTGGTCCCTGAATGTGCAAAACATGGTTTTTGATGCATTTTTGACACGTTTAAGCCCCGTTAATCCCATTTCAAGGCTCTAAAATGAAGTTAAAGTATAGGGAATATGAAACATGCTCAAAAATATCTCGGATGTCGGTTTGTTTGGTCGTAGAGTTGCGTTGTTCGGTTAATTACGACAAAACACGAACGAACGCAAAAAACGATACAAATTACGCGACAAAAGGATTTTTATTAAGACAATCACTAAAATAAAATATTTTAATGATTACATAAATTTTTGGATGTCCGGATATATTCAGAAAGTAAGATATGGGCGAAAATGCAAACTTATGCACTTTTTGACGCTTTTAGTCCCTATTGATCAAGAACGTTTATTTTTGCGCACCAAACACCTCCAAGCCTATTTCTAAGCTATCTAAAGGATATTTAGGGCATGTTTAACTTATGATCAAGTTCCAAAATATTCGTTACAGTACAAATCGGCATACTTTCGCAGTTTGTCGAAATTAGTCCCTGTAAGCGAATAAACTTGATTTCGCCACACCAAACCCTCCAAAACTTTTTTGTAAGTTATGTAAAAGTTATTTATGGTATGTTAAGCCTATTTCACTATTCTGGATTGTTTGTTGCATTAAACTGGTAATATTTACGCATCAGTGCGCGTATAACCTTCCAGAAAGCGATTTAAAGCTTGAAATCGAACATGAATTGATATGTGCAAACGATACACATATTTTTACAATCCCCAAGTATGAAACACAATATTTCATAACTTTGGTATTTGTTTGATGGTCGCAGAGGCACAGGTGTCACAAATAGCGTCGAGAGCATAAAATTTTTAAAATTAAAAGGCGTATAATAGTGGCGTTGTCAGTATCTTGTACGGTATCCATTCGTTGTTGCGTAATATTCAGCAGGTTTCTCTGTAAACCACTGTTCACACACTGTAAAGTCGTATAGACGTTTCTAGGCACTCCAAAGGCCTAATTAAGTTAATTTGCGTCTTAAACATTATATATTGTCATGTTAATCGCCTGTTAATCACGTAATTAAGGGCGTAAACTACCGGTTGTCACATGGGATTTGGCGAAATACCCCTTTTTTGTCGGTGCAGGATTTGATAAAACATCACAATGTTTATCAAACATCAGTTAACACATTTACAAATCTGAGGAATGGATCTACGGCGGTTACTGTGCTTAATTTAATCAACCCTAATATGAACAATCATTGACTATACAATCATAACAGTTTCCAATTCGCACCCATATAGTTATAATTTAACAATGATCATTAACACACACAAACCCTAATTCTAATTCCACAGGATTCCTATAGTTCGTAACCTGTTCGCGACCATCAAAACAATCAATCCATTAAACCTTACTTTGTACGAATTCCTAGCAGCAAGTCAATCCAACCACACATGAACATAGAACATCATATTATTTTTACTATCATCATGCATCCCTAGCATAAAAATCATGCACTAACACAAACACATGTAGCAACAGAGTTAATTTTCATAACAGTAAAAACATACTAACCAAGCAAGCAAGATAGGAAATCGAGACAATCCTTTGAGATGAAACACGACTGCCGTCGACTTGTTTTGGAGATTAGGAGGGTTAGGTTTTGATGTTTGCTAAAACAGTTAAGTCGTAAAAGATAACTTATAACTCTCGGGCTCGCACTGGGCCATACATGGATTGGGCCGAAAGTGTGACACCTGTGCATGTAATCATTGTAAACAATTTAGTTATCAATAAAAAAATGTTATTTGATCCCAATATTTGTTTGTTTATGTTTGACATTTTGCACGTTTTGATTTTTGTTCAATTTCAAACTCTATATCGCTTTCTAGAGAGTTATACACAAACAGATGCGTAAACGTAATCATTTTAATGTGACAAACACTTTGGAACATCAATATATGCTTAAAATACCTTAAATAACCTTTACATAACTTAGAAATAAGTTTTGAAGGCTTTGGTATGGCAAAATCAAGTTTATTCGCTTACAGGGACTAATTTCGACAAACTGCGAAAATATGCCGATTCGTACTGTAACAGACAATCCGGAACATGATCATAAGTTAAACATACTATAAATATCCTTTACATAGCTTAGAAATAGGCTTTTGAGGGGTTCGGTGTGCTAAAATAAACTTTTTGGTCATTCAGGGACTAAAAGCGTCAAAAAGTGCATAAGTTTGCATTTTCGCGCATATCTTACGTTCTGAATACATCTGGACATCCAAAAATTTATGTAATCATTAAAATATTTTATTTTAGTTATTGGCATGAGAAAATTCCATTCGTCGCGTAATTTGGATCGTTTTTCGCGTCTGTTCGTGTTTAGTCGTAAATAACCGAATAACGTGATCGTACGACCAAACGAACCGACATCCGACATATTTTTGAGCATGTTTCATGTCCCCTATGCTTAGGCTTCATTGTAGAGCCTTGAAAATGGATTAACGGGACTTAAAAGTATCAAAATAGGCCTTAAACACTTGCAGGGACCAAAACTGCAAATGTTGAAACTGTTTGCTGAACATCAGGCGGTCGTGGGCCGCGTAGAAGCTGTCTCACTCGTACGCGGGTCGCGAACGACCCACAGATCTATTGAAAGTTGTTTACAGCTTGTTCCAGCTGTTTCCAGGGTTTGCAAATGGTTTTTAAGCTTCCTATGGGCTGGTTTTGGGTGCCCATGGTTTTAGAAATCAGGAGGTGCACTTGTGCGGCTCAGATCAAAGCACGTTTTACGAGGAACGATCGTAACGGTTACCCGAAAACTGTATAAACTCCCATCCATTTCACTTGCAACTCACACTTGATCTGATTTCATTCTCTAAGTTGGAGTGTTTGCACTTCATACCTGAGAATAATTTGATCAAACCTCCATTTCTTGGACCCGTTGTAAGTATTCTTTCGTTATTTTACGCGTTTTAAGTGTGAAAGTCAAACAATGTTTGACTTTCAGCTTTGACCAGTTTATGGTCAACACGAAGTTCGTTTAAACTTCGCAACGGGAGCATAATCACGATGGTCATAGTCCTTTGTGACTATACCTACTGATTACCACGTTATTTAGGCATAGTGACGAGTCATAGTTTTGGTCAAAATGCGTGTTCTTGCGTATTTTGCAACCAAACTATTCTTGAGTATCAAAACCCGTTGTTTTGATATCAAACTTGATTTCTAACTTCGTTAAACATGTTTTAACATGTTTAGCTCGTCACTTTAGGTTTAGTGCTTATATAGGGTCGTAAGATAAGCGGTCTAAACAACCGCTTAGACTTTCGAACCTGACCCATTTGGTCGATCATTAGGATCCGACCAAACACATTTTGTGACCATAATTGTATAGGGAATAACTTTTCAAGGTTATACCTTATGGTCACTACATTTAGTTAGTTGTATGATAGGTAGTTTATATGCCTTAGGAAATTACCAAAATGCCCTTTTTGCGCATAAATTCATTTTAAGCATATGTAACCTAAATTTTGACATCTAAACTGATTAGGCAACATAATTAGACTTGTTAAGGCATATATTACTTGTCATAGGACTAGTTAGGCGTTCCGAACGTGTTTTACGCGAACGACGTGTTAAAGTAGCATAAGCTACCTAAACGGGTCGTAATGGGTCGTAAGCACTTAGGATAAGTTCCGTTTTAGAATGTAGTGTGACAACCCTCACAATTACAGGTACCGTACAATTAATTAAAGCTAATTACATGCATAATGACTATGCTTGATTACAACTGATGACGTAAACTGCTATCTGATTTCTGTATCATACATACATATGCATCACATTTCATATTGTCACTCCATTTATTACACACAAACCTTAGTGACATACTTGATGCACAAAGCACAGTTAGCACACTGAATGGATAATACAGAAACATGCTGACAATGCCAGCACATGGACAGACAATGTTTTTTAGGCCAGTATGAGCCAGGGACAGGGTACTACACTAGTATGGAGTGTAGGGAAGTGAGGACCATAAAACTGCGTCACTAGGTGATAGTTAAAGTGCCGGGAAGTGCCAAAAACAAACTTTAAGTGCAGATTTCTGCCTTTATTAATAAAACTCAGCATTTTAACATGCTAGTAGGGTGCAAAAATATGACAGAATGGTCCTGTATGCTTTCCTAAGTGCCAGGAATTAAAAGTGTTACAAAAATATATATAAAAGACACTTTACGGAATAATTAAACACTTTAACGGAACGGTATCCAACCGAACAACCGGACATTACCCGGAACACTAAATTTTTGTCAAACACATTGTTTTATTGTTTTTGGCTAGTCATGATCCCCGTTTACCATAACACCCACAAAAATACCCACTAGCTAATTTATGTAACAAAATACTTGGAAACTAACTAATACTTACCCATTACCATCATAAACTTACAACCAACCCCCCCCCCCATACCCGAAATCGGTCACCCAAAGGGGCCCACCCAAAATCTTCACCATCCTTCAGAGCTTCTCCTAGATTTGTTTTAATTTTATAATAGATTGATTGCTTGTATGTTTGAACAAAATATTAGGTGACATCTCTTTAAGTATGGCTCCAAGATCATGCATCACTTCATAAAATTCACCCCATTCCTCGCTCTCCTCTCTCCCTCTCTCGGCCACACCTTGAGCGCCACCACCTCCACCATATCACCACCATAATCTTCCAATTTCAAGTTTCATTCAAGGTTAGAAGGTGATTCAAGGAAGCTTGCAACTTGTGGAACTTCAAGGAGCTTCATACATTGCTTTTCACCATCATTTTCTCCACCATTTTCACTAGAGATCTTCCCTAGCTTTAAGCTAGTAGTAAGTTCTTGTTTAACTCTTGATCATCTTATTTTTATGGTTAAAAGTGTAGTATGATAAGTATGTTTCAAACACTAAAGAACAAGAACCAAAAAGTGTAGCATAAAAATCTTGAGATGAGAGATGGTAATACATGATAAATCTGAGTTATATAAATGATAACCTGCTGTAAATGACTTACGTTATGATATAAATCGTTATTAGAATGAATGGTAATCGTATGTGTACATTTTAGTGGCATTTGGACTATAAAAAGCATGCTGAGTAAAATTTCCAGCCGACTTCAACTGGCTGTAACCGGACCTTTATAAATCGAAAAATTGATTTCTGAAGTCTAAATTATGTATTTTCGAAAAACGAAGCAAATGGCAATGGAATCATGTTTTTTTGAGGTCGTTTACTATTTTTAAAGACCCGTTTTGTAACAGCAGCTAAAGCTGAGTTTTTACTGCAGTAAATGGGTGATATGTTTTTCATCATAACTTGAAATCTATGTTGAATCAGCTCATGAAAATTGTACTATAGATGACCACTGATGTCGTAGTAATTCTCCCACTAGAATTTCGTCAAACGGACTTACGATAAATTTTAGATGAATTATTTCGTAGACTGCAGTCAGAAAGTGACAAATCTGATTGCAGTCCGGTAAATAAATTTTTTAAAATATTGGAAATGAACTGGACCCCGATATTTTTACACAATAATATTTGGATCGTATAAGACATTTTGTAAAAAAATGGGAATTTTTGGAATAAGATAACTATTTTATTAAAATGCCCGAAAACAGCTCAGTTTTGTATATTAAAACTAAAATGATATGAGTAGTATTTTGCATGTCTAAATGTTGGGTTGGTTATTTGAGAACGATCTAACGTGTTATATGTTAACGAAAATGATATGCTATTTATCATGGGTACCTCCATTTACAAAGGAGACTATGGCGAAATTTTCTAAAAATTCCAACACTTAGAAAATATGTTCTAACAAGTGTTGCAAGTACGTTTTGAACTATGCTTTTCGAATTTAAACCTCACCATAATTTTTGTAACAAAATACAAAGTATCGGAGGTTGGTTTTGCACATAAAAATGGGTAAACATATATATTTAGAATATATATACATACTAAGACACTTGTGTGAGGGTTTGCATACTCAGTGAAATGGTTATATTATATAACTAAACAAAGTACCGTGAAATTTATTATCCAAAAACAATACCGTTACTTATATATTTTGGTATATATTATCTTTGGACAAAGTGAAAATATATTATTTTGGAGAAATATATATTTTCGAGACAACACATTGTTGTGGGACAAAATGAGTTTATGAATATATTTGCTAGAGTGAGACTTGGGAATAGATTGATTCGGAAATTACAAATAGAATAATACAAGTACATGTATAAGATACCCCATCCTTGGGAAGGAATTACGAAGCTAAAATACTTGAGAAGTATTAATATGAAAGTTATGGATTAAACAACTATTCCAAAACTAAATATAATTTAAGTTGAAATATTAATTATTTCGACAAATAATTATACAACTTGGAATAACATCAGAAACGTAACTCGAAAACGTAAATACAAAGGCAAGGCAAGGTAAGGCACGGCCCGTTCATCTAATAGACCATAGTACATTGTAGGGAGTCGTGTTTGCTGAGGAGACTTGAGTTACGAGCACAGAAGACGCAATATAGTGAGTTCATGTCCCCCTTTTGTCTTAACTGTTTTCAGTTTTATACTTCTGGGGTGGAATACATGTTACAATTATTACAGACACTTTTATACATGGTATGGTTAGCTTAAGGAGGGTTTACTACTAGATCATGTGAATGTGTAGGGCGATTAAGGCCATCAATCCTCGTTGTAGGACCAAGGGGCATGAGTGATAGATCTATTTGGGTGTAGCGAGCCCCACTCCTGAGTCCGCTGAGTGGACCATGTGGTGACTATGTCTTATAGCCGGAAGCCCGGTACGAAATTTGCTAGGTTTGAGTCTTCCTGCATCACTTCACACATACCATTGGCTTTGCAACCCAGTGGTGATCTCTTTTTCCTTATTGCTACATACCAGGGACTTACATATATACTTATGACATTTACAAAGGCTTATACATACACACAAATGAACACATGAACTCGCTCAAGTTTTGTTGATATTTTCAAACTACATGTATTTCAGGGAACTAAACGGATATGGCAGGTGTATGCATGTGTCTACAAGATACATGTTTCTAAAATCAGGATTATTTAAAGTCTTTCGTTGAGTCCATGGGAACTCATTTGAACATGTTATGGTTTGTAACTAATTGGCGTCATTGTTTTCAAGACAATGGTATTGTGGTACTTTCTAAACTTTATTAATGGATGAAAATCTTTTGGTTTTATCATATAGCATTGTTATGATTGATTGCTATGGTATTAAGAAGTCAAACCAAATAACCACGCTTCCGCAAAAGTCAGGGTGTGACAGCTTGGTATCAGAGCCTCGATCATAGCGAACTAGGATTCTTTCTCGAGTCTAGACTATGATCATCAGGGCTCTCACGAAAATGTTTTCAAACATTTTTACATTGCATACACTAAACGTCCAGATCCAGGGAACAAACTTTTTACAAATAAAAGGCACAAATACACATTCCAAAATTTATGTTTATAATTCAGCCTTAGAGGCTGAGGGAGGATCAGTCTTAGAGACTGAGGGATTCAATCTTAAAGATTGAGGGAGGTTCAGCCTTAGAGGCTGAGGGAGGATCAGTCTTAGAGACTGAGGGATTCAATCTTAAAGATTGAGGGAGGTTCAGCCTTAGTGGCTGAGGGAGGATCAGTCTTAGAGACTGAGGGATTCAATCTTAAAGATTGAGGGAGGTTCAGCCTTAGTGGCTGAGGGAGGTTCAGTCTTAGAGACTGAGGGAGTTCAGCCTTAGAGGTTGGGGAATGATTTAGTCTTAGAGACCAGGGAGTTAGTCTGAAAGACTAGGGAGTTCAGTCTAAGAGACTGGGTGGGATAGGCTGGGGAAGACTAGGATGATTACTTGCTTGCATTGTTATCACATACATGCTTAATTGCTGATTATTGATAAACGTGCATATATGAAAACTGTTTGTATACGCTAACTGATAGTGATTACTATGGAAATACATACTATGACTACCATGTACCGATACACATGTCGCCCTGATCAAAAAGCGGGTTGTCAAACATTAATGACCCTATGGCCGCCGCCACAAATAATGAGACTGCACTTGCGCCGGAGATATTTACGTCATACACTGAGAGTGATCCTGATATGCTGACCAAGGGCAAGGACGACTTACAACAGTCCACGCTACCAGATTTTGGGGATGATTTATCCTTGCTGAAGGCTTCTCTGACAAGAGTCCTCCTGTTACTCCTGTCCTGGTCCATGACCACTTCATCACTGGTCATTCCGATGGTGGACACGCCATGGCTCCGATCCTTGACAATAAGCCTCATGTGGACCCTTCCTTCCAAAGGGTGGATACTCGACGAATAGTCGATGACATAACTATTGATGGTCCTCCTGACGACATCCATGGTGATGGAAAGTTAGACGAGAACGTTATTACAAATTTCACATCTGAGACCTCTATTATCAGGCTATCCTCTGCACCTAGAATACACTCGATTTCAGACTCCTTTGAGTCTGTGACATTTACAGCCTTATAGATGGCCGGATTACAACTTTCTACTACTGACACAGACGACGACGCCGTTATGACTGCTGCACTATCACTTGCTCGAGACACCACACCGTTACACGACCCAGAGACTGCCCCTGAGCTAGCTTCTACACCTTTGGGGGACAGCTTGATGTTGCACCTGCTGGTCCTGCACCTTTGCTTGATCATGACACTGTTTCTTTTGGTTTACCAGACATTACAATCCGTATACCTAACCCAGTATCTACACCTAATGATCTTCCTATCAGTTGACACGTTTGTTCCTGCACCTTCACCCGCTGATGTTGCTCTTGTGAATACCGACGTCCATTGCGCCAACATGCCTATCTCTTTCTTTCAAGACATACCCACACCCCGGGAAGGTACTCCAGGTTAGCACCCACGTGACGATCCCATTTGCTACAGCAGCATTTTTTTACGACCTCGCAGGCCGCACCGCTTGCTACCTTCACCTCTACACTGCTGGACGAGCCATTTCGATGGTTCTTATCATACACTACGCTAATGTTAGACCCTTACACTATGGAGGCTACACCAGGGATGAATTTCTCCTATAACATCAGCTACAGTTTGAGAATAAGAGTCACAGAATGTTGGAGCTTGAGCTGACACCACGTCCTCCACCTTGTCTATTACCAGCATACTTTGATCCTCCACATTTATCAAGAACGGTAGAACAGATAATTACTTCGACGTGTACACAAGCCCGAGGAGGAATTCCACGCATGATAACAGTTTACCTTTCTTTCCTCCTCCACCCCAGACACCGGTATAGTGGTTTCTGGATTATGCGGATTGCATTACATTTGGGGTAAAGACACTAATGATAAGCCGGGATTGTGGAGACTTTTAAAGACCACTTTAGACTATGTGATTTTGATACACTGATATACTTGTTGGCCAAGGGTAGGGTGACCCTGTGTCCCTCTTGATGTGATACACTTTGAAAGATGATACAATTGTGTTCGGAGAATAATGAGAGCCCAATCATCATAAAACATGCGACAACACTTTGTGGACAATGATCAACGAAAGCTCAGTCCCTATGTCTTCGTTAAGCACGTTATTGATCTATATGTGTGTGCTATAATTATAATGCTACGTGCTCACTTACTATGCTCTCATTAAATATAATTATCAAATTACTTGGTTATGCTATGATTATGCTATTGCTTGATTGGCAGACATAAAACTCAAATACATGTATGTACATATGACCTCAAAACAACTATATGCATCCCCTGAACAAATATAACCTGACCTAACCAGTCTTCTTCTTAGAAGATGTCGATACAAGGGAACATCGCTACCAACAACCCTCCGCCAACAACAGCGGCAGAATTACAAGAGCGTATCTCACAGGCCATTGCACAGCTCGAGGCCCTTCACTCCGAACACAGCAAAGGCTGCACCTACAAACAGTTCTTAGACCACAAACCTCGAGAATTCGATGGCACCGGGGGTGCCTTAGCCTTCGTGCGCTGGGTTGAGAAAACGGATTCTGTCTTACGATTGAGCAAATGTGCCCCGAAACATCAGGTCACGTACATAGCTGGACTATTTGTAGATGGGGCTCTGTCATGGTGGAACCTTCATGTTCAGATAATGAGCGAGACCGCTGCGTATGCTTTGACGTGGGACGAACTGAAAGAACTGATGCGTAAGAGATATTGCTCGAGGGCAGAAGTCCAGAAGTTGGAAACTAAATTGTGGTGCTTGAAAATGGAAGGTCCAATGATAGCTGAGTATGTGCAGAGATTTAACGATTTATCACAAGTTGCTACGCTCCTGGTGGGACAAGAGTTTAAGAGAGTCGAACGTTTCATAGGGGGATTGGCACCCCAGATTCTAAGCCTAGTAACAACATCTAAACCTTCAATGATTACCGAGGCTATCAGCATAAGCGTGGCACTCACTGAAGAAGCAATTAGACAAGGAACATTTTCCACCTCGGAAGAGAAAAAGGAGACTCCTGTAGAGTTATCTGGGGATAACAAGAGAAAGCTCGTGAATTTCAAGAAGGTTACTCGAGTGAGTAACGAGAAGAAGGCCAAGAAGGGGAAAGACTACATGGGTATCCTACCTAAGTGCGACAATTGTCTACGATATCATGTCGGGCGATGTAAATATGGAAAATGTGATAACTGTGGAAAGAGGGGGCATCCTAAAGAAACTTGTAGGCAAGATACGGAGCATAGTAATAGAGACCAAGAGGGTAGCAAGAATCACGGAGGAAACAACGGCAATGACAACTATCCAGGCAGGACGAGTGACAAACAAAAACGTGCTCAAGGTTGTCTTAACTGTGGAAGCAAAAAGCATTTCAGAAAATACTGTCCTAAGAAGAACCAGGCACAAGGATGAAAAGCCCAACACCGGAGCTAGGGAGACACGTCAGGAATTCAAGTATCGGTATGTTCCATATTACTCAACGTTATGCATCTGTGCTACTTGATATTATTACAAATTTTAGCTTCATAATTTGAAAGTGTACTTGGTTTAGTAGCAAGTATATTAGATAACTCGCACTCGATGGAACTAGCTAGGTGAAGCTAGTGGAAGCCAACCCAGTAACTAGAAACGGCGAGATAGAACCCGGAGAGCGTAAGTTTACGCTTGATCGGCTGCCAATTGAGTTGGGAAACCTCGACAAGGTAATTGGGATGGATTAATTGCCGAGTGATCGAGCGGAGATTGATGTCCGCGTCCCGATGGCGAATAATGGAACGATCGTAACTCATGAAGCAGGATACGCCTCTATAAATTACTAATTGCTGGAAAGCACTAAAGTTTTTGCGTAAAGGATGTGTTGTTTTCTTGGCTCATGTCGGGGACAGGAAGCCTAAGAACCAAGACTCGAAGATATCCCGGTGATAAGGGAATATCCCAAAATCTTCCCCGAAGACTTGCCAGATTCATATCCTCAACGGCAAGTCGAAGTTCGCATCGATTTGATTCCAGGCACCGCGCCTGCAGTCAATACACCTTAGCGACTTACACCTTCGGAGATGCAAGGATTGTCAGTATAACCTCAGAAGCTGCTAGAGAAGGAAGATAACAGACCAAGTTTCCCGTTCTGGGTAACCCCAGTCTTGTTCATCAAAAAGAAGGACGATAGCTTCCGTACGAACATCAAACTACCAGAAGCCGAACGAGCTAACCAACAAGAGTCGGTGACTCTTGCTAAGGATTAACGAATTACTTACTTAACTAACTATGGGGATCCACCTACTATTACACGACTAATCAACGATCGAGTATCCTTAGCAGTGAATTCAGGAAGAAAGTATACCGAGGGAAAATTGTGGGACAATAACTTGTTTTAAACATACACAAAAATGGTGTTTCCTACACAATGCACAAAACAGAGTTACACAGAATACGAAACCTTGAGGATCTAGAAAACATATGATTCGGACCTTTGGGAACCCAGGTCCAAACTTGTAAAGGTTGTCACTTAGAAACCATATTCGTTAACTCAATCGAACACCATTAACCTGACATATATGCCATTTCAATTAACAAAACAGAAAGTACTTAAATTTCTTTCGTTGAAATCTTCACTTTTGCTTCTAGCGAGTAGATGTTTGCATCTCTATTCCCCAAATGGTAGTTGCATCGCGTTAATTTTCTTCGCTAAGAGCAAACACACATTTACTTCGAACACTTGGTCGTTCCTCCATTTTAGCAGATACCCATTGTTCCTTGGAAACTTATATGTTACGCATGCACCAAATTGCTACGCACGGGGTTTCATTTCGAATAAACGCTTCATTGAAGTCCAAATATTATATTTCTAAAGCTATCTATTGGTTTGTGATTCGAATGGCCTACATTATTGTAATTGTTGGCTCTTTTGTTATCAAGTCAACACACTTTCTTGAAACTTCTTTTCTTTCAAGTTACATTCATGGTTTATCTTTGTAACCATGCTGAGATTCCCCTTGTTGATACATATGTTTATTGTCAGATTACGTTGAAACCTAGTTCAATTGCTTGAACTTATCCATTTCGCGTGTTCGTTTTGAGACGCTGTATGATGTATTGAGAGCATCATATCCAAATATTTTCGCAAAGACTCTTTCATTACGAGTCGTAGTAGATTTGGTTGACCTACGAATCCACTAAATCGTTTGATTGGTTTCGATACATTGCGGTGATACTTTCACGGGATTGAAGCTTGCGCTAATTTGGTTACTTACTTCTTACACGGATTTAATTGATTATTTGATAACTTACCCTAAATCTGTCCTGTTTATCACGATTAAATCGGTCTCAACACAGTTGTGTGTTGAGGCAAAGGTACATAGATTCATTTCATATCACAATGTACCTCCTAACGATTCTTTCATGATCGATCGAATGCCTTGCGGTACATATTACTTTTCATCTTCGATTGGAAACAGTGATTCTTTGATGATCCATATTTAATTGGAAACTTTATGACATTGTGTAAATCAAATCTTCATGCTGGTTTCAGTACACTTTCATTTGATCTCAGACACGGTGAACTTGTTCAGTCACCACCGTTACTGAATTATGTCATTACGACACCTTGTGGTGTTATTGCAAATTTGTAGCTTGTGCTAATCATGGTCAACTACTTCACACAAAACTACATATACTTTTGAATTTCCATTTAAACATTTTTGATGCAACTACGAATTAAGACAATGATACACCAGATTCGCTTGTATTTCATTCGGTGTATTTTCACAATTCAAAAATGACAACGCATTAATTCTTACCATTCATTTGTTCGGGAGATTGACATATCACTTTGCTATTACTTTTGAGTTGTTGATTTTGAGTTCATATAGCAGATGCTATGGTTGTGAAGACTCGTTGGCATACTGTGACCAATCGCTTGAGAATCCTTTTGGACAAAACTCCTCTTTTGTGGAACCCCTGTAACTAGATTACACTAGACTGTACGTCGATACGTCTTGTACCTTCGACACCAAATGCTAAAAGCACATACCTTTTAACCATTGGATTCGTGTTGTTATATATTCTTGGACTCACCTGATGTGAGTAAGGCTTGATTCGGTTTGGTGATTATCTACATCGGTATTATTCATATACCTACATGCATAATGAAACCCTAAGGAGGTAAGGTAGTACAAATTTCGAGGTCGAAATTTTCTTAACGGGGGGAGAATGTGACAACCCTCACAATTACTTGTACCGTACAATCAATTAAAGCTAAATACGTGCTTAATGACTATGCTTGATTACAACTGATGACGTAAACTGCTATTTGATTTCTGTATCATACATACATATGCATCATATTTCATATTGTCACTCCATTTATTACACACAAACCTTAGTGACATACTTGATGCACAAAGCACAGTTAGCACACTGAACGGATAATACAGAAACATGCTGACAATGCCAGCACATGGATAGACAATGTTTTTGAGGCCAGTATGAGCCAGGGACAGGGTACTACACTAGTATGGAGTGTAGGGAAGTGAGGACCATAAAACTGCGTCACTAGGTGATAGTTAAAGTGCCGGGAAGTGCCAAAAACACACTTGAAGTGCAGAATTCTGCCTTTATTAATAAAATTCAGCATTTTAACATGCTAGTAGGGTGCAAAAATATGACAAAATGGTCCTGTATGCTTTCCTAAGTGCCGAGAATTAAAAGTGTTACAAAAATATATATAAAAGACACTTTACGGAATAATTAAACACTTTAACGGAACGGTATCCAACCGAACAACCGGACATTACCCGGAACACTAAATTTTTGCCAAACACATTGTTTTATTATTTTTGGCTAGTCATGATCCCCGTTTACCATAACACCCACAAAAATACCCACTAGCTAATTTATGTAACAAAATACTTGGAAACTAACTAATACTTACCCATTACCATCAAAAACTGACAACCAACCCCCCCCCCCCCATACCCAAAATCAGTCACCCAAAGGGGCCCACCAAAATCTTCACCATCCTTCACATCTTCTCCTAGATTTGTTTTAATTTTATAATAGATTGATTGCTTGTATGTTTGAACAAAATATTAGGTGACATCTCTTTAAGTATGGCTCCAAGATCATGCATCACTTCATAAAATTCACCCCATTCCTCGCTCTCCTCTCTCCCTCTCTCGGCCACACCTTGAGCGCCACCACCTCCACCATATCACCACCACAATCTTCCAATTTCAAGTTTCATTCAAGGTTAGAAGGTGATTCAAGGAAGCTTGCAACTTGTGGAACTTCAAGGAGCTTCATACATTGCTTTTCACCATCATTTTCTCCACCATTTTCACTAGAGATCTTCCCTAGCTTTAAGGTAGTAGTAAGTTCTTGTTTAACTCTTGATCATCTTATTTTTATGGTTAAAAGTGTAGTATGATAAGTACGTTTAAAACACTAAAGAACAAGAACCAAAAACATGAACACAAAGCTTTGCATAAAAATCTTGAGATGAGAGATGGTGGTAATACATGATAAATCTGAGTTATATAAACGATAACCTGCTGTAAATGACTTACGTTATGATATAAATCGTTATTAGAATGAATGGTAATCGTATGTGTACATTTTAGTGGCATTTGGACTATAAAAAGCATGCTGAGTAAAGTTTCCAACCGACTTCAACTGGCTGTAACCGGACCTTTATAAATCGAAAAATTGATTTTCTGAAGTCTTAATTATGTATTTTCGAAAAATGAAGCAAATGGCACTAGAATCATGTTCTTTTGAGGTCGTTTACTATTTTTAAAGACCCATTTTGTAACAGCAGCTAAAGCTGAGTTTTTACTTCAGTAAATGGGTGATATGTTTTTAATCATAACTTGAAATCTATGTTGAATCAGCTCATGAAAATTGTACTATAGATGACCACTGATGTCGTAGTAATTCTTCCACTGGAATTTCATCAAACGGACTTACGATAAATTTTAGATGAATTATTTTGTAGACTGCAGTCAGAAAGTGATAAATCTGATTACAGTCCGGTAAATAAATTTTTATAAAATATTGGTAATGAACTGAACCCCAATATTTTTACACAATAATATTTGGATCGTATAATGCATTCTATAAAAAGTTGGGAATTTTTGGAATAAGATAACTATTTTATTAAAATACCCGAAAACAGCTCAGTTTTGTATATTAAAACTGAAATGATATGAGTAGTATTTTGCATGTCTAAATGTCGGGTTGGTTATTTGAGAACGATCTAACGTGTTATATGTTAAAGAAAATGATATGCTATTTATCATGGGCACCTTCATTTACAAAGGAGACTATGGCGAAATTTTCTAAAAATTCCAACACTTAGAAAATATTTTCTAACAAGTGTTGCAAGTACGTTTTGAACTATGCTTTTCGAATTTAAACCTCGCCATAATTTTTGTAACAAAATACAAAGTATCGGAGGTTGGTTTTGCACATAAAAATGGGTAAACATATATATTTAGAATATATATACATACTAAGACACTTGTGTGAGGGTTTGCATACTCGGTGAAATGGTTATATTATATAACTTAACAAAGTACCGTGAAATTTATTATCCAAAAACAATACCGTTACTTATATATTTTGGTATATATTATCTTTGGACAAAGTGAAAATATATTATTTTGGAGAAATATATATTTTCGGGACAACACATTGTTGTGGGACAAAATGAGTTTATGAATATATTTGCTAGAGTGAGACTTGGGAATAGATTGATTCGGAAATTACAAATAGAATAACACATTGTTGTGGGACAAAATGAGTTTACGAAGCTAAAATACTTGAGAAGTATTAATACCAAAGTTATGGATTAAACAACTATTCCAAAACTAAATACAATTTAAGTTGAAATATTAATTACTTCAAAAAATAATTATACAACTTCGAATAACATCAGAAACGTAACCCAAAAACGTAAATACAAAGGCAAGGCAAGGCACGGCCCGTTCGTCTAATAGACCATAGTACATTGTAGGGAGTCGTGTTTGCTTAGGAGACTTGATTTATGAGCACAAAAGACACAATACAGTGAGTTCATGTCCCCCTTTTCTCTTAACTGTTTTCAGTTTTATACTTCTGGGGTGGAATACATGTTACAATTATTACAGACACTTTTATACATGGTATGGTTAGCTTAAGGAGGGTTTACTACTAGATCATGTGAATGGGTAGGGCGATTAAGGCCATCAATCCTCGTTGTAGGACCGAGGGGCATGAGTGATAGATCTATTTGGGTGTAGCGAGCCCCACTCCCGAGTCCGTTGAGCGGACCATGTGGTGACTATGTCTTACAGCCGGAAGACCGGTATGAAATTTGCTAGGTTTGAGTCTTCTTGCATCACTTCACACATACCATTGGCTTTGTAAACCAGTGGTGATCTCTTTTTCCTTATTGCTACATACCAGGGACTTACATACATACTTATGACATTTACAAAGGCTTATACATACACACAAACAAACACATGAACTCGCTCAACTTTTGTTGATATTTTCAAACTACATGTATTTCAGGGAACTAAACGGATCTGGCAGGTGTATGCATGTGTCTACAAGCTGCGTGTTAAATAAAGGATGTCATCCGTGGTCGTAGAGTTTAAAAGATGTATCCTATTCCTGGACAGGATATATGTTCCTAAACTCATGATTATTTAATGTCTTTTGTTGAGTCCATGGGAACTCATTTGAACATGTTATGGTTTGTAACTAATTGGCGACAATGTTTTCAAGACAATGGTATTGTGGTACTTTCTAAACTTTATTAATGGATGAAAATCTTTTGGTTTTATCATATAGCATTGTTATGATTGATTGCTATGGTATTAAGAAGTCACACCTGTCACACCCCGACCGTGTATAACAACGAACCGCGGCGGAAACGCCGGGGAGTGATCGCGACAGAATAAATTGTTTCATAACCATGGCATACAAAGTTGTATTTTATTTATCAAACAAGAGTTTCATTGTTTTAAACAGAAATACAGAGTTTATAACGTATTTAAACATAGTCTATCTTCTTTTAAAGTCTCTAAGGTACAGGTCCGCCCTAGTGTCATGATCAACATCCTACGGAAAAGCTCCTGAAAACACATGTGAAAATAGGTACGTCAGCATAAAAATGCCTGTGAGATACATAGGTTTGTGAAAAAAAATAGGATTCATGACTTGTATTTGAGAAAATGTTTAGTCATGAACCTTGTAATTTGCTTTGTCTTGTAAATCATTTGGAAAACGATAAGATCAGTTGATATGTATAAGTAAATGTAAGGTTAAATGAATAACCATGTAAAATGAGTTTGTATAAGATAAGTTGATTGTAAAACAATGTCTTATGAAAAGTATGTTATTTGTATAAAATGTTATATGTATCAAACTGAAATGATTCAAATAACGTTACGCTATGTAATATTATACAAACACTTATATATAGGAAGTACCAGCGGCGTATCCACCATGTTTGTATCATATTACACACGTATCGTTACTTAATCACTTAATCAAACAACCACCAATGTAACTTGTTCATGTACAAAGCAATTGTCAAGTGTTATTGTGTAAACCATATCAAAATGTCTATGTCCAATGTAAACCACCAAATGTGTATATTAATGTCAAAATATTTATGTTCAATGTAGATCATGTAATGTGTAACCAAAATGTCATGTATGGTAGTGAAATATATATCAACTACACCATATGTAAAATGCACAAAAACAAGGTATTGAAGTAAAACATAGTTTAAATTAAAGTTATGTTTTGTGTAACAAATGCATGCTATACTGATACAAACATTTATGCGGTATTGTTAAAATGCATACATCCAAGCCTTGAGACTGTGGTGATAAACCCTTAAACAGATTAAAGGTTCATCTGAGTTATGTATATCGAATTCGGTCATTCCTTTCATCCCCTTTCCCTGGGATGTCCGGAACGGGAGTTGTCAATTCCTATGGTACCACTACCTACTAACGAACGGTGTAATTAATGTTAATGAATGTATTGTTCTATGTTAAACAAACCAAATGTCATACCAAAACTGTAAGCATGTGATGCACTAAGTATGTAATCAAATGAACATACATAGCGTGAAAATGTAATGTAAAACGATGTACTAAGTAATGCACACAATGGGCACACCTAGCATGAAATGTAATGTAAAACGATGTACTGAGTAATGCACACAATGGGCACACCTAGCATGAAATGTGATGTAAAACGATGTACTAAGTAATGCACACAATGGGCACACCTAGCATGAAATGTAATGTAAAACAATGTACTAAGTAATGCACACAAATAGGCACACCTAGCATGAAAGGTAATGTAAAACAATGTACTAAGTAATGCACACAAATGGGCACACCTAGCATGAAAGGTAATGTAAAACAATGTACTAAGTAATGCACACAATGGGCACACCTAGCATGAAATGTAATGAAATCATGTACTATAATGTACTAACGAACATAGCATGTATATGATGTGAAAACGGAAAGCATTGAAGTAACAAGTAGGCACATGTGTTCCACCCCAAAACAGTTTGGAAAACAGTAAAAGAGGGGTTCTATGTACTCACTTGTGATTGCTCAGATGTCTAAAGATAACCACCAAGTAATGCTATAGATCTCGGAATCAAACGGCACCTAATATAGGTAACTATGTTAATAAACCGGACCTAAATCGGAAGACTGGGTAGCATTAGGGTTTGTAAACCAAATGAGTGTAGGAACTCATGTGATATAGTTTAACAAAGCCTACATGCTAAATGAAACTTGACCTAAGTCTTATCGACCCATTACGATCCGTTTAGGTAACTTAAGCTACTTTAACGCATCGTGCGCGTAAAACGCGTTCGGAACGCCTAACCAGCCCTATGACAAGTGTTATATGCCTAAACATGTTACATAATCAGTTATGTGACAAAGGTTTAGGTTACATATACTTAATTACCAATTATACATGAAAAGGGTATTCTGGTAATTTACCTAAGGCATATAAACTACCTATCATACAACTACTTAAACGATGTGACCATAAGGTATAACCTCGGAAGGTTATTCCCTACCTACTATGGTCACCTAATGTGTTTGGTCGGATCCTAATGATCGACCAAATGGGTCGGGTTCGAGGTATAAGCTATTTATTAGATCGCTTACCCTACGACCCTAGACAACGTGGAAATCAGTAGGCATAGTCCCAAGGGACTATGACCATCGTGATTACAATCACGTTGCGAAGTTCAAACGAACTTCGCATTGACCATTACTGGTCAACGCTGAAAGTCAAACAAAGTTTGACTTTCTGACTCGAAAAGCAGTAAAATAAGGAAAAGAACGAAAGAATACTTACGAAGGGTCCCCGAATGCTAAACTCGATTCAAAAATCTCAGGTATGAAACAAATGTTTCAACTTAGAGTTTCTCAAATCAAATTTCTTGTGATTTTGAAGCATGGGGGGTGGGGTATTTATAGTTTTCGGGTAACCGTTAAGATCGTTTGTTGAATATCGTGCCTTAATCCAAGCCGTACAAGTGTCGGAAACTCATGGTGGTTAAAAATGATGTTTATCAACAGATTAGGCAAGTGGGAAAAGTGTGGGTGAGGTTGCAACAGCTGGAAAATGCTGACTGTTAAGTCTGATCTATTCTGCAGGTTGTCTTACGGACCGTAAGGTCATTTTGCTTGAGGTCCGTAAGGTACATTTTGGCAGAATTACAACTTTGGTCCCTGCAATGCAATCAGCCCATTTTCGACACGTTTAAGGCCCGTTAACCCCATTTCAAAGCTCTAAAATGAAGTTAAAGTATAGGGAGCTTAAAATGTGTTCAAAAATATGTCGGATGTCGGTTCGTTTAGCCGTACGAACGCGATGTTCGCTTAATTACGACGGAATACGCATAAGCGCGAAAAACGATCCAAATGACGCGACGAATGGATTTTTCTTATGGCGAACTCTAAAATATAATATAGTAATGCTCACATAAATTTTTGGATGTCCGGATGTATTCAGAACGTAAGTTATGCGCGAAAATGCAAACTTGTGCACTTTTTGACACTTTTAGTCCCTGAATGACCCAAAAGTTTATTTTAACACACCGAACCCCTCAAAGCCTATTTCTAAAGCGATGTAAAGGATATTTAAGGTGTGTTTAACTTATGGACATGTTCCGGAATGTTCGTTACAGTTCAAATTGACATACTTTCGCAGTTTGTCATATTTAGTCCCTGTAGTCGAATTAACTTGTTTTTGCCATACCAAAGCCTTCAAAACTTATTTCTAAGTTATGTAAAGGTTATTTAAGGTATGTTGAGTATATGTTGATGTTCCGGAGTATTTCTCGCATTAAACTGAGTACGTTTACGCACTAGTTTGCGTATAACTCTCCAGAAAATGATGTAGAGTTTGAAATTACATAAAAGTCAAAACATGAAAAATGTAAAACACAACCAAACAAACATTGGGATCAAATAACATTGTTTTATTGATAATAGAACTGTTCACAATGATTACAAGCACAGTTGTTACAGTCTCCCCTACTTGTGGAAATTTCGTCCCGAAATTTATTTAGAGGAAACTCGTGGAAAAAGATGTGGATATTTCGCCTTCATTTGATCTTCGTGTTCCCAAGTAAACTCAGGTCCACGCTTAGCTTCCCAGCGAACTTTGACCAAAGGAATGCGCTTGCGTTTAAGCCACTTGACTTCACGTTCCATGATTTCCACTGGTTTCTCAACAAATTTCAGTGTTTTGCCAACACGAATTTCGTCAAGCGGTATGGAGAAGTTTTCATCAGCTGAACACTTCTTGAGATTGGACACGTGAAAAGTTGGATGAACATTTCCAAGTTCAGGAGGTAACTCAAGTCTGTAGGCTACCTTTCCGATTCTTTCGACGATCTTGAATGGTCCAACGTATCTAGGTGCAAGTTTTCCTTTCTTTCCAAATCTGATCACACCTTTCCAAGGTGAGACCTTAAGTAATACACGATCACCGACTTGAAATTCCAAGGGTTTGCGTTTTGGGTCCGCGTAAATCTTCTGACGGCTTCTAGCTGCCGGAAGGTTATCACGAACTTTCTTGACCTTGTCAGTTGTCTCTAAAATGAGGGCAGGTCCAATAATTTGAGCCTCGCCAATCTCATTCCAGCAGACTGGTGAACGACATTTTCGACCATAGAGAGCCTCGAAAGGAGCCATTTTGATGCTAGTGTGATAACTGTTGTTGTAGGAGAATTCAATCAATTTAAGATGTGAATCCCAACTACCACCAAAATCGATCACACAAGCTCTAAGCATATCCTCCAGAGTCTGGATTGTTCTCTCAGATTGACCATCTGTTTGCGGATGATAAGCTGTGCTCAGATTAAGTTGGGTCCCCATAGCAGATTGCATGGTTCTCCAAAAATGAGAAGTGAAACGAGCATCTCTGTCAGAAATGATGTTCAAAGGAACACCATGTCGAGCCACAATTTCATCTACATAGATTTGAGCAAGTCTGTCAGTAGGAAAATCCTCACGGATTGGCAAGAAATGTGCTGACTTTGTAAGACGATCAACGACTACCCAGATGGCATCATGACCTTTCTTTGTGCGCGGGAGTTTGGTAACAAGATCCATGGTAATGTTTTCCCATTTCCAAACTGGGATCTCTGGTTGCTCCAATAAACCCGAAGGACGCTGATGTTCAGCCTTAACCTAAAGACAAGTAAGGCATTTGGATACGTATAAGGCAATGTCTTTCTTCATACCAGGCCACCAATAGTGAATACGAAGATCCTTATACATTTTATCTGAGCCCGGATGAATAGAATAACGAGACTTATGGGCTTCATCCATAAGCAAGGTACGAAGATCATCCTGGCTTGGGACCCACAAACGGTCCATGAAGTAATATGATCCATTATCCTTCAGTTCAAGAGCAGGTGTTATGTGATAGGGAAATTCCTTATCCATCAAACCTTGTGAAACACAAAATTGTTGAGCTTGAGAAATGCGTGCTTGAATATCGGATCAAGCTTGAATAACAGATTGAACACGTACACAATGAAGCTTAGTACGTTCCTTACGACTCAATGCATCAGCTATGACATTCGCCTTACCAGGATGGTAGCGAATTTCGCAATCATAGTCGTTTAAAAGCTCAACCCAACGTCGCTGTCTCATGTTGAGTTCTTTCTGGTTGAAGATATGCTGAAGACTTTTGTGGTCAGTGAAAACCACACACTTTGTACCGTACAAATAGTGTCTCCAGATCTTGAGAGCAAAGACAACTGCACCCAACTCAAGATCATGAGTGGTGTAGTTCTTCTCATGTATCTTCAACTGCCTCGATGCATAAGCTATGACTTTGTTCCTTTGCATAAGAACACAGCCAAGACCCAATTTCGATGCATCACAATACACAACAAAATCATCATCACCCTCAGGCAATGATAGAACAGGCGCATCCCAAAGCTTCTGCTTCAAGTGTTGAAAAGCTTCCTCTTGTTTGATTCCCCAATAAAAAGGCATTTTCTTCTGAGTTAGAGCAGTTAGAGGAACTGCAATCTTCGAGAAGTTTTCTATGAAGCGGCGATAATAACCCGCTAGACCAAGAAAAGAACGAACTTCAGTAGGAGTAGAAGGTGTATCCCAATCCTTAATCGCACTGATCTTGGAGGGATCTACATGAATACCCCTTTCGTTGATAACATGCCCCAAAAATTGAACTTCTTTAAGCCAAAATTCGCACTTGGAGAATTTGGCAAAAAGTTGCTCTTTCTTTAGGAGTTCAAGGGTAAGACGAAGATGTTGCTCGTGGTCAGCTTGCGTCTTAGAGTATATCAAGATGTCATCAATAAAAACAATGACGAACTGATCCAAATAAGGTTTGCAGACCCTATTCATTAAGTCCATGAAAACAGCAGGAGCATTAGTCAAACCGAATGGCATGACTGTGAATTCATAATGCCCATAACAAGTACGGAATGCTGTTTTCGGAATGTCTTCTTCTTGCACCCGAAGTTGATGATATCCGGAACGTAGATCAATCTTCGAAAAATAAGAAGCGCCTTGTAACTGATCAAAGAGATCATCGATGCGAGGTAGGGGATATCGATTCTTGATGGTAAGCTTGTTAAGCTCACGATAATCGATACACATCCTAAAGGATCCATCCTTCTTCTTGACAAAAAGAACGGGAGCACCCCAAGGTGAAAAACTGGGACGGATAAAGCCTTTGTCAGAGAGCTCCTGAAGCTGTTTAGACAACTCTTGCATCTCAGATGGTGCAAGACGATATGGAGCTCTGGCAATGGGATTTGCACCAGGTACGAGATCAATGCGGAACTCGACTTGGCGTGCTAGAGGTAGACCAGGTAAATCTTCAGGGAACACTTCAGAATAATCCCGAACGACAGGAATATCTGAAATAGACTTACCCTTGCCTTTATCTTCTGTAACATGTGCTAAGAAAGCCACATAGTTCTTCTGCAGATACTTCCGAGCTTTAAAACAAGACATGAGTTTGAGACCACCGGTAGGCTTCTCACCTTGAACCTGCAGGATCTCGCCTGTCGAAAGCGGCACACGAACAATCTTCTTAGAACAAACTATCTCTGCGTGATGCTTGGATAACCAATCCATTCCCACAATAACATCGAAGCTTCCAAGTTGCATAGGCGCGAGGTCAATAGGAAAAAGATGGTCGTTATGGTTCAACTGGCAGTTGCGTAGAACAGAATTAAGAACAATGGGTTCACCACTAGCAACTTCTACTGTCAAAGGTTTTCCTAGTTTCGTTCTAGACACGCGAAGCATTTGCTCAAAAGATAATGACACGAAACTCTTATCGGCACCAGAATCGAAAAGAACAGATGCAGGCTGATTATTAATAAAGAACGTACCGTTCACCACATTATCATCCGCCTGCGCCTCTTGGGCATTCATGTTAAAGACTCGGCCTCGAGCCGGAGCCTGATTCTGGTTCTGGTTCGCCAGTCTTGGGCACTGATTCCTATAGTGGGTCAGATCCCCACAATTGTAACAAGCACCTGGTGGGTATTGTGGTCGTGCAGCTTGACCCTGTTGCTGAGTAGGAGGCTGTTCAACTTGTTGAGCTGGGTTTTGAACTGCGCGATTCTGAGCAAACCGACAAACCTCGGCAAGATGACCTGACTTCCCACAGCTAGTACAGAAACGGCACTGATGTTGCGGCTGATGGTGACTGTTGCATCTATTGCACAAAGGTGCATTCCCTGTATAGGGTTTCTTTGCTGGCGGCTGTGCGGGTTGGTTGAGAGCTGCCTGATTAGCTTGAGCAGTGATAGCAAAATTTTGGGAAGCCTTACACTTCCTTGACCTCTTCGAAGGACCAGAGTTCTTTCCATTCAAGTTTTGACCTTTCTTGCTATCACCCTTGTCAGCCGACTGTTTCTTGCCCTTGTCACCCTTCCTGTGTAGCTTTCCCTTTCTAATCTGCGACTCCGTCAATGTCGCTGATAACTCGATCTCCTGACGGAGTGTGGCAGGTTCACTACCAGTAAGAATGTCTTGTACCGAGTCAGGTAGGCCGTCGATGTATCTTTCGATAGCCTTGTCAAGTGGGGTAACCATTGTCGGGCAAAGCAAACTCAACTCTTCAAACCGATCAGTATAAGCCCTGTGCTCACCACTATCTTGCTTCAAAACATCAAACTCTTTCTCCAACGCCCGCTGTTCATGGCGAGGACAGAATTCCCTCATCATAAGGGCTCTCAGTTCAGCCCATGTTTGTGCAAGAGCAACTTCTGCACCCCTGTCTCTCATAATCCCGTTCCACCATGTCAAAGCCCTCTTCTGAAATACGCTCGAAGCAAACTCGACTTTGCGATTATCCGGACATTGGACGTGGCGGAAAGTATTCTCACTGCTCTCGAACCACTGAAGAAGCCCAGTCGCTCCTTCAGAACCACTAAACTTGAGTGGTTTAGCCTGATTAAAATCCTTGTATTTGCATGGAACATTGTTGTTGTTGTTATTGTTGGCTTGGTTCCATTGAGGAAAGAGATTTGGAAATTAAGCAGCCATCTGCTGCGCAATAATTTCTGCCAGCTCGGCAGTTGCTATCAGATTGTCACGTCGAGGAGGCATTCTAAAAGAGGAAAACATGAAAGGAAACGAGTGAGATGATTGGATGAAAAGAATGAGATGATAAAAACAAGAATTGCAAACAGCATAGATGGTGGTCATTCGTCCGTATCACAAAGCAAACCAACGACACACAGTGACTAATCAAAGTAAATGGATCAAAAATAATGTATAATGAAGACATGCTCGCCTATAAGTGAACACTCATCCCAGGAATTCCCAGGTAAGCACAACTGGTCTCGCGTCTGATGAGATGTATACGAAGTGCTTGCCTAGACAGAAAACCAAGAATACAGGCATTCACCCTTCCAGTTTGCACATGTTCACATTATTTAAAACCCAAAACGTTTGACGGGATTTTGAAAATTTGAAGGCACAAGGCCAAAAACCAAACTGAAAAGGGTTCAAAACCATATAACAGAGGGTTCAAAACCTTACAATTGAGGGTTCAAAACCTTGTAATAAATTTTTCAAAAACAGATGATTGTTTTTCAAAAATCGTTTCGGAAAATTTTTGGCTTTTGTTCTGATAATCACCTAAGGATAGGTGATGTGCATGTTTTAAGATCTAAACACAAATAATTTGTGTTAGGGTCCTAGAAAAGTTATAGTCTAGGTCAAAGCATTACTAATAACCTAATTCCCTATAACCATTGGCTCTGATACCAACTCTTCTGTCACACCCCGACCGCGTATAACAACGAACCGCGGCGGAAACGCCGGGGAGTGATCGCGACAGAATAAATTGTTTCATAACCATGGCATACAAAGTTGTATTTTATTTATCAAACAAGAGTTTCATTGTTTTAAACAGAAATACAGAGTTTATAACGTATTTAAACATAGTCTATCTTCTTTTAAAGTCTCTAAGGCACAGGTCCGCCCTAGTGTCATGATCAACATCCTACGGAAAAGCTCCTGAAAACACATGTGAAAATAGGTACGTCAGCATAAAAATGCCTGTGAGATACATAGGTTTGTGAAAAAAATAGGATTCATGACTTGTATTTGAGAAAATGTTTAGTCATGAACCTTGTAATTTGCTTTGTCTTGTAAATCATTTGGAAAACGATAAGATCAGTTGATATGTATAAGTAAATGTAAGGTTAAATGAATAACCATGTAAAATGAGTTTGTATAAGATAAGTTGATTGTAAAACAATGTCTTATGAAAAGTATGTTATTTGTATAAAATGTTATATGTATCAAACTGAAATGATTCAAATAACATTACGCTATGTAATATTATACAAACACTTATATATAGGAAGTACCAGCGGCGTATCCACCATGTTTGTATCATATTACACACGTATCGTTACTTAATCACTTAATCAAACAACCACCAATGTAACTTGTTCATGTACAAACCAATTGTCAAGTGTTATTGTGTAAACCATATCAAAATGTCTATGTCCAATGTAAACCACCAAATGTGTATATTAATGTCAAAATGTTTATGTTCAATGTAGATCATGTAATGTGTAACCAAAATGTCATGTATGGTAGTGAAATATATATCAACTACACCATATGTAAAATGCACAAAAACAAGGTATTGAAGTAAAACATAGTTTAAATTAAAGTTATGTTTTGTGTAACAAATGCATGCTATACTGATACAAACATTTATGCGGTATTGTTAAAATGCATACATCCAAGCCTTGAGACTGTGGTGATAAACCCTTAAACAGATTAAAGGTTCATCTGAGTTATGTATATCGAATTCGGTCATTCCTTTCATCCCCTTTCCCTGGGATGTCCGGAACGGGAGTTGTCAATTCCTATGGTACCACTACCTACTAACGAACGGCGTAATTAATGTTAATGAATGTATTGTTCTATGTTAAACAAACCAAATGTCATACCAAAACTGTAAGCATGTGATGCACTAAGTATGTAATCAAATGAACATACATAGCGTGAAAATGTAATGTAAAACGATGTACTAAGTAATGCACACAATGGGCACACCTAGCATGAAATGTAATGTAAAACGATGTACTGAGTAATGCACACAATGGGCACACCTAGCATGAAATGTGATGTAAAACGATGTACTAAGTAATGCACACAATGGGCACACCTAGCATGAAATGTAATGTAAAACAATGTACTAAGTAATGCACACAAATAGGCACACCTAGCATGAAAGGTAATGTAAAACATGAAAGGTAATGTAAAACAATGTACTAAGTAATGCACACAAATGGGCACACCTAGCATGAAAGGTAATGTAAAACAATGTATTAAGTAATGCACACAATGGGCACACCTAGCATGAAATGTAATGAAATCATGTACTATAATGTACTAACGAACATAGCATGTATATGATGTGAAAACGGAAAGCATTGAAGTAACAAGTAGGCACATGTGTTCCACCCCAAAACAGTTTGGAAAACAGTAAAAGAGGGGTTCTATGTACTCACTTGTGATTGCTCAGATGTCTAAAGATAACCACCAAGTAATGCTATAGATCTCGGAATCAAACGGCACCTAATATAGGTAACTATGTTAATAAACCGGACCTAAATCGGAAGACTGGGTAGCATTAGGGTTTGTAAACCAAATGAGTGTAGGAACTCATGTGATATGGTTTAACAAAGCCTACATGCTAAATGAAACTTGACCTAAGTCTTATCGACCCATTACGATCCGTTTAGGTAACTTATGCTACTTTAACGCATCGTGCGCGTAAAACGCGTTCGGAACGCCTAACCAGCCCTATGACAAGTGTTATATGCCTAAACATGTTACATAATCAGTTATGTGACAAAGGTTTAGGTTACATATACTTAATTACCAATTATACATGAAAAGGGTATTCTGGTAATTTACCTAAGGCATATAAACTACCTATCATACAACTACTTAAACGATGTGACCATAGGGTATAACCTCGGAAGGTTATTCCCTACCTACTATGGTCACCTAATGTGTTTGGTTGGATCCTAATGATCGACCAAATGGGTCGGGTTTGAGGTATAAGCGATTTATTAGATCGCTTACCCTACGACCCTAGACAACGTGGAAATCAGTAGGCATAGTCCCAAGGGACTATGACCATCGTGATTACAATCACGTTGCGAAGTTCAAACGAACTTCGCATTGACCATTACTGGTCAACGTTGAAAGTCAAACAAAGTTTGACTTTCTGACTCGAAAAGCAGTAAAATAAGGAAAAGAACGAAAGAATACTTACGAAGGGTCCCCGAATGCTAAACTCGATTCAAAAATCTCAGGTATGAAACAAATGTTTCAACTTAGAGTTTCTCAAATCAAATTTCTTGTGATTTTGAAGCATGGGGGGTGGGGTATTTATAGTTTTCGGGTAACCGTTAAGATCGTTTGTTGAATATCGTGCCTTAATCCAAGCCGTACAAGTGTCGGAAACTCATGGTGGTTAAAAATGATGTTTATCAACAGATTAGGCAAGTGGGAAAAGTGTGGGTGAGGTTGCAACAGCTAGAAAATGCTGACTGTTAAGTCTGATCTGTTCTGCAGGTTGCCTTACGGACCGTAAGGTCATTTTGCTTGAGGTCCGTAAGGTACATTTTGGCAGAATTACAACTTTGGTCCCTGCAATGCAATCAGCCCATTTTCGACACGTTTAAGGCCCGTTAACCCCATTTCAAAGCTCTAAAATGAAGTTAAAGTATAGGGAGCTTAAAATGTGTTCAAAAATATGTCAGATGTCGGTTCGTTTAGCCGTACGAACGCGATGTTCGCTTAATTACGACGGAATACGCATATGCGCGAAAAACGATCCAAATGACGCGACAAATGGATTTTTCTTATGGAGAACACTAAAATATAATATAGTCATGCTCACATAAATTTTTGGATGTCCGGATGTATTCAGAACGTAAGTTATGCGTGAAAATGCAAACTTGTGCACTTTTTGACACTTTTAGTCCCTGAATGACCCAAAAGTTTATTTTAACACACCGAACCCCTCAAAGCCTATTTCTAAGCTATGTAAAGGATATTTAAGGTGTGTTTAACTTATGGTCATGTTCCGGAATGTTCGTTACAGTTCAAATTGACATACTTTCGCAGTTTGTCATATTTAGTCCCTGTAGTCGAATTAACTTGTTTTTGCCATACCAAAGCCTTCAAAACTTATTTCTAAGTTATGTAAAGGTTATTTAAGGTATGTTGAGTATATGTTGATGTTCCGGAGTATTTCTCGCATTAAACTGAGTACGTTTACGCACTAGTTTGCGTATAACTCTCCAGAAAATGATGTAGAGTTTGAAATTACATAAAAGTCAAAACATGAAAAATGTAAAACACAACCAAACAAACATTGGGATCAAATAACATTGTTTTATTGATAATAGAACTGTTCACAATGATTACAAGCACAGTTGTTACAACACCAAATAACCACGCTTCCGCAAAAGTCAGGGTGTGACATGTAGGCTTTGTTAAACCATATTACATGGGTTCCTATACTCATTTGGTTTACGAAACCTCATTTTATCCGAACCTCCGATTTAGGTCCGTTTATTAACATAGTTACCTATATTAGGTGCTGTTTGATTCCGTGATCTTTCTAGCAGTGCTTGGTTGTTATCCAAAGACTATTGAGCAATCTCAGGTGAGTACATAGTCCCCTCTTTTATTGTTTTTCAAACATTTTGGGGTGAAACACATGTGCCTACTTGTTACTTTCGTGCTTTTCATGATTTTATAACTCATACTTGCTATGTTCATTAGTACATGTATAGTACATGATTTTATCCATGTTTTTGCTATGTATGTTCATTTAGTGCATACTTAGTACATTGTTTTACATCACATGCTATGTATGTTCATTTGTTGCATACTTAGTACATTGTTTTACATCACATGCTATGTATGTTCATTTGTTGCATACTTAGTACATTGTTTTACATCACATGCTTACATTTGGTATGACATTTGGTTTGTTTAAATGGGACAAAAATACGTTCATTAACATTAGCTACGCCGCTTGGTAGTAAGTAATGGTACCATAGGAATTGACAACTCCCGTTCCTGAAATCCTAGGTTTGTTTAGGTGGAAGGAATGACTGAATCCAATATACATAATTCAGATAAACCTTTAATTTGTTTAGGGGTTTATTGTCACACCCCAACTGATGGTGGAATCATCGGGGCATGGCACTGAGCGAAATAGATTGTCCAGAAGTTCCATAACAATTATCATTACTATTCAATTTAAAGTTAACATGTCGCATACCATGCCTCAAATAGTAAACAAATTATTACAGATAAAATCTAGGCAAATAATTCCGTTTCGACAACTCAGATTTTCAAATAGAGCAATTGTTTATCTGCTTCTAGAGACCCTTGATTCATTTACTACAGACAACTATTTGTTGGGCTCTAAAGCTTTATTCTAGCTTCGACTTCCTATCATGTGTGCATCCTAAGCACCTGTCACATACGTTAAAATAAAGTCAATACATATAATGTAAAGGTGAGCATACAAGTTTGATAATAGCATATAGAGTTCGAATTTGTTTACGCGTAACCAGCATGTACACATAGAGAAATGAAGCACGTTAGTTATCGACATAGATCCATCGATACCAATGACTGCGGGTTAACTGCCTGAGGCAGTTCGCAATACATGATTACCACCATAATTCATGCAAGTAATTGTCCTTAACAACCCCCGTGTGAACGGGTGCTGAGTCCAAACTATAGTACTATCGTTGCTAAGGCAGGTAGACAGCATTCCATGTGTAAACATAACAAACAAGCATTCATAAGCCATGTATAACATGCATTAACGGTTAGCGTTCAAATAGTATTGAGTTGTGTGTTTGGTGTGATTTGAATAGTTGTAACGTATGTAACACCCAAAAGTGCTTAAAGCAAAAAGGGAACGAGTATACTCACAGCGGTTGATGGATTGAAGGGAGCGCTTAGCGAGTAGGGTTAGCCTGAATAGTTTGATAGCATAACGATAAGTGACTCGTAAAACGATATCAAGTGTGAACGGGTCGGATTGCAGTTCGATCGGATGGTAATCTGATCGGATGGCTTGTTTATGTGGATGACAATCCGTTTGGATGGTCATCCGGTCGGACGGTAGTCCAGTCGGATGACTATTCGAGTGGATTGTTTCTTCCTATGATGAGGATGTGTTTGTGTATGATGGCTTGTCCTTTGAAGTTTTCGTTGTAGTATTTTGAAAACATTTAAGTATCTCTATCCTTTAAGTCGGTCGATCAGACGGTCAATCATGCGGACAACAATCCATTCGGTTTGTCATTCGGTCGAACGGCGACTCTAGTGATGAGGTTACTTAGTGGAAATAAATTCACAGCAGAAGAGTCACTCGGTCGGATGTCCATACGACCGGGTGGAAACCCTATTAATGAACATGTTGAAAATTGTTTAAGTCTTTAAAGTCCTAGTATCTCATGATCCGAAGAGTAATCCGGTCGGATGGTAGTTCGATCGGATGGAAATTCGTTCGATACCCAAACTTCAGATAGAGTTGATTAAGTGTGGGACCCAAGATGTTATCCGTTCGGACAGCAATCCGTTCGGGTAGTCTGTCCACTCGGACGGCAGTCCGGTCGGACAGCATTCCATTCCGATTGTTCCGTTAGTCTTACACTTGGTCGTTTGTCGTTTTATTGAGACATTTTGACAACGTGTTAACCAACAGAATCCCATCATGATCCAAGTAACCCGATCGACCAGGAATCACCCTAGTTTGACCAGTTAGTCAGTTCAAGATGATTATTCTCGTTTAACCCAAAATCGGTGGTCTCGTGGGTAGAATCCAGATCTTGAGCTAGCACAACACTAAGAATGAGCAGAGGACTAGATCAGGGTCGGATCCTATCGATTTTGAGTGTATTGAGTGTCACACCCGACCGCGTAAAACAACAAACCGCGGCGGAAACGCCGCGGAGTGATTGCGACAGAATTAATTCTTTCATAACCATGGCATTCAAAGTTGTATTTTATTTATCAACATAAGAGTTTCATTGTCTTAAACAGGAAACAAAGAGTACATAACAGAATTAAACTAAGTCTATCTCCGTTTTATGTCTCTAAGGCACAGGTCCGCCCTAGTGTCACGATCATAGTCCTAAGCAACAGCTCCTGAAAACACATGTGAAAATAGGTACGTCAGCATAAAAATGCCTGTGAGATACATAGGTTTTGTGAAAATAGGATTCATCACTTGTGTTTTAGAAAATGTTTAGTCATGAACCTTGTGATTTGCTTTGTCTTATAAATCATTTGAAAAACGATAAGATCAGATGATATGTATAAATAAATGTAAGGTTAAATGAATAACCATGTAAAATGAGTTTGTATAAGATAATTTGTTTGTAAAACAATGTCTTGTGAAAAGTATGTTATTTGTATAAAATGTCATGTGTCTTAAATTGAAATGATTTAAATAACGCTACGTTATGTAATACCATACAAACACTTATATATAGGAAGTACCAGCGGCGTATCCACCATGCTTGTATCATATTACACACGCCTCGTTACTTAAATCACTTACTCAAACCAAACCACCAATGTAAATTGTTTATGTATAATCAAATGTCAAAATGTTATTGTGTAAACCATATCAAATGTCTGTGTTTAATGTAAAACATGAATTGTGTATATCAATGTCAAAATGTTTATGTCTAATGTAAATCATGTAATGTGTATCCAAAAATGTCATGTATGGTAAGTGAAATATATCAACTAAACCATATGTAAAATGCACAAAAACAAGGTATTGAAGTAAAACATGGTTTAAATCAAAGTTATGTTTTGTGGAACAAATGCATGCTATACTGATATAAACATCTATGCGGTATTGTGAAAATGCATACACTCAAGCCTTGAGACTGTGTCGATAAACCCTTAAACAAATTAAAGGTTTATCTAAGTTATGTGTATCGAATTCGGTCATTCCTTCCAATCCAAACAAACCCAGGATTTCAGGAATGGGAGTTGTCAATTCCTATGGTACCACTACCTACTAACGAACGGCGTGATCAATGTTAATGAATGTATTGTCCCATTTAAAACAACCCAAATGTCATACCAAAATGTAAGCATGTGAAAACAATGCACTAAGTATCTAATCAAATAAACATACATAGCGTGAAATGTAATGTAAAACAATGTACTAAGTATACACATAATGGGCATACATAGCATAAACTCAATGAAATCATGTACTAATAGTGTACTAATGAACATAGCAAGTGTATGATATGAAAACATGGAAAGCATGAAAGTAACAAGTAGGCACATGTGTTCCACCCCAAAACATTTGAAAACAGTAAAAGAGGGGTCTATGTACTCACTTGACACTGCTCAGTAGTCCTTGAGTGACAACCAAACAATGCTATAGATCTCGGATATCAAACGGCACCTAATATAGGTAACTATGTTAATAAACCGGACCTAAAATGGAGGATCGGATAGAATGAGGGTTCGTAAACCAAACGAGTATGGGAACTCGTGTAACATGGTTTAACAAAGCCTTCATTCTAAAATGAAACCTATCCTAAGTGCTTACGACCCACCGCGACCCCTTAAGGTAGCTTATGCTACTTAAACGCGTCGTGTGCGCAAAAGCGCATTCGAGACGTCTAACTAGCCCTATGACAAGTGATATATGCCTAAACATGTTACATAATCAGTTATGTGACAAAAGTTTAGGTTACATATGCTTAATTACCAATTATACATAAAAAGGGTATTCTGGTAATTTACCTAAGGCATATAAACTACCTATCATACAACTACTTAAACGATGTGACCATAAGGTATAACCTCGGAAGGTTATTCCCTATATGCTATGGTCACCTAATGTGTTTGGTCGGATCCTAATGATCGACCAAATGGTCGGGTTCGAAGGCATAAGCGATTTATTAGATCGCTTACCCTTACGACCCTAGACAAGCACAAAGCTAAAAGTGACGAGCTAAGCATGTTAAAACATGATTACCTAAGTTAGAAAACTGGTTTGGTATCAAAACAAATGGTCTTGATACCCACAAGTAGTTTGGTTACAAAATACGCAAGAATACGTATCTTGGCCGAAACTACGGCTCGTCACTAAGCCTAGATAACGTGGTAATCAGTAGGTATAGTCACTAGGGACTATAACCATTGTGATCACGCTCACGTTATGAAGTTCCAACGAACTTCGCATTGACCATAAACTGGTCAATGCAGAAAGTCAAACAAAGTTTGACTTTCGGACTCGAAAAGCAATAAAAGAACGAAGGGACACTTACAAAGGGTCCCCGAAAGCTAATCTTGATCCAAGTAGCTCAGGTATGAAACAATGGTTTCAACTTAGAGCTTCTTAAATCAGATTTATGAGGAAATGAGTGAACATAAGGTGGGTATTTATAGTAAATGGACAACCGTTAGGATCGTTTATCGAATAACGTGATCGAATCTCATCCGTACACTTGTTGGAATGTTGTGGTAACTCAATTGGCCACTCACCATAAGGTATCAACACTTGGCATTGGCCTTTGGAGTGGTTAAAAGGCTGTAACAGCTGAAAAAAAACGATTTTCTGCATCTGGCCCCTGCTTGCGCACCGTAACAATAATACCCTTACGGTGCGCATGGGCCTTGCAGGTCTGATATTTTCAAAAGTGGCAAAACAGGCCCCTACACCTTGTTTCATTGCGTAAGGGCTCTTCTAACACCCGTCAAACCTAATTTCATGCTCCAAAATGATGTTAAAACATAGGGAACATGAAATGTGCTAAAAAATATGTCAGATGTCAGTTAGTTTGGTCGTACGATCGCGATGTTCGGTTAATTACGACGGAATGCGCATAAGAGAGAAAAACGATCCAAATGGCGTGACGAATGGATTTTTCTTATGCCAAACACTAAAATAAAATATTTTAGTGCTTACATAAATTTTTGGATGTCCAGATGTATTCAAAATGTAAGATATGCGCGAAAGTGCAAACTTGTGCACTTTTTGACACTTTTAGTCCCTGAATGACCCAAAAGTTTATTTTAGCACACCGAACACCTCAAAGCCTATTTCTAAGCCATTTAAAGAATATTTAAAGTGTGTTTAACTTATGGTCATGTTCCGGAATGTCTGTTACAGTTCAAATTGGCATACTTTCGCAGTTTGTCAAGTTTAGTCCATGTACACGAATTTACTTGTTTTTGCCATACCAAAGCCTTCAAAACTTATTTCTAAGTTATGTAAAGGTTAATTAAGGTATGTTAAGTATATGTTGATGTTCCGGAGTATTTTTCGCATTAAACTGACTACGTTTACGTACCAGTTTGCGTATAACTCTCCAGAAAGCGATGTAGAGTTTAAAATTGAACAAAAGTCAAAACATGAAAAATGTAAAACATAACCAAACAACATTGGGATCACATAACATTGTTTTATTGATAACTGGACTGTTCACAATGATTACAAGCACAGATGTTACAGTCTCCCCTACTTGTGGAAATTTCATCCCGAAATTTATTTAGAGGAAACTCGTGGAAAAAGATGCGGATATTTTGCCTTTATTTGATCTTCGCGTTCCCAAGTAAACTCGGGTCCACGTTTAGATTCCCAGTGAACCTTGACCAAAGGAATGCGCTTGCGTTTAAGCCACTTGACTTCACGTTCCATGATTTCCACTGGCTTCTCAACAAATTTCAGTGTTTTATCAACACGAATTTCGTCAAGCGGTATGTGGAGGTTCTCATCAGCTAAACACCTCTTGAGATTGGACACGTGAAAGGTTGGGTGAACATTTCCAAGTTCAGGAGGTAACTCAAGTCTGTAGGCTACCTTACCGATTCTTTCGACGATCTTGAATGGTCCAACGTATCTAGGTGCAAGTTTTCCTTTCTTTCCAAATCTGATCACACCTTTCCAAGGTGAGACCTTAAGTAATACTCGATCACCGACTTGAAATTCCAAGGGCTTGCGTTTTGGGTCCGCGTAACTCTTTTGACGGCTTCTAGCTGTCTGAAGGTTATCACGAACTTTCTTTATCTTGTCAGTTGTCTCCAAAATGAGGGCAGGTCCAGTAAGCTGAGCCTCGCTGATCTCATTCCAGCAGACTGATGAATGACATTTTCGACCATAGAGAGCCTCGAAAGGAGCCATATTGATGCTGGAGTGATAACTGTTGTTGTAGGAGAATTCAATCAACGGAAGATGTGAATCCCAACTACCACCAAAATCGATCACACAAGCTCTAAGCATATCCTCCAGAGTCTGAATTGTTCTTTCAGATTGACCATCCATTTGTGGATGATAAGCAGTGCTCAGATTAAGTTGGGTCCCCATAGCAGATTGCATGGTTCTCCAAAAATGAGAAGTGAAACGAGCATCTCTGTCAGAAATGATGTTCAAAGGAACACCATGTCGAGCTACAATTTCATCCACATAGAGTTTAGCAAGTTTGTTAGCAGAAAAATCCTCACGGATTGGCAAGAAATGCGCTGACTTGGTAAGACGATCAACAACTACCCAGATGGCATCATGACCTTTCTTTGTGTGTGGAAGTTTAGTAACGAGATCCATAGTAATGTTTTCCCATTTCCAAACTGGGATCTCTGGTTGCACCAATAAACCAGAAGGACATTGATGTTCAGCCTTAACCTTAAGACAAGTAAGGCATTTTGATACATATAAGGCGATGTCTTTCTTCATACCAGGCCACCAATAATGAGTACGAAGATCCTTATATATCTTATCTGAGCCAGGATGAATGGAATAACGAGACTTATGGGCTTCATCCATAAGCAAGGTATGAAGATTATCTTGGCTTGGGACCCACAAACGGTCCATGAAGTAATACGATCCATTGTCCTTCAGTTCAAGAGCAGGTGTTATGTGATAGGGAAATTCCTTATCCATCAAACCTTGTGAAACACAAGATTATTGAGCCTGAGAAATGCGGGCTTGGATATCGGATCGAGATTGAATATCAGATTGAACACGAACACAATGAAGCCTAGTATGTTCTTTACGACTCAATGCATCGGCTACGACATTCGCCTTACCAGGATGGTAGCGAATTTCGCAGTCATAGTCGTTTAGGAGCTCTACCCAACGTCGTTGTCTCATGTTGAGTTCTTTCTGGTTGAAGATATGCTGAAGACTTTTTTGGTCTGTGAAAACCACACATTTTGTGCCGTACAAATAGTGTCTCCAGATTTTGAGAGCGAAGACAACTGCACCTAACTCAAGATCATGAGTGGTGTAGTTCTTCTCATGTATCTTCAATTGTCTTGATGCGTAGGCTATGACTTTGTTCCTTTGCATCAGAACACAGCCAAGGCCCAATTTTGATGCATCGCAATAAACGACGAAATCATCATCACCCTCAGGCAATGATAGAACAGGCGCATCGCAAAGTTTCTGCTTCAAGTTTTGAAAAGCTTCCTCTTGTTTGAATCCCCAATCAAAGGGTTTGTTCTTCTGAGTTAGAGCAGTTAGAGGAACTGCAATCTTTGAGAAGTTTTCAATGAAGCGGCGGTAATAACCCGCTAGACCAAGAAAAGAACGAATCTCAGTAGGAGTAGTAGGTGTATCCCAATCCTTAATCGCACTGATCTTGGAGGGATCTACATGAATACCTTGTTCGTTGATAATATGCCCCAAAAATTGAACTTCTTTAAGCCAGAATTCACACTTGGAGAATTTGGCAAAAAGTTGCTCTTTCGTTAGGAGTTCCAGAGTAAGACGAAGATGTTGCTCATGATCAGCTCGCGTCTTAGAGTATATCAAGATGTCGTCAATAAAAACAATGACGAACTAATCCAAATAAGGCTTGCAGACCCTATTCATTAAGTCCATGAAAACAGCAGGAGCATTAGTCAAACCGAATGGCATGACTGTGAACTCATAATGCCCATAATGAGTGTGGAAGGCTGTCTTGGGAATATCTTCTTCATGCACACGAAGTTGATGATACCCGGAATGCAGATCAATCTTGGAAAAATAAGAAGCGCCCTGTAACTGATCAAAGAGATCATCGATGCGAGGTAGGGGATATCGATTCTTGATGGTAAGCTTGTTAAGCTCACGATAATCGATACACATCCTAAAAGATCCATCCTTCTTCTTGACAAAAAGAATGGGAGCACCCCAAGGTGAAAAGCTAGGACGGATAAAACCTTTGTCAGAGAGCTCCTGAAGCTGCTTGGACAACTTTTGCATCTCAGACGGTGCAAGACGATATGGAGCTCTGGCAATGGGATTTGCACCAGGTATGAGATTAATACGGAACTCGACTTGGCGTGCTGGGGGTAGACCAGGTAAATCTTCAGGGAATACTTCAGAATAATCCCGAACAACAGGAATATCTTGAATAGACTTACCTTTGCCCTTATCTGCTGTAACATGTGCCAAGAAGGACACATAGTTCTTTCGCAGATACTTCCGAGCTTTAGAACAAGACATGAGCTTGAGACCACCAGAAGGTTTCTCACCATGCACCTGTAGGATCTCGCCTGTCGAAAGCGGCACACGAACAATCTTCTCGAAACAAACTACCTCTGCGTGATGCTTGGATAACCAATCCATACCCACAATAACATCAAAGCTTCCAAGTTGCATTGGCGTGAGGTCGATAGGAAATAGATGGTCATTAAGGTTCAACTGGCAGTTACGAAGAACAGAATCAAGAACAATGGGTTCACCACTAGCAACTTCTACTATCAAGGGTTTTCCTAGTTTTGTTCTAGACACGCGAAGCATTGGCTCAAAAGACAGTGACACAAAACTCTTATCAGCACCCGAATCAAAAAGAACCGATGCAGGCTGATTATTAATAAAGAACGTACCGTTCACCACTTCATTGTCTGCTTGTGCCTCTTGTGCATTCATGTTGAAGACTCGCCCTCGAGCCTGAGCCTGATTCTGATTTGGATTAGCATTCACCAATCTTGGACATTGATTACGGTAGTGGGTCAGATCCCCACAGTTATAACAAGCACCTGGTGGGTAGTGTGGTCGTGCAGCTTGACCCTGTTGCTGAGCAGGAGGCTGAGCAACTTGTTGAGCCGGGTTCTGAACTGCCCGATTCTGAGCAAACCGACAAACATTGGCAAGATGACCCGACTTCCCACAGTTATTACAGAAACGGCACGGATGTTGCGGCTGATGATGACTGTTGTATCTGTTGCACAAAGGTGCATTCCCTGAATAAGGTTTCTTCGCTGGAGGCTGTGCGGGTTGGTTGGGAGCTGTCTGGTTAGCTTGAGCATTGACAGCAAAATTTTGGGAAGCCTTTCGCTTCCTAGACCTTCTCGAAGAACCATAATTCTTTCCATTCTTGTTTTGACCTTTCTTGCTATCTTCCTTGTCAGACGACTGTTTCTTGCCCTTGTCACCCTTCCTGTGTAACTTATTCTTCCGAATCTGCGACTCAGTCAATGTCGCTGCTAACTCGATAGCCTGACGGAGTGTGGTAGGGTTACTACCAGTAATGATGTCATGTACTGAGTCAGGTAGACCATCGATGTACCTTTCGATAGCCTTGTCGAGTGGGGTAACCATAGTCGGGCAAAGCAGACTCAACTCCTCAAATCTATCAGTATACACCCTGTGCTCGCCACTGTCTTGTTTCAAGTCATCAAACTCTCTCTCCAAAGCTCGCAGTTCATGACAAGGACAGAACTCCCTCATCATAAGAGCTCTAAGTTCAGCCCATGTTTGTGCTAGAGCAACTTCTGCACCACGGTCTCTCATAACCCCGTTCCACCATGTGAGAGCCCTCTTCTGAAACACACTCGAAGAAAACTCGACCTTGCGATTGTCAGGACACTGCACGTGGTGGAAAGTATTCTCAATGCTCTCGAACCATTGAAGAAGCCCAGTCGCTCCTTCAGAACCACTAAACTTGAGTGGTTTAGCCGAGTTAAAATCCTTGAATTTGCATGGAGCATGATTGTTGTTGTTGGCTTGGTTCATTTGAGCAATGAAATTTGGGAAAGCAACAGCTATTTGCTGTGCGATGATTTCTGCCAGTTCGGCAGTAGCTATCTGATGTTCGCGTCGAGGAGGCATTCTAAAAGACGAAACATGAAAGGAAACGAGTGAGATGATTGGGTGAAAAGGACGAGTTGAAACTAAAGTTGACAACAGCAAAGATGGTGGTCGTTTGTTCGCATCACATAGCAACCAAACGACACACAATGACTAATCAAAGTAAATGGGTTAAAAATAATGTATCACGAAGACATGCTCGCCTATAAGTGAACACTCACCCCAAGAGTTCCCAGGTAAGAGTGACTGGTCCGATTATGTGGATTTGTACGAACACTCTAGCCTTAGACAGAAAACCCCGGGTACAGGCATTCACTCTTCCAGTTTGCACGTGTTCACATTATTTAAAACCCTAAACTTTGACGAGATTTTGAAAGTTCAAAAGCACAAAGCCAAAAATTGAGTCAAACTGGAAGGGTTCAAAACCTTACAATAGAGGGTTCAAAATCTAGTAATCAATCATCCAAGAACAGATGATTAATTTTCAAAGCGGATTCGAACATGATGTTCTTGTTGTGGTTATCACCTAAGGATAGGTGAAGTGCATGTTTTAAGATCTAAACACAAGATAACTTGTGTTGGGGTCCTAGAAAGTTATAGTCTAGGTCAAAGCATTACTAATAACCTAATTCCCTATAACCATTGGCTCTGATACCAACTCTTCTGTCACACCCCGACCGCGTAAAACAACAAACCGCGGCGGAAACGCCAGGGAGTGATTGCGACAGAATTAATTGTTTCATAACCATGGCATTCAAAGTTGTATTTTATTTATCAACATAAGAGTTTCATTGTCTTAAACAGGAAACAAAGAGTACATAACAGAATTAAACTAAGTCTATCTCTGTTTTATGTCTCTAAGGCACAGGTCCGCCCTAGTGTCACGATCATAGTACTAAGCAACAGCTCCTGGAAACACATGTGAAAATAGGTACGTCAGCATAAAAATGCCTGTGAGATACATAGGTTTTGTGAAAATAGGATTCATGACTTGTGTTTTAGAAAATTTTTAGTCATGAACCTTGTGATTTGCTTTGTCTTGTAAATCATTTGAAAAACGATAAGATCAGATGATATGTATAAATAAATGTAAGGTTAAATGAATAACCATGTAAAATGAGTTTGTATAAGATAATTTGTTTGTAAATCAATGTCTTGTGAAAAGTATGTTATTTGTATAAAATGTCATGTGTCTTAAATTGAAATGATTTAAATAACGCTACGTTATGTAATACCATACAAACACTTATATATAGGAAGTACCAGCGGCGTATCCACCATGCTTGTATCATATTACACACGCCTCGTTACTTAAATCACTTACTCAAACCAACCCACCAATGTAAATTGTTTATGTATAATCAAATGTCAAAATGTTATTGTGTAAACCATATCAAATGACTGTGTTTAATGTAAAACATGAATTGTGTATATCAATGTCAAAATGTTTATGTCTAATGTAAATCATGTAATGTGTATCCAAAAATGTCATGTATGGTAAGTGAAATATATCAACTAAACCATATGTAAAATGCACAAAAACAAGGTATTGAAGTAAAACATGGTTTAAATCAAAGTTATGTTTTGTGGAACAAATGCATGCTATACTGATATAAACATCTATGCGGTATTGTGAAAATGCATACACTCAAGCCTTGAGACTGTGGCGATAAACCCTTAAACAAATTAAAGGTTTATCTAAGTTATGTGTATCGAATTCGGTCATTCCTTCCAATCCAAACAAACCCAAGATTTCAAGAATGGGATTTGTCAATTCCTATGGTACCACTACCTACTAACGAACGACGTGATCAATGTTAATGAATGTATTGTCCCATTTAAAACAACCCAAATGTCATACCAAAATGTAAGCATGTGAAAACAATGCACTAAGTATGTAATCAAATAAACATACATAGCGTGAAATGTAATGTAAAACAATGTACTAAGTATACACATAATGGGCATACATAGCATAAACTCAATGAAATCATGTACTAATAGTGTACTAATGAACATAGCAAGTGTATGATATGAAAACATGGAAAGCATGAAAGTAACAAGTAGGCACATGTGTTCCACCCCAAAACGTTTGAAAACAGTAAAAGAGGGGTCTATGTACTCACTTGACACTGCTCAGTAGTCCTTGAGTGACAACCAAACAATGCTAGAGATCTCAGATATCAAACGGCACCTAATAAAGGTAACAATGTTAATAAACCAGACCTAAAATGGAGGATCGGATAGAATGAGGGTTCGTAAACCAAACAAGTATGGGAACTCGTGTAATATGGTTTAACAAAGCCTTCATTCTAAAATGAAACCTATCCTAAGTGCTTACGACCCATCGCGACCCCTTAAGGTAGCTTATGCTACTTAAACGCGTCGTGCACGCAAAAGCGCATTCGAGACGTCTAACTAGCCCTATGACAAGTGATATATGCCTAAACATGTTACATAATCAGTTATGTGACAAAATTTTAGGTTACATATGCTTAATTACCAATTATACATAAAAAGGGTATTCTCGTAATTTACCTAAGGCATATAAACTACCTATCATACAACTACTTAAACGATGTGACCATAAGGTATAACCTCGGAAGGTTATTCCCTATATGCTATGGTCACCTAATGTGTTTGGTCGGATCCTAATGATCGACCAAATGGGTCGGGTTCGAAGGTATAAGCGATTTATTAGATCGCTTACCTTTACGACCCTAGACAAGCACAAAGCTAAAAGTGACGAGCTAAGCATGTTAAAACATGATTAACTAAGTTAGAAAACAGGTTTGGTATCAAAACAAACGGTCTTGATACCCACAAGTAGTTTGGTTACAAAATACGCAAGAATACGTATCTTGGACGAAACTACGGCTCGTCACTGAGCCTAGATAACATGGTAATCCGTAGGTATAGTCACTAGGGACTATAACCATTGTGATCACGCTCACGTTATGAAGTTCCGACGAACTTCGCACTGACCATAAACTGGTCAATGCAGAAAGTCAAACAAAGTTTGACTTTCGGACTCGAAAAGCAATAAAAGAACGAAGGAACACTTACAAAGGGTCCCCGAAAGCTAATCTTGATCCAAGTAGCTCAGGTATGAAACAATGGTTTCAACTTAGAGCTTCTCAAATCAGATTTGTGAGGAAATGAGTGAACATAAGGTGGGTATTTATAGTAAATGGACAACCGTTAGGATCGTTTATCGAATAACATGATCGAATCTCATCCGTACACTTGTTGAAATGTTGTGGTAACTCAATTGGCCACTCACCATAATGTATCAACACCTGGCATTGGCCTTTGGAGCGGTTAAAAGGCTGTAACAGCTAAAAAAAAAAACAATTTGCTGCATCTGGCCCCTGCTTGCGCACCGTAGCACTAATACCCTTACGGTGCACAAGGGCCTTGCAGGTATGATATTTTCAAAAGTGGCAAAACAGGCCCCTGCACCTTGTTCCGTTGCGTAACGGCTCTTCTAACACCCGTCAAACCTAATTTCAAGCTCCACAATGATGTTAAAACATAGGGAACATGAAATGTGCTCAAAAATATGTCAGATTTCAGTTCGTTTGGCAGTACGATCGAGATGTTCGGTTAATTACGACGGAATGCGCATAAGCGCGAAAAACGATCCAAGTGGCGTGACGAATGGATTTTTCTTATGCCAAACACTAAAATAAAATATTTTAGTGCTTACATAAATTTTTGGATGTCCAGATGTATTCAGAACGTAAGATATGCGCGAAAGTGCAAACTTGTGCACTTTTTTACACTTTTAGTCCCTGAATGACCCAAAAGTTTATTTTAGCACACCGAACACCTCAAAGCCTATTTCTAAGCCATTTAAAGGATATTTAAGGTGTGTTTAACTTATGGTCATGTTCCGGAATGTCTGTTACAGTTCAAATTGGCATACTTTCGCAGTTTGTCAAGTTTAGTCCCTGTACGCGAATTAACTTGTTTTTGCCATACCAAAGCCTTCAAAACTTATTTCTAAGTTATGTAAAGGTTATTTAAGGTATGTTAAGTATATGTTGATGTTTCGGAATATTTTTCGCATTAAACTGACTACGTTTACGTACAAGTTTGCGTATAACTCTCCAGAAAGCGATGTAGAGTTTAAAATTGAACAAAAGTCAAAACATGAAAAATGTAAAACATAACCAAACAACATTGGGATCAAATAACATTGTTTTATTGATAACTGAACTGTTCACAACGATTACAAGCACAGATGTTACATTTAGTGTAAAAGAGTTGAAATTAAGTTAGAAACCATCTTTCAATCATTTTCACTATATTTAAGCTTAGATCTACGCGAGATCTTTGTGTATTTGTGTGGAAATATATCAGATCTAAGTTGTTCTTGGTGGATTGAGGCAAAAACAAGAAGTTCTTCAAGAACTCATGATGACATCATCCTAGAACACCTCAAATCTAGTGATTTCACGGTTAAAAGTTAGGATTCAAAAGATAGAAAGGGTAGGAGTGCGTGTAGATCAAGAAAGTACAAGATTTAGGGAGAGATCTTACCTGGATTGAGAGAAATCGAAGAAAAGGTGGGGAGCACGAACTGTTCGGACAGAGGATTTCCAAAAGTGGAAATGATGACAATGACAGGGGTATTTATAGGATTCCAAAAGGGGAAAGTGTGGGTCGGTCGGATGACTGTCTGGTAGGATGTCATCTCGGTTGGATAACGACCTGACACCACCAAATGGCAGCCCGGTCGGATGGCAATCCGGCCGGATGGCACTTGGTTCAGGTGTTTGGCGCGACGATTTTTGCTGTTTCGATTTCGGTTGCGAGCGATTCGATGTGATAGCTTTTCCTAGTCTAATTACTTTTAATCCCAACTACTATATCTATCATAGTTCGATTTCGATTGAGTTCGATTACGTTTCGAGTTCGATTGCGATCCACACATAACATAAATGAACATGCACAAGTAACACATAAGGCACACACACATGTATAACAATAATTAAGATATGTAGCTCGAGTTGTGATTTTGAAGTCGATTCGATTAGCGTAGTTTGATTATCGTTTAGCTTTATCGCATTGTTACTTCCTATAGTTCATAGTCGTAAGTCGAATAGTTCGCGAGTAACATACGTCGATTATTGTAATTATTGACACTTACTCCACATAATACAACTAAAATAAACATCCAAAAGAAATCTACTACAAGTCAAGTAGTGTGAAATCGGTCATTGACTTTGACCTTGGCTTTGACTTTGAGTTTCAAAAACACGGGTTGTTACAACCTCCCCTTGTTTAGGGAATTTCGTCCTGAAATTAGGCTAAAAGTTGTATACCACCGTGAATCACTTTTCTCTCTCTAGACTTTCTCTTTAAATAACTGCGGGTACTTCGCCTTCATGTCGCTTTCGAGTTCCCAAATGAACTCTGCGCCTCGCTTGGCTTCCCATCGGACTTTCACAATAGGAATGCGCGAGCGTCTGAGCTGCTTGGTTTGGCGGTCCATGATTTCGACAGGCTTTTCCACAAAGTGCAGAGTTTTGTTTACTTGAAGGTCATCGAGAGGTACAATTAGATCATGCTCAGCCAGGCACTTTCGGAGGTTCGAAACGTGGAAAGTCAGGTGGACGTTACTCAGTTCTTCTGGTAGTTCGAGTCTGTAGGCGACTTTTCCGATCCTTTCCAGAATCTTAAAAGGTCCAACATATCGAGGCACGAGCTTTCCTTTCTTGCCCAATCGGACCACACCCTTCCAAGGTGATACCTTTAGGAGTACGTAGTCACCAACATCAAATTCAAGGGGCTTGTGTCATCTATCGGCATAACTTTTCTATCGATTCCGAGCTTTCGTTAGATTGTCTCGAATTTGGAAAATTTTGTCTGTCGTTTCTTGCAGTAGCTCGGGATCGGTTAATTGCGAATGACCGATCTCGTGCCAAACAATAGGCGATCGACATCTTCTTCCGTATAAAGCCTCGAATGGTGCCATTTGAATGCTAGAATGATAACTATTGTTATACGAGAATTTGACTAACGGCAGGTATTTATCCCAATTACCACCGAAGTCTATGACACACGAACGGAGCATGTCTTCAAGAGTACGAATCGTTCTTTCAGTCAGACCATCGGTTTGAGGGTGGAAAGCGGTACTTAGATTAAGCGATGTACCGAGTGCCGTTTGAAACATTTCCCACAGTCGCGAGGTAAACCGAGCATCACGATCAGAGATGATGTCGCAAGGCGTACCATGATTACAAATGATCTCGTCGGTGTAGATTCGGGCTAATCGTTCTACCTTGTAGTCTTCCCATATTGGTAAAAAGTGAGCAGATTTAGTCAAACGGTCAACCACAACCCAAATGTTGTCGTGACCTGATGACGTGTGCGGTAGCTTTGTTATGAAGTCCGTAGCTATACTCTCCCACTTCCACACAGGGATTGGTGGTTGTTCGAGCAAGCCAGAGGGTCTTTGATGTTCAGCCTTGACTCTTGCACATGTTGGGCATTTTCCAACGTAGAGGGAAATATCCCTTTTCATGTCGGGCCACCAGTACTTGTAGCGAAGATCCTGGTACATTTTGTCGGCACCGGGATGAATAGAATACCGGGATTTGTGGGCTTCGTCCATCAAGATTTGTCGTAAATTGGTTCGTTTGGGAATCCAAATTCGGTCCAGAAAGTGGAATATCCCATTTGATTTTCTCACAAGCTGGGCTCCATCGTGGTAGATTCTTTACTTCTTCAGTGTGCGTTCATTAAAACATGCATGTTGAGCTTTACGTATGAGGGTTTCAAGATCGTGCTGGGCTTGAACATTATGAGTGCTAAGCAGATAACTTCGTCTACTGAGTGCGTCGGCAACAACATTTGCTTTTCCTGGGTGATAACGAATCTCACAGTCGTAATCGTTGAGAAGTTCTACCCATCGGCGTTGACGCATATTAAGTTCCTTCTGATTAAAGATATGTTGTAGGCTCCTATGATCGGTGAAGATCGTACACTTGGTACCATACAGGTAGTGTCGCCAAATCTTTAACGCAAAAACAACTGCGCCTAGCTCGAGATCATGAGTTGTATAGTTCTTCTCGTGGATTTTGAGCTGACGAGATGCGTAAGCTATAACCTTATCCCATTGCATGAGAACACAACCAAGACCAAGGTTGGAAGCATCACAGTAGACAATGAAATCGTCGTTTCCGTCGGGCAATGTGAGAACAGGGGCATTGCAAAGCTTATGCTTGAGGGTTCGAAAGGTAGACTCTTGTTCAGTTCCCCAAACAAAAGGCTTGTCTTTATGCATGAGAGCGGTAAGTGGTACAGTGATCTTTGAGAACCCTTCGATAAATCGTCGATAGTATCCTGCTAGTTCGACAAAAGAACGAACTTCGGACGGGTTCTTAGGCGTAATCCAACTCTTAACAGCTTTAATCTTCGCAGGATCGACGTGAATACCTTGACTATTAACAATGTGACCCAGAAACTAAACTTCCTCCAACCAGAATTCACACTTGGAGAACTTGGCATAGAGTTGGTTCCCCTGGAGTAACTCGAGAACCAAACGTAGATGTTGCGCGTGTTCGGCTTTCGATTTGGAATAGATCAAGACATCGTCGATGAATACGATGATGAAACGGTCGAGATATGGTTTGCACACGCGATTCATCAGATCCATGAAAACTGATGGTGCGTTGGTTAAACCAAAGGGCATAACAACGAATTCGTAGTGGCCGTAACGAGTGCGAAACACGGTTTTGGGTATATCCTCCTCTTGAATGCGTAGTTGGTGATAGCCTGAGCGTAGATCAATCTTTGAGAAGCACGTAGCACCTTGTAGCTGATCAAACAAATCATCGATGCGAGGTAGGGGATAGCGGTTCTTGATAGTTAGCTTATTCAATTCCTGATAGTCGATACACATCCTGAACGACCCATCCTTCTTTTTAACAAAAAGGACTGGCGCGCCCCAAGGAGAGGTGCTCGGGCGAATGAAGCCTTTCTCAAGTAATTCCTGGAGTTGGTTTGAGAGTTCACGCATTTCTGACAGTGCGAGTCGGTAGGGAGCTTTGGCAATAGGGTTGGCTCCAGGAATGAGGTCGATATGAAAGTCGATGTCACGACTTGGTGGTAGACCGGGAAGATCCTCTGGAAAAACGTTAGGAAATTCTAGAACAATAGGAACGTCTTTCACTTTCTTCTTCTCTTTCTTTTCCTTCTCCGCTACTACTATGTTAGCCAAGAAAGCTCTGTATTCCTTGCGGAGATACTTGCTAGCTTGGATGCATGACATGAGCTTGAGACCCTTCGAAGTTGTTTCACCGTAGACACACAATAAATCACCATTCGCGAACGAGAATCGAATCATCTTGTCGAAGCACACAACTTCAGCATGGTTTTCATGAAGAAAGTCCATGCCTACTATGACATCAAAACTTCCGAGTTTCATCAGAATAAGGTCGATTGGGAAAATGTGATTGTTGAGCTCTAGAGTACAATCACGAAGAACAGAATTAATGGTGACGGTTCTTCCAGTAGCGACTTCCACATCAAACGTCGAGGAGAGTCGGGAGCGTTTACGACTAAGGAGCTTCTCGAATTCGAAAGACACAAAGCAATTATCGGCTCCAGTATCAAATAAACACGAAACATAAATACCATTCACAAGGAACATACCATTGACCACGTTGTTGTCGGCTTGGGCTTGACGCACGTTGATGTTGAAAGTTCGTGCGCGTGCTGCTTGTTGTTGTTGTTGCTGAGGCTGCTGCTGAGACTGCTGCTGCTGGGGCTCTTGTTTCACAACCCTGTTTGGGCACATGTTGGCGAAATGGTTAGGATCGCCACATGCGAAGCAGGCTCTGGCGTTGGCCGCGGGTGCCGGAGGAGCTTGTTGACCCTGAGGGGCGGTGAGTAGAGCTTAATGTGCAGGAGCTTGTCGAGCACGACAGCTGGTAGTGAAATGGCCGTACATATTGCAATGAGCACAAAAACGGCAAGAAATGGTAGTCGGGTGTGGCCCAGTGTATGCACGCTTAGCAAGCGGTGCATTTGCCACAGACGCCGCAACTTGACGATGTTGGGCTAGTACAGCTTGTATTGGTGCAGCAGTGATCACACAGTTCTTGTTGCTGGAGCTGCTCTTTCTCTTGTTCTTCCTCTTGTTGCTCGATGAGGTGGTGGTTTCAGCAGTTGGTGTGGCGATGGTAGCTTGATGCAGGTGTTTTGAAGTTTTATCCCAGACACCAGCCTTGACCGCTTGTCGTTGATTTCAGCGACCAGTAGATAAGTCTCTTCGATCGTCGTAGTCTTAGCCGCTTGCACGAAATCGGCAACACAGTCAGGCAGGGCTCGGATATACTTCTTAATTGCCATATCTAGAGTCTTGACCTGATCGGGACAAATGATGCTGAGCTATTTGAAGCAAGCAGTGAGTGCAGCATTTTCACCATCCTTTTGTTTTATGTGCCAAAATTCATCCTCTAGCTTCTGACGTTCATGAGGAGGACATAATTCTTCCAACATGACTTCCTTCACTTCGTCCCACGACAGACCGTAAGCTGCATAGTTCCCTCGCTTGTTCCTCTTGGTCGTCCACCAGTCTAGAGCACGGGACTGAAAGACGCCGGTAGCGTTCAGAGTATGGAGGTCATCAGGGCAACCGCTTTGTCGTAGAGTGACCTCAATGGAGTCAAACCATTGGAACAACGCTGTGGGGCCTCCCTCTCCAGTGAATTCTTTTGGCCCACAAGACTTGAATTACTTGAAATTGAAGGCTTGGGTGGTAGCCTTAGGAGCTTCGGTTCTCGACTCCTCAGACGACTTGCTGACGTTCTCGTAGACCTCACTCACAGCCTTTGCTACACTTCTAGCGATGATGGCAGCAAGGCGTTTGTCTCTCTTTTCTTGATGAGAAAGTAAGGGATGACGGGATCCAGATGACATTGTCTACAACAGACATCGTCACAGGACTCAACACATTGTATTCGAATCTCACCTCACACGTCTACTACTTACTAAAGCTCAGGAACACACACAATCACGTAAACACATAGACACATAACCACTTAAGCACGTAGAGCATAGAAACACATAATCATATACGCATGTAATCACAGAGGCGGTCAGAATACAGAAACCTATCATGTAAAGTCTGCGATTTGTTCGAGTATAACGGTCCCGTCTAGTATATCGATTATCGTAGCATAAGTGTCTATCGTAGAATAAGGTCGTCCACAATTCAACGATTTGTTAATGTTTTGAGATAGAAATGCAGTGCGAGTCGTGTGTGTTGATCGGAGTGAAAGCAAAAATCGAGTAAATCTCCAAAATTTAACAGGTAAACACATATATAAGCACATAAAATCGACGAAACATCAGAGCTGGCGGTTGTAAGCTCAAAATCAAAATTCATAGAAATCCAGAAATAGATTGTCTGCGGCTAGTAGACTTCGACTAACCAAAGTGATTCGACTATTCGCAAGGATCCGTTGTGCATATTTAACCTCCAGAATTATGCCTTTGCCTCGTTTCTTGGGCGTTCGACACACATCCTGTTAGTCATATCGTGACTTCAGGTCGTTGGAGTCCGTCGAGACTTTGGTGAGAGTTTGTAAAATGAGCGGAACAAGTCGTCAAGGTTAGGGTCTCACCCCTGGCTTAACAACTTCGCTCATGTTTTGATAAAATAGAGGAGATTATTCATCAAAATTCGGATCTCACTCCTGGTTTGGCATAATTCTCCTCGTGTATAGATAAAATACGAGTCGATTAAGCAACTTTAGTCGAGAGTTTGCGGTTTTCACACCTAATCTCGACTTAATCGCTTATTTATGGTTGAAAACTTCGAGTGCAGTGATAGTGTAGCGTGTGCGAGAATAGCGAGAAAATAGTAGTAAACTTATGCAAAAATCCCTAACGGACATGCATAAGTCGGTCTGTTGGTTCCTAACTATAGACTAGGTGTCTAAGATATCGACCCAGACTAGGTCGACTCTTGCCTAATTCCCTATAGTTATGGCTCTGATACCAATCTGTCACACCCCAACCGATGGCGGAATCATCGGGGCATGGCACTGAGCGAAACAGATTTTCCAGAAGTTTCCATAACAATTATCATTACTATTCAATTTAAAGTTAACATGTCCCATACCATGCCTCAAACAGTAAACAAATTATAACTGATAAAATCTAGGCAAATAATTCCATTCCGACAACTCAGATTTTCAAATAGAGCAATTATTTATCTGCTTCTAGAGACCCTTGATTCATTTACTACAGACAACTATTTGTTGGGCTCAAGCTTTATTCTAGCTTCGACTTCCTATCATGTGTGCATCCTAAGCACCTGTCACATACGTTAAAATAAAGTCAATACATATAATGTAAAGGTGAGCATACGAGTTTGATAATAGCATATAGAGTTCGAATTCGTTTACGCGTAACCAGTACGTACACATAGAGAAATGAAGCACGTTAGTTATCGACATAGATCCATCGATACCAATGACTGTGGGTTGACTGCCCGAGGCAGTTTGCAATACATGATCACCACTGTAATTCATGCAAGTAATTGTCCTTAACAACCCCCGTGTGAACGGGTGCTGAGTCCAAACTATAGTACTATCGTTGCTAAGGCAGGTAGACAGCATTCCATGTGTAAACATAACAAACAAGCATTCATAAGCCACGTATAACATGCATTAACGGTTAGCGTTCAAATAGTATTGAGTTGTGTGTTTGGTGTGATTTGAATAGTTGTAACGTATGTAACACCCAAAAGTGCTTAAAGTAAAAAGGGATCGAGTATACTCATAGCGGTTGACGGCTTGTTTATGCAGATGACAATCCGTTCGGATGGTCATCCGGTCGGACGGTAGTCCAGTCAGATGACTATTCGAGTGGATTCTTTCTTCCTATGATGAGGATGTGTTTGTGTATGATGGCTTGTCCTTTGAAGTTTTCGTTGTAGCATTTTGAAAACATTTAAGTATCTCTATCCTTCAAGTCGTTCGATCGGACGGTCAATCGTGCGGACAACAATCCGTTCGGTTTGTCATCCGGTTAGACGGTAGTCCGGTCGGACGGCGACTCTAGTGATGAGGTTACTTAGTGGAAACAAATTCACAGCAGAAGAGTCACTCGGTCGGATGTCCATACGAACCGGGTGGCAACCCTGTTAATGAACATGTTGAAAATTGTTTAAGTCTTTAAAGTCCTAGTATCTCATGATCCGAAGAGTAATCCGGTCGGATGGTAGTTCGATCGGATGGCAATTCGTTCGATACCCAAACTTCAGATAGAGTTGATTAAGTGTGGGACCCAAGATGTTATCCGTTCGGACAGCAATCCGTTCGGGTAGTCTATCCGCTCGGACAACATTCCGTTTCGATTGTTCTGTTCGTCTTACACTTGGTCGTTTGTCGTTTTATCAAGAAGTTTTGACAACGTGTTAACCAACAGAATCCCATCTTGATCCAAGTAACCCGATCGACCAGGAATCACCCTAGTTCGACCAGTTAGTCGGTTCAAGATGATTATTCTCGTTTAACCCGAAATCGGTGGTCTAGTGGGTATAATCCAGATCTTGAGCTAGCACAACACTAAGAATGAGCAGAGGACTAGATCAGGGTCGGATCCTATCGGTTGTGAGTGTATTGAGTGTAAAAGAGTTGAAAGAAAGTTAGAAACCATATTTCAATCCTTTTTCACTATATTTAAGCTTAGATCTACGCGAGATCTTTGTGTATTTGTGTGGAAATCTATCGGATCTATGTTGTTCTTGGTGGATTGAGGCCAAAACAAGAAGTTCTTCAAGAACTCATTCTGACATCATCCTAGAACACCTCAAATCTAGTGATTTCATGGTTAAAAGTTAGGATTCAAAAGATAGAAAGGTGTAGGAGTGCGTGTAGATCAAGAAAGTACAAGATTTAGGGCTAGATCTTACCTGGATTGAGAGAAATCGAAGAAAAGGTGGGGAGCATGAACTGTTCGGACAGAAGATTTCCAAAAGTGGAAATGATGACAATGACATGGGTATTTATAGGATTCCAAAAGGGGAAAGTGTGGGTCGGTCGGATGGCATCTCGGTCGGATGACTGTCCGGTCGGATGTCATCTCGGTCGGATGACGACCTGACACCACCAAATGGCAGCCCGGTCGGATGGCAATCCGGCCGGATGGCACTTGGTTCAGGTGTTTGGCGTGACGATTTTTGATGTTTCGATTTCGGTTGCGAGAGATTCGATGTGATAGCTTTTCCTAGTCAAATTACTTTTAATCCCAACTACTATATCTATCATAGTTCGATTTTGATTGAGTTCGATTGCGTTTAGAGTTCTATTGCGATCCACACATAACATAAATGAACATGCACAAGTAACACATAAGGCACACACACACGTATAACAATAATTAAGATACGTAGCTCGAGTTGTGATTTTGAAGTTGATTCGATTAGCGTAGTTTGATTATCGTTTAGCTTTATGGCATTGTTACTTCCTATAGTTCACAGTCATAAGTCGAATAGTTCGCGAGTAACATACGTCGATTATTGTATTTATTGACACTTACTCCACATAATACAACTAAAATAAACATCCAAAAGAAATCTACTACAAGTCAAGTTGTGCGAAATCGGTCGTTGACTTTGACCTTGGCTTTGACTTTGACTTTCGAAAACACGGAGTGTTACATTTGTCGCCACAGTCGCAAGGCTTGAATGTATGCATTAGAACAATACCGCATAGATGTTTGTATCCGTAAAGCATGCAGTTATTTTACAAAACATAACTTTGATTTAAACTAGGATTTATTTCAATACTCTGTTTTGTGCATTTTTACATATGGTTTAAGTAGTCACTTTTTACTTGCCATACATGACATTTGTTTACACATTACATGATTTACATTTGACAATAGACATGGTTTACACATTACATGATTTACATTTGATAATAGAGATGGTTTACACATTACATGATTTACATTTGACATAGACATGGTTTATACAATAACATTTGACAATTGGTTTAAACAAGACATTTTTGGTGGTTTGTTTGGGTAAGTGATTTAAGTAACGAGGCGTGTGTAATATGATAAAACCATGGTGGATATGCCACTGGTACTTCCTATATATAAGTGCTTTTATGATACTACATATCGTTGCGTTATTTAAACCATTTCAGTTTAGTCATATTACATTTTACACAAATGACATATTTTCACTAAACATTGTTTTACAAACAACATATTTTATACAAACTCATTTTACTTGGTTATTCATTTAACCATACATTATTCTTTTATATATCATCTGATTTTATTATCGCTTTTCAAATGACTTATAAAAGAAAACATTTTCTAAGCTTCATGACTAACTCTTATTAAACATTTCTTTCAAACTACAAGTCATGAATCCTAAATCAATTAAACCTATGTATCTCACAGGCATTTTTATGCTGACGTACCTATTTTCATATTTGTTTTCAGGAGCTGTTGCATAGGAATGATCAAGATACACTTAGGCGGAACTGTGCCTTAGTGACATAAAACGAAGCTAGAACTAGTTTAATCATGATATGTACTCTTGTTTCTTTGTTTAAGACAATGTATCCCCTCTTTGTTAATAAATAAAACAAAACTTTAAATACCATGGTTGTGAAACAATAATTCTGTTGCTACACTCCCCGACGTTTCCGCCCATGTTTGTTGTTTTACGCGGTCGGAGTGTGACAGAAGAGTTGGTATCAGAGCCAATGGTTATAGGGAATTAGGTTATTAGTAATGCTTTGACCTAGACTATAACTTTTCTAGGACCCTAACACAAGTTAGCTTGTGTTTAGATCTTAAAACACTACCATCACCTATCTTTAGGTGATTACCAAAACAACAACACAATTTTCCAAAACGATTTTTGTAAAATCAATCATCTATTTTTAAATAATTTGTTATAAGGTTTTGAACCCTTCAATTTTTTAGAATGATTTTGAAAATTTAATCATCCGTTTTTTAATGATTCGTTTGGCCTTGTGCCTTCCAAGTTTTCAAAATCTCGTCAAAGTTTGGGTCTAAATAGTGTGAACACGTGCAAAATGGAAGGGTGAATGCCTATACCCTGAGTTTTCTGTCTAAGGCTAGAGTGTTCGTAATAATCCACATAATCAGACCAGTCACTCTTACCTGGGAACTCTTGGGGTGAGTGTTCACTTATAGGCGAGCATGTCTTCGCGATACATTATTTTTGACCCATTTACTTTGATTAGTCACTATGTGTCGTTTGTTTGCTTTGTGGTAACAAACGAATGACCACCATCTTTGCTTTTGTCGATTTTTGAATCATCTCATTCTTTTCATCTAATTATCTCACTCGTTTTCTCTCATGTTTCCTCTTTTAGAATGCCTCCTCGACGCGAAAATCCGCTACCTAATGCCGAAATGGCAGCTATCATGGCGCAGCATATGGCTGCTGTACACCCAGACATTATTGCTCAAGTTAACCAAGCCAACAATAACCAAAAATGCTCCATGCAATTTCAAGAGTTTCAATTCGCCTAAACCACTCAAGTTCAGTGGTTCTGAAGGAGCAATTGGGCTCCTACAGTGGTTCAAGAGCATTGAGAGTACCTTTCGTCATGTTCAGTGTCCTGATAATCACAAGGTCAAGTTTGTTTCCAGTGTGTTTCAAAAGAGGGCTCTTACATGGTTGAACGGGGTTATGAGAGACCGTGGTGCTGAGGTTACTTTAGCACAGACCTGGGCAGAGCTTAGGGCTCTTATGATGAGGGAATTCTGTCCTCGTCATGAACTGAGGGCTTTAGAAAGGGAATTTGATGATTTGAAGCAGGATAGTGGTGAGCATCGGGCTTACACTGATAGGTATGAAGAGCTGAGTTTGCTATGCCCTACAATGGTTACCCCACTCGAGAAAGCTGTCAAGAGATATATTAATGGCTTACCTGACTCTGTACAAGACATCGTCACTGGTAGTAACCGTACCACAGTTCGTCAGGTAATCTAGTTAGCTTTGACATTGACTGAGTCACAGTTCCGAAAGGGTAAGCTACACAGGAAGGGTGACAAGGCTAAGAAACAGTCGTCTGATAAGGGTGAAAGAAAGAAAGGCAAGAAGGGTAACGAAACTGGTTCTTCGAAAGGGTCTAGGAAGTGCAAGGCTTCCCAGAATTTCGCTGTCATTGCCCAAGCCAATCAGGCAGCTCCCAATCAGCCTGCATAACCACCAGCGAAGAAACGGTATGCGGGGAATGCACCGTTGTGCAACAGATGCAATAGCCACCATCAACTGCAAGTTCAGTGTCCTTTATGTACTAACTGTGGGAAGTCGGGTCATCTTGCTGATATTTGTCGCTTTGCTCCTAACAAGTTGTACGTAACCCAGCTCAGCAGGATGCTCAACCGCCTGCTCAACAGCAAGCTGATACGTGGTTAAAACTGGTGTTCGTAATCGTGTAACTTTATGTTTTTACATGAGTTTTCATCTTGAATAGCCTACTTTTAATTAGATTTGTGTTTTTGCCGGTTTAATGAAGTTTAAGGAGCTTTTCGGGTGCTTTACGAGTCACCGGGTCGAAAACCGGAGCATCGTGACGCGTTACGGATCAACTGGGAGTGCGAGGAGTGAAAAATGAGAAGTTGGTACTCAAGAGGCCGTCGTCAACGGGCTAGAGGCCATCCCGGACGGGCTCTAGATAACCCCATCGGCCAAAAACTCCCGTAAACAGCAACATAGGCCGTCGGATGAAAAGCTGTTTTTTAGAGGGCGTCGGCGAGGGGTGTAACCCCGTCAGCGACGGGCTGTATTTTGGCCAATCGCGAATCTTCAATTTTTAGGTGCCGGAAATGTTTTCTATTGGTCTTTGGCTATTGAATTCGGGAGTTACAACTTGTGGGAGTTTGAATCTTGTATCTTGGAGCCACTAACCACCTACCATTCATCACCATTCCATCTATCATCATACACACAATCCGAATCATCATGAATCGAAGATCATCATCCAAAACAAATTCATCCTAAACCCTAATGCTTCATACATCATTCCATTACCATCATCAATCACCAAAAACCCACAACATCCACCAATTCTCCATTGTTCAAGCTTCGAGATTACATCATTCACATACCAAGCATCCGGTGTTCAAGCTTCTTCAACCATGAGCGGCTAATCACCTTGGTTTCACCCCGGTGTAGGTAGTTGTTAAATTTAGGGTTTTGAATTGTTCTTGTTTCAACTTTGTGACAAATTGTGTTTGATATTTGAAACCATTGACAATAGTTTACATTTGTTTCGTATTCGTAAATTGTCGAACGATGTTAAAAGTTATGACTTTACGAAATGGTTATGTGTAGTTATGCATTGTCGTGGTTAGGTTTTACTTGTGTTGATTACAAAGTGCATTCTTGTCTGTTTTTCGAAACGTTGATAGTTATTGGCACCTAAGTCACGGTACACTAAATCCGCTAATCGTATGCAATTGAGTTGAATCTAAAAACTTGTAGAAACACTAGGTTGGCAATTACCGAAACCGGGTGTGAACCCTTTTTCTTAATATTGTTTAGTAATCAATTTTCCTGCAATCGTTAATCATTAGTTGTTATTTAGTTAAACCAAATTATTTAGTTAAATTCACATCTTTCAATTAAACAAAAAGACAAAAATATCTGGCAAGCTTCATAAATTGTGACAGTTGTTTTAATTCAATCGAATCCACACACAAACCACATACTCTTCGTGGTTCGACCCCTTGCTACCACTAACTACCTGTTAAGGGTAATTTGGGCTTATAAGTATTATCTTTGACCGGAGCGCGACACTCTGATCAAATTTTGGCGCCGTTGCCGGTGAGTGCGTGCGCTTTGTGTTTGGATTATTGTTTGAATTTCGTGATTATCTGTTTAAGTTGTTTGGTTCCTTTTTACACCTTGTCTTTTTTCTTGTTACGCGGGTGTGTTACTTGTGCAGGTTACAGGTAGTGCATGCATACGCGGAACTCCGGGAGGACTTCACCTTTAGTCTACGAACCGGAAATTGAAAGAGTTGTAAGGAGGAATTTAGCAAGCCGGATAGAGGCAACACTTTCTTCTAATCAAACCACCAAAACACCACCACTCACACCGACCATTGAAACTGATTCAATGGCAAACCAAATCCCAAACCAAAACCAAAACCAAAACACGAATCAATTCCAATACCGAAGTAACTTCAATCCCGCTCAAAATTTCTAACCTATACCTCAAGAGCGACATGGTGGTAATAACAACACCGGACCACCCACACCACCTTTCCAAAACCAAAACCCCAACAACACCCAGAGAATACCCCAACAAAAAAAACCTTCATCGACAAACTTCCTTACCCCTCAACCTTGATGACCGGAATGTCAATTCCGACCGTCGAGGTAATCGAGATCGTGGTAATCCCACGAACAAAGGCCCATTTTTCAACATAGACGATTTGAGGAACGCCATCCCTAATGACGAACTGTAACATCTGTGCTTGTAATCATTGTGAACAGTTCTATTATCAATAAAACAATGTTATTTGATCCCAATGTTTGTTTGGTTGTGTTTTACATTTTTCATGTTTTGACTTTTATCCAATTTCAAACTCTATATCGCTTTCTGGAGAGTTATACGCAAACTGGAGCGTAACCATAATCAGTTTAATACGAAAAATACTCTGGAACATCAAAATATACTTAACATACCTTAAATAACCTTTACATAACTTAGAAATAAGTTTTGAAAGCTTTGGTATTTGCAAAAACCAGTTAATTCGCTTACAAGGACTAAACTTGACAAACTGCGAAAGTATGCCAATTTGAACAGTAACGAACATTCCGGAACATGACCATAAGTTAAACACACCTTAAATATCCTTTATATAGCTTAGAAATAGGCTTTGAGGGGTTCAGTGTGCTAAAATAAACTTTTGGGTCATTCAGGGACTAAAAGTGTCAAAAAGTGCACAAGTTTGCACTTTCGCGCATAACTTACGTTCTGAATACTTCCGGACATCCAAAAATTTATGTAAGCACTAAAATATTTTGTTTTAGTGTTTGGCATAAGAAAAATCCTTTCGTCGCGTCATTTGGATCGTTTTTCGCGCTTGTGCGCATTCCATCGTAATTAAGCGAACATCGCGATCGTACGACCAAACGAACTGACATCCGACATATTTTTGAGCATGTTTCATGTCCACAATGTTTAGTCATCATTTAAGGGCCTTAACATTGGCTTAACGGGCCTTAAACGTGTCAGAAAAGGCTTTAAAACACAACAGGGACCAAAACTGTCATTTCTGAAAGTTGGTTTCTAACCAGTCTGGCCAAGCGGCCCGCGTAAGATTAGTGTGTCCTCTTACGCAGCCCGTGTCAGTCTCCCAGATCAGATAAGATCAATTAATCAGCAGATTACAGCTGTTAAACTCCCAACCACACACCCACACTTGCCCTTTCAGTTCATGAGGGGCCATTTTTAGTCACCATAACATTCCAACAAGTGTACGCCTTAGATTCGATCACAGTTTCCAAGAAACGATCCTAACGGTTCGGGAAATCCTATAAATACCCACATCCCCCAACTTCAAAACCCACTAGAATCTGATTTGAGAAGCTCTAAGTTGAAACCTTTGTTTCATACCTGAGCTACTTGAATCAAGATTAGCATTCGGGGACCCTTCGTAAGTATTCCTTCGTTCTTTTATTGCTTTTCGAGTCCGAAAGTCAAACTTTGTTTGTCTTTCTACATTGACCAGTTTATGGTCAATGCGAAGTTCGTTTGAACTTCGCAACGTGATTGTAATCACGATGGTTATAGTCCCTTGTGACTATGCCTACTGATTACCACGTTGTCTAAGGTCGTAAGGGTAAACGATCTGATAAATCGCTTATACCTTCGAACCCGACCCATTTGGTCGATCATTAGGATCCGACCAAATACATTAGGTGACCATAGTAGGTAGGGAATAACCTTCCGAGGTTATACCTTATGGTCACGACGTTTAAGTAGATGTATGATAGGTAGTTTATATGCCTTAGGTAAATTACCAAAATACCCCTTTGATGCCAAAATTCATTATAAACATATGTGACAGAACTTTTGACATCTAAGCTGATTTGGCGACAATATTAGGCATGTTAAGGCATATTCTACTTGTCATAGGACTAGTTAGGCGGTCCGAACGCGTTTCACGCGAACGACGCGTTAAAGTAGCATAAGCTACCTAAACGGGTCGTAATGGGTCGTAAGCATTTAGGCTAAGTTTCATTTTAGTATGTAGGCTTTGTTAAACCATATTACATGAGTTCCTACACTCATTTGGTTTACAAACCCTCATGCTACCTGATCCTCCAATTTAGGTCCGTTTATTAAAATAGTTACCTATATTAGGTGCCGTTTGATTCCGTGATCTCTAGCATTGCTTGGTGGTTATCTTTGGACTTCTGAGCAATCTCAAGTGAGTACATAGACCCCTCTTTTACTATTTTCCAACTGTTTTGGGGTGAAACACATGTGCCTACTTGTTACTTTCATGCTTTCCATGTTTTCACATCATATGCTTATTATGTTCATTAGTACACTTATAGTACATGATTTCATTGTGTTTATGCTATGTATGTCCATTGTGTGCATACTTTGTACATCGTTTTACATTACATTTTATGCTATGTATGCCCATTGTGTGCGTACTTAGTACATTGTTTTACATTACATTTTATGCTATGTATGCCCATTGTGTGCGTACTTAGTACATTGTTTTACATTACATTTCATGCTATGTATGTCCATCGTGTGCATACTTAGTACATTACTTTACATTACATTTCACGCTATGTATGTTCAATTGATTACATATTTACATATTTGTTTAAATAATACAATGTACATTCATTAACACCGATCATGCCGCTCGTTAGTAGGTAATGGTACCATAGGACTTGACAACTCCCATTTCTGAAATCCCGGGTTTGTTTGGATTGGAAGGAATGACCGAATTCGATAAACAATAGAACAAGATAGACCTTTAATTTGTTTAAAGGTCTATCGCCACAGTCACAAGGCTTGGATGTATGCAATTTTTACAATACCGCATAGATGTTTATATCAGTATAGCATGCATTTTGTTCCACAAAACATAACTTTGATTTACTCCATGTTTTACTTCAATACCTTGTTTTTGTGCATTTTACATATGGTTTAGTTGATATATTTCACTTACCATACATGACATTGTTGGATACACATTACATGATTTACATTAGACATAAGCATTTTGACATTGATATACACAATTCATGGTTTACATTAAACACAGACATTTGATATGGTTTACACAATAACATTTTGACATTTGATTATACATAAACAATTTACATTGGTGGTTTGGTTTAAGTAAGTGATTTAAGTAACGAGGCGTGTGTAATATGATACAAGCATGGTGGATACGCCGCTGGTACTTCCTATATATAAGTGTTTGTATGGTATTACATATCGTAGCGTTATTTGAATCATTCCAATTTAAGACACGTGACATTTTATACAAATAACATACTTTTCACAAGACATTGTTTTACAAACAACTTATTTTATACAAACTCATTTTACATGGTTATTCATTTAACCTTACAATTATTTATACATATCATCTGATCTTATCGTTTTTCAAATGATTTACAAGACAAAGCAAATTACAAGGTTCATGACTAAACATTTTCTTAAACACAAGTCATGAATCCTATTTTTACAAAACCTATGTATCTCACAGGCATTTTTATGCTGACGTACCTATTTTCACATGTGTTTTCAGGAGCTGTTGCTTAGGACTATGATCGTGACACTAGGGCGGACCTGTGCCTTAGAGACATAAAACGGAGATAGACTTAGTTTAAATATGTTATGAACTCTTTATTTACTGTTTAAGACAATGAAACTCTTATGTTGTTAAATAAAATACAACTTTGAATGCCATGGTTATGAAACAATTAATTCTGTCGCGATCACTCCCCGGCGTTTCCGCCGTGGTTGCATGTTATACGCGGTCGGGGTGTGACAGAAGAGTTGGTATCAGAGCCAATGGTTATAGGGAATTAGGTTATTAGTAATGCTTTGACCTAGACTATAACCTTTCTAGGACCCTAACGCGAGTTTACTTGCGTTTAGTTATAAAACAATACCGTCACCTATCCTTAGGCGACGACCACAACAAGAACATAAATTTCAAAACCGCTTTGAAAACCAATCATCTGTTCTAGGATGATTGATTACTAGGTTCTGAATCCTCTATTGTAAGGTTTTGAACCCTAAGTTACCAGGTTTTGAACCCCTTTGAACTTTCAAAATCTCGTCAAAGATTCGGGTTTTTAATAGTGTGAACACGTGCAAACTGGAAGAGTGAATGCCTGTACCCTGGGTTTTCTGTCTAAGGCTAGAGTGTTCGTACAAATCCACATAATCGGACCAGTCATTCTTACCTGGGAATTCTTGGGGTGAGTGTTCACTTATAGGCAAGCATGTCTTCGCGATACATTATTTTTCACCCATTTACTTTGATTAGTCACAATGTGTCATTTGTTTGCCTTATGGTAACGAACAAATGACCATCATCTTTGCTGTTGTCAATTTTTATATCATCTCATTCTTTTCATCCAACCATCTCACTCGTTTCCTTTCCTGTTTCCCTCTTTTTAGAATGCCTCCTCGACGCGAACATCAGATAGCGACTGCCGAACTGGCAGAAATCATCGCACAGCAGATGGCTGCTGCTTTCCCAAATTTCATTGCTCAAATGAACCAAGCCAACAACAACAATCATGCTCTATGCAATTTCAAGAGTTTCAACTCGGCTAAACCACTCAAGTTTAGTGGTACTGAAGGAGCAACTGGGCTTCTTCAGTGGTTCGAGAGCATTGAGAATACTTTCCGTCATGTGCAGTGTCCTGACAATCGCAAGGTCGAGTTTTCTTTGAGTGTGTTCCAGAAGAGGGCTCTTACGTGGTGGAATGGGGTTATGAGAGACCGTGGTGCAGAAGTTGCTCTAGCTCAAACATGGGCTGAACTTAGGGCTCTTATGATGAGGGAGTTTTGTCCTCGTCATGAACTGCGAGCATTGGAGAGAGAGTTTGATGATTTGAAGCAAGATAGTGGTGAGCATCGGGCATATACTGATAGGTTTGAGGAGTTGAGTCTGCTTTGCCCAACAATGGTTACCCCTCTCGACAAGGCTATCGAAAGGTACATCGATGGTCTACCTGACTCAGTACAAGACATCATTACTGGTAGTAACCCTACCACACTCCGTCAGGCTATCGAGTTAGCAGCGACATTGACTGAGTCACAGATTCGGAAGAATAAGTTACACAGGAAGGGTGACAAGGGCAAGAAACAGTCGTCTGACAAGGAAGATAGCAAGAAAGGTCAAAACAAGAATGGAAAGAATTCTGGTTCTTCGAGAGGGTCAAGGAAGCGTAAGGCTTCCCAAAATTTTGCTGTCACTGCCCAAGCTAACCAGGCAGCTCCCAACCAACCCGCACAGCCTCCAGCAAAGAAACCTTATGCAGGAAATGCACCTTTGTGCAATAGATGCAACAGTCACCATCAGCCGCAATTTCCATGCCGTTTCTGTACTAACTGTGGAAGAAATGGTCATCTTGCCGCTACTTGTCGCATTCCTGCTAACCAGAATCAGGGAGTTCAGAACCAAGCCAAATAAGTTGCTCAGCCTCTTGTTCATCAACAACAAGGTCAAGCTGCTCGACCTCATTTCCCTCCTGGATCGTGCTACAATTGTGGGAATCTGACCCACTACAGAAACCGATGCCCAAGGCTAGCTAATGCTAATCCAAATCAGAATCAGGCTCAGGCTAGAGGTCGAGTCTTCAACATGAATGCGCAAGAGGCACAAGCAGACAATGAAGTGGTGAACGGTACGTTCTTTATTAATAATCAGCCTGCATCTGTTCTTTTTGATTCGGGTGCCGATAAGAGTTTTGTGTCATTGTCTTTTGAGCCAATGCTTCGAGTGTCTAGAACGAAACTAGGAAAACCCTTGACAGTAGAGGTTGCTAATGGTGAACCCATTGTTCTTGATTCTGTTCTTCGCAACTGCCAGTTGAACCTTAACGACCATCATTTTCCTATTGACCTCACGCCTATGCAACTTGGAAGCTTCGACGTTATTGTGGGTATGGATTGGTTAGCCAAGCATCGCGCAGAGGTAGTTTGTTATGAGAAGATTGTTTGTGTGCCGCTTTCGACAGGCGAGATCCTACAGGTTCGTGGTGAGAAATGTGACAACCCTCACTAAACCAGGTATCCGTACGACTTAATTAATGATTAATTACTGCTTAATTACTGTGCTTGCTTGAACTAGCTGATAAACTGCTACTTGAATACTGATACATGTACTTACTTGCATCATACTTGCTTACTGTCACTACAATACTTACATACTGAACCATGGTGACAAACATGATGCACAAAAAGCACAGTAGCACGATAACGGATAACCTATTGAACATGCTGATAAAGCCAGCATCAGGCAGACACTGCCTCTAAGGCCTGTAAGAGCCTGAGATATTTTGCTACACCAATAGTGAGTGTAGGATACAAGGGTTGTAGAACTGCGTCTCTAGGAATAAGATACACTGATTGGATGTGCCTAAAACGTACTTTAAGTACAAAACACAGCACTTTAATAAATAATCCAGCTTCTAGCTGACTAGTAAAGTGCCAAAACATGGGGAAAATACTACTAGACACTTTCTAAAGTATTGGAATTAAATTGTGTCACTAAAAATAACAATAACGACACTTTAAAGCCTTAGTAACGCTTTAACGGATTATTATCCAACCGAACAACCGGACTTTACCCGGAACATGAAAATATTATTATTTTCACTAATTATATTTTTCTGAGCCAGTTAGGGTCCCTGATTACCCTAACACCCGTTATAATTTACTACACACATAATACACTTATTTGTTTCCTAAACTAAACTAAATTATAACCTTAACTAATTAGTTAATTTCTAACCACAAACAACCCCATAGTAACCGATCGGTTACCACCAAGGGGACAAACACTTACATTTTTTTGATTATATTAATCTCATGGTCTAATATCACCACTACACAATATCCTTTGGTTAACTAGTGAAGTTTGGCCTATAAGTAATAACATTAGTCCATTATAACTTACACACCACTAAAACAAAAAAAAAAAAAGGAATCATCTCACTCCCCTCTCTTGAGCCTCACGGCCGAGAACCAAGGCACCCACACACCCACCTTTCAATTTCATACAAACCATTTTATACATCTACAAGTGTGAAGGATCGCGTACTAAGAAGCCCGGTGCTCACGGAACGCGAAGGACCTCGTTACTTAGCTTTTATCCACTCGTTTTTCATCAAGATTCTTCCCTAGCCTTGAGCTAGAGGTATAACACTTAAAACTCATTTTTGAACTTATCTAAAGTGGTTAAAAGAATTTTTATCGGTTAAAACTCGGAATCTTACAAGTTGAAGCATTAAAGTCTACTAAAAGTATGAAAAATGGTGGTTAATAGCATTTTTGTTGTGTAAAAGTTGTAGTATTTGAAATATGTGATTATTTAGACCCGATCTATGTTGTGGTAGCTCGGATCACTATTTAACCCGGTTTGGTAAGATCATAGATCTTAACATAAAGCTATTTTAGAAGTAACAAGGGTTAAAAGGTGAAACTCTACCACACATAAACCATGAACTTGTGTAAAAATGTTTTAACTTGTACAAAAGTGTTTAAAACTAGTAGATCTACGTATCTACAACCGGTATTTTCAAAGGACCACATATCAAGGAAACCATGTATTTTGAAAGATGGATCTTACAATAATAAGCATATTTTATAAACCACAAGTGTGTAAACACTTGTGAAATGAAAAGATCCGACAAAGAACTAGCTTTGTCAAAAGTTACTAGAAGTTGTAAAGATGGATTTTCTCTAAAAACGAGGTTTTTACGAAATCGGATTATTTACACAAAAGATCCAGTATAAGTAAAGAGATTTACTACATATTTTTAGACAAACCACAAGTTCGTATATTTTTGCGATTATGTCTATCTTGACTAGTTAAAAATGTTGGAAAGTTGTTTGATAATGTTGAGAACATTGATTGATTGATTGTTAAAAGAAAGTGATACGCTTGAAAGCGTGGCCACCTCCAGTTACAGAGGAAACTCTGGCGAAATTTTTCTAAAAACCTAACACTTAGAATTATTTACACCACAAGTGTTAGAATTATTTTTGACATACTTTCGAAATATAAATTTCACCATGACTGTATTTACTAATATTCGGAGGTGGGATTTTCACAAAATTTAACGTGATAAATATATATATTTTTCACACACTGTTTATGATTATTTTGTGAAAATACATATATATTATTTTTTTAGGAGTAAAAATAATATTTACAAACGTTAACGATTCCAAAACAATACGAACGCTTTTACATGAATATATAAGTTACACCGGTAATTATATTACCACTCGATTATTAAAATGTAACTTACGCACATGTATTGTATCCCCCATCCTTGGGAAGGAAATTAACTACCAAGTATATACAGAACGTAAACACGAAATAGTTGTCTAACTATTTCCCAAAAGACTTAAACTATGAAGCTAAGGCACGGCCGTCCGTCTAATAGAATTAGCACTTGTAGGTCGTCGCACAGCTTTCTGATTTGGAGATACTTGGTAGAGACGCTTCACTGTGAGTTCATGTCCCCCTTTTCTCTAACTGTTTTCAGTTTTCTTAACTGCGGGGGTGAAATACATGTTACTTTGTTTACAAGTACTATTATACACGGTATGTTAACGTAAGGAGGTTTACTACTTAGATCATGTGAATGGGTAGTCAGAACACCGAGGGACTTAAGCGGTAGATCTATCTGGGTGTAGCGAGCCCAACTCTAGGCCCAACAGAACGGACCTCTGTGAGGACCAACAGAACGGACCTTGAGTGACTTGGTTGCCCGACGCAAAAATCGGCTAGGTTTGAATCTTCCTACTTGCATTTCACACATGCTAATGGCCTTGCAAACCATTGGTGATCTCTTTTCCTTACACTGCTACATACCAGGGAACTTTTATACTTACAAGTGTTTTACTTACTCACTTGCACATGAACTCGCTCAACATTATTGTTGATTTTTCAACTTACATGTATTTCAGGAAATTAACGAGATCTGGCACGGTATGGCATGTTTTCCGCTGCACTAGTTTCTGAGGTCATCCGGGGTTTAGGGGATGTGTCTCTTTCCTGGACAAGACACAATCCTTAAACCATGTTTATATTATGTTTAAGTTTGTAATGTCTGTTGAACAAGGTTATGGTTGTTAGGGTATGTCCCCGTTTAAAACAATGGTACTGTATTTGGTTTTCAAAACTTAATGGATGATCTTGCATGTGTTTAATTCATATAGCTTGTTATGGTTAAGCTATGGTATTAAGAAGTCACCCCAAAATTTACCACGCTTCCGCAAAGCCAGGGTGTGACAGCTTGGTATCAGAGCTCTGATCATAGCGAACTAGGATTCTTTCTCGAGTCTAGACTATGATCACTAGGGCTCTCACGAAAACATTTTTCTGCATACCACTCAAGTCCAGATCCAAACTTTTTACAAACAAATGTTGAGCACATTTTATTCATTATTATAGGCTTAGTCTGAGAGACTGAGGCTTGGTCTGAGAGACCGAGGCTCGGTCTGAGAGATCGAGGAAGTTGGCTAGTGGGACTAGGAGAAGTTGGCTAGTGGGACTAGGAGAATTGGCTAGTGGGACTAGGAGAAGTTGGCTAGTGGGACTAGGAGAATTGGCTAGTGGGACTAGGAAGAGCAGTCTGAGAGGCTGGGAGGCTAGTGGGACTAGGAGAATGATTTGAATGCTTACTTGGTGACTATGTGCTTAACTGATTATATGATTGATTATTATACGTATATGCGTTTGTGTTACAAACCTCATGCTTTCATCAAGTACTAGAAAGATGGACACTACGAATCCCATGGCCATAATATCGGACGACATAGTTTCATCGAAGCACGAGGTGTACATTTCCGATACTACAGGCACAAACAATGACGACTTTCAGCCTTTTTGCGCTGCCTGAAGTCGTAGCAGAGCCTACTGATGGCCATCTTGTTGGGAATTTGCCCCCTTGCCGCTTGTCCTGTTGTTGATATGCCCCCCCTCCCGACGTGGTCTCTGACGACGATAACGATCTACTAGAGGAGGACCCATTCGAGGGCAGGGCCCTATTGCTGCTGGCATTAGACTACTGCATGCGGACGCTCCTGTAGGGGAAACTCATGTCCATTCCCCTATCCCAGACTCATTGGAGTTTCTGACATCCGCATCTTCGCACATACAGGGAATGCAGCACCACTCACACGACGCCGACCCTGATATGGCATCATCAGCTGCACCAGATCCCGCCCACAGCTTTGAGTTTGATCACGATATTGAGGTTGATTCTGTTTTTCCACCTGGTTTTGATCCAGACCATGACATTAAGTTCATGCACTTAGACCAGCCCTTGGAGGATCCTGAAAACCCTGTGTTTGTTGATCCAGCTGATCTTGAGATGGAGTTTTTGATCCGGAGCCAGCCGTGGCCCCTGAGCCAGGCGTTGCTCCTGACCCCGCATTGTAGCATGACCCTGTTCATGCCGATGCACCTGCTGTTGCTCCTTGGTTGATCGTCTGCTTGGACGAGAGAAAATTTGGGGTAACTGTGCAAGACAATTTATTATTACGGGGGCCCACGTAATAACGGCTTGTAGTGCACAGAAATCCTGGTGGACTCTGCGGGTCAAGCTAATGAAAACCAATGTAGCAGGAAATATCTAAAACACGAATGACCAAGACGATGTAGCCTCGAGATCATTCTATTACGAACAACAAGCCAAATTGGCAAGCCTATGTGAAGGCTCAGAAATTTACTTCCCCACTCATACAGTGAGTATATTTGCGTGTGAAATTGGGTGATTACATGATGGCTTATGTTGCTTTATACACCTCATAGACAATTGAAATGTTGTCTAGCCCGCTTCACACCACTTCGACAAAAGGGAATGCCACCCAGACGTGACACAAACACCAGTACGTTGCCAAGGACAGAAGCCGAGCTGCAAGAACGCATCTCACAGATAAATGCACGACATGAAGCCCTCCGCTCTAAGTACAACGATGGTATTACTGGAAATAACCCTCCAACTGGCTGCACCTATAAACAGTTCCTGAACTGCAAGCCTTTGAACTTTGATGGAACAGGAGGCACCGTTGCATTTGTTCGTTGGTCCGAAAAGACCAACTCCATTCTAAGAATGAGTAACTATTCGCCCCAACAGAGTGTTACCTACATCTCGGGGATATTTCTAGATGGCACACTCTCTTAATGGAACCTCCAGGTTCAGACCCTTGGCACAGACGCTGCTTATGCACTGAGCTGGGACGAGCTCAAGGAAACGATTGAGAAGAAATGTTGTTTTAGGACTGGAATTTAGAAGCTTGAGGTGGAGTTCAGGAATTTGAAAATGGACGAACCAGAAATTCCTGAACTTGTCCAGCGATCGCACGACATATCTAGGGTCGCCCCCCTACTTAGTCAAACCGGAGTTCAAAAGGATTGAACGATTCATTTGGACACTTGCACCCCAGATCAGGGGTATGGTTACTACCTCAAAGCCCTCAACCATTGCAGAAGCTATCAATATGGGTGATCTATTTATAACATGAGATGTTATGTGATGGATAACATGAGATGTCATGTGTTGACATTGTTATATACTTACACTCCACTTATTATGACCTGACCAACATAAACACATCTTTTAGAAGATGTCGCCAAGACGTCAAACGCCGTTGCCTACTAATGAGGCAGAACTCCAGCAAATTATCGCTGCTGCCATTGCACAATACGCCGCCTCTCAAGGAGGGACTAGTAGAAGCAACTCTGGCAACACTAGCAACAACAATAATCCACCTCATGGATGCACCTACAAGCAGTTTCTAGACTGCAAACCGGTCAACTTTGATGGCACAGGAGGTGCTGTCGCCTTTGTTCGTTGGGCCGAGAAAACTGAATCTGTTCTTCGCATGAGTAAATGCACACTAGATCAGCAAGTCACCTATATCTCAGGGCTGTTTCTAGATGGAGCCCTCTCTTGGTGGAGTCTACAAGTACAGACACTAGGCGAAGCTGCTGCCTACGCGCTGACCTGGACCGAACTGAAAGAACTTATGCGCAAAAAGTACTGTTCCCGCGCAGAAATCCAGCGATTGGAGACCGAGTTCTGGCACTTGAAAATGGACGGTCCAAAGGTAGCGGAGTACGTTCAAAGATTCCATGACTTATCTCAAGTGGTTCCTTACATGGTGACACCAGAATACAAGCGAATCGAGCGCTTCATTTGGGGATTAGCTCCTCAAATCATAAGCATGGTGACCTCATCCAAGCCTGCAACTATTACTGAGGCGATTGATTTGAGCATAGCCCTCACTAAGGAGGCGATTCGCCTGAACTAGTTTGATGAGATCAAGACGAAGAAGGCAGAGACTCACGTCGAGTCATCAGGGGGTAACAAACGGAAGTTCTCAAACTTCAAGCAGGGCGCCAGTGTGGCGGTTAAGAAAGGAGGATCAGCTAGCAGTGGGAAGAAAGGAAAAGGATACCAGGGCACCCAGCCCAAGTGTAATAACTGTCAACGCCACCATACTGGCCATTGTAATGTGAAAGTATGTGAAGCATGCGGAAAGCTGGGCCACTCGAAAGATTCTTGTTGGGCTAGTGCTGGCCGGGGAGGCCAGGGAGGATATGGAAATAGAAACTACAATCGTGGTGGTACTGGAAATCGCCCACAAGGAAATAATGGAGGGAACGGAAACGGAGTCAACAATGTGAACCAAAACAACCAGCAAGTTGGGGATGGCGCCGGAAGTGGTCGAAAACTTGGATGTTTTAACTGCGGTGATGTTGGGCATTTTAAGAAGAACTGCCCAGATTTAAACCAAGCCCGTAGAAGAGTGTTCCAACTCGAAGCTAGGGAAGCGCGCCAGGACCCCAATGTCGTTACCGGTACGTTCCCTGTAAATCAACGCTATGCATCCGTTTTATTTGATACTGGTGCCGATTATAGCTTCGTGTCGCTAGAATTTAAGAATATACTTGGGATTAGCCGCTAATAAGTTAGATATTCCCTACACGATCGAATTAGCCAATGGGAAGTTAGTCGAAGCCAATGAAGTTATCAGAGGTTGTGTGATTGAATTGGGAGAATGTGAGTTCACTCTAGACCTACTACCAGTCCAGTTGGGAAGCTTCGACGTGGTGGTAGGAATGGATTGGTTATCAAGCAACAAAGCTGAGATAGTTTGTCACGAAAAGGTTGTTCGTATCCCAACCGATGATGGTGAGACCATTGTTGATCATGGAGAAAAGCGTGAGACGCCGTTGAGGATTATCAGCTGCTTGAAAGCAAGGAAGAGTTTGCAGAAAGGATGTGTTGCCTTCCTGGCACACATTGTGGATAAGAAGGCTGTGGAGCCAAGAATTGAAAACATCCCTGTAGTAAGGGAGTATCCAGAAGTCTTCCCAGAAGACTTACCTGGACTGCCACCTCAGAGACAAGTAGAGTTTCACATCGACTTAGTTCCAGGTGCCGCGCCTGTGGCTAAGGCACCTTACAGACTTGCTCCGTCTGAGATGCAGGAACTGTCGACACAACTTCAAGAGTTGTTAGACAAAGGTTTTATCCGACCAAGCTTCTCGCCTTGGGGAGCTCCGGTCCTGTTTGTCAAGAAGAAGGACGGTAGTTTTCGAATGTGCATTGACTACAGAGAATTGAACAAGCTGACGATCAAGAATAGATATCCCCTGCCAAGAATCGACGATCTGTTTGACCAACTGCAAGGCTCAAGCTTTTATTCTAAGATCGACCTACGATCTGGATATCACCAGTTAAGGATACAAGAGGAAAGTATCCCAAAGACAGCCTTCAGGACTCGTTATGGGCACTACGAGTTCCTAGTTATGCCATTTGGTTTGACAAACGCACCGGCGGTATTCATGGATCTGATGAATAGAGTTTGCAAACCATACTTGGATAAGTTCGTGATTGTGTTCATCGACGACATTTTAATTTATTCTAAGACGAAGGCTGAACACGAGCAGCATCTTAGAACCATTTTGGAGCTGCTAAAGAAGGAACAACTGTACGCCAAATTCTCCAAGTGCGAGTTTTGGCTACGCGAAGTCCAATTCCTTGGGCACGTGGTAAATGGAGATGGAATCCACGTGGACCCAACAAAGATCGAGGCGATCAAGGATTGGGAAACGCCAAAGACGCCAACCGAGATTCGGCAATTCTTGGGTTTGGCTGGCTACTATCGAAGGTTCATCGAGGATTTTTCAAAGATCGCTCAACCATTAACGCTCCTCACGCAGAAAGATAAGACGTTTGATTGGGGAATCAAACAGGAAGAAGCCTTCCAGATACTGAAGGATAAGCTCTGCAATGCGCCAATCTTAGCATTACCGGAAGGTACTGACGATTTTGTGGTATACTGCGACGCATCGCGTCAAGGATTGGGTTGTGTGTTGATGCAACGCCACAAGGTTATTGCTTATGCATCGCGTCAACTGAAAGTGCACGAAAAGAACTATACCACACATGATTTGGAACTTGGCGCAGTGGTTTTTGCACTAAAGATCTGGAGACACTACCTTTATGGTACGAAGTGCACAATCTTTACAGATCACAAGAGCCTACAACACATATTCAACCAGAAGGAGTTAAATATGAGACAAAGACGATGGGTTGAGTTGCTAAACGACTACGACTGCGAGATAAAGTATCACCCAGGGAAGGCGAATGTAGTCGCCGATGCCCTAAGTCGTAAAGAGAGAATCAAGCCCATAAGGGTTAGGGCTTTGGAAATGATTATTCGAACCGATCTTTCCTTGCGCATTCGTGCTGCACAAAAAGAAGCCCTTAAGGAAGGAAACCGTGAAGAAGAATATCTCCGTGGGATGGAGAAGCTACTGGTACCAAACGAGGAAGGAACATTATGTTTTGAAAAGAGGATTTGGGTTCCTTTGTTTGGAGATTTAAGGAAAGTTGTTTTTGACGAAGCTCACAAATCACGGTACTCTATCCACCCTGGAGCGGATAAGATGTACCAGGATCTCAAAGATTATTATTGGTGGCCTAGGATGAAAGGCGATGTTGCTGTTTACGTGAGCAAATGTTTAACGTGCGCTAAGGTCAAGGCGGAATACCAGAAGCCTTCAGGACTTCTGCAACAACCTGAGATTCCCAATGGGAAATGGGAACAAATCTCAATGGATTTTGTTACAAAATTGCCAAGAACGCCAAGAGGCCATGATATGATTTGGGTAATAGTTGACCACCTAACAAAGTCCGCACACTTTCTGCCAATCAAGGAGAAAGACAGCACTAGTAAACTTGCGGAAATTTACATGAGAGAGATCGTCGCACGTCATGGGGTGCCTCTCTCAATCATCTCTGATAGAGACGGAAGGTTCGTGTCAAGAATATGGCAATCCTTCCAAGAAGCCTTTGGCTCACAGTTGAATCTGAGCACTGCATTTCATCCGCAAACTGACGGCCAGAGCGAGCGAACGATACAAACCTTGGAAGACATGCTGAGAGCATGTGTTATGGATTTGGGCGGTAGCTGGGATAAACATTTACCTTGGGTCGAATTTTCGTACAACAACAGCTACCACACCAGTATTGGTGTCGTGCCATTTGAAGCCCTTTACGGACGCAAGTGCCGATCACCCTTATGTTGTGTGACAACTGCCACTTTCTGGTAATTTACGTACATTTAAAGCAATGATTTACATTATAGAAGTATGTGTTTTGAATATTCGAACTGCATGATTACATGATATACATCTTAGAGCACTCAAGGAATATTCATTTATGATGCACATTATTCATTTTTATTGGTTACATTTGAAATAGTGTAAGCAATTCATCGAAACAACTAGAGTAGTATCTAGTAAACTAGCGTGCTGACGAAAACTCAGGATCCGCATAAATCATCTAAATTACATCTTTAGGACTCAGACGAAAGTCCAACATCAAATATACATTAAACCATATATGGGAATACAAGGGTTTGATTTAATATATTACCAATGTTCGGTAGCACCAAAAACTGCCCGAAAACTGCTAGTCAGCAAAGCCGGTACCGGAACCGTGTCAAAAATAATAAAAGTTTTAGTCCAAAAAGTTGGATTAAATATTTGGATAATAAAACAAGTACAAAAATAATTTTTGTTATATTTTTATCCAAATAAAACACGGTGTCAGTATTTAACCCGGTACAGGACCCGAACCGACTTTTTCACCCGAATTACACACTAAAAATTTCGGTGAACTAGTTTTACTTAGTGTCACACTACTTTAAAATATGAAGGCTTAAAACCTTGTAGATATTTTTATATAAAATGTCAAAGTTCATAAAATACTTAAATATTTACTACATTTTACCATAAGTTGAACACTTAACACATTTAAACAATTCAAGACCCTTCCTCCCCTCATGTTCACGTTTGTTTTAAAGGGGTCCCACATTCCTTAACAACTTGCAAATAGCTAGATATTTACTCCATTTGTTCAAGTGGATGATGTTGGTGATTAATTAGTAACTTACTAACTAAGTAACTAGATCATTTCAAGACCATTTTACACCATACTTTACACACACATAAGATTACTCTCATCATCTTCATCTTTTTACCAAGAACACCACAAAAACCTATTTCCTTTTTAGCCTTTATTTGATGATCAAGTTGTACTTCTATGGAGCTTAAGGTGATCTAAAGCTTTAGGAAGTAAAAAAGAAGGGTTTTCATCCATTCAAGAATATTAAATCATCAAGATTATCATCTTCTTAGTCTTAATAATCTTCTAAGATCATCCCTAGCCTTGTGCTAGAAGTAAGCTTCTATAACTATTTTTTTTTTATACATATATTATGTTTATGATTGTTATTATTACTAATAATAACCAAGAGATCATACATAATAACATGAGAAAAATACAAAGAAGCAAAGATAAAAATCATGATATATTTATGTTGATTATATTGTGATTTAAGACTTGTGATATGCTTATTTGATCTTGCTATGATGATTATGAGATAAATAAATGGTTAGAGTATGTTTTAAGTTATGATCTAAAAATTATACATGTTTATGTTAAAGGGTTTTTAACATAAAGGATTAAATGGATGATCATAACTATTGTTCTTGTGAAAGTATTAAGGGTTTTTATTTAAAAATAAGACTTTTACAAGATTATAAAAAGTAACATACAACTAGAGATTTTTATAAAAGTTGTTAAAACTAAAATTAAACTTGGTTTTTGAACTTGTTAGCATATGTAATGATCATGTTTAAAACCCTACATGATTTGGAAATCATCATGGTAAATTTTATTTTATAAAAGTCTCATATGTTTAGTTAAGATGATGAGTAAATTTGTGGTGATTTGATAAAGAAAATGATATGTTTATAAAACATGGTTAAGATAAAAATACAAAAGTTATATGGCCATTTTTCATAAAAACATTATTTTATAAAGTAACCACATATATGGTTAAATCTCTACAAGATTAAAAAGGTTGTTAAAGAAAGTTTTTATAAAATAAAAGACAAGAAAAATATATATTTTTTTTAGAAAATATATATTTGGTTACTTTAACAATTTTTGTGTGATATATTACTTGATGTATTAGTTACATATATCAATGTAGGAAATTGTATCTAATATCACATTTAAACTCAAAACACTTTATAACAAAAGTCCTACAAGACTTCACATATTCACGCCTTAAAACGGGTTACGGACGATTCGAATAATCGGACACCATTTATGGTCAAAATGAACGACGGACGACTACATAAGTGAATTGCCAATACGAAGAGTTACTACGATGTTTAGGCGATTTTTCGACACGAAATATAAGTATCCTATCGATAACAAATTTCGGATATTTATAAACTTATAAAAACTAGTATGTTTTTATTTACCAAAAAGTATACTTAGTAAATTTTTATAAAAAGATTTTTATAAAAATGAAAGGCTTACTTATAACAAGTGGGCTTATCTTACTTAATGGGCTATGTTTATACAAATGGACTATTTTCTATTACACATGGGCTTACTTACACTTAATGGACTATTGTATTACAAATGGGCTTAGTTTTCTTAATGGGCTTAACATCATAATGGGCTTAACATAAATTCATGGGCTAAGCCCAAACACCAAACATATGGGCCAAAGCCCAACACTATTGAAGCCCAACACTATTGAAGCCCAACACTATTGAAGCCCAACACTATTGAAGCCCAACACTATTGAAGCCCAACACTATTGAAGCCCAACACTATTTGAGGCCCAACACTATTAAGGCCCAATACTATTTGAGGCCCAACACTATTGAGGTCCAACACTATTTGAGGCCCAACACTATTGAGGCCCAACACTATTTGAGGCCCAACACTATTGAGGCCCAACACTATTTGAGGCCCAACACTATTTAAGGCCCAGCACTATTTAAGCCCAATAACTTGAAAACATGGGCTTGGCCCAATGATACTATTATTGGAAACACAACTATACAAGTGATACATATAAGACACGAGGTTCAGCGGACTACATCCGACTATACAACTCATTCATCGAATACACAGTTAACGAACAGTAAAGACATACAAGTCTTACACATACTCAAGACAAAAGACTTGTACATGAGTCAATACAAAGACCGTAGTGTCTAACAATTCTAGGACCTTTGTAGGTCGTGATACAATTCAAGGACAATGCAAGTGAGGTTACAATTACATACAGTTTACGGATGCAATTCTGTGAGTTCATGTCCCCTTTTCATCTTAAATGCTTTTCAAGCTTTACAACTATCGGGGAAAATACATGTACAATAGTATGATAAGTCAAGGAATGAAACACCTTAGATCATGTGAGAAATTAGGGCCATAACTAAAGCACCATTAATCCAGTATGGACCAAGGAACAAGGGTTAGATCTAATGGGTGTTGGCGAGCCCCACTCATGGCCATTTTGCCTAGGAGTGCATTTGTTGCCCTACGACATGGTGTCGATACAATTAAAAATCGTCTAGGGTTGGTTTGCTTCCTATTTCGTCACACATATTAATGTCCTTGCAAAACATTAATGATCACGATTTCATTGACGCTTTTCATACTACAATTGATACAAATACAAATACATCTCATATTTTACAGATACATCTTGTATCCAGTTTGGATACAATTACAATTGAGACAAATACATATTACATACTGTTTTGATACAGATACATCTTATACAGCTAAACTGCATGAACTCGCTCAACTTTTGTTGATGTTTTCAAACTTACATGTATTTCAGGGAATTAGTGGACCAATGCAAAGATTTCAGTTCAAAGAAAACAAGTATCAATACTCCATGCCAACTATTGAAGGGTTTGCCTATTATATACCGCCTCTTTGCGGTGATATAGTGGTCAAAGCCTTGACATTTTTAGACTTACATTTGATGTATGAAACAATGACAACTTATTTTCATTTGATGGTTCGTAAACAATGTACATAACTTATGTTGCGATCTTTTGAAACACTTATGTAATGGCAATGGAGTATGTTTATTCATATAGTTTGTTCATGTACATCGATATTTATGCAATGAAAACCAGACAGATCACACCTTGCGTTTCCGCTATGAGCGGGTGTGACAGATTGGTATCAGAGCATCGATTGTAGTGAACCAGGATTCTTTCTCGAGTCTAAGTCTACAATCACTAGGGATCTCTCACGAAAACCTCTTGTTCATGTTGAACAGAATAAAATTGGACAAGTCAAAAGGTTTTCATTGCATAAACATTTTTCAAGGTCCACTACAACAAAAATTCATTTCACATAATCAAGCGAGGACATTTCCATGGGTGAAGTCTATGAGAAACAGACACAATACATTAATAGACTATGTGCCTACAATACAGTACATTATCAGTTTATGCATTATAAACAGTTTACAAGTTTAGCTTATACAAGATAGAAATCCTGGATTGATAGGATTTTACATGATTATATATATATAGGTGGTTCATATATATGTTGCATGAAATATTTTGCCAAGAACAAAATACCTTCGACTTCAAACTTTATTATTATTCTTTACTCGCACGATGAAAATATCGACCTCATGTCTATTACGGAGCTTATGACGAACATGATTCCTAAGTGAAATCTTAAACTTAATTCCGTAAAATATGGTTGCTTTCTCGCGAATGCTGAGATGCCTGACCATGATAATGACGACGAGGCGGAGGTGGTAACCTTGGACAACAACTCCATTTGTGGGACGAGATCCCTGTGACTCATACTAATCAAGGTTGATATACTCTTGTCCCTACAAGGAAGATGAAGTACTCATCTTGAAGGTGCCCCTTCAATTGTTATTGTTACAGATTTTTTTTCCATTTCTATTTCATCTAACGTCGTACCGTCCTGCGAGTAACAACAACGGACGTTGACACGTGAACTATCACGAAGTTTCCTTCTATGTTGAAGGTATATAAACAATAGTATCCTCTCTCTGACTGATCGCCTGCTCTGAACGAGAGAATGCTAGGGTGACCATGCAAGACAATTTATTATTACGGGGGCCCACGTAATAACAACTTGTAGTGCATGGAAATTCTGGTGGACTCTGCGGGTCAAGCTAATGATCACTATTCATTCAAAATTCTTAAGTTATTACTTGAGATTCAATTCTTTTTATCTAGTAAAACAAGAACTGGGGGTGGTTAGTATAACACCCTACAATACAATACAATACAATACAATACAATACAATACAATACAATACAATACAATACAATACAATACAATACAATACAATACAATACAATACAATACAATACAATACAATACAATACAATACAATACAATACAATACAATACAATACAATACAATACAATACAATACAATACAATACAATACAATACAATACAATACAATACAATACAATACAATACAATACAATACAATACAATACAGGAAGACGACACATATTTGTTCACACCTAACATTCGATCTATATCACAATTCAGATGAGACTAGTCATTTAAACAAACAAAACTTGTTAGCTACTCATGGAGGATTTTCCTCAACATTCTCGAAATTCTTGAACATGGGTTGGTTCCATGGTGTCTATGACACTTTACCCTACTTCACCTTACCTTACTTTATCATATTCCACCTTATCATATTTATTGGAAGTGATACAATAAATTCCGTCGTTTGACATTTGCCTTTTCCCAAGGAATGGTATGGCATGAGCCATGCTGCAATTCCCTCATTGCAGTCTATTCGACCTCTTTGGAGATTCTAATAATTTTGCTAGAGCTCGTGAAACTCAAGCACTATTACCATATTTGTCACATGGACAAATAAGACAAAGGATTTTCCTTACTTTGGACGATCGAGGTCCATAGAGTAGGGAACCCATATTATAGGGACGGAGGCCACGAGTTGGTTTCCCCTCCTCAATGATTTATTTTTCTCTTTTTCCATTTAAACATATGATCAATACACGCAGGAGGCATTACACCTTTTGGTTTTGGTTATCCACATTATCATTTATTCAAACATATATTAACCATGCAGTCTTAAGGTTTCGATGACCTACTGCATTCTTCATTCTTGGGCGCATGATAGACTATATTTATCCAAATATATATGTCTAGTTTCTTTTAATATTGAGTATTAAAAAGATCATGGTGCCAAAAGAATCAACCGTTTAAGTTAAAAGTTATGTGTTGAAAACCATTGCTTTTACACAAGACATGTTTTATACATGACATTGTTACGCAAGACATTGTTATACATGTCATTTGACGTTGGTATACACGAGACATTTTGGTGGTCATTTGTAAGTGATGAGACGTGTGTAATATGATAAAAGCATGGTGGATACGCCGCTGGTACTTCCTATATATAAGTGCTTATATTATATTACATATCGTGGTGTTATTCAAATCTCTTCGACAAAGACAAGACATGACATTTTTGCACAAGACACGGCATCCTCTACACAAGACATAATATTCTATTTCAAGACATGATATATTTATACACTACATTTTTATTGGTTATTTATTTAGCCATACATTATTCTTTTATATCATCTGATTTTCATATCTATTTTCATATGATTTTATAAAAGAATTCGATCATAACTGGAGCTAATATTGTTGGTTACACTTGATGCTTTCACGATATCTCAAAGGTTGTTCCATAATGGGTGACACCGAATTCAAACACACTGAGTGTTACATTTTAGGTTTAGCCTCGGAGATCCGAAGCATAACCGCATCATCCCTCCCTACCTCGATCACTCAAACAATAACTCTCGCCATGAGAGAAATGAAGGCAACTGCTGCCATAAATGATTTTGGCACCGGGATGTATGCTGGTAACTTGCCGAAATCCTAAATGTGAATAAGTGTGTGTATGGTTAGAACTATGAATACTCCACAAAATCCCAATGAAGTCATGAGTACGTACACTCTACGATCATCATGTATCAATTCTTTTAATACCAACACTGAGCTTAGCTATTGCTTTTAAATGTTAAGCATATACTCGAATTAGAGTCATGTTGGACACACATTACTATATCAAGATAGCTAATGGGTAATTAGCTGAGACATATCAAATTCATTAAGGGCCACCGGTATGTATCCTATTCGTCAACATTTCACATCCATGTTATTTTATACAATTGGCAATTTTAGCTTCATCTCAACATTTCACATACATAAGTTTCATGGCTAGGGACGGGATTGTCCTAGCTACAATTAGGGATTGGGTTGTCCTACATCTAAACATATGGTTGGGTTATCCAACATCTAAACATATGGATCGGGTTATCCTACATCTAAACATAAGGATTGGGTTATCATACATTTAAACATAGGGTTCCTAAAACTATACAGTGAAGTCCTCGCCACACAGAATTAAAAATGTACGACGTCTCCTCATTCTATAGAATTGGCAAAAAGTAAACTAGTCGAGTCTAAAGCTGAAATTCATATCGATCTCGTACCCATTGAGTTGGGTATTTTCGACGTAGTGGTTGGCATGGATTGGCTATCCAATAATCGAGCCGAAGTCTTCTGTCATGAGAAGGTCATTCGCCTACCACTACCGAATAAAGAGACACTTGTTATTCATGGAGAGAAGCATGACACACCATTGCAGATCATCAATTGCATGAAGGCACAGAAGTACTTACGAAAAGGTTGTATTGCCTTTCTAGCACTTGTTGTAGACAAGAAGGCCGTTGGGCCACAGCTGACAGATAATCCTGTGGTAAAATAATTTCCTGAAGTCTTTCTTGAAGACTTGCCAGGACTACCACCATATCAACAAGTCGAGCATCACATCGACTTGGTACCGGGAGCCGCACCCATAGCCAAATCTCCATGTCGATTAGCACCTTCTGAACTTTGTAGTTGACCGAATAAGGATGTTGTGAGTTCATAACCCCCACTCTTTACCACTATACATCTTTATAAAGGATTTGGGGGTGGAAAGACATGCAAGTTTTGCAAAAATGCACAACATTTCGATGAACGAAAGTTCATATTTCTAAACCATGTTACAAATGAATTTCCAACTAACTCAAATGGTTTATGAAAGGTTCTAGCTTCTACTCTAAGATAGACTTACGATCGGAGTATCATCAGTTACGAATTCAAGAGGAAAGCATACCGAAAACGGCTTTTAAGACTCGTTACCGTCATTACGAGTTTCTCGTTATGCCTTTTGGTTTAACAAATGCACCAGCGGTCTTCATGGATTTAATGAATCGTGTGTGCAAGCCGTATCTCGACAAATTCGTCATAGTGTTTATTGATGACATTTTGATATACTCTCGATCGACTGATGAACATGAGCAACATCTGAGAACCATTTTAGAGTTGTTAAAGACAATAAATTCGCCCCAAATCGAAAAACAAGATATAGCCTTACAACTTATTATTAAGATTGGTGCATAGCATTTTACAATCTTATCATTATCCGACGATACCGATTACTTTGTTGTAAACTATGATGCTTCGCATCAAGGATTGGGTTGTGTACTCGTGCAACGTGAAAAAGTTATCGTGTACACGTCGCACCAATTAAAAAGTTCACGAGAAGAACTATACCACTCTCGACCTTGAGTTAGGCGTGGTGGTATTCGCTTAAAAAAATATGGCGACATTATTTATATGGTACTCAATGCACTATTCTCACGGATCATAAAAGTCTTCAACACATATTCAACCAAAAAGAATTAAACATACGTCAACGACGTAGGGTTGAATTGTTGAACGACTATGATTGTGAAATAAAGTACCATCCGGGCAAGGCAAACGTTGTAGCAGATGCCTTGAGCCGCAAGGAGCGAGTAAGAACACTGAGAGTTCAAGCATTAGAGAAGATGATTCACAAGCGCTCAAGGAAGAGCATATTCAAGCAGAAACACTTCGAGGTATACAGGAACAATTAGTGCCGAAAGAAGATGGAACTTTATACCTTATGAGTCGAAATTGGGTTCTATTCTTTGGCGGCCTTTGAGATGATATTTTGAGGAAGCACATAGGCCTAAGTAGTGAAAGAATACTACTGGTGGCCTAACCTCAAAAGTAATATCGCGACTTATATCGGAGAATGCTTGACTTGCGTGAAAGTCAAAGTCGAGTTGCAAAATCCCTCGGACTTGTTACAACAACCCGAGATTCCCGTTTGGTAATGGGAACAAATATCGATGTACTTCATTACGAAGTTACTCAGGACCTCAAGAGGTCACTACATGATATGTGTAATCATCGATAGACTAACAAAGTCCGCACACTTCTTACCGATTCGGGAGAAGGATAGTACTGAGAAACTAGCGGAACTCTATCTCAAAGAAATAGTGGCTCGTCATGGAGTGCCTATTTCAATCATTTCAGACCAAGACGGTCATTTTATTTCTAGAATTTGGAAATCATTTCAACAGGCCTTTGGATCTCATTTGAATTTAAGTACGGCCTTTCATTCACAAACTGACGGCCAGAGCGAACGGACAATCCAAACACTCGAAGATATTCTTTGCACATGTGTTATGGATTTAGGCGGCAATTGGGATACTCATCTACTTTTAAGTTGAGTTTTCCTACGATAACAGCTACCATACTAGTATACAAGCTGCACCATTTGAGGCTCTTTATGGTCGAAAGTGTCGCTCTCTGCTATTTTGGGCAGAAACTGGCGATAGTCAATTAATTGGTCCGGAATTAGTCAAAGAGACTACGGATAAAAATTTTCAGATCAGAGACCGTTCAAGACGGCTCGCGATCGACAAAAGAGCTACCCAGAAAAAAGACGAAAACCATTATCTTTCGAGGTTGGTGACAAAGTCTTGTTGAAAGTCTCGCCTTGGAAAGGCGTAGTGAGGTTCGGTAAACGTGGAAAACTTAACCCGCGTTACATTGGACCATTTGAAATCTTAGAAAAGATTGGCACTGTTGCCTACAAGTTGAAGTTACCAGATGAACTTAGCAGTGTGCATGACACATTTCATGTGTCGAATCTTGAGAAGAGTCCAACACAAGAAACGATTATCATCTCGGAGGATGAGATTCACATTGATGACAAACTCCAATTCACAAAGCACCTGTTAAGGTCATGGACCGGAAGGTCCAGAAAATACAAAGGAGTCGTAACATATTAGTAAAAATTCGTTGGAACTCTCGACACGGACCCGAATATACTTGGGAACGTGAAAATCAAATCAAAGTCAAATATTCTCACCTGTTCAAGTAGTCTCCTGCAAAGGATGACTCAGCTAGAATTTCGGGACGAAATTCTCAATAACAGGGGGAGAATGTGACAACTGCCACTTTCTGGTAATTTACGTACATTTAAAGCAATGATTTACATTATAGAAGTATGTGTTTTGAATATTCGAACTGCATGATTACATGATATACATCTTAGAGCACTCAAGGAATATTCATTTATGATGCACATTATTCATTTTTATTGGTTACATTTGAAATAGTGTAAGCAATTCATCGAAACAACTAGAGTAGTATCTAGTAAACTAGCGTGCTGACGAAAACTCAGGATCCGCATAAATCATCTAAATTACATCTTTAGGACTCAGACGAAAGTCCCACATCAAATATACATTAAACCATATATGGGAATACAAGGGTTTGATTTAAAATATTACCAATGTTCGGTAGCACCAAAAACTGCCCGAAAACTGCTAGTCAGCAAAGCCGGTACCGGAACCGTGTCAAAAATAATAAAAGTTTTAGTCCAAAAAGTTGGATTAAATATTTGGATAATAAAACAAGTACAAAAATAATTTTTGTTATACTTTTATCCAAATAAAACACGGTGTCAGTATTTAACCCGGTACAAGACCCGAACCGACTTTTTCACCCGAATTACACACTAAAAATTTCGGTGAACTAGTTTTACTTAGTGTCACACTACTTTAAAATATGAAGGCTTAAAACCTTGTAGATATTTTTATATAAAATGTCAAAGTTCATAAAATACTTAAATATTTACTACATTTTACCATAAGTTGAACACTTAACACATTTAAACAATTCAAGACCCTTCCTCCCCTCATGTTCACATTTGTTTTAAAGGGGTCCCACATTCCTTAACAACTTGCAAATAGCTAGATATTTACTCCATTTGTTCAAGTGGATGATGTTGGTGATTAATTAGTAACTTACTAACTAAGTAACTAGATCATTTCAAGACCATTTTACACCATACTTTACACACACATAAGAATACTCTCATCATCTTCATCTTTTTACCAAGAACACCACAAAAACCTATTTCCTTTTTAGCCTTTATTTGATGATCAAGTTGTACTTCTATGGAGCTTAAGGTGATCTAAAGCTTTAGGAAGTAAAAAGAAGGGTTTTCATCCATTCAAGAATATTAAATCATCAAGATCATCATCTTCTTAGTCTTAATAATCTTCTAAGATCATCCCTAGCCTTGTGCTAGAAGTAAGCTTCTATAACTATTTTTTTTTTATACATATATTATGTTTATGATTGTTATTATTACTAATAATAACCAAGAGATCATACATAATAACATGAGAAAAATACAAAGAAGCAAAGATAAAAATCATGATATATTTATGTTGATTATATTGTGATTTAAGACTTGTGATATGCTTATTTGATCTTGCTATGATGATTATGAGATAAATAAATGGTTAGAGTATGTTTTAAGTTATGATCTAAAAGTTATACATGTTTATGTTAAAGGGTTTTTAACATAAAGGATTAAATGGATGATCATAACTATTGTTCTTGTGAAAGTATTAAGGGTTTTTATTTAAAAACAAGACTTTTACAAGATTATAAAAAGTAACATACAACTAGAGATTTTTATAAAAGTTGTTAAAACTAAAATTAAACTTGGTTTTTGAACTTGTTAGCATATGTAATGATCATGTTTAAAACCCGACATGATTTGGAAATCATCTTGGTAAATTTTATTTTATAAAAGTCTCATATGTTTAGTTAAGATGATGAGTAAATTGGTGATGATTTGATAAAGAAAATGATATGTTTATAAAACATGGTTAAGATAAAAATACAAAAGTTATATGGCCATTTTTCATAAAAACTTTATTTTATAAAGTAACCACATATATGGTTAAATCTCTACAAGATTAAAAAGGTTGTTAAAGAAAGTTTTTATAAAATAAAAGACAAGAAAAATATATATTTTTTTTAGAAAATATATATTTGGTTACTTTAACAATTTTTGTGTGATATATTACTTGATGTATTAGTTACATATATCAATGTAGGAAATTGTATCTAATATCACATTTAAACTCAAAACACTTTATAACAAAAGTCCTACAAGACTTCACATATTCACGCCTTAAAACGGGTTACGGACGATTCGAATAATCGGACACCATTTATGGTCAAAATGAACGACGGACGACTACATAAGTGAATTGCCAATACGAAGAGTTACTACGATGTTTAGGCGATTTTTCGACACGAAATATAAGTATCCTATCGATAACAAATTTCGGATATTTATAAACTTATAAAAACTAGTATGTTTTTATTTACCAAAAAGTATACTTAGTAAATTTTTATAAAAAGATTTTTATAAAAATGAAAGGCTTACTTATAACAAGTGGGCTTATCTTACTTAATGGGCTATGTTTATACAAATGGACTATTTTCTATTACACATGGGCTTACTTACACTTAATGGACTATTGTATTACAAATGGGCTTAGTTTTCTTAATGGGCTTAACATCATAATGGGCTTAACATAAATTCATGGGCTAAGCCCAAACACCAAACATATGGGCCAAAGCCCAACACTATTGAAGCCCAACACTATTGAAGCCCAACACTATTGAAGCCCAACACTATTGAAGCCCAACACTATTTGAGGCCCAACACTATTGAGGCCCAACACTATTTGAGGCCCAACACTATTGAGGCCCAATACTATTTGAGGCCCAACACTATTGAGGTCCAACACTATTTGAGGCCCAACACTATTGAGGCCCAACACTATTTGAGGCCCAACACTATTGAGGCCCAACACTATTTGAGGCCCAACACTATTTAAGGCCCAGCACTATTTAAGCCCAATAACTTGAAAACATGGGCTTGGCCCAATGATACTATTATTGGAAACACAACTATACAAGTGATACATATAAGACACGAGGTTCAGCGGACTACATCCGACTATACAACTCATTCATCGAATACACAGTTAACGAACAGTAAAGACATACAAGTCTTACACATACTCAAGACAAAAGACTTGTACATGAGTCAATACAAAGACCGTAGTGTCTAACAATTCTAGGACCTTTGTAGGTCGTGATACAATTCAAGGACAATGCAAGTGAGGTTACAATTACATACAGTTTACGGATGCAATTCTGTGAGTTCATGTCCCCTTTTCATCTTAAATGCTTTTCAAGCTTTACAACTATCGGGGAAAATACATGTACAATAGTATGATAAGTCAAGGAATGAAACACCTTAGATCATGTGAGAAATTAGGGCCATAACTAAAGCACCATTAATCCAGTATGGACCAAGGAACAAGGGTTAGATCTAATGGGTGTTGGCGAGCCCCACTCATGGCCATTTTGCCTAGGAGTGCATTTGTTGCCCTACGACATGGTGTCGATACAATTAAAAATCGTCTAGGGTTGGTTTGCTTCCTATTTCGTCACACATATTAATGTCCTTGCAAAACATTAATGATCACGATTTCATTGACGCTTTTCATACTACAATTGATACAAATACAAATACATCTCATATTTTACAGATACATCTTGTATCCAGTTTGGATACAATTACAATTGAGACAAATACATATTACATACTGTTTTGATACAGATACATCTTATACAGCTAAACTGCATGAACTCACTCAACTTTTGTTGATGTTTTCAAACTTACATGTATTTCAGGGAATTAGTGGACCAATGCAAAGATTTCAGTTCAAAGAAAACAAGTATCAATACTCCATGCCAACTATTGAAGGGTTTGCCTATTATATACCGCCTCTTTGCGGTGATATAGTGGTCAAAGCCTTGACATTTTTAGACTTACATTTGATGTATGAAACAATGACAACTTATTTTCATTTGATGGTTCGTAAACAATGTACATAACTTATGTTGCGATCTTTTGAAACACTTATGTAATGGCAATGGAGTATGTTTATTCATATAGTTTGTTCATGTACATCGATATTTATGCAATGAAAACCAGACAGATCACACCTTGCGTTTCCGCTATGAGCGGGTGTGACATGTTGGGCTGACGCGGGTGATAGGCAGCTTGCTGGTCCCGAAATCGTCCAAGAGATGACAGACAAGATCGCGCAAATTCTTAAACGCATCGAAGCAGCTCGCCACAGGCAAAAGGCCTATGCGGATCCAAACCGGAAACATGTGGATTTCCAAGTTGGAGAAATGGTTTTATTGAAGGTATCACCCTGGAAGGGGGTGGCACGCTTTGGGAAGCGTGGGAAGTTAAATCCACGCTACATTGGTCCTTTCAGAATTCTGGAAAGAATAGGACTAGTAGCATACAAGTTGGACCTACCTGCTGAACTGAATGGTGTTCATGATACATTTCATGTATCCAACCTGAAGAAAAGTCCAACTCAAATTGACGTTGCCATTCCCATCGACGAGATTCATATTGACGACACGCTCCACTTCGTTGAAGAACCTGTCGAGGTCACAGATTGGAAAGTTAACAAGACCCGCCGGAGCAGTGTCAAACTCGTCAAAGTGCGTTGGAATGCCAGACATGGCCCTGAGTTCACCTGGGAGCGTGAAGACCGGATGAAAGAGAAATACCCCCACCTTTTTCCTAAGAAATTTATTTAACGGGGGGAGAATGTGACAACCCTCACTAAACCAGGTATCCGTACGACTTAATTAATGATTAATTACTGCTTAATTACTGTGCTTGCTTGAAATAGCTGATAAACTGCTACTTGAATACTGATACATGTACTTACTTGCATCATACTTGCTTACTGTCACTACAATACTTACATACTGAACCATGGTGACAAACATGATGCACAAAAAGCACAGTAGCACGATAACGGATAACCTATTGAACATGCTGATAAAGCCAGCATCAGGCAGACACTGCCTCTAAGGCCTGTAAGAGCCTGAGATATTTTGCTACACCAATAGTGAGTGTAGGATACAAGGGTTGTAGAACTGCGTCTCTAGGAATAAGATACACTGATTGGATGTGCCTAAAACGTACTTTAAGTACAAAACACAGCACTTTAATAAATAATCCAGCTTCTAGCTGACTAGTAAAGTGCCAAAACATGGGGAAAATACTACTAGACACTTTCTAAAGTATTGGAATTAAATTGTGTCACTAAAAATAACAATAACGACACTTTAAAGCTTTAGTAACGCTTTAACGGATTATTATCCAACCGAACAACCGGACTTTACCCGGAACATGAAAATATTATTATTTTCACTAATTATATTTTTCTGAGCCAGTTAGGGTCCCTGATTACCCTAACACCCGTTATAATTTACTACACACATAATACACTTATTTGTTTCCTAAACTAAACTAAATTATAACCTTAACTAATTAGTTAATTTCTAACCACAAACAACCCCATAGTAACCGATCGGTTACCACCAAGGGGACAAACACTTACATTTTTTTGATTATATTAATCTCATGGTCTAATATCACCACTACACAATATCCTTTGGTTAACTAGTGAAGTTTGGCCTATAAGTAATAACATTAGTCCATTATAACTTACACACCACTAAAACAAAAAAAAAAAGGAATCATCTCACTCCCCTCTCTTGAGCCTCACGGCCGAGAACCAAGGCACCCACACACCCACCTTTCAATTTCATACAAACCATTTTATACATCTACAAGTGTGAAGGATCGCGTACTAAGAAGCCCGGTGCTCACGGAACGCGAAGGACCTCGTTACTTAGCTTTTATCCACTCGTTTTTCATCAAGATTCTTCCCTAGCCTTGAGCTAGAGGTATAACACTTAAAACTCATTTTTGAACTTATCTAAAGTGGTTAAAAGAATTTTTATCGGTTAAAACTCGAAATCTTACAAGTTGAAGCATTAAAGTCTACTAAAAGTATGAAAAATGGTGGTTAATAGCATTTTTGTTGTGTAAAAGTTGTAGTATTTGAAATATGTGATTATTTAGACCCGATCTATGTTGTGGCAGCTCGGATCACCATTTAACCCGGTTTGGGAGATCTTAACATAAAGCTATTTTAGAAGTAACAAGGGTTAAAAGGTGAAACTCTACCACACATAAACCATGAACTTGTGTAAAAATGTTTTAACTTGTACAAAAGTGTTTAAAACTAGTAGATCTACGTATCTACAACCGGTATTTTCAAAGGACCACATATCAAGGAAACCATGTATTTTGAAAGATGGATCTTACAATAATAAGCATATTTTATAAACCACAAGTGTGTAAACACTTGTGAAATGAAAAGATCCGACAAAGAACTAGCTTTGTCAAAAGTTACTAGAAGTTGTAAAGATGGATTTTCTCTAAAAACGAGGTTTTTACGAAATCGGATTATTTACACAAAAGATCCAGTATAAGTAAAGAGATTTACTACATATTTTTAGACAAACCACAAGTTCGTATATTTTTGCGATTATGTCTATCTTGACTAGTTAAAAATGTTGGAAAGTTGTTTGATAATGTTGAGAACATTGATTGATTGATTGTTAAAAGAAAGTGATACGCTTGAAAGCGTGGCCACCTCCAGTTACAGAGGAAACTCTGGCGAAATTTTTCTAAAAACCTAACACTTAGAATTATTTACACCACAAGTGTTAGAATTATTTTTGACATACTTTCGAAATATAAATTTCGCCATGACTGTATTTACTAATATTCGGAGGTGGGATTTTCACAAAATTTAACGTGATAAATATATATATTTTTCACACACTGTTTATGATTATTTTGTGAAAATACATAAATATTATTTTTTTAGGAGTAAAAATAATATTTACAAACGTTAACGATTCCAAAACAATACGAACGCTTTTACATGAATATATAAGTTACACCGGTAATTATATTACCACTCGATTATTAAAATGTAACTTACGCACATGTATTGTATCCCCCATCCTTGGGAAGGAAATTAACTACCAAGTATATACAGAACGTAAACACGAAATAGTTGTCTAACTATTTCCCAAAAGACTTAAACTATGAAGCTAAGGCACGGCCGTCCGTCTAATAGAATTAGCACTTGTAGGTCGTCGCACAGCTTTCTGATTTGGAGATACTTGGTAGAGACGCTTCACTGTGAGTTCATGTCCCCCTTTTCTCTAACTGTTTTCAGTTTTCTTAACTGCGGGGGTGAAATACATGTTACTTTGTTTACAAGTACTATTATACACGGTATGTTAACGTAAGGAGGTTTACTACTTAGATCATGTGAATGGGTAGTCAGAACACCGAGGGACTTAAGCGGTAGATCTATCTGGGTGTAGCGAGCCCAACTCTAGGCCCAACAGAACGGACCTCTGTGAGGACCAACAGAACGGACCTTGAGTGACTTGGTTGCCCGACGCAAAAATCGGCTAGGTTTGAATCTTCCTACTTGCATTTCACACATGCTAATGGCCTTGCAAACCATTGGTGATCTCTTTTCCTTACACTGCTACATACCAGGGAACTTTTATACTTACAAGTGTTTTACTTACTCACTTGCACATGAACTCGCTCAACATTATTGTTGATTTTTCAACTTACATGTATTTCAGGAAATTAACGAGATCTGGCACGGTATGGCATGTTTTCCGCTGCACTAGTTTCTGAGGTCATCCGGGGTTTAGGGAATGTGTCTCTTTCCTGGACAAGACACAATCCTTAAACCATGTTTATATTATGTTTAAGTTTGTAATGTCTGTTGAATAAGGTTATGGTTGTTAGGGTATGTCCCCGTTTAAAACAATGGTACTGTATTTGGTTTTCAAAACTTAATGGATGATCTTGCATGTGTTTAATTCATATAGCTTGTTATGGTTAAGCTATGGTATTAAGAAGTCACCCCAAAATTTACCACGCTTCCGCAAAGCCAGGGTGTGACAAGAAACCTGCTGGTGGTCTCAAACTCATGTCTTGTTTTAAAGCTCGGAAGTATCTGCGAAAGAACTATGTGGCCTTCTTGGCACATGTTACAGCAGATAAGGGCAAAGGTAAGTCTATTCAAGATATCCCTGTTGTTAGGGATTATCCTGAGGTATTTCCTGAAGAGTTACCTGGTCTACCTCCAACACGCCAAGTTGAGTTCCGTATTGATCTCATACCTGGTGCAAATCCCATTGCCAGAGCTCCATATCGTCTTGCATCGTCCGAGATGCAAGGGTTATCTAAGCAGCTTCAGGAGCTCTCCGACAAAGGTTTTATTCGTCCTAGCTTTTCACCTTGGGGTGCTCCCGTTCTTTTTGTCAAGAAGAAGGATGGATCCTTTAGGATGTGTATCGATTATCGTGAGCTTAACAAGCTTACCATCAAGAATCGATATCCCCTACCTCACATCAATGATCTCTTTGATCAGTTACAAGGTGCTTCTTACTTTTCGAAGATAGATCTGCGATCTGGATATCATCAACTTCGTGTGCATGAAGAAGATATTCCCAAGACAGCGTTCCGCACTCGATATGGGCATTATGAGTTCACAGTCATGCCATTCGGTTTGACTAATGCTCCTGCTGTTTTCATGGAGTTAATGAATAGGGTCTGCAAGCCTTATTTGGATCTTTTCGTCATTGTTTTTATTGACGACATCTTGATATACTCTAAGACGCGAGCCGATCACGAGCAACATCTTCGTCTTACTCTGGAACTCCTAAAGAAAGAGCAACTTTTCACCAAATTCTCCAAGTGTGAATTCTGGCTTAAAGAAGTTCAATTTTTAGGACATATTGTTAACGAACAAGGTATTCATGTAGATCCCTCCAAGATCAGTGCGATTAAGGATTGGAATACACCTTCTACTCCTACTGAAGTTCGTTCTTTTCTTGGTCTAGCGGGTTATTACCGTCGCTTCATTGAAAACTTCTCAAAGATTGCAGTTCCTCTAACTGCTCTAACTCAGAAGAACAAGCCCTTTGATTGGGGATTCAAACAAGAAGAAGCTTTTCAAAACTTTAAGCAGAAACTTTTTGACGCGCCTGTTCTGACTTTGCCTGAGGGCAATGATGATTTCATCTTTTATTGTGATGGATCAAAATTGGGTCTTGGCTGTGTTCTGATGCAAAGGAACAAAGTCATAGCATATGCATCGAGGAAGTTGAAGATACATGAGAAAAACTACACCACTCATGATCTTGAGTTGGGTGCAGTTGTCTTCGCTCTTAAGATCTGGAGACACTATCTGTACGGAACAAAATGTGTGGTTTTCACAGACCACAAAAGTCTTCAGCATATCTTCAATCAGAAAGAACTCAACATGAGGCCACGACGTTGGGTTGAGCTCCTAAACGACTATGACTGAGAAATTCGCTACCATCCTGGTAAGGCGAATGTCGTAGCCGATGCATTGAGTCGTAAGGAACGTACTAAGCTTCATTGTGTTCGTGTTCAATCTGCTATTTAAGCTCAATCCGATATCCAAGCCCGCATTTCTCAGGCTCAACAATCTTGTGTTTCACAAGGTTTGATGGATAAGGAATTTCCCTATCACATAACCCCTGATCTAGAACTGAAGGACAGCGGATCGTATTACTTCATGGACCGTTTGTGGGTCCCAAGGCAAGATAATCTTCGCACTTTGCTTATGGATGAAGCCCATAAGTCTCGTTATTCTGTCCATCCTGGCTCAGATAAGATGTATAAGGATCTTCGTATTCAATATTGGTGGCCTGGTATGAAGAAAGACATTGCCTTATATGTATCAAAATGCCTTACTTGTCTTAAGGTTAAGGCTGAACATCAACATCCTTCTGGGTTGTTGGTGCAACCAGAGATCCCAGTTTGGAAATGGGAAAACATTACTATGGATCTCATTACCAAACTTCCACGCACAAAGAAAGGTCATGACGCCATCTGGGTAGTTGTTGATCGTCTTACTAAATCAGCGCATTTCTTGCCAATCTATGAGGATTTTCCTGCTGACAAACTTGCAATAATTTACGTGGATGAAATTGTAGCTCGACATGGTGTTCCTTTGAACATCATTTCTGACAGAGATGCTCGTTTCACTTCACATTTTTGGAGAACCATGCAATCTGCTATGGGGACCCAACTTAACCTGAGCACAGCTTATCATCCGCAAACGGATGGTCAATCTGAAAGAACAATCCAGACTCTGGAGGATATGCTTAGAGCTTGTGTGATCGACTTTGGTGGTAGTTGGGATTCACATCTCCCGTTAATTGAATTCTCCTACAACAACAATTATCACACCAGCATCAAAATGGCTCCTTTCGAGGCTCTCTATGGTCGAAAATGTCGTTCACCAGTCTGCTGGAATGAGATCGGCGAGGCTCAACTTACTGGACCTGCCCTCATTTTAGAGACAACTGACAAGATTAAGAAAGTTCGTGATAACCTTCAGACAGCTAGAAGCCGTCAAAAGAGTTACGCGGACCCAAGACGCAAACCCTTGGAATTTCAAGTCGGTGATCGAGTATTACTTAAGGTCTCACCTTGGAAAGGTGTGATCAGATTTGGAAAGAAAGGAAAACTTGCACCTAGATACGTTGGACCATTCAAGATCGTCGAAAGAATCGGTAAGGTAGCCTACAGACTTGAGTTACCTCCTGAACTTGGAAATGTTCATCCAACCTTTCACATCTCCAATCTCAAGAGGTGTTTAGCTGAAGAGAACCTCCACATACCACTTGACGAAATTCCTGTTGATAAAACATTGAAATTTGTTGAGAAGCCAGTGGAAATCATGGAACGAGAAGTCAAGTGGCTTAAACGCAAGCGCATTCCTTTGGTCAAAGTTCGCTGGGAAGCTAAACATGGACCCGAGTTTACTTGGGAACGCTAAGCTCAAATGAAGGAGAAATATCCGCATCTTTTTCCACGAGTTTCCTCTAAATAAATTTCGGGACGAAATTTCCACAAGTAGGGGAGACTGTAACATCTGTGCTTGTAATCATTGTGAACAGTTCTATAATCAATAAAACAATGTTATTTGATCCCAATGTTTGTTTGGTTGTGTTTTACATTTTTCATGTTTTGACTTTTATCCAATTTCAAACTCTATATCGCTTTCTGGAGAGTTATACGCAAACTGGTGCGTAACCATAATCAGTTTAATGCAAAAAATACTCCGAAACATCAACATATACTTAACATACCTTAAATAACCTTTACATAACTTAGAAATAAGTTTTGAAAGCTTTGGTATTTGCAAAAACCAGTTAATTCGCTTACAGGGACTAAACTTGACAAACTGTGAAAGTATGCCAATTTGAACAGTAACGAACATTCCGGAACATGACCATAAGTTATTTACACCTTAAATATCCTTTATAAAGCTTAGAAATAGGCTTTGAGGGGTTCGGTGTGCTAAAATAAACTTTTGGGTCATTCAGGGACTAAAAGTGTCAAAAAGTGCACAAGTTTGCACTTTCGCGCATAACTTACCTTCTGAAAACTTCCGGACATCCAAAAATTTATGTAAGCACTAAAATATTTTGTTTTAGTGTTTGGCATAAGAAAAATCCATTCGTCGCGTCATTTGGATCGTTTTTCGTGCTTGTGCGCATTCCGTCGTAATTAAGCGAACATCGCGATCGTACGACCAAACAAACTGACATCCGACATTTTTTTGAGCATGTTTCATGTCCACAATGTTTAGGCATGATATTAGGGCCTTAACGTTGGCTTAACGGGCCTTAAACGTGTCGGAAAAGGCTTTAAAACACAACAGGGACCAAAACTGTCATTTCTGAAAGTTGGTTTCTGACCAGTCAGGCCAGGCGGCCCGCGTAAGATTAGTGTGTCCTCTTACGCAGCCCACGTCAGTCTCCCAGATTAGATAAGATCAATTAATCAGCAGATTACAGCTGTTAAACTCCCAACCACACACCCACACTTGCCCTTTCAGTTCATGAGGGGCCATTTTTAGTGACCACAACATTCCAACAAGTGTACGCCTTAGATTCGATCACGGTTTCCAAGAAACGATCCTAACGGTTTGGGAAATCCTATAAATACCCACATCCCCCAACTTCAAAACCCACTAGAATCTGATTTGAGAAGCTCTAAGTTGAAACCTTTGTTTCATACCTGAGCTACTTGAATCAAGATTAGCATTCGGGGACCCTTCGTAAGTATTCCTTCGTTCTTTTATTGCTTTTCGAGTCCGAAAGTCAAACTTTGTTTGACTTTCTGCATTGACCAGTTTATGGTCAATGCGAAGTTCGTTTGAACTTCGCAACGTGATTGTAATCAAAATGGTTATAGTCCCTTGTGACTATGCCTACTGATTACCACGTTGTCTAAGGTCGTAAGGTTAAACAATCTGATAAATCGCTTATACCTTCGAACCCGACCCATTTGGTCGATCATTAGGATCCGACCAAATACATTAGGTGACCATAGTAGGTAGGGAATAACCTTCCGAGGTTATACCTTATGGTCACGACGTTTAAGTAGTTGTATGATAGGTAGTTTATATACCTTAGGTAAATTACCAAAATACCCCTTTGATGCCAAAATTCATTATAAACATATGTGACATAACTTTTGACATCTAAACTGATTTGGCGACAATATTAGGCATGTTAAGGCATATTCTACTTGTCATAGGACTAGTTAGGCGGTCCGAACGCGTTTCACGCGAACGACGCGTTAAAGTAGCATAAGCTACCTAAACGGGTCGTAATGGGTCGTAAGCATTTATGCTAAGTTTCATTTTAGTATGTAGGCTTTATTAAACCATATTACATCTACACTCATTTGGTTTACAAACCCTCATGCTACCTGATCCTCCGATTTAGGTCCGTTTATTAAAATAGTTACCTATATTAGGTGTCGTTTGATTCCGTGATCTCTAGCATTGCTTGGTGGTTATCTTAGGACTTCTGAGCAATCTCAAGTGAGTACATAGACCCCTCTTTTACTATTTTCCAACTATTTTGGGGTGAAACACATGTGCCTACTTGTTACTTTCATGCTTTCCATGTTTTCACATCATATGCTTATTATGTTCATTAGTACACTTATAGTACATGATTTCATTGTGTTTATGCGATGTATGTCCATTGTGTGCATACTTAGTACATCGTTTTACATTACATTTTATGCTATGTATGCCCATTGTGTGCGTACTTAGTACATTGTTTTACATTACATTTTATGCTATGTATGCCCATTGTGTGCGTACTTAGTACATTGTTTTACATTACATTTCATGCTATGTATGTCCATCGTGTGCATACTTAGTACATTACTTTACATTACATTTCACGCTATGTATGTTCAATTGATTACATATTTAGTGCATTGTTTTCACATGCTTACATTTCGGTATGACATTTCGTTTGTTTAAATAATACAATGTACATTCATTAACACCGATCATGCCGCTCGTTAGTAGGTAATGGTACCATAGGACTTGACAACTCCCATTTCTGAAATCCCGGGTTTGTTTGGATTGGAAGGAATGACCGAATTCGATAAACAATACAACAAGATAGACCTTTAATTTGTTTAAAGGTCTATCGCCACAGTCACAAGGCTTGGATGTATGCAATTTTTACAATACCGCATAGATGTTTATATCAGTATAGCATGTATTTTGTTCCACAAAACATAACTTTGATTTAAACCATGTTTTACTTCAATACCTTGTTTTTGTGCATTTTACATATGGTTTAGTTGATATATTTCACTTACCATACATGATATTGTTGGATACACATTACATGATTTACATTAGACATAAGCATTTTGACATTGATATACACAATTCATGGTTTACATTAAACACAGACATTTGATATGGTTTACACAATAACATTTTGACATTTGATTATACATAAACAATTTACATTGGTGGTTTGGTTTGAGTAAGTGATTTAAGTAACGAGGCGTGTGTAATATGATACAAGCATGGTGGATACGCCGCTGGTACTTCCTATATATAAGTGTTTGTATGGTATTACATATCGTAGCATTATTTGAATCATTCCAATTTAAGACACATGACATTTTATACAAATAACATACTTTTCACAAGACATTGTTTTACAAACAACTTATTTTATACAAACTCATTTTACATGGTTATTCATTTAACCTTACAATTATTTATACATATCATCTGATCTTATCGTTTTTCAAATGATTTACAAGACAGAGCAAATTATAAGGTTCATGACTAAACATTTTCTTAAACACAAGTCATGAATCCTATTTTTACAAAACCTATGTATCTCACAGGCATTTTTATGCTGACGTACCTATTTTCACATGTGTTTTCAGGAGCTGTTGCTTAGGACTATGATCGTGACACTAGGGCGGACCTGTGCCTTAGAGACATAAAACGGAGATAGACTTACTTTAAATATGTTATGAACTCTTTATTTACTGTTTAAGACAATGAAACTCTTATGTTGTTAAATAAAATACAACTTTGAATGCCATGGTTATGAAAAAATTAATTCTGTCACGATCACTCCCCAGCGTTTCCGCCGCGGTTGCATGTTATACGCGGTCGGGGTGTGACACGAACCGTATAGTGTTCCCGGTTATCAATCGCCGGAGCATGTGAGTGTTCATACGGAAAATTCGGATAACGGGGGCTATTATAATGATCGGGTTAATAATGACGAAGACTGGGGGTATGTGAATCAAGGCAATATCTACATTGCAAGAGGGTTTGAAGATGAGGAGTTTGGCTATCAAAACGCCAACTATGTGGGGAATGATGACTATGGGTATGGAAATAGAAGAAATGACGGTTACCAAAATAACCGCCAACCACGAAATAATTACCAAAGGAACCGGAATGATGGGTTTTACAACAACAACAATGCTAACCCTAACCGGATTCCTCGTTTCGTGGGAGGGGGTAATCAAATGGGTAACCAAGGTGGAAACCGAAGAGATGATCAAAGAGGTGATAGGGGAGGTGATAGAAGCGATAATCGAAGACCGGTCGATCAAGAAGTTAACGGTCTGCATCATCGTCAATAACCTCCAAGAGGAGTGAATGACCGTTTTCGACCGGTGGTTACCGATAATGACTCTCCAATAGTGTGTGAAAGGAGAATGTTCGATTGCAAACCCCACTACATCAATATACTTCCCCACTTCAACGGGAGGTCCAATGATGAACCGTACACTCATTTGGCAGAATTTTCATCTATATGTAACACAATCGGGGGGCATAATTTTGCATTAGAGGAAGTCAAGCTTCGACTATTCCAGTTTTCGCTAAAAGACAAAGCGAAACAATGGTTTCTTACACTTCCGGTAAATAGTATTTGGACATGGGGCGAGATGCAACAAGTCTTCCTTGATGAGTATTATTCGATGGCAAAGACTGACGATGCTAGAGATGAAATTCGGTCTTTTCGTCAACTTTCGAGTGAACCGTTACATGAGGCATTCACTCGATTCAAGGAATTGATCCGGAAGTGCCCACATCATCAAATTGAAAAATGGGAGTTGGTCAAATGCTTCGTAAGGGGTTTGGATGATGAGACATGGAACCGCCTTGAATCGACCAGCTATGGAACCTTGTTAAGCAATCACGAGGATGATGATTGGGAGTTCCTCGAGAGGATGAGCAAGAGGTCAAAGGTGAAAGAATAGGCCGACCGAGCCAAAAAGCACTCTACCTCAAGGTCTTGGCCCGATCGCGATGCGAGTTCTAAGGATCGGATTGAAACATTGGAGCGGGAGTTGAACCGCATGAAGAAAAAGGAAGTGGGTGCGGTGCAATACACCGTATGTGAAGAATGTGGAGACAACGGTCACCGAACCGAAAATTGCCAAGCCACCGTGGAGGTGAATCAAGTGTATGGGGACCGAAGGCAATATGACATGAACTCTAACACTTATCACCCTGGGTTGAGGAACCATCCTAACTTTAGGTATGGTAATTCCTCCAACCAAATGAACCCGAATTTCCAATCGGGAAGTCAAGGTGGGTATTCGCATCAAACTCGCCAAAGAGGTTACAACCAAGATGGTCACGGGTCGACGAATAATCAGGGAGGTGGTGGTGATTTGAATGCAAAGATGGATGTAATGCTTTCGATGATGCAAGAGTCCAAGAAAGAGAATGAAATTCGGGATAAATCGCATGAAGCATTAGCAAAACATGTGGGCCAACTTGCGAAGGAAATGGCTCAAATGAAGGGAAGCATGGGAAAGCTTCCAACTGACACTACGATGAACCCGAAGCATCAAGGTTCTAGCATAAACAACGTGAGGAATGCACACGTTAGCGCGGTAAGTATTCTTCCAAATGATGAAAATTGTAGTGTTGAAAGCATTCCACCACCACAATTCATTGATGGTGTAGTGGAAAATATAAGTGATGAGCCGGGAAGTGAAAATGAACAAGAAACGATTTCACAAAGTAAAATTGAAAACATAACTAAAAAATCTTTTTGTGAAAATTGTTTAAATCAACTTAACCCGATTAATGCATCAAAATTTGAAGAACGGTGCCTACCAAAGGACGAGAGGTGGGAAAATTTTAAACAAGCAAAAATTAATTTACCATTACTCGATGACATTAAATAGGTTTCGGCTCATGTGGAATGCTTAAAGGAGTTAAGCATCGAAAAACGGCACAACAAATTACCCGAACCGGTTGATTTGATATCTCATGTGAGTGTCGTTTTATCGAGCGCCCTTCCGCAAAAAGCTCACGATCCGGGAGATCCTCTTATTCCAATTCAAATTGGAACATTTAAAATTGAGAAGGCGCTCCTAGATCTTGGAGCTTGTGTGAGCATCTTGCTTGGGAGTTTGTATGACCAATATGATTTTGGTCCATTGAAAAAGTTTGATACTCCCATAGTATTGGCCGATCAGACTCCCACGCATCCAAGGGGGATGGTGGAGAATGTGATTATTAAAGTGGATGATTGCTACTATCCAGTTGACTTTTTGGTAGTAGACTATGTTGGGTGTGTTGAGGACACCCAACCGATAGTCATACTGGGTAGACCATTCCTGGCAACTGCTAATGCCATAATAAATTATGCCATGGGAACGGTAAGCATGAAGTTTGGGGACCGGGAATTAAATTTAAATGTTTTTCCAAAATTTACTAACCCACTCGGTGAGGATATGTGTTCCAAGAAGGACATGAATCCAAACAAAAAGGTATGTGCTATGGTTGGTAGGTTTGGAGAAACAAAGAAGAAGACGGTCAAGAAGAAGAAGGCGAAAAAGTCACCTCTAGAAAAGAAGAAGGAAGAGGAGGTGAGGAAGTTTGGACCGTTTGGCAGCAAATGGTATGAACCACCGGTGGGTGAGTTCGAGGAGTTTGTAGACGGCAAGCATGCCATTCGACCACCATGAGGTGGTAAGTTAATTGTTGTTGTATACATTTTATAGTTAGTTTTAGTTAGTTTTAGTTTTTCTCCATAGTTTTGTTGTTGTTGTTGTTGTTGTTGTTGTATAATTTGTTATTTCATTTTAGTAGATAAATGAACGTTGTGGGTGTGTTCCCTATATAACCCTCACGAGACCTACTCGTCCTCCCGAGCTATGGGGAGGTTTAAAGGGCTTGCGTGCATATGCTAAATGCCGCCGTGATTCCTACGAAAGTGAGTTAGGACTGTTATTGTTGTAAATTAGTTTTCCACGTAAATCAAGGTAATTTAACGCATGATTTGGTAACACTTTTATAAAAATGGTAGAACTAACCACCTAACAAATTTCAATGGTTGTGAGAAGCATGCTTCTACACAAGGGTTAGAATTTGTAGGTGCATGATGTTCGAGAGACATCCGTTTTTATGAAGAGAAGAAGAAGATATGGGCATCAGGCGACAAAAATCAGGTGCATGCGTTTCCTTTTTACCTAGATTCTTAGTTTAGTAATAAGTGGGTTGTATTTTGTATTTTATTTTTCCGGGGTGAATTTTTGGGAAGGGTAGTCGTGTCACATCCCTTGTGCGTTCTAAAACTCTAGTTCTTACACATTGAGGACAATGTTTAACTCAAGTGTGGGGATGGGGGAGTAGTAAAAGTTTTCGATTTTGACCCATTCATTTAAATACTACACATTGAGGACAATGTTTACCTCAAGTGTGGGGATGGGGGAAAATTTCAAAAATTTTTCAAAATTTCTTGTTTCAAAAGCGATCTTAAAAGCACAAGTAACTAAGTCAATGAGGGATTGCACAACCCATTTGGTCTTTTGTCATGCTCAAGTTGAAATTAATAGCATGACGGGTATTTAGCGGGTGGTTATTTGGGAATAATTCGCCTAAGGAACTAGCATTTTATGCATATCACATATCATACCCTTATACGTGAGGTTTTGAGCCACTTTTATATCATAGATTTACATATACATGTTTCTTTGTTTGAGTGGACCATTAGTCGCGTATTGTAGAACTTGCAACTTTTGATACGTTCGAGACCATAGACCGAATACAAGCACGAGAATGATTAAGGCATTAGGTAAACCTTTTCCTTTTACACCATTTTTTATATCCTTACCCAAAAGTTATCCCTTAGTAGCCAACTTTGAGCCTAATCCCATCGTATGACCACCCTTTAGCCAATAACCTTAAAATCTTTTTCTTTTAAACCCGTGTGATGGAAATTCGATTATAGTAGTCAAGTTTGTATAGTTGTTTGTTATTTGCATAAAAAAAGAGAAAATTCAGAAAATGTCAGGAAAAAGACGAGAAAAGCATTGAGAAAAACACAAAAAGATGTGCTAGTAGTTTGTTGAATAAAAGGCGAAAGTTGTTGCCTCATAGTTGATGTTTATATTTAGTGTTGTTTAGTTTAGTGGTTTGTAATAAAAATCGAATTTTTCATCACCTTAGCCACTTTAAAATATCCTATTTCCTACCCTTAGCCTAGCCCCGTTACAACCCTTACAAAGACCTTATGACTTGTGCTTAGTATTCGTGATCGGTGGTGGAGAATGATTGAGTTGCAAGCCTATGCGAGTACGTGTTCTAATCGGTGTTGAGTGATTAATTGTTGAAGTGCTAATACATTATACATATTAGCCAATTTTTAAACCGAGTTGAGAGAACATTGTGAGGGATATGTATGACTTGTTAGTTTTACGGGCGGGTTAATCTTGGATAACCATTATTATATGTGATTATTCACTTGACCAGTATATATGTGAAAATTGTAAAAGATTTGAACTTTTATATGACAATAGACCTTAACCTTTGTCTCGGGAATGGGAAGTGTATTTGTTGTTCGACCCACGTGAAAGTGAAAAAAAGATTTGCATGAGGGCAAGCAAAAGACAAGTGTGGGGATGTGATACGTGGTTAAAAACTGGTGTTCGTAATCGTGTAACTTTATGTTTTTACATGAGTTTTAATCTTGAATAGCCTACTTTTAATTAGATTTGTGTTTTTGCAGGTTTAATGAAGTTTAAGAAGTATTTCGGGGGCTTTACGTGTCACCGGGTCGAAAACCAGAGCACCGGGACGCGTTACGGATCAACCGGGAGTGCGAGGAGTGAAAAATGAGAAGTTGGTACTCAAGAGGCCGTCGCCGACGGGCTAGAGGCTATCCCGGACGGGCTCTAGATAACCCCGTCGGCCAAAAACTCCCGTAACCAGCAACATAGGCCGTCAGATGAAAAGCTGTTTTTTAGAGGGCGTCGGCGACGGGTGTAACCCCGTCGGCGACAGGCTGTATTTTGGCCAATCGCGAATCTTCAATTTTTAGGTGCCGGAAACGTTTTCTATTGGTCTTTGGCTATTGAATTCGGGAGTTACAACTTGTGGGAGTTTGAATCTTGTATCTTGGAGCCACTAACCACCTACCATTCATCACCATTCCATCTATCATCATACACACAATCTGAATCATCAAGAATCGAAGATCATCATCCAAAACCAATTCATCCTAAACCCTAATCCTTCTTACATCATTCCATTACTATCATCTATCACCAAAACCCTCAACATCCACCAATTCTCCATTGTTCAAGCTTCGAGATGACTTCATTCACATACCAAGCATCCGGTGTTCAAGCTTCTTCAACCATGAGTGGCTAATCACCTTGGTTTCACCCCGGTGTAGGTAGTTGTAAAATTTAGGGTTTTGAATTGTTCTTGTTTCAACTTTGTGACAAATTGTGTTTGATTTTTGAAACCATTGACAATAGTTTACATTTGTTTCGTATTCGTAAATTGTCGAACGATGTTAAAAGTTATGACTTTACGAAATGGTTATGTGTAGTTATGCATTGTCGTGGTTAGGTTTTACTTGTGTTGGTTACAAAGTGCATTCTTGTCCGTTTTTCGAAATGTTGATAGTTATTGGCACCTAAGTCACGGTACACTAAATCCGATAATCGTATGCAATTGAGTTGAATCTAAAAACTTGTAGAAACCCTTGGTTGGCAATTACCGAAACCGGGTGTGAACCCTTTTTCTTAATATTGTTTAGTAATCAATTTTCTTGCAATCGTTAATCATTAGTTGTTAATTAATTAAACCAAATTATTTAGTTAAATTCACATCTTTCAATTAAACAAAAAGACAAAAATATCTGGCAAGCTTCATAAATTGTGACAATTGTTTTAATTCAATCAAATCCACACACAAACCACATACTCTCCGTGGTTCGACCCCTTGCTACCACTAACTATCTATTAAGGGTAATTTGGGCTTATAAGTATTATCTTTGACCGGAGCGCGACACTCCGATCACAAGCACAAGCTGCAATTGTGGGGACTTTACTCATTATTTAAACCAGTGTCCAAGGCTGGCCTACGCAAATCAGAATCAGGCTCAGGCTCGAGGTCGAGTCTTCAACATGAATGCTAATGAGGTGCGAGCAGTAAACGAGGTGGTGAAGGGTACGTTCTTTGTTAACAATCAGTCTGCTTCTGTTCTTTTTTATTCGGGTGTCGATAAGAGTTTTGTGTCATTGTCTTTTGAGCCATTGCTTCGCATGTCTATAACAAAACTAGGAAAGCCCTTAACAGTAGAGGTAGCTAGTGGTGAACCCGTTGTTCTTGATTCTGTTCTTCATAACTGCTAGTTGAACCTTAACAACCATCTTTTTCCTATCGACCTCACACCGATGCAACTTGGGAGTTTCGACGTTATAGTGGGTATGGATTGGTTAGCCAAACATCACGCAGAGGTAGTTTGTTTCGAGAAGATTGTTCGTGTTCCGCTTTCGACAGGTGAGATCCTACAGGTTCGTGGTGAGAAACCTGCTAGTAGCCTCAAACTCATGTCTGGTACTCAGGCTCGGAAGTATCTGCGAAAGAACTATGTGTCCTTCTTGGCACATGTTGTAGCAGATAAAGGCAAAGGTAAGTCTATTCAAGATATCCCTATTGTTCGGGATTATCCTGAAGTGTTTCCTGAAGAATTACTGGGTTTTCCCCCAGCACGCCAAGTCGAGTTCCGTATTGGTCTCGTACCTGGTGCAAATCCCATTGCCAGATCTCCATATCGTCTTGCACCGTCTGAGATGCAAGAGTTGTCTAAGCAGCTTCAGGAGCTTTCTAACAAAGGTTTTATCCGTCCTAGATTTTCACCTTGGGGTGCTCCCGTTCTTTTTGTCAAGAAGAAGGATGGATCTTTCAGGATGTGCATCGATTATCGTGAGCTTAACAAGCTTAACATCAAGAATCGATATCCCCTACCTCGCATTGATGATCTTTTTGATCAGTTACAGGGTGCTAGTTGTTTTTCAAAGATTGATCTGCGTTCTGGGTATCATCAGCTTCGTGTGCATGAAGAAGATATTCCCAAGACAGCTTTCCGCACTCGTTATGGGAATTATGAGTTCACAGTTATGCCATTCGGTTTGACTAATGCTCCTGCTGTTTTCACGGACTTGATGTGTGACACCTGTGCCTCCACGACCATCAAACAGATTCCAAATCAATGAAATATTGTATTTTTGGGATTTGTATAAATATATGTATCTTTGCACATATCAATTCTTGTTCGATTTCGAGCTTTAAATCGCTTTCTAGAAGGTTATACGCGAACTGATGCGTAAATATAGCCAGTTTAATGCAAAAAACACTCCGGAACAGTGACATAGCCTTAACATACCTTAAATAACCTTTACATAACTTAGAAATAAGTTTTGGAGGGTTTGGTATGCCGAAATCAAGTTTATTCGCTTACAGGGACTAATTTCGACAAACTGCGAAAGTATGCCGATTCGTACTGTAACGAATATTCCGGAATATGATCATAAGTTAAACATGCCCTAAATATCCTTTACATAGCTTAGAAATAGGCTTTGAGGTGTTTGGTGCGCAAAAATAAACTTTCTTGATCAATAGGGACTAAAAGCGTCAAAAAGTGCATAAGTTTGCATTTTCGCGCATATCTTACGTTCTGAATATATCCGGACATCCAAAAATTTATGTAATCATTAAAATATTTTATTTTAGTGATTGGCATGATAAAATTCCATTCGTCGCGGAATTTGGATCGTTTTTTGCGTCCGTTCGTGTTTCGTCGTAATTAACCGAACAACGTAATCGTACGACCAAATGAACCAACATCCGACATATTTTTGAGCATGTTTTGATGTCCCTTATGCTTAGGCATCATTGTAGAGCCTTGAAAATGGCTTAACGGGGCTTAAACGTGTCAAAAATGCATCGAAATCAGGTTTTGGACAATGCAGGGACTGTTTTTGACAAATCTGCCAAACTTATCTCAGGAGGGGCGCGTAAGCCAGGTGCTCTCCCTTACGCGGCCAGTGTAAACATGCCAGAACAGCAAAAACTAATTTCCAGCCATTTCCAGCTGTTACCTGGGTTTGTACATGGTTTTAATCATCCTATGTGCTTGTTTTGGGCGCCCAAGGTATTCCAAATCAGTGGGTATGATGTGTACAGTCCAGATTGAGGCTCGTTTATCAAGAAACGATCTTAACGGTGGCCCGAAAACTATAAATACCCCACCCCATTTCATTTCACACCCACATTTGATTATGATTTCTCTAAGTTGGAGACTCAAAACCTTCATACCTGAGAAATCTTGGATCAAATCTCCATCGCTTGGACCTCTTGTAAGCTTCTTTCGTTCTTTTATGCGTTTTTAAGCGTGAAAGTCAAACAGTGTTTGACTTTCTGCTTTGACCAGTCAATGGTCAACATGAAGTTCGTTTGAACTTCGCAACGTGAGCGTAATCACGATGGTCATAGTCCTTTGTGACTATACCTACTGATTACCACGTTATTTAGGCGTAGTGACGAGTCGTAGTTTTGGTCAAAATGCGTATTCTTGCGTATTTTGCAACCAAACTACTCTTGGGTATCAGGACCCTTTGTCTTGATATCAAACTTGTTTTCAAACTTCGTTAAACATGTTTTAACTCGTAACTTTTAGATTAGTGCTTATATAGGGTCGTAAGATAAGCGGTCTAAACAACCGCTTAGACTTTCGAACCCGACCCGATTGGTCGATCATTTGGATCTGACCAAACACATTTTGTGACCATAGTTATATAGGGAATAATCTTCCGAGGTTATACCTTATGGTCACTTCGTTTAAGTAGTTGTATGATACGTAGTTTATATGCCTTAGGAAAATTACCAAAATACCCTTTTTACGCATAAATTCATTTTAAGCATATGTAACCTAAATTTTGACATCTAAACTGATTAGGAAACATTATTAGACATGTTAAGGCATATATTACTTGTCATACGACTAGTTAGGTGGTCAGAACGCGTTTTACACGAACGACGCGTTAAAGTAGCGTAAGCTACCTAAACGAGTCATAACGGGTCGTAAGCACTTAGGATAGGTTTCCTTTTAGAATGTAGGCATTGTTAAACCATATTACATGAGTTCCTATACTCATTTGGTTTATGAAACCTCATTCTATCCGATCTCCTGATTTAGGTCTGGTTATTAACGTAGTTACCTATGTTAGGTGCCGTTTGATTCCGTGATCCCTCTAGCTTTGCTTGGTTGTTGTTCAAAGACTTCTAAGCACCCACAAGTGAGTACATAGTCCCCTCTTTTACTATTTTTCAAAAGTTTTGGGGTGAAATACATGTGCCTACTTGTTACTTTCGTGCTTTCCATGTTTTCATATCATATGCTTGTTATGTTCATTAGTACACTTATAGTACATGATTTCATTATGTTTCACGCTATGTATGTCCATTTAGTGCATACTTAGTGCATTGTTTTACATTACATTTCACGCTATGTATGTCCATTTAGTGCCTAGTTAGTGCATTGTTTTTCATTACATTTCACGCTATGTATGTCCATTTAGTGCATACTTAGTGCATTATTTTACATTACATTTCATGCTATGTATGTTCATTTGTTGCATACTTAGTATATTATTTTCATAGAACATGCTTACATTTTGATATGACATTTGGTTTGTTTAAATAGGACAAAAATACATTCATTAACATTTATCACGCCGTTCGTTAGTAGGTAGTGGTACCATAGGAATTGACAACTCCCGTTCCTGAAATCCTAGGTTTGTTTGGATGGAAGGAATGACCGAATTCGATACACATAATTCAGATAAACCTTTAATTTATTTAAGGGTTTGTCACCACAGTCTCAAGGCTTGAATGTATGAATTAAAACAATACCGCATAGATGTTTGTATCAGTAAGGCATGCATTTGTTTTACAAAACATGACTTTTGATTTATTCAATTGCATTGTTTTGTGCATTTTACATATGGTTTAAGTAGTCACTTTTTACTTGCCGTACATGACATTTGTTTACACATTGCATGTAACACCTCGAAAACGGGTTTGGTAATCAAACCACGTTAATAATAATGAATGGGTAAAATACCGTTAGTGGTAAAATTAACCCGGTGAATATAAGGACTTAAATAAATAATCTAATATTAATTAAAAAGAAGGATAAATACTTTGAGAAAACAAAGTATATAAAAGGCCCGAGTTAACGGGACCTAAAATAAAATGGGTTATGGCTTCCCGAACCCATTAAGTTAACTAGGTAGAACTAACCTACTTAGTAATGGGTAATGAAATGCTAAACCATGGGTTCTAGTTTCATTTGTAAATTCTTGAAACTATAGGTACTAATGTCGTCAAGTAGGAAACTAATTTTATTAAAACAAATAATTAAAACACAACACCCACATAGAATGTGTGTGTGTGTGTGTGCGTGGGGAACGACCAGAGCAGGAAGAAAAGGGGTAAAACCCTAAAATCCACAAAATCTTCCAATTGAAGGTGCAATTGAAGACCAAACTCGGATTTGAATACATATAAACGATCACCGAGCTAAGGGGATCGTAAGGTATGTTGAAATTTATAGTTTGGTGATATTTTGAGTTTGTGATAATCATGCATGAATGAAATTTTAGTGAGAATGATTGAATGTTATAGTGAAATTGACACTAGTATAAGTCTAGGAATGAACCCTAGATGTGAAATTGGTAATTAAGTGTCATGAACAAGTGATTGAAGGACTAACTTTGTAAGTGGTAAATGGGTTTTATGAAAATATGATGAACACTTGAGTTAGAGTGGTAAAATTGTGAAACTTGATGTTTAAATGCAAGTAATAGATGTTGTTTGTGTATACTAGACATCAAGGCTTGATTATGATACGAAAATATGGTTAGAGTTTTATCATGAACTTGAACAATGAATGCATAAAAATCTTGCCTACAAGATGTTCGATAAAATGTCTAAATGAGTGGTTGAACTAGTTAAGTTATTGGAATTATAATGAACCGGGTTAAAATATTTGTTAGACGGTAGCTTAAAAGAACGCCTACCGGGTGATTAGAGAAAATGCTTAAACTAGTTGATAAACTTGAGTGTGCATTTTATATACTAATGGGCATTTGACTTTTTAAAAGTCAAACCGACCTACAATATGATGAATACTAATTTTTATACGAAAAACGTAAGGTGGTAATAGTCATGATTGATAATGACTAATTTAACCACCTTGTGAATATTGAATGATAGTTTGGCGCTTAACAAGCTAGGTGGAAGCCTGGGGAGAAAGCAGGTTAAACGAAACAAGAAAGAAGGAAAAGGCGTAACTTGGATGTAAGGTAAGTGCAACTTACACCTTTTTGTAGAATACTTAATTATTCTATAAGTAATAAACTTAATAAGGGTAACATTGGAAACATGGATTCCGACGCGATTGATACGAGTCGGAACATATACAAAATTGATAAAAATCATGATGAATGGTAAACATGGTAGATGGTAATATAGCCGTGAAATGATAAACATACAATGAATCTTGAGATGTTACCGTAAGGGGTAACTAATAATAAGGATAGGGATAAAATGGTAATTTAGTCCCGTGTCAACAAACATAAGTTAAAGTTACTAGACACCCTACGGCGTAAGCCGAAATGGGTTAAATAATGAAATGGAATATATATATATATATATATATATATATATATATACCATTCTAATTACAAATGTAAATTGTTTGGTCGTTTAGATCAAACGGGTCAAGCGGTGATTTTTAGCGCCAATTGACAAATGACGACTAATAAGTACTTATCAAGTCTTGTGCTTACATGATAATAATGGTTTATGGATTAAAAATGTTACAAATTAGCAATATTATAGAGACAAGGTATCGAAATGGGTCAATAGGTTGACCCGAGCCAGGTACGTATAAATATGATTATAGTTAACGTACAATTTGGTTAAACCAAAACGCCCTTGCTTAATAAACTGGGTAAACTACCTTCAAAGGTTGTTTAGATTTAAGCGTTATGATCAATTAGATTCTTAGGATCAGTGTATAAAGGAATGATACGGAACTTTAGTGTTTAATGAATTGGAATGAGTATTTTCTGTAAAATGACAACCGAGGGGTAAAACTTGGAATAAACAAGTTATTAAACTAAATCCACTACGATTATAATGTGGTGGATGATAAGTCGATACTTAAAAGTGGGGATAGGATGTAAGCCAAGGAAAAACATAATTTAAGCTTGAAAGTGTTAAGATGCCCTTAATGGGTTAAAACGAGTAGTTATGCAAAACGGGTTAAAATACATAAGAAACCCGTAACTTGAATCTTGAATAATAGTAAACGAATATAATGGGGTGTCCATGATATTTTAAAAAGGTAACAACATTTTGTTTGATAAAATCACGAACCGGTCAAAAGGATTTATATTTGAATTTCAAGCCGAGAGTTTGAAATCTAAATTTTTTTAAATTCAGATGTCGGATTCTTACTCCATGAGATGGAGAATTAAATTACGAACGCTTAGGAAAAAGAATCATGTAAAACGGATCAATAACGAATGAGTTATGTCCGTTTTCGTGAAACTTGGGTTGGCTGAGAATTTTGCAGCAGCAATTAAGCAACCTGCTTTCAAAAAAGGGGCTAGGTGTAGCGTCTAGCCACCATGATTCCGAAAATTGTTTAATTTTTGTTTGTTTGACCCATATAGCTTGTTTAAACTTGTTATTTAACTATCAAAACTAACTTTTAAGTTGGTTTTGATCATAGGTGATAGCCAAGAGTGCCCGGATGAAGATCAAGCTCGAAGAAGAACCAAACACGATAAAGTTAAAGCTTCCGCACGGCGTTTCGTCCTAACTCTTAAACGACAAACTCAAATTCATTACGATGTATATAAATCTTCATTTGTAAAAGTTTCAAATTAACCGTATTTTTCAAAGTACATGTAATCAAAATTACTTGTTTATTTTCGTAAACTATACGAAAACCTTAAAATAATAACAAGGGTGTTACAAGTTGGTAATCAGAGCTCACGATTAAAAGAATAAAGTGTTCGGTTCGAGGCTTGATCACAAATCCGGTAAGTAGATGTATATCAATGGTTTAGTATGATTAAAGTGTTAAGAACAACACATACGGTTATCGTGTAATACACGTTACACCAATAAAAATCGATATAGAGTAGATATAGTCAACGAAATTACACGCATTGATGCGTATAGTAGAAAAAGCCTTGTATTATAATACGGGCATCCATTAATGTCGAAATTACTAACTATTGTAAATGTTTTAGTTGAAGGACACTCGCATCTGAAGATGACGGGAGTTAGACGAATTACGGATATGACGGTGGAACGGTCCGATGTATGACAAGCAGAGCATACTCATCTAGGATCTAAATCGCGTAGTGATCGCGAACAAGGTTAACAGCAAAAGAAGCCCGTTAGGGCAAGCATTACCATGTGCACATTTTAAATTTAATTTCACAAATAGCAATATGCAACAATCATGTATAGAATGATTGTTGCACATGTAAATTAAAAGCTTGGAAAACCTGAGTAGAATACCTATCCATAATATTATTTCCAAGAAAACTAAGTAGAGGCGTTACTTACATGCGGTGTAATGTGAAAATTATAAAAGGTCATGTATACCAGGTATTAATCGCTTACTCTGGCCAAGTAAGTGGTGAGCACGTGGTACCATGAACTTTTTATGGTGGACATACTTACATCCGATGTAGTAAGGGCAGGGTAAATGGGACAAATTAAAAGTACCCAAATGAATCAAATGAGCAAAATACTCGAGAATAATGTAAACGCTAGCCGGGTGACGGAAGCGTATTACATTAGAATAATGAGCCCGAGAGAAGGGACGAAAGAGCCATGGTTGACAAAATGGGCAAGTAAAACCAAAGTATAGATGATCCGCCGAGTCATAAAAAAACGAAGGTATTGCCCACACGAAAAAGATAATCAAAGTTGTTAACTTTGGTCGTAGTAAAGAAAGGATGACGATGATAATCGTCACTCAGAATCTATAAGGCCGTCAAGGATGGTCATAAAGAGAATAAAAAAAATGGTTGAATAAAAGCGATGGATTTCGTTAAGACGACCAAATAAATTGAAGCGAAGTCTTAATGCATACCGGAAGGGTTGGAATGATAACGACTTCGGTAAAATACTCGGTTAATGGGTAAGGATTTAAACACATGCATAGACCGAGAAATGGGAACGCGAATGAAAGTCAAAAGACTTGGGTTTCGAGTCATGACTAAAAGACGATAAGATGCTGAAAATAGAAATTTTGATAAATTACGTTCAACTATTTTAAAGTGGAACGGGCCAAATAAAGAATGAAGTTTGACGTTCATAAGTGGTGAAATTTCACACGAACAAGTCAAACAAATTAAATAAAGAACAACGCTTGCTAGTGTAAGTAAGCGTGAACCGGAAAAATAAAAGCGCGTAATACTAATAAACCTATGCAAGGGGTTATGGGCGATAAAAACCATAAGGTAAAAGAATCCGGGTAGTGGGTTGCAAAAACATGTAGGTGAGAACCAAATAATGGCAAGCATAGAATAAACTGACGTATGAATGACGTAAGAAGTCGTAAAGTCAGAAAATTAGTCCAAAAGTAAACAAATGAAGCCTTAGACTATGGTCAAAGTCAACTAAAGTTCAAAAGCGAAAATAAACGATTCCAAACATAACAAGAGATGCTTTGAAGCTATAAATGTATATATACATTTGAATATAGACACAAATAAAAGATGAATCTGCGGGATCATCGTAACCTTCAGGAATGCGAGCAGTGTTAAGGTCTACGGGACCAGAATGACCCTCGGGTCACGAATAAAAAGGGAAATGAACCTTAGGGTCCCCGTTAAAAGGGGTGAAGATCTAAGGAAATAGCCTATGAGGCTAAGTGAAAGAACCTACGGGTCAATAGAGGAAAGCAAGGGAACTTGCTACGATTCCTTGCGTAAAACGAGAACGGAAAAGAATAAATTATGGGTTGTCAATTTCCTTGGTATAAGTAATTGACTTAGTTAAAAGGAAAAAAACGTTAAACTAAAATTCAGTTTTAGTAAGAAACAACGTTTTAACAAATATGAATATTATGAGACGAACTCAGAAATGGTTAATATTAAAGGATATAGGTTTTAACACCAATAGGTGTAAAATGATACATTCGAAAGAAAGATTTTCGACAATGAAAAGTCGACATAAACTTAAACAAGATGTGATGGGATTACGGTCACTAAAAGTGACGTAGAATGTAACCATGTTGTAATGTGAGTTACGAGACAAGAAATCAGAAACACACAAAAGGCCAGGATGGCAATATGAGGTACCTGAGTGACGGGGTATAAAGTGACGGCGATAAAAACCATTCAGAGTCAAAATAGTGTTACGACTTATGCCAGGCGCTGGTCAATATAAAAACTTGCTAGAAGTAAACGTGTTGAATAATAAATACGACCGAGTAATCAGATGACAACTCGGTCAAATAAGTGACTAGAATAAGAAACACAAGCTGAAAGTAATGGCCTAAGAGGCTTTACATGTGAAAGGCGCATACGCCTTAAAACCAAAAAAACATTACCATACTTTTTGGTAAGATTATTATGTGCGAATAGTGCTGAAGTGATCACTGAAACTAAGGTTCAGATGATCTAAACTTATAAAGTTCGTGAGAAAGGTTTCGGGGATGAAACCTCGTTAAGGGTGGTAGACTTGTAACACCCCGAAAACGGGTTTGGTAATCAAACCACGTTAATAATAATGAATGGGTAATATACCGTTAGTGGTAAAATTAACCCGGTGAATATAAGGACTTAAATAAATAATCTAATATTAATTAAAAAGAAGGATAAATACTTTGAGAAAACAAAGTATATAAAAGGCCCGAGTTAACGGGACCTAAAATAAAACGGGTTATGGCTTCCCGAACCCATTAAGTTAACTCGGTAGAACTAAACTACTTAGTAATGGGTAATGAAATGATAAACCATGGGTTCTAGTTTCATTTGTAAATTCTTGAAACTATAGGTACTAACGTCGTCAAGTAGGAAACTAATTTTATTAAAACAAATAATTAAAACACAACACACACATAGAATGTGTGTGTGTGTGTGTGTGTGCGTGGGGAACGACCAGAGCAGGAAGAAAAGGGGTAAAACCCTAAACTCCACAAAATCTTCCAATTGAAGACCAAACTCGGCTTTGAATACATATAAACGATCACCGAGCTAAGGGGTGTGACATATGTGCTTGTGTAATCATTTTACAAACTCTGAACAATTCAATATTAATAAAACAATGTATTTTGATCCCAATGTTTGTTATTTATGTTTGGCATTTGGTGCGTTTTGGTTTTTTATTGATTTTAAACTCTATATCGCTTTCTGGAAAAGTTATACGCAAACTGATGCGTAAATATAATCAGTTTAAACACAACAAACACTCTGAAACAGCAACATAAGCTTAACATACCTTAAATATCCTTTACATAACTTAGAAATAAGTTTTAAAGGGTTTGGTATGGCAAAAACAAGTTTATTCGCTCACAGGGACTATCTGCGTCAACTTGCAAAAGTCTGCCATTTCATAAGGCAATGAACAGTCTGGAACTTGATCATAAGCTAAACATACCATAAATAACCTAAAAATAGCTTAGAATTAAGCTTTGAATGGTTTGGTGTGCGAAAACATGCTTATTTGATCTTACAGGGACTAAAAGTGTCAAAAACGGCGTAAGTTTGCATTTTCGCGCATATCTTGCGTTCTGACCACATCTGGACATCCAAAAATTTTTGTACACACTAAAATATTTTTATTTTAGTGATCGGCATGCAAAAATACCATTCGTCGCGTAATTTGGATCGTTTTCGCGTCCGTTTGAGTTTCGTCGTAATTTGACGAATAACGTGACCGTACGACCAAACGAACCGACATCCGAGATATGTCCAAGCATATTTCAGGTCCCCTACATTTTGACGACCTTGTAGAGCCTTGAAAATGGCTTAACGGAGGTTAAAAACGTCGAAAACAAGTTTAAAAACGTGCAGGGACCATTTCTGCCAAATTTGAAACTGCTGCCCTACACCCTGGCGTCGCGCGACGGCCATGTGACCTTGTGGTCGTGCCACATGAGCATCAAATCTGGGCATAAACATTTTTTCAGCAGCAGATTGATAATTCAGGGGCCAATCTTGCAATTTCTTTGTGTGGTAGCCAAGTTAACACCTCTCCAAGCAAAGGATAGCTGTCATTTACACATGTATGGCTAGGATTTCTTGCTTGGTGGCCACACAAACCGCTTGGAATGATCCTAGAGCCTCACCACAACTATAAATACCCTCCTACTTCTTCCATGTTCTTTGCTCATTTCAATTTGGGAACTCTAAGTGGAGGAACACCTGCAAAGGGACCACCTACCTGAGTTCTAAGATCATCCTTCTAGCCCTTGAACACCAAGTATGTGTTCTTTCATGGCTTTAGTATTGATTTTCAGCTTTGTAGAGCTGAAAGTCAAACTGTTTGACCAACAGTTTGACTTTCAGTTTTGACCATCAATTGGTCAAGTCAAAGTTCAATTGAACTTTGCAACGTGATTGTAATCACGATGGTTATAATCCTTAGCGATTATACCTACTGATTACCACGTTAACTAGGTGTAAGTGACGAGTCAAAGTTTTGGTCAAAATGCGTTTTAGCACGCATTTTGCAACGGAACTACTTTTAGGTGTCAAAACACTTTTTTTATACCAAATCAGTTTTCTAAGTTAGTTAAACATGTTTTGACATGTTTAACTCATCACTATTAGTTTAGTGCTTGTTCAGGGTCGTAAGATAAGCGGTCTAAACAACCGCTTAGACTTTCGAACCCGACCCGTTTGGTCGATCATTAGGATCCGACCAAGCATGTTTTGTGATCATAGTTACATAGGGAATAACCTCTGAGGTTATACCTTATGATCACCTAGGATTGGTTAGTTATTTGTTAGTTAGCTTATATGCCCATAGAAAATGACCAAAATGCCCTTTTGAAGCATAAATCCGTATTTCGCATATGTGAACATATTTTTGACATATAATCTGATTTAGTAACATGTTTAGGGATAATTGGGCATGTAAGACTTGACATAGCATATAGTTAACCATCCGACCATAGTTTTACGCTAATGACGCATTATAGTAGCTTATACTACCATAATGGGTCGAAACGGGTCAAGAGCTCTATTAAATCATACCATATGAGTTTAAATACTCATTTGATTTATAGAACACCATTCTATCCTATCTCCCGATTTAGGATCTGATTAATAACATAGTTACCTATATTAGGTGCCGGGTGATTCGTGATCCTTGAAGCCTTATTTGGTCTTATTCTCAAGACTATTAGGCAATCCCAAGTGAGTACATAGTTCCCCTCCTTTACCGCTTTCAAATAATTTGGGGTGATACACATGTACATACGTGTTACTTTCGTGCTTTTCATGCTTTTATGACATAAACATGCTAGTTTCACCTAGTACATATCTAGTACATGCTTTCAATTATGTTTTGCTATGTATGTTAAGCATGCTAGCACATTGATTTATTACATATTTGTTGCATATGTTTACTTAGCATATGGACACATTGATTTCATGAACATTTCTACTATGTATGTTTACTTAGCATACTTAGTACATGGTTTTCACATGCTACATTGGTTATGACATTTGGTATGTTTAATCAGGACAATAATTCATTCATTAACATTAGCTACGCCGCTCGGTAGTTTGTAATGGTACCACAGGACTTGACAACTCCCGTTTCTGACTTCCTAGGTTTGTTTGGAAGTTGGGAATGACAAAATCCGATATACATAACTTAGATAAACCTTTAATTTGTTTAAGGGTTTGTCGCCATAGTCGCAAGGCTTGAATGTATGCGATTAACATTACTGCATAAATGTTTGTAATCATAAAGCATTTTTTTCTGCAAAACATAACATTGGATTTAAACTTAGGTTTATTCAAAAACTTTGTTTTGTACATTTTCCTATGGGGTTGAGTAATTGCTAGTTATTCACCATACATGACATTTATTTTCACATTGACATTATCACATAGTTTTGAGTAGATACTTTCTACTTGCTATGCATTACTTTTGGTTATACATGATACATTTCACACATGACATTGAACATGGTTTACACATAAACATTTTGACATTGAACAAGACATTTTGGTTGGTTATTGATAAGTGACTTATGTAACGGGGCTATGTGTTATATGATAAAAGCATGGTGGATACGCCGCTGGTACTTCCTATATATAAGTACTTTTATTGTATTATACATTGTTGCGTTATCTAAACCACATGACAAAGTCATGAAACATTTTATACAAAGACATGACATTGTTTTACAAATTACATATTTTATACAAATTCACTTACACTTGGTTATTCATTTAACCATGCATTATCCTTTTATTATCATTTGATTTTCACATCAATTTTCATATGATTTCTTAAAAGAAAACATTTTACAAGGTTCATGACTACATTTTTGTTAAACACTTCTTTTAACTACAAGTCATGAATCCTGCATAAACAAAACCTATGTATCTCACAGGCATTTTTATGCTGACGTACCTATTTTTACATGTGTTTCAGGTGCTAATGCATGATGATGTGTGTGCTTCAATTAGGCGGACTTGGGCCTTAGTGACTTAAAAGACAATTAATTATGTTGTATTTTGGTTTGAACTCAAAGACAATGTAACTTTAATCTTAATAATACAAAACATTAATTTCCATGGTTGTTGAAACAATGATTATGTCGCATCACTCCCCGACGTTTCCGTCGTGGTTTGTTGTTTTACGCGGTCGGGGTATGACAGAAGAGTTGGTATCAGAGCCAATGGTTATAGGGAATTAGGTTATTAGTAATGCTTTGACCTAGACTATAACTTTCTAGGACCCTAACACAAGTTTTCTTGTGTTTAGATCTTAAAATAATACACGTCACCTATCCTTAGGTGATTACCAAAAAATTTAAACACAAGTTTCCAAAATGATTTTGAAATCAATCATCTATCCTTAGATGATTTCTTTTGGCTTAATGCCTTCCAAATTTTCAAAATCTCATCAAAGTTTGGGTCTAAATAATGTGAACACGTGCAAACTGGAAGAGTGGATGCCTGTACCCTGAGTTTTCTGTCTAAGGCAAGAGTGTTTGTACAAATCCGCAGTATCGGACCAGTCACTCTTACCTGGGAACTCTTGGGGTGAGTGTCCACTTATAGGCGAGCATGTCTTCGGTGATACATTATTATGACACATTTACTTTGATTTGTCACTGTGTGTCGACTGTTTGTTACGAGGTAATAAACAAATGACCACCATCCTTTCATTATGTCGATTTTTATTGCTATCTCATTTCTTTCATCACATCATCTCACTCGTTTTCTCTCATGTTTACTCTTTTAGAATGCCTCCTCGACGTAACGTTCAACAACCTGATGCCGAACTGGCAGCTATTATAGCACAGCAGATGGCTGCTATGCTACCTAATCTCATCACTCAAATAAACCAAGCCAACAATAACAATAATGCACCTGCTCCGTGCAATTTCAAAAGTTTTAACTCGGCTAAACCACTCAAGTTTAGTGGTTCTGAAGTATCTACTGGGCTCCTACAGTGGTTTGAGAGTCTTGAGAGCACATTTCTCCATGTTTAGTATCCTAACAACCGTAAGGTCGAGTTTGCTTCAAGTGTATTCCAAAAGAGGGCTCTTACCCAGTGGAATGGGGTAATGAGAGATAGAGGTGCTGATGTTGCTTTGGGTCAGACATGGGAGGAACTTAGAGCTCTCATGATGAGAGAATTTTGTCCTCGTCACGAGCAGAGGGCACTTGAAAATGAGTTCCATGACCTGAAACAAGACAGTGGTGAACACCGGGCTTACACTGATAGATATGAGGAGTTAAGCTTACTCTGTCCGACAATGGTCACACCTTTGGATAAGGCTATTGAAAAATACATAGACGGTTTGCCAGATCCTGTTCAGGATATTGTCACTGGCAGCAACCCTACTACCGTCCGATAGGCCATTAAGCTAGCTGCAACACTTACTGAATCGCAAGTCAAGAAGGGGAAACGCCACAGAAAGGGGGATAAGAAGCAGAAACAGTCTGATAGCACCCATGAGAAAAAGGGCAAGAAGGCTGCTGAGTCTTCAAATAAATCAAGGAAGCGTAAGGCTTCCAAAAATTTCGCTATGGTGGCACAACAGGCTGCTCCAAACCAGCCTGCACAACCTGCTGCCAAGAGGCAGTATGCTGGGAATGCACCTTTGTGCAACAGATGTAATAGTCACCATCAACTGTTTTGGTCAAAAATTACCGAAGCAATTAAGTGATCAAATTAGTCAAGTGAGGTAGTGTGCTATGAAAGTGTGTTGAAAATATGCTGATTAAGTTGTTTGTAAAAACAGTTTCCAGGATACGGCTCAAGATATTGAGCTGTATCTATGATCAAACTATGAGCAAAAATTAAAGGGGATGACACGAGATATACGAGGAAAGCCCTTGATCAATCTAGATCGCCGGCACAAAACCTCGGGAGCTGACAATCGCAGCTGCCTTGTTCTTCTTATTGCTTTAAACGTCAGGATACAGTGCAGGATATTGATCAGACCGCTAAGTGTTACAATGCTTTTTGTGAAAGTGAAAGTTGTGAGAGAGTAAAGTGTGAGAGAGCAGTGAGTATTGTTGTTGTGTCCTATTCGATCTGATTTATCCAATTATTTATAGCTAAGAATTACAAACAAAAACTCCTATAAATGTGGGATGCTTCCGAATATTCCATAGTTAACGTTATGGACCGAGTAAAGCGGCTTCAACGTCTTCCTTTGAACGACTTAGACCGAGTCTTCCGGGGAAAGGGTCCTCATGAACGTTACCTGCTTGGACTCGTACTCCTGCATGTAATCCGTTAGTAATCCTCAGGATACCATTCAGGATGTTACCAATATCCTGAATCCGCATCCCGGACATGAACATATATCATACAAGCAAGATATAATTTAAGGTATTATCCAGGATATGAGCTCAGAATTTCACCTATAACAATTGTCCCCAAAAAATGTTACCGTTTAGTATCCTGGCACTAACGGTTATATTTTTTACGAATAACGAGGCAATTAAGAGATTGGACCTTGATGTGACAGCTTGTAACCGTTTAGTCTATAATTACTCATTACCTCCCTATAACTTCTCATCCTCATCCTCTTTTAACCTTTACCAAAGAGAAAAAAGGTAAACATTTCTCACTTAATCCCATCTTTCTCCTTTATTCTGTTCAGTATTCTGGCACCATGAGACAAACAAGATCGAGCTATGGTGACTCTGCTCCCACGTTCGTCCATCAGAATCTTCTCCAAGAACCGGAGAAAGAGATATGCTCCTTCGATAGTGCCCACCTGTCGGCCCTCAAATCCTCCGGCATCTTCCCGAAAGGGACGGTGTTCCGGCCGTTTGACCGAGAAATCTGGTCAGACATGGTTTCCGACGAGTGGTTATGTTTTAACGCCTTTCCCTTTACCTTAGGATTACAGTTTCCCTTTCCAGACTTCATCACTGATTTCTTTAATACCACCAAAATCTGTTTTAGCCAAACAATGCCGATGCTCTGGCGATTCTTGTCCGTTCTTGATCAGATCAAGAGAAATCATATTCCTGACCTTTCTGTTCATGACCTCCCCTTAGCATATCGGCTTAGATGCCATGGTTCCAGTAGATTCTTGTTCTATTCTACCTCCGGAGATCCACTGATACTTCGTGCCACCAGGAATAAGGAGAAATGGCAATCCAAATTCTTCTTTGTAAAAAGAGACTCAATCCCTGGTGGAACGGAATATCCGGTGAATTGGTTGAGAAAGGGTAGGATTTAGGGTTTAAGGATGATCCTGCCTTATATCCTGTTTCATATATTGTACTAATTTTCTTTATTTTCTTGTACACAGCTGATTTCAGGAAGCTTGCACCTCCTCTAGCTGACTCACAGAAGAGAATTGACGCTATCAGACTCCTTCCAGAGGCTGAAAGAAGTTTCAACCCATTTCCAACATCCCCATGTCCACTTTCCAATGCAAACATGTCTGGTAAGGATCCTGCACGATATCCTGCATACATGTTTTTATTTGACATATTTAGGAAAGAATTTCACTCCCTGTATGTAGACTCCAGCAAAGTTCCAGTCTTCCTGGACCTTGATGAGCTTGATAGCTACCCCACTCCAGTTGATGTCAAGAAAGAAACTCCTGCTATTACCAGTTCCAAGCCTCTCCCGGCTCCCAAGCCTACTCCAAGGACCCGTGCCTCCACCTCTAAGAAGAGGAAAGGTTCTGAGATCAGCACTCCAGGTCCTGAAGGGTTCTCATACGAGGAACTCAGCTTTACTGATTCCTTAGAGCCGATGACATCCTTCCTCAACAAGGTAATATCCTGCAACTATATCCTGCACACATATCCTAATAGGATATCCTGACAGGATATCCTGGTTAATATATTTTGACTTATACCTGAATTTTGTCATACAGGGCCTCCAGCATCTGCTTCATCTTTACACCGATGCTTGCAGCACAAACAAGTTCCAGGAGGCTGGGATCAAACGGCTCCAGACCACTGTTGCCGACCAAGGGGCCATTGCTGAGGTTAAGACCCGGCATTATGAGGACAAGTTGAAGAAGGTCACTCAGGATGCTGAGATAAAGCTGGCCACCGTCCAAATGGAGCATGAATAGGCCATGGTCTCTTTCCGGGAAGGGATCAAAGCCTCTGCCATTTTCTCTCTGCTACAAGCTCGCATTAAGATGGCTTATGAGGCCAAGTAGACGGGCCTTGAGTGCCCATCCTGGCCGGTTGAATCTTGGGTGGCAAAGCTGAAGGAACTTGGAGGCATGGCTGTGCCATATCCTGCTGAAGCTAGTGAATCCTCTAAGTCAGCAGAGGAGGTGAACAAGGCTGGAGAAGAGAAGGATGCTGGGACGGATGCTGGCGAGGATGCTGCTCAGGATGCTGGGACTGAGAAGATGGAGAAGGTTAGTGAATATGCTGTTGTGTGAGGGCATTCAAGTGGGCGATGATGGATGTTGATGCCTAGGCCGGAGCCCACTTTTTTAAATTTGATGGTTGTGATCGTTTAAACAATTTACTTTTCCTGTCGTTGAATAATTTACATTTCCTGCACTTAGACAATATGATGACCAAAGGTGGATGGGTCCTGGGTTTCAGGATGAAGCCCTTGGTCATCAATTAGTATAATCTGTTTTGAATGATGCGACGGTTGGAGGCGGATGGGTCTCGTTTTAAGATGAAACCTTCAACTGTTGCGTAAATATGGGAAAAAACTAATCGTGCTTTTGGTGGATAGGCCTCGGTTTGAGGTGAAACCAAAAGCACATCTTTTGATATGTTAATATAACCTTCTTTTGGCTTTATTTCTGTTGTTATACCTTTATTGCATAAATTTTATTTATGAAAACAGTTTTGTTTGAACATTCTTGGGAATATATTGTAAGCGTATCCTGAGAGATATCCTGCTCAGGATACTGCCATATAACTTATAAAACTTAAGTTATCCAATCAAAAAGGAGAGACCATACCAGAGATTCCTAAAGAGTCAATTCCAATCTTCAATTATAGGAATGTCCCCAGTGCACACTTATAAGTTTGAATACATCCTTCAAGTTGTATAACATATGTCCCCTGTGTTCAACACATTTGAAGACTTAGGAATGTAAACACAGTTATACTTTAGCTTTTCTGAATAAATCCTGAATATCCTGGGATAAACCCTTAACATCCTGGGGATAAACCCTTAATATCCTGGGGATAAACCCTTAATATCCTGGGGATAAACCCAGATATCCTGGGATAAACCCTGATTTTCATGCGCTACAGGCGGGAGTGTATAAACTCCAAGACTTAGAAAGGTGAAAACCTTTAAACCTTAGAGAGTATGACAATACTCTTTCATGAGAGAGGGTGATCAATCCTCATATACCTTGAGGATCCAGGATGTAGCCAACAATAACGAAATTGTCAGCCACTTTTTACATGGACTGGTCCCACTATCTTGAACTATCCCTGGATAGCTTGCGCTCCAGGCGGGGTGTTCAAACCCAATTCGTAAGAAAGGTGAATACCTTTAAACCTTTGAAGGGATTAGGATCCCTTATTCGTGAGAGAGGGGGCCAATCCTCTAATCCTTCGAGATATCCTGGAGCTATATCCTAAAGCATATTCTGCAAAACAATCTTAAACTAAGGTGGGTGTTAGCTTGGCTAACAACCCTCCGATGCTTAAGTCAGTATTGGGTTCAAGATAATAAACAAATTCAAATATATTTGAAAGAGGTAGAATACATACCATTCTGAGATAGAAATTAAATTCTATTCCTACTTGAAATAGAGCTTTAAGTGTATAGTATTCCAAGATCTTGGTAGCATATCCCCTTCCATATTCCTGAGTCGGTATGCTCCTTTTCCTGATTCTGATTCAACCTCATATGGTCCTTCCCACTTTGGAGCCAACTTTCCATCGGCAGGATTAGTGGTATTTTGAAAAGCCTTTCTTAATACCCAATCACCAACTTGAAATCTTCTAGTTCTTATATTCTTGTTATATGCTCTAGATATCCTTTGTTGATATGCTGCCATCCTTAGCCTTGCTGCATCTCTTGTTTCGTCCACAGTGTCCAAATCTTGGCACAAAGCTTTAGGATTCTGCTCAGTATCCCGGAGTATAGATCTTGCCGTAGGTATTGTAACACCACGGCCGGAGGTGGAAAAGCCAAAGGTGTCACGACACTTGATAGAATGCAATTGAGCACATGGAGATTAGATTAAGTTGAAATATAGTTTAAGTTCAATGCAATAGATTGCATTCACATCTGAAATTATAAGAGTACATAAACAAATACAACATAAATTGTTTCACAAATGATAAATTTGGATTTAATCTAAGGCATAAGTCTTGATCAATCCTATGTAAAATATTCTTGCAAATCATGTCATCAAACATTGTCACCTGAAACATATGTTAGGAAAATATTTGGGTCAACAAACGGTTGAGTGAATTCATAGGTTTTGTTAGGAAAAAATAACAATGTGATATGAAAATGAGTTAACACTAGGGCATGCGATATGTCTTTAAGCAAAAGAGTAATACATGTAGTTACTTAATGGTACATTCAAACCTATGACGATACTTGGAAATATCATCCATCCTTCCTTGTATGTATGTATGTATGTAGTGGTTCCAAACAAAAACAACAAAATTGCAAAGTTGGAAGTTTGGATGGGGTGTCAATCCTATAGCGCTATAATACAACCGATGGGCTTATGCAAGTTGATGAACGTAAACTTCTTAAAGCAACAACAACAAGTATTAAGCAAATGCAAAAACAATCGGGGCAACCACAAATAGCAAATAAGTTTGTATCACATCATATCATATGTTTCATCCCAAAATTAATTGTAAAAAGGGACTATGAACTCACCTTGAGTGCGGTAAGTCCAACAAGTAAGTTTAAGGTAAGAGTTTGTGGAAATAAGATCCAACGCCACTCTAATCGTTTGAACATGCATCAATATAAAGTTTGTATTAATAATAATGTTTAATTGTATAAAAGGAAATCCTAAATCTATAGGTTTCGGTATGGTTTGTCTAAATGGTAACTATAAGGTTTGGATAACCTAATAGAGAACTCGGAAAATGAATATGGAATTATCTATGAAAAAAATTTCTTTAACATAAATAGTTGAATTATATAAATACATAATTGAGTTACTACAAACATTTAAAATAATAAATCAATTATATTCAATTTGTATAATTAGTTTAACATAAATAATTATACCAAAATATTGCATAAGTGATATAATTAATTTATAACTTTATAATTGAATTTAGAAGTACAAAAATATATAATTATTTGGTAAATGATAATTATATAGTTTAAAGAAATAATATGATAATTATATAACAAATTATCAAAATAATTAATTTAAATCAGAATAATTAAAAATAATATTTTTAATTATTGAATTTGAAATATTACTGATTAAAATAATTATTATGGTTTTTGATTCATTTTGAATAATTAAAATGAATTAATTTGCTTAAATTAACAATAAATAAGTTTATATAAGTTTAATTATCTAAATAATTAAATATAATAAAAATTCAGATTCTAAATTTATATAAACTCTGTATTATGTCTATTTTGACACAAAAATAATTTTGGATGTAAATTATATAGTTATATAATTTTATTTAAACTATTTTTAAAAGTAATAAAATTTATTTATTTATATAAATACCAAAATTATATAAAATATCAGTAAAACTATTATTTTCGTAAAGTTTAACATTTGAAATGATTAACATAAAAATTTTGGATTTTTATTCCTTAAAAATGATTTATTATGAATTAATTAAGAAAAAAACTGTTTTTAATTAAAATAAATAGTTTAATAAATAAATTGGCAGATTTTATATTTTTATAAAATGTAATAATAAGTAGTAATAATATAAAAATTATTGGAAGTGATAAAAACTTAAAAATAAAAAAGATTAAAATGATTTGCACACCCCCAGATTAGAACTTGGGTCTGTGCTGTAACTAACGTACACACTAACCACTGGGCTACCTGGTGGTTTGTGTTTTAATCCAGACTAATTAAAATATAACCAGATAGGCCCACTAGTCATCTTCAACCTCTAGAGGTCAAAGTCAGAAGTCTAAGTCAAACAGAAAGTCAAACTCTTGATTTCTACGGGCAAACCTATGTTATCTCTAAATTAAATCCTAGGAAACGATCTATGGGCATAAAATAACTAATTAACACAAGAAAAACTAACCGGTATTGACGAAAGAGACGGTTGACAAAGATTCCGGTGAAAAAGTGACTATTCCGGCGAGTTGCAGGTTTTAATCCGACGATTTCGGGTGTTTAAGTGTTTGTAAATGGTGTGGAATGTTGCTAGGAATGTAGGGAACTTAAATACACGAAGTTTGGATCTCAGATTCGACACAAATTAGTGGATTAGATCTACTTTTTATTTTTATAACAATTCTTTTTTTTTAGTGTTTTAGCACTAAAATGTGTCGTTTGAATGATTGGAACGAGTTGGGATGGGTTGGGGATCATGTGGGTAAGCTTTACAGGTCAAAAGAATGGATTAAAATCGGTTTTGGTGATGATTTGGTCGAAATCCGTGACCTGCGGATCTGTGTATATATTTTCAGATCTGATTTAAAGTGCATATATATATATATAATACAGTTCATTTTATATCACATCCCAACTGATAGATCAGTTGGTTTGTGCGCTTGTTGTTGTGCGCGTATGCCCGGGTTCGAATCCCGGGTGTAGCCGGTTCGATTGAATTAAACCCCTTTTTAAATCCCAAATTTATTTAATTAAATTATTAAAATCCTAAATAGTATATAAATGAATTTAAGTTCTATATCTTTGTCACACCCCTTTCTGCGGCGGAAGCACGAGGTGTGATCATGAAAGGTTCTCATTGCATACGAAAGGTAAACATTCAACATGCTCATAAAAATATCTTCAAATACCAAACATTTCATAATTTGAAAACATAGTTAGCGTTTACATCGCAAGATAGCATAAAACATTGTCTTAAAAAGTTTACAACTTTAGTTAAAGACAAACATAAACGACATCCACGAGCATGGGTAAGACCGCGCGCACATCCACTTCTAGTTACCTGAAATACATGTGAGTTTTGGAAAAACGTCAACATAAAGTTGGTGTGAATTCATGCAGTTTTAGTTTTTCACGATTGTATACTTTATAAGAAAACATAGATTGCGTCATGTAAAAATCAAGTTTCATATATAAATCAAGTATTCACGTGTACACCAAGTACTTATGTATAATTCTAGTTTTCTTGAGTACCCCGCGTACTTCAAGTATAAATCAAGTTTTCTTGAGTACCCCACGTACTCAAGTATAAATCAGTTTTTAGTATGGTATGAATTTTATGTAAATAAAGTGTTCCTGTAAGTATCAGGATTGTTAATGGGTTGCAAAGCCATTAACATGTGACACGACATAGGAAGACACCAAACCTAAGGCAATTTTCTAGATGGCATATTCTGAGACACAAAAGCACTACTCGGTACTCGTCCTCACCGAGAGTGTGGCTGCCCGACACCCGTTAGATCTAACCTTTTGTTCTGCGGTCTAGGTATATTGTTGATTAATGGTGCTTCTGTACCCTATTCGTGACACGATTTCTCATATCATTTCTCATAGCGCATCATACTTGGTTCTCGTTCTCACCAAGTGTGCTTCCTGTATTCTTTTATCACATCACACTCGGTACTCGTTTCTCACCAAGTGTGCATCTTATTATCATACCATTTATAAACATAATTATAACATGTATTTCACCCCCGAAGTTATAAAACTGAAAACAGTTAAGAGAAAAGGGGGAGCATGAACTCACAACTTTGCGTTCCTTGCGTCGTAAACTTCACCGGATTTGCTTAATTAACGTCGTGACCTATACACGTTTTCTTAACGTTAGTCACTAGACTTGTGTCACACAAGTACAGTCACTCTCTTTTGTATTTGTGTTCTCTCGTGTTAAAAATATTTTATATTTTTAACTAAGTGTCTTACTTATATTATTTTCTCAAAAATAATTATAAGTTTCATGTATTTTTGCACTTTGCACCCGAATTATGTATCTTGTATGTTGTATGTGTATTTTTGTGTTTATACTTCTCATAAGTATTTAGTGTATTTTTACGTCTTAATACACTGGCACGTATAACACATACCATATACACTTAGCACAAAAGTTGGTGATCAAATAATATATATTTTTCTCTCAAAAATATACATACTTAACATAAATTTTTAATCTTGAAGAAGTCATCATTTCTTATCACCAAAAATTAGGGAAACCTTGGTAATATTTTTAGATACATTTTTAGGGAATAAGTTTCTCAAAAACTTTTATTTTTCTAAGTGTCAAAATTTATAGAAATTTTGACAGAGTTTCCCCTAAAAATGGAGGTTTCCCATGTTTTCAAAACATGTGTTTATTTTCTTTTAAAAATCATCAACAACCAATTTCTCAACAACAATCAACAACAATATATACTAATTTCTCTATTTCATGAACTTGAGAATTTACACAAGTGTGTAGTAACCTACTAGCTCATTTAGTAAGTCTTGTTATCTTTAAAAATAAAATTAGTTTTTCAGAAACTTTATTTTTAAAGAACTTGGAGTTTTACAACTTCTAGTCAAGATTTTCAAAAATACTTCTTTGTTAAATTTCTTGTTACACAAGTGTTTACATACTTGTTTATTTACTAAAAATGTTTCTAGTTCATAAAATATCCGGGTTTTAACATGACTTGCATCTTTCACTTGGTTCTACAGAAGAACCACTTGTAGATCTCTAGATCTACTAGTTTAAAACCTTATTTTACAAGAAAAATCACTTTTACACAAGTTCATGTTTTGTGAGTGGAAGAGTTCATCAACTTATAGCTTTTACCCTTAACATATTACTAGTTCATGTTCCATGAACATGATCTAGCATGGTTAGATGATGATCCATCCCACTACTAGCATCAAACAACATAAAATAATCACAACCATACAAGATTCACATGATTTACACACATATCTACTCTTTATCCAACTAGTTTATCTTTCTTTCAAGACTTTTAGTTTTGATCTTGTGTGTTCTTGAGTTTTAACCGTTAAATCACCTATTAACCACCATAAACAAGAACAAGATGAAGATTTGAAGCACTTACTACTAGCACAAGGCTAGGGAAGTTCAAGAGGGTAAATGAAGTGGATAAAAGCAAATGGTTGAGGTTCTTCAACTTCCAAAAGCTTCAAGCTTCTTTGTATAGCCCCTTACACCTTTGTATATATGTAGAATGGTTGAAGAATGAAGGACGATGATGGGTGTGGGTGTGGTGAGCTATGGCCGAGAACAAAGCAAGAGGAAGAAGGAAGTGTGGAGTGTTTGGTGGATGGTGGAAATGAGAAGGTCCAAGGGTTTATAAATCAAGTCTTCCAACATATGGAGACCTAGTGGGTAATGTGTCCCATATCAAGATAACATACCACATAAAATATTAAAAGAATTTAAGGGGTGTGTACCCCTTGTCTAGAACCGGTCATTGGGGGGGGGGGGGGGGTAGTCTAGTTTGGTTCCAAGTCTTGGTTAGCCATTCTAGTTAGGATTAAATGTTATAGTTAGTGTCTTTTGTGTGTTAAGTAATATATAGTGTGTTAGGGTGTTCGGGGACCCTAACTAGTTTAGAAAAATAAAAACAATGCTTCTAGCATTATTTTAGTGTTCCGGGTAATATCCGGTTGTTCGGTTAGACACTGGTTCGTTAAAGTGCTAAATTTCACTTTTTAGTGTCTTTTAAGTACCTTTTTGTACCCTTTCAATTCCCAACACTTAGGGAAGTATTCTGGATGTTAAAACGAAATTTCTGCATAATATTTCAGTGCCATAATGCTGATTATAGCTTAATTATATAAAATTCTGCACTTAAAGTGTGTTTCGGGTGCTTTTTAGTGCTTATTTTTGCTTCCGGAGAGTATATATATTAAACCCTTGTATGCACTCTTGGTTTTTATTGTATTCTTGTTGCTGGACCTACACCTAGGCCTCAATTCTAAAGTCTGACTGCTTTCTACAGTTCTATTGACACAGTGTGTCTTACCGGTGAGTTTACTAGTATTTCTAACCCAACGCAGTTCATTATTGCCTAAAGCAATATTTTGTAGTATACAACGTGCATGAATTCACTTGTTAATATGTGTTCAGATAGTGTTGACATTTAAGCACATAATTGTGGTCATTAAATAATAACTAAAGTGTACGGAAATTACCGGTTCGGTGCCAGTTATCACAGTCTCCCCCCGTTAAAAGAATTTCGTCCCGAAATTCAGGCTGAGCTAACTCTCGCAGGAGTCTTCTTGAATAGGTGGGGATACTTTTCTTTGAACTGGTCTTCACGTTCCCATGTGTACTCGGGTCCGTGCTTAGAGCTTCAACGTACTTTGACAAGTTTAACAGTGCTCCTCCTGGTCTTGTTGACTTTCCAGTCGGTAACCTCAACGGGTTGTTCTGTAAATCGGAGGGCGTCATCTATATGCACTTCATCCACAGGGATGATCACGTTTTCTTGTGTTGGACTCTTCTTCAGGTTGGATACATGGAACGTATCATGTACTCCATTAAGTTCTTCCGGTAATTCCAGCTTGTATGCCACGGTACCAATTCTTTCCAATATTTTGAACGGTTTGATGTATCGGGGATTCAGCTTCCCACGTTTTCCAAATCTTACTACGCCCTTCCAAGGTGATACCTTTAACAACACTTTGTCTCCCACCTCGAATTCTACTGGTTTTCTTTTCAGATCAGCGTAGGTCTTTTGTCGATCTCGAGCCGCCTTAATGCGCCCTCAGATCTGCGCAATCTTGTCGGGTGTCTCTTGTACAAGTTCAGGACCAACCATACGTTTATCTCCTGCGTCTGCCCAACATAAGGGCGATCGACACTTGCGGCCATACAGAGCTTCAAACGGTGCGGCTTTTATGCTCGTATGATAACTGTTATTGTAGGAAAACTCAACTAAAGGTAGATGAGTATCCCAGCTGCCGCCTAGGTCCATGACACATGCACGAAGCATATCTTCTAACGTTTGTATAGTCTGTTCGCTCTGGCCGTCTGTTTGTGGATGGAATGCTGTGCTTATATCTAACTGAGATCCAAAGGCTTCCTGAAATGATTGCCATATTCTTGAGACAAAGCCTCCATCTCTGTCTAAAATAATTGAGATTGGCACTCCATGTCGTGCCACAATTTCCTTTAAGTATATCTCTGCAAGCTTTCCAGTGCTGTCTTTTTCTCAGATCGGTAGGAAGTGCGCAGACTTCGTTAATCGATCAACTATTACCCATATCATATCATGCCCTCTGGGGGTCTTGGGTAATTTCGTTATGAAGTCCATAGAGATTTGTTCCCACTTCGACACGGGAATCTCAGGTTGTTGCAGTAGGCCGGACGGCTTCTGATATTCAGCTTTAACCTTAGCACATGTTAAGCATTTTCCAACATAGACAGCAACGTCGCTTTTGAGTCTCGGCCACCAATAATATTCTTTCAAGTCTTGATACATTTTGTCCGATCCTGGATGGATCGAATATCTCGATTTGTGCGCTTCATCAAGGATGACTTCTTGTAAGCCACCATAGAGTGGAACCCAAATACGTTTCTTAAAGTATAAGGCTCCCTCTTCATTTGGCACCATATACTTCAATGCACCTCTGAGGTATTTAGCTCTACGGTTTTCTATCTTGAGAGCTTCTTGTTGTGCGTCACGAATGCGTGCAGTGAGGTTTGTTCGAATAGTCATCTCCAATGCTCGAGCCCTTAGGGTCTTAACCCTTTCTTTTCGGCTTAATGCGTCTGCTACAACGTTTGCCTTTCCAGGATGGTACTTGATCTCACAGTCGTAATCATTTAGCAGCTCAACCATCACCGCTGGCGCATATTCAATTCCTTCTGATCAAATATGTGTTGCAGGATTTTGTGATCTGTGAAGATCGTACATCGAGTACCATATAGATAATGTCGCCAAATTGTTGGAACCTGAAGGTTTATTCATGTAGGTTAGCATAGTTTAAGGGTTGATTATGTATTTGTTTAGTTTACATGTTTGGGTCGATTTTGTAAGGGTTGGGCTAGCCTACTTGATGTCGCAATGGGCCTAGGGTTTAGCCCGGTTGTTTTGTATTTAAACAAACCTCAACCTCTTGGTTGAGGTTGTTCGTTAGTTTGGAGGTTGCGACTCAAGGGGAACCGAGTTCAGTCAAGAATCTTGTATCAGTCATTGTTTAACTTTGAATGCAAGATCTCTGGTTTGTGTTTTATTTATATCATTGTCTATTTATTGTTATTTGTTCTTGAATCAACTTGTGATTGTTTTCCGCACCTTCACAAGTTAAGATCGATATCATTGAAAGATCCTGAACGGATTTTACAATTGGTATCAGAGCCAAGAAACCATTCTTGGTTCGGTTTTGATATCAATCAGATTCAAGAACATCAGTTGTTACTAATACGGTTTTGGTGTCTGTTTTGCAGTGAAAAGTGTCACATATTCAAACTGTTCTTGGTGAAATTGTTGAAAAATATTACTGATTTTGGATTGTGTGATTTCAGAAAATCTGTTAGCTGATTTCTCGGAGTTGGTGATCAAAGAAAATTCAAAGATTTCGATATCTTTGAATTTAGAAAGTGCTGAAAATCAGGGATTACGAGTCAACAGTGTTTATCTCATATCTGTTTTGCAGGTCTCGACTCGCAATAAACAGAGGTCTCGACTTGTGCTGCGTTGGTCTCGACTCGCAATCAACAGAGGTCTCGACTTGTGCTGCTTTGGTCTCGACTCGCAATCATCAACAGTCTCGATTTGTTTTGCTCCGGTCTCGACTCGCAATCATCGTCGTCTCGACTTGTGTGGATTTAGTCTCGACTCGCAACAAACTAGGTCTCGAGTTGTCTGGTTCTTAGTCACAACTCGCAATTGAGGTCTCGACTCGCAACGTTACTTGGACCTGGACTTTTGAACTGTTTGGATTTTTGGACTTAAAAAAAATAATTAATTAATCACCTAATTAATTAATTACCTTTAAGAAAACATGTCTTCTGGTAATCAAGTTAATGACTTAGCTGTCACAAATGCTCAGCAAGAATTAGACTCCAAAATCGGAACTAGTTCTCGCATTCCAAGGTTGTTGGATGCAAATGATTTTCCAGAATGGAAGTGGCGCTTTGAGCAGCATGTGAAGTTTAAGGAACCTAAACTTTGGAGGTGTATTGAAAGAGGTCCTAGAGAAATTATGTATGAGAAGGAAACAAACCCTGGAGTCAAGGTCAAGAAACCTCGTGCTGAATATACTGATGAAGACTATGCTATTGAAGAGGAAGATAATCGGGCAACATCATACTTGACCATGGGACTAGGGTCAGACATCGCTATGGGATTTCGCACTTGCAAATCAGCCAAAGAAATGTGGGAAGCACTGATTGATGTTTACGAAGGGAATGAAGACATGAGGGAAAGCAGAAGGAATTTGTTGAGGCAGAATTTTAATAATTTCAATTACATCTATGGAGAAACTATTGAGAATCAGATTCAGCGTCTCTCAAAAATCGTCACTCAAATGGATCTAGAAGAAATCCTTCCTTCTAAAGCTGCGCAGAATCGACAACTTCTAAATGCTTTGCCAAAGAGTTGGGATAATCACGTTGCAATGATTAAGCGGACCAAAGATCTTGCAAGATGTACCTTGACTGAAATGATTTCTCACATCAAGGCATGTGAGCTGGATGACAAGCAAAGGGAAAATAATCATAAGTCCAGCATGCTGGCAGCAGGTATTTCTGTTTCTTCTACCAATTCGAGCAACGACAATGCTGCACTGATTTCTCAAAATGGATCGAAAAAGACCTCTTCTGGTTCTACAACAACTGTGCATTATTCTAGCTCAAGTCCTTCGTCGACAGCAACAAAAATTGCCACAACTCCTTCAGCAAAAGCCGAGCTGATTGCTTTCTTTACTCAGCAATCCAAAGAAAATCTGGAGATCGCCGCTTCCATTGTCAATTGTTTAAATGCTTTTGTCGCAGGTAAAATACAAACCCCTAGCTGGTCGTTGAATGATCTATATCAGTATTATCCTGATGATGTGGAGGAGATGGATATCACATGGCAAATGGCAATGGCAGCGTTCAGAGCACAAAAATTTGCTAATAAGACTGGCAGAAATAGATGGGGTTCTCCTTATTCAAAATCTGCAACTGTTCCGCTTAAACTACGCTGCTACAACTGTCATGAACCAGGACATTTGGCACGGAACCGTACTAAGCCGAATAACAACAAAGATCAAACACCTGCGCATCCTGCTCCTCCAAATCCTGAAAGGGCTCTTGTAACGACAAATGATTCTTCAACTGTTGCTGGTGAAGGCACTCAGAGTTCAGCCCTTGTCGTTCAACAAAGTGCCGATTTTAATTGGGATGATGAAATTCAACACTTGAACATCTCTCCACCAGAAATCAAGAGTGTCACTGAAAACATAGCTTTCATGACGTCAGATAACAAAGATTCTTCGCCTGATGTTGAGCCTCCAGCTGAGAATCTGGCCTTTATGACCAAAATCTTGTCCGCTCCTGTTCATGGACTCACTGCTGAAGAGGTACGTTCTATTTTCTGTACTGCTGAATGCAGAGAAAGAGTTGAGGCTTATAGGGTACATAATGCTGAGCTTATTCAAGATTACCAAGATCTTAAAAATAAAAACTTTACCTTGGACAAAAATGAAAAACTTTACAAAGAAAAAATTGAGGCCCAAAGAAAAGATATTGTTCAGTTAAAAGAAGATTTAAAGGTCAAATATCAGGTAAATGAAATAAACATTAAAAAATTTGATACTTCTAGTAATTTGGTCAAGAACATATGTGATATACAACTAGAGTACAAAGAAAAGAAAGGGGCTGGTTTGGGATACACAAAAGCTCCTCCTCCTTACAATCACAATTATACTTATTTGCCTTTCACGGAAGAGGAGCTAATTAATGAGGGTAAAATGACTTATGGACCAAAAATTGATAAGTCATCTGTCAAGAATGAATCTGCTAGCAATAAAAGGTCAGCCCCATCAATGAACTTTGTTTCTAAAGGCAATGTTGATCCTAACCAGTCGTTTGCATGTGCAGAAAAGGTTGACTTGAAATGTGAAGATACTCTTGGGGGAGAACAAGTTTTAAATTCTGATTTACAAAAACCTTGTTTTGATGAAAATAATCCTGATCTTGTTTTGGGACAAAATATTTTTAGCATGTTTCTTTCTTTAGCTTCTAATGGGCCTGATGTTTTGGGCAAGACTGATGATGGTTGTGTTGAATCTGTGAACATTATTTCTGGTGATGAATTTTCTTCACTTAATAATTGTGAATGTGATGGTTCTAATCTGTCAGATGATGATATTGTTGCAGGTGAGGTCCCTCAGGATACATTCAGTGAAACCACAGAAACTACTTCTCAAGAAAATCAAGAATATCCTGATTCTTCTTCTGAATCGGTCTCAGTGGGAGTCCCTAATGTTGAATCTAGTGGGACCCCATTGGAAACCGTTGATGCACATGTTTAAGAAACATGTGTTAGTGAAATTTCAACCACTTCTGAAATCGAAACCGAATCAAAATCCATTGACAAAGAATCGAATGTTGAAATGAATATAAAATCATCAACAGATGTTTTACCAAATAAAACTGAACTCAAATCATCAGCTTTTCAAAATAATGATGATCACGGTAAGAAGGCTGCGTCTCAATCTCAACCTACATCACATGCTTGTGCAAATTCCAATCAGCTGGATCCAGGTTGCTCAAAACGAAAGCCAGCTAAATTCACTAAATCTGTTAAGCAAATCAGGAACGATTTTAAGAAAAACCCGAATCTCCACACATTGAAACGACAAACATGTTTCAACTGTGGAATTGCAAGACACATCGCACGAAACTGTGTCCATCTCCCAAGAATGTCATCTGAGCATAAGAGCTTTAACAATCAGAAGACTAAGTCTAATCGAACATGTTGTTCAAAGCCAGTGAAAGTTACAAAGACTGAGGCAATGAAGAATAACATTCGTAGGACCAAGCCCTCTGATTTTGACTGTAATGCAGCCAAACAAAGAAACCAACAATATCACAGAAATTTTCAAAGACACCAACATAATGTTTTTGATAACTATAATTTCAAGTGGTCAAATCAACATTGGAAACCAAAAATTAAGGCTGCTCAGTCAAACATGTGTGCGAACCCCTTTGTCAACAAAGACAAATCAAGATTTTTGAATAAAGATAATCTAGTTTGGCAAAAAGTAACGTACATTGATGCACAAGGAAAACCCAGATCCACCATGGGCTGGGTTCCCAAATCTAACTAATCTCGCAAATCGTGCAGGAACAGCTATGGAGGAGTACCGTGCGCCTCTGGTACATGGATAGTGGCTGTTCCAGGCATATGACGGGAGACTTGTCTCAGCTGGTCAATGTAAAAGAATTTGATGGGGGATATGTCTCTTTTGCGGGAGGAGAATCTGGAAGAATCACATTGAAGGGAACAGTGAAAAACGGCGTTTTAAGCTTCGAAAATGTGAATTATGTTCCTGAACTGAAACACAATTTGTTGAGCATTTCACAAATTTGTGACCGAGGAAATTCAGTGCATTTTACAAAGAAAGGATGCTATGTATTGAAGCCAGGGATCGTCATTCCTGAAGATTGGTTTTTAATGACTGCTGAGAGACGAGGAAACGCTTATGTCATCGATATGAACAAGAAGCCATGTGAAGAGATTACTTGTCTATTTTTGAAGATATCCGAACATGATGGTTTATTGTGGCATCGTCGCCTTGGGCATGTGAACATGAAGAACTTGAATCGTCTGGCTAAAGGTCAACTAGTACGTGATCTTCCAATAAAAGATTTCATGTTGGTTGAAAAGTGTGTTGTTTGTGCGAAAGGAAAAGCTCATCGAAAACCTCATAAGGCTAAACCAGCACCCTCGACAAAGGCCGTGCTTGAACTACTTCACATGGATCTTTTTGGTCCAGTGAATGTGTTGAGTATTGGCAAGAAAGCTTATTGTCTTGTAATCGTCGATGATTATTCTCGCTACACCTGGGTATATTTTCTCAGTCACAAAAATGAAACTGCAGTCTTGGTGAAACAATTTATCACTCTGGCTGAAAATCAAGCGAGTGCTAAGGTGAAGGTTATTCGATCTGACAATGGGACAGAATTCAAGAACGTTACTTTGGATACATTCTGTACTAAAAAGGGAATTGATCGTCAGTATAGTGCACCACGGACTCCTCAACAAAATGGAGTAGCTGAAAGAAGAAATCGTACTCTTATCGAGGCTGCACAAACTATGCTGGCTGACTCGAAGCTTCCTAGTTTCTTTTGGGCCGAAGCTGTGAGCACGGCTTGTTACGTCCAGAATCATGCTTTAGTAAATAAACGTCATATGAAAACTCCTTATGAGATTCTGGAAGGACGTAAACCTTCGGTTTCACACTTTCGCATATTTGGTTGTCCATGTGTGTTACTACTTATGGACTCTAATGGAAAGTTTGAGGTCAAAGGGGACGAATGTTACTTTGTTGGATATGCTAAAGGTTCAGCCTATAGAGTATACAACAAGGTAACTAAAAAGGTCGTCGAGTCGTTCAACATTGAATGGCTCGAAGAAAATGCTACGGACGCTAGAGTTGGACCAGATTGGTTATATGATTATGCTGAATTGTTTAAGTCATTTAACATTTTGTCAAGTGATTTTTCAGATGCAGATGTGTCTACTCCGAAACAACCGCTGTCTTTTGAGGACACTAAAGAAGAAGAACAGACAGAAGGAAGCGTCAGACATCATACCATTGATCCGCCGAGAATGATGTTTACGCAACATCCTACATGTCAGCAAACGTCCCATCAATCCCCTGAAGGTTCTGCATCAAATGGTTCTGGATCGCCACTATTTCCTGAACCCATTCCTGAAGATTGCATTGTTACCACTCCATTTGCTCATAATAATGCAGCATCTAATGAGGGGGAGTCTAGCAACACCACCACTGAAGACGAGACTGTACCTGACCTGGCAATACCTATAAGTGTTCAACGAAATCACCCCATAGAGAATGTGATTGGTCCTGTAAATGCAGGAATTTTGACCAGGAGCCAATCGGGAACCATCAATACTTGCTTATATTCTTGCTACATTTCTCAAATCGAACCTAAAACTGTTGATATAGCTTTGCAGGAACCAGGCTGGGTAGATGCTATGCATGAAGAGCTGAACCAGTTTGAGAAGCTTGGAGTATGGAAACTTGTCCAGTTGCCAAAGGGAAAGCGCAAGCTTGGAACTAGATGGGTATTTCGAAATAAGCAAGATTCTGCAGGGGTTATTGTTCGAAATAAAGCAAGACTGGTGGTTCAGGGATTTCGACAAATAGAGGGTCTGGATTATGATGAAGTATATGCTCCGGTTGCCCGACTTGAAGCCATCCGGATCTTCTTGGCTTACGCGTCGTACATGGGGTTCACTGTATATCAGATGGACGTCAAGACCGCGTTTCTATATGGAGATGTGAAGGAAGAAATCTTTGTTGAGCAGCCACCAGGATTTGTGCATCCAGACCATCCAGAATATGCCTACAAGCTAGACAAGGCATTGTATGGATTACACCAAGCTCCACGGGCTTGGTATGCCACATTAACTGAACATCTTTTGACTCATGGGTACACACGTGGCACGATAGACCAGACTCTGTTTATAAAGAAAGTGGGCAAGGATCAGATCTTAGTTCAGATCTATGTAGATGATATCATTTTCGGGTCTACAAGTGAGGATCTTTGCAAGGAGTTTGAGAGAGTTATGAAGAAGAAATTTGAAATGAGTGCTCTCGGGAAAATGACACTGTTTTTGGGTCTACAAGTCAAGCAGAGTTCTCAAGGGATTCTCATCCATCAAGGGAAGTATGTGGATGACGTGCTAGCAAAATTTAAGTTTTCAGACGCAAAGCCGGCTGAAACACCAATGGCAGAGAGACTGTTATTGACTGAAGATGAAGAAGGATCTCCTGTGGATCAACGTCAGTATAGGTCTATGATCGGGTCGTTGATGTATCTGACAGCTAGCCGTCCGGATATTATGATTGCTGTCTGCAACTGTGCAAGATATCAGGCTAATCCTAAAACTTCTCATCTTACTGCTGTTAAACAGATCTTTCGGTACCTTAAAGGCCAACCTCGGTTTGGTCTGTGGTATCCGAGGGATTCCAATTTTGACTTGTTTGCTTTTTCTGATAGCAACTTTGGAGGTACTGATAGTGTCAGGAAATCTACATCAGCTAGATGTCAATTTCTGGGTGACAGGCTCATTTCTTGGCAATGCAAGAAACAACAAACGGTGGCGATTTCTACAGCTGAAGCTGAGTATGTTGCTGCTTCTGCATCTTGCTCTCAAGTGGTGTGGATGCAACATCAATTGCAGGACTACGGTTTGACTTATTTCAACACTACTATTTACTGCAATAATGATGCTGCAATACAAATTGTTAGAAATCCTGTTTTTCACTCCAAAACCAAGCACATAGACATAAAAGTTCATTTTATTCGAGATTGCTTCGACAGAGGTCTTATTACACTTGAGCAAATCGACACGGATGCAAATGCTGCCGATTTGTTCACCAAACCTATCAGCAGCTCAAAATTCAAAGTGCTTGTGGATTTTCTGAAAATGGTCCGCTTTACTGACTGAGCATGTTTTTGTTTTTCGTAGGTAAATTTGTTCATAAAGTTTTCTATTCTTAGGTAGTTTTTATTTATGCTCAAATTTAGGGGGAGAAATTTTGAAAAATACAAAAACATTAAAAATACAAAAATACAAAAAGAGGTGTTGCATGTATGACAGGGAAATGAAATGAATTTTCACATTATGGTTGAGGGCTGACTCATGTAAGACCAGTATCGAAATAGTTTGACTCTAGTATGATGTGTTGGTAGGCTCTATCCTTTAGGCTGGAAACATTGGTTGTTTCTGTTCAGAACTAAAATAGTACATGACCTCAGGAAAGAAAATCACTTGGAATTAGCTCATCTCTATTTGAATGTCTGTATATTGTCCCGATACAAACAATTTTGGTCTGACTCTGAAATCTTCTCTGAAAAAGTCGTGTATCTCCTTTGCTGCATCCAGATATATGCTGACCTGGAGGTGCTAGGCAACGTCAGCTTCTGCTGCATCCAGATACATGCTGACCTAGCTGTACGTTGTCGCTTTGTAGATCAATTAAACACCCGAAAGAGGCCCTCAAGTGCCCAAAAGAAACCCTAGAAACCTATATCAAATTGAGAAAAACTCATTTGATCTTGTACATTATACCATCTCTGCTAAAGATCTATTATGTTCTCTTCTCAACCTATTCCCAGTTAAGATTTCAGAGATCTGTATTGGACTTGTGAAATATGTGGTAGGGAAGCTACTTACATGATAGGGTGTGCTGTCTGTAATTCCGAGATTTGATTAGTATTTGTTTGGGTGTTCATTGTTAAGAAATCAAAACATGATAAAATTTGTTACAGGCAGTTATATGAAAAGGTCTAGGGAGATGAGTTTAGATGGACAAATATACTGGCAATCGTCTAGATCATTCGGTAGTAGATCAGTGTTAATAAGTGATGTCAAGCCCGAAACCTCGTGATTTGATCCCTGAGTAATCTCCGTTATTTTCCTAATTTATTTTGTAAATAATAATTTTTATTATTATTTATTTATTTTTTTTTTTTTTTTGGTTTTTGCAAATCATGCTCAGAAAGTTTAATGGGTTATAAGTGTTAACTGCTTAATGGATTTGATTAAATTTGATTTAATATGAAAATCTTTTAAAAAATAATCCATGTTTATAAGCCCAAACAGTTGGTCTGGCCCAAGTCCACTTATCGGGTTAGGGTATAAGTTAAGGGTCTCGAGTCGAGACCTCATTTCTCACTCGAGACCTTCAGCAGTTCTCTCTCAAAATTCCGGCGAATTTTCTGTTCTTCGTATTTCCGACTTATTTCGACTTAAATCTCCGGTTTCGAGTCATTGATCTTGGTTTTTCTGGTGTCGATTAACTATTGATTCAAGGTATGATGATGATTTTCTTGAAGATTTGCAGGTGTTATGAAGATTTGATGAAATCCTGATGAAGATTTGAAGATGATTAAGAACCCTAATCTTGAATATATTTTGGTCTTCAAATAAATCTGATGATGTTATGGGTTTTGATCCAAAAAGTTCAGAAGACAAAGTGTTTTTGGGGTCTCGACTCAAAACACATAAGGACTCGAGACCAGCTGATTGCGAGTCGCAATCTCATCATTGTGACTCGAGATCTCTAGGTCTCGACTCAAGGTCTCGACTCGAGATCTCAGTTGTTATTCTTGATTGCGACTAGAGAACTTATGGTCTCGACTCACGGTTTCGAGTCAACAGTAACTGATCTCGAGTCAAGATTAGAAAATTCTGAATTGTTGAAATCAAACATGTTGACTTTGAAATCTAAATTATTGTAAAAATATAAGTGTAAATGTTTGTAATGCACTTTTGTTTTGTGCAGACTATGGATTTAAAGTTCATTGCAACACACAATCAGGCTGGATACTTAGCACCTCCTCCAGAGAAGCACAGAAGATTGTATATATCATTGATGAAAGGTCTCAACAACTGTCGCATCATTCACGCATTACGAGACAATCCAGTTATCTATGAAAGTCTTGTTCAAGAATTCTGGAAGAATGCAAAAATTGAAGTTGTTGAGGGAAAGGGAGTTATTGTCTCTGAAGTTCAAAAGAAGACTGTTACTGTGTCAGAGCAGATGATTCGAGAAGTATTGCAGTTCAATGATTAAGAAACAGATTCGATCGAGCTTCCAGCTGGCACAGTTGAAGCAATATTGCCTAGACTGAGTTATGAAGGAAGATATCCACCTCTGGTTAAGAAATTTGTGCATCCTTATTGGCGACTTTTGCTGCACATGTTTCTCTTGTGTATATCCGAGAACAGAGGAGGCACAGATCAGCTGAACAGTACACAGGCTGATGCTCTAGTCTGTGTGATAACTAATGAAGCGTTCAACTATTCGAAATATGTTTTGGAAGCTATGAAAAGAAATGTGCTAGGAGTCAGGAAAGACAAATTTCTCATGTATCCAAGGTTTTTGCAAATGATTTTTAATGCTCGTTATCCAGAGTTGGAGAGATCTGGTAATACATTGGAGTTGAAGCCCATGGGTCCTTCTTGTTTTGGTGCTCTCACTCCGAAGAAGGGTACTGAGAAGAAATATGAAGGATTGATTGATTTAGAGAAATTTGGTAAATTTGCAGAGACGGAAGATGTTGTTGTTAATCCAGTCATTGTGCAATCTGTTCCAGTGAATGTTGCACCTGCAAATGCTATAGTTGCTGAAGAACATGATATCCAAATGGGTACTGAAGATGAGCCTGAGACAGAGATTTTAACAATTGACTCTGATGATGAAGGCATTGAGATTATGTGTGATTCTAGGGAAGATGAAGAGCTTCCTCCTGAAGCTGAAGTTGATACTGCTGTTTCTGCTGTTCCACCTATGATTACTGCTGAAAGTTTGGCTTTGTTATTAAAATCTGTAACTGATAAGATGGGAAATCCTCCTTCTGATCTTTCAGTGTCAAGTGAAAAGCCTAGTGAAGACCCAAAGGATTCTGATTCCATGCCATTGAAGCGAAAAAGGAGGGATCCTCGACTCGGAATGTATATTGAACAAAACAAAGATCAATCCATGACTATTGCTGAAGATGATGACGGTTTATATGATTTTGATTTTAAAAAAAGTATTGCTGACACTACCACCTCTACTGAAGATTGTGCAATGGCCTGTAACTGATAAAGAAAAGGTGATTCCATTGGTGAAAAAGATTCCAAAGGGTGCTCTGAAGTCCTTGCATTGTTGGTCTTATGATGAGCGTCTAGGGCAGGCGGTGATTGTTTGTGATGATGATGTGTGTTTTCGCTTGGTGGATCAAATTGATTTGCTGAATGTTGCTCTTGAAGATTTGGAAGTGTTGGCTCGTCATCAAATTAGAGCTACTGAAAAATATGAAGAAATTGCAAAAGCGTGGACTGCTGCTGTTGCATCAGCCATTCATATTCGTACAAAGGGTTTTGGTGGTCTTAAGGATCGGTTGCAAGATGATCGTGAAAGTTGAAGTGTCAAGAATCTGCATGCATAAACCTAGGGGGAGATTGTTGGAACCTAAAGGTTTATTCATGTAGGTTAGCATAGTTTAAGGGTTGATTATGTATTTGTTTAGTTTACATGTTTGGGTCGATTTTGTAAGGGTTGGGCTAGCCTACTTGATGTCGCAATGGGCCTAGGGTTTAGCCCGGTTGTTTTGTATTTAAACAAACCTCAACCTCTTAGCTGAGGTTGTTCGTTAGTTTGGAGGTTGCGACTCAAGGGGAACCGAGTTCAGTCAAGAATCTTGTATCAGTCATTGTTTAACTTTGAATGCAAGATCTCTGGTTTGTGTTTTATTTATATCATTGTCTATTTATTGTTATTTGTTCTTGAATCAACTTGTGATTGTTTTCCGCACCTTCACAAGTTAAGATCGATATCATTGAAAGATCCTGAACGGATTTTACACAAATCTTCAAGGCGAATACCACCGCACCTAGTTCCAGGTCATGTGTGGTATAGTTTCTCTCATGTACCTTCAATTGTCTTGAAGCATAAGCGATGACCTTCTGGCGTTGCATGAGCACGCAACCCAAACCTTGTCGTGAAGAGTCGCAGTATACCACGAAGTCTTCAGTGCCTTTGGGTAAGGATAGTATCGGTGCATCGCATAGCTTGTTCTTGAGTAGCTGGAAGGCTTCTTCCTGCTTGTAACCCCAGTCGTATTTCTTGTCTTTCTGGGTAAGGGTCGTTAGCGGTTGAGCAATTTTTGAGAAATTCTCGATGAATCACCGATAATAGCCCGCTAAGCCCAGAAACTGTCGAACTTCACTCGGGGTTTTGGGGGCTTCCCAATTCTTTATTGCTTCTATCTTGGACGGGTCTACATGAATGCCCTTCTCATTCACAACGTGACCAAGAAATTGTACTTCGCGAATCCAGAATTCGCATTTTGAGAACTTTGCATAAAGCTTCTCTTTCTTCAGTAGTTCCAAGATGGTTCTGAGATGTGGCTCATGCTCTTCTTTCGTTTGCGAGTAAATCAGGATATCATCGATAAATACAATCATGAATTTATCGAAATATGGTTTGCAAACGCGGTTCATCAGGTCCATAAATACCGCTGGTGCATTCATCAGCCCGAATGGCATCACAAGAAATTCGTAATGCCCATATGGCATTCTGAAAGCAGTCTTTGGCACGCTTTCTTCTTGGATTCTTAGCTGATGGTATCCAGATCGAAGGTCGATCTTGGAATAGTAGCTTGATCCTTGCAATTGATCAAATAAGTCATCAATCCTCGGCAGTGGGTACCGATTCTTGATTGTGAGCTTGTTTAGTTCCCTGTAATCGATACACATCCGCAGTGTTCCATCCTTCTTCTTTACGAATAGTACTGGAGCTCCTCAGGGTGAGAAGCTTGGCCTTATGAAGCCTTTATCCAACAACTCCTGAAGTTGTGTAGATAATTCTTGCATTTCGGATGGTGCAAGCCGATAGGGTGCCTTGGCTACAGGAGCGGCTCCTGGAACCAAGTCTATATGGAATTCGACTTGTCGTTGCGGAGGTAGTCCTGGCAGATCTTCGGGAAACACATCAGGGAATTCCTTTACCACAAGAATGTCTTCAAGCTTTGGCTCCACAGCCTTCTTATCTACAACGTGTGCTAGGAAAGTGACACATCCTTTCCTTAAGCACTTCTGTGCCTTCATACAACTGATGATTCGCAGAGGCGCGTCTCGTCTTTCTCCATGTACGATGAGAGCTTCATCATTCGCCAAAGGGATGCGAATGATTTTATCATGGCAAATAACCTCAGCTTTGTTCTTGGACAACCAGTCCATTCCGACTACTACATCGAAGCTACCCAATTGAATAGGTAAGAGGTCGATGCTAAATCTTCGTTCACCAAATTCTAGTGTGCAGCCTCTAACAACTTCACCTGATTCAACGAGTTTACCATTGGCTAGTTCTATGGAATAAGGAATTTCTAATCTGCTAGATTCTATTCCAAGCATGCGTTTAAATTCCACCGACATGAAGCTATAATCGGCGCCAGTGTCAAATAATATGGATGCAAAGTGATTGTTAATGAGAAACGTACCGGTGACCACGTTAGGGTCCTCGCGTGCGTCTCTTGCTCCAATCACAAATGCTCGGGCCTGAGCGTTGTCTTTCTTTGGGCAGTCTTTCATGAAATGAACATTGCTTCCACAACTGAAGCATCCTTGGTCCCGCCCTTTCCCGTTACCATTCTTGTTACCAGCACCATTTCCATTCCGGTTCTTTCCTTTACCCTAACAGTCTTCCGTTTGATGACCCAATCTACCACATTTGTCGCACCTTGGAATGCGACAAGCTCCATCATGATGATACTTACACTTTTGGCACTTAGGCATGGTGCCTTGGTATCCTTTGTCTGCAGTATTGGCCTCTTTAGGGGGGTTGGTGTCACGCTTCTTGTTGTATGAGCCTTTGTTGTTGTTGCGGGTTGCTTGATTCAGATTTGAATGCTTTCTCTTCTTGTCACCAGACGACTCATCATGCGTCTCGGTCTTTTCAGTGGGGTTTAGCGATAACTTCTTCATTCGAACACAATCCTCAGTAAGGCTGACAGCCAGAGTTACAGCCTCGGTAATTGTTTGAGGTTTGGCCGAAGTTACCATGCCGCGGAACTCTGAGGCCAGTCCCCAAATGTAGCATTCCACTCGCTTATACTCAGGAGTCACCATGTAGGGAAGCACTCTGGACAGATCATGGAACCTTCGAGTGTAACCAGTGATGTCAGCACCTTCCATGGTCAAGTGCCAGAACTCGGTTTCCAACCTTTGGAGTTCGGCACGAGAGCAGTACTTCTCTCTCATTTTCTCCTTCAGTTCATCCCAAGACATGCCATATGCGGCATCGTAACCCATAGTCTGGACTTGCAAGTTCCACGAAGTTAGGGCTTCATCGATAAACAATCCAGTAGCAAAAGTAACTTGTTGATCCGCGGTACACTTCCTCATGCGGATGGTGGATTAAGTCTTCTCTGTCCAACGTACAAACGCCACTGCTCCTCCCGTTCCATCGTAGTTCAGTGGTTTGCAGTCGAGGAACTGCTTGAAGGTGCAGCCTGTAATTGACCCAACCAACTCACGTGTGAGCCATTGAAGAAATAATGAAACAAAGACCGTTCATAAATTTCTCCGTGGTTACCTTGAGCTGCGTTTCCTCCAGACGAATCTCCATGTCCGTTACGTCTAGCATTGCTTGGTCCTCCACTGTCCGCGGTACGGGTCGCCTCGTACTGGGCGATAGCTGTCGAGATTCTTTCTTCCAGTAGAGCGTCTAGTTCTTCAGCAGTTCTTGGCAGTGGGGGCGGAGGAGGTTGGTCACGAGCGTTCACAGCTTTCCTGGGTGCCATGTTCTGACAGAACATAACACAACAGGGTTAGACATTTGTTTGATATCATCATACTAGACAGTAGTAGTATATATATTCATAGGTATATACCACATAAGTGACATCAAACAATTATTACTCTAGCAGAGTACTTAGTAGGCTTGCACTGAGGGAATCTATACGTGACAAGACTTGCTGTGGTTTCTGTGCACTGAATTCCATAATTATGTATGCATCCATAACTACGTACCTCCTTGCCCAGTCCGCACAGTTCGTTTCATCCGCGTATTTCTTCCTTCAGATAGGCCATTGCTTTCAGGTAAAGTCATGTATACTAGTGGTATTCTACATCTAGTATATGTCTATGCTAATTATCACACATAATTGCAAGTAATTTCTCAGTTAGAGACAAGTGCAACTCCTGTGCACCCTAAGCCTCGTAGTGTCTTTTCTCGACTCGTGTAAACAGTTTCAGGTAGTGGATGTCGCGGGACGTTTTATGCAATGAAAACTCTTTGAAAAATAAAATTGTTTTCGTGAAAGGATCCTAGAGATTGTAGACTAGACTCGAGAAGGAATCCTGGTTCACTACAATCGCAGCTCTGATACCAATTTGTCACACCCCTTTCTGCGGCGGAAGCACGAGGTGTGATCATGAAAGGTTCTCATTGCATACGAAAGGTAAACATTCTACATGCTCATAAAAATATCTTCAAATACCAAACATTTCATAATTTGAAAACATAGTTAGCGTTTACATCGCAAGATAGCATAAAACATTGTCTTAAAAAGTTTACAGCTTTATTTAAAGACAAACATAAACGACATCCACGAGCATGGGTAAGACCGCGCGCACATCAACTTCTAGTTACCTGAAATACATGTGAGTTTTGGAAAAACGTCAACATAAAGTTGGTGTGAATTCATGCAGTTTTAGTTTTTCACGATTGTATACTTTATATGAAAACGTAGATTGCGTCATGTAAAAATCAAGTTTTCATATATAAATCAAGTATTCATGTGTACACCAAGTACTTATGTATAATTCTAGTTTTCTTGAGTACCCCGCGTACTTCAAGTATAAATCAAGTTTTCTTGAGTACCCCACGTACTCAAGTATAAATCAGTTTTTAGTATGGTATGAATTTTATGTAAACAAAGTGTTCCTGTAAGTATCAGGATTGTTAATGGGTTGCAAAGCCATTAACATGTGACACGACATAGGAAGACACCAAACCTAAGGCACTTTTCTAGATGGCATATTCTGAGACACAAAAGCACTACTCGGTACTCGTCCTCACCGAGAGTGTGGCTGCCCGACACCCATTAGATATAACCTTTTGTTCTGCGGTCTAGGTATATTGTTGATTAATGGTGCTTCTGTACCCTATTCGTGACACGATTTCTCATATCATTTCTCATAGCGCATCATACTTGGTTCTCGTTCTCACCAAGTGCGCTTCCTGTATTCTTTTATCACATCACACTCGGTACTCGTTACTCACCAAGTGTGCATCTTATTATCATAACATTTATAAACATAATTATAACATGTATTTCACCCCCGAAGTTATAAAACTGAAAACAGTTAAGAGAAAAGGGGGAGCATGAACTCACAACTTTGCGTTCCTTGCATCGTAAACTTCACCGGATTTACTTAATTAACGTCGTGACCTATACGCGTTTTCTTAACGTTAGTCACTAGACTTGTGTCACACAAGTACAGTCACTCTCTTTTGTATTTGTGTTCTCTCGTGTTAAAAATATTTTATATTTTTAACTAAGTGTCTCACTTATATTATTTTCTCAAAAATAATTATAAGTTTCTTGTATTTTTGCACTTTGCACCCGAATTATGTATCTTGTATGTTGTATGTGTATTTTTGTGTTTATACTTCTCATGAGTATTTAGTGTATTTTTACGTCTTAATACACTAGCACGTATAACACATACTATATACACTTAGCACAAAAGTTGGTGATCAAATAATTTATATTTTTCTCTCAAAAATATACATACTTAACATAAATTTTTAATCTTGAAGAAGTCATCATTTCTTATCACCAAAAATTAGGGAAACCTTGGTAATATTTTTAGATACATTTTTAGGGAATAAGTTTCTCAAAAACTTATATTTTTCTAAATGTCAAAATTTATAGAAATTTTGACAGAGTTTCCCCTAAAAATGGAGGTTTCCCATGTTTTCAAAACATGTGTTTATTTTCGTTTAAAAATCATCAACAACCAATTTCTCAACAACAATCAACAACAATATATACTAATTTCTCTATTTAATGAACTTGAGAATTTACACAAGTGTGTAATAACCTACTAGCTCATTTAGTAAGTCTTGTTATCTTTAAAAATAAAATTAGTTTTTCAGAAACTTTATTTTTAAAGAACTTGGAGTTTTACAACTTCTAGTCAAGATTTTCAAAAATACTTCTTTGTTAAATTTCTTGTTACACAAGTGTTTACATACTTGTTTATTTACTAAAAATGTTTCTAGTTCATAAAATATCCGGGTTTTAACATGACTTGCATCTTTCACTTGGTTCTACAGAAGAACCACTTGTAGATCTCTAGATCTACTAGTTTAAAACCTTATTTTACAAGAAAAATCACTTTTACACAAGTTCATGTTTTGTGAGTGGAAGAGTTCATCAACTTATAGCTTTTACCCTTAACATATTACTAGTTCATGTTCCATGAACATGATCTAGCATGGTTAGATGATGATCCATCCCACTACTAGCATCAAACAACATAAAATAATCACAACCATACAAGATTCACATGATTTACACACATATCTACTCTTTATCCAACTAGTTTATCTTTCTTTCAAGACTTTTAGTTTTGATCTTGTGTGTTCTTGAGTTTTAACCGTTAAATCACCTATTAACCACCATAAACAAGAACAAGATGAAGATTTGAAGCACTTACTACTAGCACAAGGCTAGGGAAGTTCAAGAGGGTAAATGAAGTGGATAAAAGCAAATGGTTGAGGTTCTTCAACTTTCGAAAGCTTCAAGCTTCTTCGTATAGCCCCTTACACCTTTTTATATATGTAGAATGGTTGAAGAATGAAGGACGATGATGGGTGTGGGTGTGGTGAGCTATGGCTGAGAACAAAGCAAGAGGAAGAAGGAAGTGTGGAGTGTTTGGTGGATGGTGGAAATGAGAAGGTCCACGGGTTTATAAATCAAGTCTTCCAACATATGGAGACCTAGTGGGTAATGTGTCCCATATCAAGACAACATACCACATAAAATATTAAAACAATTCAAGGGGTGTGTACCCCTTGTCTAGAACCGGTCATTGGGGGGGGGGGGTAGTCTAGTTTGGTTCCAAGTCATGGTTAGCCATTCTAGTTAGGATTAAATGTTGTAGTTAGTGTCTTTTGTGTGTTAAGTAATATATAGTGTGTTAGGGAGTTCGGGGACCCTAACTAGTTTAGAAAAATAAAAACAATGCTTCTAGCATTATTTTGGTGTTCCGGGTAATATCCGGTTGTTCGGTTAGACACCGGTTCGTTAAAGTGCTAAATTTCACTTTTTAGTGTCTTTTAAGTACCTTTTTGTACCCTTTCAATTCCCAACACTTAGGGAAGTATTCTGGATGTTAAAACGAAATTTCTGCATAATATTTCAGTGCCATAATGCTGATTATAGTTGAATTATATAAAATTCTGCACTTAAAGTGCGTTTCGGGTGCTTTTTAGTGCTTATTTTTGCTTCCAAAGAGTATATATATTAAACCCTTGTATGCACTCTTGGGTTTTAATGTATTCTTGTTGCTGGACCTACACCTAGGCCTCAATTCTAAAGTCTGACTACTTTCTGCAGTTCTGTTGACGCAGTGTGTCTTACCGGTGAGTTTACTAGTATTTCTGACGCAACGTAGTTCATTATTGCCTAAAGCAATATTTTGTAGTATACAACGTGCATGAATTCACTTGTTTAGTATGTGTTCAGACAGTGTTGACATTTAAGCACATAATTGTAGTCATTAAATAATTACTAAAGTGTACGGAAATTACCGGTTCGGTGCCAGTTGTCTCAATCTTTCAGCTCCTGTACAGGAGGATAAACTGGTTAAGGCGTTGCGGTTGTAACCGAGAGGTCATGAGTTCGATCCCAGCAGCGGTTGTAACCGAGAGGTCACGAGTTCGATCACAGCAAAGGCCGGTTCTCACCCAGGAGACCCCTTTTTAATCCGATTTTTGACAATTTACACTTTGGCCCCTCAAGTTTCAGAAATTTACAAAATCAGTCCCTGAACTTTCGAAAAATATTCAAAACAGACCCTGAAGTTTCAAAAATATGCAACTATGGTCCTTAAAGTTTCGAAAAATGTCACAAATGGTCCCTGGTTTATCCAGTTAGATATACTAACTGGGTTAGTTCTCAAAGAAAGAATTTATATACAATATTTAACTTGGTTAGGATTTATAGTTTAAAATAAGTTTGTAAATGGCAGAATAAATCCCTAAAGTTTAAGTTTCAAGAATGACCAAATGAACCTTGGACTTTTATTTCAAAAATATCTATTTATTATTATATTTTTTATAAGTTTCAAAAATTACCAAAAGAACCCTAAACTTGTAGTTTGAAATAATTGCACTTTAACCCTTGTATTTCTATAGTTTCAAAAACGACAATTTAGTCCCTAAACTTTGTACTTTCAAATAATGATGGTTTAGTCCTCGAAATTAAAAGTAATAATTTCAAGCAAGTTTCCAAGAATGTCAAATAGGTCCTTATAGTTTACGTGGTATTGTTTAATAGCATAAATAACAACAAATTTTGAAATTATCCACGTGTTCGTGTCGGTATAAGTACGTATGAGTATGAAGCAAGTATGTTCAAATACATTCCATTTTAAAATACGGTAATTGTTACAATGTAAGCCAAACAATTACGAGTGTGAAAACCAGGGTGGTTACAGTCTCCCCTACTTTAGAAAATTTCGTCCCGAAATTTATTCGAAAGAGACCTTAGAATGTAATTGTAATGATTAGAAAGATAAGCAAGGCGTTAGTTTTTAGAGCATTGTCTAGTGTTGATAATTTTGAGGAATCTACGAGGATCATTGTATAGAAATTGTTTTGCATGGCACTTATGTCATGCTGAATTTGTAATGTAAATATTAGGCAAAAAACTGGGTACACAAATAATGGATAATCACATAACCACATAATGTTTTTATATGCCACCGTACTTAACAAGGCTTACTATGATTCTCATGCGTCGAACCTCGTAATTAAGTGTGCACCCATAATTATTCGTTTCGTCGCATGGTCCACATAGCACTTCTAGTTAAGTGAGGAAGACAAATAAGATTGAGGTATCGTTTAAATCAAATAAGCATCAATATAACACAACATCAATTGAATCAAAACGTATTCAGATTTGTAATGATAGCATCGTTTGTTTTGCATACAACAAAATTAGTCGTAGGTATTTCATTTATGCACAATGAAATTTTATGTTTCACATAAATCAAACTAATAGTGTGCATTATAAACTAAGCATGGATTGTCATAAGCAATATAAGTTTATTGTGAGACTGTACTAAGCGTAGATGTGTTTGTAATTTATGCATTAAGTATGTTAAATCAATTATACGAAGCAAAATGTATTTGTAAGCGTATACCAAGCATGGTAGGTCAATTTATAAAGCAAAGATGTATTTACTAAGCATAAAGTTCCTTAAGCAAAAATTCACATTTTGAGAACTAGGCATAAGGTTGTTCTCGTTTTAGGAGCCCAAAGATAAAGCAAAGGTGAATCTTTTGGTTGGCTTTGGTTTCGGAGTGGATAAGAATATCATAAATGAAGAAATGACAAATTTATTCAAGTAAGGTTTGAGGAATTGGTTTAACAGATTTTGAATATGGTATAGCAAGCAAAGGTTCAAACTTAGGTGAAATGGAACTTCTATTCGTACTTGGGTCAAACAAAATGGAAGCTTATAAACCAAATTGATAATTTGAAACACACAAGATAATACAAGGTCTTTAGTACATTGAAAGAGATGGTAAACGGGCAACAGACTGCGCCGAAACCCTTTTTGAATAACAAAGCTAAAACAACATCCATAGATCTCGGAGTCATAACATTATTATGCATGACCCTTTGGATACGGCTAAGTAAGCCCACAGCCTCGGGCTACATCGTTCGGGGCACGAGCCTCGTTAACGTTGAGATTGAATGCACGACCTCGAGCGGGTTGGGCATTCACGAGTTTGGGGTATTCTTGTTAGAAATGGTTTGAGTCTACACAGTTAAAACAAGTTCCGATAGGGTAACGCGGTTGTGCAGCAGCAGCAGGAGGTACGCGACATGTGTCAGCTAGCTAGATGACCCAATCGACCACAACTTGTGCATTAGCGGCACGGGAAATGAGTAATATGGTGATAGTTGTAGCGAGTGCACAAAGGTGCATCACCAACATATGATCGTTTAGCGGGTGGAGGAGCAGCTTGATTTACGGGTGCATGAGTTGTAACAGCAAAGTTTTTAACGGCTTTGTGTTTGTTAGAATTCCTAGAATTCTTTGAATATTGGGCTCCATCATTTGCCACTTTGATAGTGTCAGATGCAGCTGTGGATGGTGTCTTCTTGTCGCTCTTTCGGGATAAGTTCCCTTCCTTGACTTGAGCATCGGTCAAAATAGCGGAGTGTTCAATAGCATCACGAATCATGGCCAGTTTGCTTCCGGTCACTATATATTTGATGCAACTAGAGAGACTACCGATAAATTTCTCTATCAAGCGGTCAGGAGTTAATAACGATGTGCTAGAACAAAGGATGCACAATTCTTCAAATCGGTCGATGTAGGTGCGGTTTTCGTCACTATCTTGCACAAGGTTGTGAAATTCTTCTTCCAATGTTCGCATCTCATTGCGTGGGCAAAACTCCTTTTGCATGAGGGCCTTTAGTTCTTCCCAAGTCAAAGCCATGGCGACAGCGGCACCACGGTCTCTTATGATGCCATTCCACCATGTTAGTGCCCTCTTTTGGAAGACACTCGTTGCAAATTCCACTTTTCGTACCACAGTACACTGACTATGGCAGAACGTGTTCTCCATACTCTCGAACCATTGCAGTAGTCCGGTTGCACCTTCGTTTATGGTGTATTTGACGAGATGACACGAGTTAAACTGTTCAAAATTATAAGATGCATCGTGGTTGTTGTTTCTGTGACCGTTTCCATTGATTCCATTTCCGTCGGTAGCTTGTGCGAGTTGAGTAACCAAATTAGGAAGAACCGCGCCAAATTGTTGAGTAATGAGGGCTGCCAATTCTGCGTTTGGGATTTCGTTTTGTTGTGCAGGACGAGGAGGCATCTACAAGCGGTAGGGGAAAGCATAAGATCATAGGAATTTAAAATGAAATGTTTTTGGTAGAATAATTTTACAAAGTCAATGAGGATAACACGTAATGGGATTGACATCATTTATTTTACGAATAAACAACATCGGGGATAAGTCAAAGTAATTGGGTTCTTATAACTTAGTGAAGTCATGCTTTAGCCTATAAGTGGACACTCATCCCGAGAATTCCCAGGTAAGCACAACTGGTCCCTCGAGTTGGGATTTATACGAAGTGCTTGCCTAGACAGAAAACTCAGAATACAGGCATCCACTCTTCCAGATTGCACGAGTTCGTTATTAGAGCCCAAAACTTTTAACGAGGGTTTGAAAATCAAAAGAGGTTTTGAAAATAACCACCTAAGGATAGATAATGAGCATTTATATAGTGTAAAGAGTCTAAAGGTAAAATACGCGGTGACGAGGCTTCAGTTTGCAAAAGATAAGGATAAGTATAAAAATAACAACGCGGAATGAGTACTAATGGATAGGAGTCCTAGGTAAGTTATAGTCTAGGTCAAAAGTAATTTCTAATAACCTAAATCCCTATAACCATGGCTCTGATACCAATCTGTAACACCCCGGCCGGAGGCGGAAAAGCCAAAGGTGTCACAAAACTGGATAGAATGCAATTGAGCACATGGAGATTAGATTAAGTTGAAATATAGTTTAAGTTCAATTCCATAGATTGCATTCACATCTGAAATTATAAGAGTACATAAACAAATACAGCATAAATTGTTTCACAAATGATAAATTTGGATTTAATCTAAGGCATAAGTCTTGATCAATCCTATGTAAAATATTCTTGCAAATCATGTCATCAAACAATGTCACCTGAAACATATGTTAGGAAAATATTTGGGTCAACAAACGGTTGAGTGAATTCATAGGTTTTGTTAGGCAAAAATAACAATGTGATATGAAAATGAGTTAACACTGTGGCATGCGATATGTCTTTAAGCAAAAGAGTAATACATGTAGTTACTTAATGGTACATTCAAACCTATGACGATACTCGGAAATATCATTCAACCTTCCTTGTATGTATGTATGTAGTGGTTCCAAACAAAAACAACAAAATTTCAAAGTTGGAAGTTTGGATGGGGTGTCAATCCTATAGCGCTATAATACAACCGATGGGCTTATGCAAGTTGATGAACGTAAACTTCTTAAAGCAACAACAACAAGTATTAAGCAAATGCAAAAACAATCGGGGGAACCACAAATAGCAAATAAGTTTGTATCACATTGTATCATATGTTTCATCCCAAAAATAATTGTAAAAAGGGACCATGAACTCACCTTGAGTGCGGTAAGTCCAACAAGTAAGTTTAATGTAAGCGTTTGTGGAAATAAGATCCAACGTCACTCTAATCGTTTGAACATGCATCAATATAAAGTTTGTATTAATAATAATGTTTAATTGTATAAAAGGAAATCCTAAATCTATAGGTTTCGGTATGGTTTGTCTAAATGGTAACTATAAGGTTTGGATAACCTAATAGAAAACTCGGAAAATGAATATGGAATTATCTATGAAAAATATTTCTTTAACATAAATAATTGAATTATATAAATAGATAATTGAGTTACTACAAACATTTAAAATAACAAATCAATTATATTCAATTTGTATAATTAGTTTAACATAAATAATTATACCAAAATATTGCATAAGTGATATAATTAATTTGTAACTTTATAATTGAATTTAGAAGTACAAAAATATATAATTATTTGGTAAATGATAATTATATAGTTTAAAGAAATAATATGATAATTATATAACTAATTATCAGAATAATTAATTTAAATCAGAATAATTAAAAATAATATTTTTAATTATTGAATTTGAAATATTACTGATTAAAATAATTATTATGGTTTTTGATTCATTTTGAATAACTAAAATGAATTAATTTTCTTAAATTAACAAAAAATAAGTTTATATAAGTTTAATTATCTAAATAATTAAATATAATAAAAATTCAGATTCTAAATTTATATAAACTCAGTATTATGTCTATTTTGTCACAAAAATAATTTTGGATGTAAATTATATAGTTATATAATTTTATTTAAACTATATTTAAAAGTAATAAAACTGATTTATTTATATAAATACCAAAATTATATAAAATATCAGTAAAACTATTATTTTCGTAAAGTTTAACATTTGAAATGATTAACATAAAAATTTCAGATTTTTATTCCTTAAAAATGATTTATTATGAATTAATTAAGAAATAAATTGTTTTTAATCAAAATAAATAGTTTTATAAATAAATTGGTAGATTTTATATTTTTATAAAATGTAATAAGTAGTAATAATATAAAAATTATTGGAAGTGATAAAAACTTAAAAATAAAAAAAGATTAAAAAGATTTGCACACCCCCATATTAGAACTTGGGTCTGTGCTGTAACTAACATACACACTAACCACTGGGCTACCTGGTGGTTTGTGTTTTAATCCAGACTAGTTAAAATATAACCAGATAGGCCCACTAGTCATCTTCAACCTCTAGAGGTCAAAGTCAGAAGTCTAAGTCAAACAAAAAGTCAAACTCTTGATTTCTACGGGCAAACCTATGTTATCTCTAAATTAAATCCTAGGAAACGATCTATGGGCATAAACTAACTAATTAACACAAGAAAAACTAACCGGTATTGACGAAAGAAACGGTTGACAAAGATTCCGGCTAAAAAGTGACTATTCCGGCGAGTTGCAGGTTTTAATCCGACGATTTCGGGTGTTTACGTGTTTGTAAATGGTGTGGAATGTTGCTAGGAATGTAGGGAACTTAAATACACGAAGTTTGGATCTCAGATTCGACACAAATTAGTGGATTAGATCTACTTTTTATTTTTATAACAATTCTTTTTTTTTTTTGAGTGTTTTAGCACTAAAATGTGTCGTTTGAATGATTGGAACGAGTTGGGATAGGTTGGGGATCATGTGGGTAAGCTTTACAGGTCAAAAGAATGGATTAAAATTGGTTTTGGTGATGATTTGGTAGAAATCCGCGACCTGCGGATCTGTGTATATATTTTCAGATCTGATTTAAAGTGCATATATATATAATACAGTTCATGGTCTATCACATCCCAACTGATAGATCAGTTGGTTTGTGCGCTTGTTGTTGTGCGGGTATGCCCGGGTTCGAATCCCGGGTGTAGCCGGTTCGATTGAATTAAACCCCTTTTTAAATCCTAAATTTATTTGATTAAAATATTAAAATCCTAAATAGTATATAAATGAATTTAAGTTCTATATCTTTCAGCTCCTGTACAGGAGGATAAACTGGTTAAGGCGTTGCGGTTGTAACCGAGAGGTCACGAGTTCGATCCCAGTAAAGGCCTGTTCTCACCCAGGAGACCCCTTTTTAATCCGATTTTTGACAATTTACACTTTGGCCCCTCAAGTTTCAGAAATTTACAAAATCAGTCCCTGAACTTTCGAAAAATATTAAAAACAGACCCTGAAGTTTCGAAAATATGCAACTATGGTCCCTGAAGTTTCAGAAAATGTCACAAATGGTCCCTGGTTTATCCAGTTAGATATACTAACTGGGTTAGTTCTTAAAGAAAGAATTTCTATACAATATTTAACTTGGTTAGGATTTATAGTTTAAAATAAGTTTGTAAATGGCAGAACAAATCCCTAAAGTTTAAGTTTCAAGAATGACCAAATGAACCTTGGACTTTTATTTCAAAAATATCTATTTTTTTTATAAGTTTCAAAAATTACCAAAAGAACCCTAAACTTGTAGTTTGAATTAATTGCACTTTAACCCTTGTATTTCTATAGTTTGAAAAACGACAATTAGTCCCTAAACTTTGTACTTTCAAATAATGACGGTTTTAGTCCTCGAAATTAAAAGTAATAATTTCAAGCAAGTTTCCAAGAATGTCAAATAGGTCCTTATAGTTTACGTGGTATTGTTTAATAGCATAAATAACAACTAATTTTGAAATTATCCACGTGTTCGTGTCGGTATAAGTACGTATGAGTATGAAGCAAGTATGTTCAAATACATTCCATTTTAAAATACGGTAATTGTTACAATGTAAGCCAAACAATTACGAGTGTGAAAACCAGGGTGGTTACAGGTATCACCATTTCTGTTGGGATCACTACTTCTGCTCCAAATACCAAGGAAAACGGGGTTTGGCCAGTTGCATTTCTTACCGTTGTTTTGTCAGCCCATAAAACAAAGGGTAGTTCTTCTGCCCATCTTCCTTTCTTAGCTTCTAATCTCTTCTTCAAGTTCTTGACAATTATCTTGTTCGAGGATTCAACTTGTCCATTTGCTTGAGGATGTACCGGAGTAGATGTGATCATTTTGATTCCCCAACTCTTGCAAAAGTCAGTAGTCCTCTTGCTTATAAACTGGGATCCATTGTCACAAATGATTTCAGCTGGTACTCCAAACCTGGTCAGGATATTCCTCTTTATGAAGGATACTACTTCCTGATCTCTGACTTGAACAAATGCTTCAGCTTCAACCCACTTAGAGAAATAATCAGTCATTGCTAACATGAAGACTTTTCCTCCTGGAGCTTTTGGCAGTTTTCCTATTATATCCATTCCCCACTTCATGAATGGCCAAGGGGAAGCTATAGGATAAAGTGGCTCGGCCGGCTGATGTAATATATTACTGTGCCTTTGACATGCATCGCATCTTCGAGCATATTCTACAGCATCTTTTCTCATGGTTGGCCAATAGTATCCTGTTCTTAATACTTTTGAGAATAATGAACTGCCCCCAGTGTGGTTACCACACTCTCCTTCATGTATATCCTGAAGCACTTCCTTAGTTTCAGGATCCTCCAAGCACCTCAGGTATGGTCCTGCAAGAGATTTCTTATACAAAACATTATTTATAATGGTGAATCATGATACCTTCATCCTAAATGCCTTAGGATTTTCGTCTCTAGGGATGCGTCCTTCCTTGAGATATCTTATGATTGGAGCCATCCAGGATTCAGTATCCTTCTCAGGATCATGACCAGGATCCTGAATGCTTGTTACCTCCTTATCCTGAGCTTTGAAGGGATCCATAGCAGGATACAGGATATGAAGTATCGGTATATGGGTTCCCTCTGGTATCCTGACTGATCATCCTAAGTTTACCAAGGCATCTGCTTCAGCATTATCCTCTCTTGGTACCTGTTCAAGTGTAAAAACATCGAAATATCCTGCTAATTTTTTGAGAATATCGAGGTACTCGATTAACTTCTCACCTTTAACTTCATAATCCTTTATAAGGACGGCACTTACAGCATTCCCTGATACTGCGAGGTATAGGGACAGTGGTTCAGCATTCTCAGGCTTCATCAATAGAGGTGCAGTTGAAAGATACTGCTTCAAATCCTGCAGGGCTGCTTCATGCTTCTCTCCCCATTCAAACTTCTTGTTTTTCTTCAGGATGTCGTAAAATTCCTGGCATTTGTCGGAGGATCTTGTGATAAATCTGTTCAATGCTGCTACTCGCCCTGTTAACCGTTGAATATCCTTCATATTCGATGGTGATTTGATATCCAAGATAGCTTTAATCTGCTCCGGGCTTGCCTCTATTCCTCTTTTGGTCACCATATACCCTAGAAACTTTCCTGCCCCCACTCCGAAATGGCACTTAGCAGGATTTAGTTTCATGTTATACTGATCCAGGATATCAAATGCTCCCTTAATATCCTAGAGGTGATCCTCACCCTTTTTAGATTTTACCACCATATCGTCGATGTATACTTCCATGGTGTCCCGCAGCTTGTCTTTAAACATCATGTTTACCAATCTCTGGTATGTTGCACCTGCATTTTTCAAACCAAAAGGCATAGCAGTATAACAATAAATACCTGTTGGTGTCATGAAGGTAGTATCCTCCTGGTCCGATGGTTCCATTTGAATCTCGCTGAAATCCTGAGGATGCATCCATGAAGGTTAACATCTCATGGCTGCAGTAGCATCCACCATTGCATCAATATGAGGAAGAGGAAATGGGTCTTTGGGACAAGCCTTGTTCAAGTCTATGTAATCTACACAGACTCTCCATTTCCCATTTTTCTTCTGTACCACGACTACATTTGCTAGCCATCTTGGAAACTTAACTTCTCTGATCATCTTAGATTTCAATAGCCTCTCTACTTCTTCCTGAATGATCATATTTTGCTCTGGAGCAAACTTTCTCCTCTTTTGTTGGACAGGTTTGAATGATCTGTCTATACCGAGCTTATGTGTTATAATATCTTTCAAAATGCCTGTCATATCCTCGTGCTTCCACACGAATGTAGACATCCTGCACTTCAAAAAGTTAGTTAACTGTTCTTCAATATCCTGAGGGATATTGGTTCCTACGAGCACCGAGATATCCGGATTATCCTGATCCAGGATAATTTTCTTCATATCCTACTCTGAAGCCTCGACGATATCCTAGGCCCGCATCTTTAATTGCTATGCTGCATTAGGCTTAGTTGAGGATTTCATTGAGGATGAGTAACATTCCTTCGCCTCCTGCTGATCACTATCAACCTTGACAACCCCCCAAGGGGTAGGGATCTTGATGCATTGATGATAAGTTGACGGCACAGCCTTCATATCATGGATCCATGGCCTGCCTAGTATGATGTTATAGCAGGATAGGGAGTCCATCACACAGAAACGTTGTATTGAGTTGACCCCTTCAACATATACTAGTAACTTTATCTCTCCCACTGTGTTCCTAGCCTCTCCACTGAACCCAACAAGCACGGTGGATTTTGAAGTGATATCCATTGGAGATACATTCATTCTTTTTAAAGTTTCTAGTTGGATTATGTTGACGGAGCTGCCATTATCCACCAATATCCTGCGTACAAAATGGTTAGCCCCATATAATGTTATTACGAGAGCATCATGGTGAGGATCTTGGACAGTATCCCTGTCATCACTGTCGAAAGTGATCACTTTATCAGTTGTGAGGGTAGTCATCCTAGCTGGTTTATCTCTTCTTTTGGCCTTAGCTTCCTTTGCATGTCTCTTGGCCGCAGAATACGAAGTCCCACAAATGTCGGATCCTCCTGAAATAAAGTTGATTATCTTGGCATCCGCAGGAGGTGATGCTACTCGTTCAGGATCCTTCTCAGTATCCTGACCCTTATTCTTCTTTCTCCCTAGGAGGTCCTTCAGATATCCCTTGCTTAGAAGATAACTTATTTCTTTTCTTAGAGCAATGCAATCCTCAGTTACATGTCCGAAATCTTCATGGAAGGCACACCATTTGGACTTATCCTTCCAATCAGCTTTCTGTTGATTCTTTCGAGACCACCTAGCTTTGTCTCCTAAACCCTGCATAGCATACATTAATTCAGGTATGTTAACCAAAAAGCAATATTCAGATAATTCAGGATATTCTTCAGGATCCTCGTCTTCAACAACATTCACTTTCTTGTTGTCATTTCTGCCATACGGCTTGGTGCAATATGGTTTAAATGAGGATTCTGACTTCCTATTAGTTGACTCATAAGTGGTGGACGGGTTCATCCTCTCTTGCATCTTTTTGTCATCCTCCAATAGAATATATCTTAGGGCCCTGTTTCGAGCTTCATCCAAGTTCCTGCATGGGTTCATTACAAGATCTTGGTAAAATTGTGAGTCTTTTTGTAGCTCCATCTTGAAAGCCTGCACAGCTATTGCAACATCAAGATGTGGAATATCTAAGGATTCTCGGCTAAACTTGTTCACATAATCTCTTAAGGATTCCTGAGGTCCTTGAGTTATCCTGTAGAGATCACTTGTTAGTTTTTCAAAACTTCGACTGCAAGAAAATTGACTATTAAATAAAATCACTAGGTGAGCAAATGATGTAATCGAATGAGGAGAAACGTTTAAGAGCCATTTTAAGGCTGGTCCTGTTAAGGAAGAACCAAAACCCTTGCATTGGCATGCTCCTTTGAGGTCTGGAGGGATAGGGTTGATCTCCATTCTTTCCCTATACTGTGCAATATGCTCTTCAGGATCCGTAGTCCCATCATAGAGCTTCATGTAGGGGGTTTGAAATCTTTTTGGGATTTCAGCATCACAGATAGGATATGCAAAGTGAGATATCCTGTGGCTATCCTGGGACACCTCCGGAATTGGCTGGACCACTCCAGGTACACTGGATATCATGTCCTTCAATTTCTGAAGCTCCCTAGTAAATGTTGACATCATACCTGCATCCTGCAAAGATCCACTATTGTTAGTAGCAAGAATATTATTATTTGACACGTTACCAGTCTGAGGATTCTGGCCATATCCTGAAGCATATCCTGAGCTCCTCACAGTTGACATCCTGACTGAGGAGGGTATTTCAGGAGTATGATTCTGAGAATGGCTAGGTACGATATTTCCCCTGTTATCCTCAGTATATACTGCCGAACTGAAGATCAAAGTTCTGGGCTGTAAAGGAGTGACAATATCCTCAGCGGGCCTGCTTGAACTAGATTTCAAGAGTTGTATTTCTCTCATCAGCATTTGGTTTGTTTCCTGTTGCTATCACATCTGTTCCTGTACACTACCAAATAAGGTTAGAATTTCATCATTAGAAGCCAAAACAGGACCAGATCCCTGAGTGCTCCGAGTAGGGATAACATCCCGAGCCACATGACTTTCAGTTCCTTGTGAAGAGGTTGGCATTCTTGGAGGAGGTGGTGGAAGCACTGAACCAACTGTTGCAGAGGTTGTAGCAGACACGGTGGAGGAGCTCATGTTTGATCTTGAGGCCATTGTAAATAATGTGGCAAAAAGTTTTGAGAATAGAAAACCAAGTAACGATTTCACAAAGGTTTTTAGCAAAGATATCACCACTTGCCCCACGGTGGGCGCCAAATTGTTTTGGTCAAAAATTACCGAAGCAATTAAGTGATCAAATTAGTCAAGTGAGGTAGTGTGCTATGAAAGTGTGTTGAAAATATGCTGATTAAGTTGTTTGCAAAAACAGTTTCCAGGATACGGCTCAGGATATTGAGCTGTATCTATGATCAAACTATGAGCAAAAAGTAAAGGGGGTGACACGAGATATACGAGGAAAGCCCTTGATCAATCTAGATCGCCGGCACAAAACCTCGGGAGCTGACAATTGTTATCCTGTTTGGTGATCCTTACTTCTGTATTAGTTAGTGATCCTCAGAAGTGCTTCAGGATCAGGATCATGGATCATCCTAAGGATCCTTATACTAATGATTGTCTACTTTGAATTCGATATTGTTTTGCAGGAGTACCAGCTTGGACTTAGTCTTGGTAACGTTCCTGAAGAATATTCCACGCTTATTCCGCACGTGCTTGACCATGGTGAACGTTTTGGAGATCGTGGGAAGAAGGCATGAATTGCGGATAGTTAGTTACTTAGATATTTTACTAAATTTAAAAGGGGTAGCGAGCTAATTAGACAACACTTGGCTATTTTTTGGCTACACACACTCGTACAACTACACTCACCAGCTCTCGGCAAAACACTTAGCATTTTTCATACATTTCTACACGATACACTATAGTGATCCTTGTATTTAGCTCGCTATCATCCGAAGTTGTAAAAGAATTATTGTTTAATTTGAGTTGGTGATTGGTAGTTTCCATCACCCGAGGTTTTTTATGCCGGAGATCATTCATTGATCAAGGGCTTTTTCCTCGTATAAATCTTTGTGTCTCCTGTGCAATTCATTTCATAGTGATCCTCATTGTTGTTTACCAATTCAAGCATCATACCTCGTAACAGAGAGTTTGGTTGCATTATCCTCGTCTGATTTTTGACCAAAACAGTTTGGCGCCCACCGTGGGGCAATTGGTGCTTCATTCCTAAGAAATTTTCATTCTTGTGATCATTTCGATTCGCTACATCCAAGCAGATGGCTTCATCATCAAAGAACACTTCCAGTGCGATGTCTGCAGTCAATTCATCCCAGGGCATTCCACCTTTGCCTCCACCACTTTCTGGACCTCAGAAAAATGCCGAGAAGAAACCAACTCCCATTTTCTCAAAACCTCCAACTTCTTCTGCTTCTTATACTCCTACTACTAGTGACTTGTTTACTCTGATTTTGCAGATGAAGGAGCATATACAGCAGCAGGATAAGACCAATGAAAGGATTCTTAGAGAAATTGGAGACATCAAGAAACAGAAGAGATCGGCAGAGGATCATTCCCCACTGATGCCCAGATCTTTGAATTTCGATACTCCGGTTATAACTTCTCATCCTTCAGCGGTTCCAGATGTTCAATATGTGGGAGGGCCAAAAGGAGTGCATTACGGATCATCAGCAATGACTCAGGCTTCAGGGTCATACTTTCAACCAGCAGGATCCCATCCTCAGCATATAGGATCCTTCGTAAGCTCAGGAGGATACTCAGGAGCGCAGCAGATTCAAGGATTCTGGCCGTTTCAAGGATCCTCTCAGGTTCAAGGATCCTCCCAGGTTCAAGGATCCTCCTAGGTTCAACGATCCTCCCAGGTTCAAGGATCCTCCCAGGTCCAAGGATCCTTTCAGTTTCAGGGATCCTTCCAGGTTCCAGGATCCTTAAGGAGTTTGCAATCAGGGAGCTCCGATATCCATCAGGGAGATTTCATTCCAATGCAGACCATTGCTTCTACTGGTCCATCGGTCATTCCCGAGCCTCAACAATATGGATTCACATCCGCTCTTCCTAATTTGAATCCAATGGGAGGTAACACTTTCAATAATTCTTATACCACTAACCATGGCCTTATGCAGGATACAGGTATCAATCATGCCATGGCCAGAGAATTGCAAAAGTTAAAGGATATGATATCAAGTGTCCCAGGAGTGGTCAAGCCTATCTCGGAGATTGCAGATGGGAGCCACAAGATATCTCGTTTTGCACCACCAATCTGTGATACTGAGATACCCAAGAGGTTCCATGTGCCTACTATGAAGTTGTATGACGGTTCAACGGATCCTGAAGAACACATAGCACAATACAGGGAAAGGATGGAGATCAATCCCATCCCAGAAAGGTTAAAGGAAGCATGTCTGTGCAAGGGATTTGGATCCACTCTTACTGGATCGGCTCTTAAATGGCTGCTAAGTCTTCCCCCTTACTCTATTACCTCGTTTGCTAATCTAGTTAACCTATTTAATAACCAGTTTTCTTGTAGTAGAAAATTTAAGCGTTTAACTAGTGATCTGTATAGGATAACCCAAGGTCATAATGAATCGTTAAGGGATTATATCACTAAATTTAGTAAAGAATCCTTAGATATCCCTAACCTGGATATAGCTACGGCTGTTGAAGCCTTTAAAATGGGATTGCTTAGGGATTCCTTATTCTTTGATGATCTTGTTATAACACCATGCAGGAATCTAGATGAGGTAAGAACCCGGGCCCTTAGGTTCATCCGGCTAGAGGATGACAAGAGGATCCAGGAGAGGTTAGCAGGATCCTCAAAGCAAGAGAAGTAAGGATCCTCATTCAAGAACAACAAGTTCAGATCCTATAACAAATCTGATAACCAGAAATGCATGCTGTTGAACAAGAAGAGGATGATGAGGATTATCCTCTAATTTCCGAATATTGCTTTTCTGTTGATAACAATGAACTAATCCTTGCGATGCAGAATTTAGGTGATAAAGCTAGATGGCCCAGGAAAAATGACAGACCAGCTGGAACTAAAGACAAGTCAAAGTGGTGCGCATATCATGAAGATTTTGGGCATCTCACATAAGAATGCATCGCACTGAGAAAAGAAATTGGATACTTGTTGAGCAAGGGGCACTTGAAAGAATTATTGGGGAGAAAGAAGTCAAGGACTCAGGATCCTGAAAGGATCCCAGAGAAAGCTCCAGCTCCTCCAGCAGATGCACAAGTTATAAACTTTATTTCTGGAGGATCAGACATTTGTGGAACATCCTTCTCTACAGCTAAAAGACATGCAAAGGAAACCAAGATGGATAATGGAGATAGACCCATTCGAACATCCAGTGTCTCCGAAGGAAAAGTCATAACTTTTGATGAGGATGATCGTGTTGACATTCAGGATCCTCATCACGATGGTTTGGTTATCACTCTTTTTATTTCTAACCATTTTGTTCGCAGGATCCTTATAGACGGAGGAAGCTCTGTGAACATTATCCAGCTTGATGTTCTTAAGAAGATGAATATTCCTGAATCCGATATCATACCAAGATCCTCTGTGCTCGTGGGATTCAGTGGCGAGACTAAGAATACTCTGGGGGACATTAAACTCCCAATCTATATCGAAGGCTTACATTCTTACCAAAAGTTTTGTGTTATTGATTGTTTATCTTGTTGTAATGTCATCCTTGGCAGGCCTTGGATACATGACATGAAGGCAGTCCCATCCACTTATCATTAATGTGTGAAGCTTCCTAGTCCTTGGGGAATAGTGAAGATTGATAGTGATCAACAAGAGGCTAAGAACTGCTACACCTCATCAATGAAACCAGCATCAAAGTCAAGGGAGCAATAGCAATTAAAGCATCCTCCATGGGATGTCTTGGAGGCAAGGGAACAGGATGTAGTAGAAATCCTTATGGATCCTGATGATCCTGAATCTAAAATTTATATAGGATCAGGGATCCTTGGCAAAATAAAGGAAGACCTCATATCCTTCCTCAAAAGGAGAAAGGCTACCTTTGCATGGAAACACGAAGACAAGACAGGTATATCTAAAGATATAATCACTCACAAACTTGGCATTGATAGGTCCTTCAAACCAATCCATCAAAAGAGGAGGAAATTTGCACCAGAAAGAAATGCCATTATCCAGGAGGAGGTAGAGAAATTACTCCGAGCAGGTATGATTAGAGAGGTCAAGTATCCAAGATGGTTGGCCAATGTGGTTGTTGTTCAAAAGAAAAACGGAAAGTGGAGGGTATGTGTCGATTTCACTGATTTAAATAAGGCATGTCCCAAGGATCCTTTCCCATTACCCCACATTGACTCCATGGTGGATGCAACTGCGGGTCATGAACTGTTAACTTTTATGGATGCTTCATCTGGATTTGGACAAACTATGGAGGTTTACATAGACGATATGGTGGTAAAATAAAAAAAGGCTGTGGATTACCTAAGAGACTTGGAGGAAGCATTCAATATCCTTGACAAATATAACATGAAACTTAATCCTTCAAAATGTCACTTTGGTGTTAAAGCAGGTAAATTCTTAGGATATATGGTGACAAAGAGAGGCATTGAAGCCAGTCCAGAACAAATCAAAGCTATAGTGAACATCAAGTCCCCTGCCAATGCTAAGGATGTTCAGAGGTTAACAGGCAGGATTGCAGCTTTAAACAGATTCATATCCAAATCATCAGAGAAGTGCAAGGAATTCTATGATATCCTAAGGAAGAACAAGAAATTCGAGTGGACTGAGAAGCATGAAAGTGCCTTAAGAGCTCTTAAGGATTACCTATCCTCGGCCCCGGCTTTGGTGAAACCAGAAAAAGGAGATGTGTTATCCTTATATCTCACGGTATCCTCAAAAGCAGTAAGTGCCGTCCTTGTTAAGGATCACGAAGGTACACAACATCCTGTATATTATGTAAGTAAGAGTTTACTTGATGCTGAATCCAGGTATTCACACTTAGAAAAACTTATCCTTGCATTAATTATGGCATCTACTAAATTGAGACATTATTTTGAAACTCATGCCATTATCGTGAAAACTAATTTTCCAATTAAGAATGTCCTCAGGAAACCTGAAATGTCAGGAAGGATGGCTAAGTGGGCAGTGAAGCTTAGTGCATATGATATAAGATATGAGCCCAGGACAGCCATTAAATCCCAAGCATTAGCCGACTTTGTGGCAGATTTCAGTAGTGATTTGCAAAAGGAAGCTGAGTTAGAAGTCCAGCAGCTAGAGGAGACCAAGGATCCTTGGATACTTTATACTGATGGATCCTCAAATGTCAAAGGAACAGGGCTTCAAATACTACTAAAATCGCCACAGGGGGACATAATACCCCACTCTATAGCTTGTGAGTTCCAAACCACTAACAATGAGGCTGAATATGAAACCTTGATAGCTGGCTTGCAAATTGCTAAGCATATGAGGATCAGGTATCTTGAGGTACATGTAGATTCTTTGTTAATCACTAATCACTTTAATGGATCCTATGCTGTTAAAGGTGAAAAGCTAATCAAATATTTGGAGATAGTCAAAGAATTGGCACTCTCTTTTGTATCCTTTAGTTTGACACAGGTACCAAGGGAAGAGAATGCAGAGGCAGATGCATTAGCCAATTTAGGATCATCCTTGAAGATCCCGGAGGATATCAAGATCCCTATTATCCATATCCTGACCCCGGCTATCGAGGATCATGTGGCTATGGAGATAGGAGAGGATTCTGCAATCATCCCTAGTGATGATGATCAATCTCATTCAGGATCATGGATCCTTCCAATCATGAGATACATATAACATGGAGAGATCCCTACAGGAGAAAACCCTAGGGCTTTCAAAATTAAGGTATCTTAATTCACAATTTTAAATAATATGTTGTATAAACGATCTCTTGCAGGACCATATTTAAGATGCATTGAGGATCCTGAAATCCAAGAAGTTTTAACAGACTTCCATGAAGGAGATTGTGGAAATCACACTGGGGGCAGGGCATTATTCTCAAGGATCCTGAGGACAGGATACTATTGGCCAACTATGAAGAGAGATGCTGTGGAGTATGCTAAGAAGTGTGATCCTTGTCAGAGACACAGCAATATCCTTCATCAACCAGCTGAATTATTGCATCCTATATCCTCCACTTGGCCATTCATGAGATGGGGCATGGATATAGTTGGTAAGCTCCCTAAGGCACCTGGTGGAAAAGTGTTCATGCTTGCTATGACTGATTACTTCTCCAAGTGGATAGAGGCTGAAGCTTTTGCCCAAGTCAGAGAAAAGGAAGTTATATCCTTCATTAAAAGAAATATTATAACTAGATTTGGTATTCCTTCTGAAATTATATGTGATAATGGTTCCCAATTCATTGGGGGCAGAACTACTAACTTTTGTGACAGCTGGGGGATTAAGATGATAACATCAACACCAGTCCACCCACAAGCTAATGGTTAGGCAGAATCCTCCAATAAGATCATCATCAACAATTTGAAGAAGAAGCTTGGATCCAAGAAAGGGAAATGGGTAGAAGAACTACCTTATGTGCTTTGGGCTGATCGGACAACTCCTAAGAATGCTACGGGCCAAACTCCATTCTCTTTAGTATTTGGGGCAGAATCGGTGATCCCTACTGAAATGGTGGTTCCAACTGCTAGAACAAGTATTCGTGATCCTGAGGAAAATGATGAGAACTTGGTCCAAGACCTGGATACTATAGAAGAAATCAGAGATTTGGCAAGGATAAGGATGGCCAGTTATCAGCAAAGAATGGCTGGAGCCTACAACAAAAATGTCAGGATCAGGAAATTCCAAGTTGGTGATATGGTACTAAGGAAAGCATTTCAGATTACCACCAATCCTGCTGATGGAAAGTTGGCACCAAAATGGGAAGGACCTTACTTGATTGAAGCTGAGGCAGGAAAGGGGGCATATCGATTGCTAACAATGGAAGGTGATTTGCTACCTAGAGCCTGGAATGCTGTCCATTTGAAGAAATACTTCATGTGATAAGGATCCATGATCCTCACATGATAAATATCCTTAAAGGATCCTTAAAGCACAGATGATCCTCATTTTGGTAACATTATAATCTTAAACTATTTCATTTCCTTACTTTCTTACATAAGGATAAGGATCCTGCATCCTTTATCCTCCTTTCACGTGATTTTGAGTTTTGAAGGTTCAGGTACTCTTAGCAAAAGGATGATTATCCACAAAAGCCACCAGTTACTTGGGTTTGACCCCAGATATTTGGGCTTGACCCCAATTCCGCCAGTAGCGCATGATGATCCTGGTATAGTTCATGACAATGGGACCAGTACTCGTTTTAGGGGCTGATAATTCCATTGTACTGGCTATACCTAGGATCCTACGTATAATGGTAGACGTACCATACATCCGTTCCTAAGGTTTCTAACGTTTTCACGTTAGCTAAGGTTTTGGCATTTTCATGCCACTAAGTTTGGATAGTCGCCAGTTAGGGCCATACTCCAGTTCACACACGATCGTTGGGCTTGTCCCCAGTTATCCTTGGGCTTGTCCCCAGTTATCCTTGGGCTTGTCCCCAGTTATCCTTCGGCTTGTCCCCAGTTATCCTTTGGGCTTGTCCCCAGTTTCTAACTTTTATCTTATAATGGCTTAGTCCCAAGTTATGTTCTATTTCAGGTCTTCGAAGTTAAACAACCAAGGATCCTTGATCCTTACTTCTTACTAAGGTTTGTCTTATGGTTATCCTGGTTATAACATTGAGGGTTATGATCCTAACTTGGATCCCCAGGTATGATCCTTAACTATTTTGATTTTATTCATTGTTTATTTGAATAACCCTTGTACTTTGACAACTGAACTCGTGATCCTTAAAATATACCACTTTTTGGAATTTTTCAATTATAGGATACTTGATCCTTGATCATATCCTAAATTTTTTATCTACTTTGTTCAACTTTTCTTACTCAGACAAGTGTACATCAAAACAACAAAAAATTAAAAGGACAAACAAGGATAACAACACAAGATAAGCCAAAAATGATTAAAGTTATTTTATTAACAAAGGTTTAACCGTTGAAGGTTGTCAAAATTGCCAACCCACGTTTCTACCAGCAAAACGTGGCCCGTCCACATGGGTTGGCAACGGGTGTCCATTGTTTAAGCGGTTATAGCAAGTGCAGGAAATCAAAAGGCGGCAGGATCACAATGGCTTCATCCCCAAACAGAGGATCCCTCCACCATTTGTAATCCTACCTATTGTCCAAAGGATCCTAGATCCTTAATCCTAAAACTATTGTTCAAATACAGACCATCATTGTTTTAAACCAGCACAACCACAAAACAAACTACTACCGAATTTAAAAAATTGGGCTCCGGTTACGTCTAGGAATGTCCATCATCGCCCAATCATGCAGCCTACACCTTCGCTGCATCTTCATCCCCTCCAGCTTCGGTATCCTTCACCTGATCCTTTCCACTGCTTCCAGCCTCGATCGCCAAAACCTCCTCAGCCTCCTCATCATCTTCCAGATCAGCTAACCTCGCCTTCTAACCTTCAACATCCCAGTTGCTTCTGTCGAAGTCAGGATCTTGAGCCTCCTGGGCCATCTTCAGTTTTGTCTTGTACATTGTGATGGCAGCAGAGACCTTTGCACCTTCTATGAGATCATGCTTCTCGTAGTCAATGTCGATCAAGATCTTAGCTGTCTTAGTCTTGGCATCTTGAAGGGCTTTTTCGAGAACAGCAATCTTGAGATCCTTGAGCACTGCAACTTGTTGGAGGTCAGCAATCTTCTTATCCAGCTCCTCAACGCTCCCCACGTAGTCTTCAATCTCAGTAAATTTCTACAAAAGAGACAAAGCAGTTCAAGATCAGATGATCCTCAAATAAGTAGGATACCTAGGCAAGATTGGTGATCCTCACGTCATTGAAGTATTCAAGGAACTGGTGGCGGATCAGTGGCAGGCCTTGTAGGTCCTCTATCTCAGAGTTTTTCCTCTTCTTGCCACCCCTTCCTTTAGTGGGTGCCTTGGGGATGGGGACACTAGGGCTGGCAATGGCCTTCTTCTTTCTGGATCGAACAGTGTCAAGGTCAGCAACGTCGAACTGGGAGGCAGGCTTGGAAGCTTTTCCGGCACCTACATATTCAAAGCAAGATAAGTATCCTTATCCTATTTCTATTTAACTATTTATTTAAATCTTTAACTATATAAAAAGCAGGATACTTACTTGACATGGTGACTGAGCCTGAGGATATCTCTTGAGAATCCTGGGTGATTGTCATGAATGATCTTGTTTCAGGACCGAGTCTTCTAAAAACAGTAAGCCTTTCCTTAGTATCAGGAGACGGTATGAGGTGTGAAACAGTGACAACTGCATAGCATAAAACAAAAGGGGGTTAGTGATCCTATCACAAGAGTAAGATTACCTGGTGATCCTTCTTAGGATCCTCTGTCCTACCATGGGTGGACCACTTCCTTGGAAGATCCTTTCCGTTTGGAATGGTATCCCTTCTGACAAAGAAAAAGCATCGTTTCCAGTTGGCATCATTTTTAGTAACATTAGAAATGGGATGTTCTTCGCCGGGTTTTCGCTTAAACAGATATCGGTGGGACCAAACGTTGTGAGATCATACATTTCAGCCAACTCTGACATTCCTAAATCAATCCCTTCCTGCTCGATGATCCTTTCAATGGTATATAAGACCCTCCGGATCATCGGCATAGCTTGGATATAGGAGATGCCGGTTAGGGAGAAAAAGGACTGGGTAAAGGCTGGAAAAGGATAGGTGTATCCTATGGTGAATGGGGTAACAGGAAAGGCAACCCATGTCTCAGAAATGTAGTCGCTCAGAACGTTGGGATCGAAGGGTTTGAAAAAGGTGTTCGCCGGAAAGCGGTGCCGGATTTTATCTATTTGGGCATCAGTAAAGCAACACCTCTCATTCGCTGAATCCTTGATGATCCCTTGACTCTTTAAGGGGCTATTCTTCTGTTGATCCTTAATGGGGGAGGATCGGAGCATCATCATTCTTAGCGTGATGTTGGTAAAGAAAGAAAAACAGAGTAAGAGAAGGAGAAATAGGAAAAGAGATACCTAATTGATCTTCGGCTGAGAATTTAAAGGGAGTTTCTCTCGGATTTAAATGCAAATTGATCCTATCTCTAACTCCTATTTATAATGATGATTTGCAGGATTGTCACTTCAGTGACGTCAAGTTTGCAACGGCTAGTCCGTCTTCAACGGCTAGTTATCCGTTAGTCTGTTGCGGATAAGACCAACAAAATACAACTCGTTTATTTACAATATTACTCCTGATATTTTGGGGGCAATTGTTAGGGGAGGATTTCTTAATAACCTGTGATCCTCAATTGTTATCCTATTTGGTGATCCTTACTTCTGTATCAGTTAGTGATCCTCAGAAGTGCTTTAGGATCAGGATCATGGATCATCCTAAGGATCCTTATACTAATGATTGTCTACTTTGAATTCGATATTGTTTTGCAGGAGTACCAGCTTGGACTTAGTCTTGGTAACGTTCATGAAGAATATTCCACGCTTATTCCGCACGTGCTTGACCATGGTGAACGTTATGGAGATCGTGGGGAGAAGGCATGAATTGTGGATAGTTAGTTACTTAGATATTTTACTAAATTTAAAAGGGGTAGCGAGCTAATTAGACAACACTTGGCTATTTTTTGGCTACACACACTCGTACAACTGCACTCACCAGCTCTCGGCAAAACACTTAGCATTTTTCATACATTTCTACACGATACACTATAGTGATCCTTGTATTTAGCTCGCTATCATCTGAAGTTGTAAAAGAATTATTGTTTAATTTGAGTTGGTGAATGGTAGTTTCCATCACCCGAGGTTTTTTACGCCGGAGATCATTCATTGATCAAGGGCTTTTTCCTCGTATAAATCTTTATTTCTCCTGTGCAATTCATTTCATAGTGATCCTCATTGTTGTTTACCAATTCAAGCATCATACCCCGTAACAGAGAGTTTGGTTGCATTATCCTCGTCTGATTTTTGACCAAAACAGCCTTGTTCTTCTTATTGCTTTAAACGTCAGGATACAGTGCAGGATATTGATCAGATCGCTAAGTGTTACAATGCTTTTTGTGAAAGTGAAAGTTGCGAGAGAGTAAAGTGTGAGAGAGCAGTGAGTGTTGTTGTTGTGTCCTATTCGATCTGATTTATCCAATTATTTATAGCTAAGAATTACAAACAAAAACTCCTATAAATGTGGGATGCTTCCGAATATTCCATAGTTAACGTTATGGACCGAGTAAAGCGGCTTCAACGTCTTCCTTTGAACGACTTAGACCGAGTCTTCCGGGGAAATGGTCCTTATGAACGTTACCAGCTTGGACTCGTACTCCTGCATGAAATCCGTTAGTAATCCTCAGGATACCATTCAGGATGTTACCAATATCCTGAATCAGCATCCCGGACATGAACATATATCATACAAGCAAGATATAATTTAAGGTATTATCCAAACCAGCCTGCACAACCTGCTGCCAAGAGGCAGTATGTTGGGAATGCACCTTTGTGCAACAGATGTAATAGCCACCATCAACCACAGGTGCAATGTCGCATCTGCACAAATTGTGGCAAGTCTGGTCATCTTGCAAACACCTGTCACTTTGCTCCTAACCAAAATCAGGCAGCTCAAAACCAAGCAGCACAAAACCCTGCCCAGAATCCTGCACGACCTCACTATCCGCTTGGTTCATGTTTCAACTGTGGGGATCTGACCCACTACAGGAACAACTGCCCGAGGTTGGAAAATGCAAATCCGGCACCGGCTCGTGGTAGAGCTTTTAACTTGAATGCAAATGAGGCGCGTGCGGATAACGAAGTGGTGAACGGTACGTTCCTTGTTAACAACCATCCTGCTTCTGTTCTATTTGATTCAGGTGCTGATAAGAGTTTTGTATCCTTAGCTTTTGAGCCTTTGCTTGCGATGACTAGAACAAAACTAGGAAAGCCCTTGACAGTAGAAGTAGCTAGTGGTGAACCTGTTGTACTCGATTCCGTTCTTCGAAATTGCCAGTTGAACCTTAACAACCGTCTTTTTCCTATTGACCTCACACCAATGTAACTCGGGAGCTTTGATGTTATAGTGGGAATGGATTGGTTAGCCAAGTAGCATGCTGAGGTGGTTTGCTTTGAGAATATTGTCCGTATACCGCTTTTGACTGGTGAGATCTTAGAAGTTCGTGGGGAGAAACCTGTTAGTAGCCTTAAGCTCATGTCTTGTACCCAAGCCCAAAAATACCTACGAAAGAAATATGTTGCTTTCTTGGCATATGTTGTAGAGGAAAAAGGCAAGGGTAAGACTGTCCAAGATATCCCTGTTGTTCAGGATTATCCTGACGTATTTCCTGAAGAATTACCTGGTTTACCCCCTGTACGCCAAGTTGAGTTTCGCATCGATCTTGTACCTGGTGCAAATCCTATTGCTAAATCACCTAATCGCCTTGCACCGTCTGAGATGCAAGAGTTATCTAAGCAGCTTCAGGAGCTTTCTGACAAAGGATTCATTTGTCCAAGCTTTTCGCCCTGGGGTGCACCTGTCCTATTTGTGAAAAAGAAAGATGGATCATTCAGGATGTGTATCGATTATCGTGAGCTTAACAAGCTTACCATCAAGAATTGATTTCCCCTACCTCGCATTGATGATCTCTTTGATCAGCTACAGGGTGCTACTTACTTTTCAAAGATTGATCTACGTTCTGGGTATCATCAACTTTGAGTTCTCGAAGAAGATATTCCCAAGACAGCTTTTCGTACACGTTATGGTCATTATGAATTCATTGTTATGCCTTTTGGTTTAACTAATGCTCCTGCTGTTTTCATGGACTTGATGAATAGGGTTTGTAAGCCTTATTTGGACAAGTTCATCATTGTATTCACCGATGATATTTTGATCTATTTTAAGACTCGAGCTGATCATCAGCAACATCTCCGTCTTACAATGGAGCTCCTAAAGAAAGAACAGCATTTCGCCAAATTCTCCAAGTTCAAATTCTGGCTTATGGAAGTTCAATTTTGGGGGCACATCATCAACGAACAAGGTATTCATGTAGATCCCACCAAAATCAGTGCGATTAAGGATTGGGATACACCTACTACTCTTACCGAGGTTCGTTCATTTCTTGGTCTCGCGGGTTATTACCGTCATTTCATTGAAAACTTCTCCAAGATTGCAGTTCCTCTCACTGCTTTAACTTAGAAGAATAAACCTTTTGAGTGGGGATCTAAACAGGAAGAAGCTTTCCAGACCTTGAAACAGAAACTCTGTGATGCACCTATTCTATCTTTGCCCGAGGGTAATGATGATTTTGTCGTGTACTGTGATGCATCTAACTTAGGCCTTGGTTGCGTTCTTATGCAAAGAAACAAAGTCATAGCTTATGCATCAAGACAGCTGAAGGTGCACGAGAAGAACTACACCACTCATGATCTTGAGTTGGGTGCTGTAGTTTTTGCTCTCAAAATCTGGAGACACTACCTTTATGGTACAAAGTGTGTAGTATTTACTGACCACAAGAGTCTCTAGTATATCTTCAATCAGAAAGAACTTAACATGAGGCAACAACGTTGGGTTGAACTCCTAAACGACTACGATTGCGAAATTCACTACCATCCTAGTAAGGCGAATGTCGTGGCTGGCGCATTGAGTCATAAGGAACGTGTCAAGCTTCACTGTGTTCAGGTTCAATCTGACATTCAAACCCGCATTTCTCAGGCTCAACATACTTGTGTTACACAAGGTTTGATGGGTAAAGAATTACCATGTCACATTAAGCCTGAGCTTGAACTGAAAGACTTTGAGATATTCTATTTCATGGGCCGTTTATGGGTCCCAAGTATAGACGATCTTCGCACCTTGCTTATGGATGAAGCTCATAAGTCTCTTTATTCTATTCATCCTGGTGTAGACAAAATGTATAAGGATCTTCGAACCCAGTATTGGTGGCCGGGTATGAAGAAAGACATTGCCTTATATGTCTCCAAATGCCTTACTTGTCTTAAGGTTAAGGCAGAACACCAACATCCCTCTGGATTATTGGAGCAACCAGAGATTCTGGTTTAGAAATGGGAAAACATTGCTATGGATCTCATTACCAAGCTGCCGCGCACTAAAAGAGGTCATGACGCCATTTGGGTAGTTGTTGATCGTCTTACAAAGTCAGCACATTTCTTGCCGATCCGTGAGGATATGTCTGCTGACAAGCTTGCTAAAATCTATGTGGATGAGATTGTATATCGACATGGTGTTCCTTTGAACATTATATCTGATAGAGATGCTCGATTCTCGTCTCGCTTTTGGAGAACCATGCAATCTACCATGGGAACCCAACTTAATTTGAGCACAGCTTATCATCCGTAAATGGATGGTCAATCTGAGAGAACAATCCAGACACTGGAGGATATGCTTAGAGCTTGTGTGATTGATTTTGGTGGTAGCTGGGATTCGCATCTACCATTGATCGAATTCTCCTACAACAATAGTTATCACTTTAGCATCAACATGGCTCCTTTCAAAGCTTTATACGGTCAAAAATGTCGTTCACCGGTCTGCTGGAATGAGATAGGTGAAGCTCAGCTTACTGGACCTGAACTCATTCTAGAGACTACATATAAGGTCAAGAAGATTCGTGATAACCTTCAGACAGCTAGAAGCTGTCAAAAGAGTTACGCGGATCGACGACGCAAGCCCTTAGAATTTCATGTTGGTGATCACGTCCTACTCAAGGTATCCCCTTGGAAAGGTGTGATCCGATTTGGAAAGAAAGGAAAACTTACACCACACTATGTTGGACCATTCAAGATCGTTGAATGAATCAGAAAAGTAGCCTACAGATTAGAGCTACCTCCTAAACTTAGAAATGTTCATCCAACATTCAACGTGTCCAATTTCAAAAAGTGTTTAGCTGATGAGAACCTCCACATACCACTTGATGAAATTCGTGTTGATAACACAATGCACTTCGTTGAGAAACCTGCGGAAATCATGAACCATGAAGTCAAAAAGCTCAATCACAAGCGCATACCTATACTCAAAGTTCGCTGGGAATCTAAACGTGGCCCAGATCTTACTTGGGAACGTGAAGATCAGATGAAAGCGAAATATCCACATCTATTCTCAAAAGTTTCCTCTAAATAAATTTCGGGACGAAATTTCCTAAAGTAGGGGAGACTGTGACATATGTGCTTGTGTAATCATTTTACAAACACTGAACAATTCAATATTAATAAAACAATGTATTTTGATCCCAATGTTTGTTATTTATGTTTGACATTTTGTGCATTTTAGTTTTTGATTGATTTTAAACTCTATATCGCTTTCTAGAAGGTTATACGCAAACTGATGCGTAAACATAATCAGTTTAAACGCAAAAAACACTCCAAAACAGCAACATAAGCTTAACATACCTTAAATATCCTTTACATAACTTAGAAATAAGTTTTAAAGGGTTTGGTATGGCAAAAACAAGTTTATTCGCTCACAGGGACTATCTGCGTCAACTTGTAAAAGTCTGCCGTTTCATAAGGCAACGAATAGTCTGGAACTTGATCATATGCTAAAAATACCATAAATAACCTAAACATAGCTTAGAATTAAGCTTTGAATGGTTCGGTGTGCGAAAACATGCTTATTTGATCTTACAGGGACTAAAAGTGTCAAAAACAGCGTAAGTTTTCATTTTCGCGCATATCTTGTGTTCTGACCACATCTGGATATCCAAAAATTTTTTTACACACTAAAATATTTTTATTTTAGTGATCGGCATGCAAAAATACCATTCGTCGCGTAATTTGTATCCTTTTCGCGTCCGTTTGGGTTTCGTCGTATTTTAACGAATAACGTGACCGTACGACCAAACGAACCGACATCCGAGATATTTCTGAGCATATTTCAGGTCCCCTACACTTTTCCGACCTTGTAGAGCCTTGAAAATGGATTAACGGAGGTTAAAAACGTCGAAAACAATTTAAAAAACGTGCAGGGACCATTTCTGTCAAATTTGAAACCGCTGCCCTACACCCTGGCGTCGCGCAACGGCCATGTGACCTTGTGGTCACGCCACACGAGCATCACATCTGGGCAGAAACATTTTTTCAGCAGCAGATTGATAATTCAGGGTGTAACGACTCGCACAAAAGTGTCCTAAAACGCTCCGCAAGTGAAAACCCGAACCCCTAAAACTCTAATCCATGTGAAAAATCAAGAAAATCAGATTTTTCTAGTTATCGCGGGCCGCGTAAAACATAAGTAAAGTTTACGCGGGGCGCAACAGTTCTGTATGTTCCGGATAAGCATGAATGCCACGTAGCATGACACGCGTCGACCAGACACCTACGCGGGCCGCGTAGGTGTTCCTTCGAGTTTACGCGGGCCGCGACGCGCCCCAATTTCAGCCTATAAATAGAGGACGATAGTTTCATTTCAAATCGTTCAATTCTTTTCTTTCTCTTATTCCCTTGTTCTGTCATTCTAATGTCAGAACTTCTAATCCCGAAACTCTACCCGTATTAGGGTAATAACTCTAATCACTGGTACGATACTTTATCCGATCGATTAAAACCGATCCAATGGATGTTTAAGTGCTGCCAATATTTGGCTATACTTTGTCATTCGTTGTGAGGGTTTCGATCTCGTGATTATCGTTAAAGTTAAATTAAGTTAATACACTAATACGAGTTCCATTGTATCTAGAAATTAGAACTCGTAATCAGGGAGCTGTTAGAATACTTAGCAACTAAGTAAACTTAAAAGTTAAGTAAACTTAGTAGTTAAGATAACTTAGCAGGTAAGAAACCTTAATAGATAAGTTAAACTTAACCAGCTAAGTAAGATTAATTAATCAGTTAAGAAAGATTAATTAAGTTAAGTAAGATTAATTAATCAGTTAAACAAGATTAATTAAGCTAAGCGAGATTAATTATGCTAAGCGAGATTAATTAAGCTAAGCGAGATTAATTAAGCTAAGCGAGATTAACTAAGCTAAGCAAGATTAATTAAGCTAAGTGAGATTAATTCAGCTAAGTAAGATTAATTAAGTAAGTAAATTAAACACCTAAATAGATATACATGAAAATAAATATATATGAGATAGATAATATCAAAGGAAGGTGCGAGGAAGGTATAAGAAGATATATATATGGGTAGGAAGCTTCCTAGAAATGTATAGGTAACTTCCTAAAAAAGCTATAGGAAACTTCCTAGAAATTTCATACTTCCTACCTATAAATAGGAAGCCTAGGAATTCATTTTCTTTGCTCATTCCTTCTATTCTTCTCTCTATACGTTGGTGTTCTAACCAATAATCACCGATGCGATATTCTGTTTGATCGATTCGGGAACCAACTAACGAATGCCAAAGTGCTGTACTTTGTGAATTTCGTTAAACGAATGCCAAAGTGCTGTCTAAACAAGACTATACTTTGTGAATTTCGTTAAGGTTCTGATCTCGTGACCATCGTTAGCTTTGATGTGGTTTTACACTAATACGTATTCCACTCTGTTAAACTAAATGTTTAACTACCCGAAACTCTACACCATACTCTTACAATCAAAATGGATGCTTAATCATCAGAAGATTTTGAACCATAAAGTGGATGCTTAGAATCAAGATGCTTGTTTAAACAAGACTATATGCTAACAAGGTGAGTCATTCTTTTTTTTTTTAAGTGTTATACAATACTCCAACTATTTTCAAAGTTATAAGTACAGGGATTAAGTCGTGGTTATCTTGAATCACTGGCTAGTGGGGTATTGTGCACATTACTAATTTCTCATGGGTAGGTTCATTAACCTAACTGTGATAATCATCACTACTTGGGTGAAAGGACCCAATAGTGGTATGACCATCGTCACTAGGGTGTGACACGGCGCCAGATAACAATAAGATAGTCGCCATTGTAATCGCTCTTATGCTGTAATTTATAACTGTGTGTCATTTTTGTACAAACTAAATGAACTCACCAGTATTTCCCGCTGACCAAATGTTTTTAAAACGCGTTTCAGGTAATTACAGAAGATCGGAATAAGAGTTGGATACGGCACCAAAAGGCTTACAGAAGTGGCTTAATTTATCAATTAAATTAAATTAAGAAAATTTGTTTTATGTATTCGGGTTTATCCCATATTAAAGCTACCTTTCAAAACATGGTTTTATCCCATCTATTTAATAAATAAAAAATCCGGTGTTTTCTAAACTCTGATATTTTCCTAACTCACGGTCCTAATGAAATTTCCGCTGCACTACTTTTCTAAATAACCACCGGTACCACTGAACTGGTTCGCGACTCCCGATTCCGTCCAGGGTGGGGTCGGGGGTCGTGACAGAAGTGGTATCAGAGCCACTTGTTTAAGCAATTAGGTGTTGTAATGAAATACTTAAGTTTAAACAAAGAGTTAGGTACTTGATATTTTCTGGTAGCACTCAGGATAGTATTTAGACTTGAACTTAGGAAAGATGCCTTAATATGAGCTTCAAGATGAGCTAATTAGTTGTATTAGTATAATGTGATAGATATTGGTATGCCATAAGAATGATAATTAGAACATTGCAGGGTACGATAAATAAGCAATAACACTTAATTGCTGTTAATTCTTGCTTATTGATACTAATTAGTCTAGAATAAGATATGTTATGGGAATACAAATTTCCTTGATTCTAGATGAAAGCCTTAATAAAAGAGGCACTTTTAAAATCTTGAAAAAAATACTATTTATGGGAAATACAAATTTCTTCTCTGGCAAAACTGGGTATGGTGTAGCAGACTCTCCAGCTTGTCCGGATATAATGGGGTTACCTCTCCGGCGAGAACCGGATAAGACGGGGTATATAATATGTCAAACAAGTGACAAGATTTCCCTAAATAGTATCATGACCTGATATCTGACTTGTTTTTGGAAATATGAATCTGTTAAATACATTGACCTTATGAATGGTATGTATGATTATATAGATATGTATATCTATAAGGAATTCCAAAAGCCATAACGATTGACAATTTAAAGTAAATCACGAACATAAGTGTCAATAATAATTCTAGATTTCTTTATCAGGAATCTCTTGCATATATCTATAATTCCGATATCAAACATTATTTCGTTTGATCATCTACCTTGTAACTCGTGCGATAATATAAACAATGGAAACCCTTTAAGTTGGGACGCCATCAAAAGTATAATAATTTCCAATGCATTACGATAAACTATTAACGCAAGTAAGAAGCATGTAAAGTTGTGCTAGTATACAAGAAAACACATGAAACTTAAATTATACGTCCACAGACGTCGAAGTATATCACACACCACTTTCAAGGCAAGACCTTTGGAAAATATAATTGGGCATGACGACACCAATGCGAATCCCATCAGTGGAAGAACTACTAATAAAAAAGCAGCGCTTGACCACGTGATCCTACAAACAACATGAATCTTGCTGAGGTACGATAGAACAGGATTTCACAACAATCGGTGCATAGTCTAATCCAATTCTTGACGCTGCAAAAGAAGTCACATACCTTTACAATTCCCCTATTTCATTTTATTCGACATTCCCTGGTAATGTCACTTAACAACGGTTATCACACAAAATTTCCAGATAAAATTCTTAAATTTCTTTTGTTGAAATTCTGACTTCTATAGTTACTCCCCCTACTGGTCATCGTATCCTGAGGATTTCTTTCATAGTAGCGAATATTTATTTGTTTCATTTCTTCGTAAATCCACCCATTACACATGCACTGTTTGTTGCTCATGTGGTTAGTTTGATTTATGAAGACCATTGGAGGGATTCATTCCAATTTGTTGTTTTATCAAAACTCAAATATCGTTTCACTTAATCTTTGAATTTTGTAAACAGCGATGATTCTTTGATATCGAATCGATGAATTTCTTGAAAAACTCGATTTTCTTTTGAATGGTATGCATGGTTTTTGTTGTGACCATGTCCGAACTTTCTTATTGATACATGAACTCGTTGGGTTTAAACCAAGTTCCATTGTTTAAACTTGCTCGCAGTACGTATTCAATTCAAGGTCCCATATGATGGATTGAAGCTATCATATTCAAAATAGTACCAACAAGCACTTCAATTCTCTTGAACCATAACATGCTTGTTTGGTCTTCGACTTCATTGAATCGTTTCTTTGATCACGATCACCTTGTGGTGACGTTTTCACAAATTTGAAGCTTGCGCTAATCTCGTTTGCACACATCATATACGGATTTAATTATTTATTTATTTATATTGAATCCGCTTTGTTGGTTTATCCTATAAAATCAACCTTAACACAATCGTGTGCTAAGATAATGATACATAAATTCATGTCATATTTCAGTGTATCTCTTAATGGTTCTTACAGCGTCAATCGAACATTTCGTGATATTTATTGCTTTATCATCTTGAATCGAAAAACAAACATTGTTCAATTGTTTCAAATTCAATCGAAAATCCTGCTAGATTTGTTTGAAACAAACATTCGGACTTACTTCATTGAACTTTCATTTGATTTCAAACATGGTGAACTCATTCGGTCACCACTATTATTACTTCGATCACTACGACACCTTATGGCGTCGGTATAGACTTGTAGCTTGAGCTAATTTGTATATTCCTTTCGCTTGACTCATCCTTGAAAGTGGTCTTAATACAACTATATGTTAAGACAATGATGCACTAAACTCTGTTGTATATCGGTGTATCCTTGTAATTCGATAAATGTCAACCCATTGATTTTTCTCATATCATAATTCAATAGTTGACAAATCATTTTCGTACTTCTATTTCATTCGAGCTTGTTGATTCTGAGACTTCCTCAGTTGACAATCAAAGTAAGTTTTCTGTTGACAGTGAATTCTATTGTTTCTAAAAATCATTAACAACTTGTAAACATTCACTTGAACCTAATCACCTTAGAAACTATATCACTTCACCTCGTTCGTTTGGCATCGATTTCTAGAACTAATTCAGTTGAACCATTGAGCCCTATTTATTGTAGAACACGTATTCATTTGAATATACCTTAACACTGTTCTTATTGACTAAAACATGACATAACTCTAAAAGAGATATCGTAGCCCAAATCTCGAGGACGAGATTTAAAACAAGGTGGGGAGGATGTAACGACTCGCACAAAAGTGTCCTAAAACGCTCCGCAAGTGAAAACCCGAACACCTAAAACTCTAATCCTTGTGAAAAATCAAGAAAATCATATTTTTCAAGTTGTCGCGGGCCGCGTAAAACATAAGTAAAGTTTACGCGGGGCGTGACAGTTCTGTATGTTCTGGATAAGCATGAAGGCCACGTAGCATGACACGCGTCGACCAGACACCTACGCGGGCCGGGTAGGTGTTCCTTCGAGTTTACGCGGGCCGTGACGCGCCCTAGTTTCAGCCTATAAATAGAGGACGATAGTTTCATTTCAAATCGTTCAATTATTTTCTTTCTATTGTTCCCTTGTTCTGTCATTCTAATGTCAGAAATTCTAATCCCGAAACTCTACCCGTATTAGGGTAATAACTCTAATCACTGGTACGATACTTTATCCGATCGATTAAACATAATCAGTTTAAATGCAACAAACACTCCAAAACAGCAACATAAGCTTAACATACCTTAAATATCCTTTACATAACTTAGAAATAAGTTTTAAAGGGTTTGGTATGGCAAAAACAAGTTTATTCGCTCACAGGGACTATCTACGTCAACTTGCAAAAGTCTTCCGTTTCATAAGGCAACGAATAGTCTGGAACTTGATCATAAGCAAAACATACCATAAATAACCTAAACATAGCTTAGAATTAAGCATTGAATGGTTCGGTGTGCGAAAACATGCTTATTTGATCTTACAGGGACTAAAAGTGTCAAAAACAGCGTAAGTTTGCATTTTCGTGCATATCTTGTGTTCTGACCACATCTGGACATCCAAAAATTTTTGTACACACTAAAATATTTTTATTTTAGTGATCGGCATGCAAAAATACCATTCGTCGCGTAATTTGGATCGTTTTCGCGTCCGTTTGAGTTTCGTCGTAATTTAACGAATAACGTGACCGTACGACCAAATGAACCGACATCCGAGATATTTCCGAGCATATTTCAGGTCCCCTACACTTTTACGACCATATAGAGCCTTGAAAATGGCTTAACGGAGGTTAAAAACATCGAAAACAAGTTTAAAAAGGTGCAGGGACCATTTCTGTCAAATTTGAAACTGCTGCCCTACACCCTGGCGTCGCGCGACGGCCATGTGACCTTGTGGTTGTGCCACACGAGCATCACATCTGGGCAGAAACATTTTTTCAGCAGCAGATTGATAATTCAGGGTGTAACGACTCGCACAAAAGTGTCCTAAAACGCTCCGCAAGTGAAAACCCGAACCCCTAAAACTCTAATCCTTGTGAAAAATCAAGAAAATCAGATTTTTGAAGTTATCGCAGGCCGCATAAAACATAAGTAAAGGTTACGCAGGGTGCAACAGTTCTGTATGTTCCGGATAAGCATGAAGGCCACGTAGCATGACACGCGTCGACCAGACACCTACGCGGGCCGCGTAGGTGTTCCTTTGAGTTTACGCGGGCCGCGACGCGCCCCAGTTTCAGCCTATAAATAGAGGACGATAGTTTCATTTCAAATCTTTCAATTCTTTTCTTTCTATTGTTCCCTTGTTCTGTCATTCTAATGTCAGAAATTCTAATCCCGAAACTCTACCCGTATTAGGGTAATAACTCTAATCACTGGTACGATACTTTATCCGATCGATTAAACATAATCAGTTTAAACGCAACAAACACTCCAAAACAGCAACATAAGCTTAACATACCTTAAATATCCTTTACATAACTTAGAAATAAGTTTTAAAGGGTTTGGTATGGCAAAAACAAGTTTATTCGCTCACAGGGACTATCTACGTCAACTTGCAAAAGTCTGCCGTTTCATAAGGCAACGAATAGTCTGGAACTTGATCATAAGCTAAACATACCATAAATAACCTAAACATAGCTTAGAATTAAGCATTGAATGGTTCGGTGTGCGAAAACATGCTTATTTGATCTTACAGGGACTAAAAGTGTCAAAAACAGCGTAAGTTTGCATTTTCGTGCATATCTTGTGTTCTGACCACATCTGGACATCCAAAAATTTTTGTACAAACTAAAATATTTTTATTTTAGTGATCGGCATGCAAAAATACCATTCGTCGCGTAATTTGGATCGTTTTCGCGTCCGTTTGAGTTTCGTCGTAATTTAACGAATAACGTGACCGTACGACCAAACGAACCGACATCCGAGATATTTCCGAGCATATTTCAGGTCCCCTACACTTTTACGACCTTGTAGAGCCTTGAAAATGGCTTAACGGAGGTTAAAAACGTCGAAAACAAGTTTAAAAACGTGCTGGGACCATTTCTGTCAAATTTGAAACTGCTGCCCTACACCCTGGCGTCGCGCGACGGCCATGTGACCTTGTGGTCGCACCACACGAGCATCACATCTGGGCAGAAACATTTTTTCAGCAGCAGATTGATAATTTAGGGTGTAACGACTCGCACAAAAGTGTCCTAAAACGCTCCGCAAGTGAAAACCCGAACCCCTAAAACTCTAATCCTTGTGAAAAATCAAGAAAATCAGATTTTTGAAGTTATCGCAGGCCGCATAAAACATAAGTAAAGTTTACGCGGGGTGCAACAGTTCTGTATGTTCCGGATAAGCATGAAGGCCACGTAGCATGACACGCGTCGACCAGACACCTACGCGGGCCGCGTAGGTGTTCCTTCGAGTTTACGCGGGCCGCGACGCGCCCCAGTTTCAGCCTATAAATAGAGGACGATAGTTTCATTTCAAATCTTTCAATTCTTTTCTTTCTCTTGTTCCCTTGTTCTGTCATTCTAATGTCAGAACCTCTAATCCCGAAACTCTACCCGTATTAGGGTAATAACTCTAATCACTGGTACGATACATTAGCCGATCGATTAAAACCGATCCAATGGATGTTAAAGTGCTGCCAATATTTGGCTATACTTTGTCATTCGTTGTGAGGGTTTTGATCTCGTGATTATCGTTAAAGTTGAATTAAGTTAATACACTAATACGAGTTCCATTGTATCTAGAAATTAGAACTCGTAATCAGGGAGCTGTTAGAATACTTAGCAACTAAGTAAACTTAATAGTTAAGTAAACTTAGTAGTTAAGATAACTTAGCAGTTAAGAAACCTTAATAGATAAGTTAAACTTAATCAGCTAAGTAAGATTAATTAATCACTTAAGAAAGATTAATTAAGTTAAGTAAGATTAATTAATCAGTTAAACAAGATTAATTAAGCTAAGCGAGATTAATTAAGCTAAGCGATATTAATTAAGCTAAGCGAGATTAATTAAGCTAAGTGAGATTAATTAAGCTAAGCAAGATTAATTAAGCTAAGCGAGATTAATTCAGCTAAGTAAGATTAATTAAGTAAGTAAATTAAACACCTAAATAGATATACATGAAAATAAATATATATGAGATAGATAATATCAAAGGAAGGTGCGAGGAAGGTATAAGAAGATATATATATGGGTAGGAAGCTTCCTAGAAATGTATAGGTAACTTCCTAGAAAAGCTATAGGAAACTTCCTAGAAATTTCATACATCCTACCTATAAATAGGAAGCCTAGGAATTCATTTTCTTTGCTCATTCCTTCTATTCTTCTCTCTATACGTTGGTGTTCTAACCAATAATCACCGATGCGATATTCTGTCCGATCGATTCGGGAACCAACTAACGAATGCCAAAGTGCTGTACTTTGTGAATTTCATTAAACGAATGCCAAAGTGCTGTCTAAACAAGACTATACTTTGTGAATTTCGTTAAACGAATGCCAAAGTGCTTTCTAAACAAGACTATACTTTGTGAATTTCATTAAGGTTCTGATCTCGTGACCATCGTTAGGTTTGATGTGGTTTTACACTAATACGTATTCCACTCTGTTAAACTAAATGTTTAACTACCCGAAACTCTACACCATACTCTTACAATCAAAATGGATGCTTAATCATCAGAAGATTCAGAACCATAAAGTAGATGCTTAGAATCAAGATGCTTGTCTAAACAAGACTATATGCTAACAAGGTGAGTCATTCTTTTTTTTAAAGGTGTTTTACAATACTCCAACTATTTTCAAAGTTATAATTACAGGGATTAAGTCGTGGTTATCTTGAATCACTGGCTAGTGGGGTATTGTGCACATTACTAATTTCTCACGGTTAGGTTCATTAACCTAACTGTGATAATCATCACTACTTGGGTGAAACGACCCAATAGTGGTATGACCATCGTCACCAGGGTGTGACACGGCGCCAGATAACAATAAGATATTAGCCATTGTAATCGCTCTTATGCTGTAATTTATAACTATGTGCCATTTTTGTACAAACTGAATGAACTCACCAGTATTTCCTGCTGACCAAATGTTTTTAAAACACGTTTCAGGTAATTACAGTAGATCGGAATAAGAGTTGGATACGACACCAAAAGGCTTACAGAAGTGGCTTAATTTATCAATTAAATTAAATTAAGAAAAGTTGTTTTATGTATTCGGGTTTATCCCATATTAAATCTACCTTTCAAAACGTGGTTTTATCCCATCTATTTAATAAATAAAAAATCCGGTGTTTTCTAAACTCTGATATTTTCCTAACTCACGGTCCTAATGAAATTTCCGCTGTGACATCTGTGCCTCCACGGCCATCAAACAAATACCAAACCAATGAAATATTGTATTTCATACTTGGGATTTGTATAAATATGTGTATCATTTGCACATATAAACTCTTGTTCGATTTCGGGGTCTAAATCGCTTTCTGGAAGGTTATACGCACACTAATGCGTAAATATAACCAGTTTAATGCAACAAACACTCCGGAACAGTGACATAGGCTTAACATACCTTAAATAACCTTTACATAACTTAGAAATAAGTTTTGGATGGTTTGGTATGCCGAAATCAAGTTTATTCACTTACAGGGACTAATTTCGACAAACTGTGAAAGTATGCCGATTCGTACTGTAACAAACATTTTGGAATATGATAATAAGTTAAACATGCCCTAAATATCCTTTACATAGCTTAGAAATAGGCTTTGAGGGGTTCGGTATGCTAAAATAAACTTTATTGATCAACAGGGACTAAAAGCGTCAAAAAGTGCACAAGTTTGCATTTTCGCGCATATCTTACATTCTGAACATATCCAGACATCCAAAACTTTATTTAATCATTAAAATATTTTATTTTAGTGATTGGCATGATAAAATTCCATTCGTCGCGTAATTTGGATTGTTTTTCGCATTCGTTCGTGTTTCGTCGTAATTAACCGAACAACGTAACCGTACGACCAAACGAACCGACATCCGAGATATTTTTGAGCATGTTACATGTTCCCTGTACTTTAAATTCATTTTAGAGCCTTGAAATGGGATTAACAGGGCTTAAACGTGTCAAAAATGCATCAAAAACCATGTTTTGCACATTCAGGGACCAAAATTGACATTCTGCCATAGTTATCTTAGGAAGGGGCCAAAATAAAAAATCTAAATTCCAGCTTGTTCCTGCTATTCCCCTCATTTTCTCATGGTTTTAGTGAAACTATGGGCTCCCATGGTTTCACAAAACCTTGGGCACATGTGTACGGATGAGATCGAAGCTCGTTTTACGATGAACGATCTTAACGGTTGTGCAAAAACTATATAAACCCCACCCCCTTTGCTCTCAAACTCACATTTGATCTGATTTTCATTCTATAAGTTGAAGTCTTGCACTTCATACCTGAGAATAAACTGGATCCAACTTCCTTGGACCTTTTGTAAGTCCTCTTTCGTTCTGTTATGCGTTTTTAGCACGAAAGTCAAACTCTGTTTGACTTTCAGCTTTGACCATTCAATGGTCAACACAAATTTTCATTGAACTTTGTAACGTGAGCGTAATCACGATGGTTTTAGTCTCTTATGACTATACCTACTGATTACCACGTTGTCTAGGCATAGTTGCGAGTCGTAGTTTCGGCCAAAATGCGTATTCTTGCGTATTTTGTAACCAAACTACTTTTAGGTATCAAAACCATTTGTTTTGATACCAAAACCTATTTTCTAACTTCGTTAAACATGTTTTAACATGATTATCTCGTCACTTTAGGTTTAGTGCTTATATAGAGTCGTAAGTCAAGCGGTCTAAACAACCGCTTAGACTTTCGAACTCGACCCGTTTGGTCGATCATTAGGATCCGACCATGCATGTTTAGTGACCATAGTTGTATAGGAAATAACCTTCCAAGGTTATACCATATGGTCACCTAGTTTAAGTAGTTGTATGATAGGTAGTTCATATGCCTTAGGTAAATTACCAAAATGCCCTTTTCATGCGTAATTGGTAATTAAGCATATGTAACCTAAACTTTTGTCACGTAACTGATTATGTAACATATTTAAACATGTTTAGGCATATAATACTTGTTATAGGACTAGTTAGACGTCTCGAACGCGCTTTGCGCGAACGACACGTTAAAGTAGCGTAAGCTGCCTTAATGGGTCGCAATGGGTCGCAAGCACTTAGGTTAGGTTTCGATTTAGAATGTAGGCTTTGTTAAACCATGTCATATGAGTTCCAATACTCATTTGGTTTACAAAACCTCATCCTATCCGATTTTCCAACTTAGGTCCGGTTTATTTATATAGTTATTAGGTTGCCGATTGATTCCGTGCTCCCTCTAGCTTTGCTTGGTTGTTGTTCAAGACTTCTAAGCATTCTCAGGTGAGTACATAGTTTCCCTATTTTACTGTTTTCAATTGTTTTGGGGTGATTCATATGTGCTAAATATTTTTGAGGTTTTAACGATGGTTTCAAAAATAAATGATATGGTTTTTACAAAATTAATAACGATTTTGATAAAGTAAACAAACTTGTTGGTTATATTTACATAACGAATAACATTCATTAGTTTTGGCCAAACCGACCAGTATTAGGTTATGGTACCATAGGATCTGACAAATCCCGTTATCAGACTGCACCCATGGTTATGTGTGGGTTAGGTGGGTAACGACTGAATCTGTGATAGATAATTTACCCTTTGGTGGTTTATTAATGCAAGAAGCGAGATAGTCGAGTCACGAAGGTTTGGATGTTATTAGCGAGACGACCAAAAGTAGTTTTCACAATTTAAAACGAGAATGATTTAAACGACTAAAGCGATTTTTAACGAATTAAACTATTTGGGTAAACGATTGGTTTTTGGTTAGTGTTTAGATAACGGGACGGGTGTAATGTGATGAAAGCATGGTGGATACGCCGCTGGTACTTCCTATATATAAGTGTTTTCATCATATTACATATCGTGGCGTTATTTAGTTCACTTGGGTAAACGATTTTGAAACGATGTCACACAAACGAGGTTTTCAAAATGATATAAACCATACGAGTTTTATTAACGAATTTTATTAACGAGATTTATTAACAAGTCTTTACGAGATGTTTTACAATTTGATTTAATTAAAAAATGTTTTGGGTTAAGAATCATGGCTACGAGATTTTATAAATTATAACCAACTTGATTTGAGTTGGTTAATTATGTCGCAATACTATACTTTTTCAAAACAAGGTTTTAAATTAAGTATTGCAACATGTAAACTAGCCATGAATCCGACACTCTCAAAAACCTATGTACTCGCCAGCATTTCTTTGCTGACTTTATTTTCACATATGTTTCAGGTGTTGTTGAATGATGTTGATTGCTAGGATGCATGCTCACATAGGATTGGACGAGGCCTTAGTGACTTAATAACAATAATAGACTATGTTTAACTTGTTTATTTAGATTTCCAGACAATGTAAATATTTAATGTTTAATAAAACGAAACTTCAAATTTCCGTGTGTTTTGAAACAATGATTCTGTTACAACACTCCCCGATGATTCCGCCGCGAATTGTTGTTTTACGCGGTCGGGGTGTGACAGAAAAGTTGGTATCAGAGCTCATGGTTATAGGGAATTAGGTTATTAGTAATGCTTTGACCTAGTCTATAACCTTCCTAGGACCCTAACACAAGTTATCTTGTGTTTAGTTTTAAAACAATACCATCACTTATCTTTAGGTGACAACCACAATAAGAATACCAAAAATTTGAATCTGCTTTGAAAACCAATCATCTGTTCTAGGATGATTTATTGTAAGGTTTTGAACCCTTTAAGTTTTCAAAATCTCGTCAAAGTTTGGGTCTTATAATGTGAACACATGCAAACTAGAAGGGTGAATGCCTGTACCCTGAGTTTTCTGTCTAAGGCTAGAGTGTTCATACAAATCCGCAGTATCGAACCAGTCACTCTTACCTGGGAACTCTTGGGGTGAGTGTTCACGTATAGGCGAGCATGTCTTCAGTGATACATTAATATGACCCATTTACTTTGATTAATCACCGTCTCATTTGTTTGCCTTAGGTAACGAACAAATGATCGCAATTTCTATGCGTTGTCATTATCCGATAAAATTTCACTTTTTTTCTCCTATGTCCTTCATTTCCTCTAGAATGTCTCTTCATCGCAACGACACTCAAATGTCCGAGCAAACTGCCAAATTTGCCCAGCGAATAAGCGAAGTAATCTTGAAGACTGTGGATTTAGGTGTCGCCATGTCTCGTCTCAATAGTGAAGCCACCCAAGAAGCATCGAAAGAAGCAGAAGCCGAGCCTTTGAAAAAGTCAAAGAAGCGTAAAGCTTCAAAGGATCCCGCAGCTGTTGCACCAAAACAAACGGGACCTAGCCAAGTGGCAACACCACTAGCTAAGAAGCCATACAACGGAACTGCACCCTTGTGCAACCAATGTAGCCTTCATCATCATGCTAGTGTGAAGTGCCGCAGATGCCAAATTTGTGGACTTGTAGGTCATACCGCAAGAGTTTGCCCAGCTGCAGCTGCACCAAATCAAGCTATCAACAATCCTGCTCATGCTCGCTTTCGTGAATAAATGCCCAAGACTTGCTAATGCAAATCTGATCCATGGATGAGCATTTGGCCGATTAGAAGAAGCTTCTACTTTGAATAATCTGAATCTTATGTTTATGTTTCTAGTGTTTTCCTTTGAACTCGAAAACAATCGATTTTGTTTATAAATAAATCTCTATTGGCAATTCTGATGTACAAATATAGTTGCATGTGTGTATGGCATACCCCTACGATACCTACACCAAAGAACCGTATTTGTAGTTCTCTTGTTCTTATGATCGCTCATGATTTCCTCGAAAATTCTAAGTGCTCGTTTCATTCTAAGAAACGAAGTGGCAATTTGATTAATCACTTTAATTCCTTGGTTAGATAACTAAGGATACCTTTCTTCAATCTCATATCATTTCATTCTAATTTTTTTTCATAACAACATACATAGTATAGGTTTTCAAAGCGACCCTCATAATTTCAAAATATTTCATATAGTTTGAAAACGATTTTTAACACAATATATTTACTTAATGTATCAAATGCATAATTTCAAAGGCTTTATCCATTTTTTCAAAATCCTTATGCATAATTTCAAAATTTACCTTGCATGATTTTAAAACATTTTATAAATATACTTACCTAATACGCCTACTTTATGATTTCAAAAGTATTATGTAAGATTTCAACAACATTAAACATATTTTTGAAAAGAACCCCATGCATAATTTTCGAAAAGCATTCTGCTCATATTACCCAAATTCTGCTTCATATGTCGCCTTGGCATATCTAGCACCTCAACTTCATGAGCATTCTACCTCGTGTATCGACTTAAGCACGTCTAGTGCAAGGTTTCGAAGCGTCTCCCACTCTTCGAATTCCAAAATCCATATAGGATCTTCTTATCTTCACAATTAGATCCTTGAGGATGATTATCGCCCAAATCGGAGCCCTGATTGGATTCCTTGTACACCTTAATACGTACATTACAATTCAATAAGGACAAACCGAATTCCTATTAAGATCTTCCTATCTTCATAGTTAGATTCTTGAAAATATTTAAAGTGCCAAATGAAATCTACAGATTGGATTCTTGGTATGCTTTAAATACCCGTGTCCAAAGATAACAAATTAAAGGTCAAGTTAAACAATTATGTGTTTATGTGTTCTCTTTTATTGTGTGATCCGATTTTCGTTATCCAAATCCTCGTAGAATCTTCCATATCTTCATATGTGGGATTCATAGTAGGATATTCAAAAGGTACTACCCTAAATCCTTAATGGGCTTCGATGTAATAATTAAGACCCTTGGATTATATAGTACCATTCCATGATTCAAAAAGAGACCCTTTGAGTGGTCTAGTTAAAGATTGATTCAGAATCTGGTTAAGAATGGCATGTGATGATATAGCTGAAAGGACCCTATGGTGGTCCAGTCACACTCATCACAGGTTCGTTCATTTGGTTTTCCCCTACACATTATCAAATGCACTGTGTGGACTATGCAAGGAATTACGTAATTATGGACGCGCACATAATTATGAAATTCAGTGCACAGTGTCACACCCCCAAAATACCACAAGCGGAGTATCACCGCAGGAGGCGTGACTGACCAGGATGTAGCCACCAATCATGTTGAACTCAATACAATTATTCCAATTAAAACTTTCATTTATTATTGACAGTAGTGTTACAAAACATTATTTAACGTTCAGCGGAAGCATAATACATTAATTAAGAAATTCATAAACCGAGTGTTTGAAAGCCATTAGATTCATCTCGTGTTTCCATGTATCTCGACCCATGACCACTCCAGCTTCCCAGACAGCAAGTTCCAACGATAAGCACTTAAAGACCTGCAAGGCATGTAACAATGAATCAACAACAAAGTTGAGCGAGTTCACAGTTGGGTGTTCGTTTTAGGTTGTTTCAAAAACATAGTTTTTCTTTAGCTGGCTTAGTTGCTGTGGGGGTTACCCCATAGTTGAAAATATGATTAACCAATTCCTTCTTTCCCAAACCATAACCAGTGGGGGCTACCCCATGTTGTAAACCACTAGACCTTTACCATATCGACTACTGACGAAAGTAAGTTGTGCCCTAAGTCAATGTCTATCATCATTGACTGTGTGCCATGATCCATTAGTACACGCCCGTGCTACCGGCACGGTGTGAGGTTTGTCAAACCTAATAGTGCTATTAACTAATGACCCGCTCGCCATCGGCCTCGGCGATTAAGTCGATATAAAAATGAGGGACTTAATGATAGAGTTTTGTCTAGTAAGTTTAAGGTTGTTATCCTATACAAGGAGGACGAACGTACGTATTCTACCCAAGGATAATACGCTGGATTTACCCATGGTGGATGGCGGTACATATCCTACCCAAGGAGGATATGTAGGTTTCGTTTTAATTCTTTAACCCATTCCCAACCACCGGGAATCCCATGCCTTAGAAAGTGCGTGAACTCACCTTGGTTTGCTCGGTAAGACAAGGTACTCGGTTATCAGTTAATCAAACACGTCCTAAAATGGTTATTGACAACAATCAGTCAATAGTGCACCTAACCCACACTTTTCACAAACATGCATTCTTTGTTCACATATTATACAATCAAGATATAGGGAGCACACATATATGGTTCCAGTCATAATCAATTCACGCGTTGGTTAAGTATCATTAATTATTCATTACCCTAGTTTACTCAAACAATAACACAATCATACGCAATCAATCAAGTCAAGCTAACCAAATCCTACAACATGTACTGCCGAACTAATAAATCATACATGACACAGCCCAATAAGCAAAAGACACACTGTTTTACCGATTTGCAATTCATACCATACCCACTTAACATAACCAAATTACCCAGCCTGCTTGTCATGGCCCAATTAACATATCGAACAATTTAAAAAGGAAGTGGACTTGCCTGAAGGTTCAAAGCCATGCAACCCAGCCACATCGTAACAGGCTTTGCAGCCTCTATTCCCTCGGCCCAAATAATCCCAAGGTCCAGTTACGAATGGCCATGGTCCAACACATTAAGAAATCTCTATTTCCACCTATTTTGTTTCGGTTAATTAATGTGCGGCCCAGTATTTTCCCAGCCCACTCACGAGATCCCCAATTAACTAATAACATAAATTATTAATCATCATATATAACAAAGATCAGTAGTCAAGATCATGAATTGGTGCAACTTTCTAGCACATGCGTGATGATATAAAATCCATTCAGCATACCATCTGTTTGTATAAAATCATGACCCAAAATTTTCAATATATATATATATATATATATATATCAATTTACAAGTATTACTGCTATATGTATCACAATAATTGTCCAACCAATTATTTAGTCACTTCCTCATACTTAATTACTCCTCATGCACCTTCACATTAAAGCTTCTAACCATAGATTAATTTTATCAGAATCTCGTGACTATCAAGCCCTATTGTCAAGCAATTTTCTATTACACTTACCAAGAATCACGACCTATAATTATAGGATCAGTACCTTAAACACATAACCAACACCATCTAACCCTTCCCTATCACACAAACATGAAAATTAATAAGTGAGATCTACTAACCGGAACTTGATTGATCAGGTGCAAACTCGAACAGGGGGGGTTTGTCTTCTTCCGTCGCACGAAAAATAGAGGGGGTGGGGGTAGGGTTTGTTTCAACTAACATTGATATATAACAAATGCATGGAATAAGCTCCTAGACATAATTGGAACCAAGTAGGCCGAGCCCACTTGAACCACATTTTGTTTCGTCAGCCAACAGGGCTTTTAAGTCATTGGGCCATGTTTAACAAATTAAACCATAAACATGGTAGTGGGCCGAAATGGTTTTAGGATTGGAATTATAGCAGAATGAAGTGTGTGTGTGTAAGAGCGGCCCACTCTTCCTGCGGCCCAACAATGACCCGACATAGACTAGACTACACACCCAAGTATACACGAGCACGGTTATGTAAAACAAATTTATGGACGAAGAACAATAAGGATTTTAATTACAAGATTACGTGATACTAACCTTAAAAGTCTGGGTCGTCACATCATCCCCAACTTGAAAGAAATTTCATCCCGAAATTTAGCACGTGGTTACTGAGGAAGTTAGTTAAGTTGCGTGGTTTCCTTATTTCCCTGGGGTGTCACATCATCCCCCCGTTGGTTTGGAATTTCGTCCCGAAATTCCGCAGTAGCTTCAACCTCAGTAGTGGTTGCCCTTTTCTCGAACAACTGGGGATACTTGTGTTTCATTTGGTCTTCTCGTTCCCAGGTAAACTCTGGGCCATGACGGGAGTTTCAACGAACTCGAACAAGAGGAATTCTGGTGTGCTTGAGAACCTTAACGTCTCGGTCTGTAATCTCTACAGGTTCCTCGACGAATCGCATCTGATCGTCGATAGTGAGCTCCTTGAGAGGAACTAGGAGGGTCTCATCTAACAGACACTTCTTCAGATTTGACACGTGGAATACGTTGTGAACTCCGCTGAGTTCTGTAGGTAGGTTTAGTTTGTAGGCCACCTTGCCTATTTTCTCTATAATTTCGAAAGGTCTGACGTATCGCGGGTTGAGTTTACCTCATTTACCAAAACGGACAACGCCCTTCTAAGGTGAGACTTTGAGTAGCACTCGATCCCCAACCTGGAACTCGAGTGGTTTCCTGCGCTTATCAGCATAGCTTTTCTAACGGTCACGAGCTGCCGCCATCCGTTGTCGTATCTGAGCAATCTTCTCAGTTGTGTCTACCACAAGTTCTGGGCCAATGATTTGGCTGTTTCCAACTTCTGCCCAACAAAGAGGTGATCGGCACTTCCGTCCGCACAATGCCTCGAACGGAGCAGCCTGTATGCTGGTGGGGTAATTGTTAATATACGAAAACTCCGCCAAAGGTAGATGCCGCTCCCAGCCGTTAACAAAGTCGATTACACATGCTCGAAGCATGTCTTCAAGAGTTTGGATGGTGTGTTCAGTCTGCCCATCCGTCTGTGGATGATATGTTGTGATCATGTCTAGACGTGAGCCAAAGGATTTGTGCATTGCTTGCCACAAATCAGATGCAAATCGTGGGTCGCGATCAGAGATAATGGAGGTTGGCACCCGGTGCCTAGCAACCATTTATTTCAGGTAGATGACTGCAAGTGTAGAAAACCTATTCGTTTCCTCGATGGCTAGAAAGCGTGCTGGTTACGTGAGACGATCAACGATCATCCAGGTAATACTGTTTCCGTTTCGAGTTGTAAGTAGAGTAGCGACCAAATCCATGGCAGTTTGTTTTCGCTTTCCATATAGGTGTTTCTGGTTGCTAACACTTCACCTTGACTTTCCCACAAGTCGAACATCATTCCTATACCTAGCTAGGTGGGCCTTCATGCCCGATTACCAGTACGAGGTTTATAAATCCTAATGCCTCTCATCAAAACCCAGACGACTAAAATATCGAAGCCGGTGTGCTTTGCTCGACACGAGTTCCCTACAGTAGCCGTATAATGAGACCCACATTCGTTCCATGAGGTTGCGGGTATCGTCCGACCGGTCACAGGTTGCTTCTCCATGCCCCGCATGGGTTCCACGTGAACATCCTCTTCTTTTAGCTCTCCAGTTTAAACAGAGCGAGTCTGATCAGGTAAGTTAGAGTCGATAGCGAGCTGCAGAGCTCGTGTATGTTTAGGTTTCACAGTCGTTCCATCCAGCGATGTCATTGCATGCTTTAGCTCTTTCGAACTTCGCTACACAGGAGGCCCTTGTGATCGGTCTAGGTAACGCATTCGATACCGTCCAAGTAATGCCTCAAATTAAATCCAAAGACCACGGTTTCCACCGCTGGTTGTGTCGTGCAGTTCCTATTGTAACTCCATTACGTAAGTTATCACCCTCTTGTATTGCGTCGACATGTAACTGGGACTCTGATTCGAACCATAAGGATATACCACTGAATCACCCACACCCTCGGGTAAAGACGATGCTCAGAGCATTGCGGAGTTGGGATTCGAAAGCTGAAAGGACGTCCTCTTGTTCTGTTGTTCACGAACACAGCACCCTGCTGTGCTAGTGAGTTTTAAGCTGCACGACCTTCGAAAATCCTGTGATTTATCTGTGATAGCATCAAGCGAGACCAAGAAATTGCTGTATTCTCGAAGGACTCTTTGGTGTTGATCAGTTTCCAATCAAGACGGATCTTAGCGAGATCCACATGCATTCCTACTTCGCTGATTATATGTCCAAAAGGTACCTCTCGAACCCAGAAATCACATTTAACAAGACCTTGCATGGAGTGGCTCCTCCCTCAGGAGTTCTAAAATAAGATACATATGCCGCCCATGTTGTTCCTTCCTCCTAGTAATGATTGTAAACATCAACAACAAACAAGGGCGGTTCTTGTGGTCCATAAAGCTGCTGGTGTGTTGATCCATTAAATGATCATGGTGTACAAAGTCGAAGTGGCCGTATTTGCGTTCGATGTGACATCCTAAGAGCCTTATCCTCTTGGACCTTCTTCTGATGATAGTTCGTTCGTTAGTCAATCCTCAAATGGAAGCTTGTTCCCTGCAACTGGTTGACAGGTGGCCAATACATGGTCGAGACAAGTGGTTCCTGACTGTCACCTTGTTACGTTCTCGATAATCGGTGCACATATGAAAAGGCTTATCTTCACTGGTATAACCGGGGCTCCCCAAAGCAAAAAACTGGATCCGATAAAACTCATGTCTGATAGTTCCTGAAGTTGATTAGGCAACTCCTGCAACCTTCCTGGTGTAGGATAATAAGGAATGCTAGTAACAAGGGTTGCTTCTGACATGATACCATTCTGATATTCCACCTGACGATGCGAAGGTAAACCTGATAGTTCTTCTGGTTGCACTTAGGGAGAAGTCACGAACAATTGGTGGATCCTCGGTCCTCTTTTCCTTAGCCTTGATATCAGTAACGGGTGCTATCATGGCGGGGTAATCCTTCCGTGGACACTTCTGGCCTTCACTGCTGAATTGATGCTAACCTCTGCACCACTTGGATACTTTATGACAGACAGAAACTTTCCCCTCACAGGGTATAAATGCGCGATGTTTGGTTAACCAATCCTCACTAACTACTGCATCAACACCATCATGGATAGTGGAAGGAAGATCGATGCCGAAAACTCATCCCACACGGTTAAATTTACATCCCTATAGACATACGAGGCTTCAATTGTCTTGCCATCAGCTGATTCCACAACTGGTCTGGTCTCAGGAAATATCAGGGTTGAACAGGATAGGAACGAAACGATTAGCTTCCATAAACGTGTTGGCCACCATGTTGTTGTAATCCTGGCGTTGCCCATGCCAGCCCTAAATGCCCTTCCATGAGCATCATTTCCAGTGTTGATGTTTTCATTACAAGGGTTTCAAGTACTGCCGTTATTCCTTTGGTCGTTGTCTTCTTAACTTAACCACGGCCAATCCATGTTGTAGGCACCTTTATTTCTATACTGTAGGCTAGGGTTACGAATACCTTGTTGTCAATGTGACTGCTGCACCCAATGTCATTGCTCGAAACAAAACCCTATGATTCTTCACCATCAAGGTCCATATGTTCACATTCTGAGCCGCGTCCTAAAGCGCTACTCGCTGTGCTGGCAGTTACGCATACCACACTATGGTCAATTATCGTCACTTATGCCCCGATTGATTCGTAAGAGTTGACTCCCATAAATCGCTGGCTAGAGTTACGGACTCGATTGAAGTCAATTCGCTGATGTTCGTTGCCGGTAGTTGGGGTCATCCAATTACTGAGGTTGGTAAAGTACTACACTCATCCTCTTGTCCATCAATGTTGCAAGTTGTTTAAGTAATACATGGTCTGTTACGAGAGTGTTGCAGAAGTTATCACACTTCGGGATCTAAGACGTCAATACATGAGTTCCAGCAACCGAAGAGGAGTAAGAAAGGTATCGATCAATCATTCAACACTGCAACATCCAACTCAGGGAAGTTCGTATAAACACCTAACATTCTACACGGTTCGCTAGGTGTTCAGATGGGTGTTCAGGTAATACTCAATAGCATTGAGATTCGAAGGGATCTAGAGAAGAATGAAAAGTTCACGTTCGAGTAGGGGACATTCACTGCTATGACCCCTATCGGTTTGTTGTGTTTCACATTGGTCAACTAACGGAACGGAACCCCTTTTCCACTTGTTAAGGCTCACTGGGACTCGCATGCACCCCACACTATTATTATGTGTGCACCCACAATAATATTGCGATTTGCATGCTCATCTCAGTTCCTCCTAACTCCTATTAAATGGTTCCTCATACTCAGGTGTCAAACGGAGGTCGTCAAATTAATAAGATCACGAAAATCCAAAGACTATGGCATATTTTCAACGCATCATAAGGTAAGCAAGCAATCCATGCCATCATGCTATAATGACGAGTGTGTGTTCGTATGTTTCGTCATAAACAAATGTGTACTAGTCACTTAATGTATGTAACAAGTAAGAAAGACGAACCTTGCAATCTAGAGCTGAGTGTCATGGTCGTATTCATGTTTTCAGAACTGTTCGGTTATAGTCTGGTTTTACAAAAACGTTTTTCCCTTTTTAAAACCAAGTTCACTATAACCAATGGCTCTGATACCAATCTGTCACACCACCAAAATACCACAAGCGGAGTATCACCGCAGGAGGCGTGACTGACCAGGATCTAGCCACCAATCATGTTGAACTCAATACAATTATTCCAATTAAAACTTTCATTTATTATTGACAGTAGTGTTACAAAACATTATTTAACGTTCAGCGGAAGCATAATACACTAATTAAGAAATTCATAAACCAAGTGTGTGAAAGTCATTAGATTCGTCTCGTGTTTCCATGTATCTCGACCCATGACCACTCCAGCTTCCCAGACAGCAAGTTCCAACGATACGCACTTAAAGACCTGCAAGGCATGTAACAACGAATCAACAACAAAGTTGAGAGAGTTCACAGTTGGGTGTTCGTTTTAAGTTGTTTCAAAAACAAAGTTTTTCTTTAGCTGGCTTACTTGCCGTGGGGGTTACCCCATAGTTGAAAATATGATTAACCAATTCCTTCTTTCCCAAACCATAACCAGTGGGGGCTACCCCATGTTGTAAACCACTAGACCGTTACCATATCGACTACTGACAAAAGTAAGTTGTGCCCTAAGTCAATGTCTATCATCATTGACTGTGTGCCATGATCCATTAGTACACGCCCATCCTACCGGCACGGTGTGAGGCTTGTCAAACCTAATAGCGCTATTAACTAATGACCCGCTCGCCATCGGCCTTGGCGATTAAGTCGATATAAAAATGAGGGACTTAATGATAGAGTTTTGTCTAGTAAGTTTAAGGTTGTTGTCCTATCCAAGGAGGATGAACGTACGTATTCTACCCAAGGAGAATACGCAGGATTAATATTGGCATCCTACCCATGGAGGATGGCGGTACATATCCTACCCAAGGAGGATATGTAGGTTTTGTTTTAATTCTTTAACCCATTCCCAACCACCGGGAATCCCATGCCTTAGAAAGTGCGTGAACTCACCTTGGTTTGCTCGGTAAGACTAGGTACTCGGTTATCAGTTAATCAAACACGTCCTAAAATGGTTATTGATAACAAAGCAGTCAATAGTGCACCTAACCCACACTTTTCACAAACATGCATTCTTTGTTCACATATTATACAATCAAGATATAGGGAGCACACACATATGGTTCCAGTCATAATCAATTCACGCGTTGGTTAAGTATCATTAATTATTCATTACCCTAGTTTACTCAAACAATAACACAATCATACCCATTCAATCAAGTCAAGCTAACCAAATCCTACAACATGTACTGCCGAACTAATAAATCATACATGACACAGCCCAATAAGCAAAAGACACACTGTTTTACCGATTTGCAATTCATACCATACCCACTTAACATAACCAAATTACCCAGCCTGCTTGTCATGGCCCAATTAACATATCAAACAATTTAAAAAGGAAGTGGACTTGCCTGAAGGTTCAAAGCCACGCAGCCCAGCCACATCATAACAGGCTTTGCAGCCTTTATTCCCTCGGCCCAAATAATCCCAAGGTCCAGTTACGAATGGCCATGGTCCAACACATTAAGAAATCTCTATTTCCACCTATTTTGTTTCGGTTAATTCATGTGCGGCCCAGTATTTTCCCAGCCCACTCACGAGATCCCCAATTAACTAATAACATAAATTATTAATCATCATTTATAACAAAGATCAGTAGTCAAGATCATGAATCAGTGCAACTTTCTAGCACATGCGTGATGATATAAAATCCGTTCAGCATACCATCTGTTTTGTATAAAATCATGACCCAAAATTTTCAATATATATATATATATATCAATTTACAAGTATTACTGCCATATGTATCACAATAATTGTCCAACCAATTATTTAGTCACTTCCTCATACTTAATTACTCCTCATGCACCTTCACATTAAAGCTTCTAACCATAGATTAATTTTATCAGAATCTCGTGACTATCAAGCCCTATTGTCAAGCAATTTTCTATTACACTTACCAAGAATCACGACCTATAATTATAGGATCAGTACCTTAAACACATAACCAACACCATCTAACCCTTCCCTATCACACAAACATGAAAATTAATAGGTGAGATCTACTAACCGGAACCTGATTGATCAGGTGCAAAGTCGAACAAGGGGGGGTTTGTCTTCTTTTGTCGCACGAAAAATAGAGTGGTGGGGGTAGGGTTTGTTTCAACTAACATTGATATATAACAAATGCATGGAACAAGCTCCTAGACATAATTGGAATCAAGTAGGCCGAGCCCACTTGAACCACATTTTGTTTCGTCAGCCAATAGGGCTTTTAAGTCATTGGGCCATGTTTAACAAATCAAACCATAAACATGGTAGTGGGCTGAATTGGTTTTAGGATTGGAATTATAGCAGAATGAAGTGTGTGTGTAAGAGTGGCCCACTCTTCCTGCGGCCCAACAATGACCCGACATAGACTAGACTACACACCCAAGTATACACGAGCACGTTTATGTAAAACAAGTTTATGGACAGAGAACAATAAGGATTTTAATTACAAGAATACGTGATACTAACCTTAAAAGTCTGGGTCGTCACACACAGGAACCCCAGTAAGATTTATCATGTGTAAGAACCGATAGTGACAACAATAACGAAACATGAACAATGTAATGGAGGTACGGTGGACGCACCAATGGCGCTTCATATACTTGTATATAAGTGTCCCTCTTACATTGCAAGCATGATGTTATTTAAAGTTACTAGAAGTTCAGAACTCTAACTAGTGTTGTTTTATCTTTTCGACTTCATGTTTCAAGCTCTCACAAGTTTCCTCTAAATAAATTTCGGGACGAAATTTCCTGAAGTAGGGGAGACTGTGACATATGTGCCTCCACGGCCATCAAACAAATACCAAACCAATGAAATATTGTATTTCATACTTGGGATTTGTATAAATATGTGTATCATTTGCACATATAAACTCTTGTTCGATTTCGGGCTCTAAATCGCTTTCTGGAAGGTTATACGCGCACTAATGCGTAAATATAACAAGTTTAATGCAACAAACACTCTGGAATAGTGACATAGGCTTAACATACCTTAATAACCTTGACATAACTTAGAAATAAGTTTTGGATGGTTTGGTATGCCGAAATCAAGTTTATTCACTTACAGGGACTAATTTTGACAAACTGCGATAGTATGCCGATTCGTACTATAACGAACATTCCGGAATATGATCATAAGTTAAACATTCCGTAAATATCCTTTACATAGCTTAGAAATAGGCTTTGTGTGGTTTGGTATGCTAAAATAAACTTTATTAATAAACAGGGACTAAAAGCGTCAAAAAGTGCATAAGTTTGCATTTTTGCGCATATCTTACGTTCTAAATATATCCGGACATCCAAAACCTTTTGTAATCATTAAAATATTTTATTTTAGTGATTGGCATGATAAAATTCCATTCGTCGCGTAATTTGGATCGTTTTTCGCATTCGTTCGTGTTTCGTCGTAATTAACCAAACAACGCAACCGTACGACCAAACGAACCGACATCCGAGATATGTTTGAGCATGTTACATGTTCCCTATACTTTAAATTCATTTTAGAGCCTTGAAATGGGATTAACGGGGCTTAAACGTGTCAAAAATGCATCAAAAACCATGTTTTGCACATTCAGGGACCAAATTTGACATTCTAGCATAGTTATCTTAGGAAGGGACCAAAATGAAAATGAAAAATCTAAATTCCAGCTTGTTCCTACTGTTCCCCTCATTTTAACATGGTTTTAATGAAACTATGGGCTCCCATGGTTTCACAAAACCCTGGGCACATGTGTACGGATGAGATCGAAGCTCGTTTTACGATGAACGATCTTAACGGTTGTGCAAAAACTATATAAACCCCACCCCCTTTGCTCTCAAAATCACATTTGATCTGATTTTCATTCTCTAAGTTGATGTCTTGCACTTCATACCTGAGAATAAATTGGATCAAACCTCCTTGGACCTTTTTTAAGTCCTCTTTCGTTCTTTTATGTGTTTTTAGCACGAAAGTCAAACTCTATTTGACTTTCAGCTTTGACCAGTCAATGGTCAACACAAAGTTCCATTGAACTTTGTAACATGAGCATAATCACGATGGTTTTAGTCTCTTATGACTATACCTACTGATTACCACGTTGTCTAGGCATAGTGGCGAGTCGTAGTTTCGGCCAAAATGCGTATTCTTGCGTATTTTGTAACCAAACTACTTTTAGGTATCAAAACCTTTTGTTTTGATACCAAAACCTGTTTTCTAACTTCGTTAAACATGTTTTAACATGTTTAGCTCGTCACTTTAGGTTTAGTGCTTATATAGAGTCGTAAGTCAAGCGGTCTAAACAACCGCTTGGACTTTCGAACTCGACCAGTTTGGTCGATCATTAGGATCCAACCAAGCATGTTTAGTGACCATAGTTGTATAGGGAATAAACTTCCAAGGTTATACCTTATGGTCACCTAGTTTAAGTAGTTGTATGATAGGTAGTTTATATGCCTTAGTTAAATTACCAAAATGCCCTTTTCATGCGTAATTGGTAATTAAGCATATGTAACCTAAACTTTTGTCACGTAACTGATTATGTAACATATTTAAACATGTTTAGGCATATAATACTTGTCATAGGACTAGTTAGACATCTCGAACGCACTTTGCGCGAACGACACGTTAAAGTAGCGTAAGCTACCTTAATAGGTCGCAATGGGTCGAAAGCACTTAGGTTAGGTTTCGATTTAGAATGTAGGCTTTGTTAAACCATGTCATATGAGTTCCAATACTCATTTGGTTTACAAAACCTCATCCTATCCAATCTTCCGACTTAGGTCCGGTTTATTTATATAGTTATTAGGTTACCGATTGATTCCGTGCTCCCTCTAGCTTTGCTTGGTTGTTGTTCAAGACTTCTAAGCATTCTCAGGTGAGTACATAGTTTCCCCTATTTTACTGTTTTCAATTGTTTTGGGGTGATTCATATGTGCTAAATATTTTCGTGGTTTTAACGATGGTTTCAAAATAAATGATATGGTTTATACAAAATTAATAACGATTTTGATAAAGTAAACAAACTTGTTGGTTGTATTTACATAATGAATAACATTCATTAGTTTTGGCCGAACCGACCAGTATTAGGTTATGGTACCATAGGATCTGACAAATCCCGTTATCAGACTGCACCCATGGTTATGTGTGGGTTAGGTGGGTAACGACTGAATCTGTGATAGTTAATTTACCCTTTGGTGGTTTATTAATGCGAGAAGCGAGATAGTCGAGTCACGAAGGTTTGGATGTTATTAGCGAGACGACCAAAAGTAGTTTTCACAATTTAAAACGAGAATGATTTAAACGACTAAAGCTATTTTTAACGAATTAAACTATTTGGGTAAACGATTGGTTTTTGGTTAGTGTTTAGATAACGGGACAGGTGTAATGTGATGAAAGCATGGTGGATACGCCGCTGGTACTTCCTATATATAAGTGTTTTCATCGTATTACATATCGTGGCGTTATTTAGTTCACTTGGGTAAACGATTTTGAAATGATGTCACACAAACGAGGTTTTCAAAATGATATAAACCATACGAGTTTTATTAACGAATTTTATTAACGAGATTTATTAACAAGTTTTTACGAGATGTTTTACAATTTGATTTAATTAAATAAATGTTTTGGGTTAAGAATCATGGCTACGAGATTTTATAAATTATAACCAACTTGATTTGAGTTGGTTAATTATGTCGCAATACTATACTTTTCAAAACAAGGTTTTAAATTAAGTATTGCAACATGTAAACTAGCCATGAATCCGACACTCTCAAAAACCTATGTACTCGCCAGCATTTCTTTGCTGACTTTGTTTTCACATATGTTTCAGGTGTTGTTGAATGATGTTGATTGCTAGGATGCATGCTCACATAGGACTGGACGAGGCCTTAGTGACTTAATAACAATAATAGACTATGTTTAACATGTTTATTTAGATTTCCAGACAATGTAAATATTTAATGTTTAATAAAACGAAACTTCAAATTTCCGTGTGTTTTGAAACAATGATTCTATTACAACACTCCCCGACGATTCCGCCGCGATTTGTTGTTTTACGCGGTCGGGGTGTGACATCCGCTGCACTACTTTTCTAAATAACCACCGGTACCACTGAACTGGTTCGCGACTCCCGATTCCGTCCAGGGTGGGGTCGGGGGTCGTGACACAGGGGCCAATCTTGCAATTTCTTTGTGTGGTAGCCAAGTTAACACCTCTCCAAGCAAAGGATAGCTGTCATTTACACATGTATGGCTAGGATTTCTTGCTTAGTGGCCACACAAACCACTTGGAATGATCCTAGAGCCTCACCACAACTATAAATGCCCTCCTACTTCTTCCATGTTCTTTGCTCATTTCAATTTTGGAACTCTAAGTGAACGAACACCTGCAAAGGGACCACCTACCTGAGTTCTAAGATCATCCTTCTAGCCCTTGAACACCAAGTATGTGTTCTTTCATTGCTTTAGTATTGATTTTCAGCTTTGTAGAGCTGAAAGTCAAATTGTTTGACCAACAGTTTGATTTTCGTTTGGACCATCAATTGGTAAAGTCAAAGTTCAATTGAACTTTGTAACGTGATTGTAATCACGATGGTTATAATCCTTAGCGATTATACCTACTGATTACACGTTAACTAGGTGTAAGTGACGAGTCAAAGTTTCGGTCAAAATGCGTTTTAGCACGCATTTTGCAACGGAACTACTTTTAGGTATCAAAACACTTTGTTTTGATACCAAATCAGTTTTCTAAGTTAGTTAAACATGTTTTGACATGTTTAACTCGTCACTATTAGTTTAGTGCTTGTTTAGAGTCGTAAGATAAGCGGTCTAAACAACCGCTTAGACTTTCGAACCCGACCCGTTTGGTTGATCATTAGGATCCGACCAAGCATGTTTTGTGATCATAGTTTTATAGGGAATAACCTCTGAGGTTATACCTTATGATAACCTAGGATTGGTTAGTTATTTGTTAGTTAGCTTATATGCCCATAGAAAATGACCAAAATGCCCTTTTGAAGCATAAATCCGTATTTCGCATATGTGAACATATTTTTGACATATAATCTGATTTAGTAACATGTTTAGGGATAATTGGGCATGTAAGACTTGACATAGCATATAGTTAACCATCCGACCATAGTTTTATGCTAACGTTATAGTAGCTTATACTACCATAATGGGTCGAAACGGGTCAAGAGCACTTAAGTAGACTTCCAAATCAGAATGTTTACTCTATTAAATCATACCATATGAGTTTAAATACTCATTTGATTTATAGAACACCATTCTATCCTATCTCCTGATTTAGGATCCGATTAATAACATAGTTACCTATATTAGGTGCCGGGTGATTCGTGATCCTTGAAGCCTTATTTGGTCTTATTCTCAAGACTATTAGGCAATCCCAAGTGAGTACATAGTTCCCCTCTTTTACCGCTTTCAAATACTTTGGGGTGATACACATGTACATACGTGTTACTTTCATGCTTTTCATGCTTTTATGACATAAACATGCTAGTTTCACCTAGTACATATCTAGTACATGCTTTCAATTATGTTTTGCTATGTATGTTAAGCATGCTAGCACATTGATTTATTACATATTTGTTGCATATGTTTACTTAGCATATGGACACATTGATTTCATGAACATTTCTACTATGTATGTTTACTTCGCATACTTAGTACATAGTTTTCACATGCTACATTGGTTATGACATTTGGTATGTTTAATCGGGACAATAAATACATTCATTAACATTAGCTACGCCGCTCGGTAGTATGTAATGGTACCATAGGACTTGACAACTCCCGTTTCCGACTTCCTAGGTTTGTTTGGAAGTTGGGAATGACATAATCTGATATACATAACTTAGATAAACCTTTAATTTGTTTAGGGTTTGTCACCACAGTCGCAAGGCTTGAATGTATGCGATTAACATTACTGCATAAATGTTTGTAATCATAAAGCATTGTTTTCTGCAAAACATAACATTGGATTTAAACTTAGGTTTATTCAAAAACTTTCTTTTGTACATTTTCCTATGTGGTTGAGTAATTACTAGTTATTCACCATACATGACATTTGTTTTCACATTGACATTATCACATAGTTTAAGTAGATACTTTCTACTTGCTATGCATTACTTTTGGTTATACATGATACATTTCACACGTGACATTGAACATGGTTTACGCATAAACATTTTGACATTGAACAAGACATTTTGGTTGGTTATTGATAAGTGACTTATGTAACGGGGCTATGTGTTATATGATAAAAGCATGGTGGATACGCCGCTGGTACTTCCTATATATAAGTGCTTTTATTGTATTATACATTGTTGCGTTATCTAAACAACTTGACAAAGTCGTGAAACATTTTATACAAAGACACGACATTGTTTTACAAATTACATATTTTATACAAATTCACTTACACTTTGTTATTCATTTAACCATGCATTATCCTTTTACTATCATTTGATTTTCACATTAATTTTCATATGATTTCTTAAAGGAAAACATTTTACAAGGTTCATGACTACATTTTTGTTAAACACTACTTTTAACTACAAGTCATGAATCCTGCATAAACAAAACCTATGTATCTCACAGGCATTTTTGTCACACCCCGACCACGTAGGACAACAAAACGTGGCGGAAACGTCGGGGAGTGTTGTAATAGAATTAATTGTTTCACAACCATGGAAATTAAAGTTACGTTTTATTTATCAAACAAGAAAGTTACATTATCTTAAACAGGAAACCAAGAGTACATAACATAATTAAACTAAGTCTATCTTCGTTTTATGTCTCTAAGGCACAGGTCCACCCTAGTGTCACGATCATCATCCTAAGCAACAGCTCCTGAAAACACATGTGAAAATAGGTACGTCAGCATAAAAATGCATGTGAGATACATAGGTTTGTGAATATAGGATTCATGATTATAAGTTTAAGAAAATGTTTAATAAAATTTAGTCATGAACCTTGTAAATTGTCTTATTTTGTTTTGTAAATCATTTAAAAAGCGATAAGATCAGATGATATGTATAAATAAAAGAATAATATGTGGTTAAATGAATAACCAAGTAAAATGTATAAGTCCAAATTGAATGATTTAAATAACGCTATGCTATGTAATATAATACAAGCACTTATATATAGGAAGTACCAGCGGCGTATCCACCATGTTTGTATCATATTACTCACATCTCGTTACTTAAATCACTTAAACAAACCTCCAATGTATAAAGTCTATGTTTAAACCAATTATCAGAAAGTCCTTGTATATGCCATATCAAATGTTGAAAGTCCAAATGTAGTCAAGTAATGTGTAACAAATGTTATGTATGGTAAGTAATGTGTTATAACATAAACCAAATGTAAAATGTACAAAACAAAGTATTTTGAATATATCAAAAAGTTATGTTTTGCAAAGTAAAAGCATGTTTTATTGATACAAACACTTATGTGGTAAGTTAACGCATACATTCAAGCCTTGAGACAGATGGATAACCCTAAGTCAAGGTTATCAAAAGAAATGTTTTTGGATTCAGTCATTCCTTACACCCAAACAAACCTAGGATGTCAGGAACGGGATTTGTCAAGTCCTATGGTACCATTACGTACTACCGAGCGGCGTAGCTAATGTTAATGAACGTATATAAGTCCCGTTTGTACAAACCAAATGTCATACCGAATGTAAACATGTTATATGAAAGCAATGTACTAAGTATGCTAAGTTAACATACAAAGCAGAAAAGTCATGTAAATCAATGTACTAGCATGCTCAGTAAACATACATAGCATAAATGTAAGGTAAAACAACGTACTAAGTATGCCAAGTAAACATACATAGCAAAACAATGTAATGTAAATCATGTACTATAAGTATACTAATGAACATAGCAAGTATACGATGTGAAAACAGGAAAGCACGAAAGTAACAAGTAGGCACATGTGTTTCACCCCAAAATGTTTGGAAAACAGTAAAAGAGAGGTCTATGTACTCACTTGAGATTGCTCAATAGACTTTAGTGTTGGATCTGAGTTTGGTTTTGATGGTATTTTTCGTTTGAAATTAAAATGGAAATGGATGAGTGTGCAGCGGAATTATGATGAAAACAAACTTTGCATACAATCAAACGAGAGTAATACTTTGATCAAACATCTTTTCACAATGAATCGGAAGATTGAATTTATTTCAATAACGATTACAATGATTGATGAATGAATGCAAACTCCCCCTCAGCCAGAGCTCAGTGTTTGTTCGTGCAGGGAAGACGGTGTTGCAAAGAGCTAAAAGAACAGTACAAAGTACTGAACTATTTATAGGCACTTGCAAACCACTGAGCATCTTAGCTGACGTCACCATGAAAGTGACATCTAACCTCCTAACAAACTCTAACCTCTGACCTATACAAAACACTGCTATACAAACTACTGATATTACATTACATTGCATAAAGACAACTATACTACTGCTGCAACCTTCCACTGCTGTGAACCCAGCAGTACTTGTCCGGATCAGCAGCGCTTGACTCAAGGCAGTAGATTGAATCAGCAGGGCTTTAGTCTTTCATCAGTTCTTTACTTGAGCAGCAGTTGTAGGTCAGCAGTTTGCAAGATCAGCAGATAGGAGGTCAGCAGATGTTGAAGTTCACTTTCAAGGGGAGAGACTTGATCATATCATCTGCTTATTCTGGAACCACTGCGCTGATCCAGTTTTGGCTTTTATTATCTGTTCCTCTGGTGGGGTTCAATCCCAACAATCTCCCCCTGGAACAGATAATGCCAAAACTCTTCATTATTGTGGAAGTTTATTGCCTCATCAACAGTTCCCTTATCTGACCTTTAAACTGTCGTTCAAAATCTAGGGCATCTGTGTCATCATCATCCCTGCTAAGTGGAAGATCAAGGAGATCCTGCAAATCTTCAAGACTCAGGCCAAGAGCTTGTTCCCTTGATATTTTCTTCATTCTCCACCAGACCTGAGCAAAGTCAATACGTAGGTCTGTTTGCAGAGGTATTTGGTGAGGCTGGCCTATTCATAACTGGCTGAGCAGTACTTGCAGTTTGTTCCAATTCAAGATCTTCTTTTATCATTAACTTAATGCCTGCTTTTACAATAGCATTTCCAGCTTTTAGATCTTGAATTGTTTCAGTACTCAACTGGTTTTGGCTGCTTCTTTTGTAGATGGCAGCACCAGCTGGAGCAGTGGTTCTTTTGATATGCAGCTTTGGTGGTCTTTTTGAGACCTCTGCTTTGGAGTAGTCAGGCTTTTGTGGAACTCTTGGATCTTTCTTTCTAAGTTCCTCTAACCTTTTGTAGGTAGCCCTGACCCTATCTTCTCTCCATCTAGCAATTTGTCTTTTGTTCCCATAATCAGCAGCAACAAGTTCCTCTTTCATTCTTTTCAGCTCTTCCTGTTTATCAGGTCCATTCTTTCTAAACTTTGCCCAGTCAGGAGGAGAGTGAGTGACTTTCCTTTTTATCATGTCTTGAATTCTTGCTGCTTCATTTTAAAGTTCAGGAACAGTCCACTCTTTGTACATGTATCTCTCTCCTTTGTACTTCTTATGAGCCATGATGCTTTCAATGTAGTCTTTCTTCAAAGTTTTAGCTGCTCTTTCTGAAATTTGTTGACTGACAGTTTTTTGCAAATTGTTCTAGGGATCTGACTTGTGTGAGCAGATATTGATAATTTCTTGAAATTTCTTTGTCAGATTTCCCTTGAGTGTTTCTTTTTGAGATATCCTCTGCTTGCTTGGCCTTGATTTCCAAATATTCATCAACATTTTTAGGCCAGGGATATCCTTTTATTGATGGCAAACTCCTTTTGGCAGGGTCATCCTCATAGTAAAAATATTTTATTTCATCTCTGACAGCTGCTAGTTCAAGAGGAAATTGAACACCTGCAGGAGGTAAGGGCTTGTACATTTGGACAGAAGAGAGAGGAACAGGTTTTGGAATTGTGACAAGTGCTAAAGATTTTGAAGATGTTTGTGGTGGTGAGGTGTCATCATCTTTGAGAATTAGCCTTCTCCTTTTTGTAGGAGGGACTGATGATGTTTTGGATGGAATAGTGGTGGTGGATGTAGTGGCAGTGGTTTGTGATTGACTAACAGCTGTTGAAACAACTGGTGTTTCAACCACTGTTGTCATTACAACAGATGTTGTAACATCTGCTGTCTTCTGCTGTTTGTCAGCAGGTGATGTTTTTGGTGGTGATGGTGGTAAAGCAGTAGATGTGGTGTGTGTTGAAGTGGTATGTGTTGAAGTGAGAACAGATGTTGAAACCACTGAAGTACCAGCAGTACTTGATACAACAGGAGTTACAACAGCTGTTTGGGTGGAGGTTTGATGCTGATGGCTTTTGGACGGTGGTTTTGGAGGCTTTGGAAATCTGGATGGGATGGACTTAGGTTTCCTTTTTGTCTTAGGATTTTTAGTATCCTTTGATCCAGAACAACCCTGCGCATACAGCTCCATGAAAGCTCTTTTCTCCTCATTCCACCTTGAAATATCCTTTGCCATTCTATCCCTTTTTACACTTGCTACTCCTTCATCAAGTGCTTCTTGAGTAGCATCAACCTTTTTACTACCATCTGGAAAAGGGATTTTTCTGGTCATGTTTTCTCTTTCTGGTTCAAGATAAAGACCATCATCTATACCCTTCTTCTTCCACTCCTTAACTTTCTCCTCCTTTTTGGCATTATCTTCAGGGAGTTGGTCAATAAACAGGACAGTTGGTGGAGCAGTGCCAGTGGTATGTAAGATCTGGGCTTTTAAAGCCTTGAGATCAGCCTGTGTGGTTTTGAACCTAGACTCCATGGTGTTTCGCAGCATTTGTACATGTTTTTCATGTTGCTGATCTGCCAATTGTGCTTGTTGTTGGAGAAAAGGTGGAAATAAGTTCCAAAGCTTATTTGTAACAGATGCTTGTGGTGGAGCAGGTGCTTGAGGTGGAACAGCAGTGGATTGTACCTTTTGTATTTGTAACACCTGTTGCAGCATATCTTTGAGTTCAGCAACAGAGTTATCAAGTTTTTCAACACGATCGTCAATTTCTGGTACTTTAAAGCATCACCCAATTTAATGGGATCATCTGATTTCCCACTATCAGTGGTTGAGGTAGGGAGTATACTCCAAACATTAACCACTGATGCCGCTTTTTCTTGGTACTGGGGTCTTCTTCCTTCAACACTTGACAACCTTTTGATGTTGCCAGTAGGATAAATAAATCCACTGGTGGTTGGCAGAGGTGCTATGTAAGGAATTGCCTCCAAGGAAGTCTTATTAATGTAACCACTGTCCAACTGTAAACCAGTGGGTTCAACAGTTGTAGTGGCTGCTTCACTTGGACTACCACCAAGAGTTACTTGTAACTCATGGGGTGTAACCTCCTCAGGTTGTGTTGGTGGGTTAGCAAGGATTGATACATCAGACCCAGTCAGTTGTTGAGGTATGTTCTCATTGATAGGTGATTGAGAAGGACTGGTTAGTGCCTGGTTCAAATCAATTACATCCAACAGCAGTTTAGTTGGTGAGGGAATTGTGGATGTGAGGTTTGGTGTAGAAACAGGATTTGCTCCGGGCATTGAGTTGTGGATGATGAAACCAAGTGATTTCAGAGCATCATGATGTGGAGGCCCTAAGTGTACAACCTGTTCTTTTTGTGAAGAAGCAGGAGGAGTTTCGGTTATGGGTTGAGATATTTGTACCAACTGCTGTGAGGAAGAAGCAGCAGTGGTTTCTTGTGACTTTTGTGTTGTCACAGGCATTTGCTCTGGTATCTCATCCTCTAGAGTTGCCTTTTTGATGGGTTTGGGGGGTTTGTGAGTTTTTCTTTTTGGCTTTTTGGTGATTTTAGGTGTGGGTTTCAAAGCGGTTGTTCTGCTGCTTTGATCACCTTGAGTAGTGGGCTTAGTAGCAGATACCTGAGGAGCAGTTGTAACTGCTAAATTCTGCTCAGGCACCTCTGCTTGTGTTTTACAAGGTGTTAACATTCTGGTAAAAGTTTCAGTAGTTAAACTGTTTATTTGACAAAATTCACCTTGGTTTATTACAGCCAAATCATCCTTACTGAATTTCATTTCAAAATAATAACTTAAAAACCTTGGAAACAGTAAGAATGATTTTGTTTCAACATTATTAACCAAATCTTTAAAGATTTCCCGAGAATAGTTAAAATATTCGTTTTGAAGAATAGCATATCCCAGATTTTGAATCTTTAAAGGGATTTCATTAAAAGAAGTGGTTTTGTTTGAGACACATAGTAGGAGGGTATGAAATAAAAATCTGGTTGCGGAAGGAAAATAACCTTTTTGTAAGGTAAGTTTCTTCATCATTGTGGCTTCATACCCTCTCTCAATGAAGTCAGTTTGTAACTCGTTTTTAGTGAAAGAAGTTTTACCTTCCTGATCATCGAGTTGAAAGACCTCTTAAATGGATTGTGGCGTGATTTGGACAGTTTTCCCCTTTATAGAAGAGTGTATGGTGGTTGCAGTGTCTCCTTGTTTTTCAAGGGTTGCATTCTTCCAGAATTCTCTTTTGGTCGCCAAATAGATTGGTGCATCGGCGGTTAACAAAGTTTTGTACTTTGATTTTGCCATGGTGTCGATGATGGAGTCGAAAACATTGGTGGTTCCTGGTTTTGTGAGAAGACTCAGAAGATTGTGAGATGTTTTATGTGGGATTTTAGTGGAGATTGCCTTTTGAGAGGCTGTTTTCGACGATGATTTGGAAGTGGGTTTTGCGGATGGCTTCGATTTTGTCATTTTGAAGATGATGATCGAAGGAATTTGTGAATGAATGAGATGAAAAACTGCTTTGAGAAGAGAATTTTTAAGAATTCAATTCGACAGTAAAACCCTGTTTTGGTGGTGAGTGGGGGTTTTTATAGGGAAGAAAGTGAATGCTGACGTGGCAGCTGTTACAAAAAGTCTGACCACAATGTACTGCCCACGTGACAACCCCTGGTGAAAGAGAAGGACAGTACTTTGATGAAAGTGACTGATGAAGGCAGTGGTATGAAAGCAGTGGATGATTTTCACTATCAGTGGATAGCATATCAGTGGATAAGACACTGCTTTTAAACAACAGAGTTTATCAAAGGAATGAGAGAACAGGGGTTGACTTTCAGCAGTGGACAGACTTTTGAAGTAGAGCAGACTTTTGAACAATCAGTGGTTATGGCAGACTTTTAAGGATTTTTAATGAAAATTTCATTTTTAGCTATTTTTAAGGATGGATTTTCGATTTTATGAAAACATTTTGTTGCTTTTATTCATAGAAAAACAAGATGTTGCTTGTTATTCCATGTTCAGCATCCCAATCCTAGAGACCAAGCTTTCAAAAGTGGCTGTATCAAGTGATTTTGTGAGCACATCTGCCAGTTGGTCTTTAGTTGGGACATGATGCAGAGAAATCAAACCTTTTTCATAGCAATCCCTCACAAAGTGATGTCTGATGTCGATGTGTTTGGTGGTAGAGTGGGAAACTGGATTTTTGATGATATTTTCTGCTGCCTGACTATCCAACATGAGTGGTGTCTTTAAGGTAGTGATACCAAAATCCAGAAACTGATTCTGAAGCCACAGGAGTTGGGTTGTACAGCTTGCAGCAGCAATGTATTCAGCCTCAGCAGTGGATGTTGAAACTGCTGCTTGCTTTTTGCTTTGCCAAGAAACCAAGCAATCACCTAGAAACTGGCACCCTCCTGAAGTGGACTTCCTTGTGGTGTGACATCCAGCAAAGTCACTGTCTGAAAAACCTGAAAGCTTGATGTTCCCATTAGCTGGATACCAGATACCAAGTGTGGGAGCACCTTTTATGTATCTGAAGATCCTTTTTACAGCAATGAGATTTGATTTTCTGGGAGCTGATTGACTTCTTGCACAGACACATGTTGCAAACATGATGTCTGGTCTAGATGCAGTTAGGTACAATAAAGACCCAATCATGCTTCTATAAAGTGTTTGGTCAATCAGCTCATCTTTTTCATCAGACATGACCAGCTTATTTGTTGCCATGGGTGTGCTGCATGGTTTACAATCATTCATATCAAATTTGGTTAAAAGTTCTTTAGCATATTTGATTTGATGAATGAAAGTTCCATTTTGCAATTGCTGTACTTGGAGACCAAGAAAGCATTGCAGCTCACCCATTGCACTCATTTCAAACTCAGCTGTCATGAGTTCTCTGAACTCTTCACACATTTTGTTACATGTGCTTCCAAAAATAATGTCATCCATATAAATTTGGACAATCATTAAATCCTTCCCTCTCCATTTAAGAAACAGTGTTTTATCAATGGTACCTCTTTTGAAACCATTTGAGAGTAGGAAGTTGGAAAGAGTTTCATACCAGGCCCTTGGTGCTTGTTTCAGGCCGTACAAGGCTTTATTTAGCCTGTAGACATGATCAGGATAAAATGGATCCTCAAAACCTGGAGGTTGACATACATACACCTCTTCTTGAACTGTACCATAGAGGAAAGCACTTTTGATATCCATTTGAAACACCTTCATGTTGTGGTTAACAGTAAAGGCCAGGAACAGTCTAATGGCTTCTAATCTTGCAACAGGGGCGAATGTTTCATCATAATCAATCCCCTCTTCCTGTTTGTAACCTTGAACCACAAGCCTGGCTTTATTCTTGACAACAATGCCCCTTTCATCAGTTTTGTTCTTGAAGACCCACTTTGTGCCAATGGGACTAACCTCTTCTGGTAGTGGTACAAGCTCCCATACTTGTTATCTTTTAAACTCTTGGAGCTCCTCTTGCATGGATTCTACCCAGCTGTTGTCTTTCAGTGCCTCTTGGTACTTGACTGGCTGATGGAGTGATAGAAAACCAGCAAAAAGACAAATGTTTTGGGTTTGGCTTCTTGTGAGCACCCTTTCATTGATGTTGCCAATGATTTGATCAGGTGGATGAGATCTCAAGAAGATTAAATCTCCTTGGTATGGTATGATGGCATTTGTTGGTGAAGGCTGCAAATGTGTATCATCTGAGCTAACCACTGCTGGTGACTTTGATGACCCAGCAGTGGCTTCAAAAGGTGGTGGAATAGGAGGTAATGAAGTGGACAACTACTGACTTTTATCCACTGTTTGAGGACTTTTGTCAGCAGTGTTTGAGGATGTGGAAGTAGTGGTGGATGGGCTACTTTAGTCAACAACTGTTGAGGTAGCAGTGGTTGAGCTTTGACAACTGTTTTGAACAGCTGGTGTTTTTCCCTTTGTGGCAGACCTTTGAGGGATGATGATTTCATACCCATAGTCTGGTGTTGTATCCTCTGATGGACCTGCACTATTAGTCTTGACAGCAGTATTTTCAAAAGTAAATTTTTCAAGATCAAACAGATCTGCAGGATTTGCTGGGATTTTCATTGATGAAAGTTCATTGAACTTTACATTCAAAGTCTCCTCCACTGCCCTGGTCCGTGTATTGAACACTTTGTAGGCCTTAGCAGTGGTTGAGTATCCCAGATGATAACCACAATCAATTTTGGCTGCAAATTTTGAAATGGAATCTTTTAAGTTCAAAATAAAGCATGGGCAGCCAAACACTTTGAAGTAAGAGATCAGTGGTTTGATTTTATACAAAATTTCATAAGCAGTCTTTTTGTGCCTGGGGTTTATTAAAACTCTGTTCTGGACATAGCAAGCAATGTTTACTGCCTCTGCCCAGAAAGTTAATGGCAAACCTGAATCTGCAAGCATAGTTCTGGCAGCCTCAATCAAAGTTCTATTCTTTCTTTCAACAACCCCATTTTGCTCTGGTGTTCTAGGGATGCTGTACTGCCTTACAATCCCTTTCTTCACACAGAAGGCATCCAACTCCTTATTTTTAAATTATGTGCCATTGTCACTCCTGAAGCTTTTCACTGGAAGGTCAAATTGCTTTTCAACCTGTGTCACAAAGTCTTGCAAAATGCCTACAGTCTCATCTTTTGAGTGTAAAAAGAAAGTCCATGTAAACCTAGAAAAGTCATCAACAATAACCAAATAATATCTTTTCTTTTTGAGGCTCATGACTTGAACTGGGCCAAACAAATCCATGTGTAGCATTTGCAAACACTTGGTTGTTTTGGACTCTTCAATGGACTTATAAGAACTTTTATGCTGTTTTCCTTTTAAACAGAAAATGCAATGTTCAGGACATGAAAACAATTTTTGTGGTAGGCCTCTCACCAAACCATTTTTTGAAATTTCAGTGATTGTCTTAAGATTTGTGTGCCCTAGTCTCCTGTGCCAAAGTTCTGTCTCTTTGTTAGAGGTAGCTGAGAACAGACAGGCATCAGCTCTAGGACACTCTTTTGACATATCAACAACATAAACATTGCCACTTCTTTGAGCAACAAGTTTTGTTTGACCAGATTTTATTATTGCTTCAATCTTTTTGACCATTTCTGGTCCAACAATCCTACAACAGTCTTTTGTGAAGAATGACCCAAACCCTTTGTCACTCATTTGTGATACACTCAGAAGGTTGAATTTTAGATTGTCTATCAGATTGACATTTTCAAATTTTACATTTCCAGATTGCACTGTACCAGATCCCAGAACTTTCCCTTTACTATTATTCCTAAAGGATATATCACCCCCTCCATGGATTTTAAAGTCTTTGAGGAGGGCTTTACATCCTGTCATGTGCCTGGAGCCTCCACTATCTACATACCAAAGACTATAAAAGCATGCAGAAGCTCCCTGCACATGAAGTAAAAGGATTAGTTCATTAGGGTCTCCAAAGCCAACAAGGCTTTGGATGGGGTCTCAACAGTGTCTGGGATGGATGCAGATTGATGGACAGTGGTTAGGTCAGGGGTTTGGACAATTTTAGTACTGTTTCTTGCTAACCACTGTTGGGGGTCTTGACCAATCACCTGTTGGTAACCAAAAGGATGCCTATTCACTTTATGTTTAGAAGGCCTTTTGTAGGCCTCATAAACGTGTGGAATCCTTTGGTAAGACTGTTTTTCCTTACCTCTTTTGAATTGATTGGCAGGTGGTGCATCAGTAACCTGAACATCTCTTTTGATGGATGTTTGGTTCAGCTGTTTTGTGACAGCTGTTTGAACTGGCACAAACAGTGGTTGATTTTTGGTGAATTTGACAGATGATGATGATGATGATGAACTCAAGGATGTTTTAGCAATGTACTCATTCTTTTTCACATCAAAGTTTTTGAGATACACACATGCTTGAGTTTTGTGGTTTATTTTACCACAAACATTGCAACATTCAACAGGAACAATAACACTTGTTCTGTTCAAATCATGTGCTTTTAAGTGAAAACAATCTTTTGTTAGATGATTCCTTTTCTCACAAAAGTCACAAAACAGGTTATTGATCTTTTCTCTCTTCTTTCTCTTTTCAGATTCCTTTGTAGCAGAGGTTTTAACCTCTGCTGGGATATCCTTTAGAGGGATGACTTTAGCTTTTGGAGCTTTAACACCATCAGTTGATGTAAAGTCCATGGGCTTGAAATTTTCAAGAATATCACACTCATCAGACCATTTTGGTTTAAACTGATAATCTTCAAGGTCCTCAAAAGTAGAGGATCCTATTGGTCTGTCAAGTGTGATTTTGTTACCAAGTTTGTCAGTGATTTTCACTTCTTGGCCATTCTTGTTTGTGGGTATGAACTCAGTGGTTACATTAGTGGTTTGAACAGATTTTCCAAAAGCAGTGTTTTCATCATCATGTTTTCTATAACCAACACCAAATTTCACATTGCTTTTTATCTGTTTTTCAAGCATAACCTCATACCCTTTGCATGATTCAACCCATTTTTCACAGGTGATCTGGGTGGACTCCAACTCCTTTTTGCAAACTTGGTATTTTTCTACCATAGTTTGGAGTTGAGTTTTGGTTATGCTTTGTTCTTCTTTCAGACTGCTGATCTCTTTTTCCTTTTTAGTCATTTTGTTTTTAAGTTCTTTTAAAGACCTTTCAAATTTGACTTCATCAGTTAAGATTTTATCCCGAAGGTTTTCATTTACCTCTTTGATGTTAGCAAAAGCAATAATGCAATTGTCAGAACACAGTTTTTCAAGAACTTGAGGTGATACCTTGGCAGCAGCCATCATTGCACAATCACATTGATGATTTTCTTCATCATCAGCTCTTTCTTCTTTTTCACCAGCTTTCTTTTCCTTCTCTTCTTCTTTGTCCTCTTCGGACCATGGGTCTGTCAGTGGTTCAATCAGGGTTTCTGAATTTTCTCCCTGCAGCAGTTCACCAGCAACTACATTCACAACTGCTTCAGTTACCTCATCCACTGTTTCATTACTTAGCTGTTCACCTTCAGTTTCAATCCCCTCTGGTATTGACTCTAATGCCATCAAACAAAATTCATCATTAGAAGATTCATTAGAAGCATAGAGTGCAAAATTTTCATCACTAAGCTCATCAGGCATGCTGCTCCAGTCAACAAAGCCTTGAGTGAAAAAGCTTTGCTGATCTGGTTGTACCACTGCTGGAGCAGTGGTTTGAGGAGCAGCAGGTTGCACTTGTGCCTGAGGGACAGGGGTTTGAATGTACTGAATTTGTGGGACAGTAGTTTGGACATGATGCACAGGCACAGGGGCAGCAGCACAATGAGCAGTGTTAACATGTGCTGCAGGGGTATATTGGGTATAATGCATAGTGCTTTGATTTTGAGGTCTAGGGTTTGAGCTAGGATGAGTGACTATAGGACCAGTTGTTTGACTCCTGCATTCCCTAGCGAAATGTCCTAGCCTATTGCACTTGTAACACTTGATTTTCGATTTATCCAACCCAACCCTTAGATTCCCATGTAAACCTGGGAATTTTCGCCCTGTTCTTTTGTAGAATTTGCTAGTTCTAACACTTAGCAAAGCCAATTGGTGCAGGATGTCCATCTCTTCTAAGTCAATGGGATCAAAGTGTTGCAAATCATTGAGTTCAAAGCACAAATTATCTGACATCTGGTTTTCAGTGTTTGCAGTGAAAGCATAATTTGCAGAGTGAGGATCAGGGTTGGTAAAGTTACCACCAGCTGTTATATCAATGAAATGATCATAACCCTGTTCCTTACTACTACTACCAGATTCTTCCTGACCCAGAAGAGCTGTGCTACCGAATGAGTAATCATCAATAGCTTTTCTAGACTCTTACAGCTTCTTTTTCTGGTTCAACTCCCTTTCATAGGTCAGGAGTCTACCATGAAGTTGGGTCAGGGTCAGATCTTTGAACTCAACAGACTTCCTAGTCACAAATGCAATTGTGTCCCATTTATCAGGTAGAGATCTAAGAAACCTGCTATTTTGGGTTGATTTTGGAAATTCAACCTTAACAAGTCTTAGCTCACTGATGAGACAACTGAACCGTTCAAATTGTTGGGTCAATGTTTCACCCTTAATGTGACAAAAGGTTTCATACTGCTGATTTAGAATTTCCCAATTGTTTTCAATAACTTCTTCGGTTCCACCAAATTGTTCCTTCAATGCATCCCATAGCTCTTTGGCACTGTTACAATGTAATAGTCCAGCATAGATCTCATTTGGTAATGCAGATGCTATGATGCTAAATGCTTTGGCATCTAGTTCGAACTTTTGAAAATCAGTTTCAGTATAATTTTCATAAGGTTTTGGTACGTTCTTCTTTGGTTCCTCAGCACTTGGCACCATAGGAACATGGGGACCAAAAACAACAGACCTCCAACATCCAGTGTTTTGTTGAGCAAGGATGTGACCCATCCTTCGCTCCCAGATGTTGTATTCATTTCTTTTAAGCATAGGTGGTTTAAAAAGCGAGCCAACATTGTTCTTATCATCTAGTGATTGTGACGTCATCTTGGTTGTTTTACAGACACTGATTAATCAACTTTAATGGTGATTAAACCTTGCTCTGTTTTTCAACGTAACGAACAAATGATCGATATCAACGATTTTGAGCTGAACTATTTATTTCAAAATGATTGTTAAATGAAGTTTGACTGTCCAGGCTCTGATACCAATTGTTGGATCTGAGTTTGGTTTTGATTGTATTTTTCGTTTGAAATTAAAATGGAAATGGATGAGTGTGCAGCGAAATTATGATGAAAACAAACTTTGCATACAATCAAACGAGAGTAATACTTTGATCAAACATCTTTTCACAATGAATCAGAAGATTGAAATTATTTCAATAACGATTACAATGATTGATGAATGAATGCAAACTCCCCCTCAGCCAGAGCTCAGTGTTTGTTCGTGCAAGGAAGACGGTGTTGCTAAGAGCTAATAGAACAGTACAAAGTACTGAACTATTTATAGGCACTTGCAAACCACTGAGCATCTTAGCTGACGTCACCATGAAAGTGACATCTAACCTCCTAACAAACTCTAACCTCTGACCTATACAAAAAACTGCTATACAAACAACTGATATTACATTACATTGCATAAAGACAACTATACTACTGCTGCAACCTTCCACTGCTGTGAACCCAGCAGTACTTGTCCGGATCAGCAGCGCTTGACTCAAGGCAGTAGATTGAATCAGCAGGGCTTTAGTCTTTCATCAGTTCTTTACTTGAGCAGCAGTTGTAGGTCAGCAGTTTGCAAGATCAGCAGATAGGAGGTCAGCAGATGTTAAAGTTCACTTTCAAGAGGAGAGACTTGATCATATCATCTGCTTATTCTGGAACCACTGCGCTGATCCAGTTTTGGCTTTTATTATCTGTTCCTCTGGTAGGGTTCAATCCCAACATTTAGATATCCACCAAGCAAAGCTAGAAGATCACGGATTCAAACGGCACCTAATATAGGTATCTACATTAATAAACGGACCTATTTGGAAGATCGGGTAGCATGAGGGTTTGTAAACCAAATAAGTGTGGAAACTTATGTAATATGGTTTAACAAAGCCTATATAATAAAATGAAACCTAACCTAAGTGCTTACGACCTATTACGACCCGTTTAGGTAGCTTATGCTACTTTAACGCGTCGTTCGCGTAAAACGCGTTCGGACCGCCTAACTTGTCACACCCCCAAAATCCACACGCGGAGTACCACCGCTCGGAGGCGTGACATGAACAGGATCAAGCCACCAATCATATTGAACATATAAGTAAATAGTAAAAGTCAATGTAATCCATCACAATACAATTGGTGCTAATTCAAAAGCATAGCATAGGTAGCGGAAGCATAGTTATGAACATCCAACACAAGTGTTTAGTTTAAAGAGTCATAATGTTTTCAACAAAACATCCAAAATCCGTGCCCACAACGACCGCGCCTCCCGTGCAAGCTCCAAGAGTACCTAAGGTCCTGCAAGGCATGTAACAGAGAGTCAACAACTAGTTGAGCGAGTTCACAGTTGGTTATTCAGTTATAGAGTTTGTTTCGTAAATCAGTTGTTCGTTTTGTAAACCATGTTTCTTATTAATTCCTATCGCGGTCCTCCAGACATCTGTGCGAAGGTTAGTGGCCGTATCGCGGTCCTCCAGACATCTGTGCGAAGGTTAGTGGCCGTATCACAGCCTTTTCAGGCATCTGTGCGAAGATTAGTGGGGGCTTCCCATGTGTAGACTAGTCGTATTTGTACGTGCCCTTCTTGATCCAAGGACCGTAGCGAGTGTGAGTGTACGTAGGTTTTACGTACGTGCCCTTCAATCCGAGGACAGTAGTAAGTATGAGTGTACGTAGGTTTTACGTACGTTAAGGTTGTTGTCCTACCCAAGGAGGACGAACGTACGTATTCTACCCAAGGAGAATACGCAGGATTAATATTGGCATCCTACCCATGGAGGATGGCGGTACATATCCTACCCAAGGAGAATATGTAGGTTCCATTTTTAGTTTCTTAACCCATTCCCAATCCACCGGGAATCCCATGCCTTAGAAAGAGTGTGAACTCACCTTGTTTTGCTCGGTATGCTAAAGGAATACACGCTCACAATTAATCAATCACGACCTATAGTGCACGTATACTCAATCAGTTCACGTTCGTAATATTTCTCATGTAACTATCATCACAGTAATATCACAAAGTGTGTTTGGCAGTTAATCATACATCACATAACAGTTAATCACATGTGCACAATTCTTGTTTCACATAACAGTCTTTCACAGTTTATTATAACATATTATCCAATAACATATTTAATGCAGTTACTGACTTAGCATAGTTAATAAGCCATAACATGGTTGGATCAGAACTAACAGAGTTAACATATTAAATGAAGTCACTGTGTCATAACAGAGTTATATCAACATTAGCAGAGATATCACATACAATAAGCTTAACATATGTAACCCAGTTAACATAACCCAGTTAACATATTAATAGGACTAATATACTCACTGAGTTGCTAAACTAACAGAGTTATTGTTTAACAAGTTTACAAACTGAGTAAATAACTAACAGAGGTGCACACTTAACAGAATTTATACACTAACTGAGTTTACTGAAATTAATAACTTAACAGGTTGATAAGAACTAAGTTGGGCCGAAAACACTATGAGCCGAAATCCACATGAGCCGAAATCCCCTAAGTTGGCGAAAACCCTCACTGGGCCGAAATCCCCTATTTGGACCGGAATCACTTGGGCCGAAATCACCTAAAGTGATTTCGTTGATGACCTGGGCTGAAATCACCTGAAGTGATTTCGTTGATGGGGGATTTCGTTGGGTTGGGGGTGTTTTCGTTAGTTTTATCATCATCAACAACAGCAGGTTTTAAACCCAGAAAATCCCCAAACATTTCTAACCATCTCGACAGTTTCAGTAATAATCAAACGACCCAAACAATAAACACAATCACACAGATTAATAAATCATTGTGATATCAAGACTATCATTTAATCCTCAGATCTTTCATAACATACAGATCAATACAAATCATACACTAATAATCATCACGTACTACAAGTTCATTCATGATGTCCAGTAATTCAAGGGATTCCAAATCAAGTAATCATAAGAAATCAATAACTAACCTAAGCAGCAAGGTGGTACTTCGATCGATGTGTGCCGTCGGATTTCACAAGGGAGCGAGAGAGAAAGATCGTGATAAGTGGCTAGGGTTTTCCGAATACCCCTTTTACTCTCAAAAATCAAAATATATAGTAACTCAATACTGGGCCAAGGCCCATTCTCTGTTTTCGTTGGTCCACTAGTGGATGAAAACACACAAGGTGTTTTCACCACTAGGGTGATTTCATTGATGTGTGGGTGAGGGTGTTTGGCCTAACAGATGCCTTGTGTAAATTATACAACACATAAATTAAAATTAAGACATACATCAATACACACTTATAAGGCATACCGTATACAACATATCAATCACATTACGATTAACATACTACAAACGTGCACAGTTGTGAAACAAACAAGTCGTATTAACAAACAACTTAAACATTTAACGCGCAATAAATGCGAAGATGGAAATCTTGAAAACTCGAGTTGTCACATTATCCCCAACTTGAACGAAATTTCGTCCCGAAATTTAGCATGCGGTTACTGAGGAAGCTAGGTAAGTTATCGTTTACTGGTTTTCCTGGGGTGTCACATCATCCCCCCGTTGATTTGGAATTTCGTCCCGAAATTCTGTAGTAGCTTCAGCCTCAGTAGTAGTTGTATTGTTTTCGAACAACTGGGGATATTTGAGTTTCATTTGGTCTTCTCGTTCCCAGGTATACTCTGGGCCATGACAGGAGTTCCAACGAACTCGAACAAGAGGTATTCTGGTGTTCTTGAGGACCTTAACATCCCGGTCCGTGATTTCAACTGGTTCCTCAACGAAATGCAACCGTTCGTCGATAGTGAGCTCCTTCAAAGGAACTATGAAGGTCTCATCTGACAGACACTTCTTCAGATTCGACACGTGAAAGACGTGGTGAACTGCACTGAGTTCAGCTGGTAAGTTCAATCTGTAGGCCACTTTGCCTATTTTCTCTATGACTTCGAACGGTCTGACGTATCGTGGATTGAGTTTGCCTCGTTTTCCAAAACGAACAACACCCTTCCAGGGTGAAACTTTGAGTAGCACTCGATCCCCAACCTGGAACTTGAGTAGTTTCCTGTCTTTATCGGCGTATGCTTTCTGACGGTCACGAGCTGCCGCCATGCGTTGTCGTATTGAGCAATCTTCTCAATGGTATCAACTACCATTTCTGGACCTGTGATCTGACTGTCACCCACCTCTGCCCAACAAAGAGGTGATCGGCATTTACGCCCGTACAATGCCTCAAATGGAGCGGCTTTAATGCTGGTGTGGTAGCTGTTGTTGTACGAGAACTCCACTAACGGGAGATGTTTTTCCCAGCCGTTGCTAAAATCGATCACACATGCACGAAGCATGTCTTCTAAAGTTTGAATAGTGCGCTCAGACTGTCCATCCCTCTGAGGGTGATAAGCTGTGCTCATGTCTAAACGAGAGCCAAAAGATTTGTGTATTGCTTGCCACAGTTCTGAAGTAATACGTGCATCACGATCAGAGATAATAGAGGTGGGCACCCCGTGCCTTGAAACCACTTCTTTTAAGTAGATGTCTGCTAAGGTAGAGAACTTATCCGTTTCCTTTATAACCAAGAAGTGTGCAGACTTTGTGAGTCGATCCATGATCACCCAAATAGTATCATTTCCATGTTGAGATCTAGGTAGGCCAGTGACGAGATCCATGGAAATTTGCTCCCATTTCCATTGTGGTATTTCTGGTTGTTGTAGTGGGCCTGATGGTTTCTGATATTCCGCTTTAACTCTCGCACAAGTCAAGCACTTGCTAACGTAAGTGGCTATGTGAGCCTTCATACCAGGCCACCAGTATGTAGTTCTGAGGTCGTGGTACATCTTATCCGAACCAGGATGTACTGAGTAGCGAGACTTATGTGCCTCATCCATCACAAGCTCTCGTAGGTTGCCATAGAGTGGGACCCAGATGCATCCTGTTACATAGTAGGCGCCGTCTGCCTTTTGTTCTAACCGTTGCCTTGAGCCGCGTAGAGCTTCAGCCCTGACGTTTTCTGGTTTCAATGCTTCTACCTGAGCATCTCGTATCTGAGAAGGAAGGCTAGACTGAATAGTGAGTTGCAACGCTCGTACACGCCTAGGTGTAGTATCCTTTCGACTGAGGGCGTCGGCCACCACATTGGCTTTGCCCGGATGGTACTTTATGGCACACTCATAATCGTTCAGTAGTTCGACCCATCTACGTTGTCGCATGTTCAATTCTTTCTGCTTGAAGATATACTCAAGACTCCTGTGATCGGTGTAGATGGTGCACTTAGTGCCATACAGGTAGTGTCGCCATATCTTGAGCGCAAAAACAACAGCTCCCAGCTCTAGATCATGTGTAGTGTAATTCCGTTCGTGAATCTTAAGTTGGCGTGAAGCATAAGCAATGACTTTATCCCACTGCATCAACACACATCCAAGACCCTGGATAGATGTGTCGCAGTAGACTACAAAATCGTCCGTGCCTTCAGGCAATGAGAGGATAGGTGCGCTACAAAGTCTATCATTGAAGTGCTGAAACGCTGTTTCCTGTGTATTACCCCAACGATAAACAACACCTTTCTGTGTCAGTAGTGTAAGCGGTTGTGCGATCTTTGAGAAGTCTTTGATGAACCGTCTGTAATAACCCGCCAAACCCAAGAATTTACGTATTTCAGTTGGTGTGCGAGGTGCAGGCCAGTTCTTGATCGAATCTACCTTGGATGGATCGACATGAATCCCATCCTTGTTTACCACGTGGCCTAGGAAGTGGACTTCACAAAGCCAGAAGTCGCATTTTGAAAACTTGGCGTACAGTTGTTTCGTTCGAAGAAGTTCCAGAATAAGTCGTAAATGATGCTCGTGTTCCTCCTGACTCTTCGAATAGATCAGGATGTCGTCAATGAAAACAATAACAGACTTGTCAAGATAAGGTTTACATACCCTGTTCATAAGATCCATGAAAACCGCAGGCGCGTTCGTTAATCCGAATGGCATGACCAGAAATTCGTAGTGACCATAGCGTGTTCTAAATGCTGTTTTGGAGACGTCCTCATCCCGGACTCTCAGTTGATGATACCCTGACCTCAGGTCAATCTTCGAGTAATAGCTCGACCCTTGCAACTTGTCGAATAAGTCGTCGATGCGTGGAAGAGGATAGCGATTCTTCACGGTCGCCTTGTTCAGTTCGTGGTAATCTATGCACATACGAAAGGTACCATCTTTCCTCTTCACAAATAATACTGGAGCTCCCCAGGGCGAAGAGCTAGGACGTAAGAAACCCTTTTCTAGAAGTTCTTGCAATTGCTTAGACAGTTCTTCCAGTTCGGTTAGAGCTAAGCGATAAGGTGCTCGAGCTATGGGTGCTGCTCCTGGAGCTAGCTCGATCTGAATTTCGACCTGGCGATGAGGCGGTAGCCTAGGTAATTCTTCAGGAAACACTTGAGGAAAGTCGCGTACTACTGGAATATCCTCAATCTTTTTCTCTTTCGTCGATGTATCTGTAACGAGTGCTAAAATAGTTGTGTGGCCCTTTCGTAAACACTTCTGTGCCTTCAAGAAGGAGATGATGCCACTCACGACACCACTCTTATCGCTTTGAACTTCGAGAGGTTCTATTCCAGTACGGGGAATGCGAATGATCTTTTCCTTGCATAGGGTCTCTGCTTGTTGTTGGGATAACCAATCCATACCAATAACGATGTCGAAACCATCACAACATTGGGGTCATTCCTAGCATTATCCTGGCCAATCACGAACACTCGACCCCTGGCACCATTGCCGTCGTTATTACCCCCGTTGTTATTCCCGTTGCCCTGATTATTGTTGTTGCTGGTTCTGCGGTGTTTGCTGTTGCTGCTGACGATTCTGATGTGCTGGTTGTGAACTCCTGAATTTTTAGTTCCATGACCCATCTTGAGACACCTCTGACAACGACCCCTGTTGCACTGACCATTGTGGTGTCTGTTGCAGTTGTTGCTCTTTGGGCGATTTCCTCGATATCCACCCTGCCCTTGACTACCAGAAGATTGCTGACCAGGGCTCTGGTATTCATCAATCCTTCGCTGCTGTGCCTGGGACTGAACCGTAGTCGAACCCTTGCTAGAGGTTCCATCCCACCTTCGCTTGTTATCACTGGGAGTAGCAGTAGTAGTAGCAGTAGTAGTGGTAGTAGCACCGATACGCTTAGGCAGCCTGTTCTGTTCCACTGCCTGGTCTGTGAGTCGATGAGCAAGACGAGTAACATCCTGGATAGTAGCAAGGTTGGCAGAAGTCACATGACTTTGAATTTCTGGTACTAAGCCTTTGAGGTACAGCTCAATGCGCTTGATGGGAGGATCCACCATAGTTGGACATAACACTGCCACTTCGTTGGATCGTTTCGTGTACGCTTCTATCTCTGACCCCGTCATCTTAAGGTTAAAGAACTCCACTTCCAGCTTGTGGATGTCATCACGACTACAGTATTCACGTTTGATTAGTTCCTTGAAATCCTTCCAAGGGGTGGCGTTAGCAACAGCCAACCCTAACATCTGAACTTGTGCATTCCACCAAGTCAGCGCAATGCCTTCTAGAGTACCAGTGGCGTACTTCACCCTGCGAGCCTCAGGGCATTCACACATCTCAAGAATGGACTCGAGCTTTTCAAATCAATGGAGGAGTCCAACTGCTCCTTCCGTGCCACTCAAAGTAGTAGAACGACAGTCCATGAAAGTTTTGAACGTGCACGCAGGTGGCTGAGCGTGTTGACCTGTCGTGTGCGTAAGAGTAAACATACTTGAGCACGAGTGTTGGTTTACGAGAGTAGGATCTAAAGATCCTAGAGTAAGTGGTGATGGCAGGTTACACCTTCTGCCTGGGCAGCTGCGGGTGTTGCAGTAACTGGTTCAGTGATTGAAGCCGCCAACTGGGCTTGAGTTAGGTTAACGTGTCCACTCATGATCTTGATATCAAGGAGAACATGAGTGAGAGAGGTTCGCGAAAGTGCGAGGACGGAAGAGAGTAAGCACATAAGTGTTTCAATCAACAGTTGTTACGTTTATCTAAGCATACCATGAGCAAAGTTCTATGCAGTTCTAGCAAGTAGGCAATAAGACATGTACCATATTACCTAGAGTGTTGAGTCTTGCATGTGGGGCAAGCGTCGTTGTGGATCGTTGAGCACTGTTCTGGTTATAGTCTGGTTTTAATAAAAACATTTTCCCCTTATTAAAACCGAGTTCTCTATAACCAATGGCTCTGATACCAATCTGTCACACCCCCAAAATCCACACGCGGAGTACCACCGCTCGGAGGCGTGACATGACCAGGATCAAGCCACCAATCATATTGAACATATAAGTAAATAGTAAAAGTCAATGTAATCCATCACAATACAATTGGTGCTAATTCAAAAGCATAGCATAGGTAGCGGAAGCATAGTTATGAACATCCAACACAAGTGTTTAGTTTAAAGAGTCATAATGTTTTCAACAAAACATCCAAAATCCGTGCCCACAACGACCGCGCCTCCCGTGCAAGCTCCAAGAGTACCTATGGTCCTGCAAGGCATGTAACAGAGAGTCAACAACTAGTTGAGCGAGTTCACAGTTGGTTATTCAGTTATAGAGTTCGTTTCGTAAATCAGTTGTTCGTTTTGTAAACCATGTTTCTTATTAATTCCTATCGCGGTCCTCCAGACATCTGTGCGAAGGTTAGTGGCCGTATCGCGGTCCTCCAGACATCTGTGCGAAGGTTAGTGGCCGTATCGCAGCCTTTTCAGGCATCAGTGCGAAGATTAGTGGGGGCTTCCCATGTGTAGACTAGTCGTATTTGTACGTGCCCTTCTTGATCCAAGGATTGTAGCGAGTGTGAGTGTACGTAGGTTTTACGTACGTGCCCTTCAATCCGAGGACAGTAGTAAGTATGAGTGTACGTAGGTTTTACGTACGTTAAGGTTGTTGTCCTACCCAAGGAGGACGAACGTACGTATTCTACCCAAGGAGAATACGCAGGATTAATATTGGCATCCTACCCATGGAGGATGGCGGTACATATCCTACCCAAGGAGAATATGTAGGTTCCATTTTTAGTTTCTTAACCCATTCCCAATCCACCGGGAATCCCATGCCTTAGAAAGAGTGTGAACTCACCTTGTTTTGCTCGGTATGCTAAAGGAATACACGCTCACAATTAATCAATCACGACCTATAGTGCACGTATACTCACTCAGTTCACGTTCGTAATATTTCTCATGTAACTATCATCACAGTAATATCACAAAGTGTGTTTGGCAGTTAATCATACATCATATAACAGTTAATCACATGTGCACAATTCTTGTTTCACATAACAGTCTTTCACAGTTTATTATAACATATTATCCAATAACATATTTAATGCAGTTACTGACTTAGCATAGTTAATAAGCCATAACATGGTTGGATCAGAACTAACAGAGTTAACATATTAAATGAAGTCACTGTGTCATAACAGAGTTATATCAACATTAGCAGAGATATCACATACAATAAGCTTAACATATGTAACCCAGTTAACATAACCCAGTTAACATATTAATAGGACTAATATACTCACTGAGTTGCTAAACTAACAGAGTTATTGTTTAACAAGTTTACAAACTGAGTAAATAACTAACAGAGGTGCACACTTAACAGAATTTATACACTAACTGAGTTTACTGAAATTAATAACTTAACAGGTTGATAAGAACTAAGTTGGGCCGAAAACACTATGAGGCGAAATCCACATGAGTCGAAATCCCCTAAGTTGGCGAAAACCCTCAATGGGCCGAAATCCCTTATTTGGGCCGGAATCACTTGGGCCGAAATCACCTAAAGGGATTTCGTTGATGACCTGGGCCGAAATCACCTGAAGCGATTTCGTTGATGGGGGATTTCGTTGGGTTGGGGGTGTTTTCGTTAGTTTTATCATCATCAACAAAAGCAGGTTTTAAACCCAGAAAATCCCCAAACATTTCTAACCATCTCGACAGTTTCAGTAATAATCAAACGACCCAAACAATAAACACCATCACACAAATTAATAAATCATTGTGATATCAAGACTATCATTTAATCCTCAGATCTTTCATAACATACAGATCAATACAAATCATACACTCATAATCATCACATACTACAAGTTCATTCATGATGTCCAGTAATTCAAGTGATTCCAAATCAAGTAATCATAAGAAATCAATAACTAACCTAAGCAGCAAGGTGGTACTTCGATCGATGTGTGCCGTCGGATTTCACAAGGGAGCGAGAGAGAAAGATCGTGATAAGTGGCTAGGGTTTTCTGAATACCGCTTTTACTCTAAAAAATCAAAATATATAGTAACTCAATATTGGGCCAAGGCCCATTCTCTGTTTTCGTTGGTCCACTAGTGGATGAAAACACACAAGGTGTTTTCACCACTAGGGTGATTTCATTGATGTGTGGGTGAGGGTGTTTGGCCTAACAGATGCCTTGTGTAAATTATACAACACATAAATTAAAATTAAGACATACATCAATACACACTTATAAGGTATACCGTATACAACATATCAATCGCATTACGATTAACATACTACAAACGTGCACAGTTGTGAAACAAACAAGTCGTATTAACAAACAACTTAAAAATTTAACACACAATAAATGCGAAGATGGAAATCTTGAAAACTCGAGTTGTCACATTATCCCCAACTTGAAAGAAATTTCGTCCCGAAATTTAGCATGCGGTTACTGAGGAAGCTAGGTAAGTTATCGTTTACTGGTTTTCCTGGGGTGTCACATAACTAGTCCTATGATAAGTAAAATATGCCTTAACATGTCAATATTGTTACCAAATCAGTTTAGATATCAAAAATTATGTTATATATGCTTAAAATGAATTTTGGCGTAAAAAGGGCATTTTGGTAATTTACCTAAGACATATAAACTACCTATCATACAACTAACTAAACGTCGTGACCATAAGGTATAACCTCGGAAGGTTTTTCCCTATATACTATGGTCACCTAAAGTGTTTGGTCGGATCCTAATGATCAACCGAACGGGTCGGGTTCGAAAGTATAAGCGATTGATTAGATCGCTTACCCTTACGACCCTAGACAAGCACAAATCTAAAAGTGACGACTTTAGAAAACAGGTTTGGTATCAAAACAAACGGTTTTGATACCTAAGAGTAGTTTGGTTATAAAATATGCAAGAATACGCATTTTGGCCGAAACTATGACTCGTCACTGAGCCTAGATAACGTGGTAATCAGTAGGTATAGTCACTAGGAACTATAACCATCGTGATTACGCTCACGTTATGAAGTTCAAACGAACTCCGCATTGACCATAAACTGGTCAATGTAGTAAGTCAAACAAAGTTTGACTTTAACGCTAAAACGAATGAAAAGAACGAAGGAATACTTACAACGGGTCCAAGAACGGAAGGTTTGATCCGAATATTCTCAGGTATGAAGTGTTAAACACAACAACTTAGAGAACAAATTCAGATTCAAAGGTGTGGGTTTTGGAGTTGTGATCATGGGGGTATTTATAGATTTCCTTGAACCGTTAAGTTCATTTATCGAAAACCGCGATTCAATATCATCCATACATGTGTTGCAATACCATGGTACATCAAAATGGCCCCCCATTATCAGGAATTAACATGTGGAAGCGGGTTTTGTGAGTGTAACAGCTGGAAACAGGTTGGAAAGAAGTTTCTGATGTTCTGGGAGGTCTTTACGGACCGTATGGGTCTGGACCTTACGGTCCGTAAGCCTTGTGCAGACCAGCAAAGTTTCAAAGTTGGCAGTTTTGGTCCCTGTGCGCGTACGGTCGTGTTTTGGCACTTCTAACACCCGTCAAGCCCATTTTTAAGCTTTATAAGGATGTTAAAGTATAGGGAACATGAAGCATGCTCAAAAATATGATGGATGTCAGTTCGTTTGGTCGTACGATTGCGTTGTTCGGTTAATTACGACGGAATGCGCATAAGTGCGAAAAACGATCCAAATTGCGTGATGAATGGATTTTTCTTATGCCAAACACTAAAATAAAATATTTTAGTGCTTACATAAATTTTTGGATGTCCGGATGTATTCAGAATGTAAGTTATGCGCGAAAATACAAACTTGTGCACTTTTTTACGCTTTTAGTCCCTGAATGACCCAAAAGTTTATTTTAGCACACCAAACCCCTCAAAGCCTATTTCTAAGCTATGTAAAGGATATTTATGGTATGTTTAACTTATGGTCATGTTCCAGAACGTCTGTTCTAGTATGAATCATCATACTTTCGCAGTTTGTCGAATTTAGTCCTTGTAAGCGAATGAACTTGATTTTGCCATACCAAAACCTTCAAAACTTATTTCTAAGTTATGTAAAGGTTATTTAAGGTATGTTAAGTATATGTTGATGTTCCGGAGTATTTGTCGCGTTAAACTGATTATGTTTACGCACCAGTTTGCGTATAATTCTCTAGAAAGCGATGTAAAGTTTGAAATTGAACAAAGGTCAAAACATGAAAAATGTCAAACATAAATAAACAAACATTGGGATCAAATAACTTTGTTTTATTGAAAACCAAACTGTTTATAATGATTACAGACACAGGTGTCACAGTCTCCCCTACTTGTGGAAATTTCGTCCTGAAATTTATTTAGTGGAAACTCGTGAGAATAGATGCCGATACTTCGCCTTCATTTGATCTTCACGTTCCCAAGTAAACTCAGGTCCACGTTTTGATTCCCAGTGAACTTTGACCAATGGAATGCGCTTGCGTTTAAGCCACTTGACTTCACGTTCCATGAATTCCACTGGTTTCTTAACAAAATGCATCGTGTTATCAACACGAATTTCATCGAGTGGTACGTGGAGGTTCTCATCAGCTAAACACTTCTTGAGATTGGACACGTGAAAGGTTGGATGAACATTTCCAAGTTCAGGAGGTAACTCAAGTCTGTAGGCTACCTTACTGATTCTTTTGACGATCTTGAATGGTCCAATGTATCTAGGTGCAAGTTTTCCTTTCTTTCCAAATCTGATCACACCTTTCCAAGGTGAGACCTTAAGTAATACCCGATCACCGACTTGAAATTCCAAGGGCTTGCGTTGTTGGTCCGCGTAACTCTTCTGACGGCTTCTAGCTGTCTGAAGGTTATCACGAACTTTCTTAACCTTATCAGTTATCTCTAAAATGAAGGCATGTCCAGTAAGCTGAGCCTCACCGATCTCATTCCAGCAGATTGGTGAACGACATTTTCGACCATAAAGAGCCTCGATAGGAGCCATGTTGATGCTGGAGTGATAACTGTTGTTGTAGGAGAATTCAATTAACGGAAGATGTGAATCCCAACTACCACCAAAATCGATCACACAAGCTCTAAGCATATCCTCCATAGTCTGGATTGTTCTTTCAGATTGACCATCCGTTTGCGGATGATAAGCTATGCTCAGATTAAGTTGGGTCCGCATAGCAGATTGCATGGTTCTCCAAAAATGAGAAGTGAAGCGAGCATCTTTGTTAGAAATAATGTTCAAAGGAACCCCATGTCGAGATACAATTTCATCCACATAGATTTTAGCAAGCCTGTCAGCAGAAAAATCCTCACAGATTGGCAAGAAATGCGCTGACTTAGTAAGACGATCAACAACTACCCAGATGGCATCATGACCTTTCTTTGTGCGCGGAAGTTTGGTAACAAGACCATAGCAATGTTTTCCCATTTCCAAACTGGGATCTCTGGTTGCTCCAATAAACCAGAAGGACATTGATGTTCAGCCTTAACCTTAAGACAAGTAAGGCATTTTGATACATATATGGCAATGTCTTTCTTCATACCAGGCCACCAATACTGAATACGAAGATCCTTATACATTTTATCTGAGCCAGGATGAATAGAATAACGAGACTTATGGGCTTCATCCATAAGCAAGGTGCGAAGATCATCTTGGCTTGGGACCCACAAATGGTCCATGAAGTAATACGATCCATTGTCCTTCAGTTTAAGATCAGGTGTTATGTGATAGGGTAACTCCTTACCCATCAATCCTTGTGAAACACAAGTGTGTTGAGCCTGAGTGATGCAAGTTTGGATATCAGATCGAGCTTGAATATCAGATTGAACACGAACACAACGAAGCTTAGTGCGTTCCCTACGACTCAAAGCATCGGCTACGACATTTGCCTTACCAGGATGGTAGCGAATTTCGCAGTCATAGTCGTTTAGAAGCTCAACCCATCGTCGTTGCCTCATGTTGAATTCTTTTTTATTGAAGATATGCTGAAGACTTTTGTGGTCCATGAAAACCACACATTTTGTACCGTACAAATAGTGTCTCCAGATCTTAAGAGCGAAGACAACCGCACCTAACTCAAGATCATGAGTGGTGTAGTTTTTCTCATGTATCTTCAACTGCCTCGATGCATATGCTATGACTTTGTTCCTCTGCATGAGAACATATCCAAGACCCAATTTAGATGCATCGCAATAAATGACGAAATCATCATTGCCCTCAAGCAAAGTCAGAATAGGCACGTCATAAAGTTTCTATTTTAAAGTCAGAAATGCTTCATCTTGTTTGAATCCCCAATCAAAGGGTTTGTTCTTCTGAGTTAGAGCAGTTAGAGGAACTGCAATCTTTGAGAAATTTTCAATGAAGCGGCGATAATAACCCGCTAGACCAAGAAAAGAACGAACTTCAGTAGGAGTAGAAGGCGTTTCCCAATCCTTAATCGCACTGATCTTGGGGGGATCTACATGAATACCTCGTTCGTTGACAATATGCCCCAAAAATTAAACTTAAGCCAAAATTCACACTTGGAAAATTTGGCGAAAAGTTGCTCTTTCTTCAGGAGTTCCAGAGTGAGACGAAGATGTTGCTCATGATCAGCTTGCGTCTTAGAGTATATCAAGATGTAATCAATAAAAACGATGATGAACTTATCTAAATAAGGTTTGCATACCCTATTCATTAAGTCCATGAAAACAGCAGCAGCATTAATTAAACCGAATGGCATAACTGTGAACTCATAATGCCCGTATCGAGTGCGGAATGCTATCTTGGGAATATCTTCTTCATGCACACGAAGTTGATGATACCCAGAACGCAGATCAATCTTTGAAAAATAAGAAGCGCCCTGTAACTGATCAAAGAGATCATCAATGCGAGGTAGGGGATATCGATTCTTGATGGTAAGCTTGTTGAGCTCTCGATAATCGATACACATCCTAAAAGATCCATCCTTCTTCTTGACAAAAAGAACGGGAGCACCCCAAGGTGAAAAACTAGGACGGATAAAACCTTTATCTGAAAGCTCCTGAAGCTGCTTAGACAACTCTTGCATCTCTGACGGTGCAAGACGATATGGGGATCTGGAAATGGGATTTGCACCAGGTACGAGATCAATACGGAACTCGACTTGGCGTGTTGGGGGGAAACCAGGTAACTCTTCAGGGAATACTTCAAGATAATCCCGAACAACAGGAATATCTTGAATAGACTTACCTTTGCCCTTATCTGCCACAACATGTGCCAAAAAGGCCACATAGTTCTTTCGCAGATACTTCCGAGCCTTAAAACAAGACATGAGTTTGAGACCATCAGTAGGTTTCTCACCATGAACCTGTAGGATCTCACCTGTCAGAAGCGGCACACGAACGATCTTCTCAAAACAAACTACCTCAGCGCGATGCTTGGCTAACCAATCCATACCCACAATAATGTCGAAGCTTCCAAGTTGCATAGGCGTGAGGTCAATAGGAAAAAGATGGTCGTTAAGGTTCAACTGGCAGTTGCGAAGAACAGAATTAAGAACAATGGGTTCACCATTAGCAACTTCTATTGTCAAAGGCTTACCTAGTTTCGTTCTAGACACGCGAAGCAATGGCTCAAAAGATAATGACACAAAACTCTTATCGGCACCCGAATCAAAAAGAACAGATGCATGCTGATTATTAATAAAGAACGTACCGTTCACCACTTCATTGTCTGCTTTTACCTCTTGTGCATTCATGTTGAAGACTCGACCTCGAGCCTGAGCCTGATTCTGATTTGGATTTGCGTTAGCTAGTCTTGGACACCGGTTTCTGTAGTGGGTCAGATCCCCACAAATGTAGCATGAACCTGGTGGAAAATGAGGTCGTGCAGCTTGACCTTGTTGCTGAGCAAGAGGCTGAGCAACTTGTTGGGCTTGGTTCTGAACTGGCTGATTCTGGTTGACAGGAATGCGGCACGTAGTGGCAAGATGACCATTTCTTCCACAGTTAGTGCAATGACGACATTGGAGATGTGGTAGGTGATGGCCATTACACCTGTTGCACAAAGGTGCATTGCCAAGATAAGGCCTCTTGGCGGGCGGTTGCAAAGGCTGATTTGGTGCAGCTTGAGCCTGTGCAGTAACGGCATAGTTTTGGGAAGCCTTTCGCTTCCTAGAACCCTTTGAGGAACCAGAGTCCTTTCAGTTCTTATTTTTACCTTTCTTGCTATCCTCTTTGTCAGCCGACTGCTTCTTACCTTTGTCACCCTTTCTATGCAGCTTTCCCTTTCGAACCTGCGACTCAGTCAATGTCGCTGCTAACTCGATCGCCTGACGGACTGTGGTAGGGTTACTACCAGTAATGATGTCTTGTACTGAGTCAGGTAGACCATCGATGTACCATTCGATAGCCTTGTCGAGTGGGGTAACCATTGTTGGGCATAACAAGCTCAGCTCCTCATACCTATCAGAATACGCCCGGTGCTCACCACTATCTTGTTTCAAATCATCAAACTCCCTTTCCAATGCTCGCAGTTCATGACGAGGATAAAACTCCCTCATCATAAGAGTTCTAAGTTCAGCCCATGTTTGTGCCAAAGCAACCTCAGCACCGTGGTCTCTCATAACCCCGTTCCACCATGTAAGAGCCCACTTCTGAAACACACTGGAAGCAAACTCGACCTTGCGATTATCAGGACACTGAACGTGGCGAAACGTAATCTCAGTGCTCTCAAACCATTGTAGGAGCCCAGTTGCTCCTTCAGTACCACTAAACTTGAGTGGCTTAGCCGAATTGAAACTCTTGAAATTGCATGGAGCATGATTGTTGTTGTTGGCTTTGTTCAGTTGAGCAATAAGATTTGGGAAAGCAGCAGCCATTTGATGCGTGATGATTTCTGCCAGTTCGGCATTTGCTATCTGATTGTCGCGTTGAGGAGGCATTCTAAAAGAGGAAACATGAAAGGAAACGAGTGAGATGATTGGATGAAAAGAATGAGATGATACAAAAATTGACAACAGCAAAGATGGTGGTCATTTGTTCGTTACCATAAGGCAAACAAACGACACAATGTGACTAATCAAAGTAAGTGGGTCAAAAATAATGTATCGCGAAGACATGCTCGCCTATAAGTGAACACTCACCCCAAGAGTTCACATGTAAGAGTGACTGGTCCGATTATGTGGATTTGTACGAACACTCTAGCCTTAGACAGAAAACCCAGGGTACAGGCATTCACTCTTCCAGTTTACACGTGTTCACACTATTTAAAACCCAAAACTTTGACGAGATTTTGAAAACTCAAAGGGGTTCAAAACCTTACAACAGAGGGTTCAAAACCTAGTAATCAATCATCCAAGAACAGATGATTAATTTTCAAAGCGAATTAGGAATTGATGTTCTCGTTGTGGTTATTACCTAAGGATAGGTGAAGTGCATGTTTTAAGATCTAAACACAAGACAACTTGTGTTGGGGTCCTAGAAAGTTATAGTCTAGGTCAAAGCTTTACTAATAACCTAATTCCCTATAACCATTGGCTCTGATACCAACTTTTCTGTCACACCCCGACCACGTAGGACAACAAAACGTGGCGGAAATGTCGGGGAGTGTTGTAACAGAATTAATTGTTTCACAACCATGGAAATTAAAGTTTCGTTTTATTTATCAAACAAGAAAGTTACATTGTCTTAAACAGGAAACAAAGAGTACATAACATAATTAAACTAAGTCTATCTTCGTCTTATGTCTCTAAGGCACAGGTCCGCCCTAGTGTCACGATCATCATCCTAAGCAACAGCTCCTGAAAACACATGTGAAAATAGGTACGTCAGCATAAAAATGCTTGTGAGATACATAGGTTTGTGAATATAGGATTCATGACTTATAAGTTTAAGAAAATGTTTAATAAAATTTAGTCATGAACCTTGTAAATTGTCTTGTTTTGTAAATCATTTAAAAAGCAATAAGATCAGATGATATGTATAAATAAAAGAATAATATGTGGTTAAATGAATAACCAAGTAAAATGTATAAGTCCAAATTGAATTATTTAAATAACGCTATGCTATGTAATATAATACAAGCACTTATATATAGGAAGTACCAGCGGTGTATCCACCATGTTTGTATCATATTACTCACATCTCGTTACTTAAATCACTTAAACAAACCTCCAATGTATAAAGTCTATGTTTAAACCAATTGTCAGAAAGTCCTTGTATATGCCATATCAAATGTTGAAAGTCCAAATGTAGTCAAGTAATGTGTAACAAATGTTATGTATGGTAAGTAATGTGTTATAACATAAACCAAATGTAAAATGTACAAAACAAAGTATTTTGAATATATCAAAAAGTTATGTTTTGCAAAGTAAAAGCATGTTTTATTAATACAAACACTTATGTGGTAAGTTAACGCATACATTCAAGCCTTGAGATAGACGGATAACCCTAAGTCAAGGTTATCAAAAGAAATGTTTTCGGATTCAGTCATTCCTTACACCCAAACAAACCTAGGATGTCAGGAACGGGATTTGTCAAGTCCTATGGTACCATTACATACTACCGAGCGGCGTAGCTAATGTTAATGAATGTATATAAGTCCCGTTGTACAAACCAAATGTCATACTGAATGTAAACATGTTATATGAAAGCAATGTACTAAGTATGCTAAGTTAACATACAAAGCAGAAAAGTCATGTAAATCAATGTACTAGCATGCTCAGTCAACATACATAGCAGAAATCTAAGGTAAAACAACATACTAAGTATGCCAAGTAAACATACATAGCAAAACAATGTAATGTAAATCATGTACTATAAGTGTACTAATGAACATAGCAAGTATATGATGTGAAAAGAGGAAAACACGAAAGTAACAAGTAGGCACATGTGTTTCACCCAAAATGTTTGGAAAACAGTAAAAGAGGGGTCTATGTACTCACTTGAGATTGCTCAATAGACTTTAGATATCCACCAAGCAAAGCTAGAAGATCACGGATTCAAACGACACCTAATATAGGTATCTACATTAATAAACGGACCTATTTGGAGGATCGGGTAGCATGAGGGTTTGTAAACCAAATAAGTGTGGAAACTTATGTAATATGGTTTAACAAAGCCTATATACTAAAACAAAACCTAACCTAAGTGCTTACGACCCATTACGACCCGTTTAGGTAGCTCATGCTACTTTAACGCGTCGTTCGCGTAAAACGAGTTCGGACCGCCTAACTAGTCCTATGACAAGTAAAAGATGCCTTAACATGTCTAATATTGTTACCAAATCAGTTTAGATATCAAAAATTATGTTACATGTGCTTAAAATGAATTTTGGCGTAAAAAGGGCATTTTGGTAATTTACCTAAGGCATATAAACTACCTATCATACAACTAACTAAACGTCGTGACCATAAGGTATAACCTCGGAAGGTTATTTCCTATATACTATGGTCAACTAAAGTGTTTGGTCGGATCCTAATGATCCACCAAACGGGTCGGGTTCGAAAGTATAAGCGATTGACTAGATCGCTTACCCTTACGACCCTAGACAAGCACAAATCTAAAAGTGACGACTTTAGAAAACAGGTTTGGTATCAAAACAAATGGTTTTGATACCTAAGAGTAGTTTGGTTACAAAATACGTAAGAATACGCATTTTGGCCGAAACTACGACTCGTCACTAAGCCTAGATAACGTGGTAATCAGTAGGTATAGTCACTAGGAACTATAACTATCGTGATTACGCTCACGTTATGAAGTTTAAACGAACTTCGCATTGACCATAAACTGGTCAATGTAGTAAGTCAAACAAAGTTTGACTTTAACGCTAAAACGAATGAAAAGAACGAAGGAATACTTACAACGGGTCCAAGAACGGAAGGTTTGATCCGAATATTCTCAGGTATGAAGTGTTAAACACAACAACTTTGAGAACAAATTCAGATTAAAGGTGTGGGTTTTGGAGTTGTGATCATGGGGGTATTTATAGATTTCCTTGAACCGTTAAGATCGTTTATCGAAAACCGTGATTCAATCTCATCCATACATGTGTTGCAATACCATGGTACATCAAAAAGGCCCCCCATTATCAGGAATTAACATGTGGAAGTGGGTTTTGTGAGTGTAACAGCTGGAAACAGGCTGGAAAGAAGTTTCTGATGTTCTGGGAGGTCCTTACGGACCGTATGGGTCTGGACCTTACGGTCCGTAAGCCTTGTGCAGACCAGCAAAGTTTCATAGTTGGAAGTTTTGGTCCCTGTGCTCGTACGGTCGTGTTTTGGCACTTCTAACACCCGTCAAGCCCATTTTTAAGATTTATAAGGATGTTAAAGTATAGGGAACATGAAAAATGCTCAAAAATATGACGGATTTCAGTTCGTTTGGTCGTACGATTGCGTTGTTCGGTTAATTACGACGGAATGCGCATAAGTGTGAAAACCGATCCAAATTGCGTGACGAATGGATTTTTCTTATGCCAAACACTAAAATAAAATATTTTAGTTCTTACATAAATTTTTGGATGTCCGGATGTATTCAGAATGTAAGTTATGCGCGAAAATACAAACTTGTGCACTTTTTGACGCTTTTAGTCCCTGAATGACCAAAAAGTTTATTTTAGCACACCAAACCCCTCAAAGCCTATTTGTAAGCTATGTAAAGGATATTTATCGTATTTTTAACTTATGGTCATGTTTCAGAATGTCTGTTCTAGTACGAATCGTCATACTTTCGCAGTTTGTCGAATTTAGTCCTTGTAAGCGAATGAACTTGATTTTGCCATACCAAAACCTTCAAAACTTATTTCTAAGTTATGTAAAGGTTATTTAAGGTATGTTAAGTATATGTTTATGTTCCGGAGTATTTTTCATGTTAAACTGATTATGTTTACGCACCAGTTTGCGTATAATTCTCCAGAAAGCGATGTAAAGTTTGAAATTGAACAAAAGTCAAAACATGAAACATGCCAAACATAAATAAACAAACATTGGGATCAAATAACTTTGTTTTATTGATAACTGAACTGTTTATAATGATTACAGACACAGGTGTCACAATTTTTATGCTGACGTACCTATTTTTACATGTTTTTCAGGTGCTAATGCATGATGATGTGTGTGCTTCACTTAGGCGGACTTGGGCCTTAGTGACCTAAAAGTCAATTAATTATGTTGTATTTTGGTTTGAACTCAAAGACAATGTAACTTTAATCTTAATAATACAAAACTTTAATTTCCATGGTTGTTGAAACAATGATTCTGTCGCATCACTCCCCGACGTTTCTGCCGCGGTTTGTTGTTTTACGCGGTCGGGGTGTGACAAGGGGATCGTAAGGTATGTCGAAATTTATAGTTTGGTGCTATTTTGAGTTTGTGATAATCATGCATGAATGAAATTTTAGTGAGAATGATTGAATGTTATAGTGAAATTGACACTAGTATAAGTCTCGGAACAAACCCTAGATGTGAAATTGGTAATTAAGTGTCATGAACAAGTGATTGAAGGATTAACCTTGTAAGTGGTGTGACACCTGGGTCACTGCGACCATCAAACAAATACCAAACCAATGAAATATTGTATTTCATACTTGGGATTTTTATAATATGTGTATCATTTGCACATATTGATTCTTGTTCGATTTCAAGCTCTAAATCGCTTTATGGAAGGTTATACGCGATCTGATGCGTAAATATAACCAGTTTAATGCAACGAACACTCCGGAATAGTGAAATAGGCTTAACATACCTTAAATAACCTTTACATAGCTTAGAAATAAGTTTTGGATGGTTTGGTATGCCGAAATCAAGTTAATTCGCTTACAGGGACTAAACTTGACAAACTGCGAAAGTATGCCAATTTGAACTGTAACAGACATTCCGGAACATGACCATAAGTTAAACATACCATAAATATCCTTTACATAGCTTAGAAATAGGCTTTGAAGTGTTCGGTATGCTAAAATAAACTTTTGGGTCATTCAGGGACTAAAAGCGTCAAAAAGTGCACAAGTTTGCACTTTCGCGCATATCTTACGTTCTGAATACATCCGGACATCCAAAAATTTATGTAATCACTATAATATTTTATTTTAGTGTTTGGCATAAGAAAAATCCATTCGTCGCGCCATTTGGATCGTTTTTCGCGCTTATGCGCATTCCGTCGTAATTAAGCGAACATCGCGATCGTACGACCAAACGAACCGACATCCGAGATATTTTCAAGCATGTTTTGAGTTCCCTATACTTTAACTTCATTTTAGAGCTTTGAAATGGGGTTAACAGGCCTTAAACGCGTCGGAAAAGGCCTTATTACACTACAGGGACCAAATCTGCCATTTTTGAAACTTTCTGTGCAGAAACATTGAATCTGGCCTATACCACCTTTGCACATGGTTTTGGGCAATACTATGGGCTGGTTTGATGTGCACATGGTATTACAATACCATGGGTGCTAGTGTATGGCCAAGACTGAAGCACTTTTTCCAAGAAACGATCCTAACGGTTCGGGAAATCCTATAAATACCCCATGCCTTCTTTTGCAAAACCCACTAGAATTTTGATTTGAGAAACTCTAAGTTGAAACCATTGTTTCATACCTGAGATTCTTCGATCGAAATTAGCATTCGGGGACCCTTCGTAAGTATTCTTTCGTTCTTTTATTGCTTTTCGAGTCTGAAAGTCAAACTTTGTTTGACTTTCTGCGTTAACCAGTTTATGGTCAATGCGAAGTTCGTTTGAACTTCGCAACGTGATTGTAATCACGATGGTTATAGTCCCTTGGGACAATGCCTACTGATTACCACGTTGTCTAAGGTCGTAGGGTAAGCGATCTAATAAATCGCTTATACCTTCGAACCCGACCCATTTTGTCGATCATTAGGATCCGACCAAATACTTTAGGTGACCATAGTAGGTAGGGAATAACCTTCCGAGGTTATACCTTATTGTCACATCGTTTAAGTAGTTGTATGATAGGTAGTTTATATGCCTTAGGTAAATTACAAGAATACCCTTTTCAAGTATAATTGGTAATTAAGCATATGTAACCTAAAATTTTGTCGCATAACTGATTATGTAACATGTTTAGGCATATAACACTTGTCATAGGGCTAGTTAGACATCTCGAGTGCGCTTTTGCGCGCACGATGCGTTAAAGTGGCATAAGCTACCTTAATGGGTCGCGATGGGTCGAAAGCAATTATGTTAGGTTTCATTTAGTATGTAGGCTTTGTTAAACCATATGACACGAGTCTCTATACTCGTTTGGTTTACGAACCCTCATCTTATCCGATCCTCCGATTTAGGTCCGGTTTATTAACGTAGTTACCTATATTAGGTACCGTTTGATTCCGTGCTCCCTCTAGCTTTGCTTGGTTGTTGTTCAAGACCTCTAAGCATTCCCAGGAGAGTACATTATTCCCCTATTTTACTGTTTTCAATTGTTTTGGGGTGACTCATATGTGCTAAATGTTTTCAAGGTTTTACCAGATGGTATCAAAACGATTTTCGATGTTATAACGATGGTTTCAAAAACGATAAAGATGATTTATACAAAACTAATAACGATTTCGATAATGTGAACGAACTTGTTGGTTGGGTTACATAACAAATGACATTCATTAGCAATGATCAAGCCGACCAGTATTAGGTTATGGTACCATAGGATCTGACAAATCCCGTTATCTTACTGCACCCGTGGTTATGTGTTGGGGTGGTGGGTAGCGACTGAATCTGTAATTGTTAATTTACCCTTTGGTAAGGGTTTATTAATGCGAGTTGTTAATTTACCCTTTGGTAAGGGTTTATTAATGCAAGAAACGAGGGACGAGTCACGAAGGTTTGAATGTTATTAGCGAGACGACCATATAAGTAGTTTCACGACCTAAAACAAATTATACGATTTGGGTAAACGATTGGTTTTCACGCGATGTTTTAAACGATTTGGACGATGTAAACGATTTGTAAACGATTTGGACGATACGATGTTAAACGATTTGGGTAGACGGTTGATTTTAGTTAGTGTTTAGATAACGAGACGGGTGTAATGTAGTGAAAACACGGTAGATACGCCGCTGGTACTTCTTATATATATGTGTTTTCAACATATTACATACCGTGGCGTTATTTAGTTCACTTGGGTAAACGATTTTCAAACGATGTCACACAAACGAGGTTTTCGATATGATATAAACTATACGAGTTTTATTAACGATTTATTTCGAGATGTTTCACAATTTGCTTTACTAAAACAAATGTTATTGGGTTAAGAGTCATGGCTACGAGGTTTTATAAACTATAACCCGCTTGATTTGAGTTGGTTAATTAAGTTGCAATATTACACTCTTTTCAAAACAAGGTTTTTAATAAAGTATTGCAACATCTAAACTAGCCATGATTTCGACACTCCTACAAAACCTATGTACTCGCCAGCATTTCTTTGCTGACCTCGTTTTCACATATGTTTCAGGTATTGTTGAATGATATCGATTGATAGGATGCATGCTCACATAGGACTGGACGAGGCCTTAGTGACTCAATAACAATGATAGACTATGTTTAAATTTTGTATTTAGATTTCCAGACGATGTAAATATTCAATGTTTAATAAAACGAAACACTTTTTGTATCCATGGTTATGAAACAATGATTCTGTTGCAACGCGCCCCGATGTTTCCGCCGCGCTTTGTTGTTTTACGCGGTCGGGGTGTGACAGAAAAGTTGGTATCAGAGCCAATGGTTATAGGGAATTAGGTTATTAGTAATACTTTGACCTAGACTATAACTTCTAAGAACCTAACGCGAGTTGTCTTGTGTTTAGATTTTTAAAAACAAAACCGTCACCTATCCTTAGGTGATGACCACAACGAGAACTCAATTTCGAATCTGCTTCAGAAATTAATCATCCATTCTAGGATGATTGATTACTAGGTTTTGAACCCTCTTCTATAAGGTTTTGAACCCTCTTTTATAAGGTTTTGAACCCTCTAAGTTTTCAAAAAAAAAAAAAAAAAAATCTCTCGTCAAAGTTTGGATCTAAATAATGTGAACACGTGCAAACTGGAAGGGTGAATGCCTGTATTCTGGGTTTTCTGTCTAGGCAAGCACTTCGTATATATCTCATCAGATGCGAGACCAGTTGTGCTTACCTGGGAATTCTTGGGATGAGTGTTCACTTATAGGCGAGCATGTCTTCGCGATGCATTATTTTGATTCATTTACTTTGATCAATCACTGCGTGTCATTTGTTTGTTCGAGGAAACGAACAAATGTTCGCATCTCTTTTGTTTCGTCGATACCTCTTTTGCTTTCCAACCTCACTCGTTTCTCTTGTTTCCTTGTTAGACAATGCCTCCTCGACGCGATGCTCAAATTTTTACTGCTGAGGAGATCGCAGCCCTTGTCTCTCAGCAAATGGTTGCTGTACTCCCTGGCGTTGTGACCCAAATCCACAAGTTATACAACAACAGCAATAACAACAACAACAATAACTCACACTGTAATTTCAAAAATTTCAATTCTGCGAAGCCGCTTAAGTTTTCTGGGTCGCAAGGAGCAACTGCGCTCCTACGGTGGTTTGAGAGCATCGAAAGCACATTCATACATGTGCAGTGTCAGAATGCGCGTAAGGTTGAATTTGCTTCAAGCGTGTTTGAGAAGCGAGCGCTTACCTGGTGGAATGGTATTAAGCGTGATAGGGGTGCCGAAGTGGCGTTGGCACAAACATGGGAAGAGCTTCGGGCTCTTATGATGAAGGAGTTTTGTCCCCATCACGAAATTCGAGTTTTGGAACGAGAGTTTGATGACTTAAAGCAAGATAGGGCTGAACACCGTGCGTACACAGATCGTTTTGAAGAACTCAGTCTATTGTGTCCCACCATGGTTACCCCTCCGGAGAAGGCGATCGAGAGGTATATCGATGGGCTACCCGATTATATTCTGGAGATTTTGACCGGTGTTAACCCTACTACCCTTCGCCAAGCTATCGAGTTTTCTGCTACCCTCACTGAGACTCAAGTCAGGAAGGGTAAACTCACCCGCAAGGGTGATAAAAAGAAGGCGACTGATTCTGAGAAGAACAAGATTAAGGGTAAGGGTAAGGAAGGTGAAGCATCGAAGAAATCAAGGAAGCAAAAGGGTGCCCAAAATTTTGCTGTTACAGCCCAGACTGCTCAGAACCCGCAGAACCCACCAGCTCAGCCACCTGTAAAGAAAGCATACGCTGGTACCGCACCTCACTGTGCTCATTGCAACGGTCATCACGTTGCACAACAAGCTTGCAGGCAATGCACGACGTGTGGTAGACTTGGGCATATGGCCAATGTTTGTCGTTTTGGACAAAATCAGGTTGCTCAGGTTCCAGCTCAGGTTCAAGGGAATGCTGCGAGATTCCCACTGGGTTCATGTTTCAACTGCGGAGAGATTGGTCACTTCTGCCACAACTATCCGAGACTGGTAAATGCAAATGCTAACGCAAACCCGAATGCGAACGTCAACGTCAATGTGAATCCAGCACGTGGACGAGTGTATAACATCAATGAGGCAATCAACGATGCAGCGATGAACGATTAGTATTTTGTATTTCCTCTGGTTGTTATCTTGATACATTTAAAAGACAATGCGGTTGTTATATAAATAAAAACTTGTGGTTTTTATTTCTTTAACTAATGCAATTGTATGAATGTTTGATCCAACCTTATGATGTCAACACAAAGACAAACTACTCGTGTGGTTCTGTCATTTGTATGATCACTTGTGACCTCCCCGAGAACCTTAAACGCTTGTTTCTTTTAAATCAAAAGCCCAAAGTTATTTACGAAAAGGATATGTTGCTTTTCTAGAACATGTCACCGAGGAGAAAGGCAAGAGCAAGAGTATTCAGGATATTCCGATTGTTCGGGATTATCCAGAGGTGTTTCCTGATGAACTGCCTGGTTTGCCTCCAGTTCGTCAAGTCAAATTTCATTTTGACCTTGTACCCAATGCCAACCCAATTGTGAAAGCACCTTATCGTCTTGCATTGCTCGAGATGCAAGAATTATCAAAACAGCTTCAAGAGTTGTCTGATAAAGGATTCATCCGTCTGAACTTTTCACCTTGGGGAACTCATGTCCTCTTTGTGAAAAAGAAAGATGGATCTTTTCGAATTTGTATCGATTATCGTAAGCTTGATAAGCTTACCATCAAGAATCGATATCCCCTACCTTAAATCAATGATCTCTCCGATCAACTGCAGGGTGCTTCATGCTTTTTCAAGATCAATTTGCGTTCTGGGTGTCATCAACTTCGTATTCTCGAAGAAGATGTTCCCAAAATGGCTTTCTGCACGAAGTATGGCCATTACGAGTTTACAGTCATGCCTTTGGGTTGACAAATGCTCCAGCCATCTTCAAGGACTTAATAAATAGAGTCTGCAAGCCTTATTTGGATCAATTCGTCATTGTTTGTAATGATGACATCTTGCACTATTCAAAGTCCCGAGCCAACCACGATCAACACCTTCGTTGACATCGGAGCCCTGATTGAATTCCTTGTACACCTTAAAATATACATTGCAACTCAATTAGGACAAACCGAATTCATATTAAGATCTTCCTATCTTCATATTTAGATTCTTGATAATATTTAAAGTGCCAAAGGAAATCCATGGATTTGATTCCTGGTATACTTTAAATAACCGTGTCTGAAGATAACAAATTAAAGGTCAAATTAAACAATTATACGATTATACGATTATACGATTATGCGATTATACGATTTTGCGATTATACGATTATACGATTATGCGATTATGCAATTATGTGATATGTGTTTTCCTCTATGTTTTTGTGTAATCCGATTTTCAAATCCTCATAGAATCTTTCATATCTTCATATGAGGGATTCATAGTAGGATATTAAAAAGGTACTACCTTAAATCCTTATGGGCTTCTACGTGGTAGTTAAGACCCTTGGGTTATATAGTACCATTCCATGATTCGATGAGAGACCCTTGAGTGGTCTAGTTAAAGATTGATTCAAGATCTGGTTAAGAATGGCATGTGATGATACAGCTGAAAGGACCCTATGGTGGTCCAGTCACACTCATCACAAGATTGTTCATTTGGTTTTTACCCTACACATTATAAAATAGACTGTGTGAACTGTGCAGGAATTGTCTAATTATGGACGCGTACATAATTATGAAATTTAGTGCACAGAAACCCAATAAGATTTATTATGTGTAAGAACCGATAGCGACAACAATAACAAAATGAGAACGATGTAATGGAGGTACGGTGGACGCACCAATGACGCTTCATATACTTGTATATAAGTATCCCTCTTACATTGCAATCATGATGTTATTAAAGTTACTAGAAGTTCAGAACCCTAACCAATGTTTTTCGATCTTTTCAACTTCATGTTTTAAACTCTCACAAGTTTCCTCTGATTAAATTTCGGGACGAAATTTCCTAAAGTAGGGGAGACTGTGACACCTGGGTCACTGCGACCATCAAACAAATACCAAACCAATGAAATATTGTATTTAATACTTGGGATTTGTATAAATATGTGTATCATTTGCACATATCGATTCTTGTTCGATTTCAAGCTCTAAATCGCTTTCTGGAAGGTTATACGCGATCTGATGCGTAAATATAACCAGTTTAATGCAACGAACACTCCGGAATAGTGAAATAGGCTTAACATACCTTAAATAACCTTTACATAACTTAGAAATAAGTTTTGGATGGTTTGGTATGCCGAAATCAAGTTAATTCGCTTACAGGGACTAAACTTGACAAACTGCGAAAGTATGCCAATTTGAACTGTAACAGACATTCCGGAACATGAACATAAGTTAAACACACCATAAATATCCTTTACATAGCTTAGAAATAGGCTTTGAGGTGTTCGGTATGCTAAAATAAACTTTTGGGTCATTCAGGGACTAAAAGCGTCAAAAAGTGCACAAGTTTGCACTTTCGCGCATATCTTACGTTCTGAATACATCCGGACATCCAAAAATTTATGTAAGCACTATAATATTTTATTTTAGTGTTTGGCATAAGAAAAATCCATTCGTCGCGCCATTTGGATCGTTTTTCGCGCTTATGCGCATTCCGTCGTAATTAAGCGAACATCGCGATCGTACGACCAAACGAACTGACATCCGAGATATTTTTGAGTATGTTTTGAGTTCCCTATACTTTAACTTCATTTTAGATCTTTGAAATGGGGTTAACAGGCCTTAAACGCGTAGGAAAAGGCCTTATTACACTACAGGGACCAAATCTGCCATTTTTGAAACTTTCTGTGCAGAAACATTGAATCTGGCCTATACCACCTTTGCACATGGTTTTGGGCAATACTATGGGCTGGTTTGATGTGCACATGGTATTACAATACCATGGGTGCTAGTGTATGGCCAAGATTGAAGCACTTTTTCCAAGAAACGATCCTAACGGTTCGGGAAATCCTATAAATACCCCATGCCTTCTTTTGCAAAACCCACTAGAATTTTGATTTGAGAAACTCTAAGTTGAAACCATTGTTTCATACCTAAGATTCTTGGATCGAAATTAGCATTCGGGGACCCTTCGTAAGTATTCTTTCGTTCTTTTATTGCTTTTCGAGTCTGAAAGTCAAACTTTGTTTGACTTTCTGCGTTGACCAGTTTATGGTCAATGCGAAGTTCGTTTGAACTTCGCAACGTGATTGTAATCACGATGGTTATAGTCCCTTGGGACTATGCCTACTGATTACCACGTTGTCTAGGGTCGTAGGGTAAGCGATCTAATAAACCGCTTATACCTTCGAACCCGACCCATTTGGTCGATCATTAGGATCTGACCAAATACTTTAGGTGACAATAGTAGGTAGGGAATAACCTTCCGAGGTTATACCTTATTGTCACATCGTTTAAGTAGTTGTATGATAGGTAGTTTATATGCCTTAGGTAAATTACCAGAACACCCTTTTCAAGTATAATTGGTAATTAAGCATATGTAACCTAAACTTTTGTCTTATAACTGATTATGTAACATGTTTAGGCATATAACACTTGTCATAGGGCTAGTTAGACATCTCGAGTGCGCTTTTGCGCGTACGATGCGTTAAAGTGGCATAAGCTACCTTAATGGGTCGCGATGGGTCGAAAGCAATTATGTTAGGTTTCATTTAGTATGTAGGCTTTGTTAAACCATATGAGACGAGTCTCTATACTCGTTTGGTTTACGAACCCTCATCCTATCCGATCCTCCGATTTAGGTCCGGTTTATTAACGTAGTTACCTATATTAGGTACCGTTTGATTCCGTGCTCCCTCTAGCTTTGCTTGGTTGTTGTTCAAGACCTCTAAGCATTCCCAGGCGAGTACATTATTCCCCTATTTTACTGTTTTCAATTGTTTTGGGGTGACTCATATGTGCTAAATGTTTTCAAGGTTTTACCAGATGGTATCAAAACGATTTTCGATGTTATAACGATGGTTTCAAAAACGATAAAGACGATTTATACAAAACTAATAACGATTTCGATAATGTGAACGAACTTGTTGGTTGGGTTACATAACAAATGACATTCATTAGCAATGATCAAGCCGACCAGTATTAGGTTATGGTACCATAGGATCTGACAAATCCCGTTATCTTACTGCACCCGTGGTTATGTGTTGGGGTGGTGGGTAGCGACTGAATCTGTAATTGTTAATTTACCCTTTGGTAAGGGTTTATTAATGCGAGTTGTTAATTTACCCTTTGGTAAGGGTTTATTAATGCGAGAAACGAGGGACGAGTCACGAAGGTTTGAATGTTATTAGCGAGACGACCATATAAGTAGTTTCACGACCTAAAACGAATTATACGATTTGGGTAAACGATTGGTTTTCACGCGATGTTTTAAACGATTTGGACGATGTAAACGATTTGTAAACGATTTGGACGATACGATGTTAAACGATTTGGGTAAACGATTGATTTTAGTTAGTGTTTAGATAACGAGACAGGTGTAATGTAGTGAAAACACGGTAGATACGCCGCTGGTACTTCTTATATATATGTGTTTTCAACATATTACATACCGTGGCGTTATTTAGTTCACTTGGGTAAACGATTTTCAAACGATGTCACACAAACGAGGTTTTCGATATGATATAAACTATACGAGTTTTATTAACGATTTATTTCGAGATGTTTCACAATTTGCTTTACTAAAACAAATGTTATTGGGTTAAGAGTCATGGCTACGAGGTTTTATAAACTATAACCCGCTTGATTTGAGTTGGTTAATTAAGTTGCAATATTACACTCTTTTCAAAACAAGGTTTTTAATAAAGTATTGCAACATCTAAACTAGCCATGATTTCGACACTCCTACAAAACCTATGTACTCGCCAGCATTTCTTTGCTGACCTCGTTTTCACATATGTTTCAGGTATTGTTGAATGATATCGATTGATAGGATGCATGCTCACATAGGACTGGACGAGGCCTTAGTGACTCAATAACAATGATAGACTATGTTTAAATTTTGTATTTAGATTTCCAGTCGATGTAAATATTCAATGTTTAATAAAACGAAACACTTTTTGTATCCATGGTTATGAAACAATGATTCTGTTGCAACGCGCCCCGATGTTTCCGCCGCGCTTTGTTGTTTTACGCGGCCGGGGTGTGACAAGTGGTAAATGGGTTTTATGAAAATATGATGAACACTTGAGTTAGAGTGGTAAAATTGTGAAACTTGATGTTTAAATGCAAGTAATAGATGTTGTTTATGTATACTAGACATCAAGGCTTGATTATGATACGAAAATATGGTTAGAGATTTATCATGAACTTGAACAATGAATGCATAAAAATCTTGCCTACAAGATGTTCGATAAAATGTCTAAATGAGTTGTTAAACTAGTTGAGTTATTGGAAATATAATGAATCGGGTTAAAATATTTGTTAGACGGTAGCTTAAAAGAACGCCTACCGGGTGATTAGAGAAAATGCTTAAACTACTTTTTAAAAGTCAAACCGACCTATAATATGATGAATACTAATTTTTATATGAAAAACGTAAGGTGGGAAAAGTCATGATTGATAATGACTAACCTAACCACCTTGTGAATATTGAATGATAGTTTGTTGCTTAACAAGCTAGGTGGAATCCTAGGGAGAAAGCGGGTCAAACGAAACAAGAAAGAAGGAAAAGGCGTAACTTGGATGCAAGGTAAATGAAACTTATACCTTTTTGTAGAATACTTAATTATTCTATAAGTAATAAACTCGATAAGGGTAACGTTGGAAACATGGATTCCGACGCGATTGATACGAGTCAGAACATATACAAAATTGATAAAAATCATGATGAATGGTAAACATGGGTAGATGGTAATATAACCATGAAATGATAAACATACAATGAATCTTGAGATGTTACCGTATGGGGTAACTCATAATAAGGATAGGGATAAAATGGTAATTTAGTCGCGTGTCGACAAACATAAGTTAAAGTTACAAGACACCCTACGGCATAAGCCGAAATGGGTTAAATAATATATATATATATATACCATTCTAATTACAAATGTAAATTGTTTGGTCATTTAGATCAAACGGGTCAAGGGGTGATTTTTAGCGCCAATTGACAAATGACGACTAATAAGTACTTGTCAAGTCTTGTGCTTACAGGATAATAATGGTTTATGGATTAAAAATGTTACAAATTCGCAATATTATAAAGGCAAGGTATCGAAACGGGTCAATAGGTTGACCCGAGCCAGGTACGTATAAATATGATTATAGTTAACGTACAATTTGGTTAAATAAGTAGCAAAAGTCCTTCGTCGCAAAATGAGGGACTAAGTTGTCCAAAACGCCCTTGCTTAACAAACCGGGTAAACTACCTTCAAAGGTTGTTTAGAATTAAGCGTTATGATCAATTAGATTCTTAGGATCAGTGTATAAAGGAATGATACGGAACTTTAGTGTTTAATGAATTGGAATGAGTATTTTCTGTAAAATGACAACCCAGGGGTAAAACTCGGAATAAACAAGTTATTACACTAAATCCACTACGATTATAATGTGGTGGATGATAAGTCGATACTTAAAAGTGGGGATAAGATGTAAGCCAAGGAAAAGCATAATTTAAGCTTGAAAGTGTTAATATGCCCTTAACGGGTCAAAATGAGTAGTTATGCAAAACGGGTTAAAATACATAAGAAACCCGTAACTTGAATCTTGAATAATAGTAAACGAATATAACAGGGTGTCCATGATATTTTAAAAAGGTAACAACATTTTGTTTGATAAAATCACGAACGGGTCAAAAGGAGTTATATTTGAATTTCAAGTTGAGAGCTTGAAATCCAAAATTTTGTAAATTCAGATGTCGGATTCTTACTCCATGAGATGGATAACTAAATTACGAACGCTTAGGAAAAAGAATCGTGTAAAACGGATCAATAACGAATGAGTTATGTCCGTCTAGCCCCCTTGATTTCGAAAATTGTTTAATTTTTGTTTCTTTGACCCATATAACTTGTTTAAACTTGTTATTTAACTATCAAAGCTAACTTTTAAGTTGGTTTTGATCATAGGTGATAGCCAAGAGTGCCCGGATGAAGATCAAGCTCGAAGAAGAACCGAACACGATAAAGTTAAAGCTTCCGCACGGCGTTTCGTCCTAACTCTTAAACGACAAACTCAAATTCATTACGATGTATATAAATCTTCATTTGTAAAAGTTTTAAATTAACCGTATTTTTCAAAGTACATGTAATCAAAATTACTTGTTTATTTTCGTAAACTATACGATAACCTTAAAATAATAACAAGGGTGTTACAAGTTGGTAATCAGAGCTCACGGTTAAAAGAATAAAGTGTTCGGTTCTAGGCTTGATCGAAAATCCGGTAAGTAGATGTATATCAATGGTTTAGTATGATTAAAGTGTTAAGAACAACACATACGGTTATCGTGTAATACACGTTACACCAATAAAAATCGATATAGAGTAGATATTGTCAATGAAATTTCACGCGTTGATGCGTATAGTAGAAAAAGCCTTTTATTATAATACGGGCATCCATTAATGTCGAAATTACTAACTATTGTAAATGTTTTAGTTGAAGGACACTCGCATCTGAAGATGACGAGGGTTAGACGAATTACGTATATGACGGTGGAACGGTCCGATGTAGGTAGTGGTACCATAGGAATTGACAACTCCCGTTCCTGAAATCCTAGGTTTGTTTGGATGGAAGGAATGACTGAATTCGATACACATAATTCAGATAAACCTTTAATTTATTTAAGGGTTTGTCGCCACAGTCTCAAGGCTTGAATGTATGCGTTAAAACAATACCGCATAGATGTTTGTATCAGTAAGGCATGCATTTGTTTTACAAAACATGACTTTTGATTTATTCAATTGCATTGTTTTGTGCATTTTACATATGGTTTAAGTAGTCACTTTTTACTTGCCGTACATGACATTTGTTTACACATTGCATGATTTACATTTGACAATAGACATGGTTTTTACATAAACATTTGACAACTGGTTTAAACAAGACAATTTTGGTGGTTTGTTTTGGTAAGTGATTTAAGTAACGAGGCATGTGTAATATGATAAAAGCATGGTGGATACGCCGCTGGTACTTCCTATATATAAGTGCTTTTATGGTATTACATATCGTAGCGTTACTTAAACCATTTCAAGTTAGACATAATACATTTTACACTTGTATCACATCTTCATGAAACATTGTTTTACAAACAACATATTTTATACAAACTCATTTTACATGGTCATTTATTCTGTGCATCTTTCTTTTATATCATCTGATTTCTTATCACTGTTTGTATGGTTTATAAAAGAAAACATTTTACAAGGTTCATGACTAATTTTTGTTAAACATTTTCATTTAAAACTCACAAGTCATGAATCCTACCTTAATAAAACCTATGTATCTCACAGGCATTTTTATGCTGACGTACCTATTTTCACATGTGTTTTCAGGAATGATGCATAGGATTGATCAAGATACACTTAGGCGGACTTGGGCCTTAGTGACAATAAAAGATGCAAGACTAGTTAATTATGTTATGTTGCTTTGATTTTAAGACATTGTAACTTCTTTTATTCAATAAAACAAAACTTCAATTTTCCATGTCTTATGAAACAATGATTCTGTTACAACACTCCCCGACGTTTCCGCCATGATTTGTTGTTTTACGTGGTCGGGGTGTGACAGAAGAGTTGGTATCAGAGCTCATGGTTATAGGGAATTAGGTTATTAGTAATGCTTTGACCTAGTCTATAACCTTCCTAGGACCCTAACACAAGATTCTTGTGTTTAGATCTTAAAAAAATAACGTCACTTATCCTTAGGTGACAACCACAACCAGAACACAAATTTCGAATCCGCTTCGAAAACCAATCATCTGTTCTAGGATGATCGATTACTTGGTTTTCAACCCTCTAAGTTTTCAAAATCTCATCAAAGTTGGGTCTTATAATGTGAACACGTGCAATCTGGAAGGGTGGATGCCTGTACTCTGAGTTTTCTGTCTAAGGCTAGAGTGTTCGTACAAATCCACATAATCGGACCAGTCACTCTTACCTGGGAACTCTTGGGGTGAGTGTCCACTTATAGGCTAAAGCATGTCGTCGCGATACATTAATATGACCTGATTACTTTGATTAGTCACCATCTCATTTGTTTGCCTTAGGTAACAAACAAATGATCGCAATTTTTATGCATTGTCATTCTATTTTGATTATCCGATAAAGTTTCACTTGTTTCCTCCTATGTCTTCCATTTCCTCTAGAATGTCTCTTCATCGCAGCGACGCACAGATGTCCGAGCAGACCACCAAATTTGCCCAGCGAATAAGCGAAGTAGTCCTTAAGACTGTTGAATTAGCTACTGCCATGTATCGTCTCCAGGAGGAAGCTACTCAAGATACACCGAAGGAAACAGAAGCCAAGCCTTCACCAAAACCAAAGAAACGTAAAGCTTCAAAGAACCCCGCAGCGGGTGCATCAAAACAAGCAGGACCTAGTCAGCTGGCAGCACCACCAGCCAAGAAGCTGTACAAGGGAACTGCTCCATGGTGTAAGCGATGCAACCGTCATCATCCGAATCACATACCCTGTTTCAAATGTACCTACTATGGACGATGGGGACATTTGGTTGACATATGCCGCTTTGCTATCCAAAACAAAGCTGTTGCAAATCTCGCTACTGTTCAACCTCCTGCCAGGAAACCTTATGCCGGTACTGCACCGATGTGCAACAAGTGTAATGCACCTCACCGAGCTTACCTGCAGTGTCGTTTGTGCGCATCATGTGGACGACTCGGTCACCTAGCAAATGCTTGTCAATTCGACCCAATCCAAGGTGGTCCAAACCAACCCCAAGTCAACCTTTTTCAAGCTCGTTTTCCGTCTGGTACTTGCTACATCTATGGCGAAACGGGTTATGTCAGGAGCAAATGACCAAGGGTTGTCAATACAAGTCTGACCCACGGATGAGCAGTTGGCTGATTAGAAGATGTTGTTGTTTTAATCTTATGCTTTTGTTTCTTTTGTTTTTCTTGTAATGTGAAACAATCTGTTTTGTTTATAAATAAATTATTGTTCACAATCCTACAAGTGTAGTTACATGTGTGTATGGCATATCCTTATGATACCTACATCAAGGAACTATGTTCTTTACGAACTACTCTTGCGATCCTCCCTTTCAAGTGATCGCTCATAATTTCCTAAAAAATTCTAAGTACTCATTTCATTCTAAGAAACGAAGAACAGAAAATAATGTGACATTATGAGTAATCATGCTTTTTGCACATCTGCATCTTTAAATCCTTGGTTATATAACTACGGGTAATTTTTTGATCTCATACCCATTACATTCTAGTTTTCATAACAACATACATAGTATAAGTTTTCAAAACAACCTCCATGATTTCAAAATATTCCATATAGTTTGAAAACATTTTTAAAATAGTATATTTACCAATATATCAAGTGCATGATTTCAAAAACATCATTCATGTTTTCAAAAATCTTATACATAATTTCAAAATTCATCTCGCATGATTTTAAAACATTTTTATACTTATCTAATACACCTACATTATGATTTCAAAAGTATTATGTAAGGTTTCAAAAACATTAAACACATTTCAAAAAGAACCCCATGCATAGTTTTCAAAAACATTTTGCCTATACATTGACTTAACCTTCAAATTCTGCTTCGTATGTCGCCTTGGCATATCTAGCACCTCAACTTCATGAGCATTTTACCTTATGTTTTGACTTAAGCACGTCTAGTGCAAGGGTTCAAAACATCTTCAATTCCAAAATCCATATGGAATCTTCTTACTTTCACAATTAGATCCTTGTGGATGGTTACCACTCAACTCAGAGTCCTTAATTGGATTCCTTGTATACCTTAATTCGAATATTACGATTCCTTGTAATCGAAATCGAATCTTCTTTTTAAGATCTTCCTATCCTTATAGTTAGATTTTTGAAAATGTTTAAAGTGCCAAATGAAATCCACAGATTGGATTCCTGGTGTGCTTTGAATACATGTGCACAGTTAACAAACAAATTAACAAAATGATAACAAATTGAAAATCAAGTTAAACAATAATGTGATTTTGTGTTTATGTGTTTTCTTTTATGCATTTTGTTTTTGAGTAATCTAGATATTCATTATCCAAATCCTCGTAGAATTTTCCATATCTTCATATGAGAGATTCATAGTAGGATATCCAAAGGTACTACCTTAAATCCTTAATAGGCTTCTACGTAATAGTTAAGACCCTTGGATTATATAGTACCATTCCATGACTCAAAAAAGACCCTTTGAGTGGTCTAGTAAAAAAGATTGATTCAGGATCTGGTTAAAAACGGTATGTGATGCTATAGCTAAAAAGACTCCATGGTGGTCTATTTAAAGAGATCATTTATTGATTTAATTAAAAGGACCCAATGGTGGTCTAGTCACACTCATCACAGGTTCGTTCAATGTTTTTCTTCCCCTACACATTATAAAATACACTGTGTGAACTATGCTAGGAATTACGTAATTATGGACGCGTACATAATTATGAAATTCAGTGCACAGGAACCCAGTAAGATTTATTATGTGTAAGAACCGATAGTGGCAACAATAACGAAATGTGAACAATGTAATGGAGGTACGGTGGACGCACCAATGGCGCTTCGTATACTTGTATATAAGTGTCCCTCTTACATTGCAAGCATGATGTTATTTAAAGTTACTAGAAGTTCAGGACTCTAACCAGTGTTGTTTAATCTTTTCAACTTCATGTTTCAAGCTCTCACAAGTTTCCTCTAAATAAATTTCGGGACGAAATTTCCTGAAGTAGGGGAGACTGTGACACCTGTGCCACCACGGCCATCAAACAGATACCAAATCAATGAAATATTGTATTTCATACTTGGGATTTGTATAAATTTGTGTATCTTTTGCACATATCAATTCTTGTTCGATTTCGAGCTTTAAATCGCTTTCTGGAAGGCTATACGCGAACTGATGCGTAAATATAACCAGTTTAATGCAACAAACACTATGGAATAGTGACATAGGCTTAACATACCTTAAATAACCTTTACATAACTTAGAAATAAGTTTTGGAGGGTTTGGTATGCCGAAATCAAGTTTATTCGCTTACAGGGACTAATTTCGACAAACTGCGAAAGTATGCCGATTCGTACTGTAACGAACATTCTGGAATATGATCATAAGTTAAACATGCCCTAAATATCCATTATATATCTTACAAATAGCCTTTGAGGTGTTTGGTGCGCAAAAATAAACTTTCTTGATCAATAGGGACTAAAAGCGTCAAAAAGTGCATAAGTTTGCATTTTCGCGCATATCTTACATTCTGAATATATCCAGACATCCAAAAATTTATGTAATCATTAAAATATTTTATTTTAGTGATTGGCATGATAAAATTCCATTCGTCGCGTAATTTGGATCGTTTTTCACGTCGTAATTAACCGAACAACGTAATTGTACGACCAACCGAATCGACATCTGACATATTTTTGAGCATTTTTCATGTCCCTTATGCTTAGGCATCATTGTAGAGCCTTGAAAATGGCTTAACGGGGCTTAAACGTGTCAAAAATGCATCGAAATCAAGTTTTGGACAATGCAGGGACTGTTTTTGACAAATCTGCCAAACTTATCTCAGGAGGGTCGCGTAAGCCAGGTGCCCTCCCTTACATGGCCCATGTAAACATGTCAGATCAGAAAAAACTTATTTCCAGCCATTTCCAGCTGTTACCTGGGTTTGTACATGGTTTTAATCATCATATGGACTTGTTTTGGGCGCCCAAGGTATTCCAAATCGGTGGGTATGATGTGTACGGTCCAGATTGAGGCTCGCTTATCAAGAAACAATCTTAACGGTGGCCTGAAAACTATTAATACCCCATTTCATTTCAAACCCACATTTGATTCTGATTTCTCTAAGTTGGAGACTCAAAACCTTCATACCTGAGAAATCTTGGATCAAATCTCCATCGCTTGGACCTCTTGTAAGCTTCTTTCGTTCTTTTATGCGTTTTTAAGCGTGAAAGTCAAACAGTGTTTGACTTTCTGCTTTGACCAGTCAATGGTCAACACGAAGTTCGTTTGAACTTCGCAACGTGAGCGTAATCACGATGGTCATAGTCCTTTGTGACTATACCTACTGATTACCACGTTATTTAGGCGTAGTGACGAGTCGTAGTTTCGGTCAAAATGCGTATTCTTGCGAATTTTGCAACCAAACTACTCTTGGGTATCAGGACCCTTTATCTTGATATCAAACTTGTTTTCAAACTTCGTTAAACAAGTTTTAACATGTTTAACTCATCACTTTTAGATTAGTGCTTATATAGGGTGGTAAGATAAGCGGTCTAAACAACCGCTTAGACTTTCGAACCCGACCCATTTGGTCGATCATTTGGATCCGACCAAACACATTTTGTGACCATAGTTGTATAGGGAATAACCTTCCGAGGTTATACCTTATGGTCACTTCGTTTAAGTAGTTGTATGATAGGTAGTTTATATGCCTTAGGAAAATTACCAAAATACCCTTTTTACGCATAAATTCATTTTAAGCATATGTAACCTAAATTTTGACATCTAAACTGATTAGGCAACATTATTAGACATGTTAAGGCATATATTACTTGTCATTGGACTAGTTAGGCGGTCTGAACGCGTTTTACGCGAACGACGCGTTAAAGTAGCGTAAGCTACCTAAACGAGTCGTAACGGGTCGTAAGCACTTAGGATAGGTTTCCTTTTAGAATGTAGGCTTTGTTAAACAATATTACATGAGTTCCTATACTCATTTGGTTTACGAAACCTCATTCTATCCGATCTCCCGATTTAGGTCCGGTTATTAACGTAGTTACCTATATTAAGTGCCGTTTGATTCCGTGATCCCTCTAGCTTTGCTTGGTTGATGTTCAAAGACTTCTAAGCACCCTCCAGTGAGTACATAGTCCCCTCTTTTACTATTTTTCAAACATTTTGGGGTGAAACACATGTGCCTACTTGTTACTTTCGTGCTTTCCATGTTTTCTGTCACACCCCGACCACGTAAAACAACAAATCATGGCAGAAACGTCGGGGAGTGTTGTAACAGATTTATTGTTTCAAACCATGGATACAAAGAGTTTTGTTTTATTAAATATTAAACATTGTCTTAAAGTTAAACAAGCAAGTCAAACATAGTCTATCATCATTATTAAATCACTAAGGCCTCGTCCAGTCCTAAGTGAGCATGCAATCAACATTAAGCAACATCACCTGAAACATATGTAAAAACAAAGTCAGCAAAGAAATGCCGGCGAGCACATAGTTTTTGTGTGAGCGTCAAATTCATGGCTCGTTGAAATATCTCGTACAACTTTGTTAATTGATATTTGAAACCTTGTTTTGTAAAATGTTTGTATTGTAAAATGAATAACCAAGTCAAAACAGATTGGTCATAATTTATAAACCTCGATGCCATGAATCTTAACCCAAAACATTTGTTTATGTAAACCAAATCATAAATAGTTCTCGTAATAAAACTCGTATGGTTTATATAGTTTCGTAAACATCGTTGTGTGACATCGTTTAACTCGTTCTCGTTATAAATCATCGTTCATTTGTTTAAATCATTCATAATCGTTCAATTGTTCAAAATCGTTCTCGTGAAAATCGTTCTCGTACAAATCGTTCTTGTTTTAATTGTGAAAACTACTTTTGGTCGTCTCGCTAATAACATTCAAACCTTTGTGACTCGTTCATCGTTCAATTCGTATTAACAAACCACCAAAGGGTAAGTTAACAATCATCAAATTCAGTCATTACCCACCTAACCCAAACATAACCATGGGTGCAGTCTGATAACGGGATTTGTCAGATCCTTTGGTACCATAACCTAATACTGGTCGGCTTGATCAATGCTAATGAATGTCATTCGTTATGTAACTACTACAAACAAGTTCGTTCACATTATCGAAATCGTTATTAGTTTTGTATAAACCCTCTCAATCGTTTTGAAACCATCGTTAGAATATTGAAATCGTTTTGATACATATGAATCACCCCAAAACAAACAATTAAAAACAGTAAAAAGAGGGGATTTATGTACTCACCTTTGGGTGCGTTTTTATATGTTAACACAATCCCTCAAATTGTTTATTCGTCCTAAATTAAATAAGAATGATTTAATAATAAAAAAACACACAAAATACATAAGTTTCTCCGATACTTAGAATTTTCACATAACTTTGAGTTTTCTCGAAAAGTTATTATTTTTGATTATTTTGGTGTATTTGTATATGTGGGTTAGCGTAGTACACATAATCTTGTCAACACTAACACATCATCATACACATATTGTAAAACACATAGCACATTGTAACACATAAAATTTACCCATGAATAACCCATTCTAGTTATGTCGAAAAACACTTATTTTAGCGATTCGGTGACATTTTTGGGCGTCGGAAGTCACGTATGACTAACCAAACACCAAGTAAACTTAATATAATTTAAAATACTTGTTTTTATATCAAAAATATCAGTTTGGTTACTGATCTAAAATAGTTTAATAAAAATCCTCCGAAAAGGCGATTTTTAACCGTTTTACCGCATAGTTTTGCATCAAACATTACCCGAACCATCCCAAATCGAAACGACTTGAAATTTTAACATAACCCATGTTATTTACTGAATAAAATAATGGTTATACTCATGATAGTGCAGGTCTTAAATAAAGCACATAAATCATTCAAATTTCACATAATTTACCACTTTTTAAGCTATATGTACAACATGCAAAGTTATCAAACCTATGTCAAAGTTTCATGCCATTATAATATACCAAATAATGTTATTTTTAGTGTTCACAACCTGATCTAAAACATTTTTGTCTCACAGCCATTTTTTATCACTTCTTGAGCTTTAAATCAACATATATTCACATGTACAAGTGTCTAAAGCATACTATCATATCACCAACATTTCATATGAGTTTAGATGCATCAAATATGTGATATATTCATGTTTATTTTCTGATGTACTTGAACATTTAACATATCATAGACAAATCATCCAACACTTGCATTTTAACCATCATTCAAGAACATGTAACAACATAAACAAGTACTTATCAAGAAATCAAACTCAAAACTCATACACCCATACATATGTACGGTTATATATACATATATACACCACCATTTTTATTTGTTTCAAGACCCATTTCTTTTTAGATTTCAAGTTTGTGAAAATTCCAAGATTCAAGAGAAACTTCAAATCATCAAGAACAACCAAGAATCAAAAGTATGATTTAAACATAAAGGTTATACCTTCAAGATTCAAGTAGGTTGTGGGATGAGATTTTGATGATAGGAAGCTTGAAATCACTTGAATGCTCCTTGGAAACACCTTTGGATCTTCACACTAACTTGAATTTAGCTTGAAATGGTGTTGAATATGAAGAACAAAGTTTGAAGAAATGAAAATGGTGAGAGAGAGAGAGTGGACGGTTGGGAGAGAGAGAGAGTGTGAGGGATATGGAGTGATCTTGGTAAGATTTTTGTAGAGATTTGTAAGATATGGAAGATATAAATAAGATTTGGAGGATGTCATGCATTAACAAGTGGCCAAAACAATCTAGCAAGATTCATCAAATATTTTTGTGGGGGCCACTCAATATATGACCAAAATTTATATATGGTGGGGTTAAAGTGTAACTTTGATGGTAAATTAGATAAAAACATGTGTTTAACTGGGTACCGGGTATTTTATCTAGCGTTTAAATCCCAGTTTATGGCATTTTAAATTATTTTTATTATTCTATAAAAATAAACTCGCCGAAATATTACTGAAATAAATTTCAGTTGCCAAGACTGGCTGCATTGTCTGCGTTTTGCAGTGTAAGCACTGTGTTGCGCAGAAACACGCGGTACGCGCTTAAACTTGAAAAATAACGTTTTTAAGCGTTTTAATTTATTTTTCAACACAGACCTGATTAAAAATAAAATTTTAATCATAACAGAATATTTTTTGGATTTAAATATTATCTGGGCGGTCACCAACGTTCGTTTCGCAGTTTTGTCGTAATTAGTTCTTTAGTTCAAATAAACATGTTTTTTTGCCATACCGAATCCTTCAAAACTTATTTCTAAGTTATGTAAAGGATATTTAGGGTATGTTTGGCTTACATCACAGTTCCGGAGTGTACGTCGCATTAAACTGATTGCGTTTACGCGCCAGTTTGCATATAACCTTCCAGAAAGTGATTTAAAGCTTGAAATCGGAATCTGTGACAACTGCCACTTTCGGGTAATTTACTTACATTTAAAACAATGATTTACCTTATACAAGTATGTGTTTTGAATATTCTGACTGCATGATTACATGGTATACATCTTAGAAAACTCATGGAATATTCATTGGTTATTACACATTATTCACTTTTATTGGGTACATTTGAAATAGTGCAAACAATTCATCGAAACAACTAGAGTAGTGCCTAGTGAACTAGAGTGCTGACAAAAAACTCCGGATCCGCAGAAAACATCAAAAATGACATCTTAAGGACTCGGATGAGAGTCCAACATCAATTATATATTAAACCCTATGTGGGAATACAAGGGTTTGGTTAATATTTTACCAATGCCCGGTAGCACTAAAAACTGTCTGAAATGCGCTAAAAGTGACCATTTCATGAATTTTCCGCAAAAAATTCAGCAATTGTATTTTATTGCAAGATGCAAAAATTGATGTTTAGGCACCAATTTCATATAAAAACAATTATGGAATATCAATTACACACATAACTGGAATTTTTCCTACAACTTCCTTAAGTGTACCTTTCGACTATCTACTTGCGAAACGAGCGCTATACACCTTGCCGAACTATATTTTGGCACATGTAGCGAACTAGTGATTATTATTTTTGGTCTTGTATGGTAAAAAATAAAATCATTTCAAGTCATGAAACATCTCAAAAAGTTGCAAAACTTAAACACCTAAACACTTACATCTTTTTACCACATTTTGAAACCTTATAAGTTACTAACATTTTTCAACAACATAAGACCCCCCCCCCCCATCTTATGACCGTGAACAAGGGGTCCCACCCCCTTGTTTATGTTGGTTAATATCTAGATATTTCTTTTTAACAAGTGGATGTGAATGGTAATTAATTTCTACACTTAATCACTAAGTTACTACACTTTATTCTTTCATCTTTCATTACACAACAAAGAACACTCTCATCATCTTCATCTTTTTCACAAGAACACCTTCAAAAAACCCAATTATTTTTATTATCTCCTTCATGATCAACATGGATTTCCAAGTAACATAGGGTGATCTAAAGCTTTTGGAAGTGAAAGGAAGGGTTTTCATCCATAACAAAAGTGTTCTACCAACAAGATCATCATCTTCTTAGTCTTAATAATCTTCTAAGATCATCCCTAGCCTTGTGCTAGAAGTAAGCTTCTATAACTATTTTTTTTATACAAATATATTATGTTTATGATTGTTATTATTACTAATAATAACCAAGAGATCATACATAATAACATGAGAAAAATACAAAGAAGCAAAGATAAAAATCATGATATAATTATGTTTGTTTATATTGTGATCTAAGACTTGTTATATGCTTATTTAAGCTTGTTATGATGATTATGAGATAAATAAATGGTTAGAGTATGTTTTAAGTTATGATCTAAAAATTATACATGTTCATGTTAAAGGGTTTTTAACATAAAGGATTAAATGGATGATCATAACTATTGATCTTGTGAAAGTATTTAAGGTTTTTGTTTAAAAACAAGACTTTCACAAGATTATAAAAAGTAACATACAACTAGAGATTTTTATAAAAGTTGTTACAACTAAAATTAAACTTGGTTTTTGAACTTGTTAGCATATGTAATGATCATGTTTAAAACCCTACATGATTTGGAAATCATCTTGGTAAATTTTATTTTATATAAGTCTCATATGTTTAGTTAAGATGATGAGTAAATTGGTAGTGATTTGATAAAGAAAATGATATGTTTATGAAACATGGTTAAGATAAAAATACAAAGGTTATATGGCCAATTTTTATAAAAACTTTATTTTATAAAATAACAACATTTTTGGTTAAATCTCTACAAGATTAAAAAGGTTATTAAAGAAAGGTTTATAAAATAAAAGACAAGAAAAATATATATTTTTTTTAGAAAATATATATTTGGTTACTTAACAATTTTTGTGTGATATATTACTTGGTGTATTAGTTATATATATCATTGTAGGAACTTGAATCTCATGTCACCTTTAAACTCAAAACACTTTATAACAAAAGTCCTACAAGACTTCACATATTTACGCCTTAAAACGAGTTACGGACGATTAGAATAATCGGACACCAATTATGGTCAAAATGAACGACGGACGACTACATAAGTGAATTGCCAATCCGAAGAGTTACTACGATGTTTAGACGATTTTCCGACACGAAATATAAATAAGCAATCAATAACAAATTTCGGATGTTTATAAACTTATAAAAACTAGTATGTTTTTATTTACTAACAAGTGTACTTAGTAAATTTTTATAAAAAGGTTTTTATAAAAATAAATGGGCTTATTATACTAGTGGGCTATTTTTATTACAAATGGGCTTAATATACTTAATGGACTATTTTTACAAATGGGCTACTTACACTTAATGGGCTATTGTATTACAAATGGGCTTAGTTTTCTTAATGGGCTTAACTTCATTATGGGCTTAACATAAATTCATGGGCTAAGCCCAAACACCAAACATATGGGCCAAAGCCCAACACTATTCAAGCCCAACACTATTCAAGCCCAACACTATTCAGGCCCAACACTATTCAGGCCCAACACTATTCAGGCCCAACACTATTCAGGCCCAACACTATTTGAGGCCCAACACTATTAAGGCCCAACACTATTTGAGGCCCAGCACTATTTAAGCCCAATAACTTGAAAACATGGGCTTGCCCCAATGATACTATTATTGGAAACACAACTATACAAGTGATACATATAAGACACGAAATTCAGCGGACTAGATCCGACTATACAACTCACAAGATACACAGTTAACGAACATTTGAACAACTCATTCATCGAATACACAGTTAACGAACATTTGAACAACTCATTCATCGAATACACAGTTAACGAACAGTAAAGACATACAAGTCTTACACATACTCAAGACAAAAGACTTGTACTCAAGTTATTTACAAAGACCGAAGTGTCTAACAAAAATAAGAACATTTGTAGGTCGCAACGCTATTCAGGACGACCGCACGTGAGATCTTATTTACATCTATTCACAGGACGCGATACTGTGAGTTCATGTTCCCCTATTCATTTAAATGTTTTAGAACTTTACAACTATCGGGGAAGATACATGTTCAAAGTATGTTAAAGTTAGGTAATGAAACACCTTAGATCATGTGCGAATTAGGGCCATACTATAAGCACCATTAATCCGGTTTGGACCAAGGAACAAAGGACTAGATCTAATGGGTTTTGGCGAGCCCCACTCTTGGTCGTGGACCCATACAGAAGAGTGCGTTTGTGTCCCAGTCGATAGGAATCGGCATAAAATCGTCTAGGGTTGGTTTGCTTCCTATTTCGTCACACATATTAATGTCCTTGCAAAACATTAATGATCAACGATTTCATTGACGCTTTACATACTACAACTCACATTTTTCATACATCGTTTACAACTAAATTGCATGAATTCACCAACTTTTGTTGATGTTTTCCAAACTTAACATGTATTTCAGGGAATTAAAGGACCATGTCGGATTTCCCAGTCAAGATAACAAGTACAGGAACTCCATGCCATCTTTTGAAGGGTTTAACTATTATATTCCGCCTCTTTGCGGAAATATGATGGTTTAAACCTTTGTAGTTTATTTCAAGTTAATGTATGAAACAATAACGCTTTATTTTCATGTTAATGGTTTGTAACCGACACACTAAACTTATGTTGTAATCTTTTGAAACACTTATGTAATGGCAATGGAGTATGTTTTATTCATATAGTTTGTTCATGTACATCGATATTTATGCAATGAAAACCAGACAGATCACACCTTGCGTTTCCGCTATGAGCGGGTGTGACAGAATCGAATCAAATTGTAAAATCATTAAACACAATAACACATATAATAACACCAAAGCACATTGTTTTATTGATAACCAACATTGTTTTACATTATACGATGATTATAGAACACAGTTGTCACAGTCTCCCCTACTTTAGGAAATTTCGTCCCGAAATTTTAACTAGAGGAAACTTGTGAGTGTGACAACCCTCACCAAACCAGGTATCCATACGAATTAATTAATGCTTGATTACTGTGCTTGCTTACAGTTGTGATTAAACTACTACTTGAATTCTGATACATACACATACATGCATCATACTTTATTACTGTCACTCCATTATTTACATAGAACTATAGTGACAAACTTGATGCACAAAAGCACAGTTAGCACAATAAACGGATAACCCAGTTAACATGCTGACATAGCCAGCACTAGACAGAAACTGTCTCTGAGGCCAGTATGAGCTGGGAATAGTTTACTACACTAGTAGGGAGTGTAGGGATGTGAGGATTGTTAAACTGCGTCACTAGGTGATAGTTATAGTGACCGGATGTGCCTAAAACATGTGTTAAATATAAAAATCTGCACTTTATACCCAAAATTCAGCATTTAACTTAACTAGTAAAGTGCAAAAACATGGGAAGATAATACTAGACACTTTCCAAAGTGTCGGGAATTCATTGTGTCACTAAAACTAATATTAACGACACTTTAAATGCTTATTTAGCACTTTAACGGATCAATATCCAACCGAACAACCGGACTTTACCCGGAACATGAAAATATTGTCAATGACATTGTTTTTCCTTTTCTGAGCTAGTTAGGTTCCCCGAATACCCTAACACCTTTTATAATTCATAACACACATAATACACTAATTAACACCTTTAGTACTTAACTAGTTGCTAACTATCTAGTTCAAACCAAACCATAACCCCCCCCCCCCTCCCTTCAACCGATCGGTTCCCCTAGGGAACACACACCACCCAATTTTGATTATTTTAATCATGCATGTCCTATATCTAGAGAACACATTATCCCATGGTGAATTAAGATGAATGGTTTATAAATTTAACCAAGAGCTCACCATTTCATTCATAAACACTTAAACAAAATTTGCACTCTCTCCCTCTTCTCTTGAGTTCAGCCGAGAGCTCACACACACCCACCATCACTTCCAAATTTCGATCTTGCAATTTCACATGCATACAAGTGTGCTAGAGTTCATACAAGGAGGCTCGATGCTTTCGGAATCACAAAGACCTCTCTACATCGCTTTTATCCACCTAGTTATCGCTTTGATTCTTCCCTAGCCTTAAGCTAGTATTAAGCGCTTCTAAACACTTCCTTGTTCATGATTAAAGTGGTTAATAAGAAGTTTAACGGATAAAACTCGAGAACAGTTAAGATCAAAGCATAAAGTCTTGTAAGAATGATAAACTTGTTGGTTAAAGGGTAAATAATGGTGTAAAACTTGTGAATCTTGTTTAGTTATGGTTATTTTATGTTGTTGGTTGCTAGTAGTGGAACAGATCGTCATCTAACCACGCTAGATCATGTTCATGGAACATGAACTAGCAATATGTTAAGCTTGAAAGATACAAGATGACGAACCCTTCCATACATAACCATGAACTTGTGTAAAAATAGTTTTTCTTGTAAAATGGAGTTCTAAACTAGTAGATCTAAAGATCTACAAGTGGTATTTTCGAAGAACCAAGTAAAATATACAAGTCTTATTTTAAAGCCGGATCTTTCATAAACTAAAAGTGTTTTTGTGAACAAACAAGTGTGTAAACACTTGTGTAACAAAATGATTTAACAAAGAAATATTTCCGTAATTTTTTACTAGAAGTTGTAAGGTTACATCTTCTATAAAAAAATAAAGTTTTTCAGGAAACCGATTCATTTTTTAAAGATAGAAAGATCTACTAAAAATGTTAGAAAGTTACTACATACTTTTACACAACTTACAAGTTCATGTGTTTGCGATTTATGCTTATTTTGACTAGTTTGATGATTGAACATTGAATATTGATGATTGGAAAATTGTTGATTGAATTTTGAAAAGAAAATGATATGCTAGTAAGCGTGGCCACCTCCAGTTACAGAGGAAACTCTGGCGAAATTTTTCCAGAAAATAACACTTAGAATATTTTGGTGACAAGTGTTTATAAATATATTTTTGACTTGTTTTCCAAACAAACTTCGCCATGATTTTTATTACAAAATTGCCAAGTGTCGGAGGTGGATTTTCGTAAATGAAACTTGTTAAATATATATTGAGAATATATATTTCATAGTAAAACGCTTGTGTGATTTTATGATTATTTTGTGAACTATATATTATTTTTAGAGTAAAAATAATATAACCTGGAAAAGATCATGAAGTAACGACTCCAAAATAATACCAACACCTTCACAAATAAATGTCTAAGTTACACCGGTATTATTATTACCATCCGAACTTTAAATGTAACTTATGTATTTTTGGAAAAATACTCTTAATTGCGTATTTTGATAAAAGTGTTATTTTGGAAATTGTAAGGTATAAAATATAATATTTTTGAGAAAAATATGTATATTTTGGAGATAGAATATTGTAGACAAATGAATAAAAAATATATTTTATTAAGTGAGACTTAATAATATATTTCTGGAATTACAAAAAGCACATGTATCGAAACCCCCATCCTTGGGAAGGAATATAACTATAAAATAATTAAGAAGTGGAAATACGAAATAGTTGCCTAACTATTTCCCAAAAACGTTAAACCTTAAGCCAAGGCACAGTCGTCCGTCTAATAGTAGTTAGTACGTGTAGGTCGTCACGCAGCAGGTTGATTTGGGGATTTACTATTTCGAGACGCACTTCTTTGAGTTCATGTCCCCCTTTTCTCTTAACTGTTTTCAGTTTTTATACTTCGGGGGTGAAGTACATGTTACTATGATTACGAATACTTTTTACATGGTATGGTTAGCGTAAGGAGGGTTACTACTTAGATCATGTGAGTGGGTAGGCGGGAACTGGAGGCCATTAATCCTCATTGTAGGACCGAGGGTCTTTAGCAGTAGATCTATCTTGGTGTAGCGAGCCCAGCCCCAGGCCCAACAGAACGGACCTCGGGGTGACTTGGTACCCGACGCAAAAATCTGCTAGGTTTGAGTCTTCCTACTGCACTTCACACATATCAATGGCCTTGCAAACCATTGGTGATCTCTTTATTTCCTTATTTGCTACATACCAGGGATTTTATACTTACAAAGGTTTTACATACTCACTTTCACATGAACTCGCTCAACATTTTTGTTGATTTTTCCAACTTACATGTATTTCAGGGAATTAAGGATCTGGCGAGGTATGTTTTGTTTTCAAGCTGCGTAAGAAGTGTGATGTCATCCAAGTTTGGGAGTTGTGGCATTTACCTGGATGAGTCACAAGTCTTGAGCTGTGTTTATTTCATGTCTGTGGTTGTGTCTTTTAAACAATGTTTTTAGTTTGTTATGTTGCATTTTCGTTGCATGTGTCGACATTTAAAAACAATGTTGTGGTATTTTATTTTTAAAACATGAAGTAATGGATGATCATCGTGGTTTTAAATTCATATAGTTTTGATGTGATTAAGCTATGGTATTAAGAAGTCACACCAAATAAACCCACGCTTCCGCAAAGCCAGGGTGTGACAGCTTGGTATCAGAGCCTTGATCATAGCGAACTAGGATTCCTTCTCGAGTCTAGACTATGATCACTAGGGCTCTCACGAAAACATTTTTACACTGCATACATTACGTCCAGATCCCGGATACAAAATATTTTTACAAACAAAAGTTGAGCATTTTTTTAATGTTATGGCTCAGTCTGAGAGGCTGAGAAGTTAGTCTAGTGGGACTAGAAAGTTCAATCTGAGAGGCTGAGAAGTTAGTCTAGTGGGACTAGAAAGTTCAGTATGAGAGGCTGAGAAGTTAGTCTAGTGGGACTAGGAAGTTCAGTGTGAGAGGCTGAGAAGTTAGTCTAGTGGGACTAGGAAGTTCAGTCTGAGAGGCTGAGAAGTTAGTCTAGTGGGACTAGGAAGTTCTGGGACTAGGAAGTTCAGTCTGAGAGGCTGAGAAGTTAGTCTAGTGGGACTAGAAAGTTTAGTCTGAGAAGATGAGAGGTTAGACTAGTGGGACTAGGAGAATTACTTGATTGCTTATTGGTGACTAACATGTTATTTGATTATATGATTGATTGTTTGTGTATATGTGTGTTCGTGTTACAGACGTCATGTCTTCATCAGGTACTGGAGAGTCGGACACTACAGATCCCATGGCCATAGTATCAGACGACATAGTTTCATCGGAGCACGAGGTGTACACTTCCGATACTGCCAGCACAGACGATGACGACTTCTAGCCCTTTGCGCTGCCTGATGTCGTAGCAGAGCCTGCTGATGGCCATCTTGTTGGGGATTTGCCACTCGCGGTGATCCTTGCTCCTGTGCCCCTTGCCGCTTATCCCGTTGTTGATATGCCCCTCGACGTTGTCTCTGACGACGATGTCGATCTATTAGAGGAGGACCCACTTGAGGGCGAGGCCCATATTGCTGCCGGTGATATCCTACTGCTTGCTGATGCTCCTGCAGAGGAGGCTCCCGTTCATTCACCTGTTCCAGACTCCTTTGAGTCTGTGGCGTCCCCATCTTTGCACACACAGGGAGTGCAGCATCACTCTCATGACGCTGACCCAGACAGTGTCCCCTCCTTGATTGATCATCTGCTTGGACGAGAGAAAATTGGGGTAACTGCGCAAGACAATTTATTATTACGGGGGCCCACGTAATAACGACTTGTAGTGCACAGAAATCCTGGTGGACTCTGCGGGTCAAGCTAATGAAAACCAACCAAAATTAATCTATAGGTGTCCTCACCTTCATCTGGTAGAACAATTCATAGATCAGTGCTTTCGCACGTTAGAAAGTAGGAAGCCTGTCTTAGCCTACTTCGTGACTGACACTACTACCTGCATACGAGGCGTTTGAGGAAACGACATTTAAGCAAGTGAAGAGGAATATCATTCAGAAAGAATTAGAGACGATACACTCTCTATCACCCCTACACGAACAACCCCACCTAAGGGAAAATATACGCACCAGTAAAGCTAAAGACCTAAGAAAACCAATGTAGCAGGAAATAACTAAAACACGAATGACCAAGGAGATGTAGCCTCGAATTCATTCTATTACAAACAATAAGCCAATTTGGCAAGCCTATGTGAAGGCTCAGAAATTATTTCCTCGCTCATACATTGGGTGATTACATGATGGCTTATGGTGCTATGTATCTCATAGACAATTGAAATGTTGTCTAACCCACTTCATTCCACTTCGACAGAAGAGAATGTCACCCAGATGTGACACAAACACCAGTACATTGCCAAGGACAGAAGCCGAGCTGCAAGAACGCATCTCATAGGCAATTGCACGACATGAAGCCCTCCGCTCTAAGCACAGCGATGGCAATACTGGAAATAACCCTCCAACTGGCTGCACCTATAAGCAGTTCCTGAACTGCAAGCCTTTGAACTTTGACGGAACAGGAGGCGCCATGGCATTTGTTCGTTGGTCCAAAAAGACTGACTCCATTCTAAGAATGAGTAACTGTTCGCCCCAACAGAGTGTTACCTATTTCTCGGGGTTATTTCTAGATGGCACACTCTCATGGTGGAACCTCTAGGTTCAGACCCTTGGTACAGATGCTGCTTATGCACTGAGCTGGGACGAGCTCAAAGAAATGATGGAGAAGAAATACTGTTCTAGGGCTGAATTCCAGAAGCTTGAGGTGGAGTTCTGGAATTAAAAATGGACGGACCGAAGATTCCTGAATACGTCCAGCAATCTCACGGCTTGTCTAGGGTCGTCCCCTACTTAGTCAAACCGGAGTTCAAAAGGATTGAACGATTCATTTGGGGACTTGCACCCCAGATCAGGGGCATGGTTACTACCTTGAAGCCCTCAACCATTGCATAGGCTATCGATATGGGTGTCACTCTTACTGAAGAGGCTCTTAGTGCGGGAAAATTATCGGAATCCGAGGACAACAAGAAAGAGACTCATGTGGAGTCGTCAAGCAACAAGAAGAGGAAGTCCTCAAACCTAAATATGAGCACCCAAGTCAAGTATGGAAGCTCTAAAGCAAACAAAAGGAAGAAATTGAATCCGCCGAATGGTAGGAAGACTGCTAGAGCCACTAATAAGGTTGGTTCAGCAGGACGCATTGACGAGTCGTATCCAGACTTTGGAGTCAGCCCCACACCCACCTTGTCATTGTCGATCACCATTTGCAGTGCCACATCCTCCACGTCCACTTTCACCTGATTCTGCCGCTCACTTTTGGACTCCTGAGCAGCAGATAGCATACTTGCTACGCACCTATCGCGCTATGGAGGAGGACTGGCTACATATGCGTCGCTTGTTCTACTCTCATTTTCCTCCTCCTCCGACGCCATCAAGAGAAGGATTATCTTAGGTGCCTTTTTGTAAACCAAATCAAGCTTTTATCCATCAAGCGAAAGTTTTCAAACTTCAAGCAAGGAACCAGCCATGTAAGCAAGAAGGGCGAGTCAAGCACACCGGTCCAAGCTGCAACCCGTGTTGAGAAGAAAGGGAAAGGTTATATGGGTACAAAGCCCAAGTGTAACTCCTGCCAACGTCATTATTCTGGCCAGTGTGGGCCAAAAGTATGTGAAGCTTGTGGAAAAGTTGGCCACTTGAAGGATTCTTGCTGGGCTAGTGCCGGCCGGGGAGGCCAAGGAGGTTTTGGTAGTAGGAACAATAATCGTGGTGGTAATGGAAATCATCCACAAGGGAATAATGGAGGCAATGGAAATTGAGGGAACAATGCAAATCAAGCTGGGGACGCGAATCAAAATCAAAACAACAATCAAGCAGGGAAACAGAGGAGGTAATGGTCAAAAATTGGGTTGTTTTAACTGCGGTGACATTGGGCACTTTAAGAGGGACTGCCCAGGATTGAATCAAGCCCGCGAAAGAGTGTTTAACATTGAGGCGAGGGAAGCGTGCCAAGATCGCAATGTTGTTACTGGTACGTTCCCTATAAACCAACGCTTTGCATCCGTATTGTTTGATATTGGTGCCGATTATAGCTTCATGTCATTAGAATTTAAGAATATGCTTGGGTTAGCCGCTAGTAAATTAGATGTCCCCTACTCAATTGAGCTGGCTAATGGAAAGCTGGTTGAAGCTAATGAAGTTGTCAGAGGTTGTGTAATCGAGTTGGGAGAGCGTGAGTTTACTTTGGATCTACTACCAGTCAAGTTGGGAAGCTTCGACGTGGTAGTAGGGATGGATTGGTTATCAAACAACAAGGCTGAGATTATTTGTCACGAAAAGATTATTCGCATCCCAACAGAAGACGGAGAAACGATTGTAGTTCATGAAGAAAAGCGCGATACACCTCTGAGAATCATTAGCTGTCTGAAAGCTAGAAAGTGCTTGAAGAAGGGATGTGTTACCTTCCTGACACACATCGTGGATAAGAAAGTTGTTGTACCAAAGATTGAAGACATTCCAGTCATCAAGGAATATCCGAAAGTCTTTCCAGAAGACTTGCCAGGATTACCGCCTCAAAGGCAAGTGGAGTTTCACATTGACTTGGTACCAGGCGCCGTGCCTGTAGCCAAGGCACCCTACAGACTTGCACCGTCTGAGATGCAGGAATTGTCAACACAACTCCAAGAGCTATTGGACAAAGGATTCATCAGACCAAGCTTCTCACCTTGGGGAGCTCCAGTACTGTTCGTTAAGAAGAAGGACGGTAGTTTTCGTATGTGCATAGACTACCGCGAGCTTAATAAGTTGACTATCAAGAACAGATATCCCTTGCCGAGGATCGATGATCTATTTGACCAGTTGCAAGGCTCAAGCTTTTATTCAAAGATCGATCTTCGATCCGGATATCATCAACTAAGGTTACAAGAGGAAAGTATCTCGAAGACGACCTTTAGGACTCGTTATGGACATTATGATTTCCTAGTCATGCCGTTTGGGCTGACCAACACGACTGCAGTTTTTATGGATTTAATGAACCGAGTCTGCAAGCCGTATCTCGAAAAGTTCGTAATTGTGTTCATCGATGACATCTTAATCTACTCAAAGATGAAGGACGAGCACGAACAACACTTAAGAGCTATTCTAGAGCTACTTAAGAAGGAGAAATTATACGCCAAGTTCTCGAAGTGCGAGTTCTGGCTGCGCGAAGTCCAGTTTCTTGAACATGTGGTTAATGGAAATGGAATCCATGTTGATCCCACAAAGATCGAGGCGATCAAGATTTGGGATACTCCAAAGACGCCAACCGAGATTCGACAGTTCTTAGGTTTGGCTGGTTATTATCGAAGATTCATTGAGGATTTTTCAAAAATCGCTCAGCCATTGACCTTCCTCACACAGAAGGATAAGAAGTTTGATTGGAGAATCAAACAGGAAGAAGCATTCCAGTTACTGAAAGACAAGCTTTGTAATGCGCCGATTTTAGCGCTACCAGAAGGTACTGATGATTTCGTGGTATACTGTGACGCCTCGCGTCAAGGATTGTGTTGCGTGTTGATGTAACGCTAGAAATTTATAGCTTACGCTTCACGCCAATTGAAGGTTCATGAAAAGAACTATACCACGCATGATTTGGAGCTAGGCGCAGTGGTATTTGCGCTGAAAATCTAGAGATATTATTTGTATGGTACAAAGTGTACAATCTTTACGGATCATAAGAGTCTGCGGCACATATTCGACCAGAAAGAGCTGAACATGAGGCGAAGGCACTGGGTAGAGCTGTTGAATGATTATGATTGCGAGATCAAATACCATCCAGGGAAAGCGAATGTGGTCGCTGATGCCCTGAGTCGAAAAGAAAGGATCAAGCCCATAAGGGTTAGGGCTTTGGAGATGATTGTCCAGACAGACCTCTCTTTACGCATTCGTGCCGCTCAGGAAGAGGCTCTGAATGAAAGGAACATTGAAGAGGAATATCTCCGTGGGATGGAGAAGCAATTAGTGCCAAACGAGGAAGGAACGCTATGCTTCATGAAAAGGATGTGGGTTCCTCTGTTTGGTGGTTTGAGAAAAGTTATTTTTGATGAAGCCCACAAGTCTCGGTACTCAATTCATCCCGGTGCGGATAAGATGTACCAAGATCTTAAGGATTATTATTGGTGGCCTAGGATGAAAGGCGATGTTGCTGTTTATGTTAGCAAGTGTTTAACGTGTGCCAAGGTGAAAGCTGAATACCAGAAGCCTTCAAGACTTCTACAGCAACCTGAGATTCCCAAGTGGAAATGGGAACAAATTTCAATGGATTTTATAACGAAGCTGCCAAGGACACCTAGAGGTCATGATACTATTTGGGTAATAGTTGACCGCCTGACCAAGTCCGCACACTTCTTGCCAATCAAGGAGAAGGATAACACTAGTAAACTTGCGGAAATATACATGCGAGAGATTGTTGCACGTCATGGAGTGCCTCTCTCGATCATCTCTGATAGAGATGGACGTTTCACATCAAGGATTTGGCAATCCTTCCAAGAAGCTTTTGGCTCACAGTTTAATCTGAGCACTGCATTTCATCCGCAAACTGATGGCCAAAGTGAACGAACTATTCAGACATTGGAGGATATGCTGAGAGCATGTGTAATGGATCCAGGTGGTAGCTGGGATAATCATTTACCATTGGTCGATTTTTCATACAACAATAGCTACCACACAAGCATTGGAGCCACGCCATTTGAAGCTCTTTACGGACGCAAGTGTCGATCACCACTATGCTGGGCTGATGCAGGTGATAGGCAGCTTGTTGGTCCCGAAATAGCCCAAGAGACGACAGACAAGATTGCGTAGATTCGAAAGCGCATCGAGGCAGCTCGCGACAGGCAGAAAGCCTATGCAGATCCAAAGAGGAAACCTTTGGAATTTCAAGTTGGGGATACGGTTTTATTGAAAGTTTCACCCTGGAAGGGTGTGGCACGCTTCGGAAAGCGTGGGAAGTTGAATCCGCGTTACATTGGCCCGTTCAAGATACTACAAAGGATTGGGCTTGTAGCCTACAAGTTGGACCTACCTGCTGAACTCAATGGTGTTCACGATACATTCCATGTATCAAATTTGAGAAAGAGTCCAACACAAGAAACAGTGATCATTCCTGCTGACGAAGTTCATATCGACGACACGCTCCACTTTACCGAAGAACCCGTCGAGGTTACGGATTGGAAAGTTAACAAAACTCGCAGGAGCAGTGTCAAACTCGTCAAAGTTCGTTGGAATGCAAGACATGGGCCTGAATTCACGTGGGAACGTGAGGATCGTATGAAAGAGAAATACCCCCATTTATTTCCAAAGACCCCGGCAACTAGAAGCAGAGCCTAAAACTTCGGGACGAAATTTCTTTAACGGGGGGAGAATGTGACAACCCTCACCAAACCAGGTATCCGTATGAATTAATTAATATTTAATTAATGCTTGATTACTGTGCTTGCTTACAGTTGTGATTAAACTGCTACTTGAATTCTGATACATACACATACATGCATTATACTTTATTGCTGTCACTCCATTATTTACACAGAACTATAGTGACAAACTTGATGCACAAAAGCACAGTTAGCACAATAAACGGATAACCCAGTTAACATGCTGACATAGCCAGCACTAGACAGACACTCTCTCTGAGGCAAGTATGAGCTGGGAATAGTTTACTACACTAGTAGGGAGTGTAGGGAGGTGAGGATTGTTAAACTGCGTCACTAGGTGATAGTTATAGTGACCGGATGTGCCTAAAACATGTGTTAAATATAAAAATCTGCACTTTATACCCAAAATTCAGCATTTAACTTAACTAGTAAAGTGCAAAAACATGGGAAGATAATACTAGACACTTTCCAAAGTGTCGGGAATTCATTGTGTCACTAAAACTAATATTAACGACACTTTAAATGCTTATTTAGCACTTTAACGGATCAATATCCAACCGAACAACCGGACTTTACCCGGAACATGAAAATATTGTCAATGATATTGTTTTTCCTTTTCTGAGCTAGTTAGGGTCCCCGAATACCCTAACACCTTTTATAATTCATAACACACATAATACACTAATTAACACCTTTAGTACTTAACTAGTTACTAACTATCTAGTTCAAACCAAACCATAACCCCCCCCCCCCCCCTTCAACCGATCGGTTCCCCTAGGGAACACACACCACCCAATTTTGATTATTTTAATCATGCATGTCCTATATCTAGAGAACACATTATCCCATGGTTAATTAAGTTGAATGGTTTATAAATTTAACCAAGAGCTCACCATTTCATTCATAAACCCTTAAACAAAATTTGCACTCTCTCTCCCTCTTCTCTTGAGTTCGGTCGAGAGCTCACACACACCCACCATCACTTCCAAATTTCGATCTTGCAATTTCACATACATACAAGTGTGCTAGAGTTCATACAAGGAGGCTCGGTGCTTTCGGAATCACAAGGACCTCTCTACATCGCTTTTATCCACCTAGTTATCGCTTTGATTCTTCCCTAGCCTTGAGCTAGTAGTAAGCGCTTCTAAACACTTCCTTGTTCATGATTAAAGTGGTTAATAAGAAGTTTAACGGATAAAACTCGAGAACACTTAAGATCAAAGCATAAAGTCTTGTAAGAATGATAAACTTGTTGGTTAAAGGGTAAACAATGGTGTAAAACTTGTGAATCTTGTTTAGTTATGGTTATTTTATGTTGTTGGTTGCTAGTAGTGGAACGGATCGTCATCTAACCACGCTAGATCATGTTCATGGAACATGAACTAGCAATATGTTAAGCTTGAAAGATACAAGATGACGAACCCTTCCATACATAACCATGAACTTGTGTAAAAATAGTTTTTCTTGTAAAATGGAGTTCTAAACTAGTAGATCTAAAGATCTACAAGTGGTATTTTCGAAGAACCAAGTAAAATATACAAGTCTTATTTTAAAGCCGGATCTTTCATAAACTAAAAGTGTTTTTGTGAACAAACAAGTGTGTAAACACTTGTGTAACAAAATGATTTAACAAAGAAATATTTCCGTAATTTTTTACTAGAAGTTGTAAGGTTACATCTTCTTTAAAAAAATAAAGTTTTCAGGAAACCGATTCATTTTTTAAAGATAGAAAGATCTACTAAAAATGTTAGAAAGTTACTACATACTTTTACACAACTTACAAGTTCATGTGTTTGCGATTTATGCTTATTTTGACTAGTTTGACGATTGAACATTGAATATTGATGATTGGAAAATTGTTGATTGAATTTTGAAAATAAAATGATACGCTAGTAAGCGTGGCCACCTCCAGTTACAGAGGAAACTCTGGCGAAATTTTTCCAGAAAATAACACTTAGAATATTTTGGTGACAAGTGTTTATAAATATATTTTTGACTTGTTTTCCAAACAAACTTCGCCATGATTTTTATTACAAAATTGCCAAGTGTCGGAGGTGGATTTTTCGTAAATGAACCTTGTTAAATATATATTGAGAATATATATTTCATAGTAAAACGCTTGTGTGATTTTATGATTATTTTGTGAACTATATATTATTTTTAGAGTAAAAATAATATAACCTGGAAAAGATCATGAAGTAACGACTCCAAAATAATACCAACACCTTCACAAATAAATGTCTAAGTTACACCGGTATTATTATTACCATCAGAACTTTTAATGTAACTTATGTATTTTTGGAAAAATACTCTTAAATGCGTATTTTGATAAAAGTGTTATTTTGGAAATTGTAAGGTATAAAATATAATATTTTTGAGAAAAATATGTATATTTTGGAGATAGAATATTGTAGACAAATGAATAAAAAATATATTTTATTAAGTGAGACTTAATAATATATTTCTGGAATTACAAAAAGCACATGTATCGAAATCCCCATCCTTTGGAAGGAATATAACTATAAAATAATTAAGAAGTGGAAATACGAAATAGTTGCCTAACTATTTCCCAAAAACGTTAAACCTTAAGCCAAGGCACGACCGTCCGTCTAATAGAAGTTAGTACGTGTAGGTCGTCACACAGCAGGTTGATTTGGGGATTTACTATTTCGAGACGCACTTCTGTGAGTTCATGTCCCCCTTTTCTCTTAAATGTTTTCAGTTTTTATACTTCGGGGGTGAAATACATGTTACTATGATTACGAATACTTTTTACATGGTATGGTTAGCGTAAGGAGGGTTACTTCTTAGATCATGTGTGTTGGTAGGCGGGAACTGGAGGCCATTAATCCTCATTGTAGGACCGAGGGTCTTTAGCGGTAGATCTATCTGGGTGTAGCGAGCCCAGCCCCAGGCCCAACAGAACGGACCTCGGGGTGACTTGGTACCCGACGCAAAAATCTGCTAGGTTTGAGTCTTCCTACTGCACTTCACACATATCAATGGCCTTGCAAACCATTGGTGATCTCTTTATTTCCTTATTTGCTACATACCAGGGATTTTATACTTACAAAGGTTTTACATACTCACTTTCACATGAACTCGCTCAACATTTTTGTTGATTTTTCCAACTTACATGTATTTTAGGGAATTAAGGATCTGGCGAGGTATCTTATGTTTTCAAGCTGCGTAAGAAGTGTGATGTCATCCAAGTTTGGGAGTTGTGGCTTTTACCTGGACGAGTCGCAAGTCTTGAGCTGTGTTTGTTTCATGTCTGTGGTTGTGTCTTTTGAACAATGTTTTTAGTTTGTTATGTTGCATTTTCGTTGCATGTGTTGACATTTGGAAACAATGTTGTGGTATTTTGTTTTTAAAACATGAAGTAATGGATAATCATCGTGGTTTTAAATTCATATAGTTTTGATGTGATTAAGCTATGGTATTAAGAAGTCACACCAAATAAACCCACGCTTCCGCAAAGCCAGGGTGTGACAGTGAGAACAATTGTTGATATTTCGCCTTCATTTGGTCCTCACATTCCCAAGTAAACTCTGGGCCACGTTTGGATTCCCAGCGAACTTTGACCAATCGAATCCGTTTGTTCTTCAACTGTTTAAATGTACGGTCCACTATCTCCACAGGTTTCTCGACAAAGTGCATTGTTTCATTGATTTGAATCTCGTCGAGAGGAATGTGAAGATCAGCCTCAGCTAAACACTTTCAAAAATTGGACACGTGAAAAGTCGAATGAATATTTCCAAGCTCTGGAGGTAGCCCTAGTCGACAGGCAACATTTCCAATTCTTTCAACAATCTTAAATGGTCCAACATATCGGGGTGTAAGTTTTCCTTTCTTTCCAAATATCACCACTCCCTTCCAAGGTGACACCTTGAGTAGGACACGGTCTCCGATTTGAAATTCTAAGGGCTTGCATCGCATATCCGCATAACTCTTTTGACGGCTTCTAGTTGTGATAAGATTATCGCGAATTTTCTTGATTTTGTCTGTTGTTTCCAGAATGAGCTCAGGTCTAGTAAGCTGAGCTTCACCGATCTCATTCCAACATACAGGTGAACGACATTTTCGACCATAGAGAGCTTCGAATGGTGCAATATTAATACTAGCATGATAACTGTTGTTGTAAGAGAACTCGATCAGTTGAAGATGAGAATCCCAATTTCCACCAAAGTCTATCACGCATGCTTTAAGCATATCCTCCAAAGTTTGAATCGTCCTCTCAGATTGTCCATCTGTTTGGGGATGATAAACAGTGCTTAGATTTAGTTGGGTTCCCAACGCAGATTGCATGGTCTTCCAAAAATGAGATGAAAACCGAGCATCACGATCGGAAATGATATCCAAAGGAACACCATGTCGTGATACAATCTCATCAACATAAATCTTCGCAAGTTTATCAGCAGATAGATCCTCACGAATCGGGATAAAATGAGCTGATTTCGTTAATCGTTCGATAATAACCCAAATAGCATCGTGGCCTTTAGATGTACGCGGTAACTTAGTGATGAGATCCGTTGTAATGTTCTCCCACTTCCAAACTGGTATCTCTGGTTGTATAAGCAAACCAGAAGGTCGTTGATGTTCAGCCTTGACTTTGAGACAAGTTAGGCATTTCGATACATACAAGGCAACATCCTTCTTCATACCAGGCCACCAGAACTGAGTACGAAGATCCTTGTACATTTTATTAGCACCAGGATGGATAGAATATCGAGACTTGTGAGATTCGTCCATTACCAAGGTGCGAAGATCATCTTGTTTCGGAATCCACAAACGGTCCTTGAAATATAGCAACCCATCGTCCTTTGTTTCGAGTTTAAGTTCGAGTTGAAGCGGTAGCTCATACTTCAATAAGTCTTTGATCACACAAGATTGTTGAGCTTGAAGGACACGAGATTGAATATCAGATAGAGTTTGAACAGAATGAAGCTTGACTCGTTCCTTTCGACAAAGCGCATCGGCTACGACATTCGCCTTACCAGGATGGTAGAGGATCTCGCAATCATAATCGTTTAAGAGTTCAACCCAACGTCGTTGCCTTATGTTCAGCTCCTTCTGATTGAGAATATGCTGGAGACTTTTGTGGTCTGTGAAAACCACACACTTCGTTCCATAGAGTTAGTGTCTCCAGATTTTAAGTGCGAAAACCACAGCTCCTAATTCAAGATCATGAGTCGTATAGTTCTTCTCGTGAATTTTCAGCTGTCTAGACGCATAAGCTATGACTTTACCTCGTTGCATAAGAACGCAACCAAGTCCTAGATTCGACGCATCACAATAGACAACAAAATCATCGTTTCCCTCAGCTAGAGATAAAACAGGAGCATCACAGAGCTTCCTTTTCAGCGTTTGAAACGCTTCTTCTTGTTTAGGTCCCCAGTCAAAAGGCTTATTTTTCTGAGTCAATGCAGTGAGTGGAACCACGATCTTTGAGAAATTAGAAATGAATCGACGATAATAACCAGCAAGACCAAGAAATGATCGAATCTTTGTAGGTGTCGTCGGTGTATTCCAATCCTTAATAGCAGCTATTTTGCAAGGATCCACATGAATACCTTGCTCGTTGACTATATGACCCAAAAATTGAACTTCTCTAAGCCAAAATTCACACTTGGAGAATTTAGCAAAAAGTTGTTCCTTCTTCAGGAGTTCCAATGTTAAACGAAGGTGTTTCTCGTGATCGGCTCGAGACTTTGAATAAATGAGAATATCATCGATGAACACAATGATGAACTTATCTAAATAAGGTTTACAAACCCTATTCATTAAGTCCATGAAGATAGCTGGAGCATTTGTCAAACCAAAAGGCATGACAGTGAACTCGTAGTGCCCATATCTCGTACGGAATGCAGTTTTGGGAATATCTTCTTCGAGTACACGAAGTTGATGATACCCAGATCGCAGATCGATCTTGGAAAAGCATGAAGCACCTTGCAGCTGGTCGAAGAGATCATCAATTCTAGGTAGGGGATATCAATTCCTGATGGTAAGCTTATTAAGCTCACGATAATCGATACACATTCGAAAAGTTCCATCTTTCTTTTTCACAAAGAGGACAGGAGCAACCCAAGGCGAAAAGCTCGATGGATGAATCCTTTATCAGATAACTCTTGAAGCTGTTTTGATAACTCTTGCATCTCCGATGGTGCAAGACGATAAGGTGCTTTCGCAATCGGGTTGGCATTGGGTACAAGGTCAAAATGAAACTCGACTTGACGAACTGGAGGCAAACCAGGCAGTTCATCGGGAAACACCTCTGGATAATCCTGAACAATCGGAATATCCTGAATACTCTTGCTCTTGTATTTCTCCTCGGTGACATGTGCCAGGAAGGCAACATATCCTTTTCGCAAATAACTTTGGGCCTTTGTACACGACATAAGCTTCAAATCACCAGATGGCTTCTTGCCACGAACTTCCAGAATATCGCCAGATGGAAGAGGAATATGAACAATCTTATCGAAACAAACCACCTCAGCATGATGTTTGGTTAACGAATCCATCCCCACGATAATATCCAAACTCCCAAGTTGCATCGGTGTGAGGTCAATGGAAAAAAGATGATTATCAAGGTTTAACTGACAATCACGAATAACCTAATCGAGAAAAAGAGTTTTACCAGTAGCAACTTCGACAGATAATGATTACCTCAGTTTAGTTCTAGGTATCGCAAGCAAAGGTTCAAAAGATAACGAAACAAAACTTCTATCGGCTCCAGAATCAAAAAGAATAGATGCAGGTCGATTGTTAACAAGAAACGTACCATTAACCACCTCGTTGTTAGCTCTCGCTTCGTTAGCATTCAGATTGTACGCTCGCCCACGAGCGGGATTCACATTTGCGTTGACATTCGCATTCGCATTCGGGTTCGCGTTAGCATTCGCGTTTGCATTCACCAGCCTCGGACAGTTGTTGCGGAAGTGACCAAACTCTCCACAATTGAAACATGAACCCGGTGGGAATCTAGCAGCATTCCCCTGAACTGGAGCTTGATTCTGAACAATCTGATTCTGACCCAGACGACAGACGTTGGCCAGATGCCCAAGCTTACCACACGTTGTGCATTGCCTACAAGCTTGTTGTGCAACATGATGACCGTTGCAGCGAGCACAATGAGGTGCAGTACCAGCATACGCTTTCTTCGCAGGCGGTTGAGCTGGGGGGTTCTGAGCAGTAACTGCAAAGTTCTGAGCACCCTTTTGTTTTCTCGACTTCTTCGACGACTCACCTTTCTTACCCTTACCCTTTTTCTTGACAGATTCGGTCGACTTCTTCTTATCACCCTTGCAGGTAAGTTTACCCTTCCTGACTTGCGACTCAGTCAGGGTAGCAGATAACTCGATCGCTTGACGAACAGTAGTAGGATTAACGCCAGTCACAATATCTTGAATGGAATCGGGTAAACCATCGATATACCTCTCTATCGCTTTCTCCAACAGGGTAACCATAGTAGGACACAAAAGACTGAGTTCCTCAAATCGATCCGTATACGCACGGTGTTCTCCCCCATCTTGTTTTAGATCGTCAAACTCTCGTTCCAAAGCTTGAATTTCGTGACGGGGACAAAACTCTCTCATCATGAGAGCTCGAAGCTCTTCCCATGTTTGTGCCAATGCCACTTCGGCACCCCTATCGCGCATCACTCCGTTCCACCAAGTAAGAGCACGCTTCTCAAACACGCTTGATGCAAATTCAACCTTACGCCCATTCGGACATTGCACATGTCTGAATGTGTTCTCGATACTTTCGAACCATTGAAGGAGTGCAGTTGCTCCTTGTGACCCAGAAAACTTTAGCGGCTTAGCAGAATTGAAACTCTTGAAATTACATTGTGCATTGTTATTATTATTGTTGTTGTACAGCTCGTGGATTTGGGTCACAACGCCTGGAAGCACAGCAGCCATTTGCTGAGAGACAAGGGCTGCGACTTCTTCAGCAGTAAAAGATTGTGCATCACGTCGAGGAGGCATTGTCTAACAAGGAAATATGAGAAACGAGTGAGGTCGATAATTAGGAAAAACAAAAGACGTATTGAAAATATCGACGAAACATAAGGAAGGCGATCATTTGTTCGTTACCTCGAACAAACAAATGACACGCAGTGACTAATCAAAGTAATGAATCAAAATAATGTATCGCGAAGACATGCTCGCCTATAAGTGAACACTCACCCCAAGAGTTCCCAGGTAAGAGTGACTGGTCCGATTATGTGGATTTGTATGAACACTCTAGCCTTAGACAGAAAACTCAGGGTACATGCATTCACTCTTCCAGTTTGCACGTGTTCACATTATTTAGACCCAAACTATGACGAGATTTTTGAAAACTCAGAAGGCACTAAGCCAAAATGAGTCAAACTGGAAGGGTTCAAAACCTTACAACAGAGGGTTCAAAACCAAGTAATCAACCATCCTAGAACGGATGATTAATTTTCGAAGCATATTTGGATTTTGTTTTTAAAATCTAAACGCAAATCAACTTGTGTTGGGGTCCTTGAAAGTTATAGTATAGGTCAAAACATTACTAATAACCTAATTCCCTATAACCATTGGCTCTGATACCAACTTCTTCTGTCACACCCCGACCACGTAAAACAACAAATCGTGGTGGAAACGTCGGGGAGTGTTGTAACAGAATTATTGTTTCAAACCATGGATACAAAGAGTTTCGTTTTATTAAATATTAAACATTGTCTTAAAGTTAAACAAGCAAGTCAAACATAGTCTATCATCATTATTAAATCACTAAGGCCTCGTCCAGTCCTAAGTGAGCATGCAATCAACATTAAGCAACATCACCTGAAACATATGTAAAAACAAAGTCAGCAAAGAAATGCTGGCGAGCACATAGTTTTTGTGTGAGCGTCAGATTCATGGCTCGTTGAAATATCTCGTACAACTTTGTTAATTGATATTTGAAACCTTGTTTTGTAAAATGTTTGTATTGTAAAATGACTAACCAAGTCAAAACAGATTGGTCATAATTTATAAACCTCGATGCCATTAATCTTAACCCAAAACATTTGTTTATGTAAACCAAATCATAAATCGTTCTCGTAATAAAACTCATATGGTTTATATAGTTTCGTAAACATCGTTGTGTGACATCGTTTAACTCGTTCTCGTTATAAATCATCGTTCATTTGTTTAAATCGTTCATAATCGTTCAATCATTCAAAATCGTTCTCGTACAAATCGTTCTCGTTTTAATTGTGAAAACTACTTTTGGTCGTCTCGCTAATAACATTCAAACCTTTGTGACTCGTTCATCGTTCAACTCGTTCAACTCGTATTAACAAACCACCAAAGGGTAAGTTAACAATCATCAGATTCAGTCGTTACCCACCTAACCCACACATAACCACGGGTGCAGTCTGATAACGGGATTTGTCAGATCCTGTTAGGATCGGAGGCTCTCATGAGAGTGTTTGTTTGTTTAAATTGAATAATCAATGAATATGAAAACATGTAAAGTGCAGCGGAAATGAACAACAAACTTTGTAAACACAATCATAAAGAGAGATGGATTTGATAAACACATGTATTGCATTAGTCGAAAGATTACAAAGTCAATCAAATGATTACAACCATGCTTACAAATAAACTCCCCCTCAGCTTGATACTCCAATGGTTGGTTGAACAAGATGAAAGGATTGAATTGAGGAGAAGAACTCACTCAAAACGATCAAATGTAACAGTACAGAGTACTACTCCATTTATAGACAAACCAAACCACTGAGGCATCTCAGCTGACGTCACCATGAAAGCGATGTCTAACAGCCTAACAACTTGTAACAACTGTTCCTATACAAACACTGCTATTCTTAACCACTGACTATATATAAAACAGATAACACATTGAACTACTGCTCTCTCCTTTCATCAGTGCTTTCCTCAAGGTTGATCAGTCCTTGATTGGGCAGTGCTTTGTCATCAGTAGATAGATCCAGCAGTGTTTACTTCTTTAGGGCTTTGTCAGTAGTTGAAAGGGTATCAGCAGTTGTATACAAACAGTGGATATAAGCCATCAGTTGTTATAATCACTTTCAAGGGGAAAGTATAAATGTAAACAACTGCTTATTGTGAATCCACTGATGTGAACCGGTTTTGGCTTTCATTATCTGTTCCTCTGGTAGGGTTCAATCCCAACAATCTCCCCCTGGAACAGATAATGCCAAAACCCTTCATTATTCTAGATCTTTATTCCTCATCAGAAGTTCCTTAGCTTGTCTTTTAAATTCTGCTTCAATGTCTCTGGAACTTGTATCATCCTCATCCCTGCACAGTGTAAGTTCAAGGAGATCCTGCAAATCTTCAATACAAAGGCCAAGTGCTTCTTTCCTTGATATGTACTTCACTTCGCCATTGGATCTGACTAGAGTCAATACGTGGGTCTTTTGGTCAGACGTCCACTTTAGTACTTTAAAACCCAATGGGTTTCTTAGGAGAGATTTATTTCCTGATGAGCTTGAGGATTTTGGCCTTGAGAAAAATTGTAAAGCAGTATCTTGAGCTTCAGACATTCGTGTGAAAGCCTTTTCTATGACTTTATTAGCTGCAGCTATGTCTTCTGCAACTTCTTTGTCAATCAGCTCTTGTCTCTGTCTTTGTTCAAGTTCAATGTCTGAGATATCTGCTGCAGGTTTGGTTAGTACCTTTTTGAAAAGGTTTTGAAGGCTCACTAAACTATCTTCTTTTAGACGCATTTTCTTGATGGCTTCTATGAAGTACTCAGCTTCCTTTTCTTTTTCTTCTTCACTGGTCAGCAGTTTTCCTTTTTCGTGGTTTTCCACAAGGATAGGGTTATCTGCTGATGTGAGCAGTGTTTTAAGAGCATTCAGCTGTTGTTCCATCTTGTTGTAGTCTGGCTTTTTAGAAGTGTCTGAGACTGTTATCCTTCTTTTCTTCAGTCGTTCATAAGCCTCGTCGGTATACTGCTTTGTCCATTTTGCTATGGCTTCAGCAGTATCCACCTTAGCATCTATCAGTTCATGTTTCTTCTTTTCGTATTCAGAAGTAAGATCAGCAATTAGCTTTTTGTATTTGTTCCAATTTGGAGCTGTCTTCTTCTTACTTTGATCATTTTTAATCCTTTCAATCCTGTTTGCTTCATGCTTCAAGGCAACCAGTGGCCACTCTTCAAATTGGTTTTCTTCAGCTTGATAGAATTTTTCTTTCATTATATATGCAAGATATTCTTTTCTCATTGATTTTTGTTGGTCTGCCTTTTCTTTGCTCAATTCTTGTGCAAAGTCTTCCATCAGCTTGACTTTTGTGAGCAGGAGTACCATTCTTTCTGCAATGGCTTCATCACCTTCATCTTTGCATTCAAGTTTAGCTCTAATCTTAGCTTGCCTTGCTTTCATTTCAAGATATTCATCCATGTTTTCTGGGACTATGAAGCCAATGAGAGAAGGAAATCTTCTTTTTGAAGGATCTTCCTCGGTGTAAAATTGTCTCATCTCATTTTTCACAGCATCTAGTTCCAGTGGATATTTAGCAGCAATGGGATCATATTTTTCATCAGTTGCCTGAGTTGTTTCTCTTTTTCTTTTGTGAAGTTTTATTTGTGGAGGTACTTTTGGTTGTGATGTGGAAATGATGAGAGCAGTGGTGGATGATTGACTAACAGCTGTTGAAACAACTGGTGTCTCAACTTCTGTTGTCATTACAGCTACTGTTTTGTCAGTAGTTGTCTTCTGCTTTTGAGCAGGGGTTGAAGGCAGTGAAGTTGTTTTTGGTGATGTTAATGGAGAATCATCATCAGGAATGAAACCCCTTCTCCTTTTTATTCTAGGAGAAGCTGATGATGTCTTGGGCGGATCAGTGGTTATGATTTGTGATTGACTAACAGCTGTTGAAACAACTGGTGGTTCAACCGCTGTTGTCATTACAATAGATGTTGTAACATCTGTTGTCTTCTGTTTTACGACAGGAGGTAATGATGATGATGGAAGAGCAGTGGTTGTGGTGGTGTGTGATGAAGTGGCAGCTGTTTGGCTAGCAGTTTTTGAAACTACTGACGTATCAACTAGTTGGATAGAAGTTTGAGTATTTGTGGGAGGTGGTTTAGATGTTTGTTTTTCTTGCTCAGGTTCAACATATAGGCCATGTTCTATTCCTTTCTTCTTCATTTGCTTTATTATCTCCCCCTTTTTGGCATTATCTGCAAGGGGGTTATCAAAGAATAGTATAGTAGAGGGAGCTTTGCCAGTGATGTTTTGGATGATGGCCTTTATAGCCTTTATGTCTGCTTGAGTATCTTTGAACCTTGACTCCACCATGTTTGTCAGCATTTGTACATGTATATCATGCTTCTGATCAGCCATTTGTTTTTGTTTTTCAAGCATGGGTGGAAATATATTCCAGAGCTCATTTGCAGCAAGTGCTTGTGGTGGAGCAGGTGCTTGAGGTGGAACTGCAGTGGATTGTGCTTTTTGAGCTTTTAACAGCTGTTGCACCATATCCTTTATTTCAGTGACTGCTGTTTCAAGTTTTTCAACTCTGCCCGTCAATTCTTGATATTTTGAATCATCACCCAACTTAATGGGATCACCTGAATCCCCACTAGCAGTGGTTGTATCAATGTGTGACTTAGGAACTGAGTCCCAAAAATCATTCATTGATGCCCCTTGTTCTTGGTACTGGGGACTTCTTTCTTCAGCACTTGATAACCTTGTTATTTTACCAGTGGTCAAAACAAACTCACTAGTGGTTGCCAGAGGTGCTATGGAAGAAATTGCCTTTAAGGGAGTCTTACTGATGAAACAACTGTCCAAGTGAAGATCTATTGATCCATCACTTGTAGTTGCTGCTCCACTTGAACTACCACCAAGAGTTACTTGTAACTCAAGGGGTGTAGCCTCCTCAGTTGTTGCTGGGATATCAGAGGTAGTAGCTTCAGACCCAGTCACTTGTGGAAGTATGCTCTCAGTGATAGGTGATAGAGAGGAACTGGTTTGTGTCTGAGCTATATCAACTGCATGCAACAAAGGTATCATGGATTGTGGCAGTATGATTGGTGAGGGGATGGGAGTCGAAAGAGATATGTCCTTGGGATCAGGACTGTGGAAGATGGATCCGAGTGGGTCCAGAGCTTCATAATGTGGGGTCCCTGTGCTTACAACCTGATCCTTTTGTGAGGATGCAGGAGGAGTTTGAGGTAAAGGTGGAGATCTTTCTACCAACTGCTGTGAGGAAGTAGCAGCAGTGGTTTTTGGTGACATTTGTGTTGTCACTGGCAATTGCTCTGGGATCTCATCTTCCAAAGTTGCCTTTGTTTTGGGTTTGGTGGGTTTTCTGGATGTTTCCTTTTTGGTCTTTTTGGTAATTTCAGGTGTGGGTTTCAAAGCAGTGGTTGTGCTGCTATGATCACTTGGAGCAGTGGGCTCAGCAGTAGATGTCTGAGGAACAGTAATAACTGCTAATTTCTGCTCAGGCACCTCTGCTTTTGTTTTTATTGGTGCCATCATTCTAGAAAATGTTTCAGTTGTTAACCCTTTTATTTGAAAATGGACACCCTGTTTGAGCAAATTTTCATTTTCTTTTCCAAATTTTTGTTTAAAATAGTAGCTTAAAAATCTTGGAAAAAGTAAAAATGCTTTGCTATCAACATTTTTTACCAAGTCATTAAAGATCTCCTGGGAATAGTTGTAATCTTCATTATTTAAAATAGCATAGCCCAGACATTGAATCTTCAATGGTATTTCATTAAACGCTGTTGTTTTATTTGAAACACACATCAAAAGTGTGTGAAATAAAAATCTTGGTGCAGAAGGGAAGTAACCTTTTTGTAAGGTATCTACCATTGATTGTTCTGCATACCCTCTTTTCAGAAATTCAGTTTTCAACTCGGTTTTATCAAAAGAAGTTTTACCTTTCAGATCATCGAGCTTAAAGACTTCCGAAATTGATTGTGGGGTAATTTGTATTGCTTTACCCTGTATGGAAGAGTTGATGGCTGTGACTTTCTCGCCTTGTTTGTCAAGGGTGGCATTTTTCCAAAACTCTCTTTGAGTTTGTTGGTAAATGGGAGCATCTGCTGTTATCAAAGTTTTGTACTTTGATGCAGATATAGTGTCGATGATTGAATCGAATGTGTGATTGTTGGTGAGTTTTGTGAGAAGACCCAAATAGTTGTGAGGTTGTTTGTATGGTATTTCATTGGTATCCGCGGCCGTTTGAGCGACCTCTTTAGAAGATGATGATGATTTTGATTTAGATTTAGATTTTGTCATTTTGATGAAATGAAGGTTGAACAGACGAAGAAAGACGAAGAATGATTTGAAATGGAAGTTGGAAACTGCTTTGAGAAGAGAATTTTTGGAATTCAATTCGACAGTGTAAAGCCCTGTTTGGGGTTTTGATCAGGGTTTTATTTAGGGAAAAGGAAAATGGACGCTGATGTGGCAGCGGTTATAGGATCTAAGGGCTAAAAACTGACCACGTGCCAACCTCTGGTGAAATGGATGAAAGCGGAGGACAGTTGTTTTGAGAGCCACTGATGAAGCAAGCATCAGTGGTTATAACGGTAATAATGTGATAACAGTGGATGATTTTTACTATCAGTAAATAGCACATCAGTGGATAGAACACTGATTTTGAACAACAGTGTTTACCAAGGAAATGAGAGAACAGAGGTTGACTTTCAGCTGTGGACAGAATTTAGGAATCAGACATTTGAGCACGGCAGTGGTTAGGGGTAATGGTGAAGATTTGAAAGACTAGTATATTAGCAACTGTTTTGAGAATTTTCATTCAAGGTTTTGCCACATGTCAATTATACATTCCTGACAGTGGTATAGTACCCCAGATGATGTAAACTTTTTACTAAGGCTACTCATTCTTGCTATAATATATAAATTAAAAACAAGAGTACCCTAGTATTTCAAGGTCTTTTGGCAATCAGTCTTTGATCAGTTTTAAGACACACTTGAGTTAGATAAGACATTGACACATGTACCAAATTCCTTTTGATCTGTTTTGTGGATAGTATAACCAAAAAAAATAAAGGTTATACATCCTGATAGGAGATTGAAACTTTTACTATCAAAAACCAGTAACAGTTCAAAATATATTATTCTAAAAAAATAAAGAATGATATATCCTGCCTTATTCGAGAGAATCCTTTTTCAGAAAAATAAATAAAGGATTTTCTGAAAACAACATCAAAAAGAATCTGACATAAATCTCCACTGAAACTCCTAATCATATCAACCTCAAGCTTATGAAAATGGTCAGTGGTTTGTCAGCAGTGGTATAAAATTTTAAATACATTTTGATCACTGTTTAGTACCATTCTCTTGTTGATTGATTGACAATAGAAAAATGAGGACACAAGATCACATGAGTTTTCGAAAACCCTGGTGTAGATTTTGTTACCATGTGATGATTCTGAAAATTTGTCTAGTCCTTTTGAAAGTTTATTCTCTAGAGATACTACTTTTCCTTGAACTTTCTTGACTCAATGAATGCACGCAGTTGCTTAATGACCATTTACCCCTATTTTTGACTCTAAAGTGTTTTATATTTATACTCTTTTCTTTTGACTTCAAAATTTTTGAGATAAACACACTTCTGAGTTTTTGTGAATTTCCTTCTTCCCTTTTTACCCTTCCCATTCATAAGTAATGAAATACTTACTGGGAGGTCTTTATTGAAGAAATACTTAATCCAGAATCATTTTGCAGTAATGTTTTGAGAGATCTGACCATATTTTGTACATGCATATGTCAAATCTCACATTACATATGAATTGGACTATTTCAACACCTGATTTTCTTAATGTGTTTATAACAGAGTTGATTTGGTCCTTTTCAACAGGATTCCCAACCTGTTTTTCAAACACATAAGATTTTGTAGCTAAAGTTTTGATATCCCTCTTTTTATGTAAACAAAAACACTAATGTTTTTATGAACATAGGCTTTTGTTAATCTGAGGTTCATACTTTAACATCTAATATAGTGACATCACAAGTTTCATAAGAACAATTGAAATCAATTTTGAAAATAAGAACTAATCCCATAGTTTAACAGATATGTTTTCAGATCTAAAACCACGAGTGTTTTGTGCATGATATCACTTGTTGTGTGAGATTTGTGTGTCTTATGACATCTTGGTTGTTGTACAGAGTATTTGAATAGCAACTTTAAGCGTTATCACTCGTTACTTTGTTTTTCAACTAAATACAACCAACCTTAGTATCAATGAATTTTGAGCCGAACTGTTATGTCAAATTGATTGTTAGATCGAATTTGACTGTCCAGGCTCTGATACCAATTGTTAGGATCGGAGGCTCTCATGAGAGTGTTTGTTTGTTTGTTTAAATTGAATAATCAATGAATATGAAAACATGTAAAGTGCAGCGGAAATGAACAACAAACTTTGTAAACACAATCATAAAGAGAGATGGATTTGATAAACACATGTATTGCATCAGTCGAAAGATTACAAAGTAAATCAAATGATTACAACCATGCTTACAAATAAACTCCCCCTCAGCCTGATACTCCGATGGTTGGTTGCACAAGATGAAAGGATTGAATTGAGGAGAAGAACTCACTCAAAACGATCAAATGTAACAGTACAGAGTACTGCTCCATTTATAGACAAACCAAACCACTGAGGCATCTCAGCTGACGTCACCATGAAAGCGACGTCTAACAGCCTAACAACTTGTAACAACTGTTCCTATACAAACACTGCTATTCTTAACCACTGACTATATATAAAACAGATAACACATTGAACTACTGCTCTCTCCTTTCATCAGTGCTTTCCTCAAGGTTGATCAGTCCTTGATTGGGCAGTGCTTTGTCATCAGTAGATAGATCCAGCAGTGTTTACTTCTTTAGGGCTTTGTCAGCAGTTGAAAGGGTATCACCAGTTGTATACAAACAGTGGATATAAGCCATCAGTTGTTATAATCACTTTCAAGGGGAAGGTCTAAATGTAAACAACTGCTTATTGTGAATCCACTGATGTGAACCGGTTTTGGCTTTCATTATCTGTTCCTCTGGTAGGGTTCAATCCCAACAATCTCCCCCTGGAACAGATAATGCCAAAACCCTTCATTATTCTAGATCTTTATTCCTCATCAGAAATCGTTATTAGTTTTGTATAAACCATCTCAATCATTTTGAAACCATCGTTAGAATATTGAAATCGTTTTGATACATATGAATCACCCCAAAACAATTGAAAACAATAAAAAGAGGGGATCTATGTACTCACCTTTGGGTGCGTTTTTATATGTTAACACAATCCCTCAAATTGTTTATTCGTCCTAAATTAAATAAGAATGATTTAATAATCAAAAACCCACAAAATACATAAGTTTCTCCGATAGTTGTATAGGGAATAACCTTCCAAGGTTATACCTTATGGTCACTTCGTTTAAGTAGTTGTATGATAGGTAGTTTATATGCCTTAGGAAAATTACCAAAATACACTTTTTACGCATAAATTCATTTTAAGCATATGTAACCTAAATTTTGACATCTAAACTGATTAGGCAACATTATTAGACATGTTAAGGAATATATTACTTGTCATAGGACTAGTTAGGCGGTCCGAACGCGTTTACGCGAACGACGCGTTAAAGTAGCGTAAGCTTCCTAAACGAGTCGTAACGGGTCGTAAGCACTTAGGATAGGTTTCCTTTTAGAATGTAGGCTTTGTTAAAACATATTACAAGAGTTTCTATACCCATTTGGTTTACGAAACCTCATTCTATCCGATCTCCCGATTTAGGTCCGGTTATTAATGTAGTTACCTATATTAGGTGCCGTTTGATTCCGTGATCCCTCTAGCTTTGCTTGGTTATTGTTCAAAGACTTCTAAGCACCCTCAAGTGAGTACATAGTCCCCTCTTTTACTATTTTTCAAACGTTTTAGGGTGAAACACATGTGCCTACTTGTTACTTTCGTGCTTTCCATGTTTTCATATCATATGCTTGTTATGTTCATTAGTACACTTATAGTACATGATTTCAATATGTTTCACGCTATGTATGTCCATTTAGTGCATACTTAGTGCATTGTTTTATATTACATTTCCCGCTATGTATGTCCATTTAGTGCATACTTAGTGCATTGTTTTACATTACATTTTATGCTATGTATGTCCATTTAGTGCATACTTAGTACATTGTTTTACATTACATTTCACGCTATGTATGTCCATTTAGTGCATACTTAGTGCATTGTTTTACATTACATTTCATGCTATGTATGTTCATTTGTTGCATACTTAGTATATTATTTTCATAGAAAATGCTTACATTTTGATATGACATTTGGTTTGTTGGGGGGGGGGGGTAGTTGCACGGACCTCCCATCCGCCGGAGTATTGCAACTCCGCAAGCTAGCAACGTCCCAATGCTGCCTGGCGGTGAGTACCCATGGTGAAGAGCCCCAACACCCCAATAGGGCATTGCCGGGAATCGAACCGGTGACCTCGGGAAGAAGTCAGGGTGGGACTGGCCAACTGGGCTACCCCAGAAGGTTGACATTTGGTTTGTTTAAATGGGAAAAAAATAAATTCATTAACATTGATCACGCCGTTCGTTAGTAGATAGTGGTACCATAGGAATTGATAACTCACGTTCAATTTTTGGGACATATTGTCAACGAACAAGGTATTCATGTAGATCCCTCCAAGATCAGTGCGATTAAGGATTGGGATACGCCTACTACACCCACCGAAGTTCGTTCATTTCTTGGTCTCGCGGGTTATTACCGCCGCTTCATCGAAAACTTCTCAAAGATTGCAGTTCCTCTAACTGCTCTAACTTAGAAGAACAAACCCTTTGAATGGGGATCTAAACAAGAAGAAGCATTTGAGACCTTGAAGCAGAAGCCTTGTGATGCGCCTATTCTATCCTTACCTGAGGGCAACGATGATTTCGTCGTGTATTGTGATGCATCAAACTTGGGGCTTGGCTGTGTTCTCATGCAAAGGAACAAAGTCATAGCATATGCATCGAGGCAGTTAAAGATACATGAGAGGAACTACACCACTCATGATCTTGAGTTAGGTGCAGTTGTTTTCGCTCTCAAGATCTTAAGACACTATTTGTACGGTACAAAATGTGTGGATTTCACTGACCATAAAAGTGTTCAGCACATCTTCAATCAGAAAGAACTCAACATGAGGCAACGACGTTGGGTTGAACTTCTAAACGAATATGACTGTGAAATTCGCTACCATCCTGGTAAGGCGAATCTCGTGGCCGACGCATTGAGTCGTAAGGAATGTGTCAAGCTTCACTATGTCAAAGTTCGATCTGATATCTAAATTTGCATTTATCAGGCTCAACATACTTGTGTTTCACAAGGCTTGATGGGTAGGAATTACCATTTCATATTAAGCCTGATCTTGAACTAAAGGACAATGGAACATATTATTTCATGGACCGTTTGTGGGTCCCAAGTCAAGACAATCTTCGCACCTTGCTTATGGATGAAGCTCATAAGTCTCATTATTCTATTCATCCTGGTACAGATAAAATGTATAAGGATCTTCGTACTCAGTATTGGTGGCCTAGTATGAAGAAAGACATTGCCTTATACGTATCAAAATGCCTTACTTGTCTTAAGGTTAAGGCTGAACATCAACATCCTTCTGGTTTATTGGAGCAACCAGAGATTCCAGTTTGGAAATGGGAAAACATTGCTATGGATCTTATTACCAAACTTCCGCGCACTAAGAGAGGTCATGATGCCATCTGGGTAGTTATTGATCATCTTACAAAGTCAGCACATTTCTTGCCGATCCGTGAGGATCTATCTGCTGACAAGCTGGCTAAAATCTATGTGGATGAGATTGTATCCCATCATGGCGTTCCTTTGAACATTATTTCTGATAGAGATGCTTGATTCTCATCTCGTTTTTGGAGGACCATGCAATCTGCTATGGGAAGCCAACTCAATTTGAGCACAGCTTATCATCCACAATCAGATGGTTAATCTGAAAGAACGATCCAGACTTTGGAGGATATTGTTAGAGCTTGTGTGAGTGATTTTGGTGGTAGTTGGGATTCGTATCTTCCGTTGATTGAATTCTCCTACAACAAAAGTTATCACTCCAGCATCAACATGGCTCCTTTCGAGGCTCTCTATGGTCGAAAATGTCATTCACCAGTCTGCTGGAATGAGATCGGTGAGGCTCAGCTTACTGGACCTGACCTCATTCTAGAGACAACAGATAAGGTTAAGAAAGTTCGCGATAACCTTCAGACAGCTAGAAGCCGTCAAAAGAGTTACGCGGATTGACGACACAAGCCCTTGGAATTTCAAGTCGGTGATAACGTTCTACTCAAGGTTTCACCTTGGAAAGGTGTGATCAGATTTGGAAAGACAGGAAAACTTGCACCTAGATATGTTGGACCATTCAAGATCATCGAAAGAATCGGAAAGGTAGCCTACAGACTTGAGTTACCTCCTGAACATGGAATGTTCATCCAACCTTTCACGTGTCCAATCTCAAAAAATGTCTAGCTGATGAGAACCTCCACATACTACTTGACGAAATTCGTGTTGATGACACGATGCATTTTGTTGAAAAGCCTGTGGAAATCAGGGACCGTGAAGTCAAATGGCTCAAACGCATGCGCATTCCACTTGTTAAAGTTCGCTGGGAATCTAAACGTGGACCAGAATTTACTTGGGAACGTGAAGATTAAATGAAGGCGAAATATCCACATCTTTTCTCACAAGTTTCCTTTAAATAAATTTCGGGACGAAATTTCCACAAGTAGGGGAGACTGTGACACATGTGCTTGTAATCATTGTAAACAGTTCAGTTATCAATGAAACAATGTTATTTGATCCCAATATCTATTTGTTTAAGTTTGACATTTTGCACGTTTTGATTTTTGTTCAATTTCAAACTCTATATCGCTTTCTTGAGAGTTATACGCAAACCGATGCGTAAACGTAATCAGTTTAATGCGACAAATACTCTGGAACATCAATATATGCTTAACATACCTTAAATAACCTTTACATAACTTAGAAATAAGTTTTGAAGGCTTTGGTATGGAAAAATCAAGTTTATTCGCTTACAGGGACTAATTTCTACAAACTACGAAAGTATGCCGATTCGTACTGTAACAGATAATCCGGAACATGATCATAAGTTAAACATACCATAAATATCCTTTACATAGCTTAGAAATAGGCTTTGAGGGGTTCGGTGTGCTAAAATAAACTTTTTGGTCATTCAGGGACTAAAAGCGTCAAAAAGTGCATAAGTTTGCATTTTCGCGCATATCTTACGTTATGAATACATCCAGACATCCAAAAATTTATGTAATCATTAAAATATTTTATTTTAGTGATTGGCATGAGAAAATTCCATTCGTCGCGTAATTTGGATCGTTTTTCGCGTTCGTTCGTGTTTCGTCGTAAATAACAGAATAACGTGTTCGTGCGACCAAACGAACCGACATCCGACATATTTTTTTGCATGTTTCATGTCCCCTATGCTTAGGCTTCATTGTAGAGCCTTGAAAATGGCTTAAGAGGCCTTAAAATTATCAAAATAGGCCTTAAACACTTGCAGGGACCAAAACTGCAATTGTTGAAACTGTTTGCTGAACATCAGGCGGTCGCGGGCATCGTTGAAGCTGTCTCACTCGTACGCGGGGTGCGAACGACCCACATATCTGCTGAAAGTTGTTTACAGCTTGTTCCAGCTGTTTCCAGGGTTTGCAATTGGTTTTTAAGCTTCCTATGGGCTGGTTTGGGTGCCCATGGTTTTAGAAATCAGGGGGTGCACTTGTACAGCTCAGATCAAAGCACGTTTTACAAGGAACGATCTTAACGGTTACCCGAAAACTATATAAACCCCATCCATTTCACTTACAACTCACACTTGATCTAATTTCATTCTCTAAGTTGGAGTTTTTGCACTTCATTCCTGAGAATAATTAGATCAAACCTCCATTTCTTGGAACCGTTGTAAGTATTCTTTCGTTCTTGTACGCGTTTTAAGCGTGAAAGTCAAACAGTGTTTGACTTTCAGCTTTGACCACTTTATGGTCAACACGAAGTTCGTTTGAACTTCACAACGTGAGCGTAATCACGATGGTCATAGTCCTTTGTGACTATACCTACTGATTACCACGTTATTTAGGCGTAGTGACGAGTCATAGATTCGGTCAAAATGCGCGTTCTTGCATATTTTGCAACCAAACTATTCTTGAGTATCAAAACCCGTTGTTTTGACATCAAACTTGTTTTCTAACTTCGTTAAACATGTTTTAACATGTTTAGCTCGTCACTTTAGGTTTAGTGCTTATATAGGGTCGTAAGATAAGCGGTCTAAACAACCGCTTAGACTTTCGAACCCGACCCATTTGGTCGATCATTAGGATCCGACCAAACACATTTTGTGACCATAGTTGTATAGGGAATAACCTTCCGAGGTTATACATTATGGTCACTACGTTTAGTTAGTTGTATGATAGGTAGTTTATATGCCTTAGGAAAATTACCAAAATTCCCTTTTTGCGCATAAATTCATTTTAAGCATATGTAACCTAAATTTTCACATCTAAACTGATTAGGAAACATAATTAGACATGTTAAGGCATATATTACTTGTCATAGGACTAGTTAGGCGGTCCGAATGCGTTTTACGCGAACGACGCGTTAAAGTAGCATAAGCTACCTAAACGGGTCGTAATGGGTCGTAAGCACTTAGGATAAGTTCCGTTTTAGAATGTAGGCTTTGTTAAACCATATTACATGGGTTCCTATACTCATTTGGTTTATGAAACCTCATTTTATCCGATTCTCCGATTTAGGTCCGTTTATTAACATAGTTACCTATATTAGGTGACGTTTGATTCCGTGATATTTCTAGCATTGCTTGGTTGTTATCCAAAGACTATTGAGAAATCTCAGGTGAGTACATAGTCCCCTCTTTTACTGTTTTTCAAACATTTTGGGGTGAAACACATGTGCCTACTTGTAACTTTCGTGCTTTTCATGATTTCATAACTCATACTTGCTATGTTCATTAGTACACGTATAATACATGATTTTATCCATGTTTTTGCTATGTATGTTCATTTAGTGCATACTTAGTACATTGTTTTACATTACATGCTATGTATGTTCATTTGTTGCATTAGTACATTGTTTTACATCACATGCTATGTATGTTCATTTGTTGCATACTTAGTACAATGTTTTACATCACATGTTTACATTTGGTATGACATTTGGTTTGTTTAAATGGGACAAAAATACGTTCATTAACATTAGCTACGCCACTTGGTAGTAAGTAATGGTACCATAGGAATTGACAACTCCCGTTCCTGAAATCCTAGGTTTGTTTGGGTGGAAGGAATGACTGAATCCAATATACATAATTCAGATAAACCTTTAATTTGTTTAAGGGTTTGTCGCCACAGTCACAAGGCTTGAATGTATGCATTAGAACAATACTGCATAGATGTTTGTATTAGTAAAGCATGCAGTTATTTTACAAAACATAACTTTGATTTAAACTTGGATTTATTTCAATACTCTGTTTTGTGCATTTTTACATATGGTTTAAGTAGTCACTTTTTACTTGCCATACATGACATTTGTTTACACATTACATGATTTACATTTGACAATAGACATGGTTTACACATTACATGATTTACATTTGACAATAGACATGGTTTACACATTACAGGATTTACATTTGACAATAGACATGGTTTACACAATAACATTTGATAATTGGTTTAAACAAGACATTTTTGGTGGTTTGTTTAGGTAAGTGATTTAAGTAACGAGGCGTGTGTAATATGATAAAAGCATGGTGGATACTCCGTTGGTACTTCCTATATATAAGTGCTTTTATGATATTAGATATCGTTGCGTTATTTAAACCATTTCAGTTTAGTTATATTACATTTTACACAAATGACATATTTTCACTAAACATTGTTTTACAAACAACATATTTTATACAAACTCATTTTACTTAGTTATTCATTTAACCATACATTATTCTTTTATATATCATCTGATTTTATTATCGATTTTCAAATGACTTATAAAAGAAAACATTTTCTAAGGTTCATGACTAACTCTTATTAAGCATTTCTTTCAAACTACAAGTCATGAATCCAAAATCAATTAAACCTATGTATCTCACAGGCATTTTTATGCTGACGTACCTATTTTCACATGTGTTTTCAGGAGCTGTTGCATAGGAATGATCAAGATACACTTAGGCGGACATGTGCCTTAGTGACATAAAACGAAGCTAGAACTAGTTTAATTATGATATGTACTCTTGTTTCTTTGTTTAAGACAATGTATCCCCTCTTTGTTAATAAACAAAACAAAACTTTAAATACCATGGTTGTGAAACAATAATTCTGTTGCTACACTCCCTGACGTTTCCACCTCGGTTTGTTGTTTTACGCTGTCGGGGTGTGACAGAAGGCCTTGACGAAAGATATAGTTCGTCGGCCCAAAGGTGACGGAAAACATAATTCGTCATGGACTTTTTGGGCGACGAAGAACATGTCGACGAAGAATCTTATACAAGAGATTACCAAACCTAAACAATTCTTAATTTATTCACAAACAACTCTATATCATAATAGTTCAACAGTTCATCAAATATGCACAAGTTACAACACAAACAATTATGAAAAGATAGTGTGAAACAAGTAACGTGTCGAGGAAGGACCTTGAAAACTCGGGTTGTCACATCATCCCCAACTTGAAAGAAATTTCGTCCCGAAATTTGACATGTAATCCAAAACAGCAAGATGTTAACTCAGGATAACTGTGGATTTTCCGTGGGTACCACATCATCCCCAACTTGAAAGGGAATTTCGCCCCGAAATTCATCGGTTGCATCATGTTTAGATTTGTCAGTTGGGAATATGTGAGGGTACTTGAGCTTCATCTGATCTTCGCGTTCCCACGTGAACTTTGGTCCACATCTTGAGTTCCAACGAGCTCTCACAATAGGAATCCGACTATGTTTACGGACCTTGACTTCCCGGTCCATAAGTTCGATGGGTTCTTCAACAAACTGCAACTTGTCCTCAATCTTCACCTCTTGAAATGGTACTACAAGTGTTTCATCGGACAAACACTTTTTCAGTTGTGAAACATGGAACACGTCGTGAACGTTACCCAACTCAGCAGGTAACTCGAGCTTGTACGCCACTTTACCAATACGCTCCAAAACCATGAATGGCCAAACATAATGTGGATTAAGCTTGCCGTGCTTCCCAAAGTGCACCACACCCTTCCAAGGTGAGACTTTCAGCATAGCACGGTCGCCTACAGCGAATTCCAAGGGTTTCCTACGCTTGTCAGCGTAGCTTTTCTGACGGTCGCGCGCCGCCGCCATACGATTCCTGATCTGGACAATCTTTTCAGAAGTTTCAAGAACAAGTTCCGGATCTGTGACCTGGCTGTCACCTGTCACACCCTGGCTTTGCGGAAGCGTGGGTTTATTTGGTGTGACTTCTTAATAACATAGCAACAATCATCACAATGCTATATGATAAAAACATGAGATATTCATCCATTAATAAAGTTTAGAAAATCCCATTTTCAACAATCACAAAATAAGTTTACAAACCTTAATTTGATTAAATTGAGTTCATAAAGACTTAGCAAAAGGCTTTAAACAATACCAGGTTTAGGGATATGTAACCCGTCCAGGAAGAGGTTACACCTTCTAAACCCTAGGTGACTTCTTTATTCAAACGCAGCTTGAAAATACGTGCATACCATGCCAGATCCGTTAGTTTCCTGAAATACATGTAGTTTGAAAAGTCAACATAAAGTTGAGCGAGTTCATGTGTAAGTGAGTATGTACAAACATTTGAAAATGTTGTATGTATAAAAATCCCTGGTATGTAGCAATTAAGGAAAAAGAGATCACCATTGGGTTGCAAAGCCAATGATATGTGTGAAGTGCCGTAGGAAGACTCAAACCTAGCGGATTTATGCGTCGGGCTCAAAGTCACCACCTGGTTTATTCAGCGGACTCAGGGGTTGGGCTCGCTACACCAGGATAGATCTACCGCTACTGACCCTCGGTCCCACAATGAGGATTAATGGCCTCAAGTTGCGCCTACTCACTCACATGATCTAAGTAGTAACCCTCCTTAAGCTAACCATACCATGTATAAAAGTATCCATAAACACAGTAACATGTATTTCACCCCCGAAGTATAAAAACTGAAAACAGTTAAGAGAAAAGAGGGGACATGAACTCACAGAAGTGCGTCTCGAAATAGTCAATCCCAATCAACCTGCTGCGTGACGACCTACACGTACTAACTTCTATTAGACGGACGGCCATGCCTTGGCTTAAGGTTTAACGTTTTTGGGAAATAGTTAGACAACTATTTCGTATTTACACTTTTTAATCATTAAATAAATATATTTTTTCCCAAGGATGGGGGTATTAATACATGTGCGTTTTATAATTGTGAAAATATATTTTTAAGTCTCACTTGAAAATATATTTTTAAGTCTCACTTGAAAATATATTTTTAGTTCACTTGTCTAAAATATTCTGTTTCCAAAATATACATTTTTTTCGCAAAAATAATATATCTCTAGTTCACAAAATAATCACGTAAGCACACAAGCGATTTATTATGAAATATATATTCTCAATATATATTTAACAAGTTTTCATTTACGAAAATCCACCTCCGACACTTGGTTATTTTGTAATAAAAATCAAGGCTAAATTTATATCTTGAAAACAAGTTAAAAATATATTTATAAATACTTGTCACCAAAAATATTTCTAAGTGTTATTTTCTAGAAAAATTTCACCAGAGTTTACTCTGTAACTGGAGGTGGCCACGCTTACTAGCGTATCATTTTCTTTTCAAGATTCAATCAACAACTTTTCAATCAACAGTATACAATATTCAAACATCAAACTAGTCAAAAATAAGTATATGTTGCAAACACATGAACTTGTAAGTTGTGTAAAATTATGTAGTAACTTTCCCACATTTTTTGTAGATCTTTCCATCTTTAAAAATAAAACTAGTTTCTTGAAAATCTTATTTTTAAAGAAAATGAAATTTTACAACGTCATAGTCAAAAATTACAAAAATATTTCTTTGTTAAATCCTTTTGTCACACAAGTGTTTAAACACTTGTTTGTTCGCAAAAATGCTTTTAGTTCATGAAATATCCGGCTTTTAAACATGATTTGCATCTTACACTTGGTTCTTCGAAAATACCACTTGTAAATCTTTAGATCTACTAGTTTAGAACTCTATTTTACAAGAAAAATTATTTTTACACAAGTTCATGTCTATGTATGGAAAGGTTCGTCATCTTGTAATTTTTACACTTAACATATTGCTAGTTCTCGTTCCATGAACAAGATCTAGCGTGGTTAGATGACGATCCGTTCCACTTCTAGCAACCAACAACATAAAATAACCATAACAAAACAAGATTCATAAGTTTTACACCACTAGCTTTTCTTTAACCAACTTGTTTATCATACTTTCAAGTCTTTTAGTTTTGTCTTTGTGTGTTCTCGAGTTTTAACCGTTAAATCTCTTATTAACCACCTTAAACATGAACAAGAGAGTGTTTAGAAGCACTTACTACTAGCTCAAGGCTAGGGGAGAAACAAGGTGGAAAAAGTGGTGGATAAAAGAAAACAAGAGCGTCCTTGAGCTTTCGAGTGCACCAATCTTACTTGTTAGGTCTCTAGCACCCTTGGATGAGTGTAGAATGTTTGAAAGAAAATTTGAAAGTGGTGATGGTGGTGTGTGGACTCTCGGCCGAACACAAGCAAAAAGGGAAAGAAAAAGTGGAGTATGTTGTTTGCAATTGTGAATGAAAGAGGTGTGACCACGGTGCCTTCTTATAAACTAATTCTTACCATTATCCATTGAATAATGTGTCTCATTATCCACTAACATTTCCAAATAAAAAAGAAAAGAACTCGTTGGGGGGGGGGGGGGTGTCCCCATGCAACCGGTTTGAGAAAAGAAAGGGGCGTATGGGGTTGGGATGCAATGATGGTTACTAATTAGTTAAAATCTAGTAATGATTTTAAGTGTTTAGTTAGAATATTAAAGTGTGTTATAATATAAAGTGGGTTAGGGTGTTCGGAGACCCTAACTAGCTCAAAAAAGCAAAAACAATGTCATTGACAATATTTTTATGTTCCGGGTACAGTCCGGTTGTTCGGTTGGATATTGATCCGTTAAAGTGCTAAATAAGCATTTAAAGTGTCTTTATTATTATTTTTAGTGACACAATGAATTCCCGACACTTTGGAAAGTGTCTAGAGTTATTTTACCAAGTTTTTGCACTATACTAGCATATTTAAATGCTGAATTTTGTAATAAGGTGCAGAATTTTGTAATTAATACATGTCTTAGGCACATCCGGTCACTATAAATATCACCTAGTGACGCAGTTTTATACTCCTCACCTCCCTACACTCCCTACTAGTGTAGTAATCTATTCCCAGCTCATACTGGCCTCTGAGACAATGTCCGTTTAGGTGCTGGTAAATGTCAGCATGCTTACGGGGTTATCCGTATAGGGTGCTCATTGTGCTTTTGTGCATCAAGGTTGTCACTAATGTTTGTGAGAAATAAATGGAGTGACAGTAATAAAGTATGATGCATGAATATGTATGTACCAGAAATCAAGAAGCAGTTTAACCGCAATTGTAAGCAAGCACAGTAATTAAGCGTGAATTAAATATTAATTAATTGTACGGATACCTGGTTTTGTGAGGGTTGTCACATTCTCCCCCTGTTAAAGAAATTTCGTCCTCGAAATTTGTACTACCTTACTCCTTATGGTTAAGTCACACACGTATGTATATGAATAATATCGAAGTAGATAATCATCAAAATCGAAACAAACATTACTCACATTAGGTGAGTCCAAGAATATATAACAACCCGAATCCTAGGGTTGAAAGGTGTGTGCTTCTAGCATTGGATGTCAAAGGTACAAGACGCATTTGACGTACAATCTAGTGTAATCCAGCTAGCTAGCAGGGGTTCCACAAAAGTGGAGTTTTGACTAATAAGATTTTTAAACGATCGGTTGCAATATGCAAACGAGTTTTCACAAATCATAGCACCCGCTATATGAACTCAAAAGCAACAACTCAACGTAATAGTAAAATGATCTGTCAACTCCTGAATAAATGTCTGGTAAGGTTTAGTGTGCTGACATTTTTGAATGGTGAAGATACACCGAATGGAATACAAGCGAATCTGGTGTATTATTGTCTTGATTCGTAGTTGCATCAAAGATGTTTAAATGATAAATCAAACAAACGTATGTGTGGTCTCGTGTGAAACGGTTAACCATGATTAGCACAAGCTATAAGTTTACGATGACACCACAAGGTGTCGTAATGGCATTATCCAATAATAGTGGTGACTGAACAAGTTCACCGCGTTTGAATTCAAATGAAAGTGTACTGAGACAATCTGAAGATTTGATTTATACCATGTTATAGAGTTTCCGATTAAATACGAAACATCAAAGGACCACTGTTTCTAATCGAAGATGAAAAGTAATAAGTATCGCAAGGCATTTGATTGACAACGAAAGAATCGTTAGGAGGTACATTGTGCTTATGAAATGAATATATGTACCATTGCCTTAACACACAATTGTGTTGAGACCGCTTTGATCGTGAAGATCCAAAATGGATTCTTAACAACTAAATAGGGAATTAAATCCGAATACGAAGTGAGTAACCAAATTAGCGCAAGCTTCAATTTTGTGAAAATATCACCGCAAGGTATCGAAACAAATCAAACGTTTTAGTGGAGTCGTAGACCATCCAAATCTACTACGACTCGAAATGAAAGAATCTCTGCAAAAATAGTTGAATATGATGCTCCCAATACATCATATAGCGTTTCAAGTTGTGAACCGGATAAGTTCAAGCAATTGAACTTGGTTTCAACGTAACCCGACAATAAACGTATGTATCAACAACGAATTCTCGACATGGTAGCAAAATAAACCATGAATGTAACTTGAAAGAAAGTGGTTTCAAGAAAGTGTGTTGGCTTGTAACAAAAGAGCCAACAATAACAATAATGTAGGTTACTCGAATCAGGAATCAGTAATTAGGTTTAGCAAATAATATGTAAATTCCAATGAAGTGTTTGTTCAAAACAAAATCACATGCGTAGCAAATGATGCATGTATGTCAGGTAAGTTTCCAAGAAAAGGATCAACGAGTATCTGCTAAAGTGAAGAGATGACCAGATATCGAAGCAAATGTGTGTTCGCTCTCAGCGAGAAAATTATTGTGATGCAACTACCATTAAGGGAAGTAGAGATGCAAACATCTACTCGCCAGAAGTAAAAGAAATCCAAGTACTCTCTGTTTGGTCAACGGAACTGGCATATGTGCCAAGTTAACAATGGTTGATTGAGTTGACAGATATGGTTCCTAAATAAAAAACCCTTACGAGTTTGGACCTGGGTTCCCAAAGGTCCAAAATATATGTTTTCTAAATCTTCAAGGTTCGTATTCTGTGTAAAACGATTGTGTGCATTGTGTAGGAAACGCCATTCCTGTGCACGTTTAAAACAAGTCATTGTCCCACAATTCCACCCTGGTATACTTTCTTCCTGAATTTCACCGTTAACGGCACTCGATCGTCGACCCGTCGTGTAATAGTAGTTGGGTCCTCACATTTAGTTATGTAAGAAGTTTGTTAATCCTCAGTAAGAGTCACCGTCTCTCATGGGTTAGCTCGTTCGACTCCCGGTCATTTGAAAGTCATTCGTCCTTTCTTTTGGCGAGCAGAACTGAGGTTATCCAAAACAAAAGTTCTGGTCTGTTATCTTCCTTCTTTATCAACCACTGAGGTTGCACTGTCAATCCTTGCATCTCTGGAAGTGTAAGTCGCTACGATGCATCGGCTACAGGCGTGGTGCCTGGGATTAAATCGATGCGAGACTCGACTAGTTGTTGAGGAAGTGATTCCAGAAAGTCTTCGAGGAAGACTTCAGGATAATCTTTGATCACGGGGGTATCTTCGAGTTTTAGTTCTTCGGCTCCCTTGTCCCCGACATGAGCCAAGAAACAACATATCCTTTCTGCATCAACTTTCGTGCCTCCAAGCAATTAGTGATCTGTAGAGGCGTATCCTACCTCATGAGTCACGGTTGTGCCTCCATTCGTCATCGAGGTGCAGATAACAGCTTCCGCTCGATCGCTTGCCAACTAATACATCCAATTACCACGTTGAAGCTTCCCCACTCAACTGGCAATAGATCTAGCGTAAACTTACGCTCTCCGGGTTCTATCTTGCCGATTCCAGATACTGCGTTGGCTTCCACTAGCTTCCCCTAAGCTAGTTCTAATGGGTACTGGAATATCTACTTACTCGCTAATTAAACCAATTACACTCTCGAACTCTAGAGGTGCGAATCGTAAAATCTGCAACAGTATTTGGCAATGCAGATGCATAATATTGGGTAATATGGGACGTACCGATATCCTTGCCAGAACTCCTGGCGTGCTTTCCTAGCTCCGGCGTGGAGCTTTCAACCTTGTGCCTGGTCGTTCTTAGGGAAATATTTTCTGAAATGCTTTTTGCTTCCACAGTTAAAACAACCTTGAGCACGTTTTTGTTTATCACTCATTCTGCTTTGACAATTGTCATTGTCGTTGTCCCCTTCGTGATTCTCACTACCGTCTTGGCCCCCATTACTACTTTCAGTACCTTGCCAACAAGTTTCTTTAGGATGCCCCCTCTTTCCACAGTTAGCACATTTTCCATATCTACATCGCCCGACATGATAACGTAAACAATTGTCGCACTTAGGTAGGATACCCATGTAGTCTTTTCCCTATTTGGCCTTCTTCTTGCTACTCCCCTGAGTAACCATCTTGAAATTTGCGAGCTTTCTCTTGTTATCCCCAGATGTCTCTATTGCAGTCTCCTTTTTCTCCTCCGCAGTGGAAAATTCTCCTCGTCTAACTGCTTCTTCCGTGAGTGCCATGCTTATGTTGATAGCCTCGGTTATCGTTGAAGGTTTTGATGTTGTTACCAGGCTCAGAATCTGCGGTGCCAATCCCCTTATGAACTATTCAATTCTCTTAAACTCTGGTGCCCCCAGGAGTATGGCAACTTGTGATAATTCGTTAAATCTCTGCACATACTCCGCTATCTTTGGTCCTTCCATTTTCAAGTTCCACAGTTCTATTTCCAACTTTTGGACTTCTGCCTTCGAGCAATATCTCATACGCATCAGATCCTTCAGTTCGTCCCACGTCATAGCATACGCAGCGGTCTCGCCCATTATCCGAACTTGATGGTTCCACCATGACAGAGCCTCATCCACCAATAGTCCAGTTATATACTTGACTTGATGTTCGGGGTCACATTTGCTCAATCGTAAAACAGAATCTGTCTTTTCAACCCAGCGCATGAAGGCTAAGGCACCCCCAGTGCCATCGAACTCTCGAGGTTTGTGGTCCAAGAACTGCTTGTAGGTGCAGCCGTTGGGGTGGTTATTTCCCGAGGTACCTCCGCTGCAATCGGAGTGACGAGCCTCGTACCATGCGATGGCCTGTGAGAGGCGCTCTTGCATTTCTGCCTCTGTTGTCGGTAGAGGGTTGTTGTTATCGGTGTTCCCTTGAGTCGACATCTTCCTAGATGAAGGTCGGTTAGGTCAGGTCTTGTTAAGGACACGAGCACACAAGTCCCTTTTTAACGTATAAGACCTCAGAGGTGTATTACATATATGTATATACACAGCTGTTATATCAATCAATCACATATCATCACAATTGTAGCACCACTTGTAAATAGGAATGTAACAAGTAAGCATGTAGCATTATAGTTATAGCACAAATATGTAGATCATCGGCGTGCTTAGTGGGGACATGGTGACTAAGTTTTCCTTAGTTATTAGACATAAATATTGTCGCATGTTCAAAGATGCTTGGGCTTTCGTTATCCTCCGGCCACAATCACTGTGTCTAACAAAATGTATCACATCAAAAGGGACACAGGGTCACCCTACCCTTCTCCAAAAAGTATATTAGTGCATCAAAATTTCGTAATCAGAAGTGGTCCTCAAAAGTCTCCGCAATCCCGGCTTATCATTAGTGTCTTTACCCAAGCGTAATGCAATCCGTATAATTCAGAAACCAACTATACTGGTGACTCAGGTGGAGGAGGAAAGAAAAGTGAACTGTCGACGTGCTCGAATTTCTCCATGAGCTTGTATATTCGTTGAAGTAGTTAACTGATATGCCGCTCGGTAGTAAAGGAACGAGTATAAAAAGAAAACCTAGAAAAGGCATTATAGCAGCAGAAGCACTCATCCCGTGTATAGCCTCCATAATGTGAGGGATGGCAAGGGTCTAAAATCAGCCTAGTGAAGCATAGGAACCATCGAAATGGCTTGTCCAGCATTGTAGAGGTGAAAGTAGCAAACGGTGCGGCCTGTAGAAAATGTTGCCGTAGCAGAAGAATCGTCATGCAGGTGCTGACATGGAGTGCCTTCCCGGGGTGCGGGTATGTCTTGAAAGAAAACGGTAGGCATGTTGGCGCAATGGGCATCGGTCTTCACAGGTGCAACATCGAGCTGACCCAAAAAGTGCAGAAACTAGCTCAAGAGCAGGCTCTGGGTTGTGTAATGGTGTGGTACCTCGAGCAGACGATAGAGCAGTAGCCATGTCATCGTCGTCTTTGTCAGTAGTAGAGGGCTGTAATCCAGTCATTTGTAAGGTTGCAGATACCACAGACTCAAAGGAATCTGAATGCATGCTAGAATCAGAGGGTAGCTTGCTAACAGGGGTCTTAAGAAGTGAAAATAATAACAGTGTTCCCGTCTAATTTTCCATCACCATGGGTGTCAGCAGGAGGACCATCAATAAACATGTCATCGTAAATTGCTTGTCGAGTAGCCATCCTTCAGTAGAAATGTCCACAGGAGGCGCATCAACGAGGATCAGAGCCATGGTGTGCCCACCATCGGGATGACCAGTGATAGAGTGGTCATAGACAAGAAGTGACAGAAAGGTTCTTGTCGGAGAAACCATCAGTAAAGATAAAGTATCACCAAAATCTGGTAGCGCGGATTGTTGGAAGTCGTCCTCGTCCTCAGTCGGCATATCAGGATCACTCTCAGTGTCCGACGTAAATGTCCATGGTGCAGATGTAGTCTCATTATCTGTGGCGGTGGCCGTAGGGTTATCAATGTTTGATAACTCGTTCTCTAAACAGAGTGATGTGTGTGCTGGTTCATAATAATCATAGCAGGAATGTCAAGCAAGGCTCAATAGGATCTACAGTCTCCTCTGGAGGCTGATCCATGTGAATGAGCTCAATATCGTGGTCAGGGTCGAAAACAGGGAGAAAGATCGGCTCTGAAGCGTCATCAACCTCGTGATCGAACTCATGTGATGGACCGGGTGTGGCTGACATCGCCATGTCAGGGTCATAAAAGTGAGGTTGCACACCACGGTCGTGCGAAGATGCAGAGGCCACAGACTCCAATGAGTCCGGGATAGGTGAACCAGCTGGAGACTCCTCCATAGGAGCCTCAACAATGGGAAGAATAACGTCAGCAGCAATAGGGGCCCCGCCCTCATGGTCAGCCTCAGGTGGGTCCTCCTCAAATAGATCGACATCGTCGTCAGAAACATCATCAAGTGGTATATCAACAACCGGATAAGCAGCAAGGGGCACAGGAGCAGGGATCGCCGCGAGTGGTAAATCCCCAGTGAGATGGCCATCAGCAGGCTCGGCTACGACGTCAGGCAGCGCAAAGGGCTGGAAGTCGTCATCGTCTGTGCTGGTAGTATCGAAGTGTAAACCTCGTGCTCCGATGAAACTCTGTCATCTGATACTATCACCATGGGGTCCAGAGTAACTGAAACTCCAGTGTCTGATGAGGAAGGCATGATGTTTGTAACACAACACACATATGCACAAATAATCAATCATATAATCAGATAAACATGTTAGTCACCAATAAGCAATCAAGTAATTCTCCTAGTCCCACTAGACTAACCTCCCAGCCTCCCAGACTGAACTTCCTAGTCCCACTAGACCAATCTCTCAGCCTCTCAGACTGAACTTCCTAGTCCCACTAGACCAATCTCTCAGCCTCTCAAACTGAACTTCCTAATCCCACTAGATCAATCTCTCAGCCTCTCAGACTAAACTTCCTAGTCCGACTAGATCAATCTCCCAGCCTCTCAGACTGAACTTCCTAGTCCCACTAGACCAATCTCTCAGCCTCTCAGACTGAACTTCCTAGTCCCACTAGACCAATCTCTCAGATTGAATTCTCAGTCTCTCAGACTAAAATCTCCCAGTCTCTCAGACTAATCTCCTGGTCTCCCCGACCTAATTCCTGGTCTCCCCGACCTAATTTTCCTGGTCTCCCCGACCTAATTTTTCCTGGTCTCCCGACCTAATTTTTCCTGGTCTCCCGACCTAATTTTTCCTGGTCTCCCAACCTAATTTTCCTCAGTCTCCCCGACTGGACTCCCTCAGTCTCCCCGACTGAGCTATAAATTTAAATTTTGGGAATGTGTATTTGTGCCTTTTTGTTTGTAAAAAGGTTTGTTCCCTGGATCTGGATGTATAGTGTATGCAATGTAAAAGTGTTTGAAAACGTTTTCATGAGAGCCCTGATGATGATAGTATAGACTCGAGAAAGAATCCTAGTTCGCTATGATCGAGGCTCTGATACCAAGCTGTCACACCCTGGCTTTGCGGAAGCGTGGGTTTATTTGGTGTGACTTCTTAATACCATAGCAACAATCATAACAATGCTATATGATAAAAACATGAGATATTCATCCATTAATAAAGTTTAGAAAATCCCATTTTTAACAATCACAAAATAAGTTTACAAACCTTAATTTGATTAAATTGAGTTCATAAAGACTTAGCAAAAGGCTTTAAACAATACTAGGTTCAGGGATATGTAACCCGTCCAGGAAGAGGTTACTCCTTCTAAAACCTAGGTGACTTCTTTATTCAAACGCAGCTTGAAAATACGTGCATACCGTGCCAGATCCGTTAGTTTCCTGAAATACATGTAGTTTGAAAAGTCAACATAAAGTTGAGCGAGTTCATGTGTAAGTGAGTATGTACAAACATTTGAAAATGTTGTAAGTATGTATAAAAATCCCTGGTATGTAGCAATTAAGGAAAAAGAGATCACCATTGGGTTACAAAGCCAATGATATGTGTGAAGTGTCGTAGGAAGACTCAAACCTAGCGGATTTATGCGTCAGGCTCAAAGTCACCACCTGGTTCATTCAGCGGACTCAGGGGTTGGGCTCACTACACCCAGATAGATCTACCGCTACTGACCCTCGGTCCCACAATGAGGATTAATGGCCTCAAGTTGCGCCTACTCACTCACATGATCTAAGTAGTAACCCACCTTAAGCTAACCATACCATGTATAAAAGTATCTGTAAACACAGTAACATGTATTTCACCCCCGAAGTATAAAAACTGAAAACAATTAACAGAAAAGGGGGGGACATGAACTCACAGAAGTGCGTCTCGAAATAGTCAATCCCAATCAACCTGCTGCGTGACGACCTACACGTACTAACTTCTATTAGACGGACGGTCGTGCCTTGGCTTATGGTTTAACGTTTTTGGGAAATAGTTAGACAACTATTTCGTATTTACACTTCTTAATCATTAAGTAAATATATTTTTTTCCAAGGATGGGGGTATTAATACATGCGCGTTTTATAATTGCGAAAATATATTTTTAAGTCTCACTTGAAAATATATTTTTAGTTCACTTGTCTAAAATATTATGTTTCCAAAATATACATATTTTTCCCAAAAATATTATATTTTACTTCTTACAATTTTCCAAGTAATATTGTTTTTACCCCAAAAATAATATATCTCTAGTTCACAAAATAATCACGTAAGCACACAAGCGTTTTATTATGAAATATATATTCTCAATATATATTTAACAAGTTTTCATTTACGAAATCCACCTCCGACACTTGGTTATTTTGTAAAAAAAATCATGGCGAAATTTATATCTTGAAAACAAGTTAAAAATATATTTATAAATACTTGTCACCAAAAATATTTCTAAGTGTTATTTTCTGGAAAATTTTCGCCAGAGTTTCCTCTGTAACTGGAGGTGGCCACGCTTACTAGCGTATCATTTTCTTTTCAGGATTCAATCAACAACTTTTCAATCACCAATATACAATATTCAAACATCAAACTAGTCAAAAATAAGTATAAGTCGCAAACACATGAACTTGTAAGTTGTGTAAAATTATGTAGTAACTTTCCCACATTTTTTGTAGATCTTTCCATCTTTAAAAATAAAACTAGTTTCTTGAAAATCTTATTTTTAAAGAAAATGAAATTTTACGTCATAGTCAAAAATTACAAAAATATTTCTTTGTTAAATCCTTTTGTCACACAACTGTTTACACACTTGTTTGTTCACAAAAATGCTTTTAGTTCATGAAAGATCCGGCTTTTAAACATGATTTGCATCTTACACTTGGTTCTTCGAAAATACCACCTGTAAATCTTTAGATCTACTAGTTTAGAACTCTATTTTACAAGAAAAATTATTTTTACACAAGTTCATGTCTATGTATGGAAAGGTTCGTCATCTTGTAATTTTTACACTTAACATATTGCTAGTTCTCGTTCCATGAACATGATCTAGCGTGGTTAGATGATGATCCGTTCCACTTCTAGCAACCAACAACATAAAATAACCATAACAAAACAAGATTCACAAGTTTTACACCACTAGCTTTTCTTTAACCAACTTGTTTATCATACTTTCAAGTCTTTTAGTTTTGTCTTTGTGTGTTCTCGAGTTTTTACCGTTAAATCTCTTATTAACCACCTTAAACATGAACAAGAGAGTGTTTAGAAGCACTTACTACTAGCTCAAGGCTAGGGGAGAAACAAGGCAGAAAAAGTGGTGGATAAAAGAAAACAAGAGCGGTCCTTGAGCTTCCGAGTGCACCAATCTTACTTGTTAGGTCTCTAGCACCCTTGGATGAGTGTAGAATGTTTGAAAGAAAATTTGAAAGTGGTGATGGTGGTGTGTGGACTCTCGGCCGAACACAAGCAAAAAAGGAAAGAAAAAGTGGAGTTTGTTGTCTGCAATTGTGAATGAAAGAGGTGTGACCATGGTGCCTTCTTATAAACTAATTCTTACCATTATCCATTGAATAATGTGTCTCATTATCCACTAACATTTCCAAATTAAAAAGAAAAGAACTCTTTGGGGGGGGGGGGTGTCCCCATGCAACCGGTTTGAGAAAAGAAAGGGGGGTATGGGGTTGGGATGCAATGATGGTTACTAATTAGTTAAGATCTAGTTATGATTTTAAGTGTTTAGTTAGAATATTAAAGTGTGTTATAATATAAAGTGGGTTAGGGTGTTCGGAGACCCTAACTAGCTCAGAAAAGCAAAAACAATGTCATTGACAATATTTTTATGTTCCGGGTACAGTCCGGTTGTTCGGTTGGATATTGATCCGTTAAAGTGCTAAATAAGCATTTAAAGTGTCTTTAATATTATTTTTAGTGACACAATGAATTCCTGACACTTTGGAAAGTGTCTAGAGTTATTTTACCAAGTTTTTGCACTATACTAGCATATTTAAATGCTGAATTTTGTAATAAGGTGCAGAATTTTGTAATTAATACATGTCTTAGGCACATCCGGTCACTATAAATATCACCTAGTGACGCAGTTTTATACTCCTCACCTCCCTACACTCCCTACTAGTGTAGTAATCTATTCCCGGCTCATACTGGCCTTAGAGACAATGTCCGTTTAGGTGCTGGTAAATGTCAGCATGCTTACGGGGTTATCCGTATAGTGTGCTCACTGTGCTTTTGTGCATCAAGGTTGTCACTAATGTTTGTGAGAAATAAATGGAGTGACAGTAATAAAGTATGATGCATGAATATGTATGTACCAGAAATCAAGAAGCAGTTTAACCGCAATTGTATGCAAGCACAGTAATTAAGCGTTAATTAAATATTAATTAATTGTACGGATAGCTGGTTTTGTGAGGGTTGTCACATCACCCACCTCAGCCCAACAAAGAGGAGAACGACATTTCCGGCCGTACAATGCCTCAAACGGAGCTGCCTGGATGCTAGTGTGGTAACTGTTGTTTTAAGAGAACTCTATCAACGGCAAGTGTTTCTCCCAACCCTTTCCAAAATCAATCATGCACGCTCGCAGCATGTCTTCAAGTGTTTGGATGGTTCGTTCACTTTGACCATCCGTCTGTGGGTGATAAGCAGTGCTCATGTCGAGACGCGAGCCGAATGATTTGTGCATCGACTGCCACAAATCTGAAATAAAACACAGGTCACGATCAGAGATAATAGAGGTTGGCACCCCGTGCCTAGAAACCACCTCCTTCAGATAAACAGCAGCAAGTTGAGAGAACTTATCAGTTTCCTTGATCGCAAGAAAGTGCGCAGATTTCGTGAGACGATCGACGATCAACCAAATGGTATCGTTCCCGTTTTAAGTTCTTGGTAAACCAGTGACGAAATCCATAGCAATCTGCTCCCATTTCCACATGGGTATTTCTGGTTGTTGAAGCAAACCTGAGGGTTTCTGATACTCTACCTTGACTTTTGCACAAGTTAAACACTTACTCACATACATCGCGATGTTAGCTTTCACCTTCGGCCACCAATACAAGACTTTGAGATACTGATACATATTATCCGAACCCGGGTGAACAGAGTATCGAGACTTGTGTGCTTCATCCATCACAAGATCTCTAAGGTTACCAAACAAAGGAATCCAAATTCGTTCCATGAAGTAAAGAATACCATCAGATCTCTCTACAAGTTGTTTTTCCATGCCCCGCAAATACTCAGCTTTAATGTTCTCCTCCTTCAGTGCTTCAGCTTGAGCCGAACGGATTCGGTCAGGTAAGTTAGAATGAATGATGAGCTGTAAAGCGCGGACACGTTTGGGTTTCATTTCCTTTCGGCTAAGGGCGTCAGCTACAACGTTTGCTTTGCCTGGATGATATTTGATAGCACAATCGTAGTCGTTCAAGAGTTCCACCGAGCTACGCTGTCGCATATTCAATTCCTTTGGGTCGAAAATATGCTGGAGGCTCTTGTGATCGGTGTAGATAGTGAATTTGGTACCGTACAGATAGTGCCTCCAGATTTTCAGCGCGAAAAATACGGCCCCCAACTCCAAGTCGTGAGTCGTGTAATTCTTCTCATGAACCTTCAATTGTCGAGAAGCATAAGCTATCACCTCCTCGCGTTGCATAAGCACGCAACCGAGACCCTGAATGGAAGCACCACAATATACTACAAAATCCACGGTACCTTCAGGTAGAGACAAGATTGGTGCACTGCAGAGTTTCTGTTTCAAAAGTTGGAAAGAATCCTCCTGCTTGTTTCCCCAAGAATATACAACGCCTTTCTGTGTCAACGAGGTAAGAGGTTGAGCGAACTTCGAGAAATCCTTGATAAATCTTCGATAATACCCAGCGAGACTAAGAAACTGTCGCACCTCCGAAGGATTCTTCAATGCCGCCCAATTTCTGATAGCATCGATTTTTGCAAGTGTGACTTCTGTGCTTGTAATCATTGTAAACCGTTCAGTTATTAATGAAATAAAGTTATTTGATCCCAATGTTTGTTTGTTTATGTTTTACATTTTTCATGTTTTGACTTTTATTTAATTTCAAACTCTATATCGCTTTCTGGAGAGTTATACGCAAACTGGTGCGTAAACGTAGTCAGTTTAACTCAAAAAATACTCTGGAACATCAATTTATGCTTAACATACCATAAATAACCTTCACAAAACTTAGAAATAAGTTTTGAAGGCTTTGGTATGGCAAAATCAAGTTAATTCGCTTACAGGGACTAAATTTGACAAACTGTGAAAGTATGCCAATTTGAACTGTAATGAACATTCCGGAACATAATCATAAGTTAAACACACCCTAAATACCCTTTACATAGCTTAGAATTAGGCTTTGAGGTGTTCGGTGTGCTAAAATAAACTTTATGCTCATTCAGGGACTAAAAGCGTCAAAAAGTGCATAAGTTTGCATTTTCGCGCATACCTTACGTTCTGAATACATCCGGACATCCAAAAATTTATGTAATCATTAAAATATTATGTTTTAGTGATTGGCATGTCAAAAATCCATTCGTCGCGCAATTCGGACCGTTTTTGCGTCCGTTACGACTTCCGTCGTAATTAACCGAACAACGCAATCGTACGGCCAAACGAACCGACATCCGACATATTTTTGACCATGTTTCATGTTCGCTATGCTTTAACTTCCTTGCATACTTAGTACATCGTTTTACATGACATTTTATGCTATGTATGTTCATTTAGCGCATACTTTGTACATTGTTTTCATTACATTTCACGCTATGTATGTCTATTTAGTGCATACCTAGTGCATTGTTTTACATTACCTTTTCATGTTATGTATGTTCATCATACTTAGTACATTTTCATTTCATCACATGCTTACATTTTGATATGACATTTGGTTTGTTAAATGGGACCATATACATTCATTAACATTAGCTACGCCACTCGTTAGTAGGTAATGGTACCATAGGAATTGACAACTCCCGTTCCTGACATCCTAGGTATGTTTGGATGGAAGGAATGACCGAATTCGATAAAACATAACACAGATAGACCTTTAATTTGTTTAAGGGCTTATCACCACAGTCACAATGCTTGGATGTATGCATTTTTACAATACCGCATAAATGTTTGTATTCAGTGTAGCATGCATTTCCACAAGACATAACGTTGATTTAAACCACGTTTTACTTCAATACATTGTTTTGTGCATTTTTATCCGCGGCTCAGTAGATATATATATATATATATATATATATATATATATATATATATATATATATATATATATATATATATATATATATATATATTTCACTTGCCATACATGACATTTTGTTTACACATTACATATTTGACATTTGATATAGACATTTTGATATTGATATACATATTTCATTGACTACATTTTGACATAAACATTTTGACATGATTTACACAAAGACATTTGACAAATGGTTTAGACATGGGAAATTTACGTTGGTGGTTTGTTTGGGTAAAATGATTTGAATAACGAGGCGTGTGTAATATGATACAAGCATGGTGGATATGCCGCTGGTACTTCCTATATATAAGTGCGTGTATGGTATTACATGTCGTAGCGTTATTTGAATCATTTCAATTTAGACATATAACATTTTATACAAATAACATATTTTTCAAGACATTGTTTTACAAACAACTTATTTTATACAAAATTTATTTTACTTGGTTATTCATTTAACCTCACATTACTCTTTTACATATCATCTACTTTATCATCGCTTTTTAAAAGATTTATAAAACAAAACAATTAACAAGGTTCATGACTGACTTTTGTTAAACAACTTTTTCTTAAACACAAGTCATGAATCCTATTTTCACCAAACCTATGTATCTCACAGGCATTTTTATGCTGACGTACCTACTTTCACATGTGTTTTCAGGGGCTATTGCTTAGGATGATCATGACACTAGGGCGGACCTGTGCCTTAGAGACTTAAAATAAAGATAGACTTAGTTTAATTATGTTGTGTACTCTTTGGTTCTTGTTTTGAAACAATGTATTCCACCTTTGATTGTTGAATAAAATATAGTTTTAATTACCATGGTTGTGGAACAATAATTCTGTTACAACACTCCCCGACGTTTCCGCCACGATTTGATGTTTTACGTGGTCGGGTGTGACAAAAGAGTTGGTATCAGAGCCAATGGTTATAGGGAATTAGGTTATTAGTAATGCTTTGACCTAGACTATAACCTTTCTAGGACCCCAACGCAAGATGTCTTGTGTTTAGATCTTAAAACATGCACTTCACCTATCCTTAGGTGATCATCAAAACGAGAACCCAATTTCCTAAAACGATTTTTGAAAATTCAATCTTCTGCTTTTAAATAATTTATTATATGGTTTTGAACCCTTTTGATTTTGAAAATTGATTTTGAAAATTTATCATTTGTTTTTGAATAATTCTTTTGGCCTTGTGCCTTCCAAATTTTCAAAATCTCGTCAAAGTTTTGGGTTCTAAATAGTGTGAACACGTGCAAACTGGAAGAGTGAATGCCTGTACCCTGGGTTTTCTGTCTAAGGCTAGAGTGTTCGTACAAATCCACATAATCGGACCAGTCATTCTTACCTGGGAACTTTTGGGGTGAGTGTTCACTTATAGGAGAGCATGTCTTCGCGAAGCATTATTTTTGACACATTTACTTTGATTAGTCACTGTGTGTCGTTTGTTTGCTTTGTGATACGGACAAATGACCACCATCTTTGCTTTCGTTGATTTTGTTTCATCTCATTCTTTTCACCTAATCGTCTCACTCGTTCCTTTCATGTTTCCTCTTTTAGAATGCCTCCTCGACGCGAAAATCCGCTACCAAATGCCAAACTGGCAGAAATCATCGCGCAGCAAATGGCCGCTGCATTCCCAAATCTCATTGCTCAATATAACCAAGCCAACAACAACAATAATGCTCCATGCAATTTCAAGAGTTTTAACTCGGCTAAACCACTCAAGTTCAGTGGTTCTGAAGGGGCAACTGGGCTCCTTCAATGGTTCGAGAGCATTGAGAATACTTTCCGTCATGTTCAGTGTCCTGATAATCGCAAAGTCGAGTTTGCATCAAGCGTGTTTCAGAAGAGGGCTCTCACATGGTGGAACGGGGTTATGAGAGATCGTGGTGCTGAGGTTGCTTTGGCACAAACATGGGCTGAACTAAGGACTCTTATGATGAGGGAGTTTTGTCCTCTTCATGAACTGCGAGCTTTGGAAAGGGAGTTTGACGATTTGAAACAGGATAGTGGCGAGCACCGGGCATATACTGATAGGTATGAGGAGCTGAGTTTGTTATGCCCAACAATGGTTACCCCACTCGAGATGGCTATCGAGAGGTATATCGATGGCCTACCTGACTCCATACAAGACACCGTTACTGGTAGTAACCCTACCACAGTCCGTCAGTAAATCGAGCTATCTGCGACATTGACTGAGTCACAGATTCGAAGGGGTAAGCTGCATAGAAAGGGTGACAAGGGTAAGAAGCAGGCGTCTGATCAGAATGAGAGCAAGAAAGGTAAAAACAAGAAAGGTAAGGATTCTGGTTCCTCGAAGGGTTCTAGGAAGCGTAAGGCTTCCCAAAATTTCGCCGTTACTGCACAAGCTGCACCAAATCAGCCAGCGCAGCCTCCAGCAAAGAAGCGGTGTGAAGGGAATGCACCTTTATGCAATAGGTGCAATAGCCACCATCAACAGCAACTTCCGTGCCGTTTCTGTACCAACTGTGGGAAGTCTGGACACCTTGCAGAAGTTTGTCGTTCTGTTCAGGTCGCTCGAAATCCAGCTCAACAGGTAGCTCAACAACCTGTTCAACAGCAAGCTGCACGACCTCACTATCCTCCTGGCTCGTGCTATAATTGTGGAGACCTGGCCCATTATCGAAACCAGTGTCCAAGGCTGGTTAATGCGAATCCGAATCAGGCTCCAGCTTGAGGTCGAGTCTTCAACATGAATGCACAGGAGGCGCAAGCAGACAATGAGGTGGTTAACGGTACATTCTTTGTTAATAATCAACCCGCATCTGTTCCTTTTTATTCAGGGGCCGATAAAAGTTTTGTGTCTTTATCTTTTGAACCATTGCTTCGCGTGTCTAGAACGAGACTAGGTAAGCCTTTGATAGTAGAAGTTGCCAGTGGTGAACCCATTATACTTAATTTTGTCCTCCGCAACTGCCAGTTGAACCTTAACGACCATCTTTTTCCCATCGACCTCACGCCAATGCAACTGGGAAGCTTCGACATTATAGTGGGTATGGATTGGTTAGCCAAGCATCGCGCAGAGGTAGTTTGTTTTGAGAAGATCGTTCGTGTGCCGCTTTCGTCAGGTGAGATCCTACAGGTTCGTGGTGAGAAACCTGCTAGTAGTCTCTAGCTTATGTCTTACTTTCAAGCTCAGAAGTATCTGCGAAAGAATTATGTGGCCTTCTTGGCACATGTCGCAGTAGAAGAGAAGGGCAAAGGTAAATCTATTCAAGATATTCCTATTGTTCGGGATTATCTGGAGCTTTTTCCTGAGGAGTTAGCTGGATTACCCCCAGCACGCCAAGTCGAGTTCCGTATTGATCTTGTACCTGGTGCAAATCCTATTGCCAGATCTCCATATCGTCTTGCACCGTCTGAGATGCAGGAGTTGTCTAAGCAGCTTCAGGAGCTTTCAGATAAGGGTTTTATTCGTCCTAGCTTTTCACCTTGGGGTGCTCCCATTCTGTTTGTCAAGAAAAAGGATGGATCCTTCAGAATGTGCATCGATTATCGTGAGCTTAACAAGCTTACCATCAAGAATCGATATCCCTTACCTCGCATTGATGATCTCTTTGATCAGTTACAGGGTGCTTCTTACTTTTCAAAGATCGATCTACGTTCTGGGTATCATCAACTTCGCGTGCATGAAGAAGATATCCCCAAGACAGCGTTCCACACTCGTTATGGGCATTATGAGTTCAAAGTTATGCCATTCGGTTTGACCAATGCTCCTGCTGTCTTCATGGACTTAATAAATAGGGTCTGCAAGCCTTATTTGGATAAGTTCATCATCATTTTTATTGATGACATTTTGATATACTCTAAGACGCAAGCTGATCATGAGCAACATCTTCGTCTTACTCTGGAACTCCTAAAGAAAGAGCAACTTTTCGCCAAATTATCAAAGTGTGAATTTTGGCTTAAAGAAGTTCAATTTTTAGGTCATATCATCAACGAACAAGGTATTCATGTATATCCCTCCAAGATCAGTGCGATTAAGGATTGGGACACGCCTACTACTCCTACTGAAGTTCATTCATTTCTTGGTCTCGCGGGTTATTACCGTCGCTTCATCGAAAATTTCTTGAAGATTGCAGTTCCCTTAACTGCTCTAACTCAGAAGAATAAACTCTTTGAATGGGGTTCTAAACAAGAAGAAGCATTTTAGACTTTGAAACAGAAGCTTTGTGATGCACCTATCATATCTTTGCCTGAAGGCAATGATGATTTTGTCGTGTACTATGATGCATCCAATTTGGGACTTGGTTGTGTTCTGATGCAAAGGAACAAAGTCATAGCATATGCATCGAGGCAGTTAAAGGTGCATGTGAAAAACTACACCACTCATGATCTTGAGTTGGGTGCAGTTGTGTTCGCTCTTAAGATCTGGAGACACTATTTGTATGGCACAAAATGTGTGGTTTTCACTGACCACAAAAGTCTTCAGCATATCTTCAATCAGAAAGAACTCAACATGAGGCAAAGACGTTGGGTTAAACTCCTAAATGACTATGATTGCAAAATTCGCTACCACCCTGGTAAAGCAAATGTCGTGGCTGACGCATTGAGTCGTAAAGAACGCACTAAGCTTCATTGTGTTCGTGTTCAATCTGATATTCAAGCTCGATCTGATATTCAAGCCCGCATCTCTCAGGTTCAACATGCTTGTGTTTCACAAGACTTGATGGGTAAGGAATTACCCTATCACATTAAGCCTGATCTTGAACTGAAGGACGATGGATCGTATTATTTCATGGATAGTTTGTGGGTCCCAAGCCAAGATGGTCTTTGCACCTTGCTTATGGATGAAGCTCATAAGTCTCGTTATTCTGTCCATCCTGGCTCAGATAAGATGTATAAGAATCTTCGTACTCAGTATTGGTGGCCTGGTATGAAGAAGGATATTGCCTTGTACGTTTCAAAATGCCTTACTTGTCTTAAGGTAAAGGCTGAACACCAGCATCCTTCTGGTCTTTTGGAGCAACCAGAGATCCCAGTTTGGAAATGGGAAAACATCGCTATGGATCTCATTACTAAACTTCTCCGCACTAAGAAAGGTCATAATGCCATTTGGGTAGTTGTTGATCGTCTTACTAAGTCAGCGCATTTCTTGCCGATCCGTGAGGATCTATCTGTTGACAAGCTTGCTAAAATCTATGTGGATGAAATAGTATCTCGACATAGTGTTCCTTTGAACATTATTTCTGACAGAGATGCTCGCTTCTCTTCTCGTTTTTGGAGAACCATGCAATCTGCTATGGGGACCCAGCTTAATCTGAGCACTGCTTATCATGCGCAATCTGATGGTCAATCTGAGAGAACAATCCAGACTTTGGAGGATATGCTTAGAGCTTGTGTGATCGACTTTGGTGGTAGTTGGGATTCACATCTTCCGTTGATTGAATTCTCCTACAACAACAGTTAACACTCCAGCATCAACATGGCTCCTTTCGAGGTTCTCTATGGTCGAAAATGTCGTTCACCAGTCTACTGGAATGAAATAGGTGAGGCTCAGCTTACCGGGCCTGACCTCATTCTAGAGACAACTGATAAGGTTAAGAAAGTTTGTGATAACCTTCAGACAGCTCGAAGCCGTCAAAAGAGTTACGCGGACCAACGACGCAAGACCTTGGAATTTCAAGTCGGTGATCGTGTATTACTTAAGGTCTCACCTTGGAAAGGTGTGATCAGATTTGGAAAGAAAGGAAAACTTGCACCTAGATATGTTGGACCATTCAAGATCGTCGAAAGAATCGGTAAGGTAGCCTACAGACCTGAGTTACCTCCTGAACTTGGAAATGTTCATCCAACCTTCCACGTGTCCAATCTCAAGAAGTGTTTAGCTGATGAGAACCTCCACATACCACTTGACGAAATCTGTGTTGATAAAACACTACATTTTGTTGAAAAACCTATGGAAATCATGGACCGTATAGTCAAATGGCTTAAACGCAAGCGCATTCCTTTGGTTAAAGTTCGCTGGGAATCTAAGCGTGGACCTGAGTTTACTTGGGAACGTGAAGATCAACTGAAGGCGAAGTATCCACATCTTTTCCCATGAGTTTTCTCTAAACAAATTTCGGGATGAAATTTCCACAAGTAGGGGAGACTGTGACATCTGTGCTTGTAATCATTGTAAACCATTCAGTTATCAATGAAATAAAGTTATTTGATCCCAATGTTTGTTTGTTTATGTTTTACATTTTTCATGTTTTGACTTTTATTTAATTTCAAACTCTATATCGCTTTCTGGAGAGTTATACGCAAATTGATGCGTAAACGTAGTCAGTTTAACGCGAAAAATACTCCGGAACATCAATTTATGCTTAAAATACTATAAATAACCTTCACAAAACTTAGAAATAAGTTTTGAAGGCTTTGGTATGGCAAAATCAAGTTAATTCGCTTACAGGGACTAAATTTGACAAACTATGAAAGTATGCCAATTTGAACTGTAACGAACATTCCAGAACATAATCATAAGTTAAACACACCCTAAATACCCTTTACATAGCTTAAAATTAGGCTTTGAGGTGTTCGGTGTGCTAAAATAAACTTTATGCTCATTCAGGGACTAAAAGCGTCAAAAAGTGCATAAGTTTCTATTTTCGCGCATAACTTACGTTCTAAATACATACGGACATCCAAAAATTTATGTAATAATTAAAATATTATGTTTTAGTGTGAGGCAAGTCAAAAATCCATTCGTCGCGCAATTTGGACCGTTTTTGCATCCGTTACGACTTCCGTCGTAATTAACCAAACAACGCAATCGTACGGCCAAACGAACCGACATCTAACATATTTTTGAGCATGTTTCATGTTCCCTATGCTTTAACATCCTTATGGAGCTTAAAAATGGGTTTGACAGGTGTTAGAAGTGCGAAAACACGACCATGCGCGCACAGGGACCAAAACTGTCAACTTTGAAAGTTGCTGGTCTACAGACCAGCTTACGGTCTGTAAGGTGTCTCCAGATCAGCAGATTGTTTTTTCCAGCTATTTCCAGCTTGATCCCACCTTTGCACATGGTTTTGGGGCATTTCTAGGGGCTCCCTGGTTTTCTAAAACAGTGGGCTCGATGTGTACGGCCAGGATTGAATCTCGGTTTTCAAGAAACGATCCTAACGGTTTTACGAAAACTATAAATACCCCTCCATAGTTCACTTGCAAAACCCACAATTTAAATCTGATTCATGCTCTCTAAGTGGAAGTATATGCTTCCTACCTGAGAGAGAATCGGATCAAATACTTGCGGGGACCCTTTGTAAGTGTTCCTTCGTTCTTTTTATGCGTTTTTAGCTTGAAAGTCAAACTGCGTTTGACTTTTTGCATTGACCAGTTTATGGTCAATGCGAAGTTCGTTTGAACTTCATAACGTGAGCGTAATCACGATGGTTATAGTCCCTAGTGAGTATACCTACTGATTACCACGTTATCTAGGCTTAGTGACGAGTCGTAGTTTCGGCCAAAATGCGTGTTCTCGCGTATTTTGTAACCAAACTACTTGTGGGTATCAAAACCATTTGTTTTGATACCAAACCTATTTTCAAACTTTGGTAAACATGTTTTAACATGTTTAGCTCGTCACTTTTAGAATTTGTGCTTATGTAGGGTCGTAAGGTAAGCGGCATAAACAACCGCTTAAACTTTCGAACCCGACCCATTTGGTCGATCATTAGGATCCGACCAAACACTTTAGGTGGCCATAGTAGAATAGGGAATAACCTTCCGAGGTTATACCTTATGGTCACTTCGTTTAAGTAGTTGTATGATAAGTAGTTTGTATGCCTTAGGTAAATTACCAAAATGCCCTTTTTACGCCAAAATTCATGTTAAGCCTATGTAACCTAATTTTTTATATCTAAACTGATTTAGTAACAATGTTAGACATGTTAAGGCATATTTTACTTGTCATAGGGCTAGTTAGGCGTTCCAAACGCGTTTTACGCGGACGACGCGTTAAAGTAGCATAAGCTACCTAGACGGGTCGTAATGGGTCAAAAGCACTTAGGCTAGTTTTCGTTTTAGTATGTAGGCTTTGTCAAACCATATTACATAAGTTCCCACACTTATTTGGTTTACGAACCCTCTTGCTACCCGATCCTCCGATTAGGTCCGTTATTAATGTAGTTACCTATATTAGGTGCCGTTTGATTCCGTGATCTTCTAGCTTTGCTTGGTGGTTATCCTAGGACTTCTAAGCAATCTCAAGCGAGTACATAGACCCCTCTTTTACTGTTTTTCAAACGTTTTGGGGTGAAACACATGTGCCTACTTGTTATTTTCATGCTTTCCATGCTTTCATTTCATATACTTGCTATGTTCATTAATACATTATTAGTACATAATTTCATTGTGTTTTTGCTATGTATGTCCTTTGTAGCATACTTAGTACATCGTTTTACATGACATTTTATGCTATGTATGTTCATTTAGCGCATACTTAGTACATTGTTTTCATTACATTTCACGCTATGTATGTCTATTTAGTGCATACCTAGTGCATTGTTTTACATTACCTTTTCATGCCATGTATGTTCATCATACTTAGTACATTTTCATTTCATCACATGCTTACATTTTGATATGACATTTGGTTTGTTAAATGGGACCATATACATTCATTAACATTAGCTACGCCGCTCGTTAGTAGGTAATGGAACCATAGGAATTGACAACTCCCGTTCCTGACATCCTAGGTATGTTTCGATGGAAGGAATGACCGAATTCGATAAAACATAACACAGATAGACCTTTAATTTGTTTAAGGGCTTATCACCACAGTCACAAGGCTTGGATGTATGCATTTTTACAATACCGCATAAATGTTTGTATTCAGTGTAGCATGCATTTCCACAAGACATAACGTTGATTTAAACCACGTTTTACTTCAATACATTGTTTTGTGCATTTTTATCCGTGGCTCATATATATATATATATATATATATATATATATCACTTGCCATACATGACATTTTGTTTACACATTACATATTTGACATTTGACATAGACATTTTGATATTGATATACATATTTCATGGACTACATTTTGACATAAACATTTTGACATGATTTACACAAAGACATTTGACAAATGGTTTAGACATGGGGAATTTACATTGGTGGTTTGTTTGGGTAAAATGATTTGAATAACGAGGCGTGTGTAATATGATACAAGCATGGTGGATACGCCGCTGGTACTTCCTATATATAAGTGCTTGTATGGTATTACATATCGTAGCGTTATTTGAATCATTTCAATTTAGACATATAACATTTTATACAAATAACATATTTTTCAAGACATTGTTTTACAAACAACTTATTTTATACAAAATTTATTTTACTTGGTTATTCATTTAACCTCACATTACTCTTTTACATATCATCTACTTTATCATCGCTTTTTAAAAGATTTATAAAACAAAACAATTAACAAGGTTCATGACTGACTTTTGTTAAACAACTTTTTCTTAAACTTAAGTCATGAATCCTATTTTCACCAAACCTATGTATCTCACAGGCATTTTTATGCTGACGTACCTATTTTCACATGTGTTTTCAGGGGCTATTTCTTAGGATGATCGTGACACTTGGGCGGACCTGTGCCTTAGAGACTTAAAATAAAGATAGACTTAGTTTAATTATGTTGTGTACTCTTTGGTTCTTGTTTTGAAACAATGTATTCCACCTTTGATTGTTGAATAAAATATAATTTTAATTACCATGGTGGTGGAACAATAATTCTGTTACAACACTCCCCGATGTTTTCGCCATGATTTGATGTTTTACGTGGTCGGGGTGTGACAGCAGGATCCACGTGAATCCCCGATTCATTCACGATGTGACCAAGGAAGTGTACCTCTCGAATCCAGAAGTCACACTTGGAAAATTTCGCGTAGAGTTGCTCCTTCCTCAGGAGCTCCAAAATAAGGCGCAAGTGCCGCTCGTGATCCTCCTTGCTCTTTGAGTAGATCAAGATGTCATCAATAAACACAATAACAAAGTCATCAAGATACGGCTTGCACACACGATTCATGAGGTCCATGAAGACTGCTGGTACGTTTGTCAACCCGAATGGCATAACCAAAAACTCATAATGGCCATACCGCGTTCTAAAAGCCGTTTTAGGAACATCCTCCTCGCGGACTCTCATCTGATGATAGCCCGACCTTAAATCGATCTTCGAGTAAAAACTTGACCCTTGCAACTGGTCAAACAAGTCGTCGATACGTGGTAAAGGATAACGGTTCTTAACTGTCAGCTTGTTGAGTTCCCGATAATCAATACACATACGGAACGATCCGTCTTTCTTCTTCACAAACAAAATTGGGGCTCCCCAAGGAGAAGAACTAGGTCGGATAAAACCTCTATCCAACAGTTCTTGAAGTTGATTTGAAAGCTCCTGTAACTCTCCTGGTGCAAGACGAGAAGGAGCACGGGCAATCGGAGCTGCTCCTGGCATAAGGTCAATCTGAAATTCCACCTGGCGATGTGGAGGTAAACCAGGTAACTCTTCAAGAAACACGTCAGAAAACTCACGAACAACTGGAAGGTCCTCGATCTTCCTTTCTTCAGGTTGTGAATCGGCAACAAGAGCTAGAATAGTAGGGTAGCCCTTTCGTAGACACTTCTGGGCTTTCATGGCTGAGATGATGCCGACCATGGCACCACTACGATGACCTTGAACCGACAAAGATTCCCTACTGGGAAGAGGGATACGCACGACTTTCTCCTTACAGAGAATTTCCGCTTGATGCTTAGTCAACCAATCCATTTCAACGACCACATCAAAACTTCCAAGAGTAACGGGGAGTAGGTCAATATCGAACACTTGACCCATTAGATCAAGTTTACAACCAAAAAGAACATGAGAAGCTTAAATCGATTTACCATCAGCTAATTCTACTACATGCGTATTTACAAGAGGTGTGGGAGTCAACCCTAACTGACGACTGAACCCCAAAGACATATAACTCCAATCGGCACCAGAGTCAAATAAAATAGAAGCAGAAAGATCGTTCACAGAAAACATACCGGTCACAACATTGCCATCATTGCGAGCTACCCCAGCGCCAATGGTAAACACTCTCCCACGCGCACCATTCCCACCATTGTTCCCGTTGTTGTTGTTCCCAGTGTTGTTATTGTTACCCCCTTTCTGATTCAGTTGAGGGCAATCCTGCTTAAAATAACCCTCATCACCACACTGAAAGCACCCCTTACGATTTCCCTGATTCTGTTGAGGCTACTGCCTCTCCTGTTGTTGTGGCTGCTGCTGCTGTGGGGGTTGCTGCTGCTGCTATCTAGGGAGTGAGACCCTACAGTCTCTAGCCATATGGCCCATCTTGTTGCACCTGTGACAGACTTGGGTGCACTGCCCGCGATGGTGAAAGTTGCACTTGTTACACTTAGGCTGCTTCCCTGCGTACGAGCCCTTATTCGAATTGTTGCCCTGATTCTGATTTACTGAGGATGTCTGGCTAAAACTACGATGGCTGCTGGTGTCTGGCTTTTTCTGAGACTGGTTAAGATTGGACACCTTGTCCACATCATTCCATTTGCGCTTACTATCTGTGGCATGAGTAGTAGATGTAGCAGTAGTAGCAGTGGTTGAAACACGCGGAGGTAGCGAGCCATGCTCCACCTCCTGATCGGTAATCTTGTGGGCTGTGACAACCGCCACTTTCTAGTAATTGACTTACATTTAAAACGATGATTTACATTATACAAATATGTGTTTTAAATATTCGAACTGCATGATTACATAATATACATCTTAGAATACTCATGGAATATTCATTTATGAAGCACATGATTCATTTTTAGTGATTACGTTTGAAACAATATAAACAATTCATCGAAACAACAGGAGTAGTACCTAGTGAACTAGAGTGCTGACGAAAACTCAGGATCCACAGAAACCATCTAAATGACATCTTTAGGACTCGGACGAAAGTCCAACATCAATTATATATTAAACCCTATATGGGAATACAAGGGTTTGGTTAATATTTTACCAATGTTCGGTAGCACTAAAAACTGTCCGAAAAGCTAAAGGTGACCATTTCATTAATTTTCCGCAAAAATTCAGCATTTGTATTTTTATTACAAGATGCAAAAAGTGTTGTTTAAACACCAATTTCATATAAAAATACTTATGGAATATCAATTACACACATAACCGAAATTTTCCCTACAACTTCCATAAGCGAACCTTTCGACTATCTACTTGCGGAACGAGCACTAAACAACTATCCTAACTAAAATTTGACATATGTAGCGAACTAGTGAACATTATTTTTGGTCTTGTAAAGCTAGTTTATGATCATTTCAAGTCGTGAAACATCTCGAAAAATTTGCAAAACGTAAACACCTATAGACTTAATCTTTTTATTTCATTTAGAAACCAAAAATTTTACTAACACATTTTATAACATAAGGTACCCCCCCCCCACATATGGGCCGCAATTAAAGGGTCCCACATCCCCTTAATTCCTTGCTAAATATCTAGATATTTTCACTAATGTGCAAGTGGATTATGTTGGTGATTTGTTACAACACTTACTCACTAAGTAAACTAGCTCCTTACACTCATTTTTCATCTTTTATTACTCTCACTAAAACTCTCTCATCATCTTCATCCATCTTACCAAGAACACCAAAAACCCACTTCACTTTAATCTTTTATTTGTTGATCAAAATGGATTTCCAAGTAACATAAGAAGATCTAAAGCTTTTGTAAGTAAAAGGAAGGGTTTTCATCCATTCAAGAGTATTCTACCATTAAGATCTTCATCTTCTTAGTTCTTAATCATCTTCTAAGATCATCCCTAGCCAAGTGCTAGAAGTAAGCTTCAAGATCTATTTTTTTCATACTTATATTATGTTTATGATTGTTATTATAACTAATAAATAACTAAATAATCATACATAATAAACATGAAAAATACAAAGAAGCAAAAATAATAATCATGATATATTTATGTTTGTTTATATTGTGATCTAAGACTTGTTATATGCATATTTGATCTTGTTATGATGATTATGATATAAATAAATTGTTAGAGGATGTTTTAAAAATATGATCTAACAATTATACATGTTTATGTTAAAGGGTTTTTAACATAAAGGTTTAAAGGGATGATCATAACGTTTGATCTTGTGAAAGTATTTGAGGTTTTTCACTAAAAACAATACTTTTACAAGATTATAAAAAGTAACATACAACTTGAGATTTTTATAAAAGTTGTTAAAACTAGAATTAAACTTGGTTTTTGAACTAGTTAGCATATGTTATGATCATGTATAAAATCCTACATGATTTTGAGATCATCATAATGAGGTTATGTTATAAATCTCATGTGTTTTTTTTTTTTTTTTTTTTTTTTGTAGAAATGATATGAGAAGTTGTTGATGATTTGAAAAGAAAATGATATGTAAATAAACATGGCAAAGTTCATATTACAAAGGAACTATGGCCAACTTTTCTTAGAAATGATATGTTAGAAAAACTATCATTTTTTTTAACAAAGTCTTTACAAGATTAGAAAGTTGGTCTTTCTAAACATAAAAATTGACATAAATATATATTTTGGTAAAATACATATTTATTGAACATATCAAGTATGTGCTATGTATTATTATTTGTATTAGTTATATATAAAACTTAGAGACTTGATAACAATGACACAATTAAATACAAGACATACTTACAACTAAAGACTTACAAGAATACAAATAGACACACTTGAAAACAACTTTCGGACATTCCGAGCTTTCGGACACAACTTATGGTCAAAACGGACGACGGGCGAATCTATAAACATATCGCCAATCCGAGGACTTACTACGACGTATAGGCGATCTTTCGACGTGGACACAAAATTTACGTTACCATTAACAAAATTCGGACATTTTGAAACTTATAAAAACTATTATGTTTTTATTAACTAAAAAGTATACTTAGTTATTTTTATAAAAATGTTTTTATAAAAATGAAAGACTTATACTTTCAAATGGGCTTACACTTCTTAATGGGCTAGTTTATACAAATGGGCTATCTTTTACAAATGGGCTATTATTTATAAATGGGGTTAACTTCATAATGGGCTTATCAAACATATGGGCCAAGGCCCAATAACATTAAGCCCAATACTATTGAGGCCCAATACTATTGAGGCCCAATACTATTTAGGCCCAACACTATTGAGGCCCAACACTATTGAGGCCCAACACTATTGAAGCCCAACACTATTAAGGCCCAACACTATTGAGGCCCAACACTATTTAAGCCCAACACTATTAAGGCCAAACACTATTTAAGACCAATAACATGGAAACATGGGCTCGGCCCAATGACACCATTTTTGGAAATACAAGTATACAATTAATACATATTAGACACGAAATGAAGAGGACTATATCCGACTATACAACTCACAAGATACAAGATTACATATATATATATATAACCGTTTAACAATTCATACATCTAATACACAGTTCAACGAACAACAAAGACATACAAGTCTTACACATATTTAAGACACAAGACTTGTTCTCAATTCATTTACAAAGACCGAAGTGTCTAACAAATATAAGGACATTTGTAGGTCGCAACATTGTTTAAGACGACCGTACGTCAGATCCGTAGTTACTATTCACGGACGCAATTCTGTGAGTTCATGTCCCCTATTCATTTTAAATGCTTTACAACTTTTTAACTATCGGGGAAAATACATGTTCAATTGTATGTTAAGTCATGGAATGAAACACCTTAGATCATGTGTGATTAGGGTCATACATCTAAGAACCATTAATCCAGTTTGGACCTAGGTACAAGTGGTTAGATCTAATGGGTTTTGGCGAGCCCCACTCTTGGTCATGGACCCATACAGAAGAGTGCTTTTGTGTCCCAGTCGATAGGAATCGACATAAAATCGTCTAGGGTTGGATTGCTTCCTATTTCGTCGCACATATTAATGTCCTCGCCAAACATTAATGATCAACGATTTCATTGACGCTTTACATACTACATCATTACATACAGATACATTTTATACAACTCACATTTTATGGATACATTTTACACAACTCACATTTTACGGATACATTTTATATAACTCACATTTTTCAGATACATCTCATACAACTAAACTGCATGAACTCGCCAACTTTTGTTGATGTTTCCAAACTTAACATGTATTTCAGGAAATTAGTGGACCTGGCAGACATTTCAGTCAAGGAAAGCAAGTATCAAGACTCCATGCCACCATTTGAAGGGTTTGCCCGTTATATACCGCCTCTTTGCGGTGATATAGTGGTCAAAGCCTTAACATTTTAAGACTTACATTTTGATGTATAGAACGATGAAAACTTATTTTCATTTGATGGTTTGTAACAAATACATTTAACTTATGTTGCGTTCTTTCGAAACAATTATGACAATGGCATTGGAGCTTGTTTTTATTCATTTAGTATTGTTCACTTATATTGTTATGCAATGAGAACCGATCAGATCACACCTCGTGCTTCCACTATGAGCGGGTGTGACAGATTGGTATCAGAGCATTGATTGTAGTGAACCAGGATTCTTTCTCGAGTCTAAGTCTACAGTCACTTGGGACCTATCACGAAAACCTCTTGTTCATGTTGAACATATTATAAATAAAATTGGACAGGTCAAAAGGTTTTCATTGCATAAACATTTTTCAAGGTCCACTACAACAAAATTTCACTCCACACAAATCAAGCGAGGACATTTCCATGGGTGAAGTCTATGAGAAATAGACACATTACATTAACATACTATGTGCCTACAATACATTACATTATCAGTTTACGCATTATAAACGGTTTACAAGTTCAGCTTATGCAAAGATAGAAATCCTTGTTAGATAGGATTTTACATAATTATATATATAAGTCATTCATATATGTGTTGTACGAAATAATTGGCAGGTACAAAATACCTTCGACTTCAAACTTTATTATTATTCTTTACTCGCACGATGAAAATATCGACCTCACGTCTACTGCGGAGCTTATGGCGAACATGATTCCTAAGTGAAATCTTAAACTTAATTCCATAAAAATATGGTTGCTTTCTCGCAAATGCTGAGGTGCCTGACCATGATAATGACGACGAGGCGGAGGTTGATATACTCTTGTCCCTACAAGGAAGATGAGATCCCTGTGACTCATGCTAATCAAGGTTGATATACTCTTGTCCCTACAAGGAAGATGAAGTACTCATCTTGAAGGTGCCCCTTCAGTTGTTGTTATTACAGATTCTTTCCATTTCTATTTCATCTAACGTCGTACCGTTCTGCGAGTAACAACAACGGACGTTGACACGTGAGCTATCGCGAAGGTCCCTACTATGTTGAAGGTATATTGACAATAGTGTTTCCTCTCTTACTGATCGGCTGCTTTGTACGAGAGAACGCTAGGGTGACCATGCAAGACAATTTATTATTACGGTGGCCAACGTAATAACAACTTGTAGTGCATGGGAATTCTGGTGGACTCTGCGGGCTAAGCTAATGATCACTATTAGTTCAAAATTCTTAAGTTATTGCTTGAGATTCAATTCTTCCTATCTAGTAGAACACGAACTGGGGTGGTTAGTATAACACCCTACAATACAATACAATACAATACAATACAATACAATACAATACAATACAATACAATACAATACAATACAATACAATACAATACAATACAATACAATACAATACAATACAATACAATACAATACAATACAATACAATACAATACAATACAATACAATACAATACAATACAATACAATACAATACAATACAATACAATACAATACAATACAATACAATACAATACAATACAATACAATACAATACAATATAGGAAGACGACACGTATTTGTTCACACCTAATATTCGATCTACATCACGATTCAGTTGAGACTAGTCATCTAAACAAACAAAATTTGTTAGCCACTCATGAAGTATTTTCCTCAACATTCTAAAATTTTTGTACATGGGCTATTTCCATGGTGTCTATGACACTTTACCCTACTTTACCTTACCTTACCTTATCATATTCCACCTTATCATATTTATTGGAAATAGATACAATAAATTCCGTCGCTTGACATTTGTCTTTTCCCAAGGGATGGTATGGCATGAGCCATGCTGCAACTCCCTCATTGCATTCTATTCGACATTTTTGGAGATTCTAATAATCTTGCTAGAGCTTGTGAAACTCAAGAACTATTACCATAATTGTCACATGGACAAGTAAGAACAAGGATTTTCTCTACTTAGGATGATCGAGGTCCATAGAGTAGGGAATACATATTATATGGACGAAGACCACTAGTTGGTTTCCCCTCCTCAACGAATTATTTTTTTTCCATTTAGACATATGACCAATACACGCAATAGGCATTACACCTTTTGGTTTTGGTTATCCACATTATCATTTATTCAAACATGTATGAACAATGCGGTCTTGAGGTTTCCATGACCGATTGATTGCATTCTCCATTCTTGGGCACATGATAGACTATATTTATCCAAATATATGTCTAGATTCTTTTAATAGTGTGTATTAAAAAGATCATGGCGCCAAAAGAATCAAATGTTTAAATCAAAAGTTATGTGTTGAAAATCACTGCTTTTACACAAGACATGGTTTATACATGACATGGTTACGCAAGACATTGTTATATGGCATTTAACGTTGGTATACACAAGACATTTTTGGTGGTTATTTGTAAGTGATGAGACGTGTGTAATATGATAAAAGCATAGTGGATACGCCGCTGGTACTTCCTATATATAAGTGCTTATATTATATTGCATATCGTGGTGTTATTCAAACCTCTTCGATAAAGACAAGACATGACATGACATTTTTGCACAAGACACGACATCCTCTACACAAGACATAATATTCTATTTGAAGACATGATATATTTATACACTACATTTCTATTGGTTATTTATTTAACCATACATCATTCTTTTATATCATCTGATTTTCATATCTATTTTCATATGATTTTATAAAAGAACTCGATCATAACTGGAGCCAATATTGAAGGTTACACTTGATGCTTTCACGGTCTCTCAAGGGTTGTTCCATACTGGGTAACACCCGAATCCAAACACATTAAGTGTTACATTTCGGGTTTAGCCTCGGAGATCCGAAGCATGACCGCATCATCCCTCCCTACCTCGATCACTCAAACAATAACTCTCGCCATGAGAGAAATGAAGGCAATCGCTTCCATAAACGATTTTGTCACCAGGATGTATGCTGTTAACTTGCCGAAATCCTAAATGCGACAAGTGAGACATTCATCATGAGGTAAATTGCAAAATCGCCAAGAGTAGCAGTGTGCTGAGACCGGGCGCAAAACAAAGACTAGTAAGACGATAATACTTAAGAATGGATCAAGCTAGTGAATAAGTGTGTGTGTGGTTAGAACTATGAATACTCCATAAAATCCCAATGAAGTCATGAGTATGTACACTCTACGATCATCATGTATCAATTCTTTTAATACCAACACCTAGCTTAGCTAGTGTCTTGAGATGTTAAGCATATACTCGAATTAGAGTCATGTTAGACACACATTACTATATCAATTTAGCTAATGGGGTATTAGCTGAGACATATCAAATCATTAATGGTCACCGGTATGTATCCTATTCATCAACATTTCACATCCATGTTATTTAATACCATTGCCAATTTTAGCTTCATCTCAACATTTCACATACATGAGTTTCATGGCTAGGGACGGGATTGTCCTAGATACAATTAGGGATCGGGTTATCCTACATCTAAACATATGGATCGGGTTATCTTACATCTAAACATATGGATTGGGTTATCCTACATTTAAACATAGGGTTCCTAAAACTATACAGTGAAGTCCTCGCCACACAGAATTTAAAATGTACTTGGCCTTGAGTCAAGTAAGCAAGACGTTTCCTCAATTCTATAAAATTGGCGAACGGTAAACTAAGTCGAGTCTGGAGCTAAAATTCAATATCGATCTCTTACCCGTTCAGTTGGGTAGTTTCGAAGTAATGGTTGGCCTGGATTGGTTATCCGATAACCTAGCCGAAGTCTTCTGTCATGAGAAGATCATTCGCCTACCACTGCCGAACAAAGAGACATTTGTTATTCATGGAGAGAAGCACGACACACCATTGCGGATCATTAATTGCATTAAGGTACAAAAGTGCTTACGAAAAGGTTGTATTGCCTTTCTAGCACTTGTTGTAGACAAGAAGGCCGTTGGGCCACAGCTGACAGATATTCGTGTTACAAAATAATTTCCAGAAGAATTTCCTAAAGACTTGCCAGGACTACCACCATATCGACAAGTCGAGTTTCACATCGACTTGGTAACGGGAGCTTCACCCGTAGCCAAATCTCCATATCGATTAGCACCTTCTGAACCTTGTAGTTGACCGAATAAGGACGTTGTGAGTTCATAACCCACACTGTTTACCATTATACATCTTTATAAAGGTTTTTTGGGTGGAACGACATGTAAGTTTTGCAAAAATGCACAACATTTCGATGAACGAAAATTCATATTTCTAAACCATGTTACAAATGAATTTCCAACTAACTCAAATGGTTTATGAAAGGTTCTAGCTTCTACTCTAAGTTAGACTTACAATCTGGATATCACCAATTACGAATTCAAGAGGAAAGCATACCGAAAACGGTTTTTAAAACTCGTTATAGTTATTACAAGTTTCTTGTTATGCCTTTTTGGTTTAACAAATGCACTCTCGGTCTTCATGGATTTAAAGAACCGAGTGTGCTAGCCGTATCTTGACAAAGTCGTCATGGTGTTCATTGACGACAACCATATCTTAACAAATTCGTCACAGTGTTCATTGACGACATATTTTTTTATACTCACGATTGACAGATGAGCACGAACAAAATTTGAGAACCATTTTCGAACTACTAAAGATGGAGAAACTATACACGAAATTTTCCAAGTGCGAATTTTGGATTCGCAAAGTACAATTTCTCGGGCATGTAGTGAATGAGAAAGGCATTCAAGTAGACCCAGCTAAGATTGAAGCAAATGAGGATTGGGAAGTGCCCAAGACTCCAACTGGAGTCCGACAATTTTTTTGGGATTAACGGGATATCATCGGAGATCTATTGAGATTTTTTTTTAAAATTACTCAATTGCTAACCTCCCTCACCCATAAAGACAATAAATGCGCTCCTATCGAAAAACAAGAAATAGCATTACAACTTATTCTTAAGATTGGTGCATAGCATTTTACAATCTTATCATTATCCGACGATACCGATGACTTTGTTATAAACTATGATGCTTCGCATCAAGGATTGGGTTGCGTACTCGTGCAACGTGAAAAAGTTATCATGTACATGTCGCGCCAATTAAAAAGTTCACGAGAAGAACTATACCACTCTCGACCTTGAGTTAGGCACGGTGGTATTCGCTTTAAAAATTATGGCGACATTATTTATATGGTACTCAATGCATTATTTTCACGGATCATAAAAGTCTTCAACACATATTCAACCAAAAAGAATTAAATATGCATCAACGATGTTTGGTTGAATTGTTGAACGACTATGATGGTGAAATAAAGTACCATCCGGGCAAGGCGAACGTTGTAGCTGACGCCTTGAGCCGCAAGGAGTGAGTTAGAACTCTGAGAGTTCAAGCACTAGAGAAGATGATTCACAAGCGCTCAAGGAAGAGCATATTCAAGCAGAAACACTTCGAGGCATGACGGAACAATTAATACTGAAAGAAGATGGAACTTTATACCTTATGGGTTGAAATTAGGTTCCATTCTTTGGCAGCCTTCGAGATGATATTTTGAGGAAGCACATAGGCCTAAATATTAAAAGAATACTATTGGTGGCCTAACCTCAAAAGTGATATCGAGACTTATGTCGGAGAATGCTTGACTTGCGCAAAAGTCAAAGCTGAATATCAGAAACCCTCGGACTTGTTACAACCACCCGAGATTCCCGTTTGGAAATGGGAACAAATATCGATGGACTTCATTACAAATTTACCCAAGACCTCAACAGGTCACGACATGATTTGTGTAATCGTCGATAGACTAACAAAATCCGCACACTTCTTGTAGATTCGGGAAAAGGATGGTAAAGAGAAACTAGCGAAACCCTATCTCAAGGAAATAGTGGCTCGTCATAGAGTGCCTATTTCAATCATCTAAAATCGAAACGGTCGCTTTGTGTCAAGAATTTGGAAGTCATTCCAACAGGCCTTTAGATCTCGTTTAAATCTAAGTACGACCTTTCATCCACAAACTGACGGCCAGAGCGAAAAGACAATCCAAACACTTGAAGATATGCTTCGCGCATGTGTTATGGATTTAGGAGGCAATTGGGATACTCATCTACCTTTAGTTGAGTTTTCCTACAATAACAGCTACCATAGTTGTATACAAGCTGCACCGTTTGAAGCTCTTTATGGTCGAAAGTGTCGCTCTCCGCTATGTTGGGCGAAAACTGCGATAGTCAATTAATTGGTCCGGAACTAGTCCAAGAGACTACGGATAAAATTTTTCAGATCCGAGACCGTATCCAGGCGGCTCACGATCGACAAAATAGCTATGCAGATAAAAGACGAAAACCATTAACTTTCGAGGATGGAGACAAAGTCTTGTTGAAAGTCTCGCCTTGGAAAGGCGTAGCGAGGTTCGGTAAACGTGGAAAGCTTAACCCACGTTACATTGGACCATTTGAAATCTTAGAAAAGATTGGCATTGTTGCCTACAAGTTGAAGTTACTAGATGAACTTAGCAGTGTGCATGACACGTTTCATGTGTCAAATCTTAAAAAGAGTCCAACACAAGCAACCGTTATCATTCTTTCAGATGAAATTCACATTGATGACAAACTCCAATTCACTGAAGAACCTGTTGAAGTCATGGACTGTAAAGTCCAGAAATCATGGAGGAGTCGTATCAAATTATTAAAATGTACGTTGGAACTCTCAACACAAACCCGAGTATACTTGGGAACGTGAAAATTAAATCAAAGCCAAATATTCTCATCTGTTCGAGTAGTCTCCTGCAAAGGATGACTCAGCTTGAATTTTGGGACGAAATTCTCAATAACAAGGGGAGAATGTGACAACCGCCACTTTCTGGTAATTTACTTACATTTAAAACGATGATTTACATTATACAAATATGTGTTTTGAATATTCGAACTGCATGATTACATAATATACATCTTAGAATACTCATGGAATATTCATTTATGAAGCACATGATTCATTTTTAGTGATTACGTTTGAAACAATATAAACAATTCATCGAAACAACAAGAGTAGTACCTAGTGAACTAGAGTGTTGACGAAAACTCAGGATCCACAAAAACCATCTAAATGACATCTTTAGGACTCGGACGAAAGTCCAACATCAATTATATATTAAACCCTATATGGGAATACAAGGGTTTGGTTAATATTTTACCAATGTCCGGTAGCACTAAAAACTGTCCGAAAAGCGCTAAAAGTGACAATTTCATTAATTTTCCGCAAAAATTCAGCATTTGTATTTTTATTACAAGATGCAAAAACTGTCCGAAAAGCGCTAAAAGTGTTGTTTAATCACCAATTTCATATAAAAATACTTATGGAATATCAATTACACACATAACCGAAATTTTCCCTACAACTTCCATAAGCGAACCTTTCGACTATCTACTTGCAGAATGAGCACTAAACAACTATCCTAACTAAAATTTGACATATGTAGCGAACTAGTGAACATTATTTTTGGTCTTGTAAAGCTAGTTTATGATCATTTCAAGTCGTGAAACATCTCGAAAAATTTGCAAAACGTAAACACCTAAAGACTTAATCTTTTTATTTCATTTAGAAACCAAAAATTTTACTAACACATTTTATTACATAAGGTACCCCCCCCCCCCCCCACATATGGGCCGCAATTAAGGGGTCCCACATCCCCTTAATTCCTTGCTAAATATCTAGATATTTTCACTAATGAGCAAGTGGATTATGTTGGTGATTTGTTACAACACTTACTCACTAAGTAAACTAGCTCCTTACACTCATTTTTCATCTTTTATTACTTTCACTAAAACTCTCTCACCATCTTCATCCATCTTACCAAGAACACCAAAAACCCACTTCACTTTAGTCTTTTATTTGTTGATCAAAATGGATTTCCAAGTAACATAAGAAGATCTAAATCTTTTGTAAGTAAAAGGAAGGGTTTTCATCCATTCAAGTGTATTCTTCCATCAAGATCTTCATCTTCTTAGTTCTTAATCATCTTCTAAGATCATCCCTAGCCAAGTGCTAGAAGTAAGCTTCAAGATCTATTTTTTTTCATACTTATATTATGTTTATGATTGTTATTATAACTAATAAATAACTAAATAATCATACATAATAAACATGAAAAATACAAAGAAGCAAAAATAATACTCATGATATATTTATGTTGGTTTATATTGTGATCTAAGACTTGTTATATGCATATTTGATCTTGTTATGATGATTATGATATAAATAAATTGTTAGATGATGTTTTAAAAATATGATCTAACAATTATACATGTTTATGTTAAAGGGTTTTTAACATAAAGGTTTAAAGGGATGATTATAACATTTGATCTTGTGAAAGTATTTGAGGTTTTTCACTAAAAACAATACTTTTACAAGATTATAAAAAGTAACATACAACTTGAGATTTTTATAAAAGTTGTTAAAACTAGAATTAAACTTGGTTTTTGAACTAGTTAGCATATGTTATGATCATGTATAAAATCCTACATGATTTTGAGATCATCTTAATGAGGTTATGTTATAAATCTCATGTGTTTTTTTTGTAGAAATGATATGAGAAATTCTTGATGATTTGAAAAGAAAATGATATGTAAATAAACATGGCAAAGTTCATATTACAAAGGAACTATGGCCAACTTTTCTTAGAAATCATATGTTAGAAAAACTATCATTTTTTTTAACGAACTCTTTACAAGATTAGAAAGTTGGTCTTTCTAAACATATTTATTGAACATATCAAGTATGTGCTATGTGTTATTATTTGTATTAGTTATATATAAAAGTTAGAGACTTGATAACAATTACACAAATAAATACAAGACATACTTACAACTAAAGACTTACAAGAATACATATAGACACACTTGAAAACAACTTACGGACATTCCGAGCTTTCGGACACAACTTATGGTCAAAACGGACGACGGGCGAATCTATAAACATATCGCCAATCCGAGGACTTACTACGACGTATAGGCGATCTTTCGACGCGGACACAAAATTTACGTTACCATTAACAAAATTCGGACATTTTGAAACTTATAAAAACTATTATGTTTTTATTAACTAAAAAGTATACTTAGTTATTTTTATAAAAATGTTTTTATAAAAGTGAAAGACTTATACTTTCAAATGGGGTTACACTTCTTAATGGGCTAGTTTATACAAATGGGCTATCTTTTACAAATGGGCTATTATTTATAAATGGGCTTAACTTCATAATGGGCTTATCAAACATATGGGCCAAGGCCCAATAACATTAAGCCCAATACTATTGAGGCCCAATATTATTTAGGCCCAACACTATTGAGGCCCAACACTATTTAGGCCCAACACTATTGAGGCCCAACACTATTGAGGCCCAACACTATTGAAGCCCAACACTATTAAGGCCCAACACTATTGAGGCCCAACACTATTTAAGACCAATAACATGGAAACATGGGCTCGGCCCAATGACAACATTTTTGGAAATACAAGTATACAATTAATACATATTAGACACGAAATGAAGAGGACTATATCCGACTATAGAACTCACAAGATACAAGATTACATATATATATATATATATATATATATGTATATATATATATTTGGTGAAATATATATATATATAACAGTTTAACAATTCATACATCTAATACACAGTTCAACGAACAACAAAGACATACAAGTCTTACACATATTTAAGACACAAGACTTGTTCTCAAGTCATTTACAAAGACCGAAGTGTCTAACAAATATAAGGACATTTGTAGGTCGCAACATTGTTCAAGACGACCGTACGACAGATCCCAGTTAGTTACTATTCAGGGACGTAATTCTGTGAGTTCATGTCCCCTATTCATTTTAAATGCTTTACAACTTTTCAACTATCGGGGAAAATACATGTTCAATTGTATGTTAAGTCATGGAATGGAACACCTTAGATCATGTGCGATTAGGGTTATACATCTAAGCACCATTAATCCAGTTTGGACCTAGGTACAAGTGGTTAGATCTAATGGGTTTTGGCGAGCCCCACTCTTGGTCATGGACCCATACAGAAGAGTGCTTTTGTGTCCCAGTCGATAGGAATCTACATAAAATCGTCTAGGGTTGGATTGCTTCCTATTTCGTCACACATATTAATGTCCACACCAAACATTAATGATCAACGATTTCATTGACGCTTTACATACTATATCATTACATACAGATACATTTTATACAACTCACATTTTATGGATACATTTTATACAACTCACATTTTACGGATACATTTTATACAACTCACATTTTTCAGATACATCTCATATAACTAAACTGCATGAACTCGCCAACTTTTGTTGATGTTTCCAAACTTAACATGAATTTCAGGAAATTAGTGGACCTGGCAGACAATTTAGTCAAGGAAAGTAAGTATCAAGACTCCATGCCACCATTTGAAGGGTTTGCCCGTTATATACCGCCTCTTTGCGGTGATATAGTGGTCAAAGCCTTGACATTTTAAGACTTACATTTTGATGTATAGAATGATGAAAACTTATTTTCATTTGATGGTTTGTAACAAATACATTTAACTTATGTTGCGTTCTTTCGAAACAATTATGACAATGGCATTGGAGCTTGTTTTTATTCATTTAGTATTGTTCACTTATATTGTTATGCAATGAGAACCGATCAGATCACACCTCGCGCTTCCGCTATGAGCGGGTGTGACATGGGCTAAGTGGATGATCTGAGCTAAGTTGTTGAGATTTGCAGCAGTGACCAAACTCTTTACTGTTGGTGCTAGACCCTTGATATACTACTCAATTCTTCGAGGTGGGGGTCGAGATAAGTTAGGGCACAAATTTGCTAGCTCATGAGATTGTTTCATGAAAGCCTCGATCTCCGACCCCTCCATCTTCAGATTGTAGTATTCGTTCTTGAGTTTCTGAATCTCGTCACGAGGACAGTATTCTTTACGCATCAACTCCTTAAAATCATCCCAAGTAGTGGCATTCGCCATCTCAATGCCCAGCATCTGGACTTGGGCGTTCCACCAGGTCAAGGCACCATCCTCGAGTGTGCCTGTAGCATACTTCACTCTGTCCCCAGCAGGACAGTTACACATCGCAAACACTGACTCCGCCTTCTCAAACCAATGCAGTAGCCCCACATCCCTTTTTGTCCCACTGAACGTTTGTGGCCTACAATCCATGAACGTCTTAAACGTGCAAGCAGAGGGATTGTTTTGATTCGGATTAGCTTGCTGACCTAAAGACGAAAAGAAATACAGCACACGGGTAAGAGTTGTGTATGCGTCACAAGAATAAAGAGTAATTGGCACATATCGTGCCAGCTTGATAGGCTGCCAAAGCCTCAGCCACACGGGTGTTAATCAAATTTGTCAACTCAGCCTGAGTCATCGCAATGTGACCACGTCCATGACCTCATCCGCTCATGATTCTATATGAGAAAAGGGGAATAGATTAAGAGTCGAAATAAGGTAGGAATCAAACCTCACGTTGACTTCTACAGACTACAACGTTTACTTCATACAACAGAGCGGAACCCCTTTCACACTCGCTAGGCCTCACTGGGATCCACATGAACCCCAAATTACTATTATGTGTGCACCCATAATAGGAATGCGATTTGCATGTTTATCTCAGCTCCTCCCAACTCATGCTAAAAGGTTCCTCAATTTACCGCAACAAGACAAAACACCACAAATATAAACCATGAAAATCTAACGGGATATCGCACTGTGACTCTATCAATCACATAACTCAGGTAAATATACATGAATTCAGTCTGAAATGCTAAGTGTGTGCAATCGCATGCAACATTGTACATAAGTGTATACTAGATATACTATGCAATAAGTAAATGAGAGACGAACCTTGCAATCTGGAGCTGAGTGTCATGGTCGATTTCGAAGCTGTTCGGTTATAGTCTGGTTTTATAAAAACGTTTTAAAACCTAGTTCACTATAACCAGTGTCACTGATACCAAACTGTCACACCCCCAAAATACCACATGCGGAAACCCCGCTAGGCGTGTGACGTACAAGGATCTAGCCACCAATCACATTGAACTAAGAACAAGTTATAAAACAAAGTTTCCATTCATATAGAAAAAACGTTCATAACATATTCAAGTTTAACATGTTCAGCGGAAGCAAGTAATTAAACACTGTTTAATCGTTTCAAAAACCAATGTACGTGAAATTATTAAACCAATCTTGCAAATCCAAGCAGTACGACCCATGACCACTCCAGCCATCCAGATATGCAAGTTCCTTGTCCATAGTACCTAACGACCTGCGAGCATGCAACAAGTGTATCTGACAACGCTGGTGAGTTCATAGTTTTATGAAAACGTTGGTTACCAAGTGTTTAGTTAAGTTCATTATTTACAATATTGATAATACCCTGAATACAAGACGGCTCCAGATTTATTTTGCCCGTTCACCAATGCTCCTATCAAAGCATTGGGCATGACCGAGTCATTTGTTCACACCCGTCCTCTCAGGTACGGGGTGAGGGTGCCAAACCTAGATAGCGCTACCAACTAATACTCCGTTACCTCTCAGGTAACAAACATGATGGGACTTAAGGGTGATAGGATGAGTATATTATCCAACATTGCAGATTTTACCCACAAGACGTATTCCTCTCAGGAATACCCAATTGATTTACCCAAAAACCTATCCCTCTCAGGGATACCTAATGACTGTCCCACCCACCGGGACACATGCTCAAGAGGAATGAACTCACCTTTGATTTGTTCGGTATGTTAAATTACCCGTCCAAGTTGGTCAACCCAAACCCTACCGTGGTTACCAAACAATATCAGTTTCTTAATTATTCAAATCACATGTTTGCACACAGTAAGTCACGTATGGTTACAAAGTTTGCATCTAGCATTAAGACCACTGTTATCATGTAGCACATACCGAATTATCATACCAGTCCACATCCCATGCACATGTCACTTAACGTTGAACAGTATGGTTATCATGCAACTACCGCATTTCATAAACGAGGTACTAATCAATACATACTATCAAACTATCTACTGTTCCCATCTATCAACTCCTTCGATGAAACACCCCAGCGACGAAAGACTATCCTTCGTCGAGATGGGATTCGGCGAAATACCCCTTTTTCGTCGGTGCAGGATTTGACGAAACATCACAATGTTTGTCAAACATCAGTTAACATATTTACAAATCTGAGCAATGGATCTACGGCGGTTACTGTGCTTAATTTAATCAATCCTAATATGAACAATCATTGACTATACAATCACACCATATAGTTATAATCAAACAATGATCATTAACACACACAAACCCTAATTCTAATTCCACAGGATTCCTATAGTTTGTAACCTATTCACGACCATCAAAACAATCAATCCATTAAACCTTACTGTGTGTGAATTCCTAGCAGTAAGTCAATCCAACCACACATGAACATAGAACATCATATTATTTTTACTATCATCATGCATCCCTAGCATAAAAATCATGCACTAACACAAACACATGTAGCAGGAGAGTTAATTTTCATAACAGTAAAAACATACTAACCAAGCAAGCAAGATAGGAAATTGAGACAATTCTTCTAGATGAAACACGGCTGCCGTCGACTTGTTTTAGAGAGTAGGAGGGTTAGGGTTTGATTTTTGCTAAAACAGTTAAGTCACAAAAGATAACTTATAACTCTCTGGCTCGCACTGGGCCATACATGGATTGGGCCGAAGGCCTTGACAAAAGATATAGTTCGTCGGCCCAAAGGTGACGAAAAACATAATTCGTCGTGGACTTTTTGGGCGACGAAGAACATGTCGACGAAGAATCTTATACAAGAGATTACCAAACCTAAACAATTCATAATTTATTTACAAACAACTCTATATCATAACAGTTCAACAGTTCATCAAATATGCACAAGTTACAGCACAAATAATTATGAAAAGATAGTGTGAAACAAGTAACGTGTCGAGGAAGGACCTTGAAAACTCGGGTTGTCACATAACCTCCTAACAAACTCAAACTACTGACCTATTACAACCATTGATTATAAACAACTGATTACAATATACAAAGCATAAACAAAACAACTGATCCTTCATTCCACTGCTTAGGCTCCAGCAGTGCTTTGGTCTTCAGCAGTACTTGAGACATAACATTTGATTAAGCATCAGCACTTAGTCTTCATCAGTCTTTTGGGTCAGCAGTAGTTAAGTAGAGCAGTAGTTGAATCCATCAGGTGTTAGAGCCACTGTCAAGGAGAAAGATTGAATACAAACATCTGCTTATTCTGAATCCACTGATCTGTTCCAGTTTTGGCTTTAATCAGTTGTTCCTTTGTAGGGTTCAATCCCAACAATCTCCCCCTAGAATAGATGATGCCAAAACCCTTCATTATTCTGGATCTTTATTTCCATATCAAATATTCCCTGAGTTATCCTTTGAATTGTAATTCAAAGTCAATGGAACTTGTATCATCCTCATCCCTGCACAGTGGAAGCTCAAGGAGATCTTGAAGATCTTTTTCACCCAGGCCAAGTGCTTGTTCCCTTGATATGTGCTTCACCTCACCATTGGATCTGAGCAATGTCAATACGTGGGTCTGTTTGTCAGATTTCCACTTTAGTACTTTTGAATACTTTGGGTTTCTTGGGAGAGTTTTTATTGATGATGAGTTTGGAGATGGTGGCCTGGTGATGACTGGTTGAGCAGTGTTTAAAGTTTTTTCCAATTCAGGATTTTCTGCTATCATCTGCTGAAGGACCATTTTTATAATGTAATCCCCTTGTGCTATATCTTCTGCTGTTTCTGCCTCCATCTGCTTTTGTTTCCTTCTTTGATAAAGGATGGCAACAGGTGGAGCAGTGGATCTCCTGATTTGTAGCTTTTGTGGTTTAGCTGGAACCACTGCTTCAGGGTAAACAAGCTTTTGAGGAACATTAGGATTTTTCTTTCTCAACTCTTCCAGCTTTTTGTAAGAGGCCATCACTTTATCCTCTGACCACCTTGTCACCTGATTCCTTGACCCAAAATGGCAGTGTTTGGATTTTGAACTTGTGCTGAAGAGAGTGGAACATGGTTTGGAATGCTAGCAAGGGTCAATGGTTGTGAAGAAGTTGAAGGTGGGGAAGTGTCATCTTCCAATATTATCCTTCTCCTTTTGGGTTTAGGAAGGTTGGTGGTGTTTTGGTAGGTTGAGTGGTGGTGATTTGAGTGGTAGGTGGTTGACTAACAGCTGTTGAAACAACTGGTGTTTCAACCACTGTTGTCATTACAACTACTGATGTGTCAGCAGTTGTCTTTTGCTTTTTGGCAGGTGGTATTGATGGTGGTGAGGTTGTTTTTGGTGGTGATGTGATTTTTGGTAAGGCAGTGGATTAAGTATGTGTTGAAGTGGTAGTGGTGGCAGTTGTTTGGGTAACATCTGTTGAAACCACTGAAGTACCAACAGCTATTGATACAACAGGTGTTTTAACATCTGTTGGTTTGGAAGGTTGATGAGATGAGCTTTTAGGAGGTAGGGGAGTATGTTTTGTGATTCTGGAAGGTGTGGATTTGGGTTGCCTCACTTTTCTAGTGGGCTGTTTTCTTTTAGGCTTAGGACTTTCTTCATCCTTGGGCTCAGAAATACCCTGCTCTTCCATCTCTGTGACAACTGTGCTCTGTAATCAATGTACAATGTAAAACAATGTTAATTATCAATAAAACAATGTGTTTTGGTGCTATTATGTGTGTATTTGTGTTTAATGATTTTACGATTCGATTCGATTCTGATTTCAAGCTTTAAATCGCTTTCTGGAAAGTTATACGCAAACTAGTGCGTAAACGCAGTCAGTTTAACACGAAAAACACTAGGGAATAGTGGCATAGGCTTAACATACCTTAAATAACCTTCACATAAATTAGAAATAAGTTTTGGATGGTTTGGTGTGTTGAAAACAAGGCTAATCAATCGCAGGGACTATTTGTGTCAAACTACGAAACTATACCGATTCGTATAGTATCGAAGAGTTTGGAACTTGATCATAAGCTAAACATACCATAAATAACCTAAACATAGCTTAGAAATAAGCTTTGAGTGGTTCGGTGTGCGAAAATATGCTTATTAGATCTTACAGGGACTAAAAGTGTCAAAAACGATGTAAGTTTGCATTTTCGCGCATATCTTACGTTCTGACCACATCTGGACATCCAAAATTTTTATACACACTAAAATATTTTTTATTTTAGTGATCGGCATGCAAAAATACCGTTCATCGCTTAATTTGGATCGTTTTCGCGTCCGTTTGAGTTTCATCGTAATTTACCGAACAACGCGATCGTACGACCAAACGAACCAACATCCGAGATGTTTTTGAGCATGTTTTGAGTTCCCAATACTTTAAATTCATTTTAGAGCCTTGAAATGAGGTTAACAGGGCTTAAACATGTCAAAAATGAGCCGAAATGCATGTTTTACAAGTTCAGGGACCTGTTTTAACAATCTGCCAAAGATGGCCCAGGCGGGGCGCGTAAGCCCAAGCCATATCTTACGCGGGGCGCGTGGGCATGCCAGACAGAATTGAATCTGGTCAGTTAGCTTGATTTTGATGGTTTTGATCAATGGTTTTCAATGCTATGGGCTGGTTTGTGTGGAGAACAAGTCCCCCAATCATTCTCTAACACTTGTATGGCGTAGATCATTCCCTCTTCTCCAAGAAATGATCCTAACAGTTTGCGAAAAACTATATAAGGCCATGCCATTCACTCCATTTCCTCACATTTGATCTGAGATTTTCTCTAAGTGGTTGTGATATTTCACTTCCTACCTGAGAAAAACTTGGAATCAAATCTATTTGGACCCTTTGTAAGTCCACTTTCATTCTTTTATTGCTTGCTTAGCTTAAAAGTCAAACAGTGTCTGACTTTCAGCTTTGACCACGAGTTGGTCAACGAGAAGTTCGTTTGAACTTCGCAACGTGAGCATAATCACGATGGTTATAGTCCTTAGTGACTATACCTACTGATTTCCACGTTGACTAGGCGTAGTGACGAGTCGTAGTTTCGGTCAAAATGCTCATTTAAGCGTATTTTGCAACCAAACTACTCTTGGTATCAAAACACTTTGTTTTGATATCAAAACTTGTTTTCTAACTTAGTTAAGCATGTTTTAACATGCTTAGCTCGTCACTTTTAGTTTAGTGCTTGTGTAGAGTCGTAAGTCAAGCAGACTAAACACCCGCTTAGACTTTCGAACTCGACCCGTTTGGTCGATCATTAGGATCCGACCAAGCATGTTTAGTGACCATAGTTGCACAGGGAATAACCTTCCAAGGTTATACCTTATGGTCACCTAGTTTAAATAGTTGTATGATAGGTAGTTTATATGCCTTAGATAAATGACCAAAATACCCTTTTCATGCATAATTGGTAATTAAGCATATGTAACATAAACTTTTGTCACGTAACTGATTATGCAACATAAGTAAACATGTTAGGGCATATAATACTTGTCATAGGACTAGTTAGACATCTCGAACGCGCGTTTGCGCGCACAACGCGTTAAAGTAGCATAAGCTACCTAAACGGGTCGTAACGGGTCGAAAGCACTTAGGTTAGGTTTCGATTTAGAATGTAGGCTTTGTTAAACCATATCACATGAGTTCCTACACTCATTTGGTTTACAAGATCTCATTCTATCCGATCTTCTGATTTAGGTGTCGATTTATTCACTAGTGATCTGATTACTAGGTACTACTTGAATTTCCTTGGTTTGTCTGAGCTTCGCTAAGTTCTTTAGATCAAGGATACCCTATCATTCAATGTGAGTACATAGTTCCCCTATTTTACTGTTTTCAATTGTTTTGGGGTGATTCATATGTATTAAAACGATTTCGATATTTAAACGATGGTTTCAAAAACGATAAAGATGGTTTATATTAAACTAATAACGATTTTGATAATGTGAATGAACTTGTTGGTTGTAGTTACATAACGAATGACATTCATTAATTTTGGCCGAACCGACCAGTATTAGGTTATGGTACCATAGGATCTGACAAATCCCGTTGTCAGACTACACCCATGGTTATGTGTGGGGGTTATATAGGTAACGACCGAATCTGTGATTGTTACCTTTGGTGGTTTGTTAATACGAAAAGCGAGATAGTCGAGTCACGAAGGTTTGAATGTTATTAGCGAGACGACCAAAAGTAGTTTCACAATTAAAACAAATACGATTTTGGGACGAGTTAAAACGATTTGGAACGACTTAAACGAGATAAAACGATTTGAACGAACGATTGGTTTGGGTTGTGATTAGGTAATGGGATGGGTGTAACATGATAGAAGCATGGTAGATATGCCGCTGGTACATCTTATATATAAGTGCTTTTATCATATTACATTTCATGTCATTATTTAGTTCACTTGGGAAACGATTTTAAATGATGTCACACAACGAGGTTTTCAAAATGATATAAACTATACAAGTTTTATTAACGAATTTTAACGAGATGTTTTACGAATTGGTTTACTAAAACAAATGTTTTGGAGTTAAGAATCATGGCTACGAGATTTTGTAAACTATAACCATCTTGATTTGAGTTGGTTAATTATGTTGCAATACACTTTTCAAAACGAGGCTTGTGTTTTTTACTCTTGTAATCTAATGATGTACTGCAACATACAAACGAGTCATGATTCCGATACTCTTACAAAACCTATGTGCTCGCCAGCATTTCTTTGCTGACTTGGTTTTTACATATGTTTCAGGTGTTGTTGCATGATGTTGACTGCTAGGAAGCTTGTTCACTTAGGATCTGGACAAGGCCTTAGTGACATAAAAACGATAGTAGAAGAGGTTTAATTTGTTTGTTTGGTTTTAAGACAATGTAAATTACTTAATGAATCAATAAAACGAAACTTTTAATTACCAAGGTTGTTGAAATGATGATTCTGTTACAACACTCCCCGACGTTTCCGCCACGGTTTGTTGTTTTACGTGGTCGGGGTGTGACAATCTCCATAAAAACTTTCTTCTCATGCTCAAACCTTGATTTACCTTTTGCCTCCATATCCTTTTTCAGCCTTGCTTTTTCATTAGCAAAGGCACTTAAGGTTACATCAACCTTTTTGGAACCATCTGGTTTAGGGATTTCTGCAAGCATACTAGAATTATCTGGTGCAATGTATAGACCATCTTCATATCCCTTTTTCTTTAACTGCTTCATTTTCTCCCCCTTTTTGGCATCATTTGGTGGAGGATTATCAACAAAAATTATTGTAGGAGGAGCAGAACCAGTGGTTTGTAGTAAATGGGCCTTGATTGCCTTGATGTCTACTTGTGTATCCCTGAACCTAGCTTCCAACCAAATTTCTGATCTTTTGAACTTGAATTTCATGTTGCTGATCAGCATATTCTCTTTGTTTATGAAGCAGAGGTTGAAATAATTCCCAAAGCTTAGTGGGAGTAGGAGCAGATGATAGAGCAGATGTTGCAAGTGGTGCAGCAGTGGGTGTTGCCTTTTGTGCTTGTAACAACTGTTGCAGCATAGACTTGATGTCTGCAACAGATGTGTCAAGTTTGTTTACCTTTCTGTCAATTCTCTGTACATTAAACCATCACCCAAGTTAATGGGATCATCTGATTTCCCACTGGCAGTGGTTGTATCAGTGGTTGACTTAGGGAAAGTTTCCCAAAAATCATCCACTGATGCCCCTTTTTCTTGGTACTGGGGACTTCTTCCTTTAGTAGGGGTAACCAGTTTTAGTGAACCAGTGAATGCTGGAAACACCCTGGTTCCTAAAGAAGAAATTGCCTTCAAGGGAGTCTCACATATGAAACTACTGCCCAAGTGATAACCAGTGGGTTCAACACTTGTAGTAGCTGCTCCACTTGAACTACGGACATGAAGTACTTGTACTTCCTGCAGTGTAACCTCCTTAACTATTGGTGGGTTAACAGAGATTGAGACACCAGACTCAGTAACTTTCTGTGGCATATTCTCAGTGATAGGTGATTGAGAAGAACTGATTTGTGTCTGGGCTAAATCAACTGCATCCAATAGAGGTAATATTTGTGGTGGAATTTGTGAAGTGAGGATAGGGGTAGAAAGAGAATTTGCCCTGGGAGGTGGGCTGTGGATGATGGAATCAAGTGATTCCAGAGCATCATAACGTGGTGTCCCTGTGTTTACAACCTATGCTTTTTGAGAAGAAGCAGGAGGAGTTTGAGACTCAGGTTAAGATCTTTCTTTCAACTGCTGTGAGGAAATAGCAGCAGTGGTTTCTGGTGACTTTTGTGTTGTCACTGGTAGTTGCTCTGGGATCTCATCTTCCAGAGTTACCTTTTTATGAGGTTTGGGGGGCTTTTCGCATTTTTTCTGTTTTGGTTCTTTGGTGTTTTTAGGTGGGGGTTTCACAGTAGTGGTTGTTCTGCTGTGATCACCTTGAGCAGTGGGCTCAACAGCAGGTGCCTGAGGAGCAGTGGTTGCTGCTAAAGTCTGCTCAGGAACCTCTGCTTGTGTTTTGGAAGGTTTTGACAGCCTTGTAAAAGTTTCAGAAGTTAGGCTGTTTATTTGAGAAGGTTCTCCTTGAATAAGGACATGAGCATTATCTTTTGAAAATTTCTTTTTAAAATATAACTTAAAAACCTTGGAAATAATAAAAATGATTTTTTATTAACATTTTTGACAAGATCATTGAAGATCTCCTGGGAATAGTTAAAATTTTCTCCATCAGTATAGCATAACCCAGGTATTGGATCTTCAATGGAATCTCATTGAAAGCAGTTGTTTTATTGGAGACACACATAAGGAGAGTATGAAATAAAAACCTTGTAGCAGGTGGAAAACGGCCTTTTTGTAAAGTATCTTTTTTCATTTCATCTTCATACACTCTCTCAATGAAATTAGTTTGATACTCTATTTTTTAAGAAAGAGTTTTTACCTGAAAGATCATCGAGTTCAAAAACCTCCGAAATGGTTTGTGGTGTGATGGTGACTGGAATACCCTTTATTGAAGAAGTAATGGCTAACGGCTTTTTATCCTTAGTTACAAGTTTAGCATTTTTCCAAAACTCTCGTTGGGTTTCTAGGTATATCGGAGCATCACTGGTCAACAAAGTTTTGTACTTTGAAGACGAAAGAGCGTCAATGATGGAATCGAAAGTGGTGGTGTGACTTGGTTTTTCAAGTAAACCTGAGTAATTGTGAGGAGCTTTGTACGGAATGGCCATGATTGAATCGAAGATGGAGAATAACGAAATAAGAAGATAAGTGATTTGTGAGAGGATTGTAGAAACTGCTTTTAGAAAGGAATTTTGAATTCAATTCGACAGTGAAAACCCTGTTTGGGGTTTTGATCAGGGTTTTATAGGGGAAAAAGTGTATGCTGACGTGGCAGCGATTACAAAAGATCTGACGGTCAAGTACTACCCACGTGACAACCTCTGATGATAATGGAGGACAGTTGGTAGGAAACCACTGATGAAACAATATCAGTGGTTTGCAAGGGGTTATAATGAGAACAGTGGCTGACTTTAAGCTATCAGTGGATAGCCATCAGTGGGTTAAAACACTGATTTTGAAAAACAGTGATTAACAAGGAAATGAGAGAACAGAGGTTGACTTTCAGCAGTGGACAACATTCAACAGAATAGATGTTTGAACCAAAACAGTGGTTATGGCAGACATTTAAGGATTAATGAAAATTTTTCATTTTTAGCTATTTTTTAAGGATGGATTTTTGATTTTCTGAAAACATTTTAACGCTTTTATTCATTGAAAAACAGGATTTTGCCTGTTATTCCATGTTCAGCATGCCAATCCTAGAGATCAAGCTTTCAAAGTTGGATGTGTCTAATGCTTTTGTTTGCACTTCTGCCAGCTGATCTTTAGTTGGAACATGGTGCAGAGAAATCAAACATTTTTCTTAGCAATCCCTCATAAAGTGATGTCTGATATCAATGTGCTTGGTGGTTGAATGAGATACTGGATTTTTGATGATATTTTATGCTGCCTGACTATCCAACATGAGTGGTGTCTTTAGGGCAGTGATATCAAAATCCAGCATTTGATTTTGAAGCCAAAGCAGTTGGGCTGTACAGCTTGCAGCAGCTATATACTCTGCCTCAGTAGTGGATGTTGAAACAGCTGCTTGCTTTTTGCTTTGCCAAGATACAAATCAATCACCTAGAAATTGGCACCCTCCTAAGGTGGACTTCCTTGTTGTATTGCATCCAGTAAAGTCACTGTCTGAGAAACCTTAAAGCTTGATATTTCCATTAGCTGGATACCAGATACCAAGTGTGGGAGCACCTTTGAGGTATCTGAATATCCTTTTTACAGCAATGAGGTCAGACTTTCTAGGGGCTGATTGGGATCTTGCACAAAGACATGTTGCAAACATGATGTCTGACCTAGATGCAGTTAGGTACAATAAAGACCCAATCATGCTTCTATATAGTGTTTGATCCACCAAATCATCATTTTCTTCAGACATGACAATTTTTGTGGTTGCTATGGGTGTACTACATGGTTTGCAATCATCCATCTCAAATTTCTTTAAAAGTTGTTTGGCATATTTGCCTTGATGGATGAATGTAACATTTTGCAGTTGTTTCACTTGAAGACCAAGGAAACACTGTAGTTCACCCATTGCACTCATCTCAAACTCAGCTGTCATGAGTTGTCTGAACTCTTCACACATTTTAGTACATGTGCTTCCAAAAATGATGTCATCCACATAAATTTGGACAATCATCAAGTCTTTCCCTCTCCATTTTAAAAACAGTGTTTTATCTATTTTACCTCTTGTGAAACCAATGGAAAGAAGAAAGGTGGAAAGAGTTTCATACCAGGCTCTTGGTGCTTGTTTCAAGCCATATAAAGCTTTGTTTAGCTTGTAGACATGATTTGGATAAAATGGATCCTCAAAGCCAGGAGGTTGACAAACATATACCTCTTCTTGAATCTTACCATAGTGGAATGCACATTTGATATCCATTTGAAACACCTTTATGTTGTGGTTGACAGCAAAGGCCAAGAATAGTCTAATAGCTTCCAATCTTGCTACAGGGGCAAAAGTTTCATCATAATCAATGCCCTCTTCCTGTCTGAAACCTTGAACCACTAGCCTTGTTTTATTCTTGACAACAATGCCCCTTTCATCAGTTTTATTTTTGCAGACCCACTTTGTGCCAATAGGAATCACATCCTCTGGCAGTGGTACAAGCTCCCAAACTTGTTGTCTTTTAAACTGTTGGAGCTCCTCTTGCATAGCCTCTACCCAGCTGTTGTCTTTCAGTGCCTCTTGGTACTTGACTGGCTGATGGGGAGATAGAAAACCAGCAAAAAGACAGATGTTTTGGGATTGACTTCTTGTGAGCACCCCTTCACTGATGTTGCCAATGATTTGGTCTGGTGATGAGACTTCAAGAAGATCATATCTCCTTTGTATGGAACAATGGCATTTAGTGGTGAGGGCTGCCGATGTGAATCATCTGAGCTAACCACTGCTGGTGACTTTGATGATCCAGCAGTGGCTTGAAATGGAGGTGGAGGAATAGGAGGTAGTGGTGTGGACACATGCTGACTTTTATCCACTGTTTGAGGACTTTTATCAAAATTGTTTGATGATGTAGAAGCAGGGGTTAATGGGCTCCTTTGGTCAACAACTGTTGAGGTAGCAGTGGTTGAGCTTTGACAGCTGTTTTGAACATCTGCTGCTCTTTCAATTGATGCAGACTTTTGTTGTGGAATGATGACTTCATATCCATAGTCTGATGGAGGATTTTCTGATGGATCTGCACTGTTAGTCTTGACAGAAACATTATAGAAACATTTTCAAAAGTAAATTTATCAAGATCAAACAATTCTGCAGGATTTGCAGGGATTTTCATTGAAGAAAGTTCATTAAACTTCACATTCAAAGTCTCTTCCACTGTTTTGGTCCTTGTGTTAAACACTTTGTAGGCCTTAGCAGTGGTTAAGTATCCCAAATGATATCAACTGTCTACTTTGGCTGCAAATTTTGAAATTGAGTCTTTTAAATTCAAAATAAAGCATGGGCAGCCAAATACTTTAAAGTAAGAGATCAGTGGTTTGATTTTATACAGCAGTTCATAGGCAGTCTTTTGATGCCAGGGGTTAATTAAAACTCTGTTTTGGACATAGCAAGCAGTGTTTACTCCCTCTGCCCAGATAGTAAAAGGCAAACCTGAATCAGCAAGCATGATTCTAGCAGCCTCAATCAATGTCCTGTTCTTTCTCTCAACAACCCCATTTTGCTCTAGTGTCCTTGGAATGTTGTACTGCCTTATTATTCATTTTGACACACAAAACTCATCCAACTCGCTATTTCTGAACTCTGTGCCATTGTCACTCCTGAAGACTTTTACTGGCAAGTCAAATTGCTTTTCAACCTGTTTAACAAATTCTTGCAAAATGCCTGCAGTCTCATCTTTGTAATGTAAGAAATAAGTCCGTGTAATCCTAGAAAAGTCATCTACAATTACCAAACAATATCTTTTCCTTTTAAGACTCATGACTTTTACTGGGCCAAACAGATCCATGTGCAGCATTTGCAGGCACTTGGTTGTTTTGGACTCTTCAATGGACTTAAATGAGCTTTTATGTTGTTTTCCTTTTAAGTAGGAAACACAATGCTTAGGACAGGTGAACAGTTTTTGAGGTAAACCTCTTACTAACCCTCGTTTTGATAAAGCAGTGATTGTCTTGAGATTTGTGTGCCCCAATCTCCTGTGCCATAATTCTGTCTCTTTGTTAGAGGCAACTGAGAACAGACAAGCATCAGTCCTGTGGCTCTCTTTTGACAAATCAACTACATAGACATTGTCACTCCTTTGAGCAACAAGTTGGGTTTTTCCATTTTTTATTATTTCTTCAATCTTTTTAACCATTTCTTGTCCAACAATCTACAACAATCCTTAGTGAAGAATGAGCCATAGCCCTTATCACTCATTTGTGAGACACTAAGAAGGTTGAATTTTAGATTGTCTATTAGATTGACATTTTCAAATTTAACATTACCAGACTGAACTGTACCAAACCCCATTACCTTCCCTTTACTATTATTACCAAAGGATATATCACCCCCTCCATGAGTTTTGAAATCTTTGATTAGGGCTCTACATCCAGTCATGTGCCTGGAACCTCCACTATCTACATACCAAAGACTATCTAAGCATGAAGAAGTTCCCTACACATCAAGTAAAAGGTTAGTTCATTAGGGTCTCCAAAGCCAATAAGGCTTTGGATGGGGTCTCAACATTGTCTATGTTAAGTTCAGGTGGATGGACAGTGATTAGCTCAGTGGTTTGGACAGTTTTGGGACTGTTTTTCTCTAACCACTGTTGGGGGTCTTGCCCTATCAGCTGTTGATACCCAAAGGGATGCCTGTTCACTCTTGGTTTAGAAGGCTTTTTGTAAGTCTCATAAACATGTGGGACCTTTGGGTATGGTGGTTGACCTTTACCTCTTCGGTATTGGTTAGCAGGGGGTGCATCAGTCACCTTAACTTCTCTTTTAACAGAGGTTTGGTTCAGCTATTTTGTAACAGCTGTTTGAACTGGAACAAATAGTGGTTGATTCTTAACAAATGATTTTGATAAACTCATTGGTGTTTTTGAAATGTACTCTTCCTTTTTGACCTAGAAGGATTTCAAGTACACACACTGCTGATTAGAATGGTTGGTTTTACCACAGATGGTGCAGCTGCTTGAAGGCACAACAGTATTTGTTTTGTAAAGATCATAAGCTTTTAAATGAAAAAAATCTTTGGTCAAGTGATTTTTATTTTCACAAAAGTCACAAAACAAGTTTTTAATTTTTTCTCTTTTCTTCCTCTTTTCAGATTCCTTTGCAACAGAGTTTTGAACTACTGTTGGGATATCCTTAAGAGGAATCACCTTTGCCTTAGCAGCTTTAACACCATCTATAGTTGTGAAGTCCATTGGTTTGAAGTTTTCAAGGATGTCACACTCATCAGACCATGTGGTTTTGAATTGGTATTTCTCAATCTCCTCAAAAGTTGAGGACCCCACAGATCTTTCCAAAGTGATTTTGTTACCAAGTTTATCAGTTATTTTAACTTCTTGGCCATCCTTGTTTGTGGGCATGATTTCAACAGTACCAACTTGATTTGCAGCAGTGTTCTCAACTTGGTCATTTTTTCTAAACCCTATGCCAAATTTTACATTGCTTTCAAGTTGTTTTTCAAGCATAATCTCATAACCTTTGCAAGATTCCACCCATTTTTCACAAGTGATTTGGGTGGATTCCAACTCCTTTTTACAGGCTTGATATTTTTCTATCAAAGTCTGGAGTTGGTCCTTGGTTATGATATGCTCTTGTTTGAGACTGCAGATTTCATTATCTTTTTCAGCCAATTTGATTTTCAGTTCTTTTAAAGACTTTTCAAATTGAACTTCATCATTTAACACTCTATCCTTAAGGTTTTCATTCACCTCTTTAATGTTAGCAAATGCTATGATGCATTTGTCTGAACATAAGTTTTTAAGAACCTGAGATGATACCTTAGCTGCAGCCATCATGGCACAATCACAAACATGCTCTTTCTCATCAGCCACCTTCTCTTCTTTTTCACCTTGTTTCTTTTCTTCTTCTTCAGACCAGGGGTCAGACAGTGGTTCCAACAGGGGTTCTGAATTTTCTCCCAACAGTATTTCACTAGCAACAGCAGTAACCACTGCTTCAGCAATTTCATCCACTGCTTCAGCATTTGACTGTCCTTCTTCAGTTTTCAGCCCTTCTGGTATTGACTATAATGCCATAAAACAAAATTCATCATTAGAAGCATCATTAGTAGCATAAAGTGCAAAATTTTCTTCACCTAGCTCATCAGGTAAGCTGCTCCAGTCAACAAAGCCTTGGGTGAAAAAACTTTGCTGATCTGGTTGAACCACTGTTGGTGCAGCTTGTTGAGGTGCAACTGGTTGCACTTGAACCTGAGGGACAGGAGCTTGGACATACTGAATTTGTGGGACAGTGGTTTGGACATAATGCACAGGAACAGGGGTTATAGGATGTGCATAATGGGGAGTGTTTACATGGGCAGCAAGGGTATAATGGGAATGCTGCACAGTGCTTTGGTTATTTTGTGGTCTTGGGTTAGGGTGTGTGATAATTGGTCCATTGGTTTGACTCCTGCATTCCCTAGCAAAGTGACCTAACATATTGCGCTTGTAGCATTTGATTTTTGACTTATGCAACCCTACTTTTAGATTCCCATGCAACCCTGGGAATTTTCTCCTTATCCTTTTGTAAAACTTGATGGTTCTAACACTCAGCAGTGCAAGTTGGTGTAATATGTCCATTTCCTCTAAGTCAGTTGGATCAAAATGCTGAAGGTCATTGAGTTCAAAGAACAGATTATCAGAGTTCTGGCTTTCTCCATTTGCTGTGAAAGCATAATTGGATGAGTGAGGATCAGAGTTGAAGTTTCCACCAGCAGTTATGTCAATAAAGTGATCATAACTCTGATCCTTACTACTGCCAGACTCTTCCTGACCCAGAAGAGTTGTGTTGCCAAATGAGTAGTCATCTGCCACTTTGCTAGACTCTTGCAACCTCTTTTTCTAGTTTAACTCCCTTTCATAGGTCAGGAGTCTACCATGAAGTTCGGTCAGTGTCAGATCTTTGAACTCAACAGAGTTTCTGGTTACAAAAGCAATTGTATCCAATTTTTTAGGAAGTGCCCTAAGAAACATGCTATTTTGGGCTGCTTTTGTAAATTCAACCTTAACAAGTTTTAGTTCACTCATGAGACAGCTAAATCGCTCAAACTGTTGAGTTAATGATTCACCCTTAATGTGACAAAACATTTCATATTGTTGGTTTAAAATTTCCCTGTTATTTTCAAGTACTTCTTCAGTCCCCCCAAACTGTTCCTTCAATGCATCCCACAATTCATTGCCACTGTTACAGTGTAACAGCCTATCATAGATTTCATTGGGAAGTGCAGATGCAACGATGCTAAATGCCTTGGCATCCAGTTCAATTTTCTGAAAATCCTGATCAGTATAGTTCTTAATTTTCTTTGGTTCGAACTTCTTTGGATCCTCAGCACTCGGCACCATTGGAACATGTGGTCCAAAGATAACCAACTTCCAACATCCGGTGTTCTGTTGAGTGAGGATGTAACCCATCCTTCGCTCCCAGATGTTGTACTCATTTCGCTTCAACATAGGTAGTTTAAAGAGTGAACCGATGTTATTGTTAACATCTTGTGATTGTGACGTCATCCTGGTTGTTTTACAGGTACTGATTAATCAACTTTTCTCATGATTAAACCTTACTCTATTTTTCAACAAAATGAACAATTAAAAGTATCAACGATTTTGAGCTGAACTTTTATGTCAAAATGATTGTTAGATCAAATTTGACTGTCCTAGCTCTGATACCAATTGTTAGGATCTGAGTTTCTTATGATTGTGTTTTTGTTTGAAAATTATGAAGATGAATAAGTAATTGTAGCGGAATAAAATGGAAACAAACTTTCACACACAATCAAATAGGAGAATTGCTTTCAACACACATGTTTGTTCATGAAATCGAATGATTAAATTTATTTCAATGATTCAATTACACTTGCCTGCATGTATTACAATCTCCCCCTCAGCCTGAGCTCACACAGTTTGTTCGTACAGGAAGACTTGTGAAGAAAGAGCTAATAGAACAATACAGGGTACTGTTCTATTTATAGACATGAGCAAACCACTGTGGCATCTTTGCTGACGTCACCATGAAAGTGACATCTAACCTCCTAACAAACTCAAACTACTAATGTCACACCCTGACTTTTGCGGAAGCGTATGATGTGTGACTGGTTTAATATCATTGAATTCAATCATAATAAATAACTACATGATCAAAACGATGTTCATCCATTCATAAAATTTGAGTATTACAAACACCGATTATTTAGTTTTAAAACACAACCTTCGACAAGGTTACAAACCAACAAAAGTGGATGACACCTAAAGTTGAAGTCTACTTCTAGAAATAACACCCGTGCCCAAGATCCAACCTGTCACCTGAAATACATGTAATTTTGGAAAACATCAACAAAAGTTGAGCGACTTCATGCGTTTTGTGTGAGTACTGGTAAACTTGTAAACCTTTGAGAGACTCCTTTGAAAACAGGTATGAAAAGCGTGTATGAACATACCAAGTAAATGTTTTACAAGGATATTAAGGCATGTGGGGATATAGGGAGCACTCAAAATGAGTAGGCTTATAACCTTGTTGATTTCCCTCGACTATGTCGATTTTCCTCGACTATGTCGAATTTCCCTTCGACTATGTCAATTTACCTTGACTATGTCGATTTCCCTCGACTGGGACACCGAAGCACTCAAGTGATCACATGAGGACCATGAGTGGGGCTCGGCCATGTTGGTGCATCCAGTGTCTGTTAACTTCGTCTTAATCGAGTCTTATGTCTAGATAGGATAAACGAGCACACAACAGGGTTGAAATTAGGGTTTTATATGTAAAAGTGGGTGATTCTGCTTGAATGTGTCATTGTGCAGCTCAAGCGAAATCAACATATGTTATTTCGCTTGAAACAACTTGTTGCATGTTCAAGTGGAATCTCAACATTATATATATGTGTGTGCTGGTGTCATTTGGAGCGGAATTAGATCATATGCTCTGAGTGAGGTGCTGTCCGTGTGTCATCTAAATTGTAAAAAGCTCAGGAAATCAGTAATAGTTAAAGATTAGAAAGGAACAAGCTGTGTTGACATCATTTACATTGATTCCGCCTTTGTATTTGACGCTGAACTACTCAGATTGACTCGTTAGGGTCACCGAACGATCCAACAAGTGGTATCAGAGCTCAGGACGAGGAGTTCATACCAATTTAGCTTGATTTTACCAGATTCTCACACTTCTACGCCTTCTTTTCTGTTTTGAACAAGATTCAACGGTTGAAATGGCCTGATTTTGACATATATCAAGCAAAACATAGTTTTAACTAATCCTTGAGAGTTTTGGATCTTAAATCGAACTAATTCTGACAAAATTTATTAATTCCGCTTGAAAAGTTGTTCGAACTTGCTGACGTCATAGTTATTCCGCTTGAAAATATCAGTGTAATTCCAAGCGGAGTTACATATTTGGTTAATTTCACTTGAAACTATTGTCTGATTTCGCTTGAAACCTTATTCCACTTGAAAAATCTTATTCCGCTTGAAAAGCTATCTCGCTTAAAAGCTGATTTCGCTTGAAGCCATTTCGCTTCAACTGATTTCGCTTAAAGTTGTTGTTTTCAAAATTTCAAAAAATTTTCTAAGTGTTTGTTGATTGTTTCAGGTATTTGAAAGATGGATGATTTCATGAATCCTTTCTGTGATGTATTTGCTTTTACCAGTGGTTCGGGAGACGGCACATCGAACAACACGAATGAAACTCCACCAACACCAAGTGCAAAGAAAATACTTTCAGATGCTATGAGCGTAGACAGTGCGTATGGAACATACAACAAGCCGCCCAAGTTGATGGCAATTGAAGATTACAACCGGTGGGCTACAAGATTTGAGGAATGGCTTAAAGCGTTTGCGTATCCCAGTTGGAGAAGTTTGAAAAATGGATTTAATATGGGGAGAGATGATTATGAGAACTTAGAGGAAAATCAGATTGAAAAATACGTTGCTGAACAAAAATGTATTGCTCTGCTTCACCAATCTGTTCGTGATGATATTATCGCACTGATCGAGTACAAGGATTCGAGAGACATTTGGGAAAAATTAAAAATAAAATGTATTGGCAGTGCTAAAATAGTTAAGAACAAAAAGAAACTGTTACGAAAAGAGTTTGATTTGTTTGGTTGTCTAAAGAATGAGTCTGTTTCCAAGATGATTGAAAGATTTGGACATCTAAAGATGGAGCTTGCTAGACATGAAATCATTTACACTCAAGAAGAGCTGGTAGACAAATTGTTTGATGCATTACCGAATGAGCAAGACTGGCAGTATTTTGCATTGATGCTGAAGAATACGATAAAGCCGGCTGATTTGAAGGTTGATCTGCTTATAGAAAGACTGGAAAGCCATGAATTGGAGATCAAGAAATCCAGCAAAGTCAATAACACATCTTATCAGCAGAATGTGGAGCTGTATTACAGAGGCAGTGTGATCCCAAATACTGCATCTCCAAAGATAGCTTTTTCAGCAGAAAGCTCAAAATCAGTGAATCAAGAAACTCCTAGCAGTGGCTACCATGGTGGTTCTTCATCAAATACTTCAAATCAATCTGCATCAAAGAATCTCTTTCAATGCAACATTGCTGTTGATCTGAAGAATGGTTAGAATTTCAGTGAAGAGTCTGCTAAACAACAGATGGTGTTCTTAGTGTCTGTGTTAGAGTCGTACGAAAGTCTCGTTGCAGGAAAGATAGGAAACTCCAACCTAAAAAAAAGAAGACTACGATCAGATCGATCCTGAGGAGATGGAGTTGATCGATATAAGGTGGTGTATGGCCAGTGTAGTGAGAAGAGCGCAGCGATTTATGGAGATTACTGGAAGACAGTCTATTGGTGGACCTTCTACCAAGTTAGGCTTTGACAAGTCAAAAGTGACGTGTTTCAAGTGTAAACAGAAAGGTCACTTTAAGCGTGAGTGCAGAAATGCTTATGCTGATGATACTGCAAATCCTTTTCGAGAGGATTATTACAAGAGAGCGATCTATCATCAGAATAAATTAGAACCTCCTAGGATGAAGCAGATAGAGGAGGCACCCAAAGAGAAATCCAGGGCACTTGCAGTTTTTCATGACGATGAAGGTTATGATTGGAGTGATGTTTTGCCTAAGGAAGACGCAGTTGGTTATGCCTTCACAGCAGCAAAGATTGTTCCATTTAAGGATAAGAGAACTGAAGAAGTGAAGTATGTGAACAGGAAGGATACAGCTCGATTCATGAAAGCCAAAATCTATCGTACCTGGATGGAAGCAAAGAAGGTAAGGCGATGGGATCCTGATAGAGAATGTTATCTTGATCCTAATGGTAACATAGCTGTGGATCCAGATACTGTTGATCTTGAAGTTCTCACCAAACAAATTGCTGATGAAGAAGAAGCCAGACAGAGAGAATGGTGGGGAGGAGGAGAAGCAGTTGAGAAAGAAAAAGAAAAAGAGACAGCAAAAGAACCGGAGCCAAAGAAGATTGATGACGGAGTTATTGATACTTCACAGGATTTCACCGTTGAAAACCTGACAAAGATGGCTGACAAAGTTCTAGCTGCAAAAGAACTAGAGGTAGTTTCTGGTTCTAGAACTGAGTCCAAAGATAAGGTCAGTACAAATAATACATATGTGTCAGGTAAGAATGGTAAATCTGAGAACAACTGCAAAAATTGCATGAAAGAGTGCAAAGTTTGTAGTACACATGCTTACCTCAGTGGTAAGAAGGTTGAAGAGCTGACAAGTAGAGTCAGAAGTGTTGAAGATCAGATCTTGAACCGTGATAAGTTGTTGAAAGCTTCGAACGACAAATTAAAAGAATTAACTGAGAAAATCAAAAATGATAAAAATGACGTAGAAAGAATTAGGACAGAAAATGAAAAATTGATTCTTGAAAAACGTCAAATCTCAGAAAATTTTGAGAAGCTAAAACGAAAGGTTAAAGATTGTGATGAAAGAAATGGTAAGACAGACAAAGAAAATCTTCAACTGACCGGAGTTCTTAGAGTGAAAGAAGAGTTAATCAATCAGCAACTGGATGAAATTGCTAAGTTGAAGCTTCAATTCCAAGAAGCTAAAATTGAAAATGAGCGCATCCGGTTGAAATTAACCAGTTACAACTCTGCAAGCTTTGTTTTACAACACATTGTTCCTAAACCCATCGGGAAAAACAAAGCAGGTGAAGATGTTTACTCGGATGGAACTGGGGTTGGGTTTCATCAAGTTCCACCACCAGTTTTAAACAATTATTCAAAGAAAAAGTCCGGGTTGGTTAATGATGAAGATGAAACAAATGAAATTAAACTTCTAGACACAATTGATGTCACATACAGTTCATCATCATCTGATGATAGTATTCAATCTCAAGTGGTTAAAAATGTTGTTGAAAATGTTTTGAAGTTTGATAGTGATTCAGCTGATGATGATAAGTGTTTTCTAGACAAATACATTCCGAAACCAAAATCCAAAAACAACTTAAATGAAGAATCTACTCTAGTCATGTACAAGATGTCGGGATCGGATAAGTTGTATTCGGATTCTGAGTTTCCACTGGAGAATGTTAATGTTGCTAAATTGACAAAAGTGTTCAAATTGATTGAAATTGATCTGTCTGAAGTAAAAGGGTTAAATCAGACAAAGAGGCAAATGAATTTTGAAAAAGATAAAGCTTACTACAAGAAGCTTGTTGTTCCACCGCGTTTTTATAACAACAACCGAAATAGATGGTCGGGTGGTTATCAGGGTGGTAAGAATTATCAAAGGAAAAATTTTCAAAACAAAAAGTTTATCGAGAAAAAGGTTTTTGCAAAAAGTTCAAGTTCACTTTCTGATGAAGAATCTGAGATTTTTTCAAAATCAAATGAAGAGTTTTTTTTGAGAAGAGGGCCTCACAACCTCAGACTGAGGATACAAGTCGAGTAGTTGATACTCGAACATGTTTTAAATGCAACAAAGTTGGACATATTGCATGAAAGTGTACCAACTTAAAGCTTAAGTCTGAAGTTGCTGAGAGTCAGAAGAGGAAAGTTGATTCAAAAGGAAAAGCTCCAATGGTTGTTGAGAAAAAGATTTTAAAGAAAGAAAATGTGAAAACTGAGTCTGTGAAAGAATCAGTTAAGAAAATTGAATCTGTTAAGAAGTTGGTAACTAAAAGTGATCATTTTTATAAAAAGGTTGCTACACCTCAACAAGCATGGAAGCTAAAAGTTGCAAGTTCTCCAAAACCAAAGGTTTCAGAGTCAGAAAAACAACCATCTTCGACCACACAGGTCAAAATGGATGTTCCTTTGGATTATTATGAGAAACTTGAAAAACCAGAGTCTGTGGTTTCTGAGAAGAAGAATGTTCTAAAGAATGACCAATCATCTGGTCAACCTCCTAAAAATGATTACTTTCTATACAAAGAGGTTGAGATTGGGTCTAAGGAAAACTTAAAGATAAATGACAAGAATTTTCCGACACTTTACACTGCTAAAACTCACATTAAAGTCAAGTTACCCGAGTCAAAAGAGGCTTGGGTGGCTTCAAAATCTCATTAAATCTTTGTAAATTGTGCAGGAGCTTCCAAGGTCCATTTCACGTTGGATTATGGATAGTGGAGCTTATCGGCACATGATGGGGAAAACAGCCCTGCTGTACGATGTTAGAAATTTTAATGGAGGTTATGTAGGTTTCGCTGGAAATCAAGGAGGTAGAATAGTTGGAGAAGGAACTTTATCGAATGGCATTATCACGTTTGAAAGAGTTAACTACATTGCTGAGCTTGAGAATAATCTTCTGAGTATATCTCAAATTTGTGATAGGATGTATACAACACACTTCACAGACAAAGAATGTTTAATCTTGAAACCAGGATTTGTTATCCCTGAAGAATGGATTATCATGAGAGCACCAAAAGTCAATGATCTGTACGTGTTGGACATGAGTGTAGCTACTACTACCACGGGTCAGGCTCATTGTTTTATGTCTAGAGCAACAAAGAAAGAATCACAGTTGTGGCACCGAAAAATGGGTCATATACATTTGAGTAAAATGAATCACCTGGTGCATAATGATTTGGTTACTGGTGTTCATGTGAAAGGTTTTCATCTTGAGGGGGAGTGCATTAGCTGCATCAAAGGAAAGCAAAAGAAGAAATCGCACCCCAAGAATAAAGAAAATTCAATCTCAAGACCTTTAGAGAGACTCCACATGGATCTGTTTGGTCCAGTGAACATCAAAAGTATTACAGGGGATCTTTATTGTCTTGTAGTTACAGATGATTACTCAAGATTTTCATGGGTATTGTTTCTGAAATCAAAATATGAGACGTTTGATCGTTTGATGACGCTTTTCAAGAAGATGGAAAACTTGTACCAAACACGCATTAGTTGAATCAGAAGTGATAATGGTACTGAGTTCAAGAATATCATGATAGAAGAGTACTGTGATGAAAGAGGTATATTGCATGAATTTAGTGCTCCTTACACTTCGCAGCAGAATGGAATCACTGAAAGAAAGAACAGGACGCTAATTGAAACGGCCAGAACGATGCCTGCTGATTCCAAGCTACCTGTTAATTTTTGGGCAGAAGCAGTATCAGCCGCATGCTATACGCTTAACAGGGTTCTCACTGTCAAGAAATTCAACAAGACATGTTTCAAGCTGATCAACAACCGCAAACTGAACCTGAAGTATTTAGAACCGTTTAGGTCACCCTGCACGGTATAGAACCTGATGGTAAATTTGGTTCAAAGAGTATCGAAGGACTTTTCGTGGGATATGCAAGTCCAATGAAACGAGTCTTTGTTCCAAGCTTAAAGCGGATCATCGAAGCATCGAATGTTGAGTGTCAAGGTTATACTCTGCCACCGCAGAATCCAGGAGATTCATGGCGTTTTCATTATGACACTTTGTGGGATTCGTTTGACATGGAAGAAGAAAAGGAAGAAGAAGAAGAAGAAGATTTCTTTGATGAGTTGGATATTCTGAGAGAGTATGAGTCTTCGCAGGAAAGGTTCCCAGCTGAGTATTCAAGACGACCGCAACAAACTTCAAATGACGATGAAGCAGGTCCAAGCTATGCTGGAGAACATGATGATATTCAACAAAATGAAGTTGCTCATGATAACCAGACGGCAGTCAATGATAATCTAGAATCTGATGATAGACCTATATTTGATCAAGGTGATTCAGATTCTGAGGGGGAGCAAATTCAGACATCAAGTCAGACAATTTCAGTCAGTGAACAAGCTGTAAATCAAAATACCACAAATTTGGAAGGCGAGGTAGATGTTCCAGGCAAGGTGATGCCAAGAACACTTTCATACCATCCAGAGGAGTTGATCATTGGAGAATTACAATCAGGCGTTCGCACTAGACGACAAATTGACCAAGGGCTAACTTGTTTTTATTCTACAGTAGCACCTTTACAAACTGAGTTTTCACTAAGTTGTTTTATTTCGCAGATCGAACCGCGAACATACAAAGAGGCGCTAACTGAAGATTCTTGGGTCAATGCTATGCAAGAAGAGTTGAGTCAATTTGGGAAGTTGGGAGTGTGGAAGTTAGTAGATTTGCCTGATGGTCACAGGAAAATTAACACAAAATGGGTGTTTAAATGCAAGAGAGATGATCGAGGGGTTATTATTCATAACAAAGCTCGACTCGTAGTCCAGGGTTTTAGTCAGCAGGAGGGTATAGATTTCACTGAAGTATATACTCCCGTGGCTCGACTAGATGCAATTAGAATCTTTCTGGCATTTGCATCGTGGAAGGGATTTAAGGTTTTTCAGCTAGATGTGAAATCAGCGTTTCTCTATGGGAAGGTAAAAGAGGAGGTATATGTTGGACAGCCACCGGGCTTCACAGATCCAATCCACAAAGACAAGGTCTATTTACTGGATAAAGCGTTGTATGGTTTACACCAGGCCCCGAGAGCTTGGTACGAGACATTGTCTCAACACCTGCTTGCCAACAGCTTCATCCGTGGAAAAGTGGATGCCACTCTCTTCACCAAAGAGGTCGACGGACATCTTTTGATAGTTCAAATTTACGTGGACGACATCATATTTGGGTCAACAAATGAAAATTTGTGCAAAGAATTTGAAAAAGTTATGAAGCAGAAATTCGAAATGTCATCGATGGGTGAGATGAAATTCTTCTGGGGACTTCAAGTTAATCAACTACCTGAGGGAATTTTCATACATCAAACGAAGTATATTCATGATATTCTAGAGAAATTTAGGACGTCAGGATCTACTCCAGCTTCAACCCCATTAGCGACAAATCATGGGATAAACACAGATCTCACCGAAGACAGGGTAGATGAAACGATGTATCGTTCCATGATTGGATCGCTGATGTACTTAACTGCTTCAAGACCCGATATCATTTATCCGACGTGCCTCGCAGCGCGATTTCAGTCAAGCCCCAGAGCTTCGCACATGGTGATTGTGAAAAGGATATTACGCTACCTGAAAGGAACTCCATTATTGGGGTTGTGGTATCCAAAAACAGGCGATTTCACGCTCGAAGGGTATTCTGACTCCGACTTCGGAAGCTGCAAAGTTAACGCTAAATCAACAACAGCGGGATGTCAGTTTTTTGGACCACGCTTGGTCACCTGGCAGTGTAAGAAGCAGACCTCTGTGGCTCTATCCACATGTGAAGCTGAGTATGTATCTGCTAGCAGTTGCTGCTCTCAGATCTTGTGGATCCAGCAACAGATGCGCGACTACGGTTTGCAATTTCTTAACACCCCTATCTTTGTTGATAATGAGGCCGCGATAAACATTACTAAAAATCCTGTTCATCACGCTAAAACGAAACACATTGAAATTCGTCATCACTTCATCTGAGATTGTTTCGAGAAGAAGTTGATACGAATTGAGAAAATCCACACTGACGAACAGAAAGCTGATTTACATACCAAGGCATTTGACAAAACTCGTTTTAAATATCTTTTAAAACTAAATGGTATGAAGCGTCTATCGGTGTCGGATGGGATTATTGGCGTTGATGAGGATAACATTGTAGATGATGATGTTGAGAAACAATCTGCAATGGTTTGTCGATTTTTTACTTGTTTTGGTATTTAGGGGGAGGTATTAGGGTAATATTTCAGAAAATACAAAAACAGTAAAAATTTTAAAAAATCCAAAAACATGAGATATTTTCAAAATTCAAAAACAATAGAAAACCATAAAAGAGCTTGTGTAAAAAGGGAAAATGATAGTGCATAGGCTTGACAGTTACGGTATGCTAAAGATATGGAAGTTTAAAAAGTTTTAAACAGTCTCGCTGATGATGTGCCGAGAGGTTTTTACACATTTAGTAGGTTTATTTGGGATATAAACCTAAATCTTTACTTACTTATTTCGTGGGGAACACTACTTGGATATATAGGTAACCCCTGAAATCTTGTTTGAAAGATCCCTTTTTCTGAGATACCAGGTCTTTATACTCAGAGATATCTGGGGTATTATCCCGGGACTTTAGATTTTGCGGAAGCAATGGCCTAGTCCCCGGAGAATACTTTACTACTTGCTTGAAATATAGTGCCACCCTCAGCAAAAATGATGAAACAATAAAATTGATAATCATTGCTGTTGTAAAAAAGATCCTCTAAAGGGGACTCACCTAAAGTCGAACCGTCATCTCTCTGCTGAACGAAAGTTCTGACCTGAGCTCTCACGGTTTCGCAATTTAACCCTTTATAGATATCATCTGTGGTATACTCACCTGTAAGACTGAATATTGGGATTTGGATACGGGAGTATATTCAAGAGGTGGGACACATGAATGAGTTTAAGTCTCTAAAACACATAATCCGTATCCTGAACAGATTGAAATTTGTGTAAAAATTTAAATGGATCAGTATATCGACAATCTAAGTGAATTGTTTAATTCTGAGTATGTAATCAAAGCTTAACGGTACTTGTGACTTGTCGAATAGCTGATATGATTCCCTAACACGCTCACCAAAAATATGTTTGTAAATAGTTTACTTTTACTGCATTTTATTTCCGCATTCATTTCTAGTTTAGAAACTTTATTAAAATCCAAAAAGATTTTTCATTTCTGCTTTATTTTCCGACAAACCAAAGTGGGGAGTTGATCTTCAGATTCAGAAGGTTGGAGTAGATGTAGAAAGATTCTAAGCTGGATGATGAGTTGGGAGCTTAACATAATAATTGAGAAAATGGAAAGTCAAAAACAAGTTCATTAACTAGAAACTTGTAAATTTCAGAAAATTGTTTAAAAAAGTTGAACAAATGTCAGTGTGAATTGTCACAGATCAACCAAGATCATTAAGTTGGACTTGGTAGACAAATTGAGTAATCAGGGTCATTAACTTGGACCTGAATACTTAAGTGGATTTCTATACACTGATAAGACCATCAAATTGTAGGTAAATGGTAAGTTTGGATTGAAACTGTTATTGTCATAAATCTTATATTTAGGTAGAGATTGTGCAGGAAACAGGAGTCAAGAATTCCCATGGTAAAGAAAATGTCAAAGTTTGAACCAGAATTCAACTCCTAGCTGATCGAAAGGGGGAGTCTAGATTCTGGATCTACACTCAAAGGGAAGATTGAAGATTAAAGTTTGAAGATAAAAGTTTGAAGGAAGCTTTTACAATGTCAAGACAATTTGGAAAGAGACAAAGACTAAAGACTCGACGCCGAAGACTTCGTCAACATCCAAGGGGGAGTCTGTTGGTGCATCCAGTGTCTGTAAACTTCGTCTTAATCGAGTCTTATGTCTAGATAGGATAAACGAGCACACAACAGGGTTGAAATTAGGGTTTTATCTAAAATTGGGTGATTCCGCTTGAATGTGTCATTGTGCAGCTCAAGCGAAATCAACATATGTTATTTCGCTTGAAACAACTTGTTGCATGTTCAAGCGGAATCTCAACATTATATATATGTGTATGCTGATGTCATTTGGAGCGGAATTAGATCATATGCTCTGAGTCGAGGTGCTGTCCATGTGTCATCTGAATTGTAAAAAGCTCAGGAAATCAGTAATAGTTAAAGATTAGAAAGGAACAAGCTGTGTTGACATCATTTACATTGATTCCGCCTTTGTATTTGACGACGAACTACTCAGATTGACTCGTTAGGGTCACCGAACGATCCAACATGCCGTACCCGTTAGATCTAACCTTCATCCCTAATTATGAATTAATGGCATTTCATTATTAAGTCTATGCTCACATGATCTAATAGTGCATTTCATACCGTTTAAGCATTCGTAACATGTATTCCACCCCTGAGAGTTATAAAACCAAAAACAGTTAAGAGAAAAGGGGGAGCATGAACTCACTGTTTTGCGTCTTCGATACTCGTAACTCAAATCTCCTAAGCAAACACGACTCCCTACAATGTACTAGGATCTATTAGACGAACGGGCTGTGCCTTGCCTTAGTATTTACGTTTTTTAGTTATGTTTCTTTTATGTCTTCAATATTATTCCAAGTTGTAATTCCTTGTTAAAATAATAATTATTTTAACTTTAAATTATATTTAATTTTGGAATAATAGTTAAACAATATTTTTGTAAGAATACTTCTCAAGTATTTATTTCCGTATTTTCTTCCCAAGGATGGGGGTATCTCATAGATGTGTATTCGTATTCTCGTATTTGTAGTTTACAAATAATATATTTTCAAGTCTTACTTTAGAAAATATCAAAAATAATGTATTTCAAGGAAATATATATTTTTCCCAAAAACCATATATCTTCTAAATATTCCAAGAAAATATAATTTAACTTCCGAAAATAATATATTTTCTCCTTGTCGAAAATATGATATACTTTGTAATAATAAAAATCATACCTTCATTTCTTTTGTATCCAAAATAATATTTACCAAAAATATGCTCATAAATATAGTTTTCGGAATATCTTGTAAGTTACATTCTTTCATTCGGTTTCACAATTTTAAGTGTGTAACTTTTACATTTATTCCTTGTGATTTTTGGTATTATTTTGGATTGTAAATTCTTGGTAGTTTGTTAAGTTACATTATTTCAAACCCTAAAATAATATAACTATCACACAAAGTATACAAATATTCACACGCATGTCTTTTAAATATATACCTTTCAAATATATATTTAGTTATTTTTATTTACAAAAACCAACCTCCAATATTTGTATTTTTGTTACAAAATCTATGGCAAAGTTTATATAGAAAACCATGGTTAAAACACACTTGTAAATATTTGTTTAGAAAATATTTTTCTAAGTGTTTATATTTTTAGAAAATTTTGCCATAGTTTCCCCTAAAAATGGAGGTGTCCATGCTATCAAAGCATATCATTTTCTTTTCAAAAATCATCACAAACAATCAACAATCATCCTACACTTACCAAGTGCCAACACAATGCTACTTACATAGTAATCATGAACTTGAACTTTCATAAAAACTTGTAGTAACTTGGTAGTGTGTTTAGTAGACTTAGTTACCCTTTAAAGTGTGTTTATTTCTTTAAAAATCTCATTCTTGAAAGATTTGAGTGTTTACAACTTGTTAGATGATTTTTCCAAAAATTATTCTTTTGAATTTTTCTTGTAAACAAAGTGTTCTTATACCTATTTCACCACTAGAAACATGATTAGTTTCTTTAAAAACTATGTTTATACAAATCTTGTGATTTAGCTTGGTTTCTTTGGAAAACTATTTTAGAAATCATCCACTCACAAGACTTGTATATTGTTTAAATCATCATCACATGAAAACATCTTTTATTATTCAAGTTCATGTAAACATAAAGCATGATGATCTTGGTTTTTCACAAGATCATCACATCAACTTACTAGATCATGTGTTTAATCACAATCTAGTAGGTTCCATATGGTGTCTAACATCACTAACACTAGTAATCAATCAGCAAGAAGCAAACAATCACAAATCAACAAGTATTCATATGTTTATAAGTTTATGTTAGAGATTTATGATTATGTCTTTTAGTGTTCATCCTGTTTAACAATGTTCATCACTTATTAACCAACGATATATGAAAGATCAAGAGATCATAAGGGCCTTACTACTAGCACAAGGCTAGGGAAGATCACATGATGTTGATGATGACAAAAGTGCCGGATAAAAGCAATCGGGAGAGGTCCTTCAAGATCCAAGACCACCAATCCTTCTAATATGGCTCCTTACACCTTGAGTATCACTTGGAATGAACAAATGATGATGATGGTGGTGTGGTTGAGGTTCGGCCGAGAAGAAGGGGGAGGAGAGGGAGAGAGTTGTGGTGAAGTGTGGTGATGAGAATGATGGCCTCTAGTCTTCTTATAACCACTAATCCTTTTATCCAATGGGTTTTATGTTTCATATAGTACATACATGATCTTAACAAATCACTACAAATCCAAGTAATATCTAAGGAAACCTTGTAAGATTTTGGAGGTGGGGGCCACCCTTTCAGCCGTCCATATGGATGGGGGGTAAGTGTAAGTTTTAAAGATTAGTTAGATAATATAGTTGGAAGTTAAGGGTATTAGTTAGTGTTTAAGTGTATGATGCATTATATAGTGTGTTAAGGTGTTCGGGGATCATAATTAGTTCAGAAACATTAAAACCATGCTTCTAGTATAATTTTGGTGTTTCGGGTAATGTCCGGTTGTTTGGTCAGATACCGGTTCGTTAAAGTGTCAAACTATACCGTTTAGTGATCTTTATGTACCCTTTTGTGACACTTTTAATTCCCGACACTTAGGAAAGCATTTAGGACCATTAAACCATAATTCTGCTTTATAATTTGGAGTTTAAATGCTGAAAATAGCTTAATTTTGGTTATTTTCTGCAGAATTCTGCATTTTTAGTGTGTTCCAGGCACTTTCCGGCACCTATGTTATCACTAGGAAGGCAGTTTTGTAATCCTTACTTTCCTACACACTATACTAGTGTATCACTTGGTTCTGGGGCTCAATTCTGTGTCTTATCATCATGTCTGCCTAAGTACTGAACTCCCGTTAGTGCTTTTAGTTTGTCTGATAATGGTTCCAATTCTGTTCTGTGCATTATTAGAACTATATCGTGTTGCATGTAGTAATGATAAAAGTCTTGCAACATGAAATGCCATTGTGTGTATATAACAGTAATTAGAATTTGATTTGTCTCTTAAACTAGATCATGCACAGTTATTAAAGCACAGATTACTGTTCAATTAGTGTACGGAATGTACGGAAAAGTGACAGTTGTCACAACTGACCTATTACAACCACTGATTATAAACAACTGATTACAATATACAAAGCATAAACAAAACAACTGATCCTTCATTCCACTACTTAGGCTCCAGTAGTACTTTGGTCTTCAGTAGTACTTGAGACATAACAGTTGATTAAGCATCAGCACTTAGTCTTCATTAGTCTTTTGGGTCAGCAGTGGGTAAGTAGAGTAGTAGTTGAATCCATCAGGTGTTAGAGCCACTGTCAAGGAGAAAGATTGAATACAAACATCTGCTTATTCTGAATCCACTGAGCTGATCCAGTTTTGGCTTTAATCAGATGTTTCTTTGTAGGATTCAATCCCAACAACATATGGTTTGAGTAGATACTTGTTACTTGCCATACATAACATTTGATTATACATGATGTGACAACCCATACTCTCGTTGTCGAGAGATGGGCATTTTAGTAACGCGCATATTTATTAATATCACTATTATTATTATTATTATTATTATTATTATTATTATTATTATTATTATTATTATTATTATTATTATTATTTATGGAATAATAATAATCCGCGACGAGGGGTTCATTCACTTAATTACTTAAATAAACCCGGATCAGTCTGTTGGACGAGATGCCTAATCATTTAACGGGTTCACGCACTTGGGCTAGGCCCAACCCAATTAACCTAAAAACCCTATCCTATAAATATAAGCTTAAACCCTTCCTCCCCTCATTTTTTGGACAAAACCCTAATGCTCCTTTCAAAATGAGCAGCCGCACACACAAACCAGACACCCCTCATCTCTCTAACACTTCCGGTGACTAGAGCCGCATTCCGGCGAGCTCCGGCGACTCAGTTTTGGTGGAGACAAGCACCCCCAAACCATCTCTCTCCCTCTGCTTTTGTTGAAGACCGGCCACCAGCCATCTTCTTGTCTTCTCGGTCACAGGCAGCCACGCACACATACACCCGTCTCTTCCTCATCCTCTGGACGTCGGCCTATCTGTTTTTCGGCGACAATGGTGAACACGAGAATGATGTACGGCGGCAGTGGTTATCTCCAGCCGTTTGGTGATGAAGATGATGAGTTGGAGTTGGCCGACGGCGGCAACGATTCGGGCATTATAGACATCAGCTGCGTGACAGATCGGTTCGGGTCAATTCTCATCTCGGTCAAACCGAGTCAACTCGGGTCAGCGATTAGTCAAATGGTCAGCCCCTGTTCGGGAGTCACGGTTCAGTTCTCGATTAGTCAAACGTACACACCCTCTCGATCCTCCTCAAATCTCTCGGTCAGTTTATACCTGTCAACATTTGTGTAAATACTCTTTGGGGGTTTTGATTAACGAAATGAAAGTGTATATTTTACATGCTGATAGTGATAGATAGGTTTTAGTTGAATTTGGTTGAAGAAGTCTGCTATTTTAATATACGTGATGCTTAATCTAAAGAAATGAAAGTATGAACATGTTTGGTAACTGATTGGTGTGGATAAAATTAATTGTGGTCCGATTATTGCTAATGGTTCTAAATTCTCGGTGGTTTTTAAAATAGAGAATGAAAGTGTATTTTGTTTTAATAGTTTAGAGGCTTGATTGTTAATAAGAACCTTGTTGACTGTTATTGTGGTTAGAAATAATAATTAATGTTTGCAAACAGAATGCATGATCTTTTAAATGATGTTTATAATGGTAACATGATTCATTTGTATAAACTGTTCATATGGTGTAGATGAAGCATATGATGATAAATTGCATTCTTTTGGGTCTTGACAATATGCATACTTACTGACTGAGTTGGTATGAATGAGACTAAAGTTTGGTTTAGGATTTTATGAGAGTATAGGAATAATAGCATGTATGAGTATATGATTTTGATGAAATGTTTTGAATGATGCTTGAAATATTTAAAATGTGTTATGTTTGATCTAATTTGGTAAGCATAGGGAATTGAAAACATGTTAGTGAATTTTTTGATTGGACAGTACATATTCGTGAAATCTGATTAGATAGTACAAAAGTTGCAGAATGTTCGAGAAGGCACCCATGCTTGCATCAGTGGTTGCGAGTCGAGACCGCGAGGTTTCGACTCGAGACCATTGAACGACTACTCAAGACCAAGCATGCACATTAGGGGACTCGAAACCAACTAGGTTGCGACTCGAGATCTCCTGGTCTCGACTCGAGACCTGACTCGAGGTTTCGACTCGTGCATGCGTCCCTCAAGACCTTCCATTTGCAACCCGAGACCTCCTGGTTGCGACTCAAGACCTCATGATCTCGAGTCGAGACCACCTGGTCTCGGCTGGGCTTTTTGACTTCGTTATTGGGCCGTACTATGTGATAACCTGTTTTGGACTGTATGTTATTTGCCACTGCTTAACTGGACTATGTGCTGCTACTGTTTAACTGTTCATATGCGGGGATAGGCCCAATGCCGCTTAGCAAGTATGACTTACGTGCTATGTGTTAGATACGTGTAAATTATACGTGACATCTCTTGCATGCGAACCTAATAAATATTTAATAACCATAATAGGGTATGGTTGATCAACGTAACCCAAGTAAATTGTCTATCGAGCAAAGCAAAGGTGAGTTCACTACTTTTTACTTAAAGCATGCGTTCACGGTGGTTGGGAAACGGAACGAAACACTTTTCCTGGTTTGGGATTGCTTACTATCTCTTTGTGCGGGATACGGTATTTCTATCTCCTTGTGTGGGATACGGGTAAAAACGCCATCCCCTAGTGAGGGATACAAACTAATTTTCTCCCCTTGTGAGGGACGCTCAAGTTAATTATTATTTATATTAGATGCAACAAGCAAGACTAAACGAACTCTATCACTCAAGTCCCTACTTATTAATACCGATTAGTCACCGGGGCCTGGCGAACGGGTTATTAGTTGATTGCACTATTTTGGTCTCACCAACCTCACACCGTGCCCGTGTATGGGATCGGGCGTGAACTAATAGACTCTGGAAAACTGTAAATGATGATAGACATTGACAAATGGGGCACTCTACGGAAACGTACGGTCGCATACTATTCGGTATTGTACAGTTTAGTAGCTTACTTATGGGGTAGCTCCCCATGGCATGGTATAAATGAGTAAATTAACTGTCAAAACAAGTTTTTGGAATTGAAACTGGAAAACTGTAAACACGTGAACTCGCCAACATTATGTTGACACTCTACTGCATGCTTTGCAGGTTGCTCGGTACACCTTTGGACGGACGTTGCAATCGGATGGAGTGCGTGGTTCGTAAGTTTCATGTTAACAAAATTGTGGGTTTAAATTACGATGTGTTCTCCTCTCCTTTCCGCTGCAAACTTAAACTATGTTTTGAAAAATTTGAAATTGGTCGCTAATTATACCATTATTTGTAATAATAACTAAACGGTTCAAGATAATTAGTGGCTGGATCCTGGTCAGTCACACGCCTAGTGGTAGTATTCCGCGTGAGGATTTTGAGGGTGTGACAGATTGGTATCAGAGCCATTGGTTATAGTGAACTAGGTTTTAAATATAAAATATTTTGGTTTGGGAAATAAAATATTTTTATTTGAAAACCAGACTATAACCGTTTTCTTTAACGGAAACCACAACGACACCACACTCCGGATTGCAAGGTTCGTCAACCTCAGATGCCCACCTGGTAATGGTAGGCTATCGGCATTTACTTGTGCATAGCTTATGTGTATATGTGTGTGATTAGCATATATGTGTTAGTACGTATACGTATATTTAGCATCCAACTATGTGAATCATACGAACGTGATGCGTGTTAAAATAGGAGCGAGTCCTCCTAAACCTGATTCGAAACCACGATACACTAAGGGCAAGGAACCAATTATTCCGAGCCCCCGTCCATGTAGTTCCTGATATCATCCCTGGACTACGAATCGACGTGAAGGACGTTTACTCCTTAGACCTGCTCAGGAAAGGCCTGCTACGAACCACATAGGGAAGTTACGAGAACGAATCGACGAAGGGGAGCCACCCCTATATCACGGGATACTGGAAGGGAACGACGACGCCATTCGCATCCTTTTTACTTGCGTATTTCTTTTCCCGACTTAAGTGGTGTGACAGTTTGGTATCAGAGCCACTGGTTATAGTGAACTTAGTTTTAAAACGTTTTCATAAAACCAGACTATAACCAAACAGTTTCGAAATCGACCTGACACTCGGCTCCAGATTGCAAGGTTCGTTTCTCGTCTACTATTGCATAGTATATCTAGTGTTTGCTTATGAATAACATCACACGTGAATGCACACTTAGCACTGCAGTATGAACTTCTATATTACCAACCCATGTTACGTGTTTTAAGAGTGCGACTCTTCTTGAACATTCATGATCTATGTTGTGGTGTCATCTGTCTTATTGCTCGAATTCGGGGAACCTTTTAGCGCGAGTTAAGAGGCACTAAGATAAGCATGCAAATCGCCTTATTATTATGGGTGCACACATAATAATAATGTGGGGTGCATGTGAGTCCCAGTGAGGCTTAACGAGTGAGAGAGGGGTTTCGCTCTGTTAATTGATGTTATGTTAGAACTCAGCAGTCTATAGGAATCATAGCAGTGATTGTCTCCTACTCAAACATGATCTTTTCACCCCTTTCTGAATCCTTACGAATCTCGATGCTATCGAGTATCACTTGATCACACATCTGAACGCCTAGCGAACTGTGTATAATGTTAGGTGCTAGTACGAACGTCCCTGAGTTGGATGGCTCAGCGTCAAATGATTGAACTATACTTTCCTCACTTATCTTTGTTTGCGGGAACTTAGAGTGTTGACACCTTAGATCCCAAAGTGCGATCACTTCTGCAACACTCTCACGACATACCGTGTATTACTCAGTCAATTTGCAAGAACAATGGACAAAGAGGGTAAACGTAGTACCTTACCGACTTCAGCATTTGAACGAACCTAGTAACCGGCAATGAACAACAGCGACTTGACTACAATGGAATCCTTAACCCCAGCCAGCGACTAATGGGAGTCGACTCTTAGGAACCAATCGGGACAAAATCGATGACGATTGACTGTAGAGTGGACTGTGTAACCGCCCACACCATCAGTAGTGCCTTAGGACGTGGCACAGAATGTGAAAAGATGGACCTTGTTGGTGAAAGGACGCAGGACACCGTGTCAGGCAACAATATTAGAGGCAACAGTCGCGGCAACATCAAGGTACTCGTGATCGTAGCTTACAGTATGGAAACGAAGGTGACTTCGACAAGGATTGACTGTGTTAAGTCAAGGTTACGACAACCAAGGGAACGACGGCAGTACTGGAAATTCTCATGACGAAAACAAAACTGGAAATGAAGCTCATGGAAGGACATTTAGTATTGGCATAGGCTATACCAGGCGTAATAGCAACACGATAGCTTGGATGGGTAGCTATTCGCTTCGTTTCTGTTCTGTTTAACCCTGATGCTTCTTGAAACCGAACCTGTTGTGGAGTCAGCTGATGCAAGTCAATTGAAGCCTTATATGTTCGCTGGGATGTAAACTCGACCTTGGGGGACAGATGTTCGACATCGACCTTCCTTCCACTACCCTTGATAGTTGCAATACAGTAGTTAGTGTGGATTGGTTATCCAGAGATCGCGCAGATACACCAGTGAGGAGAAAATCTTGTGGGGAGAATCGTTATTTGTTCTAAAGCGTCAGAGTGGTGCAAAGGTTAGCGCCATTTCAGCTATGAAGGCCAGAAGTGTCTACGGAGGGATTACTCCGCTATACTAGCAACCATTACTGATGTTAGTGCTAAGGAGACAGAGGATCGAGGATCCAAAAACCATTCGTGGTTCCTTTCGGTGTGCTACCCAAGGAACTTTCGGGCTTACTTCCACAACTGTTAGGCGAAATCTCAGTCTGATCTCGCGCCAGAGACAGCCCTGACTACTCGCACTCTTACCGTCTTGCACCAGGAGGGTTGCAAGAGCTGTCTAATCAACTGCAGGAACTGTTGGACAAGAGTTTTGTCAGACCTAGCTTTTCGCTTTGGGGAGCCCCGGTTATATCCGTGAAGATAATCCTTTTGGTATGTGTACTGATTTTCAAGAACTCAATAAGGTGACAGTAGAGAACTGTTTGCCACGACCATATATTGACAACCTGACGACCAGTTGCGGGGGTCAAGCTTCCATTCGAGGATTGAATATCAAACGAGCTATTGTCAGAAGGTAGTCTAAGGGGAGAATGTGCCTGCAACGGCATACCAAGCGCAGTGCGGCCATTTCGACATTGTATTCCAAGACTTTTGAGCTAATCATCACACCAACAGCTGTATGGATCACATGAATTGACCATGCTTATTGCCGACATGTTGAATCATTTCCAGGAGAAAGGAACATCATGGGCAGCTTTGTATCTTATTTAAGAGCTCCTGACGGAAGAGCCACACCGCGTGAAGTCTTGATAAATGTAACTTCTGGATGCGAGGGATACCTTTTTGGTCATATAATCAACGAAGTGGGAATACACGTGGATCTCGCTAAGACCCGTTTTGGTTAGAAACTGATCGACACCAGAGATCCCTTCGAGGAAGCAGTAATTTCTTGGTCTAACTAGATGCTATCGCAGATTCATCACAGGATTCTCAAAGATCGCGCAGCTTAAATCTCTTTAGCACAGCGAGGTGCTGTATTCGTGGAAGACAAAACAGGAGGACGTCTTTTCAGCTTCTGAAACCCAACCCTGCAACGCACTGAGCATCGCTTCTATCTGAGGGAACCGATGATTTGGCGGTATACCATGATGGTTCGAATCAGAGTCCCAGTTACACATTGATACGACATGAGAAGGAGATGGCCCACGTGGTGGACTTACAGGAAGAACTGCATGAGTCACGACCTGTGGTGGAAGCCGTAGTCTTTGGATTTAAATTGGAGGCATTACTTGGACGGTACCGAATGCACCACTTAGACCGATCACAAGGGCCTCCCGTGTACCCTTGTTTCAAGAGAGCTGAACATGTGATGGCAATGCTGGGTGGAACTTTTGAATGAATACGACCGTGAAACCTGGACGTGCATGAGCTTTGCAGCTCGCTATCGACTTTAACATACCTGATCAGAATCGCCTTATCCAAGTTAAAGAACTGAAGGAAGAGAGTTCTCAAGATTGACCCATGCGGGGCATGGGGAAGCAACCTTTGGCGGGACGGACGATATTTGCTACTTCATGGAACGAAATTTGGACCTCACTATACATCAACCTTAGGGAACTGGTGCAGGCGAAGCACACAGGCCTCGATATCCTACTCATCTGAGTTTTGATAGGATGTATTAAAACCCGAAGACCATGTACGGGTGACCGGGCCTGAAGGCCCACATAGCAACGCAAGAGAACAATGTTTGACTTGTGGGAAAGTCAAGGTGGGATATTAGCAACCAGAAACACATATATGGTAATGAGAACAGACTGCCATGGGTTTTGTCACTGGTCTACTTACAACTCGAAGCGGAAACATTATCATCTAAATGATCGATTGATGGACTCACGTTACCAGCACACTTTCTTGCAATCCAGAAAACTGATTAGTCTTCACAGTTGCGAATGTTCCTCTGAGAGAGGCGGCTTTTAGGCACGAGGTGTCAACTCCTGTTACCACTTAATTTGACCTACGCATGATTTATGTCAGGCAATAGACAACACCCTTGGCTCACGTCAGGACCAGAGCATTGCTTATCACCATTGGGCAAACGATCGGAGAAAACAAACCCTCCTGGCATTCGAAGACATGCTGCGAGCATGTATGTGACTGGATTTGGTGCAATTTGTGGTTGAGTACTACGGTGGCAGTTATCATCTCGGTAACCAGACAGCTCTATTGAGGCATTACATAGACAATAATGCCAACCTTCTTGATAGACTGGGATGGTTGACAACTTAATTACTGGTCCAGGACTAGTACTCGAAACTCTTGGCAAGGTTGTTGGATCGGGAGTCGATTGGCGGCAACGCGTGACTGTCAGGAAAGCTGATAAACTTGGGAAACATTGGAAGATCGCTGTAGGCGATCGTATCATGTTGAAAGTCTCACCCTGGGAGGGTATGGAATGCTTGGGATGCATGGCGAGCTTAACTGACGAGTCACGATGGATCATTCAACAGTCTGGGAAGAATCGGTAGCGTAACCTACAAACTCGAGTTACTTGATGAATTAGATAACGTACACGATGTCAATTTATGTCTCGAACCTAAAGAAGCGTTTGTTCGATGCAACACTTGTGATACCCTTGTTGAGAAACCCACTGTCAACACAGTCGAATTTCAATCGTGAGAGTTTGTTGGAACTCAAGACGTGTACCGAAGTTCCTGTGAGAACGTAAAGATCAGGTGAAGCTCTCTTATTCCCGATTGTTCAAACGGTGGGACCAACTTTTGATATCATTGGCGAATTTCTGGACGAAATTCCCTTTCAACTTGGGGATGATGTGATACCCAACTGATCTAGCAATCCTGTTTTTACAATTTGGTTCACATGGTGCCTGTGCAGTTACCTGGATGCTTAGTGATTGCGTGTAATGCTTAATTATTATTTGTGATTATTATTTGTGTAATATTACATATAGTTTAATTAGAGTTTCTATCGCTTCACTCCTTTGTGTTTACTTGTCAAATTTCAGGAAGAAATTTCTTTCAAGTTGGGGATGATGTGACAACCTGGAAAATTAAGGTTAGCATTGCTTAAAACCCCACAACTTTTAGCGTATTGCTCTTGGTTATATGCTTGTGTTTACGTGTGTTCAATTGAATAACAATACATGGAATTGTAAACACTTTGTGTGTCGTTCAACTAAATTGGAGAACTAATGGATTTGGGTCGTGAACTATTTTATGCAAGTGGGCCACACTCATTAAACTGCCCAACTCATACACTAAGAGATCGGCCCAACTCACTAAAACAGTTTTTGCATATTTGTTGTTGTCCGGCCCAGCCCATTAACACTAAACCGAATCACTTAGAACCTGGCCCAATCCCCCTTCTATTCCCCTTATATTACGTATCATCAGGGATGGGTATTTTAATTTGCAACCTTATCAAACCCTACCTATTCTAAACATACACACGACAGCATACACCATCATCATCAAGACCTCACCGTTATTGAACGAGCCTTTTTGGTTAGTAAGTTAACCCTAGTCTTGATTTATATATTACTTGTTGGTTGTTCTCAGTCATATACAATCTTATCGATTCAATTGTATGTGTGTTTATGATTTGTGTATAACCTAGGGTTGTGCTAGGATCAGGTGTTGATCGAGTAAGGTTGATAGAATAATTAGGTGGTTTGTTAACGATTTACTTGAATATATGATTTTGATCCATCACTTGTGACAACCGGTGATTTACGGCACTTAATTACGTGATTAACAGGTGATAAACGCGACAATAAATAGTGGTTACAACACGAATAAACTTAATTAGTCCTTTGGAGTGTCTAGGAACGCCTGATCGACTTTACAGTGCGCGAACGGTGGTTTACAGAGAAACCTGCTGAATATTACGTGACAACGGACTGAAACCGTATGAGATACTGACGACACCGACAAATATGGATGTTACGCGAATATTTTATACTTATGGAGTTTGGGTTGCAATATCGGGTCTCGTTGGAATTACGGGCCACTTACACATGAGATGGACTTGTGGGCCCCGGGCCCAAGCCCAAAACCCACAATCCTAAACCTACTCATAAGATATTAGATCTCATCAAATCTTTATACGATCTTTGCAAAATCAACTAAATCTTATAAAATCTCTACATAAGATCTTGACTCAAAGGTTAAAACTTCCGACTTGAATGTAATTTGAGTACATAAGAGACAATTAAAAACCCTCCATCTTCCCTCATTCTATTAATACAGACAACACACACTCAAAGACACATTCAACTTCATAGGATATAAACCCAAATCAAACACCTCTCGGTCCTCTATCTCTATTCGATTAAAACAAACACAGAGGAATCACCTTCCTCACAAACAAAAACCCAACATAGCCAAACACCCCCACCTCTCGATCTCCTCTCCCTCTCCGTATGAACTCCGGTGACCGGAGTTTAGTCCGACCGGCCGACAAAGCACAGCCCCCCCTTATTTCTTATGATAGAACGGACCACCACCACCGTCCGGTTGTGGTGAGCAGCGGCGGCAAGGCAACAGACGAGAGAGAGAAAGAGAGATGGCGGAGAAGAACGGCGGCGCGTGGTGGCGTGGTGCTGTCATCGGACCGAGTAGATAGAGAGATCGAGAAGATAAAAGGGGATCGGAGACGCGGACCGGCAGTCGGAGACTCGGTCCAGCGGTCCATGTCTTGGACCGACGGTCCTTGTCTCGGTCCGGCGGTTTCTGCTTCCTTCCGACAAATCTCCGGTAAACACCCACCACCCTGTTTCTTTTTATTTCCTAAAGACTGAAGACCGATGATGATGATGTTATGTTTAAGTTTCGGGTCCAGATTCAAGCATGATTCGGGTTATGTTTCGTTTCGAGTCAGACGGTTCGGTGAGCAGGTTCGGGTTCGGGTCGGACAGTTCGGGTCACGTCGGACGGTTCGAGTTAAATCAGCCAAACGGGTCAACCGAGTTAACTCGGTCAACTCGGGTCAACAACAGTTAGCAGCGCGGCTCAGATTTCGGTTCGGGTCTCGGGTTAAGTGACAGATTCTGAAGTGGTGCGGCCGACTCGGTCAAAATGAGTCAACTCAGTTGACTCGGTCAACTCAGCGAGTCGACTCGTTCAACAACCCGACGCGAAGACTTGGTAAAAATTAGCGGCGTATTTATTTCGTTATGCTATCTTTATAATTTTAATTCTTACGTGACAAGCGAGCTCGACCCGATTCATTAACGTATATACATTAGTTATTATCTACATTTTGGCACTTGACGAAAATTTCACATATATTGTTTGTTGACAATTGTTGAATTTTGAAAAATAACAACAACTTGTGTTGTCGGGGCGTCCAAAAACAGAGGAAACTCTGCCCGTTTTTCGAGAAATCCGTAAAATAAAGCGAGTTTTATTATAAAACAAAACGTGCTTTTGATATAAAGCGACTTTTGAAAAACAAGATACGAATATGAACTTCTTTCGACAACAACTTACAACTTACAAAAACAACGATACGGAAATTATTTCGACAACAAATAATTATAGTTTATATATTTATTTCGAATGTCAAACAAAAGCGACAATTCTTTTATAAAATAGATATAACTTATCTATTTATTTCAAACATCGTACAACATGAATTTGTTTTATAAAATAAATATAGATGTATATTTATTTCAAACACACGAATTTTCTTATAAAATAAATATAATTTTTATATTTATTACAAGACGCCTAAACGGCGTACACATATCTTTCGACGAGTATCATACAAGACGCGATACGTAATACGAGTTTGCTATGTGTTATTCTCATAAAAATACTCTTTTTATACACGTATGACTTCTCGGAACGACAAACACTATCCTATCGATATATTTATATTTTGTATAAATATTTAGGTATTCGAATTTCTCGAAAACTAAGTACTTTCTAGACTTAGTAAGCGAAACTTAACAAGTATAACTTAATTATTTTTATTAAGTTAACAACATATCAACGGATCGTTCGGTCAACGATCCGGTAGAGCTCGATGACAAGTAGTTTAATTACTGCGTTTATTTAGAAACTTATAAAATATTCCGTGGTAGGAATATTGTAAAATGCACGCTAGCGAGTCTCGTCTTGGAAACGACATCGCGAAGTCATATTTAGCTAGCTTTGCACAGGAATATTCAGGTGAGTTCATAACGCCACCTTTTATGGTTTTACATTTTTATAAATGTTTTCGGGGTGGAAAGACATGCACTTTTTGCAAAGCATACAAGAATTACATATTTCTAAACCATTTTACAAGCAAGTTTTAACTGACACAAATGGTTTACGAAAAGCTTATGTTTTATACCGGTTTTTCAAACAAGCGTATTTTTCGAAATATGCATACACACGAGTTCTAGTTTTCTAAACTACGGGAAAATACAAATACAAGAGTTTACAAGATACAAATGTTACAATGTATACAAATGGTAAGATAACAAGAAACACACTTGGTGAGGACGAGAACCAAGTATGATGCATTTTGAGAAATGATACGAGAAATCGTGCCACGAATAGGGAATCAGAACGAGTATTCCGCCAACGAGTCAGAACGAGTACTCCGATAAGGAATCAGAACGAGTATTCCACCAGGGAGTCAGAACGAGTACTCCGATAAGGAATCAGAACGAGTATTCCGCCAGGGAGTCAGAAGGAGTACTCCGATAAGGAATCAGAACGAGTATTCCGCCAGGGAGTCAGAACGAGTACTCCGATAAGGAATCAGAACGAGTATTCCGCCAGGGAGTCAGAACGAGTACTCCGATAAGGAATCAGAATGAGTATTCTGACAAGGAGTCAGAACGAGTACTCCGACAGGGAGTCACAACAAGTACTCCCCATGTACGTGGTGTACACAAAAATACTTGATCTATACAAGAATACATGTTACATAATGCGTTACAAACACAAAGTTTCTGTATAACATGACAAGAAAATGATTTTAAATTCGTTTTCTCAACTATACTTCAAAAACCGGTTATTCACAAAGATTTATTTCAAATCTTTTACAAACAAACTATGAACTCGCTCAACTTTTTGTTGACTTTTTCGCATGTTTCTTTCTCAGGTTGCATTTTAAGACAAGGCACGGTTGGAATAGGAGAACCATGAAGAGTCGAGTACTTAATGGGCATTCGCATTCTAAAAGACCTAGCTTATTTGCTTCCACTGTGCAATGAAGATACCGGTCCAGTCACGCCAATGCTCTGATATTTCGGGGTGTGACAGATTGGTATCAGAGCTATAGGTTACAACGAAATAGGTCTCTGTAGAGATACCTAGGCTCTAACCTCACTTTCCTCTGGGAACTTAGAATATTAAAACCTGAATACATACAGAACGCCTAGTACTCGAATATGGTCTCCAACCGTTGCCGAAAAACAAACAGTCAAGATTTTGTTTTCAAACATACGTTATTGTGGTGTTCACACACGGTACACAAGACAGTCACATACAGTACACAAAACTCTGAGAGTTTAGGAAACATGCATTTAAGACCTTCGGAAACTCATGTTGATGTTCATTAAAGGTCATCACGTAGGAACTGCGAATATAAACTCGGGCACACACTATTATCCATATTGTCTATGATATTTTAACTTCCAGAGCAGGTAGCCTACGCATAACGAAATGCTAGCGCACAGGCATACGTGAGACTTAAGCTATACATCAACGGAGGTTGAAGTACGTCACATGCGACTATCGATCAGGAAGCGGCAGTTGGCACGCGGTCTTGCAAACGACACGAATCACGCCAAGGAGAAGACACATGTCTTCATGTTTCCCCCCTATCTCATTAACAACGAATACGCTATGGTAATGCCACCTAACAACTGGTTATCACATGCAACCCCAGGTAAAGTCCTTAAATTTCTTTTATTGAAATTTCGACTTTCACATTTACTGATTAGATTTTCATATCTCTACTCCTCTTGATGGTCATTGTATCATAATCATTTCCTTTAGTATAGCGAATATTCAATTGCTTCATTCCTTGAGGAATTCATATGTTACGCATGCATTGTTTGTTACGCATGTGGTTTCGTTTCAAATAAGCGTTTCATCAAAGTTCAAATATTGTTTCGCTAAACCTAATTATTGATTTGTGATTCGAATGACCCGCATTATTGTAATTGTTGGCTTTTTTGTTGTCAAGTCAGCACATTTTCTTGAAATTTCTTTTCTTTTCAAGTTACATACATGGTTTTTCGTTGTGACCATGCCGAAAGTTTTCTTGTCGATACATGTAATTATTGTCGGCTTGCGCCGAAGTCAAATTCAATTGTTTGAACTTGTTCATTACACATATTCAATTCAAGACCCTATATGATGTATTGAAAACATCATATTCGAATTCGTTTTAACAAGCGTTTCATTGTTCTGAGTCATAGTAGATTTGTTTGGTCTACGACTCCAATAAGTCGTTTGTTGATTTCGACACCTTGTGGTGTCGGTATAAACTTATAGCTTGGGCTAATCATGATTGAGCGTTTTATGCAAAACACAGGTGATACTTGTTCGATCACCGCTATATTTGAATTGTTTCATTCACTACGACACCTTGTGGCGTCGGTAGAACTTGCAGCTTGGGCTGATCATGATCGAGCGTTTCATGCAAACTATTACATTTGAGCTTGTTGAAATCTAAATTCATTTATTGGATGCAATCATTTCTAGAATTCATTTGCATCTTGTGATACGTCCTTGAATTCACATCATTTGAATAAGTCTTGATTCGATTTCATGATCGTTCACTTTGGTACTATTCGTATTTTCTACACATAACGAAACTCTAAGGAGTTAACGTAGTCTAAATTTCAAGGACGAAATTTTATTAAAAGGGGGAGAATGTGACAACTGGTGATTTACGGCACTTAATTACGTGATTAACAGGTGATTAACCCGACAATAAATAGTGGTTACAACACGAATAAACTTAATTAGGCCTTTGGAGTGTCTAGGAACGCCTGATCGACTTTACAGTGCATGAACGGTGGTTTACAGAGAAACCTGCTGAATATTACGTGACAACGGACTGAAACCGTACGAGATACTGACGACACCGACAAATATGGATGTTACGCGAATATTTTATACTTATGGAGTTTGGGTTGTGATATCGGGTCTCGTAGGAATTACGGGCCACTTACATATGAGATGGACTTGTGGGCCCCGGGCCCAAGCCCAAAACCCACAAGCCTAAACCTACTCATAAGATATTAGATCTCATCAAATCTTTATAAGATCTTTGCAAAATCAACTAAATCTTATAAAATCTCTACATAAGATCTTGACTCAAAGGTTAAAACTTCCGACTTGAATGTAATTTGAGTACATAAGAGACAATTAAAAACCCTCCATCTTCCCTCATTCTATTAATACAGACAACACACACTCAAAGACACATTCAACTTCATAGGATATAAACCCAAATCAAACACCTCTCGGTCCTCTGTCTCTATTCGATTAAAACAAACACAGAGGAATCACCTTCCTCACAAACAAAAACCCAACATAGCCAAACACCCCCACCTCTCGATCTCCTCTCCCTCTCCGTATGAACTCCGGTGACCGGAGTTTAGTCCGACCGGCCGACAAAGCACAGCCCCCCCTTATTTCTTATGATAGAACGGACCACCACCACCGTCCGGTGGTGGTGAGCTGCGGCGGCAAGGCAACAGACGAGAGAGAGAAAGAGAGATGGCGGAGAAGAACGGCGGCGCGTGGTGGCGTGGTGCTGTCATCGGACCGAGTAGATAGAGAGATCGAGAAGATAAAAGGGGATCGGAGACGCGGACCGGCAGTCGGAGACTCGGTCCAGCGGTCCATGTCTTGGACCGACGGTCCTTGTCTCGGTCTAGCGGTTTCTGCTTCCTTCCGACAAATCTCCGGTAAACACCCACCACCCTGTTTCTTTTTATTTCCTAAAGATTGAAGACCGATGATGATTATGATGTTATGTTCAAGTTTTGGGTCCAGATTCAAGCATGATTCGGGTTATGTTTCGTTTCGGGTCAGACGGTTCGGTGAGCAGGTTCGGGTTCGGGTCGGACAGTTCGGGTCACGTCGGACGGTTCGAGTCAAATCAGCCAAACGGGTCAACCGAGTTAACTCGGTCAACTCGGGTCAACAACAGTTAGCAGCGCGGTTCAGATTTCGGTTCGGGTCTCGGGTTAAGGGACAGATTCTGAAGTGGTGCGGCCGACTCGGTCAAAACAAGTCAACTCAGTTGACTCGGTCAACTCAGTTGACTCGGTCAACTCAGCGAGTCGACTCGTTCAACAACCCGACGCGAAGACTTGGTAAAAATTAGCGGCGTATTTATTTCGTTATGCTATATTTATAATTTTAATTCTTACGTGACAAGCGAGCTCGACCCGATTCATTAACATATATACATTAGTTATTATCTACATTTTGGCACTTGACGAAAATTTCACATATATTGTTTGTTGACAATTGTTGAATCTTGAAAAATAACGACAACTTGTGTTGTCGGGGCGTCCAAAAACAGAGGAAACTCTGCCCGTTTTTCGAGAAATCCGTAAAATAAAGCGAGTTTTATTATAAAACAAAACGTGCTTTTGATATAAAGCGACTTTTGAAAAACATGATACGAATATGAACTTCTTTCGACAACAACTTACAACTTACAAAAACAACGATACGGAAATTATTTCGACAACAAATAAATATAGTTTATATATTTATTTCGAACATCAAACTAAAGCGACAATTCTTTTATAAAATAGATATAACTTATCTATTTATTTCAAACATCGTACAACATGAATTTGTTTTATAAAATAAATATAGATGTATATTTATTTCAAACACACGAATTTTCTTATAAAATAAATATAATTTTTATATTTATTACAAGACGCCTAAACGGCGTACACATATCTTTCGACGAGTATCATACAAGACGCGATACGTAATACGAGTTTGCTATGTGTTATTCTCATAAAAATATTCTTTTTTTACACGTATGACTTCTCGGAACGACAAACACTATCCTATCGATATATTTATATTTTGTATAAATATTTAAGTGTTCGAATTTCTCGAAAATTAAGTACTTTCTAGACTTAGTAAGCGAAACTTAACAAGTATAACTTAATTATTTTTATTAAGTTAACAACATATCAACGAATCGTTCAGTCAACGATCCCGTAGAGCTCGATGACACGTAGTTTAATTACTGCGTTTATTTAGAAACTTATAAAATATTCCGTGGTATGAATATTGTAGAATGCACGCTAGCGAGTCTCGTCTTGGAAACGACATCGGGAAGTCATATTTAGCTAGCTTTGCACATGAATATTCAGGTGAGTTCTTAACCCCACCTTTTATGGTTTTAAATTTTTATAAATGTTTTCGGGGTGGAAAGACATGCACTTTTTGCAAAGCATATAAGAATTACATATTTCTAAACCATTTTACAAGCAAGTTTTAACTGACACAAATGGTTTACGAAAAGCTTATGTTTTATACCGGTTTTTCAAACAAGCGTATTTTTTGAAATATGCATACACACGAGTTCTAGTTTTCTAAACTACGGGAAAATACAAATACAAGAGTTTACAAGATACAAATGTTACAATGTATACAAATGGTAAGATAACAAGAAACACACTTGGTGAGGAAGAGAACCAAGTATGATGCGTTTTGAGAAATGATACGAGAAATCGTGCCACGAATAGGGAATCAGAACGAGTATTCCGCCAAGGAGTCAGAACGAGTACTCCGATAAGGAATCAGAACGAGTATTCCGCCAGGGAGTCAGAACGAGTACTCCGATAAGGAATCAGAACGAGTATTCCGCCAGGGAGTCAGAACGAGTACTCCGATAAGGAATCAGAACGAGTATTCCGACAGGGAGTCAGAACGAGTACTCCGACAGGGAGTCACAACAAGTACTCCCCATGTACGTGGTGTACACAAAAATACCTGATCTATACAAGAATACATGTTACATAATGCGTTACAAACACAAAGTTTCTGTATAACATGACAAGAAAATGATTTTAAATTCGTTTTCTCAACTATACTTCAAAAACCGGTTATTCAAAAATATTTATTTCAAATCTTTTACAAACAAACTATGAACTCGCTCAACTTTTTGTTGACTTTTTCGCATGTTTCTTTCTCAGGTTGCATTTTAAGACAAGGCACGGTTGGAATAGGAGAACCATGAAGAGTCGAGTACTTAATGGGCGTTCGCATTCTAAAAGACTTAGCTTATTTGCTTCCGCTGTGCAATGAAGATACCAGTCCAGTCATGCCAATGCTCTGATATTTCGGGGTGTGACATCACTGGTGTGAATCGGTTTGATTAGGGTAAGTTAAATCTCAATATGCATGATGATGAACAGTTGGATTACTCCATTGAGTCCGAGTTTAGAAGAGGGTTTCATAGTCCGAGTTTGGGAGGTTGTTGTGTCCGGGTTTACACATATATATGGTCCGGGTTGTGAAAGAACATGGTCCGAGTTTTATATGCATGAACAGGAGTTCAGGATTTAAACATGGGTCAGAGTTTATTATATAAGAAGTTTCAGGGTTTAGAAAAAAAATGTATGGTGGCCGAATACAAGTTGTGCGATGCCATGTCCCTTTTGTTTACCCTTTTCATATCACGGCCCAAATACAAGCCACACCCAATTTAGTTGACTTTGGTTCCTCCTCAGCCCAATTAGCTTATAAGATTCATTCAATTAGTTAAATAAATGGCAATCGATGTAGCTGCACAATGTCAAAACAAAATTTCCATTTGAATTAGTTACAACTACCATACCACATATAATATTACATTAATAGTGTTCGAATTGTTATATGTTATGAGATGTCAGGATTTGATTATTTCCACATGTATGAGATAATAATATTCAATACTATGTTTCTAAATTTATTACATGTTCTTTGAATTATTTATATGAGGGTTAAATACTTTTGATAAAACCAATTGCCTATAAAAATCCTCTTATGTTAATAACCCACATGTTTAAATATGTATAAGTTTCTATGGTATAAATTACATACATTAATGTTTGAAAGGCTATTGGCTATCCGAGTTTCTTGATATCACATTGGGGTCACACAAAGGTTTGGTGTGGCACATTTACTTGGGTTGTACATGATAACTGGGCCGCATATGGGTAGGATAAATGGAATGGGCTGTGAAATTGTTATGTGATATATTGACCGATGTTAGGAATAGTGTGTGGCTCAAACGTTTACTATATGTTACTTGATCTCTTGTTGCAACTTGCATATTGGTATGTGTATTACGGGTACGCTACATGTGTAATGTGCTTAAAGACTATGTGATTACGTGTATACAAGCTAATTATTTTTTGTAACCACGGTAGGGCTTGGTTGACCAACTTGGAACGGGTAACTTAACATACCGAGCAAAACAAAGGTGAGTTCACTACTTTTGAGCATGCATCCCGGTGGTTGGGACAATCAGTGGGTATCCCGGGGAGGGATAAGTCTTTTGGGTAAAAACAGGAATATTGGATAATTATCTCATTCTATCAATTTTAAGTCCAATCTTTTGTTACCGGGGAGGTAACGGGGTATTAGTTGGTAGCGCTACTTAGGTTTGGCACCCCCACACCGTACCGAGGAGGACGGCTGTGAACTAATGACCCAGTCGGGCCCAGTGTTTTGATAGGAGCACTGGGGAACGGGCAAAACATACATCAGGAGCTGTCTTGTTCAGTATCGAGATATTATCAATATTACTTTTACACTTGTTAATGAACTGGAATAAACACTTGGTAACAAACGTTTTCATAAACTGTGAACTCGCCAGCTTTGTCTGATACACTTGTTGCATGCTCGCAGGTCGTTAGATTTCATGGATTTGAATACTTGCTGTCTGGTGGAGCAGGAGATGTCATGGGTCGACTGGAGGGATTCATGTGATTATCTGTTACTATTATACATTGGTTTTTGAACAATCTAGCTTTGATTTACCAATTGCTTTCGCTGAACACGTTGGTTTTTATTTGAACTTATAGAAGATATTTTTCATTAATGTTTGAGGATTTTATTTTGAAACATGTATGGGTTCAATGTAATTAGTGGCTCGTAGTTGGTACGTCAAACGCCAAATAGGGACTTTCCCTAGGTGGTATTTTGGGGGTGTGATAGTGGTGTATGCTTCTCATTGCAGTGCCAGCAATCGTATCACCTTTCCATCGACCACGAAGTTATTTCCCCTAATTCCTCGTTACATGGTTAATCCTTATTCAAGTTCAACCTTATACCTTATCACGCCCCAAAACCCAGCAAATTGATATCTTTCTTACAAATCGGCGTATTTCAAGGCGTGGCAAGATGAAGACACGAACCAGTCAACCCACTAGCGAGCACGGTAACCAAGATGCTTACCTTATCCTTTATTTTCCAGAGCCATTATTCTTTGACGACTTTCCTGATTCCGTGAGTCCTTTCACTAGCTTTCGTACGAATCAGCATTTATCGCTTAGGACGGTATCCTCACTTCTAACGTTTCTTTATCACCACGTCCACATGTCCTTCATATTGAAACCTTGACCAGATTTCTCTCCAGTTTAATGAAGTCAGCAAGACCGACCTTTAGTCGACAAACTTCATAAACCCCTGAAACTTGGCGACGTTTACCTCAATCTTGCTTTTTCGAAAGCCTGTTTTCGCAGTTTCACATCAAAGCCCCCCAACGACGCAAGCGCTACTTCGAACTCATTCGCACGACTTAGAATAATCCACTCGAACTTGAATCCTTACCTATTTAAGAAATCATATCCTGCCAGACGTCTCAAAAGATCCTAAAACCTACAAACCCGCACGACGATGTCTAACTACTTTTTTGTGCTAACCACATCGACGTAACACTCCCTATCAGCAAGCGACGTTCTTTATCCTAACCACGTACAACTTGTATACGACCAGCTACCTCATCAACATCAGAAGAATCCTTATTGCCGATCCCAAAACCTTTACGCCTTGCCTCAAGTGAACGCCTTGATTTCGATTACCCCTTTTCACATTTCCGTGTTATTTTGTGTTGTGTTTCACAAATCTTATGATCCTCATCTTACTCTATCCTTCACACATCTCCGTTGAACAAATTACTTTCTACGAACATTACTCGTTGGAGCAACGAGCCAAGGATACCCCGAGGGGTAAAAGTATCGCAAGCACCGTTCTTTGAACTCGATACGATTAACACTTAGTCACGACATTCGAACTTATTCCATCCTATCAAAAATTCGATACTTGTTTCTTTTGACGACATCTGAACCTACTCCGAAAACCAGTGGGGATCCAAATGACTCCTACACTTTACCATGGTTCTTCTTCGACACAAACCGCCTCACGCTAAGTTCTCAACACACAACTTTGGGCATCGCAAAGCCCGCTTTTCTCGATCACATACGCAACCCCTCACGATTTAGACTCGAAAGAGTAACACCTGACATTAGAGAGATGCTCAGTAATCCGCAACTCAAGCAATTGGAAGATACTCTATGAGGTGCTCCTATCTTATTATATCCTGCCCAAGGCATTGATGAAATATTTGCTAGTACACTACGCGACCAAAGGAACTGACCAGCTTTCAAACTTACAATCATCTACATGAAAGAAGTAGATGCCAGACACGGAGTGCCAACTTCTATCACTTTTGATCGAAACCCACGTTTTGCATCTAACTCGTCGCAGACTGTGCGCAAAAACCTTTGGCTCACAGTTAGGCATAAGCACCGCTATTCTCCCGCAAACTGATAGTCAGGACAAACGCACCATCCAAATACTCAAAGGCATGCTGAGAACATGTTTTATCGACCTTGGATACGAGTGACACTTCCCTTTTGTAGAATTCTCTTCCAACAACAGCCACCACACTAGCATTCAGGCAACACCATTTGGGGCATTGCACGGACGCAAATGCCGGACACCTCTGTGTTGGGCGGAACTTGCCGAAAGCCAATTTACCGGCCCAGAACTTGTACTTGATACTACGGATAAGATTGCACGAATCAGACAACGCATGGCGGCCGCTCAAGACCGTCAGAAAAGCTACGCTGATAAGCGTAGGAAATCCCTAGAATTAAAGGTTGGGGACCGGATTCTACTTAAAGATTCACACTGGAAGGGCGTGGCACGTTTTGGCAAAAAGGGCAACCTCAATCCACGATACGTTGGACCATTCGAAATTACCGAAAGGATTGGTAAGGTAGCTTACAGACTAAACCTGCCTGAAGAGCTGAGTGCGGTACACGACGTCTTGCACGTGACTAATCTAAAGAAGTGTCTGTCAGATGAAACATTCGTTGTTCCTTTTTAGGAACTCATGATCAACAACCAACAACGCTTCGTTGAGGAACTGGTTGAGATCAGGGATCAAGAAATCAAAACCCTCAAGTGTGGTATAATACTAACAGACCGAGTTCGTTGGAACTCGCGCCGTGGCCGGCTTACCTAGGACGGGAAAACCAGATGATGCGCATGTATCCCCAGTTGTTTACAAACGTTACGTCTAGCACTGAGGCTACAACTGAATTTCAGGAAGAAAATTCAAAGCAACAAGGGGATGAAGTGACGCCCCGCGTAAGAGTTTAAACTAGCTTGTCAATGGCTGCGCGCTAAATTTCGGGACGGAATTTCTTGAACTTGGGGATAATGTGACGCTTCGGGCTTTCCCGCGTGATTTCATCGTTATGTTATAATTAATTTGGTGAAAATCCATACTATGAGAGATACCTACAAACTCAGTGAATCTAATGCTATGTGATTTTTCGTGCTATGTGATTGTAAGTGCTATGTGGCTTACATGTTCGTTCTGTGGACTTTCATGAAACTGCTTGTATCTACGTATGGTAATGGAGTCTATGTATGCATATAGAGCGTGTCGTTGACCTTTGCCTAATTTCGAGGACGAAATTCCAGTAACATGGGGAGAATGTGACAACCCGTACTCTCTTTGTCGAGATATGGGCATTTTAGTAACGCGCGTATTTATTAATATCACTATTATTATTATTATTGTTATTATTATTATTATTATTATTATTATTATTATTATTATTATTATTATTATCATTTATGGAATAATAATAATCCGCGACAAGGGGTTCATTCACTTAATTACTTAAATAAACCCGGATCAGTCTGTTGGACGAGATGCCTAATAATTTAACGGGTTCACGCACTTAGGCTAGGCCCAACCCAATTAACCTAAATACCCTATCCTATAAATATAAGCTTAAACCCTTCCCCCCTCATTTTTTGGACAAAACCCTAATATTCCTTTCAAAATGAGCAGCCGCACACACAAACCAGACAACCCTCATCTCTCTAACACTTTCGACGACTGGAGCCGCATTCCGGCGAGCTCCGGCGACTCAGTTTTGGCGGAGACAAGCACCCCCCAACCATCTCTCTCCCTCTGCTTTTGTTGAAGACCGGCCACCGGCCATCTTCTTGTCTTCTCGGTCGCTGGCAGCCGCATACACACACACCCGTCTCTTTCTCATCCTCTGGACGTCGGCCTGTCTGATTTCCGGCGACAATGGTGAACCAGAGAACGACGGATGGCGGTAGTGGTTATCTCCGGCCGTTTGGTGATGAAGATGATGAGTTGGAGCTGGCCGACGGCGGCAACGATTCGGGCATTATAGACATCAGCTGCATGACGAATCGGTTCAGGTCAAGTCTCATCTCGGTCAAACCGAGTCAACTCGGGTCAGCGATTAGTCAAACGGTTAGCCCCTGTTCGGGAGTCACGGTTCAGTTGTCGATTAGTCAAACGTACACACCCTCTCGATCCTCCTTAAATCTCTCTGTCAGTTTATACCTGTCAACAGTTGTGTAAATACTCTTTGGGGGTTTTGATTAACGAAATGAAAGTGTATATTTTACATGTTGAGAGTGATAGATAGGCTTTAATATAGTTTCAGGGGTTTTGATTAACGAAATGAAAGTATGAACATGTTTGGTAACTGATTGGTGTGGATAAAATTAATTGTGGTCCGATTATTGCTAATGGTTCTAAATTCTCGGTGGTTTTTAAAATAGAGAATGAAATTGTATTTTGTTTTAATAGTTTAGAGGTTTGACTGTTAATAAGAACCTTGTTGACAGTTATTGTGGTTAGAAATAATAATTAATGTTTGCAAACAGAGTGCATGATCTTCTAAATGATGTTTATAATGGTAACATGATTCGTTTGTATAAACTGTTCATATGGTGTAGATGAAGCATATGATGATTAATTGCATTCTTATGGGTCTTGACAATACGCATACTTGCTGACTGAGTTGGTATGAATGAGACTAAAGTTTGGTTTAGGATTTTATGAGAGTATAGGAATAATAGCATGTATGTGTATATGATTTTGATGAAATGTTTTGAATGATGCTTGAAATATTTGAAATGTGTTATGTTTGATCTAATTTGGTAAGCATAGGGAATTGAAAACATGTTAATGAATTTTTTGATTGGACAGTACATATTCGTGAAATCTGATTGGATAGTACCAAAGTTGGAGAATGTTCGAGAAGGCACCCGTTCTTGCATCAGTGGTTGCGAGTCGAGACCGCGAGGTTGCGACTCGAGACCATTGAACGACTACTCAAGACCAAGCATGCACATTAGGGGACTCGAAACCGACTAGGTTGCGACTCGAGATCTCATGTTCTCGACTCGAGACCTGACTCGAGGTGTCGACTCGTGCATACATCCCTCGAGACCTTCCATTTGCAACCCGAGAACTCTTGGTTGCGACACAAGAACTCATGATCTCGAGCCGAGACCACCTGGTCTCGGATGAGCTATGTGTTAGACTTGCGTGCTATGTGTTAGATACGTGTAAATTATACATGACATCTCTTGCATGCGAACCTAATAAATATTTAATAACCATAATAGAGTATGGTTGATCAATGTAACCCAAGTAAATTGTCTACCGAGCAAAGCAAAGGTGAGTTCACTACTTTTTACTTAAAGCATGCGTTCCCGGTGGTTGGGAAATGGAACGAAACACTTTTCCTGGTTTGGGATTGCTTACTATCTCTTTGTGCAGGATACGGTATTTCTATCTCCTTGTGTGGGATACGGGTAACAACGCTATCCCCTTGTGAGGGATACAAACTACTTTTCTCCCCTTGTGAGGGACGCTCAAGTTAATTACTATTTATATTAGATGCAACAAGCAAGACTAAACGAAACTCTATCACTCAAGTCCCTACTTATTAATACCGATTAGTCGCCAGGGCCTGGCGAACAGGTTATTAGTTGATAGCGCTATTTAGGTCTCACCAACCTCACACCGTGCCCGTGTATGGGATCGAGCGTGAACTAATAGACTCTGGCAAACCGTCAATGATGATAGACATTGACAAATGGGGCACTCTACGGAAACGTACGGTCGCATAGTATTCGGTATTGTACAATTTAGTAGCTTACTTATGGGGTAGCTCCCCATGGCATGGTATAAATGAGTAAATTAACTGTCAAAATAAGTTTTTGGAATTGAAACTGGAAAACTATAAACACGTGAACTCACCAACGTTATGTTGACACTCTACTGCATGCTTTGCAGGTTGCTCGTACACCTTTGGACGGACGTTGCAATCGGATGGAGTGCGTGGTTCGTAAGTTTCATGTTAACAAACTTGTGGTTTTAAATTACGATGTGTTCTCCTCTCCTCTCCTTTCCGCTTCAAACTTAAACTATGTTTTAAAAAATTTAAAATTGGTCGCTAATTATACCATTATTTGTAATAATAACTAAACGGTTCCAGATAATTAGTGGCTGGATCCTGGTCAGTCACACGCCTCGCGGTAGTATTCCGCGTGTGGATTTTGAGGGTGTGACACATGACACGATTTACATTTGACTTTAGACATTGTTTACACATAAACATCTTGACATTGGTTTAAACAAAACATTTTGGGTGGTTATTGATAAGTGACTTAAATAACGAGGCGTGTGTAATAAGATAAAAGCATGGTGGATACGCCCTTGGTTTTAAAATGCGCGCATAATGCGTGATGCGCCCGATGCGCTAATGAGAGCGCATCGCAACAACTGATGCGATGCGTTTACGTGATGCGAGAATATTGCGCGCATTTTGCATGATGCGCGCAACATTGTTTCTTATGCTTTTTTCCAGATTTTATGAACTGTGTTCGGTTTTTTCCATAATTAACAACTTAGTATGCTTGATTTGAAGCAAAAAACACAACTCTTACCTTCTAATTACGTCAGTTGTTTTACTTTAAGTATGTTTTTATAAGTTTTTATGTATAAATAATTTTTAACTATTTTTTTTATAAAGAACGCATCACATACGTGATGCGCTCGCATCGCGCATCACGCATCAGATTTTTGGACTAAATGCATCGGAGCGCATCACGCAATTTAAAACCAAGGATACGCCGCTGGTACTTCCTATATATAAGTGCTTTTATGATATTACACATTGTAGCGTTATCTAAATCATTTCAACAACGACATGATACATTTTATACAAACGACATATTTTCACAAGACATTGTTTTACAAATGACATATTTTACAAAAAAACTCCTTTTTACTTGGCTATTTATTTAACCATGCATTATTCTTTTATATCATCGGATTTTTTATCGAATTTCGTATGATTTATAAAAGAAAACATTTTTATAAGGTTCATGACTACTTTTTGTTAAACATTTCTTTTAACTTACAAGTCATGAATCCTGCATCAGCAAAACCTATGAATCTCACAGGCATTTTTATGCTGACGTATTTATTTTCACATGTGTTTCAGGAGCTAATGCATAGGATAGATCGTGACACACTTAGGCGGACTCGGGCCTTAGTGAGTTAAAAGATGAAAGAATAGTTTAACTTATGTTAAGTTTTCCTTTGTTTTAAGACAATGTAATCACTTTGTTTCTAAATAAAACTAAACTTTAAATACCATGGTTGTGAAACAATAATTATGTCGCTCCACTCCTCGACATTTCCGTCGCGGTTTGTTGTTTTACGCGGTTGGGGTGTGATAGAAGAGTTGGTATCAGAGTTCATGGTTATAGGGAATTAGGTTATTAGTAATGCTTTGACCTAGACTATGACCTTTCTAGGACCCTAACATAAGTTATCTTGTGTTTAGATCATAAAACATACACGTCACCTATCTTTAGGTGATTACCAAAACAAGAACACAAATTTCCAAAACGATTTTGAAAATCAATCATCGATTCTTGAATGATTCTTTTGGCCTTGTGCCATCCAAGTTTTCAAAATCTTGTCAAAGTTTGGGTCTAAATAATGTGAACACGTGCAATCTGGAAGGGTGGGTGCCTGTACCTCGAGTTTTCTGTCTAGGCTAGAGTGTTCGTACAAATCAACATAATCGGACCAGTCACTCTTACCTGGGAACTCTTGGGGTGAGTGTCCACTTATAGGGTAAAGCATGTCTTCGCGATACGTTATCATGATCCATTTACTTTGATTAGTCACTGTGTGTCATTTGTTTGCTTTGTGGTAACGAACGAATGACCACAATCCTTACTTTTTGTCGATATTTGTAACATCTCATTTTTCATCATATCATCTCACTCGTTTTCTCTCATGTTTTCCTCTTTTAGAATGCCTCTTCGATGAGACGCACAACCACCTAACGCCGAACTGGCGGCTATAATAGCACAGCAAATGCCTGTTGCACTCCCAAATCTCATCGCTCAAATTAACCAAGCCAACAACAACAATAATGCACCTGCTCCGTGCAACTTTAAACAATTCAATTCGGCTAAACCACTCAAGTTTAGTGGTTCTGAGGGAGCAACTGGGCTCCTACAGTGGTTTGAGAGTATTGAGAGCACTTTTTGCCATGTTCAGTGTACAAATAATTGTAAAGTAGAGTTTGCTTCTAGTGTATTCCAAAAGAGGGCTCTTACTTGGTGGAATGGAGTTATGAGAGATCGTGGTGCTGATGTTGTTTTAGCACAGACCTGGGCAGAGCTTAGGGCTTTAATGATGAGGGAATTATGTCCTCGTCATGAACTCAAGGCTTTAGAGAGAGAGTTTGATGATTTGAAACAAGACAGTGGTGAACACCGTGCGTATACCGACAGATATAAGAAGTTGAGTTTGCTTTGTCCCACAATGGTTACCCCACTGGAGAAAGCCATTGAAAGGTATGTCGATGGTCTGCTTGACCCAGTGCAAGATATCATTATTGGTAGCAATCCTACCACCGTTTGTCAGGCCATTGAGCTAGCTGCAACCCTAACTGAGTCCCAAATTAGGAAGGGTAAACTCCACAAGAAGGGTGATAATAAATCGTCTAACAAGAGTAAGAATAAGAAGGGTAAGAAATCTGAGTCTTCAAGGAGGTCTAGGAAGTGAAAGGCTTCCAAGAATTTCGCTGTTACAGCGCAGGCAAACCAAGCAACTCCAAATCAGCCCGTGCAACCACCTGCCAAGAAACAGTACATTGGCAATACACCTCTATGCAACAAGTGTAACAGCCACCACCAACCACACGTTCGTTATTGTACCAACTGTGGGAGATCTGTTCATCTTGCCAACACATGTCGTCTTCCTCCTAACCAGAATCAACCAGCTCAAAACCCTGCTCAGCAACCTGCTCAACAGCCTGCTCAACAACCAGCACAAGCTGCATGACCTCACTATCCGCCTGGATCTTGTTACAACTGTGGGGATCTGACCCACTACAGAAACTAGTGCTCGAGGTTGGCAAACGCGAATCAGGCTCAGGCTAGTGGATGAGTCTTTAATATGAATGCTAATGAAGCGCGCGCAGATAATGAGGTGGTCAATGGTACGTTCTTTGTTAACAATCAGCCTGCTTCTGTTCTTTTTTATTCGGGTGCCGATAAGAGTTTTGTGTCATTATCTTTTGAGTCTTTGCTTTGCATGACTAGAACAAAAAAAGGAAAACCCTTGACAGTAGAGGTAGCTAGTGGTGAACCCATTGTACTTGATTCTTCTTTGAAATTGCCAGTTGATCCTTAATAAGCATCTTTTTCCTATCGACCTCACACCAATGCAACTTGGAAGTTTCGACATTATAGTGGGAATGGATTAGTTAGCCAAGTACCACACTGAGGTAGTTTGTTTTGAAAAGATTGTCCGTATACCGCTTTCGACTTGTGAGATCTTAGAGGTTCGTGGTGAGAAACCTGCTAGTAGTCTTAAACTCATGATGTGTACTCAAGCTCAAAAGTACCTACGCAAGAACTATGTTGCTTTCTTGGCACATGTCGTAGAGGAAAAAGGCAAAGGTAAGTCTATTCAAGATATCCCTGTTGTTCGGGATTATCCTAAAGTATTTCCTGAAGAATTACTTGGTTTACCCCCAGCACGCCAAGTTGAGTTCTGTATTGATCTTGTACTTCGTGCTAATCCTATTGCTAAATCTCCTTATCATCTTGCACCATCTGAAATGCAAGAGTTATCTAAATAGCTTCAGGAGCTTTCTGACAAAAGATTTATCCGTCTGAGCTTTTCACCGTGGGGTGCTCCCGTTTTATTTGTAAAGAAGAAAGATTGATCTTTTAGGATGTGTATCGATTATCGTGAGCTTAACAAGCTTACCATTAAGAATCGATATCCCCTACCTTGCATTGATGATCTCTTTGATCAATTACAGGGTGCTACTTGTTTTTCAAAGATTGATCTACGTTCTGGGTATCATTAGCTTTGTGTACTCGAGGAAGATATTCCCAAGACTGCATTCCGCACAAGATATGGTCATTATGAGTTTACTATTATGCCTTTCGGTTTAACTAATGCTCCTGCTGTTTTCATGGACTTGATGAATAGGGTTTGTAAGCCTTATTTGGATAAGTTCATCATTGTTTTCATTGATGACATCTTGATTTATTCTAAGACACGAGCCGATCATGAACAAAATCTCCGTCTTACTATGGAACTCCTGAAGAAAGAACAGCTTTTCGCCAAGTTCTCCAAGTGCGAATTTTGGCTTAAGGAAGTTCAATTTTTGGGACACAATGTTAACAAACAAGGTATTCATGTAGATCCCGCCAAAATCAGCGCGATTAAGGATTGGGATACGCCTACTACTCCTACCGAGGTTCGTTCATTTATTGGTCTCACGGGTTATAACCGCCGTTTTATTGAAAACTTCTCCAAGATTGCTGTTCCTCTCACCGCTTTAACTCAGAAGAATAAACCTTTCGAGTGGGGATCCAAACAGGAAGAAGCCTTTCAGACCTTGAAACAGAAACTTTGTGATGCACCTATTCTGTCTTTACCTGAGGGCAACGATGATTTTATAGTGTATTGTGATGCATCTAACTTAGGCCTTGGCTGTGTTCTCATGCAAAGGAACAAAGTCATAGTCTACGCATCAAGACAGTTGAAGATACACGAGAAGAACTACATGACTCATGATCTTGAGTTAGGCGCCGTAGTTTTTGCTCTCAAAATCTGGAGACAATACATGTACGGTACAAAATGTGTGGTTTTCACTGACCACAAAATTCTTCAGCATATTTTTTATTAGAAAGAACTCAACACGAGGCAACGACATTGGGTAGAACTTCTAAACGACTACGATTACGAAATTCGCTAACATCCTTGTAAAGTGAATGTCGTAGCTAACGCATTGAGTCGTAAGGAACGTGTCAAGCTTCACTGTGTTTAAGTTCGATCTGATATTCAAACTCGCATTTCTCAAGCTCAACATACTTGTGTTACACAAGATTTGATGGGTAAGGAATTACCATATCATATTAAGCCTGATCTTGAACTGAAAGACAATGGGTTGTATTATTTCATGGATCGTTTGTGGGTCCCAAGTCAAGATAATCTTCGCACCTTGCTAATGGATGAAGCTCACAAGTCTCGTTATTCTATTCATCCTGGTGTAGATAAAATGTATAAGGATCTTCGAACCCAGTACTCGTGGCCGGGTATGAAGAAGGACATTGCCTTATACGTATCCAAATGCCTTACTTGTCTCAAGGTTAAGGCTGAACATCAACATCCCTCTAGATTATTGGAGCAACCAGTGATATCGGTTTGGAAATGGGAAAACATTGCTATGGATCTTATTACCAAACTGCCACACACTAAGAAAGGTCATGACGCTATTTGGGTAGTTGTTGATCGTCTTACAAAATCAGCGCATTTCTTGCCGATCCGTGAGGATCTATCTGCTGACAAACTTGCTAAAATCTATGTGGATAAGATTGTATCCTGACATGGTATTCTTTTGAACATTATTTCTGACAGAGATGCTCGATTTTCGTCTCATTTTTGGAGAACCATGCAATCTGCAATGGGAACCCAGCTTAATTTGAGCACAGCTTATCATCCGCAATCAGATGGTCAATCTGAAAGAACAATCCAGACATTGGAGGATATGCTTAGAGCTTGTGTGATCGATTTTGGTGGTAGTTGGGATTCGTATCTACCGTTGATTGAATTCTCCTATAACAATAGTTATCACTCCAGCATCAACATGGCTCCTTTCGAAGTTTTATATGGTCGAAAATGTCGTTCACTAGTCTGCTGGAATGAGATCGGGGAAGCTCAGCTTACTGGACCTGAGCTCATTCTAGAGACTACAGATAAGGTTAAGAAAGTTTGCGATAACCTTCAGATAGCTCAAAGCCGTCAAAAGAGTTACGCGGATAAACGAAGCAAGCCCTTGGAATTTTAAGTCGGTGATCACGTCCTACTCAAGGTTTCACCTTGGAAAGGTGTAATCAGATTTGGAAAGAAAGGAAAACTTGCACCTAGATATGTTGGACCATTCAAGATCGTCGAAAGAATCGGAAAGATGGCCTACAGGCTAAAATTACCTCCTGAACTTGGAAACGTTCATCCAACCTTTCATGTGTCCAATCACAAAAAGTGTTTAGCTGATGAGAACTTCCACATACCACTTGATGAAATTCGTGTTGATGACACGATGCACTTTGTCGAGAAGCCTGTGGAAATAATGGACCATGAAGTCAAGAAGCTCAAACGCAAGCACATACTTATTGTCAAAGTTCGCTGGGAATCTAAACGTGGACCAGAATTTACTTGGTAACGTGAAGATCAAATGAAGGTGAAATATCTACATCTATTCTCACAAGTTTCCTCTAAATAAATTTCGGGATGAAATTTCCTAAAGTAGGGGAGATTGTGACATCTGTGCTTGTATAATCTTTGTATAACTTAGAATAGTTCAATTATCAATAAAACAACGTAATTTAACCCCAATATTTGTTTATTTATGTTTGACATTTTGCACTTTTTGATTTTGTTCGATTTTAAACTCTAAATCGCTTTCTTGAGAGTTATACACAAACTGATGCATAAACGTAATCAGTTTAACACAAAAAACACTCCAGAACATCAACATAATCTTAACATACCTTAAATAACCTTTACATAACTTAGAAATAAGTTTTAAAGGGTTTGGTATGGCAAAAACAAGTTTATTCGCTTACAGGGACTATTTGCGACAAACTGCGAAAGTCTGCCTATTCGTATAGCAACGTACACTTAGGAACATGATCATAAGTTAAACATAACATAAAATCCTTTACGTAGCTTAGAAATAGGCTTTGAGGGGTTCGGTATGCGAAAATAAACTTATTTGATCAACAGGGACTAAAAGCGTCAAAAATTGCATAAGTTTGCATTTACGCGCATATCTTACGTTCTGAATTTATCCGGACATCCAAAAATTTTTGTAAACATTAAAATATTTTATTTTAGTGTTTGGAAAGCTAAAATACCATTCGTCGCGTAATTTGGATCGTTTTTCGCGTCCGTTCGTGTTTCGTCGTAATTAACCGAATAACGTGACCGTACGACCAAACGAACCGACATCCAATATGTTTTTAAGCATATTTCATGTTCCCTATACTTTTACATCAATATTGAGCCTTGAAAATGGATTAACGGGGCTTAAATGCGTCGGAAATCAAGTTTTGTGCTTGCAGGGACCTATTTTGCCATTTTCTGAAACTATCCTCGCGCCACGCGACGGCTCCAGCCATCTCTGTCACGCCACGCGACAACCCAATCTTGGCAGAAACATTGAACCTGCAACAGTAGCTGATTCCATTGATTTTTAGCATTGTTTTAACATACTTTGGGCTGGTATTTGGACTCCCCTAGTATTCTAAACAATGTGCCACATGACTTGATCACTAAACATTAAACCTGCAACAGTAGCTGATTCCATTGATTTTTAGCATTGTTTTAACATACTTTGGGCTGGTATTTGGACTCCCCTAGTATTCTAAACAATGTGCCACAAGTGTATGGCTATGATCAAGTCTCTAAACATGTGGAATGATCTTAAAGGTTCTTGAATTTCTATATAAGCCCAAGAATTCTCACTCAAACTTACTCATTCCTTCCATTTCTCCTCTAATCTGCTATTGGGGCTATCCCTTCTTGGTTGAAGGCTCCATTCTTCAGTATTCTTGTTCTTGATCCAAGCTTGGACCCTTTGTAAGTCTCCTTTATGCTTGGTTATGCATTTCAAGCATGAAACTCCAACAGTGTTTGACTTTCTGCTTTGACCATGGTTTGGTCAACACAAAGTTCGTTTGAACTTTGCAACGTGAGCATAATCATGATGGTTATAGTCCCTTGTGACCATACCTACTGATTACCACGTTAAATAGGCGTAGTGACAAGTCAAAGTTTCGGTCAAAATACGTATTTATGCATATTTTGCAACGAAGCTATTTTCGAGTATCAAAACACTTTGTTTTGATATCAAACTTGTTTTCTAAATTAGTTAAACATGTTTTAACATGTTTAACTCGTCACTTTTAGTCTAGTGCTTATATAGGGTCGTAAGTTAAGCGGTCTAAACCACCGCTTAGAGTTTCGAACCCGACCCGTTTGGTCAATCATTAGGATCCGACCAAACATATTTTGTGACCATAGTTGTATAGGGAATAACCTTTCGAGGTTATACCTTATGGTCACTTCGTTTAGTTAGTTATATGATTGGTAGTTTATTTGCCTTAGGAAAATGACCAAAATGCCCTTTTTACGCATGTGACAACCGGTAATTAACGGTTTCTAATTAGGCAATTAACAAAAGTTTAGGCGATAAAAAATAGTGTTTAAGACACGAATTAGCTTAATCAGGCTATTGGAATGCCTAGGAACGCATATCAGACGTTACAGTGCGCGTATGGTGATTTCAGGAGAAATCTGCGGAACGATAAACGAAAAAAAACTGACACCGAACGAAATACTGACAAAGCCGACGAATACAAAATTTGTACATATAACTTATACTTATGAATATGGTTTAGTGAAAACGTCATGCTTTCGAACGGCACAAAGCGCCAACGTGAACGAAAACGCGGAAACAGTAACGCACCGACAATCAACGATGAAACGGAAGCTCCGGACACGAATTATGTCTCGATATTAATATATTATGATATATTTAACTTCGTTTTCAAATATTAGTATCCGCAGTTGGAAACGGATCGTAAAGCAGACAAGAAACGACGAACGAAACGATTTACGCGTTATAGCGTAACCGGCGGCTACTAACGATATACGACACTAATTTATATATTGGTGACCTAAATTCTTATGTTACGACAGTTTACGACACTCGGGTGCAAAAACGGGTCTCGTAGAAAATTTCGGGCCACTTAAACACGGGAATTGGGTTTGTGGGCCTTGGGCCCAACCCAAAGCCCACCAACTAAACCTAACTATAAAAGAGTGTCTAAACCCTAATCACCCCATTTTCAACAGCCGTTTTCCTCATTCCTTTTCCCTCTCACTTGATTCAGCACCTAATCCACACATAGTCACATACATATGAAAACAGGCCTTGAGACCTTTGTCTCCTTTAAACCTCAACATAACAACATCAACCTGTTAAACTCATCTCCACTCCCTCGTTCATCTCTCAAGCCCAGCCAAACACCCTCTCGGTCCAGTGACCGACGGCTGGTGAAAACGTGAAGTCGGCGGCTACAGGAGGACCTTTCCGACGAGTGACAACCACACTCACAGCCCCCCCCCCCCCCCCCCCGATGATCTCTAGCGATGGCAGGCGGAGCCGCCGCCTCTCACTCCAGTGGCGGGTTTAGTCAAGGTTAGTCAACCGGTCAGATTTGGTGCGGGTTCGGGTTCAGTCAAAGCTGTCAATGGCTAGGGTCAAGTGGGTGGTTTGGGTCGACTCGGTCAACACCCGAGTCAACTCGGGTCAACAGCAGTCAAACTTGGTCAACGGCAGTCAACTCAAAGATCCGGTAATGAGATTTGAACAATGCAAAAATTTCCGTTTATATTGTTATAGATCTTAGTTATACGCGACCCAAGCTCGACCCAATTCGATTAGATACTAGTTTATGTTTTGATATTTTGACAAGAAATTTTATACATATATTGGTTTCGTTGAATTATTGATTGAGTTTTGATTAAAATATCGACACTTTGGATGTCGAGGTTATCCTAAAAACAGAGGAAACTCTGTCCGTTTTTCGTAAAAATCTGAAATACGCTACAAACTTGTAATTTATAAACGACACATATCGAATTTCGAATTCTTCTTATAAAATAAATATAAATATATATTTATTTTGACGACGTTATAAGATTACGAAGCCGATACTTATTTAAAATGAATATAACGCTTATAGTTATTTCAACCATCGATATTTCCGAGCGTTTTACAAACAAATATAATGTATATATTTATTTCAAACGCCCAAAAATCCGGAAATATTTTATAAAATAAATATAATGTTTTATATTTATTCCCAACGTCAACGATTCAGAAATCGTATTTCAAAAGTCTAGTGTTCGGAAAACATATAACATAAATATAATTATTTATATTTATCTCGAGTGTCGAGACTTCGAATATGCTTATAAAAATCATTCGTTACTAACGTCTAAACCGAACACGACACGTACCGCTATCCCTCTATGCAATTCAAGTTACGACAACTAACACGACTTCGTGTATATATATTTGATTATATACGTAAATATAAGTATATAACTTATAACACTCGGAAACTAAGTCGATTTCGTGACTTAGTTTTATCCCGATTATAAACGGGATCAAATAACCATAGGATGGAAATTCTAAGCCAAGATAACACTACCTTAGAGTCGTTTAGTTAACGATTCGGTAGAGTTCGGACACATAGTTTAACTACGTTGTCTTATTAAAAACTAATAAGTTATTCCCTGTTAGGAAGGCTATAGATTGCATGCTAGCGAATTCACGTTGTTGGAATGACCTCACGGAATCACATATAGCTAGCTTTGCACTGGATATCAAGGTGAGTTCATAACCCCCACTTTTTACTGTTTTACATTTTTATAAATGTTTTCGGGGGTGGAAAGACATGCAAGTTTTGCAAAACACAATGTTTCGATAAACAAAAATCACGTATTTCTAAACCATTTCGCAGCAAGATTTCAACGAACTCAAATGGTTTACGAAAAGTTTATGCTAAACTTACCGGTTCTTACAACAATACAAGGTTTTTGAAACATGCATGGGTTTTAATAACGTGGGCAAAGGCCCAATGACATGGGCAAAGGCCCAAGGACATGGGCAAAGGCCCAATGGCATGGGCAAAGGCCCAAGGACAACTAGGTATGTAGCTATAGAATTAGATGATAACAGATCACTGTGCGTAAGTAGGAAGATGATATAGTAACCATTAATCACGTAGTGACCAAGGTGCAAAAGGTATAGATCTATGGAGTTTGAGGCGCGCTCCACTCCGGGTTTGTTAACCCTTTATGAGTGCTTTTGTGATCCCAATTGATAACAAAGTTGTCTCGGTTTGGTTACTTACTTATGGCATAGGTCAGTGTATTAGCTATACACTGATTGATCCTTAGATTCCATAGGTATCCTACATACTATGATTTCAATACCGGTTTACAAAGACAATAGAAAACATTTCAATACCGGTTTACAAAGATAACAGAAAACATTTCAATACCGGTTTACAAAGATAACATAAATCATTTCAATACCAGTTTACAGATAAGACAGAAAATATTTCATTACAAATTTACAAACTCAACAGTTACATGTATCGGGTTATAAACCTAACAGAAAACATTTCGTTGCCGATATACAGATATGACATTTCAAATGCTTTGAGATATTAAGATCTCACAAACCGGTTTTTCAAATGCAAGATTACAAGTGTTATAAAACGCATTTGATACAAAACAAACAAACTATGAACTCGCTCAACTTTATGTTGATTTTTCGCATGTTCTTTCTCAGCTTGCATGTTACAAACTAAGGAACGGTTGAAATAGGAGAAACCATGTGTATTCTAGTACTTAATGGCGTTCAATTTCTAGAAGTCTTAGCTTATTTGCTTCCGCTGTGCAATGAAGATACCGGTCCAGTCACACCAAGCTCTGATATTTCGGGGTGTGACAGATTGGTATCAGAGCTATAGGTTTTAGCGAATTAGGTTTCTGTAGAGATACCTAGGCTCTAACCTCACTTTTCTCTGGGGACTTAGATTTTTAAGACTGTGAATACATATAGAACGCCTAGCACTCGAATATGGGTTCCAACCGTTGCCGAAACAATGAGTAAAAATTTTGGTTTTTAAAAATACACTAGTGTTGAGTTGATACACGAAACGATTACACCCAGTAAGAAAAACCTGGAGGGTTTTGATAACACGCATATAGGACCTTTGAAAAACTCTTGATGAGAAACATATGTCGAACTTCATTAAAGGTCCTCATGTAGGAACCGCGATTATTAACTCGGGCAAACGCTATTATATTGTCACACCCCGACCGCGTAAAACAACGAAACCGCGGCGGAAATATCGGGGAGTGTTGTAACAGAATTATTGTTTCACAACCATGGCAATTAAAGTTATGTTTTATTTATTAACAGAAGGATTACATTGTCTTTTAAACGAAAGAAACAAGAGTAGATAACATTATTTAAACTAATCTTGCTTCTTTTATGTCACTAAGGCCCGAGTCCACCCTAGTGTATTCTGAATCAACCTATGTATCAGCTCGTGAAACACATGTGAAAATAGGTACGTCAGCATAAAAATGTCAGTGAGATACATAGGTTTTGTGAAAATAGGATTCATGACTTGAGTTTAAAGAAATGTTTAATAAAAAATAGTCAAGAATCTTGTTAAGTGTTTTCTTTTATAAATCATATGAAAACTTGGTAAGAAATCAAATTATATAAAAGAAAGATGTATGGTTAAATAAATAACCAAGTAAAATGAGTTTTGTATAAATTAAACTGTTTGTAAAACAATGTCTTGTAAAAATATGTTATTTATGTAAAATGTTATGTCTAAATTGAAATGATTTAAATAACGCTACGATATGTAATATCATAAAAGCACTTATATATAGGAAGTACCAGCGGCGTATCCACCATGTTTTTATCATATTACACACGCCTCGTTACTTAATTCACTTACCCAAACAAACCACCAATATAATTGTTCATGTTTAAACTGATTTACAAATGTTTATGTGTAAATAATTGTGTATTATCAAAATGTAATTTATGTAATGTGTAAACAAATGTCAAGATGTTTATGTCAAATGTAAATCATGTAATGTGTAAACAAATAACATGTATGGCAAGTGAAATGTATCAACTAAACCATAGGCAAAATGCACAAAACAATGTATTGAAGTAAAACACAGTTTAAATCAAAGTTATGTTTCGTGGAATAAATGCATGCTCTACTGATACAAACATCTATGCGGTATTGTGAAAATGCATACATTCAAGCCTTGAGACTGTGGCGACAAACCCTTAAACAAATTAAAGGTTTATCTGAGTTATGTGTATCGAATTCGGTCATTCCTTCCATCCAAACATACCTAGGATTTCAGGAACGGGAGTTGTCAATTCCTATGGTACCACTACCTACTAACGAACGGCGTAGCTAATGTTAATTGTAGGATCGTGTTTGCGACCTAAACGAGTCGGTTCAGAGGAATTCCATCAAATACAGGTGCGGAAAACAAGTATTTGACTTATAAACAGCTGAATCTTCACTTTAACACTGATTTGTATTGATATGAAAGCAATTACAATCAGTTCTCACACCGGCAGCACCTCGGTATGGAAATCACACAAAAACAACTTATGATTTCGCTTGACACTGAACCCCTATATATAGACTTTGAGATTTCGCTTCAGCATGAATCAAGCGAAATCTTAATATGTTGATTTCGCTTGAGCTGCTTCAAGCGAAATCCTTAACATACATATTCCTTCAAGCGAAATCTTGCTAACTCACTCTCAATCTCTCATTCTACGTGCCCTGATCTATTCTAGCTAGTCTAAGACTCGATACAAGATGAAGTCGACAGATGTAGTGCACCAACAGACTCCCCCTCAGATGTTGACGAGTCGGCTATCGAGTCACACCAATGCTGTGTCTTCACATCTTCAGTCTTTATCAGTCTTTGATCTTTCTCTGAAGTATTTGTCATTGCAAGAATCCTCATTCTCTATCTTTAACATCAACAAACTCCTCTCTCTCAAATGTTGACGAGTCTTGATGTCTTCAGACTCCCCCTCTCAATCTACTGGGATCGTAGTCTGGAATTCACTTTCCACAGGTTCTTAGATCGTAACCTGGCACTTCATCACTCTCAGGTTTCAGAACCTGGCTAACCTGCAAAAACTCTACCCAAAAATAAATTTTCTGATAACCATTTTGTAGATAAGATTTTCAAGTCTAATTTACCACTTGCAGGAATAACATTTATATTTCAAAACATTTTTTCATTTCATTTCAACATTCTTCAAACACTTTCACCCAAACCATTTGTTCATCATGTTTAGCACTTGGAATTTTGAAAATCAGCTCTTCAACACCAGTTGTCGAAAATCTTTTTAAATTTTTCAAACTTTATGCTAAAACACACTAAAATCTTTTTGGATTTTCTAAAAGAAAATAAATGCAGAAATGAAATATTTACAAACAATATTTTTGTGAGTTCGTGCAAGAGGATCATATCAGTTTATGAGACAAATCACCAACACCGTTAAGCTTCATTTCATTTTAAGTTTTAAACGATTCACTTAGATTGTCAGTATATTTGTCCACTTAAATTTTCACACAAAGTTCAATTGATCCGAGATACGAAGTTAATGTTTTAAACTCTTGAACTTATTCGTGTGTCCCACTACTTGAATATACTCCCGTATCCAAATCCCAATATTCAGTCTTACAGGTGAGTATACCACAGATGATATCTGTCAGGGGAATAAATTATAGTACGAGGGCCGTGAGAGCTCAGGTCGATCTTTCGATACGCAGAGAGATGACGGCTTCGACTTTTGGTGTGTCCCCTTTAGAGGATCTTTTGCATTACAACAGCAGCGACTATCAATTTTATTGTTTCATCAGCTTGCTGAGGGCGATGCTATGTTTCAAGCATTTGCAGAAAGCATTATCCGGGGACTAGGTCAGAAATTTCTTTCAGCAGAAGTCCCGGGATAATACCCCAGATATCACTGAGCATAAAGACCTAGTATCTCAGAATAAGGGACCTTTCAAACAAGATTTCAGGGGTTACCTATATATCCAAGTTTGTGTTAACCCACAGAACAAGCAAGTTTGAAATTTATGTTTATATCTCGTCACAATCTACTAAATGTGCAAAAACCTACTGGCACATCATCAGTGAGACCGTTTATCACTTTTTTTTATCTTACCAAATCTTTAGCATGTTGTGATCGTCCACTGATGTACTATCATTTCCTCTTTTATGCAACAAAAACTCATTTTTCATTTTATCATGTTTTTGGCTTTTTCAAATTTTCAAATGTTTTTGGATTTTCTAAAATTTTTACTCCCCCTAAAATGTAAAAACATTTTAGGAAATTTGAAAACAAACTGTACAACAACGTGACAACTGATATCGAATTGCCTCAATTCGCCATCCACTTGGCATAAACAATCAGAACTCCCCCTCACAACAAACTATTTTCCCATTGTGATCTCAAAACACTTAAGTTTGTTTTAATCAAATGGTTTTTCCGGAAAATAAGTTTGATTTTACCACTTGTAAATTTAGGGGTTTGGTTCATCACCTTGTCTATCAACCATTTGTAGAAAATCAGATACAACTTAATGTCCCTGATTTACCACTTATAACCATCACAAACATACAACTCAAACCTGTTTTTCAACCAATTTACCATTTTTTGATTGAATTCTCAAGGTGCCGATTCCTACTCCTCGCTTACAAACCTGGGAGTTCCGGCAAGTCCTGCAAAACTATTCAAACATTTTATACAAACATGATAGAGAATGATGCCGATTCATGATCCACGATTACCAACTTGGGATCTCCGGCAAGTCCACAGTCTTACTGTTCGTAGTATGTACCATCCCAGTCACAAACCAGGGATGGTTCAACTTTGTCTTTCTGCATCTTCTTTTCGTAAAACTCTTTAACCCCTTTGACTTTTCGATCAATCATTTTACCAAAAATATGTTTCACAGTGGGGTTAAAGGCTTTTTCAACATCAAAAACCTTGTTATCATCATAAAATTGGTTTGATATCTCAACTTTACCAATTTTCTTCTTAAAATTTTCATCCTTCAACGGTGGAAAATGAACATCATCCATTTGAGGGACTGAAGTTTTCAATTTTAACTCAACCTGTGGCTCCTCTGATTTTATGGAATCAGATTCATCGCCAGAAGATAGCTCCTCTGATTTCAACCTATCAGAATCATCGCTAGAACTATCAACAGACTTCTTAACAACCCATTTCTGGTTGTCAAGATTTCCTCTTTTCTTGTAAAACCTGTTTGAACTTTCACCAATTTCAAAAGTCGAATTTTTGAATAATTTGGTTCGGTCAATTGGCGGTTCAAACACAACTTCTTTTTCTTTCTGTTTACGAGAAACTCCCTGTTTTAATGGTATTGCCTTAAAACAATCTCTGGCAATATGTCCAACAGTGTTGCATTGGAAACAGGTTCTCGTATCTTTCCTTTGTCCAGCAAACTTCATCTCTTCTTGCTTCGTTGCAAGAAACTCACTATTTGACTGCCTCCAAAACTTTTTCTTTTCTTCCTCATCTCTTGATGTACCTGAAACAAATGTCATCTTTGCTTTAAAATCACGAACATATGTTTCATTTTTCTGTTTTTCTGTTGGAGTAAAACCAAGACCTTTCTTTTTGAAATTACGGTTAGGGTTTGGTTTCTTGTGAAATCCAGAACCAGAACTGTAACGTTTTTTCTTGTTTAGTCTTTGTTGTACTCTTGAGGTGTATTTTTTAGGTTTATCAATAAGGTTTACATCTTTTAATTCAGAAATATTGATTTCTGTTAGTTTGAAAATCTTTTTGATCATCTTAGTTTTTACACCTCTTAGTGGAAATTCCTCATCAGAATATAATTTGTCAGAATCATTCAATGTATATGCAACTTTGAATGTTTCGTCACTCAAATTAGATTTTGATAACAGGAATTCTTTGTTGTAAACCCTTATAACTGAAGAATTTTGACTGTTGACCGTCGAACTCGAACTTTCAGAACCAGACTTTGACTCTGACTCTGACTTTGACTCCTCAGTTTCATCTTTATCCAACACCTGATCGACGACTTTCTTAATTAACTCGGACTCATGATCAGTGTCAGATGATGTAAACACGACATCAATATTTTCTGGCAAATTGACTGACGACTCCGACTCCCATTGTAAGTTTGTTGCTTTTTCGACTCTTTCCTGATTTGGATTCCTGGGCAAATATCCATTTTCTAGCGGGGGTGGACATTTGTTATAACTGACTTCTTGTTTCTTACCAGAATCCTTCTTGTCAATCTTTTTCTTTGTATCATTCTTCTTCTTGTTCTTCTTTTCTGGAGTCTTTTCTTCAGTCTCTTTTCCATCATCCTTCTTTTCTTCAGTTACTTCATCTTCTTCAAATGCCTTCATGCCTTCAACAGTTGGATAAATCCTGTCAATGACATAAGAAGTACATGAGTAACTTTTCAACAATCGATTTACTCTTTCAGTTTCGATCCTTTGCAGTTCCAGTTTCTGTTCAAGAGCAGCACACTTCTCAATGTAATTGTTCACCACTTTTTGCTTCGTCATAAAAGCTCCTTGAAGTGTTTTCATTGCTGTTGCTTGTTCTTCACTTGTTTGGTTGTACTGATTCATCGCTTTGTTCAACACATCATAAGATTCCTTCAAACTATTCAAGTTATATATCAGTGTACTGTTTTGCTTCTTCACAGCTTCACAGTTTTCACACTTCACTGGAATCTTCTTTGCATCAACTTCATCTTCAACTTTGAACTTTGCAACTTCAACTTTTACTTGCCTTTTGATCACTGGAATTTCTTCGTCATCACTACTCACTGGAGTCTTGACCTTTTTCTTCTTCTTTTTAACCTTTTCATCTTCACTATCACTTTCAGCAATCAGTTTCATATCAGCATCAAATTTTCTCGCCCAATACTCAGTATCATCATCACTATCTTCTTCAACTTTGGCAACAAAAGCTGTATAAGCTTTGTTTTGATCAGGAATATAGTTATCCCAATTGAAATTCTCCCAGCTAAAACCCTCGGGTAGTTTTTCATCATCTTGATCTATTATCAATGCACTACCATCAGCTCTCTTTGAAGAATTTTCATTAACCATACAAGCTCTTTTTCCAGAATCCTCAATCACATCCCTTCCATGTGCAGTTTGTGCTTGATGTTGACGTTGTTGAAATGGTTGCTGAGCAACTTGATGGTAGATGGCCTTTCGATAGTAATCATTGTTGTTGTTAAATGGATTTTGAGCTCCACTTGCTTCGCGGTTTTTGCACTCCCTCTTGAAGTGTCCTTTTTCCCTGCAACGAAAACAAGTGACTTTAGATTTGTCAAAACCTAAAGTAGAAGTACCAGCCTCACGAAGATCATCTCTTCCAGTAATTTGCTTGAATTTCTCAGCTCTCCTCAACACGCTGGCCAAGCAACATTTTATGTCCATCAGTTCCATCTCTTCAGCATTGATCTGGTCGTAATCTTCCTTTGTCAGCATTGGATTCCCGATTCGACCTGCAACAAAACTACCATAAGATTCAAGAACAGTTCCCAATAAAGACATGTGACTCTTAGCAATTTCTGCTGAATATTCTTCATCATTTTCCAAATTCAGTACAATGTTGCACTGAAATTTCTTGCCATTCTTTGTTGTTGAAATGTTCGGGTCAAAAGACAGAAATGATGTGAAACTTGTTTTGCTGTTTGATCCTGATGATGAACTTCCAGAATCATTCTTGGCGTTGTAAGCAGTTTCTATTTTTGAAGATAGATTTGTAGACTTCTCATTCACCCCTACTTTGTAATATAACCCAATATCCTGTTCACCATCGAAATCTTTCATCCGAATAACCTTTCTCTGCTCCATCTCCTGAGCTTCAATCTTTTCGATAAACTTGCTCAGTGTCAAATCTTTAAAACCTTTCTTGTTTCTTAGCATCATGAGATAAGTACCCCATGTTTCATACGGTAACGCATCTGATAATTTTTCAATCAATTCCTCATTGTCTTTGTTGATCTTCAATCGTTTCATATTCGCCAACAGATAGTAGTATCTCTCAATTATTTGCTTAGTGTCCTCATTTTTTAAGCTTCGAAACAAATCAAACTCTTTTTTCAGTAAAGACTTCTTGTTCTTGATCATTTCCTCACTGCCTTGAAACTTTGACTTTAACGCTTTCCAGATTGAATAAGATGTTCCATTATGTTGTAATAGAACCAGGATGTCTTCTTTAACTGCTTGTTGAATCAGACTTAACATCATCTTCTCATCTTTGTATTTCTTCCGATTTTCAGCACTAAGATCTTTAATCGGAACCACTTCTTCATCGTCATTCATTAGTCTAACATATTTTATTTCGACATTCTCCCATGCATCTAGATAATTTGCCTGTACCCAGTTTTCAAACTTTTCTTCCCAACTCTTGTACTCCTCGATGTTCATGAGTTTCGGAGGTTTTTGCATCGTTCCCGTTTCGTTTTCCATCATTGTGTTCTGTGCCATAGTGATCGAGGAAACCGGAGTAGCAAATGCGTTGTAAAAATCTTCGTCCATTTTTCGGAATTCAAAAATTACACACAACAGTGAGTTCAAGCGAAATCACCAAGTTAATTTTACTCTCAAGCGAAATCAACAACCTAAGTTTTGAAGCGAAAACAATCAACTCTTTGAAGCGAAATTGTTCAAGCGAAATTGTCAAGTAACAATTTCTGAAGCGAAATCGTTGAAGCGACAGCCCTGAAGCGAAATAGAATACTATTTGAAGCGAAATCTAGGTGTCGCTTGGAATTTCAAGCGAAATCCTCTAAAGAAAACTAATATGTTCAAGCGAAATCCATTCGGAAGTTTGTTTCTGATAGTTTTACGTCGAATATTGCAGTGAAACTTTCAAGGGTTTGTTATCTTGTACTTATACACAATCTGTGAAAAATTTGACATGTTTTGACCGTAAAATCTTTCTGAACTGAGAAAAGAAGGTGTAGAATTAAGAGAACGAAGTCAATTTCAGCTGAAATCCTGCAGAACTCCTCAACTGGCTCTGATACCAATTGTAGGATCGTGTTTGCGACCTAAACGAGTCGGTTCAGAGGAATTCCATCAAATACAGGTGCGGAAAACAAGTATTTGACTTATAAACAGCTGAATCTTCACTTTAACACTGATTTGTATTGATATGAAAGCAATTACAATCAGTTCTCACACCGGCAGCACCTCGGTATGGAAATCACAGCTTGACACTGAACCCCTATATATAGACTTTGAGATTTCGCTTCAGCATGACTCAAGCGAAATCTTAATATGTTGATTTCGCTTGAGCTGCTTCAAGTGAAATCCTTAACATACATATTCCTTCAAGCGAAATCTTGCTAACTCACTCTCAATCTCTTGTTCTACATGCCCTGATCTATTCTAGCTAGTCTAAGACTCGATACAAGATGAAGTCGACAGATGTAGTGCACCAACATTAATGAATGTATTTTTGTCCCATTTAAACAAACCAAATGTCATACCAAAATGTAAGCATGTGATGTAAAACAAATGTACTAAGTATGCAAAAAATGGACATACATAGCATGTGATATAAGACAATGTACTAAGTATGCAACAAATGGACATACATAGCATGTGATGTAAAACAATGTACTAAGTATGCAACAAATGGACATACATAGCATGTGATGTAAAACAATGTACTAAGTATGCGCTAAATGGACATACATAGCATAAAATGTAATGTAAAACGATGTACTAAGTATGCACTAAATGGACATACATAGCAAAAACATAATGAAATCATGTACTATAAGTGTACTAATGAACATAACAAGCATATGATTTGAAAACATGGAAAGCACGAAAGTAACAAGTAAGCACATGTGTTTCACCCCAAAATGTTTGAAAAACAGTAAAAGAGGGGACTATGTACTCACTTGAGATTGCTCAATAGTCTTTAGATAACCACCAAGCAATGCTACAAAGATCACGGAATCAAACGGCACCTAATATAGGTAACTACGTGTAACATCTGTGCTTGTAATCATTATGAACAGTTCTGTTATCAATAAAACAATGTTATTTGATCCCAATGTTTATTTGGTTGTGTTTTACATTTTTCATGTTTTGACTTTTATTCAATTTCAAACTCTATATCGCTTTCTGGAGAGTTATACGCAAACTGGTGCGTAAACGTAACCAGTTTAATGCAACAAATACTCTAGAACATCAACATATACTTAACATACCTTAAATAACCCTTACATAACTTAGAAATAAGTTTTGAAATCTTTGGTATGGCAAAAGCAAGTTAATTTGCTTACAGGGACTAAACGTGACAAACTGCGAAAGTATGCCAATTTGAACTGTAACAGACATTCTGGAACATAACCATAAGTTAAACATACCATAAATATCCTTCACATAGCTTAGAAATAGGCTTTGAGGGGTTTGGTGTGCTAAAATAAACTTTTGGGTCATTTAGGGACTAAAAGTGTCAAAAAGTGCACAAGTTTGCATTTTCGCGCATAACTTACGTTCTGAATACATCCGGACATCCAAAAATTTATGCAAGCATGACTATATTTTGTTTTAGTGTTTGGCATAAGAAAAATCCATTCGTCGCGTCATTTGGATCGTTTTTCGCGCTTATGCGCATTCCGTCGTAATTAAGCGAACATCGCGTTCGTGCGACCAAACGAACTGACATCCGACATATTTTTGAGCATGTTTCATGTCCACAATGTTTAGGCATCATTTTAGGGCCTTAAAGTTGGCTTTACGGGCCTTAGAAGTGTCGGAAATGGCCTTAAACACGTGGAGGGGCTGAAACTGTCACTTTTGAAACTTGTTTTCTGATCAGAAGCTCCAGGCGGCCCGCCTGAGCTTTGTCTGATCCTGAAGCGGGCCACATCAGCCGTTCAGAATAGCAAAGGTCAAGTTAACAGCTGTTTCAGCCTTTAAACACACTCCCAAAGGTCAAGTGCCACATGTTAATCACTTGTGGTGGCCAAAATTAGTTACCACAACATCTTGACAAGTGTACGGGCTAGATCATTCCCTCTTTTCCAAGAAACGATCCTAACGGTGAACCGAAAACTATAAATACCCACATACCCCAACTTCATTTCTCACAAGAATTTTGATCTTAGAAACTCTAAGTTGAAACCATTGTTTCATACCTGAGATTCTCAGATCGAAATTAGCATTCGGGGACCCTTCGTAAGTATTCTTTCGTTCTTTTATTGCTTTTCGAGTCCGAAAGTCAAACTTTGTTTGACTTTCAGCGTTAACCTGCTTATGGTCGATGTGAAGTTTGTTTGAACTTCGCAACGTGATTGTAATCACGATGGTTATAGTCCCTTGGGACTATGCCTACTGATTACCACGCTGTCTAGGGTCGTAGGGTAAGCGATCTGATAAATCGCTTATACCTTCGAACCCGACCCATTTGGTCGATCATTAGGATCCGACCAAATACATTAGGTGACCATAGTATATAGGGAATAACCTTCCGAGGTTATACCTTATGGTCGCTTCGTTAAGTAGTTGTATGATAGGTAGTTTATATGCCTTAGGTAAATTACCAGAATACCCTTGTTATGAATAATTGGTAATTAAGCATATGTAACCTAAACTTTTGTCACATAACTGATTATGTAACATGTTTAGGCATATAACACTTGTCATAGGACTAGTTAGGCGGTCCGAACGCGTTTCACGCGAACGACGCGTTAAAGTAGCATAAGCTACCTAAACGGGTCGTAATGGGTTGTAAACACTTAGGTTAAGTTTCAATTAGTATGTAGGCTTTGTTAAACCATATCACATGAGTTCCTACACTCATTTGGTTTACAAACCCTCATGCTACCCAGTCTTCCGATATAGGTCCGGTTTATTAACATAGTTACCTATATTAGGTACCGTTTGATTCCGAGATCTCTAGCATTGCTTGGTGGTTATCTTAGGACTACTGAACAATCTCAAGTGAGTACATAGAACCCCTCTTTTACTGTTTTCAAACTGTTTTGGGGTGGAACACATGTGCCTACTTGTTACTTTCGTGCCTTTCATGTTTTCATATCATATGCTTGTTATGTTCAATAGTACACTTTTTAGTACATGATTTCTTTGAGTTCATGCTATGTATGTCCATTGTGTGCATACTTAGTACATTGTTTTACATTACATTTAACGCTATGTATGTTCATTTGATTTCATACTTAGTGCATTATTTTCACATGCTTACATTTTGGTATGACATTTGGTTTGTTTACATGGGACAATACATTCATTAACATTGATCACGCCGTTCGTTAGTAGGTAGTGGTACCATAGGAATTGATAACTCCCGTTCCGGACATCCTGGTTTGGTGGGGATGAAAGGAATGACCGAATTCGATTTACATAACTTAGATAAACCTTTAATTTGTTTAAGGGTTTATCGCCACAGTCTCAAGGCTTGGATGTATGCATTTTCACAATACCACATAAATGTTCATATTCAGTATAGCATGCATTTCCACAAGACATAACATTGATTTAAACCATGTTTTACTTCAATATATTGTTTTGTGCATTTTTACCTGTGGCTTAATGGGTATATTTATACATATATATATATATATATATATATTCCCCTTGCCATACATAACATTTTGACAAGGTTTACACAAAGACATTGGACATAGACATTTTGACATAAGCATTTTGACATGATTTACATTTGACACATAAACATGTTTGACAATTGTTTTACATTACATGATTTACATCTTGACATAAACACTTTGACATATTATCCAATACATTTGACAATTGGTTTAAACATAGACATCTTACATTGTTGGTTTGGTTTGAGTAAGTGATTTAAGTAACGAGGCGTGTGTAATATGATACAAGCATGGTGGATACGCCGCTGGTACTTCCTATATATAAGTGATTGTACGGTATTACATATCGTAGCGTTATTTGAATCATTTCAATTTGGACATATAACATTTTATACAAATAACATACTTTTCACAATACATTGCTTTACAAACAACTTAATTTATACAAACTCATTTCACGTGGTTATTCGCTTAACCATGTATTATTCTTTTATACATATATATCATTTGGTTTATTTATCACTCTTCAAATGATTTACAAGACAAAGCAAATTACAAGGTTCATGACTAAACATTTTCTTAAACATAAGTCATGAATCCTATTTTCACAAAAACCTATGTATCTCACAGGCATTTTTATGCTGACGTACCTATTTTCACATGTGTTTTCAGGAGCTTTTGCGTAGGTTGATGATCATGACACTAGGGCGGACCTGTGCCTCAGAGACTTAAAATGAAGATAGACTTTGTTTAATTATGTTAAAAACTCTTTGTTTCATGTTTAAAACAATGTAACACTCTTGTTTAAAAAATAAAATGTAACTTTGTATGCCATGGTTGTGAAACAATAATTCTGTTACAACACTCCCCGACGTTTTCCGCCATGTTTTGTATGTTATACGTGGTCGGGGTGTGACAGAAGAGTTGGTATCAGAGCCAATGGTTATAGGGAATTAGGTTATTAGTAATTCTTTGACCTAGACTATAACCTTTCTAGGACCCTAACACAAGTTATCTTGTGTTTAGATCTTAAAACATGTACATCACCTATCCTTAGGTGATTAGCAAAACAAGAACCCAAATTTTTCCGAAACGATTTTTGAAAAACAATCATCTGTTTTTGGATGATTTATTACAAGGTTTTGAACCCTCTATTGTAAGGTTTTGAACCCTTCGAATTTGGTTTTGGCCTTGTGCCTTCAAATTTTCAAAATCTTGTCAAGGTTTTGGGTTTTAAATAATGTGAACACGTGCAAACTGGAAGAGCGAATGCCTGTATTCTGGGTTTTCTGTCTAGGCAAGCACTTCGTATATATCTCATCAGACGCGAGACTAGTTGTGCTTACCTGGGAATTCTTGGGATGAGTGTTCGCTTATAGGCGAGCATGACTTCGCAATACATTATTTTTGACCCATTTACTTTGATTAGTCACTGTGTGTCGTTTGTTTGCTTTGTGATACGGACGAATGACCACCCTCTTTGCTTTTGTTGATCTTGTTTCATCTCATTCTCTTCATCCAATCATCTCACTCGTTTCCTTTCATGTTTCCTCTTTTAGAATGCCTCCTCGATGCGAAAACCAGATAGCGACTGCCGAACTGGCAGAAATCATTGCGCAGCAGATGGCTGCTCAATTCCCAGTTTTCATTGCTCAAATGAACCAAGCCAACAACAACAACAATGCCCCATGCAAATTCAAGGATTTTAACTCGGCTAAACCACTCAAGTTTAGTGGTTCTGAAGGAGCAACTGGGCTTCTTCAATGGTTCGAGAGCATTGAGAATACTTTCCGTCATGTTCAGTGTCCGGATAATCGCAAGGTCGAGTTTTCTTCGAGCGTGTTTCAGAAGAGGGCTCTCACATGGTGGAACGGGTTAATGAGAGACCGTGGTGCAGAGGTTGCTTTGGCACAAACCTGGGCTGAACTTAGGGCTCTTATGATGAGGGAGTTCTGTCCTCGCCATGAACAGCGAGCGTTGGAGAAAGAGTTTGATGATTTGAAGCAAGATAGTGGTGAGCACAGGGCATATACTGATAGGTTTGAGGAGTTGAGTCTGCTTTGCCCGACTATGGTCACCCCACTCGACAAGGCTATAGAGAGGTACATCGATGGTCTACCTGACTCAATGCAAGACATCATTACTGGTAGTAACCCTGCCACACTCCGTCAGGCGATCGAGTTATCAGCGACATTGACTGAGTCGCAGATTCGGAAGAATAAGTTACACAGGAAGGGTGACAAGGGCAAGAAACAGTCGGCTGACAAGGAAGATAGCAAGAAAGGTCAAAACAAGAATGGGAAGGATTCTGGTTCAGCATAAAGGGCAAGGAAGCGTAAGGCTTCCCAAAACTATGTTGTCACTGCCCAAGCTAACCAGGCAGCTCCCAACCAACTCGCACAACCTCCAGCAAAGAAACCCTATTCAGGGAATGCACCTTTGTGCAATAGATGCAACAGTCACCATCAGCCGCAACTTCCGTGCCGTTTCTGTACTAACTGTGGGAAGTCAGGCCATCTTGCCAATGTTTGTCGGTTTGCTCAGAATCGCGCAGTTCAGAACCCGGCTCAACAAATTGCTTAGCCTCCTGCTCAGCAACAGGGTCAAGCAGCACGACCACACTACCCACCAGGTGCTTGTTACAATTGTGGGGATCTGACCCACTACAGAAACCGGTGCCCGAGACTAGCAAACCAGAACCAGAACCAGAATCAGAATCAGGCTCAGGCTCGAGGGCGAGCTTTTAACTTGAATGCCCAAGAGGCGCAGGCAGACGATAATGTGGTGAATGGTACATTCTTTATTAATAATCAGCCTGCATCTGTTCTTTTCGATTTGGGTGCCGATAAGATTTTTGTGTCTTTGTCTTTTGAGCCAATGATTCGCGTGTCTAGAACGAAACTAGGTAAACCGTTGACAGTAGAAGTTGCTAGTGGTGAACCCATTGTTCTTGATTCTGTTCTTCGCAACTGCCAGTTGAACCTTAACGACCATCTTTTTTCCTATTGACCTCACGCCTATGCAACTTGGAAGCTTCGACATTATAGTGGGTATGGATTGGTTATCCAAGCATCACGCAGAGGTAGTTTGTTACGAGAAGATTGTTCGTGTGCCGCTTTCGACAGGCGAGATTCTACAGGTTCGTGGTGAGAAGCCTGCCGGTGGTCTCAAACTCATGTCTTGTTTTAAAGCTCGGAAGTATCTGCGAAAGAACTATGTGGCCTTCCTGGCACATGTCACAGCAGATAAAGGAAAGGGTAAGTCTATTTCAGATGTTCCTGTCGTTCGGGATTATTCTGAAGTTTTCCCTGAAGAGTTACCTGGTCTACCCCCGGCACGCCAAGTCGAGTTCCGTATTGATCTCGTACCTGGTGCAAATCCCATTGCCAGAGCTCCATATCGTCTTGCACCGTCTGAGATGCAAGAGTTGTCTAAGCAGCTTCAGGAACTCTCTGACAAAGGTTTTATACGTCCTAGCTTTTCACCTTGGGGTGCTCCTGTTCTTTTTGTCAAGAAGAAGGATGGATCCTTTAGGATGTGTATCGATTATCGTGAGCTTAACAAGCTTACCATCAAAAATCGATATCCCCTACCGTGCATAGACGATCTCTTTGATCAGTTACAGGGTGCTTCTTATTTTTCGAAGATTGATCTGCGTTCCGGGTATCATCAACTTCGTGTGCATGAAGAAGATATTCCCAAGACAGTGTTCCGTACACGATATGGGCACTATGAATTCACAGTCATGCCATTCGGTTTGACTAATGCTCCAGCTGTTTTCATGGACTTAATGAATAGGGTCTGCAAGCCTTATTTGGATCAGTTCGTCATTGTTTTTATTGACGACATCTTGATTTACTCTAAGACGCGAGCTGATCACGAGCAACATCTTCGTCTTATTGAACACGAATATATTAAGATGTCATCAATGAAAACGATGATGAACTTATCTAAATAAGGCTAGCAGACCCTATTCATCAAGTCCATGAAAACAGCTGGAGCATTAGTCAAACCGAATGGCATAACTGTGAACTCATAATGCCCATAACGAGTGCGGAAAGCTGTCTTGGGAATATCTTCTTCATGCACACGAAGTTGATGATACCCAGAATGTAGATCAATATTCAAAAAACAAGTAGCGACCTGTAACTGATCAAAGAGATCATCAATGCGAGGTAGGGGATATCGATTCTTGATGGTAAGCTTGTTAAGCTCACGGTAATCGATACACATCCTGAAAGATCCATCTTTCTTCTTAACAAAAAGGACTGGAGCACCCCTAGGTGAAAAGCTAGGACAAATAAAACCTTTGTCAGAAAGCTCCTGAAGCTGCTTAGATAACTCTTGCATCTCAGACGGTGCAAGACGATATGGAGATCTGGCAATGGGATTTGCACCAGGTACAAGAACAATACGAAACTCGACTTGGCGTGCTGGGGGTAAACCAGGTAACTCCTCAAGAAACAACTCCGGATAATCCCGAACAACAGGGATATCTTGAATAGACTTACCTTTGCCTTTGTCTGCTACAACATGTGCCATGAAGGCAATATAGTTCTTTCGCAGATACTTCTGAGCTTGAAAACAAGACATGAGCTTGAGGCTACTAGCAGGTTTCTCACCATGAACCTGTAGGATCTCACCTGTCGAGAGAGGAACACGAACAATCTTCTCGAAACAAACTACCTCTGCATGATGCTTGGCTAACCAATCCATACCCACTATAACATCGAAACTTCCAAGTTGCATCGGTGTGAGGTCGATAGGAAAAAGATGGTTGTGAAGGTTCAGCTGGCAGTTGTGAAGAACAGAATCGAGAATAACGGGATCACCACTAGCAACTTCTACTGTCAAAGGCTTACCTAGTTTGGTTCTAGACATGCGAAGCAATGGCTCAAAAGATAATGACACAAAACGCTTATCGGCACCCGAATTAAAAAGAACAGAAGCAGAATGATTGTTAACAAAGAACGTACCGTTCACCACCTCATTGTCTGCTCGCGCCTCATTAGCATTCATGTTGAAGACTCGACCTCGAGCCTGAGCCTGATTCTGATTGGCATTGACCAGCCTTGGACACTTGTTTCGATAATTAGTCAGGTCCCCACAATTGTAGCACAAACCGGGAGGAAAATGAGGTCGTGCAGCTTGTGCTTGCTGTTGAGCAGGCAGTTGAGCAGCCTGCTGAGCTGGGTTAATAGCTGCTTGATTGGGAGCAAAGCGACAAGCATCAGAAAGATGACCTGACTTCCCACAGTTGGTACAGAAATGACACGGAACTTGCGGTTGATGGTGGCTATTGCATCTGTTGCACAACGGTGCATTCCCCACATACCGTTTCTTAGCTGGCGGTTGTGTAGGCTGATTGGGAGCTGCCTGATTTGGTTGTGCAGTAACGGCGAAGTTTTGGGAAGCCTTGCGCTTCCTAGACTTCTTAGTGGACCCAGCTTCCTTATCCTTCTTGTTCTTACCCTTATCAGACGCATGCTTCTTACCCTTGTCACCCTTCCTGTGTAGCTTACGCTTTCTGACCTGCGACTCAGTCAATGTCGCAGCTAACTCGATTGCCTGACGAACTGTGGTAGGGTTACTACCAGTGACGATGTCTTGTACGGAGTCAGGTAAGCCATCAATATACCTCTCGATAGCTTTCTCGAGTGGGGTAACCATGGTAGGGCAAAGTAAGCTCAATTCTTCATACCTGTCAGTGTAAGCCCGGTGCTCACCACTATCCTACTTCAAATCATCAAACTCCCTTTCTAAAGCTCTCAATTCATGACGAGGACAAAATTCCCTTATCATGAGAGCCCTAAGCTCAGCCCATGTCTGTGCTAACGCAACCTCAGCACCACGGTCTCTCATAACCCCGTTCCACCAAGTAAGAGCCCTCTTCTGAAATACACTGGAAGCAAACTCGACTTTCCGATTTTCAGGACACTGAACATGACGAAACGTACTCTCAATGCTCTCGAACCACTGTAGGAGCCCAGTTACCCCTTCAGAACCACTGAACTTGAGTGGTTTAGCCGAATTGAAACTCTTGAAATTGCATGGAGCATTATGGTTATTGTTGGCTTGGTTCACTTAAGCAATAATGTCTGGGAGTACGGCATCCATATGATGTGCCATGATATCTTCCATTTCGGCATTAGATAGCGGATTCTCTCGTCGAGGAGGCATTCTAAAAGAGGAAACATGAGAGAAAATGAGTGATATGATTAGATGAAAAGAATGAGATGATACAAAAATTGACAAAAGCAAAGATGGTGGTCATTCGTTTGTTACCACAAAGCAAACAAACGACTCACAGTGACTAATCAAAGTAAATGGGTCAAAAATAATGTATCGCGAAGACATGCTCGCCTATAAGTGAACACTCACCCCAAGATTTCGCAGGTAAGAGTGACTGGTCCGATTATGTGGATTTGTACGAAAACTCTTGCCTTAGACAGAAAACTCAGGGTACAGGCATTCACTCTTCCAGTTTGCACGTGTTTACATTATTTAGAACCCAAAACTTTGACGAGATTTTGAAAACTCAGAGGGCATAAAGCCAAAAATGAATCAAACTGGAAGGGTTCAAAACCTTATAACAAATTATTTAAAAACAGATGATTGATTTTCAAAAATCGGTTTGGAAAATTGGGTTCATGTTTTGGTAATCACCTAAGGATAGGTGAAATGCATGTTTTAAGATCTAAACACAAGATAACTCGTGTTGGGGTCCTAGAAAGGTTATAGTCTAGGTCAAAGCATTACTAATAACCTAATTCGCTATAACCATTGGCTCTAATACCAACTCTTCTGTCACACCCCGACCGCGTAAAACAACAAAACCGCGGCGGAAACGTCAGGGAGTGTTGTAACAGAATTATTGTTTCACAACCATGGCAATTAAAGTTATGTTTTATTTATTAACAGAAGGATTACATTGTCTTTTAAACGAAAGAAACAAGAGTACATAACATTATTTAAACTAATCTTGCTTCTTTTATGTCACTAAGGCCCGAGTCCACCCTAGTGTATTCTGAATCAACCTATGCACCAGCTCCTGAAACACATGTGAAAATAGGTACGTCAGCATAAAAATGCCTGTGAGATACATAGGTTTTGTGAAAATAGGATTCATGACTTGATTTTAAAGAAATGTTTAATAAAAATTAGTCATGAATCTTGTTAAGTGTTTTCTTTTATAAATCATATGAAAACTTGATAAGAAATCAGATTATATAAAAGAAAGATGTATGGTTAAATAAATAACCAAATAAAATGAGTTTTGTATAAATTAAACTGTTTGTAAAACAATGTCTTGTAAAAATATGTTATTTATGTAAAATGTTATGTCTAAATTGAAATGATTTAAATAACGCTACGATATGTAATATCATAAAAGCACTTATATATAGGAAGTACCAGCGGCGTATCCACCATGCTTTTATCATATTACACACGCCTCGTTACTTAATTCACTTACCCAAACAAACCACCAATGTAAATTGTTCATGTTTAAACTGATTTTCAAATGTTTATGTGTAAATAATTGTCTATTATCAAAATGTAATTTATGTAATGTGTAAACAAATGTCAAAATGTTTATGTTAAATGTAAATCATGTAATGTGTAAACAAATAACATGTATGGCAAGTGAAATGTATCAACTAAACCATAGGCAAAATGCACAAAACAAGGTATTGAAGTAAAACACGGTTTAAATCAAAGTTATGTTTTGTGGAATAAATGCATGCACTACTGATACAAACATCTATGTGGTATTGTGAAAATGCATACATTCAAGCCTTGAGACTGTGGCGACAAACCCTTAAACAAATTAAAGGTTTATCTGAGTTATGTGTATTGAATTTGGTCATTCCTTCCATCCAAACATACCTAGGATTTCAGGAACGGGAGTTGTCAATTCCTATGGTACCACTACCTACTAACGAACGGCGTAGCTAATGTTAATGAATGTATTTTTGTCCCATTTAAACAAACCAAATGTCATACCAAAATGTAAGCATGTGATGTAAAACAAATGTACTAATTATGCAACAAATAGACATACATAGCATGTGATGTAAGACAATGTACTAAGTATGCAACAAATGGACATACATAGCATGTGATGTAAAACAATGTACTAAGTATGCAACAAATTGATATACATAGCATGTGATGTAAAACAATGTAGTAAGTATGCGCTAAATGGACATACATAGCATAAAATGTAATGTAAAACGATGTACTAAGTATGCACTAAATGGACATACATAGCAAAAACATAATGAAATCATGTACTATAAGTGTACTAATGAACATAACAAGCATATGATATGAAAACATGGAAAGCACGAAAGTAACAAGTAGGCACATGTGTTTCACCCCAAAACGTTTGAAAAACAGTAAAAGAGGGGACTATGTACTCACTTGAGATTGCTCAATAGTCTGTAGATAACCACCAAGCAATGCTACAAAGATCACGGAATCAAACGACACCTAATATAGGTAACTACATTAATAAACGGACCTAAATCGGAGGATCGGAAAAAATGCGGGTTCGTAAACCAAATGAGTATAGGAACTCATGTAATATGGTTTAACAAAGCCTACATTCTAAAACGGAACCTATCCTAAGTGCTTATGACCCATTACGACTCGTTTATGTAGCTTACATTACTTTAACGCGTCGTTTGCGTAAAACGCGCTCGGACCGCCTAACTAGTCCTATGATAAGTAAAATATGCCTTAACATGTCTAATAATGTTGCCTAATCAGTTTAGATGTCAAAATTTATGTTACATATGCTTAAAATGAATTTTGGCGCAAAAGGGCATTTTGGTCATTTTTCCTAAGGCTTATAATTTCCTATTATACAACTAAGTAGACAAAGTGACCATAAAGTATAACCTCGCAAGGTTATTTCTTATGCAACTATGGTCACAATATGTGTTTGGTTGAATCCTAATGATTGACAAAACGGGTCGGGTTCGAAAGTCTAAGCGGTTGTTTAGACCGCTTACCTTACGACCCTATATAAGCACTAAACCTAGAGTAACGTGCTAAACATGTTTAAAATATGTTTAACGAGGTTTGAAAACAAGTTTGATATCAAGACAAAGGGTCTTGATACCCATAAGTAGTTCGGTTGCAAAATACGTAAGAATACGCATTTTGACCGAAACTACGACTCGTCACTAAGCCTAAATAACGTGGTAATCAGTAGGTATAGTCACAAGAGACTAAAACCATCGTGATTACGCTCACGTTATGAAGTTCAAACAAACTTCGTGTTGACCATAAACTGGTCAATGCAGAAAGTCAAACACATTTTGACTTTCGTTGCTAAAAACGAATAAAAGAACGAAAGAGGACTTACAACGGGTCCGAACAATGGAGTCTTGATCCGATTATTCTCAGGTATGAAGTGAAAGCACCTCAACTTAGAGATCAATCAGATCAAGTGTGAGTTGCAACAATGAATGGGTTGGGTATTTATAGTTTTTGCACAACCGTTAAGATCATTTCTTGAAAACCGAGCTTCGATCTCAACCGTACACATGCACCCCCTGATTTCTAAAACCATGGGCACCTAAAACCAGCCCATAGAATAGAAGAAACCATGTGCAAAACAATGGGAGCAGCTGGGTTTTAATAAAATGAAGTTTGCTGATCTGGTGAAGGCTTATGGTCCGTAAGCACCACCATACGGTCCGTAAGGACCTTGTTTGCTGGCAGTGACTTTCAGCAATTGGCAGAACAGGCCCCTTCATCTCCAAACTTGATTTTTGATGCGTTTTGACACGTTTAATCCCCGTTAACCTCATTTCAAGGCTCTGAAATGAATTTAAAGTATATGGAACTTGAAATGTGCTCAAAAATATCTCGGATGTCGGTTCGTTTGGTCGTACGGTTGCGTTGTTCGGTTAATTACGACGGAAGTCGTAACGGACGCAAAAACGATCCAAATTAAGCGACGAATGGAATTTTATCAAGCCAATCACTAAAATAAAATATTTGAATGATTACATTAATTTTTGAATGCCCGGATATTTTCAGAACGTAAGATATGCGCAAAAATGCAAACTTATGCACTTTTTGACGCTTTTAGTCCCTATTGATCAAGAAAGTTTATTTTTGCACACCAAACACCTCAAAGCCTATTTCTAAGCTATGTAAAGGATATTTAGGGCATATTTAACTTATGATCAAGTTCCAGAATGTTCGTTATAGTACAAATCGGCATACTTTTGCAGTTTGTCGTAATTAGTCCCTGTGAGCGAACAAACTTGATTTTGCCATGCCAAAGCCTTCAAAACTTATTTCTAAGTTATGTAAAGGTTATTTAAGGTATGTTAAGCATATATTGATGTTTTGGAGGGTTTTTTGCGTTAAACTGATTACGTTTACGCACCAGTTTGCGTATAACTCTCCAAAAAGCGATATAGAGTTTGAAATTGAACGAAAATCAAAATATGCAAAATGTCAAACATAAACAAACAAACATTGGGATCAAATAACATTGTTTTATTGATAATTGAACTGTTTACAATGATTACAAGCAGAGGTGTCACATATATTATGTCGTCTATGCTATCTTATTTACCCGAGCAGGCAACCTACGCAGAACGAGACGCTAGTGCACAAGAATACATGAAACTTAAAATATACGTCAGCGGATGTCAAAGTATATCACACATGACTTTCGAGGCAAGGATTTTGGAAAACTTGATTGGACATGACAACAATGATGCTAATCTCGTCAGCGGGAGAGGATTTCACAAGATTTCACAACAGTCAATAGTTAGTCGGAAGAGACTCACAATTGTTGGCGCTGCAAAAGAAGTCACACGTCTTCGCATTCCCCCCTATTTCATTTATGGCGATTACGCTATGTTCGACATTCCATGGTAATGTCAACTAACAAACGGTTATCACACGAAATTCCAGGTAAAGTCCTTAAATTTCTTTTATTGAAATTCCGACTTTTGCATCTAGGGAGTAGATTCTTTTTACATTTCTACTTCCCCTTAATTGTCATTGCATCACGAAGATTTTATTTCATGATAACGAACACTGGTTTGCTTATTTCTTGACAAATTGGTACGCTACACATGCATTGTTTGTTACGCATGTGGTTTCACTTCGAATGGTTGTTTTGTCAACATCTCATATATTATTTCACTATACTCGATCTTTGCATTGTGATCTAGATGACTCGTATTATTGCAAAGTGTTGACTCCTTGATATCGAGTTGACAGATTTCTTGGAAAACTCATCATCTTTTGAGAGGCATACATGGTTTTTTGTTGTAACCATGTCGAAACTTTCTTATTGATACATGAATTCATTGTTGGATTGTGTTTCAATCAAGTTCAATTGATTGAACTTGCTCGTAATATATATTTGATTCAAGATTCCATATGATGGATTGAGGCCATCATATTCGAAATAATCCCAACAAGCACTTCATTTGCTTTGAACCATATCAGGCTTGTTTGGTCTTCGACTTCATTGAATCGCTTCTTTGATCACGATCACCTTGTGGTGACGATTTTCACAAGTTTGAAGCTTCTGCTAATCTCATTTGCACACATCATGTACGGATTTAGTTATTTGTTTATTCATTTATTTATATTAAATCCGTTTTGCTGAATTATCCTATTAAAGCAGTCTTAATACAATCGTGTATTAAGATAATGGTACACAAGTTCATGTCATATTTCGGCGTACCTCTTAACAATTCTTTCAACATCGATCGAACATTTTGTGAAATTCATTTCTTTTCATCTTCGATCGAGAACATTATTGGGATGTTGTTTCAATATCAATTGAAAATCCTATGAGATTTGTTTTTACTTCACTGAACTTTGCATCTGATTTCAAAACACGGTGATACTTGTTCGATCACCGCTATTATTGAATTGTTTCATTCACTACGACACCTTGTGGCGTCGGTATAAACTTGTAGCTTGGGCTAATCATGATCGAGCGTTTCATGCAAAACACGGTGATACTTGTTCGGTCACCGCTATTATTAAATCATTTCGATCACTACGACGTCTTGTGGCGTCGGTGTTCACTTCTAGCTTGGGCTAATCATGATCGAGCGTTTCATGTAAAACAAAGGTGATACTTGTTCGATCACCGCTATTATTGAATTGTTTCATTCACTACAACACCTTGTGGCGTCGGTATAAACTTGTAGCTTGTGCTAATCATGACCAGTCGTCTCATGCGAAACTATATATGCTTTTCGTTTGACACATCATTTAAGTAGTCTTAAGGAAACTATGTATTAAGACGATGATACACCAGGTTCGGTTGTATTTCATTTCGGTGTATCCTTGCAACTCAACTATGACAACACGTTGATTTTATCTTATTCATTTATAGGTTCAATATTTGACAAATCATTTCCTGATTCTATCCATTTGAGATTATTGATTCTGAGTTTCAACTATATAACAACCAACGCAAGATTCCGTTGGTAGTAAATTCTGTTGTTTCAAAAAAAATGATTTGCAGTTTATGAACGTACATTTGGAATTCCATTGGTTGAATTTTCTCTTTTGTTGAACCCAGTAAACCTAGACACTTTGGTGACAGTATCACAACATCTCGTTCACTTGACATCGATTTCTAGAACAAACTCAGCTAAACCGTTGGGTTCCTATTGATGCAAAATGTTCTTGCAATCACGTAATCAGAACAAGTTTTGGTTCGATTACACGGTCATTCACTTTGGTATTATTCGGACTTACCTAGGAATTTCATAACTCTAAGGAGATAACAAAGTCTAAATTTCGAGGACGAAATTTCTGCAACAGGGGGAGAATGTGACAACCGGTAATTAATGGTTTCTAATTACACAATTAATAAAAGTTTAGGAGATAACAAATAGTGTTTAAGACACGAATTAGCTTAATATGGCTATTGGAATGCCTAGGAACGTGTATCAGACGTTACAGTGCGCGTATGATGATTTCAGGAGAAATCTGCGGAACGATAAACGAAAACAAACTGACACCGTGCGAAATACTGACAATGCCGACGAATACAAAATTTGTAAATATAACTTATACTTATGAATGTGGTTTAGTGAAAACATCATGCTTTCGAACGGCAAAAAGCGCAAACGTGAATGAAAACGCGGAGACAATGACGCACCGAAAATCAACGACGAAACAGAAGCTCCGGACTCGAATTACGTCTCGATATTAATATATTATGATATATTTAACTTCGTTTTCAAATACTAGTATCCGCAGTTGGAAACAGATCGTAAAGCGGACAAGAAACGACGAATGAAACGATTTACGCGTTATAGCGTAACCGGCGGCTACTAACGATATACGACACTAATTTACATATTGGTGATCCTAAAATTTTATGTTACGACAGTTTACGACACTCGGGTGCAAAAACGGGTCTCGTAGAAAATTTCGGGCCACTTAAACACGGGAATTGGGCTTGTGGGCCTTGGGCCCCAAGCCCAAAGCCCACCAACAAAACCTAACTATAAAAGAGTGTCTAAACCCTAATCACTCCATTTTCAACAGCCGTTTTCCTCATTCCTTTTCCCTCTCACTTGATTCAGCACCTAATCCACACATAGTTACATACATATGAAAACAGGCCTTGAGACCTTTGTCTCCTTTAAACCTCAACATAACAACATCAACCTGTTAAACTCATCTCCACTCCCTCGTTCATCTCTCAAGCCCAGCCAAACACCCTCTCGGTCCAGTGACCGGCGGCCGGTGAAAACGTGAAGCCGGCGGCTGCCGGTGGACCTCTCCGACGAGTGACAACCACAGTCACAGCCCCCCCCCCTTAGATGATCTCCAGCGACGGAAAGCGGAGCCGGCGCCTCTCATTCCGGTGGCGGTGGGTGTCTCGACGACGATGGCGGAGTGCCATTTTTTCGATGGTCGACGGGCGAGGGGTCCAGCAGCCGCTATTTCTTTGGTAAGGATACCCATTTTTCGTCGATTTCCTGATCGGTGAATTTTTTTCATGGTTTCCCTCATATTTCTTCATCCTGTAACAAGTGAAGGTGGTGGTAATGGCGTGCCGACGACATCGGTCCGTCGACGATGGCCGGAGACGTTAGTCATTAGTGGTGGTGGTTATGTTTCGGGTGCTTGGGTTCAGATTCGGTCAACATGGTCAACCCGGGTCTCGGGTCTCGGTTCGGTTCGGTTCAACAAGACAGGCTACGGGTTAAACTTAATCCACCTCGGGTCACGATTTGGTTTGGTCAGATTCAGTTTTGATCTCGGTCAGGCACGGGTAGTTCGGTTCAGTCAAGTCGGGTCACGTTATAGCGGGTTTCTTTTTAAGGTTTCGGACCAGCAGTTAAAGCTCAGTCAAGGCAAGTCAGCGGTTAAATCTCAGTTTCGGGTTTACTCCGGTCAGGTTCGGGTTCAGTCAACGTTAGTCAACCGGTCAGATTTGGTGCAGGTTCGGGTTCAGTCAAAGCTGTCAACGGCTCGGGTCAAGTGGGTGGTTCGGGTCGACTCGGTCAACACCCGAGTCAACTCGGGTCAACATCGGTCAAACTTGGTCAACAGCAATCAACTCAAAGATCAGGTAATGAGATTTAAACAATGCGAAAATTTCCGTTTATATTGTTATAGATCTTAGTTATACGCGACCCGAGCTCGACCCGATTCGATTAGATACTAGTTTTTGTTTTGATATTTTGACGAGAAATTTTATACGTATATTGGTTTCGTTGAATTATTGATTGAGTTTTGATTAAAATATCGACACTTTGGATATCGAGGTTATCCTAAAAACAGAGGAAACTCTATCCGTTTTTCGTAAAAATCTGAAATACGCGACAAACTTGTAATTTATAAACGACACTTATCGAATTTCGAATTCTTCTTATAAAATAAATATAAATATATATTTATTTTGACGACGTTATAAGATTGCGAAACCGATACTTATTTAAAATGAATATAACGCTTATAGTTATTTCAACCATCGATGTTTCTGAGCGTTTTTACAAACAAATATAATGTTTATATTTATTTCAAACGCCCAAAAATCCGGAAATATTTTATAAAATAAATATAATGTTTTATATTTATTCCCAACGTCAACGATTCGGAAATCGTATTTCAAAAGTCTAGTGTTCGGAAAACATATAACATAAATATAATTATTTATATTTATCTCGAGTGTCGAGACTTCGAATATGCTTATAAAAATCATTCGTTACTAACGTCTAAGCCGAACACGACACGTACCGCTATCCCTCTATGCATTTCTAGTTACGACAACTAACACGACTTCGTGTATATATATTTGATTATATACATAAATATAAGTATATAACTTATAACACTCGGAAACTAAGTCGATTTCATGACTTAGTTTTATCCCGATTATAAACGGGATCAAATAACCATAGGATGGAAATTCTAAGCCAAGATAACACTACCTTAGAGTCGTTTAGTTAACGATTCGGTAGAGCTCGGACACGTAGTTTAACTACGTTGTCTTATTAAAAACTAATAAGTTATTCCCTGTTAGGAAGGCTATAGATTGCATGCTAGCGAATTCACGTTGTTGGAACGACATCACGGAATCACATATAGCTAGCTTTGCACTGGATATCAAGGTGAGTTCATAACCCCCACTTTTTACTGTTTTACATTTTTATAAATGTTTTCGGCGGTGGAAAGACATGCAAGTTTTGCAAAAACACAATGTTTCGATAAACAAAAATCACATATTTCTAAACCATTTCGCAACAAGATTTCAACGAACTCAAATGGTTTACGAAAAGATTATGCTAAACTTACCAGTTCTTACAACAATACAAGGTTTTCGAAACATGCATGAGTTTTAATAACGTGGGCAAAGGCACAATGACATGGGCAAAGGCCCAAGGACATGGGCAAAGGCCCAAGGACATGGGCAAAGGCCCAAGGACCACTAGGTATGTAGCTATGGAATTAGATGATAACAGATCACTGTGCGTAAGTAGGAGGATGACATAGTAACCATTAATCACGTAGTGACCAAGGTGCAAAAGGAATAGATCTATCGAGTTTGAGGCGCGCTCCACTCTGGGTTTGTTAACCCTTTATGAGTGCTTTTGTGATCCCAATTGATAACAAAGTTGTCTCGGTTGGTTACTTACTTATGGCATAGGTTAGTGTATTAGCTACACACTGATTGATCCTTATATTCCATAGGTATCCTACATACTATGATTTCACTACCGGTTTACAAAGATAACAGAAAACATTTCAATACGGTTTACAAAGATAACAGAAAACATTTCAATATCGGTTTACAAAGATAACAGAAATCATTTCAATACCAGTTTACAGATACGACAGAAAACATTTCATTACTGGTTTACAAACTCAACAATTACATGTATCGGTTTATAAACATAACAGAAAACATTTCATTGCCGATATACAGATATGACATTTCAAACGCTTTGAGATATTAAGATCTCACAAACCGGTTTTTCAAATGCAAGATTACAAGTGTTTTAAAACGCATTTGATACAAAACAAACAAACTATGAACTCGCTCAACTTTATGTTGTTTTTTTGCATGTTCTTTCTCAGGTTGCATGTTACAAATTAAGGAATAGTTGTAATAGGAGAAACCATGTGGAGTCGAGTACTTAGTGTTGTTCGATTTCTAGAAGTCTTAACTTATTTGTTTCCGCTATGCAATGAAGATACCGGTCCAGTCACGCCAAGCTCTGATATTTCGGGGTGTAACAACGCATAATTTCATTTTAAGCATATGTAACAAAATTTTGACATCTAAACTGATTATACAATATTATTAGACATGTTAAGGCATATAATACTTGTCATAGGACTAGTTAGGTGGTCCGAACGCACTTTGCACGAACGACGTGTTAAAGTAGCGTAAACTACCTTAACGAGTCGTAATGGGTCACAAGCACTTAGGATAGTGAATGTAGGCTTAGTTAAACCATATTATATGAGTTCCAATACTCATTTGGTTTACAAGAACTCATTCTATCCGATCTTCTGAGTTAGGTCCGGTTTATTTGCATAGTTACCTATATTAGGTGCCGATTGATTCCGTGATCCTTCAGGCGTTATTTGATTGTTGTTTCAAGGCTATTAAGCATTATCAAGTGAGTATATAGTCCCCTCTTTTACTATTTTCAAATATTTTGGGGTGATACGCATGTGCCTACTTGTTACTTTCGTGCTTTTCATGCTTTCATGACATATACTTGCTATGTTTATTAGTACGTATATAGTACATGATTTCCATTATGCTTTGCTATGTATGTTTACTTAGCATGCTAGCACATTGATTTCACAAACACTTTTGTTACATATGTTTACTTAGCATATGGACACATTGATTTACATTACATTTCTACTATGTATGTTTACTTAGCATGCTAGCACATTGATTTCATAAACATTTCCGCTTTGTATGTTTACTTAGCATACTTAGTACATCATTTTCACATAACATATTTACATTTGGTATGACATTTGGTTTGTTTAACGATACTAAAATACGTTCATTAACACTGATTATGCCGCTCGGTAGTATGTAGTGGTACCATAGGAATTGACAACTCCTATTCCTGGAATCCTAGGTTTGTTTGGACGTAAGGAATGACAGAATCCGAAAACATTTTTGATAATCCTTTGATTTGTTTAAAGATTTATCCTACAGTCTCAAGGATTGAATGTATGCGATAAACATTACCGCATAAATGTTTTATCAGTAACGCATTAATTTTTGCAAAACATAACTTTTGACATAAACTATGATTTATTCAAATACATTGTTTTGTACATTTTACCTATGGGATTGAGTAAATACTCTTTTATTCACCATACATACGATTACACGTTTACATTATACATATGGTTTGAGTAGATACTTTTTACTTGCCATACATAACATTGGATTATACAAGACATGATTTACATTTGACTTTAGACATTGTTTACACATAAACATCTTGACATTGGATTAAACAAAACATTTTGAGTGGTTATTGATAAGTGACTTAAATAACGAGGTGTGTGTAATATGATAAAAGCATGGTGGATACACTGCTGGTACTTCCTATATATAAGTGCTTTTATGATATTACACATTGTAGCATTATCTAAATCATTTCAACAAAGGCATGATACATTTTATACAAACGACATATTTTCACTAGACATTGTTTTACAAACGACATATTTTACAAACAAACTCCTTTTTACTTGGTTATTTATTTAACCATGTATTATTCTTTTATATCATTTGATTTCTTATCGAATTTTGTATGATTTATAAAAGAAAACATTTTTATAAGGTTCATGACTACTTTTTGTTAAACATTTCTTTTAACTTACAAGTCATGAATCCTGCATCAACAAAACCTATGTATCTCACAGGCATTTTTATGTTGACGTATTTATTTTCACATGTGTTTCAGGAGCTAATGCATAGGGTTGATCGTGACACACTTAGGCGGACTCGAGCCTTAGTGACTTAAAAGATGCAAGAATAGTTTAACTTATGTTAAGTTTTCCTTTGTCTTAAGACAATGTAATCACTTTGTTTCAAAATAAAACTAAACATTAAATACCATGGTTGTGAAACAATAATTCTGTCGCTTCACTCCCCGATGTTTTCGCCCTGGTTTGTTGTTTTACGTGGTCGGGGTGTGACAGTATACTTGCTTAGGAACAAAACCCTATGTGAAAATTCTACATAGGTTGCTATGATTTGAATGTTTAGATGAATTACCACACTTAGATAAGTGGGTTTTAATATTATGATGAAATTGATGATATAAACATGTTTAGAATCATCATACATGATGGTAATAAGAAACTGTTTGAATAATCTATGAATTCGGGTATATGATCATACTTGCCATAAGATGCATTTTTGTATGATATAAAGAAATTGATGTTGAAATCATGTTATAGATGCTCGGAAACATGTTACCTACTAGTTAGTATGTAAAATGTGATTTCATTAAGTATTTGGATGAAATGCCTAAGCGAGTTTGATGAACCAATTTGTGCATTTGTATATGTTAAAAAGTCAATTGACTTTTTAAAAGTTAAACTGACCAGTGATAAGATCGAATGATAAATTCAACATAAAACTCGTAAGGTGGAATAGTCGTGATTGATAATGACTAATCTAACCATCTTACGAATTATAATGATAGTTTGACGCTTGACAAGCTAGGTGGAAGCTTGGGAAGGAAGCGGGTCAAACAAATCAAGTATTAAGGAAAAAACGTAATTTGGATGCAAGGTAACTAATGCTTACACCCTTTTCGTAGAATATTTACTTATTTTATAGGTTAAAAATACGATAAGGTAATATTTGAAATATGGGTTCCGACGCGAAATGATACGGGTCGAAACAAGTGAAAATGATGAAAACCATGGTTAATGGTAAAAAGAGGTGAAACGGTAAATTGGTCATGAAATGACAAATATATAATGAGTTTTTGAATGGCTACCTTGTAAGGTAAGCCAAAATGAATAATAAGGGTAAAACAGTAATTTAGTCGCGTGTAGACGAATAAAAGTTGAAGTTTAACTGACACCCTATGGCGTAAGACATGTTGGGTTAAATGCGTAAGAAATGGATTTAATAAATATGACCATATGGTGAAAATCCGTAATGGGTCAAATGAGAGAAATGGTAAATAAATACCATTCAATTACAAATACAAAATGTTTGGTCATTTAGGCCAAACGGGTCGAATGGTGATATTATCACCATTTAGCGATATCGACTAATGATTGTTTGACGAGCATTATGATCACAGGGGTGAGTAGCGTATGGAATCTGTGTTGCTATTAACTAGCAACTTATTTTATGGGGTATTAAAATGGGTTAATACTTTGACATGAGCCAGGTAAGTGTAAATAAGTTTATAGCTAAAATGTGTGATTTTTGTCAAATATATTATTAAAATTCCTTCGTCGTAAAAGGAGGGACTAAAGTTGACCAAAACGCCCTTGAATGACAAACCGGGCAAATGACCCTTAAGGGTTGTTTGAAAGTTAGTTTTATGATCGAGTAGGTCTTCGGATAAGTGTAAAAGTTTATGGTATAAGCCTTTTTGGTCGAATGCCTTGAAATGAGTCTTTTTCGTAAATTAATAATCTGAGGGGTAGAACTCTGAATAAAAAGTTTACTATATTAAATCCACCACAAATATAATTGTGGTAGAAGATAAGTATATATCTTAATGTGGGAATAAGATGTATGAAAAGGAAGAGCGAGATTTAAGCTTAAATGCTTAAATTCTCTTAACGGGTCAAAATGAATTACGTGCATAACTTGGGTAATGGCCGTGTAATTCAAAAAACTTATGAACCTGAGTTAAATATTTTGAGCTAAATACATTGGTATATGCTTTATGGTCATTTAGAAACAAGTTGGTTTAATAAAACATGAACGGGTCAAAAGTTTATTAATTGAATTTTAAGCCGAGAACTTAAAATCTAGAAAATTGTTAATCCGGACGTTGGATTGTAACTCTATATGATAGAGAATCAATTTACGATCACATAGGAAGAAATGGGAGGTAAAACGGATAAAAATTGAGCGAGTTATGAACGTTTTCGTGAAAAATGGTATTGTGGGGAGCATGGTTGTAAAACAAGGTTTCCAAGGCTGAGTACTCCCCGAGTAGTCATTACAAGGTAGGCTGCCGAGGTGACTTTCTTCAACTCCGCCTAATTACCCGGAATCGATCAAACGCGGTCAACCTTGGCTAGAATCGGATCTAGTAAGTCAACTCGGGTCGAGTTTGACTTAAAAAAATAAGCATATTATCTATGTCTATCATATTAAAGAATGAATATCATTTTCACGTATTTTGTTATGAATGTTAGTAAATTTATGTTATTTGACATATATTTAATTTCTAAAAATTAATTTCTTTATAATTTTACATGTCCGAGTACTCCCCGAGTACTCTCCGTCTAGGCCGAGTACTCTCAACTCCCCAGTCAACCGACTAGGGAGCGCCTAGCGACTTTTTCAACCATGGTTGGGAGTATGCAGCTCCCAGCTATAAACTCGCTGTGAAAAAGGGGCATTCGCGCGCCGCAATGGTAAATAGTTTGAGGCTTCGCGCAACGCGACGGGCCTCGCACCCCGCGAAGCTATTTGACAATCCCGTCGTGGCATGCGACGAGGCTAAAAAGCTGGCAAATGTTGTTTAGTTGTTCGTTTTTGACATACGGACTTATTTAGATGTGTTATAAACATCTTTTAACTAAAGCATTTCGTGTTTATGAAATGTAGGTATGCCTAGAAGTACCGGATGACGATCAAGCTCAACGAAGAACCGAACACCATCAAGTTTCAAGCTTCCGCATTACGTTTTGTCATCACGTTTAAAACGACGAATATATACAGACTATGTTGAAATGTTTTAATTCTTAAAATGTTTTAAGAAACCCGTATTTTCAAATGTATGTGTAATCGTAAATACATAATTATAGTCGAAATTTATATAAAAATCGTATAAATGAACTAAAGGTCTTACATGGTGGTGGATGATTTTAGAGAGAGAGAGAGAGAGTAGAAAGAGAAACGAGAGTGGTGACAGTTGTTTGAGATGTTGGTGATGGTGGTGGTGGATGTTTTTAAGGAGAGAATGAGGGTGGTAACAGTGGTATGAGATGTTGGTGAAAGGTGGTGGTGGTGGTGGATGTTTTTAGAGAGAGAAACAAGGGTGGTGATGATAACTGAGCTTTGATGAAGATGATAATGGTGGAGGTGGGTCCCACTCTTATAACAATAGTAATTAGTAATAATAATAGGTTTAATAAAATGAAAAATAAATAATATATATAAAATGACTATTTTACCCTTAAGCTAACTGAGTTTTTTAACTGGGGTTAAATTTTTGGACTGAAATGGCACGTTTCGAGAATGCGAGGGAGGAAAATGACGCAATTTTAAAATTTGGCCTGAAATGGAAAGTATAGATAAACCACAGGGACGTAAATGGCACTTAACTCTTTCAAATAAGTTGTATGTCCAAAATAAACATTGCATCGTCTACCAAGATATTTATGGGTACCAACCTCCGTCACCGCCACATTTGTATTTCCGTTGTGACATTTTTGGGGTGTGACATGAATGAAATACTAATCCCTACACATCCTGTAACACCTCAATCGCGTAATATACAACAACACGCGGCGGAAACATTGGGGAGTCACGTTACGAATTGTTTCACAACACATGGTACTTAAAGTTTTGTATTATTGAATTAATTGCTTACATTGTCTTGGAAATAAAAGAACGGGGTACAATAATTGTCTTGCAAATTTTAAAGTAGCTAAGGCTAAGTCCGCCCTATGTGAAGCATGCTCAAGTCAAATACAAGCTCCTGAAACATATGTGAAAATAGGTATGTCAGCATAAAAATGCCTGTGAGTAACATAGGTTTTGTGATGAAGATTCATGACTTTGATTTGTTAAAGAAATGTTTAACTTTTTCAAAAGTAGCCATGAATCATAGTCGAAATGTTTTCTTTTATAAAATCATAAGAAAATCATTATGAAAATCAAATGATTTTAAATGAAATGATGCATCGTTACTTAATAATCAAAATATGTCTTTTGTAAAAGTTGTCATGTCTTTGTATAAAAAGTGTCATGTCTTTGTATAAAATATGTCATATGTAAAACAATGTCTTGTGAAAAAAAATATGTCATGTCTTTGTGTAAGGAAGTGTCATGTAGAAAACAATGTCTTTGTGGAAACCAAGTGTCATGTTTTGAAGGGGTATGGTCCCAAAAACCTTGCGCAAGCACATAGGACCATACCATAACTTCATTCCAAAAGCATCTTAAATAAGACCCTGCGCGGCCGCGCATCGGTTCTGAACAAGATTTGGAAGGATCAGTCTTCGATAACTATGCGCCGGAGAAAGGAAAAGGCAAATATTCAACTAACACCCTTGCGCGGGCTTACGCAAGAGCACAGTTAGGCTTAAAGATGGAAAATATAAACTCCTAAACATTTACGCGACTATGAAATCAAGACTTAAACAAAGGGAATCTTTTCTGTTACAACAAAATGGACACGTGGCAAAGGTGCAAGGGTTTACAGCTGTAGATCTTCTAGAAGGCCCCAAGTGATCATCGTGCATGCCTTCATTCGGTTACAACCGAATGTGACATGGCAGCATCCTAGACACTCATCTAAAATCACGATGATGGCAATAACTTAAAGGAAGATCTAAACAAAACCAATTTCCACGTGGCATCTCCCCAGCCGTTGATAAGATCCAAGATCCGTGTGCATGGATGTGGAGCTAACTATTAACGTAAAAAGAAATAACTGTTAACAAAAAGTAATTTCCGTCATTACCTCCGTCACATATTTGGTGCCAAAACCTTGGTTATAAATATGAGAATTTAGGTATGATCTCAGAAGTTACTTTCACATACTTTCACCTTTACTACTTCATCCTCTTCTTTGAGATCACTGTACTTATTCTCACGCCGGAGGGTGGTCACGGAGATAACCCCCATTCTCCCCGTGGCGAGTCTAACGGCTTTCTGTTTTGCAGTGTTCTCTGGTTAAGTAATCCCATTTAGCAATCGGCGAGAGGATTAACCCTTTTATGCAAAAACCATACTCCAGATCTGATTAATTCTGGTCCATTCTGATCTACTGTTTCTACATTGGCGCTCACCAATTTTTTCTTCTATTCTCATCTTCTCGTTCGATTCATTTCTCTCTCTCTCTCTTTTGTTTTCAATGGCAGAAGGTCTGTCGAATCCACCAGGCCCTCGACCCGAGAACAGAGGCAATTTCGCATATGCTTCTCATATCGACGAAATCGTGGAAGAAGCATCTGATGATAACATTGTTCAACATGACGCAAATCATGTAAAAGATCCTGTTACTCCAGGAGTACAACCTAAAATCCCGATCAGTTCAATTTTACCTCCTGGTGAAACCCTGATCTCTTGGTATGTTAAGTCCCAGGGTGCGTTGAACGTCGTTTATGCACAACTTTGTGCACAAACAGCCCAACCAACACGACAGACACGTAGATCTGCAGCTCAGGTGCGAGCTCCATCTGCACCTCGAGTGTTACATTATGATTCACCATCATACATTCCAGTTGAAGATACAGAAGTTTACTCTCAGTCTAGCACCTGAAATAAGTCTACTCATTCTGGATCTAGACGTCGAGATCATCGTGAAGAGCAACACTCTTAAAAACGTCAATCTGTCCATTCACGGTTGGGCCCGCATTTCTCACAAAAGCGGGACACTCAAACTGATGAATACGATAGAACATACAATGAGGATGATAACACAAGTGTTTTCAATCGGCTGCAAAAGGATCATGCAAGTTATAAGCCAAAAATTCACGCGGTTTATAATCCAGAAGCAGAGTATGGTTACAACTTAATCTATAGACCAACAGAAGCTGTAAAAAATTCCAAGTTTTGTCACACCCCGACCGCGTAAAACAACAAATCGCGGCGGAATCGTCGGGGAGTGTTGTAACAGAATCATTGTTTCAAAACACAAGAAATTTTAAAGTTTCGTTTTATTAAACATTAAATATTTACATCGTCTGGAAATCTAAGTAAACAATTTAAACATAGCCTATCATTGTTATTAAGTCACTAAGGCCTCGTCCAGCCCTATGTGAGCATGCATCCTAGCAATCAACATCATCCAACAACACCTGAAACATATGTGAAAACAAAGTCAGCAAAGAAATGCTGGCGAGTACATAGGTTTTTGAGAGTGTCGGATTCATGGCTAGTTTACATGTTGCAATACTTAATTAAAAACCTTATTCTGAAAAGCATTGTATTGCGACATAAGTAACCAACTCAAATCAAGTTGGTTATAATTTATAAAATCTCGTAGCCATGATTCTTAACCCAAAACATTTATTTAATAAAATTCATTAATAAAACTCGTTAATAATTCTCGTTAATAAAACTCGTTAATAAATCTCGTTAATAAAACTCGTTAATAATTCTCGTTAATAAAACTCGTTAATAAATCTCGTTAATAAAACTCGTTAATAAATCTCATTAATAAAACTCGTATGGTTTATATCATTTCGAAAACCTCGTTTGTGTGACATCGTTTCAAAATCGTTTACCCAAGTGAACTAAATAACGCCACGGTATGTAATACGATGAAAACACACACACACACACACACACACACACATATATATATATATATAGAGAGAGGAAGTACCAGCGGTGTATCCACCATGCTTTCATCACATTACACCCGTCCCGTTATCTAAACACTAACCAAAAACCAATCGTTTACCCAAATCGTTTAATTCGTTAAAAATCGCTTTAGTCGTTTAAATCATTCTCATTTTAAATCGTGAAAACTACTTTTGATTGTCTCGCTAATAACATCCAAACCTTCGCAACTCGCCTATCGCTTCTCGCATTAATAAACCACCAAAGGGTAAATTAACAATCCCAGATTCAGTCGTTACCCACCTAACCCACACATAACCATGGGTGCAGTCTGATAACGGGATTTGTCAGATCCTATGGTACCATAACCTAATACTAGTCGGTTCGGCCAAAACTAATGGATATTATTCGTTATGTAAATACAACCAACAAGTTTGTTTACTATATCAAAATCGTTATAAATTTTATATAAACCATATCATTTATTTTTGAAACCATCGTTAAAACCTCGAAAACATTTAGCACATATGAATCACCCCAAAACAATTGAAAACAGTAAAATAAGGGAACTATGTACTCACCTGAGAATGCTTAGAGGTCTTGAACAACAACCAAGCAAAGCTAGAGGGAGCACGGAATCAATCGGCAACCTAATAACTATATAAATAAACCGGACCTAAGTCGAAAGATCGGATAGGATGAGGTTTTGTAAACCAAATGAGTATTGGAACTCATATGACATGGTTTAACAAAGTCTACATTCTAAATCGAAACCTAACCTAAGTGCTTTCGACCCATTGCGACCCATTAAGGTAGCTTACGCTACTTTAACGTGTCGTTCACGCAAAAGCGCGTTCGAGACGTCTAATTAGTCCTATGACAAGTATTATATGCCTAAACATGATTAAATATGTTGCATAATCAATTAAGTGACAAAAGTTTATGTTACATATGCTTAATTACCAATTATGCATGAAAAGGGCATTTTAGTCATTTACCTAAGGCATATAAACTACCTATCATACAACTAATTAAACCTAAGTGACCATAAGGTATAACCTCGGAAGGTTATTCCCTATGCAACTATAGTCACTAAACATATTTGGTCGAATCCTAATGATCGACCAAACGGGTCGAGTTCGAAAGTCTAAGCGGGTGTTTAGTCCGCTTGACTTACAAGTCTACACAAGCACTAAACTAAAAGTGATGAGTTAAACATGTTAAAACATGTTTAACAAATTTAGAAAATAGATTTGGTATCAAAACAAACGGTTTTGATACCCAAAAGTAGTTTGGTTACAAAATACGCGGGAATGCGCATTTTGGCCGAAACTACGACTCGTCACTGAGCCTAGATAACGTGTTAATCAGTAGGTATATGTCACACCCCCAAAATCCACAAGCGGAGTATCACCGCATGGAGGCGGGACTGACCAGGATCAAGCCACCAATCATATTGAACAATATAGTAAATTAAATAAAAGTTCAACCACACAATATAATTGGTGTTCGGATACAAGTTAACCAAATTCAAATTTAAACAGTGGAAGCATAAAAGGTAAAACCAAAACATAAGTCACAAGTTCATAAAGTTTAACATGGCACCCAACGGTCCATGTCCCACAATGACTCCTCCTGCTCGTGCAAGCTCCATAGATACCTAACGACCTGCAAGGCATGTAACAAGGAGTCAACAACAAAGTTGAGCGAGTTCACGGTTGGGTGTTTGTTTTAAGTTGTTTCAAAAACATAGTTTTTCTTTAGTTGGCTTACTTACCGTGGGGTTTACCCCTTAGTTGAAAATACGATTAACCAATTCCTTCTTTCCCAAACCATAACCAGTATTAGTGGGGGCTTCCCCATGTGAACCACTAGACCATTACCATATCGACAACTGACGAAAGTAAGTTGTGCCCTAAGTCAATGTCTATCATCATTGACTGAGTGCCCAGATCCATTAGTACACGCCCGTCCTACCGGCACGGTGTGAGGCTTGTCAACCCTAATAGCGCTATTAACTAATGACCCGCTCGCCATTGGCCCGGCGATTAAGTCGATATAAAAATGAGGGACTTAATGATAGAGTTTTGTCTAGTAAGTTTAAGGTTGTTGTCCTACCCAAGGAGGACGAATGTACGTATTTTACCCAAGGAGAATACGCAGGATTAATATTGGCATCCTACCCATGGAGGATGGCGGTACATATCCTACCCAATGAGGATACGCAGGTTCCGTTTTTGTTCTTTAACCCATTCCCAACCACCAGGAATCCCATGCCTTAGAAATAGTGTGAACTCACCTTTGGTTGCTCGGTTTGACTCTTAAAAATAGCTAGCAGTCAAGGTCAGTCAATCACGTCCTAATATGATTACCAGTTAGTCATTTAGTGGTTTCGAATGGAGCACAAAGTTCCTACACGTATCTACCACATAACATGTACTCACTTTAACAGTTCATGCCCATATAAACTTCCCCATCTATTACCATTCAAAAGCAAACATACGATATTGCACATAACACTTTCATTGACATATAACATGTTAGATCATCCTCAGATAACATACCCGACATTTAGACACGCAAATTACTACTTATGTCATTTCAGCTTTAACATCCAAAACTGGGTTGTTTTCGAGTAATTTAATAAAATAGTTAACTTATTCCAAAAATTCCCGAATTTTTACAAAATGTTTTAAAAAATCCAAATATTATTTTGTAAAAATCTCGGGATCCAATTCATTACCAATTATTTTACAAAAATCATTTACCGGGCTGCAAATCAGATTCGTCACTTTCTGACTGCAGTCCACGGAAAAATTCATTTAAAATTCATCGTAAGTCCGATTGACGAAATTCCAGTTGGAGGATTACAACGACATCAGTGGTCATCTACAATACAAATTTCATGAGCTAATTCTACACAGATTTCAAGTTATGATGAAAAACATAACACACATTTTCTGCAGTAAAAACGCAACTTTTGCTGCTGTACAAAACGGACCATTAAAAATAGCAAACGACCTCAAAAAAATATGATTCTAGTGCCATTTGAAGCGTTTTTCGAAATAACACGTTATAGACTTCAGAAAATCAGTTTTTCGATTTATAACTGTCCATTTATAGCCAATTGAAGTTGGCTGTAAATGTTACTCAGCATGCTGTTAATTGCTTAAACGTTACTAAAACACGCACATATGATCACAACACCTTCGAACAACATCATCTTAACAATATTTCATCATACTACATCTTTTAACCATTAAAGTAGAAGTAAACAAGGGTTAATCAAGAACTTACAACTAGCTCAAAGCTAGGGGAGATTACTAGAGAAAAATGATGATGAAATTTGGTGTGTAAAAGCAAGTAAGAGAACTCCTTGATGATCCACAAGCTTCAAGCTCCAAGAATCACCTTCTAACACTTGAATTAAGCTTGAAAATGGATGGATATGGTGGTTGTATGGTGGTGGTGGTGGCACAAACAAGGCCGAGAGGGAGAGAGAGAGTTTGAGGGAGTTGGGTGAGTTTGAGTGTAGAAGTGAGAGTGAATGATATTGCAATCCATGGCACCGTACTTATAAGAGTGTTGAAGTTAGAGTAATCTAATATAGGAACAATTCTTGGTGGTAGAGCAAGTAATCTAATACAATATAGGAACAAGTCTTGGTGGTGGAGCAAGTAATCTAATACAATATAGGAACAAATCTTGGTGGTGGAGTCCAACTTATGAGCCGTAAATAATGATGGGGGGTTATTTGTAATTTTTGTGGGTAAGTAGGTAAATGGTTAGGGTATTGAGTGTAATATCTTGTGTATTATTTGTATGATGCATTATATATTGTGTTGGGGTATTCTATGTACAATAAAATAATCCAAGTGATAAGTGTAGTTGTGATCTAACTAATTCATAAACTAATATAGTTGTGTTTCATATGGCCTACGATTGTCATGTAGCACTAGAGAATTAACATTTAGTGTTAAGAATATATTATTATTGTTTCATATATTTCCACTCATATCATTTGTACATATTATGGTAGTGTACGGCTAGAGATAATAACCATAATATAACATTCATATATATATATATATATATATATATATATATATATCATAGCATTCGCATATATCACCAAGTTTAAAATTTACTAAATCACATTTATAACAATGTATAATGAAACGTGAAGGGAAGGTTCGGGTTGTCACATTATCCCCAAGTTGAAAGAAATTTCATCCCGAAATTTAGCACGTGTTTACCGAGGAAGCTAGTTAAGTTGCGTGGTTTCCTGGTTTTCCTAGGGTGTTACATCATTCCCCCGTTGGTTTGGAATTTCATCCCGAAATTCTACAGTAGCTTCAACCTCAGTAATGGTTGCACTTTTCCTAAACAACTGGGGATACATGGGTTTCATTTGGTCTTCTCATTCCCATGTATACTCTGGGCCACGACGGGAGTTCCAACGAACTCGAACAAGAGGTATTCTGGTACGCTTGAGAACCTTAACATCTCGATCAGTAATCTCTACTGGTTCCTCAACGAATCGCAACTGATCGTCGATAGTGAGCTCCTTCAAGGGAACTATGAGGGTCTCATCTGACAGACACTTTTTCAGATTTGACACGTGGAATACGTTGTGAACTCCGCTGAGTTCTTCAGGTAGATTCAACTTGTAAGCGACTTTGCCAATTTTCTCAATGATTTCGAACGGTCCGACATAACGCGGATTGAGTTTGCCTCGTTTGCCAAAATGAACTACACCTTTCCAAGGTGAGACTTTAAGTAGCACTCGATCCCCAACCTGGAACTCGAGCGGTTTCCTTCGCTTATCAGCATAGCTTTTCTGACGGTCACGAGCTGCCGCCATTCGTTGTCGTATCTGAGCAATCCTCTAGGTTTTATCTACTACAAGTTCTGGGCCAGTGATTTGACTGTCACCAACCTCTGCCCAACAAAGAGGTGATCGGCACTTCCGTCTGTACAATGCCTCGAATGGAGCACCCTGGATACTGGTGTGGTAACTGTTGTTATACAAAAACTCCACTAACGGGAGGTGTTTTTCCCAGCCATTACCAAAGTCGATTACACATGCCCTAAGCATGTCTTCAAGGGTTTGGATGGTGCGTTCAGATTGCCCATCCGTCTGTGGATGATATGCCGTGCTCATGGCTAATCGAGAGCCAAAGGACTTGTGCATAGCTTGCCACAATTCAGATGTAAAACGTGAGTCACGATCAGAAATGATGGAGGTTGGCACTCCGTGCCTTGATACTACTTCCTTTAGGTAGATGTCTGCTAGAGTAGAAAACTTATCCGTTTCCTTGATAGCCAGAAAATGTGCGGACTTGGTCAGTCGATCCACGATCACCCAAATGGTATCATTTCCGCGTTGAGACCTAGGCAGGCTAGTAACGAAATCCATGGAAATTTGCTCCCATTTCCATGTCGGGATCTCTGGTTGTTGGAGTAGGCCTGATGGTTTCTGGTATTCGACCTTGACCCTAGCACAAGTCAAGCATTTACTGACGTAGGTTGCTATGTTGGCTTTCATACTAGGCCACCAGTATGTAGTCTTTAAGTCGTGGTACATCTTATCCGAACCAAGATGTACTGAGTAACGAGACTTGTGAGCTTCATCCATCACAAGCTCGCGTAAGTTTCCGTAAAGTGGGACCCAGATGCGCCCTGTTACATGGTAGGCGCCGTCTTCCTTTTGTTCTAACTGCTTCCTCGATCCTCGTAAGGACTCAGCCCTGATGTTCTCTGCTTTCAGCGCTTCAACCTGAGCATCTCGTATCTGAGTAGGAAGACTAGATTGGATGGTAAGTTGTAACGCGCGCACTCGCTTAGGTGTAGTATCCTTTCGACTGAGGGCGTCGGCCACAACATTGGCTTTGCCCGGATGGTACCTGATCGCGCATTCGAAATCATTCAAGAGCTCGACCCATCGACGTTGTCGCATGTTTAACTCCTTTTGCTTGAAGATATGCTCGAGAATCCTGTGATCGGTGTAAATGGTGCACTTGGTACCGTACAGGTAATGTCTCCATATCTTAAGTGCGAAAACAACTGCTCCCAGTTCCAAGTCGTGCGTAGTGTAGTTCCTTTCGTGAACTTTAACTTGGCGCGATGCGTAGGCAATGACCTTGTCACGTTGCATCAACACGCAACCAAGTCCTTGGATGGAAGCGTCGCAATAAAACACAAAATCATCTGTGACTTCAGGCAATGAGAGGATAGGCGCGCTACAAAGTCTATCTTTTAAGTACTGAAAAGCAGATTTCTGTGCATCACCCCAACAATAGGTGACACCCTTCTGAGTTAGCGAGGTGAGAGGTTGCGCAATCTTAGAGAAATCGTTGATGAATCTTCTGTAGTAGCCCGCCAAACCCAAGAATTGGCGGATTTCTGTTGGTGTACGAGGTGCAGGCCAGTTCTTGATCAAGTCAACCTTGGATGGATTCACATGAATCCCATCCTTGTTTACCACGTGGCCTAGGAAATGTACTTCACGAAGCCAAAAGTCGAATTTCGAAAACTTGGCGTAAAGCTGCTCTGCTCGAAAAAGTTCCAGAATAAGTCGTAGATGCTGCTCGTGTTCCTCCTGACTTTTAGAATAGATCAGAATGTCGTCGATGAAGACTATGACAAACTTATCCAGGTAAGGTTTGCACACTCGGTTCATGAGATCCATGAAGACCGCGGGTGCATTCGTCAATCCGAAAGGCATAACCAGAAACTCGTAATGCCCATAACGAGTCCTGAATGCTGTTTTAGAGATATCCTCATCTCGGACTCTCAGTTGATGGTAACCTGACCTTAGGTCAATCTTGGAATAGAAACTCGACCCTTGCAATTGGTCGAATAAGTCATCAATGCGTGGAAGAGGATAACGATTCTTCATGGTCACCTTGTTGAGTTCGCGATAGTCAATACACATCCTGAAAGTACCGTCTTTCTTCTTCACAAACAAGACTGGAGCTCCCCAGGGCGAAGAGCTAGGATGAATAAAACACTTGTCCAAGAGGTCTTGCAATTGGGTGGACAATTCTTCTAGTTCTGATGGAGCTAAACGATAAGGTGCACGAGCTATTGGTGCTGCTCCAGGAGCTAGTTCGATTTGAAACTCAACTTGTCGATGAGGCGGAAGACCAGGTAATTCCTCGGGGAATACCTCAGGAAAATTGCGTACAATATGTGACAACTTGTAATTCAGAACCTATCTTTGTGTTAATGTAACGTATGTGAACCCTATGTGATTACATGAACATTGATGATCAATGGAATATTATGCTAATATAATATCTGATTATGTGAATGCATGAATGTATGTAATATTATCACAAAAATAAACCGATCACACAACACTTGGCCGATCACAAAAGCCCATTCGGGCCACACTTCTTGCATCCGAACCTAGGGCATCCCAACGCCGGGTTCAGCCCACTCCTCTTATACGCATACATCTATCCCTTAGGGAGTTTTGTTCCTCATAACTTGCAAAACACTTTACACATCAAAACCCTAAATCTCTCCTCTCAAACCCGACGGTAACACCTTCATCTCTCTCTAAGCTTTCTATTTGGATCAATCCTTGTTCTTTCTCCAACCGGTTAGTGTTTTAACTATTGCTTTCATGATTGTATGATGTTGTGCTATACATGCTTTACATGATGATGTAGGAATGATATATGATTAATGTTGATGTAAACTGATAAATCTTAATGTTCATGAAATCGGCTCACATGTGTGTACTTGATAATGTTCATGTTAATCGGATTTGCATATTATTGATCTAACCCGAGTAGATGTTAATCGGCTATCATGTCTTGTTTTCGGATTGTTTGCATGATGATTTAGGATCGAATGTATGTAATCGGGTGTATGTTCATGTAATCGGACCAAATAATACGATTTGATAAGTTATTGTTCATGCTTTGAATGTAATTAGGGTTTATATAAACTAGATGATAAAACCCTTGTTTGATCGATAGTTTGCATAATCTAAAACTGTTGGTTGTTGATTGATTGTGTGCAAATATGGAAACCATGTAACTGATTAGCATAACTTTCAGATATTAAAACAAATCGCACAAGTCCTCTCGGTCACACAAGATCAGGTCACACAAGACCTGATCTGGTCCCACAACACAATCACACAAGTCATAGATTGCATGATCGCACAAGACCTTGTGGATCGCACAAGATAGTGCCGATCGCACAAGGCTTGGGCGCCTCACACGAATTGCATTACTGTTGGGCCTCAAAGCCCAAATCCCAGTCGCACAAGTTGTCTGGATCGCACAAGACATCCGGACCGCAGAAGATCGATATGTATTATTGTTTGGGTCGGGTTATCCTGTTGGGCTTCATGTAGGGAATCGCACAAGTCTAATGGACTAATGAACTTGTGCGAGCCCAACCTTCTGAGTCGCACAAGTTTGGTATTATATGGACTTGACTGTTGAGTGATTTACGTGTTTGCCATGATCAATACGTGTTCGTAATCTGTTAACTTATGTGTAAACGTATGTGCACTACTTGAACCTAGACCTGACTTGTATGGTAACCATGTTAGGGCGTGGTTGACCATATTTAGCTCAAGTAACCTTTCTGTATATCTGCCGAGCAAACCAAGGTGAGTTCACACTCTATCCAAGGCATGGGATTCCCAGGGGTTGGGAATGGGTTAAAGAACTGAACAGTAACTACGAACTTGCGTATTCCCCATACAACAGGATACGTACGACTATAAGACCATCAACTCTATCACTTTAAGTCCCTCATTTATCGACTTAATCGCCGAGGCCTATGGCGAGCGGGTCATTAGTTAATAGCACTATTAGGTCTAACAAACCTCACACCGTGCCAGTCGGACGGGCGTGTACTAATGGACTATGGGCAAAGGGTCAATGCTGATAGACATTGACTTAGGGCACCTCTTACATTTTCGTAGCAGTCGATACGCGTGGTCTAATAACACATGGGAAGCCCCCACTAATCTTCGCAAACATGTCTGGGAGACCGCGATACTAATTAAAACAATTCATGGGTTACAAATGAACATACGATTTACGAAACGAATACTATTGCTAAACAACCCACTGTGAACTCGCTCAACTTTATTGTTGATTCGTTGCTACATGCCTTGGAGGTCGTTAGGTACTCTTGGAGCTTGCACAGGGAGGCGCAGTCGTTGTGGGACATGGCAGTGTGTGCCATGCTAAAAACATTTCTTTATTTCAGATTCAATACTTACTTTGGGTTTTACAATTATGCTTCCGCTAAATACTTAACTATGCTTTGGTTTTGAACACCTTTCATATTGTTTGGTTGAATTATCTTTATTACATACATTGTTCAATATGATTGGTGGCTTAATCCTGGTCAGTCACGCCTCCAAGCGGTGATACTCCACGTGTGGATTTTTGGGGGTGTGACAGATTGGTATCAGAGCCATTGGTTATAGTGAACTTGGTTTTAATAAGGGAAATTTTTTTGTTAAAACCAGACTATAACCTGTACAGTGCTCTACGATCCACAACGACGCTTCGCTCCACATGCAAGACTCGATATTCTAGGTGATATGATATATTTTACATTGCCTACTTGCTAGATTACATAGAACATTACGCATGGTATGGTTAGATAACGTAGTAACTACTGTTTGCAACATTTCGTGCTTACTCTCTTCTGTCATCGCACTTTAGCGAACTCTTCTCACTCATGTTTCTCTTGATATGAAGATCATGTCTGGACGCGTTAACATGACTCAAGCCCAGTTGACGGCTCTGATTAACCAACAAGTTGCTGCGGCACTTGCAGCCGCCCAAGCAGGAGGTATATCCTGCAGTCACAACTCTCTCTAGGATCATTAGATTCTACACTCCTAACCCAACTCTTGTGCTTAACTTTGTCCTATTCTCGTTAATACAACAGGCCAGCATGCTCAGCCGCCTGCATGCACGTTCAAAACTTTCATGGACTGTCGTCCTAATACTTTTAGTGGCACTGAAGGGGCAGTTGGACTCCTCCACTGGTTCGAGAAGCTCGAGTCAGTCTTCGAAATGTGTGAATGCCCTGAAGCTCGCAGGGTGAAGTACGCCACTGGTACTCTCGAGGGCATTGCGCTGACTTGGTGGAATGCACAAGTTCAGATGTTAGGGCTGGCAGCCGCTAACGCCACCCCCTGGAATGATTTTAAGGAACTGATTAAGCGGGAATATTGTAGTCATGATGACATCCACAAGTTGGAAGTGGAGTTCTTTAACCTGAAGATGACAGGATCAGAGATAGAGGCGTATACGAAAAGGTCAAATGAGCTGGCTATCTTGTGTCCAACTATGGTGGATCCTCCCATCAAGCGCATCGAGCTGTTCCTCAAAGGCTTAGTACCAGAGTTTCAAAGCCATGTGACTGCTGCTAACCTCGCTACTATCCAGGATGTTACTCGTCTTGCTCATCGTCTCACAGACCAGGCAGTGGAACAGAAAAGGCTGCCTAAGTGTATAGGTGCTACTGCTACTACTACTTCTGCTACTCCCACAGATAACAAACGAAAATGGGATGGAACCTCCAGCAAGGGTTCGACTCCAGTTCAGACCCAGGCACAGCAACGAAATGTTGATGACTATCAGAGCCCTGGTCAGCAATCTTCTGGTAGTCAAGGGCAGGGTGGATATCGAGGAAACCTTCCAAAGTGCAACAGATGCGATAGACACCACAGGGGTCAGTGTAACAAGGGTCGTTGCCAGAGGTGTCTCAAGATGGGTCATGAAGCTAAGGATTGTAGGAGCTCACGACCTGCGAATCAGAACCAACAACAATAACCACCAGCTCCACAGAACCAGCAGCAGCAACAGTGAGGCAACAAGGGATGCTTTCAGTGTGGAGCTGAAGGCCACTTCAAGAGAGATTGTCCCCATCTGAACCAGAATCAGAACAACAACAATAACAACCAGGGAAATGGAAACAACGGGGATAACAACGGCAATGGTGCCAGGAGTCGAGTATTCGTGATTGGCCAGGGAGAAGCAAGGAACGATCCCAACGTCGTGACGGGTAAGTTCCTACTAGACGACTTTTATGTTACTGTTTTATTCGATTCAGGTGACGATACTAGCTACGTGTCCTTAAAAGTTAGTCAAATGCTTAAGCGTATCCCAACACTTTTGAACACCAAGCACACTGTAGAGCTAGCTAATGGTAAGAGTTTAGAGGCCACACACGTAGTCAAGGGTTGTAATCTTGTTCTTGCTGGTCACACTCTCTCCATCGACCTCATTCCTATCGTTCTGGGTAGTTTCAATGTTGTCATTGGGATAGACTGGTTATCCCAACACCAAGCAGAGATTCTTTGCAATGAGAAGATTGTTCGTATTCCTCGTCCAGGTGATGAACCTCTCATGATTCGTGGTGACAAGAGTGGTGCTGTTGTGAGCATCATCTCTTTCCCTAAGGCCCAGAAGTGTTTGCGAAAGGGTCACACTGCCATTTTGGCTCTCGTTACTGACACCTCGAAGAAGGATAAGAAGATAGAATATTTTCCTATCGTACGTGACTTTCCTGAGGTATTCCCTGAGGAATTACCTGGTCTTCCGCCTCATCGTCAAGTCGAGTTTCAAATCGAGCTGGCTCCTGGAGCAGCGCCCATAGCTCGAGCACCTTATCGTCTAGCTCCATCAGAACTAGAAGAGTTGTCTGCGCAACTACAAGAACTTTTGGATAAGGGTTTTATTCATCCTAGCTCTTCGCCCTGGGGAGCTCCGGTCTTGTTTGTGAAGAAGAAGAAGGATGGTACCTTCCGTATGTGTATCGACTATCGCGAGCTCAACAAGGTGACGGTGAAGAATCGTTATCCTCTTCCACGTATTGATGACCTGTTCGACCAGCTGCAAGGGTCGAGCTACTACTCGAAGATTGATTTGAGGTCGGGATATCACCAGCTGAGAGTCCGGGAAGAGGACGTCTCCAAAACAGCCTTTAGAACTCATTATGGGCACTACGAGTTTTTGGTTATGCCTTTTGGACTGACAAACGCACCTGCGATTTTCATGGACCTTATGAACAGAGTATGCAAGCCTTACCTAGATAAGTTCGTTATAGTTTTCATCAACGACATCCTGATCTATTCTAAGAGTCAGGAGGAACACGAGCAGCATCTACGACTCATTTTGGAACTCCTTCGAACAGAACAGCTTTATGCAAAGTTCTCGAAATGCGACTTCTGGCTTCGTGAAGTCCATTTCCTAGGCCACGTGGTAAACACGGATGGGATTCATGTTGATCCATCTAAGGTAGACTCAATTAAGAACTGGCCTGCACCTCGCACACCAACGGAAATTCGCCAATTCTTGGGATTAGCAGGTTACTACAGGAGGTTCATTAAGGATTTTTCCAAGATTGCACAACCTCTCACCTCACTAACGCAAAAGGGCGTTACTTATCGATGGGGTAATGCACAAGAAACGACATTTCAGCATCTAAAGGATAGACTTTGCAGCGCACCTATTCTTTCATTGCCAGAAGGCACAGACGACTTTGTGGTTTACTACGACGCATCAATTCAGGGTCTTGGTTGTGTATTGGTGCAACGAGATAAAGTTATTGCGTACGCCTCGCGCCAACTTAAAGTTCATGAAAGGAACTACTCTACACACGATTTAGAGCTGGGAGCTGTTGTTTTTGCACTTAAGATATGGAGACATTACCTGTACGGTACCAAGTGCGCTATTTACACCGATCACAGAAGTCTCGAGCACATCTTCAAACAAAAGGAGTTGAACATGCGACAACGTCGATGGGTCGAGCTATTGAATGATTACGAATGCTCGATCAGATACCATTCGGGCAAAGCCAATGTTGTGGCCGATGCCCTCAGTCTAAAGGATACTACACCTAGGCATGTACGAGCACTACAACTCACCATCCAGTCTAGTCTTCCTTCACAGATACGAGATGCTCAGGTAGAAGCATTGAAACCAGAAAACGTTAGGGCTGAAGCTCTACGTGGCTCAAGGCAACGGTTAGAACAAAAGGAAGATGGCGCCTACTACGTGACAGGACGCATCTGGGTCCCACACTATGTAAACTTACGCGAGCTTGTGATGGATGAAGCGCATAAGTCTCGTTACTAGGTACACCCTGGTTCAGATAAGATGTACCACGACTTGAAAACTACGTATTGGTGGCCTAGCATGAAAGCTCACATAGCAACTTACGTTAGCAAATGTTTGACTTGTGCGAGAGTCAAGACAGAATATCAGAAACCATCAGGCCTACTTCAACAACCAGTAATGGAAATGGGAACAAATTTCCATGGATTTTGTTACTGGCCTGCCTAGATCCCAACGTGGGAATGATACTATATGGGTGATCGTGGATCGACTCACAAAATCTGCACACTTCTTGGCTATCAAAGAGACCGACAAGTTCTCTACTCTAGCAGACGTATATCTTAAGGAAGTTGTCTCGAGGCACAGGGTACCCACCTCCATTATATCTGACCGTGATGCACGTTTTACTTCAGAACTGTGGCAAGCAATGCACAAATCTTGTGGCTCTCGTTTAGACATGAGCACCGCTTATCATCCACAGACGGATGGGCAGTCTGAACGCACCATCCAAACCCTTGAAGACATGCTGCGGGCATGTGTAATCGACTTTGGCAACGGCTGGGAAAAACATCTCCCTCTAGTGGAGTTCTCGTATAACAACAGTTACCACACCAGCATTCATGCCGCCCCATTTGAGGCATTGTACGGGCGTAAATGCCGATCACCTCTTTGTTGGGCAGAGGTGGGTGACAGTCAGATCACTGGTCCAGAACTTGTGGTAGACACAACAGAAAGGATTGCTCAAATACGACATCGAATGGCGGCATCTCGTGACCGTCAGAAAAGCTACGCTGATAAGGGCAGGAAACCACTCGAGTTCCAGGTTGGGGATCGAGTGCTACTTAAAGTCTCACCTTGGAAGGGTGTTGTTCGTTTTGGTAAACGAGGCAAACTTAACCCACGATATGTTAGACCATTCGACATCATAGAGAAAATAGGCAAAGTGGCCTACAAACTGAACCTACCAGCAGAACTCAGTGGAGTTCACAACGTTTTCCACGTGTCGAATCTGAAGAAGTATCTGACAGATGAGACCCTCATAGTTCCTTTGAAGGAGCTCACTATCGACGATCAGCTGTGATTTGTCGAGGAACCGGTAGAGATTACTGATCGAGATGTTAAGATTCTCAAGCGCATTAGAATTCCTCTCGTTCGAATTCGTTGGAACTCCCGTCGTGGCCCAGAGTTCACTTGGGAACGCGAAGATCAGATGAAACAAAAGTATCCCCAATTTTTCGCAACCAGTACAACCACTACTGAGGCTGAAGCTACTGTGGAATTTCGGGACAAAATTCCAGATCAACGGGGGGAGGATGTGACACCCCAGGAAAACCATGCAACTTAACTAGCTTCCTTAGTGAGTACGTACCAAATTTCGGGACGAAATTTCTTTCAACTTGGGGATAATGTGACAACTTGTAATTCAGAACCTATCTTTGTGTTAATGTAACGTATGTGAACCCTATGTGATTACATGAACTTTGATGATCAATGGAATATTATGTAATTATATTATCTGATTATGTGAATGCATGAATGTATGTAATATTATCACAAAAATAAACCGATCACACAACACTTGGCCGATCGCACAAGCCCGTTCGGGCCACACTTCTTGCATCCGAACCTAGGGCAGCCCAAAGCCGGGTTCGGCCCACTCCTCTTATACGCATACATCTATCCCTTAAGGAGTTTTGTTCCTCATAACTTGCAAAACAATTTACACATCAAAACCCTAAATCTCTCCTCTCAAACCCGACGGCAACACCTTCATCTCTCTCTAAGCTTTCTATTTGGATCAATCCATGTTCTTTCTCCAACCGGTTAGTGTTTTAACTATTGCTTTCATGATTGTATGATGTTGTGCTATACATGCTTTACATGATGATGTAGGAATGATATATGATTAATGATGATGTAAACTGATAAATCTTAATGTTCATGAAATCGGCTCACATGTGTGTACTTGGTAATGTTCATGTTAATCGAATTTGCATATTATTGATCTAAACCGAGTAGATGTTAATCGGCTATCATGTCTTGTTTTCGGATTGTTTGCATGATGATTTAGGATCGAATGTATGTAATCGGGTGTATGTTCATGTAATCGGACCAAATAATATGATTTGATAAGTTATTGTTCATGCTTTGAATGTAATTAGGGTTTATATGAATTAGATGATAAAACCCTTATTTGATCGATAGTTTGCATAATCTAAAACTGTTGGTTGTTGATTGATTGTTTGCAAATATGGAAACCATGTAACTGATTAGCATAACTTTCGGATATTAAAAAAAATCACACAAGTCCTCTCGATCGCACAAGATCAGGTCACACAAGACCTGATCTGGTCGCACAACATAATCGCACAAGTCATAGATTGCATGATCGCACAAGACCTTGTGGATCGCACAAGATAGTGCCGATCGCACAAGGCTTGGGCCTTACACGAATTGCATTACTGTTGGGCCTCAAAGCCCAAATCCCAGTCGCACAAGTTGTTCGAATCGCACAAGACATCCGGACCGCACAAGATCGATATGTATTATTGTTTGGGCTGGGTTATCCTGTTGGGCTTCATGTAGGGAATCGCACAAGTCTAATGAACTAATGAACTTGTGCGAGCCCAACCTTCTGAGTCGCACAAGTTTGGTATTATATGGACTTGACTGTTGAGTGATTTACGTGTTTGCCATGATCAATACGTGTTCGTAATCTGTTAACTTATGTGTAAACGTATGTGCACTACTTGAACCTAGACCTGACTTGTATGGTAACCATGTTAGGGCGTGGTTGACCACATTTAGCTCAAGTAACCTTTCTGTGTATCTGCCGAGCAAACCAAGGTGAGTTCACACTCTATCCAAGGCATGGGATTCCCAGGGGCACCTCTTACATTTTCGTAGCGGTCGATACGCGTGGTCTAATAACACATGGGAAGCCCCCACTAATCTTCACAAACATGTCTGGGAGACCGCGATACTAATTAAAACAATTCATGGGTTACAAACGAACATACGATTTACGAAATGAATACTATTGCTAAACAACCCACTGTGAACTCGCTCAACTTTGTTGTTGATTCGTTGCTACATGCCTTGTAGGTCGTTAGGTACTCTTGGAGCTTGCACAGGGAGGCACAGTCGTTGTAAGACATGGCAATGTGTGCCATGCTAAAAACATTTCTTTATTTCAGATTCAATACTTACTTTGGGTTTTACAATTATGCTTCCGCTAAATACTTAACTATGCTTTGGTTTTGAACACCTTTCATATTGTTTTAGGAATATCTTCTTCGAATACACGAAGCTGATGATACCTAGAACGCAAATCGATCTGGGAAAAACAGGTAGCGCCATGCAGCTGATCAAAGAGATCATCGATTCGAGGTAGGGGATATCGATTCTTGATGGTAAGCTTATCAAGCTTACGATAATCAATACACATTCGAAAAGATCCATCTTTCTTTTTCACAAAGAGGATAGGAGCTCCCCAAGGTGAAAAGCTCGGACGGATGAATCCTTTATCAGATAACTCTTGAAGATGTTTTGATAATTCTTGCATCTCAGACGATGCAAGAAGATAATGTGCTTTCGCAATTGGGTTGGCATTGGGTACAAGGTCAAAATGAAACTCGACTTGACGAACTAGAGGCAAACCAGGCAGTTCATCAGGAAACACCTCTGGATAATCCTGAACAATCGGAATATCCTGAATACTCTTGCTCTTACCTTTCTCCTCGGTGACATGTGCCAGAAAAGCAACATATCTGATGTACTGAAAAGTACATATGTTTATAGTGTATATTTTGGTCAGTTTTCAGTCGTTTCGAGTCTGTTTTAGGTTAGAACTTTGATACTGCTGACGTTAAGCTTTGATTTCAGGTCCCGTAGCTTAAAGTGTTGAAAAACGAGCAGTTCGGAAGAAAAACGGGATTCGTACGCGCGTCGGAGAAGCTGGAAATTGGAAAATAATAAAAAAATCAGAAAATTGGTTTTGGAGGCGAGGCGTGACGCCACACCCCCCCTCGCGTCACGCGAGGGGCTTTCTGTTGACTTCGTTGACTTCTGATTAGGGTTTTGTTATTTAATTCCCAAGAAACATCATACTAACCCTAATTACGAATTGGTGAGAGTTTGGAGCATTCGGAGAGCAATCTTTGAGCGATCTTGGAGCTTTTGACGACTAGGAATCATCGGTACGAGTTGAGAGTGAAGAATCAAAGATCAATCGGGTTTTCCATTCCCTTGTTTTGTCGATTACTTGTTTTAAACTTATTACGATGAATTCTTTGTTTGATAGCTTTGATTCGATTTCACACTTTAAGATGCTTGGCTAATTTCATAAACCACCTAGACTATGATGATTGGATTGAAATAAAGATTTTACCTTTTTCGTTATTTGCACGATGTTTATGGGTTGATTGTGTCTTGTAAGCAGTTTGTCTTAATGATTTGATGTGTATGCGTGCTTTGATTTGGTTTGTTATTGTTATTTGCTTCATATGATTCTTAGTGACGGTCTACATCACGACGTAGAGTCATATTAGGGTTTAGGGTTTCGGTGAGTGTCTATATCACATAAGAAAACCTTCACTCTTTAGGGAGAATCGCGCGATAACCTCTAGAAGTAATTAATAATAATTTGTTAAGTCTTAATGTTCTACTAGTCCTAATACCTGGGAAGTGAGGGGCTATTGGTAGGTCTTACCCGATGAATTGCTTTAGATAGGCCTTGGGAAAGGTTATGTCTTGGTTTACCTGTCGGTCCTATTAGTCTATCAAGTCAAATCTATTATTTCATACTACCCTAGATCTAGGACTGGGAAGAAATAGGTCAATATTAGGGTACTTACACAATAATTAGAGGACTGGTAAGAAATCTAATAACCGGTAGGATTAACGGCCTAGGTAGTGTCACATGTTTCTCCTTGAGAAGGGTCGAGGGGCCTCGATGGCTCTTAATAGGTTTAGTATCAAACGATCCCGGTTCCATAACTCGTGCATTTAACTTAATTGGTAATTTCTTAAAAACAATCCAGGATTCTTGTCTAGGTGGTCCAGTTCTCACATAAGAAAAGTTCACAGTCATCATTCGTTTTAGTCTAGTTCTAGTTATTTTAGTAGTTAATATAGATTTCCTAGTTTTTTCAGTAACCCCCCCCCCCAAAAAAACAATTAAACAAGTCTTAGTCGTGTCTGTCAGTGTCTAGTCAGAGTTTAGTCTACGTAATACATAGAGTCCTGTGGTTCGATATCCGGACTTCCTAGGTTATACTACATTGATCGGTACACTTGCCGATTGTGTGGTTTTAGGTCGAGTCTAGAATTAAAGCTTTTTAGTGTCTAGCTTAGAGAGTCTAAATTAGTTTGTTTTTAATAGTCTGTTTAGCACACATCAAGTTTTTGGCGCCGTTGCCGGGGACTCTTGGTAATTGCGTTCATTAGCTTTGATTGATTTACTTGACAAATACGTGCTACGTGTTTACTTTGTTTTTGTGTCTTTTCTTTTTATCTTGAGTCGTAGTAACTAGTCTTTGCTTTTCTTGTGTTCAGGTTTTTGCTCGTAGTGGATGCCACATCTGCGATCGCACGGACCACCACCACCAGTCAAGCAGTCATCATCTCAACTGGGCGAAGGCCCACAGGTTACTTCTACATCTTCATCCCGTTTTCCCAAGTTCGATTCCACCCCGTTAACCACCCCACCTCCCACACCACCACCTTCGCCTAACCATTCACCTAAGGTTACACCACCCAATAGCCCTACTTCTAGTACTTCTAGTAACCTAGAAAACTTAGAACATATGGCTAACCCTAGGCAAACCGTCCATCAGCAGGCTACTCAGAATTTCACCGGCCTAGGTTCACCCATCATCGTCCCACCCATAGTCAATGACAATTCATGGCAGATTCCATCTTATGCCATGCAGGCCATCACCAATAGTATCCAATTCCATGGCCGAGACGATGAGGATGCCCCAGCCCACATTAACCGTTTCTCTAGGATGCTAGCTACCTTTAGCCTTAGCGGTGCACCCAACGATGCTACCCACCTACAGCTTTTCCCATTCTCCTTAGCCGGCCGTGCGGCTACTTGGTTGGACTCACAACCAACCGGTACTTTTACCACCTGGGCGGGGCTTCGTCAAGCCTTTTTGAATAAGTATTTCCCGCCCGCCAAAGCTTCACGGCTTAGAGACGAAATCCATTCCTTCCGCATGGGGCCCGACGAGCCCTACTACCTTGCTTGGGAGTGTTTCCAAACCCTTTGTGCTCGTTGTTCCTAGCATGGTCTTTCTGATTGGGCTTTATGTGAGAAATTTTATAATGGTCTTACCCAAGAAACTAGAGATAGGTTCGATACCAATGCGGGGGGGCATATGATGGGTATTCTTACAGTTCCTGAGTGTCTAGAACGTTTTGAGGCATTTGCTCAGTCTCAATCCCAATCGCGTTCCGATCAGAGGTATCAAAGTGGTAATTCTAATACCACTACTAGTGCACCCACCCGAGGGGTGAACCATGTCACCATGGATCCTAGCTTGGCCTCTGTTTTGGAAAACATGAATAGGCAACTTAAAGAAATTAGGGCTAAGGTAGACAAATGTGAGTATTGCCGAGGGGGTCACGATACGAATGCGTGCCCATTGCTTGTAGGAGAGGAGCAGGTTGACTACTTAGGGGGAGGTTTTGGTAGAGGTCAGTCTAGTGGTTTTGGAGGTAACAACAGTTTTGGGTCGGGTTGGCGTAATAATAATAATAACATGAATAATAACAGTTTTCGTCCAAATGGACCCCCTGGCTATCAAATGGCTCAAAACCCTAATAGGGGCCAAAATTCACTATTTGGTGGGGGTTCAAGTGGGCAGTTCAACAAAGGGTTCAATGGGCAGGTCAAGGATGGGGGGTCAAGTAATCAGGGTCAAACAGGTCAAGGTTCAAGTTATGACCTAGGAGGTAGTCTAGAACGAATGTAGTCCATGATGAGTCAACTAATTGTTAGAGACCAAACTACCCAAAAGACCTTAAGTGAACATGACCTCTTGCTTAAAAACCATCAAGCTTTGTTTCAGGACCTTCAACGAGTTGTAGGGGATATGTCTAGGAAGCTAGAAGAGAGGTTACCCGGTCAGTTCGCAGGTAACACAAAACCCAATCCAAATGCCCATGCTAAAGCCATTACCACCCGTAGTGGCAAGACCGTAGGAAACCCTAGAGTTGTTGAGGAGAAGGAAGTAGATGAAGATGGAGATGTGATAGATGAAGTGATAGAGATGGAGGCTCCCGGCAAAGTGCAAAACAGGCTAAGCCCAGCAAGTACCGCACAGCCCGGTGAGTCTCAAGGTGAGAAGAAAGTAGAAAAAACACCAATAGATGTGAGACCTTCACCCTTAGTGAACCATGCGTATGTCCCGTTTCCCTCTCGCCTTAAGAACCAAAAATACTCTAGGGAATACGGGCAGTTTTTGGATATCTTCAAGCAATTGAAGATTAACCTTCCATTCATAGAGGCACTCCAATCAATGCCCAAATACGCTAAGTTTTTGAAGGATCTCCTTAGGAACAAAGAAAAATTAGGAGAGTTGTCCAACGTCCCGTTGAATGGGGGATGTTCCGCCGTGGTTCTAAATAAGCTTCCCGAAAAGCTTACCGATCCGGGTATTTTCACCATCCCTTGTCTATTCGGTAGTAACACCAACACTCGAGCTTTAGCCGACTTAGGAGCTAGTATCAACTTGATGCCCTTTTCTCTTTATGAGAAACTAGACCTAGGAGAGCTTGCACCTACCCGAATGACATTGTCTTTAGCCGATCGGTCCGTTAAGTACCCTAGGGGTATAGTTGAGAACTTGTTAGTTAAGGTAGACAAATTCGTGTTTCCCGCCGATTTCGTAATTCTAGATATGGAAGCGGATGAGAGAGTGCCCATTATCTTAGGTCGTCCTTTCTTACGTACTGCCAAAGCTCTCATAGACGTCTACGATGGTAAGATCACCCTTAGGGTCGGTGAGGAGAGAGTTACTTTTGAGATAGACCGTTCCATGAACCACCCGAGTGGTTCGGATGACTATAGTGGTCCATGCCATTCCGTCTACTTTTTGAACTCGTTTATCTCTTGTGTCGACCATTGCTTAGGGTATATTAGCGGAGCGGACCTAGTGGTAGGAGAGAAGAAAGAAGAGGAGTTAGAGAGTGTAGGTGAAGTTGAAGAGGAAGGGATTCCTTTAATCCCCGATGTGTTAGCGGTTAGTGATGACACCACCCAACCCCCACCCTTAGAGCTTAAGGTACTTCCATCTCACCTAGAGTATGCTTTCTTAGGGGAGGGTTCCGAACTACCCGTTATTATTTCATCCGATTTAGAGGAGAGTGAGAAAGTGAGGTTGTTAGAGGTGTTGAAGGCCAACAAAGAGGCCATTGCATGGAGATTGTCCGACATTAAGGGCATAAGTCCTTCCTATTGCACCCACCGGATACTCATGGAGGATGATTATAAACCGGTGGTGCAACCCCAAAGGAGGCTTAATCCCAACATGCAAGATGTAGTGAAAAAGGAGGTGTTGAAACTCTTAGATGCCGGGATGATATATCCCATTTCCGATTCACCTTGGGTTAGTCCCACACAGGTTGTCCCCAAGAAGGGGGGGATGACCGTTGTCATAAACGAAAAGAACGAGCTTATCCCTTCACGCACGGTCACGGGTTGGCGCGTGTGCATCGACTACCGAAAGTTGAATGATGCCACCCGTAAAGACCACTTCCCATTGCCTTTCATAGATCAAATGTTGGAGCGTTTGGCCGGTCAACAATTCTATTGTTTCTTAGACGGCTTTTCCGGTTACTTCCAGATCCCCATTGCACCGGAGGATCAGGATAAAACCACCTTCACATGCCCTTACGGCACCTATGCGTACCGACGCATGCCATTCGGGTTATGTAACACTCCGGCTACCTATCAGCGTTGTATGGTCGCCATATTTCAGGATATGATAGAGACTTCCATGGAGGTTTTCATGGATGATTTTTCAGTTTATGGTGATTCTTTTGAGGTGTGTTTGAAGAATTTGGAGAGAATGTTGAAGCGATGTGTAGAGACGAAGCTTATGCTAAATTGGGAGAAGTGTCACTTCATGGTGACGGAAGGTATAGTGTTAGGGCATAAGATTTCTAGAGAGGGTATAGAGGTAGATCGTGCGAAAATAGATACCATTAGTAGGTTGCCTCCACCCACGAGTGTTAAGTCCATTAGGAGTTTTCTAGGGCACGCGGGCTTTTATAGACGCTTCATTAGGGATTTTTCGAAAATCACCCGGCCCATGACCCGCTTGCTAGAGAAAGATGTTCCATTCGTCTTTGACGAGGAGTGTCTTAAAGCCTTCAACTTTTTGAAGGAACAGTTGGTTAGTGCACCTATTCTTATCTCGCCTGACTGGAGCTTGCCCTTTGAGCTCATGTGTGATGCGAGTGACTATGCCGTTGGAGCGGTACTAGGACAAAGAAAGGACAAGCACTTCCACCCCATCTACTATGCAAGCAAAACGCTCAATGATGCTCAAGAAAACTACACTACCACGGAGAAAGAACTTTTAGCCGTAGTTTTCGCTTTTGATAAATTCCGCTCGTACCTCGTTTTGTCCAAGACCATAGTTTTTACCGATCACTCCGCATTGCGTTTTCTCTTTCAAAAGAAAGACGCTAAACCCCGACTCATTCGGTGGATTCTGTTGCTTAGTGAGTTTGATATTGAGATTAGGGACAAGAGAGGGGCCGAGAATGTAGCGGCCGATCACTTATCGAGGCTAGAGGATCCCAAGAGGGAAGAGATTCGTGAGGAGGAGATTGGAGATACGTTCCCTCACGAATCCATAGAGTTTGTTGAAGCCGAGAAGGAGGGATTGCCATGGTTTTGTGATTTAGCAAATTATCTTTCTAGTGGCAATGTTGTGAAAGGGATGTCGAATCAACAAAGGAAAAGATTGTTTAGTGAGGCGAAGAAATATGTTTGGGATGATCCGTTTCTTTTTAGGATAGGAGGAGATAGAGTCCTTAGACGTTGTGTGTCGAGGGAGGAAGGTTGGAACATTATAAAGCATGTGCATGAAGGCCTTACGGGAGGACATCATGGTGCCCACGCCACCGCCCAAAAGGTATTTGATTGTGGTTTCTATTGGCCTACCGTTCTTAGAGATGCCGAGGAGTTCGTCAAGATGTGTGATGCATGTCAACGAACCGGCAATATTTCCGCCAAAGATGAGATGCCTCAAAATCCGATACAAGTAGTGGAGGTTTTTGATGTTTGGGGCATCGATTTCATGGGACCCTTCCCAAATTCCAAAGGAAATCGTTACATACTTGTGGCAATCGATTACGTTTCAAAATGGGTTGAGGCTCAAGCTCTTCCTACAAACGAAGCCCGAGTTGTTTTGAATTTCCTTAAAAAGCTCTTTTCACGATTCGGTACTCCTAAAGCCCTAATTAGTGACCGTGGCACTCACTTTTGCAATGCATTGATGGAGAAGTTGCTTGCACGCTACGGTGTCACTCATCGTTTATCTACCGCATATCATCCACAAACGAGTGGACAAGTGGAGAATGCAAATCGCGGTATTAAACGAATCCTAGAGAAGACCGTTGGTAAGAATAGGAAAGATTGGACAGACAAGCTAGACGATGCTTTGTGGGCGTTTAGAACCGCCTACAAGACCCCTTTAGGAACTACACCTTTTATGATCGTCTACGGAAAAGCTTGTCATCTCCCCGTCGAGTTAGAGCATAGGGCGCTTTGGGCTTTGAAAACCGTTAATTTAGATATGACCGAAGCCGCTAGGAAGCGTTTCTTCCAAATTCATGAGCTTGAAGAGCTTAGAGATACGGCATACGCTCGATCGTTGGGAATGAAGGAAAAAACGAAGTTGTTGCACGATAGGAGGTTGAGGAAAGTGAAAGAGTTTAGCAAGGGCGATAAAGTGCTTCTTTACAACTCGAGATTGAAGCTTTTCGCGGGAAAATTGAAGTCCAAGTGGTCGGGACCTTTTATGGTTCATTATGTGTTTCCGTATGGAGCGGTGGAGATTATGGATGAGAAAGATGGCCGTAGTTGGAAGGTGAACGGCCATCGTTTGAAGCACTACCTTGGAGGAGCGATAAACGAGGATGAGAGGGAGGTAACTCCTCTCGAAATCCCACCTAAAGCCGCCAATTAGTGTTTTGGGTGAAAGCCCAAGTGTACATTTTGTATCGTGTGTATAAGAGTCTTCGTTTGAGTTTTTATGTGTTTTAACGCGTTTTTCCGTAGTTTTTCGGTGTGTGTTTTGTGTCTTTGAGAATTTTGCAGGATTCGTTACCGGATTGGATGAAGAAAAAGCATGAGAAAAAAAGTCCCAGGTATGTGTTTTTGATACTTAGAAAAAATTCTAAGTGTTTTGGATGGGTTGGGAAACTTTCAAAAATTTTTCTAAGGCATGAAAACGCAACCTTCTGTGAAAATTGGCCCCTGGCGTGACGCCAGGAGGCTTAGCGTGACGCGAGCCCAAACAGTTCAAAACAAATAAAAAAATGACCCGACGCGTCACGCGAGGCCTATCACTGACCCCAACGCGTCACGCGAGGACCCTTTGACCCTGATTAAAACGTTTTTCGTGAACCTGTAGCTGAAATCACTTCCCTTTTCACAAAACAAAACCCTAATCGCGAAAACCACCTAAATCATCATATCTCTCACATCCGACCACCGTTTTCAACATCACGACCACCATTGTGCTCGGATTTCCATCCCGAACAAAACCCCTAACCTTATTTCGACGATCCACCGGTTATATTGTCTGATTCAGGGGTTAACTTTGTGCAAAAACTTCAAGCTTTTCAACGTTTCAGGTACGAGTACTCGCATTATTCTCTTAGTCTTATGTTAGTGTCAGTCGTGATTGTAATGTGAGTCAGTCGAGTCCGCAGTCGAGTCAAGTTATTGTCTTGAGTCATTTTGAGTCTGCAGTTTAGGTTTGTCGAGTCAGGATGAGGTTAGTCGAGTCGTCTGGTCATATTTGTCGAGTCAGTAGAGTCAAATTGAGTCTGTGATATGTTTGTTGGGTTGTGTTTTGGGTCGTCCGGTCTGCAGGAACATAGTTCTTTGTTAAGTCTGTTGAGTCGTGTCAGGTTGATAAATGCTGAGTCCGTTTTATGTGCAGATCTGTGTTTAAGGCATGACGAGGGTGCGGGTGGCTCGGGTTGGTTTGATTGATTGTTTCATTTGATCTGAGCGATGTGAGAACGGGATAGTGCTAAAATAGGGGGGTAGATTTTGAACGCGAATTAAATTTTTCACATAAAAGCACGCCGTGTCCGTTGCTTCCACACTTCGGTTCTGGTTGATGTTTTCTCGGCACTTAGGATTGCTCGAGGGCGAGCAAGGTGCCGGGAGGGGGTAAAAGTGTAATTTTTTGTAAAATGAGTTAAATTTGTCGTTTTTAGGGTCGATGTGCGTCGTTTAGCGTCTTTAGTGTCGTTTTGCGCGTACTATTGCATCGCTTGACTTTAAGCCGCTTCGCTCGTACTCAATCTCCATTCGGGCGAGGTTTGGCTTATTTTCGAGTCGTTTTATGCAATAAGCAATTATTTCGCACAACGGCCGCGAATGAAATGCTATACAGCCGTCGTGCGGCTGTATATTATTATAGTATTATAATTTAAAAAAAAAAATTAAAAAAAAAATTAAAAATTAAAAACACCAAAAATAGTTTGTGATTGCTAACTTTCTGCATTGTTTTCTTGTCGAATCTTGTTTGTTTTGCAGAAACATGTCGGGTGAAGCTTCCTCGTCAAACCCAAGAAAGAGAAGGATCAAGTATCGGGGGAGAGAAAGGAAGGTGTATTCACGGGTTGAGCGGATTATTGATCATCCGGTTTTAGATTTCGAGGAAGACAGTGAGGAGAGAAAGAAGCTGAAAAAGTATGCGGATACTATTATGTTGGAGCACCGCACAATAAACTGGGATTGGTTGCGAGAGATGGGAGCTAGTGAGAGGGTGGCAGAGTTGTTAGGGCCACGAGTAAGAGCGGCTGTAGATTTTCGTGGGCCGCAATATAATGAAATTACCCTTGAGTTCCATTGCACTTTTCGTCACAAGGAGGGTACTTTCGCGGAACATAATGCGGTGTCGTTTTCTTTGGGTCGAAATCTGTATGAGATGAGTATCCCACAGTTTGGAGTAGCATTGGGTTTCTATAATGCTGAAGAGGTGAAGACTGATGAGTTTGTGCATGGGTTAAGGGGTGTGTATACTCACCCGAGGCCGAAGTGTTTGGATTCGGCAGATTTGGAGAGATTTTGGGATGGTATAGCGACCCAACCATTCGCCCAGACGAACCTTATTACAGCGGTTCGTGACCCCGTTTATAGGTACGTTTTGAAAGTATTAGCGACGACGATTGTGGCGAGAAAATCTGGTGAAAATAAAGCAAACTGGCTGGATTTGTTTGCTTTGATGTGCATGGTGGAGAAAAGAAACTGGAATCTAGCGAGTTTTTTTGCATGGTCGTGTAGTAGGCCACGTCGGGGAGGAAAAAGGGCCGCTATGGATCTTGGGCCGTACATTGCTAGGCTGGCAGGAAATATTCGGGCTTTTAAAACATATCATGCGGAGGAGATGCATTTGAGTTTCCCCACGGCTTATTGGGGTATTGCTGAGTTGCAGTTAGCGGGGGTTCTGACACATACGGACCCGCCGCAATGGAATTTTGAAGTGGGTGCTCCTCCAGCACGACGAGCGGCACCTCGACGTAGGCGTGAGCCTCCTCCACAGCAGCCAGCTAGACAGCAGAGACCCGACCCGTTCACTCCCGAAGCTGCCTATGATATTACACAGCAGAGGTTTACTCAGATTGAGGATAGGATGCGGGTGGACCAGCAGTGGACGATGCAGAGCCACCACAGGCAGGATGATATGCTCAGGTACATGATGTCGGGTATGGCACTTAATGCACCGATACCACAGCCCTTTGCCGGACTATTACCTCCACCGGTTTATGGAGGAGATCAGCAGACCCCTTATGTTTATGGTCAGTATCCGGGGTATGATCAGTGGGGAGGGCAGAGTGGCTATGATTACAGTGGTCAGTTCGGGTGGCAGCAGGCTGGCGGTTCAGGTACTCAGCAGATGGAGGAGGATTCTGAGGATGATGAGGAGTGATGGAGCAGATGGACCGAAGCAGCATATATCCTTTGATATTTTTATTTTTATTTATGCTGTTTTGGTAGATTCGATATGGTTGTATTAGACATATTTTTATTTTTCGTTTGAACTTGGATTTGTGGAACGATGAACGCTTGGTAGGAGTTGGTTTGGTATGTTATGTTGGTTTTAGGTTGATGATTTGGAGCCGCTTTCCGTTCGTGTGTGAGGGAGTTTGGTATTGTTTGCTGAGCACGTTCGGTATTGGAGGGCTATGTGGAAACGACTGGCACTTTGACAGTCTCACATATACAGCTAAGTCGTTTTCCTTTTTGTTGTTGTTGTATTTTTATTTCGTTTGAAGTCTTTATTTTTTTAGGTAGTTTTGAGTCGTATTTTCGTTCTTGCATTAGGGACAATGCAATCTTTAAGTGTGGGGATGGGATACTTGTATATATTTGAGTCATAAAAAAAAAAAAAAAAAAATTCAAAAATTCAAAAAAATTGAAAAAAATTAGAAAATGTCTTTCGAATAAAAAGAAGTTTGCAAATTAAAGCGGAAAATGATAGAAAAAATGAATTTTTGCTCGGGTTCAAATAATAATAATATGAGACTATAATAAACCGAGTTTGCGTCTAGTTTGGGATATGTGAATAGGCCCGGGTTTGGTTTTAAGTCCCTTTGAGTTAATATACCTTAATTGTCGGTCTGCTAGTGGGTTCTCGCCTGGGAAATATGGGAAGCTAAAACCGCCAAAAATAGTATAAGGGGCACCGTTATAAGCTAAGATAGTTAGAGTTTTTTATCATATCTCGCTGAAAAAGAAAAAAATAGAATAAATGTGAGCTAGAAACTAAATGAAAGTAACACAGGTCTATGTATTCCGAGTTGGGGATAGCGACTCTACAGCCGGTTTACCTCTGGGATGTGTGAAATCGACTTGCCGAATAAAAGTACCGAAACCTATGTAATCTGTGATTGGGGATAGCGACTCTACAGTCGGAATACCGCTGGGTTAGGGAAAGCATTGTCTAGTCTCACGAATGAATGAAAAAAAAAAAGAAAAAAAAAAAAGAAAAAAAAAATGGAAAAAAAAATAGATTTGATTTTTAACTCTCTTTATCTTGGTATAAAACGGTTAGGAATTGGTCCAGTGATCGTTCTTTTAGTCCTATAAGCTTGAGGGGGGAGTAGGTGGACCGTAGATTCTAGTGTGAGACCCTAGGTGGACTGACCGCACTTAAACTAAATTTACATGATAAGGGCTTAGGATTGGATTTGGGTTTAAGTGGACAAGTATATTCGCAATCGCGGCTAACGAAAATCTTGGTTTTAATTAATTATACCTAATCTTTTGACCCGGGTGATTGTTTGTTTCTGATTCCGTTGCATAATTCTTTTTCGAGGACGAAAAAAGAGTAAGTGTGGGGATGTTTGATGTACTGAAAAGTACATATGTTTATAGTGTATATTTTGGTCAGTTTTCAGTCGTTTCGAGTCTGTTTTAGGTTAGAACTTTGATACTGCTGACGTTAATCTTTGATTTCAGGTCCCGTAGCTTAAAGTGTTGAAAAACGAGTAAAAACGAGTAGTTCGGAAGAAAAATGGGATTCGTACGCGCGTCGGAGAAGCTGGAAATTGGAAAATAATAAAAAAATCAGAAAATTGGTTTTGGAAGCGAGGCGTGACGCCACACCCCCCCTCGCGTCACGCGAGGGGCTTTCTGTTGACTTCGTTGACTTCTGATTAGGGTTTTGTTATTTAATTCCCAAGAAACATCATACTAACCCTAATTACGAATTGGTGAGAGTTTGGAGCATTCGGAGAGCAATCTTTGAGCGATCTTGGAGCTTTTGACGACTAGGAATCATCGGTACGAGTTGAGAGTGAAGAATCGAAGATCAATCGGGTTTTCCATTCCCTTGTTTTGTCAATTACTTGTTTTAAACTTATTACGATGAATTCTTTGTTTGATAGCTTTGATTCGATTTCACACTTTAAGATGCTTGGCTAATTTCATAAACCACCTAGACTATGATGATTGGATTGAAATAAAGATTTTACCTTTTTCGTTATTTGCACGATGTTTATGGGTTGATTGTGTCTTGTAAGCAGTTTGTCTTAATGATTTGATGTGTATGCGTGCTTTGATTTGGTTTGTTATTGTTATTTGCTTCATATGATTCTTAGTGACGGTCTATATCACGACGTAGAGTCATATTAGGGTTTAGGGTTTCGGTGAGTGTCTATATCACATAAGAAAACCTTCACTCTTTAGGGAGAATCGCGCGATAACCTCTAGAAGTAATTAATAATAATTTGTTAAGTCTTAGTGTTCTACTAGTCCTAATACCTGGGAAGTGAGGGGCTATTGGTAGGTCTTACCCGATGAATTGCTTTAGATAGGCCTTGGGAAAGGTTATGTCTTGGTTTACCTGTCGGTCCTATTAGTCTATCAAGTCAAATCTATTATTTCATACTACCCTAGATCTAGGACTGGGAAGAAATAGGTCAATATTAGGGTACTTACACAATAATTAGAGGACTGGGAAGAAATCTAATAACCGGTAGGATTAACGGCCTAGGTAGTGTCACATGTTTCTCCTTGAGAAGGGTCGAGGGGCCTCGATAGCTCTTAATAGGTTTAGTATCAAACGATCCCGGTTCCATAACTCGTGCATTTAACTTAATTGGTAATTTCTTAAAAACAATCCAGGATTCTTGTCTAGGTGGTCCAGTTCTCACATAAGAAAAGTTCACAGTCATCATTCGTTTTAGTCTAGTTCTAGTTATTTTAGTAGTTAATATAGATTTCCTAGTTTTTTCAGTAACCCCCCCCCCCCCCCCAAAACAATTAAACAAGTCTTAGTCGTGTCTGTCAGTGTCTAGTCAGAGTTTAGTCTACGTAATACATAGAGTCCTGTGGTTCGATATCCGGACTTCCTAGGTTATACTACATTGATCGGTACACTTGCCGATTGTGTGGTTTTAGGTCGAGTCTAGAATTAAAGCTTTTTAGTGTCTAGCTTAGAGAGTCTAAATTAGTTTGTTTTTAATAGTCTGTTTAGCACACATCAATATCCTTTTCGTAAATAACTTTGGGCCTTCGTACACGACATGAGCTTCAATCCACCAGAAGGTTTCTCACCACGAACTTCCAGAACATCGCCAGACGAAAGAGGAATGCGAACAATCTTATCGAAACAAATCACCTCAGCATGATGTTTGGTTAACCAATCCATCCCTATGATAATGTCGAAACTCCCAAGTTGCATCGGTGTGAGGTCAAAAGGAAAAAGATGATTACTCAAATTGCCACTTTGTTTCTTAGAATGAAACGAGCACTTAGAATTTTTGAGGAAATCAAGAGCGATCATATGAACGAGAGAACTACAAATACGCTTCTTTGGTGTAGGTATCGTAGGGGTATGCCATACACACATGCAACTATATTTGTACATCAGAATTGCAAATAAAGATTTATTTATAAACAAAATCGATTGTTTCCGAGTTCAAAGGAAAACACTAGAAACATAAACATAAGATTCGGATTATTCAAAGCAGCAGCTTCTTCTAATCGGCCAAATGCTCATCCGTGTGTCAGATTTGAATTAGCAAGCCTTGGGCATTTATTCACGAAATGACCCATCTCGCCACAGTTGTAGCACGATCCAGGTGGAAAGCGAGCTTGAGCAGGATTGTTGATAGCTTGATTTGGTGCAGCTGCAGCTGGGCAAACTCTTGTGGTATGGCCTATAAGTCCACAAATTTGGCATCTGCGGCACTTCACACTAGCATGATGATGAAGGCTACATTGGTTGCACAAGGGTGCAGTTCCGTTGTATGGCTTCTTAGCTAGTGGTGTTGCCACTTGGCTAGGTCCCGTTTGTTTTGGTGCAACAGCTGCGGGATCCTTTGAAGCTTTACGCTTCTTTGAATTTTTCGAAGGCTCGGCTTCTGCTTCTTTTGATGCTTCTTGGGTGGCTTCATTATTGAGACGAGACATGGCGACACCTAAATCCACAGTCTTCAGGATTACTTCGCCTATTCGCTGGGCAAATTTGGCAATTTGCTCGGACAATTGAGTGTCGTTGCGATGAAGAGACATTCTAGAGGAAATGAAAGACATAGGAGAAAACAAGTGAAATGTTATCGGATAATTAAAATAGAACGACAACGCATAGAAATTGCGATCATTTGTTTGTTACCTAAGGCAAACAAATGAGACGGTGATTAATCAAAGTAAACGGGTCATATTAATGTATCACTGAAGACATGCTCGCCTATAAGTGAACACTCACCCCAAGAGTTCCCAGGTAAGAGTGACTGGTCCGATACTGCGGATTTGTACGAACACTCTAGCCTTAGACAGAAAACTCAGGGTACAGGCATTCACCCTTCCAGTTTGCACGTGTTCACATTATAAGACCCAAACTTTGATGAGATTTTGAAAACTTAGAGGGTTCAAAACCTTACAATAAATCATCCTAGAACAGATGATTGGTTTTCAAAGCAGATTCTAAATTTGTGTTCTTGTTGTGGTTGTCGCCTCAGGATAGGTGACGGTATTGTTTTATGACTAAACGCAAGTAAACTCGCGTTAGGGTCCTAGGAAGGTTATAGACTAGGTTAAAGCATTACTAATAACCTAATTCCCTATAACCATGAGCTCTGATACCAACTTTTCTATCACACCCCGACCGCGTAAAACAACAAATCGCGGCGGAATCGTCGGGGAGTGTTGTAACAGAATCATTGTTTCAAAACACACGAAATTTTGAAGTTTCGTTTTATTAAACATTTAATATTTACATCGTCTGGAAATCTAAATAAACAATTTAAACATAGTCTATCATTGTTATTAAGTCACTAAGGCCTCGTCCAGCCCTATGTGAGCATGCATCCTAGCAATCAACATCATTCAACAACACCTGAAAGATATGTGAAAACAAAGTCAGCAAAGAAATGCTGGCGAGTACATAGGTTTTTGAGAGTGTCGGATTCATGGCTAGTTTACATGTTGCAATACTTGATTAAAAACCTTATTCTGAAAAGCATTGTATTGCGACATAATTAACCAACTCAAATCAAGTTGGTTATAATTTATAAAATCTCGTAGCCATGATTCTTAACTCAAAACATTTATTTAATAAAATTCATTAATAAAACTCGTTAATAATTCTCGTTAACAAAACTCGTTAACAAATCTCGTTAATAAAACTCGTTAATAATTCTCGTTAATAAAACTCGTTAATAAATCTCGTTAATAAAACTCGTTAATAATTCTCGTTAATAAAACTCATTAATAAATCTCGTTAATAAAACTCGTTAATAAATCTCGTTAATAAAACTCGTATGGTTTATATCATTTCGAAAACCTCGTTTGTGTGACATAGTTTCAAAATCGTTTACCCAAGTGAATTAAAAAATGCCACGGTATGTAATACGATGAAAACATATATATATATATATATAGGAAGTACCAGCGGTGTATCCACCATGCTTTCATCACATTACACCCGTCCCATTATCTAAACGCTAACCAAAAACCAATCGTTTACCCAAATCGTTTAATTCGTTAAAAATCGCTTTAGTCGTTTAAATCATTCTCGTTTTAAATCGTGAAAACTACTTTTGATTGTCTCGCTAATAACATCCAAACCTTCACAACTCGCCCATCGCTTCTCGCATTAATAAACCACCAAAGGGTAAATTAACAATCACAGATTCAGTCGTTACCCACCTAACCCACACATAACCATGGATGCAGTCTGATAACGGGATTTGTCAGATCCAGTGGTACCATAACCTAATACTGGTCGGTTCGGCCAAAACTAATGGATATTATTCGTTATGTAAATACAACCAATAAGTTTGTTTACTATATCAAAATCGTTATAAATTTTGTATAAACCATATCATTTATTTTTGAAACCAACGTTAAAACCTTGAAAACATGTAGCACATATGAATCACCCCAAAACAATTGAAAACAGTAAAATAGGGGAACTATGTACTCACCTGAGAATGCTTAGAGGTCTTGAACAACAACCAAGCAAAGCTAGAGGGAGCACGGAATCAATCGGCAACCTAATAACTATATAAATAAACCGGACCTAAGTCGGAAGATCGGATATGATGAGGTTTTGTAAACCAAATGAGTATTGGAACTCATATGACATGGTTTAACAAAGTCTACATTCTAAATCGAAACCTAACCTAAGTGCTTTCGACCCATTGCGACCCATTAAGGTAGCTTACGCTACTTTAACGTGTCGTTCGCGCAAAAGCGCGTTCGAGACATCTAATTAGTCCTATGACAAGTATTATATGCCTAAACATGATTAAATATGTTGCATAATCAATTAAGTGACAAAAGTTGGTGTTACATATGCTTAATTACCAATTATGCATGAAAAGGGCATTTTGGTAATTTACCTAAGGCATATAAACTACCTATCATACAACTAATTAAACCTAAGTGACCATAAGGTATAACCTCGGAAGGTTATTCCCTACGCAACTATGGTCACTAAACATGTTTGGTCGGATCCTAATGATCGACCAAACGGGTCGAGTTCGAAAGTCTAAGCGGGTGTATAGTCCGCTTGACTTACGACTCTACACAAGCACTAAACTAAAAGTGACGAGTTAAACATGTTTAACGAATTTAGAAAATAGATTTGGTATCAAAACAAACGGTTTTGATACCCAAAAGTAGTTTGGTTACAAAATACGCGGGAATGTGCATTTTGGCCGAAACTACGACTCGTCACTGAGCCTAGATAACATGGTAATTAGTAGGTATAGTCACTAGGGACTATAACAATCGTGATTACGCTCACGTTATGAAGTTCAAATAAACTGGTCAATGCAGAAAGTCAAACGCAGTTTGACTTTTAAGCTAAAAATGAATAAAAAGAACGAAGAAATACTTACAAAGGGTCCCCGCAAGTTTGATTTCCCAAGTATTTCTCAGGTATGAAGTGGTTAACACTTCAACTTAGAGAAAATCTTAGAAAATCAAGTGGGTTTTGAGCTAAAGAGGTGGGGGTATTTATAGATATGGCATAACCATTAGGATCGTTCATCGTAAGACGTGCTTTGATCTGGATCGTACACCTCGTGCCCATAGATTTGCAATACAATGGGTGCCTCAAAACAAGCAAACGGTATTGAAAAAGTTACAAAATAGCCCCCCGAGTTCAACCCCGTTGCTGAAAAATGCAGAAAATAAACTTTCTGTCCAAATCAGGTGCTGGCGCTATGCCACGGGATAGGCAGGAGGTGGTGGTGTAGCGCCACCAGGTAACAGATCCAAACTTTTTGCCAAAATGGTAGAAATGGTCCCTGCACATGTTTAAGGCCTTTTTCGATGCGTTTGAACCCCGTTAACCCCATTTCAAGGATCTAAAATGAAGTTAAAGTATAGGGAACTCAAAACATGCTCAAAAATATCTTGGATGTCAGTTCGTTTGGTTGTACGGTTGCGTTGTTCGGTTAATTACGACGGAACTCATAACGAACGCAAAAACGATCCAAATTACGCGACGAATGGAATTTTATGAAGCCAATCACTAAAATAAAATATTTTAATCATTACATAAATTTTTGGATGTCCGGATATATTCAAAACGTAAGATATGCGCGAAAATGCAAACTTGTGCACTTTTTGACGCTTTTAGTCCCTGAATGACCAATAAAGTTTGTTTTAGCATACCAAACTCCTCAAAGCCTATTTCTAAGCTATGTAAAGGATATTTAGGGTAAGTTTAACTTATGATCAATTTCCGGAATGTTCCTTACTATACAAATAGGTATAGTTTTGTAGTTTGACATAAATAGTTCCTACGATCGAACAAACTTGATTTCAACACACCAAACCATCCAAAACTTATTTCTAAGTTATGTAAAGGTTATTTAAGTTATGTTAAGCCTATGTCACTATTCCAGAGTATTCATCGCATTAAACAAATTACGTTTACGCACCAGTTCACGTATAACTTTCTAGAAAGCGATTTAGAGCTCGAAATCGAACAAGAATTAATATGTGCAAATGATACACATATTTAAACAAATCCCAAGTATGAAATACAATATTTCATTGATTTGGTATTTGTTCGATGGCCGTGGAGGCACAGATGTCACAAGTTTGTTAGAGAAATTGCATTGGCTCCTCTCGAGCGTGCAAAATTACCATCTAATGTCGAAAAGTTTAATGGGCTGTCAGATCCTGATGATCATTTGCGCCTATTCACCAGCGCGGGGCTAATCGGGGGATGGACACTACCTACGTGGTGTCACTTGTTCGTTGAAACCCTCACAGGCGCCGCGCGCCTTTGGTTTGACAACCTACCAGTGGGTAAGTTAACATCCTGGGTTGATCTTAAGGATAAATTTTTGGTCCATTTTAGCCAGCAGCGGCGCTCTATCCGGGACTCTACAGATGTCATGAACATCTGGCGGAGGGATGATGAAAGTTTGGAGGATTTCATCACGCGTTATAACAAAGAAGTGTTGAAGATTGGCGATGTGCACGAGCACCTAATTCGCGCATAGTTCAAATATGTGGTGATATGCGATGCCATGATCAAGGTGTTGTTGGGAACTGAAGGGCTGCCAAAAAGTTGGGAGAAGTTGATGGCAGCAGCAAAGGTTTATGCTTAAATTGAGCGCAATTTAGGCTCCAATCGACCGCCGTTACCCCAGAATCATCCTTAAGACATGAGCGGAAATAGTGGTCGAAAGTTCAAGAAAAACTGAAAAGACTCAACTTCAAGCTCATACTCATCAGAGGATGCCCACGCAACAATCAATAAAATCACAGCTCAAAAAGGAATCAAGCAAGAAAACCATGAAAGGTAATGGACACCTCTCACTAAAACACATGCGGAGGTACTCAGCACTGAAAACTATCAGTTTAAACCATCGCAACAGATGAAGAACAAGCGGGGACAAGATTCGAACCTTTATTGTGAGTATCATAAGGATACAGGTCACACCACTAACAACTATATCAGCATGCGCACCGAAATAGAAAAAGCACTCAAGAGCGGGGAACTTACTCATTTGGTACAGAATGTGCACAAAGAAATTCGACAGATCACCCACGGAGACGAAGGGCCAAGCAATAAGAAAGTGAAACAAACTTGAATGGTCCATGGCGGTGCACCGCGCATGTAATCTTAGTTTCCTTTATATTTGACAGGTTCCCCACAACGTGTCAACATATGACACAAGGATAACTACTTACATGTGCATTAACTTAAGTATCTTATTTATCCTAAAATGTAATCTTAGCAGCTTTGTACTAAGCGGCGTCTGCACCTTATCCAAATCAATGCAAAGTCTGTTACTTACATTACGCCTTTATGTTTTATTACAAATGCATGCAATTTCTTTTGGTAAGCACAAAAACACTATGGTAATCTACTACAAGTCTCATGAACAGTTCGCAGTCACAGGTACTAAGCAAGGTCCAGTCCTATGTTCACACATGAGCTTTATACCATCTTTATTTGTCTTACCTAAACAAAGTAATTGTACTCATGCGAATAATGTAACTAAAACATATTTTATATTAACAAAAGTTACTTGCGTAATAGCGCATTAACAAACATTACAAAAAGAGATTCCACATCCCAAACTTGTTCAAACCTCGAAACAACTACCACAAGTTAGAAACAACCTACTCTAGGTCTTCTTCATCTGAAGCATCCGCTTCATCAGGGAATATCTCTTTCAGCTGATTCACAAAATCCTTAGACTGTAGCGTAGTGGTCACCGAATCCATCACTGGAAGACGCGGGTTATTGTATTCTTCTTTAGCAGCTGTATGGGCAGCACCGGTGTCAACCCCGCGGGTGGCAGATCTACTGGTATCCCAATCAACCCTTAAAGAATTTGTAACATGTTGAGTACACTCCGCATAACCTTGCATATACCCATCGCTGCGCGCGGTCACCATCAGGTTGGCAACAGCCTAGTCTAAATCGATTGAGTTCAAAATTCAATTTGCAGCCTGCGCAGATAAAGACAATAAGTTTATATGCAAGATCTTACAGCATAATACAGTAGGGTTAAGATACTTACATTTATGATTCCATGATGTTCCATCCACAACATATCATTCTTTAAATTCTTGATCAAGCTTTCCGACGTTACCCTTGCAGTCTCAGAACTTTCAAGTTTCTCTTCAATCTCGGCAAGGCGGCGGGCAACTTCAGCCTTTTCAACTCTTTCGAGTTGCAAATCTTTCTTGTCAGACTGAAGTTCCGCTTTAGTTTCTTACTGATCAGTTAAGGGCAAGGGTTGCGCAAGTTTGTACCTATCTCTGCTCACTCCTTTCCCTGTGAGAACGAGCTTCATCACATGAGGATTCCGCATCGGCCTTCTCTTTTTTCAGATTTTCAATCTCTGCCTTGAGATTGTTCACGTTGTTTCGAAGAACCATTTTTACGTTGTTATCTTTTTCACAAATTTCCCTCCACCGCTTGCGTTTTTCAGAAAGTAGGGCAACTTCAGACTCAGCCTTCTTTTTCCATCCCATGGCTGACCATTCTTCAGTTTTTTGCTCATCATCGAACTTAGCTTGATCAGCTTCAAGTTTAGTCCTCAGAGCAGCAACATTCACCTTCTCTGCAGCAATCTCCTTTTTTGAAGCTTCTACAGCATCCCACTCTTTATGCATACTACGCCACTCGCGCGCTATTCAATGAGTTGTTGAAGTTGAGCTAGCAGTCTCTTGAAGGTAAGCTCGATAGGTACGCTCATGCGTTTATTCTTCTTGGAATTTAATTTCCGCTGGAGGGAAGGCACCTTGAAACCATTCCCGACAAACTTGCCAGCCAGAAAAAGAATCTCCCTGCTTTAATTTCCATACAGGCGCATGAGTATCAGAGGCACTCTTTTCAAAATAAGTCCTATAGTAATAATCCACCGGAGTTTCATCCGGGCGGATAGGAGTGTCCTCTTCCGCATCATGCACCACAAAGCCCTGTTCAACACAAACTGGATTTTCTTCAACGTTATCTTTGGGAGGTGCAGAAGTAGCCGCAGAGGAAGAAGGAACGATTATCACAAGAACCTCTTCTTCAAAAATAGATTTTTTTCTTTTCTGGGCCTTGCGCCACAACCTCAGGAGACTTTGGCTCGGTAACACCAACATCAGCGGTTTCCACCTCCACAATCTTCTCTGCTTTCGCTTCCACACTTTTCTTCACCTCCGCTTCAACCATCTTTATACCCTCTAAATTTTCTTTAATAGATTCACAGGGGGGTGGGGGTGACGACGGAAAGTCATCATTAAAAACAGATGATGTTTCCGTATGAATAAATAAAACACATTTTCCTGCAAAGAAAGTTAACAAGGTTATCTTATAATATGGTAAAGGCAGAAGCTGGGAAAAAGACACTCACCTGGAGAAAGCTTCGCAGTAAGAGCATCTAGGTTGCCTTCTTGCTGATCTTCTTCTTTAAAATCTTCTTTGCGGGCTGCGCCGCAGCTTCACTTTCTTGTTTCTTCCTCTTAACTACCTTAGTCTTCACCAGTGGCTTAGGACTTGATTCCAAATCAATGGGTTCCTTTGGGTTTGAAGGTGGGATGTACGCGGTGTCTCGGGGCTCCGCCTTGGGTTGTTTCACAACTACAGGCGCAAGACCCTCTAACGTATCAGACACCACTACGTAATCACACCAAGGTTCAGAAACAAGTCGTGTACCTTTATTCTTCTCTTCTTTCAAGATATCCGCCTTCGGCGCATCAACTTTCTTGGAGATAATGGAGGCAACAGGTCCGCGTTTTTTTCTTTTTTGAATCTGGGCCTATGCCTAAGTTGATCAACTCACCTATACAGAAGAAATATTGCAATATTACCCAGAGCGCAACATCAGCAAAGAGTAATATTGCAATATTGCCTAAAAAATATAAAGGAGAAACATACCAACATCAGCAGATGGTTGCGCATTCAGATCTGCATCCTTTGGAAGCGCAAAGTTCTTCACAGTCTGATGATACCATGTTTCCTCATCAACACCTTTCTGGACTGTGGACATTTTCCCTTTTCTCTTTTGTATGCCACAACGTACAAGGCAACAACTGCAAAGAGAAAATCGATAACAAACAGTTTAACATAATACTTGAAAAAGATTTCATGACTTACTCTTGTCATCTTCTACGTACACCGGCTTGTCATAACGATCTGCTTTCCAGTGCAGACTCATTTTAGCAGCAACCAAAGCCTTCAGGCAGTTCAATAGAAGGAACGTCCTTAATATCTTGATACCATATTTCTGTCACTAGAGTTTTAAGGGTCTATGCCAAAATATCCTCTACACCTCAGAAGCTCATCTTCACCGGAATTACTCCAGTTTTGATATAAAAGAACTTGGGTTTCCATTCATGGAACGATTTAGGAGGTACAAGCAGAATCTTCTTGGCTGTTGGACGTTGCGCAAATGAGTAAAAACCTTGAGAACAATGTAGCTGATAAAATACTCGAAATCGATCAACCAAGGGCTCAATATGCATCGGTTGGTAAAGAAACTCAAAATACCGGATTCGAACCATTCCCATCAGATGTAACTGAGAAATATGAAACTTATAGTAACTTGGAACCTCAGGAACAAATTTTGTTGATGGCAGCTGGAAGTTTCCCTCAGCGAAATAATCTCAAAATAGGGTAATATAGCCGGCCGGAGCTTGAGCTGTGACACCTGTGCTTGTAATCATTGTAAACAGTTCAGTTATCAATAAAACAATGTAATTTGATCCCAATTTTTGTTTGTTTATGTTTGACATTTTTCATGTTTTGGTTTTTGTTCAACTTCAAACTCTATATCGCTTTCTAGAGAGTTATACGCAAACTGATGCGTAAACGTAATCAGTTTAACACGACAAACACTCCAGAACATCAACATATGCTTAACATACCTTAAATAACCTTTACATAACTTAGAAATAAGTTTTGAAGGCTTTGGTATGGCAAAATCAAGTTTATTCGCTTACAGGGACTAAATTCGACAAACTACGAAAGTATGCCGATTCGTACTGTAATGAACATTCCGGAATATGATCATAAGTTAAACATACCCTAAATATCCTTTACATAGCTTAGAAATAGGCTTTGAGGGGTTCAGTATGCTAAAATAAACTTTTTGCTCATTCAGGGACTAAAAGCGTCAAAAAGTGTATAAGTTTGCATTTTCGCGCATATCTTACGTTCTGAATACATACGGACATCCAAAAATTTATGTAATCATTAAAATATTTTATTTTAGTGATTGGCATGAGAAAAATCCATTTGTCGCGTAATTTGGATCGTTTTTCGCGTTCGTGCGTATTTCGTCGTAATTAAGCGAATAACGCGTCCGTACGAGCAAACGAACCGACATCCGGCATATTTTTGAACATGTTTCATGTCCACTATGCTTAGGCATCATTGTAGGCCCTTAAAATTGGCTTAACATGCCTCAAACGTGTCAAAATAGGGCTTATATGCATGCAGGGACCAAAACTGCACATTCTGAAACTTGTTTGCTGATCAGAACTTCAGGCGGGGCACGTAAGCCCTGAGCCTTCGCTTACGTGGCCCACGTACTACTATCAGACCTGCAAAAACAAGTTGTTTGAAACAGCAGCTGGGTTTTATGTGTTGCCAACGGTTTTTGAACATATTATGGGTTATTTTGGGATACCCATGGTATTACAAATCATGGGGTGCATGTGTACGGTCCAGATTGAAGCACGTTTTATGATAAACGATCTTAACTGTTCTACGAAAACTATATATACCCCCACCTATTTCACTTCAACACTCACACTTGATCTGATGGTTCTCTAAGTTGAGGTGCTTTCACTTCATACCTGAGAATAATCGGATCAAACTTCCATTCTTGGAACCGTTGTAAGTCCTCTTTCATTCTTTTATGCGTTTTTAGCATGAAAGTCAAACTAGTGTTTGACTTTCAGCTTTGACCAGTCAATGGTCAACACAAAGTTCGTTTGAACTTTGCAACGTGAGCGTAATCACGGTGGTCATAGTCCCTTGTGACTATACCTACTGATTACCACGTTGATTAGGTGTAGTGACGAGTCGTAGTTTCGGTCAAAATACGCTTTAGCGCGTATTTTGCAACCTAACTACTCTTGGGTATCAAAACCCTTTGTTTTGATACCAAACTTGTTTTCAAACCTCGTTAAACATGTTTTGACATGTTTAGCTCGTCACTATAGGTTTAGTGCTTATATAAGGTCGTAAGATAAGCGATCTAAACAATCGCTTAGACTTTCGAACCCGACCCGTTTGGTCGATCATTAGGATCCGACCAAACACATTAGGTGACCATAGTTGTATAGGGAATAACCTTCCGAGGTTATACCTTATGGTCACTTTGTCTACTTAGTTGTATGATATGAAATTATATGCCTTAGGAAAAATTACCAAAATGCCCTTTTTACGCCAAAATTCATTTTAAGCATGTGTAACATAATTTTTGACATCTAAACTGATTAGGAAACAATATTAGACATGTTAAGGCATATTTTACTTGTCATAGGACTAGTTAGGTGGTCCAAACGCGTTTTACGCGAACGACGCGTTAAAGTAGCATAAGTTACCTAAACGAGTCGTAATGGGTCGTAAGCACTTAGGATAGGTTCTGTTTTAGAATGTAGGCTTTGTTAAACCATATTACATGAGTTCCTATACTCAGTTGGTTTACGAAACCACATTTTATCCAATCTTCCGATTTAGGTCCGTTTATTAACGTAGTTACCTATATTAGGTGCCGTTTGATTCCGTGATTTTCTAGCATTGCTTGGTGGTTATCTAAAGACTATTGAGCAATCTCAAGTGAGTACATAGTCCCCTCTTTTACTGTTTTCAACTGTTTTGGGGTGAAACATATGTGCCTACTTGTTACTTTCATGCTTTCCATGTTTTTATATCATATGCTTGCTATGTTCATTAGTACACATATAGTACATGATTTCTTGCATATTTTGCTATGTATGTTCACTTAGCATGCTAGCACATTGTTTTACATTACATTTTATGCTATGCATGTCCATTTAGTGCATACTTAGTACATTGTTTTACATTACATTTTTGTTGCATATGTTCACTCAGCATATGGACACATCGTTTTACATTTCTGCCTTGTATGTTCACTTAGCATACTAGGTACATTGTTTTCATAAAACATGCTTACATTTGGTATCACATTTGGTTTGTCTAACGAACTAAAATACGTTCATTAACATTAGCTACGCCGCTCGGTAGTAAGTAGTGGTACCATAGGACTTGACAACTCCCATTCCTGATATCCTAGGTTTGTTTGGATGTAAGGAATGACTGAATCCAAAAACATTTTGATAACCTTTACTCTAAGGTTATCCTACAGTCTCAAGGCTTGAATGTATACGTTTAACATACCGTATAAGTGTTTGTATCAGTATAGCATGCATTTTTACAAGACTTACTTTTGATTTAAACTATGTTTTATATCAATTACATTGTTTTGTACATTCTTCTTATAGGGTTGAGTAAATACTTTTATTCACTATACATTACATTTGTTTACACATAAACATTTTCAACATTTGTTTGAACATTACATTGTGGTGGTTTGTTTGGGTGAGTGATTTACATAACGAGGCAACGTGTAATATAATAAAAGCATGGTGGATACGCCGCTGGTACTTCCTATATATAAGTGCTTTTATGGTATTACATATCGTAGCGTTATCTAAACCATTTCAGTTTAGACATATTACATTACAACATATTTTCACATAAACATCGCTTTACAATCAACTTACTTTATACAAACTCAATTTTTACTTAATTATTTAACTAAACATCTTTCTTTTATATAACGTCAGATTTTCTTGTCACATTTTATATGATTTATAAAAGAAAACATTAAACAAGATTCATGACTAATTTTTATTAAACATTTCTTTAAACTCAAGTCATGAATCCTATTTTCATAAAACCTATGTATCTCACAGGTATTTTTATGCTGACGTACCTATTTTCACATGTGTTCTCAGGAGCTGATGCATAGGTTGGAACATGATACACTAGGGTGGACTCAGGCCTTAGTGACATAAAAGAAGCAAGATTAGTTTAATTAATGTCATGTACTCTTTGTTTCAGTTGTTTTAAGACAATGTAACACCCTTGTTTATAAATAAAGCATAACTTTAATTACCATGGTTCTGAAACAATAATTCTGTTGCAACACTCCCCGACGTTTCTGCCACGTTTTGTTGTTTTACATGGTCGGGGTGTGACAGAAGAGTTGGTATCAGAGCCAATGGCTATAGGGAATTAGGTTATTAGTAATGCCTTGACCTAGACTATAACCTTTCTAGTACCCCAACACAAGTTATCTTGTGTTTAGATCTTAAAACATGCACTTCACCTATCCTTAGGTGATTGCCAAAACAAGAACCCAATTTTCCGAAACGATTTTTGAAAATCAATCATCTATTTTTTTAAATGATTTATTATAAGGTTTTGAACCCTCCTATTTTTCATAATGATTTTTAAAATTTAATCATCTGTTTTTGAATGATTCTTTGGCCTTGTGCCTTCTAAGTTTTCAAAATCTCGTCAAAGTTTTGGGTTCTAAATAGTGTGAACACGTGCAAACTGGAAGGGTGAATGCTTGTACCTCGGGTTTTCTGTCTAAGGCTAGAGTGTTCGTACAAATCCACATAATCGGACCAGCCACTCTTACCTGGGAACTCTTGGGGTGAGTTTTCACTTATAGGCGAGCATGTCTTCGTGATACATTATTTTTGACCCATTTACTTTGATTAGTCACTGTGTGTTGTTTGTTTGCTTTGTGATACGGACGAATGACCACCATCTTTGCTTTTGTCGATTTTTGTTTCATCTCATTCTTTTCATCTAATCATCTCACTCGTTTTCTCTCATGTTTCCTCTTTTAGAATGCCTCCTTGACGCGAAAATCCGCTACCTAATGCCGAAATGGCAGCTATTATGGCTCAGCATCTGGCTGCTGTACTCCCAGATATTATTGCTCAAGTGAACCAAGCCAACAATAACCAAAATACTCCATGCAATTTCAAGAGTTTCAATTCGGCTAAACCACTCAAGTTTAGTGGTTCTGAAGGAGCAACTGGGCTCCTACAGTGGTTCGAGAGCATTGAGAGTGCGTTTCGTCACGTTCAGTGGCCTGAAAATCGCAAGGTCGAGTTTGCATCTAGTGTGTTTCAGAAGAGGGCTCTTACTTGGTAGAACGGGGTTATGAGAGACCGTGGTGCTGAGGTTGCTTTAGCACAGACATGGGCCTAGCTTAAGGCTCTTATGATGAGGGAATTATGTCCTCGTCATGAGCTGAGAGCTTTAGAAAGAGAGTTTGATGACTTGAAGTAGGATAGTGGTGAGCACCGGGCTTACAATGATAGGTATGAGGAATTGAGTTTACTTTGCCCTACCATGGTTACCCCACTCGAGAAAGCTATCAAAAGGTATATTGATGGCTTACCTGACTCCGTTCAAGACATCGTCACTGGTAGTAACCCTACCACAGTTCGTCAGGCAATCGAGCAATCTGCGACTTTGACTGATTCGCAGATCAGAAAGGGTAAGCTTCACAAGAAGGGTGACAAGGGTAAGAAGCAGGCGTCTGATAAGGGTGAAAGCAAGAAGGGTAAGAACATGAAGGATAAAGAATCTGGATCTACAAAGAAGTCTAGGAAGCGCAAGGCTTCCCAAAACTTCGCCGTTACTGCACAGATCAATCAAGCTGCTCCAAATCAACCTGCGCAACCACTTGCCAAGAACCCATACCTTGGTAATGCACCTATGTGCAACAGGTGTAACGGTCATCATCAGCCGCACATCCAATGTCGTTATTGTACTAATTGTGGAAGATCTGGTCATCTTGCTGCCACATGTCGTCCTCCAGCTAATCAGAATCAAGCAGCTCAGAACCCAACTCAGCAAGCTGCTCAGCCTCCTGCTCAACAGGCTCAAGCTGCACGACCTCACTACCCACCTGGTTCTTGCTATAACTGTGGGGCTCTGACCCACTTCAGAAACCCGTGTCCAAGACTGGCCAACGCAAATCAGAATCAGGCTCAGGCTCGAGGTCGAGTCTTCAACATGAATGCTAATGAGGCGCGAGCAGACAATGAAGTGGTAAACGTTACTAAAGAAACACTGGGTAAAAGGATCAGAATCAGTTTATCCAGGGGTAATGTTCTGCATAAAAAGGGTGGTTCTCTCTCATTTGATTTGATGGGACAGTTCTTCTTCTCTGGTGAACACTTCAAAACAGAACACCGTTAGCCTCGTCACGGGGAAAATGGAGGTTTTCTCCGTGACCCGACTCCGGCGTGAGAATAAGTAGGTGCTTATGAAGAAGAAGAAGTATTGACTAAGTGTGTGTAATTTGTAGTTCATACCTGAATTACTCTCTTATTTATAGCCGGGAGTTTGGGTGGGAAAATTCGTTGTTGAAATATTAACGGAAGATGCTAACACCGTAGATGGTTATTTTCCTTCCGTTAATTCTATTGACGGGATTGTGAGATCACACGGATCATGATCTTGATCGATAGCTGGGGTGTTGCCACGTGGAAAGTGGGCAAGTGGAGTTTCCTCTCCAATTCCATGCCATCATCGTGATTTCAGGGAGGCCTGAGATGATGACACGTGTCCCAGACGGTTATAACCGTCTGGTGGTGCATGATTGAGTCTTCTGGAAGGTGATTGCCATAATCCGGTGTGACTCCTTATCGTGTGGTATCAGTTCAGTAAATAATACCCAAGTCTGAGTATTATTTAAGCGGAAGTGTTTATCCTAGGATTCTCATCCTTTGCTTGTTATGGAGGAAGGCGCAAGGATTTATGATTTTCCTTTTAGCGCGCAAGTGTTGCTTGCTATCTTTCTTCCAAGCTCTCCTTGTAGGACCGGTTGCGCGGCCGCGCAAGGCCAGAAGAGAGCTAAGAGATAGGGTTGCGGTCTGGTCCAAAGTACTTGATATGAGGTTTTTGGGACCTTACCCCTTCAAGTCCCCCCAGTCTAGTGTTGCTCTTTTGCAAATAAGTGGAGCACTAGACTATGAGAGAAATGCTTGTAGGATTTTTAGGCGCGAAAATGGGGAATCTTCTATGAGAAGATTTACTTTGCTTATTATGGTGAATTTGAAAATCTTTGACTTTGGGTGAGAAAGGTACAGTAAGGACTGTGTGACAGGCTGTCACTGTCAGGTGTACATTACTGACCGTGCTTTACACGCGCGTGTGAACTCGCGTTTGTGTTGTTTCCCACTCGCCCCTATCGCTTGGGTAACCGTGCTATCCCGAAAAAGGTGTTGTGCAGTTACCGAGGCTATATATGGCGGTGAGTATATAAGTGTTTTGGATTTCCCATTTCCAGTAATCATTACTTTGTTGAAAAATCCTCCGCTTTTCATTTTCTTTATCTGTTCTTTAGAAAGAATTTGCAATTTCTCCTTCCTATGTCAACCGGCGATCATCACGAAGACTCAGAAGAAATGTTTGTCGAACTTCCACCATTAAAGTGGCCTAGGGCAACCTTTGATGGTTTGATTCGGAATCTTAGATTCCCAGAAAACTGGGGTTCCCTTTACCCTGAAGAAGGTCAAACGGCGGCGGATGCTCCGCCCGGGTATGTGACCTTGTTTTGGGATTTCTTTAATGCAGGTAACTTTCGTTTGCATGTAACGAAATTCTTCCTTGAAATTCTTAAGTACTACAAATTACATATCTCCTAGATGCATCCAATTGGTATGGTTAGGGTTCGGCATTTTGAATTCGTGTGTCGTACGATGCATATTGAGCCGACAGTTCCTCGTTTTCGAGTTTTTCATCAAATGCACTGTACCCAAGGGTTCTATTCATTTGTTCAAAGGGCATTGGCGAAGAAGATTTTGCTCCATCCCCCCAAATCATTCCACGACTGGAAACAAAAATTCCTTTTTATTAAAGAAGGGGTTTTTCCGATGAAGATGATTTTTAGGGGAAAAGAGGATGTCCCCACCGAAACTATTCAGACCCCTGTTGACGAAAACTGGTACCAGGATCTGAAAGACGTTCCATCCATTTCTTTACCGGAGAAAGCCCTTGTTGGAGCCGGTATTAGTCTGAACTGGAGAATGGAGCGAGAAGAGAAGCCGGTGTACATGGAGGATGGCAAGAGTAAGAATTTTCTTTCTTTCCCCTTTTCTCTCTCTCTCTCTTTTTTTTTTTTTTTTTTTTGAAATTTACCTTCACTTCTCTTTTCTTTTTTTTTCTTTTTTTTTTTTTTGCAGTTGTCTCGCTATATGTTGTTGCGTTTGAAAGAGAAGGTGGAAAGATGTCTACTATTGCAAAGAAACCAGATGAGGAACTGTGGTATCACCGTATTGTGAAGAATTTTGTTCTTCCTCGGGATGCTGATCTGTTTGCACAACCTGCTGCTGGTGCTGGTAAGCTTTTATTTTATTGTTTGCTTCTTTTGCGCATTTGAACAAGTTTTATTCTGCGCTTTAGTAGGTGAGTTGTCTAATTTGGGCATAGGCCCTGAGAAGAAAAGACACGCGACAACCACTACTGCTGCGCCTAAGAAGAATGATGCTGAGAAAGCTCAATCTTCTAAGGTAAAAAATGTTGGGGGAGAGAAGAAAGGTATGTGCCATTCCTCTGACTCCTGGTGTGATTATGTAGTGGTTTCTGATTCGTTGGAGGGTCTTGCGCCTACAGTTATTATTAGGAGGCCAAAACCGGAACCAAAAGATACTGTTGATATCCCTCCGTCCAACCCTGATGATCCCATTGATTTGGAATCAAGCCCTGAGCGCTTAGTGAGGAATAAGGCAGGGAAAAGGAAACAGTCTGGTGCTGATGCTGAAGGTCAGCCTGCAAGGAAGATTCAGAGGAAGAAAATTACCTGGAAAGGCAATCTGGACGCCTTTATTTCAGAGTCTGCTCCTAGAAAGTGTCATCTTTTGTTTTCTTATTCTTATGCGCCTTGAATATTTTGTGACTTAGAGGCTTTTATGTTTCAGAAAAACCAACTTCTCCTGTTTCCACAGATCCGTTGTTTGTGGTTAATGACGGGCTCCCACCCTCTCCTCTGCGCGCTTCTGTTGCTGAGCAGTTAAAGAATATTGAGGTTCCCGAGGGTGGTGGGGAAAAAACTGCTGGGGTTGAGGCTGACAGGCCTGTTGATGTTGCTGCGGAAGCAGAAAAGGTTGTGAGCCCAGAGATTGTGGATGGTGTTGGTAACCCACAAGTTCCTGAACTTGCTGCTTACGATTTGGAAAAAGAGAAAACTGCTGAAGAAATTCCTGTCACAACGTCTCCTTCTAAAGCTTCTGGTTTAATGCCTGAAAATATCGAGAAGGTTTCTGCTGAAAACCAAGGCTCATTCTCCGATGCTAGCAAGAATTCCCCAATCTGCCCAGATGAGACACTGGGGGATTATTACTATAGAACTTATTCGGAAAAGGATGCTTCCGATATTCATGTCCCTGTTTGGAATATGAAGAAGGGTAATACTTTCCCAGATTGGCGCGTGTGCCAGGACTGGTTGCAGGGGATATTTCCGCCAGGGGAGATTAAGTTTCAAGAAAGTCGGCTTCATGAGCAAACTTATCATGTCTACCTTGAGGAAGCTGCTTCTCATGCATCGACCACTCATCGCATAGTGCGTGAGTGGCATAGTATGCACAAGGAGTGGGATGCTTTCAAGGTGTCCATTAAGAAAATTGCTGATGATGAAAACCGAATTGTCCAGTTGAAGGCTAAGCTGGAAGCTGATCAGGCCAAGTTTGAAGCTGATCGGAAAACTAAAGAATGGTCTGTTGCGGGCTGGAAGAGAAAAGCGGAAGCCGAAGCTGCTCTTCTTTCCGAGGAACGCAAGAACTGGAAGAAAATATGTGAAAAGATAACTCCGAAAAGATGAATCTCCGCAATGTTATCAATAATCTCAAAGCTGAGGTTGAGAAATTGAAAAAACAAGACGTGGAGATTGAGAAGTTAAAGAAAGAGAAAGCTGATGCTGAAGCTGCGCGGGATGAGGCGCGCTCGCACAGGGAGCGAAGTGAACAACGAGAGGTACATGCTTGCGCCACCCTTGCTCTTAGAGATAAAGAGTTAAAAGAACTTACTGCTTTGCTTTCTGATCAGGAACAACTCAAGAAGGACCTGGAACTTGCGCATTCTGAGAAAACCGAAACCTCTCACCGTCTGACTGATACTGGAAAAAACTAGAGGCTTCTGAAACGGCGCGGGCAACAATAGAGAGCGAGTTGGAACCTTTGAAAAGCGATATGTTGTGGTTGAAAGAGCGTGGGATTGCCTGTGTAAGTTACTTTTTCCTTTTGCGGGAATGCTTTATGCCTTTCTTTTATTTATCTTCTCTTGTTCTTGTAGGTTGCTGAATCAGTGTTAAATTCTGAAGAGCTGGATAAAACTATTGCGCGTTTGGTGGTTGCTGCGCGAAATGATGGATATTCCCAAGGCTATGCTGAGTGTTCTCACCATGTGAATAACGCTCTGAAGGTTGATTGGGATATTACCAAATCCGCTACTTATGGTGTTAATACAGGCGCTTTTAAAAACAGAATTCAACAATTTGCAGCTTCCCGTTATGGACCTTATAAATGTTGCGTTGCAATCTGAAGATCATGTGGCGCAACTGAAGGAAATCTTTCCCGATGAAGGCGAAGATCTAGCGTATAATTTCTTTTGTAATTGTATTGAACATTTTTTGTAATATTTGGGATGTGTATCCCTTCTTTTGTTGATGCGCTGCTGCGCAAGTACGTACACTAAAACACTGTCGTGTTTGATATTCTTTTAAGGCGTATTTGTGCGCCATGAATAGTATGACGTGTTTTTTAGCTTACAATGTTTTGCATGGGTACAATTACTTTGATCGGGTAAGGCGAATGAAGTTGGTATAAAGCTCATGTGTGAACGTATGGTCTTGTGTGATGCGATCACCGACCGTTCATGAGACTTGTATTGTATTTACCATAATGTTTTTGCGCTTACCAAAAGAAATTGCATGCACTTTGTAAAAAAAAACACAAGGGATAACAGAAACTTTGTTGTTTATTTCGGGATAAGGAGCAGAGGCCGTTACAAAGTCTATTAAAATAAATATACGAGACTTAACATACACTCTATTTCCCGCTTTAACTTGATAAACTGTAAATCTGTATCATTCTGCGAGGAGATCATAGAGTTACTTCTTAATTTTTCGCTTTCTTGCTCGGGCCTTCTTCTCCTCGAGTTATCTGTTTTATGTCCTTGCGCACGTTTTGTAGTAGGTGAGTGAGCTCACCACTTTTAAGGGCCTTTTCTATCTCGGTGCGCAAGGAGATGTAATTGTTGGTGGTATGACCAGTGTCCTTGTGGTAATCACAATACTGAGCTGGGTCTTGTCCACGTTTGTTCTTCATGGGTAGTGGAGGCTTAAACTGATAATCCTCGGTGCTTAAAACTTCCGCAGGAGTTTTGGTTAAGGGAGTCCATTGTCTCTCCCTGTTCTCTTGTTTGGCTTCTCTCTGCACGGTAAGTTTATTGATTGTGGCTCGAGCATCCTCGGATGAATAGTTCCCTGAGCTAGAATCGCGCCACCCTTTCTTAAATCTCTTCCCACCACTTGAGCCTAAATTTGAGGGTCGGTTGTGTGGTGGTGGGGGCCTGTTGGAAGTGAGATTCTTTTTTGTTTGAGCGTAGACCTTAGCCGCTGCCATCACTTTTTCCCAGCTCTTCGGGAGTCCTTCTGTCCCAGACAGGACTTTTATCATATCGTCGCACCTGACTGCATATTTAAATCGGGCGCGAATCAGCTGTTCATGGATGTCCCCGATCTCGAGTACCTCCTTGTTATAATGGGTAATGAAATCTTCTAGACTTTCATCATCGTGACGCCAAATGTTCATCACATCCGATGTGTCACGGATTGATCGCCTTTGCTGGCTGAAATGGACCAGAAACTTCTCGCGCAGATCCTTCCATGACGTGATTTTTCCAATGGGCAAGTTGTCAAACCAGATTCTTGCATCGCCCGTAAGGCTTTGTACGAAAAGGTGGCACCACATTGGTAGGGTTCCAGCCTCCTACCAGCCCTGCGCTTGTGAAAACTCATAGATGATCATCAGGGTCTGTCATTCCGTTGAGCTTTCCAACGTTAGACGGGAGCTTTGCTTTCTCTAGCGGAGCCAGAGCAATTTCGCTTGTGAACTTTGAATTCTCCGCCACTTCAGCAGGGCGATAGATCAGATTATAATTGTGCTCAGCCTTAGGATTGTAAACCGCGCGGGGTCTACACTTGTTATAATTCGGTTGTAACCGAGAAAAGACACCGGCACTTTCTCCTTCACGGTAAGTTGGATCATATTCACTGGTGTGGGTGTGCCGCTGGGGACCCAACCTGGTGTGAACTGATGGTCTTCTGTTAGAGTGTGACTCATCTCGATGCTCTCTTCGATGATTTTCTGATTGAGTGTATTCGTATCTCGATGGAGATCTAGAACGAACCTCTATGTCTTCGAGTTGTACTTGGGATGGGCCATCACGTTGAGAAGTATGAGTACGGGATCCTGGCCTTCGTGATTGAGTTTGGGGAGCAGTTTGTGTACACAGCTATGTGTATACTGCATTTAATGCCCCCTGAGATCTGACATACCAGGAAATTGGGGTCTCTCATAGGGGAAAAATTGAGTTTCCAGGGATCTCCGGCTGTACCCCTGGGGTGATGGGTTCATTCGGATGATTGAACTGTGCTCCATTATCATCCGAGGCTTCTTCTATAATACCCTCAACTTGGGTATTATTAACAAACTTTGGCCGAGGGCCACTTTGTCGATGAGTTGAAGTTTCTTCCGTATGCGAATGGAGTCAACAAAATGAATCGAAAGAACGAGAGAAAACGGATGAAACAGAGGAATCGGTGGGTGCCAATGAAGAAACACTGGGCAAAAAGGATCGGAATCAGTTTATCCAGGGGTAATGTTCTACATAAAAAGGGTGGTTCTCTCTCGTTTGATTTGATGGGACAGTTCTTCTTCTCTGGTGAACACTGCAAAACAGAACACCGTTAGCCTCGTCACGGGGAAAATGGAGGTTTTCTCCGTGCCCGACTCCGGCGTGAGAATAAGTAGGTGCTTATGAAGAAGAAGAAGAAGAAGAAGAAGTATTGACTAAGTGTGTGTAACTTGAAGTTCATACCTGAATTACTCTCATATTTATAGCCGGGAGTTTAGGCGGGAAAACTCGTTGTTGAAATATTAATGGAAGATGCTAACACCATAGACGGTTATTTTCCTTCCGTTAATTCTCTTGACGGGATTGTGAGATCACACGGATCGTGATCTTGATCGACAGCTGGGGTGTTGCCATGTGGAAAGTGGGCAAGTGGAGTTTCCTCTCCAATTCCATGCCATCATCGTGATTTCAGGGAGGCCTGAGATGATGACACATGTCCCAGACGGTTATAACCGTCTGGTGGTGCACGATTGAGTCTTCTGGAAGGTGATTGCCATAATCTGGTGTGACTCCTTATCGTGTGGTATCAGTTCAGTAAATAATACCCAAGTCTGAGTATTATTTAAGCGGAAGTGTTTATCCTAGGATTCTCATCCTTTGCTTGTTATGGAGGAAGGCGCAAGGATTTATGATTTTTCTTTTAGCGCGCAAGTGTTGCTTGCTATCTTTCTTCCAAGCTCTCCTTGTAGGACCGGTTGCGCGGCTGCGCAAGGCCAGAAGAGAGCTAAGAGATAGGGTTGCGGTCTGCTCCAAAGTACTTGATATGAGGTTTTTGGGACCTTACCCCTTCAGGTACGTTCTTTGTTAACAATCAGTCTGCTTCTGTTCTTTTCGATTCAGGTGCCGATAAGAATTTTGTGTCATTGTCTTTTGAGCCATTGCTTCGCGTGACTAGAATGAAACTAGGAAAGCCTTTGACAATAGAGGTTGCTAGTGGTGATCCTGTTGTTCTTGATTCTGTTCTTCGCAACTGCCATTTGAACCTCAACAACCATCTTTTTCCTATCGACCTCACGCCAATGCAACTTGGAAGCTTCGACATTATAGTGGGTATGGATTGGTTAGCAAAGCATCACGCAGAGGTAGTTTATTTCGAGAAGATTGTTCGTGTTCCGCTTTCGACAGGTGAGATGCTACAGGTTCGTCGTGAGAAACCTGCTAGTAGCCTCAAGCTCATGACTAGTACTCAAGCTCAGAAGTATATGCAAAAGAATTATGTGGCCTTCTTGGCACATGTCGTAGCAGATAAAGGCAAGGGTAAGTCTATTCAAGATATCCCTGTTGTTCAGGATTATCCTGAGTTGTTTCCTGAAGAGTTACCTAGTTTACCCCCAGCACGCCAAGTCGAGTTCCGTATTGATCTTGTACCTGGTGCAAATCCTATTGCCAGATCTCCGTATCGTCTTGCACCATCTGAGATGCAAGAGTTATCTAAGCAGCTTTAAGAGCTTTCTGACAAAGGTTTTATTCGTCCTAGCTTTTCACCTTGGGGTGCTCCCGTTCTTTTTGTCAAGAAGAAGGATGGATCTTTTAGGATGTCTATCGATTATCATGAGCTTAACAAGCTTACCATCAAGAATCGATATCCCCTACCTTGCATTGATGATTTCTTTGATCAGTTACAGGGTGCTACTTGTTTTTCGAAGATTGATCTACGTTCTGGGTATCATCAACTTCGTGTGCACGAAGAAGATATTCCCAAGAAAGCTTTCCGCACTCGATATGGGCATTATGAGTTCACAGCTATGCCATTCGGATTGACTAATGCTCCTGCTGTTTTCATGGACTTGATGAATAGGGTCTGTAAGCCTTATTTAGATAAGTTCATCATCGTTTTCATTGATGACATTTTGATATACTCTAGACGCCAGCTGATCACGTGCAACATCTTCGTCTTACTCTGGAACTCCTGAAGAAAGAGAAACTTTTCGCCAAATTCTCCAAGTGCGAATTTTGGCTTAAGGAAGTTCAATTCTTAGGACATATCGTCAACAAAAAAGGTATTCATGTAGATCCCTCCAAGATCAGTGCGATTAAGGATTGGGATACGCCTACTACCCCTACTGAGGTTCGTTCTTTTCTTGGTCTCGCGGGTTATTACCGCCGCTTCATTGAGAACTTCTCAAAGATTGCACTTCCTCTAACTGCTCTAACAAAGAAGAACAAACCCTATGAATGGGGAACCAAACAAGAAGAAGCGTTTCAGACCTTGAAGCAGAAGCTTTGTGATGCACCTATTCTATCTTTGCCTGAGGGCAATGATGACTTTGTCGTGTATTGTGATGCATCAAACTTGGGCCTTGGCTGTGTTCTCATGTAAAGGAACAAAGTCATAGCATATGCATCAAGGCAGTTGAAGATACACGAGAAGAACTACATCACTCATGATCTTGTGTTAGGTGCAGTTGTGTTCGCTCTCAAAATCTGGAGACACTATTTGTATGGTACAAAATGTGTGGTTTTCAGTGACCACAAAAGTCTTCAGCACATCTTCAATCAGAAAGAACTCAACATGAGGCAACGACATTGGGTTAAACTTCTAAACGACTATGATTGCAAAATTTGTGACAACCCGTACTCTCGACCTTAATCGTCAAGAGAAGGGTATTTTATTAATATCCGTATTCACTATTATTATTATCATATCATTATTATTATTGTCATTATTATTATTCTTATGGTTTACTAATTAATAATAATAACACACGACGGAAGATTGATTTAATCATTTATTCATTACCGTTATAAATTTAAGTGTTACGATAAATGGGTCGGTCAGTTAAACGTGATACCCGATATATTACGGATCCATTCGCACGGGCCCAACCCACACCTAAACCACTAAAACCTTAGCATATAAATATAACCTCATGATCATCACCCCTCTTTTTGATAAAAATAAAACCCTAAATGCAGTGTAACACCTGTGCCTCCACGGCCATCAAACAAATACCAAACCAATGAAATATTATATTTCATACTTGGGATTTGTAAAAATATGTGTATCAATTGCACATATCAATTCTCGTTCAATTTCAAACTCTAAATCGCTTTCTGGAAGGTTATACGCGCACCGATGCGTAAATATAACCAGTTTAATGCAACAAACACTCCGGAATAGTGAAATAGGCTTAACATACCTTAAATAACCTTTACATAACTTAGAAATAAGTTTTGAAGGCTTTGGTATGGCAAAATCAAGTTAAATCGCTTACAGGGACTAAAGTTGACAAACTGCGAAAGTGTGCCAATTTGAACTGTAACAAACATTCCGGAACATGACCATAAGTTAAACATACCATAAATATCCTTTACATATCTTAGAAATAGGCTTTGAGGGGTTCGGTGTGCTAAAATAAACTTTTGGGTCATTCAGGGACTAAAAGTGTCAAAAAGTGCACAAGTTTGCATTTTCGCGCATAACTTACGTTCTGAATACATCCGGACATCCAAAAATTTATGTAAGCATGACTATATTATGCTTTAGTGTTTGGCTTGTCAAAAATCCATTCGTCACGTCATTTGGATCGTTTTTCGCGCTTATGCGCATTCCGTCGTAATTAACCGAACATCGCAACCGTACGGTTAAACGAACCGACATCAGAGATATTTTTGAACACATTTCAAGTTCCCTATACTTTAACTTCATTTTAGAGCTTTGAAATGGGGTTAACGGGCCTTAAACGTGTCGAAAATGGGCTGATTTCATGACAGGGACCAAATCTGCCAAATCTGCCAAACTTAGCCTTACGGACCTCAACATAAACAGCTTTGAGGTCCGTAAAGCAGCCCCAGACCAGGTTCTCTACATTTAACATCAGATTGCAGCTGTTCTATTCTCCACCACACATTCTAATTTGTCTAGTCATGTGATAGGGATGGAATTTTAGTCACCATAACCTTCCAACACATGTACGGGTGGGATTCAATCACGTTATTCCATAAAACGATCCTAACGGTTCGGGTATTACTATAAATACCCCATCACCCCAATGCAAAACTTACAAGAACTTTGATTTGAGAAACTCTAAGTTGAAACTATTGTTTCATACCTGAGATTTTTGAATCGAGGTTAGCATTCGGGGACCCTTCGTAAGTATTCTTTCGTTCTTTTCCTTATTTTATTGCTTTTCGAGTCAGAAAGTCAAACTTTGTTTGACTTTCAGCGTTGACCAGTAATGGTCAATGCGAAGTTCGTTTGAACTTCGCAACGTGAGTGTAATCACGTTGGTCATAGTCCCTTGGGACTATGCCCACTGATTACCACGTTGTCTAGGGTCGTAGGGTAGGCGATCTGATAAATCGCCTATACCTTCGAACCCGACCCAGTTTGGTCGATCATTAGGATCCGACCAAATACATTAGGTGACCATAGTAGGTAGGGAATAACCTTCCGAGGTTATACCCTATGGTCACATCGTTTAAGTAGTTGTATGATAGGTAGTTTATATGCCTTAGGTAAATTACCAGAATACCCTTTTCATGTATAATTGGTAATTTAGCATATGTAACCTAAACTTTTGTCACATAACTGATTATGTAACATGTTTAGGCATATAACACTTGTCATAGGGCTAGTTAGGCGATCCGAACGCGTTTCACGCGAACGACGCGTTAAAGTAGCATAAGCTACCTAAACGGGTCGTAATGGGTCGAAAGCACTTAGGTTAAGTTTCATTTAGTATGTAGGCTTGTTAAACCATATCATATGAGTTCCTACACTCATTTGGTTTACAAACCCTAATGCTACCCAATCTTCCGATTTAGGTCCGGTTTATTAATGTAGTTACCTATATTAGGTGCCGTTTGATTTCCGTGATCTCTAGCATTGTTTGGTTGTCACTCAAGGACTACTGAGCATTCTCAAGTGAGTACATAGACCCCTCTTTTACTGTTTTCCAAACTGTTTTGGGGTGAAACACATGTGCCTACTTGTTACTTTCGTGCTTTCCTGTTTTCACATCATATACTTGCTATGTTCATTAGTACATTTATAGTACATGATTTCATGGTGTTCTATGCTTTGTATGATGACTTTGCATACTTAGTACATTGTTTTACATGACTTTTCTACTTTGTATGATGACTTTGCATACTTAGTACATTGTTTTATACTGCATCTCTGTTGCATATGTTCCAGTAACATATGGACACATTGTTTTACAGCTCTACCCTGTATGTTTACTCTAGCATACTAGGTACATTATCTTCATAAAACATGCTTACATTTTGGTATGACATTTGGTTTGTTTAAACTATACTATACATTCATTAACACCGATCATGCCGTTCGTTAGTAGGTAGTGGTACCATAGGACTTGACAAATCCCATTCCGGACATCCCAGGGAAAGGGGATGAAAGGAATGACCGAATCCGAATACATATTCTCTTGATAACTCACTTTTACATAGTTATCCGTCTGTCTCAAGGCTTGGATGTATGAATTTTCACAATACCGCATAAATGTTCATATTCAGTATAGCATGCATATATCTTACAAAACATAACTTTGATTTAAACCAAGTTTTACTTCAATACTTTGTTTTGTACATTTTTACTTATGGTTTAAGTAGTCTAAATTTTACTTACCATACATATCATTTTGGTTACATATTACATGATTTACATTTGACACATAAACACTTTTGACATTGGTTCTACATTACATGATTTACATTAGACATGAACATTTTACATTATTGGTTTGGTTTGAGTAAGTGATTAAGTAACGATGCGTGTGTAATATGATACAAGCATGGTGGATACGCCGCTGGTACTTCCTATATATAAATGTTTGTATGGTATTACATATTGTAGCATTATTTGAATCATTTCAGTTTGATACATATAACATTTTATACAAATAACATACTTTTCACAAGACATACACGTTTGATCATAGCAGTTCAACAACATTCACGTTCAACAGTAGCATATAAGGTCTGTGCATTAGGCCCAAGAGTCCGGCCCAAACAATTAAGTCCGAAACGAGGGGCAAGCCCAAACAGCGTGTATCTGGGTATAGTCTCGAGTCGCAACTAGGCGTTTGCGACTCGCAACCTGAGTCGCAATCATGGTTTCGGTTCGTGTTGTTTTGGTCTCGAGTCGCAATCAGACTCGCAACTGTGGTTTCGAGTCAAACGGTTCATGTGCTGATCTCGTGTGGTTTCGAGTCGCAACCAGGTGTTTGCGACTCGCAACCGATGTCGCAACCGGGGATTTCGACTCATCATGCGCTGGTTTCGAGTCGTAATCAGAGGTTTCGGCTGGGAACATTTGCTGAATTCCATATTGTACTTGGCCAATCAGATTTCACTGTTGTGATTTTGTGTACTATCCAATAACACTACACTAACATGTTTAATTGTCTAACACATAACCAAAATAGATCAAACATGGCAATTTCAAATATCCAAATCATGTTCATATCATGTTCATCATGTTCTTCAAATATTCAAGTAGTTTATCCTCATTCATATGAATCTAGGTCTAACAAAAATCATGAACAACAATCAAACTCTTGAACATATTCATCTAACCCACATATGCACATCCGATTTCATGAGTAATAAACCTTCTAACATAATCAAGCTACTCGGATTTAAGCCTATGTGGAACCGATAGCATTCAATCCTAGTCAAGCATACATTGTCCATCCCAACATCATCAATACATTAACTTATAATCATCTTTAACCGAATATAAGCACACTACATGGAACATTTATGAACCGATTACTCAAGAAGGGTGTATTCCTCATGTATGACACTTAACAAGTAGACATATCATCACATAACTTACATCACACATCATTATCAAACCGAATACCACACATTAACACCTTTAATCATGTATAGACATGTATTTACCAAGAGATCACTAACCGGTTCAAGTGTAAGTTCAAAGGTGTGAGTGAAGCTTCCAACCGGTGTGTGCGAGAGACGATCCGAGAGCTTCTTATGGTTGTCGATTGGATCCGAGAATGAAGGAGAGACAATGTTGTGGCTTAGGGTTTTAGTGAGAGGATGAAGAGTGTGTGTGTAGAGGAGAGTATGAGTGTTGTCCAAAAATGACAAGTGTGGGTATCATGAGGATTATATACTTGTTTCACTTGTGCACCCTAATGGGCTTTTCGGGTAGACTAATGGGTGTGTGGCCCAACCGGCCCACATATTGCATCGTTCACTCGAGACCACATGGTCTCGAGTCGGATTCGTGTTGTCTCGGTTCATATACATATATCGCATACATACAAGCACACACAAATAACACATAATCACATAAAGGTTCATTTGTCATTAATCACATAAGTTAACTAGCCGCACGTTTAAGCATACATGAAAGGTTCTAAATTTCGAGTTGTCACATCATCCCCAAGTTGAAAGAAATTTCGTCCCGAAATTTGGTAGGCACTCACTGAGGAAGCTAGTTAAGTTGTATGGTCTTCCTGGTTTTCCTGGGGTGTCACATCCACCCCCCGTTGATCTGGAATTTCGTCCCGAAATTCCGTAGCTTCGGCCTCAGTAGTGGGTGTACTGTTTGCGAACAGTTGGGGATACTTTTGTTTCATCTGATCTTCGCGCTCCCAGGTGAACTCTGGGCCGCGACGTGAGTTCCAACGAACTCGAACGAGAGGTATTCTAGTGCTCTTGAGGACCTTAACATCCCGGTCCGTGATTTCAACTGGTTCCTCGACGAATCGTAACTGTTCGTCGATAGTGAGTTCCTTCAGGGGAACTACGTGGGTCTCATCTGACGGACACTTCTTCAGATTCGACACGTGAAAAACGTTGTGAACTGCACCGAGTTCCGCTGGTAAGTTTAGTCTGTAGGCCACCCTGCCTATTTTCTCAATGACCTCGAAAGGTCCAACGTATCGTGGGTTAAGTTTACCGCGTTTACCAAAACGAACCACACCCTTCCAGGGTGAGACTTTGAGTAGCACCCGCTCCCCAACCTGGAGCTCAAGCGGTTTCCTGCCCATGTCGGCGTAAACTTTCTGACGTTCGCGAGCGGCCGTCATGCGTTTCCGTATCTGAGCGATTTGCTCGGTTGTATCTACCACATATTCTGGACCAGTGATCTGACTATCCCCCACCTCTGCCCAACAAAGAGGTGACCGGCATTTACGTCCGTACAATGCCTCAAACGGAGCAGCTTTAATGCTGGTGTGGTAGCTGTTATTGTACGAGAATTCCACAAGTGGCAGATGCTTCTCCCAGCGGTTGCCAAAGTCGATTACACATGCACGAAGCATGTCTTCTAAGGTTTGAATGGTGCGCTCGGACTGCCCGTCCGTCTGAGGGTGATATGCTGTGCTCATGTCTAATCGTGAGCCGAAGGATTTGTGCATTGCTTGCCACAGCTCTGAAGTGAAACATGCATCTCGATCCGAGATAATGGAGGTGGGCACCCCGTGCCTCGAAACAACTTCCTTGAGGTAAATTTCTGCGAGAGTGGAGAACTTATCCGTCTCCTTGATAGCCAAGAAGTGTGCAGATTTTGTGAGTCGATCCACGATCACCCAAATAGTATCGTTCCCGCGCTGGGATCTAGGTAGGCCAGTGACAAAATCCATGGAAATTTGCTCCCATTTCCACTGAGGTATCTCTGGTTGTTGGAGTAGGCCTGATGGTTTCTGGTATTCCGACTTGACTCTCGCGCAAGTCAAACACTTGCTGACATAAGTCGCTATGTGGGCCTTCATGCTAGGCCACCAGTACGTAGTTTTGATGTCGTGGTACATTTTATCCGATCCAGGATGTACCGAGTAGCGAGACTTGTGTGCTTCGTCCATCACAAGCTCTCGTAGGTTGCCGTAGAGTGGGACCCAAACACGTCCCGTTACGTAGTAAGCACCGTCTTCCTTCTGTTCTAATCGTTGCCTTGATCCGCGTAGGGCTTCAGCCCTGACGTTCTCTGGTTTCAGTGCTTCTATCTGAGCAGTTCGTATTTGGGAGGGAAGACTAGAATGGATTGTGAGTTGTAAAGCTCGCACGCGCTTAGGCGCAGTGTCCTTTCGACTAAGGGCGTCAGCCACAACATTGGCTTTGCCCGGGTGATACCTGATTGAGCACTCGTAGTCATTTAGTAGTTCAACCCACCGCCGTTGTCGCATATTCAGTTCCTTCTGCTTGAAGATATGCTCGAGGCTCCTGTGGTCGGTGTAGATCGCGCACTTGGTACCATACAGGTAATGCCGCCATAACTTAAGTGCAAAAACAACAGCTCCCAGCTCTAAATCGTGCGTAGTGTAGTTCCTTTCATGAACCTTGAGTTGGCGTGAGGCGTAGGCTATAACCTTGTCTCGTTGCATCAATACGCAACCAAGACCCTGAATTGATGCGTCGCAGTAGACCACAAAGTCGTCTGTGCCTTCTGGCAGGGAAAGGATAGGTGCGCTACAAAGTCTATCCTTTAGGTGTTGAAATGCCAACTCCTGTGCGTTTCCCCAACGATAAACAACGCCCTTCTGCGTTAGTGAGGTGAGAGGCTGGGCAATCTTAGAAAAATCCTTTATGAATCTCCAGTAGTATCCCGCCAAACCCAAGAATTGGCGAATTTCCTTTGGTGTACGAGGTGCAGGCCAGTTCTTAATCGAGTCTATCTTGGATGGATCAACGTGAATCCCATCCTTGTTTACCACGTGGCCTAGGAAATGGACTTCTCGAAGCCAGAAGTCGCATTTCAAGAACTTTGCATAAAGCTGTTCTGTTCGAAGGAGTTCCAGAATAAGTCGCAGATGCTGCTCGTGTTCCTCCCGACTCTTGGAATAGATCAGGATGTCGTCGATGAAGACTATAACGAACTTGTCCAGGTAAGGCTTGCACACTCGGTTCATCAAGTCCATGAAAACCGCAGGTGCGTTTGTCATCCCAAAAGGCATGACCAAAAACTCATAGTGCCCGTATCGAGTTCTGAAAGCTGTCTTGGAGACGTCCTCTTCCCGGACTCTCAGCTGATGATATCCCGATCTCAAATCAATCTTTGAATAATAGCTCGACCCTTGCAGCTGGTCGAACAAGTCGTCGATACGCGGTAGAGGATAGCGATTCTTCACCGTTACCTTGTTGAGTTCTCGGTAGTCGATGCACATTCTGAAGGTACCGTCTTTCTTCTTCACAAATAGCACTGGAGCTCCCCAGGGCGATGAGCTTGGACGAATAAAACCCTTATCCAAGAGCTCTTGTAGTTGCGTGGAGAGTTCTTTCAACTCTGATGGGGCTAAATGATAAGGTGCACGAGCTATGGGCGCGGCTCCAGGAGCTAGTTCAATCTGAAACTCGACTTGGTGATGAGGCGGAAGACCAGGTAATTCCTCAGGAAATACCTCTGGATAATCGCGTACAACTGGGAAATCTTCTATCTTCTTCTCTTTTTCTGAGGTGTCAGTAACGAGAGCCAAAATGGTAGTGTGGCCCTTTCGCAAGCACTTTTGGGCCTTAAGGAGAGAAATGACGTTCTCAACAGCACTCCTCTTGTCGCCATGAATCATGAGAGGTTCACCATCGGGACCTGGAATACGGACAACCTTCTCGTTGCAAAGAATCTCTGCTCGGTGTTGGGATAACCAATCCATCCCAATGACAACGTCGAAACTACCCAAGACAATAGGAATGAGGTCGATAAAGAAGGTCTGGTCAGCGAGAATAAGTTTACAACCCTTGACTACGTGTGTGGCTTCTAAACTCTTACCATTCGCTAGCTCTACGGTGTGCTTGTTGTTCAAGGGGGTTGGAATACGCTTAAGCATTCGACTAACTTCTAGTGACATGTAGCTAGTATCGGCACCCGAATCAAATAATACTGAAACGTAAAAGTCGTCGAGAAGGAACTTACCCGCCACAACATTGGGGTCATTCCTTGCTTCACCTTGGCCAATCACAAACATTCGCCCCCTGGCGCCATTGTTGTTGTTGTTCCCATTGTTGCCATTCCCCTGATTGTTGTTATTGTTGTTGTTGTTCTGGTTCCTGTTCAGTTGGGGACAGTCTCTCTTGAAGTGGCCCTCAGCTCCACACTGAAAGCACCCTTTGTTATCACCCTGTTGCTGTTGCTGGCGCTGGTTCTGATGAGCTTGCTGACGATTCTGATTGGCGGGGTATAAGCTCCTGCAATCCTTTGCAGCGTGACCAGGCTTGTTGCACCAATGACAGTTGCCCCTGGTGCATGGTCCGCTGTGGTGCAGACTGCAGCGATTGCATTTGGGGTGATTTCCTTTGTACCCACCATGGCCTTGACCACCAGACGATTGCTGATTAGGGCTCTTGTAGTCATCAGTCTTCCTCTGCTGAGACTGGGACTGAACAGAAGTCGAACCCTTACTTGAAGTTCCATCCCATTTCCGTTTGTTGTCACTAGAGGTACCAGAAGTAGTTGCAGCACCTATGCGTTTTGGTAACTTGTTCTGCTCCACCGCCTGATCCGTGAGACGGTGAGCCAACTGGACAGTTTGCTGGTAGGTGGCGAGGTTCGCTGAAGTCACATGACTTTGGATTTCCGGCACTAAACCCTGAAGAAATAGTTCGATGCGTTTGATGGGAGGGTCCACCATAGTAGGGCACAGAATTGCCAGTTCGTTCGACCTTTTCACATAAGCTTCAATTTCGGACCCCGTCATCTTGAGGTTGAAGAACTCCACTTCCAGTTTGTGAATCTCATCACGACTGCAGTATTCCTCCTTGATCATTTCCTTAAAAGTTTCCCAAGGGGTGGCGTTGGCAGCAACCAACCCCAGCATCTGAACCTGAGCGTTCCACCATGTGAGGGCTAAACCCTCGAGAGTACCAGTAGCATACTTCACCCTGCGCGCCTCAGGGCATTCACACATTTCGAACACGGATTCTAGCTTCTCAAACCAGTGTAGGAGACCTACTGCTCCTTCAGTGCCGCTAAAAGTAGTTGGTCGGCAGTCCATGAAAGTCTTAAAAGTGCACACGGGTGGCTGAACATGCTGACCTATCGTAGGTGAAAGAAAAGACAGAGTTTAACACAAAGGTTGGTTCACGAGAGTAGGACCCTAAAGATCCTAGAATGAGTTCGGACTGCAGGATATACCTCCTGCGTGTGCAGCTGCAAGTGCTGCGGCAACTCGTTCGTTGATCAAAGCCGTCAACTGGGCTTGTGTCAGGTTAACGCGTCCAGACATGATCTTCATACCAAGAAGAACGTGAGTGAGAGGGGTTCGCGAAAGTGCGATGATAGGATAGAGTAAGCACGTACGTGTTCAAGCAACAGTAGTTATACTAACCAAGCATACCATAAGCAATGTACCATGTAACTAACAAGTAGGCAATATATATACACAGATCATATTACCTAGAATGTCGAGCCTTGCATGTGGAGTGAAGCATCGTTGTGGACCGTTGAGCACTGTACAGGTTATAGTCTGGTTTTAACAAAAACGTTCTTCCCTTTATTAAAACCAAGTTCTCTATAACCAATGGCTCTGATACCAATCTGTCACACCCCCAAAATCCACCTGCGGAGTACTACCACTTGGAGGCGTGACTGACCAGGATCCAGCCACCAATTATATTGAACAAGCATGTAAGTAGTTATAAAAATCCAACCAATACAATTGGTGTTCAAACAAAACTTAGTTAAGTTGCAAGCGGAAGCATAAGTCTTAAAGCCAAAACATAAGTTTAATAGTTTCAAAGTTTAACATGGCACACAGCCGTCCATGTCCCACAACGATCCTCCTCCATGCAAGCTCCAGCTAAGAACCTAAGGACCTACAAAGCATGTAGTAACGAGTCAACAACAAGTTGAGTGAGTTCACGGTTGGGTGTTTGTTTTAGGTTGTTTCGAAAACAGTTTCCTTTAGCTGGCATCCTGCCGTGGGGGTTACCCCATATATAAAAACGTTACTTGTTTATTCCCGGTTACTCTGGCAATCCAGCCGTGGGGGCTACCCCGTGTTAGTTATCTGGCATTTCGGCCGTGGGGGCTACCCCATGTATACACTAGACTCGTTACCATATCGACTGCTGACTGTAGTCATGTTTATGTGCCCTGAACTGTCAATGTCTATCATCATTGACGTGCCAGTAGTCCATTAGTTCACGCCCGTCCTCTGCGGCACGGTGTGAGGTTTGTCAAACCTAAATAGCTCTATCTAACTAATGACCCGCTCGCCATTGGCCTCGGCGATTAAGTCGATACAAAGATGAGGGACTTCGTGATAGAGTTTTGGTCTAGTACGAGTTATCTGTCCGTGAGGACGAGGAATTACATTCCTGAACCATTGCTGTCCTACCCAAGGAGGACGAGGAACCCATGTTCCTTAACCCCAATTCCCGACCCCTGGGAATCCCATGCTTTGGAGAGGGTGTGAACTCACCTTGGTTTGCTCGGTAGAAACACAGAAAAGTCAAACAAGCAATGTTGTGGCTACTCACGTCCTATCATAGTTGTATCATACCAATCAGGTTCGTATTCAATCAGTACACGTATGTTCCTAGCATAATGCATTCAAGTATTGTTCATGGCATACACGTTTGATCATAGCAGTTCAACAACATTCACGTTCAACAGTAGCATATAAGGTCTGTGCATTAGGCCCAAGAGTCCGGCCCAAACAATTAAGTCCGAAACGAGGGGCAAGCCCAAATAGCGTGTATCTGGGTATCGTCTCGAGTCGCAACTAGGCGTTTGCGACTCGCAACCTGAGTCGCAATCATGGTTTCGGTTCGTGTTGTTTTGGTCTCGAGTCGCAATCGGACTCGCAACTGTGGTTTCGAGTCAAACGGTTCATGTGCTGATCTTTTTTGGTTTCGAGTCGCAACCAGGTGTTTGCGACTCGCAACCGATGTCGCAACCGGGGATTTCGACTCATCATGCGCTGGTTTCGAGTCGTAATCAGAGGTTTCGGCTGGGAACATTTGCTGAATTCCATATTGTACTTGGCCAATCAGATTTCACTGTTGTGATTTTGTGTACTATCCAATAACACTACACTAACATGTTTAATTGTCTAACACATAACCAAAATAGATCAAACATGGCAATTTCAAATATCCAAATCATGTTCATATCATGTTCATCATGTTCTTCAAATATTCAAGTAGTTCATCCTCATTCATATGAATCTAGGTCTAACAAAAATCATGAACAACAATCAAACTCTTGAACATATTCATCTAACCCACATATGCACATCCGATTTCATGAGTAATAAACCTTCTAACATAATCAAGCTACTCGGATTTAAGCCTATGTGGAACCGATAGCATTCAATCCTAGTCAAGCATACATTGTCCATCCCAACATCATCAATACATTAACTTATAATCATCTTTAACCGAATATAAGCACACTACATGGAACATTTATGAACCGATTACTCAAGAAGGGTGTATTCCTCATGTATGACACTTAACAAGTAGACATATCATCACATAACTTACATCACACATCATTATCAAACCGAATACCACACATTAACACCTTTAATCATGTATAGACATGTATTTACCAAGAGATCACTAACCGGTTCAAGTGTGAGTTCAAAGGTGTGAGTGAAGCTTCCAACTGGTGTGTGCGAGAGACGATCCGAGAGCTTCTTACGGTTGTCGATTGGATCCGAGAATGAAGGAGAGACAATGTTGTGGCTTAGGGTTTTAGTGAGAGGATGAAGAGTGTGTGTGTGTAGAGGAGAGTATGAGTGTTGTCCAAAAATGACAAGTGTGGGTATCATGAGGATTATATACTTGTTTCACTTGTGCACCCTAATGGGCTTTTCGGGTAGACTAATGGGTGTGTGGCCCAACCGGCCCACATATTGCATCGTTCACTCGAGACCACATGGTCTCGAGTCGGATTCGTGTTGTCTCGGTTCATATACATATATCGCATACATACAAGCACACACAAATAACACATAATCACATAAAGGTTCATTTGTCATTAATCACATAAGTTAACTAGCCGCACGTTTAAGCATACATGAAAGGTTCTAAATTTTGAGTTGTCACAGCATGCATATATCTTACAAAACATAACTTTGATTTAAACCAAGTTTTACTTCAATACTTTGTTTTGTACATTTTTACTTATGGTTTAAGTAGTCTAAATTTTACTTACCATACATATCATTTTGGTTACATATTACATGATTTACATTTGACACATAAACACTTTTGACATTGGTTCTACATTACATGATTTACATTAGACATGAACATTTTACATTATTGGTTTGGTTTGAGTAAGTGATTAAGTAACGATGCGTGTGTAATATGATACAAGCATGGTGGATACGCCGCTGGTACTTCCTATATATAAATGTTTGTATGGTATTACATATTGTAGCGTTATTTGAATCATTTCAGTTTGATACATATAACATTTTATACAAATAACATACTTTTCACAAGACATTGTTTTACAAAACAACTTATCTTTTACAAACTCATTTAACTTGGTTATTCATTTAACCATACATTATTCACTTATTTATACATATCATCTGAACTCATTGTTTTTCAAATGATTTACAAGACAAAGCAAATTACAAGGTTCATGACTAAACATTTTCTCAAACATAAGTCATGAAACCTATTTTCACAAAACCTATGTATCTCACAGGCATTTTTATGCTGACGTACCTATTTTTCACATGTGTTTTTCAGGAGCTGTTGCATAAGATGATCAAGATACACATAGGCAGACTTGGGCTTTAGTGACAAATAAAAGATGCAAGACTAGTTAATTATGTTGTATTTCTTTGTTTGTTAAGACATTGTAACACTTTTAATCAATAAAACGAAACTTCAATTGCCATGGATTTGAAACATTAATTCTGTTACAACACTCCCCGACGTTTCCGCCACGTTTTGTATGTTCTACGTGGTCGGGGTGTGACAGAAAAGATGGTATCAGAGCCAATGGTTATAGGGAATTAGGTTATTAGTAATGCTTTGACCTAGTCTATAACCTTCTTAGGACCCTAACGCGAGTTTACTTGCGTTTAGTCATAAAACAATACCGTCACCTATCCTTAGGCGACAACCACAACAAGAACATAAATTTCAAAACCGCTTTGAAAACTAATCATCTGTTCTAGGATGATTGATTACTAGGTTTTGAACCCTCAATTATAAGGTTTTGAACTCTCTAGTATATGGTTTTGAACCCCTTTGAGTTTTCAAAACTTCGTCAAGGTTTTGGGTTTTAAATAATGTGAACACGTGCAAACTGGAAGGGTGAATGCCTGTATTCGGGGTTTTCTGTCTAGGCAAGCACTTCGTATACATCTCATCAGACGCGAGACCAGTTGTGCTTACCTGGGAATTCTTGGGATGAGTGTTCACTTATAGGCGAGCATGTCTTCGCGATACATTATTTTTGACCCATTTACTTTGATCAGTCACTGTGTGTCATTTGTTGCTTTGTAGTAACAAACAAATGACCACTATCCTTGCTTTCATCAGATTTGTTTCATCTCATTCTTTTCGTCTAATTCTCTCTCTCGTTTCCTTTCATGTTTCCTCTTTCAGAATGCCTCCTCGACGCGAAAGCCAGATAGAGACTGCCGAATTGGCAGAAATCATTGCGCAGCAAATGGCTGCTCAATTCCCAAACCTCTTTGCTCAATGGAACCAAGCCAACAACAACAACAATGTTCTATGCAAATACAAGGATTTTAACCAGGCTAAACCACTCAAGTTTAGTGGTTCTGAAGGAGCGACTGGGCTTCTTCAATGGTTCGAGAGCATTGAGAATACTTTCCGCCACGTGCAGTGTCCTGACAATCGCAGGGTCGAGTTTTCTTCGAGTGTGTTTCAGAAGAGGGCTCTCACATGGTGGAACGGGATTATGAGGGATCGTGGTGCAGAAGTTGCTCTAGCACAGACATGGGCTAAACTTAGGGCTCTCATGATGAGGGAATTCTGTCCTCGTCATGAGCAGCGAGCTTTGGAGAAGGAATTTGATGGGTTGAAGCAAGATAGTGGTGAGCACAGGGCGTATACTGATAGGTTTGAGGAGTTGAGTCTGCTTTGCCCGACAATGGTTACCCCACTTGACATAGCTATCGAAAGGTACATCGACGGCCTACCTGACTCGGTACAAGACATCCTTACTGGTAGTAACCCTGCCACACTCCGTCAGGCGATCGAGTTATCAGCGACATTGACTGAGTCGCAGATTCGGAAGAATAAATTACACAGGAAGGGTGACAAGGGCGAGAAACAGTCGTCTGACAAGGAGGATAGCAAGAAAGGTCGAAACAAGAATGGGAAGGATTCTAGTTCATCAAAGAGGGCAAGGAAGCGTAAGGTTTCCCAAAACTATGCCATTACTGCACAGGCCCAAGCTGCACCAAATCAGCCTACGCAACCACTAGCCAAGAAGCCTTATTTTGGCAACGCACCTTTGTGCAACATGTGTAATGGCCATCATCAACCACACCTCCAGTGTCGTCAGTGCACCAACTGCGGAAGATCCGGTCATCTTGCTAACACCTGCCGCATCCCTGCTAATCCGAATCGCCCAGTTCAGAACCCGGCTCAACAAGTTGCTCAGCCTCTTGCTCAGCAACAGGGTCAAGCTGCACGACCACACTACCCACCTGGTGCCTGTTACAATTGTGGGGATCTGACCCACTACAGAAACCGATGCCCAAAGCTTGCTAATGCAAATCCGACCCACGGATGAGCATTCAGCTGAACAAAGGATGTTGCTGTCTTATGCCTTTGTTTCTTTTGTTTTCGTGTATTGTGAAACAATATGTCTTGTTCATAAATAAAAGTTGTTGATTACAATTCTGATATACAAGTATAATTACATGTGTGTATGACTTTTCCTATGATACCTACATCAAGGAACTATGTTCCTTACAAACTACTCTTGTGATTCTCTCTTTCAAATGATCGCTCATGATTCCTTCGAAAATTTTAAGTACTCGTTTCATTCTAAGATACGAAGTACAGAAAATAAAGTGACATTACGAGTAATCATGCTTCTGCACATCTGTGCCTTTGAAATCCTTGGTTAAATAACTAAGGGTATTTTCAAATCTCATACCCATTACGTTTTTATTTTTCAACATACACAGTACAAGTATTTCAACACAATTTTCATGATCTCAAAACATTTCATATAGTTTGAAAACAATTTTTTTTTCTAGATACATTGTCTATGTTATTTCAAAAACATTGGCCATGTTATCAAAACCAACCTTTCAAAATTCAAAATATTTCATATAGTCTGAAGACAATATTAACACAATACATTTTCTTATCAAGTGCATGATTTCGAAAAGCATCATTCATGTCTTTCAAAAACCTTATACATAATTTCAAAATTCATCTCTCATGATTTTAAAACGTTTTTGTAAATATATCTATCTAATACACCTACTTTATTTCAAAAGTATTATAAATAAGGTTTCAAAAACGGTAAACACATTTTTTTTTCTTAAAAGAACCCCATGCACAGTTTTCAAAAATATTTTCCTCGTACATTTACTTAACCTTCAAATTCTGCTTCATATGTCGCCTTGACATATCTAGCATCTCAACTTCATAAGCATTTTACTTCATGTTTTGACTTAAGCACATCCCGTGCAAGATTTCAAAACATCTTCAACTTCTAAAATCCATATGGGATCTTTTTATCTCCACAATTAGACCCTTGTGGATAATCATCATTCAAATCAGAGTCCTTAATTGGATTCCTTATGTACCTTAATTCGAACATTTCGATTCTTTATAATCGAAATCGAATTTTCTTTTTGAATCTTTCTATCTTTATAGTTAGATTCTTGATAATGTTTAAAGTGCCAAATGAAATCCACGAGATGGATTCCTAGTGTGCTTTAAATACATGTACTCTGTTAGCAGAACAAACTTCTAGTTAAACAATTTTGTGGTTATGTGACTACGTGTTTATTCATCTCATGTTTTCTTTTATGCATTTTTGTGTTTTTAATACTCTGGATATTCGTTATCCAAATCCTCGCAGGATCTTTCATATCTTCATATGAGAGATTCGTAGCAGGATATTCAAAAGGTACTACCTTCAATCCTTAATGGGCTTCTATGTAATAGTTAAGACCCTTGGATTATATAAGTACCGCTCCATGATTCATAAGAGACCCTTTAGTGGTCTAATCAAAAAGATTGATTCACAATTTGGTTAAAGAACGACATCTAGTGATGTAGCTGGACAGACTCCTTGATAGTCTATTTAGATCATTTATTGATTTAGTCTAAAGGACTCTATGGCGGTCTAGTCACACTCATCACAGGTTTGTTCATTTGGTTTTCCCCTACACATTATAAAATAGACTGTGTGAACTGTGCAAGGAATTGTCTGATTATGGACGCGTACATAATTATGAAATTTAATGCACAGAAACCCAGTAAGATTTATTATGTGTAAGAGCCGATAGTGACAACAATAACGAAATGAGAACGATGTAATGGAGGTACGGTGGACGCACCAATGACGCTTCATATACTTGTATATAAGTATCCCTCCTACATTGCAATCATGATATTATTAAAGGTTACTAGAAGTTCAGAACCCTAATCAATATTGTTCGATCTTTTCAACTTCATATTTTCAAGCTCTCACAAGTTTCCTCTAAATAAATTTCGGGACGAAATTTCCTAAAGTAGGGGAGACTGTAACACCTGTGCCTCCACGGCCATCAAACAAATACCAAACCAATGAAATATTATATTTCATACTTGGGATTTGTAAAAATATGTGTATCAATTGCACATATCAATTCTCGTTCAATTTCAAACTCTAAATCGCTTTCTGGAAGGTTATACGCGCACCGATGCGTAAATATAACCAGTTTAATGCAACAAACACTCCGGAATAGTGAAATAGGCTTAACATACCTTAAATAACCTTTACATAACTTAGAAATAAGTTTTGAAGGCTTTGGTATGGCAAAATCAAGTTAAATCGCTTACAGGGACTAAAGTTGACAAACTGCGAAAGTGTGCCAATTTGAACTGTAACGAACATTCCGGAACATGACCATAAGTTAAACATACCATAAATATCCTTTACATAGCTTAGAAATAGGCTTTGAGGGGTTCGGTGTGCTAAAATAAACTTTTGGGTCACTCAGGGACTAAAAGTGTCAAAAAGTGCACAAGTTTGCATTTTCGCGCATAACTTACGTTCTGAATACATCCGGACAACCAAAAATTTATGTAAGCATGACTATATTATGCTTTAGTGTTTGGCTTGTCAAAAATCCATTCGTCACGTCATTTGGATCGTTTTTCGCGCTTATGCGCATTCCGTCGTAATTAACCGAACATCGCAACCGTACGGTTAAACGAACCGACATCAGAGATATTTTTGAACACATTTCAAGTTCCCTATACTTTAACTTCATTTTAGAGCTTTGAAATGGGGTTAACGGGCCTTAAACGTGTCGAAAATGGGCTGATTTCATGACAGGGACCAAATCTGCCAAATCTGCCAAACCTAGCCTTACGGACCTCAACATAAACAGCTTTGAGGTCCGTAAAGCAGCCCCAGACCAGGTTCTCTGCATTTAACATCAGATTGCAGCTGTTCTATTCTCCACCACACATTCTAATTTGTCTAGTCATGTGATAGGGATGGAATTTTAGTCACCATAACCTTCCAACACATGTACGGGTGGGATTCAATCACGTTATTCCATAAAACGATCCTAACGGTTCGGGTATTACTATAAATACCCCATCACCCCAATGCAAAACTTACAAGAACTTTGATTTGAGAAACTCTAAGTTGAAACTATTGTTTCATACCTGAGATTTTTGAATCGAGGTTAGCATTCGGGGACCCTTCGTAAGTATTCTTTCGTTCTTTTCCTTATTTTATTGCTTTTCGAGTCAGAAAGTCAAACTTTGTTTGACTTTCAGCGTTGACCAGTAATGGTCAATGCGAAGTTCGTTTGAACTTCGCAACGTGAGTGTAATCACGTTGGTCATAGTCCCTTGGGACTATGCCCACTGATTACCACGTTGTCTAGGGTCGTAGGGTAGGCGATCTGATAAATCGCCTATACCTTCGAACCCGACCCAGTTTGGTCGATCATTAGGATCCGACCAAATACATTAGGTGACCATAGTAGGTAGGTAATAACCTTCCGAGGTTATACCCTATGGTCACATCGTTTAAGTAGTTGTATGATAGGTAGTTTATATGCCTTAGGTAAATTACCAGAATACCCTTTTCATGTATAATTGGTAATTTAGCATATGTAACCTAAACTTTTGTCACATAACTGATTATGTAACATGTTTAGGCATATAACACTTGTCATAGGGCTAGTTAGGCGATCCGAACGCGTTTCACGCGAACGACGCGTTAAAGTAGCATAAGCTACCTAAACGGGTCGTAATGGGTCGAAAGCACTTAGGTTAAGTTTCATTTAGTATGTAGGCTTGTTAAACCATATCATATGAGTTCCTACACTCATTTGGTTTACAAACCCTAATGCTACCCAATCTTCCGATTTAGGTCCGGTTTATTAATGTAGTTACCTATATTAGGTGCCGTTTGATTTCCGTGATCTCTAGCATTGTTTGGTTGTCACTCAAGGACTACTGAGCATTCTCAAGTGAGTACATAGACCCCTCTTTTACTGTTTTCCAAACTGTTTTGGGGTGAAACACATGTGCCTACTTGTTACTTTCGTGCTTTCCTGTTTTCACATCATATACTTGCTATGTTCATTAGTACATTTATAGTACATGATTTCATGGTGTTCTATGCTTTGTATGATGACTTTGCATACTTAGTACATTGTTTTACATGACTTTTCTACTTTGTATGATGACTTTGCATACTTAGTACATTGTTTTATACTGCATCTCTGTTGCATATGTTCCAGTAACATATGGACACATTGTTTTACAGCTCTACCCTGTATGTTTACTCTAGCATACTAGGTACATTATCTTCATAAAACATGCTTACATTTTGGTATGACATTTGGTTTGTTTAAACTATACTATACATTCATTAACACCGATCATGCCGTTCGTTAGTAGGTAGTGGTACCATAGGACTTGACAAATCCCATTCCGGACATCCCAGGGAAAGGGGATGAAAGGAATGACCGAATCCGAATACATATTCTCTTGATAACTCACTTTTACATAGTTATCCGTCTGTCTCAAGGCTTGGATGTATGAATTTTCACAATACCGCATAAATGTTCATATTCAGTATAGCATGCATATATCTTACAAAACATAACTTTGATTTAAACCAAGTTTTACTTCAATACTTTGTTTTGTACATTTTTACTTATGGTTTAAGTAGTCTAAATTTTACTTACCATACATATCATTTTGGTTACATATTACATGATTTACATTTGACACATAAACACTTTTGACATTGGTTCTACATTACATGATTTACATTAGACATGAACATTTTACATTATTGGTTTGGTTTGAGTAAGTGATTAAGTAACAATGCGTGTGTAATATGATACAAGCATGGTGGATACGCCGCTGGTACTTCCTATATATAAATGTTTGTATGGTATTACATATTGTAGCATTATTTGAATCATTTCAGTTTGATACATATAACATTTTATACAAATAACATACTTTTCACAAGACATACACGTTTGATCATAGCAGTTCAACAACATTCACGTTCAACAGTAGCATATAAGGTCTGTGCATTAGGCCCAAGAGTCCGGCCCAAACAATTAAGTCCGAAACGAGGGGCAAGCCCAAACAGCGTGTATCTGGGTATAGTCTCGAGTCGCAACTAGGCGTTTGCGACTCGCAACCTGAGTCGCAATCATGGTTTCGGTTCGTGTTGTTTTGGTCTCGAGTCGCAATCGGACTCGCAACTGTGGTTTCGAGTCAAACGGTTCATGTGCTGATCTCGTGTGGTTTCGAGTCGCAACCAGGTGTTTGCGACTCGCAACCGATGTCGCAACCAGGGATTTCGACTCATCATGCGCTGGTTTCGAGTCGTAATCAGAGGTTTCGGCTGGGAACATTTGCTGAATTCCATATTGTACTTGGCCAATCAGATTTCACTGTTGTGATTTTGTGTACTATCCAATAACACTACACTAACATGTTTAATTGTCTAACACATAACCAAAATAGATCAAACATGGCAATTTCAAATATCCAAATCGTGTTCATATCATGTTCATCATGTTCTTCAAATATTCAAGTAGTTTATCCTCATTCATATGAATCTAGGTCTAACAAAAATCATGAACAACAATCAAACTCTTGAACATGCATACACACCTGAATCCGAGAGAGAGAGATAGAGCCGAGAAGAAGGGAGAGAGGCGAGATAGATGCTGGTGACCGTGGAAGTAATGGCGGCTGAGCTGTTTCTTCTTCAGCGAGTTTCAGCGACGGCAGTGAATAGAGCATCAACGGATGAGCAGAGCTGCGATGGTGGAAGTCGTGTGGCTCGGAGAGGAGGTGATTGAATCAGGGGTGACTGGCGGCTGACCGATTATCCGGCAAGAAGTAATAACACCGGTGGTGGTGTTTCAGCTCACGGCCGTTCGGCAGAACTCCGACGGGTTCCACAGCAGCGACGGCGTTTCGGCAGCCCGCACCCACACGTTTACAGACCATCGGTTAGTACAAATCTGTTGTTTATTAACTCAAATCTTCTATGGTTTCAATGTGCAAAATAAAAGAGTGTTTTATGTTGATAGTTTTTAGGGTCTTTGATATATTTGTAGTGGTTAGCTGTTTAGCAGAAATTACACATATATGTTGGTTGTGTCCTCTGTTTTAATAGGTAGAAGTATACAACTTGTGTCAATTGAAAAAAAAGGATGAGAGGATTCATATGTTCATGCATAAACCACCATACACTCGAAATGGGTAATTGAATGTTGAGTTTTGTGGTATAACAAAGATAATGTTTGCGGTTTAGTGACTGATGCTTATATTTGATGAAAGGGTGCTCAATATTGCTTCCATGACAAACTGTTAGTTAGGTTATTATACATATGTTAGATGTGTTAATAGGGTGTTTGATATTATTCCCGTGAAAAAACTGGTTGGTTGATGTTGGAATAATGAATGTTGTTAGAGTACATAATGATAGTATTTTGATGAGGAACTGTTGTATGAAGGATGATGACTTTTGGCCAGTTGATTGTTTTGAATTCCTTGTAGTTTTTTTTATTATTAAAATTGGTTCTTGAACTTGTGTACATAATAAGAATAGAAACACTAAAACAGACTTTCGCCTTTTTAAAAAAATAATAAATAAATAAATAAACAAATAAATTAGATGTCTTGTATTTATTTGGTTGAAAATCTGTTTGTTTAATATGTCGATGCTAGAGTTTAATTAGTACTCCAAAAGAACTATCTATTTAAATGTGAATATATGTTGGATCAACTTGCTAGATTTGTTACACATCATGCTAAATTGCTATTGTACACCCTTTCGCCGCACACTTCAACTTGGGCCTCGACCTTAGTGGGCCACACGCTAGTAAAAGCCCATGTTTTTATTTGTTTAACCCGCACACATATACAATACCTTGAATGATGATTAACTGTGAGGATGATGCGGATGCTTGTACATTACTTGAGTGAATACATGTTAGAATACGTGTAGAACAATTTGTTTGTTTCCCGAATATGAACCTGACTTGTATGGTAACCATAATAGGACGTGGTTGACCACATTAGCTCAAGTGACCATTATCTGCCGAGCTAATCGAAGGTGAGTTCACACTTTCTACAAGGCATGGGATTCCCAAGGGTTGGGAATGGGTAAAGGAGTTAAACTGAAACTGCATGATCTCCTAGTTTAGAACACGTACACACCCTCTTTATTGAAGGGTGACAACATGTGATAAGGAATTGATTTGGAACCTACGTAATCTCCTGGTTTGGGGATTTCGTACACACCCTCTTTATTGAAGGGTGACAACACAGATACTAGACCAAAATCTCTATCATGAAGTCCCTTCTTTTATATCGACTTAATCACCGGGCCAATGGCTAGTGGGTCATTAGTTAGATAGCGCTATTTAGGTTTGACAAGCCTCACACCGTGCCGCAGAGGACGGGCGTGAACTAATGGATCTGGGCACTAGTCAATGATTATAGACATTGACGTCAGGGCACCAACTTACTTTAGTCAGTGGTCGATATGGTAATGGGTCTAGTGGTTCACATGGGGAAGCCCCCACTGGTTATGGATATGTTTGGGAAATAGGGAAAACTGGTTAACACATGGTTTACGATTGAACTTACGGTTTTTGGAACAACTTTAAAATGAACATCAACTGTGAACTCGCTCAACTTTGTTGTTGATTCGTTGTTACATGCCTTGCAGGCCTTTAGGTGCATATCATTGGAACTTGCTGTCTGGGAGGCTGGAGTGGTCATGGGTCGAGATACATGGAATCGCAACACAAGACTAATGGTTTTTACATGTGGTTTATAAACTCTTAACGAATGAATTATGCTTCCGCTGTATACTGTGAATTATTTGTAACGTGTAACACTTAATGTTAATAAATGAAAGTTTTATTTAAATATACCTATGAGTTCAATGTAATTGGTGGCTAGATCCTGGTACGTCACACGTCTCGCGGCGGTTTCCGCATGTGGTATTTTGGGGGTGTGACAGATTGGTATCAGAGCCATTGGTTATAGTGAACTTGGTTTTAAAATGGGGAAAAACGTTTTTATAAAACCAGACTATAACCGAACAGTTCTGAAAACGTGAATACGACCATGACACTCAGCTCCAGATTGCAAGGTTCGTCTTTCTTACTTATTGCATACACTACGTGACTAGTACACATTTGTTTATGACGAAACACACACTCGTCACTATAGCATGATGGCATGGATTGCTTGTTTACCTTATGGTGCGTTGATAGTATACCATAGTCCTTGGATTTTTGTGATCTTATTACTTTGACGACCTCCGTTTGACATATGAGTTTGTGGAACCATTTGACATGAGTTAGGAGGAACTGAGATAAGCATGCAATTCGCAATATTGTTATGGGTGCACACATAATAATAATGCGGGGTGCGTGTGAGTCCCAGTGAGCCTTAACAAGTGGAAAAGGGATTCTGTTCCATTATTTGATCGATGTGAAATACAACAACCTATAGGGGTCATAGCAGTGATTGTCCCCAACTCGAACGTGAACTTTTCGTTCCTCTATGGATCCTTTCGAAACTCGATGCTATCGAGTAATACCTGAACACCCATCTGAACACCTAGCAAATTAGCTTCAATCGAATGCTTAACCCTTGTCAGCGACTCATGGGAGTCAACTCTTACGAATCAATCAGGACATAATCAATGACAATCGACTATAACGTGGAATGTGTAACTGCCGGCACAATGAGTAGTGCATTAGGACTTAACACGGAATATGAAAGGGAGGACTCTGTTAGTAAAAAGTCGCAGGACTCCGTTACAAGCAACGGTACTAGAGTCATTAGTCACGGCGACCCCCATGTACTCATAATTGTAACCTATGGTGTGGAAACGAAGGTGACTTCGACATGGATTGTTTGGTACTAAATTAAGGCGACAACAACTGAGGGAACGACGACAGTACTTGAAATCCTTGTAATGAAAACAGCAACACTAGAAAGGATGCTCATGGAAGGGCATTTAGAATTGGCGTGGGCGACGCCAGGACTTTAGCAACATGGTAGCTAGGAGGAGTAGCTAATCGCTTCGTCTCTGTTCCGTTTGACCCTGATGCTCCTTGAATTTGAACCTGTTGTGGAATCAGCTAACGGCATGACAATTGAAATTTCATATGTTAGTTGGGATGCAAACTCGACCTTGTGGGACAAGCGATCGACATCGATCTTCTTTCTACTATCCTCGATGGTTTGAAGCAGTAGTTAGAATGGATTGGTAATCCATACATCGCGCAGATACACCCTATGAGAAGAAAACTTTGCGTATCCCCCTCCCTAACGGAGAATCGTCCTTTGTTTCAAAATATCGGAATTGTGCAAAGGTTAGCGTCAATCCTGCAATGAAATCCTGGAAGTGTCCACGGAAGGATTACCCCGCTATGTTAGCACTTATTATAGATGTTAAGGCTAAGAAAAAGAGGATCGAGGATCCACCCTTCGTTCGGGATTTCTACCTGTGTGCTACCAGAAGAACTATCAGGTGTACCTTCACATCGTCTGGTGGAATATCAGATCAAAATCATGTCAGAGGCAGCCCTGATTACTCGTACTCTTACCGTCCTGCACCAGGAGGGTTGCAAGAGCTGTTTAATCGACTACAGGGATTATTTAACAGGAGTTTTGTGGAACCTAGCTTTTCGCTTTGGGGAGCCCCCAGTTAGATCCATGAATTTTCGTATGTGTACTGATTATTGAGAACTTAGCAAGGTGACAGTTAAGAACCGCTTGCCTCGACCATGTATTGACAACCTGTTGACCAGCTGCGAGGAACAAGCTTCCATTCGAGGATTGGCTAGTGAACAAACTATCATCAGATGGAAGTCCAAGAGGAGAATGCTCTTAGAACAGCATGTCGAACGCAATGCATCCATTTCAACTTTGTACACCATGATCATTGAGTTGATCAACACACCAGCAGCTTCAGGGATCGCATGAATCGACCGTATTTGTTGACAAGGTTCTGAATCCTGACCAGGAGAATGGAACACCATGGGTGGCATTTGTATCCTATTTTAGAACTTCTGAGGGAGGAGCCACTCTGCGTAAAGTCTTGTCAAATGTAATTTCTGGGTTCGAGAGGTACCTTTTGGGCATATAATCAGCGAAGTGGGAATGCACGTGGATCTCGCTAAGATCCGTCTTGGTTAGAAACTGATCGACACCAAAGAGTCATTCGAGGATACAGCAATTTCTTGGTCTCGCTTGATACTATCGCAGATAAATCGCAGGATATTCGAAGGTCGCGTAGCTTAAATCTCTCTAGCACAGCAGGGTGCTGTGTTCGTGAAAGACAGAACAGGAGGACGTCTTTTCAGCTTTCGAATCCCAACTCTGCAATGCACTGGTGATTCAATGGTATATCCTTATGGTTCGAATCAGAGTCCCAGCTACACGTCGACGCAACACAAGAGAGTGATGGCTTACGTAGCGAAATTATAAGAAGAGTTGCAAGAATCACAACCTGCGATGGAAACCCCGGTCTTTGGATTTTAGATGGAGGCATCACTTGGATGGTACCAGATGCGTTATTTAGACCGATCACAAGGGCCTCCCGTGTACCTTGACTTCGACAGAACTAAATCAGTTAATGGCATCGCTGGAGGGAACTTTAGGATGATTACAACTATGAAACTTGAACGTGCACGAGCTTTGCAGCTCACTATCGACTCTAACTTACCTGATCAGACTCTCTCTGTTCAAACTGGAGAACTGAAGGAAGAGGATTTTCAAGTTTAATCCATGCGGGGCATGGGTAAGTAACTCAAACTCAAGGATGGCATCGGTTGAGTAGTGATAGAATCACCTGACTAAAACCGAACGTTTTCTCGTGGTCAAGGAAACCAACAAGTTTTCAATATCTTGCAAACAACTACTTGAAGGAAGTAACTGCTAGGCGCAGGGCGCCCATTCCTATCGTCACTAAATATGACTTACGTTTCACGTCCGATTTTTGGCAAGGCATGCACAAATCCTTCGGCTCACGATCATGCATGAGCACTGCTTAACACCCACGAACGAATGGTCGAACCAAACAAACTACTGAAGACATGCTGCAGGCATGTGCTACCGATTTTGTCCACGGCTGGAAACGACATCTACTTCGTTTACAGTTGATGGAACTCAACCTTATGTGAAACAATCGTACACTATTCCTGGTTACTCAGGACGTGCAACCATTATTAAGAGTGTTTTGGTGATTGTTTGCCTACTATACTAGTTCGTGTCGTCGACACAAGACTTTTGATACAACGCGCACTCTAAAGTGAGTTAACAACTCTCGCTAAAGGCATATGTCCATAGTTTGGAACAACACACTATTTCCCCGGTTTTGGAAATACATACGGTACCCCTAGCTTGAGGCTACACGCGCGTCCTTAGAAAAGTACATATTCCTGGATTGGAATACCACTATCCCTGGATTGGGACTGCTTTACATTTCTGAATTAGAGTACTACTATCCCCGGATTGGGGAGGAATACTTTTAAACATATTGGTTTAATTCCGATAGTTAGTTGATAAACTCAACTTTATCACTTCGTTGAGGAACCGGTTGAGACCACCCCCCCCCCCCCAGCGTTGTAAGTTACCTATAGATCGAGTTCATTGGAACTCACTCCAAGCCATCATTTTATAACAATTTTCGGAACGAAAATTCTTTCAACTAGGAGATGATGTGACACCCGGCCTTCATAGTGTAAACACAAACCCTGTTAACTTAGATATTGACTTGGACATCTCGTTTAAGTCCAGGAAAACCAAGTGTCTTGAAAATTTCACAAAACACTCATGGAATCGTATTACAAGTGAATAACTAATTGCGTGAAATTCTATGCAATGTGAAGTGAGTATGGACTACGTGAATCTTTGTGTTATCAGAATTACATGAACTTGCATGCTATATGACTTTATGTGCTATGAGATTTATATGTTCGTTTTGTGAACTTTCGTGAAACTACGTGTAAATGCATATGACAATGGATTATTGGGGAATCTAAAAAAATAAAATAAAAGCGTATCGTATGACTTAGCTTAAATTTCGAGGACGAAATTCCTGTAACATGGGGAGAATGTGACAACCCGTACTCTCGACCTTAATCGTCGAGAGAAGGGTATTTTATTAATATTCATATTCACTATTATTATTATCATATCATTATTATTGTTGTCATTATTATTATTATTATTCTTATGGTTTACTAATTAATAATAATAACACGCGATGGAAGATTGATTTAATCATTTATTCATTACCGTTATAAATTTAAGTGTTACGATAAATGGGTCGGTCAGTTAAACGTGATACCCGATATATTACGGATCCATTCGCACGAGTCCAACCCACACCTAAACCACAAAAACCTTAGCATATAAATATAACCTCATGATCATCACCCCTCTTTTTGATAAAAATAAAACCCTAAATGCAGACTATAGGCAGCCGCACACACATACCCTATACCCCTTCGTCTCTTACTGCAACTCCGATGACCGGAGCCGATACTCCGGTGACGATCTCCGCCGAGCAAGCCACACCCCGGACACAACACTCTTGTACCACTACACATGCATACACACCTGAATCCGAGAGAGAGAGATAGAGCCGAGAAGAAGGGAGAGAGGCGAGATAGATGCTGGTGGCCGTGGAAGTAATGGCGGCTGAGCCATTTCTTCTTCGGCGAGTTTCAGCGGCGGCAGTGAACAGACATCAACGGATGAGCAGAGCTGCGATGGTGGAAGTCGTGTGGCTCGAAGAGGAGGTGATTGAATCAGGGGTGACTGGAGGCTGACCGATTATCCGGCAAGAAGTAATAACACCGGTGGTGGTGTTTCAGCTCACGGCCGTTCGGCAGAACTCCGACGGGTTCCACAGCAGCGACGGCGTTTCGGCAGCCCGCACCCACACGTTTACAGACCATCGGTTAGTATAAATCTGCTGTTTATTAACTCAAATCTTCTATGGTTTCAATGTGCAAAATAAAAGAGTGTTTTATGTTGATAGTTTTTGGGGTCTTTGATATATTTGTAGTGGTTAGCTGTTTAGCGGAAATTACACATATATGTTGGTTGTGTCCTCTGTTTTAATAGGTAGAAGTATACAACTTGTGTCAATTGAAAAAAAAAGGATGAGAGGATTCATATGTTCATGCATAAACCACCATACACTCGAAATGGGTAATTGAATGTTGAGTTTTGTGGTATAACAAAGATAATGTTTGCTGTTTAGTGACTGATGCTTATATTTGATGAAAGGGTGCTCAATATTGCTTCCATGACAAACTGTTAGTTAGGTTATTATACATATATTAGATGTGGTAATAGGGTGTTTGATATTATTCCCGTGACAAAACTGTTTGTGTGAGATATAATCATGTGCTGGTCAACTAATTAGATTTAGGTATTATTTATAAAAGGCATACTTGTGATAATTGGAACTGGTTGGTTGATGTTGGAATAATGAATGTTGTTAGAGTACATAATGATAGTATTTTGATGAGGAACTGTTGTATGAAGGATGATGACTTTTGGCCAGTCGGTTGTTTTGAATTCCTTGTAGTTTTTTTTTATTATTAAAATTGGTTCTTGAACTTGTGTACATAATAAGAATAGAAACACTAAAACAGACTTTCGCCTTTAAAAAAATAATAAATAAATAAATAAACAAATAAATTGGATGTCTTGTATTTATTTGGTTAAAAATCTGTTGTTTGTTTCATATGTCGATGATAGAGTTTAATTAGTACTCCAAAAGAACTATCTATTTAAATGTGAATATATGTTGGATCAACTTGCTAGATTTGTTACACATCATGCTAAATTGCTATTGTACACCCTTTCGCCGCACACTTCAACTTGGGCCTCGACCTTAGTGGGCCGCACACAAGTAAAAGCCCAGGTTTTTATTTGTTTAACCCGCACACATATACAATATCTTGAATGATGATTAACTGTGAGGATGATGCGGATGCTTGTACATTACTTGAATGAATACATGTTAGAATACGTGTAGAACAATGTGTTTGTTTCCCGAATATGAACCTGACTTGTATGGTAACCATAATAGGACGTGGTTGACCACATTAGCTCAAGTGGCCATTATCTGCCGAACTAATCTAAGGTGAGTTCACACTTTCTACAAGGCATGGGATTCCCAAAGGTTGGGAATGGGTAAAGGAGTTAAATCGAAACTGCGTGATCTCCTGGTTTGGAACACGTACACACCCGCTTTATTGAAGGGTGACAACATGTGATAAGGAATTGATTTGGAACCTACATAATCTCCTGGTTTGGGGATTTCGTACACACCCTCTTTATTGAAGGGTGACAACACGGATACTAGACCAAAATCTCTATCATGAAGTCCCTCCTTTTATATCGAATTAATCATCGGGCCAATGGCGAGCGGGTCATTAGTTAGATAGCGCTATTTATGTTTGACAAGCCTCACACCGTGCCGCAGAGGACGGGCATGAACTAATGGATCTGGGCACTAGTCAATGATGCTAGACATTGACGTCAGGGCACCAACTTACTTTAGTCAGTGGTCGATATGGTAACGGGTCTAGTGGTTCACATGGGGAAGCCCCCACTGGTTATGGATATGTTTGGGAAACAGGGAAAAACTGGTTAACACATGGTTTACGAATGAACTTACGGTTTTTGGAACAACTTTAAAATGAACATCAACTGTGAACTCGCTCAACTTTGTTGTTGATTCGTTGTTACATGCCTTGCAGGCCTTTAGGTGCATATCGTTGGAACTTGCTGTCTGGGAGGCTGGAGTGGTCATGGGTCAAGATACATGGAATCGCAACACAAGAATAATGGTTTTTACATGTGGTTTATAAACTCTTAACGAATGAATTATGCTTCCGCTGTATACTGTGAATTATTTGTAACGTGTAACACTTAATGTTAATAAATGAAAGTTTTATTTAAATATACCTATGAGTTCAATGTGATTGGTGGCTAGATCCTGGTACGTCACACGTCTCGCGGGGGTTTCCGCATGTGGTATTTTGGGGGTGTGACAAAATTCGCTACCATCCTGGTAAGGCGAATGTCGTGGCTGACGCATTAAGTTGTAAAGAACGAGTCAAGCTTCCTTGTGTTCGTGTTCAATCTGATATTCAAACCCGATCTGATTTTCAAACCCGCATTTCTCAGGCTCAATATACTTGTGTTTCACAAGGTTTCATGGGTAAGGAATTACCCTATCACATTGCCTGATCTTGAATTGAAGGACAATGGATCATATTATTTCATGGACCGTTTGTGGGTCCCAAGCCAAGATGATCTTCGCACCTTGCTTATGGATGAAGCCCATAAGTCTCGTTATTCTATCATCCTGGCTCAGAAAAGATGTATAAGGATCTTCGTACTCAATATTGGTGGCCTGATATGAAGAAAGATATTGCCTTGTACGTTTCAAAATGCCTTACTTGTCTTAAGGTTAAAGCTGAACATCAACATCCTTCTGGTTTATTGGAGCAACCAGAGATTCCAGTTTGGAAATGGGGAAACATTACTAAGGATCTTATTACCAAACTTCCGCGCACTAAGAAAGGTCATTGTAGGTCCCCTGGTTCGTATGGATCGTCACAGAATTGTATATCCAATCTAGAGTGCGGAATCCTCTAGACCAGATTAGCACAGAAACGAGTAGAAAATAGAATTCACAATTAAACGGGTCTTCTATTGATTATCCAAACTTGCAGTTTTACAATCAACTCAAGACCTCACAACCTCACAGCCACTATCTGTGGTCTTGCTCAAGAACCCTAATTTCGAAATTAGTCTCTCTCTCTAGACTTTCTCTCTCTAGCCTCCAAGAAGTCTAAAACCTTAATCACTAAACATGTTTATATACCACATGTTTGTGAACTGGGCTTCCTACTGGACTAGGCCATTTTCCAAGCCCATTACAACAGTTAACTCACTAACCAATAAGCTAAGCCCATTACAAAATATCCAAAGGCTAAATAACCAAACTATTAAGCTGTTGTCACCGAATATGCACCAACAGACTCCCCCTTGACAATAGCTTCATAGTGTAACTTTGTCTTCAAACATCTTGTGTTCTTTTGGTCTTTGGAAAGCGTCAGCTACACAGTTTCTGACATCAACAGACTCCCCCTTAGCTGATGCTTCCAATCTCCAAAACTTTAATTCCTTTGTAGATCAGTTAGCTAGCAATCCTTGGTTAAGCAAGTAACCTCCAAATTCTTCATATCTTTCTCTCTGCAATGTAGTAGAAGGATCCTACCATGCATCTTCACACGTTCTTCACTTCACTGTCAATCTGCACTTTACTTGTATTCTGCACTTCATTTTGATAACTGCATCAATCTGTTTAGAAACACAAGCAAGTATCTCGAAAAACCATTAGTCCTTTTCACATTTAAAGATAAACCAATATTTTATTTTATCATGCAAAAACAACAATCTTTCAGTTCAAAATGGGAGATCTTTTAAAAGAAAATATTTTTGGTATTTTTGTTTTTTTTAATAAAAAACTAACAAACTAAACTAAACTCAAAAATATTTATCATTTCATCTTTTTGTGAGAATCATGTGCAAGAAGATCATATCAACAAAATCAAACTGTTTTCACACTATTAGACAATTCTTATATATTTTTTCGTGAAAAGCAGTCCAAGACGATTACCATTATGTTTGTCCACTTAAACAAAATGCATGAACATTTCAAGTTCCATTACCGTATGATACGTTAAGATAATATTATTCTGATATATTAGTGTGTCCCACTTCAGGATATACCCCCGCGATCAAGGTATGCACAAAGATTCATCGCAGTAGGTGAGTATACTGAATTCATCCGTTTTATATTTCAACGATAGATAATTGGTGATCAGGTCAGTACTTCCGTACAACAAAGAGACCAAAATATCTAACGAGGGCTATGACAAATACCATTTTTGGTACGAATTATGCATTTTGCACATGTGAATGACTCTCTATGAGAGCTTCTTCATTTATGGGATTTGGCATTTTTTGCTCTTTTAAGATATCCTGGTTTTGCCTAGGTCAGCATGTATCTGGATGTAGCAGAAGGACAACCCTGATATCCCCAGATGAAATAACAGTATAAAGACCCAAAACCTCAGATTTTGGCAATCTATCAACGCAAGAATTAAGGTCATTAAACCACACACCACTGATGTGTTCCCCACTCATACACAATTCATTTAGGTTTATATCACATTGGTAAGTTGATTATTTCATGCTTTTGCCTACTGGTATATCATATGATGAAGCCGCTATCACACTTAAGCAATTTAATTCAGTTTGAGTGTGACAGTCTAACTTGCTGATGTACTATCATTTCTTTTTTTTCACACCATGAAATCTCTTTTTTCAATATTTCAATTTTTTTATGTTTTTCATTTTTCGATGTTTTTGTATTTTTAAAATTTTTAAAATTCTATAACTTACTCCCCCTAAACATACGCACTAACTAAACTCTTTTTGGCTTAGGGAAATTTCTCCCCCTAAATTTTTGTTTTTATGGAGTAAGTTTTAAAAACACAAACAGACTCCCACTTTAACCTGACAATAAGTTTTTCAATGTTAAAGTTTAAAATAATCATAATAATCACAGAAGTGAATAGTTCGTTACCCATGTTAACCTACTATTCACCTCAGTTGCTTTACAGGAGTAACCACTGTTGAACACATCAACAGTCCTTCTTGGTCATCCTGCATTCACTCAACAACTTAGTTAGACTTAACAACCCAAACCTGACCGGTTTTGGGTCGACCATATAAATCAGTATAAGATGCTTCTAACCAATATCCATCAAACCTTACTGGTGTCTTGGATGTACTACCCGTGCTTGAACAAGATTTATAATTTTCACTAGGTCTTTGATTGCGAGAGTTCCAATAAAATCTCGAATTTTCTGACCTTTGAAAATTATTATCTTGATACCTTCTTCTCCCATAATCATACCTTGAATTTTGGAAAAATTTTGGATGTTGTTGAACATTTGAGTTACTAAAACCCCTATTTTCGTTTCTTCTTTGAAAATTTCGATTTCCAAAACTCTGGTATCGATTTTGATATCCAAAATTTCTATTTTGATTTTGAAACCGATTTGATTTACCATTATAATGACTAAATTGTGTAGAATTGCTTCTTGGCCAATCAAATCTTCTTGATGTTGAAGTTTTAGACTGAAAACTTGGTTGATTATATTGACAATGTTGTTGAACATTATTATTCAAACCAACCCTGTCCCCTTCCTTAACTTCATCAACTTTTCCTTTATTTTTCTTGAAAGGACAACAACTCGCCACATGCCCTTTGGTGTGACATTTAAAACAAGATTTTGTCTTATAAATTCTCTTTTTCTGAAATCTCTTTTTAAATGTTTTCTTCTTTTCCTCTTCAGTATCCTCATCCGATTTATGAGGTGTACTGTTAGATCCTACATATTCTTTCAAAGAAACTGAACTATTTGGCAAGTCCACAGCTATCGGATCCACTACCTCTTGTGTAGTGGGAACAAAATTAATTAGCTCATCTTCATTTGGTAAAAACGAGTAATCTTGATCCTTAGAAGATGAGGCTTTACTGAACCCCACTCCCGTTCTATCATTACTCTTTTTCAAACTTTCATGAATATGTTGTCTGACTAACGAAGATTTTCCAAATTTGTCTAACTTTCCTTTAAGTTCAACAATTTGGTCTTGTGCAAAGGCCAATTCCCTGCACTTTTCAGAAAATTCATTAGTTTTATCCTTTACAGTTTCACGGGCCAAATCAATGATCTGTAACAGTTCATTGACTGTCTGTTAAACTGCTGATTTCTTGTTCATTTGATTTGAGTTTGTTTAAAAAATTTGACTCTCGTTCAATCAAAAGAACATTTGACTCTTTTAAATTCTCTATACAAGCTAATAGAATTTTGTTTTGGTCCGATAGTCTGTTAACTTTACCTTGTAGTTCAGTGCAATTATGACACGTATGACTTACAGGTTCTGATGTTACCTTCACCTCTGTTGTAAGTTCATTCACACCATTCATGCACTTTGAAACTTCTACAGCCTTCTTCTTAACATCTTTCTTCTTCTCTTCTACCACAACATCTACATTTCCCTGATATCGCTTTTCTAATGCATCCCACATATCCTTTGAATTAGTGTACTTCGTAAAGGTATGCTTGATGCCAACAGGTAAGGACATTTTTATTGCAGCTAAACCTTTCTTCTCAGCATCAACCACCTGTCTCTCAGATTCATCCATATTGTCATAAGACATCACTATAACCCTTCCTTCGACACGACGTGTAGGAGCAATGTATCCATCTATCATACAATACCATATTCTGGTATCTTCACTCTTCACAACCGATTCAAACTCCTCCTTCCAGACAATATATTCTTTAACATTTATCAGCTTTGGCCACTTTTTAACTTTCTCACCAACATTGTCCACTTTAACCATCTTTAAACACGTTTTACCGTAACCGTACTGATAAAACCGTACAAAATTTTTCCGAAAACTGTTTTTACCAAATTATACCGTTAGAATCATCTCGAGAAAACGAATCCAATAATATATAATGTCGAAAACCAAATTCGGAATTTTCCAGATTATTTTTTTGTCCTAGAAATCAACCGAGTCTAACGGCGCAAACGGTTTGTCGAGATGAGCTACGGATCACTTTCTATTCACGAAAACGTTAATTCCTCTATACGCAACTAATTCCTCTATAAAAATAAATACTCCACCTTTTAATTTTGCTGGCAAACCAAGTTAATTTCGCTGTGTCACGCTAATTATGCTGGTTAACCAAGTTAAATATGCTGATAGAGTAATTATACGTATGCTGGTAGAGTAATTATAAGTATGCTGATAGAGTAGTTATAATTATGCTGGCTTATTAAGTTCACTGGTAAATCAACACAATTTCGCTAATGTTTAATTATGCTGGTTAATTTCGCTGGTTCGACGGTCAGTTAATTTCGCTGGCTAATCAGGTCGCTATTACGACGACTTTAATTTCGCCGATCACCGTAACAACGTCGCTGAGGACAATTACACGGTTACCAAAGTCGCCTTTGGATTTAATTTCGTCGGTCACCGAGGTTAAATTCGCTGGATCAGATAATTCCTCTGGTTTGTCAGCGGAATTGTTAATTATGCTAGCAAATTTTGGAAACTCAATATGTTCGAAATTTCTGAAGATTTTCCAGATTCTTTTAATAGTTTCCTGCAAAATCGAAACACCAAAATCAGTCAAATTTTTCGAAAATTTTGAAGAACACGAAGAACAGTCTTCGAATCTTCAAATCTGTCTAGCCAAAATTCCTTAACCAATCAACCAGAACTATCCCGAAAACCCGAAAATCCACCCTTTTCTGCAGCAACAAATTCTGAACCGAGCTTCTTCAAGAGCCTAAGGCTCTGATACCAATTGTAGGTCCCCTGGTTTGTATGGATCGTCACAGAATTGTATATCCAATCTAGAGTGCGGAATCCTCTAGACCAGATTAGCACAGAAACGAGTAGAAAATAGAATTCACAATTAAACGGGTCTTCTATTGATTATCCAAACTTGCAGTTTTACAATCAACTCAAGACCTCACAACCTCACAGCCACTATCTGTGATCTTGCTCAAGAACCCTAATTTTGAAATTAGTCTCTCTCTCTAGACTTTCTCTCTCTAGCCTCCAAGAAGTCTAAAACCCTAATCACTAAACATGTTTATATACCACATGTTTGTGAACTGGGCTTCCTACTGGGCTAGGCCATTTTCCAAGCCCATTACAACAATTAACTCACTAACCAATAAGCTAAGCCCATTACAAAATATCCAAAGACTAAATAACCAAACTATTAAGCTGTTATCACCGAATATGCACCAGCAGTCATGATGCCATCTGGGTGGTTGTTGATCGTCTTACAAAATCAGCACATTTCTTGCCGATCCGTGAGGATCTATCTGCTGACAAACTTGCTAAAATCTATGTGGATGAAATTGTATCTCGACATGGTGTTCCTTTGAACATTATTTCCGATAGAGATGCTCGTTTCTCGTCTCGTTTTTGGAGAACCGTACAATCTGCTATGGGGACCTAACTTAATTTAAGCACAGCTTATCATCCGCAGTCAGATGGTCAATCTGAAAGAATAATTCAGACTTTGGAGGATATGCTTAGAGCTTGAGTGATCGATTTTGGTGGTCGTTGGGATTCGTATCTTCCGTTGATTGAATTCTCCTACAACAATAGTTATCACTCCAGCATCAACATGGCTCCTTTCGAGGCTCTCTATGGTCGAAAATGTCGTTCACCAGTCTGCTGGAATGAGATCGGTAAGGCTCAGCTTACTGGACCTGACCTCATTCTAGAGACAACAGATAAGGTTACGAAAGTTCGCGATAACCTTCAGACAGCTAGAAGCCGTTAAAAGAGTTACGCGGACCGACGACGCAAGCCCTTGGAATTTCAAGTCGGTGATCGTGTATTACTTAAGGTCTCACCTTGGAAAGGTGTGATCAGATTTGGAAAGACAGGAAAACTTGCACCTAGATATGTTGGACCATTCAAGATCGTCGAAAGAATCGGTAAGGTAGCCTACAGACTTGAGTTACCTCCTGAACTTGGAAATGTTCATCCAACCTTTCACGTGTCCAATCTCAAGAAGTGTTTGGCTGATGAGAACCTCCAAATACCACTTGACGAAATTCGTGTTGATAACACGATGCATTTTGTGGAGAAACCCGTGGAAATCATGGACCGTGAAGTCAAATGGCTTAAACGCAAGCGCATTCCTTTGGTAAAAGTTCGCTGGGAATCTAAACGTGGTCCAGAATTTACCTGGGAACGTGAAGCTCAAATGAAGGAGAAATATCCACATCTATTCTCACAAGTTTCCTCTAAATAAATTTCGGGACGAAATTTCCACAAGTAGGGGAGACTGTGACACCTGTGCTTGTAATCATTGTAAACAGTTCAGTTATCAATAAAAAAATGTAATTTGATCCCAATTTTTGTATGTTTATGTTTGACATTTTTCATGTTTTGGTTTTTGTTCAACTTCAAACTCTATATCGCTTTCTGGAGAGTTATACGCAAACCGATGCGTAAACGTAATCAGTTTAACGCGACTAACACACCGTAACATTAACATATGCTTAACATACCTTAAATAACCTTTACATAACTTATAAATAAGTTTTGAAGGCTTTGGTATGGCAAAATCAAGTTTATTCGCTTACATGGACTAAATTCGACAAACTACGAAAGTATGCCGATTCTTACTGTAACGAACATTCCGGAATATGATCATAAGTTAAACATACCCTAAATATCCTTTACATAGCTTAAAAATAGGCTTTGAGGGGTTCGGTATGCTAAAATAAACTTTTTGCTCATTCAGGGACTAAAAGCGTCAAAAAGTGCATAAGTTTGCATTTTCGCGCATATCTTATGTTCTGAATACATTCGGACATCTAAAAATTTATGTAATCATTAAAATATTTTATTTTAGTGATTGGCATGAGAAAAATCCATTTGTCACGTAATTTGGATCGTTTTTCGCGTTCGTGCGTATTTCGTCGTAATTAGCGAATAACGCGTCCGTACGACCAAACGAACCGACATCCGGCATATTTTTGAACATGTTTCATGTCTACTATGCTTAGGCATCATTGTAGACCCTTAAAATTGGGTTAACGGGACTCAAACGTGTCAAAATAGGGCTTATATGCATGCAGGGACCAAAACTGCACATTCTGAAACTTGTTTGCTGATCAGAACTTCAGGCGGGGCGCGTAAACCCTAAGCCTTCCCTTACGTGGCCCGCGTACTACTGTCAGACCTGCAAAAACAAGCTGTTTGAAACAGCAGCTCGGTTTTATGTGTTGCCAACAGTTTTTGAACATACTATGGGCTATTTTGGGATGCCCATGGTATTACAAATCAGGGGGTGCATGTGTACGGTCCAGATTGAAGCACGTTTTACGATGAACGATCTTAACGGTTCTACGAAAACTATATATACCCCCACCCATTTCATTTCAAAACTCACACTTGATCTGATGGTTCTCTAAGTTGAGGTGCTTTCACTTCATACCTGAGAATAATCGGATCAAATTTCCATTCTTGGACCCGTTGTAAGTCCTCTTTCGTTCTTTTATACGTTTTTAGCATGAAAGTCAAACCAGTGTTTGACTTTCATCTTTGACCAGTCAATGGTCAACACGAAGTTCGTTTGAACTTCGCAACGTGAGCGTAATCACGATGGTCATAGTCCCTTGTGACTATACTTACTGATTACCACGTTGATTAGGTGTAGTGACGAGTCGTAGTTTCTGTCAAAATACGCTTTAGCGCGTATTTTGCAACCAAACTACTCTTGGGTATCAAAACCCTTTGTTTTGATACCAAAATTTTTTTCAAACCTCATTAAACATGTTTTAACATGTTTAGCTCGTCTCTATAGGTTTAGTGCTTATATAGGGTCGTAAGATAAGCGATCTAAACAATTGCTTAGACTTTCGAACCCGACCCGTGTCACACCAAGACCACGTTAAAACAACAAACCGTGGCGGAAACGTCGGGGAGTGTTGTAACAGAATAATCGTTTCAACAACCATGGTAATTAAAAGTTTCGTTTTATTGTTTCATTAAGTAATTTACATTGTCTTAAAACCAAACAAACAAATTAAACATCGTCTACTATCGTTTTTATGTCACTAAGGCCTCGTCCAGATCCTATGTGACACATGCATCCTAGCAATCGATATCACGCAACATCACCTGAAACATATGTAAAAACAAAGTCAGCAAAGAAATGCTGGCGAGCACATAGGTTTTGTGAGAGTATCGAATTCATGGCTCGTTTGTATGTTGCAGTACCTCATTAAACTACAAGAGTCAAAAATACAAACCTCGTTTTGAAAAGTGTATTGCAACATAGTTTAACCAACTCAAATCAAGATGGTTATAGTATTTAAAATCTCGTAGCCATGATTCTTAACCCCAAAACATTTGTTTTAGTAAACCAATTCGTAAAACATCTCGTTAAAACTCGTTAATAAAACTCGTATGGTTTATATTATTTCGAAAACCTCGTTGTGTGACATCGTTTCAAATCGTTTCCCAGGTGAACTAAATAATGACATGAAATGTAATATGATAAAAGCACTTATATATATGATATACCAGCGGCGTATCTACCATGCTTCTATCATGTTACACCCATCCCATTACCTAATCACAACCCAAACAAATCGTTCGTTCAAATCGTTTTATCTCGTTTAAGTCGTTCCAAATCGTTTTAACTCGTCCCAAAATCGTATTCGTTTTAATTGTGAAACTACTTATGGTCGTCTCGCTAATAACATTCAAACCTTCGTGACTCGACTACCTCGCTTATCGCATTAACAAACCACCAAAGGGTGAGTTAACAATCATCAGATTCGGTTGTTACCTACATAACCCCCACACATAACCATGGGTGTAGTCTGATAACGGGATTTGTCAGATCCTATGGTACCATAACCTAATACTGGTCGGTTCGGCCAAAATTAATGAATGTCATTCGTTATGTAACTACAACCAACAAGTTCGTTCACATTATCGAAATCGTTATTAGTTTTATATAAACCATCTTTATCATTTTTGAAACCATCGTTTAAATATCAAAATCATTTTAATACATATGAAACACCCCAAAACTATTGAAAACAGTAAAATATGGGAACTATGTACTCACATTGAATGATAGGGTATCCTTGATCTAAAGAACTTAGCGAATCTCAGACAAACCAAGGAAATTCAAGTAGTACCTAGTAATCGGATCACTAGTAAATAAATCGACACCTAAATCAGAAGATCGGATAGAATGAGATCTTGTAAACCAAATGAGTGTAGGAACTCATGTGATATGGTTTAACAAAGCCTACATTCTAAATCGGAACCTAACCTAAGTGCTTTCGACCCGTTACGACCCATTAAGGTAGCTTACGCGTCGTTCGCGTACAACGCGTTCGAGACGTCTAACTAGTCCTATGACAAGTATTATATGCCTAAACATGTTTAAATATGTTGCATAATCAGTTAAGTGACAAAAGTTTAGGTTACATATGCTTAAAATCCAATTATGCATGAAAAGGGTATTTTGGTCATTTACCTAAGGCATATAATCTACCTATCATACAACTACTTAAACTAGGTGACCATAAGGTATAACCTCGGAAGGTTATTCCCTATATAACTATGGTCACTAAACATGCTTGGTTGGATCCTAATGATCGACCAAACGGGTCGAGTTCGGAAGTCTAAGCGGTGGTTTAGACCGCTTGACTTACGACTCTAAACAAGCACTAAACTAAAAGTGACGAGCTAAGCATGTTAAAACATGCTTAACTAAGTTAGAAAACAGGTTTTGATATCAAAACAAAGTGTTTTGATACCAAGAGTAGTTTGGTTGCAAAATACGCTTAAATGCGCATTTTGACCGAAACTACGACTCGTCACTACGCCTAGTCAACGTGGTAATCAGTAGGTATAGTCACTAAGGACTATAACCATCGTGATTACGCTCACGTTGCGAAGTTCAAACGAACTTCTCGTTGACCAACTCGTGGTCAAAGCTGAAAGTCAAACACTGTTTGACTTTTAAGCTAAGAAAGCAATAAAAGAATGAAAGTGGACTTACAAAGGGTCCAAATAGATTTGATTCTAAGTATTTCTCAGGTAGGAAGTGAAATATCACAACCACTTAAAGAAAATCTCAGATCAAATGTGAGGAAAATGAATGAATGGCATGGCCTTATATAGTTTTTCACAAACCGTTAGGATCATTTCTCGGAGAAGAGGGGATGATCTAGGCCATACAAGTGTCAAAGAATGATTGGGGGACTTGTTCTCCACACAAACCAGCCCATAGCATTGAAAACCATTGATCAAAACCATCAAAATCGAGCTAAATGACCAGATTCAATGTTTCTGTCTGGCATGCCCACACGTCCCGCGTAAGAGATGGCTTGGGCTTACGCGCCCCGCCTGGGCCATCTTTGGCAGATTGTCAAAACAGGTCCCTGAACTTGTAAAACATGCATTTCGGCTCATTTTTTACACGTTTAAGCCCCGTTGACCTCATTTCAAGGCTCTAAAATGAAGTTAAAGTATTGAGAACTCAAAACATGCTAAAAAATATCTCGGATGTCGGCTCGTTTGGTCGTACGGCCCCGTTGTTCGGTAAATTACGACGAAACTCAAACGGACGCGAAAACGATCCAAATTAAGCGATGAACGGTATTTTTGCATGCCGATCACTAAAAAAAAATATTTTAGTGTCTACAAAAATTTTGGGTGTACAGATGTGGTCAGAACGTAAGATATGCACGAAAATACAAACTTACATCGTTTTTGACACTTTTAGTCCCTGTAAGATCAAGTAAGCATGTTTTCGCACACCGAACCCCTCAAAGCTTATTTCTAAGCTATGTTTAGGTTATTTATGGTATGTTTAGCTTATGATCAAGTTCCAGACTCTTCGATACTATACGAATCGGTATAGTTTCGCAGTTTGACACAAATAGTCCCTGTGATCGAATAGACTTGTTTTCAACACACCAAACCATCCAAAACTTATTTCTAAGTTATGTAAAGGTTATTTTAGGTATCTTAAGCCTATGTCACTATTCTGGAGTGTTTGTCGTGTTATACTGACTGCGTTTACGCACCAATTTGCACCAATACACACATAATAGCACCAAAACACATTGTTTTATTATTAATTATCATTGTTTTACATTGTTCATCGATTACAGAGCACAGTTGTCACAACCCGTTTGGTCGATCATTAGGATCCGACCAAACACATTAGGTGTGTCACACCCCCAAAATCCACACGCGGAGTATCACCACTTGGAGGCGTGACATGACCAGGATCAAGCCACCAATCATATTGAACAACGTAATTAAGTAAATAAAATCCAACCACACAATACAATTGGTGTTCAAAACATAAGTTATCAATTTCAAGTTAAACAGCGGAAGCAATAAAAGTAAGACCAAAACATAAGTCATAAGTTCATAAAGTTAACATGGCACAGAACGATCCATGTCCCACAACGACTCCTCCTGCTCGTGCAAGCTCCATAAATACCTAACGACCTACAAGGCATGTAACAAGGAGTCAACAACAAAGTTGAGCGAGTTCATAGTAGGTGTTCGTTATAAAGTAGTTTTTCAAGAACTATGAGTTTGTTTGCAACTGCAGGTTAAATCAACTTTCCTTATTTTCCAAACCATAAACGGTGGGGGCTACCCCATGTTGTGAACCACTAGACTAGATGTATATATAAGTGTCCTTTCCAATCCGAGGACAGAGGTACATATTAAATATGTAGGTTTAGCGTAGGTGCCCTTCCCAATCCGAGGACAAAGGTACGTATAAGAATACGTAGGTTTAGCAGATTGGACACGTGAAAAGTTGGATGAATATTTCCAAGCTCTGGAGGTAGCTCTAGTCGATAGGCAACCTTTCCAACCCTTTCAACAATCTTAAATGGTCCAACATATCGTGGTGCAAGTTTTCCTTTCTTTCCAAATCTCACCACTCTCTTCCAAGGTGACACCTTGAGTAGGACATGGTCTCCAACTTGAAATTCTAAGGGCTTGCGTCGTAAATCCGCATAACTCTTTTGACGACATCTAGCTGTCACAAGATTATCGCGAATTCTCTTGATTTTGTCTGTTGTTTCTAGAATGAGCTCAGGTCCAGTAAGCTGAGCTTCACCGATCTCATTCCAACAGACAGGTGAACGACATTTTCGACCGTAGAGGGCCTCGAATGGTGCCATATTAATGCTAGCATGATAACTATTGTTATAAGAGAACTCGATCAGTGGCAGATGAGAATCCCAATTACCACCAAAGTCTATCACGCATGCTCTAAGCATATCCTCCAAAGTTTGAATCGTTCTCTCAGATTGTCCATCTGTTTGGGGATGATAAGCAGTGCTTAGATTTAGTTGGGTTCCCATAGCAGATTGCATGGTCTTCCAGAAATGAGATGAAAACCGAGCATCACGATCGGAAATGATATCCAAAGGAACACCATGTCGTGATACAATCTCATCAACATAAATCTTTGCAAGTTTATCAGCAGATAGCTCCTCGCGAATCGGAATAAAATGAGCTGACTTCGTTAATCGATCGATAACAACCCAAATAGCATCATGACCCTTAGATGTACACGGTAATTTAGTGATGAGATCCATTGCAATGTTCTCCCACTTCCAAACCGGTATCTCTGGTTGTACGAGCAAACCAGAAGGTCGTTGATGTTCAGCCTTGACTTTGAGACAAGTTAGGCATTTCGACACATACAAGGCAACATCTTTCTTCATACCAGGCCACCAATACTGAGTACGAAGATCCTTGTACATTTTATCCACACCAGGATGGATAGAATATCGAGACTTATGTGATTCGTCCATCACTAAAGTGCGAAGATCATCTTGTTTCAGGATCCACAAACGATCCTTGAAATAGAGCAAACCATCGCCCCTCGCTTCGAGTTTAAGCTCAAGTTGACGTGGTAATTCCTTACCTATGAAATTTTGTGAAACACAAAATTGCTGAGATTGAAGAACACGAGTTTGAAGATCAGATAGAGTTCGAACAGAATGAAGCTTGACACGCTCTTTTCGACTAAGCGCATCGGCTACGACATTCGCCTTACCAGGGTGGTAGCGAATCTCGCAATCGTAGTCACTTAAGAGTTCAACCCAACGTCGTTGCCTCATGTTCAACTCCTTCTGATTGAGAATATGCTGGAGACTTTAGTGGTCTGTGAAAACCACACACTTCGTGCCATAAAGATAGTGTCTCCAGATTTTGAGAGCAAAAACTACAGCTCCTAATTCAAGATCATGAGTCGTGTAGTTCTTTTCGTGAACTTTCAATTGTCTAGACGCATATGCTATAACTTTGCCTCGTTGCATGAGAACACAACCAAGGCCTAAGTTGGATGCATCGCAGTAGACAACGAAATCATCGTTTCCCTCAGGCAAAGATAAAACAGGAGCATCACATAGCTTCTGTTTCAGCGTTTGGAATGCTTCTTCTTGTTTGGGTCCCCACTCAAAAGGCTTATTCTTTTGAGTCAAAGCAGTGAGTGGAACCGCAATTTTCGAGAAGTTCGAAATAAATCGACGATAATATCCAGCAAGACCAAGAAAAGATCGAATCTCTATAGATGTCGTTGGTGTATTCCAATCCTTGATTGCAACAATCTTGGATGGATCCACATGAATACCTTGCTCGTTGACAATATGTCCCAAAAACTGAACTTCTTTAAGCCAAAATTCACACTTGGAGAATTTAGCAAAAAGTTGTTCCTTCTTCAGGAGTTCCAAAGTCAAACGAAGATGTTGCTCGTGCTCGGCTCGAGACTTCGAATAAATGAGAATATCGTCGATGAACACAATGATGAACTTGTCTAAATAAGGTTTACAGACCCTATTCATTAAGTCCATGAAGATAGCTGGGGCATTCGTCAAACCAAAAGGCATGACAGTAAACTCGAAATGCCCATATCTTGTTCGGAAAGCAGTTTTGGGAATATCTTCTTCGAATACACGAAGTTGATGATACCCAGAACGCAGATCGATCTTGGAGAAACGGGTAGCACCTTGCAGCTGATCAAAGAGATCATCGATTCGAGGTAGGGGATAGCGATTCTTGATGGTAAGCTTGTTAAGCTCACGATAATCGATACACATTCGAAAAGATCCATCTTTCTTTTTCACAAAGAGGACAGGAGCTCCCCAAGGTGAATAACTCGGTCGGATGAATCCTTTATCAGATAACTCTTGAAGCTGTTTCGATAACTCTTGCATCTCGGACGGTGCAAGACGATAAGGTGCTTTCGCAATCGGGTTGGCATTGGGTACAAGGTCAATATGAAACTCGACTTGACGAACTGGTGGCAAACCAGGCAGTTCATCAGGAAACACCTCTGGATAATCCCGAACAATCGGAATATCCTAAATACTCTTGTTCTTGCCTTTCTCCTCGGTGACATGTGCCAGGAAGGCAACATATCCTTTTCGTAAATAACTTTGGGCTTTCGTACACGACATGAGTTTCAATCCACCAGATGGTTACTCGCCACGATCTTCCAGAACATCGCCAGACGAAAGAGGAATACGAATGATCTTATCGAAACAAACTACCTCAGCATGATGTTTGGTTAACCAATCCATCCCCACGATAATGTCGAAACTCCCAAGTTGCATCGGTGTGAGGTCAATGGGAAAAAGATGGTTATCGAGGTTCAATTGACAACCACAAATAACAGAGTCAAGTACCAGGGGTTTACCAGTAGCAACCTCGACAGATAAGGGTTTCCTCAGTTTAGTTCTAGGTATCGCAAGTAAGGGCTCAAAGGATAACGAAACAAAACTCCTATCGGCACCAGAATCGAAAAGAACAGATGCAAGTTGATTGTTAACAAGGAACGTACTGTTAACAACCTCGTTGTCCACCCTCGCCTTGTTCACATTCAGATTGAATGCTCGTCCATGAGCGGGATTTACATTCGCGTTCGCGTTACCATTCGGATTCACATTTGCATTTACCAATCTCGGGCAATTATTGCGGAAATGACCCATTTCTCCGCAATTGAAACACGAACCAGGTGGGAATCTCACAGCATTCCCTTGAGCTTGAGCTGGAACCTGGGCAGCTTGATTTTGACCAAAACGACAAATGTTGGCCAAATGCCCAAGTCTACCACACGTAGCACACTGTTTACAGGCCTGTTGGGCAGCATGGTGACCGTTGCATCGAGCACAGTGAGGTGCGGTACCAGCGTATGCTTTCTTTGTAGGAGGTTGAGTCGGTGGGTTCTGAGCAGTCTGTGTTGTAACAGCAAAGTTCTGAGCACCCTTTCGCTTTCTCGACTTCTTCGATGACTCACCTTTCTTACCCTTACCCTTTTCCTTGTCAGAATCGGTCGACTTCTTTTTATCACCCTTGCGGGTAAGTTTACCCTTCCTGACTTGAGACTCAGTCAGGGTAGCAGACAACTCGATTGCATGACGAACGGTAGTAGGATTAACACCGGTCACAATATCCTGTATGGAATCGGGTAAACCATCGATATATCTCTCGATTGCTTTCTCCAGTGGGGTAACCATAGTGGGACACAATAAACTGAGCTCCTCAAAACGATCCGTATAAGCACGGTGTTCTCCCCCATCTTGTTTCAAATCATCGAATTCTCATTCCAAAGCTTGAATCTCGTGACGGGGACAGAACTCTCTCATCATGACAGCTCGGAGCTCTTCCCAAGTTTGTGCTAATGCCACTTCGGCACCCCTATCGCGCTTAATACCATTCCACCAGGTAAGAGCTCGCTTCTCAAACACGCTTGAAGCAAATTCAACCTTACGCGCATTCGGACACTGCACATGTCTGAATGTGCTCTCGATACTCTCGAACCACTGCAGGAGCGCAGTTGCTCCTTGCGACCCAGAAAACTTTAGCGGCTTAGCAGAATTAAAATTCTTGAAACTACATTGTGCATTATTGTTGTTATTATTGTTGTTGTTGTATAACTCGTGGATTTGGGTCACAACGCCTGGAAGTACAGCAGCCATTTGCTGAGAGACAAGGGCTGCGACTTCTTCAGCGGTAAAAGTTTGAGCATCCCGTCGAGGAGGCATTGTCTAAAAAGGAAACATAAGAAACGAGTGAGGTCGATAATTGGAGAAGCAAAAGAGGTATTGAAAACATCGACAAAACACAAGGAAGGCGATCATTCGTTCGTTACCTCGAACAAACAAACGATACGCAGTGACTAATCAAAGTAAATAGGTCATAATAATGTATCACCGAAGACATGCTCGCCTATAAGTGAACACTCACCCCAAGAGTTCCCAGGTAAGAGTGACTGGTCCGATACTGCGAATTTGTACGAACACTCTAGCCTTAGACAGAAAACTCAGGGTACAGGCATTCACTCTTCCAGTTTGCACATGTCCACATTATTTAGACCCAAACTTGGACGAGATTTTGAAAATTCAGAGGGCATAAAGCCGAAAATGAATCAAACTGGAAGGGTTCAAAACCTTACAATCAATCACCCAAGGATAGATGATTAATTGTCGAAGCGGATTTGTTATTGTGTTCTTGTTGTGGTTATCACCTAAGGATAGGTGACGGTATTGTTTTAAAATCTAAATGCAATATAACTCGCGTTAAGGTCCTAGAAAGTTATAGTCTAGGTCAAAGCATTACAAATAACCTAATTCCCTATAACCATTGGCTCTGATACCAACTCTTCTGTCACACCCCGACCACGTTAAAACAACAAACCGTGGCGGAAACGTCGGGGAGTTTTGTAACAGAATCATCGTTTCAACAACCATGGCAATTAAAAGTTTCGTTTTATTGATTCATTAAGTAATTTACATTGTCTTAAAACCAAACAAACAAATTAAACATCGTCTACTATCGTTTTTATGTCACTAAGGCCTCGTCCAGATCCTATGTGACACATGCATCCTAGCAATCGATATCACGCAACATCACCTGAAACATATGTAAAAACAAAGTCAGCAAAGAAATGCTGGCGAGCACATAGGTTTTGTGAGAGTATCGAATTCATGGCTCGTTTGTATGTTGTAGTACCTCATTAGACTACAAGAGTCAAAAATACAAACCTCGTTTTGAAAAGTGTATTGCAACATAATTTAACCAACTCAAATCAAGATGGTTATAGTATTTAAAATCTCGTAGCCATGATTCTTAACCCCAAAACATTTGTTTTAGTAAACCAATTCGTAAAACATCTCGTTAAAACTCGTTAATAAAACTCGTATGGTTTATATTATTTCGAAAACCTCGTTGTGTGACATCGTTTCAAATCATTTCCCAAGTGAACTAAATAATGACATGAAATGTAATATGATAAAAGCACTTATATATAAGATGTACCAGCGGCGTATCTACCATGCTTCTATCATGTTACACCCATCCCATACCTAATCACAACCCAAACCAATCGTTCGTTCAAATCGTTTTATCTCGTTTAAGTCGTTCCAAATCGTTTTAACTCGTCCCAAAATCGTATTCGTTTTAATTGTGAAACTACTTATGGTCGTCTCGCTAATAACATTCAAACCTTTGTGACTCGACTACCTCGCCTATCGCATTAACAAACCACCAAAGGGTGAGTTAACAATCATCAGATTCGGTCGTTACCTACATAACCCCCACACATAACCATGGGTGTAGTCTGATAACGGGATTTGTCAGATCCTATGGTACCATAACCTAATACTGGTCGGTTCGGCCAAAATTAATGAATGTCATTCGTTATGTAACTACAACCAACAAGTTCGTTCACATTATCGAAATCGTTATTAGTTTAATATAAACCATCTTTATCGTTTTTGAAACCATCGTTTAAATATCGAAATCGTTTTAATACATATGAATCACCCCAAAACAATTGAAAACAGTAAAACAGGGGAACTATCTACTCACATTGAATGATAGGGTATCCTTGATCTAAAGAACTTAGCGAAGCTCAGACAAACCAAGGAAATTCAAGTAGTACCTAGTAATCGGATCACAAGTAAATAAATCGACACCTAAATCAGAAGATCGGATAGAATGAGATCTTGTAAACCAAATGAGTGTAGGAACTCATGTGATATGGTTTAACAAAGCCTACATTCTAAATCGGAACCTAACCTAAGTGCTTTCGACCCGTTACGACCCATTAAGGTAGCTTACGCTACTTTAACGCGTCGTTCACATACAACGCGTTTGAGACGTCTAACTAGTCCAATGACAAGTATTATATGCCTAAACATGTTTAAATATGTTGCATAATCAGTTAAGTGACAAAAGTTTAGGTTACATATGCTTAAAATCCAATTATGCATGAAAAGGGTAATTTGGTCATTTACCTAAGGCATATAATCTACCTATCATACAACTACTTAAACTAGGTGACCATAAGGTATAACCACGGAAGGTTATTCCCTATACAACTATGGTCACTAAACATGCTTGGTCGGATCCTAATGATCGACCAAACGGGTCGAGTTCGGAAGTCTAAGCGGTGGTTTAGACCGCTTGACTTACGACTCTAAACAAGCACTAAACTAAAAGTGACGAGCTAAGCATGTTAAAACATGCTTAACTAAGTTAGGAAACAGGTTTTGATATCAAAACAAAGTGTTTTGATACCAAGAGTAGTTTGGTTGCAAAATACGCTTAAATGCGCATTTTGACCGAAACTACGACTCTTCACTACGCCTAGTCAACGTGGTAATCAGTAGGTATAGTCACTAAGGACTATAACCATCGTGATTACGCTCACGTTGCGAAGTTCAAACGAACTTCTCGTTGACCAAATCGTGGTTAAAGCTGAAAGTCAAACACTGTTTGACTTTTAAGCTAAGAAAGCAATAAAATAATGAAAGTGGACTTACAAAGGGTCCAAATAGATTTGATTCTAAGTATTTCTCAGGTAGGAAGTGAAATATCACAACCACTTAGAGAAAATCTCAGATCAAATGTGAGGAAGATGAATGAATGGAATGGCCTTATATAGTTTTTCGCAAACCGTTAGGATCATTTCTTGGAGAAGAGGGGATGATCTAGGCCATACAAGTGTCAAAGAATGATTGGGGGACTTGTTCTCCACACAAACTAGCCCATAGCATTGAAAACCATTGATCAAAACCATCAAAATTGAGCTAAATGACCAGATTCAATGTTTCTGTCTGGCATGCCCACATGCCCCGCGTAAGATATGGCTTGGGCTTACGCGCCCCGCCTGGGCCATCTTTGGCAGATTGTCAAAACAGGTCCCTGAACTTGTAAAACATGCATTTCGGCTCATTTTTTACACGTTTAAGCCCCGTTAACCTCATTTCAGGGCTCTAAAATGAAGTTAAAGTATTAAGAACTCAAAACATGCTCAAAAATATCTCGGATGTCGGCTCGTTTGGTCGTACGGTCGCGTTGTTCGGTAAATTACGACGAAACTCAAACGGACGCGAAAACGATCCAAATTAAGCGATGAACGGTATTTTTGCATGCCGATCACTAAAATAAAAATTTTTTAGTGTCTACAAAAATTTTGGGTGTCCAAATGTGGTCAAAACGTAAGATATGCGCGAAAATACAAACTTACATCGTTTTTTACACTTTTAGTCCCTGTAAGATCAAATAAGCATGTTTTCGCACACCGAACCCCTCAAAGCTTATTTATAAGCTATGTTTAGGCTATATATGGTATGTTTAGCTTATGATCAAGTTCTAGACTCTTCGATACTATACGAATCGGTATAGTTTCACAGTTTGACACAAATAGTCCCTGCGATCGAATAGACTTGTTTTCAACACACCAAACCATCCAAAACTTATTTCTAAGTTATGTAAAGTTTATTTTAGGTATGTTAAGCCTATGTCACTATTCCGGAGTGTTTGTCGCATTATACTGACTGCGTTTACGCACCAGTTTGCGTATAACTTTCCAGAAAGCGATTTAAAGCTTGAAATCGGAATCAAATCGAATCGTAAAATCATCAAACACAAATACACACATAATAGCACAAAAACACATTGTTTTATTAATAATTATCATTGTTTTACATTGTTCATCGATTACAGAGCACAGTTGTCACAACCCGTTTGGTCGATCATTAGGATCCAACCAAACACATTAGGTGTGTCACACCCCCAAAATCCACACGCGGAGTATCACCGCTTGGAGGCATGACATGACCAGGATCAAGCCACCAATCATATTGAACAATGTAATTAAGTAAATAAAATCCAACCACACAATACAATTGGTGTTCAAAACATAAGTTATCAATTTCAAGTTAAACAGCGGAAGCAATAAAAGTAAGACCAAAACAAAAGTCATAAGTTCATAAAGTTAACATGGCACAGAACGGTCCATGTCCCACAATGACTCCTCCTACTCGTGCAAGCTCCATAAATACCTAACGACCTGCAAGGCATGTAACAAGGAGTCAACAACAAAGTTGAGCGAGTTCACAGTAGGTGTTCATTATAAAGTAGTTTTTCAAGAACTATGAGTTTGTTTGCAACTGCAGGTTAAATCAACTTTCCTTATTTTCCAAACCATAAACGGTGGGGGCTACCCCATGTTGTGAACCACTAGACTAGATGTATATATAAGTTTCCTTCCCAATCCGAGGACAAAGGTACATATTAAATATGTAGGTTTAGCGTAGGTTCCCTTCCCAATCTGAGGACAGAGGTACCTATAAGAATACGTAGGTTTAGCGCCGATGCCCTTCCCAATCCGAGGACAGTGGTACGTAGTGAATACGTAGGTTTAGCGCTGGCGTCCTTCCCAATCCGAGGACGGAGGTACGTAGTGAATACGTTGGTTTAGCGCTGGCGTCCTTCCCAATCCGAGGACGGAGGTAAGTAGTCTAGTAGTGGTGAAAGCACACGTTCCATCTTAGCTATTTAATCCCTTTCCCAACCCACCAGGAATCCCATGCCTTAAGAGTGTGAACTCACCTCGGTTGCTCGGTTTGACTCTCAAAAATAGCTAACAGTCAAGGTCGGTCAATCACGTCCTAGTATGATTACCACTTAGTTTATTAGTGACTTCAAATAAGCACGAAGTTCCTACATGCATCTACCACATAACATGCATTCACTTTAACGGTTTATGCCCATATAAACTTCCCATCTATTCCCATTCATAAGCAAACATACGACATTGCACATAACACTTTTATTGACATATAACATGTTAGATCATTCTCAGATAACATAACTGACCTTTAGACATGCATATCACTTGTTATATTGTTTCAGCTTGAACATCCAAAACTAGACTGTTTTCGGGTATTTTAATAAAATAGTTAACTTACTCCAAAAATCTCCAAACCTTTACAGAATGTTTTAAACAATCCAAATATTACTGTGTAAAAATATCGGGATCCAATTCATTACCAATATTTTATAAAAAATCATTTACCGGACTGAAATCAGATTCATCACTTTCTGACTGCAGTCCACGGAATAATTTATTTAAAATTCATCGTAAGTCCGATTGATGAAATTCCAGTTGGAGCATTACAATGATATAAGTGGTCATCTACAGTACAAATTTCATAGGCTAATTCTACACAGATTTCAAGTTATGATGAAAAACATAACACACATTTTCTACAGTAATAACGTAGCTTTTGCTGCTGTGAAAAACGACGCCTTTAAAAATAGCAAACGAAGTCCAAAAATTATGATTCCAATGCCATTAGAACCGTATTTCGAAAATACATAATTTAGACTTCATAAAATCAATTTTTCGATAAATATCTACCTGTTTACAGCCAACTGAAGTTGGCTGTAAATGTTTAGACAGAAGCTGTTTTCAGCTTATAGCATTCTAACGCAGGTTCCATTTGTTTCGTTATCATGCTTAGTGATCAACAACGATATTTAACATCAACATTAACAAGAAATCATCAAGTAATCAACAACATAATCAAAACAACTTCATTCTAGTAATGTTTCATTATGTTTCATCCATTTATGTAAAGCTTTATGTTTAAATCTTTTAGTTCACGTTCTTAGTGTTCTTGATATTCATCATACTTCAACTTTTAACTACTTAAAATGGAAGTAAACAAGAGTAAATCAAGACTTACTACTAGCTTATAGCTTGGGAAGGTCTCTAGTGAAAATGGTGTGAGAAAGCAAGTAATGAAGCTCCTTGATGATCTACAACTTCAAGTTCCTTTGATCCTCCTTCTAACACTTTGAATGAAGCTTAGAGATGGATGAATATGGTGGTGATATGGTGGTGGTGGTGGCGGTTATAGTGAGGCCGAGAGGGAGAGAGGAGTTGAGGGAGTTGGGGTGATCTAGTGAAGTAAGGTATGAGATATGATAAGATTCGGAATGATACTAAAATCTCAAACTCCATACTTATAATCTTCTTATAATATCTTGGCCATATTCTCAAGCAACATATCCAAATAAAATATGAAATCAAATCTTGTGGTAGGGTCCCCTACATGGGCCGTAAATCATCAGTGGGGGGGGGGGGGGGGGGGTTAAGTGTAAAATTTCATGGTAGATGGTAAGTATTAGTTCAAATGCAAGTATATGTTTACATATGTTAGTTACTAGAGAATTTAGTGGGTGTTAGGGTGTTCGGGGATCATGACTAGCCAAGAAATAATTAAACAATGTTTCTTGCAATATTTTGGTGTCTCGGGTAATGTCCGGTTGTTCGGTTAGATACCGGTTCGTTAAAGTGTTTAATTATTCCATAAAGTGTCTTTTATATATCTTTTTGTGACACTTTTAATTCCCGGTACTTAGGAATGCATACACGACCATTTTGTCAATTTTCTGCACAAGACTAGTATGTCACCAAGCACATGTAAGTATGACGTAGTAATCGGAAAGCAGTTTAAGTAATTCAGCATAGTCATCAAGCACTTTAATTAACATTAATTAATCGTACGGATACATGTAATTATGAGGGTTGTCACATTCTCCCCTGTTAAGAAAATTTCGTCCCGAAATTTAGCGCGTGGTTACTGAGGAATCTAGTTAAGTTGCGTGGTTTCCTGGTTTTCCTGGGGTGTCACATCATCCCCCCGTTGGTTTGGAATTTCATCCTGAAATTCTTCAGTAGCTTCAGCCTCAGTAGTGGTTGCACTTTTCTTAAACAACTGGGGATACTTGAGTTTCATTTGGTCTTCTCGTTCCCAGGTATACTCTGGGCCACGACGGGAGTTCCAACGAACTCGAACAAGAGGTATTCGGGTATGCTTGAGAATCTTAACGTCTCGGTCTGTGATTTCAACTGGTTCCTCGACGAATCGCAACTGGTCGTCGATTGTGAGTTCCTTTAAGGGAACTATGAGGGTCTCATCTGACAGACACTTCTTCAGATTTGACACGTGGAATACGTTGTGAACTCTGCTGAGTTCTTCAGGTAGATTCAACTTGTAAGCGACTTTGCCAATTTTCTCAATGATTTCAAACGGTCCAACAAAATGCGGATTGAGTTAGCCTCGTTTGCCAAAACGAACTACACCTCTCCAAGGTGAGACTTTGAGTAGCACTCGATCCCCAACCTGGAACTCGAGTGGTTTCCTGCGCTTATCAGCGTAGCTTTTCTGACGGTCACGAGCTGCCGCCATTCGTTGTCATATCTGAGCAATCCTCTCGGTTGTATCTACTACAAGTTCTGGGCCAGTGATTTGACTGTCGCCAACCTCTGCCCAACAAAGAGGTGATCGGCACTTCCGTCTGTACAATGCCTCGAACGGAGCGGCCTGGATACTGGTGTGGTAGCTGTTATTATACGAAAATTCTACTAGAGGTAGATGTCGTTCCCAGCCGTTTCCAAAATCAATCACACATGCCCTAAGCATGTCTTCAAGGGTTTGGATGGTGCGTTCAGATTGCCCATCCGTCTGTGGATGATATGCCATGCTCATGTCTAATCGAGAGCCAAAGGACTTTTGCATAGCTTGCCACAATTCAGATGTAAAACGTGAGTCACGATCAGAAATGATGGAGGTTGGCACTCCGTGCCTCGATACTACTTCCTTTAGGTAGATGTCTGCTAGAGTAGAAAACTTGTCGGTTTCCTTGATAGCCAAGAAGTGTGCAGACTTAGTCAATCGATCCACTATCACCCAAATAGTGTCATTTCCGCGTTGAGATCTAGGCAGGCCAGTAACGAAATCCATGGAAATTTGCTCCCATTTCCATGTCGGGATCTCTGGTTGCTGGAGTAGGCCTGATGGTTTCTAATATTCAATCTTGACTCTCGCACAAGTCAAACATTTACTGACGTAGGTTGCTATGTTGGCTTTCATACTAGGCCACCAATACGTGGTCTTGAGATCGTGGTACATCTTATCCGAACCGGGATGTACTGAGTAACGAGACTTGTGCGCTTCATCCATCACAAGCTCGTGTAAGTTTCCGTAAAGTGGGACCCAGATGTGCCCTGTTACATAGTAGGCGCCGTCTTCCTTTTGTTCTAACCGCTTCCTTGATCCTCGTAAGGACTCAGCCCCGATGTTCTCTGCTTTCAATGCTTCGACCTGAGCATCTCGTATGTGAGCGGGAAGGCTAGAGTGAATGGTAAGCCGTAACGCATGTACACGCTTTGGTATAGTATCCTTTTGACTGAGGGCGTCGGCCACAACATTGGCTTTGCCCGGATGGTACTTGATCGCACATTCATAATCATTCAAGAGCTCGACCCATCGACGTTGTCGCATGTTTAACTCCTTTTGCTTGAAGATATGCTCGAGACTCCTATGATCGGTGTAAATGGTGCACTTGGTACCGTACAGGTAATGTCTCCATATCTTAAGTGCGAAAACAACTGCTCCCAATTCCAGGTCGTGCGTAGTGTAGTTCCTTTCGTGAACTTTAAGTTGGCGCGATGCGTAGGCAATGACCTTGTCACGTTGCATCAACACGCAACCAAGTCCTTGGATGGAAGCGTTGCAATAAACCACAAAATCATCTGTGCCTTCAGGCAATGAGAGGATAGGCGCGCTACAAAGTCTATCTTTTAAGTGCTGAAAAGAAGATTCCTGTGCATCACCCCAACGATAGGTGACACCCTTCTGAGTTAGAGAGGTGAGAGGTTGCACAATTTTAGAGAAATCCTTGATAAACCTTTTGTAATATCCTGCCAAACCCAAGAATTGGCGGATTTCTGTTGGTGTACGGGGTGCAGGCCAGTTCTTGATCGAGTCAACCTTGGATGGATCAACATGAATCCCATCCTTATTTACCACGTGGCCTAGAAAGTGGACTTCGCGAAGCCAGAAGTCACATTTCGAAAATTTGGCATACAACTGCTCTATTCGAAGAAGTTCCAAAATAAGCCTCAGGTGTTGCTCGTGCTCTTTCTGACTCTTTGAATAGATCAGGATGTCGTCGATGAAAACTATGACAAACTTATCCAGGTAAGGTTTGCACACTTGGTTCATGAGATCCATGAAGACCGCAGGTGCATTCGTCAATCTGAAAGGCATAACCAGAAACTCGTAATGCCCATACCGAGTCCTGAATGCTGTTTTAGAGATATCCTCGTCTAGGACTCTCAGTTGATGGTAGCCTGATCTTAAGTCAATCTTGGAGTAGAAACTCGACCCTTGCAACTGGTCGAATAAGTCATCAATGCGTAGGAGAGGATAACGATTCTTCACGGTCACCTTGTTGAGTTCACGGTAGTCAATACACATTCTGAAGGTACCGTCTTTCTTCTTCACGAATAACACTGGCGCTCCCCAAGGTGAAGAGCTAGGGCGAATAAAACCCTTATCCAAAAGCTCGTGTAGTTGCGAGGAAAATTCTTCCAGTTCTGATGGAGCTAGACGATAAGGCGCACGAGCTATTGGTGCTGCTCCAGGAGCTAGCTCGATTTGAAACTCGACCTATCGATGAGGCGGAAGACCAGGTAATTCCTCAGGAAATACCTCAGGAAAATCGCGTACAATAGGAATGTCTTCAATTCTCTTCTCTTCCATTGATGCGTCAGTAACGAGAGCTAGAATGGCAGTGTGGCCCTTTCGCAAACACTTCTGGGCCTTAAGGAAAGAGATGATGCCCACAACAGCACCACTCTTGTCGCCATGAATCACGAGTGGTTCTTCACCAGAACGAGGAATACGGATGACTTTCTCTTTGCAGAAAATCTCCGCTTGATGTTGAGATAGCCAATCCATCCCAATAACGACGTCGAAACTACCAAGTAAGATAGGAATAAGATCGATAGAGAAGGTCTGACCCGCTAAGACGAGGTTACAACCCTTAACTATGTGTGTGGCTTCAAGACTTTTACCGTTCGCTAGCTCTACCATGTGGTTGGTGGTCAAAAGTGTTGGAGTACACTTAAGCATTTGACTAACTTTTAAGGACACGTAGCTAGTATCGGCACCCGAATCAAATAAACAGTAACATAAAAGTCATCCTGTAGAAACTTACCCATCACAACGTTGGGATCATTCCTAGCATCACCCTGTCTAATCATGAAGGCACGACCTCGGGCGCCATTGCCATTATTGTTACCCCCGTTGTTGCCTCCATTGTTGTTCCTGTTTCCTTGGTTGTTGTTCTGATTCTGATTCTGATTCAGCTGTGGACAGTGCTTCTTAAAGTGACCCTCAGCACCATACTGGAAGCAACCCTTATTACCCTGATGGTGTTGCTGTTGGTTCTGTGGAGCTTGTGGCTGCTGTTGTCGATTCTGATTCACAGGACGGGAGCTCCTGCAATCTTTAGCTTCATGTCCAGGCTTGTTACATCTCTGACAACGACCCTTGCTGCACGCCCCGCTATGGTGCAAATTACATCGATTACACTTAGGGTGATTTCCCCTGTATCCACCCTGACCTTGGTTCCCAGAAGAATGCTGACTGGGGCTCCTGTACTCATCTGTCTTTAGCTGATGGGACTGAGACTGAACTGAAGTAGAACCCTTGCCCGAATTTCCACCCCACTTGCGCTTGTTATCACTGAGGGCATCAGTAGTAGTAGCGCTAATACGCTTGGGCAGCTTGTTCTGCTCAACTGCCTGATCAGTGAGACGATGAGCCAACCAGATGATTTGCTGAATAGTACCCAGGTTAGCTGAAGTCACGTGACTCTGAATCTCTGGTACAAGACCCTTGAGGTACAGCTCAATACGTTTGATGGGAGGGTCCACCATAGTAGGACACAAGATGGCCAGCTCGTTTGACCTCTTCGTATACGCCTCAATTTCAGACCCCGTCATTTTCAGATTGAAAAATTCCACCTCTAGCTTGTGGATGTCGTCACGACTACAGTACTCTTCCTTGATCAAATCTTTGAAGTCATTCCATGGGGTGGCATTAGCAACTGCCAGCCCTAGCAGTTGAACCTGTGCTTTCCACCAGGTTAACGCAGCACCTTCGAGTGTTCTAGTAGCAAATTCCACCCTACGAGCTTCAGGGTATTCACACATCTCAAAAACATACTCTATCTTCTCGAACCAGTGAAGAAGACCTACATCTCCTTCTGTGCCGCTGAAAGTACTAGGTCGGCAATCCATGAATGTTTTGAACGTACATACGGGAGGCTGAGCATGTTGACCTATTGCGCGAGAATAAAAGACAAGGTTAAGCACAAGAGTTGGTTCGCGAGTGTAGGATCTAAACATCCTAGGATAGGTCGAAATGGCAGGTTATACCTCCTGCAGGGATAGCTGCGTGTGCCTCAGCCACTCGTTCATTGATTAGAGCCGTCAGCTGGGCTTGAGTCAAGTTCAAACGTCCACTCATGATCTTCACAACGAAGCAACATAAGTGAGAAAAGTGTCGCGAAAGTGCGTAAGCGTGGACGACAGAAGAGAGTAAGCACACAAGGTTCAAGTAGCAGTTATTACGTTAACTAGTGCACTATGTGAACTATCAAACAGACAATATAACATAAATCATACCACTTATTGTGTCGAGTCTTGCACATGGAGTGAAGCGTCGTTGTGGATCGTTGAGCACTGTACAGGTTATAGTCTGGTTTTGTCAAAAATCTTTTCACTTTTTAAAACCAAGTTCGCTATAACCAATGGCTCTGATACCAATCTGTCACACCCCCAAAATCCACACGCGGAGTATCACCGCTTGGAGGCGTGACATGACCAGGATCAAGCCACCAATCATATTGAACAACGTAATTAAGTAAACAAAATCCAACCACACAATACAATTGGTGTTCAAAACATAAGTTATCAATTTCAAGTTAAACAGCGGAAGCAATAAAAGTAAGACCAAAACATAAGTCATAAGTTCATAAAGTTAACATGGCACAGAACGGTCCATGTCCCACAACGACTCCTCCTACTCGTGCAAGCTCCATAAATACCTAACGGCCTGCAAGGCATGTAACAAGGAGTCAACAACAAAGTTGAGCGAGTTCACATTAGGTGTTCGTTATAAAGTAGTTTTTCAAGAACTATGAGTTTGTTTGCAACTGCAGGTTAAATCAACTTTCCTTATTTTCCAAACCATAAACGGTGGGGGCTACCCCATGTTGTGAACCACTAGACTAGATGTATATATAAGTGTCCTTCCCAATCTGAGGACAAAGGTACATATTAAATATGTAGGTCTAGCGTAGGTGCCCTTCCGAATCCGATGACAGAGGTACGTATAAGAATACGTAGGTTTAGCATTGGTGCCCTTCCCAATCCGAGGACAGTGGTACGTAGTGAATACGTAGGTTTAGCGCTGGCGTCCTTCCCAATCCGAGGACGGAGGTACGTAGAGAATACGTAGGTTTAGCGTTAGCGTCCTTCCCAATCCGAAGACGGAGGTAAGTAGTCTAGTAGTGGTGAAAGCATAGGTTCCGTCTTAGCTATTAAATCCCATTCCCAACCCACCGGGAATCCCATGCCTTAAGAGTGTGAACTCACCTCGGTTGCTCGGTTTGACTCTAAAAAATAGCTAACAGTCAAGGTCGGTCAATCACGTCCTAGTATGATTACCACTTAGTTTATTAGTGACTTCAAATAAGCACGAAGTTCCTACACGCATCTACCACATAGCATGCATTCACTTTAACGGTTTATGCCCATATAAACTTCCCATCTATTCCCATTCATAAGCAAACATACGACATTGCACATAACACTTTTATTGACATATAACATGTTAGATCATTCTCAGATAACATAACCGACCTTTAGACATGCATATCACTTGTTATATTGTTTCAGCTTGAACATCCAAAACTGGACTGCTTTCGGGTATTTTAATAAAATAGTTAACTTACTCCAAAAATCTCCAAACCTTTACAGAATGTTTTAAACAATCCAAATATTTCTGTGTAAAAATATCGGGATCCAATTCATTATCAATATTTTATAAAAAATCATTTACCGGACTGCAATCAGATTCATCACTTTCTAACTGCAGTCTACGGAATAATTTTTTTAAAATTCATCGTAAGTCCGATTGATGAAATTCCAGTTGGAGCATTACAATGATATAAGTGGTCATCTACAGTACAAATTTCATAGGCTAATTCTACACAGATTTCAAGTTATGACGAAAAACATAACACACATTTTCTACAGTAAAAACGTAGCTTTTGCTGCTGTGAAAAACGACGCCTTTAAAAATAGCAAACGAAGTCCAAAAATTATGATTCCAGTGCCATTAGAACCGTATTTCGAAAATACATAATTTAGACTTCATAAAATCAATTTTTCGATAAATATCTACCTGTTTACAGCCAACTGAAGTTGGCTGTAAATGTTTAGACAGAAGCTGTTTTCAGCTTATAGCGTTCTAACGCAGGTTCCATTTGTTTCGTTATCATGCTTAGTGATCAACAACGATATTTAACATCAACATTAACAAAAAATCATCAAGTAATCAACAACATAATCAAAACAACTTCATTCTAGTAATGTTTCATTATGTTTCATCCATTTATGTAAAGCTTTATGTTTAAATCTTTTAGTTCACGTTCTTAGTGTTCTTGATATTCATCATACTTCAACTTTTAACTACTTAAAATGGAAGTAAACAAGAGTAAATCAAGACTTACTACTAGCTTATAGCTTGGGAAGGTCTCTAGTGAAAATGGTGGTGAAAATGGTGTGAGAAAGCAAGTAATGAAGCTCCTTGATGATCTACAACTTCAAGCTCCTTTGATCCTCCTTCTAACACTTTGAATGAAGCTTAGAGATGGATGAATGTGGTGGTGATATGGTGGTGGTGGTGGTGGTGGCGGTTATAGTGAGGCCGAGAGGGAGAGAGGAGTTGAGGGAGTTGGGGTGATATAGTGAAGTAAGGTATGAGATATGATAAGATTTGGAATGATACTAAAATCTCAAACTCCATACTTATAATCTTCTTATAATATCTTGGCCATATTCTTAAGCAACATATCCAAATAAAATATGAAATCAAATCTTGTGGTGGGGTCCCTACATGGGCCGTAAATCATCAAAGGGGGGGGGGGGGGGGTTAAGTGTAAAATTTCATGGTAGATGGTAAGTATTAGTTCAAATGCAAGTATATGTTTACATATGTTAGTTACTAGAGAATTTAGTGGGTGTTAGGGTGTTCGGGGATCATGACTAGCCAAGAAATAATTAAACAATGTTTCTTGCAATATTTTGGTGTCCCGGGTAATGTCCGGTTTTTCGGTTAGATACCGGTTCGTTAAAGTGTTTAATTATTCCATAAAGTGTCTTTTATATATCTTTTTGTGACACTTTTAATTCCCGGTACTTAGGAATGCATACAGGACCATTTTGTCAATTTTCTGCACAAGACTAGTATGTCACCAAGCACATGTAAGTATGACGCAGTAATCGGAAAGCAGTTTAATTAACATTAATTAATCATACGGATACATGTAATTATGAGGGTTGTCACAAGGTGACCATAGTTGTATAGGGAATAACCTTTCGAGGTTATACCTTATGGTCACTTTGTCTACTTAGTTGTATGATATGAAATTATATGCCTTAGGAAAAATTACCAAAATGCCCTTTTTACGCCAAAATTCATTTTAAGCATGTGTAACATAATTTTTGACATCTAAACTGATTAGGCAACAATATTAGACATGTTAAGGCATATTTTAGTTGTCATAGGACAAGTTAGGCGGTCCGAACGCATTTTACGCGAACAACGCGTTAAAGTAGCATAAGCTACCTAAACGAGTCGTAATGGGTCGTAAGCACTTAGGATAGGTTCCGTTTTAGAATGTAGGCTTTGTTAAACCATATTACATGAGTTCCTATACTCAGTTGGTTTACGAAACCACATTTTATCCAATCTTCCGATTTAGGTCCGTTTATTAACGTAGTTACCTATATTAGGTGCCGTTTGATTACGTGATCTTTCTAGCATTGCTTGGTGGTTATCTAAAGACTATTGAGCAATCTCAAGTGAGTACATAGTCCCCTCTTTTACTGTTTTCAACTGTTTTGGCGTGAAACACATGTGCCAACTTGTTACTTTCGTGCTTTCCATGTTTTTATATCATATGCGTGCTATGTTCATTAGTACACATATAGTACATGATTTCTTGCATATTTTGCTATGTATGTTCACTTAGCATGCTAGCACATTGTTTTACATTACATTTTACGCTATGCATGTCCATTTAGTGCATACTTAGTACATTGTTTTACATTACATTTCTGTTGCATATGTTCACTCAGCATATGGACACATCGTTTTACATTTCTTCCTTGTATGTTCACTTAGCATACTAGGTACATTGTTTTCATAAAACATGCTTACATTTGGTATGACATTTGGTTTGTTTAACGAACTAAAATACGTTCATTAATATTAGCTACGCCGCTCGGTAGTAAGTAGTGGTACCATAGGACTTGACAACTCCCATTCCTGATATCCTAGGTTTGTTTGGATGTAAGGAATTACTGAATCCGAAAACATTTTTATAACCTTTACTCTAAGGTTATCCTACAGTCTCAAGGCTTGAATGTATATGTTTAACATACCGCATAAGTGTTTGTATCAGTATAGCATGCATTTTTACAAGACTTACTTTTGATTTAAACTGTGTTTTATATCAATTACATTGTTTTGTACATTCTTCTTATAGGGTTGAGTAAATACTTTTATTCACTATACATTACATTTGTTTACACATAAACATTTTCAACATTTGTTTGAACATTACATTGTGGTGGTTTGTTTGGGTGAGTGATTTACATAACGAGGCGACGTGTAATATAATAAAAGCATGGTGGATACGCCGCTCGTACTTCCTATATATAAGTGCTTTTATGGTATTACATATCGTAGCGTTATCTAAACCATTTCAGTTTAGACATATTACATTACAACATATTTTCACATAAACATCGCTTTACAATCAACTTACTTTATACAAACTCAATTTTTACTTAATTATTTAACTAAACATCTTTCTTTTATATAACATCAGATTTTCTTGTCACATTTTATATGATTTATAAAAGAAAACATTAAACAAGATTCATGACTAATTTTTATTAAACATTTCTTTAAACTCAAGTCATGAATACTATTTTCATAAAACTTATGTATCTCACAGGCATTTTTATGCTGACGTACCTATTTTCACATGTGTTCTTAGGAGCTGATGCATAGGTTGGAACAGGATACACTAGGGTGGACTCGGGCCTTAGTGACATAAAAGAAGCAAGATTAGTTTAATTAATGTTCTGTACTCTTTGTTTCAGTTGTTTTAAGACAATGTAACACCCTTGTTTATAAATAAAGCATAACTTTAATTACCATGGTTGTGAAACAATAATTCTGTTGCAACACTCCCGACGTTTCCGCCACGCTTTGCTGTTTTACGTGGTCGGGGTGTGACATGAGCCGCCGTTTGCCCTTCTTGTGGGTAAATCGCACCGCATCTCGCTGGAAATTTGAAACTTTTAACTGGATCATTAAAGATCTCTTCAGACCATTTTAAGGAAGGCAAAGCAGACGACATCTCTTCTATGTTCTCTAGGTTTTCGCCGGTGGACATGGAGATCAAGAGAATAGTTGCAGACCTTTTAAAGAAGAAACAGATAATGAAGACGAAAAGGTTTCACAAACAAGTGCCTAAAGAGGAAGTTTCCACAAGAATATATACTCATCGCCATTAATGCTCTCAAAACCGTAAACCTCCTTTTTTAGGAAAACACGGTTACCAAGTCAATAAGGGTGATTGGGGAACAAGAAGGCGCTTCACGCGCGTGTAGAAACCACGTATGACGACGCCCAATTAATGTTTGACGTCTGACATGGGTTACAGCCTGTCACACAACCGTCACATGCCAACATCAGCACATTACCTTTTACCAACTTTCCTGCCACAAGTCAAGCATTTTCAAAAATTCAAATTATGAAACCTTAGCTTGAAGAAAAGAAAATATCTTCAGCAAAGTTCTTTCATACCATGCGCAAAGCAACTTGTTTACCTCTCAAACAAAAGCGCACACTTCATTTTATAGTCTAGTGCTCCACCTGCTTGCCATTGGTGCATAGGAGCAACACTGGACTGGGGGGCTTGAAGGGGTATTGTTAGGGATAGAATTTTATAGCATATGGATCACGGATCCTCAAGTGTAGCCTGGATCATGGATCCTCAGTTTAGTATGGATCGAGGATCCTCAGGAGATGGTACAGGAAGGCTAAGGATCCAGGATCCTCTTTATTGTTCTGAACTAACAATTGTTTCCATCATCTTTTAGCTTGTTTTGCAGGTGTATTCGAATGAGACTTGGTCCTACCGAGATTCTAGGGGAATATGCTTCACAATTGTGCACGTGCAAAAGCTCCATGACCGTTGTGGTGATCGTGGGGGAGGCTAGCACATAATTCGGATAGTTTGTTAGATAGATTTTTTTTCTATTTTTGAAAGGGGATAACAAGCTTTATTTAGCAACTTAGCTACATACATACACACAACTCGAACTCTCTGCAAACTCTTGGCGATTACACACACTTACACTCTAGCAATCATTGTACCAACCTTGTTATCATCCAAAGTTGTAATCTTGTTTGTGCAATATAGTTGGTGATCGGTAGTTTCCATCACCCGAGGTTTTTTTATGCCGGGGATCATTCATTGATCAAGGGCTTTTTCCTCGTATAAATCCTTGTGTTCATCATTCATTTCATTCATTTCTTGTTTACACATTTGTTCAATTAACCAAGCATCAAACCTCACAAAAATCAGATTTGGTTATATTATCCTTGTGTGATTTTTGACCAAAACAGTTTGTCGTCCACCGTGGGGCAATCGGTGCTTCATTCTTGAAAAAAACTTGTTCATTTAACTCATTTTTTGTTCATTACCTTCAACCACATGGCTTCTCAAGGGAGGAACACTTCAAGCTCCATGCCGGCGATCACCTTTTCATAGGGCATTCCACCTTTGCCTCCTATTCCTTCTGGACCCCAGAAGAATGCTGAGAATGCTGCGAAGAAACACACCCCCGTTTTTACAAAAGCAACTACTGTTGTTTCCTCTGCTCCTACTAACAACGATCTTTATTCTTTGATTTTTCAGATGAAGGATTACATGCTGCAGTAGGACAAAACTAATGACAGCATCCTTCGTGAGATTGATGAAATCAAGAAATTGAAGAGATCAATGGAGGATCACTCTCCATTGGTGCCTAGATCACTGGATTTCGGTACTCCAGCAACAACTGCCCAGCATTCCACGACATCAGGTGTCCAGACCATGGAGGATCATTAAGTATGCACTATGGATCATTGGCAATGACACAGGCTCAAGGATCCTACTTCCAGCCTTCAAGATCCTCTCTTCAGCCTCAAGGATCCTCCTTCCAGCATCAAGGATCCTTCTCTAGCTCGGGAGGATACATGGGGACTCTATCTGCTCAAGGATCTTACCATTAGCATCCAGGATCCTCATTACAGGATCAAGGATCCATAAGGAGTCAACAACCCAGAAGTTCTGAGATTCATGTGGGAGACTTCATCCCCATGCAGACTATTACTTCATCTGGTCCCACGATCATTCCAGAATCACATCAGTTTGGATTCACATTTGGAATCCCAGCCTCGAATCAATTAGGAGGTAACACTTTAAATACATCTTATAATACTAACCATGGCTTTGTGTAGGAACCAGGGATCAACCAAGCTATGGCAAGGGAATTGCAAAAACTCAAGGATATGATATCCAGTGTCCCGGGAGTGGTTAAACCCATTCCTGAGATTTCGGATGGGAGTCATAGAGTGTCTCACTTTGCACCACCTATATGTGATGCAGAGATACAAAGAGGTTTCAAACGCCAAATATGAAGCTCTATGATGGTACAACTGATCCAGAAGAGCATGTAGCTCAATACAGGGAGAGAATGGAGATCAACCCCATTCCTAAAAGGTGGAAAGAAGCATGTCTTTGCAAGGGTTTTGGATCCACACTGACAGGATCAGCTCTTAAATGGCTGCTAAGTCTTCCCCCTTACTCTATTACTTCATTTTCTAATCTAGTTAACTTGTTCAATAGCCAATTTTCATGTAGTAGGAGATTTGAACGGATAACTAGTGATTTATATAGGGTAACCCAAGGTCACAATGAATCACAAAGAGATTACATAACTAAATTCAGTAGAGAATCCTTAGAGATTCCTAATTTGGATATTGCCATAGCTGTAGAGGCCTTTAAAATGGGTTTACTTAAGGATTCACAATTCTATGATGATCTTGTTATGACACCTTACAGGAACCTTGATGAAGTAATAAACAGGGACCTTAGGTTCATCCATTTAGAGGATGATAAAAGGATCCAAGAAAGAATGTCAGGATTCTCAAAGCAAGAAAAGCAAGGATCCTATTTCAGAAACAACAAATCTAAGTCATACAACAAGTCTGACAATTAAAATGTGCATGCTGTGGAGCAAGAGGAAGATGATGAAGATTATCCTCCTATTTTTGAATATTGATTTGCTGTTGATAATAGTGAACTAATCCTTGCAATGCAGAATCTAGGTGATAAAGCTAGATGGCCGAGAAAGAATGACAAGCCAGCTGCCACCCAAGACAAATCGAAATGGTGTGCTTATCATGAAGATTTTGGTCATCTCACGGATGAATGCATAACACTCAGGAAAGAAATTGGTTACCTCTTAAGCAAAGGATACTTGAAAGAGCTATTCAGAAGAAAGAAATCGAGGATCCAGGATCCTGAAAAAATTCCAGAAAGGGCTCCTGCTCCTCCAGCCGATGCCCAGATTATCAACTTCATCTCTAGTGGATCAGACATATGTGGCACTTCCTTTTCAGCAGCTAAGAGGCATGCGAAAGAGACAAAGATGGAGAATGGGGATAGGCCTATTCGAACTTCCATCCTTACACAGGAAAAAGTCATATCCTTTGATGAGGACGACCGCATGGATATTCAGGACCCTTATCATGATGGTCTTGTTATTAAATTGTTTATTTCTAACCATTTTGTTCGTAGGATTCTCATAGATGGGGGAAGCTCAGTGAACATTATCCAACTAGATGTCCTCAAGAGAATGAACATCCCTGAATCAGAAATTATCCCAAGATCATCAGTTCTTGTGGGATTCAGTGGAGAAACCAAGAACACATTGGGTGACATTAAACTTCCTATTTACATAGAGGGAGTAAATTCTATTCAAAAATTTTGTGTCATGGATTGCTTATCTTGTTGTAATGTTATCCTTGGCAGGCCATGGATACATGATATGAAAGCAGTCCCATCTACGTATCATCAGTGTGTTAAACTCCCTACTCCATGGGGTGTGGTAAAGATAGAAAGTGATCAGCAAGAGGACAAGAATTGTTACACTTCATCAATGAAGCCAGCCTCAAGACCTAGGGAAGCATAGCAATTAAAGTATCCTCCAAGGAATGTCTTGGAGGCAAGAGAGCAAGATGTCAAAGACATTCTGATGAACCCTGAGGATCCTGAATCCAAGGTCTTTATAGGATCCATGATCCTTGATACCATTGAACATGATTTAGTATCCTTCTTAAAAAGGAGAAAATCTACTTTTGCTTGGAAACATGAGGACATGACAGGTATTTCTAAAGATATTATTACTCATAAACTTGGCATTGACAGGTCCTTCAAACCCATACATCAGAAAAGGAGAAAGTTTGCACCTAAGAGAAATGCCATTATCCAAGAGGGGGTAGACAAACTACTCAAAGCAGGTATGATTAGAGAGGTAAAGTATCCAAGATGGTTAGCCAATGTGGTTGTTGTTCAAAAAAAGAATGGAAAGTGGAGGGTGTATGTCGACTTTACTGATTTAAACAAGGCATGTCCTAAGGATCCTTTCCCTTTACCCCACATTGACTCCATGGTGGATGCTACAGCAGGTCATGAGTTGTTAACTTTTATAGATGCTTCATCTGGATTCCAACAAATTCAGATGGAACCATCTGATCAAGAGGATACAGCCTTTATGACCCCTACTGGTATCTATTGTTATATTGCTAAGCCCTTTGGACTAAGAAATGCAGGTGCTACATACCAAAGGCTAGTAAATATGATGTTTAAAGAATAAATTGGACACACAATGGAAGTCTATATTGATGACATGGTGGTTAAGTCCAAGAGAGCTGAGGATCACCTTTGAGATTTGGAGGAAGCATTTGATATCCTTGATAGATACAACATGAAATTGAATCCTTCCAAATGCCACTTTGGAGTAAAAGCTGGCAAATTCTTAGGTTACATGGTGACAAAAAGAGGGATAGAGGCAGGTCCAGAACAAATCAAGGCCATTGTGAACATCAAGTCTCCTGCCAATGCTAAGGATGTGCAAAGATTGACAGGAAGGATCGCAGCCTTAAACAGATTCATCTCAAAGTCATCAGAGAAATGCAAAGAATTCTATGACATCCTGAGAAAGAATAAAAAGTTTGAGTGGACTGAAAAGCATGAGAATGCCCTCAAGGCCCTTAAGGATTACCTATCCTCCGCTCCAGCTTTAATGAAACCAGAAAATGGGGAGATATTATCCTTATACCTAGCAGTTTCTACTAAGGCAGTAAGTGCGGTCCTTGTTAAGGATCATGACGGTACTCAACATCCAGTATACTATGTAAGTAAAAGTCTACTTGATGCTGAGTCCAGGTATTCTCATTTAGAGAAACTTATTCTTGCTTTAATCATGGCATCTACTAAATTGCGTCATTATTTTGAGACTCATCCTATTATTGTTAAGACTAACTTTCCTATCAAGAATGTTCTCCGGAAAACTGAAATGTCAGGAAGGATGGCAAAGTGGGCAGTCAAGCTTAGTGCATATGATATCAAATATGAACTAAGAACTGCCATTAAATCTAAAGCCTTGGCTGACTTTGTTGCTGATTTCAGTAGTGATCTACAAAGGGAAGCTGAATTGGAAGTTCAACAACTTGAAGAGACTAAGGATCCTTGGATACACTTCACAGATGGGGCTTCAAATGTCAAGGGAACTGGACTAGGCATACTACTAAAATCGCCACAGGGGGACATTATACCCCACTCAATTGCTTGTGAGTTTCAAACTACTAATAATGAGGCTGAGTATGAGGCCTTAATAGCTGGTTTGCAAATTGCCAAGCATGTGAGGATCAGGTATCTTGAGGTACATGTAGATTCTTTACTAATTGCCAACCATTATAATGGTTCTTATGCTGTTAAAGGTGAAAGGCTAATCAAATATCTAGAGATAGTCAAGAAACTTTTGCTTCTTTTAGATTGACACAGGTACCCAGGGAAGAAAATGCAGAAGCTGATGCTTTAGCCAACCTTGGATCATCATTGAAGATCCCAGAGCATGTTAAGATTCCCATTATCCACATCTTAGCTCCTGCTATTGAGGATCACACAGCTATGGAGATAGTAAAGGATTCTACAGTTATACCTAGTGATGACTCACAGTCAAATTCAGGATCATGGATCCTTCCAATCTTGAGATACATACAACATGGAGAGATTCCTACTAGAGAAAATCCTAATGCTTTCAAAGTCAAGGTATCCCAGTTTACAATATTAAATAATATCTTATATAAAAGATCTCTTGCAAGTCCATATCTAAGGTGCATCGAGGATCCAAAAATTCAAGAAGTTCTGAAGGATTTTCATGAAGGAGATTGTGGAAATCACACTGGGGACAGAGCACTATTCTCAAGGATCCTTAGAACAGGATATTATTGGCCTACCATGAAGAATGCAAAGAAATGTGATGCTTGTCAAAGACATAGCAATATCCTTCACCAACCAGCGGAGCTCCTGCATCCTATATCCTCTTCCTGGCCATTCATGAGATGGGGAACGAATATAGTTGGCAAACTTCCCAAGGCACCAGGAGGAAAAGTGTTTATGCTTGCTATGACTGATTACTTTTCCAAATGGATAGAAGCTGAGGCCTTTGCACAAGTCAGAGAAAAGGAAGTGATATCCTTTATTAAAAGAAACATCATTACTAGATTTGGCATACCTTCTGAAATTGTTTGTGATAATGGATCCCAATTCATTGGGAGTAGAACTACTAACTTTTGTGACAGCTGGGGGATTAGGATGATAACATCAACACCAGTCCACCCACAAGCTAATGGTCAAGAAGAATCATCCAACAAGATTATCATCAACAATTTGAAAAAGAAGCTTGGATCCAAGAAGGGGAAATGGGCAGAAGAGCTACCTTATATGTTATGGGCTGATAGAACAACTCCCAAGAATGCTACTGGTCAAACTCCATGTTCTTTGGTATTTGGAGCTGAATCTATGATCCCTACAAAGATGGTAGTCCCTACTGCAAGAACAAGCATCCGTGATCCTGAAGAAAATGCTGAAAACTTGGTTCAAGATCTGGATACCATAGAAGAACTCAGGGATTTAGCAAGGATAACGTTAGCTAGCTATCAACAAAGAATGGCGGGAGCTTATAACAAGAATGTCAGGATAAGGAAATTTCAAGTTGGTGACATGGTGTTGAGGAAAGCATTCCAAAACACCACAAATCCTGCTGATGGCAAGTTAGCACCAAAGTGGGAAGGCCGCTACCTAATTGAAGCTGAGGCAGGAAAGGGGGCATATTGTTTACTAACAATGGAAGGTGATCTATTACCAAGGGCTTGGAATGCTGTCCATTTAAAGAAGTACTTCATGTAAGAAGGATCCAGGATTCTTAGTTATCCTTAAACCCAGTTCATATTAAGGATCCTCAGAGGATATATGATCCTCATTCTGGTAATGATTTCATTATTATTTCTCTAAATTCTTTAATTCATTTGATTATAAGGAGAGGGTATTAGAATCCTTTATCCTTTTTCATCAAGTTCTGAGTTTTACAGAAGTAGATGTATTATTGACAAAGGATCAAGTACTTAGTCAAATCTCTAAAGTCTTTGGGTTTATCCCCAGTTTATTGGGCTTGTCCCCAGTTTAAGGTATCTATTACCTTCTACGAATCAGGTTCTTAAACCTTCGCCAGTTGCACACGATTATCCTAGTGCTGTTCAAGGCAATGGGACCAGTACCCACTTTAGGGGCTGACAATTTCATTGTACTGGCTGTATTTAGGATCCTAAGTATAATGGTGGACGTACCATACATCCGTTCCTAAGGTTTCTAACATTTTCACGTTAGCTAAGGTTTTGGCATCTTCATGCCACTAAGTTTGGATAGTCGCCAGTATGGGCCATACTCTAGTTTACACAAGATTCTTTGGGCTTGTCCCCAGTCTTTGAGCTTCTCCCCAGTCTTTGGGCTTGTCCCCAGTCTTTGGTCTTGTCCCCAGTTTTTGGGCTTGTCCCCAGTTTATTGGGCTTGTCCCCAGATTGTTTGGCTTGTCCCCAGATACTAATACTTTCTTTGCCAATTGGCTTAGTCCCAAGTGATATGTTATTGTAGGTTTCCAAAGCTAAACAGTTAAGGATCCAGGATCCTAACTTTCTACCAGATTTTATCTTTTGTTGGCACCGTTGTAAGTGTTAAGGATATAGAATCCCAACTTGGATTCTCTGGTATGATCCTTATAAACTTTAACTTTATTCCTGGTTTGTTAATTTTACCCTTATCCTTTGACAACAGGATATATGATCCTTGATCATATAGTGTTTAATCTTTTGACTTAAACTGATTTCAATATACATTTGATATCCTTTCTAACAGTTATAAATTCTAAAGTTTTAGAATGGAAATTGAGAAATAAATGTACATGAAACAACATTCTAACATGAAATCAATAACAAAAAAGATAGCCAAAAGTTTAGGTTTTATTTATTTATCAGGTTAACCCTTTAAAAGGTTGTCAAAATTGCCAACCCGAGCTTCTACCAGCAAAACGTGGCCCGTCCACTTGGGTTGGCAAAGGGTGTCCATATTAACGAGGTTCTAAGTCATGCAGGAAATCAAAAGATGAGGGACATCAAAGGCTTCATCCTCCACAAACAGAAGGACCCATCCACCTTTGCTACCCCCTATTGTCCTAAGGATCAGTGATCCTTAACCCTAAAACTATTGTTCAAGTTATTACAGACCAATTGTTCAAAACACCATAATTACAAAACAAACTACCAAACCATAAAAAATGGGCTCCGGCCACGTCTAGAATTATCCATCATCGCCCATTTGTGCCGCTCACACCTTCACTGCTTCATCCACCTTCTCTTCACCACCTTTGCTACTGCCACCAGCCGCTGCCTCCCCAGGATCCTTGACCTCACTTCCACCAGCTTCAAGGGCAAGCACCTCCTAAGGCTCCTCATCATCTCCGAGTTCAGCTAGCCTCTTCGTCCAAGCCTCCAAGTCCCACTTAGACCTGTCAAAAGAAGGATTAGTAGTTTCTTTGGCCATTTGGAGCTTGATCTTCAGCATGGCGATGGTAGCAGAGAGTTTGGCTCCATCCATGATCTCTATGCTCTCCTTGTTGGCTGTGATCTCGGCAAGAAGCAACTCCTTTTGCAGGGTATTGATGTCCTTCTCTAGTGAGGAGACCTTCTTGTCCTTGGCGAGTGCAATCTTTTGAAGGTCCAAGTTTTTCTCATCAGTTTCGGCCAGGCGTTGGTCTAGGAGGATCTGAACTTCAGCAAATTTCTACATAGAAGGAATTCAATAATCAGGATCCTTTATCCTCAAGAGGAGTACAATTTCAGGATATAAAATCCTTACCTCGGAGACATACTCATGAAACTGACGTTCCATCCCTGGTGCTCATACCCTTTGACTCAGGGTTGCTTTGGCTTGCAGCCAGCTCCTTCTTGAGAGACCATGGGGATGCAATGTCCTGCAGATCAGCCACACTGAACCTGGAAGCAGACTTGGAAGATTTAGCAGCACCTACAATCACAACATACAGATAAGTATTCATATTCTAATTTTATTAAACATTTGTATATGCACATATATGGATACTTACTTGACATGGTGTAGGAAGTGGATGAGATTTCTTCTGGATCCTTTGACCTTGGTGGAAATATTCTGATGGCAGGACCAAGCTTCCAGAAAGCTTCTATTCTTTCTTTGGTGACAGGTGATTCTTGAAAGTGTGACAGGGTGATAGCTGCATAGACAAAAAGAAAGGATCACTTATCCTCAACAAAAAAGAAAGATTCTTACTGTTGTCCTAATCTAAGGATCCTATATCCTACCATCTGTGTTCCACTTCTTGGGAAGATGACTCCCGTTTGCAGTGGAATCTCTTCTCACAAAGAAGAACTGATTCCTCCAGTTGGTGTCATTCTTGGTGGTCTTAAGGATTGGATGAGGTTGCTGGGGTTTGGATTTGGATTTGAAGAGGTATCGGTGAGAACCATGGCTTACTAGATTGTACAGTTGGCTCAACTAGGACAGGCCTATGTCTATACCTTCATGTTCTACAATGTGCTCAAGTGTGTACAAGACTCTCCACACCATCAGCATAGCTTGGATGTAGCATAAACTGGTCAGTGTGAAGAAGCCCTGTGTGAGAACAGGAAAAGAATATGTTAACCCTATTTGAAAAGGGGCTGCAGGGAAGGTGATCCTAACATCCGATACACAGTCTCTCTTCGTTGAAGAATCGAATGGCCGAAAAATGGTGCCATCAGGGAAGAAGGGGTGTAACTGATCAACTTCAAGATCAGTGAATCGACAAAGCTCCATGGAAAGGTTTTTGGTGCGACCCTGACTCTTCAATGGGCTATTATGTTCAGGATTCTTGGCGGGAGAGGAACGGGTACTCATTGTTAGGCCACAGACGTGATCTGTTCTTGTAGTAGAACGCAGCTGAATTGATCAGTGACGAGGTACAGAATCCCTCGTCACCGTCTGAGAATCACAAACAACGGTTTCAATGCTTAACATGTCGTCTAATTTCATTGAATGATGGTGAAAGTACAGAAGAACCGTATGAAAGACAGACTGACAGAGCTTTGCTACAATGATCAGCAAAAGGTTCTAAACCACTACCACTAGCCTACTATTTATAGGCAACTAGGGAAAGGGATAAGAGTCACCCGTTCGGTTGACACAAGTCACCCGACGGATTTCTCTTTAACAATTACGCGCCATTCCCTGAATTATCTAGACACAAACATACATAAACATACATATACAAAAATACATACACAACATAAAAGACTCGATGCAGACGGAAGCTACAGACATATGTACTAACAGAGTCCCCCTTGGATGTAGCTGTAGTTCCTTCCTGCATAGTCTTCAATCCGTCTTCCCGCTGCGTCTTCTCTCCTTAGCTTTCTGTCGTCTCTTTTCATCTCTTTCTGCAATCATCTTTCTCCTGAGAGGTCTACCAACTTCATTCCAGTACTTTCTGTATTCAGGATCACCGTCTCGCTTTCTATCCCATCTTGGGATCTTGTTCTCTTCCTTTTCGATCGGTGTTTGGTCGGTTGGAGGAGGTCTCATCAGCTTACGTCTTCCAAGTACAGCAGCTCTATCGGTTATCTCCTTGAATCTTTGACTGCGCTTGTACTTCTTTAAGAATTCATCAATCTCCAAGTCTCTCCACTTTATCTTCCAATATCTGCCAGAGTTGATGTCTTTCGCGTAGCACAAGTTCACCAACTTTTGATACTGTTGAGCTTGAACTTTGTCTGGCTTTTCATACACGATCTTGTTGTAAAATAGACATTCAATATCCTTCTTGGAGCAGTTTACTATCCACATAGGATCCAATATGCTGATCCTCCTTGATTCACCCTTTGATTTGCCGAATAAAGATATCATCACTTCCGCTTTGCTCTGGTTGTACATCCAACCCTGAAAGTCTTCATGGAAATCCTGCTCCATAGCACGTTAATGTAGTTCCACAAGTGTTGATCATGCGGCTTCACTTCTAAGCCATATTAGAACTGTTTAATGTTCTTTGTTTTCACCAACTCTTCAACGTCCCACCACGGGAGGGTTTTAATGTCTGGCAGAAATTCAAAGTATTGAACTCCCAATTCCCGTCTGATAGCATAAACTTGGAAATCTTCAAGATAACCCCATGATAAGATATCTCCCAGAGATATATCAACATTATGTGTGAAGTACTGTAGAGGTCTCCTGAAATTTCTTTCTTTAGGCATCACCTTAAACCAGTTCTTCTTACCTTCTATCAAAGTTTCTTTCGGAACTGTTTGAGGTATACCTTCAGTTGTTATCTTTTCCACCACTTTCCTTCGCAACTCATCTTCATTTTGTTCTTTAAACATCTCGGCTAGAGTTGGAAATTAATCATAAATACCAGAATAGTGAAAGGGTGTATCATCTTCAGACGTATCTGATCCCTCTTCTACTATTACATCATTGTAATTATCGGCTTCATGAACATACTTAAACTCGTACTCTTTCTCTGGCGATGATGGAATTTCGTCTTCTATATCAAACTTAAGCTTTCCATCTTCTAAACCCAATTCTTCCAACATTTCAGCTCTTGACCTAGGTACCTCTGTCTCCCCCTTAAATGGAGCATTCAGATATATAACAGTTGGTTGTGTGAGGAATACCTGGTCAGCATGTTGTTTCCCAGAAGAAGAAGACTCCTGGTGTTGATCTTCCTCTTGTTCATTGATCTCGTTGTTTAGAAAATCATCCAACGATTGTTGGACAGAAGGCATAACAATCAACATTCCAGTTGAGCCTTTATCTTCGTCATCGTCTTTAAAATCATCCCATGAAGGATCATAGTTATCAACAGCATCAAGAGCTTCATTCAGCTCTTCTTCCTTCATTCTTTGTTCTTTTTCTTCATCTGTTTCTTCTCTCCAACAAAGAAGCTTTACCTCAGGTTCTCTCGCCTTTTGTTTTCATTATTCAACTTGAACAAGGCGAATAATATCATCAAAACTATAAGAAATAGAAGTAGCTTCACCAACGAGTACAAAGCTTTGATTCTGATCAACATCCATGTGCTCCTCCTCATTTACTTCAACATCAACCATCTCAACATCTCCTTGAACTTGTTGACTTGAAGTACCGAGAATTTCTTCTGTATCAACAACCAAACCTTTCTTCTTCTGAGTTGCTTCTTGAGCCAACTCTTTCTCTCTGGCAACTCTTCGCTCTTCGACTCTTTGGATTTCAATGTTTTTGTATATAGCTTGAACATTGATGCCCAGATGATGTTCCATCACAGTATATAACATGTTAAGCTGTTCGTCTTTCACTATTTTGTCTGCTCTAAGTGCTTCAACTTCCAACTTCAATACTTTGATTTCACTTGCAGCTGCTTCGTGAAGTTCATCCAACATCTGATGAAGGGTTTGATTAGTATCATTCATGTTCTTGTTCATCACATGCAATTCAAAAATTTCTATAGATAGTTGCTCGAATAGTTTTGCATTATCATCCACATTTTCTTCCATAGTCTTTATCTTCTTCGCATGTTTGATTATGCCAGACTTTATTTCTTCATTCACTTTAGTCAATTCCTCAAGTTGCTTCTTCAAATCGTCACGCTCAGCTTCAGCTTTTTCTTTCTCTTTTTCAAGAAGACTCATTTTCTTCTTTAGATCTTTGACAGTTGCATCATGAAACATATCGTAATCTTCATCAAGAAGAATATCGTCTTTGAATTCACCATCAATATTCGGAAAGCCTTCAAATGGATCTGGAAGAGAGGTTTTCTTTGGCTTTGAAGATTCTGCAACATCAGGATTTTCTGGTGGTGGTGGTGTAGACACCCTTTCATCAATAATCTCAACTTCGACATCATCATCAACTTTCTTTTCAACATTATGAACTTGTTCAACCTCAGGAACTTGAACATTTTCAGCTTCATGACCCTTTGAAGTTATCACGTGCTTTTCACTTTTGCCGCTTTGACCTTCAGGCATAGTAGCACCTCCTTTCTTTGCCCTTACATTCCTCGGAATAACGCCAGTTTGAACTGCTTTACACTTTATCATTAGTTTCTTTTTCTCTTCAGCTGTTGGAGTATAAGTAGAATCTTCTTCATCAGATCCTTTCTTCTTCTTTTTCTGAGGTTTCTTCTTTAACTGAACTTTCCCAACACCTATTCTTTCAATCTCTGATTCTGTTTCTGTTGATTCATCATCAGCATCACCTGAATCTTCATGAAAAACACTTTAGGTTCCTTTTCTTTAACATTCTCTGATTGAACACTCTTTGATGATGTTCTAGTTTCTTTTGCAGCTTTCTCAGTTTGAACTTGTACAGCATCTTCAGTATGCTTTATGTATTGTTCAAACGTCACCTTTGCTAAATCAACACCTTCTTGAGTTATAACAGCTGGATTTAATACTGGCTTATCAACCAACCTTGGTGGTGATTCCTTTGAAGGCCCTGCAAAACAAGCATTGAACAATCATTAGCATAATATAACATTTAATGATCTAGCTTCTCTTATGATTCCCCCTTTCAACTATACCCTTAACAACAATCTTAGGTGTAGGAACATTAGGAGCAGACACTGTTGGAGAGGCCTTTGGTGTTCTTTTCCTTTTTCCGTCCTTCACAAACCTGTATCTAAGCTTCTTCTCATGCATATCCCTTAGACTATCATCCTCATTCTCTGAGTTGCTGTTTTCATGCCTCCAGGCATCATTTTCAGGAGCTACATAGTTTCTATTCAGAATCATACAAATCATTCCCTTTACTCTTGGCCCCGATTCATCTTTCTTCAGCTTATATTTATTTAATCTGCTCAAAGTCTCGCTTTTCATATTCCATAAATTCATTACATCAGCAGGATCCTTTGGAAGGTCTTGCACTTGATCATCTATCGACATTTGTATGAATCTGGGATACATAATGTACTTCTCACTCTTAATGTTGTCTACCATATGATCAAATATCACTTGAGATATATTGTAAGGTTTATTAAGTACCAAACAAGTGATAATGTTCATGTTATAGTCTGACGGTTCATCGTATGCCCCCTTTCTGTGAGATAAAGCATGTATTATGCAGTGAATTAAGAACTTGTAAGGACGACAGAACATAGACTTCATATATTTGCCATTCACATGTCCTACAAAACCCATTCTGAACCATAAACCCTTGCATAATCGTTCACGAACAATAGTAGGGTCATTATCACTATCTTGTAGGTCCAAAACTCTTCTCACATCTCCCAGAGTGAATTTAATTACTATATCTATATCCTTATCATTCTCGTATTTCTTCCGTACCACTGAGTATATCGTTTTTTCACTCTCCTCATATCTTACCGAACTCCAAAACCTTCTAACATGAGATTCATACACCTTCGTCCTATCAGACAATGCCTTATTAACTCTTCTTTCTCTTAAGAACTTTGCCATGTCTTTGAATGTTGTCATGTTTTCATGGTTTTCATCTAATATGCAATAGATGTTGAGAGAATAATTCCAATCTAAAGCTCTTGCCTGCACGAATATTCAATGTTAGCACTTGCACAAGGTTCGAGACAAAAAAGTGATGTATGACAAAATTTTTGAAAACTCAAAATTTTTCTAACACTTTGAATGTTCTCTCTATGTAGTACTGAGGATTGGATGGCTATCCGATCGGATTGCCATTCGATCAGATGAACCATCAACATTAAAGAACATAATAGATAGACTTGTGCATTTGTATCGGATGACCATCCGATCGGATTATCACTCGATCCATGTGACAGTCAGATCATCACCTTTTGTCAAGTCAACTCAAAGAGTGAATGGTATGGATCGGATGGCCATCAGATCAGATTGTCATCCAATCGGATTGTCACTCGAACCATGTGACAAAACAAACCAGAACATTTGACAAGTCAAACAAATGAATGAGTGAGATAGATCGGATGGCCATCCGATCGGGTTACCATTCGATCGGATTGCCACTCGATCATTGACAAGATAGATAAGCTTATGAAATAGTCAAACATTGGATGAGTGATTTGGATCGGATGGCCATCCGATCGGACTGCCATCCGATCAAGATGCCATTCTATCCAAACCATCTTGTTAACAATTAAGGCACAAATATCAAGACAAGTACTTAGAAATATTCAAACATATAATATGCATTGGATCGGATGGCCATCCGATCGAATTGCCACTCGATCAATGAAACATGAAGAACACTTTGAACATCCTATGAACATCAAAAAATTTCTAACATTTTGACAAAATTGAACATGTTTTCACGTAGAGTTTTTGCCGATGATCAAAACCCTATGTTCAGTTCTCTCTAATTCGGCTTGGTTTGGGTTTAATTTAACAAAATAAGGACCGACAGCCGACACCCTTCAATCACCAAATCAACAAATTTAACATGTTTTTGTACAAATTGAATCGATAAACTTATAGATCTAAGGCCCGTGAACCAAACCCTATGTTTGGTTTGAATCAAAACTTCTTAAACAAGCCTAGATCTAGATTATAAAGACTGACAGTCGCCGACAAACATAGACCCATCAAAAACTTCAAATTTAACAATGAAAGATCAGTGTTCTTACCTTTCCCATTGTAAAGGTTGAGCGTGCCAACAATCCAATGAAGTATGGAAAACAAGAGTATAAAAATCACAAGACCTGTTAAGAGTGTTTGGGAGAGTGTCGAATGGTCGCTCGATCGAGTAAAGGTTTGACTGAAGACCATTGACCTCTTTATATAGACATGATCAGGTGTAGGATGGCCATCCGATCAGATTGCCATCCGATCGGATCGTCATCCGATCCAAACACCTCTTTGACTTTTGATGTTTTGACCTTTTGACTTTTTGCCGTTTTATCAGATTTGGTCAGTTTTAGAAATCCACTTAAGTATCTAGGTCCAAGTTAACGACCCTAGGTACTTAATTTGTCTACCAAGTCCAAGTTAATGACCTTGGTTGACCCGAAACGAAACAACTGACAAATTGTTCAAATTTTTAAACACATTTTCTTGAAAATTTACAAGTGTCAACTTAATGAACTTGATTTGACTTTTAATTTTTGAACCTTTTCAAGATTAGCTCCCAACCTTGTTGTGCAGTTCAAAACTTCCTGCTCTGCTTCATGACTGCGAGTGTGAAGATCAGCTTTCTACCTTGGTTTGTTGAAAGAACTAAAGCAGAAATATAAAATCTTTTTGTGATTTTAAAAGAAAGTTTAAGACTAGAACAGTATGAAAACTTTTTGGATTTTTAGAATGCTAAACTGAAATAAAATGCAGTAAAGGTAAATATTTACAAACATATTTTTGGTGAGCGTGTTAGGGGATCATATCAGCCACCAACAAGTTACAAGTACCGTTGAGCTTCAATTCACACTAAGTATTAAACAATTCACTTAGATTGCCGATATGCTGATCCTTTTAAATTTTCACACAAATTTCAAGTACTTAACTTATTCGCGTGTCCCACCTCAGAATATACTCTCGTATCCAGACTTCTATATTCAGTCTTACAGGTGAATGTATAATAATGATATCTGTAAAGGGTAATGCGAGGCCATGAGAGCTCAGGTTAGAACTTCCGTTCAGACAAAGAGATGATGGCTCGACTTTTCGGTGGGTCCCTCTTGGGGATCTTTTCTTCAACAGCACATGATTAGCATTTTGCAATGTTTTATCATTTTTTTATGCTAAGGGGAGGCTTTAAAGATTAAAGCAGTGCAGAGTATTATACGAGGACTAGGCTATTGCTTCCGCAAAATCAGAAGTCCAGGTATAATACCCCAGATATCATTACGCATATAGACCGAGTATGTCAGAAATAGAAAATCTTTCAAACAAGATTTCAGGGGTTACCTATATATCCGAGAGATGTTCCCCACGAAATAAGCAAGAAATGATTTTAGGTTTATATCCCGAATAAATCTACTAAATGTATAAAAACCTATCAGCATATCATCAGCGAGACTGTCTAATGCTTTTAAACATTACATATCTTTAGCAAATCCCCTTTTTACACAAACTCTTTTTGGGTTTTCTGTTGTTTTTGGATTTTGAAAAATCTCTCATGTTTTGGGATTTTTGCATTTTTATTGTTTTTGTATTTTCTGAAAATATATCTATCTCCCCCTAAATACCAAAACAACTAAAAATACGACAAACCAGTGCAGTCTGCTTCTCAACATCATCTGCAGTGGTATTTTCATCAACGCCAAGTAACTCCTCCGCATCCGACAACAGCTTCATACCATTGAATTTTAAAAGATATTGAAAACATGATCTATCAAAAGCTTTGGTATGTTTGGTTTTAGCGTGATGTACCGGATTTTTCGTTATGCTGATTGCTGCCTCATTATCAACAAAAATAGGTGAAGTAAGAAATTGCAAACCGTAATCACGCATCTGTTGCTGAATCCACAGGATCTGAGAGCGGCAGCTGCTGGCAGATACGTACTCCGCTTCACATGTTGATAGAGCAACATAGGTTTGCTTCTTACATTGCCACGTGACCAGTCGGGGTCCGAAAAAGAGGCATCCTACAGTTGTTGATTTAGCATTGACTTTGCAGCAACCGAAGTCAAAATCAGAGTATCCTTCGAGCGTGAAGTCACCGTCTTTTGGATACCACAACCCCACCTTTTAGGTAGCGTAGGATCCTCTTGACGATTGACATGTGTGAAGCTCTAGGACTCGATTGATATAGGGCCGCGAGGCAGGTTGGGTACATTATATCAGGCCTTGATGTTGTCAAGTGCATTAGCAATCCGATCATTGAGCGGTATAATGTTTCGTCGACCTTCTCTCCGGTGAGATCAGGGTTGATACCATGATTTGTTGCTAATGGGGTGGACATAGGTGCCGTCCCTGACATCCCAAATTTCTCCAGAACGTCATGAACGTACTTTGTTTGATGTATGAAGGTTCAATCAGGCATTTGATCGACCTGTAGCCCTAGGAAAAAAATCATCTCACCCATTGAAGACATCTCGAACTTCTGCTTCATCACTTTTTTGGAATCTTTGCAGAGTTCTTCGTTTGTTGACCCAAAAATAATGTCATCAACATATATTTGCACGATCAGAAGATGACCATCGACTTCCTTTGTGAAAAGAGTGGCGTCCACCTTGCCTCGGATAAAACCATTGGCAAGAAAGTGTTGAGAGAGCGTCTCGTACCAGGCTCTTGGGGCCTGATGCAAACCATACAGTGCTTTGTCCAAGAGGTAGACTTTGTCTTTGTGAATTGGGTCGGTGAAGCTCGGTGGCTGACCAACGTAAACCTCCTCTTTCACTTTACCGTATAGGAATGTCGATTTGACATCTAGCTGGTATACTTTGAAACCTTTCCATGAAGCAAAAGCTAGGAAAATTCTGATAGCTTCGAGCCGAGCAACCGAAGCATAAACCTCTGTGAAGTCTATCCCCTCTTGCTGACTGAAACCTTGGACTACGAGTCGAGCTTTGTTTCTCACAATAACTCCTCGGTCCTCTCTTTTGCACTTAAACACCCATTTCGTGTTTATCTTCCGGTGACCATCAGGAAGATCCACAAGCTTCCAAACACCAAGCTTTTCAAACTGACACAGCTCTTCCTGCATTGCAATGACCCATGAATCTTCTGTCAGTGCTTCCTTGTATGTTTGCGGCTCAATCTGCGAAATGAAACAACTGAGTGAAAATTCAGTTTGTAATGGAGCTATTTTAGTATAAAAGCAAGTAAGGCCATGGTCAATCTGGCTTATGGTGTGAACGCCTGACTGCAGCTCTCCTATTATCAACTCTTCGGGATGGTATGAGAGAGTCCTCGGCATAACTTCGCCAGGAACATCCACCTCGCCTTCCAAATTAGTAACGTTCTGATCCGCAACTTGTTCATTGTCAAGAACTGTCTAATCTGAAGATTGGATTTGCTCCCCCTCAGACTCTGAATCACCATGATCAAAAGTAGGAATATCATCAGATTCTGATTCATCATTGACTGTCGTCTGATTTTCAGGAGCAGGCTTGCATTCCGAAGTAGTCGGAGTTTGCTGAACTTCATCATTCTCTCCAGTGTTACTTGGACCAGCTTCATCATCATTGGAAGTTTGTAGTTGACGTCTAGAAGACCTTTCTAGAAATCTTCCCTATGATGCTTCATATTCTCGTAAAATATCCAAATCATCAAAGAACTCTGGCTCTTCTTCTAGCTCGAATGAATCCCATAAGGCATCGTAGTTGAATCGCCATGAGTCTGCGGGCTTCTGTGGAGGCATAGTATAGCCTTGACATTCAACGTGTTATGCTTCGATGATCCGCTTGAGACTTGGAACAAAGACTCGTCTGAGTGGACTTGAATACCCCACAAAGATACCTTCTATGCTCCTTGAACCAAATTTTCCATCGGGATCTAGAACTATGCAGGGAGACCCAAACGACTCTAAATACTCGAAATTAGGCTTACGATTGTTGATCAACTCGAAACATGTAATGTTATGCTTCTTCACAGTAAGTACCCTATTGAGTGTATAGCAAGCGGCTGATACTGCTTCTGCCCTGAAATTAATTGGTAACTTGGAATCAGCTAGCATCGTTCTTGTCGTTTCAATCAGCGTTCTGTTCTTTGTTTCTGTGACTCCATTTTGTTGTAGAGTATAAAGTGCGCTGAATTCTTGCAATATACCTTGTCGATCACAAAATTCCTCCATTCTGTTGTTTTTGAATTATGTACCATTGTCGCTTCGTAATCTGCGTATGCGGGCATGGTACAAATTCTCTATCTTCCTGAATAACCTCAGAAAACTCTCAAATGTCTCGTCTTTCGACTTCAGGAACGTCACCCATGAGAATCTCGAATAGTCATCAGTGACTACTAGGCAATAAAGATCACCCGTAATGCTCTTGACATTCACAGGACCGAAGAGATCCATGTGAAGTCTCTCTTGTGGCTTCGAGACAAAATTCATCTTTTTACCAGGATGGGATTTCTTTCGTTGCTTTCCCTTTATACAACTGATACACTCCCCTTCAAGATGAAAACTCTTCAAGTGAACACCTTTTACCAAATCATTATGCACCAGGTAGTTCATCTTGCGTAGGTGAATGTGGCCCATCTTTCGGTGCCACAACTCTGACTCCTTTTCAGTAGCTCTTGATACGAAGTACTGTGGTTGACCCGTGGTATTCATAGCAACGCTCATATACAACATGTACAGATCATTAACCCATGGTGCTCGCATGATGATCCACTCCTCAGGGATGACAAACCCCGGCTTCAGGATCAGACATTCTTTGTCAGTGAAATGTGTCGAATACATTATGTCAAATATTTGAGAATGCTCAGCAAGTTATTCTGCATCTCTGCTATATAGTTGACTCTTTCAAACGTGATAACACCATTTGATAATGTCCCTTCACCAATAATACGTCCTCCTTGATTTCCTGCGAAACGTACGTATCCACCGTTGAAACCTCTCACATCATATAACAGGGATTTCTCCCCGTCATGTGCCTGGATGCTCCACTATCCATAATCCACCTTGAGATAGATCTCAGGAGCTCCTGCACAGTTCACGATATTCAGTTAAAAGTTGAAGCAACCCAAGCCTCCTTCGACTCGGGTAGCTTTACGTTAATGCGTGTTGTCTTAGTGTACAATGGTGGAAAATTTTTGTCATTCATTTTAAGACTCTCTTCAGATCCAACCTTAACCTCTTTATATAAAAAGAATTCGTTTTTCGGAGGTTGATCAGATGGTTGATCTTTCTTTGGAACATACTTCTTCTCAGATTGAGTTGAAGTTTGTTTCTCAAGTTTCTCATAAAAATCCAAAGGTACATTCATCTTAACTGGTTTGGTCAAAGATGGTTGTTTTTCAGTACCAGAAACCTTTGGTTTTAACTCGACTGATGTTTTATCCTCAGATTTCGGCTTCCAAGTTTGCTGCGGAGAAGCGACCCGTTGGTAAAATTGATCAGTTTTCTTTTCCGGCCTTTTTACGGGTTCAGTTTTGACTTTGATGTTTTCATTTTTCAAAATATTCTTCTCAACAAACATTGGCCCTTTACCTTTGACATCATTCTTCTTTCTCGGATTCTCAACAACCACAGACTTAGGTTTTGAGTTGGTGCACTTTCGTGCAATGTGTCCAACTTCGTTGCATTTAAAGCATGTGCGGGTGTCAACAACCCCGCTTTTCCCTTTAGTCTGAGGCTGTGAGGCCTTTTTCTCAAAGAATTTTGCATTTGTTTTTTAAAAGATTTCCGATTCTTGTTCGGACTGTGAACTTGAGCTCTTAACAAACACTTTCCTTTTGATAAACTTTTTGTTTTGAAAGTTTCTCTTTTGATTGTTCTTACCACCCTGATAACCACCCGACCATCTGTTTTGGTTGTTATTGTTAAAATATGGTGGCACAATAGGTTTCTTATAGTAAGATTTATCTTTTTCAAAGTTCAAAGCCCTTTTGGAACTCTTTAAACCTTCAATTTCAGAAACCTCAATTTCAAAAAGTTTGAAGACTTGCTTCAGACTGTCAACATTCACATTTTCAATTGGAAATTCAAAATCAGAATGCAACTTATCAGAACCAAACATCTTGTACATGACAAGAGTAGGTTCATCATTTGAGTTGTTTTGAGATTTTGATTTCGGAATGTAGTTGTTCAGAAAACATTCATCATCCTTAGTCGAATCGCTGTCTGATTTTAATACGTTTTCAATCACATTTTTTACGACTTCAGATTGAACACTATCTTCATCAGATGATGAAATGAATGTGACATCAATTGTTTCTGGAAGTTTCTCAGCATCTGTTTTCTCACTTGTTTCAGAAATTTTATCCAACCCAGATTGTTTCTTTGAAAAATTGTTTAGCACAGGCGGTGGAACTTGATGATAACCCAACCCTGTTCCATCCGAGTACACATCTTCACCAGCTTTGTTCTTCCCGATTGGTTTGGGAACGATGTGTTGAAGAACAAAGCTAGCGGAGCTGTAACTGTTCAATTTCAAATTGATTCTTTCATTCTCAATCTTAGCTTCCTGGAACTGAAGCTTAAGATTTGCGATCTCATACAATTGCTGGTTGATTTTTCTTTCTTTTGCCTAAAGAACTCCAGACAATTGAAAATTTTCTTTGTAAGTTTTACCATTTCGCTCATCAGAATCTTTAACAGTTCTTTTCAATTTTTCATAATTTTCTGAAATGGTTCTGTTTTCATGAATTAACTTCTCATTTTCTTTCTTAAAATGTTCAACATCAGTTTTATCTTTCTCAATCTTTTTGGTTAATTCGTCAATTCTTTCATTTGAAGCTCTTAGCAGTTTATCTCGATTTAAAATTTGTTTTTCAACCATTTCAACTTTTTCAACCAGATTTTGGTTCTTTTTTAGTGTGAGATACGCATGTGTACTGCAAACTTTGCATTCTTTCATGCAATTTTTGCAATCACTCTCTGTTTTAGCGCCATCAGTCTTACCTGATTCATTGGTTGAACCACTACTACTGACCTTGTTTGTTGACTCAGACGCAGATTTGGAATCTACCTCTAGTTCCTTTGCCGCAAGCACTTTGTCAGCCATTTTTGTCAGGTTTTCTGCCGTCATTTCTTTTGTGGTGTCAATGATTCCCTCATCTATCTTTTTTGACTTTAGCTCTTCTTCTGCTTTCTTTGCAGCATCTCTCTCTCCCTGTTCATCTTCTTGTTTTAAAGATTCTATGAGAGTTTTGAGTTTAACAGATGATGGTTCTACAATGATGTTGCCTCTCGAATCCAAATAGCACTCACGATCCGAATCCCATCTATTTTCTCTTTTTGCTTCTTTCCAAGCTTGGTAGATTTTATCCTTCATATGTGATGCTAACATCTTTCGATAGTTGTATTTTTGCTCTTCAGTTCATGTATCTTTATTTGGATAAGTTTGTGCCATGAATGCAAAGCCAACTGCATCATCTTCCGGTAAGAACTCACTCCAATCAAAACCTTCGTTATCTTGAATCACAGCTAAAGCTCTCGACTTCTCCTTTGGAGTCTCCTCGATCTGCTTCATTATGGGCGGCTCTTCGCGATTTCGGTGATAAACAGCTTTCTTATAGTAGTCGTCATGAAAAGGATTAGCTGTTTCATCCGTTGCTGAGTTTCTGCATTCCCGCTTGAAGTGCCCCTTTTGTTTACATTTGAAACATGTCACTTTGGACTTGTCAAAACCCAACTTTGTCGAAGGCCCTCTAATGGAATTTCTTCCTGTGATCTCCATAAACCGTTGTGCTCTCCTGATAACGCTAGCCATGCACCAACGTATATCGATTAATTCCATCTCTTCGGGATCAATCTGATCATAATCTTCTTTTGTCAGATTTGTATTTCCAATTTTTTCCGGCAACCAAACTTTCATATGATTCTAAGATCGAAGCAAGAAACACCATTTGTTGTTTCGCTGTCTCTTCATTGAAGTTTTGAGCGTTGTTCAGGTTCACAACGATATTACATTGAAACACATTTTCGGGAACATTTTGATGTTGCTGATTCCCTGGAACAGAAGATGAAGATCATCCATGATAACCACTGCTGGGTGATGAACTGGTGCTTTTGTTTTCTTGATGAATTGTTTTTGAACTTTCAGCAGAAAATGCGGTTTTCGGTGATGTGGTTTTCGGAATCATGCTACCCCTGTAATAGAGATCAACATTCTGATAGTATGGGTTGTTGTTTACTTTGTTCATTTTCTTGATTTCTAGCTCATGAATCTCGAATCTTTCAATCAGCCAATCAACTGTTATTTCAACCATTGGTTTGGTATTCTTCAACACCAAACCATACTATTGCCAATCTCTCTCGTCTGGTAGAGATCAAACAGCTTTTCAACCATCTCTTCTTCGGTAAATGTTATCCCATGTCTGACGAGTTCTATTCTTAGATTGCAAAATCGCTCAATCATCTTTAACACAGTTTCATTCTTCATACATGCAAACAAGTCAAACTCCTTTTTCAACAGACGTTTCTTGTTTTTCACAATCTCTTCTCCTCCAATACACTTCTTTTCTAGCTTAGCCCATAAATCATTTGAATTATCGTAGCTAATCAAAGAAATAATAACGTCTCTGACGGATTCATGTAACAGGGCTACACACTTTTGTTTAGCGAAAAACAACTCTTGTTCATTTTCAGCCAGGTTTTCATAATCTTGTCTTCCAATATCGTAACCGTTCTTCATACACTTCCAACTTAGGTAAGCAAATGCTCTCAAGCATCCTTCAAACCTTTCAGACCATCGATTGTACTCTTCAATCGCCATCAGCTTCGACGGATTGTTATACGTTCCATAGGCGTTGTCGACATAAGAGAATCTGCGATCGCTTTTCTCGGATTTGGATTGGTATTGGTGTTTGTATTTGTCGATGCATCTCTGGTGTTGTATGCAAAGACATCACTAAACGGGTTCAAGAATTCGTCTCCCATCTTGAAAACACCTGAAAAAGAATCAAACACCTAGAAAAATTTCACAACTTTCAAAAACTTTAAACTACTGCACTTGGGTCGAATGGTGATCCGATCGAGTGGTGATTCGATCGGATGACACAAACAGGTAATGAACCAAGTTGTCAAGCGTCGGATAGCAATTGTCGAATGGCTATCCGATCGGATGGTGATCCGATCAGATGGTCGTTCGATCGAGTGACACTTGAAGCTTTGAAAAACACTTAAACCACAAAGCCAATCCGATCGGTTGGTGATCCGATCGAATGAGCAATGACGTCAGCAATGAGATAAGCACAGATCTAGGCCAATCCGATCGGATAGCTATCCGATCGGGTGAATGACGTCATCTTGTGCGAAGAACTCGACATAGTTTTTGATCAATTTTAAGAAGTTTTAGTCCGAATTTGTCAATGAAACTTTGTAGGATTGCTCTATGTTCAATTCCGATTTGAATGATATCAAATTTGATCAATTTCGTCCGTGAAATCTTGCTTAATTTTGAGTTTTTTCGGTTTTAAGGTGTGAAAATGTAAAAACTGCAAGAAATGTAGGAGTAGAAGAAGAAATTGTCAAAATCTCCTGTGAGATCTGAAAGAAATCTGCAGGAAAAGACTGAATTTCCGGTGAAATGTCATTGCAATCTCCGATTCGGCTTCTCGAGGCTCTGATACCACTTGTTAGGCCACGTACGGGATCTGTTCTTGTAGTAGAACGCAGCTGAATCGATTAGTGACGAGGTGCGGAATCCCTCCTCGCCGTCTGAGAATCACAAACAATGGTTTCAACGCTTAACATGTCGTCTGATTTCATTGAATGATGGTGAATGTACAGAAGAACCGTATGAAAGACAGACTGACAGAGCTTTGCTACAATGATCAGTAAAAGGTTCTAAACAACTACCACTAGCCTACTATTTATAGGCAACCAGGGAAAGGGATAAGAGTCACCCGGTCGGTTCGTCATCCGATCGGATGGCCATCCGTTCGGTTGACCCAAGTCACCTGACGGATTTCTCTTTAACAATTATGCGCCATTCCCTGAATTGTCTAGACACAAACATACATATACAAAAATACATACACAGCACAAAAGACTCGATGCAGACGGAAGCTACAGACATATGTACTAACACTCATCTTCGCCATGGATACTTGAAGAACAGAGGATCGAAAAGAAGAAAATTAGAGAGAAGGAAGAAGGAGATACCTGTGATAATCTTCGAATGAGGATTTAAAGGGGAGGATCTCGAATATAAATGCAAATTTCCATCCTTATCTCTAACCTATTTATAATGATTATTGTTGCAGGAGATGACTGTTGCTGACATCAGCCTGTAACGGCTATATCCACTTGCAACAGCTAGTCCGCAAATTACTGAAACATGACTATCTAATCTAATTTCAACCAGTCATGTTTGGGGGAAATTGTTAGGGATAGAATTTTATAGCATATGGATCACGGATCCTCAAGTGTAGCCTGGATCATGGATCCTCAGTTTAGTATGGATCGAGGATCCTCAGGAGATGGTACAGGAAGGCTAAGGATCCAGGATCCTCTTTATTATTCTAAACTAACAATTGTTTCCATCATCTTTTAGCTTGTTTTGCAGGTGTATTCAAAGGAGACTTGGTCCTGCCGAGATTCCAGGGGATATGCTTCACAATTGTGCATGTGCAAAAGCTCCATGACCGTTGTGGTGATCGTGGGGGAGGCTAGCACATAATTCGGATAGTTTGTTAGCTAGATTTTTTTCTATTTTTGAAAGGGGATAACAAGCTTTATTTAGCAACTTAGCTAAATACATACACACAACTCAAACTCTCTGCAAACTCTTGGTGATTACACACACTAACACTCTAGCCATCATTGTACCAAGCTTGTTATCATCCAAAGTTGTAATCTTGTTTGTGCAATATAGTTGGTGATCGGTAGTTTCCATCACCCGAGGTTTTTTATGCCGGAGTGTTGGTACACTTTATGTGGACGCGACTCAACTCGGTTCGATTCGGTTCGGGTCGACTCGGTTAGGTCCGGCTCAAGCCCGACGTCACGACATTCCTCCGTCGTGCGCCCCAGAGTTCGACACGCGAGGCACGGAGCGCGCAAGCCTTTCCCGCAAACACATCACCATGACATCACCTTAGTGATGTCATGATGATGTCATAACTTTGTCCTACCTTGACTAATTGAAAGTTTACAACAGAAACTTCAGTGGGCCGATTCCTTTGCACATGTGGGCCTAAGACTTGGTTGTGGGCTTGACTTTTATTTGGGCTTCTACTACACTCGACGAAACAAGATTGATTTAAATGTATTTCGACGAAACAGAATGTGTTTCGTCGACTTTGTGTGTTTCGCTGAGAGTTAGTGTGTTTCGTCATGTAATGTCTGTGTCTAGTATAAATACCCTTCTCTGTTTCTGTGTGAAATAGAGATGAGAAAATACATGTAAAGAAACTCTGTCAAAATTCCGTTAAAACTGTGTTTGTATCAGTTTGTATTCGGTTCTCATCCCGTTAATCAAAAGAGTGTGTTTCATTGGTTAATCCGTGTTCATTTATAACTTTGTTTGGTTTGCACCGTCACGGGGATTCCGCACCCGTTACCGTGTTCGTGATAAACAGGGATAGGTTTCTCGTTATCGATCCTCACCGGAGAAAAACGGGACCTACAAGTGGTATCATTCATTGATCAATGGCTTTTTCCTCGCATAAATCCTTGTGTTCATCATTCATTTCATTCATTTCTTGTTTATAGATTTGTTCATTTAACCAAGCATCAAACCTCACAAAAATCAGATTTGGTTACATTATCCTTGTGTGATTTTTGACCAAAACAGGTATGGTCCCAAAAACCTTGCGCAAGCACATAGGACCATGCCATAACTTCATTCCAAAAGCATCTTACATAAGACCATGCATGGCCGCGCATCGGTTCTGACCAAGATTTGGAAGGATCAGTCTTCGATAACCATGCGCCGGAGAAAGGAAAAGGCAAATATTCAACTAAAACCCTTGCGCGTGCTTGCGCAAGGGCATAGTTAGGTTTAAAGATGGAAAATATAAAGTCCTAAACATTTCCGCACGCATGAAATCAAGACTTAAATAAAGGGAATCTTTTCTGTTACAACAGAATGGACACGTGGCAAAGGTGCAACGGTTTAGAGCTGTAGATCATCTAAAAGGCCCCAAGTGATCATCGTGCATGCCTTCATTCGGTTACAACCGAATGTGATGTGGCAGCATCCTAGACACTCATCTAAAATCACGATGATGGCAACAACTTAAAGGAAGATCTAAACAAAACCATTTTCCACGTGGCATCTCCCCAGTCGTTGATCAGATCTAAGATCCATGTGCATGGATGTGGAGTTAACTATTAACGGAAAAAGAAATAATTGTTAACAAAAAGTAATTTCCGTCATTACCTCCGTCACCTATTTGGCGCCAAAACCTTGGTTATAAATATGAGAATTCAGGTATGATCTCACAAGTTACTTTCACATACTTTCACCTTTACTACTTCATCTTCTTATTTTAGATCACTGTACTTATTCTCACGCCGGAGGGTGGTCACGGAGAGAACCCCCATTCTCCCCATGGCGAGTCTAACGGCTTTCTGTTTTGCAGTGTTCTCCGGCGAAGTAATCCCATAATGCAATCGGCGAGATGATTAACCCTGTTATACAGAAACCATACCCTATATCTGATTGATTCCGGTTAATTCTGATCCACTGTTTCTTCATGTATAAACCAATTGTCTTTGTGTACACCAAGTGTCATGTATAAACCAAATGTCTTTGTGTAAACCAAGTGTCATGTATAAACCAAATGTCTTTGTGTAAATCAAGTGTCATGTTAAAATCAATGTCTTGTATGGCAAGCAAAAGGTCTTTGCTTAAACCACATGAAATAATGTCTTGAATAGTCAAAATGTCTTGTATAAAACAATGTCTTTGAATAAACAACGGTTTTGCTCAATTCAAAAGGTATGTCATATAAATCATTGCTTTTATTTTAAAACATATATTAGGATTGCTGGTGAATACATTCAAGCCTTATCGACTGTCGGATAGACCCTTATAAAGAGAAAGGTCTATCAAATGTTCATCGGGTTCTGCCATTCCCTAATGGATACTTCCAAACAAAACTAGGAAGCGGGAATGGGGTTGTCAAACCTATGGTACCATAACATACTACCGGTCGGCGAGTTTAATGTTAATGAATGTATCATTGTATACTCAACGCACCAATATGTCATGAACAATGTAAGCATGTTGTGAAAATGTTTGAAAACTATGTACTAAGTATGCTAAGTCAACATACGAAGTTAAGTGTTCATGAAATCAAGGTGCTAGATATGCTAAGTCAACATATGAAGCAAAAAGGATGTTTGAAATCAATTTGCTAGGCATGCTAAGTTAACATACGAAGCAAAAGGCAATTGAGATCATGTACTATATGTACTAGTTGAACATAGCATGTATAATGTCATGAAAACAAGAAAGTAATGTTATGCATATATGTTCCACCCCAAAATATTTGAAAATGTAAAAGAGGGGCTATGTACTCACTTGGGATTGCGTATAAGTCTTGTATAAAGATCAAACAAAGCTTGAAGAATCAAGGAATCAAGTGGGACCTAGTATTAGATAACTATGTTAATAAATCGGGACCTAAATTGGTGGATTGGATAAAATGAAGTTTTATAAATAAAATGAGTCTTGAAACTCATATGGCATGATTTAATAAACTTAACATTCTGATTTGAAAGTAATCCTAAGTGCTTTTGACCCGTTATGACTCGTTAAGGTAGTTTATGCTACTTTAACGTGTCATTTGCGTAAAATTATAGTAGAATGGTTAAACAAGTCTTATGATAAGTCCTAAATGCCCAAACATGTTTGAAAATGTTATTACATCAGTTTAGGTGTCAAAAAGTTGGTCACATATGCTTAAAATGAATTTATGCGCAAAAAGGGCATGTTGGTCATTTTTAGGCATATATAGAAGACTTATCATATAACTAACCAAACGAAGTGACCATAAGGTATAACCTCAGTAGGTTATTCCCTATACAACTATGGTCACCTACATGTGTTTGGTCGGATCCTAAGATCGACCAAACGGGTCGGATTCGAAAGTCAAAGCGGTGGTCAAGACCGCTCGACTTACGATCCTAAATAAGCACTAAACTAGAAGTGACGAGTTAAACATGTCAAAACATGTTTAACTAAGTTGCAAAAACTAATTTGGTATCAAAACTTAGTGTTTTGATACCTAAAAATGGTTTCGTCGTAAAATGCACATAATTATGCATTTTGACCGAAACTTTGACTCGTCACTTCGACTAGTAAACGTGGTAATCAGTAGGTATAATCGCAAGGGATTATAACCATCGTGATTATGATCATGTTTAAATGTTCAATTGAACTTTTCTTTGACCAATTCATGGTCAAAACCGAAAGTCAAACGGTAAGTCAAACAGTTTGACTTTCAACTCAAAATAGGTAAAAGAATTGAAAAGGACTAGGATGAGAACTTACTTGTGTTGAAGAACACTATAAGATCTCAGGTAGGAAGCCTCCAAGGATAGAAGCAAGCTCCAATTAGGTGGGAGAGAAGATTTAAAAGGAATGAGCAAAGAATGAATGAAAGGACATGGCTATTTATACTTATTCTTATAGTGTAGGATCATGACATGTGTCAAGAGTGTTCTCCAAGGATTAACATGAACATAACATGTGTCAAGACCTGATTAATACTTGGTGAACACACATCTTGGGCTCCAAGCATAATATAATAATAAAAAAATCAAATGGTTGCAAAGTTTGGCAACTTTAGTCCCTGCACCTTATTTGATGATTTTTGACGCTTTTAACCCCCGTTAATCCAAATTTTAGGCTTTATAAGGATGTTAAAGCATATGTGACTTGAATTAAGCCCGACAATGTCGTGGATGTCGGTTCGTTCGGTTGTACGGTCGCGTTTTTCGCTTAATTACTACGAACGCTTTAACGAATGCGGAAACGACCGAAATTGCGTAACGAGTGATATTTTTTTGACTTCTTATAATTAAAATACAATATTTTAATGATTACAAAAATTTTGGATGTGCGTACATGTTCCGTATTAAGAAATACGAGAATCGGCAGACTTTCGTAGTTTGACGCAAATAGTCCCTGTGCACGAATAAGCATGTTTTTGACATACCAAACCCTTCAAAACTTATTTCTAAGTTATGTAAAGGGTATTCAGGTTATGTTTAGCTTACTTCATTGTTCCAGGGTGTACGTCGCGTTAAAATGATTATGTTTTGCGTAACAGTTTACGATTTCACTTCCAAAAAAGGTTTAAGGGTTTGAAATCGAACAAAAACTAAAACGTGCAAATGTCACATGTAATTATACAATCCCAGAAATAAAACATAATGTTTCATTGATTATGAAATTATTCGGAATTGTATAATGATTACAGAAGGCACAGGTGTAACACATCCGAACTACAAGGGTTTATTATGTAATTATTTATGAGTAAATTGCCATTTTGGTCCATGAGGTTTGACCAAATTGCCACTTTAGTCCAAATAGTTTTTTTCTTGCCATTTTAGTCCAAATAGTTTTGTTTTCTGCCCTTTTAGTCCCTGACTTTTGTCAGTTTTTGCCAATTTCATCCAACCCACTAACTCCATTGAAAAAATGTAGTTAACTTAGGTGAATTTTGGTCAAACCACATTTTTCTTTCTTTTTTACAGGTGCGATGATAGGGGGATGATGTTGTGCTAGTTTACAGTGAGGATGATGAAGGTGGTTTTTGGTTTTACGATGACGGCGATAGTGTTGGTTGATGACGTGGGTGGCGGAAAAGTGGCTGGCGGTGGTGGTGGAAATGGTGGGTGGTGATGGTGGTGGGGTAGGTGGGTGCCGACGGTGCAGCCAGGTGGTGGCGATAATAGAAGGTTGTGATGGGGTGGGTGGTAGGAGGTGGTGGTGGTGGTGGTCGATGAAAATGGCAAAAAGTTGACAAAAGTCAGGGACTAAAATGGAAGAAAACAAAACTAATTGAACTAAAATGGCAAGAAAAAAACTATTTGGACTAAAGTGGCAATTTGGTCAAACCTCAGGGACTAAAATGGCAATTATAGATAAGTTTATGTTTCATTAGATTAGTTATACAAAGTATAGGAGAAACCCAAGTAGATCCACATAAATTACTACTTGCTAAAGAAGAAACAAAGAATTACAAGGAAGTATACACTGACAACAAATGGATTTAAGCAATGAAGGCTAAGTTAGACTCAATAAACAAGAATAACACTTGGAGATTAATAGAGTTACCAAGAGATCACAAGAATAAACAAGAAAATGACATCACATTTTTTACCTTTTCATGTCTTTCGTACGTTTTGTACGATAAGACTATTTGTATTTGATATTTTGCTGATCTTTTAATTTGGGAACGAAATCTCAAATGACTGGCTTATTAGTAAATCAGAAAAATGGTGACTCTTAGGAAAATATAAAAAAAGGTTTTACAATAATTAGTTTTAATTTTATACTATGGGTTTTTCATTGCTTTAATTAGATTTAAAATTTAATATAAGCCTAGTAAAAAACCAAAAAATCCATGGTAGAACATCTATTTTACAACTTAACATGAATAGGGGCGTGCATGTATTTTTGTTATAGTTGGATGGTCTGTATGAAATTTTGAATGGTTGATACAATCGAGGAGAAGAATGATCCTCTCTCTCTCGCCTTGCTTGAGCTTTCTAATCAATTGTTACAACAATCATACTTGTTACAATCATGCTCTTCACATACTCTATTTCCACTGATGGGAATCAGTGTATCAAAATAATAGCGGAAGCAGTTTAAATAATTTACCAAAAGCCAATTATATAATTTGATTTATTAATCCGATTAATAAATATTCTCAATCAGGATTAAGGTTATACGCGTATAAACAAATAAAAGGAATAAACAACCACAGAGGGTTTAGTAATCAACCTTTGACGACTACACCGGAATTGTAACACGCGGGTTACAACGAATCCTCGCTAGTAGGAAGTTCACAACCGAGCACAAGATACCCGAGAGTAGAACCGGCCAAGAAGAAGGCGGCGGCGATGCTTGGTCGACGGCAAGTGGGTGGCGGCCAAGCTTAGGAGGGTGGCTAGGGTTTTGTGTTTTTATATAAGTGTTTTTTTAGGGTTTCCACCTTAATCATCCTTTTATAAAACCCAATCTTTCATTAAGGCCCTTTAAGATTATACAATTATAATCCTCTTAATAATAATCTAATTAATATTAAGTCCCTCGGGTTTAAACTATTATTATTTCACAAATAATAATCTACCTACTCGTGAACATATACGATTTGTGTACCAACGTGTAACTCTTCGGATCGTACCGAGTTAGTTACGTTAACTTTAATTACGGTCGGACATACATATATCCAACAATCTCCCACTTGGACGATTTTAATTAAATGAGCCAACGTGTGCAGAGTTGGACGCTTAGCTGCATCGCACTGCTCTTAACACGGCATGACATTTTATAGTCGTCAACTAGTTCTTTGAGTTCAAGTAACACTTTACTTAACCAAATGCTATAGCCCTGATAATTCTATCAATAAGTCCCTTCTGTATAGAACATTCATTGATCATAAGACATGGATCATTCATTCTTATATAGTGATCAACCATTCTCTGTTCTCGTCTTTAATTCAAAGTAGTCTAACAAACTACTTTTAGTCTGAGCGTGGCCCCGCATTTATTCTAGTTTGAGTTAACGAGGGCGCCAGAATGTCTAAACTTCTAATCCTATAGAAGTACAGAATTCCATCAGCATCATACAACTCCCACTTAACCTTGGATTTCTCCCAACGCTACCTGGATTACTACCCATGTTTCAGGACAGTGTTAGATAACATCAAAGATTGTCCTTGATCAATGTAGTTTAATATGTGCCTAAGGAAAAAGGACAGGTTGAACATATCAATATCAAAACATCTCATGACTTAGATCCATGAAGCGAGTCACATCCAATATCATTCCCTAGTGATATCTGTGAATTTTGATTCTCAAAATCTTGAGTTATTCATCTCATGAATACAATCATCTCAATTCACAATAGTCTTACATTCAAATTCATTCTCATGTAATTTGATCGACTACATATATTTTAGAATACGCTTATTCAAGGATATAAACATACAAATAATGAACATAGTTACAAAATAATTAAACATGCATTTAACCAATAAATCAAATAACTATTTCAATGTAACTGTTGTAGTTCAAAATTAAAACACCAATACTAACTACAAATCATGCCCACTGTCTAGCAAATCTAAGCCCTATTTTTCCAGCATGCTCCTGATGTGTGTCGGTGTTAATATGTTTTTAGTTATATTTTAAACCCTTTTTAACACTTTAGTCAAGTTTTAAATTTATAAAACATGATATTTTACTAACACTAAACACACGTTTGGGCAAGTGCACCCATTGTGAGCGTAGTATAGTGTTGGCAAGATACCGAGGTCGTCCAAGAACACAAGAGCTTTTAGTACCGGTTTATCCTCAACGTCTAATCAAATCAAAAATTTAGAAAAAAGTTATAAATATAAAAATAAAAACTAAAAATGCTGAAAAATAAAATAAAACAGATAGACAAGATGAATCACTTGGATCCGACTCGCCTTTAGTGTAACCTTTGATGATTTCCGCACTTTTGCACTTTTTAAGAGATTGTCTTAGTTATAGTAGTAGGCCCCTCTTTTGAAGGTGACGTTACCCTCAACCCAGTTGTTTGAGTCAGCAAGTATACAATCCTAAAGGGTTGGAATATTGAAAGATAATTAATTAAGTTATTAATGCGTAATGGGGTAGGCCCCTCTTTTGAATGTGATGTTACCCTCAGCTAAGTGGTTTGAGTCAGCAGGGATACAATCCCAAGTAGCCGGGTTAATGTATTAATAGTAGTTTACATATGAGGGGATCAAGTTATTCGCACCCCCGCCATCCAATACCAGTGGGTATTGAAGGAGGTCCTAGTAAGCTTGACCTAGGTCCTTGCAGGATCTATACACTGAACAAGGCAAGAACCTTACCAAACCATTCCCTTAACCCCCGACCAGGTAGCCAACATATCTCTATATAGACCGTAGAGATATGAATGGTGTAAATCTTTTATTTTATATAGACAGTAAAATAACGCCAAGACACCACGTACAAATGATAAGGAAGTTTCACCTTCAACATAAGAAACTCGTTATTAAAGTCATTAATATAAAACCAAATAAAAAGTGCGAAAAGATTAAAAAACAAAAGTATTACACTAAATGCTTGTCTTCACCAAGTGATGTAAGAGACTTAGGCAAACATGGCCTTTGATTGTCAAGAACTCTTACTATCAATCTTGGATCCCGAGACTACTACACACACTCTATGATAGATGATGGATGATGGTGTTGGAGTGTGGGTGAAGTGTGAGAGAGGTAGTTTGCCAAGGGATGCCTTTGAAGTGAACCAAGCACCTCTATTTATAGCCTGCACTGAAGCCCAGACACAGCCCCGCGTCCATTAAGCACGGCCCCGTGTCCATCCACTTTCTCTTTCTTCATTAATTGCATTTTGTCTGCATTAGCTCCACACGCCCCCGTGTCTGCTGGGCACGGCCCCGTGTGCAGAAGCGTATCTGTACTATCAAGATTTGCTTGGATTCTGCGAATCTTAGTGTTGACCACGGCCGTGTTGAGCTGGGCACGCCTCCGTGTCAGGAAATCGAAGCTTCTATAGCTTTGACCTTTCTGCAGACACCTGGCCACGCCCCCGTGTCTGCTGGGCACGGGGCGTGGTCAGCCTTCTGTTCACTTGTTTTTACTTGGGAAGATGCTGTCGAGGGGTCGGGCATGCCATGTTTATTCCTTTTCTTGTAATTATGTTAGATTTTGTTGCATATTTGCTTCTTTTGTTCGTTTACGCTCATTTAATCCTGAAAATACAAAAGGAAGACAAAAGCACACTTTTTTCCAACATTAGTATTAAAAAAGGGTTAGTTTTATGTCTCATTTGATGTAATTCATATGTTGCATTTTACACACATCAAATACCCCCAGACTTGAATCTTTGCTTGTCCTCAAGCAAAACTCTTTATAATGTGGCTTACACTCCCAAATGGAATGGGTAGAAGAGAAGTTTTTTGGGCTTGTCTTGAGTGTCGGGAATCCAAGATCTTTATGAGGCTTTATTTTTATGTTATTTACAATGCTATTCGTTATGATTTATTTAGAACGTTTCATAAGAGAAATTACTTATTTGGGCATAACATGCCTCTTTAAAATTCCATTTATATACAAGTTCACATACCTCACGGGAGATCACTCAACACTCGGCCGAAGATGTATTTTTGTGAAACACTCGAGACCAGCATGGAACTTACTTCTACCATATGCTTGCCAAGCAATCAATCCTCCTCCTTTTTAACTATACACCTTTGTAAATATCAAGATGACTTGGGGAAGGGTTAGGCTTGGGTTAAAGGTAGGTGGTTTTGGGTTAGTGGTTAGTAAAAGGGCTAAAAGCGTCGATCGTCGTAAAACTTTTTGTTTTTGTGACTTTTATTCAAACAAAGCATTTTCAAACAAAGTTTCTTTGAGGAACTTGTTTGTTTTATTGCTAGACTTCCTTCATTTTTTTTATAAGGAATGTCACATGAAAACCAAGCTTTTTACTAAAATAAAGGGTTAAAAATGAAAAATGGTTTTGGTGGGTAAAGGGTGTTTGTTTTGTGGGTTTAGAAACGAAAAGGTTTAGGCTCAAAGGGGTTAACTAGGGGGGTTTTGGGTAGGTGGTAAAAAAAATGAAAAATAATGGTGTTGAAAAGAAAAAGGGTTAGTCCTAATGCCTCCATCATTTACTTACTTGGGTTTAAGTTGGTAAGGACCGGGAATGTATCTTCATGGCAAGTTCTAGAGTCGTAAGAAACCAAGCGGCTATTCACACAAGAAACGAAAGATGAGCATTTAATCTAAAGATGTGTATTTGTATGCTCAATAAAGGCTCAAAACTCACTTTTTGTGGGAATGGGTTTTTAATGTGATCAAGTATATATAATCAAATTTTAACTAGATTTGTCATGCCGTTTCATAATTTTCTTATGTTGGTTCTTTTTATCATGATGCTATCGGTTGTAAATTTGTAAAAATATAAGCTTTTAGAACTTGTTATTACCAAATTAAACCAAAACAAGTAAAAAAACGAAATTTTTTGAAAAAATTTGGGGTGATTAGCGGTTCCAATAGAGTTTTGTGTAAGGCTTGTTATTAGGACTTGCAAAATTCAAGGCTTTAGCATCCCCCTACACTTAAATTACACATTTTCCTCAATGTGTCCCAAAAATAAGTTTTTAGGTTGATTGAATGTGTAAAAAGGTGTTTAAAACAAAAATTTATAATACTGGGCGTCTGGACACGGGCCCGTGGTGATCGGGCACGGCCCCATGTTCAGATTGCCAGTATCATAGTTTACAGAAGGCTGGGCACGGGGCGTGTTCAGTTAACACGGCCCCGTGTCCAGTTACCTGAACTGGGCATTTTCTGCAGATCATTGGGCACGGGGCGTGTTGGCTGAGTACGACCACGTGCTGAACTTGATGTAATGAAGAAAAATTATCGGGAGGCTCTGTTTTTGTGCATGGGGTGTTGGTTCAAGTTTCTCTTAGTAATCTCCATCATCCCGAGTGTGTTTTATCCATTACAACATCATCCAAATGTAACACCTGGGTCACTTCAACCCTCAAACAAATGCCAAACCAATGAAATATTGTGTTTCATACTTGGTATTTGTAAAAATATGTGTATCGTTTGCACATATCAATTCTTGTTTGATTTCAAACTCTATATCGCTTTCCGGAGAGTTATACGCACACTGATGCGTAAACGTAATCAGTTTAATGCGACAAATACTCCGGAACATCAACATATACTTAACATACCTTAAATAACCTTTAAATAACTTAGAAATAAGTTTTGAAGGCTTTGGTGTGGCAAAGACAAGTTAATGCGCTTACAGGGACTAAACTTGACAAACTACGAAAGTATGCCAATTTGAACTCTAACGAACATTCTGGAACATGACCATAAGTTAAACACACCTTAAATATCCTTTATATAGCTTAGAAATAGGCTTTGAGGTGTTCGGTGTGCTAAAATAAACTTTTGGGTCATTCAGGGACTAAAAGCGTCAAAAAGTGCACAAGTTTGCACTTTCGCGCATAACTTACGTTCTGAATACCTCCGGACATCCAAAAATTTATGTAAGCACTAAAATATTTTATTTTAGTGTTTGGCTTGAGAAAAATCCATTCGTCACGCAATTTAGATCGTTTTTCGCGCTTATGCGCATTCCGTCGTAATTAACCGAACAACGCAATCGTACGGCTAAACGAACCGACACCCGAGATATTTTTGAACACATTTTAAGTTCCCTATACTTTAACTTCATTTTAGAGCTTTGAAATGGGGTTAACGGGGCTTAAACGTGTCAAAAAAACGCATCGAAAACCAAGTTTTGAGGTTGCAGGGACTGAAACTGTAAATCTGCCAAACTAGGTCCGTAAGTAGGGGCCAGATGCAGCAAAACGTTTTTTTACAGCTGTTAACAGCCCTTAACACTCTCCAAAGGCCAAGTGCCAAGTGTCAAACTCTTATGGTGGATGGCAAATGAGTTACCACAACTTTCCTACAAGTGTACGGCTTAGATCGTGCCCCCTTTTCCAAGAAACGATCCTAACGGTGGTGGGTTTACTATAAATACCCAACCCATTTCCACTCATTCCTCACTAGAATCTGATTTGAGAAGCTCTAAGTTGAAACCTTTGTTTCATACCTGAGCTACTTGAATCAAGATTAGCATTCGGGGACCCTTCGTAAGTGTTCCTTCGTTCTTTTATTGCTTTTCGAGTCCGAAAGTCAAACTTTGTTTGACTTTCTGCATTGACCAGTTTATGGTCATTGCGAAGTTCGTTATAACTTCGCAACGTGATTGTAATCACGATGGTTATAGTCCCTTGTGACTATGCCTAATGATTACCACGTTGTCTAGGGTCGTAAGGGTAAGCGATCTAATAAATCGCTTATACCTTCGAACCCGACCCATTTGGTCGATCATTAGGATCCGACCAAACATATTAGGTGACCATAGTATATAGGGAATAACCCTCCGAGGTTATACCTTATGGTTTCTTCGTTTAAGTAGTTGTATGATAGGTAGTTTATATGCCTTAGGTAAATTACCAAAATACCCCTTTGATGCCAAAATTCATTTTAAGCATATGTAACATAACTTTTGACATCTAAACTGATTTGAAAACAATATTAGACATGTTAAGGCATATTTTACTTGTCATAGGACTAGTTAGGCGGTCCGAACGCGTTTTACGCGAACGACGCGTTAAAGTAGCATAAGCTACCTAAACGGGTCGTAATGGATCGTAAACATTTATGTTAGGTTTCATTTATTATGTAGGCTTTGTTAAACCATATTACACAAGTTCCCATACTCGTTTGGTTTACGAACCCTCATTCTATCTGATCCTCCGATATAGGTCCGGTTTATTAACATAGTTACCTATATTAGGTGTCGTTTGATTCCGTGATTTCTAGCATTGCTTGGTGGTTATCATAGGACTTCTGAGCAATCTCAAGTGAGTACATAGACCCCTCTTTTACTGTTTTCCAAACGTTTTGGGGTGGAACACATGTGCCTACTTGTTACTTTCATGCTTTCCATGTTTTCAAATCATATACCTGCTATGTTCGTTAGTACCTTATAGTACATGATTTCATTGTTTTCATGCTATGTATGCCCATTGTGTGTGTATTTAGTACATTGTTTTACTTTACATTTTATGCTATGTATGCCCATTGTGTGCCTACTTAGTACATTGTTTTACATTTCATCACATCACATGCTATGTATGTTCATCATACTTAGTACATTTATTATTCATTCACATGCTATGTATGTTCATCATACTTAGTACAGTTATTTTCATCACATGCTTACATTTTGGTATAACAATACCGCATAAATGTTCATATTCAGTATAGCATGCATTTCCACAAGACATAAATTGATTTAAACCAAGTTTTACTTCAATACTTTGTTTGGTGCGTTTCACCTATGGTTTAGTTGATGCATTTCATGAGCCATACATATCATTTTGGTTACACATTACATGATTTACATTTGACACATAAACATTTTTGACATTTGTTATACATTACATGATTTACATCTTGACATAAACACTTTGACATATTATTCAATACATTTGACAATTGGTTTAAACATAGACATCTTGCATTGTTGGTTTGGTTTGAGTAAGTGATTTAAGTAACGAGGCATGTGTAATATGATACAAGCATGGTGGATACGCCGCTGGTACTTCCTATATATAAGTGTTTGTATGGTATTATATATCGTAGCGTTATTTGAACCATTTCAATTTGAGACATATAACATTTTATACAAATAACATACTTTTCATGAGACTTTGTTTTACAAACAACTTATCTTATACAAACTCATTTTACATGGTTATTCATTTAACCTTACATTTATTTATACATATCATCTGATCTTATCGTTTTTCAATTGATTCACAAGATAAAGCAAATTACAGGGTTCATGACTAAACATTTTCTCAAACATAAGTCATGAATTCTATTTTCACAAAACCTATGTATCTCACAGGCATTTTTATGCTGACGTACCTATTTTCACATGTGTTTTCAGGAGATGATGCATAGGACTTATCAAGACATACTTAGGCGGACCTGTGCCTTAGTGACTTAAAACGAGACAAGAACTAGTTAATTTATGTTATGTACTCTTTGTTTCTTGTTTAAAACAATGTAAACTCTCATGTTTGATTAATAAAACGAAACTTCAATTGCCATGGATTTGAAACAATTAATTCTGTTACAACACTCCCCGATGTTTGCGCCACGTTTCGTTGTCTCACGTGGTTGGGGTGTGACAGAAAAGTTGGTATCAGAGCCAATGGTTATAGGGAATTAGGTTATTAGTAATGCTTTGACCTAGTCTATAACCTTTCTAGGACCCTAACGCGAGTTTACTTGCGTTTAGTCATAAAACAATACCGTCACCTATCCTTAGGCGATGACCACAACAAGAACATAAATTTCAAAACCGCTTTGAAAACTAATCATCTGTTCTAGGATGATTTATTACTAGGTTTTGAACCCTCTATTATAAGGTTTTGAACCCCTTTGAGTTTTCAAAATCTCGTCAAAGTTTTGGGTCCTAAATAATGTGAACACGTGCAAACTGGAAGGGTGGGTGCCTGTACCCTGAGTTTTCTGTCTAAGGCTAGAGTGTTCGTACAAATCCACATAATCGGACCAGTCACTCTTACCTGGGAACTCTTGGGGTGAGTGTCCACTTATAGGCGAGCATGTCTTCGCGATACATTATGAAGATCTCTTTGCTTTGATTCAGCCTTTGTGTGTCGTTTGTCTGCTTCGTGGTTCAAACAAATGACCATCACCCATGATTTTTGGTCGGTAATTATAACATCCTATTCTTACCCAATGCCATTTCATTTGTTTTCTCTCTTGTTTCCCTTTTAGAATGCCTCCACGACGTGAAAATCCGGTATCTATTGAAGAGCTGGCAGCTGTCATTACACAGCAAATGACTGCTGCATTCCCGAACATCATTGCTCAATGTCACCAAGCCCTCAACAACAATAATGCCCCCTGCAACTTTAAGACGTTCAACTCGGCTAAGCCATCAAAGTTTTCTGGGTCTCAAGGAGCGACTGCACTTCTGCAATGGTTCGAGAGTCTAGAGAGCACCTTTCGACATGTTCAATGTCCAAACGAGCGAAAGGTAGACTTTGCATCTAGTGTCTTTGAGAAACGAGCTTTGACGTGGTGGAACGGTGTGGTGAGAGATAGGGGTGCCGATGTGGCACTGGCACAAACGTGGGAAGAGCTTCGAGCTCTGATGATGAAGGAATTTTGTCCTCGTCACGAGATCAGGGCCTTGGAAAGGGAATTTGACGATCTTAAGCAAGACAGCGGGGAACATCGAGCATACACTGATCGATATGAGGAGCTGAGCCTGTTGTGTCCTACCATGGTTACGCCTTTGGATAAGGCGATCGAAAAATACATTGATGGTCTCCCTGACCCAGTTCAGGACATTGTTACTGGTAGTAACCCTACTATAGTTAGACAGGCCATGGAACTAGCTGCAACCTTGACTGAATCTCAGATCAGGAAACGTAAGCTTTTCCGAAAGGGTGACAAGAAACCGGTCGAGGAATCGAAACCAATCGAGGAATCAAAGAACATGGATGAACAGACTGGATCCCCTAAGCGGTAAAAGAAGCGAAAGGCTTCTCAGAACTTCGCCATGGTTACTCACAATGGTCAAGCCGCCCCCAACCAACCAGCTAAACCCCCTGCTAGGAAACCGTACAATGGAACTTCACCATTGTGCAACCAATGTAACCTCCATCATCATGCTAATGTGAAGTGCCGCGAATGCCAAGTTTGTGGACTTAAAGGTCATACAGCAAAAGTTTGCCGAGCTGCAGTTTCGCCAAATCAAGCTGACAACAATCCTGCTCAAGCTCGCTTTCCACCAGGTTCTTGCTACAATTGTGGCGAGATGGGTCATTTCCGAAGAAATTGCCCAAAGCTTGCTAATGCAAATCCAGCACAGGGATGAACATCTGACCGACTAGAAGACAACACCGTTTAGAAATAATCATGTCTTATGTATTATTTTCTTTTGTTGTCAAGGTCCATGAAACAGTTGTTATCATTGTTAATAAATAAATCTTTTTATTTACATTGCAATGTATTTATGTGGTTGTATGTATAAACAACATATCCCCTACAATACCGACAATCAAGGAATCGTATTCCTTGAAAAGCAAACTACCCCCAAAATTCATCCATTTTACAAATCTCTTACGTTTTCCACAAAAATCCTAAGTACCCGTTTCTTGCAAGGAAACGAAGTACAAGGTGCAAGTTATAATTCTGTACGAATACCCAAAGTACCACTATGAATTCTTAATAGGGTACCCAAGGGTATTTCCGTATGTCCTAATTATTGTGTACCTTAATTCAAATATTGCGTTTTCCTGAAAAACAAAAATCAAATTTTTAGTAGATCATCCTATCTTCATAGATAGATTCTTGAAATGATTAAGGTGCCAAATGAAATCCACGGATTGGATTCCTGGTGTGCTTTAAGTATATGCGTCCAAAGATAACAAATTTAAAAGTCAAATTTAACAATTATGTGATTATGTGCTTATGTGTTTTCTTATACATTTTGTGTTTCCACGTGATCCATCCAAATCCTCGTAGAATCTTCCATATCTTCGTATAAGGGATTCATAGTAGGATATCCAAAGGTACTATCTTACAACCCCTAATGGACTTCTACGTTGTAGTTAAGTCCCTTGGGTTATGAAGTACTATTCTATAATCGGACCCCTTGAGTGGTCTAGTTAGACAGATTGATCCAAAAAAATCTAGTTAGGGATATCATGTGATGATATAGCTGAAGGGACTCCTTGGTGGCTTAACTAAGAAGATCCTCTGTCGATCTAATTAAAAGGACCCTATGGTAGTCTAGTCACCCTCATCACAAGTTTGATATCCTTCCCCACAACATTACAAAACGAACTGTGCGGACAGTGCAAGGAATTACGTAATTATGGATGCATACATAATTATGGAATTTTGTGCACAGAAACTACAGCAAGTTTTGTCGTGTATCTAGAGTTAACCCTATTCATTTTTGTTTCTGAAGAAATTGTGGAAAATGACTCGTTCCGTTCATTTTCGTTTCTGAAGAAATGGTGAAAAATGACTCGTTCCGTTCATTTTTGTTCCTGAAGAAATTGTGGAAAATGACTCGTTCCGTTCATTTTCGTTTCTAAAGAAATGGTGAAAAATGACTCGTTCCGTTCATTTTTGTTTCTGAAGAAATTGTGGTAAATGACTCGTTCCGTTCATTTTCGTTTCTGAAGAAATGGTGAAAAATGACTCGTTCCGTTCATTTTTGTTTCTGAAGAAATTGTGGAAAATGACTCGTTCCGTTCATTTTCGTTTCTGAAGAAATGGTGAAAAATGACTCGTTCCGTTCATTTTCGTTTCTGAAGAAATGGTGAAAAATGACTCGTTCCGTTCATTTTTGTTTCTGAAGAAATTGTGGAAAATGACTCGTTCCGTTCATTTTCTTTCTGAAGAAATGGTGAAAAATGACTCGTTCCGTTCATTTTTGTTTCTAAAGAAATTGTGGTAAATGACTCGTTCCGTTCATTTTCGTTTCTGAAGAAATGGTGGAAAATGACTCGTTCCGTTCATTTTCGTTTCTGAAGAAATTGTGAAAAATGACTCGTTCCGTTCATTTTTGTTTCTGAAGAAATTGTGGAAAATGACTCGTTATGTTCATTTTCGTTTCTGAAGAAATGGTGAAAAATGACTCGTTCCGTTCATTTTTGTTTCTGAAGAAATTGTGGTAAATGACTTGTTCCGTTCATTTTCGTTTCTGAAGAAATGGTGAAAAAATGACTCGTTCCGTTCATTTTTGTTTCTGAAGAAATTGTGAAAAATGACTCGTTCCGTTCATTTTTGTTTCTGAAGAAATTGTGAAAAATGACTCGTTCCGTTCATTTTCGTTTCTGAAGAAATTGTGGAAAATGGCTCGTTCCGTTCATTTTCGTTTCTGAAGAAATTGTGGAAAATAACTCATTCCGTTCTTTTTCGTTTCTAAAGAATGCCTGTTGAAAATAACTCCGTTCATTTTTCATTCCTGAAAAATGTTCGTTAAAGAGAAATAACAGGATTATGCCTTGCTTATCTTTGAGGTTATTTAACACAAAGTCACAGATAGACTCCTACGAATAAATTTCGGGACGAAATTTCCTATAGTAGGGGAGACTGTAACACCTGGGTCACATCAACCCTCAAACAAATGCCAAACCAATGAAATATTGTGTTTCATACTTGGTATTTGTAAAAATATGTGTATCGTTTGCACATATCAATTCTTGTTCGATTTCAAACTCTATATCGCTTTCCGGAGAGTTATACGCACACTGATGCGTAAACGTAATCAGTTTAATGCGACAAATACTCCGGAACATCAACATATACTTAACATACCTTAAATAACCTTTAAATAACTTAGAAATAAGTTTTGAAGGCTTTGGTGTGGCAAAGACAAGTTAATGCGCTTACAGGGACTAAACTTGACAAACTGCGAAAGTATGCCAATTTGAACTCTAACGAACATTCCGTCACATGACCATAAGTTAAACACACCTTAAATATCCTTTATATAGCTTAGAAATAGGCTTTGAGGTGTTCGGTGTGCTAAAATAAACTTTTGGGTCATTCAGGGACTAAAAGCGTCAAAAAGTGCACAAGTTTGCACTTTCGCGCATAACTTACGTTCTGAATACCTCCGGACATCCAAAAATTTATGTAAGCACTAAAATATTTTATTTTAGTGTTTGGCTTGAGAAAAATCCATTCGTCACGCAATTTAGATCGTTTTTCGCGCTTATGCGCATTCCGTCGTAATTAACCGAACAACGCAATCGTACGGCTAAACGAACCGACACCCGAGATATTTTTGAACACATTTTAAGTTCCCTATACTTTAACTTCATTTTAGAGCTTTGAAATGGGGTTAACGGGGCTTAAACGTGTCAAAAAAAACGCATCGAAAACCAAGTTTTAAGGTTGCAGGGACTGAAACTGTAAATCTGCCAAACTAGGTCCGTAAGTAGGGGCCAGATGCAGCAAAACGTTTTTTTACAGCTGTTAACAGCCCTTAACACTCTCCAAAGGCCAAGTGCCAAGTGTCAAACTCTTATGGTGGATGGCAAATGAGTTACCACAACTTTCCTACAAGTGTACGGCTTAGATCGTGCCCCCTTTTCCAAAAAACGATCCTAACGGTGGTGGGTTTACTATAAATACCCAACCCATTTCCACTCATTCCTCACTAGAATCTGATTTGAGAAGCTCTAAGTTGAAACCTTTGTTTCATACCAGAGCTACTTGAATCAAGATTAGCATTCGGGGACCCTTCGTAAGTGTTCCTTCGTTCTTTTATTGCTTTTCGAGTCCGAAAGTCAAACTTTGTTTGACTTTCTGCATTGACCAGTTTATGGTCATTGCGAAGTTCTTTATAACTTCGCAACGTGATTGTAATCACGATGGTTATAGTCCCTTGTGACTATGCCTAATGATTACCACGTTGTCTAGGGTCGTAAGGGTAAGCGATCTAATAAATCGCTTATACCTTCGAACCCGACCCATTTGGTCGATCATTAGGATCCGACCAAACATATTAGGTGACCATAGTATATAGGAAATAACCCTCCGAGGTTATACCTTATGGTTGCTTCATTTAAGTAGTTGTATGATAGGTAGTTTATATGCCTTAGGTAAATTACCAAAATACCCCTTTGATGCCAAAATTCATTTTAAGCATATGTAACATAACTTTTGACATCTAAACTGATTTGACAACAATATTAGACATGTTAAGGCATATTTTACTTGTCATAGGACTAGTTAGGCGGTCCGAACGCGTTTTACGTGAACGACGCGTTAAAGTAGCATAAGCTACCTAAACGGGTCGTAATGGGTCGTAAACATTTATGTTAGGTTTCATTTATTATGTAGGCTTTGTTAAACCATATTACACGAGTTCCCATACTCGTTTGGTTTACGAACCCTCATTCTATCTGATCCTCCGATATAGGTCCGGTTTTTTAACATAGTTACCTATATTAAGTGCCGTTTGATTCCGTGATTTCTAGCATTGCTTGGTGGTTATCATAGGACTTCTGAGCAATCTCAAGTGAGTACATAGACCCCTCTTTTACTATTTTCCAAACGTTTTGGGGTGGAACACATGTGCCTACTTGTTACTTTCATGCTTTCCATGTTTTCAAATCATATACCTGCTATGTTCGTTAGTACCTTATAGTACATGATTTCATTGTTTTCATGCTATGTATGCCCATTGTGTGTGTATTTAGTACATTGTTTTACTTTACATTTTATGCTATGTATGCCCATTGTGTGCCTACTTAGTACATTGTTTTACATTTCATCACATCACATGCTATGTATGTTCATCATACTTAGTACATTTATTATTCATTCACATGCTATGTATATTCATCATACTTAGTACAGTTATTTTCATCACATGCTTACATTTTGGTATAACAATACCGCATAAATGTTCATATTCAGTATAGCATGCATTTCCACAAGACATAAATTGATTTAAACCAAGTTTTACTTCAATACTTTGTTTGGTGCGTTTCACCTATGGTTTAGTTGATGCATTTCACGAGCCATACATATCATTTTGGTTACACATTACATGATTTACATTTGACACAAAAACATTTTTGACATTTGTTATACATTACATGATTTACATCTTGACATAAACACTTTGACATATTATTCAATACATTTGAGAATTGGTTTAAACATAGACATCTTGCATTGTTGGTTTGGTTTGAGTAAGTGATTTAAGTAACGAGGCGTGTGTAATATGATACAAGCATGGTGGATACGCCGCTGGTACTTCCTATATATAAGTGTTTGTATGGTATTATATATCGTAGCGTTATTTGAACCATTTCAATTTGAGACATATAACATTTTATACAAATAACATACTTTTCATGAGACTTTGTTTTACAAACAACTTATCTTATACAAACTCATTTTACATGGTTATTCATTTAACCTTACATTTATTTATACATATCATCTGATCTTATCGTTTTTCAAATGATTCACAAGATAAAGCAAATTACAGGGTTCATGACTAAACATTTTCTCAAACATAAGTCATGAATTCTATTTTCACAAAACCTATGTATCTCACAGGCATTTTTATGCTGACGTACCTATTTTCACATGTGTTTTCAGGAGATGATGCATAGGACTTATCAAGACATACTTAGGCGGACCTGTGCCTTAGTGACTTAAAACGAGACAAGAACTAGTTAATTTATGTTATGTACTCTTTGTTTCTTGTTTAAAACAATGTAAACTCTCATGTTTGATTAATAAAATGAAACTTCAATTGCCATGGATTTGAAACAATTAATTCTTTTACAACACTCCCCGATGTTTGCGCCACGTTTCGTTGTCTCACGTGGTCGGGGTGTGACAGAAAAGTTGGTATCAGAGCCAATGGTTATAGGGAATTAGGTTATTAGTAATGCTTTGACCTAGTCTATAACCTTACTAGGACCCTAACTCGAGTTTACTTGCGTTTAGTCATAAAACAATACCGTCACCTATCCTTAGGCGACGACCACAACAAGAACATAAATTTCAAAACCGCTTTGAAAACTAATCATCTGTTCTAGGATGATTTATTACTAGGTTTTGAACCCTCTATTATAAGGTTTTGAACCCCTTTGAGTTTTCAAAATCTCGTCAAAGTTTTGGGTCCTAAATAATGTGAACACGTGCAAACTGGAAGGGTGGGTGCTTGTACCCTGAGTTTTCTGTCTAAGGCTAGAGTGTTCGTACAAATCCACATAATCGGACCAGTCACTCTTACCTAGGAACTCTTGGGGTGAGTGTCCACTTATAGGCGAGCATGTCTTCACGATACATTATGAGGATCTCTTTGCTTTGATTCAGCCTTTGTGTGTCGTTTGTCTGCTTCGTGGTTCAAACAAATGACCATCACCCATGATTTTTGGTCGGTAATTATAACATCCTATTCTTACCCAATGCCGTTTCATTTGTTTTCTCTCTTGTTTCCCTTTTAGAATGCCTCCACGACGTGAAAATCCGGTATCTATTGAAGAGCTGGCAGCTGTCATTACACAGCAAATGACTGCTGCATTCCCGAACATCATTGCTCAATGTCACCAAGCCCTCAACAACAACAATGCCCCCTGCAACTTTAAGACGTTCAACTCGGCTAAGCCATCAAAGTTTTCTGGGTCTCAAGGAGCGACTGCACTTCTGCAATGGTTCGAGAGTCTAGAGAGCACCTTTCGACATGTTCAATGTCCAAACGAGCGAAAGGTAGACTTCGCATCTTGTGTCTTTGAGAAACGAGCTTTGACGTGGTGGAACGGTGTGGTGAGAGATAGGGGTGCCGATGTGGCACTGGCATAAACGTGGGAAGAGCTTCGAGCTCTGATGATGAAGGAATTCTGTCCTCGTCACGAGATCAGGGCCTTGGAAAGGGAATTTGACGATCTTAAGCAAGACAGCGGGGAACATCGAGCATACACTGATCGATATGAGGAGCTGAGCCTGTTGTGTCCTACCATGGTTACGCCTTTGGATAAGGCGATCGAAAAATACATTGATGGTCTCCCTGACCCAGTTCTGGACATTGTTACTGGTAGTAACCCTACTACAGTTAGACAGGCCATGGAACTAGCTGCAACCTTGACTGAATCTCAGATCAGGAAACGTAAGCTTTTCCGAAAGGGTGACAAGAAACCGGTCGAGGAATCGAAACCAATCGAGGAATCAAAGACCATGGATGAACAGACTGGATCCCCTAAGCGGTCAAAGAAGCGAAAGGCTTCTCAGAACTTCGCCATGGTTACTCACAATGGTCAAGCCGCCCCCAACCAACCAGCTAAACCCCCTGCTAGGAAACCGTACAATGGAACTTCACCATTGTGCAACCAATGTAACCTCCATCATCATGCTAATGTGAAATGCCGCGAATGCCAAGTTTGTGGACTTAAAGGTCATACAGCAAAAGTTTACCGAGCTGCAGTTTCGCCAAATCAAGCTGACAACAATCCTGCTCAAGCTCGCTTTCCACCAGGTTCTTGCTACAATTGTGGCGAGATGGGTCATTTCCGAAGAAATTGCCCAAAGCTTGCTAATGCAAATCCAGCACAGGGATGAACATCTGACCGACTAGAAGACAACACCGTTTAGAAATAATCATGTCTTATGTATTATTTTCTTTTGTTGTCAAGGTCCATGAAACAGTTGTTATCATTGTTAATAAATAAATCTTTTTATTTACATTGCAATGTATTTATGTGGTTGTATGCATAAACAACATATCCCCTACAATACCGACAATCAAGGAATCGTATTCCTTGAAAAGCAAACTTCCCCCAAAATTCTTCCATTTTACAAATCTCTTACGTTTTCCACAAAAATCCTAAGTACCCGTTTCTTGCAAGGAAACGAAGTACAAGGTGCAAGTTATAATTCTGTACGAATACCCAAAGTACCACTATAAATTCTTAATAGGGTACCCAAGGGTATTTCCGTATGTCCTAATTATTGTGTACCTTAATTCAAATATTGCGTTTTCCTGAAAAACAAAAATCGAATTTTTAGTAGATCATCCTATCTTCATAGATAGATTCTTGAAATGATTAAGGTGCCAAATGAAATCCACGGATTGGATTCCTGGTGTGCTTTAAGTATCTGCGTCCAAAGATAACAAATTTAAAAGTCAAATTTAACAATTATGTGATTATGTGCTTATGTGTTTTCTTATACATTTTGTGTTTCCTCGTGATCCATCCAAATCCTCATAGAATCTTCCATATCTTCGTATAAGAGATTCATAGTAGGATATCCAAAGGTACTATCTTACAACCCCTAATGGACTTCTACGTTGTAGTTAAGTCCCTTGGGTTATGAAGTACTATTCTATAATTGGACCCCTTGAGTGGTCTAGTTAAACAGATTGATCCAAAAAAATCTAGTTAGGAATATCATGTGATGATAAAGCTGAAGGGACTCCTTGGTGGCCTAACTAAGAAGATCCTCTGTCGATCTAATTAAAAGGACCCTATGGTAGTCTAGTCACCCTCATCACAAGTTTGATATCCTTCCCCACAACATTAAAAACGAACTGTGCGGACTGTGCAAGGAATTACGTAATTATGGATGCATACATAATTATGGAATTTTGTGCACAGAAACTACAGCAAGTTTTGTCGTGTATCTAGAGTTAACCATATTCATTTTTGTTTCTGAAGAAATTGTGGAAAATGACTCGTTCCGTTCATTTTCATTTCGGAAGAAATGGTGAAAAATGACTCGTTCCGTTCATTTTTGTTTCTGAAGAAATTGTGGAAAATCACTCGTTCCGTTCATTTTCGTTTCTGAAGAAATGGTGAAAAATGACTCGTTCCGTTCATTTTTGTTTCTGAAGAAATTGTGGTAAATGACTCGTTCCGTTCATTTTCGTTTCTGAAGAAATGGTGAAAAATTACTGGTTCCGTTCATTTTTGTTTCTGAAGAAATTGTGGAAAATGTCTCATTCCGTTCATTTTCGTTTCTGAAGAAATGGTGAAAAATGACTCGTTCCGTTCATTTTTGTTTCTGAAGAAATTGTGGTAAATGACTCGTTCCGTTCATTTTCGTTTCTGAAGAAATGGTGGAAAATGACTCGTTCCGTTCATTTTCGTTTCTGAAGAAATTGTGAAAAATGACTCGTTCCGTTCATTTTTGTTTCTGAAGAAATTGTGGAAAATGACTCGTTCCGTTCATTTTCGTTTCTGAAGAAATGGTGAAAAATGACTCGTTCCGTTCATTTTTGTTTCTGAAGAAATTGTGGTAAATGACTTGTTCCGTTCATTTTCGTTTCTAAAGAAATGGTGAAAAAATGACTCGTTCCGTTCATTTTTGTTTCTGAAGAAATTGTGAAAAATGACTCGTTCCGTTCATTTTTGTTTCTGAAGAAATTGTGAAAAATGACTCGTTCCGTTCATTTTCGTTTCTGAAGAAATTGTGGAAAATGACTCGTTCCGTTCATTTTCGTTTCTGAAGAAATGGTGAAAAATGACTCGTTCCGTTCATTTTTGTTTCTAAAGAAATTGTGGTAAATGACTCGTTCCGTTCATTTTCGTTTCTGAAGAAATGGTGGAAAATGACTCGTTCCGTTCATTTTCGTTTCTGAAGAAATTGTGAAAAATGACTCGTTCCGTTCATTTTTGTTTCTGAAGAAATTGTGGAAAATGACTCGTTCCGTTCATTTTCGTTTCTAAAGAAATGGTGAAAAATGACTCGTTCCGTTCATTTTTGTTTCTGAAGAAATTGTGGTAAATGACTTGTTCCGTTCATTTTCGTTTCTGAAGAAATGGTGAAAAAATGACTCGTTCCGTTCATTTTTGTTTCTGAAGAAATTGTGAAAAATGACTCGTTCTGTTCATTTTTGTTTCTGAAGAAATTGTGAAAAATGACTCGTTCCGTTCATTTTCGTTTCTGAAGAAATTGTGGAAAATGGCTCGTTCCGTTCATTTTCGTTTCTGAAGAAATTGTGGAAAATAACTCATTCCGTTCTTTTTCGTTTCTAAAGAATGCCTGTTGAAAATAACTCCGTTCATTTTTCATTCCTGAAAAATGTTCGTTAAAGAGAAATAACAGGATTATGCCTTGCTTATCTTTGAGGTTATTTAACACAAAGTCACAGATAGACTCCTACGAATAAATTTCGGGACGAAATTTCCTAAAGTAGGGGAGACTGTAACACCTGGGTCACTTCAACCCTCAAACAAATGCCAAACCAATGAAATATTGTGTTTCATACTTGGTATTTGTAAAAATATGTGTATCGTTTGCACATATCAATTCTTGTTCGATTTCAAACTCTATATCGCTTTCCGGAGAGTTATACGCACACTGATGCGTAAACGTAATCAGTTTAATGCGAAAAATACTCCAGAACATCAACATATACTTAACATACCTTAAATAACCTTTAAATAACTTAGAAATAAGTTTTGAAGGCTTTGGTGTGGCAAAGACAAGTTAATGCGCTTACAGGGACTAAACTTCACAAACTGTGAAAGTATGCCAATTTGAACTGTAACGAACATTCCGGAACATGACCATAAGTTAAACACACCTTAAATATCCTTTATATAGCTTAGAAATAGGCTTTGAGGTGTTCGGTGTGCTAAAATAAACTTTTGGGTCATTCAGGGACTAAAAGCGTCAAAAAGTGCACAAGTTTGCACTTTCGCGCATAACTTACGTTCTGAATACCTCCGGACATCCAAAAATTTATGTAAGCACTAAAATATTTTATTTTAGTGTTTGGCTTGAGAAAAATCCATTCGTCACGCAATTTAGATCGTTTTTCGCGCTTATGCGCATTCCGTCGTAATTAACCGAACAACGCAATCGTACGGCTAAACGAACCGACACCCGAGATATTTTTGAACACATTTTAAGTTCCCTATACTTTAACTTCATTTTAGAGCTTTGAAATGGGGTTAACGGGGCTTAAACGTGTCAAAAAAAACGCATCGAAAACCAAGTTTTAAGGTTGCAGGGACTGAAACTGTAAATCTGCCAAACTAGGTCCGTAAGTAGGGGCCAGATGCAGCAAAACGTTTTTTTACAGCTGTTAACAGCCCTTAACACTCTCCAAAGGCCAAGTGCCAAGTGTCAAACTCTTATGGTGGATGGCAAATGAGTTACCACAACTTTCCTACAAGTGTACGGCTTAGATCGTGCCCCCTTTTCCAAAAAACGATCCTAACGGTGGTGGGTTTACTATAAATACCCAACCCATTTCCACTCATTCCTCACTAGAATCTGATTTGAGAAGCTCTAAGTTGAAACCTTTGTTTCATACCAGAGCTACTTGAATCAAGATTAGCATTCGGGGACCCTTCGTAAGTGTTCCTTCGTTCTTTTATTGCTTTTCGAGTCCGAAAGTCAAACTTTGTTTGACTTTCTGCATTGACCAGTTTATGGTCATTGCGAAGTTCTTTATAACTTCGCAACGTGATTGTAATCACGATGGTTATAGTCCCTTGTGACTATGCCTAATGATTACCACGTTGTCTAGGGTCGTAAGGGTAAGCGATCTAATAAATCGCTTATACCTTCGAACCCGACCCATTTGGTCGATCATTAGGATCCGACCAAACATATTAGGTGACCATAGTATATAGGGAATAACCCTTCGAGGTTATACCTTATGGTTGCTTCGTTTAAGTAGTTGTATGATAGGTAGTTTATATGCCTTAGGTAAATTACCAAAATACCCCTTTGATGCCAAAATTCATTTTAAGCATATGTAACATAACTTTTGACATCTAAACTGATTTGACAACAATATTAGACATGTTAAGGCATATTTTACTTGTCATAGGACTAGTTAGGCGGTCCGAACGCGTTTTACGCGAACGACGCGTTAAAGTAGCATAAGCTACCTAAACGGGTCGTAATGGGTCGTAAACATTTATGTTAGGTTTCATTTATTATGTAGGCTTTGTTAAACCATATTACACGAGTTCCCATACTCGTTTGGTTTACGAACCCTCATTCTATCCGATCCTCCGATATAGGTCCGGTTTATTAACATAGTTACCTATATTAGGTGCCGTTTGATTCCGTGATTTCTAGCATTGCTTGGTGGTTATCATAGGACTTCTGAGCAATCTCAAGTGAGTACATAGACCCCTCTTTTACTGTTTTCCAAACGTTTTGGGGTGGAACACATGTGCCTACTTGTTACTTTCATGCTTTCCAAGTTTTCAAATCATATACCTGCTATGTTCGTTAGTACCTTATAGTACATGATTTCATTGTTTTCATGCTATGTATGCCCATTGTGTGCATATTTAGTACATTGTTTTACTTTATATTTTATGCTATGTATGCCCATTGTGTGCCTACTTAGTACATTGTTTTACATTTCATCACATCACATGCTATGTATGTTCATCATACTTAGTACATTTATTATTCATTCACATGCTATGTATGTTCATCATACTTAGTACAGTTATTTTCATCACATGCTTACATTTTGGTATAACAATACCACATAAATGTTCATATTCAGTATAGCATGCATTTCCACAAGACATAAATTGATTTAAACCAAGTTTTACTTCAATACTTTGTTTGGTGCGTTTCACCTAAGGTTTAGTTGATGCATTTCACAAGCCATACATATCATTTTGGTTACACATTACATGATTTACATTTGACACATAAAAATTTTTGACATTTGTTATACATTACATGATTTACATCTTGACATAAACACTTTGACATATTATTCAATACATTTGACAATTGGTTTAAACATAGACATCTTGCATTGTTGGTTTGGTTTGAGTAAGTGATTTAAGTAACGAGGCGTGTGTAATATGATACAAGCATGGTGGATACGCCGCTGGTACTTCCTATATATAAGTGTTTGTATGGTATTATATATCGTAGCGTTATTTGAACCATTTCAATTTGAGACATATAACATTTTATACAAATAACATACTTTTCATGAGACTTTGTTTTACAAACAACTTATCTTATACAAACTCATTTTACATGGTTATTCATTTAACCTTACATTTATTTATACATATCATCTGATCTTATCGTTTTTCAAATGATTCACAAGATAAAGCAAATTACAGGGTTCATGACTAAACATTTTCTCAAACATAAGTCATGAATTCTATTTTCACAAAACCTATGTATCTCACAGGCATTTTTATGCTGACGTACCTATTTTCACATGTGTTTTCAGGAGATGATGCATAGGACTTATCAAGACATACTTAGGCGGACCTGTGCCTTAGTGACTTAAAACGAGACAAGAACTAGTTAATTTATGTTATGTACTCTTTGTTTCTTGTTTAAAACAATGTAAACTCTCATGTTTGATTAATAAAACGAAACTTCAATTGCCATGGATTTGAAACAATTAATTCTGTTACAACACTCCCCGATGTTTCCGCCACGTTTCGTTGTCTCACGTGGTCGGGGTGTGACACCAAACACCATTGAATAATTGAAAACCATCATTTCATTAAAGAGTAAATTACATAAGATCCTAGATAATTAAAAATAAAGCTAAAAAGTCCTAAGATAGATAGGTCAAGTGATACATGAAATCATCCTAAGGAGTTCTACCTTTATTAAAAACCCGGGAATAGCTTTCCGGTATTTAAAGGCGTCGTAGAACTCGGAACCGAGAGGTGTCTCCTAGATGTCGTTGAGCCGTTCTTCTATCTCTCTTGGAAGGAAGAAGGCGGGCTCATTTTCCACAACATCTTGTGGAGGAGGAGCGACGGCAACCGGGACCCCATGCAATATGTCTCGAGGGTGTTCCGTGTGCATGGCGTACCACTCGGCGGATATGATGACTTCCGGTACCACATTCCATGCCCTTTGTGTAACAATGGGTACCAAAGGAGGAGAAGCAAGAATATTCAACCTTTGGTGCAAAAGGTTGACTTCTCGGAGACATCCTTCTAGCCCTACCGTCAAATGATTGATACGGTCGACCAGAGCTTCCTCCACTCCCGTCATCTCATCTTTGGCCTCCCTTAAGGCGTATACGTAGTTTACAAGAGAGTCTTCTACCGATGACCTTCTCCCTTGTCGGTTATTCCTGGAGTGTGATGAAGATGTTCCGCTATTTCTGCTCGACATTCTAAGAAAACAAACTGAAAAGAGTTCAATTTAATGGAACAGTACCTCGGACACGGCCTCGTGCTCACTGAGCATGGCCCCGTGTTCACCTCTCTGCAGGTTTTTAAAACAAGGAATCTTGGAGCTTTAAATTATTTTTCTAACTTTTGAAGCATTTTTAAGCAGAAATAACTTAAAACAGTGTTGTAAAACTTATTTTTAACAAGATCCCTTGAATAAAAACCTAACAAATATCACAATAAAGCTTGAAAACATAGAGATTTCAAACTTTAATGGAGGTTTTGAGGAGAAATGAAGAAGAAGGCAAATGACAAAAGTAGAAAAGACAAGATGGTTGTTGAGAACCTTCTTTAGAATATACCTAGTACGGTATATGTGAAGATCCCACCAAATCTTTGTCTCTTTTTCTTTGGAATGGGTCCAAGAATGCAGGAATCTTGCTGCATTTATAGAAAACGACAGCTCGCTGGACACGGCCCCGTGTGCAGATAAAATTCTAACACTTTTTGTTCGTATTCTGACCAAAAGTCAAACGGGAATCTTTTGGTGGACATGAGGGCGTGCTAACCTGGACACGGCCCCGTGGCTAGACGCTGTTATGAAGTTTTGTCTATTTTTAAGAAGTTTATCCGGATCGGGTGGTTCGTTACTAGACGGAACAACACCGAAGTGCCTGAGATACCTAAGTTGACCTAGTTTTAGACAAGAACGCAAGAGGTTATCGGAAAGGGTGATTCCTAAGCTAAATACCGGTGGGCAAAACAAACCTTTATTTTCCTTATCCAGGCTCTCATTAAAGAAGGTATATGTCTAATCGCTCAGGTCTATGTATGCATCAGCGGAAACCGATGGGGAGTCCTTCATAGCACAATCGACATAGGGATGACTATCGCTCAAGTCCTCACAAGAGTTAGAGGTGATTTCGGGAGCAACGATGTTGTTATTGTTCGAATGCGATCCCACTAATTCTCCTTGATCGTCGTCTTGAGATGAATTAGTTATATCCATCTCAAGTTCTTTTATCCATCGCAGAATTAGCTCTTCCATTTGAAATATTCTTTAAGAATTATTTCATCTCGAAGAGATGATTGAGAGCATTCGAGGGAGAGATAATGATTGTTTTTACTTTCGCCCATCTTAAGGCTACAGGAAAACAACGGGTCTATATAGTGGGGATTGTAATTTAAAAAATAACATTTTAAATATTCATGAGTTCCGCCACATAATTGACACCACGTACCATAAGAGGAGCGAAAGTAAAAATTATCAGTATCGCTCATGATTGCATCAGAAATTACCAACCGTCGGGATCTTACGGTTATGTTTCCAGTATTTGAAGCTTGGGCATGGGGCGTGTTCAGTGGGCACGACCCCGTGTTCAGCTACTGTCTGACTTAAAACGGGATTGCCAGTACCAAAGATTGGGTACGAGGGCGTGTTCAGCGGGCACAGCCCCGTGCTGAATTCTGCAGAAGCTGAAAATTTAAGAAAGATCCTAAAAAAACAGAAAAATAAAAAACTATTAGGCCGTTGATTCCTAACTTTCTTAAAATCCTTGTGTCCCCGGCAACGGCGCCAAAAACTTGATGCGTGTCGGTGTTAATATGTTTTTAATTATATTTTAAGCCCTTTTTAACACTTTAGTCTGTAGGATCGTTTGCGGACCCGAACGAGTCGTTCAGAAGAGTTTATCTCGGTTTCAGAGGCGGAAACTAAGAAACCGAGGTCAATGCAGCGAGATTTCACTTTAAACTGTTGTTGTATTGATAACGAATGCGATTACAGACCTAACAACACTTCGGCAGCACTTCGTGGCTCACCAGAAGAATCTCAGAAAAGTTACAACTGAAATGACAAATGGCCTATATATAGTGAACTTGATTTCGCTTGAAGCAAACATGAAGACTTCAAGCGAAACCTTCCAAGCGAAATCATCAATAAAAGACTTTTGTCTTCAAGCGAGATCTTCATAATTCATAAATCTGATTTGTAATTTTCATGCAATCTCACGTGTATTTGTAATATGATGTCATTGATGATGTCACCTAGATGATGTCATCATGACATCATGTCTTGATTAGCTCCGCACCGAACCCGAAACTCGATACAAGACGAAGACGACAGATGTATGCACCAACAGACTCCCCCTCAGATGTTGACGAGTCTTAAGTGTCGAGTCTTTACATCTTCAGTCTTTATCGGTCTTCGATCTTCCTCTGAAGTATTTGTCATTACAAGAATCCTCATTCTCTATCTTTATCTTCAACAAACTCCTCTCTCTCTAATGTTGAATATCATGGTGTCTTCAGACTCCCCCTCTCAATCTGCTGGGATCGTAGTCTGGAATTCACTTTTCACAGGTTCTTAGATCGTAATCTGGCACTCTATCAAACTCAGGTTTCGGAACCTGGCTAACCTGCAAAAACTCTACCCAAAAATAAATTTTCTGATAACCATTTTGTAGATAAGATTTTCAAGTCTAATTTACCACTTGCAGAAATAACATTTATATTTCAAAACATTTTTTCATTTCATTTCAACATTCTTCAAACACTTTCACCCAAACCATTTGTTCATCATGTTTAGCACTTGGAATTTTGAAAATCAGTTCTTCAACACCAGTTGTCGAAAATCTTTTTGGATTTTTCAAAATTTATGCTAAAACACACTAAAATCTTTTTGGATTTTTGACTGAAATAGAAATGCAGAAAATGAAATATTTACAAACAATATTTTTGTGAGTTCGTGCAAGAGGATCATATCAGTTTTTGAGACAAATCACCAACACCGTTAAGCTTCATTTCATTTTAAGTTCTAAACAATTCACCTAGATTGTCAGTATATTGATCCATTTAAATTTTCACACAAAGTTCAATTGATCCGAGATACGAGGTTAATGTTTTAAGCTCTTGAACTTATTCGTGTGTCCCACTACTTGAATATACTCCCGTATCCAAATCCCAATATTCAGTCTTACAGGTGAGTATACCACAGATGATATCTGTCAGGGGAATAAATTATAGTACGAGGGCCGTGAGAGCTCAGGTCGATCTTTCGATACGCAGAGAGATGACGGCTTCGACTTTTGGTGTGTCCCCTTTAGAGGATCTTTTGCATTACAACAGCAGCGACTATCAATTTTATTGTTTCATCAGCTTGCTGAGGGCGATGCTATGTTTCAAGCATTTGCAGAAAGCATTATCTGGGGACTAGGTCAGAAATTTCTTTCAGCAGAAGTCCCGGGATAATACCCCAGATATCACTGAGCATAAAGACCTAGTATCTCAGAATAAGGGACCTTTCAAACAAGATTTCAGGGGTTACCTATATATCCAAGTTTGTGTTAACCCACAGAACAAGCAAGTTTGAAATTTAGGTTTATATCTCGTCACAATCTACTAAATGTGTAAAAACCTACTGACACATCATCAGTGAGACCGTTTATCACTTTTTTATCTTACCAAATCTTTAGCATGTTGTGATCGTCCACTGATGTACTGTCATTTCCTCTTTTATGCAACAAAACTCATTTTTCATTTTATCATGTTTTTGGCTTTTTCAAATTTTCAAATGTTTTTGGATTTTCTGAAAACTATACTCCCCCTAAAATGCAAACACATTTTAGGAAATTTGAAAACAAACTATACTGAACATGACAGCTGATATCAAATTGCCTCAATTCTCCATCCACTTGGCATAAACAATCAGAACTCCCCCTCACAACAAACTATTTTCCCATCGATTTCAAAACACTTAAGTTTGTTTTAATCAAATGGTTTTTCCGGAAAAAAAGTTTTGTTGATTTTATCACTTGTAAAATTGGGGATGTGGTTCATCATTTTGTCTATCAACCATTTGTAGAAAATCAGATACAACTTAATGTCCCTGATTTACCACTTGTAACCATCACAAACATACAACTCAATCCTGTTTTTCAACCAATTTACCATCTTTTGATTGAATTCTCAAGGTGCCGATTCCTACTCCTCGCTTACATACCTGGGAGTTCCGGCAAGTCCTGCAAAACTATTCAAACATTTTATACAAACATGATAGAAAATGATGCCGATTCATGATCCACGATTACCAACTTGGGATCTCCGGCAAGTCAGGTTTTTATTCTTTGAAAAATATATCCACCCAAGCCTGGCCTTCCTTGGGTGTAACAACCTCTTCTTCATTTTTACTTTCAGCGAACCTGTGCCCTCCTCTTTTGGCAGCGTAAAATTCTTTAACACCTTTAACCTTACTATTGACCATTTTGCCAAAAATGTGTTTCACAGTTCCGTTAAAAACCTTATCAACATCAAATTTTTTCTTGTCAGAATAAAATTGATTTGAAATTTCAACTTTTCCAACTTTCTTCATAAAATTTTCAGCACACAACGGTGGAAAATTTTCATCGTTCATAGTTGGAACTGATTTCTCAACACGTTGCTCCTCTGATTTTGTGGAATCAGATTCATCACCAGAATTATTACCTGAACCCTTCACAATCCATTTTTTATTTATTACTTTTTCTGTTCTTTTTACCACATTCTTTGAACATTCACCAATCTCAAAGATCGAATTTTCAAAGCCAGTAAATGGTTTGGTTGTAAGTTCAGTTTTCTCCACAACTTTCTCTTTCAATTTACCAGATACTTCCTGTTTTGGTTTGAATATTTTCGGACAATTCCTAGCAACATGACCAGTAATCTTGCACTGAAAACAGGTTCTGGTTTCTATCTTCTTTGGCACAGCATTTTTCTTCAACTCTTCTTGCTTCTTGACAAGGAATTCCTGATTTGTCTGCTTTCTGAATGCTTGCTCTTTCTCATCATCTAAAGTATTTCCTGAAACAAACACAGTTTTTGGTTTAGAAAATTTTTCATTTTTATAATTTCTCGGTGGTACAAAACCTAATCCTTTCTTTTTGAAATTACGATTATGGTTTGGTTTCTTTTGGGAACTGTAACCATAATTGTAACCCATTTTCTTGTTAAATCTTTGTTGATCTCTTGAAGTGTATTGTTTAGGTTTTCCATTAAGATTTAAATCTTTTATTTCAGAAATATTAATTTCTGTAATTTTGAAAACCTTTTGAATCATTTCAAATCTGACACTTCTTATTGGAAAATCTTCATCAGAATATAATTTGTCAGAATCTTTCAAAGTATATGCCACTTTAAATGATTCATCATTCAAATTAGATTTTGATATCAAAAACTCTTTATCATAAACCCGTTTGTCCTTTGTGACTGTTGACTTTGATGTATCGGACTCAGACTTTGACTTGGATTTGGACTCTGGTTTTGACTCCTCTATGTCATCTTTGTCTAACACCTGATCGACCACACTTTTTATCAATTTTGACTCATGATCAGTATCGGACGACGTGTACGTGACATCAATATTTTCTGGCAAGTTATCCGACGGCCCAGACTCCCATTGTAAGTTCATTGCCTTTTCGACTCTTTCGGAATTTGGATTTCGAGGTAAAAATCCATTTTCAACCGGGGGTGGACATCTATTGTAAACCACACTTGGTTTCTTACCAGAAATCTTCACTTCATCTTTTGTCACAGATTTCTTTTCTTCAGACATTTTCATTTCTTCAAATGTCTTCAAATTCTCCACTACTGGATAAATCCTGTCAACAACAAAAGAAGAACATGAGTAACTGTTTAATAACTTTTTAACTTTCTCAGTCTCTATCTTCTGTGTTGCCAGCTCCAACTCTAAATCAGCACATTTCTTGATATAAAAGTTAGCATCATCCAGCTGTCTAAGATATGCTACTTTCAAAGTATTCATCGCCATTGCTTGTTCACCACTCGAATCAGTATATTTGTTAATTTCTCTGTTCATTGTGTCATACGATTCTTTCAACTTGTGAATATTGTGCAATAACTCATTGTTTTGTTTGATTAATGAATCACAGTTCATGCACTTTTCAGAAACTTCAACTCGTTCTTCATCAATCTTCACTTCATATTCTGGAACTTCTTTGACACTTCTGCTTGATTGTAAAAACTCAGCTCTTCTTCTTTTCTCAGCTTTCGCTTCGTTCTTCAATCTCTCTTCTTCTTCTTCCTCTTCTTTGTTCTTCTTTCGTTTTTCTTCAGCTGCTTCCATGACTTTTCTGCATCTTTCTGCGCATTTCAAATCATAAGCATTAGCGAAGAAAACATTAACATTTGAAGTGTCTTTAGACATCTCTTTGGCCATAAATTCTTGATCTGGACAAAAATTGTTCCAATTGAAACCTTCAGCCAGTTTTTCATCATCTTGTTCTGCCAAACACACTTTACTGTTTATTGGAACATATTTATCCCAACTGAATCCACCATCATTTCCCAGACAAGCTTTCTTTGAATCTTTAATCTGCATCATTCCATGTGCAGTTTGTGCCTGATGCAGTGCTGGTGGTGTGATTTAATGATAAATCGCCTTTTTGTGATAATCATTGTTTCCAAAAGGATTCTGGGCTCCAGTAGCTTCACGATTTTTGCACTCTCTCTTGAAATGCCCCTTTTCCCTGCAACGAAAACATGTAACTTTTGACTTATCAAAGCCTAACTTTGAAACACTTGCATCAAGAAAATCATTTCTTCCCGTGATTTGTTTAAACTTCTCAGCTCTTCTCATTACACTGGCCATGCACCATTTAATATCCATCAATTCCATTTCCTCAGCATCGATTTGATCATAATCCTCTTTCGTGAGCATTGGATTACCGATCTTTCCGGCCACAAAACTACTATATGACTCTAACACCATTCCCAACAAAGACATTTGATTTTTGGCAACTTCTTCAGAATAATCTTGATCACTTTCAAGATTTAATACAATATTGCATTGAAGTTTTCTTCCATTCTTTGTTGCAGAAATGTTTGGATCGAATGATGAAAATCTAGTGTAGCTTGATCCCTGGGATGATTTCTTTTTAGAAGACTCTTTCACACTGTAAGCAGTTTCTATTTTCGGAGAAAAATTTGACTTTTCGTTGACACCACCTTTGTAATACAAGCTGATATCTTGTTCTCCATCGTAATTCTTCATCCTAGCAATCTTCCTCTGCTCCATCTCCTGAGCTTCCAGATGCTTGATAAAATCTCCCAGTGTCATTTTCTTATAATCTGTTTTGTTTGACCGCAGCATCATCAGAAATGTTCCCCATGTTTCATATGGTAGCGCATCTGCAAGTTTTTCAACCAATTCATCAGTATCTTTCTTAACACCAAGTTTCGTCATATTTCTCACCAAGTAACAATATCTATCAATTAATTGCTTGACACTCTCATTTTTCAATCCCCGAAATAAGTCAAATTCCTTTTTCATGAGAGACATCTTATTCCTGAGCATATCGTCACTTCCAGTAAACTTTGCTTCCAACTCTGTCCATATCGAATATGCAGTTCCATCATGTTGAAGCAGTATCAAAATATCTTCTTTTATCGCTTGCTGAAGCAGACTCACCATCAATTTCTCATCTCGATATTTCTTTTTATCTGCAGTACTCATTTCTCTAAGTGTCAACGGAGTACCATTCACAACATCGTTCTTTGTGGGCTTAACATACGGCTCTTCAGTGTGTTCCCACGCATCCAAGTGATACGCCTCAACCCAATTTCCAAACCGTTCGGACCATCCATTGTAATCATCAATATCCATGAGTTTTGGTGGTTTCTGAGACGTCCCGGTTTCATTTTCATGCAAAGCACTCTGAGTGACTGTAACTGGACTAGCAAAAGCATTGTAAAACTCGTTCTCCATGTTTCGAATTTTCAAATGAGCTGTATCACCTTGTAAAATACCTGTCGATTACCTAACAACACAAAAACAAACAAAATGCAATCAGTTTAACAGTTAATCAACTAACTGAATAAAACTGGTACTCGAACTTGTGAATTTTCTGTGCGGACTGACTGTTGACCAACTGTACGGACTGATATGACCCGGTTCGAATTAAATTGACCTGACCCTTCGAAATCTTTGAACTCCAAATTGTATGAACTGGACTTTATCACGCGAACTGACCACACTATACGACTTGACTGATAAATGGACTGATCAAATCGAGTGAACCGACTAAACTCCAAACTTTGTGTCACAATACATTTATCCGACAACAAATTAAAAGTAATCACATGAATCGATTAAAATCACGTCACATGTATCCTTTAATGAAATCGACAAATTTTACAACCAAACATGATTTCTCGTGAATGATAATTTCTAGATAATCAGCTCTTCACATGCTAATCGACAAACTTAATTGAAATTTTCAATATTATAAATGCAGTGGTCGACAAACAATACAGTTTTCACATGAAATGGCGGTGATATCACATGTCAGTCAAACACGTTATCAAAGTAAGAACTTTTATCAAACAACATGGCAGACAATATCATTTCATGCATTACTTGATTTTATAAAAAATCTATTTGCCGGATCTGAAATGATTCTTCACAATCACTATATAAACCAATATATTCACATTCACATACAAAACGATATATTTTCAACACTAAACACAAACTTGTTTACCAGAAAAAAACATACAATACAGTGCACTATCAATCAGATTCAAGCGAGTTCAGATCTAAATGAAGATTCAAGCAGATCCTAATTTCAAACAGACTCAAGACTGATATGATTTCAAGTGAAAAGTTCAACAAGATTTCAATCGTAATCTCAGAGTAAACTCAAGCGAAATCAACTAAACATATGTCATGTTTTCAAGCGAAATCATGTAAAATATCAGATTCAAGCGAGATAGTGATGATACGTGAATTCTCAAGTGAAATCTATGAAAACAGTTGCTGATGTCATCATATGTTCGAACAATTGAAGCGAAAACACACAAAATTACAAGTTTTAGGCTGATTTTAAACTTGAAACTTTCAAGGATTGATTAAACCATGTATGCGCACAATATATGTGAATTTTGTCCGATTTTGACCGAAAAAAAATTTTGTTTTTCAAAAAGAAAGGTGTAGAAACAGATTTTACGGCTGAATCAACAAGAACTCTTCTTCACTGGCTCTGATACCAATTGTAGGATCGTTTGCGGACCCGAACGAGTCGTTCAGAAGAGTTTATCTCGGTTTCAGAGGCGGAAACTAAGAAACCGAGGTCAATGCAGCGAGATTTCACTTTAAACTGTTGTTGTATTGATAACGAATGCGATTACAGACCTAACAACACTTCGGCAGCACTTCGTGGCTCACCGGAAGAATCTCAGAAAAGTTACAACTGAAATGACAAATGGCCTATATATAGTGAACTTGATTTCGCTTGAAGCAAACATGAAGACTTCAAGCGAAACCTTCCAAGCGAAATCATCAATAAAAGACTTTTGTCTTCAAGCGAGATCTTCATAATTCATAAATCTGATTTGTAATTTTCATGCAATCTCACGTGTATTTGTAATATGATGTCATTGATGATGTCACCTAGATGATGTCATCATGACATCATGTCTTGATTAGCTCCGCACCGAACCCGAAACTCGATACAAGACGAAGACGACAGATGTATGCACCAACATAGTCAAGTTTTAAATTTATAAAACATGATATTTTACTAACACTAAACACACATATGGGCAAGTGCACCCATCATGATCGTAGTATAGTGTTGGCAAGATACCGAGGTCGTCCAAGGACACAAGAGCTTTTAGTACCGGTTTATCCTCAACTTCTAATCAAATCAAAAATTTAGAACAAGTTTTAAATATAAAAATAAAAACTAAAAATGCTGAAAAATAAAATAAAATAAAACAGATAGACAAGATGAATCACTTGGATCCGACTCGCCTTTAGTGTAACCTTTGATGATTTACGCACTTTTGCACTTTTTAAGAGATTATCTTAGTTATAGTAGTAGGCCCCTCTTTTGAAGGTGACGTTACCCTCAACCCAGTAGTTTGAGTCAGCAAAGATACAATCCTAAAGGGTTGGAATATTGAAAGATAATTAATTAAGTTATTAATGCGTAATGTGGTAGGCCCCTCTTTTGAAGGTGACGTTACCCTCGGCTAAGTGGTTTGAGTCAGCAGGGATACAATCCCAAGTAGCCGGGTTAATGTATTAATAGTAGTTTACATATGAGAGGATCAAGCTATTCGCACCCTCGCCATCCAATACCAGTGGGTATTGAAGGAGGTCCTAGTAAGCTTGACCCAGGTCCTTGCAGGATCTATACACTGAACAAAGCAAGAACCTTACCAAACCATTCCCTTAACCCCCGACCAGGTAGCCAACATATCTCTATATAGACCGTAGAGATATGAATGGTGTAAATCTTTTATTTTATATAGACAGTAAAATAACGCCAAGACACCACGGACAAATGATAAGGAAGTTTCACCTTCAACATAAGAAACTAGTTATTAAAGTCATTAATACAAAACCAAATAAAAAGTGCGAAAAGATTAAAAAACAAAATTATTACACTAAATGCTTGTCTTCACCAAGTGATGTAAGAGACTTAGGCAAACATGGCCTTTGATTGTCAAGAACTCTTACTATAAATCTTGGATCTCAAGACTACTACACACACTCTATGATGGAGGATGGATGATGGTGGTGGAGTATGGGTGAAGTGTGAGAGAGGTGATTTGCCAAGGGATGCCTTTGAAGTGACCCAAGCACCTCTATTTATAGCCTGCACAGAAGCCCGGACACGGCCCCGTGTCCATTCAGCACGGCCCCGTGTCCATCCACTTTCTCTTTCTTCATTAATTGCATTTTGTCTACATTAGCTCCACACGCCCCCGCGTCCGCTGGGCACGGCCCCGTGTGCAGAAGCGTATCTGTACTATCAAGATTTGCTTGGATGCTGCGAATCGTAGCGTTAACCACGGCCGTGTTGCGCTGGGTACGCCCCCATGTCGGGAAATAGAAGCTTCTATAGCTTTGTCCTTTCTGCAGACACCTGGCCACGCCCCCGTGTCCGCTGGGCAAACATTATTACACTAAATGCTTGTCTTCACCAAGTGATGTAAGAGACTTAGGCAAACATGGCCTTTGATTGTCAAGAACTCTTACTATAAATCTTGGATCTCAAGACTACTACACACACTCTATGATGGAGGATGGATGATGGTGGTGGAGTATGGGTGAAGTGTGAGAGAGGTGATTTGCCAAGGGATGCCTTTGAAGTGACCCAAGCACCTCTATTTATAGCCTGCACAGAAGCCCGGACACGGCCCCGTGTCCATTCAGCACGGCCCCGTGTCCATCCACTTTCTCTTTCTTCATTAATTGCATTTTGTCTACATTAGCTCCACACGCCCCCGCGTCCGCTGGGCACGGCCCCGTGTGCAGAAGCGTATCTGTACTATCAAGATTTGCTTGGATGCTGCGAATCGTAGCGTTAACCACGGCCGTGTTGCGCTGGGTACGCCCCCATGTCGGGAAATAGAAGCTTCTATAGCTTTGTCCTTTCTGCAGACACCTGGCCACGCCCCCGTGTCCGCTGGGCACGGGGTCGTGGTCAGCCTTCTGTTCACTTGTTTTTGCTTGGGAAGATGCTGTCGAGGGGTCGGGCATGCCACGTTTATTCCTTTTCTTGTAATTATGTTAGATTTTGCAGCATATTTGCTTCTTTTGTTCGTTTACGCTCATTTAATCCTGAAATACAAAAGGAAGACAAAAGCACACTTTTTCCAACATTAGTACTAAAAAAGGGTTAGTTTTATGCCTCATTTGATGTAATTTATATGTTGCATTTTACACACATCACTCCTCATGTTTAGCTTGAGGTAGAGGCTTAGTAAAGGGGTCAGCCAGATTTAGATCCGTATAAACTTTGCTTATTACGATGTCTCCACGCTTTATTATCTCTCTAATATAGTGGAATTTTTTGAGTATATTCCTTATGGTTTGATGCATCCTGGTTCCTTTCCAAGAGCAATGGCACCAGTATTGTCACACAGCATCTCGATCGGTTTCTTTATGCTAGGCACAACGTCGAGATTAGTAATGAACTTCTTCATCCAGGCAGCCTCCTTAGCAGCATCCGATGCAACATTGTATTCTGATTCACATGTGGATTAAGCAACCACACTTTGCTTCGAGCTCTTCCAAGTAACAGCCCCACTATTCAGAATGAAAACATATCCTATCTGTGATCTTGAATCGTCACGATCAGTCCGGAAACTTGCATCAGTATAACACTTAACTGACAGCTCCTCATCCAGTCCTCCATATATTAAGAACATGTCCTTAGTCCTTCTTAAGTACTTAAGAATGTTCTTCACTGCAGCCTAGTGACTCTCTCCTGGATTCTGTTGATATCTACTGGTCATGCTAAGAGCATACGAGACATCAGTTCTAGTACATAACATGGCGTACATGATGGAACCGATAGCAGAAGCATGTGGAACTCTTTCCATTTTCTTCTTTTCCTCTTAGCAAATGCCACACTGCTGGCTATTATGAATGGTTCCATGTGCCATGGGCAAGAGCCCCCTTTTTGAGTCTTGCATTGAGAAGCGTCATATGACCTTATCAATATATGTACTTTGACTTAAACCTAATAACCGCTTTGATCTATCTCTATAAATCTTTATTCCTAGAATATAAGCGGCTTTACCAAGATCTTTCATTGCGAAACATTTTCCCAACCAAGCCTTAACATATTTTAGCATAGGGATATTGTTTCCAATGATTAGTATGTCATCTACATACAGTATTAGAAAAGTGATATAGCTCCCACTAGATTTCTTGTAAACACACGGTTCTTCTTCGTTTTTAATGAAGCCAAACTCTTTAATTTTCTGATCAAAACAGAGATTCCAGCTGCGAGATGCTTGCTTCAATCCATAGATGGATTTATTTAGCTTGCACACCTTATTAGGATTATTTGGATCGACAAAGGTCTTGACATCCATTTTTCATATCTCATAGTCATAATATGCACCAATGGCAAGTAGAATTCTAATAGACTTAAGCATGGCTACCGGCGAGAAAGTTTCCTCATAATCAATTCCTTGAGTCTGAGTGAACCCTTTCGCTACAAGCCTTGCTTTGTAGGTTTGCACATTTCCATCCATACCGATCTTCTTCTTGAAGATCCATTTGTTTCCTACAGTCTGACCTTCGGTAGGAAGATCAACCAAATCCCAGACTTGGTTATCATACATGGATTGCATCTCTGCATTCATGGCTAGGGGGTGCACGATTCGGTTCGGCTCGGTTATTAGCATTATCCGTAACCGTAACCGAAGTCATCGGTTAATCGGTTTGGTTAATTCGGTTAATTTGTCGGTTTTCGGTTCGGTTCGGTTAATTTTTGTTTAATAACCATTTCAAACAAGGGCTAATGTTTTTTGCTTAGAAATACATGTAATGGATGTATAAATACATGAAATAGATGTATAAATACATGAAATGGATGTATAAATAAATGAAATAGAGGTATAAATGCGTGAATAGATGTTTAAATACATAAAATGGAGGTATAAATAAATGAAATGAAGGTATAAATAAATGAAATGAAGGCATAAATAAATGAAATATAGGTATTATTACATGAAATGAAAGTATAAAACATGAAATACATGAAATAAAGGTATAAAAGCAAAAAATATATAAAAAAATGATTCGGTTCGGTTAATTTCGGTTAACCGATGGTTAAAAAATATCCGTTAACCGACTTTCGGTTATTTCGGTTCGGTTTTGTCGGTTTTTGGTTCGGTTTCGGTTAACGGTTCAGTGATTGCACACCCCTATTCATGGCTTCTTGCCATTTCTTGGATTCTGAATCCAACATTGCAGCTTTGTAAGTAGAAGGTTCAGCTTCATCAATCATGAAGATATCGTCATACCTTTCAGGTGCACGACTATCCCTAATACTTCTTCGAACACTTGGTGTTTCTGTTGCTTCTTGAGTCCTCTCAGGCTCAACTTCAACAACTAGATCAGTTACTTCTGGTTCTGTTTGAACAACTGGTTCAGTCACTTGTGATTTTCAATTTCTTCAAGATCCACATGGTTTTCTCCAATCCCTCGTGCTAGAAGCTCTTCCTCTAATAAAGTACCTCTGCGTTTAGTGAAAATCTTATTTTCAGTGGGGTGGTAGAAAAGGTAACTGATCCTGTTAGCGTATCTGACGAAAACCACTTTTTCGCCTCTAGGATCTAGTTTATCCGAAGATTCTAGAGTGACATAAGCGTTACATACCCAGACCTTGAGATAGGATACTTTTGGTTTCTTTTCATGCCATATCTCATAAGGCGTTTTGTCAACCTTCTTCGTTGGAGCTATATTCACAAGTTTTGCGGTAGTTTCCAGAGCATAACTCTAAAAGGAGCGTGGGAGGGTTGTTCGACACGTCATTGATCGAACCATATCTAATAGAGTTCAATTTCTCCGTTCAGACACACCATTATGTTGTGGCGTTCCAGGTGGAGTGAGCTGTGAAACTATTCCACAATCCTTTAGATGGTCGACGAACTCCTGACTAAGATATTCACCGCCTCGATCTGATCGAAGCATCTTAATAGTTCTATTTAGTTGATTCCCTACTTCATTTTGGTACTCCTTGAACTTTTCAAATGTCTCATATTTATACTTCATAAGATAAACATAACCATATCTACTTAAATCATCAGTGAATGTAACAAAGTATCTTTCTCCATGTCTTGACATTGTTCTGAATGGACCACATACATCTGTGTGTATAAGTCCCAACATATCATTAGCTCTTTCTCCAACATTTGAAAAAGGTGCTTTTGTTAACTTTCCACTTAAGCATGATTCGCATTTGCCAAATATTTCTGAACCCTTAGAATCTAAGATTCCTGTGGTTTTAAGTTGTTTAACACGGTTCTCGCTTATGTGACCAAGTCTACAATGCCACATATACGTATCGTTAAAGTCCAACTTATTACGTTTATGGGAGATGTTGCATAATATGTTATTGTTTTGGATTTTTATCTCATAGATTCCATTGTTTGGTTTTGCATCAAAGTAAAATACATCATTAAAATAAGCAGAAATAAATTCACCATTAAAACGATAATTGAAACCTTGTCCATGCAAAGTAGAAACCGAAACAATATTTCTAGTAACACTAGGAATAAAACAAACATTGTTCAAAACAAGTTCTAAACAAGAAAGAAGTAAAAGAACATATTCTCCAATCGCCATCACAGCAACTCTTTGTCCATTGCCAACGTGGACCTCCAAGTCGCCTTGTTTCAACTTCTTAATATTTCTTAGTCCCTGCAAACCATTACAAATATGAAAACCATATCCTGTGTCAAACACCCGTGTTTTGCCAGAAAAAGAAAAGATTTCAATAACATATATACCTGAGGACTCTCCTCCTAAAGCATGGCTTGCTTCAGTTCAGCTAAATACTTAGCACAGTTCCTCTTCCGGTGCCCAGTTTCATTACAATGAAAACACTTGGCATCCTTCTGAGGCTTCTTGTTTGCAACTAATTTGCCTTTGCCCTGATTGCCCCTTTTCTTGGTGTTAGGTTTCTTAACATGACCCTCCTTGATCATCAGCACTGGTGCAGTCTTGCTGGGTATATTCACCTCAGTAGTTTTGAGCATCTGATGCAGCTCTGCAAGTGTCTTCTCCATCCCATTCATATTGTAGTTCATAGTGAACTGATCATATGACTTAGGCAATGAGTTGAGGATGATATCCCCAGCTAATTCTTCACTCAAGGGGGATTCCAAACGAGCCAAGTGATCGATATATGCATTCATTTTTAGCACATGAGCGCTAACTGATGTACCCTCTTGCATACGAGTGATTATGAGTAATCTCATCACATCAAACCTCTCATGACGAGCCTTCTGTTGGAACATTTCAACCAGGTGCTCATTCATCTCATATGCCATCTTGTCATCCATGGTCCATTGAAGTTCAGGAATCATTGATGCTAACATTAAACATGAGACTTTCATAGAGTCATCAAAATGCTTTGCATAGTTTCTATATGCAACAGTTTGCTGATTGATGGTTTCATCAGTGACTGGCGTTTCAAGAACATACAGTTTGTTCTCCGCCTTGAGAACAATTTTCAAGTTGCGGTGCCAGTCCATGAAGTTGGAGTGGTTCAGTTTGTCGTTCTCTAAGATGGACCTGAGAGAGAATTGGGAGGAATTGTTTTGAGTTGACATCTACAAAATTCAAAATTAATTAATTAGTATTTTATGTTTTTAAATCTTAATTTAATTTTATGACCCAAAAACAAAATTTTAATTAAGATGAGATCCCGATTCATCATATGACAGTGAATTGGCTTAAGCACTATCTACTGGTGTGATTATGTAGGTAAACAACGATTGTTAATTGTGTCCACTACACAACTCTCCATTTGGGGTTATCGCTTAAAACGATGTATGTTTAACCCTAACTATGCCAACTTGATGAACAAGCGATGTTTTGTCCTTTACTATTAACTGTAACACCGGCCTATGTTACACAAGAAACGCGATGATTACCTTCTTTCATGATGGACGCCCAGATGCAGGGTATAGCACTAACATTTGGGTTCGATTTAGAATGAAGTGTTAACTCGTTAAGGGTGGCATAAAACATCAATTTAAAATTTGGGATTTTAATATTTACCAAAAATATTTTGAATCGTAGCATGAAGCGAGTTACACAATAGTTTATAAAATCCGATTTTATATAATTCAAGATAATAGAAACTCCTTTCCACGCTCGCATGATATAGTTTTAAATACCCTATTAAACTATGTCGGTCGTTTTATCGCGAATGATCTTGTTTTAAATATTAATAAAAACCTTTTATTAAGTATACTTTTCAGTTTTATAAAACTTGTTTTAATAAAACCGTTGTTTTGATTGTGAAAATTTTATTTATTTTGGGTTATCTAGATTATTTACAATAAATAAAACACAACCACAAAACACAATAATAAAAATCGAATCGAGCCCCTAATAGGTTGGCCGTTTCGTTTTAGCAAGAAACAAAACGAACTAGTCAAAAGGGTTTCAAAAGCTAATTTTTGAAAGCTCCCACTTGACCTGCGATCTCTATCTTCATGGTACCTGTTCGCCATTTATCTTATCTTGGTCTTGATCTTGATCTTGTGCTCGAAGGATTACAATAAAAAATTTGAAAATACAATAAAACCAAATCTATTCTAATCCTATCAATTACATCGGATCCAATATCCGTAACAAAATACAAATAAAAAATACTATTACATCGGATCCAATATCCAAAAAAAATACAAATCAAAATAAAACTATAACCAACAAAACCATGACAAAGGTCATAACCTAGGGCTCGATTCACATCACAATCCATAGACAACCAAAAGCTTTTGATCTTTTGTCAAAACAAATAATTTTTTGACAAATAAAACATAGATCAAAATTATAACTTTACCATCTATACGCGTGTAACCGTGGCTGTGATACCATTAATGGGAATCAGTGTATCAAAATAATAGCGGAAGTGGTTTATATAATTTCCCAAAAGCCGATTATATAAATTTGATTTATTAATCCGATTAATAAATATTCCCAATCAGGATCAAGGTTATACGCGTATAAACAAATAAAAGGAATAAACAACCATAGAGGGTTTTAGTAATCAACCTTTGACGACTACACCGGAATTGTAACACGCGGGTTACAATGACTCCTCGCTAGTAGGAAGTTCACAACCGAGCACAAGATACCCGAGAGTAGAACCGGCCAAGAAGGCGGCGGCGGCGATGCTTGGTCGACGGCAAGTGGGTGGCGGCCAAGCTTAGGAGGGTGGCTAGGGTTTTGTTGTTTTTATATAAGTGTTTTTTTAGGGTTTCCACCTTAATCATCCTTTTATAAAACTCAATCTTACATTAAGGCCCTTTAAGATTATACAATTATAATCCTCTTAATAATAATCTAATTAATATGAAGTCCCTCGGGTTTAAACTGTGACAACCCTCACAATTACAGGTATCCGTACAATTAATTAATATTAAATTTGTGTTTAATGACTGTGCTTGAATTACAACTGATGAATTATACTGCTTTATGATTTCTGCATCATACATACATATGCATCACATTCATACTGTCACTCCATTGATTACACGCAAACTTTAGTGACAAACTTGATGCACAAAGCACAGTTAGCACAGTGAGCGGATAACTCAAAAACATGCTGACAATGCCAGCACATAGACAGACTCTATATTGAGGCCCAGTATGAGCCAGGGACAAGGTACTACACTAGTATGGAGTGTAGGGAAGTAAGGACCATAAAACTGCGTCACTAGGTGATAGTTTAGGTACCGGAAAGTGCCTAAAACCAACTTAAACTGCAAAATTCTGCATTTAACAACAAAACTCAGCATTTAAATATGCTAGTCACTTGCAAAAATATGGCAAAATGGTCCTGTATGCTTTCCTAAGTGTCGGGAATTAAAAGGGTCACTAAAAGATACATAAAGGACACATTACGATGTAACTTAGCACTTTAACGGAACGGTATCAAACCAAACAACCGGACATTACCCGGAACACTAAAATAATTATCAGAAACATTGTTTCACTTTTCTGAGCTAGTCTTGTTTCCCGAACACTTGAACACACTGTATAATACATGGTACACACTACACATTAGATTTTACATCTTAACCCCTAATTAATCACCACTTACCACAACATTTTACATCTTACCCCCCCCCCCCCTTGGCTGATTTTCGGTCCATATGGTCCCACACCCAAGATAAATTCAAAATCTTCTAATATCTCTTATATATTCACCTTGGAACTTGTGGGATCTTGATTAGACTATGAAGGTACTTACACAACACTACCTCTTACACATAACACCCTTAACTAAATCACCTTTCCACCAAATAACTTTCATCTAACCCCCCCCCCCCATTGCAAGCAATCGGCCCATAGGGGCCCCCTAATCAAAATTGGTTAAATCTTCCATGATCCCAATGTAATATTCCTTGGATATCTTGAGATGTTGATATGGTGTTGTTTGTACTTCCACTAACATCATACCCATTGGATATTAGAGATTGAATTATAAAAATCATCATCATCTCCACTCACCACAACAATTCCTTCCTCCCTCTAAACAAAGCTCGGCCGAACCCCCCTTGTCACCACCATCAATTTTTGATTTTTGTTCAAGTGTTCCAATCCCACTACAAGGTGCACAAAGGTGAATCACGGAGTGTGGAGCTCACGGATCATCAAGGACCTCCCTCGTGTGCTTTTATCCACCTGTTTTCTCTAGTGTTCCTTCCCTAGCTTAAAAGCTAGTAGTAAGCTTCTTGATCCTCATTTACTTCATATTTATGGTGGTTAATAGTTATGTTATGATAAAAATACATGAACACTAAAAGATCATAAACAAAAGTCTTACACATAAAGCTAACATGATGATGAAATAAGATGAACTCTTGATAAAATAAAGTTGTTTTGATGTTGTTGTTGTTTATTTGATGATTGCTAGTAATAGGATGTTTAACATCATGGTTGAACTTGTTAAAGTAAGATTAAAAACTTAAGTTAACAAGTTCGGAGGTGATTAGTGAATCTACATAAAAGAATCACCTCCATGTTTCAACATAAACTTGGTAACAAAGCGATTTCTTGAAAAATAAGTGAACTAAGTGAGAAGATGGTCGTATGGACCCGAGGTTTACAAATGATTTTTCTAGACACACTAAGTTAAAAAGACGACTTTTGAAAGGGCATGAGTCTTACACTATTTTTGGAAAGAAATAAGTATGAGAATGCTAGTGAGGCAAGAAAATGTTGTAAACAAATATTTTTGTAAAATAAGTTCACAAGTTGTGAACATGTAAAAATCCCGAGAATGAGATTTTAATAAAAGTAAACACACTTTGGAGGGTAACTAAACCCACTAAACACCCCGCCAAGTTACTACGCGTTTTTATGAAAAACCAAGTTCATGTTGTTATGTAAAGTGCATTGTTTTAGCACTTGACTAGTGTAATGTTGTTTAGTAACTTGTTGTTGATTGATTGAATGACTTCCGAAAAGAAAATGATATGCTAATAAGCATGGACACCTCCGTTTACAAAGGAAACTCTGGCGAAATTTTCTAAAATTCCAACACTTAGAAAATATTTTTCTAACAAGTGCTTACGAATATATTTTACCTTTGTTTATCAAAATAAACTTCGCCATAGGTTTTGTTACAAAAATACAAAGTATCGGAGGTTGGTTTTATAAATAAAAATGGGGAAATATATATTTAGAATATATATTTTATAAAACACTTGTGTGAATTCTTGTTTATTTTGTGAACTAGTTATATTATTTTAGGGTAAAATAATATAACTTAATAAATACCATGGAAATTACAACTCAAAAATAATACCAAAAATCCCACGGAACGAATATTTAAGTTACACACTTGGTATTGTAAAACCAAACGCGAAAACGTAACTTACGAAATATTCCGCAAAATACTCTTACACCTATATTTTTGGTAAAATATTATTTTGGAAGTTAAAGAAGTAAAATATATTATTTTTTGGAAAAATATGTATATTCTGGAATAAGATGTTTTTGGACAAATAAGTTAAATATATATTTATAAGTGGGAATTAGAATATATTTTTCGAAACTACAAATGTACATGTATAAATACCCCCATCCTTGGGAAGGAAATACGCATATAAAATACTTGAGAAATATGGGTACGAAATAGTTGCCTAACTATTATTCCAAAACCCTAAAAAAACAAAACTTAAGTTAAAATAATTATTATTGTTTTAACAAGAAGTTATAACTTGGAATAATATCAAAGTAACGTAACTCAAAAACCTTCATTCTAAGCAAAGGCACGGCCCGCTCGTCTAATAGACGTTAGTACACTGTAGGTAGTCGTGTTTGCTGAGGAGACTTGGGTTACACATACTGAAGACGCAATACAGTGAGTTCATGTCCCCCTTTTCTTAAACTGTTTTGTTTACTTACTTCGGGGGTGAAATACATGTTATAAAGGGATACTTACAATACTATTGGTATGATTAGCCTAGGAAAGAACCATAGATCATGTGATAGGGTAGGCGAAAACTTGGGACCGTTAATCCTCGTATCAGGACCGAGGGGCATGAGTGATAGATCTATTTGGGTGTAGCGAGCCCACACCCATGAGGCCGGGGCGGCCCATAGAGGTGAACTATGTCTTCCAGCCGGGAGCCCGGTACAAGTTTGCTAGGTTTGAGTCTTCCTACACCGTCACACATATCAGTGGCCTTGCAAACCATTGGTGATCTTTTCCTTGTTTGCAATCATACCGGGACATACATACATACATACCTACATTTAATACAAAGGTTTATACATACTCACATACACATGAACTCGCTCAACTTTTGTTGATTTTTCAAACTACATGTATTTCAGGGAACTAGCGGATCTGGCGGGGTATGCATGTGTTTAGCTGCGTTGAATAAAGATATCATCCAGGGTAGTAGGTTTAGGAGGTGTAACCCTTACCTGGACGGGTTACATGTCTTTAAACCACGCTTTATTTAAAGTCTTTTGCTGTGTCTCATGAACACGTTGTAGACAAGTATGGTTTGTAACTTATTTTAAGTGTCGACATTTTCAAACAATGATGTTGTGGTATTTTTAAACTAAATGAATGGATGTACATCTTATGTTTTTATCATATAGCACTGTTATGATTGTTGCTATGGTATTAAGAAGTCACACCCAATAAACCCACGCTTCCGCAAAAGCCAGGGTGTGACAGCTTGGTATCAGAGCCTCGATCATAGCGAACTAGGATTCCTTCTCGAGTCTAGACTATGATCATCAGGGCTCTCACGAAAATGTTTTCAAACATTTTTACATTGCATGCACTATACGTCCAGATCCAGGGAACAAACATTTTTACAAACAAAAAGGCACAAATACACATTTCAAAACTTATATTTATAATTCATTCTTAGAGACTGAGCGAGGATCAGTCTTAGAGACTGAGGGAGGTTCAGTCAGTCTTAGAGACTGAGGGAGGATCAGTCTTAGAGATTGAGGGAGGTTCAGTCTTAGAGACTGAGGGAGGTTCAGTCTTAGAGACTGAGGGAGGTTCAGTCTTAGAGACTAAGGGAGGTTCAGCCTTAGAGGCTGGGGATATTTAGTCTTAGAGACTGGGAGGTTGGTCTTAGAAACCAGGGATTTAGTCTTAGAGACTGGGAGGTTGGTCTTTGAGACCAGGGAATTTAGTCTTAGAGACTGGGGAGGTTGGTCTTAGAGACCAGGGAGTTGGTCTTAGAGGCCAGGGAGTTGGTCTTAGAGACTAGGGAATTTAGTCTGAGAGACTGGGTGGGATAGTCTGGGGAAGACTAGGATGATTACTTGCGTACATTGATTGTTACTTACATGCTTATTTGATTACATGTTGATATATGTGCATATGTGTGGTTGTGTTACAGATACCATGCCATCATATTCTGATACCGGAGTGTCAGACACATTGGACCCTATGGCGATTATGTCGGACGACGAGATTGTCCCTGAGGATGAGGTCTATACATCGGATACCACTAGTACGGACGATGACGACTTCCAGCCTTTTGCCCTACCAGACTTTGGGGATGATATGCCTCTAGCTGATGGTCCTTTCGACGGGGACCTACCTCTTATTCAAGTCCCTGCTCCCCTCCCACTCGCTGCAGTTCCTGTCGAGGATCTGCCACACGACGAGATCGCTGATGATGACATCGATTTGTTCATTGAGGGTCCCCCGGAGGGTGACCAGGATGGTGTGGCCCTTATGGATGACGATGTCCCTCCTGCTGATGTTCCCGTTGCTGACCCTGTTGTTCCTATCGAGGCTCCTGTTGAGGAGGCCTTATTCGATCCGTCTGGTCCAGACTCGTTTGAGTCTGTAGCGTCCGCTTCTCTTCACGCCCAGGGCATGCAGCACTACTCATCCGACTCTGATTCGGACATGGCGATGTCTGTTGCGCCCATCGTTCCCTATGACGTTGACCCGGATCCTGAGGTTGAGTTCGTACCTGCTGAGCCTGTTCTAGTTGGCCCAGAGCCTGTCATTGCTCATGACCCTATTGATGTCCCAGCTATTGCACTGTTTCCTGATCCTTTACCTGAGCCTGATCACGTTGATATACCAGTCTTGGCACCACCTACTATTGATGCACCAGTCGTCGTACCACCGGTTCCTGATGTCCCTATTGTTGATGCACCACTGCCTGATCCTGTGCCGGTGTTTGTTGACCGTGCACCTTTTGCCACACATGTCGATCCGAGATATGTTGACACCTGTAATGGGTGGATCGAGGATGACGATTATCCATCTTTTATTGTACACTTGTACCTGTCACACCCACTGCTGCACCCGTTTTTGCATCGCTTGATGTTCCCAGTATCGTCCGCACGTATCTGATGTCCACTGCACGGACTTACCCATCACCTTTCTACAGGAGATCCCTCCTCCCCGTCTAGGGGAAGGACCTTCCACACAGCAGCCCGATCATATGCCCCATACGACAGCAGCTTTTTTCATTTATGCCCTCGTTTACACCTGCCCCACGCACTGCTTTTCCTGCTTCAGCACCTATGGGTGAGCCATTTTTGTAGTCATCACCCAATGTTATGCCTCTGTCAGACCCGTATCACCCTTTTCATGTCGGATATACCACAGATGGCATACTTATATCCCTGCAGTTACAGCAGGATGCTTTGAGCCGTCGAGTCCAGGTGCTGGAGAGGACTCTGCGTCCTCCTCCTTATCACTGTTAGTCTCCTTTTGCTACACCACCAGCTCCTCTTCCACTACCCCCTGATTCTGATGTTCGCTTCCTTACTCCTGAGCAGCAGATTGCTTACCTGTTGCGTGTTATCCATGCACTTGAGGAGGATTGGGTGCGTTTGCACCGTTTGATTTTCTTCCCTCCTCCTCCTCCCCCATCAGCATGAGGATTTTTGGTCTGTTACAGGTAGTGTTACTTTTGGTGAGAAGACAGCGATTGAGCCGACTGCACATCATTTTGAAGACCACAGGATGACATGATGACTTTTGATATTTGATTTTTTGTTGTTGTATATGACTAGATAGTTCAGACAAGGGTGATGTGGCCCTAGTCGCTTTTGATGTACGATACAGTTATAAAACTTGTAAACATTGTATTGTGGTCTTGATTTTATAATAGCTCAATTGCAATATTCTCATTATATGCATTGTTGGATTATTTGTTTTATATTATAACATGAGATGTTATGTGTTATGAGATTGATGGATGTTATTACATACGCATACTACTTACTTACTATACTTACCATGACCTGACCAATATGATCATCATTTAGAAGATGCCTCCACGACGAGACACACGTTTGCCTACTACTGAGGCAGAATTGCAAGCAAGAATTTCGCAAGCCATTGATGACTACGAGGCCTCCCGCGCTGAGACCAGCGGAGGTACCTCAAGAAACAACAACCCACCACATGGTAATGTTTAAGTCACTGAGACACATTACATTTCATTTGGACATTCCATGTGCAATTGCTAATGATTTCTGTAAATATTATTGCCTGTACAGGCTGTACCTACAAACAATTTTTAGATTGTAAGCCCTTAAATTTCGACGGCGCTGGGGTGCTGTTGCTTTCATCAGATGGGCAGAAAAGACGGATTCTGTTTTGAGGATGAGCAAGTGTGCTCCTGAACAACAAGTTACTTACATCTCAGGGCTTTTTCTGGATGGTGCTTTATCTTGGTGGAACCTTCAAGTACAAACCCTAGGGGAGGCGGCGGCGTATGCATTGACATGGGCTGAGCTAAAAGAGCTCATGCGGAAGAAATACTATTCACGGGCCGAAATACAAAAGCTGGAAACTGAGTTTTGGAATCTTAAAATGGACGGCCCGAAAATCGCCGAGTATGTTCAGAGGTTTCGTGATCTATCCCATGTAGTACCATACATGGTTACGCCTGAATTCAAACGCGTGGAACGTTTCATCTGGGGGTTGGCACCCCAGATTATGAGCATGGTGACAACATCGAAGCCTGCCACAATTACTGAGGCAATTGATCTAAGCGTGGCTTTAACTGAAGAGGCGATCAGGCTAAACAAGTTTTCAATTTCTGACCCCAAGAAAAAGGAGACTCACGTCGAGTCCTCGGGAGAGAACAAACGAAAGTTCTCAAACTTCAAAAAGGGTACCAGCAGCACAAGCGCACCGGCCAAGGCAAAGGGGAAAGGGTATATGGGCACTTTGCCCAAGTGTAACGCGTGTCAGTTGCATCACGAGAGATGATGCAGATCTGGAAAATGTGAAGCATGTGGTAGAGCTGGGCACTCGAAAGAAACTTGTTGGGTTAGTTCAGGCCGGGTTGGCCAAAGGGGTGTTAGAAACAATAACCGAGGGGGTAATGGAAATGGGAACCGCCCGAAAGGAAATAATGGAGGAAATGGAAACCGTGGTAGTTTTGCGAATCAAGCTGGGAACCGCAATAACAATCAAGGCGGTAATGGGAATGGTAACGGTCGGGGACCGGGATGTTTTAACTGCGGAGACATCGGGCACTTCAAGCGTGAATGCCCAAAACTCAACCAAGCACAAGGCAGAGTCTTCAACATAGGTGCAAGGGAAGCACGCCAAAATCCAAATGTCGTTACTAGGTCGTTCCCTATTAATCAACGCTTTGCATCTGTGATATTTGACACTGGTGCCGACTATAGTTTTGTATCGCTAGAATTTAAGAAAATGCTTGGGTTAACTGCTAGTAAGTTAGACGTTCTGTAATCAATAGAACTAGCAAACGGGAAGCTGGTAGAAACGAATGAAGTCATCAGAGGATGTGTGATAGAGTTGGGAGAACACGAGTTTACATTGGATCTACTGCCAGTCGAGTTGGGAAGCTTCGACGTGGTAGTAGGGATGGATTGGTTATCAAGCAACAGAGCGGAAATTGTTTGTCACGAGAAGACCATTCGCATCCCAATGGCGAATGGAGAAACGATTGTGATACATGGAGAGAAGCACGATATGCCGTTGAGGATCATTAGTTGCTTGAAGGCTCGGAAAAGTTTGAAGAAAGGATGCGTTGCCTTCTTGGCACACATCGTGGATAAAGAAACTGTTGAACCAAAGATTGAAGATATTCCAGTCGTGAAGGAGTATCCTGAAGTCTTTCCGGAAGACTTGCCAGGACTGCCGCCACAAAGACAAGTCGAGTTTCATATTGACTTAGTTCCAGGCGTCATGCCTGTAGCTAAGGCACCCTATCGATTTGCACCTTCAGAGATGCAAGAGTTGTCAACGCAACTTCAGGAGCTATTGGATAAGGGATTTATCAGGCCAAGCTTCTAGCCTTGGGGAGCTCCAGTTTTGTTCATGAAGAAGAAAGATGGTAGTTTTCACATGTGTATCGACTATCGGGAGCTGAATAAGTTGACAATCAAGAACAGATATCCATTGCCAAGGATCAATGACCTGTTCGATCAATTACAAGGTTCAAGTTTCTACTCAAAGATCGATCTTCGATCAGGTTATCACCAGCTGCGTATTCAAGAAGAAAGCATACCCAAGACTGCTTTTAGGACTCGCTTTGGACATTACGAGTTCCTGGTCATGCCGTTTGGTTTGACAAACGCGCCAGCCGTGTTCATGGATTTGATGAACCGAGTATGCAAGCCATATCTCGACAAGTTCGTGATTGTGTTTATTGATGACATTTTGATCTACTTAAAGATGAAAGAAGAGCATGAACAACACTTAAGAGCTACCTTAGAGCTACTTAAAAAGGAAAAGCTGTACGCAAAGTTCTCGAAGTGCGAGTTCTGGCTCCGCGAAGTCCAGTTCCTTGGTCATGTGGTTAATGGGAATGGAATTCATGTGGATCCCACAAAGATTGAGGTGATCAAGAACTGGGAAACTCCAAAGACGCCAACCGAGATTCGACAGTTTCTAGGTCTGGCTGGTTACTACCGTAGATTCATTGAGGATTTCTCGAAAATCGCTCAACCTTTAACCACTCTCACACAACAATGCAAGAAGTTCGACTGGGGAGACAAGCAAGAAGAAGCATTCCAGTTGTTGAAAAACAAGCTTTGTGACGCACCTATCTTATCTCTACCCGAAGGCATGGACGACTTTGTGGTATATTGCGATGCTTCGCGTCAAGGTCTAGGCTGCGTGTTGATGCAGCGGCAGAAGGTTATAGCCTATGATTCTCGCCAGTTGAAAGTCCACGAGAAAAATTACACCACGCATGATCTGGAATTGGGCGCGGTGGTGTTTGCTTTGAAAATCTTGCGACATTACTTATATGGCACGCGATGTACAATCTTTACTGATCACAAAATCCTGCAGCACATTTTTTGATCAAAAAGAGCTTAACATGAGGCAAAGACGCTGGGTGGAGCTGCTAAATGATTATGACTGTGAAATCAAGTATCACCCAGGGAAGGCGAATGTGGTCGCCGATGCCCTGAGTCGGAAGGAAAGAATCAAGCCTATAAGGGTTCGAGCTTTGGAAATGATTGTTCAAACAGACCTCTCATTGCGCACTCGTGCCGTACAGAGAGAAGCACTCAAGGAAAGGAATATTGGGAATGAGTATCTCCGTGGGACGGAGAAGCAGTTGATACCAAACGGGGAAGGGACGTTGTGCTTCATGAAACGAATTTGGGTTCCCTTGTTTGGTGGTTTGAGAAATGTTATTTTCAAAGAAGCCCACAAGTCACGGTACTCGATTCATCCAGGAGCGGATAAGATGTACCAAGATCTTAAGGATTTCTATTGGTGGCCAAGGATAAAAGGCGATGTTGCGGTGTATGTTGGCAAATGTTTAACTTGCGCCAAGGTAAAGGTTGAATACCAGAAGCCTTCAGGTCTCTTGCAGCAACCTGAAATACCCCAATGGAACTGGGAATAGATTTATATGGACTTCATAACAAAATTGCCAAGGACGCCCAAGGCCATGATACAATTTGGGTAATAGTAGACCGCCTAACAAAGTCTGCGCACTTTTTGCCGATCAAGGAAAAAGACAACACGAGTAAACTTGCTGAAATATACATGAGGGAGATTGTTGTACGACATGGAGTGCCGCTCTCAATTATCTCTGATAGAGATGGACGTTTCGTGTCAAGGATTTGGTAATCCTTTCAAGAAGCATTTGGTTCTCAGTTAAATCTGAGTACTGCGTTTCACCCGCAAACTGACGAACAGAGTGAACAGATGATTCAAACATTAGAAGATATGTTGCGAGCTTGCGTAATGGATTTAGGTGGAAGTTGGGACACTCACCTACCATTGGTTGAATTTTGGTATAATAACAGTTATCATGCAAGCATCCAAGCCGCACCGTTCGAAGCTCTCTATGGACGCAAATGTCGATCACCGGTCTGTTGGGCCGACGCGGGTGATAGACAGTTAGTTGGTCCGGAATTGGTCCACGAAACGACTAACAAGATTATACAGATCCGAGAGCGCATTAAAGCGGCTCGTGATCGACAAAAGAGTTATGCGGACCTGAGAAGGAAACCTCTGGAATTTGAGGTGGGAGATATGGTTTTGTTGAAAGTTTCACCCTGGAAGGGTGTGGCACGCTTTGGGAAGCGTGGGAAGTTGAACCCCAGATACATTGGTCCATTTAGAATCCTGGAACGGATTGGTCTCGTAGCTTACAAGTTGGATCTCCTTGCTGAACTGAATGGCGTTCATGATGCATTCCATGTATCAAATTTGAAAAAGAGTCCAACTAAAGAAACAGTTGTCATTCCTGCCGACGAAGTTCATATTGACGACACACTCCACTTTACTGAAGAACCCGTTGAGGTTACGGATTGGAAGGTTAACAAGACACGCCGGAGTAGTGTCAAAATCGTCAAGGTTTGATAGAATGCACGACACGGGCCAGAATTCACGTGGGAGCGTGAGGATCGCATGAAAGACAAGTACCCACATTTATTCCCCAAGAACCCTGCATCTAGTAGAAGAACTAAAATTTCGGGACGAAAATTCTCTAACAGGGGGAGAATGTGACAACCCTCACAATTACAGGTATCCGTACAATTAATTAATTTAAATTTGTGTTTAATGACTGTGCTTGAATTACAACTGACGAATTAAACTGCTTTATGATTTCTGCATCATACATACATATGCATCACATTCATACTGTCACTCCATTGATTACACGCAAACTTTAGTGACAAACTTGATGCACAAAGCACGGTTAGCACAGTGAGCGGATAACTCAAAAACATGCTGACAATGCCAGCACATAGACAGACTATATATTGAGGCCAAGTATGAGCCAGGGACAAGGTACTAAACTAGTATAGAGTGTAGGGAAGTAAGGACCATAAAACTGCGTCACTAGGTGATAGTTTAGGTGCCGGAAAGTGCCTAAAACCCACTTAAACGGCAAAATTCTGCATTTAACAACAAAATTCAGCATTTAAATATGCTAGTCACTTGCAAAAATATGGCAAAATGGTCCTGTATGCTTTCCTAAGTGTCGGGAATTAAAAGGGTCACTAAAAGATACATAAAGGACACATTACGATGTAACTTAGCACTTTAACGGAACGGTATCAAACCGAACAACCGGACATTACCCGGAATACTAAAATAATTATCAGAAACATTGTTTCAGTTTTCTGAGCTAGTCTTGGTTCCCGAACACTTGAACACACTGTATAATACATGGTACACACTACACATTAGATTTTACATCTTAACCCCTAATTAATCACCACTTACCACAACATTTTACATCTTACCCCCCCTCCCCTTGGTTTATTTTCGGTCCATATGGTCCCACACCCAAGATAAATTCAAAATCTTCTAATATCTCTTATATATTCACCTTGGAACTTGTGGGATCTTGATTAGACTATGAAGGTACTTACACAACACTACCTCTTACACATAACACCCTTAACTAAATCACCTTTCCACCAAATAACTTTCATCTAACACCCCCCCCCCATTGCAAGCAATCGGCCCATAGGGGCCCCCTAATCAAAATTGGTTAAATCTTCCATGATCCCAATGTAATATTCCTTGGATATGTTGAGATGTTGATATGATGTTGTTTGTACTTCCACTAACATCATACCCATTGGATATTAGAGATTGAATTATAAAAATCATCATCTCCACTCACCACAACAATTCCTTCCTTCCTCTAAACAAAGCTCGGCCGAACCCCCTTGTCACCACCATCAATTTTCGATTTTTGTTCAAGTGTTCCAATCCCACTACAAGGTGCACAAAGGTGAATCACGGAGTGTGGAGCTCACGGATCATCAAGGACCTCCCTCGTGTGCTTTTATCCACCCGTTTTCTCTAGTGTTCCTTCCCTAGCTTAAAAGCTAGTAGTAAGCTTCTTGATCCTCATTTACTTCATATTTATGGTGGTTAATAGTTATGTTATGATAAAAATACATGAACACTAAAAGATCATAAACAAAAGTCTTACACATAAAGCTAACATGATGATGAAATAAGATGAACTCTTGATAAAATAAAGTTGTTTTGATGTTGTTGTTGTTTATTTGATGATTGCTAGTAATAGGATGTTTAACATCATGGTTGAACTTGTTAAAGTAAGATTAAAAACTTAAGTTAACAAGTTCGGAGGTGATTAGTGAATCTACATAAAAGAATCACCTCCATGTTTCAACATAAACTTGGTAACAAAGGGATTTCTTGAAAAATAAGTGAACTAAGTGAGTAGATGGTCGTATGGACCCAAGGTTTACAAATGATTTTTCTAGACACACTAAGTTAAAAAGACGACTTTTGAAAGGGCATGAGTCTTACACTATTTTTGGAAAGAAATAAGTATGAGAATGCTAGTGAGGCAAGAAAATGTTGTAAACAAATATTTTTGTAAAATAAGTTCACAAGTTGTGAACATGTAAAAATCCCGAGAATGAGATTTTAACAAAAGTAAACACACTTTGGAGGGTAATTAAACCCACTAAACACCCCGCCAAGTTACTACGCGTTTTTATGAAAAAACAAATTCATGTTGTTATGTAAAGTGCATTGTTTTAGCACTTGACTAGTGTAATGTTGTTTAGTAACTTGTTGTTGATTGATTGAATGACTTCCGAAAAGAAAATGATATGCTAATAAGCATGGACACCTCCGTTTACAAAGGAAACTCTGGCGAAATTTTCTAAAATTCCAACACTTAGAAAATATTTTTCTAACAGGTGCTTACGAATATATTTTTCCTTTGTTTATCAAAATAAACTTCGCCATAGGTTTTGTTACAAAAATACAAAGTATCGGAGGTTGGTTTTATAAATAAAAATGGGAAAATATATATTTAGAATATATATTTTATAAAAACACTTGTGTGAATTCTTGTTTATTTTGTGAACTAGTTATATTATTTTAGGGTAAAATAATATAACTTAACAAATACCATGGAAATTACAACTCCAAAATAATACCAAAAATCCCACGGAACGAATATTTAAGTTACACACTTAGTATTGTAAAACCAAACGCGAAAACGTAACTTACGAAATATTCCGCAAAATACTCTTACACCTATATTTTTGGTAAAATATTATTTTGGAAGTTAAAGAAGTAAAATATATTATTTTTGGGAAAAATATGTATATTTTGGAATAAGATGTTTTTGGACAAATAAGTTAAATACATCTTTATAAGTGGGACTTAGAATATATTTTTCGAAACTACAAATGTACATGTATAAATACCCCCATCCTTGGGAAGGAAATACGCATATAAAATACTTGAGAAGTATGGGTACGAAATAGTTGCCTAACTATTATTCCAAAACCCTAAAAAAACAAAACTTAAGTTAAAATAATTATCATTGTTTTAACAAGAAGTTATAACTTGGAATAATATCAAAGTAACGCAACTCAAAAACCTTCATTCTAAGCAAAGGCACGGCCCGTTCGTCTAATAGACGTTAGTACACTGTAGGTAGTCGTGTTTGCTGAGGAGACTTGGGTTACACATACTGAAGACGCAATACAGTGAGTTCATGTCCCCCTTTTCTTAAACTGTTTTGTTTACTTACTTCGGAGGTGAAATACATGTTATAAAGGGATACTTACAATACTATTGATATGATTAGCCTAGGAAAGAACCATAGATCATGTGACAGGGTAGGCGGATACTTGGGACCATTAATCCTCGTATCAAGACCGAGGGGCATAAGTGATAGATCTATTTGGGTGTAGCGAGCCCACACCCATGAGGTCGGGGCGGCCCATAGAGGTGAACTATGTCTTCCAGCCGGAAGCCCGGTACAACTTTGCTAGGTTTGAGTCTTCCTACACCGTCACACATATCAGTGGCCTTGCAAACCATTGGTGATCTTTTCCTTGTTTGCAATCATACCGGGACATACATACATACATACCTACATTTAATACAAAGGTTTATAGATACTCACATACACATGAACTCGCTCAACTTTTGTTGATTTTTCAAACTACATGTATTTCAGGGAACTGGCGGGGTATGCATGTGTTTAGCTGCATTGAATAAAGATGTCATCCAGGGTAGTAGGTTTAGGAGGTGTAACCCTTACCTGGATGGGTTACATGTCTTTAAACCACGTTTTATTTAAAGTCTTTTGTTGTGTCTCATGAACACGTTGTAGACAAGTATGGTTTGTAACTTAATTTTAAGTGTCGACATTTTCAAACAATGATGTTGTGGTATTTTTAAACTAAATGAATGGATGTACATCTTGTGTTTTTATCATATAGCACTGTTATGATTGTTGCTATGGTATTAAGAAGTCACACCAAATAAACCCACGCTTCCGCAAAAGCCAGGGTGTGACATAAACTATTATTATTTCACAAATAATAATCTACCTACTTGTGAACAGATACGATTCGTGTACCAACATGTAACTCTTCGGATCGTACCGAGTTAGTTACGTTGACTTTAATTACGGTCGGACATACATATATCCAACATCCACAACCTCTTTTATATCCGTAGAAACACCCTACGAACTAAACCAGGGCATCAGTCTCTCTCCTATTCGCAAAGAAGTCTATGGCGACTATCAAATATTTGACATGACCCATCCCTATCTTCCGGATATGTCGTCATGGGGATCAGACGAAGGTCTTGGAAATGGCTCACTTGCTAATACTTCACTTTGACACCTATCCTTTGCTAATTTGGATATGACCACAAAGGTCATGTGTTTCATTGCTTTATTCTTTTCCTGTTTCTAGTGCTTTGGTCCTTGTCTGGACTAAATTCTTTTTAAATTTACAACAAAATTTGTTTACGTTTTAGTATTTTACATTCAAAAGTGAAAGAAATACATATAGTCTTTTTGGGATTTATGGAGTTAACCCAACCCAACCCAACCCAACCTAAATTTCTAATAAAAAAATCTATTTTCTCTCTCTTCCACCTATACAACCTAACCCAACTAAAATTTCACACCCATTAATAACCTAATCTAAACCATTTTTCTATTAAATAAATTTGATTTATAGTTTTAGTTTATTCTATAAAAATCTAGCGAGCCGATAAAATATGGGCACGTACCAAATACATATATATATATACATATATATATATATATACATATATATATATATATCACTATCTATAGAAAACCCACTTTTATTTAGAAAACTTGGGAAACTCTAACCTCCCGAATTTTTTTTTTTTAAAAAATTTACACATGTTATATACATGTTTTTAAGGGTTTTGGAAAAAAAAATCAAAAAAGCGCCGAGTAGATATTTTTAAAAAAAATAAACAAATTTTGGTGTAACACATGTAACAAATATGTCAGATGAATGTAACACATGTTACACCAAAATTTGTTTATTTTTTTTTAAATATCTACTCGGCGCTTTTTTGATTTTTTTTTTCCCAAAACCCTTAAAAACATGTATATAACATGTATAATTTTTTTCAAAAAAAAACATCGGGAGGTTTGAGTTTCCCGGGTTTTCTAAATTAAAGTGGGTTTTCTATACATCCTTCCCCTATAATATGTAAGTATATATATATATATATATATATATATATATATATATATATATATATATATATATATATATATATATATATTTAATTTAAAACAAAGAAAAGTTATTTATTTTAATTAAAATTAAAAGATAAAACGTCAATATTTATTTTATAATAAAATATATATTTTAGAACAAATTCTGTTTTTTTAATTATTTATACCGGGATGTTCACAAAAAAATAATTAAGAAATACAATGTATTTTGTTATTTTTTTAAGTTTAAGTGTTTCAAATTATTTGAGTAATTAACTTATTGAGGGAATTAATGATTAAGAAAAAATAATTAAAAGGAAAACTAAAATACTACACCAATCAAATGTGGGCAAGTATACTGTTGACCGGTTACAACTAGGGCTGTTCACGAGCCGAGCCGAACCGAGCGGACCTTTGCTCGTGCTTGACTCATTTACAAACCGAACCGAGCGGAGCGGCTCATTTAAAACCGAGCCTCAAATTAAGAGAGCATTTTCCGAGCAGCAAATATTCCGAGCGAGCGTCGAGCGAAGTTCGAGCGATTTGGACAAATGTGTCGCTGGAATTAAATTTGCTGAGAGAGATAGTGACAATATTGGGTCTCAAGTTTTTGTCTTTAAAAACAAGTACATTTCATGGCATAATGTTTTTCTTATGAATAACAATGTTGTGGCTGACGAGGGATGATCATATTGCACAAACAATGACGTTGATAGCAGGAGACGATCGACTTAGGGTAACGACATGAAACATTGAGGCGATGACCAGACTGCTGTTTATTAGTTTAGGGTTTAACTTTTAGATTTGATATTAATTTTTTTTATTAGCGTATTTGGGCTAATGCGTATAGATGTAGTTGTAAATTTATATATAGTGGACCAAAATCTAATAGAGTGGTATATATAAAACTATAAATTTAATTTATATTTAAGTATATATATGTATGTGTAATGTGTATATATAGGTGTGTGTGTATATATGTATAATTTATATTTGTGTATTTATATATGTGTATATACATGCTTTTATGTGTATGTGTATATGTATATGTATATGTATATATACAAATTAAAAAATAAAAATTCGAGCCGAACCGAGCCGAGCGGACCTTTGCTCATGCTTGGCTCGTTTACAAACCAAACCGAGCAGAGCAGCTCGTTTACAACCGAGCGTCAAATCGAACGAGCATCTTCCGAGCAATTTTCGAACGAGCGTCGGGCGAGCAACGAGCGGCGAGCGATTTGAACGGCCCTAGTTACAACCTTGCGCTGCCATGGAGACCAGGTTGTGAGCCAAAGATAATAAAATTGATTATTATATTATTGTTTGTTGCCATCAAGTGGAAGGTCACCACATTGGATGGTCTTATGTGGTAGAATGTCCAGATCAAGTTAACAACATTTTATTAAATTAAAAGACTGGCCAATTAAATAGATAACTATGCTTTCAGTTTAGTTATTAGAAACAGTAAATTACTGTTTTGGCCCCTATGGTTTATTTAGTTTAACCCTTTCAAGCTAAAAAAATCTTTTAACATATCAGACCACGAGGTTGCATTTTATAACGGTTTTGACCCCTGACACTAACTTTATTACTTTTTTTATAGCGAAGTGTAAGGGTAATTAGGTAATTATACACCTTAGTGGCTGTTTTTTGATAATTACAAAGTTCATTTAATATTTAAGAGATTATTAATGCAATTACTCAAGTTTTCTTTATTAGAGTTAAATACTATTTTAGTCCATGTGGTTTGTGCCATTTTGTCAGTTTAGTCCCAAGGTTTCATTTTTCGCATGTGAGTCCAAAAAGGTTTCACCGTTGCCATTTTAGTCCACTGGGTTAACTTCATCCATTATTTATGTTAACAAGAAGGGAAATTCGTTTATTTTATATGTAATTCTTTTAACTAGCAGGGCAATTCGGCCATATAAAATGACCGAATTGACCTTATCGTTAACAAAAATAATTGATGAAGTTAACACAGTTGACTAAAATGGCAACAATGAAATCTTTTTGGATCCACAGGTGAAAAATGAAACATTTGGACAAAACTGTCAAAATGGCCCAAACTACAGGGACTAAAATGACATTTTCACGATTATTATTTAACAAAATATGTTTTATATATACAAATAAATATGTATTTTCATTGTAGTTTTTAAAATTATTTGTTTTTAACCCTTTTTAAAATCGTCCATCGTTTTTAAAATTATTAATTTTTAAACCGCTTGTTTATTAAATTCGTTCTTTTTAAAGTTGTTTGTCTTTTAAAGTTTTTTTAAGCGATTCATTTTATAAAGTTCTTTTTAAAATCATTTTTTAACTTTTTTAAACAATTCGTTTTTCTAAGTCATTAACTTTTTTAAACAATTGTTGCTCGTTTGCGGGGCCCATTATTGATAGTCCAAAATCAGCAAGTTTACCATTCCATTGCGCATTGAGTAGGATGTTGGCGCTTTTTACATCACTGTGGATAAGTCATTGGTGTGTCTCCCTTGGATCATGAAGGTAACTTAATCCCTCTGCTGCATTGAGGCATATCTTGAGACGCTATAACCACGTGAGATGAGGGGAATTCAAATAGCGGTCGAGGCTTCCATGATGTGCGTACTCGTATACCAGGATCATCTCATCCCCGTGGTAATAAAATCCTAGAAGAGAGAATATTTTCATGGCTGTAACAGGAAAGCGTTGTGATCTCTTTCAAGAACTCCGGGATTCCTTGTCCATGCCTCCGATCCAGACGCTTGATAGCCACCATACTTCGTCCCTTAGAGTGAGACATTTCCTCCTTATACACTTTACCAAAACCGCCACCTCCAATATAGTTATCATCGTTGAAGTTGTCGGTGGCTGATGTTATCTCTATCTATCTATCTTGGGGGAAATCTGGTTTCATGGAGTGCTAAGAAACAACCAACTGTCTCACACTCTAGCTGTGAATCGGAGTATCAGGTAATGGCAAACACCGCTGTAGAAATCATTTGGCTCACGCATCTTCTTCGAGAACTTCATGCCTTGCCAATTACAAGACTGGCGAGTTACAGAGATACCTATGCTTTCAATTTAGTTATTAGAAATCATAATAGAACTCCGAAAGGCATTATATTGTATTTATAACCCTCTAAGTTGTTTTATTATTAAAATTGCATTACTGTAAAAATATATTTATTTTTGTGTGATCTTTTATATACTTTTTTTTGTTCTGTATGGCACAACATCATTAATGACTTATTTCAAGGAAATAGGAATACAAATGTACTTCCACTCATATAGAAAAAAGAAAACAAATTTTGTGTTTACAATTAATTTTTGTCCATTATAAAAAAAGAAAAATCTATATGGGTCTAAACTCAATGCCTTCCACAATAAGCCCACTAAACTTCTTATCGTTACAAAGGTTCAAAGTGAGATTCATGTTGACTGTAGTGGCAGCTTGGAATTCCCAAATTTTCACATCAATCCATCCATCCTTCCTTTGGCGTGGAAGGCCTTTAAATTTTGGCCAATTGAGTGGGTTGGGGGTGTTTTGACCAGCCTTTGGTCTAATAACTGGGGTTTGAGAACTAGTTAAATAGATATACCAAATAGTATCTCCGGTTTCACATAGTTTGTCTTCGACTTTCACAAGAGCCTTAAATCGTGACTGGACTTCTGGTAATTTGTAGACAAGGTAACATGCATATGTTGTTTCAGATGATACTAGTTGGGACTGGACTTTTGTTTTGATAAAAATATAGCTATCATACCACGTGTTATCTGCCCCCAACTGAATGGCTTCTCCAAATCTGAGAGATGTTAGAAAATCATCATACATGTTAAAATTTTGCAAAAAGTAGTAATTTATATAAGAAATCTGAAAAGGGATATTAAAGAACCTTGATTCTGGGAATAATAACACTCTTTTTTTCCCACTCCATAAGAGAACTGTTTTTGCTGAAAGCATATGACAGTTCTTCCCATTTTTGTCAAGAGAAAACCACTATATATCAAATAATAAGTACATAAATATGTTTAGCAATTCAATATATAATTCTCCCCTCAGGTGGAACCATGTTCATAGGCTCCACAACAACATATGACAAAAGCATGAAGGACTTACAATGCCACTCTTCGTCTCGTCGTCACTGATTAAGAAGCCTTTGTGAATAATTGAGTAGGCTTCCTCCTTGGTTGTCCATTGCAGGTTATTTTTTGTCCTTTTCATTATGTCTTCATAATCAGTAGGGAGTTTTTCTTCCCAATTTGCATCTGAATCTGAATCTGAATCTGAGATGGGTTGCTTGTCATCTATATGTTCCACCTGTAGAACAACATAACCATATCAGACTTTGAATTAGTCACTAATCTGGGTTTTCTTACATTCAAGAATAACTAATGTGATTGTGACAGCTGGACGGTAAAAGAAAACTAAAAGATATGAATTAATTAATTAATGATGTACATGAATAATCAAACTTTAATTTGTAAACTTACGTTCTCCAAGGGCTGAAATTCAATGCCTTCTACTAATATGTCGGAATACTCTCTTTTATTGAAGCCCTCAAACAAAATCTGAAGATCAACTGTTCTGTGGTCAGTAGTAAACTGATACAATTCACATGCCCACCATCCATCTTCTCTCTCGTACGCAAGGTATGAAATTAAACTCTTTCTCTCCCCTTGTAATCTGTATTTGAGGGATATAGGTTCACATCCCTTGAAATGCTCGATATCTTCTTTTTCAAACTTGAACACAAGGTTCACCGTGTATGTGATTCCTGGTGACAAGAACTGAGTTCTTACATGTGTTTTCAATATGTCATATCCATACCATTTGTAGGTGCGCACAGCAAATCTGCGCGAATAGCAACAAAGAATGATACATTGTAGGTGGCAAGTACTTGTCAAATACTCTCAAAAGCTAGAAACAGGAAAACTCACCTTGAATTATTTTTATTCCTGAATCTATCAAACCCGACATCTGAACCCAAACATTTTGCAATTGATATCATCTGACAATGTTCTCCCTTCTTATTTAATGAAAACCACTGTACGTCCATTAAACAAGTTCAAGTTAGTTGATCGTGCATGTTAAAAGTTACATGTGATGGTAAATGGCATGTGATATTCTATAATACAGACACAGAAGCTAATTACCGTTTTTCCGCCGTTAAGGAGGAACCCTTTGGACTGAAACTTCATCGGTTCAACGTCAGATCTGTAGTTCAGAGGACATTGTTTGTTCCATTCACCTATAAACTCTTGAATATTGAGTAAATCTAGACTTCTCTCAAGTTCTGCTACAACCTCAGCCATCTTTGGCCGATCTTCACGAGATTCCTTCAAACATTGATACGCAATGCCTGAAAATATTTCTAAAGCGCTCTGCTCCAAGGGTTGAATGGTCGGATCTTTGAAGATGATATCATTTAACTTGTTCTGTTCATAGCTCTTAATCCACGTTGTCACTAAGATCTCCTTAACAAGATCCTTGCTATCAAGCGTATAGCATAATCTCCCGCATAAAACTTCAAATAAGACCACACCAAAAGAGTATACATCTGACTCTTCCGTTAGGGTGTGTGTCATCGCATACTGTGGATCACAGTACCCAGGTGTACTTTCTGCAACTGTGACAGTAATAGAGCTATGCTCATTAGCGGGGCCCATTATTGATAATCCAACGTCAGAAACTTTAGCATTCCATTGGTCATCAAGTAGGATGTTGGCGCTTTTTACATCATAGTGGATAAGTCTTTGGTGTCTCTCCCTTTGATCATGAAGGTACCTTAGCCCTTTTGCGGCATCCAAACATATCTTGAGACGTTGTGACCACGTGAGATGAGGGGAGTCCAAATAGCGGTCAACGCTTCCACGAGACACATGCTCATACACAAGGATCATCTCATCCCCTTGGTAACAAAATCCCAGAAGAAAGACAATATTCTCATGCCTGTAACAGGAAAGTTTTGTGATCTCTTTCAAGAACTTAGGGATTCCTTGTCCATACTTCGGATCAATACGCTTAATAGCAGCCATGCTTCGGCCCTTACAGTGAGACACTTCTCCTCTATAAACCTTCCCAAAAGCACCACCTCCAATATAGTTCTTCTCAACATTGAAGTGGTTGGTGGCTAATGTTATCTCTTCCAGCGGGATTGTAAGATCTTGTAATTGCTGCCAGAATACCAACATATTTGGGGATCAGATAATAGTTATTATACAAATCGAGGGTGGGAAAGCAATTGCAAGTGCACAGCTTGACACGACGTCTGCAAACATTTTCATTTCAATTCGTTGGTGTATTTTAATTTTAATTCATTCCGCAATCTTATTTCTTTGGTGTTTAGAGTAATCAACTGAATTCTTTCTCATGAACCGTAAAGGGAAAAAAACACTTGAAGGAGAAAAATAAGATTTTTGCTATGCCTTTTAAAGAAGCTCCCCTTATATAAATATATGTATCATCATTCAATATAAGTCTAGTGAAATTCCCAAATAAGCTAACATCCTACAAACGTAATGTACCTTCTGATATCCAAGTGCAGTCGCAAGTTCTGTCACAACCTCAGCCATCCTTGGCCGATCTTCACGAGATTCCTTCAAACATCGATACGCAATGTCAGAAAAAGTTTCTAAAGCGCTCTGCTCCAAGGGTAGAATGGCCGTATCTTTAAAGATGATATCATTTAACTTCTTCTCTTCATAGCTTTCAAGCCACTTGCGCACTAAATTCTGCTGAACACGACCATTGCTATATGTACAACATAATCTCCCACATAAAACTTCGAATAAGACCACACCGAAAGAGTATACGTCTGACTCTTTTGTTAGGGTGTGTGTCAACGCATACTGCGGATCACAGTACCCATGGGTACCTGCTGCCATAGTGACAATAACTGATTGCTGCTCGTTTGCGGGGCCCATTATTGATAGCCCAAAATCAGCAAGTTTACCATTCCATTGCTCATCAAGAAGGATGTTGGCGCTTTTTACATCACAGTGGATAACTCTTTGGTGTGTCCCCCTTGGATCATGAAGGTAACTTAATCCCTCTGCTGCATCGAGGCATATCTTGAGTCGCTGTGACCACGTGAGATGCAGGGAATTTAAATAGTGATCAAGGCTTCCACGAGATGCGTAGTCATATACCAGGATCATCTCATCCCCTTGGTAACAAAATCCCAGGAGAGAGATGAGATTTTCATGGCTGTAACGGGAAAGCGTTGTGATCTCTTTCAAGAACTCGGGTATTCCTTGCCCATGCCTCCGATCCAGACGCTTGATAGCAACTGTGCTTCGTCCCTTAGAGTGAGACAGTTCTCCTTTATAAACTTTCCCGAAACCACCGCATCCAATACAGTTCTTCTCATCGTTGAAGTTGTCGGTGGCTGATGTTATATCTTCTAGTTGGATTTTAAGATGTTGAAACTTCTGCAAAAAAGCAAGGATTTTAAGATGCTGAAACTGGAAAGCATCCATATTCGTTCGTGGATCAAGTAATAATTAAAAAAAGGAAATGAAGCAATTGCAAGTTCACAGCTTGAGCTTGACAAGAGATGTGTAAAGAACCAACACAAGATGTGTAGTCTTTAAAACAGGGAAGTGAAAGATGGTTAAGAATGAGAGGTACACAAGCTTAATTTGCTATTTATTAATACAGCCATGAAAAACGTGTGGAACAGTCACGTTAATACAATTCAAACTTCTTTGTTTTTTTTTTCTTTTATTGTTGTTTTTTAAAACGTGTGGAACAGTCACGTTAATACAATTCAAACTTCTTTGTTTTTTTTTTTCTTTTATTATTGTTTTTTAAAACGTGTGGGTCAGTCACAGTCACGTTAATACAATTCAAACTTCTTTGTTCTTTTTCTTTTATTATTGTTTTTTAAAACGTATTTTATTATTTAAGTAACTTTCTTTAACGATTTATTTTATACATTCTAAACATATTTTTTGTTTTTTTTAAATGATGTTTGTTTTCTTATTTAGAAAAACACCTTTTTTTTCAAAATATTGTTTTAATTGTTTTAGTTAGGGTTATTTTAATAATATTTATAGAGTTTTTAACATTTTTGCATCTTTTGTTAATAAACAAAAGAGTTAACTGCCATTTTCGTCCCTGTGGTTTGGTCACTTTGGCCATTTCAGTCCATTTTTCAAAAATGCGCCATTTTCGTCCCCCACGTTCTGGAAAGGTGCCATTTCAGTCCAAAAATCATAACCCAGTTAAGTCAGTTTGTAAATAAGGACTGATTGTGTAAATTTGTAACATAAAGGACTGATTGTGTAAATTTGAAAAATGGACTGAAATGGCAGTTAACACCACCACCACTCCACTGCCACCACCACCACCACCGCCACCACCGCCACCACAGCCAGTGCCACCACCACCACCACCGCCGCCGCCGGAACCACCACCATACGGTATACCGAAACGAAAAGCTTGCGGGTTACGGGGACGTCTTCGTCTTCTCCGATGAACTCCGAACTCCGGCGAGTTGCAGAAATGAGCAGGGGTGGAGTTTGATATCTTTATGATTTGTGTGTGCAGTTTGCAGTTTTGGTAATCATCCAAAATTTAGACAGGCCATTTTCGAAGGAAAAGCTTCTGAAATTCATTATCTTTTTTCAATATGTCCCTCGAGTTATACAGACTTCCTTGTTCTATCAGAAGGTGACGAAAGTTTCTGGTTTTCTCATCGAAAAAGCTTGGGCTGGAGCTGCTTTTAATTTCTTTCTCTATGTGCTTGCTAGCCATGTAAGTACTTTTTCATGTAGCCACATTATATCACAAAAAAGATGTATGCTCTATGAAATATGTTTTGGGATGTTTTGTTTTACTCAAGATGAATGTCTAGGTTATTAATATCAGTAATGCACAGTGTGGATGATAAAAGTTCGATTGGAACAGATATATGAAAATGTGTGAGACAGAATCTTCAAGATTGTTGTTGTCCCTAAAATGATGAAGGTTTTACCATGTCAATGAGAAATTATGCATGTTACTCTTCTAAGAAAGTCCGTTTTTATAAACAGGTAGTTGGAGCCCTGTGGTACTTTTTTGCAATAGAAAGTGAACTGAGATGCTGGCGTATTGCATGTAAAACGCATAACTATCACTCCAAGTACTTATATTGTGGAGAAGGCCATCTGGGAGTTCGACCCCTGCTACTGTTCATGCTTTGGGGAAGACGATGAACAGTAGCATGGTCACCACCGGGCTTAAGCTTTGGGTTTGACTTGCGAGCCGAGCTCGAGCTCATATAAGTAGGCTCGAATCGAGCCGATCTCGAGCTCGAGCTTCATAAAAACATGACGAGCCGAGCGCGAGCCCAGTCGAGCTCGGGCTCGGCCCGGCTCATTTACACCATTCATCATAGCATAGCATGTGCCTTCTCTGTTCTATCCCTGTAATCAATTCTATCACATGAAAGTACATTGAACTATTGCATGCCACCATGATAAACATGAAAAACTATAACCTCTTTTCTAGGCTTGCGGATCTCTGCATTTTCATATTATAGGGACAATTTGCAAGGTAAAATACATATAAAGTTAAGATAAATCTTATATTCATATCTCTAATCTTGATCTAAGTTTACTGCATCATAGTCATTTCAATACCCTTTTTTACCTATAGTCATTAAATTCATATCTCTTTCATACATCCACCTACTGACCTACATTAAAATCATTCTCCTTCAGTTCAAAAACTTCTATCTTATATGGGTTCATCATGTGCTAAAAGAGGTTATGCAGGTATGTTTTTTAACCCATGAAAAAGCATACTTTAAACACCTCAAATGGGATTGAAAAAGCATACTTTGAACAATTACAAAGCATGGGGAGTTGTTTACGATCTGTGAGAGTGGTGGTGGCAGCGGAGTGGTGGTGGTGGCAGGGCTGTGGTGGCGGTGGTGGCAGGGCTGTGGTGGTGGTGGCAGGGCTGTGGTGGTGGTGGTGGCAGGGCTGTGGTGGCGGTGGTGGTGGCAGCGGAGTGGTGGTGGTGGCAGGGCTGTGGTGGCGGTGGTGGTGGCAGCGGAGTGGTGGTGGTGGCAGGGCTGTGGTGGCGGTGGTGGTGGCAGGGCTAGTAGTGGTGGTGTTTAATATTTACTTAAATGGTCCTTTATGTTACAAATTTACACAATCAGTCCTTATTTACTAACTGACTTAACTGGGTTATGATTTTTGGACTGAAATGGCACCTTTCCAGAACGTGGGGGACGAAAATGGCGCATTTTTGAAAAATGGACTGAAATGGCCAAAGTGACCAAACCACAGGGACGAAAATGGCAGTTAACTCTAAACAAAATGGTTAATTAACGGCCGTTAGCCTTAAGACCCTAGAATGCAAAAATTAACCATGATAGTTAATTTTATGGTTAGTCCCTGTGGTTTCTCCAAAGTTCAAGGTTGGGTATTAAGTTCTCAGTTAGTTTTTAACGGCCGTTAGCCGTAAGACCCTAGGATGTTACAAAATCAAAAGTTAAAACCTTAGATTGTTACTTTGAACCTTAGAAAAAAAATTTGTGTTTTAAATACTATCAGAGTTAGTTGCGGGGTTAGTCCATGTGGTTTCTCCAAAGTAACAAGGTTGGGTACTAAGTTCTTAATTGACAAAAATACCCCAAGTTTTCAGTTAATATCTAATACTCGTTAGCCTTAAGGCCGTAGAATGTTACAAAATCAAAAGTTAAAACCTTATATTGTTACTTTAAACTATTAATACCTATGGTTGTTACTTTCCATAAAGCACAGTGACTAACTTAATTTTTATGAAAATTAACTCCTTTATTTATTTTATATAAAAATGTTTTTTATTATTTTCTTTACCTAAACTATTTTTTATCTTTAAAAACATATAAGGGGAGAATATGACAAGTTTTAATTTAATTTTTTATGAAGAGGTATAAAAAGTAAGAGGTGGTACATTTAGCCTAACTCTGAGCAAAATCTGAATTTCTAATTTCATGTGAAATTACATAAATTTTAAAAATTTATATATAAAGAGTAATTAAAGTAACTTCTAGAAGTTAATGACTAAATTTAAAAAGTATAAAAGAAAACGTTAACTAGACTTTAGAAAAGCTAGTTATGAGAAGTAATGAGAAAAAAATTAAAAAAGGAAAAAGATGGGTTAATAAAGATAATTACTAGACTTCTCACTATAGAATAGATAGTTATCTTGGGTTGAGATAAGGCTTTGATACCAATAGGTCATAGGTTCGTTTTCCACAAGTAGGGTTTTCTCATATTTATTAGGTTTCCTCCTGAATTGATGTATAGGCATTATGCCTAGTGGAGATGAATATGATTGGGTGGTTCCGCTGGTGGCACCATGATACTTCAGTGGTTCATAAGTGATCCAAATTTGTCGTTAAAAAAAAAGATAATTATTATTGCTAGTAGGAACTTTAAAGTTTAAAATGTTACAATAATTTAGAGGATATACTTTTAATAAAGTTAGTTATACTATTAATACGAGAAAGGTTATTATATAAGAGGAAAAAAGTGTATGGAGTGTAGCAGAAAAGTTTTTTGTAAGATTAATGGTTGAGATTAAATGTTCCTTAAATTTAGAATTTACCTAACTAAAAACATGTAGGGAAAAGAGGAAAACCAATACTGTTAACTCATAAACCCACTTCCTATTTGATTTTTAAATGACTATAACTTTTTTATACGTTAATAATTTTTATAAAAATTACACCGTATTAACGAGTATTTCATTCTCTTTAATTCGAGCAGACTATTGTTATAGCTTTCTTAAAAAAAATGCAGGGTTTTGAATATTCATTACGTGATTTTGCATACCTAGTAAGTGACTATGTGATTTTGAATACCCATTACGTGATTTCATTATGGTATTTTATGTGAAACCCCACTAAGTGATTACGTGACAATCGATGACTATGTCTTATTACGTGGGTATGTGATTTTGAATACTCATTTCGTGATTACGTGATTTCATTATAGTATTCATGTGAAACCCCACTGATGATTATATAATTACGTAAAAACAAAACATGTAATACATAATGACGACGGGCCAGTGGGGAAGCCCACTTTACCCGCTTTGGGTTATTTCTATGAAAGCCCAAATTACACAAAAGCCCACAAGATAAGAGTTACCTTGCCCATTAAGGTTTCCCTTCCTTTGTAATGAGCGGGAAAACAGCTAGCATGGGAACATACCTCATTTAATGCTCGATAAGAAGAGGATCTCGTCTGAAACACTGTACTTCTCCGGCTAGGCATTAATTAAAGGAAGCATCTCACCATTGGGGATAAAACACGTGTCTGTACCCCCCGAGAGCCCTCGAAAGCCGTTAGATCATATGAGGAAAATCTCTAATGAGATAAGGGCTGGTTGTTATATAAGAGAAGGCATACAGAAGGAAAGGCAAGTATCATCTCCGGCATTCCCTCGTTTACTACACCCTCATTTACTCACCTCTCATTAACTTCCGACCAACATTCCCTTACATTTACTACACATACATATTAATTAGATTCACACCAAAGAGGAAACCTTCCGGTGATTATACTCATCGGAGGAAACTCCTCTCATTTGCCGGCAAGCTTACTTACTCTCACGCCGGAGCTTGGTCACGGATCCCCCTCCCGGGGTCCTCCGTGGCGAGGCTAACGGTTTGTTCTTTTGTAGCAACGAAGATAAAGGCTCTTGACGTCAACGAAGATCCATCTAACGTCATCCGGGAGTTGGGTATTCGACACATAATATTTCATATGGAATACCTAATATTTCATGTATAATCACCTATTAAGGATAAATTATATACAAAACATTAGCCAAATCAACCTATAATAATCACATAATGTCGTATATTGAAGATTTAATCATGTAATAAAGCATAAATAATCAAGTTCTTATTATTGAATGTGTAATCACGTAATTAGAATAATTGTATTCACATTACTTTATAACAAATCATATATTGAATGTGTAATCACGTAATGAATTTACAATGAATGTGTATTGATTTATGCTGAATGTGTAATCACGTAATGGGTATTAAAAAATCACATAGTGATGTACCAGTATTCAAAATCACGTAATGAGTATTCAAAATCCTGTAATTTTTTTAAGAAAACTATATCAATAGTCTGTTCGAATTAAATATAATGAAATGCTAATTAATACGGTATAATTCTTTTTTTAAATATTAACGTATGAGAAATTTATAGTCATTTGAAAATCAGGGGGAAACTAGTTCACATGAGAAAAGACTAAGGTAGCGTTCGTTTCATAGAATAGAATGGAAATGTAATTGGATTCCTTTGAAATCCCATAATGTGTTTGGTTGAGAACTATTAATGGAATTGGAATTTAAGTTATGCAAAATGACATAACTAGCCTTTAAAATTAGCAAATATAAAAACCCACATAAATTCATATATTTTTAAAAGAGTAAACTGCTATTTTGGTCCCTGTGGTTTGGTCACTTTTGCCACTTTAGTCCAAAACTCAAACCTTTGACATCTGGGTCCCTGTGGTTTCAGTTTTATTGCCATTTTTGTCCAAAAATGAAATCAGGTTATATTTGTCTTATAAAATTCTGTTATTTTGTCTTTTCTGTAGGGGCAAAATGGTCATTTCTTTTTTATAAATAAATACCAGATTTTATAAGACAAATATGACCTGATTTGCTCTTGAAGAAAAGGACAAAATTACAGGATTTTATAAGATAAATATGACCTGATTTTATTTTTGGATCAAAATGACAATAAAACTGAAACCACAGGGACCCAGATGCAAAAGGTTTAAGTTTTGGACTAAAGTGGCAATAATGACCAAACCTCAGGGACCAAAATGACAGTTTACTATTTTTAAAATAAAATCTTTAAAATTAAACTAGTACCTCCCACTCCCACCCCCAGGCCCCACCCCTTCACCCCCTCAAACAAAACTAATTTGATTAAAAATGAATTTTAAACTTACTAATTTAACAAAAAATACATTCAGGTTTTATTTTATTAATAAAAAAAATCTAAAACACATTATAAATTGATATGAAGTGGAAAGATGTTGTAACGACACTTATTCCATCAAATTTAAACAAGCTATGAATTAGAAAAATACTAAACTAACACAAATTTTAACAAGCTATGAATTAGCAAAATATTAAACTAACACACATTTTCAAACATAGGACGAGAAGTTCAACATACAAGATACAACCATAGGTGGTTCAACATACGACAATAGGCGGTTCAACATACGACTACAAGTCTTAAACATAACTACACGACTACAAGTCGTAAACATAACTACAAACTTTAAAATCATTTTTTTCCTAACCAAACTTACCCAAGCCTCTCTTTCCTCTTCACCCAAGCTCCAAAAGGTCATCACCCTAATCGGATCATCTTTTATTTTTTCAATTGCTTTAAACCTTTCCAATTGGGTCAAAGAATTCATTTTCGAAAGCTCTTCGGGCATCATCAAAGTTTTCTTTTTTATGTCAAGTTCAAATTATATTTAACTTATTTCAGCTGAAGTTTCCTTAAGTAGGTCTGCAAACAAAACAACCGCATCACTGAAACTCTGAACTAAAGGATCTTGCCTCGCCCGTTTCCTCTTCTTACCACGAACGATTGAAGTTTCTTAAACTTGAAAACTTGAATTGGTACCAACGTTATGGCTAATTTCATCAAAACCTTCATTTCTTTGGTACTCTTCTTCTACCATCTCGACCACAGTTTTGGCTTTCTTGCCTTGAGCTTGGTCTTTACCAAATATAACGCACAATTCATCATAGTGAGGAAACTTTTTATTTTTCCATTTACCCGCCTTTTTATGCTTCTATTTCACATGATAAGAGTAAATAAAGAATCAAAGATTAGTCTTGTATAGTGATGGACTTATTTCTCATATCAAAACTATTTTTAATCCTAAAACACCCACTACTACAATATGAAGCATTAGACGGTGTTCAAGATCTTTTTAGACGGTGTTATAATAATAACACCGCCTTAAAATCAATTCCTCACATGGCCGTTGTGCCAATCCAATTAAAATATTCAACAAAATTCCATATAACCCCGTCTTATGCTTAAACCCCGTCTTAAAATCAATTCCTCACCCTTTAAACGGTGTTCCCTTTTAACACCGTCTTATGCTTATATATGCACCCTTTAGATGGGGTTTTTGAACACCGTCATATATACTCATTTTAACAATTATCGCCCATTCTACCCTAACATACTGTCATTTGCTCAACCAAAACCCTAGCCTCCATTCCCCTTCTTCTCAGCCATTCAGACGCAGCAAACCCTAGCCTCCCTTCCGGTTCTACTCGCAGCCATTCAGACGCAACGAACCCCTCCAGCCGCACCACTCCAGCTGCGGGTTAGTTTTTGGTTCGATTTCCCTCCAGCCGCACCAATCCCTTCCCCTTCTACGCAACCCCTTTGAGACAGGTTAGTTTTTCGTTCGATTTTCGTTCGGTATTGTCGGTTTGTCGGGTTAGGTCTAGCTGCAGCCATTGATTTTCGTTCTGTATTGTCCGTATGGTAGTTGATCAAAACATATGTACAAGTAATTAAAGAAGTTTTTAGCTTGTTCATTTTGTGAAAATAATGATTCTTCAGTGCATATTTACTTAATCTTCTTATACATGTTTTGTCTCCCAAAGTGTCATATGAAAGTTTGGTCTCATAGTTTAAATTTTGATATGAATATCCATCATCATTCTTAAATTTTGATAGTAACTAGATCTTTTGATCTTTTGGAGCACTGGTTATTGAATTCTCCATGTATGGATTATTATAACTTTATAGTTAATTAAGGCACTGTGGGATCTGTTTGCATACTGCAGTAAACGTTGGGGGTTAGATAATCATCCCGTTACTCGAGAATGTTTGCTTCGGTTGTTACAATGCGGTTAGTTTTCAATTTTCCATATCCAGATTCTTATGCGATTCAGTTTGTATGTAATGTGATCGATTGCATATTATATTCTTTGCGTTCGCTGGAACTGTTTTGATATCTGGTTACTGAATGACTACATTAGTATCTAATGAAATCTTTCTGATATTGGAATTTCAGCCACTGCAATTGTTATATTCATGTGCAATGTTCAAACAATGATCATATACGCTCTTGCAGTTAGCTATGCAGGTCAGTCGAGCCATCTCTTTTTGATCATTGTGACTGTACTTTTTCTAAAGTGTGTAAGCGTTGTAGCCAACCCGACCGGCCCGTTTGCCAGGTCTAATATGTATATATATATCTTAACTGTTTATTTTTTTAAAACTTAGAAGGTTTAGTTGATTATATAGTTGTTTTTAGATGTATATAACATGTAAATATATACATAACTTTATTGACGATGTTGTTACCGGTTTTTCTCTTTGCTTTATTTTTAGTCTATAATATTTGTAATAACTATTTCTATCTACTTTTATTTTAGATGTGGCACGACACGAGAGAGGCTACGGATAATGAAATACATGTTTTGTTGATGACGTTGATGCCGAAGTTTTTTAAAGAGTTAGGTATCTCGTTAGATTAGCTTATGTAGTTTATTTATACAATTTAACGTAGTTTGTTATGCATTCAACAAATGTTTGTAATTTGACGGGTTTATTTCCGAATTGGATATCTATGGGTTTATTTCCGATTTGAATGTGTATTGTTTTGGTTTGATTTGAAAATATTCCATTGCTAAGTTTGATGTATTTCTGGAAAACCTATTTTATTGTAAATGTTTTTTTTTTTCAGCAGATGTTTATAAGACGGTGTTAAATAATATTTGTTTTAATTAAGATTGGAAATATTTTTATATTAAAAGACGGTGTTCATTAAGTTTAAGCCGGTGTTAAAATTGAACACCGTCTAATAAGACTTGATTTTAAACCAGTGTGCTTTAAGACGGTGTTGAAAACACCGTCTTAAAACCCATATCACCCCGTCTAAAGATCTGTTTTGTAGTAGTGACCATTGACATCAAATTATTACTCATGCTGAAACTAAAACAACATAAACAGCATAAAATGTAGACCAATAACAACATAGGGGAATGTTCAAATGAAAACCACTAGTTAACGCGAAAACTCGAAAACTAACTATAAAAGCCTAAAAAACATACCAATTTTTATACCAATTTTCGCTATTTTAGGTATATAAAAAAATACTTAAAAAAAAAAATTTTGTAGTGCACATGTGTAATAGTACACATGTGAATTATTACACACGTGCACTACAAATTTTTTTTTTTGAAACAAAGTTTTTTTATATACAAAAACTAGCAATTTTTAATAAAAAAAATTGAAAAAAAAAATTGTGTGTTTTTTAGGCTTTTTTAGTACGTTAGTTTTCGAGTTAAAAGTGGTTTTCATTTAAACAATCCCCTAACAACATAAACATAAAAAAATATGTTTTTTTAAACTCATAAAAACATTTTCGGGTTGGTGGGTTGACCCATTTAACCCAATAAAAAATCAGGTTGAACTGGTCGGGTTCGGGTCAGCCTCCGAATATTTGGGTTGGGTTCATGTTCATATGTATGACACGATATTCGGGTTCAGTTCGTCTAAATTTTCGGGTTCCGGTCGGTTGAACCCGCCAACCCACGAACACTACCCGTATAGCACCCCTATTTAACACACAACTTAATCATACCTAGCACGTACCTCTAAAGCCGTTATCAGATTTAAATTTTCCAGTGTTAGTCATGTTTAATAAAGCTTCAACAAGCTTTTCATCTTCAACATCGGTCCACACTCAATAATTTCTATTACTAGTCGTCATTCCTTCCTGTAAAACAAGTAAACTAAAACATAAAATATGCACAACGAAAATACATAACCAACAACTATGTAATAATCAATATGTTTGTAAAACATAAAATTTCAATCTAACAAAAATAGCACCATCAACAACTATTTAATTAATAAATAATAGAGTTAATTGCCCGGATGGTCCCTGTAGTTTGTCATTTTTCACCTTTAGTCCTCACCTTTTTAAAATAGCATGTTTGGTCCTTATAATTTGCTCACTTGTTACTCGCGTGGTCCCTAGAATAGATGGAGGTTAATTTACTCAGTTAAGTTGATGTGAAATTACTAAATTGTCCTTACTCGTTTATTAAAAGAAATATAATTAAATTAAGTATTTTAGTGGGGCCCACACCCACCACTACTCAATCTCTCCTTCCACCCACACCTGTTCACCTGCCACCATTCACCATCCTTCACCCACCACCGAAACCGTCGTTCACTGCTGCTGGCCGATTTGCCTCTTGTACAGACTAATTGCGGTAGCAATTCTCTACCGGAATCTGATTTAAATCTCATTATTCTACCAACCGAAACAACAAGATCGAAATCGAGATCTAAAGGAGCAGATCAGGTGAAGAAATCGGAAACCGATCGGTTGTTTGGAGTCGATTTAACGTCGCGATTAGATTTCGCCAAATTTCATGCGATCAACTGTCAACATCGGCGTTTTCAAAACCCGCACAGAAATGAAGCAATTTAATCGGTAAATCTGACGCACACAATCACCACCGCTACGGTGCGCTGTCGCTGTTTATGAAGCTTATAAACGATTACAGACACAACCACCGCTAGTAAATCTGACGCACACAATCACCACCACCACGATCGATTGATTGACTTTATCGGCGTATCACGTAATGAAACTGTTTTGTAAGCAGTTGTGATTCATGATTCTTGTTTCATGTATGTAATTCTACTGGTTTTTGTATTCAGATTTAGCTGATTAATAATCGTGTGTTTATGTATCGATGAACGAATGATAATCACTTAAGAAATTCAAATCTGGTTGTTTTTCATGTGTGACAATATCAAGGAAGAGAGACAGAAACAGTGACTGACCAGAAGCCTTGTTGTCGACCAAAAAACGGTGCCGGTGGGAGGGTCTGGTGGGTTTTGTACGGTGGGTGATGGGTGGTTTGGGGGGTTTTTGTATGAGGGGTCTGATGCTTTAGATATTTTTTAATAAGGGTAATTTGGTCATTTCACTTTAACTTAACTAAAGAAACTAACATCCATCCAGTGTAGGGACTACCCGAGTAACAAACGCTCAAACCACAGGGACCAAACATGCTATTTTAAAAAGGTGGGGATTAAAGGTGAAAAAATGGCAAACCACGAAGACTATCCGGGCAATTAACTCTAAATAATATGTTCGTAAAACATAAAGTTAATGCATCATGCATGAGATTACAATTAGGCAATGAATACAAAAAATGGCAAACAAGTCGAGTTAAACTAAAAGAGCCCATAATATATTTTAAATACGAGCCAACCTTTACAATATTAATATATACCTATTAGTTTATACTATAACTCCAAAATCAAGAATTTAAAAAAAAAAAAAAGATGAGTTACAAAAATAACCTACATATAAATTACAGATCATCTAAGAAAACACAATCCTAAATATGGGGCATATTCTGACTCACAAAAGGGAGCTTTAAATCAGCAGTTCAATAGATAGTCAGATTAAAAATCGAACAAATAACATCTAGCATAAATAAGTTATTTATCATGTTCCAACTTGGCACAACTTCAACCTATAACTCTGTCTAGATTCCAAACCAACCGAGTTTATATCTACAGTTATCGGAAAACTAAAGCCTATGCATATTTGCAGTTAATGACAGGTCTTGAAAGAACCTTACTAAGGAGTTCAATATTTTTTTATCAATGCTAACTGCAACAAAAAAGACATCACAAAAGTTTACTATAAGGCCTAAATTCCAAGTTGCAACAATCAGTTACCAAACTATCTTGTATGCATCAGTAAAAAACTTAACAAATCATGATCATAATATACAATGTAATTGACTTTGAATGTAGCAATTGATGTTAATCAAACTGAATAAACGCATTAAACATCTAGGGGAAAGTTCTTGTACAAATAATCTTAACATACTAAACATACAAATTGAATGAAAAGTCAAAAAGACAAGGTGGCATTTTTGTAATTATCTATAACTATCAAAGTTACTCTACAAATGTATCTAAAAAACTTAAAAAAAAACCTAACCCCCCCCCCCCCTCCCCACCCACACCCCCAAAAACCTAAAAAAAACCTAACCCCCCCCCCCCCCCTCCAAAAACCTAAACCCCCCTCCCCCACCCCCCAAAAACCTAAACACCCCCCCACCCACCCACCCAAGCTAAAATGCTAAAAACTAAACCCCAAAAAAACCTAAAAAATCTAAAAAATAAAAAATAAAAAAACACACACAAAATAATTTTTTTTAATAATTTTTATAAAAAAATCGCTACTTTTAATAATAAAAATTTGTAACAGAATGTAGCGATTTTTTATAAAAAAAATATTAAAAAAATTGTGTTTTTTAGGTATTTTTGGTTGAGTTCACATTTGTATAGTAACTTTGATAGTTGGTAGTAATTACAAAAATGCCACCTTGACATTTTGACTTTTCATTCAATTTGTATGTTTAGTATGTTAAGTTTATTTGTATTTGATCTTTTGCCTAAACATCTAAATGAAACATATATGACTTTGAATGTAGCAATTGATGTTAATCATAAAGTAATATAAACTTGTATAACTGAAAAAAAATCTACCTTTTATAGTGAATCTGCCAAATGCTACCAAGATCTTAACAAAATTAATCAGGAGTAGTGATAGATAGCAAAATCAACATATAATCGATAGATTAGTAACCTGGTTCGAGTCTGTTGTGCGTTTACTCCGGTGTAGACACGGCGGCGGTTTGCTCCAACGGTTAAGATGGAGACGGTTTGTTCCGATGGTTGAGACGATGTTGTATTGCTCCGCCGGTTGAGACAGCGTCGGATCATTCCGATGGTTGAGACAGCGGCGGTTCACTCCAATGGTTGAGACGGCGGCGGTTCACTCTGATGGTTGACACGGTGTCAGTTTCTCCGGCGGAGAACCGACGGTTTACTCCGGTAGAGAGCTTGCGGGTTTGTGTAAGAGGATGAACTGAAACTAGGGGTGTTCAGAATTCGTTTCAAATTCGAAAAATTCGAAATTCGTTTACATTTGATTCGATTATCAAGAATTCGTTTCGATTATAAGAATTCGAATTCGAATTCGATTCAATTCGAGCCAAGTAAATCGAATACGAATTTACAATTTCAAATTCGATTCGAAATTCGAATAAAAATTATATATTTTTATTTATTATTTTTATATATAATACATATATAACTTTTATTAGGTTATACTATAAATTATTTTCAAAATTTATTCTAAGTATTAAAATTACCCTTTACCAAACCAACTACATGGCCCATAACTAAAACCTAAGTAACAGATATATCAATAGATTTCTAACCCTAAAAATATTAACTTGTAATGTGGAGTGGTTATTCCTGACTTCTCGTTTTGAATTTTAGATTTATGATACTTTATTTGGAACTGTTTTAATATGACATCGTGTTTTATGGTTGCTTAAAAATTTATGTCTCATTTTGATAGTTTTTTTTACATGTTTTTAAAGAATCTACATCGAATTTATTCGAATTCGATTCGAAATCGAATTTTTAATCGAATACGAATTGGGTTTTTTATTCGAATACGAATGCAAATCGAATTTGGTAGATTTTAATCGAATACGAATTCAAGGGAAAATAAAAATTATTCGAATAATTCGATTCGAATAATTTGAAAATTCGATATTCGATTCGATGAAAACCCCTAACTAAAACAACGAGATGTAATTTCTAGGGTTACAAGGCTATTTTGGTAAATTGACATGAAATCCTACGCTTTTTAAAACATTCCTCCCAAGTTTGGAAGGATTTCAAATCTCATTGTTTGAAGGATTTGGTGGGATTTTGATTTAGTTCCAAATCCATTTGTTGTTGAAACAAACAGCATACGGAATTCCATTCCGTGAAACGAACGCTACCTAAGATACCATTCCTGCCAATAACACTTGTCACTCCATCCTTCTCATCTATGCTTCGCACGAGAATTCTCTCTTGTACATGATCCAAACACTTATTAGTATTTCCCTGTGTTAATTCACTGCAGGTGGTGGGCTAACCTTGCCTTGGTCTGTGTCGGGTTCATCTTTTCAATCATGGAATGACAAAGTGGTTGTAGGCAACCATAAAAGAGTTCATTAGGTCATATGGCTGGAGACTATAGAGAAACTCATGAAATTAAAAAAGTTACAGTCACAGCAGATTCTTCGCAAACAAAACATTAATTCTTTTATTATTAAGAATTTTAATAAAACTAAAATCTAAAACTCAACAATATTAAATATAAGATATAATAACAAAATAAAAATACAAATGAAGAAGAAAAAGCAGTTTTCTTCTACCTTTCATTATCATAAGACATCATTCACATGATCATGTCTAAGATAAAAGAAAAAAACAAGGACCCGTACACCCACTTTATTATCTCTTTCACCATTATTGGCACCTTTTTAGACATGTAAAGCCCAGACTCGAGCTAATTTAATCTATATCTGGTTTAAGCTTTTAGCAAGTCAGTATCAAATATCTCACGAGTAGCTTGAATTGTTTACACCCTACACACCCTACCTGTGGTCGTTCATCCACACTGATGGCTCCATCTCTTCTGCCAAAAACACACAACTGACCGAGAGCTTGTCCGTGGCAAACCCATTTTGATCACCATTATTGCAGTGCGGCCAAAGGAAGTGGAAAACGATAAAGGATAAAAAAAGAAAATAGAGTTATAAATGAAAGAAAAAAAACAACCCTCCTTCACTCACTTTCTTCTACCTCTCTTTCATATTTGTTTCACCATTACTACATATAGTTAGACATAAGGGGGAAAAAGGAAATGAGATATACATTAAACCCTACGGATGTAAATGAGCCGTGCTTTGGTTCACCTAAACTTCATATTAGCTCGGATCTAAATGAGCCGTACTTTGGTTCACCTAAACTTCATATTAGCTCAATTAAATTAAAAAGGCTGGATCTCAGATCATTTCATCAAAACAATAAACATTTAAGTTCCTAAAAAGGATTCTCATATGCAATACCTGTAAGTAACAATAAATTTGTATTGATTATTGTAGTTGTATTCATATTGTTTTAGCTATTACCTGAGAAATATTTAAATTATTATCAAGTTTTGAAATTATTTTCAAGTCCCCTGTCATTTATGTAGTTGGTAAGCGGATACAGCTTCAACTGGACATTTCTATAACATGTCCCCCTCATTAGATGCAAACTGAACATTTCTATAGTAATTAATTAAACCTCACACCTATTTTCTTAAGTTCCTAGTTTTATTACCTTCATTTTGTAATCATTTTTAAGAACTTTAAGTTGTTCCATATCTTCTTCGAGTTGCAATGGAGTTGGAATCAGATCCGAATAAACCATCAAAAATCCTGAATCATGGATTTAGAAGGCAAAATTCGAGATTGATTCACATGAAGACGGTACCGAATTCAATCATCTAAAAACATACAATAGTGAATTCTAATTTTAAAAAGTACCTGAATAGCAAGATGAAGATTATATGGAATTTAAAGGTTGACATTTCCCAACCTGGATAAAGAATTAGGAAGAGAAAAAAGTCGTTAAATGGAGAAGCCACATTTAACTTGATAATAATGGAGAAGCCACATTTAAAACTTATCAACAACATTGGATGTCCTTCGGTAAGATTACCTTGTTTTCGACTTTTTTTTTTCAAAATTGACAAAGAAATTATTATGATCAAAATAAAGAGAAATTACAAACAATATATAATCATGTACCAAAAGGAAATAGGCTAATACAAAGATCATAACCATTTAGTGGTTTTACTTACCGTTTGACCTCTGTATGATACCTAATTCCGAATATATTCCATATGTGTTCATCTTCATTTTGCAGCCCGTTCATTGAAGGGAATTCTTCCATTCGTCTATATAACATACATAACATGGTTAAATAAATAATTGGTATCATAACACATTGATATGATTAAAAAATAATGAAAAAGGTATGAATCTAAACCGACTTGCAAAAGTTTTCCGCAAGTAAAAGGGGATGGAAGCCCCATCTTCATTTTCGCTTTCCAAGGCATCCATAGAGAAAAGGACATCCTTGTGATGTGTAAGAACCCTTAGATGAGTGTTAATAAATACTTATTTGAAAGGGAAAAAAATACATAAGGACTATCTGTTTACTAAAAAGATAGCAAATGATGTTTTCTTTTTTAAACCAAAGAGCTGTTAAATGTGAGCATAACTGTTGGCATATCACTTGTGTTGAGATGTTATTTCATAAAGCAATTAATGGCTTATAATATTGTTTAACATGTTTAAGATATATATGTATGGTTGTCTTAGGCATGGTTCAAAATCACAATTATATTGCATACTGATAACAAAAGTCAAGGTTAAGAAGGATGGAGCTACCTGAAGACGTAAAATTGATTATGATTATGCCTGGAGACAATCTGATTGATGCTTCTAAACTTATTACCCCAGTTGCATCTTATATTATTGTTTCTAATGATTTATATACACCTAGATATAGTACTCGCAACCCGCAACCCGCAGCCTTTGTTAGCAAAACGAAGACGTTAAAACAAATCGATAATCACTAAATAAAGGTCTAACTGAAAAACTTTCTAAAAATGAAACGGGGTGAAGTGGGTCAGAAATAAACTAATCATCAAAACCAACTGGGGTGGCCCAGTTGGCCAGCCTCACCCCTCTCTTTCATAGAGACCCGGGTTCGAATCTTGGTGCCTGCATACCCACGGCCAGGCTCTTCGGATTCCGGTTGGGGTATTCACCGCCATGCAGCCATGGGGCTAGGCTAGCTGCGGAGTGAGAACACTCCGGCGGATGGGAGGTCCGTGCAATTACCCCCCCCCCCCCCCCACCAATAAACTAATCATCAATAAACTTAAAATGAAAACATAAATAATATTTTTTTTTCAAAACCTGTAAAAAACGATAATTTTTCTAAAACTGAAACGGGTCTAGTGGCTAAGAAGTAAATTAACCATTAATACACCTAAAAAGTATTGCCTAACCCAAGTCACAACACCAATACTGGATTAATCTTATTTACTTGATATGAATAGATATAGAAATAGGAACCACAAATGTTGAATGGATAATAGAAGGAAGTGAACACAAATTTTACAAAACTGTGACGTGAATCACAAAATGCAAAATGGGGAATATAAGAAAAAAAAAACTTGTAGGTAATTTAAGAAGAACGCTAGATTTATGATATTTGAGAATAGTGAAAACAAACAATAAACTAATCAGCATTCCAAAAACTCAATAAGCCCATAAATATATGTAATCCAAAGACCTCTAATTGTACGATTAAAATTATAATTAACAATAACATAAAAATGATTAAGGTGAATCACATTATTTAAGAAGATGGTCTAACATGCTAACTTCTATTTTGGCTTATATTATTTTCATCCATTCTTCATTTTGTGGTTCCTACGCTTATTTACCCTCATAGCAATTGGATGAAACCCACTTAAAACAATTGCATTCTATTCACACCCTACACCATAAAATTGAGACCCACAAATGGAACTAATACATGACCAAAATGAGCAGAAAAACCATACTTAGCTACTTGGCGAAAAACTATACCCAATTGACCTGTGAGATGAAAACGTAACCTGTATTTGACCCATTAGTGTGTAACTGGATTGAAACTGCCATATCTACTCTACGCCTATACAAAAGGGTTAAACTAACGTATTCAATTGAAAGAACATATAAACTAACCTAACAAAAATCTGTTTGTTATAATAATATTATAAATATTTGAATAAACTAACTTAGGAAGCATGCGTAAACTAACAACCCGTTTAAGATGAACACAACCCCTGTCGACTTATTCATACAAATTGGCACCTACAATAATGTGCTGAGAATCACAAACCTGATCACTTATGAGACTTGCAGCAGGGGCAGTTGCGGGATGTTCTCTTGTGCAATTGTTTCCATCTACTTCATTATCTATGTTAACAGGCGGTGCAAGTGACGATGTTCCAAAAATAGCCTCATCATGAGTAGCCTGAATATTCTCCTACTGACTTGCCTACATAATATCCAAAATACCCCTCAATATCAAAAGTTAAAAGAGCCATTTGTAAATAGTTATTGGTCGTTTTACTTATTAAAAGCGCATGAGAACTTCTAAGCATTAAGTTAGTACTGAATTTGTGAAATATACATTACATATGCTGGTGTGCTTTGTCATCGTGCACTAAAAATGGTTTAAAAGCCACTCAAATGTGTTAGTATTCTTTCACAATCGACAGCTTAATCAATAATGATAAAAGTAGTGCAAAACAGTAGACATTATAAGTACTATTTGTCTCCAGTATGATTATAGAACTTTAGAAGATCATGAGCAGGCAATTACCTTAGTACAATTAATCTAGTTGTCTTTAAAAGATAAACATGGAATGGATCCTTAGTAATTACCTTCTATTATTCTAGTGGTTCTGGATGACTTCTCGAGCAAATTATCTTTTTTTAATGGCAACACTCCATTTTCTACCTTTGAGATTAACCTCCAAATTCTGAAAAGTAAACCATTAAACGATTGTAATTAAAGATTGTCATAAAAGTAAAATAAGTGTGAATTACTTTGTATTATGAATTACTTTGACCACCACATAAGGCCGTTTCCAGTTACCAAATACCAGACTCCATCGTCAAAAACGTATGCAAAATGAACATAAATGATTCACTGTGCACAGTGCAAGTGGAACTATATATTGCAACAAAATTGATAACGAATCTACAACTACAAACAAATAGGAAAAGGGAATCCACATTCCAGAAAATTAAAATTTGTGGTGATTCAAATTATAGTTTAAATCTTACTGCAGGAGAAATGAGAGAGAATAACATAAACCCTAAGTTCATGTTGAAAAACATCAACCAAAATCACCCAACAAAAAACCCTAGTTCAACTCTTGAAGATCATTAAACCTAGCTACAATCCGAATTCAATCCAACCCGTATGCTCATATTAGAATTACATAAACCCTATATTAGTATTTCAATAATCAACATCCTAGATCAAACCCTCAGGAAAAACAGTTCATAGATTGCTGAAAACCGCTCGATTATCGAATTGCATAAACCCTATATCAGTAAAACTATACTAAAACTCCACACAAACAATCAAGAACACTGAAAAAAAAAAACATAATTAGCCAGCAAAAAACCCTAATTCAATTGTTGAAGATCAATAAACTTATTTACAATCCAAATTCAAGTCAAACCCATATGCCCAATTATCAAAATCACATAAACCCTAAATTCATATTGCAAATCATCAACAGGAACCCTAAAATCTGAGTAATAGATAAATAACAGATTCGTACCTTGGTGTCGACGACATTTAACTATCAGAAAAGAAAAGCAATCGAAGATCAAGAAACCCTAGGTCAGAACGAATGAAGATCAAATAAATCAACAACTAAAAGGAAGATCGAATGTTAAAGAATGATAAAATCATCATGGTTAATCGAAATAATTGTTGATCTAACCTTGATCTGATTTGAGGAGCCGAACCTTGATGTTGAAGATGGTTGAGAGCCGATTTAGAGATGGAGAACAGAAACTTATGATGGAAGGAATAAAACCCTAGGAGGCGGAGATGAATGAATGAAGAATAGAGAAGTCGGGTTATAAGTTTTATATACGGAAGGAGCAATTATGACCCGAATCACGTATTTGGATCCGGTGTCGGGTTTCACATGAGGGGAATGAAGGATTGTAAAAAACGCGGGAAAATGAGGTTTAGAGGCCCTAGATGGGGGACATGTGTCCTCTAGGTATGGCTTTTATTAGATTAGTAAGATAAGATTTTATTTATATATACTCATAATTAATTTTATATATGTTTATGATTTAACTTTTATATGTAACCCAATATATATTATTTAATTATCTTTATCATATAGTTGTAAATGACCATGTGAGAATCTCGGAATTTAAATGGCGGTCAAGGCTTCCACGAGAAGCAAGCTCGTACACCAGAAGTTTATTATTCCCTTCAAAACTTTATTATTCCCTTCAAAACAAAATCCCAGAAGAGAGATAAATTTTTCATGCCTGCAACTGGAAAGCATCGTGATCTCTTTCAAGAACTCTGGCATTCCTTGTCTATGAGCCGTATCCAGACACTTAATAGCAACCATGCTTCGTCCCTTAGAGTGAGACACTTCTCCTTTGTGAACTTTCCCAAAACCACCAACTCTAATAAATTTCTCCTTGTTGAAGTTGTTGGTAGCGGTTGTTATCTCTTCCAAATCAATTTTAAGATGTTGAAATGCTGCAAGAATACATCCATAATTGTTAATCAAATAATAATGTTAAATTCTAATTAAGGGTTCCAAGAAATTGCAAGTGCACAACTTGATAAGAGATTTATAAAGAACCAACACAAAAGGTGTTTGTAAACAGGGAATTGAAAGATGGTAAAGAACGAAGGACACAAAATTATTTTGCTGTGACTAGTTCAATGAAAAGCAATGCCTTTAGTTAGGACAAAAGAATCGAGAAATTAAATATGTTCCATAAGTGCATATTATTAATTAATTAAGATAAAAAAATAATTAAGGGGCACTAAGTGATTAACATAGCTAAATTTACATCCAATGCATAGAAGGTGTTGTACATTTCAGTATGCAATTTGAACAACATGCTCAAAGTCAAGCCTCCATGTGCTTTTGTTTTTATGTGTTAGCTGGTCACATAATTTCATAAAAATATTTGTTTAATTCAGTATATTATACTAAATAATTTGTTGTCTTGTATCTGTTTGTATCTAAAAACAATTATTAAAGAAAAGACCAAATAACTATGAAATATTGGTCTATGGTTTTCTTTTCTATAAGGGGATACGGTGTGGGCGGCAAACTGGTTCGGCAAAAGGAGTTTGCCGCTCGGGAACACCACCGTCAACCATGTTTGCCGCGCGGTGAAGATTATGATTTGGCGTTTGGTTACCGATCGACAAAGGCCAAAATTTGACCGTTGTAGCATGTGCAAAGGCTATATAGCCGTTCAAAATAAAAAAGAAAATTATATTTTCTTTTTAAATTAAACTATAAATACCTAACATAAATCATACCCAAATACTTTCAAATTTATACCCCAACCAAACCAAAAAAATAACTAACATTTACCCAATCATTACAAAACAAAATGGCGGATGAACTCCCGTTATGGTTCTCACCCGATAGTAGCGACGATTCATCTGATAGTAGCATTCTTTTTTTACAAAATCTCATCGAAGACGGCGAACTTCAAGATACGGGCACATCTAACCGAAGGATATATATTGAACGTCAATGTGAGGTGGGGCATGAGACACTCATAGCGGATTATTTTGACGAAGACCCGAAATACAACAAAAAGTAAAATAAAATCAAATGCATAAAAAATAATACTAATAAAATGTTGAAATTAAAATGTTGAAAAAGTTTGCCGTTTAAAAAAAACAAATGCATAAAAATTAATACTAATAAAACAAAAAGTAAAAATAAAATCAAGGATCATTTCCATCTTTTTTTTAGGGTCGTAATATTAACACATGGTAAAAACTTATTTACACATGGTGTATACGGGCCGTATACAGTTATACGGCCCGTATAGAATAAACAAAAACTGACAAAGTCTGTGCCAGCAGACTTTTTCTGTTTTTTTTATTCGATACGGGCCGTATAACTGTATACGGCCCGTATACACCATGTGTAGATATGTTGGCCTGGTCGTATACAATGTATACGAACGTGTATACGGGCCGTATAACTGTATACGGCCCGTATGGAATGAAAATTTGATTTTTATCAAAGTATTTTAAGGGATTTAAGGTGTAAATCAAACTAGATATTTTACAGTCGTGAGGTGCTCAAACCTTTCTAAAAGTAGAAAAAAATAAAACATTAACAAGTAACAAAGATTGAAGAACAAGAAAACGTGTCGTATGACTGTAATAAAACGGAAGCTATCAACGCGGGATTACGGGCATGGTGTTATTCTTTATTTAATATTTATAGAATAAAAGGAAGGGTGAGGCATTTGATGAGAGTTGTAAGGAGTCTGAAAATGTGTCGTATGACTGTAATAAAACGGAAGCTATCAACGCGGGATTACGTACATGCGTTTAATTCCCAACATACTTGTTTTGTCACGTACATTTCCTAAGAAACTTTCCGTGCACTGAACCTTCACCTCCAATCATTTCCTGGTCAAATCACACACTATAAAGTTTAAACTTATCGTGTGTTGCAGTTTGGAAAGATGAACGAATAGAGATCTGAATAACAAACTGTGGAGAACTTGTTTGCGTTATCCACCAACAATCCGTTCATTATATGTTGTTGTCTAAAACAATATCAATAAACGTTTAGTTGTGTACACAAATTCATTACCGGTTTCTACAGCACAAGCACATACACAGGAGAAATGTTCTCGAAATTGAAGGAAAAGAAAAAATGGTTGTTGATGTTTTTCACTATCAGGATTTTGTTGGTTTGTTTGAGAACCTGATTCTAATGTCCTACTACTACAATCATTCCTACATTATTGATAATTACTATATCACCCCCACCAGATACATCAATTTGTCACTTTCAAAATTCAAATCAATCTAACACGAAGTATCTCGAAGGTATCTTATTCATATTAATCCACCACGAAGGAGGAAACTCAACTGTCGCTGCACTGTTCTCGTTGTGGTCGACATATACCAACGGTTCTGCGAAAAAAAACATCATCTATATACGTTGAAAGACAAGAATACAACGTTCATGTATCACAAGGAATGACCGATCTAAGGCAGAGAACCTGATTTAGATACACAAATTCATCACCGGTTTCTACACCACAAGCACATACACAATTGGTTAAAAGATGTAGAAGAGTTTGTGTAGAGATCTTTACGTACAAATTTGCATCATCCTTGTTGCCTCTTCGGTTGGTAAAAGAAATAGGATGGTTTCTAATACAGGCTCTTTGTCAGTTGTGGTTGATTTATAGGAGGAGGTTATGAAACCAATATATGTTTATGCGAATTCCCAACATCCTTGCTTTATTCTCTTTAATCTATTAGAACGATCCTTGTTTTGTCATGTACATGCGTTTAATTCCCAACATCCTTATTGTATCAGACTCTCTCCCCTCCTTTTCTCTCTCTGACAACCCTAGACCCAAACCACCGCAATCTACCACGTTCTGCGAAAAAAAACATCATCTGTTCATCATTGTTCTTGAAGATGAAGATGAAGAAACGAGGGTTTATTCTCTTTAATCTATTAGAACGATCATTGACTTGAATTTGTGGATTTCGGCTGGGTCAGAAACTTAACAACAGAAGCAACTAAAAAATACAATTGATTACTCGGTCGAATAACAGGTCCGTTCAAGTTGAGCTTCCTGATGCAATTTTCACAGTGGTACCAATGTCCTACTACTACAATCCTTCCAACGCCTGATCCTGATACAACCCTTGATTCAAATTCAGGAAGCAGATGTTTAGTAGTGTTTGAGAAACTAACATGGTAAACCTGAATTTTCAAAATTTTAGACACTTACTTGAACTGTTAGTAATGCTAGATGCCATTTTGGCTGAACCACAACCTATTACAGCACTGTATGAATCTGTGTTTTGAAAATAGGTTTGTGTAAGAGGATGAACTGAAACTAGGGGTGTTCATAATTCGTTTCAAATTCGAAAAATTCGAAATTCGTTTACATTCGATTCGATTATCAAGAATTCGTTTCGATTATAAGAATTCGAATTCGATTCAATTCGAGCCAAGTAAATCGAATACGAAGCGAATACGAATTTACAATTTCAAATTCGATTCGAAATTCGAATAAAAATTATATATTTTTATTTATTATTTTTATATATAATACATATATAACTTTTATTAGGTTATACTATAAATTATTTTCAAAATTTATTCTAAGTATTAAAATTACCCTTTACCAAACCAACTACATGGCCCATAACTAAAACCTAAGTAACAGATATATCAATAGATTTCTAACCCTAAAAATATTAACTTGTAATGTGGAGTGGTTATTCCTGACTTCTCGTTTTGAATTTTAGATTTATGATACTTTATTTGGAACTGTTTTAATATGACATCGTGTTTTATGGTTGCTTTAAAATTTATGTCTCATTTTGATAGTTTTTTACATGTTTTTAAAGAATCTACATCGAATTTATTCGAATTTTTAATCGAATACGAATTGAATACGAATTGGGTTTTTTATTCGAATACGAATTCGAATCGAATTTGGTAGATTTTAATCGAATACGAATTCAAGGGAAAATAAAAATTATTCGAATAATTTGATTCGAATAATTTGAAAATTCGATATTCGATTCGATGAAAACCCCTAACTAAAACAACGAGATGTAATTTCTAGGGTTACAAGGCTATTTTGGTAAATTGACATGAAATCCTACGCTTTTTAAAACATTCCTCCCAAGTTTGGAAGGATTTCAAATCTCATGGTTTGAAGGATTTGGTGGGATTTTGATTCAGTTCCAAATCCATTTGTTGTTGAAACAAACAGCATAAGGAATTCCATTCTGTGAAACGAACGCTACCTAAGATACCATTCCTGCCAATAACACTTGTCACTCCATCCTTCTCATCTATGCTTCGCACGAGAATTCTCTCTTGTACATGATCCAAACACTTATTAGTATTTCCCTGTGTTAATTCACTGCAGGTGGTGGGCTAACCTTGCCTTGGTCTGTGTCGGGTTCATCTTTTCAATCATGGAATGACAAAGTGGTTGTAGGCAACCATAAAAGAGTTCATTAGGTCATATGGCTGGAGACTATAGAGAAACTCATGAAATTAAAAAAGTTACAGTCACAGCAGATTCTTCGCAAACGAAACATTAATTCTTTTATTATTAAGAATTTTAATAAAACTAAAATCTAAAACTCAACAATATTAAATATAAGATATAATAACAAAATGAAAATACAAATGAAGAAGAAAAAGCAGTTTTCTTCTACCTTTCATTATCATAAGACATCATTCACATGATCATGTCTAAGATAAAAGAAAAAAACAAGGACCCGTACACCCACTTTATTATCCCTTTCACCATTATTGGCACCTTTTTAGACATGTAAAGCCCAGACTCGAGCTAATTTAATCTATATCTGGTTTAAGCTTTTAGCAAGTCAGTATCAAATATCTCACGAGTAGCTTGAATTGTTTACACCCTACACACCCTACCTGTGGTCGTTCATCCACACTGATGGCTCCATCTCTTCTGCCAAAAACACACAACTGACCGAGAGCTTGTCCGTGGCAAACCCATTTTGATCACCATTATTGCAGTGCGGCCAAAGGAAGTGGAAAATGATAAAGGATAAAAAATAGAAAATAGAGTTATAAATGAAAGAAAAAAAACAACCCTCCTTCACTCACTTTCTTCTACCTCTCTTTCATATTTGTTTCACCATTACTACATATAGTTAGACATAAGGGGGGAAAAGGAAATGAGATATACATTAAACCCTACGGATGTAAATGAGCCGTGCTTTGGTTCACCTAAACTTCATATTAGCTCGGATCTAAATGTGCCGTACTTTGGTTCACCTAAACTTCATATTAGCTCAATTAAATTAAAAAGGCTGGATCTCAGATCATTTCATTTGGAGCCTATTTTTAAAGCTCGACCTCAACTTAGGCTTGAAATGTTTGTTCCTTATTATTATTTAGTTATTAGTTACTAGTGATAATACCCGCGAATTTCGCGGTGTTGGGAAGTGATATGCTTTCGAGGTATTGTTATTGAATACAACGCATTAATACGTTTATAATGAACATACTAAAATTATTTAAAAGAAATTGCTATCGAATACAAAAGGTTCAAAAAGTAAATAAAACAATCCACGTTCTTTGATATAATTAAAACGAAACATCAATAAATGATGAAATAAGTTTCTTTTGTATAAAATAACAATAATAAAACCTATTAATCTAATAATTGTGCCTGTTGGTTTGTTTGAGAACCTGATTCTAATGTCCTACTACTACAATCATTCCTACATTATTGATAATTACTATATCACCCCCACCAGATACATCAATTTGTCACTTTCAAAATTCAAATCAAACTAACACGAAGTATCTCGAAGGTATCTTATTCATATTAATCCACCACCAAGGAGGAAACTCAACTGTCGCTGCACTGTTCTCGTTGTGGTCGACATATACCAACGGTTCTGCGAAAAAAACATCATCTATATACGTTGAAAGACAAGAATACAACGTTCATGTATCACAAGGAATGACCGATCTAAGGCAGAGAACCTGATTTAGATACACAAATTCATCACCGGTTTCTACAGCACAAACACATACACAATTGGTTAAAAGATGTAGAAGAGTTTGTGTAGAGATCTTTACGTACAAATTTGCATCATCCTTGCTGCCTCTTCGGTTGGTAAAAGACATAGGATGGTTTCTAATACAGGCTCTTTGTCAGTTGTGGTTGATTTATAGGAGGAGGTTATGAAACCAATATATGTTTATGCGAATTCCCAACATCCTTGCTTTATTCTCTTTAATCTATTAGAACGATCCTTGTTTTGTCACGTACATGCGTTTAATTCCCAACATCCTTATTGTATCAGACTCTCTCCCCTCCTTTTCTCTCTCTGACAACCCTAGACCCAAACCACCGCAATCTACCACGTTCTGCGAAAAAAACATCATTTGTTCATCATTGTTCTTGAAGATGAAGATGAAGATGAAGATGAAGAAACGAGGGTTTATTCTCTTTAATCTATTAGAACGATCCTTGACTTGAATTTGTGGATTTCGGTTGGGTCAGAAACTTAACAACAGAAGCAACTAAAAAATACAATTGATTACTCGGTCGAATAACAGGTCCGTTCAAGTTGAGCTTCCTGATGCAATTTTCACAGTGGTACCAATGTCCTACTACTACAATCCTTCCAACGCCTGATTCTGATACAACCCTTGATTCAAATTCAGGAAGCAGATGTTTAGTAGTGTTTGAGAAACTAACAAGGTAAACCTGAATTTAAAAAATTTTAGACACTTACTTGAACCGTTAGTAATGCTAGATGTCATTTTGGCTGAACCACAACCTATTACAGCACTGTATGAACCTGTGTTTTGAAAATAGGATTTGTTTTTCGTTTATTGGATCGTTCTAATAGATTAAAGAGGTTTTTTTCATTTTTTTACCATATGTATACGGGTCGTATACGGTTTATACGGCCGTATACTATGGGTAAAAAATATTTCTACCGATCGTATACAATGTATACGATGATTGTATACGGGCCGTATAATATTATACGGCTCGTATACTATGGGTAAAAATGATAAAAAAAAGGTTTATTCTCTTTAATCTATTAGAACGATCCTTGTCTTGAGAACCTGATTCTGATTTAAACAATGGAATTTGTGGATCAACAGAAATAACTGAAAATAACTCGCCATTCTCTTGCACCTATATACGTTGATTGTGGATTTAACTTGCAAGAATTGTGTCCGTCGCATGATAGAAGAACCCGACACGTCTTCTGTGATGATTCGAAACATTCACGAACCATAATGGACTCAGACTCATACTACTAGCAGATCCAATGTTGTTAATGTTGGAAAGATGACCGAACAGAGATCTGAATCAAGATTTACGTCTGATGTCCAAGTTTGATGACAAAGATACATATCGTCCGTTCAAGTTGAGCTTCAGTTGTGTACCCTACAATCTTCTTGAGTATTTTTCTAACTTTATGCTTGCATCCACCACAGTGAATATTAACTTTGAGTGAAAGAGTTTGGAAACCGGACGGAATCTACGAAGAAACTGTTGGAATTTGTGGATTTCGGTTGGTTCAGAAACTTAACAAGAGAAGCAACTAAAAAAATACAATTGATTTCTCTTCCGGTTACCAGGCCTATCATCTCCCTCTACGTTTGGTTTCCTCAACGAAGAACCATCAGCCTTTTTCTGCTTTGTTCTTCGTTTATTGGATCGTTCTAATAGATTAAAGAGGTTTTTCCATTTTTTTACCATATGTATACGGGTCGTATACGGTTTATACGGCTCGTATACTATGGGTAAAAAATGGTAAAAAAGGGTTTATTCTCTTTAATCTATTAGAACGATCCTTGTGTTGAGAACCTGATTCTGATTTAAACAATGAAATTTGTGGATCAACAGAAATAACTGAATATAACTTGCCATTCTCTTGCACCGGTCGAATAATGTCCAATAATCCGTTCATAATCGTCGACGACACGAACGCAGTCGAACGAAATAGACCCACATTTTATATAAATACACATATTGGGATAAAACCCAAGTTTTCATTACAAACTGACTTATAGGGATAAATCCCATTTTATTGAAATAAAACGCTTTCTTTATTTAGGTAACTTTTATAGCCACTTTTCCAAGCCTTCAGTGCTATCCAACTGGCTTCTAATTGGCTTTCACATTTTGTTACCTGAAACGCGTTTAAAAACATTTTGTCAGTGGGAAATACTGGTGAGTGAATCCTAGTTCAATCAAGTAAAGTTTTATTTAATTTAAACAGTATTGAGAGCGATTACAATGTTTACATCTACCCAATTACTCATTCAGTACTGTCAATCCTGACTGGTGGGTCATATTACACATTGACTAACTCTTTGTCCAATGGTAACGTGTTTCACATTTTGTATACAAAACCCCAACATACCGGCAATAATTGTAGAATTACAAAGACTCAATCACTGCTAAATTGCATTGTAAAATATTTAAGGTTTTGTAAAAACTATTTACAAAAAGGAGATTACTCACATTGCTGTCTTAGATTTTCTGTAAAGGTTTCCTGAGAATTATCTATAATTTACACAAATGCACACGTGTTAGTATAATAACCCATTTTAACATTAGTAATACCCTCCCCGAGACGACATTCCAACGACTACGTCGGGCAGAACCACGACAGCCGTTACGGAACCCTAGATCAATCGGGCAGCGTATCTAATACGTATCTAGGGGTTATGATACTTACAACGGAGCAGAATCTTGTTATTAGGGGGTATTATACCCGAGTATAGCTTCTACTATTAAGAAATTTGAGATAGAGAAAGAGATTTGAGCGATTGGAACTGAAGGCCCGAGCTCCAGCTTTATAGGGGCTGATTTTGGGTCTTACGCGACCCGCGTAAGATGTAGCAAGGGGCTACGCGGCCCGCGTAGTAGGGGGGTCTAGGCCGTAGGTGATCCGGGTCACGGTATAGGTTCAACACGTGTTGCCACGTGTCAACTCCGGGTGAAGCCTCGTCTTTGATTGCTCGCGGCCCGCGTAGGCAGTAGCCAAAGGCTACGCTCCCCGCGATAGCCTAAATTTTCTCATTTTTATTCTATTTTTAAGGATATTTCATATTTTGGGCTCGGTTTTCACATACGGGGTGTATTTTAAGACATATTGGGATATTTTAAAATATATTAGGGTGTCGGAAAAATTTCAGGAGAGTGTCGGTTTATTTTAGGGTTGTTATACTAAGGCATTATTGCTTATTTGCTCATATCTAAAAGCAAATATTAAAGGAAAGACCAAATGCAACTGATCACACAATTTCATAAAAAGATTGTTTAATTCCAGATATTAGACTAAATAATTTGTTGTCTTGTGGGTGGTTAGTAAGTCTCTTTAGCGTACCTAAGGCATTATTGCTTATTTGCTCATATCTAAAATCAAATATTAAAGGAAAGACCAAATGCAACTAATCACACAATTTCATAAAAAGATTGTTTAATTCCAGATATTAGACTAAATAATTTGTTGTGTTGTGGTTGGTTAGTAAGCCTCTTTAGCGTACCTAAGGCATTATTGCTTATTTGAAAATAAAAATGGATGTGTTGTTGAGGGTGTTCGGCCGAGCTTTAGAGAGAGAGAGAGAGTGAGGAGGTGATTTTTGATCTTGAATTTGATAAACGGAGTGTTGTGAAGGTGTTAATGTTTATGTTTAGACATAACATTACACATGGCACAAGATTACATTTTCAAGAAAGGTGAGCATCCCCCAAGCCGCCACCTCTTTCTCTTCTCACATAGATACACGCACAAATACATATACATATACATATACATACATATATATGTATTATTGGGTAAAAAACAGGTATTTTACTGGATACCGGGTATTTTATCTAGCGTTTTAATCCCGTTTTAGTGCGTTTCAAATTATTTTTATCATTCTATAAAAATAATCACACTAAATTATTACTGAAATAATTACCAATTGTCGTGAGAGGCTGCATTGATAGTATTTTGTCTAATACGCGCAGTATCGCGCGGTACGCGCTCAAACTCGAAAAATAGAGTTTCTTAGCGTTTTAATTTATTTTTCCTCACGGATATGATTAAAATTACCATTCTAATCATAACAAACTATTTTTAGGATTTTAACACTGATCGGGTGGTCACCGACGTTCGTTTCGCATTTTAATCGTTACGCGATAAGCGTTTATTTTATCGTTGCCAACACAATTTTTACCAATGTTTGGATTCACCAACACATTAAATATCACATATAAATATCAAAATCAGTCTCATACAGCCTTTTTATCTATTCATGACACGTGTTACAATTGTACGGTATGGCCTGAAAAGCCGGGTGTCACAATTATTGGTGTATAGGTTGTTGTACCGACTCTACATGGCAAGACAAGCAAAAGTGAGTTTCTCTCCGTATTAATCTCTAAATTATTATTTTCTAATTGATTTTCTCTTTTCTATTCTACATGCGAGAACAAAAAGATTTTGTGAAGCTTCATTTTAAAGTCCTTTACAAATAATATGATTGTGTGCAATATGTTCTTTTATTATATATATTATTTTTTATAAAACAGTGGAAACATGTTGTAAAAGTTCTGTTTTGATTGTGCCGATGGCGGAGAAAAACATCGCGTGACCCAAACGGGTGTCTGATGCTCTATTATTGATGTTTGCACCATGTTGATGGCTAAGAGTAGTGATTTCAGGCGTTGGTAGTGGTCGCCGGCGGAGGTGACACTCCCTAGCCTCCGGTCAATGACGAATGACATTGATGACGAGTTAAGTGGTGCAACTTGGGGCTGTTGTGGAGCATATTTGTGGACCAATTTACACAACATGTTTTTAAATACTTATTAATGTTTTTTTTTCCTTACTAAAATAGGTGGCTTTTTTATGTTGAAATGGATGTCGTGATGCCGCTATCAATGAAGTTGGATGCTTCCTTTTGTGTAGCAAATTGTTTGTGATTAGAATTGAAAAATGGTATTTAGACGATTTAAACTATGTTTGCTTTTAATAGGATACTCATTTAACGCCACGTATAGGTGCCCGTTTGTATGTCTAAATAAATAGATGTCACGCCACTACTGTCATGGATTCTATCTTTTAGTATATAAATATTTTTTGTATAAAAATGTAACGGGCCGCTTTAGACTTTTTTTCCCCTTTTGACTTTTTAACCCATTTCATTACAAGAGCAAATGGCGTTTAGGAGAATATCCACAATCAAAGCACATGATGATTCAGATTCACTCCAAATAAGAGCTATTATGATATGGACACAAAGGAACTAGGCCATCTGTTCGTAGACAGTTATGTAAGCCATACTTAACTTTAATTATTATAATATCACTTAATGCCCACTACAATCGTTATAGGTTTTACAACTTACAAACCTTTGAAGAAATCCATTTCTCTGGCCAAAAAAATGTGTTCTAGGAGTGATTCTACAAAGCTATAAGCATGTCATCTATTAAACCTCTTATACCTATTTTGGGTAATTAGGCTATCTATTGTATTGTTGTTGTTGATGCAGATTTTGTGTCTGATGCTTGTCGAATAGATTAGATTTATTTTATGCTGAATATGTAATAGTTAGTGAAATGGTCAAACGAACGTGTATTGACCCGCTCGTTTGAAGTGGTCAAACGAGAGGGATATTTGTTTGACCATATATGTTTGCTAGACAAAGGGGTGTGACTATAAATAGCAACCCTTTTGTCATTTGCAAACTAGAGAGAGTTAGAGAGTGTGGGTGAGCTCATTTGAGAGTTCACAGTGAGTTCTATTGTGTGGGGGAGAGATCACCATTTGGTCTCTCCCCGGATGTATACTCCTTTGGTATTAGTTCGGTTAGCTTGTAATCGGGCCGATTTGTAATGTTTTACTACCGATTAATACAAAGAAGTTTTGTTTATCCATCTCTAATCTCCCCCGTCTTGAACTAATCTCATTCACTAATCACGGTTTCGGTCACGAAACCCGGTCCTACAGTTGTTTTGAAGTACTCGTGTATTTTTATCAAAGTCACATCTTTGGAGTTGTAGGTTTAAAGTCATAGGTTTTAGTATGATTGGGTTCTAATGATAATTTTTGTTAAAAAGTCCGTTCTAATATTTCCTAAAAAAACTTTTCAACAAACAACGTTGACTAATTTGATGACAAAAAATAAATTCTTTTATTTATCTTTTCAGACATTACTTTTATAGCTTTGACTAATTGTTCGTTTTAAGTCGCATTTTGCGCCACCAGACCCGGTCGGGCCGAGTGACTCTTTTGGGCAGAACACTTAATTGATTCATGTTAGCTTTTATTAAACAGTCAGGTTTATTAAAAGAGTTTAGTTTTACTACAAGTGTCAGATTTGTTGAACGGGTCAGCTTCGAAAAAGGGTAAAGTCTATAAATTGGTCATGTTTGGGTCAGATTTTATTAAGAGTTTACAAGTGACCCAAAAGCTCGACTAGAAAACATTGAACTCCGTAATTGATAGAAATTGCATACGTAATAGTATATTGTAATAGTGTAAGGGGGGGTTAGTGTAATTGTTACTTCCATAAACAAGGCATTAGTCATTATAGAAAGATATGAGAGATTTTAGTAAGTTGTTAGGCTCATTGCATTAGCATGAGAAGGGCATAGCCCTGGACCACTTCGGTGGTTAGTTATTTTGTATTGTCTTCTTCAATCAATCAATATAGTTACAGGTTTGCTTTCATCATCTCTATTAAATTCAGTACCTATCAGTAATAGAATCTAAAATTTTAAGTTTGGTTGGCAACAATACATAGGGCTGTAAATGAACCGAACGTTCAGCGAACAGTTCGTGAACCGTTCGGCGGGAAGTTCGTTTATGTTCGTTCGTTTAATAAACGAACGAACATGAACAAGAAATTTCGTTCGATTAGTTAAATGAACGAACATGAACAGAGGTCTCGTTCGTTCGATTGTGTTCGTGAACGTTCGGTAAGGTGTTCGTGAACGTGTTCGTGAACATTCATTGATTTACGTTTGTTTATGCTCGTATGTTTGTGTTTTAATTGAAGATCTTTGTACTTTCTTATATTTTATTTATACTTTTTATATTATTAAACTTTTATTTATTTTATTTCCTAACAATTAAACTAGGAAACCCACTTTCACCTTGTTTATGCATCATTTCCCTTTCATTTCTCATTATTTACATCCACGAATACAATCGACCTCCGTTCCACAATAAGGGATTCAAGATCTAGTGCTACTCTCTGGGCTATCTATCTTTATCCTTCGTCGCGTTCGCCAAATTTATTTTTGTTCGTTTGTGTTCGTGAACCGTTCGCGAACACGCTCATTTCCTTAATGAACGAACACGAACATAAAATCTCGTTCGGTAAGTGTTCATGAACCGTTCGTGAACACATTTATTCCTTAACGAACGAACACGAACAAGGCCTTGTTCGTGTTCGTTCGGTTCGTTTACAGCCCTAACAATACACAAAGAAGTTAAACTGTTAAATTATTATATACGAGGGCCTATGACTTCTCATTTGTGGTGAGGCTGCAAATTTTAGATTTATATGTGAATATCTCTACTACATCTATCATCATATATGTTTTGTATGGTACATGATGTTTTATACCCATTTAACTAACAATTGAGTTGCATTTGTTATTGACTTATTATGACTTTTTGGTACTTAAATACAGACTTTGTACAGGACAGACTTATGAAAGGTCCAATATCCTCAAATGGTTCTCATTAGGCCACTTCACTTGCCCCACCACAATGAAAGAGCTTTGGTAAGTGGTGATTTCCATCATAATCTGATTGTTTGAAGCAAACTGTTGAAATAGATTTCAACATTTATACTTTCTGATAGAAAAGAATTAATACTAAAAAGTAGGGGTGTTCACGGTTCGGTTTTGACGGTTTTTAGGTCAAACCGTAACCAAACCGTTAGTAACGATTTTTTATTATTGAAAACTGAAACCGAACCGTTGAAATTTAAAACCGAACCGTTACTAACGGTTTGGTTCCGGTTTGGTTTCACAGTTTAACCTTTGTTGAGCCTTTTTATTAGATGTATAATGTATAAAATAAAACCATCAAATAAATTGTCTAAAATTCAATCAAGCTTATGGGAATACATGCTTAAAACAAGCTGCAAAACTTTAGTTCAGAAAAAAAAGCTACGTATTGTTCAAAACATTTAGAATACAAGCATGAAAGAAGTTTAAAAAGTTCTCACAAGAGAAGTTCGTGTATTAAGTTAAAGAAAGATCATAACACTTTTAAGTAAATATAACATAAAATAAAAATAAATAAATATATCTATACTATATATAGTATGCATATTCGAAGGGCTGAAATGGTCCTTTGCCACTTTTTCAAACATTACAAACCTTGAAAGCATTTTGTACAAGGCTTTAAAGCACAAAAGCTTTTAGGTACAAATTTCAAGCATCACTGAAAATTCTGATATCTCTTGGGCGGCGGGATTTCAAATTTCAAATATCAAATAGCCCTAGGTATTTTCAGATATGAAAAGTCTACCTCTTCTACACAAAAGCACCTCCTCTCCCCTAATTTCAAACAGCCCTTTGTGATACTTCAGCATTTTTCCTTCTTATCCTTCAATTATCGTCTTCACCAATCAGTTGTTGCTCTTAAGTTATTCGAAGCTGGGATCCACGAAGTAGTAATTAGGGCTATCTTGGATAGAGACCGACAGATAAAGTGTGCGAGATGCCACCATGCTCCCCTTCCATCAAGGTAAATTTGTTTCCATTGTTACAATAGTTCATGGTTTCTGATTCTATTGATTTTTCGGCCTTTTAATCCATTTCCAGTGACATTGACGGTATTGTAATTTCAGTGTTTTGCTGTTTCGATTTGAGGGAGAACTGAAGATTTTCGATTCCTAGGGTTTGATTATAAGAAATTCTGGTTTGACTTATATAATTTTCGTGCAATATTCAGTGTTATTTTTGATGAAATTAAGAAATTTAGTCGTAGTTTTGTTTAAATTTGTGTCTGATTTAGAGAAACTGGTTTGTTTACATTGTAGTTTCAGTGATGATGAACTGAGTATGATCTTCATATGGGACAACGGTGGTGGAGAAACAATTTGGTGAAAGATGCCTAATATGAAGAAGAAGATAGTTGTAATCATAGTGTTGAAGCTTGGAAGCAGAAAAAGAGGCATAGAGTTTCTTGGTCTCAAAGGTTTGTTTTGATCAGTTTATTTGAAGTCTTATAGTGTGATGTTTTTTGTTTGATTTGGGTTGTGTATGTTTAAGGAAAATGATATATTGATGAGATTGATGCCATTGGTGAGTGTTATTTCAGCGAGGGATCGCGAAATTCCAAGAACATTCATGGAGTTGCTGAACCAACTTGATGGATTTGATCAGCTTGGAATGGTTTGAAATATATCCAGTCTCAAATGCATGCTTTATATATTCCCGAAAATGAGAACTTTTTGAGCTTAACTGGTTAGAAGTCAGTTCAAGTTGAAACGTTTTCTAATTTATAGTTTTAAATATGATTACAGAAGTTATATTGTTTTGATAATGTTGAACATATAAGTTGTTTGTATATTAACTAAATATCTCGGTTACAATATTGGTTATATTGGTAGGACCTAGATGTAACAGAGTGAAATTATTTGGTATGTGTTTTATGAACAGAATCTCATAATGATGTTGAATAAGTTGGTAGGACCTGCCGACCTTAGAATAAAGAGAAGGAAGGGCATAAGTCCGTAAAACATGAGAATACCAAAGGTATAAATTGAAACATTGCAATGTTACTGATGGGCGAGATTACATTTCATGCCTTAATAATTTATGTTGATATAGGTCCAGTTTGTATTTTATAAGTTATTGATGTTGATATACTTCTTTTTTCTGTTTATTATTTAACGATAACAAAGCAAATTCACGAGATTAGGGATTTCCTTCTTACTCGAGAAGGAAAGATGGACGGTCAGTGAAAATCGAAAGGAGCAAAGATGATGTCAAGCTGAAGGTTAGGTGCTCAAAGATTTCAGAGTTCAATAACGCTTTGGGATCTGACCCAGTAAGTTTTATGCCTGTATTTTTATCGTCAGTTTGATTTGTTTAATGTTTAGTAGTATGCTTGTTTAATGTTCTTTTGTATCCTCTAATTTAATTATTTATTTTTGGTTGTTTTAGGACCAGTTGAGATTGGGTGCCATAGCCAAGATATTGAAGGACTCATCTCGTTGTCATGGAAGTAGATTTTCAGACAAGGATTTCAGTTTATTGTTAAAATTTGCTAAAATCATGGCCCTTCTAACGATGTTTCTAGGTGAGCATATTTTTTTGAGTTCAAAAGACTATGATTGTTTCAGGAATGATAAATACATGGTTTGACAATTGTATTATTGATGTATTCTCAAGCGTGCTGATGATGAAAATGGTATCTATACTGATTTCTCACAAACATATTACAACTGGCTGGTTTCTAGAATATGCTTTATAGTTACAGAATTCAGATTGTGATATATTACATAGACAGTGCCTCTTTTTCATTTGTATAAGAGTGAATTACAAATTTTGTCCTTTATCTGTATACCAAATTTCAGGTGGTGTTTTTTGTCTTTAAAATTGACGAGTTTTGTACTTTATGTTTCAGATTGTTGCACAGTTTGTCCTTTGAACCTAACTCAGTTTGTTTTTAACGTTAAATGAGATCATGCGCATGTCACATGAGGGTACTTTTGTAATTTTACCTATTTAATTAAAAAAATAAAATATATACAAACCCAAAAACTCTCTCTCAACACTCATCTCTCTCCCTTTTCTCTCTTGTTCAAAGCAGGAAACACCCTATCGCCGCCTTTAGATCTGCTGGATCTGTGAAGGTTTCTCGTCAATGATAAACCATCATCATTGTCGCCAACACCCCTATTAGGATTCACCTCGTACAGATCTGGTTAAAGGGGAGCGGTGGTGCGGGTGGAGGAGATTGGTGCCAGGTGAGGACGATGACCATGTTTGAGTGGTGGAGATCTTCCATAGATGTTGCAATATTGAACTTACATTTAGAAATTGGTAAAATAAGATCTTGTTTTTGTACCCCTGTTATTACGAAAATTTCATACCTTTTTAACAAATTTAATTATACTATATAAAACATCAAAATCAACTGTGAAAAATTGAAAAGTCATACAGGTGAGCTTCCATGGTAAATCACTAAATTGGTAATCTTTTCACCTGTTATGACTTTATTATATAAATAGTTTAGAGACTTAATCTATGACAATAGAGGGATGTAATTAACGTTTCTTAAATAAAGAATAAATTTGAAACCGTATCTGATGTTCTCCAAATGTTACATGTTGAAATCTTGGGCCAATGTTAATCTTCATGAAGCATCTGTTTTCCTACCACTTTGTCATCCCATAGTATTTGGTGATATCTATGTTAGTTAAATAACCACTGATCTGAAACAACTGATCTGAAACAACTGATCAGTAAACAACTGATCTGAAACAACTGATCAGTAAACAACTAATCTGAAACACCTGATCAGTAAACAACTTATCAGAACTAATCAATCACTGATCAGTAAACACTGGTCAACCACTGATCCGTAAGCACTGGTCAACCACTGTTTGAAACCACTGACCAGAACAGCAAATGGATCAGAAGTATAAAAGAAGATGTAAAACAGTAAACGATTGAAACCGGGCTTGTGTTTAACACAATTCCCTTAAACAGATTCGTCGTCTGTTCCCAGGGTACGCCGGTTCGAAGCAGCACCGCGCACTGCCGGACTTGAGCACTTGCCTGAAAAGAACAAAGAACTGTGTTGCAGAAAACTGAGACAAAGAGAGAAGAGAAGCTGGTAATTGGTATTTCAAACTGGTTATTTGCATTGGGTTTTATAGGCACATATCACAACTGATGTTGGCCTCATCATTGTAGAGAATCATAATTGGCCTCATCATTGTAGAGAACCATAACTGGCCTCATCATTGTAGAGAACCATAACTGATGCTGGTTTCGAAACTGATGACAATCATAACTGAAACCAATGTTAATTCTCATCAATACTGAATATTACTTCAGTTACAAAAAAACAAATTAACCCGTTACAGAATGGTTGCAAAAAAACTGCCACACGCGGGCCCTGGGTTTTCGGAACTGCATTCGTGTCCGCAGGACGTGCGGGCGCACACGAGTTCAACTAAATCCCGGTTCCAATTTTTGCACCCCCCCTGCGCGCTCGCGCGTAGGACTTATGGTAAAACATGTCTTAAAGTTATATTAGCTAGGCAAATAAATTACCTTATAAATAACCTTCCACTTTGTCCCCCACACCGATGTGGGACAAGTGTTTCACCATTTTGGGACATCCATTCAATCACACCCAATTTTCCAACAATCCCCCACATGAATGGAGGTCGATCTCAGAAAACAACATAATTCCTTATTACATTTCAGCAGTTGAGTTTTGCATACGATAGGTAGGTGTTACCCTTTGAACCTTCGCTCATGAAATGCACTTAGCCCACTAGCTCTGAGTAGAACTTGATGTCTTTGAACTCGTCTGCCGTTTGTGTAGACGACAATGCACTTCACACAAGACTCTCCCTGACAAAGTCAAGTCCTCATAGTTATGTTCGTTATGGTCATGAACATGATGCCTGGTTCCGCGAGAGCCATTAGGTATTGTGCCCCAACAATACCCTTCGAAGCGACCCCACTTCTCTCTCACATAGGTGATTCACTATGCATGGTTACCTTAGTCGAATCATTAAAAGCCATAGGCTTAGCCTCATACTTGTCACTTTTAGGAATGGACTAGGAAGTTTATTAATCTTTATAATAAACTCCCTTATTAAATGCGTAGGGTTATCCCCCCACAGTGACCTTGCTTATTCATACAATTAGGTTTTCCTATTGAACTCAATTCTTGGGATCTCCAGTGTATTGAGTTAGGTTTCCATCATATGAACTTCATTTTTCAAGGGCTTCAGTCCCATTCCCACGGACGACTTCTGTACTAACTCTCTACTTAGGCCTTTTGTCAGCGGATCCGCAATATTATCCTTTGACCTTACGTAGTCAACAGTGATAATTCCTGTAGAGATTAGTTGTCGTATCGTATTATGTCTACGTCTGATATGTCTGTTCCTACCATTATACATTGTGCTACGAGCTCTGCCAAGTGCCGATTGGCTATCACAATGTATACAAATGGCCGTTGCCGGCTTAGGCCATCTTGGTATATCCTCAACAAATTGACGTAGCCATTCTGCCTCTTCACCTGCTTTATCTAAAGCGATGAACTCTGATTCCATCGTGGATCTAGCGATAACCGTTTGTTTTGACGATTTCCACGATATAGCAGCACCTCCAAGTGTGAATACATACCCACTTGTTGCTCTGGAATCATTCGTGTCAGATATCCAATTTGCATCGCAGTGTCCTTCTATAACTGCTGGATATCTGTTATAATGCAACCCGAATCCCCGAGTGTATCTTAAGTAGCGAAGCAACCGAGTTATACAGTTCCAATGCATTGAACTTGGGTTGCTTGTGTATCTACTTAGCTTGCTTACAGCAAATGCTATGTCTGGTCTAGTACAACTCATAAGATACATCAAGCTACCAATAATTCTTGAGTATTCCAACTGGTTTACAGGTTCACCTCTATTCTTGGCTAGATGTTGACTTGTGTCAAGTGGAGTTCTAGCTTCATTAGAGTCATTTGCATTGAACTTCTCAAGAATTTTGTCCACATAGTGGGATTGACTTAAAACAAGTCCACTTTGGGTTCGTGTGATTTTAACCCCCAAAATCACATCCGCAAGACCCATGTCTTTCATGTCAAATCTTGCTTTTAGCATGTTCTTTGTAGATTTTATGATTTTGTCATTGCTCCCAGCAATGAGCATATCATCTACATATAGACACAAAATGACATATCCATCAGATGTGTCCTTCACATACATACACTTGTCACATTCATTGATTTTGAACCCATCATCAAGCATGACATGGTCAAACTTTTGATGCCATTGTTTTGGAGCTTGTTTCAATCCATACAAGGATTTCACAAGTTTACACACTTTCTTTTCTTGCCCAATAGCTTTGAAGCCTTCGGGTTACTCCATGTAGATTTCTTCCTCTAGAATTCCATTCAAGAAAGCTGTTTTCACATCCATTTGGTGAACTTCCAAACTTCTAATGGCGGCAATGGCAAGCACTAACCTGATGGATGTTATTCGCGTAACTGGCGAATATGTATCAAAGTAATCTAAACCTTCTCGTTGTTTATATCCTTTGATCACCAACCTTGCTTTGTACTTATCGATGGTCCCATCTGGTTTCATCTTCTTCTTGAAGATCCATCGATATCCTAGTGGTTTACATCCTTGAGGAAGATCCACTAGTTCCCAAGTATGGTTTTGTAAAATAGAGTCTATCTCACTTTTGATTGCCTCCCTCCACTGAGGTCCTTCTGAGGAATGCACCGCTTGTTGGTACGTTTGAGGTTCATCTTCTACCATATAGGTAAGAAACTCAGGACCAAAAGATTTTTCAGTCCTTTGTCGTTTACTCTTCCTGATTTCAACATCCTCAGTCTTAGATTGTTCTCGAGGTTCATCGTTTTCAACTTCACCCTCGGGAACAATTTCCTCAACCGGTCTAGAAGAACTCGGTTCACTTCTATCTAAGCATGGGAACACATGTTCAAACCATGTTGCATCCTTAGATTCGATTAAGGTGCCTTTGCATATTCCAGGGTTCTTGGAATCATGCACAATAAAACGATAAGGACCATAAGGACGGGTGTATCCTATAAGTACACAATCCACCGTTTTGGGACCTATTAGTAGGCGCTTAGGTGGTGTGACCACCACCTTATCTAGACACCCCCACACTTTCAAGGATTTATATGGTGCTTTCTTTCCCGTCCATAATTTGTAAGGTGTTACATTCTTTTTCTTATTGGGTATCATGTTCAACACATAATTTGCCGATAAGATTGCTTCCCCCCACATGTTTTGGTTTACACCAGAACTTATCATCATGGCATTCATCATTTCTTTCAAGGTATGATTTTTCCGTTCCGCTATGCCATTTGATTGAGGGGAGTAAGGAGCTGTGAGTTCGTGGATGATTCCACTTTTTGCACATACGTCAATAAAAGGTGAAACATATTCACCTCCTCGGTCGCTCCTTACGATTTTGATTTTCCGATTTAGTTGATTCTCAACTTCGGCTTTGAACAAGATAAACTTGTCAATAGCCTCGTCCTTACTCTTAAGTAAGTACACATAGCAATACCTAGTACTATCATCAATGAACGTGATGAAGTACTTGTTCCCACCACGAGTAGGAATTGCTTTTAGATCACACACATCAGTGTGGATCATCTCGAGGGGTTCGGTGAGTCGTTCAACCTTTTTGAATGACGATTTCGTTTGTTTTGCTTCTACGCAAGTTTCACATTTATTAATTGAGTCGATATCGAATGTTGGTATGCAATCAAGTTTAATTAAACGACGAATGGAATTATAATTAACATGACCAAGTCTACCATGCCAAAGATAAGAGGACTCAATCAAGTAAGTAGAACTAGTAGCGTTTTCTTTCATTGCATTCACGACAATTACATTGAGTTTGAACATTCCATTTAGGACATAGCCCTTACCAACATATATACCATTTTTGGTCAACACGACCTTATCCGACTCAATCACCATTTTGAACCCAAACTTGTTCAATTGCCACCCCGACTCAAGGTTCTTACGAATTTCTGGAACATACAACACATTTGACAAAGTGAGTTCCTTTCCAGAAGTCATTTTCAAAACCACATTCCCCTCGCCTTTGATTTCGGCCGTGGCGGAATTTCCCATGAAAACCTTTTCACCATTAGTCACCTCCTTGAAGGTGCTAAACAAGTTCTTGTCAAAACACACATGACGGGTAGCCCCCGTATCAATCCACCAATCGTTGTGGTTTTGCCCAACCAAGTTAACTTCCGTGACCAAAATCGAGAGGTCCGTGACCATAGCAATGAGGTTATCAACCTCATGAAACATGTTAACTTGTTGAGCATTTTCCTTCTTTGGAAGCTTGCATTCGTTGGCCTTATGGCCTTGTTTCTGACAATTATAGCAAGTTCCTTGGAACTTCTTTTTCCCAACTCCTCCCTTAGGACCAAGGTTGGAGCGCTTCCCATGAGCTTTCTTTCCACCTTTTCCACCATTCTTGTTTCCCTTCGAAGATTGGCCATGCTCAACAATATTAGCCTTTGCCGTTTCAGGATTATCAATCCTTTTCAAAGCAACTTTATTATCTTCTTCAATGCGAAGGCGAACCACAAGATCTTCGATGGTCATTTCCTTCCGCTTATGCTTGAGATAGTTCTTGAAATCAACCCAGCTTGGTGGTAGCTTTTCAATCATAGCCGCAACTTGGAATGTCTCGCTGAGCACCATTCCTTCCGCATGAATATCATGAAGAATAACTTGAAGTTCTTGAACTTGGCTAATGACAGTTTTAGAGTCTATCATTTTGAAGTCCAAGAATTTAGCCACCACGAATTTCTTAGTGCCCGCATCTTCTGTTTTATATTTGCGGTCCAAAGACTCCCACAACTCTTTGGCAGTCTTGGCTTTACAATACACGTTGTAAAGCGTATCAACCATACCATTCAAGATATAGTTGCGGCACAAGAAATCCGAATGATTCCAAGCATGAACCGCGCTCACTGATTGAGCATTCATATCCCCTTCATCCACATGGGGAACGGTTTCAGTCAAGAACCGTGCTAGGTTCAGAGTGGTCAGATAAAAGAACATCTTTTGCTGCCACTGTTTGAAATTCAGACCGTTGAATTTCTCAGGTTTCTCAGCATGTGAGACTGCGTTGGGCAGTGGCGCAACCAGACCGGTTGTGACAGCAACAGCAGAAGTCATCACAGCAGTCATGACTGCAGAAACGGAGGTAGACATGGGCTGGGACGTCATTCTGAAAAGAACAAAGACAGAAACAATTAGTAAAACGGATCTGTTTAAGTTTGTTAGTTAAATAACCACTGATCTGAAACAACTGATCTGAAACAACTGATCAGTAAACAACTGATCTGAAACAACTGATCAGTAAACAACTGATCTGAAACAACTGATCAGTAAACAACTGATCAGAACTAATCAATCACTGATCAGTAAACACTGGTCAACCACTGATCCGTAAGCACTGGTCAACCACTGTTTGAAACCACTGACCAGAACAGCAAATGGATCAAAAGTATAAAAGAAGATGTAAAACAGTAAACGATTGAAACCAGGCTTGTGTTTAACACAATTCCCTTAAACAGATTCGTCGTCTGTTCCCAGGGTACGCCGGTTCGAAGCAGCACCGCGCACTGCCGGACTTGAGCACTTGCCTGAAAAGAACAAAGAACTGTGTTGCAGAAAACTGAGACAAAGAGAGAAGAGAAGCAGGTAATTGGTATTTCAAACTGGTTATCTGCATTGGGTTTTGTAGGCACAGATCATAACTGATGTTGGCCTCATCATTGTAGAGAATCATAACTGGCCTCATCATTGTAGAGAATCATAACTGGCCTCATCATTGTAGAGAACCATAACTGATGCTGGTTTCGAAACTGATGACAATCATAACTGAAACCAATGTTAATTCTCATCAATACTGAATATTACTTCAGTTACAAAAAAACAAATTAACCCGTTACAGAATGGTTGCAAAAAAACTGCCACACGCGGGCCCTGGGTTTTCGGAACTGCATTCGTGTCCGCAGGACGTGCGGGCGCACACGAGTTCAACTAAATCCCGGTTCCAATTTTTGCACCCCCCCCTGCGCGCTCGCGCGTAGGACTTATGGTAAAACATGTCTTAAAGTTATATAGCTAGGCAAATAAATTACCTTATAAATAACCTTCCACTTTGTCCCCCACACCGATGTGGGACAAGTGTTTCACCATTTTGGGACATCCATTCAATCACACCCAATTTTCCAACAATCTATTCTGTATCGAGTTTCATGTTCTCTAAAAGTTTTGTTCAGTCAAAATTTAAAATCAGCCTTGCATCCTTTTTGGACATTTGATGTCGGGAATTCACTAAGTTAACCCTTTTTCCCCACTACGGGTGGTCTAATAGTGAGACTAACCGGTGGGAGCAGCGGTGGGGGTGGAGTAAACAGGTGGTGGTATATATAGATGGGGAGAGAGAGAGTGTGTCTTCAATAGTTTGTTTAGAGAGAGAGAGAGGAAAGAGATAAGTATGTATATAATATTTTAGTTTTTTTAAAATGTTTTTTAAACAATAGGGTAAAAAGACAATTATACCCTTATGTGCCTTATACATGATCCGACTAAACAGAAAAAATTAACTGGGTTAGGGTTAAAGGGCAAACCATGCAACAATCTGAAACATAAAGTACACAACTTGTCAATTTTAAAGACAAAGGACACTGTTTAAATTTGGTATAAAGATAAAGGACAAAATTTGCAATTCACTCTTTGTATAAAGTTTGAGTTTATTGTGATATACCAGTGCCTCTTTTTTCATTTGTATAAAGATGGAATTCTATTGGAAGCTTTTCCTACCTGAGACAAGGAGCAAATTAAAGTGGCAATGGAGAATTACACAACACCTGCTCTTGCTGCACCTCAAAACGCTAAGGGCATTCGGTTAAAATGGTTGGTTAAACTTTGCAATTTGCAAATAATAGTTTTAGATTGTGGAGAATAATAGTAATTTTCTTAGGCTGTGAGATAATGATTGCTAACTGAATTATTTAGTTTTAGAATTTGTTGGTTCAGACCTTGGCTAATACAAACTTACACACACAATACTCTTTGTATATTGATCTTTTAAAGAATTACAAAGGTTACTGAAACAAAGAAAAACTACTACTATTTAATTAAAAAATTGAACACATGCTAATAAACAATTACTGCACGTTTGCTTCCATCCAACGTCCATTTGCATGAAACTCGGTCAAAGTTGACCATTTCACACTAACGTGCAGATTCTAAATTCTGTATGATGCAGTTGAGATAATGAAATAGTTGCAGGAAAGATCAAGGAATAAATTCAAGAGACTAAATGATGTCGTTTAAGAGTGCTTGTTCTTTTTCAGGTAACTAAATTCTCGAATTTACTTTACTTCTATACATGCTTTACATCATTTTGTTTATTTAAAAATTGTTTTTACTGATGGGTCACTGATTGATTTAGATATGTACTGGACATTTTTTTAATGACCTTGTTCATTTAAGATTTGACTAGAATTCGTATGTCTGTATTCCTGGGAGGATTCTTATACTCTGCATAAATAGAGAAAAAATAAATAGAAAGTTAACAATGCAGAGAATGATAGATTCATTTTGTTATGTGATTACAATGCTTGTCATTCAAGCACTAGGCTTTCACGTGTGGATGTGGTGGTATATTTCAATAACGACCGGAACCCGTCAAATAGCATAAAAGCCCTCAAGAGTGAGGATGAGCACGGTACCCATTCGGTACCGAAAGTACCGGTACCGAAAAACAGGGAAAATTGGTATCGGTACCAAATATACCGGTACCGGTATTTACTGTTTTATCCGTAAGTACCGATACCGAAAAACGAGGAAAATGGGAACCAGTAACTGTTAGGGTCAGAACACGAATCACACGAACACTAGAACAATCTGCAACAAGCACACACACTCACACACTCTAAATCACAAGAATAAGAACATAAGATTTATAGTGGTTCGGTCTAATCTGACCTACATCCACTCTCCACAACTAGTTCTTCTTTGTATTAGGTGCTCAAAAGTTACAGTACATGAATGAGAAGTATTTATAGGGGACACAATTAGGGTTATTGACTTTAAGCTACAGTGAGAAATAAAACCTCTGCTCTGGTTAAAACTTCACAACCCACATCTTTGTTATCTGTTGCCACAACCCAGACTAGTTATTTGGGCATCTGGGTTATCAGTTGTAGCTAAGGCATAACCCAGATGAGTTGTCTGGTCGTCTGGGTTATCAGTTGCTTCTGAGGCATAACCCAGACATGTTAACTTGGTCATCTGGGTTATCAGTCTAGTCAAATCCTCCACAACCCAACAATCTCCCACTTGGAGGCTTTGACGACTTCAAACTGCACTCCAAGCAACTTCATATTCATAAGTACCTTTGTAACCTCTTCATCTTTACTAGTTGTGGGCGGCCTTCTCATCGGTTAACCTGAAGTCCCGTTGAAGCTCCCACTGAGCTTCACCTCATCAGTCACTACTTGTGACTCGTTCTCTGTCCCAATCGGCTCCCACTGACACGAACTGCCCGATCCTGGAACATCCTGAGAACAAACACTCTCCGAATAAAGCAGATAATCAACTGGAGAGACTTTGACAGCTGGAATACTGGTTCTCTTAACCCACTGTCGTCTGGTAAGTCTGACTGAAGCACGACCCGTGCTCCCACTGCAACGAATGCCCCTGACTGGTTTTACCGAACCTTTTCTAGCACGTTCAACCTGAATCTGACTCGTGGCTCTGGGTTTGCCATTTGCAAAGCAAACCTTCTTCTGCCCACGAGATTCTGTGAACAGGATCTTGGTCTTCTTCTGAACTGGGAGAACCTCTCCCTCAGGCAGTACACTGACCATGTACAATGAGCCTCTCTTCTTGCCACGTGAAACTACTAAATTTCCCTTAATTACCTTCCACTGTCCACTACCGAACTTAACCTCGTGACCCTGATCATCTAGCTGCCCGACTGAAATAAGCATTTTCTTCAAGCCTGGAATAACTCTCACATCTCTTAAAGTCCACGTAGATCCGACTAGAGTAACTAAGTCAATATCACCCATGCCTGTGACATCTAAGACTTCATCATTTGCAAGTCGTACCTTGCCAAAATCCCCAATTTTAAGATTCCGTAGTGCTTCACTGCTGTGGGTAGCGTGAAATGAAGCGCCCGAATCCATAACCCAGGAATCCACACTGCTCTCCACATTACAGATCAAAACTTCATCATCTGAATGGTCTACTGCAGCATTAACTTATTTCTTGTCGTTTGGACATTGATTCCTGAAATGTCCAACCTCTTTACAGTTCCAACAGGTCACATCATTTCGAGCCCTGGACTGACTCCTCTTTCTATTCTTGCTGCCACTACATCTGTTATTCTTCCTTCCTCTGCCAACATGCATTAAATCACCCGATGATCCACCTGAATTTCTTCTTCTGACATCTTCGCCCAGAATAAGATCCCGCATCTTCACAAAGGTAAACTTGCTCGTATCTGAAGAGCTCGTAACAACAGTTACGATTCCGGACCAACTATCGGGTAATGAGGACAATAACAATAGGGCTTGAACCTTATCATCAAACTTGATGTTCACAGACACCAACCGAGTCCGAGACAATATCGAGTTTAAGTTATTGATGTGCACTGTAACTGAATCACCTTCCCTCATCCTGGTGTTCACAAGCTCTCGAATAAGATAAACCTTGTTAGCTGCAGAAGGCTTCTCATACATATTCGATAATGCTGCCATCATTCCTCTAGCTGAGGTCTCCTTCTGGATGTTGAATGCAACATTCTCCGATAGAGAAAGCGTTATCACTGCTCTGGCTTTCTTATCCATCCTATCCCAATCTGTTTGTGGGATTTTTTCTGGCCTTTCATCCTCGAGCACTACATCTAAGTCTTTCTGACAAAGTAATTTCAATCTGCATCTTCCACCAACCAAACTTTTTCCCGTCAAACTTTTTGATTTGCACCTTCCCGTCTTCTGCCATGATAACACAAGCAAGACTAAAACGAAACTAAAATCGAAACAAATAGAAAACCAACACTGAAACAAATAGAAACAGAAAGCACTTGATTCAAGATTCTTTGATCTTCAAACAAACGGTTAAGCACTCGTATCTCAATGCTTATCTCTTTGGTCAAAGTTGAGGGGCTTCTTTGTTAATAAGGAAAACTTGATTTTCCCTATAAGAAAGAGAAAAAAAAACCACGCATGTTTCTTCTTCTCCTTCCTACGCGACGCTGCTCCCACAAACTCCACAAAATCAAGCAACTCAAGTGCAGAATTGAAACCCTAGGTCTTCAATTTTGGAACCCTAGATGCGATATTCGGCAAGGATTGGAACCCTAGACTACGGCGTCTACTGGGTTATCGGAACCTAGTAGCAAACTGCAGAAGATGTCTTCAAACGGAGCCCTAATCGGAGTTAGAAACTGACGGCGGTGGCGGCTGTGCTAGCGGCGGCTGGTTCAGAAACCCTAATCGCGATGTCTGCGATTGTGACTGAAACCCGAGACCACGACTTGTTCTTCGACAGGTAAGTGTTCTTCTTCCCCTCTTACCTAGTTTGTGTGAATCGATCAAGAGCCTGAGCTCTGATGCCAGTTGTTAGGGTCAGAACACGAATCACATGAACACTAGAACAATCTGCAGCAAGCACACACACTCACACACTCTAAATAACAAGAACAAGAACACAAGATTTATAGTAGTTCGGTCTAATCTGACCTACATCCACTCTCCACAGCTAGTTCTTCTTTGTATTAGGTGCTCAAAAGTTACAGTACATGAATGAGAAGTATTTATAGGGGATACAATTAGGGTTGTTGACTTTAAGCTACAGTGACAAATAAAACCTCTGCTCTGGTTAAAACTTCACAACCCACATCTGGGTTATCTATTGCCACAACCCAGACGAGTTATTTGGGCATCTGGGTTATCAGTTGTAGCTAAGGCATAACCCATACGAGTTGTCTGGTAGTCTGGGTTATCAGTTGCTTCTGAGGCATAACCCAGACAGGTTAACTTGGTCATTTGGGTTATCACTCTAGTCAAATCCTCCACAACCCAACTGTAACGGCACCGAACATACTGGTATCCGTTACCAAATGCTTATCCCTACTCAAGATGATCACACATTGATTCAGATTGTCAAAGGTAAAATGTTTTCCGGTATAATTCAGCACTCACTGTTGAAGAGAAAGCATTCATTCTCTCAAAGCAAGGTTCAAATGTTGACAGTTATTTTAGCTCGAGTGTGTCACCATTTGTTAGCATGGAACGCACACTACTTATTCAGTAAGCAGCACCGACTCTGGACCCCAGTCATTTATACATGATTTGGTTTGCGAGTTAACATCTCTGCTGAGGGGCACGAATGTCAAAAGGGGTCCCAGTGGAGGCAGCTAAAAGGATTTGGAAATCCATATAAATGGAGTTGACATCTCTGCAAGAATATTTTGTATTAGTTATGACACTGTTATGGGAAACTGTATATTGATCATAGTCTTTATATATAATGTGTTATCAGATTGGTAATAATTGTAGTCTACAAGACCATTTCAGATATATTATGATAGTCTTATGTGAAATTGTGTATTGATCAACTGAATTTTGTGCTTACTTATTTGTACTTATGCCGTCGATTGCGTCAATTTTAGGACTTTATCTTCAAGAATCGGAACTTTTAATGGGACTTTACCAAATTTTAATATGGATGCAAATTATATCTTCATGATCATTGATCGATGGTCGAATGACATGTGTAACTATAACCATTGGCCATGGGTGTTTACCCATAAATATTGGTACTGTACCAGTACCGATAGCGATACCGAAAAACAAGGAAAATGGGAACCGGTCCGGTACCGAATATACCCGGTACGATATCCAATACCAAATGCTCATCCCTAATCGATTGATCTAAAGCGATTTATCTCAACCGATTCTTACCAAAGTGGTTCAAGGTTTGTTGTTTTCTTGAGTTAAAATTAGGCTTGTAAATGAACTGAACGAACACAAACGAGGCATGTTCATGTTCGTTCGTTTACCTTTAACCGACCAAACGATCGGACACGAACATTTAAATGAACAGATTTTCTTGTTCGTCTTCGTTCGTTAAGAAAATGAACATGTTCATGTTCGTTCGCTAAAAGTATAAACGAACGGTTCACGAACATAAACGCACACAAACACACATAATTGAACATAAAAGAACATAACAAATCATAACGAACATAATTGAACAAGGCTTTGAATTGTAAATAGTAGAGGAGAAGAAGAACTTAAATATATGTGAACCTTAATTCACGTTTCATATGATAGAAAATATTGCTTTTAAATAGTAAAATATAAATCAAATGTATTAATACCATATAAAAGAAAGTTTTGAAATCGAAAAGTCAAAGCTAGTTATGGGATGATAAAGAAAATTAAATAGATTTTTAAACTTAATTAGTAATAACTAATTTAAAAGATGAACATAAACAAACAGATATAAATGATCACGAACGAACGAATTTAAATAAATGGACATAAACAAACGTAAATAAATGAACATAAACGATCGTTCATGAACGTAAATGAACAAACGGGACATTGTTCATGTCCGTTCGTTTATTTAATTGAACAAAAAAATTGTTCATGTTCGTTCATTTATTAAATAAACGAACATGAACGACTTTCCTGCCGAACGGTTCATTGAACGTTCGTTTCATTTACAAGCCTAGTTAAAATTGTTAGTATTTCTGATCACGCACTTTAACTTTATTGTTTGTTTATTGACGACTCAAAACAACTTTTGAACATCTAAGAATACACGTAAGAGGTTCAAGACCAAATGGTGTACAGTGTCGGTGTCAGGGATTACTCGGGTAAGTGCTTTTTTTTATAAAACATAAATGGGGATTGTTTGGATTCTCAAAGGTTGTCTTATTAGTTAGTACTAGTAGTAAAACCCGTATAAAAATACGGGTGGTTTTTAGAAAACTATGCATACCACATTTTATTAAACGACGAATGACTATACATTTTTAAGGTTTAATTAAAAATATATTATAAAGTAATGGAACATCTTTTAAATAACAAAAAAAGAGAACATCTATTAAATAACAAATAAATAACAAATAAATAACATCGCCATCACAATTAAAGAATAAGAATTTATAAATCGCAACAACAATGCCAGCAAACGATTATTATCTATAAATGGATGTTAACTAATATGGATTGATAAATAGTTAACGTCCATGTATAAATAACCTTTAATTATGCTATCCTACATTAACTTTAAACTCATAGTTTATAAGATTGGCTAAACATATGTAACAACCTTAAATTTTCTTCGTACTCACTGTAAAAATTCAAAAAACATCCAACGACGCCAAAGCTACGGATAAAAAAATTAACAAAAGTATATCACCAAAGAATTGATAAACTAACAGAAAACGAGTACCATGTAAATTGTCGTCGCCGCCGCATCGCGCGGGTTTCCTACTACTAGTATATATATATATATATATATATATATATATATATATATATATATATATATATGCATGTGTGTATAGGGTAGGGTTCCAGCGTGAACAACCTCCCAAGCGTGAACTGCGTGAACTGATCTGGGCCCTTGATTTCCTTTTTAGTTGTTAAGGGTAGGATTGTAATTATTGTAATTACAATCCTACCCTTAACAACTAAAAAGGAAATCAAGGGCCCAGATCAGTTCACGCAGTTCACGCTTGGGAGGTTGTTCACGCTGGAACCCTACCCTATACACACATGCATATATATATATATATGCATGTGTGTATAGGGTAGGGTTCCAGCGTGAACAACCTCCCAAGCGTGAACTGCGTGAACTGATCTGGGCCCTTGATTTCCTTTTTAGTTGTTAAGGGTAGGATTGTATATATATATATATATGCATGTGTGTATAGGGTAGGGTTCCAGCGTGAACAACCTCCCAAGCGTGAACTGCGTGAACTGATCTGGGCCCTTGATTTCCTTTTTAGTTGTTAAGGGTAGGATTGTAATTATATAAAAAAATAGATTTAAATCATTATTTTAAAAATTAAATTAAGTTACATCTTTCCTAATTTAAATTCATTATCCACATTATGTTTTATTTATTAATAAGATAATTATCAAAAAAACAACAAATCACCATATTTCAATTTTTATTTTTATTTCAGATTCATCACAATCGAATTTTGATTTTTAAGATCCACGTAACCTTCATATGTTAGCGGGATACACATGTGTACTTGGATATAAATAGAACAGTACACATGTGTACTCAGCATCGTACATATGTGTAATTAGCTACATAATACATACATAGAAACAATATCTGTAAAACTATTTTATATTTAACAAATTACAAGTTCCATAATGTTTTCCAAACCAAACAAAAAAAAACATATAATTACAAGTTCCAGTTTGGTAGAAACAATAAACCCAACATAATCGGAAAAAACAGAAAACATAATCTTTTACAGTTATTCGCCACGTTATATGCTGAAACATCCTTATCGACCAAGCAAACAAACATATGTGAATCATCCTTATCGACCTCATACGTGAATCATCCTTGTCGACCTTCCGTCTCCACTTTTCACATTACGAAATCTCCTATAATAGCACAAAAAAACTCATCAACTAATATTTTGCATAATTCACAAGTGTACATCAACAACCTTACACATTCAATACACAAAAAATTATGAGATATCACAAAAACAGACGCTATACACATGTGTACATCGCGTTAAAATCAGAATACACATGTGTACATCGCATTAAAAACAGAGCAAAATCAGAATACACATGTGTACATCGCTTTAAAACCAGATCAAACTCAGAATACACATGTGTACATCGCATTAAAACAGAGCAAAAATCAGAATACACGTGTGTACATTGCATTAAACATTGTACCAATAATCATTAAAATTAAATATTAACTAATAAATAAATTAATTAAAACATTAAAAAGGAACCCAATATTTAGGATCTAAAATATAGATTAGAGATGGGCATAAAAAAAACATATATTTAACAACCTTTTATGAGCTGACAAGTTTCAATTGTTGTTGAATAAAGATTGGGCTGCAACTATTTGATCAAAGTGATTCACGTGATTTTTTATAAAGTGACGAAAATTGTGATCACACCTTAATTCTCATTTGACCAACACTATAGTGGATCTGACAATTCAAATCACATGCAATCACACATGAGTCTGATCACCTCATGTAGACTGACAAACAATTTCTTGGGCCGATGAACACATGTATCAATTTAAAAAACGATTGGGCCGCTGATTATGGATAATCACAAGAACTGACAATTTATCAGATCAAAACTAAAAAAAACCGGTTTCAAACAATACCCGTAAAGAGGTCAATATTGAATCATAAAAGTGAGTGCTTACGAAGAAAGGAGATACTTAGGTATGAAACTCGGAAGAAATACGGAGACTGGGACCTCGCGGCGGAGTGTCTGGTGCAGATCGTCGACGGCGAATGGTGGAGGCGGTAGGGATGGATGGAGTCGGACGGTGCTTGGGATTTTGTTCACGCTTGGGATCCGGCGAATGTGAGAGAAAAAAATGGATCTTGAATAAATTTTGAATATTGATTTGTGAGATTGAACGAGATTTATGGAATAATTTAAAATGGAAATTACAAATGTACCCTTTTTCATTTAATTAATTAGTAACAATTAATCAAATAATTACCATCATGCCATTGACTTAAAATCTCAAGATGATAAAAATCAAGGGCCCAGATCAGTTCACGCAGTTCACGCTTGGGATTTTGTTCACGTTTGAACCTAATCCTGTGTGTATATGTAATATCTAAAAAATTATAATATATAATTAATCTTACGGTCCGGTTTTACTCGACCGGTTTTTGGTATAAACCGTAAACCAAACCGTTCGCTACGGTTTGAAAATTATGAAACCGACCGACCGAACGGTAAAGAAAAAACCGACCACAAAACCAAACCAATGACCGGTTTGGACGGTTCCCTATAAAAGCTCCAACAAAAGAATTAAGACGTTTTCACATTAGTCTAATGGGTTTGATTATATTCAAATAAAAAATAATTAGATGGAACATTGATGATCATGCAAGATTATGGGTATAGCTATATCTTTCTCATTATTTAAATGGGTTCAATATTTATTTGACTTTTCTTATGTAGTCTTGTGCTTCTATGAAGTAAATGGGGTTACTAGAAGAGCTTGTAGATTAGTAGGAACTTCAACTCGATAATTTCCATTTTTTGCTAGTGTAGTTGGGTCGATAAGTAAAACCGAGATGGATATGTATGTTGCATTTATTTGGTCACTTTTAACGGTACTTTATACGTGTAATTTTAGAAGTTGATACATATTTACCTAAGTAATAAAACTGTTTTTTCATTTAAAAGTTTATGTTAACATTGTTGACTAAAAAAAGTTAATGTGAGACCATCCGTGTAACACACGTGTACTTAAACTAGTTTGCCCTATAAAGTGCAAAACCTATCAAAATTTGTTGAAAAGGACAAAATGGTATTAGAATAAAGGACAACGTAATTTTTCCTATATAAAAATATTTATTTTTATTCCGTCCGGAGTTACGGGCCCATAATGGACGAAACTCCTCAACTACATGGCTATTTGATTATCATTACCCGTAACCAGGAAATTCCCCAACAACATTCCACACATAAGTTTAGAACATCATCAACATACTCAGTAAATCCCACCAATAGCAAAGCTAAGGTATGGTCTGAGGAGGGTAAGATGTAGACAACCTTACCTCTACCCCGTAGGAATAGAGAGGCTGCTTCCAGTGAGAGCCCCGATTCGATAGTAGTTTTGCATCAAGCCTTGGACATAAGGCACATAACACTCAGCAATTGGGAAAAAAAACTGATTAGCGCATGTACCCCCTTATCTTTCGGCTATCGACGCCACCACATGATGCATGATTAACCGTCCCTCGCTCTTTAACGTTATTTTCACAAAATTAGTAAAATAGCTTTAAAATTAGTGCACTTTCACTTTGCCCATTGAGTGCCCACACATATATACATTATATGCGCATACCGCAAACGGGGCGTACAGATAAGTTTAGAACAAACAAGCTAATTACCATTTTGCCGGTTCAAAGAGATTCCACAACCAAATATCTTCTTGTAGTACACCTAAAATTCAAGAGCAATCTTGAATTTTCTGAGAACAATATTGTGTGTGTATAGCAAACAACCCGAACAGGTTTCGCATCGTTAAGTTACCTAATGGTCGAACAATGTAACACCCCAATCGCGTAACATGCGACGAAAATATCGGGGAGTCATGTTACAAATTACTCACAACTACTGGTACTAAATTGTTTCATAAATGTTAATATTATTTTACAAACAAAGAATACATGTAATTGTCTTTTGATTAAATAAGTCTAAAGCCCAGATGCGATCCTATGTGTTGCATGCTTGAATAATCGAAAACCTGAAACATATTTGAAAATGAGAGTCAGCAATAAAGCTGGCGAGTACATAGGTTTTGTTAGCCAAATAAATGGCAAACATTTTGTATTGCAATACTTTAATAACCACAAGAGTTGTTATTTGAAAATAGAATCTTTGAAGCCAAGGAATAGCAAAAAGGTTTAGTTTTGCAATACTTTATCTTGATTGTGAAAACTTGTGACAAAAGGGTTTTTCATATGGCAATATGATTATTACTAGGTAATTTTTTTATGCCATCGAAAATTGTATTTTGTCATCATATTGAAAGCGTCATAATACTTGTGAGTGTGTTATTAGAAATCCAATCAAGGATTAATAATAACAATATTGAAATCGGTCATAACTCGCATGAATATTATAGAAATCAAGTCAATGATTTATAATAATACTTTTGGTATCCTTCTAAGAATATAACATATGAAGATATGGAAGATTCTACAAGGATTAGGATACTTGAACATTGAATCAATTGAACACATAAATTCTAAAGTGACTCGGATAACGCTACAAGAGTAATACAATAAGAACACTTATATATAGGAAGTACCCGCAGCGTATCCACCATGTTCTTATTGTATTACTCTAGTTTCGTTATCTAAATCACCAACAATCTCTACACATAAACAATGACCATCGTCGTGTAAAGTACTTCTTAAAAATCTCACTATGAAGATAGAAAGATTTAAGACTGTACTTCAAATATCCTATAAGAATCTAACTATGAAGATAAATAGATCTTATAAGGATTTGGATAATCGTTGCGTTTGCATAATCAGAATAATATACATAAAAGCACTTAGTAAACACATATATGCCATACATTTGGAAATAAATCGGTTACACATATAAATCACCCCAAAAATATTTAAAAATGTAAAAGAGGGGACTATATACTCACTTGGGATTGCATAATAGTCTTGTAATAAAGATCAAACAAAGCTTTAAGGATCAAGGAAACAAGTGGAACCTAGTATTGGATAACTATGTTAACAAATCGAAATCTAAATCGGGGAATCAGATAGAATGAGGTCTTGTAAACCAAATGAGTGTTGGAACTCAAAGAAATGGTTTAACAAAGTCTAAATTCTGATTTGGAATGAATCATAAGTGCTTTTGACCCATTATGACCCATTAAGATAGTTTACGCTACTTTAACATGTCATTTGCGTAAACGCGTGTTCGAATGGTTATACATGTCCTATGATAAGTCTTAAATGCCCAAACATGTTTGAAAACATTATTATATCAGTTTACATGTCAAAAGTTTGATTACATATGCTTAAAATGAATTTATGCGCAAAAAGGGCATTTTGGTCATTTTTAAAGGGCACATAAACGACTTATCATATAACTAACCAAACTAAGTGACCATAAGGTATAACCTCATGAGCTTATTCCCTATACAACTATGCTCACAAATATGTGTTTGGTCGGATCCTAAGATCGACCAAACGGGTCAGATTCGAAAGTCAAAGAGGTTGTCAAGACTGCTCGACTTACGAACCTAACTAAGCACTAAATTAGAAGTGACGAGTTAAACATGTTAAAACATGTTTAACTTAGTTGAAAAACTGATTTGGTATCAAAACAAAGTGTTTTGATACCCGAAAATAGTTTCGTCGTAAAATGCACATAATTGTGCATTTTGACCGAAACTTTGGCTCGTCACTTTGACTAGTAAACGTGGTAATCAGTAGGTATTATAACCATCATGATTACGATCACGTTGCAAAGTTCAATTGAACTTTGACTAAACCATTTAATGGTCAAAACCGAAAGTCAAACACTGTTGGACTTTTTATCTTGAAATAGCTAAAATAAATAAACAAGACTAGGAAGAACACTTACTCGTGTTCTAGGATGAAGAAGCTCAGATGGGAGGCATCCACAAGTGGTAGCAACTCCAAATTTAGAGCAATAGATGAGAAAGAAAAGAATTGATCAAGTTGTGAATGAATGAGCTTGGGTATTTATAGTGTTCATGGATTTGTAGGATCATGACATGTGTTTGTGTGGTAATCAAGGAATAATTAGATCATTCCAAGTGTGTGGTCATCCTTGGAGGATACGTAAAATACCCACAACATTGCGAAAACCAAGTTTGAAAACAAGTTGCAACCGCTGGAAGGTTGTTTTAGAAGTTTATGCCAGCTCCATCTCTCGTGCCACGCGATCCAGAGTGGTCCTCCTGTCGCGCCCCGCCAGTCATGGATAACAGGTTTCACAGTTTGGCAAAATCAGTCCCTGTAGACTCTAAAACTTGTTTTCGACGTGTTTAACCCCCGTTAACCCAATTTTAAGGCTTCAAAAGGATGTTAAAGCATAGGGGACTTGAAATATGCTTGTAAATATCTTAGATGTCGGTTCGTTTGGCCATACGGTCGCGTTTTACGCTTTAATTACGACGAAAGTTACAATGACGTGAAAACTATCCAAATTGCGCAACGAATGATATTTTTGCATTCTTATCACTAAAATACAATATTTTAATGATTACAAAATTTTTTGGATGTGCATATACGGTCCGTATGCATAATATACTCGAATTGACATACTTTCACAGTTTTGACGCATTTAGTCCCTGTGATCAAATAAGCATATTTTTCACATACTGAACCCTCCAAAACTTATTTCTAAGTCATGTTAAGGGTATTTAGGGTATTTTAGCTTATGGAACTGTTCCGAGTGTACATCGCGTTAAACTGATTATGTTTACATAACAGTTTACGTATAAGTTTCCAAAAAAAGTTTAAGAGCTCGAAATTGAACAAGGATTGAAAACGTGCAATTGTCACATGTAATTATACAATCCCGGAAATGAAATACAAGATTTCATTGGATTCAAAATTATTCAGGATTGTGCAATGGTTGAAAGGGCATAAATGTCACAAACAACGCAGACCGGTCTTGCCGAAGACTAAACTCGGAGCAGGGTTAGGTAGAAAAACGGGCTGTGGGGCAGAAACGGGTTACAAGCATCTTTTATAGGTGATAAAAAGACATATTATTTTGGCTGAAACTATTGGCACACCATATGTGCCTATTTACACACTTTAGGGTTTATATACGCTGCGTATAGGTCTATACGCAGTGTATAGGGTTGCATAAAAATCAGGGTCTGACTAAGTTCAGTTCTAGTCTGGCTGCTCCTATGCGCTGCATATAGACTTATATGCAACGTATATAAAGTGTCAAAAAGACCATTTTACCCCTGGTTTGGGGGCTATACGCAGTCCAAAGCAGGGGTAAAATTATCTTTTTGACCCTTCATATACGTTGCGTATATGTCACACCCCCAAAATACCACATGTGGAAACCCCGCGGGACGTGTGACATACCAGGATCCAGCCACCAATGACATTGAACTAATAACAAGATTTTATATAAAAGTTCTCATTTATTACATTGAAGTATTCTCAAAACATACCTTAATGTATAACATGTTCAGCGGAAGCATAAAGTAAAACATTGTTCAATATTCAAAAGTAAACATATGGAAACCAATTTTCTTGTCACATGTTTGCAAGTTTCTCGACCCATGACCGCTCCAGCAATTCCAGACAGCAAGATCCATATCCAAGAATTCTAACGACCTGCGACCATGCAACATGTGAATCAGCACAAAGCTGGCGAGTTCACAGTTTTTATAAAACGTTTAGTTACCAAGTGTTTAGTTCAGTTTAATAACAATGTTGATAATAACTCGATACCGTACAAGATGGCGTCAGTTTGTTTGCCCGTCCCCAATGCCCCTATCAAAGCATTGGCCATGATTTAAGGTTATTAGTTCACGCTCGTCCTCTTAGGTACGGTGTGAGGTTGCCAAGCCTAATAGCGCTATCAAGTAATACCCCGTTACCTCTCAGGTAACTATTCGGTAGAAGATGGGACTTAAGGTGATAGGAGTGAGTGTATTATCCAACATCCCAATTTTTACCCAGAAAAGATGTATTCCTCTCAGGAATACTCGTTTGATTGTCCCGCCCACCGGGACGCATGCTCAAGAGAAGTGAACTCACCTTAGTTTTGCTCGGTATGTTAAGTTACCTGTTCCAAGTTGGTCAACCAAACCGTACCGTGGTTACCAATAACATCAGTCTCATAATCAAGTAAGTCACGTATTTAACAAATTGCATTCATCACAAAGATCATCATTTAACACATAGTAGGTACTCAAATCACATACCAGTTTACATCTCACGTGCATGTATCATAATAACACTTAACAGGTTAGTTTGCCAATCACATGAATGTGTGCGACTAAACAGTTCAGTGTGCGACTCCTGTGTCACCTGTACACAATGCCCAGCCCAACTATATAAGACCCAATCAAAGTGTATGGCCTGCACTTGAATGTGTGGCTACTATGTTATGTGCGACCCAACCAGCTCGACCCAATGTATGCTAGGAATCCAGGAAGGTGTGTGATCCAAGTGTAACAGGCCCAAACCAAACAAGACTGTACGATTCCCTTTAGAGTGTGTGATTACAATGACAGTGTGCGACATGCTTATTTTGTGCGATTGGGTTTGGGTTGTGAGATCGGTGTGTGGCTCAAACAACTTGTGCGGCCCAGTTGAGTGTGTGTGTGATTATGGGCCACTGTGCGACCACAACCCCAATTGTGCGACCATTTTGATATTTTGCGCAAATTATGGAAATCATTTTATCAATCAATCACCCATGATTCACTCGATCAAATCAGCAGTTATTGACCAAAATTCACAAGAACTCTAAGCAATAACAATTACAATCCAAATAAATCAAACAGTTTGGTTCTTCGATTCGCACGCACCCTAAACATCGACTATTTCATATTTAGCAATTAATCATAGTTATCCTTTCAAATCAAGTTGGATCATTCACAACATAACAATTAACGGAGTGATTTCATTGATTGTTCATCATCATATAAACCCTACTTCTAAACCAAATATTAATCGCGTGATCATCATGTGGGCTTGGATCAATCATTCGGAACATCAATCAAACATACATCATTTAACCATGTATTCGTAGTTTATCACAACATCAAGGATCCATCAATCATCATGTATATCATCATGCATTTATTATCAAACAATCAAACACACCAATACTAGAAGGAGACTAACCGAATCAAGCTATGAACCAAGGATTGTGTGCGATGGTAAGGCTTCGAGGGAGGAAGAGGAGACAACCGTCGGCCTTCACTTCGAAGAGAGGGGGAGGGCTGCCGTCGGTTCAAGTGAGGGAGAAGAGAGGATTAGGGTTTGATGGTAATTTGTGTTTGCTAAGTTATGAGGGTTACACATCTACCTTGATGTGTTATGCGAAAACAAGAGGAGTTGGGCTCCATTCAGTTGGGCTTCGTTTTGGGCTACGGACCCAAGCATGGGGTTTGGGCCAAGAACCAGTCCACTCGGTCAAAGGGTATGCAATCGTAGGTGGAGTGCGTGGCCGAGGGTTACAAAACTAAATAACTTTCTATCATAACACTTTCACATATTCAATCACACAATTAAATACGTTCATTCAATCATAAACAACCATATCAATCATTCAAATAGTGTACACGTAAGTTACATCAAAGCATGACGAAAGGTTCTAAAATACGAGTTGTCACATCATCCCCAACTTGAAAGAAATTTCATCCCAAAATTTGATAAGCAAACACAGAGGAGTGAAGTGATAAATCAAGATGACTGTGGATTTTCCTCAGGTGCCACATCATCCCCAACTTGAAAGGGAATTTCGTCCCGAAATTCACCACTGACATTAGAAGTTGATTCAGCAGTCTTGAATAGTTGAGGATACTTGAGCTTCATCTGATCCTCGCGTTCCCACGTGAACTCCGGTCTCCATCTTGAGTTCCAACGAACTCGCACGATTGGAATTCGACTGTGTTTCCGAACCTTGACTTCCCGGTCCATGATTTCGATGGGTTCTTCGACAAACTGCAATTTATCATCAATCTTCAGCTCTTGCAACGGTACAACGAGTGTTTCATCGGACAGACACTTCTACAGGTTTGAGACGTGGAAAACATCATGGACGTTACCCAACTCGTCAGGTAACTCGAGCTTGTAGGCCACTTTACCGATTCGTTCCAGAATTTTAAATGGCCCAACGTAATGTGGATTAAGTTTGTCGCGCTTCCCAAAGTGCACCACACCCTTCCAGGGCGAGACTTTCAACATAACGCGATCGCCTACAACGAACTCCAAGGGTTTCTTACGCTTATCAGCGTAGCTATTCTAACGGTCACGCGCTGCCGCCATACGATTTCTGATCTTGACAATCTTCTCTGAAGTTTCAAGTACAAGTTCCGGACCTGTGATCTGGCTGTCACCCACCTCAGCCCAACAAAGAGGAGATCGACATTTCCGTCCGTACAGTGCCTCGAACGGAGCTTCCTGAATACTGGAATGGTAACTGTTATTGTAAGAGACCTCTATCAAAGGCAAGTGTTTCTCCCAACCTTTACCAAAATCATTCACACATGCTCGCAGCATGTCTTCAAGTGTCTGGATGGTTCGTTCTGACCATCCGTCTGTGGGTGATAAGCAGTGCTCATGTCAAGACGTGAGCCAAAAGATCTGTGCATTGCCTGCCACAAATCAGATATGAAACGCGGATCACGATCAGAGATGATAGAGGTTGGCACCACGTGCCTCGAAACCACATCTTTTAGATAAACAGTAGCAATTTGTGAGAACTTATCAGTTTCCTTGATCGCTAGAAAGTGCGCTGATTTCGTGAGACGATCGACGATCACCCAAATGGTATCGTTCCCGCTTTGAGTTCTAGGCAGACCGGTGACGAAATCCATGGCAATATGTTCCCATTTCCACATGGGTATTTCTGGTTGCTGAAGCAGACCAGATGGTTTTTGATATTCCACCTTGACTTTTGTGCAAGTCAAACATTTACTCACATACGTCGCGATGTGGGCTTTCATCTTCAGCCACCAGTATAAGACTTTGAGGTCCTGGTATATCTTATCAGAACCCGGATGAACAGAGTATCGAGACTTGTGTGCTTCATCCATCACAAGCTCTCTAAGATCTCCGTATAAATGGACCCATATTCGCTCCATAAAATAGTGAATACCGTCGGATCGTTCTACAAGTTGCTTCTCCAAGCCCCGCATGGCCTCAGCTTTAAGGTTCTCTTCCTTCAACGCTTCTGCTTGCGCAGAACGAATCTGATCAGGTAAGAGTTGATAGTGAGTTGCAAAGCTCGAACTTGTTTAGGCTTCGTTTCCTTGCGACTAAGGGCATCGGCTACAACGTTAGCTTTGCCCGGATGATATTTGATTGCACAATCATAATCATTTAAGAGTTCCACCCAGTGACCCTGTCGCATGTTCAACTCCTTCTGGTCAAAGATATGTTGAAGGCTCTTGTGATCGGTATAAATAGTACATTTAGTACCGTACAATTAATGCCTCCATATTTTTAATGCAAAAACCACAGCCCCCAACTCCAAGTCGTGGGTTGTGTAATTCTTCTCATGAACTTTCAACTGTCGAGAAGCATAAGCTATCACCTTCTCACGTTGCATCAGCACACCACCGAGACCCTGAATAGAAGCGTCACAGTACACCACGAAATCTTCGGTACCCTCAGGTAAGGACAAGATTGGTGCACTACAAAGTTTTTGTTTTAACAGCTGAAAAGCGTCTTCCTTCTTCATTCCCCAGGAGTATATAACCCCTTTCTGTGTCGACGTGGTAGGAGGTTGTGCGATCCTCGAGAAGTCTTTGATAAATCTGCGGTAGTTTCCAGCGAGATCAAGAAATTGTCACACCTCCGAAGGATTCTTTGGTGCTGCCCCATTTCTGATAGCATCAACCATAGCGGGATCTACGTGTATTCCAATTCATTAACAATGTGGCCAAGGAAGTGTACTTTTCGTATCCAGAAGTCGCACTTAGAAAACATCGCGTAGAGTTGCTCCTTCCTCAGGAGCTCCAGGATAAGACGCAAGTGCCACTCGTGGTCCTCTTTGCTCTTAGAATAGATCAAGATGTCATCGATAAACACAATGATGAAATCGTCGAGGTACGGTTTGCACACACGGTTCATGAGGTCCATGAAAACCTCGGGTGCGTTAGTTAACCCGAATGGCATGACCAGAAACTCGTAGTGGCCATATCGCGTTCGAAAAGCCGTTTTAGGAACATCCTCTTCTCGGAATCTCATCTGGTAATAGCCCAATCTTAAGTCGATTTTCGAGTAAAAGCTTGACCCTTGCAACTGGTCAAACAGATCGTCGATGTGTGGCAAAGGATAACGGTTCTTAACCGTCACCTTGTTAAGTTCACGATAATCTATACACATACGGAAGGACCCGTCTTTCTTCTTCACGAATATAACTGGGGCTCCCCAAGGCAAAGAACTAGGTCGGATAAAGCCTCTATCCAACAGTTCTTGAAGTTGATTAGACAGTTCTTGCAACTCTCCAGGTTCAAGATGATAAGGAGCACGAGCAATCGGGGCTGCTCCTGGCGTAAGGTCGATCTGAAATTCCACCTGACGGTGCAGAGGTAAACCAGGAAGTTCTTCAGGAAATACATCAGGAAACTCACGAACAACAGGCAGATCTTCGATTTTCCTTTCTTCAGGCTGAGTGTCAGTAACGAGTGATAAAATGGCAGGATAACCCTTCCGTAAACACTTCTGGGCTTTCATAGCTGAAATGATGCCAACCATCGCACCACTTCGATGACCTTGGACCGACTGAGATTCTCCACTAGGAAGAGGAATACGTACGATTTTCTCTTTACAGAGAATTTCCGCTTGGTGGTTAGACAACCAATCCATGCCAATGACTAAATCAAAGCTTCCAAGAGTAACGTGAAGTAGGTCAATGTCGAACACTTGACCCATAAGATCGAGTTTACATCTAAGATGAACGTGTGAAGCTTCAATGGACTTACCATCAGCCAATTCCACTACGTGTTTGTTTACAAGGGGTGTTGGAGTCAACCCTAACTGACGGCTGAACCCCAAAGACACATAACTCCAATCGGCACCGGAGTCGAATAAAACAGAAGCAAATAGGTTGTTCACAGAAAACGTACCGGTCACGATATTGCCATCATTACTGGCTTCACCTGCTCCGATGGTAAACACTCTTTCGCGTGCACCATTCCCACCATTGTTTCCGTTGTTGTTGTTCCCAATGTTGTTGTTATTTCCAACATTCTGATTCAGTTGAGGGGAATCCCTCCTAAAATGACCCTCGTCTCCACACTGGAAACATCCCTTTCGATTACCTTGGTTTTGTTGGAGTTGCTGCCTTTCTTGTTGTTGCGGCTGCTGTTGCTGTGGAGGTTGCTGTTGCTGCTGTATTGGGAACGGGGCTCTACAATCCCTTGCCATATGACCCACTTTATTGCACCTGTGACAGATTCAGGTGCACGGTCCACGATGGTTGTAGTTGCACTTGCTGCACTTTGGGTGTTTCCCCGCGTAAGAACCATGGTTCGAGTTGCTGCTCTGATTCTGATTAACAGAGGATGACTGGCTAAAACTGCAGTTGTTACTGTTGTCTGGCTTCTTCTGCGACTGGTTCGAGTTGGACACCTTGTCCGTATCATTCCACTTACGTTTGTTATCCATAGCAGGAGTAGTAGCTGTAGCGGTAGTGGCAGTAGTAGAAACACGTGGTGGTAGCGAGCCACACTCCACCTCCTGGTCAGTGATCTTGTGAGCTAAGCGGATGATTCGAGGCAAGTTGTCAAGATTCGCTGTAGTGACCAAACCCTTGACTTGCGGTGCTAGACCGTTGATGTATAACTCAATTCTACGATGTGGTGGTCGTGATAAGTTAGGACACATATTCGCAAGTTCATGAGATCGCTTCGTGTACGCCTCGATCTCAGACCCCATCTTCAAGTTATAGTATTCGTTTTCTATTTTCTGAATCTCGTCACGAGGACAATACTCCTCCCGCATCAACTCCTTGAAATCATCCCAAGTGGTCGCATTTGCCATCTCGATGCCCAACATCTGTACCTGGGCATTCCACCAAGTTAAGGCACCATCCTCCAGTGTGCCTGTAGCATACTTCACTCTGTTCCCAGCAGGACAGTTACACATAGCGAAGACCGACTCTGCTTTCTCAAGCCAATGACGTAGTCCCACTGCTCCTTCAGTCCCACTAAACGTCTGTGGCTTACAATCCATGAATAACTTGAACGTGCAAACAGGTGGATTGTTCTGATTCTGATTCACGTGTTGACTTAAGGACGAAAGAAAATACAACACACGAGTAAGAGTCGAGTACGCGACACAAGGATAAAGAGTATTTGGCACATATCGTACCAGCCTGCTGAGCCGCTAGGGCTTCAGCCACACGAGTATTGATCAAGTCGGTTAGTTCAGCCTGGGACATAACAATGTTGCCACGTCCATCGCTGCGGCCTCCACCACGTCCACCGTTTCGTCCGCACATGATTCTATATAAAAAGAGTGGAAAAGGTTAAGGTCGGGATTTAGTAGGAGTCAAACATCGCTATGACTTCTACAGATTACTGAGTTCTATCATTACGTCAAAAAACGGAACAGAACCCCTTTCACACTCGTTAAGCCTCACTGGGACTCACATGCACCCCACATTATTATTATGTGTGCACCCATAATGATAATGCGATTTACATGTTTATATCAGCTCCTCTTAACTCGCGTTAAAAGGTTCCTTAGTTTCAAGTAACAAGACAAAAGACATCACAAAACATAGATCACGAAATTCTAGAGGGAACATCGCACTATCAGTCACATAACATAGGCAAGTAACACATCAATTTATATTGTAGTGCTAAGTGTGCAATCACATGCAATGTCATACGTAAGTGTACACTAGTTATGCTATGCAATAAGTAAACGAGAGACGAACCTTGCAATCTGGAGCTGAGTGTCATGGTCGATTCAGAACTGTTCGGTTATAATCTGGTTTTATAAAAACATTTTAAAACCTAGTTCACTATAACTAGTGGCTCTGATACCAAACTGTCACACCCCCAAAATACCACAAGCGGAAAACCCGCGAGACGTGTGACATACCAGGATCCAGCCACCAATCACATTGAATTAATAACAAGATTTTATATAAAAGTTCTCATTTATTACGTTGAGGTATTCTCAAAACATAACTTAATGTATAACATGTTCAGCGGAAGCATAAAGTAAAACATTGTTCAATATTCAAAAGTAAACATATGGAAACCAATAGTCTTGTCACATGTTTGCAAGTTTCTCGATCCATGACCACTCCAGCAATTCCAGACAGCAAGATCCACATCCAAGAATTCAAACGACCTGCGAGCGTGCAACAAGTGTATCAGCACAAAGCTGGCGAGTTCACAGTTTTTACAAAACGTTTAGTTACCAAGTGTTTAGTTTAGTTTAATAACAATGTTGATAATAACTCGATACCGTACAAGATGGCGTCAGTTTGTTTGCCCGTCCCCAATGCCCAATCAAAGCATTGATCATGATTAAAGGTCATTAGTTCATGCCCGTCCTCTCAGGTATGGTGTGAGGTTGCCAAGCCTAATAGCGCTATCAAGTAATACCCCGTTACCTCTCAGGTAACTATTCGGTAGAAGATGTGACTTAAGGTGATAGGAGTGAGTGTATTATCCAACATCCCAGTTTTTACCCAGAAAGATGTTTTCCTCTCAGGAATACCCGTTTGATTGTCCCACCCACCGGGACGCATGCTCAAGAGAAGTGAGCTCACCTTAGTTTTGCTCGGTATGTTAAGTTACCCGTTCCAAGTTGGTCAACCAAACCCTACCGTGGTTACCAATAACATCAGTCTCATAATCAAGTAAGTACGTATTTAACAGATTGCATTCATTGCAAAGATCATCGTTTAACACATAGTAGGTACTCAAATCACATACCAGTTTACATCTCACGTGCATGTATCATAATAACACTTAACATGTTAGTTTGCCAATCACATGAATGTGTGCGACCAAACAGTTCAGTGTGCGACTCCTATGTCACCCGTACACAATGCCCAGCCCAACAATATAAGACCCAATCAAAGTGTATGGCCTGCACTTGAGTGCGTGGCTACTATCTTATGTGCGACCCAACCAGCTCGGCCCAATGTATGCTCGGAATCCAGGAAGGTGTGTGATCCAAGTGTAATAGGTCCAAACCAAACAAGACTGTGCGGTTCCCTTTAGAGTGTGCGACATGCTTATTTTGTGCGATTGGTTTTGGGCTGTGCGATTGGTGTGCGGCCCAAACAACTAGTGCGGCCCAGTTGAGTGTGTGTGTGCGATTATGGACCACTGTGTGACCACAGCCCCAATTGTGCGACTAGTTTGATATTTTGCGCAAATTATGGAAATCAGTTTATCAATCAATCACCCATGATTCACTCAGTCAAATCAGCAGTTATTGACCAAAATTCATAAGAAATCTAAGCAATAACAATTACAATCCAAATAAATCAAACAATTTGGTTCTTCGATTCGCACGCACCCTAAACATCGACTATTTCATATTTAGCAATTAATCATAGTTATCCTTTCAAATCAAGTTGGATCATTCACTACATAACAATTAACGGAGTGATTTCATTAATTGTTCATCATAATATAAACCCTACTTCTAAACCAAATATTAATCGCGTGATCATCATGTGGGCTTGGATCAATCATTCGGAACATCAATCAAACATACAACATTTAACCATGTATTCATAGTTTATCACAACATCAAGGATCCATCAATCATCATGTATATCATCATGCATTTATTATCAAACAATCAAACACACTAATACTAGAAGGAGACTAACCGAATCAAGCTATGAACCAAGGATTGTGTGCGATGGTAAGGCTTCGAGGGAGGAAGAGGAGACAACCGTCGGCCTTCACTTCGAAGAGAGGGGGAGGGCTGTCGTCGGTTCAAGTGAGGGAGAAGAGAGGATTAGGGTTTGATGGTATTTTGTGTTTGCTAAGTTATGAGGGTTACACATCTGCCTTGATGTGTTACGTGAAAACAAGAGGATCTAGGCTCCATTCAGTTGGGCTTCGTTTTGGGCTACAGACCCAAGCATGGGGTTTGGGCCAAGAACCAGTCCACTCGGTCAAAGGGTATGCGATCGTAGGTGGAGTTTGCAGCCGAGGGTTACAAAACTAAATAACTTTCTATCATAACACTTTCACATATTCAATAACACAATTAAATACGTTCATTCAATCATAAACAACCATATCAATCATTCAAATAGTGTACACGTAAGTTACATTAAAGCACGGCGAAAGGTTCTAAAATACGAGTTATCACAGTATAGACCTATACGCAACGTATATAAACATTTTTTTTAAGAAACATTTATACATTATTAATCGTTTTAGTAAAGCTTTATAAAAAAAGTTTTCTATTTTAAATATAAAAAACTAAGTATTTCTTACAAACTTTTTTATTCAACATTAATCATTTTTATACGATAAATCGTATAGGTGTAGTATAGGTCACGTATTGACATCGTATAAGCATATAAGTGTGATATCGTATCATATTGTGTAGTATATATCCCGTATAGGTGTAGCACCATATAGTATAAGTTGTCACACCCCAACCGATGGCGGAACCATCGGGGTAAGGCACTGAGCGAAACAGAATGTCCAAGAGAATTCATAACAACTACAATTACCAGATATTTAACGTCATGTCCCATACCATAACATATAAAGTAAAACAGTTATTACAGACATAGTGTTCTTAAAGACAAATATTGTTCTGACAACTCATAATTTATTTAGTTTGTTTCTAGACCACCTAATCTTGATTCCATGACATCGAGCAATTAAAAGCATCCTAAATACCTGTCACATACGTTAAAATAGGTCAATACACATAGTGTAAAGGTGAGCGTACAAGTTTAATAGAATATAATTGTGAAAAACGGTTTACGCATAACCAGCATGTAACACGTAGAAATGTGAAGCATGTAAGCTATCGACAATGAAATATGCACACACATGACTGCGAGTTGTAGAATGCACAACACATATTGCCACTGTGACATGTGAAGAAATACCCTTAACAACCCCTGTCCATGACAGGTGCTGAGCCCAAACTATAGTACTATCATTGCTAAGGTGTCAGGCAACAATCACTGTGTAAACATAACATATAAGCATTCATCGAATAACACGTATAACATGCAGAGCGGTTAGCGTATAAAAGTAGTTGCGTGGTGTGTCGAAGTGATTTGATATAAGTAACGTATGTAACACCCAAAAGTGCGTTAAGCAAAAAGGGATCGAGTATACTCACAGATGATGGTAGCTACTAAACACCATCTTAATTGGATTGAAGGGAGCGCTTAGAGTAAGCTTGATCATAGTATGACAGTATAAGCGTTGAACAGTGCGTAAAATAGTGTATCGGTGCGATGAACAATCGAATGATGGTTTGATTGGATGGCCATCCAAACGGATGGTCGTCCGGATGGATGACCGTTCGGTCGGATGGTCAATCGACTGAGGGAGGTGTGTTTGTGAAATGTTGAACTTTTTAAGTCTTCGTTGTAGTATAGGTAATGTCATTCGATCGGATGGTCATCCGGACGGATGACCGTTTGATCGGATGGCAATTTGTTTACGTGAAAAGTTTCAAAGAGTTAAGTCTCATGTTCGGAAAGTCATTCGATCGGATGGTCATCCGATCGGATGACTATTCATTTGGAAACCGACATTCCTTGAAGTTTTGCAAAAATTGACTAAGTGTTGAACTTGCAAAAGGGCTGACACCTGACCGAACAGTCGTTCGATCGGATGGTGGTCCGATCGGACGGTAATTCGTTCAAGCAGCTGTGTTGTTTGAAGACTTTGTATAGTTTAACAACGGAAATTCCATCAAATCCAACTCATCTGATCGGACGGGAATCACCCCGTTCGATCCGAACCGGCTGTTCTTGACGGAGTTTCATATTCAACCCGTGAATCGGTCATCTCTTCGGTAGAAATCTATTCTCAGACCGGTTCTCCACTAGAGAATGAGTGAAGAGCCCGAACGAGTCCAGATTCTAACGGTTTTGAGTGAAAAAGTGTAAAAGAGTTGAAAGAAGTTTAAATCGGTTTGAAAATGTTTAGATTTAGATCGGATGACCGTTCTTCATGAGATGAGGTCGCACTTTAGTGTTCATAAGAACACCATGATGACGTCACCTTAGAACAGCCTGAATCAGTGGGTCTCACGGTGAAAAAGTAAGATTTGTTGGTGAAATTGATGGAAAAGTGTGTGTAGATGATACAAGTACAAGATTTGGAGTAAAAACTTACAAGAATCGCGAGGACTCGAGAGAAAAGGGCTTGGGAGTGCACTGGTCGGAGGGAGCTGTCACATCAATGAACAGTTGATGTGACAGGTGAGGTATTTATAGGTGAAGAGGAGAAAGGCGATGCAGGGTTAATGGATCGGACGACCTTTCGGTCGAATGGACATCCGACTGGATGGATGGCCATCCGATCGGATGTCCATCCGGTCGGATGTCCATTCGACCGAATGGTCCTTCGATCGGAGGGCCTTCGTGAGTTGGTTTTCCGACTTTCGCTTCGTGCGTTGAGCATTGCGTTGCGTTTCGGTGAGCTGCGAGTAAGCGATGCGATGGTATTAAACAATAGTTACACAAATAACATAACTAACACATAAAAACATACAAGTAAGTAAATTCGCGTCTCGTGTTTGCGATGAGATTGCGATGTGATAGAGTTGCGATTGTGTTTTCGAATAACACCTTTACCATATATAAACATGCACAAGTAACACATAATAACACACACACATAGAACAATACCTATAACTGCGATTCGAGTTGCGATAGCGATGAGATAGTGTTAAGTAGATTGCGTTTATCGCATTGTTACTTCACATATTACAAATCGTTGACTAGAATAACGGTAACTAACATACATCGATTATCGAGTCGAAGAGTACAAGCAATAATTAAGTAAGGAATGACAGATCTGATTAGCAATCTTTTCTTCCTTTGACTTTGACTTGTACTTTGACTTCAAAAGTCGGGTTGTTACATAAGTCCCGTATAAGCCTCGTATAGAACTATAAATGTAGTATTATAGGCATATACAAGACCTATAAGGGACCTATACGGAACTTATACTACACTATACGATACAATACGATATAACACGTGTATAGGACTATAGGTGTAGTATAGGTCGCGTAAAGTATTATAGGTGTGGTTTAGGTCCCATGTAGGCCTATAGGCATATACAAAACCTATAGGGAACCTATACGAGACTTATTCTACACTATATGATACGATACAATACAATACTATACGATATGATACTATACGATACGATACGATATAACACCCGTATAAGCCTATAGGTGTAGTAAAGGTCTCATATAGTACTATAGGTGTGGTTTAGATCCCGTGTAGGCCTATAGGTATATACAAGACCTATAGGGAACCTATACGAGACTTATACTATACACTATACTATACGATACGATCTAATACAAAACCTATAGGGAACCTATATGAGACTTATACTACACTATATGATACGATACGATACTATACGATACGATATATCACCTGTATAAGCCTATAGATGTAGTATAGGTCTCGTATAGTACTATAGGTGTGGTTTAGATTCCGTGTAGGCCTATAGGTATATACAAGACCTATAGGGAACCTATACGAGACTTATACTATACACTATACTATACGATACGATACGATGCGATACGATCCAATACAAAACCTATAGGGAACCTATACGAGACTTATACTACATTATATGATACGATACGATACTATACTATACGGTATGATACGATACTATACGATACGATACGATATAACACCTGTATAAGCCTATAGGTGTAGTATAGGTCTCGTATAGTACTATAGGTGTGGTTTAGATCTCGTGTAGGCCTATAGGTATATACAAGACCTATAGGGAACCTATACGAGACTTAAACTATACACTATACACTACGTCAAAAAAGGCTTACGGCCACACAAAAAAAGTGTGACCATACGCCTTTCGCCACACATTTTTTTCCAGCTCAAGTGTGACCAAAGGTCGAGTCATCGTAGGTATCATACCATGACAGTCAGTCACATTTGACCACACTTTTGGAGTGTGGCAGGTAAATATCCTATTTTTTTCTTAAAGTGTGGCTAAATGTTACACAATGGTCACACGAAGTAATTAAATTGTGACCATAGAGTATTAATAGTCACATGTTATTTGTTCGCCATGACCATTGATTACTTTTTAGCCACACATCAAAACTTTAACTGTGACCATAATATAAGTGGTCATATGTATTAGCTTTTAGTCACATCATTAAAAAATACCAAGACGGTTGGTCACATTTGGCCACATATTTCGACCGTGGCTAGAAAATGTCACATTTTAAGGTGAAAGTGTAGCTAAAGGTTTCGGAAATGTGTGTGTTTTTGTCACATGAATACAAAATCAAACAAATACCATGGCGGTTGATCACATTTGGCCACACTTTTCAAGTGTGGCTAGTAAATGCCACATTATTTTCTTAAAGTGTGGCTAAAAGTTTTGAATTATCATACAATGGTCACATGAATAAATAAAAAGTGTGGCTAAAAGTAGGCTAGAAGATTTTGAAATGTCATTAATGACCTTTAGCCACACATTTATTTGAAAGTGTGGCATGACAGTTTTTGAAAAAGTGTGGCCATAGGTCATATTTGGCGTAATGATACTATACGATACGATCCAATACGATAGGATACCATAGAACACTCGTATAGGCCTATATGTGAAGTATAGGTCCCGTATAGGCCTATAGGCATATACAAGACCTATACGAGACTTATACGAGGTTTATACGAGACTTATACTATAAGATTACCATACTTAAAAATATTTTTTTAAAGTTCTTATTATAGAACTTTGCTAAAATGATAAATAATGAATGCAATTGTTTTCTAAAAAGAATACACCCTTTATATACGCTGCGTATAGACATATATGCAGCGTATATAGATGTTTTTTTTAAGAAACATTTATATAATATTAATCGTTTTAGTAAAGTTTTATAAAAAAAGTTTTATATTTTAAATAAATAAAAAAGTAAATATTTCTTACAAACTTTTTTATACAACATTAACCATTTTTATCCGATAAATATTGTATCGTATCGTATGGGTGTACTATAGGTCACGTATTGACCTCGTATAAGCCTATATGTGATATCGTATCGTATAGTGTAGTATATGTCTTGAATAGGTGTAGTGTCATATAGTATAGTATAAGTCTCATATAGAACTATAGATGTAGTATCGTTGGCATATACAAGACGTATAGGGAACCTATACGAGACTTATACTATACACTATACTATACGATACGATACGATACGATATGATGCAATACGATACGGTATGATACTATAGGATACTATACAACACCCATATAAGCCTATAGGTGTAGTATAGGTCCTGTATAGGCCTATACGAGACTTATACTACACCTATATGCCTACGTGGGAACTATACTACATCCATAGGCCTATACCAGACCTATAAGCCTATACGGTACATATACAAGACTTGTACTACACCATATGATACGATAATACACCTATAGGCCTAAACGAGACGATACTACACATATATGCCTATACATGACTTATGCTACACTATACGATACAATAGGATACACTATCATATTACACTTATGGGCCTATACGAGATTTATACTACACTATATGATACCATACTAAATCCATAGACCTATACGAGACCTATATTATACTATACGATAGAATACTTAACAATGTTTTTTACTACACTATACGACACGACATGACACGATACGATATGATACAATATTATATTACACGTATAGGTCTATACGAGATTTATACTACACTATATGATACGATACTACATCCATAGGCCTATACGAGACATATATTATACTATACGATAGAATACATAACAATGTTTTTTTATTATTTATTTTCAAAAATTACTTATTATAAAATTTTGCTAAAACGATAAATAATATGTAACAATGTTTCTTAAAAAAACTGCCCTTCATATACGCTACGTATAGGACAATAAGCGGCGTATATAAAGGGACAAATTCCCACATCATATCAGAGATTCTCTTGGAAATTGAAAAAAGGTTGCCATATGCCGCGTATAGACCTATACGCGGCATATATAAGACTAGGGTTTGGTGTGCAGATAGGCATTTTGGTGTGGAAATATGTACACCCATTATTTTTATACAAGATTCTTCCCATCTAACTTTTGTTAATCATTTATTTACAGAATTGATAATTGTTATTTTTCATTCTCTTCTTTTATTTATTTATTATAATCAAAATATCTAACTTATTTAACTTTAGTATAGATTTACTAAAATCTAGCATATAAGTTAGTTCAGATATTTTAATGTGAATTATGTTCATAAACTTTTTTTTTTGAACGACATAAATTACACCAAATCCACCTTTGATGGGGCTCCACCAAATTTGTAGGAATAAGAAAGTATCAATGAATTGTATCAACTTCTTCTTTTTGAGTTCTTCCTTCTACACTATTTTGATCCAAAAAAATTGTTCATCGTGATAAAATTGTAAACAAAAAATGTTAAAAGCCTCGTGTTATGGTCATGTGAGTGTGGGGGAGGAGGAGTGTCGCATAGGTGTCACTCCAACAGAACATTGTGGCGCGGTGTGGTGAGCGTGGAGTTATCCCCACCTTGTCATCAAGCCCGATTAAAAAAAAAAAACTAAATGTGGAATCTTGTCTCTTTTATTTGCTAAATATTCGGACTAAAAATTTTACTGAAAACAATTGTAGCCTTAAATTGGGGTGATCTTATAATCAAGGAACGACATCTCAAATGACTGACTTATTAGGGAAAATTTTTTATAATAATTAGTTTTAATTTTATACAATGGGTTTTTCATTGCTTTTTAATTTTATTCAAGAGCAGACCATCTACAACTTAACATGGATAGGGGCTTGGATGTATTTTTGTTATAGTTGGATGGTCTGTATGCAGTTTTTAAACAATTGAAACAATCGAGGAGAAGAATGTCTTGCTTGAGCTTTCTCATCAACTGTTACAACAATCATACTTGTTACAATCATGCTCTTCACATACTTTGTTTCCATAACCTCTTTTATCTCCGATGAAGCATACCCATCTCCATTTATATCCGCAGAAACACCCTGCGAACTAAACCAGGGCATCAGACGATGGTCATATATTTGACATGACTCATCCATATCTTCCGAATATGTCGTCATGGGGATCGGACGAGGGTCTTGGAGAACGGCTCACTTGCTAATACTTCACTTTGACAACTATCCTTTACTGATTTAGATATGACCACAAAGGTCATGTGTCTCATTATATTTTTACTTTATTCTTTTACTGTTTCTAGTGCTTTGGTCCTTGTTTGGACTAAATTCTTTTTAAACTTACAACAAAATTTGTTTACATTTTAGTATTTTACATTCAAAAGTGAAATATATATATATATATATATATATATATATATATATATATATAGGTAGAGGATCTTGTAGATTAATCCAAAAGTGTGAGAAGTGTATTATAACACTATATAACACCATATAATACTATGTAACACCATATAACACTATGTAATAGTATATAACACTATATAACAAATATAATACTATATTTTGTCTGATAGCATGTCTATGATAGATGTATAGTGTTATATATTGTTATACAGTGTTACATAGTGTTATATGGTGTTACATAGTGTTATACGGCGTTTATATGGTGTTATATAGTGTTATATATAGTGTTATAATACACTTCTCACACTTCTGAATTAATGAATTAATGTACACTATCCCTACCCTATATATATATATATATATAGAAACGGGTTCGGGAGAAAACGCTCAAAAGTGTGAGAACGGTGAGAACGCTTCCTGGCCTAACACGTGTTCCGCGTCATAGAGAAGGGCGGAGGGGCTTTTTTGTCTTTTCATTCTTCTTTTGTTTCCCAACGCGGTATAATATTTTATGGCGTCTAAGTTTTTTTGGCGTTAATCGTATTTTTTAAACTTTTTGGCGTTGAATTAATTGTTTTTGTGTCACATATATAATTTTTTGTCGTTATAGAGTTTTCTGGTTAAATTTTTTAGCGTTATGGATTTTTGTATAATAATTCACTTCGAGTCTCTAATATTTGCATAAGATTACAATTGGCGTTTAGTGATTTTTTTTGGCGTTTAATACCCTTTTACAAGGTGTTTTGCCAGCACCCATTCTCCCAGTTTTCATACTACTAGCGTTTTGGTGTTTGTAGTTTTTGACGTTTTATATAATAATGTATTTTATTTGTAGAGAATTAGATAACAAAACAACATATAACTTGATATCAAAACAATATAAAATGAAAACAAAAATAATAAAAAACGGTAATCTAATTTTTCTTCCGAATCTTCACTGTCATCAGCCTCTTTCTCCTTGAATTTGTTTTTGGCGTTTTGAACCTTTTTTGAATACTTTAGCTAGATGCCAACTTTCCTACATAAACCCCGTCTTTTCCAGAAGAACCTTCTTAGTGGCATCCTGTGTTTTGGTGTGATATTCTTGTTTGGTGGCATGTCATTGAAGATCAACTCTTGCTTTATGCTATTTGTAATAATGGAGTCCAAAATAGCATTTTACACTTTAGTTGAACCCTTTCTTCCATGCCTATAATCATCAAGAAGAAAGCTCACACGATGGCATATCACTGTCATCAGTCTCTTTTTCTTGAATATTTGTCCATCTCATCCAGCAAAATATTATTGAGTTAACCCTCTTTAGAAAAAGGATCCATTTCAGTGAAAGCTTTGACATATGTGGCGTTTTAAAGGGAGTGGTTTCTAGAGGATATGGCATTTTTATGTTTTTCTGGGTGTGATTAATTTCATTGTGTATTGACCCCTCTCTTATAGGAGTTTTTTGGCGCGTAGTTTAGGCGGGACTTTTTATTGTAATAAATGATAGTTATAAAGTAATTGTCTTTTCAGTTACTGTACTTTGTATTTACTGTGTTGATCAGCTTTTATCGGTTTTATAGGTTATAGGCGTCCCATCTTCTAAGTTTGGCGTTTTTTTAAATGGCCTTTATGCAGACCATCATGACAAAATACAATAACGGAGTAAATAAAATAGTAAGGAGGAAAATATATTTTTTTGTTATTTATGGCGTTTTGTTATAGTTAACCATTTTTAGTATAATTTTGGCGTTTTGCTAATAAAGATAGTAATATATCATTTAATTATCTTAAAAAAAAGATTACATAGAAGGAAAAAAAAGGAAAAAAAATTAAAATCCTTCGTCAGAAGGTACTTTATCTGAATAGTATCCATCACTTGTGTCATCTTCTTCCTCCTCGGAGTCTTCATCTTGATCTTCATCCATGTCATCACATTCACCTTCATCAGCTTCTTGTTCCTGAAGATTTTGAAGCCTCCACCTGAACATGTCTTGCATTAACTCCAATTTTGAGTCTATTTCTGGGTTGGTACAGGTGGCGTTATGTAATTCTTCCATGAAACCCAGTCGCTGCTTTGTCATGATGTTCTCGAGCCAGTAGACTTGCTGTTCTCCGCTGTCGTATGTAATCGTCACCATGTCTATTTCATCATCAAAACGCCATGATGTCATGACAGGGTCTGGCTTCACATCTCATTTGATTGGTCCAAATTTTATGGTTAATGCTTTCATAAGCATATGCGTTTCATGGCATTCATTGTCTAGAGCGATGCCAATGGATAAGATTTGCCTCTGTATCTATTCTTCCATCTTTAGAATTGCCCTGACCGTCATAATATACACCCTCCTTCTGTTGTCAAAATGGATGGCGTATCGCCTGATTCCCAGAGTGTATCTCCACGAAACGTGTCACACCCTAGCTTTTGCGGAAGCGTGGGTTTAATTTGGTGTGACTTCTTAATACCATAGCAACAATCATAACAATGCTATATGAAATAAAACACATGATGATCATCCATTCATTAAGTTTAAAATAACCACAACATCATTGTTTAAATTGTCGACACATAAAACAAGTTACAACCATGACATAATTAAAACGTGTTCACGTGACACCATAAAAGACTTGAATAAAAACATGGTTTAAGGACATGTAACCCGTCCAGGTAAGGGTTACACCTCCTAAACCTGGATGACAACATTATTCCCTACGCAACTTGACACAATTGCACACTTCGCCAGATCCATTAATTTCCTGAAATACATGTAGTTTGAAAAATCAACAAAAGTTGAGCGAGTTCATGTAAAAGTGAGTATGTATAAACCTTTAAAATATGTATAAAAGTCCCTGGTATGTAGCAATAAGAAAAAAGAGATCACCAATGGGTTGCAAAGCCACTGGTATGTGTGAAAAGGTGCAGGAAAACTCAAACCTAGCAAATTTGTTACCGGGCTTCGGTGGTAAGACACAGTCACCTCCAGTGCCATTGAAATTTACTGGCTTACAGTCAAGGAATTGTTTGTAGGTATACCCATGGGGTGGATTGTTGTTGCCGTTGTTGTTCGAGATGCTCCCGCTTGTTCCTCCTTGGGAGGCCGCATACTGTGCTATAGCCGCGGCAATTATCCCCTGGAGTTCCGCCTCCGTAGTAGGCATGCGTACATTGCGTCATGGAGGCATCTTCTAAAAGATGATTATGTTGGTCAGGTCATAGCAAGTATAATACATATGCATATATAGTAACATCCATCAACCACATAGCATCCCATGTTATAATATAAAACAAATAATTTAACAAAGCATGTAGTGAGAACGTTGCCATTGGGCTTTCATTAATCATGACCACCATATTGTTTTTACACGTTTTACAGTACATCACATATCAAAATAAGATCATGGGGTTACATCACCCCCAAAAATACAAATCTGTCTACACAAATCATGTACAAAAGTGTGGTCTTCCAAAAAGTCTTCGTAAGTTGGCCCAATCGCGACTTTCTCACCAAAATGAACTACCTGCATCAAACCAAAAATGTCTATGCTGATGGCGGAGGAGGAGGATGATGAGAGAAAAGCAACCGGCGCATGTGCACCCAATCCTCCTCTAAGGCATGAATGACGCGCAGCAAATAGGCTATCTGCTGCTCAGATGTAAGGAAACGAACATCCGAATCAGGGTGAAGTGAAAGGGGAGTGTGCGGTGCAGCAAAAGGGGTCTGACAGTGACATGGAGGACGTAGAGCTCTCTCTAACTCCTGAATGCGACGACTCTATGCGTCCTGCTGTAGCTGTAGAGAGATGAGTATGTCCTCTGTCGTGTACCCCACATGAAATGGGTGGTACGGGTCAGATAATGGCATAACAGGGGGCGTAGTCCACAAAAACGGCTCTCCTGATGGTACGAATGATGGTGCAGTACGTGGTGCAACATAAGGAAACTGTGACAGAAACAGAAAAGATGATGATACAGGAGGAGTGAAAGCAGGTGGCTGCCTTGATGAACCCTCTCAAGGACGAGGTGGCGGTATGTCTTGGAGGAATGTGATGGGAAGATCAGTGCGATGGACGTCAGTGGTGTGTGGGTGGAACAATGGAAACTCAGTGGGTGCGGTGACAGGTGCTACGGGAGGTGTGACTGGTAGCACATACGGTGGGTAGTCATCATCGTCGATCCACCCGTTGAGGGTGTCGGCGTATCGAGGGTCAACATGCGTGGCGAACGGTGCATGATTAGCATGCACAGGGGCTGAAACAGGTCCTACAGGTGCAAAAATGGGTGCATCAATAACAGGATCATCCACCACTGGTGGAGCAACAATGGGAAGGTCAGCTATGGGTGGTGCAAGAGCTGGTGCATCATCATGAACAGGGGCGTGCTCTGGTGCAGGATCAGGAGCAACAACAGGCTCCGGGTCAACAAGGTCCATATCAAAATCGGCACGAATGTCAAACAACAGATTGATGGGAGCCACTGGCGCCTCTAAGGGCTGGTCCATATGAATAAACTCGATCTCATGATCTGGATCGAAATCAGGGGGAAAAACTGGATCGAAATCATCATCGACCTCATGGTCAAACTCAAACTCGTGTGACGGACCAGGTGCAGCTGACATCGCCATGTCGGGGTCGGCGTCAGGAGAGTGATGCTGCACACCCTGGTCGTGCAAGGACGCGGATGCCACAGACTCCAACGAGTCTGGGACAGGTGAACCAAGAGGAAGCTCTTCTACAGGGGCCTCAGCAATAGGAAGGATAGCATCAGCATCGATCGGGGCCCCGCCCTCATAGTCGTCCTCAGGGGGACCCTCCTCGAACATATCAATGTCGTCATCAGATACAACATCGAGTGGCACATCCGCCACGGGGAAAGCAGCAAGCGGAACGGGAGCAGGGATCACCGCAAGAGGTAGATCCCCAGCGGGAATGCCATCAGCAGGCTGTATCTCAACTCCGATGTCTGGCAGAGCGAATGGCTGAAAATCATCGTCATCTGTACTCGTGGTATCTGACGTGTATACGTCTCCCTCTGATGGTATCTCATCGTCTGACACAACTGCCATGGGGTCCACAGTGTCTGATACTCCTGTGTTGGAAGAAGAAACCATGGTGTCTGTAACACAATCACATATATGCCCATATGTCAATCATGAAATCAAATAAACATGTAAGTCACAATAAAGCATGCAAGCAATCCTCCTAGTCTTCCCAGACTATCCCTCCCAGCCTCTCAGACTGAACTTCCTAGCCTCTCAGACTAACTCCCTGGTCTCTAAGACCAACCTCCCAGTCTCTAAGACTAAACCTCCCCAATCTCTAAGATTGAACCCTTCAGTCTCTAAGACTGAACCTCCCTAGCCTCTAAGGCTAAACTCCCTCAATCTCTAAGACTGAACCTCCCTAGCCTCTAAGGCTAAACTCCCTCAGTCTCTAAGAGTGAAATATAAATTTTGAAAAGTGTATTTGTGCCCTTTGTTTAAAAAATGTTTTGTATCCGGGATCTGGACGTTTTAGTGTATGCAATGTAAAAATGTTTTCGTGAGAGCCCTAGTGATCATAGTCTAGACTCGAGAAGGAATCCTAGTTCGCTATGATCGAGGCTCTGATACCAAGCTGTCACACCCTGGCTTTTGCGGAAGCGTGGGTTTAATTTGGTGTGACTTCTTAATACCATAACAACAATCATAACAATGCTATATGAAATAAAACACATGATGATCATCCATTCATTAAGTTTAAAATAACCACAACATCATTGTTTAAATTGTCGACACATAAAACAAGTTACAACCATGACATAATTAAAACGTGTTCACGTGACACCACAAAAGACTTGAATAAAAACATGGTTTAAGGACATGTAACCCGTCTAGGTAAGGGTTACACCTCCTAAACCTGAATGACATCATTATTCCCTACGCAGCTTGACACAATTGCACACTTCGCCAGATCCATTAATTTCCTGAAATACATGTAGTTTGAAAAATCAACAAAAGTTGAGCGAGTTCATGTAAAAGTGAGTATGTATAAACCTTTAAAGTATGTATAAAAGTCCCTGGTATGTAGCAATAAAGAAAAAGATATCACCAATGGGTTGCAAAGCCACTGGTATGTGTGAAAAGGTGCAGGAAAACTCAAACCTAGCAAATTTGTTACCGGGATTCGGCGGTAAGACACAGTCACCTCTATGGGCCGCCCCGGCCTCACGGGTGTGGGCTCACTACACCCAAATAGATCTATCACTCTTGTGTCCCTCGGTCCTAACAACTAGGATTAATGGCCTTAAGTGTTGTACCCACCCTTCACATGATCTAGTAGTAAAAACCCTCCCTACGCTAACCAAACCATGTAAATAAATGTCTGTAATAATTGTCGCATGTATTTCACCCCCGAAGTATAAAACTGAAAACAGTTAAGAGAAAAGGGGGACATGAACTCACAGAAGTGCGTATCCTGTAATGTCAACCTCAAACTCGATTTGCTACGCGACGACCTACACGTACTAATGTCTATTAGACGAACAGCCGTGCCTTGGCTTAGGGTTTAGTGTTTTGAGTTGCGTTACTTTGATATTATACTTGTTAAAATAATATTAATTATTTTAACTTTTGTTTTTAGGAAAAATAGTTAGGCAACTATTTCGTATCCACACTTCTCACGTATTTTTATGTGCGTATTTCCTTCACAAGGATGGGGGTATTTATACATGTATTTTGTGGTTTAATGCCTTGACATTATATATTTTTAAGTCCCACTCTAGAAAATATATAATGATTTACTTATAAAAAACAATATGTCCCAAAATATATATTTTCACAAAATAATATATTTTCATACTTTGTAACCAAATAATATTTACCCCAAACTATGTTCGTAAACGTATTTTCCGGATTCATAAGTGTGATGACATTTTGCTAAGTTACATTATTTTGTCCTAAATAATATAACTAGTTTCCCCAAAATAAATAATATAACTAGTTCCCCAAATAATCAAATAATCACACAAGCGTTTTAATATCAAATATATATTTTAAATATATATTTATTCGCTTTTATTTTTGAAAACCCACCTCCGATACTTTGGAGTTTTGTAATAAAATTTATGGCGAAGTTTACTTCCGAAAAACAAGTCAATATAGTTTGTAAATACTTGTTAGAAAATAATTTTTTCTAAGTCTTGGGATTTTTGGAAAATTTCGCCAGAGTTTCCCCTAGAACGGGAGTGTCCATGCTTACTAGCATATCGTTTTCTTTTCAAAATAAATCAACAAACAATCTTTTAAACAACTTTACATCACCAAGAGCAAAAATATATGTTTTACATAATAATCATGAACTTGATATGTTCCGAAAACGCGTAGTAACTTAGTGAAGCTTTTAGTAAACTTAGTTACCTTCCGAAGTCTAGTTATTCCTTTAAAAATCACTTTCTTAAACGAGTTACGTGTTTACAACTTGTTAACAATATTTACAAAAATTTAACTTCTTGAACTCTTCTTGTAAATAAATGTTCTTACATTTATTTTATTTCTAAAAATAATGTAAGTATATGTAAAGTCATGATTTTTTCCCAAAACCGCTTCTCTAACTTGGTTTCTTTACAAAAATCTCTTGTCACTCTTTGATTTACAAGATCATCCATCAACTTGTTCACTTATATTTTAGGAAAAATCATTTAATTCAAGTTCATGATCAAACTAGAAGGTGGTTATTTTTATATATCTCATAACCACTTTCTACTCTTGTTAAATCTTGATTCTAAATATTATTTAACAAGATTCTTATGGTGATTACATCATCCAACCAAAAATCATCACAAAATTAACAACATACTCATGACAACATCAAACTAGTAGTATTTTACTTTCAAGTTAAACTTTTATGTAAAGCTTCATGTAAGGTTTCATGTTCATCTTTTTGTTCTTGTTACTTTAGTGTTTAACATAAGCATCATACTACAATTTTTAGCCATAAAAATATGATGAACAAAGGTGTAACAAAGAACTTACTACTAGCACAAGGCTAGGGTAGAATCTAGTGAAGAAGATGATGAGAAAAAGATGATGAACAAGCAAGAACAAGGCTCCTTTGAATGCTCCTCAACTTGCAACCTCCTTGAATCACCTTCTAAGCTTGTATGGAACTTGAAAATGGAAGAGATGGTGGTGGAATGGTGGTGATGTTGGCGGTGGTAAAGTGACCGAGAGAGGGAGAGAGAGTGAGGAGTGAGAGAGTGTAAGATATGAGGAATGATGAGTAATCTATGAGCCATGCTTTATAAAGATCACTTCACATATTTTGGTTACTTACACAAGCCATAATCTAATAAAATAAGAGAACAAATCAAGGAAGTATGGAGTGGTATAAGTTGGTGATTTGGTGGGTCCAACTTGGGACCGAATTCGGTTTTAGGGGGGGGGGGGTTAAGGGTAAATTTTGCAACTAATAGGTAAAGACTAGTTAGATTCCAAGTAACTTGATGATATATGTTAGTTGTTTGATTTTTAGTGGGTGTTATGACAAACGGGGATCATGACTAGCCAAAAATAATAAAACAATGTATTTGACAAAAAATTTAGTGTCCCGGGTAATGTCCGGTTATCCGGTTAGATATCGTCCCGTTAAAGTGTTTAATTAGTCCGTAAGGTGTCTTTTATATATATTTTTGTAACACAAATTATTCCGGGCACTTAGGAAAGCATACAGGACCATTCTGCCAAATTTTTGCACTTTACTAGCATGTTACAATGCTGAATTTTATTAATGAATGCAGAATTCTGCATTTAAAGTGTGTTTTAGGCACTTCCCGGCACTATAACTATCACCTAGTGACGCAGTTTTATGGTCCTCACTTCCCTACACTTCATACTAGTGTAGTACCTTATCCCCGGCTCATATTGGCCAAAATAACATTGTCTGCCTATGTGCTGGCATTGTCAGCATTATTTCTGAATCAACCGTTCAATGTGCTAACTGTGTTGTGTGCATCAAGTATGTCACTAATGTTTGTGTGTAATAAATTGAGTGACTGTATGAAATATGATGCACATGTATGTATGATACAAAAATCATAAAGTAGTTTAAATTGTCAATTGTAATCAAGCACAGTCATTAAGCACATAATTAAAATTAATTAATTAATTGTACAGTACCTGTAATTGTGAGGGTTGTCACATTCTCCCCCCGTTAAGAAAATTTCGTCCCGAAATTTTAGGTTCTGCTTCTAGTTGCAGGGGTCTTGGGAATAAATGTGGGTACTTGGCCTTCATACGATCCTCACGTTCCCACGTGAATTCTGGCCCATGTCGTGCATTCCATCGAACTTTGACGAGTTTGACACTACTCCGGCGTGTCTTGTTAATCTTCCAATCAGTGACTTCTACAGGTTCTTCAACAAAGTGGAGTGTGTCCATGTAGAATGTAGTGGCAGCTTGGAATTCCCAAATTTTCACTTCAATCCATACATCCTTCCTTTGGCATGGAAGGCCTTTAAATTTCGGCCAATTAAGTGTATTGTGGGTGTTATGACCAACCTTTGGTCTAATAACTGGGGTTTGAGAACTAGTTAAATAGACTGTTCTACTAACAACCCTCTCCGCTATTTCATTAATAAAACTGCATTAGTGTAATAATATTTTTGTGATCAGTATACTTTTTTTGTTAGCATCATCAAAGACTTATTTCATGGAAATAGAATTCGAAATGTACTTCCACTCAAATAGAAAAAAGAAAACAAATTGTGTTTACAACAAACTTTTGTCCATTAATATAAAAGGAAAATCTATATGGGTCTAAACTCAATGCCTTCAATAATAAGCTCGTTGAGACTCCAATTGTCACAACTGTTCAATTCAAGATACATGTTGATTGTAGTAGCAGCTCGCAATTCCCAAATTTGCACTTCAATCCATCCATCGTTCCTTTGTTGTGGAAGGCCTTTTATTTTCGGCCTATTGAATGGGTTGTGGGTGTTTTGACCATCATTTGGTCTAATAACTGGGGTTTGAGGACTTGTTAAATAAATAAACCAAATTTCTGAGTTGCGTTGTTGGTCTTTCACTATCATAGGAGCCTTAAATCTAGATTGATCTTCTGGTAATTTGTAGACAAGGTAACATGCATATGTTGTTTCAGATGATACTAGTTGGGATTGGACTTCTGTTTCGATATTAATAGAGCTAACATCCAGCCACTGAATGGCTTCTCCAAATCTGAGAGATGTTAGAAAATCATGTTACATGTAAAAAGATTCGCAAAAAAAATAGTAATTTATATAAGAAATCTGACAAGGGATATTAAAGAACCTTGATTCAGGTAATAACACTTTTTCTCCCCATCTCCATATGAGAGCTGCTGATAGCATATGACATTTCTTCCCATTTTTGTCAAGAGAAAACCACTATCAAGCAAGAGTATATAGATATGTTTAGCAATTCAATATATAATTCTCCCCACAGGTGGTGGAACCATATATGTTCATAGGCTCCACAACAACTACATATGGAAAAAAGATAAATGGATTTGCAATTCAGTAATGGAAGTATGAAATTGTTGCTATCAAAGTTACCATCATGCCATCATTGGTTAAGAACCCTGCGCACATGACTGAGTACGCTTTCTTCTTCTTCTTCGCTGTCCATGGAAAATAATCAAAAATCCCTTTTTTTGACAGCTTTATTATGCCTTTATAATCTGTTGGCATTTTTTCTTCCCAATTTGCATCTGAATCTGAATCTGATATGGGTTGCTTGTCATCTATATGTTCCACCTGTAGAACAACATAACCATATCAGACTTTGAATTAGTCACTAATATGGGTTTTCTTACATTGAAAATAACGAATGTGATTGTGGCAGCTGGACAGTAAAAGAAAACTAAAAGATATAAATTAATTAATTAATAATGTACATGAATAATCAAATTTTAATTGGTAAACTTACGTTCTCCAAGGGCTGAAATTCAATGCCTTCTACTAATATGTCGAAAAGATCATTGAAGCCCTCAAACAAAATCTGAAGATCAACTATTCTGTGGTCAGTAGTAAACTGATACAATTCACATGCCCACCATCCATCTTCTCTCTCATATGCAAGGTATGAAATTGAACTCTCTCTCTCCCCTTGTAATCTGTATTTGAGGGATATAGAGGCATATCTTCTCTCCATTCTCTTTTTAAACTTGAACACAAGGTTCACCGTGTATGTGATTCCTGGTGACAAGAACTGAGCTCTTACATGTGTTTTCAATATGTAATGTCCATACCAATGGCTGGTGCCCACAGCAAATCTGCGTGAATAGCAGCAAAGAATGTAGGTGGCAAGTACTTGTCAAATACTCTCAAAAGCTAGAAACAGGAAAAGTCACCTTGAATTATATTCAGATGAAAACCACACATTATTCAATGAAACCAAACATTCTCCAATAGATATCCTCTCACAGTGTTCTCCCTTCTTATTTAATGAAAACCACTGTACGTCCATTAAACAAGTTCAAGTTAGATCGTGCATGTTAAAAGTTACATGTGATGGCATGCGATATTCTATAATACAGACACAGAAGCTAATTACCGTTTTGCCACCGTTAAGGAGGATCCCTTTGGACTGAAACTTCTTCGGTTCAACGTCAGATCTGTAGTTCAGAGGATATTGTTTGTTCCATTCACCTATAAACTCTTGACAATTGAGTAAATCTAGACTTCTCTCAAGTTCTGCCACAACCTCAGCCATCTTTGGCCGATCTTCACGAGATTCCTTCAAACATTGATACGCAATGTCTGAAAATACTTCTAAAGCGCTCTGCTCCAATGGTTGAATGGTCAGATCTTTGAAGATGATATCATTTAACTTGTTTTGTTCATAGCTCTTAATCCACGTGGTCAGTAAGATCTCCTTAACATGATCCTTGCTATCAAGCGTATAGCATAATCTCCCACATAAAACTTCAAATAAGACCACACCAAACGAGTATACATCCGACTCTTTCGTTAGGGTGTGTGTCATTGCATACTGTGGATCACAGTACCCATGGGTACTTGCTGCAACTGTGACAACAACAGAGTTCTGCTCATTAGCGGGGCCCATTATTGATAATCCAACATCAGAAACTTTAGCATTCCATTGCTCATCAATTAGGATGTTGGCACTTTTTACATCATAGTGGATAAGTCTTTTGTGTGTCTCCCTTGGATCATGAAGATACCTTAGCCCCTTTGCGGCATGCAAACATATCTTTAGACGTTGTGACCACGTGAGATGAGGGGAGTCCAAATAGCGGTCAAGGCTTCCACGAGACACATACTCGTACACAAGGATCATCTCATCCCCTTGGTAACAAAATCCTAGAAGAGAAACAATATTTTCATGCATATAACCGGAAAGAGTCCTGATCTCTTTCAAGAACTTAGGGATTCCTTGTCCATACTTCGGATCAATACACTTAATAGCAGTCATGCTTCGCCCCTTAGAGTTAGACACTTCTCTATAAACCTTCCCAAAAGCACCACCTCCAATATAGTTCTTCTCAACATTGAAGTGGTTGGTGGCTAATGTTATCTCTTCCAGCGGGATTATAAGATCTTGAAATTGCTGCCAGAATACCTACATATTTGGGGATCAGATAATAGCTACTAAATACAAATCAAGGGTGGGAAAGCAATTGCAAGTGCACAGCTTGACACAACGTCTGTAAACATTTTCAATTAAATTCGTTGTATTTCGATTTTAATTCATTCCGCAATCTTATTTCTTTGGTGTTTAGAGTGATTCAACTGAATTATTTCTCATGAACGGTAAAGGGAAAAAAACACTTGAAGGAGAAAAATAACATTATTAATATATGTATCTTCATTCTATATTAGTCTAGTGAAATTCCCAAATAAGCTAACATCCTACAAACATAATGTACCTTATGATATCCAAGTGCAGTCGCAAGTTCTGTCACAACCTCAGCCATCCTTGGCCGATCTTCACGAGATTCCTTCAAACATCGATATGCAATGCCAGAAAAAAGTTCTAAAGCGCTCTGCTCCAATGGTTGAATAGCCGTATCTTTAAAGATGATATTATTTAACTTTTTCTCTTCATAGCTTTCAATCCATGTGCGCACTATATTCTGCTGAACACGACCATTGCTGTATGTACAACATAACCTCCCACATAAAACTTCGAATAAGACCACATCGAAAGAGTATACGTCTGACTCTTTTGTTAGGGTGTGCGTCATCGCATACTGCGGATCACAAAACCCAGGGGTACCTGCTGCAACGGTGACAATAGCCGACTGCTGCTCATTAGCGGGGCCCATTATTGATAGCCCGAAATCAGAAAGTTTACCATTCCATTGGTCATCAAGTAGGATGTTGGCGCTTTTTACATCACAGTGGATAAGTCTTTGACGTGTCTCTCCTGGATCATGAAGGTAGCTTAGTCCCTTTGCGGCGTCAAGGCATATCTTGAGACGTTGTGACCATGTGAGAAGAGGGGAATTTAAATGGTGATCAAGGCTTCCACGAGATGCATGCTCGTACGCGAGGATCATCTCACTCCCTTCGCAACAAAGTCCCAGAAGAGAGATAAGATTTTCATGCTTGTAACTGAAAAGAGTCATGATCTCTTTCCAGAACTTAGGGATTGCTTGTCCATGCTTCGGATCAAGACGCTTAATAGCGACCATGCTTCGGCCATTAGAGTGACACAATTCTCCTTTATAAATTTTCCCAAAAGCACCACCTCCAATATAGTTCTTCTCATCATCAAAGTGGTTGGTGGCTGATGTTATCTCTACCAACGGGATTTTAAGAAGTTGAAACTGCTGCAAGAATGCCTACATATTTGTGGATCAAATAATAGTTATTGGATGCAAATCAAGGGTGGGTAAGCAATTGCAAGTGCACAGCTTGACAGGAGATGCTATCATCTACAAACATTTTCATTTCAATTCGTTGGTGTTTTTTATTTTAATTCATTCCGCAATCTTGTTTCTTTGGTGTTTAGAGTGAATCAAATGAATTCTTTGTCAAACAGTAAAGGAACAAAAAAAAAAAAAAAAAACACTTGAAGAAGAAAAATAACATTTTTGCTATGCCTTTAAAAGAAGCTGCACTTATAAAAACATGTATCTTCGATAAGTCTAGTGAAATTCCCAAATATGCTAATATCCTATACATATAATTTAACATCCTACAAACATAATATATACCTTATGATATCCTAGTGCAGTCTCAAGTTCTGTCACAACCTCAGCCATTTTTGGTCGATCTTCACGAGATTCCTTCAAAAACCGATACGCAATGTCAGAAAATATTTTTAAAGCACTCTGCTCCAATGGCTGAGTGGTCGGAACTTTAAAGATGATATCATATAACTTCATCTCTTCATAGCTTTCAATCCACGTGCGCACTAAATTCTGCTGAACACGACCATTGCTACATGTACGACATAACCTCCCACATAAAACTTCCAATAAGACCACACCGAAAGAGTATACGTCTGACTCTTTTGTTAGGGTGTGTGTCATCGCATACTGCGGATCACAGTACCCAAGGGTACCTGCTGCCATGGTGACAATAACCGATTGCTGCTCGTTTGCGAGGCCCATTATCGATAGCCCGAAATCAGAGACTTTACCATTCCAGTTGTCATCGAGAAGGATGTTGGCGCTTTTTACATCACAGTGGATAAGTCTTTGGTGTGTCCCCCTTGGATCATGAAGGTACCTTAATCCCTTAGCTGCATCAACGCATATCCTGAGTCGCTGTGACCACGTGAGATGCGGGGAATTTAAATAGCGATCAAGGCTTCCACGAGATGCGTAGTCATATACCAGGATCATCTCATCCCCTTGGTAACAAAATCCCAGGAGAGAGATGAGATTTTCATGGCTGTAACGGGAAAGCGTTGTGATCTCTTTCAAGAACTCGGGTATTCCTTGTCCATGCCTCCGATCCAGACGCTTGATAGCAACCATGCTTCGTCCTTTAGAGTGAGACAGTTCTCCTTTGTAAACTTTCCCGAAACCACCACGTCCAATACAGTTATCATCGTTGAAGTTGTTGGTGGCTGATGTTATATCTTCTAGTTGGATTTTAAGATGTTGAAACTGCTGTAAGAAAGCATCCATATTCGTTCGTGGATCAAGTAATAATTAAAAAAAGGAAATGAAGCAATTGCAAGTTCACAGCTTGACAAGAGATGTGTAAAAAACCAACCCAAAAGATGTGTATAGTCTCTATTATCTCTTTAAAACAGGGAAGTGAAAGATGGTTAAGAATGAGAGATACACAAGATTAATTTGCTATAAATACAACAACAACCATACCCAGTAAAATCCCACAAATAGCAAAGCTACTTATAGGGTCTGGGGAGGGTGGGATGTAGACAGACCTTGCCTCTATCCATAGGGATAGAGAGGCTGCTTCCAGAGAGACCCTCGGCTCGAAAACGAACAGCATACCAACACACCAAGTCAAAGAATCTAGAGAAAAGAAGTCAACCATACCAAGAAAGTGGTCAGAGTGACACAATATAATGTAAAACAAGTGTAATAGCATACAACATCATTTGGGCATAAACACAAGAAGGCGATCACCGGAAAAGTCCCTTAAAGAGTAAAGAAAACCTACGTCCCTAAAAAACGCCTAAGACCTTACTGCGATATCTTCTAGAAATCCTTAACCCTAATCCTACGCCTCCACGAAGTCCTATTCTGGACCATGTCCTCAGAAAGATGCAACTCTAATAAATCATGCCTAATCTGCTCATCCCATGTCAGTTTGGGTCTGCCTCTTCCTCTCCTCCCCTCCACAGTAATAGTTTCCACTATTCTAACCGGTGCCGTCATTTCCCTCCGCTTCACATGCCCAAACCATCTCAATCTCCCCTCCTTAATCTTCTCTGATATACTAGCCACTCCTAATCTTTCCCTAAAAACCTCGTTTCTTATCCGATCTAACCTCGTGTGTCCACACATCCACCTCAGCATCTTCATCTCTGCTACCTCCATCTTGCGCGCTTGTGTCTTCTTGATAGCCCAACAGTCTGTTCCATATAGCATAGCGGGCCTAACTGCTACCCTGTAAAATTTCCCCTTTAGTTTAGTTGGGAACCTCCTATCGCACAATATCCCACTTGCTGCCCTCCATCTACACCAGCCAGCCTGTATGCGATGAGTTACGTCACTATCTATGTCACCATCTCTTTGTACAAACGACCCCAGATACTTAAATCTAGTTACCTGCGGGACCAATTGATCCTCAATGGTGATTTGGGTGTCATCGTCGTCGGCTACACCACTGAAATCACAGTGTAGATACTCAGTCTTAGATCGACTAATCCTTAGGCCCTTGCCCTCTAAAGCTACTCGCCACTCCTCTACCCTCGCGTTCAGGCACTGTTTAGTCTCTGCAATCAACACAATATCGTCTGCAAAAAGCATGCACCACGGAACTGTCTCCTGAATCAGCTTGGACAACTCATCCAAGACAACCGCAAAAAGAAAAGGGCTCAACGCAGACCCCTGGTGGAGTCCTACCTCCACAGGAAAGAAGTTTGTATCTCCTACAGGCGCGCGGACACTAGTTTCCGTTCTATCGTATGTATCCTTAATTAATTTGCTATAAATACAGACATGAAAAAGGTTGTAGTGGTGAATATCAAGTCTCTTTATTGACCCAAAGTCAACTCCGTGTGGGTCAGTCTACCAGCTATCATTGTGTAAATAATTGAAGGATAACAGGTAATAATAGAGTTAGGTTAAATTTTTTTGATCCAGCATCATCGATGATTGCTTCATTTGTTATCGTTCATTTTTTTTTTTTTTTTTTATTTGAGCATTTTATTTTTTTGCAATGCGTGAATTATTCACGAATGTTAGGAGTTTTATCATACGTTGTCTTAACAGGGTCCGTGATAGAGAGCCCTGTCGCACAATAGATCCCCAAAACTTTTTACTTACTTTGGATAAAATTTTAAATGATCAGTAAAATTGTCATATAAGAAGTTTGATAAATTATTTATGTAACTCTGATCAAAATCTCTCTAAAACAGAGAAGTGAAAGATGGTTAAGAATGAGAGATACACAAGATTAATTTGCTATGAGTACAGCCATGAAAAGGTGGTAGGGGTGAATATCAAGTCTCTTTAGTTGACCCAAAGTCAACTTTGTGTGGGTCAGTCTACAAGTTGTCATTGTCTAAATAATTGAAGGATACCGTGTGGGTCAGTCTACCAGTTGTCATTGCTTCATATACGAGGCTGTTAAACGTACCTTCTAAGGTTACTCGGTAAGATGTTGGGGATCGACCCAGCCAGAGGCTTTGTCCCTTGGACCCCGTCAGGGGTGTAGCCTCAGGACCCCCGCCAAGGGGGCGTTGCCCCCTTAGAACCCCCGTAGAGTACGGGCTCCATCCGTACACTTCGAATTATAATAACTCAAACAAGCGTGCACTCCCGCACCTCCTAACTTGCTTGATATGTATTATTATTCGTTTTGATCACCATGTCAATCCCGATTACACTAAAATGTCTAACATATGGGAGGAGGGTAGTCTTGAAGGATGACCCTCCACCTCAGCGCCACATCATAGTCCTTGGAGGATGCCCCTCCAAGGATGAAAGCAAGGAAATGGGTGATGGCCCTACCCATCTAGTTAATTTATTTATTTTTTTAAATTCATCTAGTTTTTTTAACATTTAATAAGATATAAAATAACATCATTAATATTAAAAACCAAACATTACATAAGTTTTAAAAAAAACATAACCTAAAAAAATAAAAATCCTAAGAACTCCACTTTTTCGCGATCTTTTCTTTCATTTTATGTAAAATCGTTCGGTCTTCTTCCGGATAGGTGTTTATATCGGTGTTTATATCGGTTGCCTTTTGGGCTGTGACCTCGGTGTACGCTTTGAACTGGGTCATAAACTCGTCCATTTTGGAACCCCCCCCCTTGCGGCTTGTTTTTTTTGCAGTCGCCGCCTTTTCGGATTTGTCCCTGCCCGGGGGACGTTCCTCCTTTCGAACCTCGTACTCTTCTTCGTCAAATTCGGGCTCGTTGTTTATATTTATTTGGCATTGTGCGTTCAAGCCCCCCGCACTATAACTACCGTTTCGAGGATTGCGGTTGCGTCTCCGGAACACATTCAACGTCATCTTCTACGGGTTGTGGTTGGAGAGACGATTCTACCGGTGTTGGCGAAGGTTGTGGTTGAGATTGAAGTTACGAGTTGAACGGCATCATCATTTGTTGTAACGCTTGCATTTGTTGCATTGATTGGAGTTGGTTCATTTGCGAGAAAGCGTTGGGTGTTTGTTGGAAACTCGAGAAAGCGTTGAGAGAAAATTGCGAGGATGACCCACTCGGTTCCATCGTAGGATAGTAGGCGGGTAGCGAAAAAACGTTTTGGTTTGGGTTTGGGTTTGGGTTCGGGTTCGGGTTCGGGTTCGGGTTCGGGTTCGGGTTCGGGTTCGGGTTCGGGTTCGGGTTCGGGTTCGGATTTGGGTTTGGGTTAGGGTTGTTCGGGTTGTATGGATCCATGGCAAAAGTAGTAGAATGTTATAAAAAGTATAAGAATTTTATAAAAAATAGAAGAATTGTATAAAAAGTAGAAGAATTGTATAAAGTTGAGAGAGAGAATTGGTTGAAGTATGTAAAAGGTAGGGTGATTTTGGTGTGTTTATAGGTAAAATTATTAATTTTTTTGATTTTTAAAAAATATGCCCGTTGGTTTTTATTGTTTTTAATGAAAAATGATTTTTTTTAAATTATAGTCGTTGTTAAACGTCACAATTTTTGTCCTTATCCGCCCGTCTTCAACGTCTTGGACTCGACGATTAGACGACGTCGCCCATGGTGAAATGGTGTTGGGGGGCATCGCCAGGCCAGGCCGGGCCTGGACGACCCCCCACACCGAGTTTTATGGAACGTACCTTCTCTTAAAGTTTCACGTTAATACAATTTAAACCTCTTTGTTTTTTTTTCTTTTATTATTTTTTTAAAACGTAATTTGTTATTTAAGCAAATTTCTTTAACGATTGATTTAGAAAGGGTTATTTTAATAATATTTATAGAGTTTTTAACATTTTTCGTATCTTTTGTTAATAAACATGAGAGTCTAGGATCCGGCGAGTTTGACGGAGCTTTGGTCCCGAAACGACCGGTTCGGTGATAAGAAATGAGTAGAAGTAGAGAAACGACACCGAACAAGTCAATTTAATCTGGTTTCTATTAATGTATAAAAGTTACATACCCGTGAAACCAGTTGGACAGCATCTCCCCACAGGGAACCAAAAGCTTGTCCAACACAATACCCAAGCACTCATATATATAGGCATGCTGCCTTAGTACGAACCCACATGGGTGCCTTCGTATGAAGCTGGCTTGGTCTTGTGCATCAGTACGAAGCTGCTAATATGTCCGTTCGTACGAAGGGACTCCCTTCGTACGAAGGAGCTATTACATCACAATACTATTTAGTTCGTACTGGATTTCATACTATTCTATACAATATTCAACACACGTTCTATCTAGCCTATTCGCACAGTGGCAGACATACAAAATATGCACCAAAAGATTCCCCCTTGGCTGTCACTGTCGAATCGTCACGTTGAAAACCTTGAGCCGTGTTTGAATATTCTGCAGCTTCAAATGTTCTGCAACTTCAATCAGACATCTTGAAATCTTCAATAGATCCCCCCTTGATTGATGATCCGAGTTTGCTTTGACAGTGTAATACGTAAATTCCCCCTGAAATGAATCTCCAGGTCTTTGTTTGCACAGTTCACGACTCCTCCTCTGATTTGCTAAACTGCAATCTTCGCGAATAATCATCAATTTGAAACTAATCAATGTAGCTTCTCTGTTTCGACTTTAACCACATCCGTGTTCAGTTTTTTATATAACATTTCAGCAACATCGATATCGCATTCCGCTTGCTTGATCTGGGTATTGTACAAAAACCCAACCGACAATTGATAGAAACTTCAAATACCACACTGGTTAACTTCAAATCTCTGATTACACCCAAATATCTGATATCCCGTTTTCCGTGATCGCTTTTAAGCACCTTTTGAATGATTGATCTGTATAAACGGTATTCTCCACAATTAGCAATTCTTCATCGGATAACAAATCATCTGGTAATGCATTCAGATCTCTGAAGCTTTCGTCCACAATCAGATTCACCCTCTCGGATAATCTAGATCTCAGAAGCTATCATCCACAATCAGATTCACATTCCCAGACAATTCTGAAGTCGGAACCACCCGAATACTGTTGCAGCGTCACGAATTTCAAAAATGCCGGAATTTCAATATATGACAATGAAATTTTTATTCCCCCTCATTTTTACAAATTCTGACTTCTTATCACTGAATTCCCCCTCAAACTGAGCAATTCAGTCTTCTGTCATCTTTGAAAAGCTTGACTATACTTAAAATATGACAAATTCTGCCATGAAAGTCAGTTTTTCATCTATGCGGATTTAACGTTATGGCCCATAAATAGTCAGATACCCTGAATAATAAACATTTTGCACCAGTATCATGACTACCCCACTAATTTCTACAATCTGTGATCGCATCATCAAATATGTTGTCTAAAGTTTTGGACGAAATGACAATTAAGTACTAAGTGCCTCTTCGTACGAAGCTAGAATTGTCACTTCATACGAAGCCAGAAACTTGACAATTAAGCTCTCATGCCTGTTCGTACGAACCTGGATACGCCTTCGTACGAACCCATAAACGTCCCTTCGTACGAACCCATGAGTGGATTCATACTAACACATATAACAATTCGTATCGTCCCTCCATACGAAGCCGCGCGTTCGTACGAAGCTGCGCTGATTTCTTCAAGAACACTTTCAAAGACATTTTTCGATCCAGAATCTTTATTTCTTTGAATTTCATGATGAAACTTCACAAGATTGTGCGAAAATCAATTCCGAACAGAATGTTATCTTCAATTTCAAAATTCATCCGTGAATCGACCTTCAATTTGATGTTTTTTCAATATTTTACATCAAAACTCACTACACATCCAAAATTAATGAGCGTAGGTGATTCAATCAACTGTTAAATCGATTAAATCGGTACCGTAGCTCTGATACCAATTGAGAATCCAAGATCCAGCGAGTTTGACGGAGCTTTGGTCCTGAAACGACCGGTTCGGTGATAAAAAATGAGTAGCAGTAGAGAAACGACACCAAACAAGTCAATTTAATCTGGTTTCTATTAATGTATAAAAGTTACAAACCCGTGAAACCAGTTGGATAGCATCTCCTTACAGGGAACCAAAAGCTTGTCCAACACAAGACCCAAGCACTCCTATATATAGGCATGCTGCCTTCGTACGAACCCACATGGGTGCCTTCGTACGAAGCTGGCTTGGTCTTGTGCATCAGTACGAAGCTGCTAATATGTCCGTTCGTACGAAGGGACTCCCTTCGTACGAAGGAGCTATTACATCACAATACCATTCAGTTCGTACTGGATTTCACAATATTCTATAAAATATTCAACACACGTTCTATCTAGACTATTCGCACGGTGGCAGACATACAAACGAAGGAGCTATTACATCACAATACCATTCAGTTCGTACTGGATTTCACAATATTCTATAAAATATTCAACACACGTTCTATCTAGACTATTCGCACAGTGGCAGACATACAAAATATGCACCAACAAAACAAAATGGTTAATTAATGTGTTCATGATCGTTCGTTTAGAAAATGAACGTGTTCGTTCGTTAATATTCGAAACGAACTATTCACGGAAACTACAAACAAATGTAAATGAATATTAACAAACATAAATGAAATACACGTAGATGAACGTTCACGATACCCAAAGTGGTCATCGTTTTGGTTTCGCATACGGTTTTTCTTTTAATTTATGATCGGTTGGCTTCAAAATTTTGAAACCGTACCAAACAATTTGGTTTACGGTTTAAACTCAAAACCAATCGCACAAACCCAAACCAAATGTTTGGTTTATAGTTAATGATGATTACAATTTATTTTGTTGCGGTCAACTTTGCCTTTTTTTATTTTTACGTACAGTGGACCGCTCGTCTATATTAACATTGCTGGAAAGTTTTGTTTTTGATAATTTTGACTTTTTTCTTAAACTAGATTTTAATCCCCGCGCGCGTTGCGGCGCCTTACGTTAAGCCGAATAATTCTCTAAGCTTTGATAGATAAAAAATAAAGATGGTTAAAAGATGTAGGTCATCTCATCATTTTACCAGTAAAAACTGTTACACATGTCATTTTCTTTTCAAGTCTCAATTGTTAAGTTATAAAATTAGATTCATAAAGTCAAGAATGTTAGAAAGCACGAACCTCAAATTCATATTTCTGAAATCAAAAGCAAAACTAACGTTAAAAAAAAAAAAAAAAAAAAATTAACATTAATTTAAATCAAACAAAGCTCTCAAAAAATATCATATCTAGGGTCCTTAAAGTTTTCATTTGTCATAGTGAGTGGAAGAGCTGCCGGCTGGAGTAATCAAAACATGCTCGTTTTATGACTGCTGATCATTGCCATTCTAACCCTTTATCACCTTTGAGAACAACCCACTCTAACCCTTTCGTGATGAAATATGTCAGCAGCTACATTCTCAAGCCTTTATAAATCACATTTTCTACATAGATTATCAGTATAATGAATGCCTGTTGTCATAAATGGGTCGAGTAAAACAACGGCATGACAAAAAATGGGCTCATGTTAAAATGGGTTGGCCGTGGAAACAGGTAACAAAACGGGTTCACCTACTATACATACCATTGTCGATCCGTATTCACGTGATCCAGCAAAGGGTGGATCTGAATGTAAACATATTCAGATTCTATAGGCATGAACGTAAAAAAATTGCGAGAGGAATCCACTAACGAACCTGATATTTCTCTAAATCATTTGTAAGCGCAACGACATCATCTTTACAGGTCCGTATTTAAACAGATTACTGTTGAGTGTCTTGCCATGTCTTCATAAATCTCAAATGGTTTATAAAATCTGACAGTAATTTGGATAAGTGTTTACACTAAAAAAAGGAAATTGAGTATATATGTAGATGGTTCAAGTTGCTTACCGCTCAAGTTCGAGGGAAGGTTAACAACCAAGAATGCCAATGAGTGTTGGACGTCTTGGTTCCAATTCAGTAACATAATTGTTTTGCTGTTAAATAAGTTGTCGCTTGTCCTAGTCAAAAGCAAGTGCATTCCTTTGGATATGAGTATGTGCTTTCTTTTAGTGTCACTCATTGCTGATCTTGAGTGGAATAAGTATATTAATGCCTTTTTCACAAACTCTCATCAACAAATGAAAAAAATTATATAAATTAAAGTTCATTTTAACCCGTTACGTTTAACCATCCAATCAAAGAAGATCATCACTGTAAAAATGATATTTCTTACAAAGTTTCAAAGATGACCAAGCTGACATGGCTGCATTCTTTTCAGTTCGCCTTTGGTTCACCGTAAATGTAAACATTTTAACCACTTTTCATTCAGTTAAGTCACGTTTCATTTTAGACAAAAGCAAATCTATTATGAGAAAAATAGGCCAGATAAAGGGTAACTTTCAAATCATTCGACCCATTTGACCCATTTAATTTCCGAACCCCTTTACTATTTATCAAGACAATCCTAGCAGAGCATTAATGTGAAGTGTATAACCAAAAAATTGTGGTAGAAAATGTAATAATCGAATGGTAATTTATGAGTTTTAGAGTTTACCGGGATCAACAACCATTGACACTAAAAGAACAATTCAGGAAATAGACTACAAAGATCTCTGCTTGCCAATCGTGGTCACAGGAAGGCAACTTCACTTAGTTTTTTAATTGCTGGAGCAGATTTGTTTTGAAATCCTGAGGCTACTAAATATAAATTAAGAACCTTTTGTAGTTGCTGCAAAGGGTAGTAATGGTGAATATTAGTGTCCAAACATGAAAACAAAAGTGAGAGAGACATAAAAGATGGATATAAAAGTATTGAAAACATGTTATTTTGCCCTATACATGCAAATAACAAAATAAGGTAACGTTTTTATAACTCGACCATTGTGTATGAAAAGCAAATCAAACTTTCAAATGTATAATAGTAGGTTGGTTATTGGTAGAAGTTTTTCAAATGAAAAACTCATTTTTTATGTCCACCATTCTGCTTATTTATGTTTTCAGATTCATGTCTTATATATGTGTACAAAGATTTAGATTCACTATATTGATAGTTATTTATTATTTGAATAATGTAGCTCTATTTCGAGACCGGAATCATTAATTTATACTTACATACATATAATCAAATATATTGTTTTAAAAAAATGAATCAGTATTTGCCACCAAACGTGTACCTATCTCAATCATTCTTTCTTCGTACCTAATTGCATTTTTTAAATCATTAGTTAGTCTAGTCTTCCCCCAAATCAACTCAATCCAAACCCTTTGATAAGAGCTTCACCGCCCCTGGAATCACTTTCATGCCCGATACCATCTTTATCGGTCCCTGAACCTCCAAGAAAAGCAAACTTAAAATGTAAAAAGGAGTGGCCGGAATATCTCTAGAACCCAAATCGGGTCACCGGAGTTCGTTTCTGAAATCACCGCCATGGCTATAACCAGAACCAGCATCATCACTATAACCAGAACCACCGACATCGCCTTCAGATTCAGTAACCATAATATTTCTATTTAAACAAATCACAATCATGGATTATAAGCCTGTAAAACTTTATGTACCTCATTTTTGTTGGTTTATCGTCAGAATTTGGAGACACACCATCGTCAATGGCGGATTGATCATTGCCTATTGAAACCCTAACCCTAAGCCGTCGTTGGCCTTGTGTTTGCGCCACTACCATCGTTCCTTAATTCTCGATTTATAGGAAAGAGCCATTCACGCACATGAAAGAGGTTGTCGCCGGAGCACCGCCATGCCTCCGGCTTTCCGTCGTAGGCGATTCTTCTCCAGAAAGTGGTTTTCGCCAGAGCACCGCCATGCCTCCGGGAACTTTCTCTCTCTGCTTCTCACCGGCTGTCTCTCTCAAACGTGGTATAAGATCTTGAGACAATGTGGCATACCACCATAACACGTGTCTCTTCATAACCCAAAACAAAAATTTATCTATACCTGTCCAACCCCTTCTCCTATGATGGCCTAACCTACCATTAAATACAATGAAATTCCAGAAATAGCCTTCAATCACTGTTCATTAAGTTTTCCTATTATCATATATGAATATGAACTAGTGTTTTTCAATGACGCGCGTTGCGCGAAAGGCATTGGTGTTTTCGACCGACATCATTCTTCAAACGATTCGAGATAAACGATGCGTAACCAGCCATATCCGGCATCGTGGAGTGTATTAAAAAGGGAGCAATTGGACGATTGGATGCTGGGCTAGGTGTTTCTTGGAATGCCCACGGATTGTTCGGGTCAAAACCACGATTATGAGGATTCATTTTTCGTATTGTGGTTGGATGAGAAATTTTTTTTTTAAATAAGATAGAGATGATTATAGAAGAGGTGGAGTAGTTGTGGTAAAAAAATGAATAGAAGTGTGAGTATTTATAGTGAATAATTTTTTTTTAAACACATAGCTGTTGGCCAACGGCTAAGCCCAAACGGCTACTTGTCTTGGCCAATGAGATCCTGCCATGTCATCTTGATAGCCCCGTCCAACGCCCGGGCTGAAACCCACGCCCAAGGGGCCACACCGAAACCCAAGCCCACCCGGGGTGGTGACTTGGGCGTTTGTACCCAACCCACACCACAACCCCCGCCCCCAGGCTGAAACCTCCGCCCAAGGGTCCACGTCGAAACCCAAGCCCACCCGGGGTGGTGACTTGGGCGTTTGTACCCAACCCACGCCACAACCCCGCCCCATACCCCATATTCTAACCCGGGCTGAAACCCCCGCCCAAGGGGCCACGCCGAAACCCAAGCCCACCAGGGGTGGTGACTTGGGCGTTTATACCCAACCCATGCGACAACCCCTGCCCCCAGGCTGAAACCCCCGCCTAAGGGACCACGCCGAAACCCAAGCCCACCCGGGGTGGTGACTTGGGCGTTTGTACCCAACCCACGCCACAACCCCGCCCCATACCCATGTCATAATATACCTTAAATTCAATTCATTGTTCATTTCGTTTGTTTTTTATCATATATGAATTATGCATTCAAATTTAAAACTTGCATTTAGGTAACTTATTTTATGCATTTATACAGATTTTTCATTTTTTTAGTTTTGTATAAATGTATTATTTTACTTAAAAAAAGTATTTCTTATCTTTTGGGAAAATGTTTTTATTTATTTTATATCTAAATGTTTTTTAATTATCTTTACCTCAACTATTTTTGATATTTAAAAAAATATAAGAGGAGAATATGATAGGTTTTAATTTAATTTTTCAAGAAGGGTATAAAAAGTAAGGGGTGGTACATTTAGCCTAACTCTAAACCAAGTCAGAATTTCTAATTTCATGTGAAATTACATAAATTTTAAAGATTTATATATATATATATATATATATATATATATAAAGAGTAAGTAAAGTAACTTTTAGAAGTTAATGACTAAATTTAAAAAGGATAAAAAAGAATCGTTAACTAGACTTTGAGTAAATTGTCATTTTAGTCCCTGAAGTTTGGTCTAAATTGACATTTTAGTCCAAATACTTTTTTTATCTCCTCTGGGTCCCTGACTTTTTCATTTTCTTGCCATTTTGATCACATTGCCTAACTTAGTCTAAAAATCTTGTTATAACCAGGGGTATTTTTGGCATAACTGTTGTGTAATGATAACCAGGGGTAGTTTACAACATAATTTATAATCCTCATAATAATTTAATGCCAAAAATACCCCTGATTATAACCTGGTTTTTAGACTAAGTAAGGCAATGTGATCAAAATGACAAGAAAAGGGAAAAGTCAGGGACCCAGAGGAAAAAAAAACTGTTTGGACTAAAATGACAATTTGGACAAAAACTCAGGGACTAAAATGACAGTTTACTCCTAGACTTTAGAAAAGCTAGTTATGATAAGTAATGAGAAAAGGAAAAAGATGGGTTGATGAACATAATTACTAGACTTTTAACTATAGAATAGATAGTTATTATAGTCTAGTGGTATCTTGGGTGGGATAAGGCTTTGAGACCAATAGGTCGTAGGTTTGTTTCCCACAAGTGGGGTTTTCCCATATTTATTTGGTTTCCTCCTGAATTGGTGTATAGGCATTATGCTGATGGGAGATGAATATGATTATGTGGTTCCGCTGTTGACACCATGATACTCCAGTGGTCCGTCAGTGATCCAACTTTGTCGTTCAAAAAAAAGATAATTATTATTGTAGTGGGAACGTTAAAGTTTAAAAGGTTGCAATAAGTTAGGATATACTTTTAATAAAGTTAGTTATATTATTAATACGAGAAACGTTATTATATAAGAGGAAAAAAGTGTATGAAGTGTAGCAGAAAAGTTATTGGTAAGATTAATGGTTGAGATTAAATGTTTCTTAAATTTAGAATTTACATAACTAAAAACAAGTAGGGAAAAGGGGAAAATCCAATATTGTTGACTCATAAACACACTTCCCATTTAATTTTTAAACGACTATAACTTTTTTCATACGTTAATATTTTTTTATAAAAATTACACCGTATTAACGAGTATTTCATTCTCTTTAATTCGAGCAGCCTATTATTATAGTTTTCTTAAAAAAAAATGCAGGATTTTGAATACTTATTACATGATTACGCGATTTTGAGTACCTAGTAAGTGACTACGTAATTTTAAATACCCATTACGTGATTACGTGATTTCATTATGGTATTTTATGTGAAACCCCACTAAGTGATTACGTAACAATCGTTGACTATATGTCTTATTACGTGAGTACGTGATTTTGAATACTCATTTCGTGGTTACGTGATTTCATTATAGTATTCATGTGAAACCCCACTAATGATTATGTAATTACGTAAAAACAAAACATGTAATACATAATATTTCATATGGAATACCTAATATTTCATGTATAATCACGTATTAATGATAAATTATATACAAAACAATAGCCAAACAACCTATAATAACCACATAATGTCGTATATTAGAGATTTAATCATGTAATAAAGCATTAACAATCAAGTTCTTATTATTAAATGTGTAATCACGTAATAAGAATAATTGTATTAACATTAGTTTATAACAAATCATATTGAATGTGTAATCACGTAATATATTTACATTGGATGCGTATTGATTTATGTTGAATGTGTAATCACATAATGGGTATTAAAAAATCACGTAGTGATGTACTGGTATTCAAAATCACGTAATGGATATTTAAAATCCTGTAAAAAAATTTAAGAAAACTATAGCAATAGCCTGTTCGAATTAAAGAGAATGAAATGCTTATTAATACGGTATAATTCTTTTTTTAAATATTAATGTATGAGAAAGTTATAGTCGTTTGAAAATCAGGGGGAAACTAGTTCACATGAGAAAAGACTAAGATACCATTCATTCCAATAACACTTGTCACTGTCTCCTTCTCATCTATGCTTCGCACGGGAATTCTCTCTTGTACATGATCCAAACACATATTAGTATTTCCCTATGTTAATTCACTCTAGGTAAACGTGACATGCATTCATGTCGGTTAGGGGTGGGCTAACTTTCCATTGGTCTGTGTCGGTTCATCTTTTCAATCATGGAACCGACAAAGTGGTTGTAGGCAACCATAAAAGTGTTAATTAGGTTATATGGCTGGAGACTATAGAGAAACTCACGAAATTTAAAAAGTTACGGTCACAGTAGATTCTTTGCAAACGGAACATTAATTTTTTTATTATTAAGAATTTTAATAAAATTAAAATCTAAAACTCAACAATATTGAATATAAGAAATAATAACAAAATGAAAATACAAATGAACAAGAAAAACAGTTTTCTTCTAGAGAAACTCACGAAATTGAAAAAGTTACGGTCACAGCAGATTCTTTGCAAACGGAACATTAATTTTTTTGTTTTTAAGAATTTTAATAAAACTAAAATCTAAAACTCAACAATATTAAATATAAGATATAATAACAAAAGGAACAAGAAAAAACAGTTTTCTTGTACATTTCATTATCATAAGACATCATTCACGTGATCATGTCTAAGATAAAACAAAAAAAAAAGGACCCGTACACCCACTTTATTATCCTTTTCACCATTATTGGTGCCTTTTTAGACATGTAAAGCCCAGACTCGAGCTAATTTAAGTTAAGCTTTTAGCGAGTCAGTCTCAAATATCTCACGAGCAACTGGAATTGTTTACACCCTATACACCCTACATGTGGTCGTTCATCCACACGGATGGCTCCATCTCTTCTGCCAAAAACACACAACTGACAGTGAGCTTGTCCATGGCAAACCTGTAGGATCGTATTCACGACCAAATGAGTAATTCAGAGGCAATACACAACTGTTTGAGAGGCGGAAACAAACAAACAGCCTAGAATCAGTGTAGAAATGAGTAGAAACAGAGTATGATACTTAAAACAAGCTTCTCATTGATTTTAGACTTGAATACACGGTGAAAATTTGGCAGCACTTCGTTACACTTCACCTAATTTCGTACCAAATGAGAAGCATGACACCCCTATTTATAGGCAGGTAATTTCGCATGGAATTACACATGTCTGTTCAAGCAAAATTACCTTGTGTAATTTCGTGCGAAATTACATTAAGTAATTTCGTGCGAAATTACTACAAAACAACATAAAATTACATTTAGACCCCTATACAAGCTACCGACATGACCTAGACTTTAGACGTAGGCTATAGACATTATGCACCAACAAAACCCATTTTGATCACCATTATTGTAGTGAGGCCAAAGGGAAGTAGAAAAAGATAAAGGATAAAAAAAATAGAGTTACAAATGAAAAAAAAAACAACCTTCCTCCACTCACTTTCTTCTACCTTTCTTTCATATTTGTTTCACCATTACTACATATAGTTAGACATAAGGAAAAAAGGAAATGAGATATACACTCAACCCTACGGATGTAAATGAGTCGAACTTTGCTTCACCTAAACATGAGATTAGCTCAATTAAATTAAAAAAGCTCGATCTTAGATCATTTTATTTCGAGCCTATTTTTAAAACCCGACCTCAACTTAGGCTTGAAATGTTTGTTCTTTATTGTTATTTAGTTATTAGTTATTTTATTTATATATAATCATGATTAATTTTATATATGTTTATGATTTAACTTTTATATGTAACCCAATATATATTATTTAATTATCTTTATCATGTTGTTGTAAATGATAATGTTATGTTAATATATATTAAATGTATAAAATAATAATTATATAATTAATATGTTTGTTATGTGAAACTTGGCCCATGCATGTTTATTAAATGAGCTCACATGTATGATCACGCTTCTTTAAACTAACTCAATTTAATTCTTAGTGATTCAATCTCGAGTAGTTCACAAATATTACGACTTACTTGCATAAATGAGATTAGGATGAGGTGATAAGGTTTAGTTGTCTTATGGTCCTTATAACACCTTTAATCACATCCTAGCTCCTCATTAGGCACATGATTAAATTAAAAGAGCATCTTTGACATTTGTTGACCAAGACTAGCCCCCATGGGCCCCACATAAGGGTGTGGACGGTTGGGAATGTAGGGGGGTCTTGTTTTGTTTTTCAGAGTTAAGTGTTTAAAATGTTTAAGTGCTGCATCTTGCAAGTTAATCATGGTACATATCAATTTATGTTATCTTATGTTGTAAGATGAGTTATACTAGACTAATATTGTCCAAACAATGTCAACTAGTTTATAAGTTATGTCTAGTTAGTGCTCGGATACTTATTCGGGTGCAAGTTTTGTTAACGGATCGCTAAAACTTATGTAACTTGTATGGTAAAATGTGTTTATATATCCTTATTATATTTTCAATTTCTTTTGACGTGTGTGCGGGTGTCTATATTTTTAGTTATATTTTAGCTCTTTTTACTCGCCGATTTCAAGTTTTAAATTTATAAAACACCATATTCTACTATCACTTTACACACACGCTAGGGCAAGTATACCCATCGCGGACGTAGTATAGTGATGGCAAGATACCGAGGTCGTCCAAGGACACAAGAGCTTTTAATACCGGCTTATCGTCAACGTCTAATCGAACCAAACTTTGAGAAAAGATTTTTAAACTAAAAAAGATAAAAACTAAAAATAAAATAAAATAAAAATTGATAGACAAGAAAGGATCACTTGGGTCCGACTTATTTTTCATGTACCCTTTTGATGATTTCCGCACTTTGGGCATTTTAAGAGATTATCTTAGTTATATTAGTAGGCCCCTCTTTTGAAGGCGACATTACCCTCAACCTAGTGGTTTGAGTCAGCAAGGATAGAATCCCACTAGGTCGGAATATTGAATGATAATTAAGTAAGTTATTAATGCAAAATGTGGTGGGCCCCCTTCCAGGCAGCGGTCACCCTCAACCCGTTGGTCTAAGTTAGCAGGGATACAGTCCTCGCGGGGTTGGTTTAAAGTATTAATAGTAGTTTGTAGATAAGGGGTTCAAGCGGTTTCTTACCCTCAGTCGGGCCAGTCATTCCCGGCCAATCCATGGGGTAGTACTAAACTTGAACCAGGACTATACACTGAACGAGACATAGAATTACCCAACCACCCTTCTAACCCCCTTCCAAGTAGTTAACATGCTTTATATAGACCATAAAGACATGAATACGTGAGTAAACGACATATGAAGAATGGTTGAATAAATTCGCCTTCAATATAAAAAACTATTTATTAAATTCATTAATACATACCCAATTAAAAAGTTGCCAAAGATTGGAAATCATAAAAGAAATACATAAAAGATATGTCTTCACCAAGTGATGTAAGAATTTAGCCAAGCATGGCCTTTGTTTGACAAAGATTCTTACTATCAATCTTGGATCTCTAGACTACACACACACTCTAAAATATGGAAAATGGATGATGGTGGTGGATGGTGATGTTGTAATGGTGGTGGAGTGGTGGCAAATGAGAGAGAAGTGGTTTGCCAAGGGATGAGTTGAAGTGAAACCAAGCACCCCTATTTATAGCTGAAAACAAAACACCCACCACGGCCGTGCCCACCTGGCACAGCCCCGTGATCATCAGTCTCTCTCTTCTACATTAACTGCAGTGTCAGATTTATACTAACACGGCCCCGTGTGTCAATGGCACGGCCCGTGGCCAATGTACTTGTTGTACTTCTTCAGATTCTGGAAATCCTAGAGTTGACCACGCCCCGTGTTGGTTTAGCACAGCCCCGTGTTGAGCTTGGATTTTGTCTTTTGTTGTTGTCTCTATCTGTTGCAGTGAATTCCCACCGGGCAAGGCCCCCTGCTAGGTGAGCACGGCCTCGTGCCAGAGCTTCTGTTTTTGTTATTTCTTGGGTTTGGATGTGGATGGGGGCTCGGCAAGTTGTGTCAATCCTTCTTCATTGCATTTTATGTTGGTTTTTGCTGTCTTTTTGCTTCTTTTGTTCTTTTAAGCTCTTTTAACCCTGTTTATTAAAAAGGAACAAAGAAACGAGCTTTTTCCAACATTAGTAGTGAAAAAGGGTTGGTTTTATGCCGTATTTGATATAATTTATATGTTGTATTTTAAGCACATCATCTTTCATGTTGTTTATGATGTTTAACATCATTTATAGATCTTATATTAATCATAAAATACTGAATTTTGCTGATCATTTGCTGAAAATTGTTATTTCATGGTTCGGATCGGACAATTTTAGTATTTGTATATTTTTCGAAAAGTGTTGACGTGTGCAAAATGCAACATATAAATTACATCAATTGAGGCATAAAACTAACCCTTTTTTAGTACTAATGTTGGAAAAAACATGTTTCATTCTTCCTTTTGAATTTACAGGACCAAATGAGCTTAAACGAACAAAAGGAGCAAATAAGCAGCCAAAACCAACATAAATACAAAGAAAAGGAATAAACGTGACATGCCCGACCCCTCGGCAGCATCCCCAAAGTAAAAACAAGGAATCAGAAGACTGACCACGGGTCGTACCCAGCTGAACACAGGGCGTGGTCAGGGACCTGCACAAAAGACAAACATGTAGAAGCTTCCACGTCCACCACGGGGGCGTGCCCAGCTCAGCACAGGATGTGGCCAACGCAAAGATACGCAGAATCTTGCCAAATATTGATAGTACAGATACGAAGTTGACCACGGGGCAGTGCCCAAGAGACACGGGGTCGTGTGGGGCCCTCTGCTGACACTTGCAATTAGTGAAGGAAGAGAAAAGGCTGGCCACAGGGAGTGCCCAGCGGGCACGGAGCCGTGGCCAGAGTTCTGTGCAGGCTATAAATAGGGGTGCTTGGTTCACTTCAAAGGATCCCTTGTCAAACCACTACTCTCCCACTTTGCCACCACTACAACACCAACACCTACCACCATCATCCATTTTCCATCTTTAGTGTGTGTAGTAGTCTCTAGATCCAAGATTGATTGTAAGGGTTCTTGCCAATCAAAGGCCATGTTTGGTTAAGCCTCTTACATCACTTGGTGAAGACAAGTCTTTTATGTATTACTTTTGATTTTTAATCTTTCGGTACTTTTTATTGGGTTTGTATTAGTGACTTTAATAACTAGTTTCTTATGTTGAAGGTGAATTTTTCTTATCATTTTTCCGTGGTTTCTTGAAGTTACTTTACTGTCTATATAAAGTAAAAGATTGCATCATTCATGTCTTTACAGTCTATATAAAGGCATGTTGACTACCTGGTTGGGGGTTAGGGGAATGGTTTGGTAAGGTTCTTGCCTTGTTCAGTGTATAGATCCTGCAAGGACCTGGTGCAAGCTTACTATGACCTCCTTCAATACCCACTGGTATTGGATGGCAGGGGTGTGAATAGCTTGAACCCCTCATATGTAAACTACTATTAATACATTAAGCCGGCTTCTTGGGATTGTATACTTCCTGACTCAAACCTCTTAGCCAAGGGTAACGTCACCTTCAAAAGAGGGGCCTACCACTTTTCGCATTAATAACTAACTTAATTATCTTTCAATATTCCGACCCTTTGGAATTGTATCCCTGCTGACTCAAACCACTGGGTTGAGGGTAACGTCACCTTCAAAAAAGGGGCCTATTACTATAACTAAGATAATCTCTTAAAAAGTCCGAAAGTGCGAAAATCATCAAAGGATACATTAAAGACGAGTCGGATCCAAGTGATTCTATATTGTCTATATGTTTTTATTTTATTTATATTTGCATTTTTTTAGTCTTTATTTTTATATTTCAAAAACTTATCTAAAAAAAATTAGATTGATTAGACGTTGAGGATAAACCGGTACTAAAAGCTCTTGTGTCCTTGGAAGACCTGGGTATCTTACCAACGCTATACTACGCTCACGGGTGCACTTGCCCAAGTGTGTGTTTAGTGTTAGTATAATATCAGGTTTTATAAATTTAAAACTTGACTAATGCGTAAAATGGGCTTAAAATATCAATAAAATTATATCACACCTAACGCACCCCAAGTTTTTGGCGCCGTTGCCGGGGACACAAGGATTTTAAGAAAGTTTAAAATCAATGGCCTAATTATTTTTACTTATTTTTCTATTTTTTAGGATTTTTTTCTAAATTTTTCAGTTTCTGCAGACTTCAGCACGGGTCGTGCTCGGTCGGACACGGGGTCGTGCCCATCATTCTTACTGGCAGTTTTTGTTTTCTGAGTTACAGACTAGTGAACAAGGGGCCGTGGCGGTGCACCACGGGGTCGTGCTGAACTCCCCAGTAACTGGGATCCTGAAAACAACTACTATAGCCATGACCACGGGTCATGGTCAGCGACCACGGGGCCATGGTGAGAAATCTGACCGACATTCTTTTTTGTTTTTATTGCAGGACTTGGAACCCAATCGCAGCGCCTGAACTCTATACGCAGTGCATGAGCTCTAGTTCCAATAAAGACATCAAAGAGCCTCTAGACGAACCCGAACGCTTTCTAACAAAGAGACTTAAAGCTAAAAATCAAGAGAAGGCTTCGGGAGACCAACTCCCAATGGCGGATCAGCGTACCCTAATGGATTACCTACGGCCTACGGTCGGTAATCTCGGAGCCGCCATCAATGCACCAAATGTCGATGCCAACAACTTCGAACTTCGGCCACATTTGATTCAAATGCTCCAAAATTCCGCAACCTTCCATGGGCTAGCTGATGAAGATCCCCATTTACATATTTCCAACTTTTTGGAAATATGTGACACTTTCCGGGTCAACGGAGCATCAAACGACGTCATCCGCCTCCGAATGTTCCCATTTTCGCTAAAAGACCGAGCTAAGGCTTGGCTAAACACCCTCCCAAGTGGTTCGGTAAACACTTCGGATGAACTTGCCAAGAAATTTCTATATAAGTATTTCCCGCCCTCTAAAACCGCTAAATTAATGACTGAAATTAATACATATTCACAAGAGGACGGGGAATCCTTATATGAAACTTGGGAAAGATTCAAGGAGTTATTGAGGAAATGTCCTCATCATGGTCTCGCAGTGTGGCAACAAGTATCCACTTTCTATAATGGGTTGTTGCCACATACAAGACAAACACTCGACTCAAGCTCTGTGGGACTCTTAGGTAATCGTCGCCCAATTGAAACTTATAATCAAATTGAGGAAATTGCTCAAAACAATTTTCAATGGCACACCCCCCGAGGCACAAAATCTATTGCCCCAGGCGCCCATAAAGTAGATGAGAGCACCTCTTTACAAGCCCAAATCGAGACCCTATCTTCAAAAATCAAAAAGTTAGAAATGGCAAAAACGGCCTCGGTTATGGCTTGTGAAGGGTGTGGTGGGCCACATGAAAATTGGAGTTGTATGAAAGAAATGGATAATCAAACGGAACTGGCAAACTACATTGATAATAGACCTAGGCCGTCGGGTCCCCCAATGGGTACTTACAACCAAGGATGGCGTAACCACCCTAACCTTGGTTGGAGGGAGCCTGACAATAGTAGTAACAAACAAAATCAAAATCAACGAACAAACTTTCAACAACAACCAAGAAATGAGTCACAAAATTTCACTCAACAACAACAAGGGGGACGGGAGAGGCTTGAAGACCTCGTTTCACGCCTTATCTCCGAAACCGAAAAAAGGTACTCGGATCGATTCCTACAAGCGGAATCCAACTTTTGAAATCAACAAGCTAGTATTCAAAATATTGAAAAACAACTAAATCAACTAGCCTAAAATTTATCCGAGAGACCACAAGGCGTATTACCTCGCAATACCGAAACCAACCCAAAGGCACAAGTACACCTCATAACACTAAGAAACCGGACCGTAGGTCCCGAGGAAGCCCCACTACCCCCAACCGACAATAGTCCACCCATCCAATCTGTTTTGGTCAAAAATTACCTAAGCAATTTAGTGATCAAATTAGTTAAGTGAGGTAGTGTGCTAAGAATGTGTATCGAAAATATCCTGATTTAGTTATTTGCAAAAGAAAGTTTTCAGGATATAGCTCAGGATATCAAGCTATATCTATGATCAAACAATGAGCAAAAAGTAAAGAGCGACACGAGATGTACGAGAAAAGCCCTTGATCAATCTAAATCGCTGGCACAAAACCTCGGGAGCTGACAATCGCAGCTGCCTTGTTCTTCTTATTACTTCAAATGTCAGGATACAGTGCAGGATATTGACCAGATCATTGCTAAGTGTTACAATGTTTTTCAGAAAGTGAGAGTTGTGAGAGAAAGTATGAGAGCTCGAGAGTAGTGAGTGTGATGTCCTATTTGATCTGGTTTATCCGTATATTTATAGCTATAAAATGAAAACAAAATCTCCTATAATTGGGGGATGCCAGCGAATATTCCCTAGTTAACGTTGGAGACCAAGTAAAGCAGCCTCAACGTCTTTCTTCGAACAACTTGGACCGAGTCTTCAGGGGAAGAGTTCTTCATGAACGTCGCAAACTTGAGCTCGTACTCCTGCACATAATCCGTTAGTAATCCTCAGGATACAGTATCAGGATGTTACCAATATCCTGATTCAGCATCCTGGCTATGAATACATATTATATAATCAAGATATAATTCAAGATACTATCCAGGATATGGGCTCAGAATTTCACCCATAACAATTGTCCCCAAAAATGTTACCGTTTGAGGATCCTGGACCTAACGGTTATATTTTTCACGATTATCAAGGCAATTAAGAGATAAGACCCCTGATTTGACCGCTTGTAACTGCTCAGACTGAATTCACTCATTGCTTCCCTATATCTTCTCAACTTGATCCCCATTTAATCTCCACCGAGATGAAAAAGGTAAAAAATCCTCTCTCTCATCTTCATCTCTTTTCTCTTTCTCTTTCTCAATCTCCAGAAAAAATGGTAAGGCAAACTAGGTCGAGTTCTGGTGATTCTTCTCCCACATTTATTCACCAGAATATCCTTCAAGATCTGGAGAATGAGATATGCTCGTTTGACAGCGCTCACCTCTCAGCCCTCAAATCCCCCGGTATCTTCCCGGAGGGGACAGTATTCCGGCCGTTTGATCGGGAAATCCGATCAGACATGGTTTCTAATAAATGGCTATGTTTTAATGCTTTTCCTTTTACCTTAGGGCTACAATTCCCGTTTCCTAACTTCATTACCGAGTTCAACATCACCAAGATTAGCTTCAGTCAAACAATGCCAATGCTTTGGCGGGTATTGCTTGTCCTTGATCACATCAAGAACACCCATATTCCTGACCTTTCTGTTCATGACCTTCCTTTAGCATACCAGCTTAGATGCCACGGCTCCTGCCGATTCTTGTTTTACTCTACCTCTAGTGATTCACTGATACTCCGTGCCACCAGGAATGAGGAGGAGTGGAAATCCAAGTTTTTCTTTGTAAAAAGAGATTCAATCCCTGGTGGATCGGATTATCCGGTGAAGTGGTTGAGAAAGGGTAGGATTCAGGGTTTTAGGATGATCCTGTCTTATATCTTGAACTAATTTCTTTATTTCCTTGTATACAGCTAATTTCAGAAAGCTTGCACCTCCTCTAGCCGACTCACAGAAGAGAATCGAGGCCATCGGACTCTCCCAGAGGTTGAAAGAAGTTTCAATCCTATCCAGCATCTCCAAGCCAACTCTCTAGCTCAAACATGTCTGGTAAGGATCCTGCTCAATATCCTGCATACATGTTCTTATTTGATATTGTTTAAAAAGAGTTTTAAAGATACTCCCTGTATGCAGACTCCAGCAAAGTTCCAATCCTTCTAGACCTTGATGAGCTTGACAGCTATCCCACTCCTGTCAACGTCAAGAAGGAAACTCCTGCCATCACCAGCTCCAAACTGGTCCCGGCTCTTAAGGTCAACCCAAGAACTCGTGCATCCACCGCCAAGAAGAGAAAGGGTTCCGAGGTCAGTACTCCAGGCTCAGAAGGGTTCTCTTACGAAGAACTCAGCTTCACGGATTCCTTAGAGCCAATGACTTCCTTCCTTAATAAGGTAATATCCTGGTACTACATCCTACATATATATCCTGATGGAATATCCTGGTTAGTAAGTTTTAATTTGTACCTGAATTTTGACTTGCAAGGTCTCCAGCATCTGCTCCATCTCTACACCGAAGTTTGCGGAACAGCTAAGTTTCAAGAGGCCAGGATCAAGCAGCTTGAGACCACCGTTGTTGATCAAGGCACGATTGCTGAAGCCAAGACCCGGCACTATGAGGACAAGCTAAAGAAGGTAACTGTCACACCTCGAATTTCCACGTATTACCGGTGGGCCCGGTGGGGAGTATCGTGACGTAGTTGATATCATCATAGTCAAACAACACAATTTAAATGCACAGCGGAAGCAAAAGATGAATCACATTACAAACCGAATAAAAAGTAATATCAAAGTATTACAAACGTACTGTAAAGGATCCACAGGCGGATCAAAAGATAAAAAGATCATTGTTCAACAGACTTTAACATCTAGAGCTTGCAAGACTTGATTAATGATGCCAGGAGTAGCCAGCCTATTTCGTCTAGTACGTGCACTTAGCCTTTTTGGAAAATACGTCAGTTTACACTGGTAAATACAATTAACTGACTCATTTTGAAAAGAGTTTAAGAAAATTAGTTTAAATGCACACGGCACAAAATATCTTTTATAACTTGGGACAATTATTTAAAAATAATCTTGTATACAGTTTTACTTATCTGTCGTCCATCAGGGCCGGTTAGAAGAGCCGGACAAGATTAACTGACACGCCACAGGTATAATGCCCACAAGGTTGATTCCTTTAAGTGGATTACCAGTTTTTACATAATGCAACTATCAGGTGTATGCCTACACCCCGTGCTTAGGTCGTGGCCATTTCATGAATGATGCCAAGGATATCCGGGACATGATCATTTAACCCCCAAAGGCCATACACCAAATAATACAGATTAAAACAGGTTATGTAAATACATTAATCACAATCCGATTTAAATGACTACATACCCGACCAAGCGGTATTATTATAATACCGTATCCCAAGCCCGTATAGGGAAAATAAGTTAAGAGTATTTACCTGAGCAAATATTCAAATTTATCTAAACCATTTTCAATCAGCAAGTGCAAGTAGCTTTTACCGGGCTCCTAATCTGGAACGAAGGTTTTTAATAACCTATTAGATTCATAACGGGTCTTAATTAAGCCTAAACTTAGACCGGTTAGTTTTAAAAGAAGATATACGGTTCAAAATGCACGATTAAGCGAAGACCGGATTAGAATGTGGTTTAGACCCAACAAGTTTGTATACTTGTATAATATGGGTAAACTAAACACATTCTGGATTTTGAGATAAAAATGATAAGGTTTGACCCGTTTCGGCTAATTTATGCAAACTAGTTACATAAACCGCACCGAACGCGAATAATGCGTAACGGGTAACCATAAGAGTCATATATAGGTTTCCTAAGTTAATATGCATTAAATATGTTGTGATATCAGTAAGATATCTTCCATAAAGCCCAAAATGGATTTAAATTCAAATTATGCCCCGTATGGGTATTTTGGTCATTTTAAAGGTTATAAAAGGGTTTAAATACTAATCTGAGTTTCAAGTCTGATATATTCAGTAAAAATACTTACTTTTATAAGTCATAACAGTAGGGTATGGTTTATAGGTGAAATTTACCTTTTATAACTAAACTATGCACCGTAGGGGCATTTCGGTAATTTTACATAAGCTTTAAAGGTTAAAATAGGGAATCTGAGTTTAAAACTTTTGCTCACTGTTAAAATATAAAAATTTGCTAACATCAGTAGGTATTAAGTCTTATATGAGAAAAATGGTTTTAATACATACTATGCGTTTTAAACGCGTAAAAAGACGGTTTTAAGCTATTTCCGGGTTTTTAAAGAAACGCTGATATTTTTATCATTCCAGAAGACTCAAAATATTTTATTTATTATATAAAATCAGTAGAAAAAGGTTTGGTATCAAAATATTATGTAGAACTCATTTTATAGGCCAAAAGGGCAAAACCGACAATTACCGAATCAAAGCTATAACCCTATGTTATGCTCAGCCTAAAAATAAATAAAAATCTTCAAAAATCCCAAAATATTATTTTACATTAGTAGGTAAAAATTTTGGTATCCAAAATTGGGTTTAGATAGGCTTTATGCTAATTACGCCGTTTAATTAATAAAAAGCTTTCTAATTACGCTATTGAGCATAACTCTTAATCTAGACCTCCAACTGATGTGAAAATTTAGGGACATATTTATAAATTAGTAATAAAGATTATTGTCCTCTCACATTTTCAAAATTCTCGTTTTAAGGTCAAAAGGGCATATTGGTCAACATTTAGGCATATAACGGAAACATGCATATGAATCGGATAACTAATGAACCAAGTTGTATAATCACAGAGGGTTATACTAACATGCAACCTGGTCCTAATAAAGCTCTAAGGCATTTCTAACACATGCTACATTGGGTTAGAACTGAAACTCAAAGCAAAAGTCCACTTATGCGACTTTCGGTTCCGAACCGAGCTTATATTGAAAATTGTCGGGTTGAACATGCTTAGACATGTTCTTACATTAATTACCAAGTTATATGAGTGGTAAAATAGGTTGCATGGCTTCTACATTGTTAATTATGCATTTATTTGAAAATTAGCTTTATGTTGACTTTTATGATTAAGTTTGACCCGACAATTGACCTAGTTAGAGTGGGAATCAGAGAGTGCCCTTTTAAGGGTTTATTACCCACATAATTACCAACTCATAGGTACTTTCAATTCAAGATTTGACTGGACAAATTTTAATTAATCACGAAGTCAAACCTTAATTACGACGATTTGACTTTAGGCTAATAAACTAAGTAAAACTGAATTAAGAAGGGTTAAGGACACTTACGGAAGTCCTAAGCACGACTAGTGTTCCTTAGAGAATGACCTTGAGCTCCAGGAGTCTTCAGAAACCAAGTTAAAATGATTCTTGAGTGTGTGAACCATGAACTAGCAACAAGAACACCTTATATAGGAACTTTGATTGCACAAGATAATTCCAAATGTCCCTATTGTTTCTACCAGATGATCACAGGTGTCCCTATGCATGTAAAACCATCAAAACATGCCCCTAGAATCAAGAAATGGTAAATTGAGGCGGTGTAATAGGCTGAAACAGCCACCTGTGATGTTTTTCTGTCGCTGGCAGTCCTAGGAGGCCCGCGTAAGACCTATGGGAGTCTTACGTGGCCGGTATGGCTCCCAGCTTCAGGTTATAAACTTTTCAGCTTTTGCACTTTAGGTCCCTGGTCCTTTTTAAAGTGGTTTTAACTTCGTTTATTGCACTTTTGACCCTCCAAATAGACTTTTAAGGGCTCCAAGACATAACCAAACTTTTTTAAGTCCTTGGTTAACTTTATGATCTCCCGAAAAGTCATAAATTTCAACGTTGACGCTTTTAACCCCTCATATACGAATGTTAGCATAACTTCTTCATACAATATCGAAACCTTATGAAATTTTATCACTTATTCTCGTGAGCATAATTAATCGTTACAAAGCTTCGGGTTCACTAAAAGGTCACTAAGAGGTATAAATTTAACATGTTGACACATTTAACCCCTGTAGTTTGTAATCTCTCACTTTCTTCCACAAATGGCTCCATACGCTTCATGTTTCATTCGTTTAAGGTTATAAACATCGTGTAGGGTTGTTGAAAGGTATAGTTATCAATTGTTGACACTTTGAATCCTTTTATACACGTACACTCTTCGTTTGTCAACTTTAGTCCCTCATAAGTAAGCTGTTACACGTCTAAAGCTTATGACACGTGTCGTTATTATATTGGACATGAAATTTCGAGGTGTTACATCCTCACCCCCTTAAAAGAAATCTCGACCTCCAGATTTACTGAAATAAATGAGGGTACTTTTCTTTCATTGTGGATTATACCTCCCACGTGCACTCCGGACCTCTACGGGCATCCCATTTAACTTTTACGATCGGCACATGCTTCCTTCGAAGCTTCTTAACCTGTCGATCCTCAATTGACAAAGGTTTTTCCACAAATTTTAGGCTCTCATCTATATGCACATCCGTATGTGGTATGACTAGTGATTCCTCAGCTAGACATTTCTTCAGATTGCAGATGTGAAACACATTATGGATTCCACTGAGCTCTTCAGGAAAATTTAACTTGTAAGCCACTGTTCCAACACATTCGATGATCTCGAATGGTCCTATGTATCTTGGGCTTAACTTACCTTTCTTACCAAATCGCATTACTCCTTTCCAGGGAGATACCTTAAGTAACACTTTGTTACCTACTTCGAACTTTAGAGGTTTACGCTTTTTATCTGCGTAGCTTTTCTGCCTATCCCTGGCAGCTTTGAGACGATCTCTTATCTGTACAATCTTATCTGTCGTCTCCAGGACTATATCAGGTCCTGTCAGTTGGACATCTCCAACTTCTGCCCAACAAACGGGCGTTCTGCACTTTCTTCCATACAAAGCTTCAAAAGGTGCAGCTTGAATACTGGAATGATAACTATTATTGTATGAAAATTCAATCAAAGGAAGATGATCATCCCAACTTCCTCCTAAGTCAATAACACAAGCTCATAGCGTATCCTCGAGTGTCTGTATAGTACGTTCACTTTGACCATCCGTCTGAGGATGATATGCAGTGCTGAAATTTAATCGAGTGCCTAAGGATTGCTGAAAGCTTTTCCAAAAATGCGATGTATACCTCGTATCCCGATCAGAGATAATAGACACTGGTACTCCGTGGAGGGATACAATCTCATTCACGTACAGCTGAGCTAACTTTTCTGAGCTGTGTGTTTCCTTAATAGGTAGGAAGTGGGCTGACTTAGTCAGTCTATCTACTATCACCCATATAGTATCATTTCCTCGCTTTGTCTTTGGTAACTTGGTGATAAAATCCATAGTCACCATTTCCCATTTCCAGGTGGAAAGTTCAGGTTGTTGTAGCAAACCTGACGGCTTCTGATGTTCTGCCTTAACTTGAGCACACGTCAGACATTTGGCCACATAAGTGGCTATAGACTTCTTCAAGCCTATCCACCAATAATTAGCCTTCAAATCCTGGTACATCTTATCACTTCCAGGATGAACGGAGTACTTAGAACTGTGGGCTTCTTGAAGGATCACGTCCCGAAGTCCTCCATAAACTGGAACCCATATTCGTCCGTTCAATCTTAAGATTCCATCTTTGCCATAAGATAACTACTCGGCAGTTACTCCCAACTTCTCATTCAGATGGTTGGCTTCTAATACAGCTTCCTTCTGAGCGGCTAACAACCTTTCATTCAAACTGATCTTCAATTCAATGCTCTTGGCATTGATCCTTATGGGCTTCACCCTTTCCTTCCTACTCAAGGCATCGGCGACTACATTCGCCTTGCCTGGATGGTATCGGATTTCACAATCATAATCATTTAAAGTCTCCATCCACCGACGCTGCCTCATGTTCAGATCCTTCTGATTGAACAAATACTGAAGGCTCTTGTTGTTGGACTCTATATGCCCAAGACACATATTAAATTGATGTGGCTAGTACGTTATGATCCAAGTCGAGTCATACCCAAATACAAGATAGACAAACACTTATATTATTTATTTGTGATATGATCAAACAAATAAATATTAACACTTAGAATATTTAGAAATTGGTTTTCTAAATAATTGCACTTGACAAACTAATAAATTATATGGATAATTTATTTTGAGAGAAGATTTTATTTTGTTATTTAATTGGTTAAATAACATTTTAAAAGGTTATGAGATAATGCATAAAGTCTTGTAATATGATATGTTATATTTTATAAATGTTATAAAATATATACAAGACTTATATTTTATAAAAGAATTTGAATTTTTTTATAAAATAAAAGTGGGCCGCCCCCCTCTTCCCAAGACTAGAATGGTCCAATCAAATTGCATGCAAATGCATGTGTTAGAAGCTCTTTGATTGGGTGGTCTTTTCAAGACCATTTTGGTCCAATTGAAATACATGCATTTTTGCATGGTTAGAGGTTCATGCATTGGTCAAATGGGGAGGCTCTTTCTCTCTCCTTGTTTATATATAATTTTGTATGACAAAATTAGTGTATGGAAGAACTTGAAAAACTAGAGAATACTTGTAGAGATGCTCTCAAAATCGGCCAACATAGAGCAAGTTTTAGATGATGAAATTCAAGTGTAAGACTTGAATTTACTCTCTAAAAATCGGGTCATGTGTGGTTGATCAAGAGGGGTTTTTCAAGTTGATAAATCAAGTGCAAGAACTCCATAAACTCCCCTCATATTTACGGCCATGGTGGTTGATAAAGATGGAATTTTAGTGAGTTCATAAGGGTAGAAATCCTAGCTAAACATAAGGTGTTTGTTGGAAGGCTTGGGGTATACAAGCTTGAGGTCTTCTACACTTGAAGCCAACCGTTCAAGAAGCATCATCTTCTTCATATCCTTTACTCCTTGGAAGGAAGTATTCTAAACACCCTATGGTTGTGGTTTAAATATTTGATAGCATGCATGTTCGTATATGGATCCGGGATTGGGTTTTACTTATAAAATGAGTTTTATATCTTGTAAGTAACATGTTTTAAATATTATTTCCACTACGTTTTTATTTTATAAGGATAAAATACTTTGATAAACATGTGAAAAACCCAACAGTGGTATCAGAGCCGCTTATATGAATGCATGCTTCATAGGATATGAAATTTTCGGGTTTCGGGTTTGGTTAAAACCCTATGGCCGAAATTTTATGTATGGTTATCCTTTTGTTTTTCAAGATTATTTTAATACATGCATAAAACTATCTTGAAAAATTATGTCATTTGGATGATTTATTTGTTTGGACAAAAACCCACTTTTTCGGTTTTTTCATTCTTGACCGAAAAGTAGGATGTAAAAAGGAAACCATTATGCTTCTTGAAATTAATATACATGTATATATTTGGATATATATTTTGGTGCATATGACCTAGCCATGACCTTGTGTTGAATGATTGTGTTGTGATTTATTTTATTAATTATTCAATAGGTTGTAATAATTATTATTTTGTTCTTCCATTTTAAGATATGTAATTTATTTATTTTTCATTTGGTATGTAAAATAAATAGATTAGGTGCATTTTATTTTACTAGAAAAATGTATTAGGATATATTTTGTAAAAGAAGATGCACACAAAAATGCGGTTTTGGTTTGGACCATAATATTCGGTCCAAAGAACTTCATCGTTCTCAACGGGATTTTAACCCGATAACCAAAACACATTTTTGAAGTCCAAAAGAGTTTGGAGCTGAATATAAAAGACTTTTGGAAGCTCAAAGAAAGTGGAGAAATCACAACACAAGAAGAAGACTTGAAGCATTTGGATGCGGGATCAAGTGGGAGTTCAACGACACATTTCTTGTGTCATTTTTCACCCTTTAGGAAGGACCTTTTGGCACACTTGTTTCGGCTAACAAGTGTTGTCAAAAATAGTTGGCTATGGTTATGCACCTATTGTTATTTGTGCTTGTGTGGTTGCTTATTTTATTGTTTTGATGATATTTTGATATGCATGCTTAACAAACTAATAATCAACAACAACCGTAAAATTGCTTCTTAACAAAATCATTAAAATGGTTAATAAAGGTTTTATTAAAATTAATGATTTTATAATAAAATGGGTTTTATTAAAAGAACCTTGAAAATTTGTTTTCACAAAAGTACCAAGGATTTGAATGCATGCAAATGTATGGTACATAATGTTTTCTAAACTAGAATTTTTGAAAACTCAAAATCCCTTTTATAAAAACAAGTCAAACACCATCCTTTTATACAACACTCGAATCACTTGGGAACTCTTATTGTGGGATAAAGGTCACCTAACCACATTTGAGGGAACTTGTATATTCGAGGTGGGTTTACCATGTTTGTGGGATAAAGGTCACCTAAACACATTTGAGGGAACTTGTATATTCGAGGTGGGTTTACCATGTTTGTGGGATAAAGGTCACCTAACCACTTATGTGTATAAACTCACACGTGTGTGTAAGTTGGACGACTTGATTTGGAAACCATGAACTTAGGGTCACCAAAGCATGGCGAACAAAAGGTGTTGATGGGATTAAACATGCCAACTAAACATAAAGATGTTTAACCGATCCCATATGGCTAGAAGTTGCAAAGGGTTGCAATTGTCAAACGTTGACTACCTTGTTAATTTAAATAGAGGGATAAAGGTCACCTAACCAATATTTAAATGTAACGTTGGATTCTAGATTTTAATTATTAGTTGTCTATGAGACATAAAAGGGTATTAATGATTAAAATACAATAATATCGAAAATACTAAAATTGAACCTTGTTAAATTTTGTAGATGGCCGCTAACAATATTACCCAAACTGTCTGTTACCTATCATTGAAAACAATTCTAATCCCGATGAACTTCTTATAGAAGATAAGGATGCCTATGACGATTGGATTAAGTATATCAAGGATACTACGCAGCCTCTTGTCTCATGTTAGGAATTATGATTCCCGAGATTCAAAAGTTTTTTGAACATCATGAGCATACGACATGATTACCCAATTGTAGGAAATGTTCCTAAGGGTAGAACGCTTCGAAACGGTTCGAGCGCTTCATGCATGTCGAATGGAGGAAACCCAATCGGACTCATCTTAGGTCTTTAAGATGAAAAGCCACATTGATCACCTCGAAAGGCTCAATATGGATAAAAGGGTTTTATCCATTCTAACGATCAATGAGGGTGGCAACTAGAAAGGGCATCACCCCGACACCAAAGCAAATGTTGAAAATGGAAACGGGTAATTCAAAGGGAAATGATTAGAAAGACTAAAGCGAAACCACCGAAACCAAAAGAGAAGAAGGCAAAGGTTGCCATGAACGATCCATGCTTTGAGTGTGGTGAGATAGGGCATTTAAATAGGAATTGTCAAACCTATCTCAAAGAGTTGAAAAACAAGAGGGATGCTAGGCAAACCTCAGGTACAATCTTAATGATACATATTGACCTTAATGTTATTTCTTCTAACACATGGGTATTAGATACCGGATGTGGAACTCATGTTTGCAATTCGTTGCAAAAGGTTCAAGAGAAATAAACATTACAATAAAGGAGACTATGTTTTGAAACTTCCAAATGGTTTGGAAATTGTTTTAAAATGTCTTGAATGCTCCTAGTTTGACTAGGAACATTATTCAAGTTTCCCTTATAAGACAATATGGTTTTGACTTAAAGTTTGCAAACATTGACATTTATATCGATGAATGACATGTTCTACTTTAAACCTATGCTTTCAAATGGTATTTATGAATCGGTTCATAATAATACATCATTTGATAGTTTAATGTACCAATCAATCACCAAGAAACTCAAAATGGATTTGAGTAAGACCTATCCTTGGCATTATCGCCTTGGTCATAAAAACAGATGTCGGATGTAAACACTTCGAAATAATTGTCTTTTGGAAACAAATGAAATTGGTTCATTTGTTACATGCGAATCTTATTTACTAGGTAAAATGACCAAGTAATCCCTTAGTGGGAAAGGGCAAAAGATTTATTAGGTATCATACATTTGGATGTATGTCATCCTTTTAAGCCAATGACTAGGAATGGTGAAAGATACTTCATTACTTTTACCAACAACTATAGTAGTTATGGTTATGTGTACTTGTTAAGACACAAAGTTGAAGTTTTGAAATATTCAAAGCCTTCAAAAGATGAAGTACTAAATCAACTCAAGTAAAGTTCTTCGTTTCGATAGAGGAGGAGTCGAACTCTATTAGATATGGTTCGATCTATGATGGCTAGGAGCGCCTTATCTCTATCACCTTGGGGTTACGCTTTGCTCTCCACGGCCCGTATGGCCCCAACCAAGAAAGTGGATACGACATCTTTTGAAATATGGCATGGAAGGGTTCCATCATTATCATATTTAAAAGTAAGGGGTTGTGAAGTTTATGTTAAGCTATACACCTCAAATAAATTGAAAGTCCGATCCACTAAGTGTATCTTCGTAGGATATCCTAAAGATGGTATAGGATATTATTTCTACGATCCAACAGAACAAAAGGTATTTGTTGCTCGAAAGGCTGAGTTCTTGATTGCTAAGTTCCTTGTGGAAGGAATTAGTAGAACAGTGGAACTTGATAAGGATCAAGAACCACAAGCCGATACACGTTTGGTTAATACTAGAAATCAACAAGAGGTTGTTGAAAACGATCAAGTGGTTGATCATTACACACAAAACGTTCGCAAATCTGGTAAAATTAGTGGTCCACCTAAGAGATATGGATTTTTCATGGATGGATGCTACGTGGTAGATTCGGGTGAACCTACCACATACCATGATGCAATGTCAAAATCCGATTGCGAAAAATGGCTTGAGGCCATGTACGTAGAGATGCAATCCATGTATGACAACCAAGTACGGAAATTGGTTGTGTCATCTCTTAACTCCAAAGTAGTTGGAAGTAAGTGGGTTTTCATGAAGAAAACATATATGCATGGAAACTTGGATACTTGTACAGCGAGACTTGTAGCAAAAGGTTTCAATCAAACTCAAAGGTTGATTGTGATGAGACCTTCTCGCCTATGGCGATGCTAAAGTCAACTAGGATATCATTTGCCATACTTGCACAATATGATTATGAGATTTGGCAAATGGATCTCAAAATGACTTTCCTTAATAGATATCTTGAGGAAGATGTCTATATAGTTAAGCCTGAAGGTTTTGTCGATCCAAAACATCCTGACAAAATATGCAAGTTAAAGAAATCAATCTATAGATTGAAACAAGCATCTAGAAGTTGGAATCACCGTTTTGATGAAGAGATTATGGAATATGGATTCATCAAGAACATCGATGAAGCTTGTGTGTATAAGAAAGCTAGTTGGAGCATCATCACTGTATTAGTATTATATGTTGATGACATTCTACTAATTGGAAATAACATTCCAACCATGGAAGGTGTAAAAGCTTGGCTTGGAAGTTGTTTTTCCATTAAGGATCTTGGTGAAGTCGCCTATATTTTGGGAATAAAAATCTATAGGGATAGATCAAGGCGCCAGATAGGTTTAAACAAAAGTGCATACATTGACAAAGTCTTGAAAAGGTTCAAGATGAAGAACTCTATGAAAGGTTTGGTACCTATTCAAGAGAGGACAATATTGAATGCGTCTTAATGTCCAAGCTCAAAGGATGAGCAAGAAAGAATGAAAGGAATCCCATATGCATCAGCTATAGGATTCATTATGTATGTAATGATATGCATTAGACCGGACATGTCATGTGCATTAAGCATGACTAGAAGATACCAGCGAAATCTAAGTAACGGTCATTGGGTGACTGTTAAAATATATTGAAATACCTTAGAAGGACTAAGGATATATTTCTAATATATGGATTTGGTGAAGAAGAAATCGTTGTAAAGGGTTACATGGATGCGAGTTTCCAAACTGATCGAAATGGTCCTCGATCACAATCAGGGTAGCATTGTCCACTACAAAAAATCAGAATACATCGCCGCTTCATTGATTGAGATAATTCAAATGGATCTACCACTTGAATTATTTCCGATCTAGGGGTAGTCCCTACCATTCAGGACCCCTAGAGATCTTTGTGATAACGATGGTGCCATTGCTCAAATCATGGAACCTCGTGCACATCAAAAGACTAAATACATTGAGCGGAGTTTCAACTACATAAGGGATGAAGTTGAAAAAGGGAAAGATATGTATTCGCAAAGTTCACACTGATCAAAATATTGCGGATCCACTCACGAAGCTCCTTGAATGGGCAAAGCATGAAAGGGTCATACTTGTGCCTTAGGACTTCGATATTCTAGTGATTGGATTTGATCTATTTTGTATTTGGATATTGGAACAATTGTTAATATAACTCTTTATGGTATTTTGAGTTATGTTCCTTTTAGCATGTTCAAATCCGTGAATAAGTTTCTTATTCTAAATGTCCGTAGTCGATCATACTTGTGGGAACAAATATGAATGTAAGACTATTATGAACTTAGATTGGTGGATATTCATTAGGTATGAATATAGAGCAAAGTGTTGCTGCCAAAGTTCATAGATATTTGTGGGAGACAAATATTGGACTGACTCACTCTCAAATATTACTGCATGGAATCATTTGTGATTGATCATAAGTAAATTTGAGTAAAGGAGAATATCATAGTATCCTCTGACCTGAGATACATATTGGGTCTTGATATTCACCAAATATTGTACCATGACTTTTGTCTACGCTGTTAATAATATGACAGTACATAAGGCTAAGCTCAGGTATGGTACAAGGTGATTGTGAGAGACGTATGTAGTCAAGATGGGATTTGTTCCTCTTATTCGTTGAGAGTAAGATGTCTAAGGCCTGCTAAAGTTAAGTCAACAGAGAGTGATCACTCTATGTCTCTGGATTTAACATGACATCTGTAACGAAAGGATAAATGATAGATTCACCTAAATCATGTTCAAGTAAGGGACTTGAAAGGGATGATGTTATTGAATGGCAAATATAGTCATACGTATTGGGGGTAGTAAACCGTAGTTAGGCGTCATTTACTACTTGCATCAATCTTCTATGTATCTTGTGCAAGTGGGAGATTGTTGGACTCTGTATGCCCAAGACACATATTAAATTGATGTGGCTAGTACGTTATGATCCAAGTCGAGTCATACCCAAATACAAGATAGACAAACACTTATATTATTTATTTGTGATATGATCAAACAAATAAATATTAACACTTAGAATATTTAGAAATTGGTTTTCTAAATAATTGCACTTGACAAACTAATAAATTATATGGATAATTTATTTTGAGAGAAGATTTTATTTTGTTATTTAATTGGTTAAATAACATTTTAAAAGGTTATGAGATAATGCATAAAGTCTTGTAATATGATATGTTATATTTTATAAATGTTATAAAATATATACAAGACTTATATTTTATAAAAGAATTTGAATTTTTTTATAAAATAAAAGTGGGCCGCCCCCCTCTTCCCAAGACTAGAATGGTCCAATCAAATTGCATGCAAATGCATGTGTTAGAAGCTCTTTGATTGGGTGGTCTTTTCAAGACCATTTTGGTCCAATTGAAATACATGCATTTTTGCATGGTTAGAGGTTCATGCATTGGTCAAATGGGGAGGCTCTTTCTCTCTCCTTGTTTATATATAATTTTGTATGACAAAATTAGTGTATGGAAGAACTTGAAAAACTAGAGAATACTTGTAGAGATGCTCTCAAAATCGGCCAACATAGAGCAAGTTTTAGATGATGAAATTCAAGTGTAAGACTTGAATTTACTCTCTAAAAATCGGGTCATGTATGGTTGATCAAGAGGGGTTTTTCAAGTTGATAAATCAAGTGCAAGAACTCCATAAACTCCCCTCATATTTTCGGCCATGGTGGTTGATAAAGATGGAATTTTAGTGAGTTCATAAGGGTAGAAATCCTAGCTAAACATAAGGTGTTTGTTGGAAGGCTTAGGGTATACAAGCTTGAGGTCTTCTACACTTGAAGGCAACCGTTCAAGAAGCATCATCTTCTTCATATCCTTTACTCCTTGGAAGGAAGTATTCTAAACACCCTATGGTTGTGGTTTAAATATTTGATAGCATGCATGTTCGTATATGGATCCGGGATTGGGTTTTACTTATAAAATGAGTTTTATATCTTGTAAGTAACATGTTTTAAATATTATTTCCGCTGCGTTTTTATTTTATAAGGATAAAATACTTTGATAAACATGTGAAAAACCCAACACTTGTGATCAGATTAGATCACACACTTGGTGCCATATAAATAATGTCTCCAAAGTTTTAGTGTAAGCACAACGGCACCCAACTCCAAATCATGGGTGGTGTAATTCTTCTCGTGCACCTTCAACTGTCGAGAAGCATAGGCAATAACCTTGCCTTTTTGCATTAGCACACATCCCATACCAGTGTGTGATGCATCACAGTAAACTACAAATTCTTCAATTCCTTCCGGCAATGTCAACACAGGAGCATTGCTTAACTTCTGTTTAAGAATATCGAAGGATTCTTGTTGCTTAGGACCCCAATAAAACTTAATATTCTTGTGGGTTAGTGAGGTTAGGGGTGCAGCAATCCTTGAGAAGTTTTCAATAAATCGCCTATAGTATCCTGCCAAACCCAAAAAGCTACGAATTTCTGTGGGCGTCTTTGGCTCTTGCCAATTCATGATAGCTTCAATCTTAACGGGATCCACCTGGAGACCACGCTCACTAACCATATGTCCAAGGAATTGGACTTCACGAAGCCAAAATTCACACTTTGAAAACTTGGCATAAAGCTTTTCTTGCTGAAGAAGTTTAAGAATACAACGAAGATGCTTCTCATGATCAGCCTGATTTTTCGAATAAATAAGAATGTCATCAATGAAGACAATGACAAACTTGTCCAAGTAGGGCTTGCATACGCGATTCATGAGATCCATGAACGCTGCTGGTGCATTAGTGAGCCCAAAAGGCATCACCAAGAACTCGTAGTGACCATAACGAGTTCTAAATGCAGTCTTGTGCACATCATCATCTCTAACCTTCAGCTGATGGTAACCAGACCTTAAGTCAATCTTGGAGAAGTAACTTGCCCCTTGCAGTTGATCGAACAGATCGTCGATCCTGGGCAATGGATATCTGTTCTTGATTATAACCTTGTTTAGCTCACGATAATCAATGCACAACCGCATTGATCCATCTTTCTTTTTAACAAACAGAATAGGTGCTCCCCAAGGAGTTGAGCTAGGTCTAATAAATCCTTTTGCCAACAAATCATCCAACTGAGTTCTCAACTCTTTCATCTCAGTTGGAGCTAATCGGTAAGGTGCTCTTGCAACAGGTGCTGCTCTAGGTATAATGTCGATTCTAAACTCTACTTGCCTATCTGGCGGTAAACTAGGTAGTTCTTCAGGGAATACTTCTGGATATTCAGAAATGACAGGGATGTCTTCAATCTTGGGTTTTGGTTCATCAATAGTCACTTGTGCCATATAAATGACACAACCTTTCTTCATACACCTTGATGCCTTAAGCACAAACACTTGCTTAGGCAACCCATACTGGGTATCTCCTTGTATGGCAAGCGGCTCACCATACGGAGTCTTGATCACCACTTGTTTCTTATTACAAACAATCTGGGCTTGGTTATGAGATAACCAATCCATGCCTATTACTATGTCGAAACCAGCTAATTTCAAAGGAAGTAAGGATAATGGAAAGGAGTGGTTCCTAATGGATATAAAACATCCATCTAGCACAGTTGAGGCAGTTTCTAAGGTACCATCAGCCAACTCTACTTCATATTTCATGCTTAGGGTTTTAACAGGTAAATTCAACAACTTACAAAACTTATCATCTACAAATGACTTATCTGCACCCGAATCAAATAATACCCTTGCATAAACATCATTGATGAGAAAGGTACCTGTGATCACATTATCATCCTGAACGGCTTCTCGTGCATCCATTCGAAAGACTCTAGCATTGGTCTTTTTGGCTTCTTCAGGCTTTTTGGCATACTTAGGGCAGTTGGTCTTGATATGCCCTTTTTCATTACAATTGTAGCACGTCGCATCCTTTATTTTCTTGCAGTCCACTGTCTTGTGCTCCCTGGACTTGCATAACCCACATGCAGACGGTTTTGACTGAGATTTGGACTCAAACCTGCATTTTCCAAAGTGACGTTTCTGGCAAGTCTCGCACTTTGGCTTTTCATCTGCTTGTTGACTACCCTTTCCAGACCCAAACTTCTTCTTATGGTCTGTGGTTCCCTTAAACTTCTTCTCAGACCGTCGTGAGTTATCGTCCTCACGTTTGCTCTTACCCTCCTCTGAATTCTTAAGCGATCTTAGCCTGACCGCATCCAAGGTAAGGGATAAAGATAGATCAGCTGCTGACCTAAAAGTAGCAGGTCTAGATGCCTTAACACTGGCCTTGATCTCTGGGGCTAAATCCCCAATGAAACGAGCAATCCGTTTAGGTTCAGGTGTTACCAAATATGGAACCAGTCGAGACAGGGTATTGAAATTGGTGAGGTAAGCTTGACAATCTAAATTTTTCATCACCAATGATAAGAAATCTGACTCAATCCTCTCAACCTCGTGTTGAGGGCAGTAGTTCTCCTTAATAAGAGCAACAAACTGATCCCACGTCAGATTGTACAGTGGGACCTTTCTAGCAGCTTGAATGAGAGATTTCCACCATGCTAGTGCCTCTCCCTTGAATGACTGGGATACATACTTTACCACATCCCTTTCAGCAAAACCGCTGATATCAACCACGGTGTCCATTTCATCCAACCAGGTCATGCAATCAATCGCCCCTTTTTCCACAGTAAAATCCCTGGGTTTGCAGGAGACAAAATATTTATAAGTACAGGACTCGGTACGCGGTTCTCGATCAAATACTATCTTTTTGGATAGAACACTGTGTTGGTTCGAGGAATGTTGACCATCCTCCTTCTTTGATTCATCTTTCTTAGAGGGTGGCTTGCTATGAGCCTCAAATTGTGTCCTAAGGTGAGACCTAGAGTGGGGTACTGACGAGGTTTTACTATGCGTCCCACTAGATTCCTTGAATTGCCTATCCACAGCTTTAGATACAGCTGTATCAATCAGTGTACGGAGCTCTTCCCTGGTTATATTAATTCTGGTATTCTCAAGGTTTTCCAGGGGATGACTGTTTACTTCTTCCGACCTAGCCATGTAGCTTAAATGCTACATAAAAGAAAAATAATGACAAGGTTTATTTAGAAGCTTGTACAGTACTATCGTTCTTGACGATTTATTAACCATGGTATTAATAACCATTTTTGGTTAATTTGCTAAGTATATATATATTCCGGATCTTTATTATAATCCTTAGTTATAATTTAATAATAGCACAAAAATCCTAGTCACAGGGACAAATTTAATTTATAAGCCAAGATTTTATAGAATCGAGGCAATAAGGCTTGAATCAAAGTTCATTACCTTTTCTTGACAGAGAGTCGTAGACTACCACTGTCTTTAGTCTCAAAGGACATTAATTATGGCCCGTAGGCACTTCATCACTAATAGATGATCAAATAAATAAAAAGGGGTTTGGAATAATCCAAATTTAAGAATGACTTATGCGATTTTATCGAATCACATTTTATCAAGGGTGTTAACATGTTTTCAGATGTTAACAAGGATTTGAATCTTTTGAATAGGTTTTACCATATTGGCCATGTCTGAATGACATATAGGCTAGGTTTTACCTTTAAGATTCTTTTTAATATTTAACGCAGAACAATCCTAAATTGAGATGTTAATAAGGATCTGAATCTAATTTAGGAACTACCATCTTGGCCCTGTCTTAAAACGACACATGGGCTAGGTCTTGTCCTTTTTAGATTTTGCCATTTTATTATAATGGTAGATCTACTAAAAGGAATGAGAGTTTTTATTTATTTCATATTTTTTTGCTCATGCAAACAATGAAATTTTAAATTCAACATTCCACTAAAATTTTAAAAAGGTATATGGTTGCCCTAAACGGGACTTCTAACTAAAATGACTTGCCCGTGCAGGGGCTAAACAGAAAATAACAAAGGAAACAAATAAAGGACAAAATAAAACGAATTAGGATTAGTCCTAAGTTCTTTGTCTATACTCGAGAATCGAGGATTGTGCAACTGTGTAACTGAGATTAAACACAAAAGGCTAGTGTTTAATTCACTCAGTGTTGGCTCTGATACCAACCTGTCACGCCCCGAATTTCCACGTATTACCGGTGGACCCGGTGGGGAGTATCGTGACGTAGTTGATATCATCATAGTCAAACAACACAATTTAAATGCACAGCGGAAGCAAAAGATGAATCACATTATAAACCGAATAAAAAATAATATCAAAGTATTACAAACAGACTGTAAAGGATCCACAGGCGGATCAAAAGATAAAAAGATCATTGTTCAACAGACTTTAACATCTAGAGCTTGCAAGACTTGATTAATGATGCCAGGAGTAGCCAGCCTATTTCGTCAAGTACCTGTACTTAGCCTTTTTGGAAAATACGTCAGTTTACACTGGTAAATACAATTAACTGACTCATTTTGAAAAGAGTTTAAGAAAATTAGTTTGAATGCACACGGCATAAAATATCTTTTATAACTTGGGACAATTATTTAAAAATAATCTTGTATGCAGTTTTACTTATTTGTCGTCTGTCAGGGCCGGTTAGAAGAGCCGGGCAAGATTAACTAACACGCCACAAGTATAATGCCCATAAGGTTGATTCCTTTAAGTGGATTACCAGTTTTTACATAATGCAACTGTCAGGTGTATGCCTACACCCCGTGCTTAGGTCGTGGCCATTTCATGAATGATGCCAAGGATATCCGGGACATGGTAATTTAACCCCCAAAGGCCATACACCAAATAATACGGATTAAAACAGGTTATGTAAATACATTAATCACAATCCGATTTAAATGACTACATACCCGACCAATCGGTATTATTATAATACCGTATCCCAAGCCCGTATAGGGAAAATAAGTTAAGAGTCTTTACCTGAGCAAATATTCAAATTTATCTCAACCGTATTCAATCAGCAAGTGCAAGTAGCTTTTACCAGGCTCCTAATCTGGAACGAAGGTTTTTAATAACCTATTAGATTCCTAACGGGTCTTAATTAAGCCTAAACTTAGACCGGTTAGTTTTAAAAGAAGTTATACGGTTCAAAACGCACGATTAAGCGAAGACCGGATTAGAATGTGGTTTAGACCCAACAAGTTTGTATACTTGTATAATATGGGTAAACTAAACACATTCTGGATTTTGAGATAAAAATGATAAGGTTTGATCCGTTTCGGCTAATTTATGCAAACTAGTTACATAAACCGCACCGAACGCGAATAATGCGTAACGGGTAACCATAAGAGTTATATACAGGTTTCCTAAGTTAATATGCCTTAAATATGTTGTGATATCAGTAATATACCTTCCATAATGCCCAAAATGGATTTAAATTCAAATTATGCCCCGTAGGGGTATTTTGGTCATTTTAAAGGTTATAAAAGGGTTTAAATACTAATCTGAGTTTCAGGTCTGATATATTCAGTAAAAATACTTATTTTTTGTAAGTCATAACAGTAGGGTATGGTATATAGGTGAAATTTACCTTTTATAACTAAACTATGCACCGTAGGGGCATTTCGGTAATTTTACATAAGCTTTAAAGGTTAAAATAGGGAATCTGAGTTTAAAACTTTTGCTCACTGTTAAAATATAAAAATTTTCTTAAAACATCAATAGGTATTAAGTCTTATATGAGAAAAATGGTTTTAATACATACTATGCGTTTTAAACGCGTAAAAAGACGGTTTTAAGCGATTTCCAGGTTTTTAAAGAAACGCTGATATTTTTATCATTCCATAAAACTCAAAATATTTTGTTTATTATATAAAATCAGTAGCAAAAGGTTTGGTATCAAAATATTATGTAGAACTCATTTATAGGCCAAAAGGGCAAAACCGACAATTACCGAATCAAAGCTATAATCCTATGTTATGCTCAGCCTAAAAATAAATAAAAGTCTTCAAAAATCCCAAAAGATTATTTTACATCAGTAGGTAAAAAGTTTGGTATCAAAAATTGGGTTTAGATAGGCTTTATGCTAATTACGCCGTTTAATTAATAAAAAAACTTTCTAATTACGCTATTGAGCATAACTCTTAATCTAGACCTCCAACTGATGTGAAAATTTAGGGACATGTTTATAAATTAGTAATAAAGATTATTGTCCTCTCACATTTTCAAAATTCTCGTTTTAAGGTCAAAAGGGCATATTGGTCAACATTTAGGCATATAACGGAAACATGCATATGAATCGGATAACTAATGAACCAAGTTGTATAATCACATAGGGTTATACTAACATGTAACCTGGTCCTAATAAAGCTATAAGGCATTTCTAACACATGCTACATTGGGTCAGAACTGAAAGTCAAAGCAAAAGTCCACTTATGCGACTTTCGGTTCCGAATCGAGCTTATATTGAAAATTGTCGGGTTGAACATGCTTAGACATGTTCTTACATTAATTACCAAGTTATATGAGTGATAAAACAGGTTGCATGGCTTCTACATTGTTAATTATGCATTTATTTGAAAATTAGCTTTCTGTTGACTTTTTATGATTAAGTTTGACCCGACAATTGACCTAGTTAGAGTGGGAATCAGAGAGTGCCCTTTTAAGGGTTTATTACTCACATAATTACCAACTCATAGGTACTTTCAATTCGAGATTTGACTGGACAAATTTTAATTAATCATGAAGTCAAACCTTAATTACGACGGTTTGACTTTAGGCTAATAAACTAAGTAAAACTGAATTAAGAAGGGTTAAGGACACTTACTGAAGTCCTAAGCACGACTAGTGTTCCTTAGAGAATGACCTTGAGCTCCAGGAGTCTTCAGAAACCAAGTTAAAATGATTTTTGAGTGTGTGAACCATGAACTAGCAACAAGAACACCTTATATAGGAACTTTGATTTCACAAGATCATTCCAAATGTCCCTATTGTTTCTACCAGATGATCACAGGTGTCCCTATGCATGTAAAACCATCAAACATGCCCCTAGAATCAAGAAATGGTAAATTAAGGCGGTGTAATATGCTGAAACAGCCACCTGTGATGTTTTTATGTCGCTGGCAGTCCCAGGCGGCCCGCGTAAGACCTATGGGAGTCTTACGCGGCCGGTATGGCTCCCAGCTTCAGGTTATAAACTTTTCAGCTTTTGCACTTTAGGTCCCTGGTCCTTTTTAAAGTGGTTTTAACTTCGTTTATTGCACTTTTTGTCACACCCCGATCACGTAAAACAACAAATCATGGCGGAAACGTCGAGGAGTGTTGTAACAGAATTATCGTTTCATAACCATGGATACAAAAAGAGTTTCGTTTTATTGATAATTAAACATTTACATTGTCTTAACACACAACAACCAAGTACATATCGTCTATCATTATTATTATGTCACTAAGGCCTCGTCCAGATCCTATGTGACGCATGCATCCTAGAAATCAATCAAGCAACAACACCTGAAACATATGTAAAAACAAAGCCAGCAAAGAAATGCTGGCTAGTACATAGGTTTTATAAGAGTATCGGAATCATGGCTTCGTTTACATGTTGCAGTACTTTATTAGACTACAAGAGTCAAAATACAAACCTCGTTTTGAAAAGTGTATTGCAACATAGCTAACCAACTCAAATCAAGTTGGTTATTGTTTATAAAATCTCGTAGCCATGCTTCTTAACCCCAAAAACATTTGTTTTAGTAAACCAACTTGTAAAACATCTCGTGAAGACTCGTTAATAAAACTCCTATGGTTTATATCTTTTAGAAAAACATCGTTGTTTGACATCGTTTTAAAATCGTTTACCCAAGTGAACTAAATAACGCCACGGTATGTAATATGTTGAAAACACTTATATATAGGAAGTACCAACGGCGTATCCACCATGCTTTCACCACATTACACCCGTCCCGTTATCTAAACACTTAACCAAAAACCAATCGTTTATCCAATTCGTTTATCTTGTTCAAATCGTTTCCAAATCGTTTACTCGTTTAAATCATCCTCGTTTTAAATTGTGAAAACTATTTATGGTCTTCTCTCTAATAACATTCAAACCTCGTGATTCGACTATCTCGTTTCTTGCTTCTCGCATTAACAAACCTCCAAAGGGTAAGTTAACAATCACAGATTCAGTCGTTACCCACAACCCCCACACATAACCATGGGTGTAGTTGATAACGGGATTTGTCAGATCCTATGGTACCATAACCTAATACTGGTCGGTTCGGCCAAAATTAATGAATGTCATTCGTTATGTAACTACAACCAACAAGTTCGTTCACATTATTGAAATCGTTATTAGTTTAGTATAAATCGTTTTAATCGTTTTTGAAATCATCGTTTAAACCTTGAAATCATTTTTGTACATATGTATCACCCCAAAACAATTGAAAACAGTAAAATAGGGGAACTATGTACTCACATCGAAGTGCAAAGTATCCTCAATCCAAAGAACTTCAACAAACTCAAGTAAACCAGAGAAATCAAGTAGCACCTAGTAATCGAATCACTAGTCAAACAATAGACGCCTAAATCGGAAATTCGGACAGAATGAGGTCTTGTAAACCAAATGAGTGTTGGAACTCATGTGATATGGTTTAACAAAGCCTACATTCTAAATCGGAACCTAACCTAAGTGCTTTCGACCCATTATGACCCATTAAGGTAGCTTATGCTACTTTAACGTGTCGTGCGCGCAAATGCGCGTTCGAGACGTCTAACTAGTCCTATGACAAGTATTATATGCCAAAACATCTTTAAATATGTTACATAATCAGTTACGTGACAAAAGTTTAGGTTACATATGCTTAATTACCAATTACGCATGAAAAGGGCATTTTGGTAATTTACCTAAGGCATATAAACTACCTATCATACAACTACTTAAACTAGGTGACCATAAGGTATAACCTTGGAAGGTTATTCCCTATGCAACTATGGTCACTAAACATGTTTGGTCGGATCCTAATGATCGACCAAACGGGTCGTGTTCGAAAGTCTAAGCGGGTGTTTAGTCCGCTTGACTTACGACTCTACACAAGCACTAAACTAAAAAGTGACGAGCTAAACATGCTAAAACATGTTTAGTTAAGTTAGAAAACAGGTTTGGTATCAAAACAAACGGTTTTGATACCTAAAAGTAGTTTGGTTACAAAATACGCGAGAATGCGCATTTTGGCCGAAACCACGACTCGTCACTAAGCCTAGATAACGTGGTAATCAGTAGGTATACTCACTAGGGACTATAACCATCGTGATTACGCTCACGTTATGAAGTTCAAACGAACTTCGCATTGACCATAAACTGGTTAATGCAGAAAGTCAAACGCAGTTTGACTTTTACAATAAAACGAATGAAAAGAATGAAGGAATACTTACAAATGGTCCCCGCAAGCTTTGATCCGATTTACCCTCAGGTATGAAGTGTAAACTCCAACTTAGAAGGCCAAAATCAGATCAATGTGGGTTTTGCAATTGAAGGGGTAGGGGTATTTATAGTTTTTGTACAACCGTTAGGATTGTTCATCGAAAACCAAGCTTCAATCTCAGCCATACACATCATACCCACTGATTTGTGAAACCATGGGCATCCAAAACAAGCACATAAAATCAAAGAAACCAGGTGCAAATGTGTGGAATAGCTGGAACAAGCTGGAAAACATTTTCTGATATCTGGCACCTGCTTACGGACCGCAAGGAGAAGTGCATACGGTCCGTAAGGACCATGCAGGTCAGCAAAGTTTGAAATTTGGCAGAACAGGCCCCTGTATCTCCAAACTTGACTTTTAATGCATTTTTGACACGTTTAAGCCCCGTTAACCCATTTCAAAGCTCTAAAATGAATTCAAAGTATAGGTAACTTAAAATGTGCTCAAAAATATCTTGGATGTCGGCTTGTTTGGTCGTACGGTTGCGTTGTTCGGTAAATTACGACGGAAGTCGTAACGAACGCAAAAACGATCCAAATTAAGCGACGAATGGAATATTCTTATGCCAAACACTAAAATAAAATATTTTAATGCTTACATAAATTTTTGGATGTCCGGATAGATTCAGAACGTAAGATATGCACGAAAATGCAAACTTGAGCACTTTTTGACGCTTTTAGTCCCTATTGATCGAATAAGTTTATTTTAGCATACCGAACCCCTCAAAGCCTATTTCTAAGCTATGTAAAGGATATTTAGTGTATGTTTAACTTATGATCAAGTTCCGGAATGTTCGTTTCTATACAAATCGGTATAGTTTCACAGTTTGACACAAATAGTCCATGCGATCGAACAAACTTGATTTCAACACACCAAACCATCCAAAACTTATTTCTAAGTTATGTGGAGGTTATTTAAGGTATGTTAAGCATATTTCACTATTCCGGAGTGTTCGTTGCATTAAACTGGTTATATTTACGCATCAGTGCGCGTATAACCTTCTAGAAAGCGATTTAAAGCTTGAAATCAGAATCGAATCGAATTGGAAAATCACCAAACACAAATACACACATAAAAACACCAAAACACATATAATAACACCAAAGCACATTGTTTTATTAATAATCATCATTGTTTTACATAGTACATCGATTACAGAACACAGTTGTCACACTTTTGACCCTCCAAATTGACTTTTAAGGGCTCCAAGACATAACCAAACTTTGTTAAGTCCTTGGTTAACTTTAAGATCTCTTGAAAAGTCATAAATTTCAACATTGATGCTTTTAACCCCTCATATACGAATGTTAGCATAACTTCTTCATACAATATCGAAACCTTGTGAAATTTTTATCACTTATTCTCGTGAGCATAATTAATCGTTACAAAGCTTCGGGTTCATTAAAAGGTCACTCAGAGGTATAAATTTAACATGTTGACACATTTAACCCCTGTAGTTTGTAATCTCTCACTTTCTTCCACAAATGGCTTCATACGCTTCATGTTTCATTCGTTTAAGGTTATAAACATCGTGTAGGGTTGTTGAAAGGTATAGTTATCAATTGTTGACACTTTGAATCCTTTTATACACGTACACTCTTCGTTTGTCAACTTTAGTCCCTCATAAGTAATATGTTACACGTCTAAAGCTTATGACACGTGTCGTTATTATATTGGACGAGAAATTTCGAGGTGTTACAGTAACCCAGGATGCTGAAGTGAAGCTAGCAGCCGCCCATGTTGAGCATGAACAAGCCATGATCTCCTTCCGGGAGGGGATCAAGAATTCTGTTGTTGCCTCCTTGTTGCAAGCTCGAATCAAGATGGCTTATGAGGCCAAGGAGACGGGTCTTGAGTGCCCTTCCTAGGCGGTTGACTCATGGGTGGCGAAACTCAAGGAGCTTGGAGGCAATCCTGTGCCATATCCTGCTAAAGCCGGGGCTGGTGAGACTTCCATGGCAGCAGAGGTGCCGAACAAGGCTGGAGAAAAGAAGGACGCTGGTGATGATGTTGCTGAAGATGCTGGAGAGGAAGCTGCTCAGGATGCTGAGGCAAAGAAGGATGGAGGTGATGCCACTGTGTGAGGGCATTCAAGTGGGCGATGATGGATATTGATGCCTAGGCCGGAGCCCACTTTTTAAATTTGAATGTTGGTCTGTAATCCCCAAAACAATTTACTTTTCCTGCACTTTACTTTTCCTGCACTTGAACAATATGATGGCCAAAGGTGGAGGGATCCTGAGTTTCAGGACGAAGCCCTTGGTCATCAGTGTTAGTACGCTTTTGAACAATCAACAGTTGAAGGTGGAGGGATCTTGGGTTTCAAGACGAAGCCTTCAACTGCTTAAGTAAATATGTTTTAGAACTATTTGTACTTTTGGTGGATGGGTCTCATTTTGAGATGAAACCAATAGTGCAACCTTTTGCTTATGAATAATAACTAACCTTTCAGCCTTATCTTTGTTGTTATATTTTTATTGCATGTGTTTTATTCTGAAAATATTTTTCTTTAAACATCCTAGGGAAACATTTTGGGAACATATCCTGAAAGTATCCTAAAAGATATCCTGGTCAGGATACTGCTACATAACTTAAAATTAACTCACTCAGACGAGATTTCAAAAGATAAAAAAGGAGAGATCATACCAAAGACCCTTAGAGAGTTGATTCCAATCTTCTTGTCACACCCCGACCGCTTTAAAACAACAAAACCGCGGCGGAAACGTCGGGGAGTGGAGTGGCAGAATCATTGTTTCACAACCATGGATACAAAAGTTTCGTTTTATTGATTCATTAGACAATTTACATTGTCTTAAAACAAAACAAACAAGTTACACATCGTCTATCATTGTTATTATGTCACTAAGGCCTCGTCCAGATCCTATGTGAACATGCATCCTAGCAATCAACATCATTCAACACCACCTGAAACATATGTAAAAACAAAGTCAGCAAAGAAATGCTGGCGAGCACATAGGTTTTATGAGAGTATCGGATTCATGGCTCGTTTACATGTTGCAATACCTTATTCAAAACCTTGTTTTGAAAAGTGTATAGTATTGCAACATAATTAACCAACTCAAATCAAGTGGGTCATAGTTTATAAAATCTCGTAGCCATGATTCTTAACCCCAAAACATTTGTTTTAGTAAACCAAATTGTAAAACATCTCGTAAAAACTCGTTAATAAAACTCGTATGGTTTATATTACTTAGAAAAAGATTGTTGTGTAACATCGTTTCAAAATCGTTTACCCAAGTGAACTAAAAAACGCCACGGTAAGTAACATGATGAAAACACTTACATATAAGAAGTACCAGCGGCGTATCTACCATGTTTTCACCACATTACACCCGTCCCATTATCTAAACACTAATCAAAAACCAATCGTTTGTTCAATTCGTTTAACTCGTTTAACTCGTTCCAAAATCGTTTAATTGTTCCAAAATCGCTCTCGTTTTAATTGTGAAACTACTTTTGGTCGTCTCGCTAATAACATCCAAACCTTCGCAACTCGCCCCTCGCTTCTCGCATTAACAAAACACCAAAGGGTAAGTTAACAATCACAGATTCAGTCGTTACCCACATAACCCCCACACATAACCATGGTGCAGTCTGATAACAGGATTTGTCAGATCCTATGGTACCATAACCTAATACTGGTCAGCTTGATCAATGTTAATGAATGTTATTCGTTATGTAACTACATCCAACAAGTTTGTTCACATTATCAAAATCGTTATTTGTTAAATATAAACCATTTTAATTGTTTTTGAAACCATCGTTAAAAATATCGAAATCGTTTTAACACATATGAATCACCCCAAAACAATCGAAAACAGTAAAAAAGAGGGGATCTATGTACTCACTTGAAGTGAAAAGTATCCTCAATCAAAAGAACTCAACAAAGCTCAAGCAAGACAAGGAAATCAAGCAGAACCTAGAAATCGGATCACTAGATAAATAATCAACACCTAAATCGGAAAATCGGGTAAAATGAGGTTTCGTAAACCAAATGAGTATTGGGACTCACGTGATATGGTTTAACAGAGCCTACATCATAAATCGAAACCTATCCTAAATGCTTTCGGCCCGTTACGACCCATTAAGGTAGCTTACGCTACTTTAATGCGTCGTTCGCGGAAAGCGCGTTCGAGACGCCTAACTAGTCCTATGAAAAGTATTATATGCCTAAACATATTTAAATAAGTTGCATAATTAGTTAAGTGACAAAATTTAGGTTACATATGCTTAAAATCCAATTATGCATAAAAAGGTATTTTTGTCATTTTCCTAAGGCATATAAACTACCTATCATACAACTAATTAAACTAAGTGGCCATAAGGTATAACCTCGGAAGGTTATTCCCTATGCAACTATAGTCACATAATATGCTTGGCCGGATCCTAACGATCGACCAAACATGTCGAGTTTGAAAGTCTTGCGGTGGTTTAGACCGCTTGACTTACGACATTAAACAAGTACTAAACTAAAAGTGACGAGCTAAACATGTTGGAACATGTTTAACTAAGTTAGAAAACAGGTTTTGATATCAAAACAGAGGGTTTTGATATCCAAGAATAGTTTGGTTGCAAAATACGCATAAACATGCATTTTGACCGAAACTATGACTCGTCACTACGCCTAATCAACGTGGTAATCAGTAGGTATAGTGACCAGGGACTATAACCATCGTGATTACGCTCACGTTGCAAAGTTCAAACGAACTTTGTGTTGACCAAAGACTGGTGAAAGCAGAAAGTCAAACACAGTTTGACTTTCGTGCTTAAAAATGCATAAAAGCATGAATGAAACTTACAAAGGGTCCAAGCTAGGAAGATCTTGATCCAATTTGCTCAGGTATGAAGTGCTAAACCCCAACTTAGAGCAATTGAATCAGATTTGTGAGGAATGAGTGAAAATGAGTTGGGTATTTATAGAATTCCCACAACCGTTAGGATCGTTCCTCGCAATTCGTGCTTCGATCTAGGCCTTACACTTGGGCACATGGTTTTGAAATACAAGGGGACATGTAAAACCATCAAATACCAGCCCATAGAGTGCAAAACTTGGGGTTAAAAACCATCAAAACATCAAAAATGGACCAGATACAATGTTTCTGTCTGCAGGTCTGTCACGCCCCGCTTAAGATTAAGCCTCATCTTACGCGGCCTGCCTAGCAAGAATGGCAGATTGACACTTTTAGCCCCTGCAAGCCCAAAACTTGATATTTGATGCATTTTTAGCACGTTTAAGCCCTGTTAACCCCATTTCAAGGCTCTAAAATGAAGTTAAAGTACAGGGAACTTAAAATATGCTCAAAAATATCTTGGATGTCAGTTCGTTTGGTCGTACGATTGCGTTATTTGGTTAATTACGACGGAAATCGTAACGAACGCAAAAACGAACCAAATTACGCGACGAATAGAATTTTATCATGCCACTCACTAAAATAAAATATTTTAATGATTATATAAATTTTTGGATGTCCGGATATATTCAGAACGCAAGATATGCGCGAAAATGCAAACTTATGCACTTTTTGACGCTTTTAGTCCCTATTGATCAATAAAGTTTATTTTCGCATACCAAACCCCTCAAAGCCTATTTCTAAGCTATGTGAAGGATATTTAAGGTATGTTTAACTTATGATCAAGTTTCAGAACATTTGTTACTGAACAACTCGGCATACTTTCATAGTTTGACACAAATAGTCCCTGCGATCGAACAAACTTGATTTCAATACACTAAACCATCCAAAACTTATTTCTAAGTTATGTAAAGGTTATTTAAGGTATCTTAAGCCTATTTCACTATTCCAGAGTGTTTTTCGTGTTAAACTGACTGCGTTTACACACCAGTTTGCGTATAACTTTCCAGAAAGCAATTTAAAGCTTGAAATCGAACTCGAATCAAATCGTAAAATCATCAGACACAAATACACACATAATAACACTAAAAAACATATAATAACACCAAAACACATTGCTTTATTGATAATTAACACTGTTTTACATTATACATCGATTACAGAACACAGTTGTCACAGTCTCCCCTACCTTAGGAAATTTCATCCCGAAATTTTAACTAGAGGAAACTTGTGAGAACAATTGCGGATATTTCGCCTTCATTTGGTCCTCACGTTCCCAAGTAAACTCTGGGCCACGTTTGGACTCCCAGCAAACTTTGACCAATCGAATCCGTTTGTTCTTCAACTGTTTGACTGCACGGTCCATTATCACCATGGGTTTCTCGACAAAGTGCATCGTTTCATCAACTTGAATCTCGTTGAGTGGAATGTGAAGATTAGCATCAGCTAAACACTTTTGCAAATTGGACACGTGAAAAGTCAGGTGAATATTTCCAAGCTCTGGAGGTAGCTCTAGTCGATAGGCAACCTTTCCAATTCTTTCAACAATCTTAAATGGTCCAACATATCGAGGTGCAAGTTTTCCTTTCTTTCCAAATCTCACCACTCCCTTCCAAGGTGACACCTTGAGTAGGACATGGTCGCCAACTTGAAATTCCAAGGGCTTGCATCGCATATTCGCATAACTCTTTTGACGGCTTCTAGCTGTCACAAGATTATCGCGAATTTTCTTGATTTTGTCTGTTATTTCTAGAATGAGCTCAGGTCCAGTAAGCTGAGCTTCACCGATCTCATTCCAACATACAGGTGAACGACATTTTCGACCATATAAAGCTTCGAATGGTGCCATATTGATACTAGCATGATAACTATTGTTGTAGGAGAACTCAATCAATGGAATATGAGAATCCCAATTACCACCAAAGTCTATCACGTATGCTCTAAGCATATCCTCCAAAGTTTGAATCGTCCTCTCAGATTGTCCATCTGTTTGGGGATGATAAGCAGTGCTTAGATTTAGTTGGGTTCCCATAGCAGATTGCATGGTCTTCCAAAAATGAGATGAAAATCGAGCATCACGATCGGAAATGATATCCAAAGGAACACCATGTCGAGATACAATCTCATCAACATAAATCTTTGCAAGTTTATCAGCAGATAGATCCTCGTGAATCGGAATAAAATGAGCTGACTTCGTTAATCGATCGATAACAACCCAAATAGCATCGTGAGCTCTAGATGTACGCGGTAACTTAGTGATGAGATCTATCGCAATGTTCTCCCACTTCCAAACCGGATCTCTCGTTGTACAAGCAAACCAGACGGTCGTTGATGTTCAGCCTTGACTTTGAGACAAGTTAGGCATTTCGATACGTACAAGGCAACATCCTTTTTCATACCAGGCCACCAATACTGAGTACGGAGATCCTTGTACATTTTGTCAGCACCAGGATGGATAGAACATCGAGACTTATGAGATTCGTCCATCACTAAAGTGCGAAGATCATCTTGTTTCGGAATCCACAAACGATCCTAGAAATAGAGTAATCCATCGCCTTTCACTTCGAGTTTAAGCTCAAGTTGACGTGGCAATTCCTTACCTATCAAATTTTGTGAAACACAAGATTGTTGAGCTTGAAGGACATGAGTTTGAAGATCAGATAGAGTTCGAACAGAATGAAGCTTGACTCGCTCCTTTCGACTAAACGCATCGACTACGACATTCGCCTTACCAGGATGGTAGCTGATGTGTGCAAAAAGCAACATATAAATTACATCAATTGTTGCATAAAACTAACCCTTTTTTAGTACTAATGTTGGAAAAGTGTGCTTTTGTCTTCCTTTTGTATTTTCAGGATTAAATGAGCTCAAATTAACAAAAGAAGCAAAAAGACTGCAAAATCTAACATAAACACAAGAAAAGGAATAAACGTGACATGCCCGACCCCACGACAGCATCTTCCCAAGCAAAACAAGAAGACAGAAGACTGAACACGCCCCGTGCTCAGCCAGCACGGGGGCGTGCCCAACTGTCAGCAGAAAAGACAAAGTGGTAGAAGCTTCTATTGCCCACCACGGGGCCGTGCTCAGCGGACACGGGGCCGTGGTCAACTATAAGATTCGCACATTCTAGGAAAATCTTCATAGTACAAAGATTCTTCTGCACACGGGGTCGTGCTCAGCGGACACGGGGGCGTGGTCAACTAATAAAGACAGGCTGCATTAAATGAAGAAAGAGAGGATGTGGACATGGGGCCGTGCCCACTGGACACGAGGCCATGCCCGAGCTTCTGTTCAGCCTATAAATAGGATTGCTTGGCTCAAGCTCAAACCATCCCTTGGCACACCACCTCTCTCACACTTCACACTTCACCCACCACCCACCACCACCATAACACCATCATCCACCACCATCATCCATTGTCCATCATAGAGTGTGCGAGTCGTCTCGGGATCCAAGATTGTCTGTAAGAGTTCTTGACAATCAAGGCCATGTTTGCCTAAGTCTCTTACATCACTTAGTGAAGACAAGTGTTTAGTGTAATACTTTTTATTTCTAATCTTTTAGGACTTTTTACTTGGTTTTGTATTAATGACTTTAATAACTAGTTTCTTATGTTGAAGGTGATTCTTCCTTATCGTTTGTCTGTGGTGTCTTGACATTATTTTACTGTCTATATAAAATAAAAGATTTTCACCATTCATATCTCCACGGTCTATATGGAGGTATGTTGGCTACCTGGTCGGGGGTTAAGGGAACGGTTTGGTAAGAGTCTTCCCATTGTTCAGCGTTTAGAGGTCCTGCAATGGACCTGGGTCAAATTTAGTAGGACCTCCTTCGATACTTAACGGTATTGGATGGCGGGGGTCCAAACTCTTTGATCCCCTCATAAGTTAACTACTATTAATACTATAACCCGGCTATTTAGGACTGTATCCCTGCTGACTCAGACTACTTAGTCGAGGGTAACGTCACCTCCAAAAGAGGGGCCTACCATAATTTGCATTAATAACTTAATTAATTATCTTTCAATAATCCGACCCTTTAGGATTGTATCCTTGCTGACTCAAACTACTGGGTTGAAGGTAACGTCACCTCCAAAAGAGGGGCCTACTACAATAACTAAGATAATCTCTTAAATAAGTGCAAAAGTGCGGAAATAATCAAAGGTTACACTATACACGAGTCGGAACCAAGTGATTCATCTTGTCTATCTGTTTTTCTTTTATTTTTATTTTTCAGCATTTTAGTTAGTTTTTATTTTCTTAGTTTAAAACCATTTTTCTAAACTTTTTTGATTTGATTAGACGTTGAGGATAAACCGGTACTAAAAGCTCTTGTGTCCTTGGACGACCTCGGTATCTTACCAACACTATACTACGCTCACGATGGGTGCACTTGCCCATATGTGTGTTTAGTGTTAGTAAATATCGTGTTTTATAAATTTAAAACTTGGCTAAAGAAAGTGTAAAGGGCTTAAAATATACTTAAACTTATATATACACTTCACGCACATCAGTAGCGAATTTCGCAATCGTAATCGCTTAAGAGCTCAACCCATCGTCGTTGCCTCATGTTCAGCTCCTTTTGATTAAGAATGTGCTGGAGACTTTTGTGGTCTGTGAAAACCACACACTTCGGGCCATAAAGATAATCTCTCCAGATTTTTAGAGCAAAAACCACAGCACCTAACTCAAGATCATGAGTTGCGTAGTTCTTCTCGTGAACTTTCAGTTGTCTTGACGCATAAGCTATCACTTTACCTCATTGCATAAGAACACAACCAAGGCCAAGATTCGACACATCACAATAGACAACGAAATCATCGTTTCCATTGGACAGAGATAGAACAGGAGCATCACATAGCTTCCGTTTCAGCGTTTGGAACGCTTCTTCTTGCTTGGGTCCCCACTCAAAAGGCTTATTCTTTTGAGTCAAAGCAGTGAGAGGAACCGCAATCTTTGAGAAGTTCGAAATAAAACAATGATAATAACCAGCGAGACCAAGAAAAGAACGAATTTCTGTAGGTGTCGTTAGTGTATTCCAATCCTTAGTTGCAACAATTTTGGATGGATCCACATGAATACCCAGCTCGTTGACTATATGACCCAAAAACTGAACTTCTTTAAGCCAGAATTCACACTTGGAGAATTTAGCAAAAAGTTGTTCCTTCTTCAGGAGTTCCAGAGTCAAACGAAGGTGTTGCTCGTGATCGGCTCGAGACTTCGAATAAATGAGAATATCGTCGATGAACACAATGATGAACTTGTCTAAATAAGGTTTACAGACCCTATTCATTAGGTCCATGAAAATGGCTGGAGCATTTGTCAAACCAAAAGGCATGACAGTGAACTCGTAGTGCCCATATCTCGTATGGAAGGCAGTTTTGGGAATATCTTCTTCGAGAACACGAAGTTGATGATACCCAAAACGCATATCGATCTTGGAAAAACATGTAGCACCTTGCAGCTGATCAAAGAGATCATCGATTCGAGGTAGGGGATATCGATTCTTGATGGTAAGCTTGTTAAGCTCACGATAATCGATACACATTCGAAAAGACCCATCTTTCTTTTTCACAAACAGGACGGGAGTGCCCCAAGGTGAATAACTCGGTCGGATGAATCCTTTATCAGATAACTCTTGAAGCTGTTTCAATAACTCTTGCATCTCAATGTTAATGAATTTTATTCGTTATGTAACTACGTCCAACAAGTTTGTTCACATTATCGAAATCGTTATTTGTTAAATATAAACCATTTTAATCGTTTTTGAAACCATCGTTAAAAATATCAAAATCGTTTTAACTCATATGAATCACCCAAAAACAATCAAAAACAGTAAAAAAGAGGGGATCTATGTACTCACTTGAAGTGCAAAGTATCATCAATCAAAAGAACTCAACAAAGCTCAAGCAAGACAAGGAAATCAAGCAGAACCTAGAAATCGAATCACTAGATAAATAATCGACACCTAAATCGGAAGATCGGGTAGAATGAGTTTTCGTAAACCAAATGAGTATTGGCACTCACGTGATATGGTTTAACAAATCCTACATCCTAAATCGAAACCTATCCTAAGTGCTTTCGACCCGTTACGACCCATTAAGGTAGCTTACGCTACTTTAACGCGTCGTTCGCGCAAAGCGCGTTCGAGACGCCTAACTAGTCCTATGACAAGTATTATATGCCTAAACATATTTAAATAAGTTGCATAATTAGTTAAGTGACAAAAGTTTAGGTTACATATGCTTAAAATCCAATTATGCATAAAAAGGGTATTTTGGTCATTTTCCTAAGGCATATAAACTACCTATCATACAACTAATTAAACTAAGTGACCATAAGGTATAACCTTGGAAGGTTATTCCCTATGCAAATATGGTCACATAATATGCTTGGTCGGATCCTAACGATCGACCAAACGGGTCGAGTTCGAAAGTCTAAGCGGTGGTTTAGACTAAGGGTGTTCATCGAATCGAATATCGAATTTTCGAATTATTCGAATCGAATTGTTCGAATAATTTTTAGTTTTCCTTGAATTCGTATTCAATTCGAATTCGATTAAAACCTATCGAATTCGATTCGAATTCGTATTCGAATAAAAAACCCAATTCGTATTCGATTAAAATTTCGAATTCGAATCGAATTCGAATAAATTCGATTTAATTCAGATTCTTTAAAACATGTAAAAAACTATCAAAATGAAACATAAAATTTAAAGCAGCCATAAAGCACGATATCACATTAAAAAGTTTCAAATAAAGTACCACAAGTCTAAAATTCAAAACGAGAAGTCGGGAATAATCACTCCACATTACAAGTTAATATTTTTACGGTTAGAAATCTATTGATAGATTTGTTATTTAGGTTTTACTTATGGGTCATGTAGTGGGTTTGGTAATGGGTAATTTTAATACTTGGAAAAAATTTTGAAAATAATTTATAGTATAGCTTTATAAAAGTTATATATGTATTATATATAAAAATAATAAATAAAAATGTATAATTTTTATTCGAATTTCGAATCGAATCGAATTTGAAATTATAAATTCGTATTAGATTCGTATTCGATTTACTTGACTCGAATTGAATCGAATTCGAATTCGAATTCTTATAATCGAAACGAATTCTTGATAATCGAATCGAATTTAAACGAATTTCGAATTTTTCGAATTCGAAACGAATCCTGAACACCCCTAGTTTAGACCGCTTGACTTACGACACTAAACAAGCACTAAACTAAAAGTGACGAACTAAACATGTTGGAACATGTTTAACTAAGTTAGAAAATAGGTTTTGATATCAAAACAAAGGGTTTTGATATCCAAGAATAGTTTGGTTGCAAAATACGCATAAACACGCATTTTGACCGAAACTATGACTCGTCAATACGCCTAATCAACGTGGTAATTAGTAGGTATAGTCACTAGGGACTATAACCATCGTGATTACGCTCACGTTGCAAAGTTCAAACAATCTTTGTGTTGACCAAAGACTGGTCAAAGCAAAAACTCAAACGTAGTTTGACTTTCGTGCTTAAAAACGCATAAAAGCATGAAAGAAACTTACAAAGGGTCCAAGGTAGGAAGATCTTGATCCAATTTGCTCAGGTATGAAGTGCTAAACCCCAACTTAGAGCAATTGAATCAGATTTATGAGGAATGAGTGAAAATGAGTTGGGTATTTATAAAATTCCCACAACCGTTAGGATCGTTCCTCGCAATTCGTGCTTCGATCTAGGCCTTACACTTGGGTACATGGTTTTGAAATACAAGGGGACATGTAAAACCATCAAATACCAGCCCATAGAGTGCAAAACTTGGGGTTAAAAACCATCAAAACATAAAAAATGGACCAGATACAATGTTTCTGTCTGCAGGTCTGTCGTGCCCCACGTAAGATTAAGCCTTATCTTACGCGGCCCGCCTAGCAAGAATGGCAGATTGACACTTTTAGCCCCTGCAAGCCCAAAACTTGATATTTGATGCATTTTTGGCACGTTTAAGCCCCGTTAACCCCATTTCAAGGCTCTAAAATGAAGTTAAAGTATAGGAAACTTAAAATATGCTCAAAAATATCTCGGATGTCGGTTCGTTTGGTCGTACGGTTGCGTTATTCGGTTAATTACGACGGAAATCGTAACGAACTCAAAAACGAACCAAATTACGCGACGAATGGAATTTTATCATGCCAATCACTAAAATAAAATATTTTAATGATTACATAAATTTTTGGATGTCCGGATATATTGAGAACGCAAGATAGGCACGAAAATGCAAACTTATGCACTTTTTGACGCTTTTAGTCCCTATTGATCAATAAAGTTTATTTTCTCATACCAAACCCCTCAAAGCCTATTTCTAAGCTATGTGAAGGATATTTAAGGTATGTTTATCTTATGATCAAGTTTCGGAATGTTCGTTACTGAACAAATCGGCATACTTTCATAGTTTGACACAAATAGTCCCTGCGATCGAACAAACTTGATTTCAACACACCAAACCATCCAAAACTTATTTCTAAGTTATGTAAAGGTTATTTAAAGTATTTTAGGCCTATTTCACTATTCCGGAGTGTTTTTTGCATCAAACTAACTGCGTTTACGCACCAGTTTGCGTATAACTTTCCAGAAAGAAAGCAATTTAAAGCTTGAAATCGAACTCGAATCAAATCGTAAAATCATTAAACACAAATACACACATAATAACACCAAAACACATATAATAACACCAAAACACATTGTTTTATTGATAATTAACATTGTTTTACATTATACATCAATTACAGAACACAATTGTCACACTTCCACCTTTGATCCTTTTGCAACATTCCCCTCATGGATATCCCCTGTGCATATTCAGGAAACTGAATTCATCCTTCAAATGGTATCAAGGTGTATGTCCCCTGTGTTCAGCATATCTGAATACTTAGGAATTTTTGTAGATACAATCACATTTTGTTTGGAACTTGTCCTTAGACTTTAGTTTTTCTGGGAATAAACCCTTAATATCCTGGGGATAAACCCTTGTTTTCGTGCGCTACAGGCGGGAGTGTATAAACTCCAAGACTTAGAAAGGTGAAAACCTTTAAACCTTAGAGAGTATGAAAATACCCTTTCGCGAGAGAGGGTGGTCAATCCTCATATACCTTAAGGATCAAGGATATAGCCAATAATAACGAAATTGTCAGCCACTTTTACATGAACTGGTCCCGCTATCTTGAACTATCCCTGGATAGCTTGCGCTCCAGGCGGGGTGTTTAAACCCAACTCGAGAGAAAGGTGAATACCTTTAAACCTTTGAAGGGATAAGGATCCCTTAAACGTGAGAGAGGGGGCCGATCCTCTAATATTTTGGTTTATCTTGAGCATATGTCCTGGAGTATATCCTATAAAACACCTTTAAACTAAGGTGTGTGTTAGCTTGGGTAACACCCCTCCGATGCTTAAGTTAGTATTGGGTTCAAAAGAATAAATAAATTCAAACATATTTAAAAGAGATAGAATTCATACCATCCTGAGTTAGAAATTAAATTCTAAACTCACTTGAAATAGAGCTTTAGGTGTATAGCATTCCAGGATCTCGGTAGCATATCCCTTTCCATATTCTTGAGTCGGTATGCTCCTTTTCCAGATTCTGATTCAACCTCATATGGTCCTTCCCACTTTGGAGCTAACTTTCCATCAGCAGGATTAGTAGTATTCTGAAAAGCCTTTCTTAACACCCAATCTCCAACTTGAAACCTTCTAGTCCTTAGATTCTTGTTGTACACTCTGGATACTCTCTGTTGATATGCTGCCATCCTCAGCTTTGTCGCATCTCTTGTCTCATCCATAATGTCTAATTCTTGGCACAGAGCTTCAGGATTCTTCTCAGGATCCTGGAGATTGGATCTTGCTGTAGGTATCACCATTTCTGTCGGGATCATCGCTTCTGCTCCAAATACTAAGGAGAATGGAGTTTGGCCAGTGGCACTCTTTATCATTGTTCTATCAGCCCATAGAACAAAGGGTAACTCTTCTGCCCATCTTCCTTTCTTAGCTCCAAGTCTTTTCTTCAAATTGTTGACAATTATCTTGTTCGAGGATTCTGCCTGTCCGTTTTCTTGAGGATGTACTGGAGTAGATGTGATCATTTTGATTCCCCAACTCTTGCAAAAGTCAGTAGTCCTTTTACTTATAAACTGAGAGCCATTGTCACAAATTATCTCAGCTGGTACCCCAAACCTGGTCAGGATATTTCTCTTTATGAAGGATACTACTTCTTGATCTCTGACTTGAACAAATGCTTCAGCTTCAACCCATTTAGAGAAATAATCAGTCATTGCCAGCATAAAGACTTTTCCTCATGGAGCTTTTGGCAATTTCCCTACTATGTCCATCCCCCACTTCATGAATGGCCAAGGGGAAGCTATAGGATAAAGTGGTTCAGCAGGTTGATGTAATATATTAATGTGCCTTTGACATGCATCACATCTTCGAGCATATTCTGAAACATCTTTCCTCATTGTCGGCCAATAGTATCTTGTTCTTAACACCTTTGAGAATAATGACCTGCCCCCAGTATGGTTACCACAATCCCCTTCGTGTATATCCTGAAGCACTTCTTTTGTTTCGTGATCCTCCAAGCACCTCAGGTATGGTCCTGCAAGAGATTTCTTATACAAAACATCATTTATAATAATGAATCATGATACCTTCATTCTAAAGGCCTTAGGATTCTCATCCTTTGGGATGTGTCCTTCCTTGAGATATCTCATGATTGGAGCCGTCCAGGACTTAGGATCCTCCTCAGGATATTCATCATCAGGATCCTGGATACTTAGTACTTCCTTATCCTGAGATTTGAAAAGATCCACTGCAGGATATAGGATATGTAGTATTGGTATTTGGGTTCCTTCCGGTATCCTGACTGATGATCCTAAGTTCGCCAAGACATCTGCTTCAGCATTATCCTCTCTTGGTACATGTTCAAGTGCAAAAACTTCAAAATATCCTGCTAATTTTTTGACAATCTCAAGATATTCGATTAATCTTTCACCTTTGACTACATAGGTCCCATTAAAATGGTTAGTGATTAACAACGAATCACTTGCAAATATTTAACATTCATGTTCTTAGCCAACTCTAATCCTGCGATTAAAGCTTCATATTCTGCTTCATTATTAGTAGCAGGAAATTCACACCTAATAGCCTGGGGTAATATATCCCCCTGTGGCGATTTTAGTAGTATACCCAATCCTACACCTCTCACATTAGATGCACCATCAGTATATAAAGTCCAGGATTATGAGGTTTCTCCTAGTTGTTGGACTTTTAGGTCTACTTCATTTTGAATATCACTACTGAAATCAGCCACAAAGTCAGCTAGAGCCTGAGACTTTATGGCACTTCTAGGTTCATATACTAGATCATAGGCACTTAACTTTACCGACCACTTATCCATTCTACCTGACATCTCAGGTTTCCTAAGCACATTTTTAACAGGATAATTAGTTTTAACATGAATCCTATGTGTTTCAAAGTTCGCCAAGGCATCTATAACATGGATCAGTATAACATGAAGCTAACCACTTTGGAAATTTGACCTCTCTGATCATCTTGGACTTCAATAGTCTTTCAACTTCCTCTTGAATAATTGTATTCCACTCAGGAGCAAACTTCCTTCTCTTTTGCTGAACAGGCTTGAATGACCTGTCAATTCCAAGCTTGTGAGTGATAATATCTTTGGAAATACCTGTCATATCCTCATGCTTCCATGTAAATGTTGACATCCTGCATTTCAATAAGTTAGTTAACTGATCCTCAATATCCTGAGGGATATTGGTTCCTACGAGCATCGAGATATCTGGATTATCCTGATCCAGGATAACTTTCTTAACATCCTGCACTGAAGCCTCCGCGATATCCTGGGCTCGTATCTTTAATTGCTATCCTGCTTTGGGCTTGGTTGAGGATTTCATTGAGGATGAATAACATTCCTTTGCCTCCTGTTGATCACTTTCCACCTTGACAACCCCCAAGGGGTAGGGATCTTGATACACTGATGATAGCTTGATGGCACAGCTTTCATATCATGGATCCATGGCCTACCCAATATAATATTGTAGCAGGATAAGGAGTCCATGACACAGAAGCGTTGCATTGAGTTGACCCCTTCAACATATACTGGCAGCTTTATTTCTCCCACAGTATTCTTGGCCTCTCCACTGAACCCAACAAGTACAGTGGACTTTGAAGTGATATCCATCGGGGATACATTCATCCTCTTCAATGTTTCTAGTTGAATTATGTTGACGGAGCTGCCATTATCCACCAGTATCCTGCACACAAAATAATTAGCAACATATAAAGTTATTACTAAAGCATCATGATGAAGATCCTGGATAGTATCCCTGTCATCACTGTCGAACATGATCACTTTATCAGTTGTAAGGGTTGTCATCCTGGTTGGCTTATCTCCCCTTTCTGCCTTAGCCTCCTTTGCATGTCTTTTTGTTGTGGAGTATGAAGTTCCACAAATGTCGGATCCTCCTGAAATAAAGTTAATTATCTTGGCATCTGCAGGAGGTGATGCTGCTCGTTCAGGATCCTTCTCAGTATCCTGACCCTTATTCTTCTTTCTTCCTAGAAGATCCTTCAGATATCCTTTGCACAGCAGATAGCTTATTTCCTTCCTCAGGGCAATGCAATCTTCCGTAACATGTCCAAAATCCTCATGGAAGGCACACCACTTGGATTTATCCTTCTAATCGGCTTTTTGTTGGTTCTTCCTAGGCCACCTTGCTTTGTCTCCCAAACCCTACATAGAATACATTAGTTCATGTATATTAACAGAAAAACAATATTCTAACAATTCAGGATACTCCTCAGGATCCTTGTCTTCAACAGCATTTACTTTCTTGCTGTCATTCCTGCCATATGGCTTAGAACGATATGGCTTGTACAAGGATTCTGACTTCCTGTTGGTTGATTCATAGGTTGAAGATGAATTCATCCTCTCTTGCATCTTTTTGTCATCCTCCAGTCAAATATATCTTAAAGCCCTGTTTCGAGCTTCATCCAGGTTCCTGCAAGGATTCATTACAAGATCCTGGTAAAATTGAGAATCTTTTTGCAATCCCATTTTGAAAGCCTGCATAGCTGTTGCAACATCAAGATGTGGGATATCTAAGGATTCCCAGCTAAATTTGTTCACATAATCTCTTAAGGATTCCTGAGGTCCTTGAGTTATCCTGTAGAGATCACTGGTTAGTTTTTCAAAACTTCGACTGTAGGAAAATTGACTATTAAACAAATTGACTAAGTGAAAAAATGATGTAATTGAATGAGGCAGAACGTTTAAGAGGCATTTTAAGGCTGATCCTGTTAAAGTAGATCCAAAACCCTTGCAGAGGCAAGCTTCCTTGAGATCCAGAGGGATAGGTTTAATTTCCATCCTTTCCCTATACTGAGTAATATGCTCTTCAGGATCTGTGGTCCTATCATAGAGCTTCATGTTGGGGGTTTGAAATCTCTTTGGGATTTCAGCATCACATATAGGATATGCAAATCGAGATATCTTGTGGCTATCCTGGGATACTTCTGGGATCGGCTAGACTACCCCAGGTAGGGCTGTAAACGAATCGAACGTTCAGCGAACAGTTCGTGAACCATTCGGTGGGAAGTTCGTTTATGTTCGTTCGTTTAATAAACGAACGAACATGAACAAGAAATTTCGTTCGATTAGTTAAATGAACGAACATGAACAAATGTCTCGTTCGTTCGATTGTGTTCGGAAACGTTCGGTAAGGTGTTCATGAATGTTTTCGTGAACATTCGTTGATTTGCGTTCGTTTATGTTCGTATGTTTGTGTTTTAATTGAAGATCTTTGTACTTTCTTATATTTTATTTGTACTTTTTATATCATTAAACTTTTATTTATTTTATTACCCTAACAATTAAACTTGGAAACTCACTTTCACCTTGTTTATGCATCATTTCCCTTTCATTTCTCATTATTTACATCGCCGAATACGATCGACCTCTGTTCCACAATAAGAGATTCAATTTCGAGTGCTACTCTCTAGGCCATCTATCTTTATCATTCGTCGCGTTCGCCAAATTTATTTGTGTTCGTTTGTGTTCGTGAACCGTTCGCGAACATGCTCATTTCCTTAATGAACGAACACGAACATAAAATCTCGTTCGGTAAGTGTTCATGAACCGTTCGTGAACACATTTATTTCCTTAACGAACGAACACGAACAAGGCCTTGTTCGTGTTCGTTCGGTTCGTTTACAGCCCTAACCCCAGGTACACTGGATATCATGTCCTTTAACATCTGAAGCTCCCTGGAAAGTGCTGATGTCATACCAGCATCATGCAAAGATCCAATACTATTAGTAGCAAGAGTATTAGTATTATTAAACACGTTACCAGTCTGAGGATTCTGGCCATATCCTGAAGCATATCCTGAACTTCTCACAATTGACACCCTAACTGAAGAGGGTATCTCAGGAATATGACTCTGGGAATGGCTAGGCACGATATTGCCCCTGTTATCCTCAGTATATACTGCTGAACTGAAGTTCAGAGCTCTGGGCTGCAACAGAGTGACAGTATCCTCAGCGGGCCTGCTTGAGCTGGATTTCAAGAGTTGTATCTCTCTCATCAGCACTTGGTTGGTCTCCTGCTGTTGCTTCATCTGATCCTGTATACTACCAAACAAAGTTAGAATTTCATCATTAGAGACCAAAACAGGAGCAGATCCCTGAACATTCTGAGTGGGGATAACATCCCGAGCCACATGAGTTTCAGTCCTGATTGGAAGATCCTGAGGCTGTGAAGAGGCTTGCATCCTCGGAGGTGGTGGAAGCACTGAACCAATTGTTGTAGAGGTTGTAGCAGATACGGTAGAAGAGCTCATGTTTGATCTTGAGGCCATTGAAAATAGTGTAGCAAAAATTTTTGAAAACAGAAAACCAAGTAATGATTTTGCAAAAGCTTTTAGTAGAAATAGCACCACTTGCCCCACAGTGGGCGCCAAATTGTTTTGGTCAAAAATTACCTAAGCAATTTCGTGATCAAATTAGTTAAGTGAGGTAGTGTGCTAAGAATGTGTATCGAAAATATCCTGATTTAGTTATTTGCAAAAGACAGTTTTCAGGATATAGCTCAGGATATCGAGCTATATCTATGATCAAACAATGAGCAAAAAGTAAAGGGTGACACAAGATGTACGAGGAAAGCCCTTGATCAATCTAGATCGCCGGCACAAAACCTCGGGAGCTGACAATCGCAGCTGTCTTGTTCTTCTTATTACTTCAAATGTCAGGATACAGTGTAGGATATTGACCAGATCGTTGCTAAGTGTTACAATGTTTTTCAGAAAGTGAGAGTTACGAGAGAAAGTATGAGAGCTCGAGAGTAGTGAGTGTGATGTCCTATTTGATCTGGTTTATCCGTATATTTATAGCTATAAAATGAAAACAAAATCTCCTATAATTGGCGGATGCCAGCGAATATTCCCTAGTTAACGTTGGAGACCAAGTAAAGCGGCCTCAACGTCTTTCTTCGAACAACTTGGACCGAGTCTTCAGGGGAAGAGGTCTTCATGAACGTCGCAAACTTGAGCTCGTACTCCTGCACATAATCCGTTAGTAATCCTCAAGATACAGTATCAGGATGTTACCAATATCCTGATTCAGCAACCTGGTTATTGTTTTGGTCAAAAATCACACAAGGATAATGTAACCAAATCTGATTTTGTGAGGTATGATGCTTGGTTAATCGGACAAATGTATGAACAACAAATGAATGAAAAAGGTGATGAACACAAGGAATTTATACGAGGAAAGAGCCCTTGATCAATGAATGATCTCCGGCATAAAAAACCTCGGGTGATGGAAACTACTGATCACCAACTATATTGCAAAAACAATAATGATCCTTGTACAACTTCGGAAGAAAACAAGCTCAATACAATGGATTGCTAGTGTGAGTGTGTGTATTTCGCCAATAACTTGCAGAGAGTTCTGTGTTTTTTTTTTTTTTTTGCGTTGTATTCGACTTATCCCTAAAATGAGTTGTTTTCCCCTTTAAAGATAGAAAAATATCTAGTAACCAACTTTCTGAAAAATGTGGAAGTCACCCATGTTCTCCAAAATGGTTACTTTTCATCAAGCATGTGCCTATGAAGCATATTCTATGAGATTCCAGCAAAGACTAAGTCCATGTCGTCCATTACCTGCATATAAACGTTAAAAACGTGACAATTGTTAAAAACATAAACAATGGTAAGGATCCTGGATCCTCAGACTCCCTGCATCCTCCGTTAAGGATCCATGATCCATGCCCAGTCTCAAGATAGATGATCCTTAGCATAAAATTCATGCCTTAACAATTGCCCCCAATATGGCAGTTGTGATAAGGATTCACAACTGTCATATTTCCGTTAGGAGCGGACTAGCTGTTGTTGCTGGTAACTAGTCATTACACTGCCTGTCGTCACTCATAAGACCTGCTATAATCATCATTGCAAAATATAGAGTTAGAGATAACTCCTCAAATGCCTTTACAGACAAGAAGATCCTTCTGTTTGTGGATAATGAATCCTTCTACACCGTTCGCTAATAACCTTCCTGCACTTTAATTTTTGCATAGACACTTTAACTGTTAGATAGCCTTATCCGGCCTGGGTAGATGGTCCACGGTTTTGCTGGTGAAATCCAGGCCAGATGATTTTGATACATAATGAATGGGTAATAACATTAAACTTTTTTAGCTACATCTGTTGTTTCTTCCCTCTTTATTTTTCATGTATGCTTTCTATTTTCAAAGATATCATCCCCAAACAACTGGAAAGTTATTGGAAATCTGAGGATAATGTTAAACTTTTAACAGAAAACCCAAAGTGTTCATATAAATGTGGATCAATGATCCTTAACCAAAAAGGATAAGAGACAACTTGCAGCTTAGAAAAAGTTAGAATATAACATACCAGAGAATCCAAGTTAGGATTCTATATCCTTGTAAATTAATACTGAATAAACAAACTGTGAAAAGTAAAGTTTCGAGGATCCAGGATCCTTATTGTCAGAACTTGTATAACTTTAGAGCTCCAAGATCCTGTAAGAAAAATAAACTTGGGACCAAGCCAAATAATTGGGAATGAACCCATAATAACTGGGGACAAGCCCACATAAACTGGGGACAAGCCCAAATAAACTGGGGACAAGCCCAACAAACTGGGGACAAGCCTAAATAACTGGGGACAAGCCCAATTAAACGGGTGTTAACTAGGGTCAAGCCCAAATAAACTTGTGCAAACTGGAGTATGGCCCAAACTGGCGACTATCCCAACGTAAGCGACATGAAAATGCCGAAACCTTAGCTAACGTGAAAACATTAGAAACCTTAGGAACGGATGTATGGTATGTCTACCATTATACTTAGGATCCTAAAGATAGCCAGTACAATGAAATTGTCAGCCCCTAAAGCGGGTACTGGTCCCATTGCCTTTAACTGCACTAGGATAATAGTGCACAACTGGCGAAGGTGTAAGAACCTGATTCGTAGAAGGTAATAGATACCTTAGCTGGGGACAAGCCCAAAAACTGGGGACAAGCCCATCAAACTGGGGACAAGCCCTAAAACTGGGGATAAGCCCAAATAACTGGGGACAAGCTCAAATAAACTTTGGAGAGTTGGCCAACCACTTTAATCTCTTCTGTAAAATGATAACAACTCAAAGATAGAATCATATATCCGTTGAGGATCCCGGATCCTTAATCAGAATACTGGTGTCGCTGAGGATTCCTGATCCTTCTTACATAAAGTACTTCTTTAGATGAACAACATTTCAAGCTCTTGGTAAGAGGTCACCATCCATTGTCAGTAAATGATATGCCCCCTTTCCTGCCTCAGCTTCAATTAGGTAAGGGCCTTCCCACTTTGGTGCTAGCTTGCCATCAGCAGGATTTGTGGTATTTTGGAATGCTTTCCTTAATACCAAGTCACCAACTTGAAAACTTCTAACCTTGACATTCTTGTTGTAAGCTCCAGCTACTCTTTGTTGATAACTGGCCATCTGTCACAAAAGTTAGTAGTTCTACTCCCAATAAATTGGGATCCATTATCACAAACAATTTCAGAAGGTATGCCAAATCTAGTAATGATGTTTCTTTTAATAAAGGATATCACTTCCTTTTCTCTGACTTGTGCAAAGGCTTCAGCTTCTATCCATTTGGAAAAGTAATCAATCATGGCAAGCATAAACACTTTTCCTCCTGGTGCTTTTGGAAGTTTGCCAACTATATCCATACCCCATCTCATGCATGGCTAAGAAGAGGATATAGGATGCAGGAGCTCCGCTGGTTGATGAAGGATATTGCTATGTGTTTGACAAGCATCACATTTCTTGGCATAATCCACAGCATCCTTCTTCATAGTAGGCCAATAGTATCATATTCTAAGGATCCTTGAGAACAATGCTCTGTCCCCAGTGTGGTTTCCACAGTCTCCTTCATGAAATCCTTTAGAACTTCTTAGATTTCAGGATCCTCGATACTCCTTAGATATGGACCTGCAAGAGATCGTTTATATAACATGTTATTTAGTAATGTAAATTGAGATACCTTGATTTTGAAAGCTCTAGGATTTTTCCAGCAGGAATCTCTCCATGTTGTATATATCTCAGGATTGGAAGGATCCAGGATCCTGAACTTGACTGTGCGCCATCACTAGGTATGATTGCAGAATCCTCCACTATCTCCATGGATGTGTTATCCTCTATAGCAGGAGTTAAGATATGAATAATGGGAATCTTAACGTCCTCGGGAATCTTAAGTGATGATCCAATGTTGGCTAAAGCATCTGCTTCTGCATTCTCTTCTCTAGGTACCTGTGTTAAACTGAAAAAAGCAAAAGAATCTTGCAGTTTCCTGACTACCTCTAGGTATTTGATTAGTTTTTCACCTTTAATAGTATAGGAACCATTATAATGATTAGTAATTAATAGGGAATCTATAAATACTTGAAGATACCTGATCCTCATATTCTTAGCTAATTGCAAACCTGCTATCAAGGCCTCATATTCAGCCTCATTATTGGTGGTTTGAAATTCACAAGTAATGGATTGGGGTATAATGTCCCCTTGTGGCAATTTTAGTAGTGTGCCTTGTCAAGTTCCTTTAACATTTAAAGCTCCATCCGTGAAGAGTGTCCAAGGATCCTTGGTCTTCTCAAGTTTTTGAACTTCTAATTCAGCTTCCCTTTGTAGATCACTACTGGAATCAGCCACAAAGTCAGCTAAGGATTGGGACTTGATGGCAGTCCTAGGTTCGTATTTAATGTCATATGTACTAAGCTTGACTGCTCATTTTGCCATCCTTCCTGACATTTGAAGTTTCCTGAGAACATTCTTGATAGGAAAGTTAGTTTTCACAATAATAGTGTGAGTTTTGAAATAATGTCTATGTTTAGCGGAAGCCATAATTAAATCAAGAATTAATTTCTCTAAATGAGAATACCTTGCCTCAGCATCAAGTAGACTTTTACTTACATAGTATACCGGATGTTGAGAGCCTTCATGATCCTTACACTTACTGCTTTAGCTGAAACAACTAAGTATAAGGATAATGATTCTCCATTTTCTGGTTTCATCAGGGCTGGTGCTGAGGATAGATAATCCTTAAGAACCTTGAGTGCAGCTTCATGCTTATCAATCCACTCAAACTTCTTATTCTTCCTCAATATGTCTTATCTGCCTTGAGCAATTTGTCTACCTCTTCTTGGATAATGGCATTCCTTTCAAGTGCAAACTTTCTCCTTTTTTGGTGTATTGGCATGAAAGACCTGTCAATACCAAGTTTGTGAGTAATAACATCCTTAGATATACCAGTCATGTCTTCATGTTTCCAAGCAAAGGTAGATTTTCTTCTTTTCAAGAAGGATACTAAATCCTGCTCAATACTGTCTAGGATCTCGGATCCTATAAAAATTTTGGATTCAGGATCATCTGGGTTCAACAGAATACCCTTGACGTCTTGCTCTCTTGCCTCCATGACGTCTTGCTCCTTGGAGGTTGGCTTCATTGAAGAAGTGTAACAGTTCTTTGCCTCCTGCTGATCACTTTCTATCTTCACCACATCCCATAGAGTTGGGAGCTTGACACATTGATGATATGTTGAGGGGGACTGCCTTCATATCGTGTATCCATGGCCTGCCAAAGATAACATTACAGCAAAATAAGCAATCAATAACATAGAATTTTTGAAAAGAATTCACTCCCTCTATATAAATAGGAAGTTTGATGTCCCCCAATGTAATCTTTGTCTCTCCACTGAATCCCACAAGGACAGATGATCTTGGGACAATAACAGATTCAAGGATGTTCATTCTTTTGAGGACATCCAACTGGATTATGTTCACTGAGCTTCTCCCATCAATGAGAATCCTGCGAACAAAATGGTTAGATATAAATAATGTAATAACCAAACCGTCATGATGAGGATCCTGTATGTCCATACGGTCATCCCCATCAGAGGATATGACTTTTTCCTGGGTAACAATGGAAGTTCGAACAGGTCTGTCCCCATTCTCCATCTTTGTTTCCTTTGCATGTCTCTTAGTTGCTGAGAACCTCCGGAGATGAAATGGATGATTTGAGCATCAGCTGGTGGAGGAGGAGCTTTTCCAGGAACTTTCTCAGAATCCTGGATCCTTGACTTTTTCCTTCCAAGCAATTCCTTCAAGTATCCTTTGCTTAAAAGATAACCTATCTCCTTCCTTAATGCTATGCACTCATCTGTGAGATGACCAAAATCCTCATGGTAAGCACACCATTTCGATTTGTCTTTGGTAGCAGGCGGTTTGTCATTCTTCCTTGGCCACCTAGCCTTGTCACTTAAATTCTGCATAGCAAGGATTAGTTCACTATTATCAGCCGAAAAACAATATTCAGAAATAGGAGGATAATCCTCATCATCTTCCACTTGTTCCATAGCATGCACATTCTGGTTGTTATGCTTGGAGTATTGCTTGGATCAGTTATTCTTGGAATAGGATCCTTATTTGTCTTGTTTTCAGGATCCTGACAATCTCTCCTGGATCCTTTTGTCATCCTCTAAACGGATGAACCTAAGGGCCCTGTTCCTTACCTCATCTAGGTTCCTGCAAGGTGTCATAACAAGATCATCATAGAACTGAGAATCCTCAAGTAAACCCATTTTAAAAGCTTCAACAGCAGTAGCAATATCTAAATTAGGGATTTCTAAGGATTCTCTACTGAATTTAGTTATGTAATCTCGTAGTGATTCATTATGACCTTGTGTTACCCTATATAGATCACTAGTTAATCGTTCAATCTCCTACTACATGAAAATTGACTATTGAACAAGTTAACTAGATTAGCAAATGAAGTAATAGAGTAAGGGGGAAGACTTAGCAGCCATTTCAAAGCCGATCCTGTCAGTGTGGATCCGAAACCCTTGCATAGACATGCTTCTTTTAACCTTTTAGTAATGGGATTGATCTCCATTCTCTCCCGGTATTGAGCTACATGCTCTTCTGGATCAGTTGTGCCATCATAGAGCTTCATGTTTGGTGTTTGAAACCTCTTTGGTATCTCTGCATCACAAATAGGTGGTGCAAAACGAGATATCTTGTGACTTCCATCTGGAATTTCAGGAATGGGCTTAACCACTCCTGGAACGTTGGATATCATATCCTTGAGTTTCTGCAGTTCCTTAGCCATAGCTTAGTTGATTCCTGTATCCTGCACAAAGCCATGGTTAGCATTATAAGAAGTATTCAAAGTGCTACCTCCCGAAGGATTCAAGGTTGGCATTCCTGAAGTGAATCCATATTGGCGAGATTCTGGTATAATTGAAGGACCAGATGAAGCAGTAGTTTGCATAGGTATGAAGTCTCCCAAATAAATCTCTGAACTTCTGGGTTCTGCACTTCTTAAGGATTCTTGATCCTGAAAGATGTTGGATCCTTGATACACCAAAGCTGGAGGTCTTGGAGGATAATCCATGGATCCGTGAACCTGAGAGGAGGATCCTTGAACCTGAGAGGAGGATCCTTGAACCTGAGATGAGAATCCTGGATACTGAGAGTAGGATCCTTAAACCGTCTGCGTCCCCATGTATCCTCCTGAATTGCTGAAGGATCCTTGATGCTGGAAGGAGGATCCTTGAGGCTGAAGAGAGGATCCTGAAGGCTGAAAGTAGGATCCTTGAGCCTGAGTCATTGCCGATGATCCATAACGCATTCCCAATGATCCACCCTGGTACTGGACACCTGATGCTATAGAGTGTTGAACAGTTGTTGCTGGGGTGCCAAAATCTAGCGATCTAGGCAACAATGGAGAGTGATCCTCCGCTGATCTCTTCAATTTCTTGATGTCATCAATTTCTCAAAGGATCCTGTCATTAGTTTTATCCTGCTGTTGAATGCAGTCCCTCATCTTCAAAATCAAAGTATAAAGATCATTGTTAGTAGGGCCAGAAGTAACAACAGTAGTTGATTTTGAGAAAACGGGGGTTTGTTTCTTCGCAGCATTCTCAGCATTCTTCTGGGATCCAGAAGAAACAGGAGGCAAAGGTGGAATGCCCTGTGAAGAGGTGATCGCCGGCATGGAACTTGAAGTGTTCTTCACATGAGAAGCCATGTAGTTGTAGGTAATGAACCAAAATGAATGAAATGCACAAAAATTTTCAAGAATGAAGCACCAATTGCCCCATGGTGGGCGCCAAACTGTTTTGGTCAAAAATCACACAAGGATAATGTAACCAAATCTGATTTTGTGAGGTATGATGCTTGGTTAATCGGACAAATGTATGAACAACAAATGAATGAAAAAGGTGATGAACACAAGGAACTTATACGAGGAAAAAGCCCTTGATCAATGAATGATCTCCGGCATAAAAAACCTCGGGTGATGGAAACTACCGATCACCAACTATATTGCAAAAACAATAATGATCCTTGTACAACTTCGGAAGAAAACAAGCTCAATACAATAGATTGCTAGTGTGAGTGTGTGTATTTCGCCAATAACTTGCAGAGAGTTCTGTGTTTTTTTGCGTTGTATCGACTTATCCCTAAAATGAGTTGTTTTCCCCTTTAAAGATAGAAAAATATCTAGTAACCAACTTTCCGAAAAATGTGGAAGTCACCCATGTTCTCCAAAACGGTTACTTTTCATCAAGCACGTGCCTATGAAGCATATTCTACGAGATTCCAGCAAAGACTAAGTCCATGTCGTCCATTACCTGCATATAAACGTTAAAAACGTGACAATTGTTAAAAACATAAATAATGGTAAGGATCCTGGATCCTCAGACTCCCTGCATCATCCGTTAAGAATCCGTGATCCATGCCCAGTCTCAGGATAGATGATCCTTAGCATAAAATTCATGCCCTAACAGTTATTAACACATATTATATAATCAAGATATAATTCAAGATACTATCCAGGATATGGGCTCAGAATTTTACCCATAACACAAACCACGACTTCGCCACCAAGCCACAAGGAAACAACTCCCCTGCCAACTTCCGAACCTACCAAAAATCCCTCGATACCCTACCCCGGTCGGCTACTTTGCCAAAAGACCGACGAGCAATTCACAAAATTCATAAACTTACTAAAACAATTGCATATCAATCTTCCATTTGTGGAAGTCCTCACTCAAATGCCAAAGTACTCAAAATTCATGAGAGACTTCCTCACCCACAAAAGGAAGATTGAAACATTGCAATTGGTCAATCTAAGTGAAGAATGCTCCTCCGTACTACTTAACAAACTCCCACAAAAGAAAATTGACCCCGGAAGCTTCACCATCCCTTGTTCCATTAGGGGATCACCTGTACGATATGCACTAGCCGACCTTGGGGCTAGCATCAATCTCATGCCCGCATCAATGTTTGACCGACTCGGACTAGGTAAGACGAGCCCCACAAAGATGAGCATGCAACTCGCCGATAGGTCTATCAAACACCCACAAGGTGTCGTCTAGAATTTATTGGTAAAAGTCGGAGACTTTGTCTTCCCGACCGACTTTGTCATACTCGACATGGAGGAAGACACCGAAGTACCACTCATTCTAGGAAGACCATTCCTTGCCACCGCTCGTGCAATGGTGGATATGAGTGATGGGAAGTTAACATTGAGGGTTGGAGACAAGGAGGTGAAATTCGGGGTTGGGAAAAGAGTAGAGGATGACCCGGTCAACTACATGGATGTCATAGACTCAAGCTTGGATGACGCTCTCCGAAAGTGCAACACGGGATGCGAGACATCCCGCTCGGGTAACATATGACTGACTTTAGGTCTAGCCAAGGACCCTTACGCATTCGAATCAACCTAAAAACTTATTTTTGGGACACATTGAGGACAATGTGTAATTTAAGTGTGGGGTGATGCTAAAACCTTTAATCTTGCAAGTCCTAATAACAAGCCTTACACAAAACTCTATTGGAACAGCTAATCACCCCAATTTTTTTCAAAAAAAAATTATTTTTACTTGTCTTGGTTTAATTCGGGAATAACAAGTTCTAAAAAAGGTTATATTTTTACAAATTTACAACCGATAACGTCGTGATAAAAAGAATCGAATAAGAAAATTATGAAAAGGCATGACAAATCTAATTAAAAGTTGATTATATATACTTGATCACATTATAAACTCATTCCCACAAGTTTTGAGCCTTTATTGAGCATACAAGCATATATCTTTAAAATAAATGCTCATTTTTTGTTTCTTGTGTGAATAGCCGCTTGGTTCTTACGACTCTAGAACTTACCACGACGATACATTCCCGGTCCTTACCAACTTGAACCCAAGTAAGTAAATGATAGAGGCATTAGGACTAACCTTTTTTTTTCCTTTCAACACCATTATTTTTCATCTTTTTTATCACCTACCCAAAATCCTCCTAGTTAACCCCTTTGAGGCAAAACCTTTTTCATTTCAAAACCCACAAAACAAACATCCTTTACCCACCAAAACCTTTTTCTTTTCAACCCCTTTGTTTTAGTAAAAAGCTCGGTTATCTTGTGACATCAAAAAAATAAAAAATAAAAAATAAGAATAAATAAAAAAATGAAAGGCTTGTAATAAACAAACAAGTTCCTCAAAGAAATCTTGTTTGAATGTGCTTAGTTTGAATAAAAGTCACAAAAACAAAAAGTTTTATGACGACCGACGCTTTTTACCCTTTTAACTATTTTTTTTCTAACCACTAACCAAAACCACCTACCCTTAGCCCAAGCCTAACTCTTCACCAAGTCCTCTTGATATTTACAAAGGTTTATAGTTAAAAAGGAGGAGGTTTGATCGCTTGGCAAGCATATGGTAGAAGTAAGTTCCATGCCGGTCTCGAGTGCTTCACAAAAATACATCTTCGGCCGAGTGTTGAGTGTTGAGTGATCTCCCGTGAGGTATGTAAACTTGTATATAAATGGAATTTTAAAAAGGCATGTTATGCCCAAATAGATAATTTTTCTTATAAAGTTTCTAAATAAATCATGACAAATAGGATTGTACATAAAATAAAAGTAAAATCCAATAAAAGATCTTGGATTCCCGACACTCAAGATGAGCCCAAAAACTTCTCCTCTACCTCTTCCATTTGGGTGTGTAAGCCACATATTAAAGAGTTTTGCTTGAGGACAAGCAAAGATTCAAGTGTGGGGGTATTTGATATGTGCAAAATGCAACATATAAATTACATCAAATGAGGCATAAAACTAACCCTTTTTAGTACTAATGTTGGAAAAAGCGTGTTTCTTTCTTCCTTTTGAATTTACAGGACCAAATGAGCTTAAACGAACAAAAGGAGCAATAAGCAGCCAAAACAAACATAAATACAAAGAAAAGGAATAAACGTGACATGCCCGACCCCTCGACAGCATCCCCAAAGTAAAAAACAAGGAATTAGAATACTGACCACAGGGTCGTGCCCAGCTGAACACGGGGCGTGGGGAGGGACGTGCACAAAAGACAAACCTGTAGAAGCTTCCACGCCCACCACGGAGGTGTGCCCAGCTCAGCATGGGGCGTGGTCAACGCAAAGATACGCAGAATCTTGCCAAATCTTGATAGTACAGATACGAAGTTGACCACAGGGCCGTGCCCAGGAGACACGGGGCCGTATGGGGCCCTCTGCTGACACTTGAAATTAATGAAAGAAGAGAAAAGGCTGGCCATGGGGCGTGCCCAGCGGGCACGGGGCCGTGGCCAGAGTTCTGTGCAGGCTATAAATAGGGGTGCTTGGTTCACTTCAAAGGATCCCTTGGCAAATCACTACTCTCCAACTTTGCCACCACTCCACTACCACTACAACACCAACACCCACCACCATCATCAATCATCCATCTTTAGAGTGTGTAGTAAGTAGTCTTTGGATCCAAGATTGATTGTAATGGTTCTTGCCAATCAAAGGCCATGTTTGGTTAAGCCTCTTACATCACTTGGTGAAGACAAGTCTTTTATGTATTACTTTTGATTTTTAATCTTTCGGCACTTTTTATTTGGGTTTGTGTTAATGACTTTAATAACTAGTTTCTTATGTTGAAGGTGAATTTTTCTTATCATTTTTCCATGGTGTCTTGAAGTTACTTTATTGTCTATATAAAGTAAAAGATCGCATCATTCATGTCTTCACGGTCTATATAAAGGCATGTTGACTACCTGGTCGGGGGTTAGGGGAATGGTTTGGTAAGGTTCTTGCCTTGTTCAGTGTATAGATCCTGCAAGGACCTCCTTCAAGCTTACTAGGACCTCCTTCAATACCCACTGGTATTGGATGGCGGGGGTGCGAATAACGTGAACCCTTCATATGTAAACTACTATTAATACATTAAACCGGCTTCTTGGGATTGTATCCTTGCTGACTCAAACCACTTAGCCGAGGGTAACATCACCTTCAAAAGAGGAGCCTACCACTTTTCGCATTAATAACTAACTTAATTATCTTTCAATATTCCGACCCTTTGGGATTGTATCCATGCTGACTCAAACCACTGGGTTGAGGGTAACGTCACCTTCAAAAGAGGGGCCTACTACTATAACTAAGATAATCTCTTAAAAAGTCCAAAAGTGTGTGTTTGGACGACCTGGGTATCTTACCAATGTTATACTACGCTCATGATGGGTGCACTTGCCCAAGTGTGTGTTTAGTGTTAGTATAGTATCGTGTTATATAAATTTAAAACTTGACTAATGCGTAAAATGGGCTTAAAATATCAATAAAATTATATCACACCGAACGCACACCAGTGTTAACATGTATCCTTGTTTTCCCACTTAGGGTTTGGTATAACCTTATGTTGGACCTAATTCTAAGTCTTATGTTTGTCGTTTAGGTGAGTACCAGAACCGTCCTGACATAACTAGTCTAGCCGCTCAATCTACCAATAGTTTTGTGCATAGTTTATATGTTTCGCGAAGCGGCGAATAAAAACATGTGATATGCAAATAAAATATATTCCTTGAGATTTCTAGACTTATGAAACTTAAACACATTGAAATTTTATAATTCAATAATTGTTAAGTGTACCGCATTATCAGAAAATTTGCCTTTTATCATATATTGCCCCTGTTAAAAAGAATTTCGTCCAGAAATTCAAGCTGAGTCATCCGTTGCAGGAGTCTACTCAAATGTGGGGGTATTTTATTTTGATTTGATCTTCACATTCCCATGTATACTCGGGTCCGTGTCTGGATTTCCAACTAACTTTGACTTTTTAATACTTCTCCTTGTCTTTTGAACTTTCTAGTCCATAACCTCAACAGGTTCTTCTGTGAATTGTAGTTTGTCGTCGATGTGTATTTCATCCGCAAGGATGATAACCGTTTCTTGTGTTGGACTCTTCTTGAGATATGACTCATGAAATGTGTCGTGAACGCTACTGAGCTCTTCCGGTAGTTTCAGCTTGTAAGCAACGGTACCAACCTTTGGTAGAATTTCGAAAGGTCCTATGTATCGCGGGCTTAGCTTTCCGTGCTTTCCGAACCTTGCTACGCCCTTCCAAGGTGAGACTTTCAACAAGACTCTGTCTCCAACCTCGAAGGATAATGGTTTGCGTCTTTTGTCCGCGTAGCTCTTTTGTCTGTCTTGAGCCGCTTTGATACGGTCTCGGATTTGAAAGATTTTTCCGGTAGTTTCTTTGACTAATTATGGGCCAATTAATTACTTATCACCGACCTCCGCCCAACATAGCGAAGATCGGCATTTTCGTCTGTAAAGAGCTTCGAACAATGTGATTTGAATACTAGTGTGGTAACTATTGTCGTATGAGAACTCAACCAAAGGTAGGTGAGTATCCCAATTGCCGCCGAAATTCATCACACAAGCACGAAGAATTAACGGCTAGAGTATCCAATTTAGAATCTTCGATGGTTGAGATAAAAGACATGTTGAAGATATTGGTACAAAATCTGCTCCTCCTACAAATGTAGAACTTGCTGAGAAAGTTTGGATTCATGCCCAATCATATCTCCAACTACAAAAGCAATCTGAAGATGCCCACTCACAACATTCACATGGAGTTAATCAGAAATGTAGTTGATGCAAGATTTTTTGGTACACAAGCAGAGATCCAAGCCATAAAAGATTATCTTCTTCAAGCAACAAGTGTTGTTCCATAACCCAGGCATCCTGCAGATGATGCCAAAAAGGGGGAGAATAGTGAAAACCTAAGAAAGCTTTCACCTATAAATCCAGCCAACAAGGCTAAGGTTGCTCAAACCACTGTTCCATCATCTCTAACCACTGTTTCATCCATTCCATCCCAAACCACTACACCCACTATATCTCTAACATTTGTTGGCATTCCAAAATTACAAACAGATGTTATAGCAACAACACCACTCACTTCATTACTATCACCTACTCCTCAAACTATAAAAAGAAAAATGATTACTTCACCTATCAAAATATAAACCACCAAAATCACAACATCTTCTATCCCAACATCTTCACCACCATCATCATCGATACCTTTTGTAAATCTTCCTAGCCCAGCCAGTACTGAAGAATACTTAGAATTGAAGAAAAGGCAGGCCAAAAGAATGGTATTAGAAAGAAATCAAAGGAAGGATGATAAGCAAATCCTGTAGACTCTAACAGAAGAAAACAAAAAGGTAGAAGCTTTGAGAGGCTATGCCAACATGATCTGCAGGAACCTATCCCATGATCCCATAACTGATGCAGATCTCAAAAAACTGCTCAGAGAGGATTACTTTAATCACATCATGGTGACAAAACCATATGATGCTGATAAGGAACAGTTTACTGGATGGCCAACTAAATCCTTGCTAGATGAAATAGTAAGGATTGAACAGTTGAAGCTATTTCCAAATATCACTCCTTCAACCCCAAACAGGAAATATGGCAAAAATCCAAATGACAAAAGGGCTTTGAAGATAAGGAGAATGAAGGAAGAGTTGGCTGCTGCAAAATGGGCACCATGAAAACAATGGCTAAATGGAATGAGTCAACAACCTTAGAAAGTTATAAACAGTTGGAAATCCAAAAAGAAAAGGATCTCTCATTGCCAAAAGGGCCAGAATATGAGCAGCTAGACTTTCCTATCAAAACATTAGTTAAACATTCTGAGTTCCCATCAGCAAGAAACATTGCATTAGCTGTAAGGGAATTTATCAAAAGAAAATATGAACAGAAGAAGGACACCAGGAAAGAAGACATAGCCGTCACAATAATGGTAAGACTAGTCTCTCCTAACTTATCAGAAATAACTCTAGTCCCGACAAATCCTTCTAGTCAGAAAATTCTACATGGAAGTCAAACAAAGACACCCATGAACTGACTTTGCTTAGGGCTAGTGGGGAGGTGGAGAAGTTCACAATGAAAAGTGCCTCAGGCCTAAAAATTGAAGATCTCAAAGACTTGATAAGTTTACCACTAGAAAAAGACCCAGAAGACACTGTTTCTCTTGACTTTGAATTACAATTCAAAGGTCAAATAAGAGAACAGTTGATGAGAGAATAAAAGTTGATCAAATAAACATCTGTTTTGGCATCATCTGTTTTAGGGGGAAATTGTTGAACCTATAAAAGAACAGATGATATTCAAAAGCTAAGACATGAATCAAGATCAAGAAATAAATAGTTGATGAAGCAATTCTCTCCCCAAAGATAGTGAATCTTGAACACCTAATCGGAACAGCTGTCCAAGAACATGGCAAACATCTGATCAAGGCTTGGAACCACTGTTCAAGAGGATAAAACATATGTTGAAGCTAAAGACTGTTGAAGACCAAAGCACTGATGAAGTCAAAGGTCTGTTGAAAAAGACCAAACATATGTATGGACAAACAATTGTTTGGACAACTGCAACGGAGGATAACTTAGATAGTGTTTTCCCAATGTAACAGTATTTATCTTGTCTTAGTGTTTAGACTAGTTAGAACATATGATAGGATTTGCACAGATGTTTGCAAACATTTGTGGAATCTTTTCTGTTAGGAATGTTAAATGTCGCTATCAGGGTGATGTCAGCACATCACGAACAGAGCTTTAGTACTTAGTATAAATAGATCTCACCTGTTAGAGATCTATTCATCACTTCACCCATTCTCTTTTGTACGAATAGCTCTAGTGAGTGATCGGCTGAAGGGGAGATTGTAGAATCATTTGTGTAAAACTTTTGAATCATTTGAATAAATTGAAAAACAATTTCTGATAATATCTCTCTACTTGTGAACTGTATTGTGATAATCAATATTTGTTCACTAAGTATCAACTTAGAACCTAACAATATATGCTTCCATTTTTCCAGCATGCGTCACCAACGGGTTAAACTTCTCTAGGAGAATTTGGTACGGGTTTTGCACATAGCTTTTCCCCCCATTTTTCCCACTTTATTTTAATTTTAAGCATCTTTGTGTGTTAAATATACGACAAGTCATGGATTGTAACTGAGAAATACTGTTTGGATTTGCAGAGCAATTGGGTTTATTTTTAGTCTTGGACAACGAAGAACTCAGCATGGGGTTCGAGTCTTGGGAGTGGCATATGTCGCCCAGGGTAAGAACTCGGCATGGGGAATTCACCGCGGAGCTAGCTTGGTCGGGTAGCGGCTCCCGGAGTGGGATCACTCCGGCGGTTGAGAGGACCGTGCACTATCCCCCCCCCCCCCCCCCAACGAAGAATATCCTAACTTGTTGGCCCATGAGAAATTAGCTCAAGTCCATTCTCTTTTTATTTGGTATTTTGGTTTGTAAATAAATAACACCTTTTAAAAACATACATATATATATATATATATATATTCATACAATAATATATACATTTCGCCTAAAATATATATTTAATAAAGTATTATGAGTTAGTAAGGAGTGGATGGAGCGTAGAGGTGCTTAAATCTGTTTTTGAGCCCGAACCGGTTTAGTTTGAAAAAAAGTTTGGAATCGGTCAAAGAAAGTCAAAACTGGTTGATATAAATCAAAGGACATAACAACTAGAAACTCTTGCATTCAAATGAAACCGATAGGCTACAGGTCAATCGAGATACATATTCGAAGGTCGAAGCCAGCTCGTAGGGCAGCCCACAATTAATACTAGATACAACTTTATCACTAGTATTGACAATTAGATCCAAAGAACATATTTCAAGTTGCTAAACTTGAACTAACAACGCAAATCAATTCTAACTCATAATCCAATGAATAAAATTAACATAATCTTTTCAAACTTATTAAGTCCTTCTCTCTCATTTCTTCGATACTCATACAATAAAACATATTTTTTTCTAACTTATCAAGTCCTCTCTCTCTCATTCCTTCGAAACTCATACATAAGAAACAAAAACTGACCACTATCTCCTAGTCTTTAGAAGAAATGAGAACTAAAGTACTAATCACAATGCAAAGAGTATAAGTAAAGAAAACATAAACGAATAAACCACTCAAAACAAATACGGAAGCTGGGGAGCCATTTTATTGAATTAATTGTTTTGCATGAAAACGTGGAGAAAAAATAAACACATGGTGTCATGAACTGTTACAACATAAATGGTAGAACTAGTCTTCAAATACTAGTCTAATGAGAAAGGGTGTCGTCTTCTTAACCTAATAAAAGTCATACCTAGGGGACACATGTCCCCCATCTAGAGCCACTAAAACTCATTTTCCCGCCATTTTGTAATCCTCTCATTTCCCTGATGTGAAACCCGACTCGGGATCCGAATACCTAATCGGGTCATTATCGTTCTTTCCATATATAAAGCAAATAGGGTTTTATCTTCTTCAACACACTTCTCATCTCCATCTCAAAGGGCTGATTTCCTTCAATCAGCTTCCTCCCCGTCATTCTTTTCTACCTATCCATTACGTTTGGGAGTTAATTAGTGGTAAGGGTACACACAGTTTTTCGGATGAATTGAAATCAGGTGTATTTTGTTAGATTCAAAATACAATCGACTCTCATCTTCATCTTCAAGGTATGATTCCATCTAATAATCCAATCTCTTTTTTTATTTGGTTAGATTCAATAACGAAATTTTGTTTTTGATACGTATATCTCCTATACATTCAGGTAATGTTAGGTTTTGTTTATAGATCGATTCTAAATCTAGATTTTACAATGTTTAATGATGAATCCTGATTTTAATTTTATTTATTATGTTTTGTTTTTTTCATTCTGTCGATCTTATTATTATTCGATCTGTATCGGAATTTACTCGAAGCATAAATGGTCAGATCTAAAAAATGGGATGGCCTTAGAAGATGATTGCAAAAGGCTTCATCTGGATTTTTAAAGTATAAATGGTTCAGATCTAAAAACGCGATGGCCTGATAAGACGACGGTAAAAAGGTTTACCTGGATTTAATTTTGTTCAATTCTGAGGTTAGTTATCTTCTATTATGTGCTTCTATTTTCTTCCAAATCTTCATCAACTTTTGTAATATGAGAATTATAAACATCAAGTAATATGAGAATTATAAACGTCAAATTAGGTCAAAACCTGTGTGTCTTTTTTGTGTTCTAAATTACGGGAAATCTTGGTTTCTGGAGTAAAGTTAATTGGTTTTATAGAAGTTTATGGATAAAGATTTGGTATTTTTTTCTGATTGTATTCTTGAGTGCTTAAAGATTTCAATTTTAATCTGTTTTTTTTTTTTTTTTTGTTCATTTTTTAAAAACATTTTGATTTTGATGTTCATTTGTGACTGAATTTGATGTTGTTTATGTAGGATTGCATCAAGACACTCGACGTCGGCGAAACAACCACCGCCAAATCGAAAGGTCGCAACTTTATCTAATTCGTAAACAAAAACCCGGTCGATGATTTTCCGTCTAAGACCAGGGCTCCAACAGGTTCAAATAATTCGTTTTGTAGAATTAGGGCTCCATGTTTATAGCTTTATTTGGAAAGCATAGTTAATTTTTTTTGTTGATGCTGAAGCCTAAATGCTGAAAGTTTATTTAAATGAGCCTAGAAAGAAGAAGCAACAACTAGATATTCAAGTTATTTGAAAACTAGCTAAATGAAATGTCTAATCATCTCGATTATGCTTCTAGAGAGACGGTTCGGTGGCTGGATCGGAAAGTCGTCGTCAACGATTCATCAGCGGCTAGGGCTTGATTGGTTAGTTCATCTTTTGCTGAATTTTCTATTAACTTAATCCTAATTGAAATTTTTTTGTGTGTTTACCTATAGTAATTTGCTATGTATCGTCAATTCATCTTCGTTTTGTTCACTGTATCATCAGATTGTCTCATTCCATTTACGACAAATCTAAGGTATGACTCTCACCCTCTACATCGCTATTGATTTTTTCACTCCGATTTGTTGAACTCTGATGTACCATTCTTTTTATTAAGCAAGAATCGTTGTTGATTTGTTAATATTTCTTGATTCGTTTTGTATTTTAAATTCGTTTTGTATTTTAAATTATTGTTGCAAATCTTTATCCTTTTAGTTTTTATGTAATATGTAATATAACCTTTTTATGTAAAGAGATCACGAGAACATAGTACTACCGGCGAATAAAGATGATGATGCTTTAGTATTTTGACGCCACCATATCCATCGGTGATTGATGACAGTGGTTGAGGAAAACATTAACAGCAAGCTAACATCGACGGTTTGCAAGAAATACGTTTGTCACAGCATCGGTTTTTCGATAACTTTTAAACATATTTTTCGACTAAATTTGCATATACCTATTTGGTTATAGCATAACAAGCTTCTTTGTTCCTGTTTTCTCATGAGTTTTTGATAAGTAAAAAGATGGATTCGTATTAGGTTTGATTGTTTATGAACATTCGAGTAGAAGATTAGATGTGGTTCAAGCAACACTACCGGAGAGAGGTGGGTATCATTCACAGGCAACTCCTACTCAACTTTCTGACACCATCAGTTACCCAATTCACATAAAGAAACTATTGATTAAGGTAAATTGATATCACCTTATGTGTAAAACTGAAGTAGCAGAAGTTAATTAGTATAATTTATTGAGTTTTACTTGAGTTATCTTTAGTATGATCTTTGTAAACCAGAAGGAATATTGAGCGGTGTTTGGATAGTACACGTAAAGGTAGGCCACTTTTTACAAGGAATAGTACACGTAAAGGTAGGCCACTTGATCAAATTAGTTTTTTTGTTTAACTGCATGCTTTCAAACTTAGTCTATCGTTCTACGAGGAATAGTACACGTAAAGGTAGGCCACTTTTTTTCAAAAGATTATGTTACAGGAACTAACTAACAACTTCTTCACAAGAGAAATTGTATTTTTTTTCTAAGAGAAGTAGGTATATTTCCTGCTTAGTTCCGATCAGTTGGGTCTTTTTATCATGAATTGTTGTCGTACGGTGATTAGATTTATATATGTAATGGGTTTTGTGAACCAGTTTCATCACATGCATTTGTTGATTTACATGTAAATTAACTATCCTATATTTACCTACTTCAAGTTATGTGTTGCTGTTTAAAAACACTAAAAGTTTAATCTTAAAGGCCACTTTTTAGATTTTATTAGTTATGTTACTGATGTATTTAGTAACTGATTGATGGTTTAGATATTTGTATACAATTTATGAATAATCACAGCAAATGGTGGCTTAATGGATTGCTAAGAGGTCTGACTCTATTTCTTTCATTCTATTCAATAGAAACCAATAAGTATGTTAAGAGGAACTGACTCTGAAGGAAAGACATGCATCTTATTTATACATCTTTTTTGGCCAATGTAGGTAGTAATTGCTTATTATCTTAATATATATAATTTTGTATATATACTAAGCTTATAGACTCAATATTCTTAGGTACATGAACAAATTCAATTAGGTATTTATATTAACATTATAATACTTTTATACTTGATAAAACCAAACCTGACCCGACACCTGGATAACTTGAGAATTAACATACACTTTGTAATTTAAAAATTCTTTTTTTCCTTTGTAGATACTGAACCTCCAGGCGCTTTCCTGGAGGGGGGGACATGCGGCGAAGGTAATTTCTTGCACCTGACATCCATCACGGGTGGCTTTACTTTTAACGTTAACGTGTCCCTCTTTTATTGATTTTGTATTATTATTCTCCGTTTAACATTTGTGTACATTGCTTTTGCAATTCTCTAGCTTGGGTCATCTTTTCTTATTTTATTATGAAAATACAAATACTGATTTCAACCTAGCTAATTCCATTTTGCTTTTTGCATTTGCTTAATCTATGTGCTTCAACTATTTCGCATTAACTGAACCGGAACAAAAAACTATCAGACTTTACTAACACCAACGCAACTATCACAGGTGTGAAGAAATCAGCTGTGAAGAAATGATAACCACATACGCCTACAACGACCCACTTGCAACGGTAGACAAGATGCACTCTGCCACTGACCAACCAAAGCTCATGTCACTAACCATCAAACCTGATCGCTAAGTTGCAATAAACAGTGTTTTGGAACCTTAGCATTACCACCAAGTACCCCAGCGTCTCAATCACATGATGCTACCGGCTTCCAATCCCTGACACAAATAAATCAGTGAGCTTCCATTCTCGCTAATGTATCGAGTCGATATGCCTTTGTCTAACGAGTTTAACTTTCTATAGTAAAGTTATAGGTTACTAGATGAGTTGTTGATTCAAAATCTTTCCTATGTGAATCTTTTTTTAACAAGTAGGGATATTATAGGTTGTACCCCTTATGGCTATTTTGTAATGACGCTATTTTGGACGTCATAACATAACAGAAGACGAGTCGAATGTTTTTTTAATCTATGCAAATGACAACTTTTTTGGTTTGTTATTTTTTTATGGTGACCAGGTGAGCACAAATGGTTTAAAATTGAGTACTTCGAAAGAACTTGCATACGAGGAAGGTATGAATTCTAATACAAATATGATAAATATGAATATTAAAATGACAACTTTTTTGGTTTGTTATTTGTTTAGGGTTTACGCTCTACAATCCCAAAGCAGACTCATCTGAAGCTCGCATAACTGCTCGAGTGTTGCTGGCAACATAACCTGACATTGAGATGCAACTTCACCAAAATTCTGGACAAATTAAAGAATTTATTAGTAAAAGAGGTATGAACATCTTTAACACAAATAAACTCTTATTTTTCCAATATCAAATAAGTAGTATGCTGTGATTGATAGGGGACAGTTGACCGTCGAATGTTAACTTCATCAAACAAGTCGATCGTCACATGGAGTACTATTTATATATTATTTAGATTTTCAAGTATCAACCCATTTATTGGTAAACACGTTGATTCAGTTTATTCTGTCATAATGGTTCAAATGTGTTAAGTTTGAAATTGTAGCTGAAATGATATGGGAAACGAGTCGAATGGGTCAGACTGGTCAGCCCTAAAGATTACCCGTTTTGACCCATTGCTTGATCCACGTGTTTTGCCTTTATTTACAAAAAATTGTGGATGTCTAATACTTTTTTTATTCAGTTGGTCAACTATAGGGTTAGCAAATGCCATGCTTTGTAGCAGCGTGTAGCTTACATACCTACTGATGTTAGTGAATTCGCCACATCACAAGTATGTCTTATTGCTAGGCCATAAATCCTTACATTATATTGTGTTTGGAGAGTACTTTGGCTAAGTTGTACATGAATAACCAATGTACCCTTAATTGCTTATTCCTTCTGTTTTAATAAATGGTCATAAATTCTTATAGAGTAAACTGCCAAAATAGTCCCTGAGGTTTGGTCACTTTTGTCACTTTACTCTAAAACTCAAACCTTTTGAATCTAGGTCCCTGTGATTTCAATTTTGTTGCCATTTTCATCCAAAATCAAAATCTGGTCAGATTTTTCAGCTAACATCCTAAGCAGTCAATAGCGGTTAGCGGACCTCAGGGTGTGTAGCGGTCCAAATAGCGGTGGCCTATAGCAGTTCCGCTATTAGCGGCGCTAAATACCGCTATAGCGGTGCTATAGCGGTACTATAGTGGTGCTATAGCGGTGGCCTATAGCGGTTATAGCAGTAACGGTGTTTAATTGTGTTAATTCTTAAATTAAATACTTCAAAGTTACTATTCGTATTTGATTTGCGATAGGTTTTTGATAATGGAATGATATTACTATGAATTTTGATATTACTATTAATATTTTTCAAAGATATATTTATATATATATAAATACATAAATTATGCATGGTATAAAAATTACCGCTATATCACCGCTATACCACCGCTATAACCTATATATCATATAGCGGACCTTGACCCAGATTAAAAAAAAAAACTGGATATTAACTGAGAAATCTAATCAGATTTTGATTTTGGACGAAAATGGCAACAAAATTGAAACCACAGGGACCCAGATTCAAAAAGTTTGAGTTTTGGACTAAAGTGGCAAAAGTGATCAAACCTCAGGGACCTTTATTTGCAATTGTTTTAAAATGAAGCTATGTGAATGGTTTAAAGCATTCACATCCTGTCCACCAAATTACGAGTATTTTTTATATTATAAAAAGTGGTGGTGAGTGGATGAGAGATAAAAAGTTAATGTTCATCAGGTGTTCACGGTTTTTACGTCAAACCGTCAGCTACCTTTTTTTATTATCGTTAACCGAACCGTTGAAACTTAGAACCTAACCGAATTGAACCGTTGTTAACGGTTTGATTCCAGTTTGGTTTCATGGTTTTTAGCTCATTGGGTCGTAATACAAGTTGTTTCGCTATATATGTGTGTGTGTTATAGAAAGATTATCGATTTATTTTTATTTATATATTTAAGACTTTGTTTAAAATGTGCTACGGTGGCTTATGTGCTCATGCAAACAATGGGTCAAGAATGGAGATTGTAACTTTATTTGCATAGGTATATGTATATTGATTTAACTATGCCTAAATGTGCTACTGTGGCTTATGTGCTCATGCAAATGGGTCAAGAATGGAGATTGTAACTTTATCTGCGCAGGTCTATGTATATTGATTTAACTATGCCTAAACAGTTACAAACTAATATAAAGCTCAGTTGCAGTCAATAATTTAAGCTCAGTTACGAACTAATATAAAGCTCAGTTAAGAAATAAGAATTAGTTTTAAAAATAAATCGACCGCGAAACCAAACCGATGACCGGTTTAAACTGTTTTATTGTTTCAAACCAAATCATCAATACCCCTATTCATCTTTATATTTTAGTGTGCTGATGCTTAAGTTTTAATTTAGATTGTGATTAACAAATTTTCAAATAAACTTTCATTTTTATATACTAAGTAATATTTTAAAGTTTTTCAAATACTATTTCGTAAACAACTTAAATGTTGATAATTGTCAACATCCAATTGTCGTATTACTTAACAACATTCGTATTTCAAATTAACAGTTATTCTTTAAGAAAAAAGATGTATCGTCATGGTTAGAGCTTCATCAAGATTATACTTGATATTGAAATTTCGAACTACAGAAATGTAATTTCATCATTAACTTATCTTTTCGTTTTATTTATATAAATAGTACGTTGGTTGTTTTATTTCTTGAGACTTCCATAATAATTTCATTCGAAAAAAAATCGTTATAATCATCATAAACGTATAATGTTCTTTGTCAATATATATAACTAATATAATTCTTTGCATATAATTTGTTTACAATAGGTACAGTGTTGTTGGATAACATGATATAATTTAAGTTGAACATATTTCGTTAGGTGATGATTGTTTTTTCAATTGGTCAAAAACGAATTCGAGGTTATTGGTTACAAACAACAAGTAGAAGTATTACAGTAATAGGCTTTCAGTTTATATTTCGAAACAAGAAAAACGTATTTCTTTCATTTACTTATCTTTTCGGTTATTTCAATTCTATAGTACGATGATTCGTTGTATTTTAATTTTCAACTTCAGATTTCCATAATAAGTCCATGCGTACAATTTCTTTATGATCGGTATAAACGTAATTCAAAAAAAAAAACATATCATTTCTCAACACCGCGAAATTCGCGGGTATTATCACTAGTTTAGGTTATAAACCTCACATTAATTGCTCATACAACCGATGTGGAATAAGTCATATACCTTGCAATGGATTCAGTCCCTAACATAAACTCGTTTTCAAGTGTATCGTTGCATAAGTGTATTGAACAAGTCGGTGACCTGATATACAATAGCAGTTTTATCTAGGCCTTTTCAAGTTAGAAATCGGTTGGTAAGGGGAAAATTATGATAATGATTTGAAACCGGTTTAGGTTGACTTATTTTTTTAACCGATTTCAAAGAAGGCCTTCTTGAACCAGCCTCCGTGTAAATGATGTATTGCAATAGATTTATATGTTAATAATCTATTGTTAATCATCAATAAGAATTTAACTTTTTAATAGTTACTGATATTTTAGATTGTCACTCTTTTACTATTTTAATTAGGTGTAAATTCTAAGATTTTTTTAACTAAAATTATTTCGGTTGTCTATGGTCAAATCTAGAGCCAAAGGTTTATTTTAGAGTAAACTGTCACTTTTGTCTAGGGATAGCAAAAATACCCGAGTTCGACGGGTATACTCGAAACTCAAAGAATTTGGGACGGGTATATCTGATACTCGACGGGTAATGGGCAGGGTATGGGTATGGAAAAAAAATATTTCACGTGTATGAGACGGGTATAGGATTAGATGATACCCGACCCGATGACCCCAAACTATATACCCGTTTACCCGAAAACTTATATTTCTGTTTTGAGATTGGATTGGTTGCAGGTTTGTGATAGTTGGAGGTGGAAATGCTGCTGGATATGCAGCTAGGACTTTCGTTGAACACGGAATGGCTGATGGGAAGCTGTGTATTGTTTCCAAAGAGGTAGTCTCGGTTAATTAGGGTTTATGGTTTAAAGGTGGAAACTTGAATAATGATTTCAGATCAAGGATTATAATTACATAATTCTGGATTGTTTGATTTTATAGGTAGTTATTATAGTTTGTTGTTCTATTTTTGAGTTGTAAAGTTAAGGATTGCTATGGTGTCAATGCAGGCGTATGCTCCGTATGAACGCCCTGCTTTGACGAAAGGTTATTTGTTTCCGTTAGATAAGAAGCTGTATTTGTTTTTTTGTTTTTTTCACCGTTCATATTCTATTAGGGCTTTCACACTTGTGTGGGCTCAGGAGGTGAGAGGCAGACACCTGATTGGTACAAGGAGAAAGGGATTGAGGTATATTATTTTTTGGACTCTTTATCTTCTGGTGTTTTGAAGCTCTTGGTTTGTTTGATGTCGCTTCTGTTTATGAACGTTCATGCTGCTGTTTTTAACTGTCATGCAAAGCAATAGGCTGAACCACACATTGACATATAGACAATGTTAAGCCTGGTAACTCGCAGCAAGCGAAACGACCATAGTCACAACACGTGGTTCAACCAACTTATTGGATACGATCACCCATCAGTTAGGTTATTGAAGTCGGTTATTGCATGCTTAACCGAAACCGAACCATTGGTTAATCCAAGCCCTGAAAATCAAACCATCGGTTATAGGTTATGAGTGGGTAGATTTTGTCAGTTATTGGTTACTGGCTTTTTGGTTTCTCACTGCTGTCCACCACCCACAGACTCATTTCAACCCGACTCCGTTTTGGCGATAACCCATTTTCACCTTAACTCATTTTGTTCTCAACCAGTTTTGACCCATCACCCGAACCCCTCGACCCACCCAGTTTGATAGGACAACCCTAAAGCATGGCTCTTTTATTCGCTTTCTATGATATTCGGGTGTCGGGTAATGGGTTCGGACTTATATTGTATAGATCAGCACAAATATAATTGGGAAAATCCATTCATTTGTAACTTACGCTGATCTATTATGCGGGTTGTTATGTAAAAGATATTTAATTTTCGCCTAACACTTGGCGATATGTTTCTAGGTAACTTCGGTTTTAATGCTTAATTGTAGTTTTTGCGTTCAGAGATCCGTAAAACAATTGCCATCTGTAATGGGCATCTATGGCTTCAAGGTCACCATTAAGTTTGCTAAGTTTGCTGGAAAAAAAGATCTTCAGCGTCTGAGGTGCTCATTATATACAAACTTTGATATCTACATGATCAACCAATGAATTAAATGTGTTATTGATCCCCAAATTTGTTTTTTTTATTCTCTTAACTACCTTGCAAGCATTTCTACTTTTCATTTGTCTATTTTTTAATTTTTATTTTTTGTTTTCCACAAACTAAGAAATGGGCATCTATGGCTTTAAAAAAGAAATGCACACTCTGGTGAACTAGCTTACAAACAACTGTGAATTTGTTTTGATTGCTGGTCAAAGAGGCATACGTAAGACTACACTTGCTGGCACGATCTACAAAAATAGAGATATCACATAAGGTAACTACACGATCTTAAAGGTGATGAGATGAACGTGTTGTGTAACGGATCAAAATGAGGAACAAGTGAGTTGACATGCTAGTACTTTTTCGTCTATAATTTTGTATAAACTTTTACTGTAGAATATATGAGAATGGGTATGCCAAATGGTCATAAAAACAATATATATGTTTTAAAGAAAATATGTCGGTAGAGATGATTTATGTTGACTTTCTTGCGTTGGCAGCCAAAGTGATGAAGAGTGGGTGGAATACCAAAAGATCTTGGAGATAAGAGTGAGTGGCCTTGAAAGAAGCATCTTTAATGATCGTAGGGGAAATCATGATTCATGAAAATTTTGGTATGTTCACAGTTGGTGGTGCATTTGCCATAGCTGTCTAGCACCTTGTGCTTCATGATTAGAGGTGACAATTTTTGACAGATTTACAAGTAAACTGGCTGATTTGGGTCGAACAGGCTGAAAGGCTTTTAAAGAGCATTCGAACGGGTCTAACAACAGGTAGGGTTCTGATTTTGATTTGCTCAGATTTGATTCATTTGCATGACTAAACAGATTAAAAAGGTGACATTGTAATCAAACAAGAGATCCAATAAATCAGTTCATTTAGGCAGATCGATACTTGTGTTGATCTGATCTATCTGGGTCTTTTGCATGTAGCCTTGTGTTTGTGGGACACTAGACCAAGCTTTTTTTTTTTGATAGGCTGGCCTCTTAAAATGGGCACCTTTTTTGGTAACTTGTGAAACCATATTCAACTGCCAATAGGCACCCCTACCTTCCCTGGCAAGGTTTAACTTAAAATCAGTCCAAATAGTTCCGCATCACCCACTAGCACCATTAGCCCCACACGAACCAGTCGCTGCTCCCAGTGACGTCTTTGAGAATTCGTGTACCCTGTTCGAGCTCTAAAAATATGCTCATATGCTTTAACGATAAACAACATAATTACGAAAATGACAAAAATTGTAGTATTTAATAAACAATGCAATTATGATAATGACAAAATCATAGTATTCTAATGAGTTACATACCGTAATAACTAATAAGTTAATATAATAGCTAACCAATGACTCGTGCAGCCCTCCTTGCGTTCTTTATAGCAAATTGCTGGATCAACTATTCACAATTTTAAGTTGGGTAAATTTTCACAATTTATATTATCTAAGGCTTTGTTCTCGATAGCTATCATCGCCAACCCACTAAGTCTATCTTGAGACATTGTGGGTTCTGATGTTCGTTCAATCGCCCTTTCAGTTTCCAGCGTTTCAATGTTTATTTATTTTTATTTTTTAAAATCATATTAGTATTAGGTTGGGCCCAATAAACCTAATGTTAAGTTGGGTAAATTATAAAGCATAAAAATGTATTTGATAATGGGTCTCTATATTGAATTTGTTATGTGTTTACAATTTTTTTATAAAAATAACATATATATATATATATATATACACACGGTAAGGTTCATGCGAGAACCACCTTTATTGCGAGAACCGCGAGAACCAATGTGAACACAAAATAAAATCTAAAAAAATCAAAAAAGCACTCAATTTTTTTTTTTTTAATATTTTTCTTCAAAAAATCGCTATATTTCGTTACCAACGTTTTTTTTTTTCGAGTAACAGTTATCCATGCACATGTGCATATGTATCATTACTTCGACAAATTCAGTAATACGTTATCAGGAATAGACAATTGCATTTTAATTTACAATAACATTCGTAATACACTACTTTTTACATTACCAATATTCAAAATGCACATGTGCATCATTAGGTATAACCATGATAAAACGTGTTTTTGTACAAAAAGTTTGTGATTTTGAATGGAGAATTAGGCCCATATACATGTTTTTTGGTTAGTTATATCTAGTGGTTGATGGTTTGGTTATAGTTGTCAATTTATGATGTAATATGTTGATTGGATGGTATAAATGGTGTTTACATACATGTAATAAAGTGAAAATATTGGTAATAGTATTGTATTATGGATGGTAGTAGGTAATGATAGTGTATTATGGATGGTATGATAGATGAAAGGGAAAGTGTATTCAAAGTAGTGTACCAAAACACCTTATTTCATATTGATACATATTGATGCACATGGTAGTGTAAATGAAAGTGCAATTGTCTAATAGTTGTAATGAATTACGGAATTTCTCAAAGAAATGACAAAGATGCACATGTGCATGTTTGTGTATTATGGATAGAATGATAGATGAAAGAGAAATTACTGTACCAAAACACCTTATTTCATGTTGATACATATAGATGCACATGTGCATTTCTAATATTGTTAACGTAAAAAGTAGTGTATTACACGTGGTAGTGTAAATGAAAGTGCAATTGTCTAATATTTGTAATGAATTACGGAATTTGTCAAAGAAATGATACAAATGCACATGTGCATGGATAACTGTGACTCGGAATTTTTTTTTTTTTTTTTTGAAAATTTTTTTATTGTAAAGGAAATATAGCGAATTTTACAAAAAAAAAATAGTAAAAAAATAAAAAAAAAAATTTGGGTGTTTTTTAGATTTTTTTAGGTATTACTGTTTGTGTTCACACTGATTCTCGCGGTTCTCGCAATAAAGGGTGGTTCCTAACGGATCTTTGTCCTATATATATATATATATAGAGCGGTAACATACATTACCAATAATCCTACATTTCGTACGTGACAATTCTGACCGTCCGATGAGAGTGATTAAAGCGTCATTAATTCTAAACGATTAGCAAGGGCAAAGTTGTAATTGCTCTTCGAAAAGGTCAAAAGCGTAATTCACCTTCATTATATAACCGGCATCATCATCTTCTCAAAATCAAAATACAAATTTAGAACCCATAAATCTCGCTCCGATCGACGGAAAATTGGATAAAAGGTCAATGACGATTACGACATTTGGAGGTAAACGAATAGATTTGTTAAATTTTTTCATCCTTTTTCATCTATTTTAAAGACATTTGATTTTACGATTGACGATACTGAGTGTGTGATTCATGGTGAAAAAAACTTAGCTACAAGGGAGAAGAGGAGCAAGAAACGAAACGATCCGGCGTTGATGGCGAACAACATACAAGGTTTTAACTAAATCTCCATTTTTAGGGCTTGATTTTTTGGCATTCGGTGTAGAACTATTCAACTTGCGTTAAGTGAAATTGAGTTTGGAACCAGTAGATGATGTATTTTGATTTGGGCCAACAAGCGTTATTTTTAGATTGATCTGAACTAACAAGCGTGATTTTAAATTGGGGGTTTTTAACTAGCGTTAATTTAAATTGGGGGTTTTTGAGTTTTAGGTTAACTTGCGTCATTATTTGAGAACATGCGTTATTTGTCAATGGGTGCATTCAAAACCATGTTCATCATGTTTATCCATTTGAAAATTGATATGCTCTGTATGATTAACCTTTTAAGAAATATGGTGTTGATAAAACAGTCTAGTCTGCTAATACCTACGGCAGTGGCTGTATTGAATGTGTATATTATCAGAATTCTTTAGGCTTTGCGTGATTTTTATATGATTTGTTTCCTATGTATGCAGAAGTTGCTGACGATGATGATGATTTTGAACCCCTAATTGAGCTGACGAAAAGACTCATGCCTCCAAAGTTAACTAAAAGATCAAAGAAAGTAACTGATGGGGATGATGATGATTTTGAACCACCCGTAGAAGATTTTAGAAAAAAAAGGGACAAAACACAAAAAAGAGGCCAAATAATAGAACTGATGACGATGATGATGATTTTCAGGAGCCTATAAATATAAAGAAGATGAGAGTGGGGAAACAAGATAAGGTTCGTGACACTACAAAGCCTGCAAAGACAATTAAGGTACCGGAACCAATCTAGGTGGAACGGAGACCATTCTATGCTTATCATCACGAAGCATTAAGTCTAAGGTGTTGTCCTTCTTCTTTCTTAGAAATAATAAGAAAGTTTACTCAAGCACAGATAACCAATGTTAAAAGCATAGGATTTGGACCAATTCTTGATATAAATGTTAATTACATATGCACCCATTTGGGATATTGGCTCGTACGAAACTATGACGAGCAAGATAGCACGCTAAACATGGGAAATCATAGGATAAAAATAACACGTGATTCAGTACAGGATGTGTTTGGTATTCCGAAGGGGCCAAATCTAGTAATAAAAAAAAAAAGCCTCGGAAGGGTGCAATAGTACAAAAAAATACTGCTACTGATGGCGTAGATACAACCATAGATGAGTTCAAAAACCAGTGGCCCGATAGGAACAGGATCACTCATGGATTGGTTGCAGACGCAATGCATCTACAACCAAATGGAGGAAGGCTATTCAAATTAAATTTTTTAGCGTACTGGAACACCTTATTTGTAGAGATTACAAAGTCAACCACAGTGAAACAAAGTTTTTTGCTTGCAATTGACAAAGAGGAAGACATATCGAAACTGGACTAGTGTTCGTTTGTTTCAGAATCTCTTAAAAGAACTAGACAAGGTTGGAAAAAATTTGATTCACAATATAACGGACATGTTGCTTTTCTGACGGTATGTTTTCCAAAACATCTTGATAATATCAAGTAGAAAAGTCGATTGTTACTAACATTTCAAAATTTTGATTTTCATGTCTATGCAGCTTCTATACGCCCACGAATACAACAAAAGGCACCATTTTTTCAAGGAAGTTATCGAAATGCCTGTCATAAAGTATATGTAACGCCCCATTAATCGGTTAATATTAAAATAAATGAAAGCGAACAAAAATTAACTTAGTTGATGGGTTATGATAAGACATAAGTTAAATGTTGGAAAAATGCTTGAAATAGATACTTATTAAACTTGGAAGGGGGTAATGTGTAAAGTTTTATTAGTTTGGGATTTATAATGTAGAAACCCAAAAACACACACTATGTGCGTGATCTGGGATCGACCAGGGACGGGAGAAACAAGGGTTCACCCTTGTTCTTGCAAAAACTCATCAATTAGCAAGAGAATTCAATGTTAATCAGCTGCATGTCTTAAATTCTCGATCTGCTAAGCATACCTAGTGAAGTGGTAAGTCGAATTTCTTAAATTGGTGAATTGTAGAAAAAGGGTTTCAACCCAATCATGAATTTGTGATGTGATTTGTCTAAATTGGATGTTAGGGTTACTCCCTAGAGTAGAAATCATGCTTGATTGTAGTTTAATTGAAAGAAAATTTATAAACCCACTTGATGAGAAATTAGCATGAAAACATAATCGAGTAGAAGTAAATATGTGTAATTGAGATACATGATCTTGATTATAATACTCGAATGCTAGATAAATTGATGTAGAATAAAAGAATTATATGAACTAGATTGATTATTGATGATATGTATGATAAACTAGTAAAGGTCATGCTTGAATACTTGTACTTTATGCTTTATTAAAGTGACGCACACTAAGTGTTTGATGAGATGCTTAAGAGAATAAATGTGTAAATTCTGAAAATTTGTGATAATGTTGTCACTTGTAAATGATGGAATGAAAGTGTTGGACTAAATGAATGAATGCGTTTAATGTAGGCATGAAGGAAGAAGGTTCCAACACTAGGAAGTCGGAAAGCTCACAAGACCGAGGTACGTTAGTGTACATCTTATCTCTATTATGTTGTCATATGTATAACAATCTTTTTTGTATTATAATGTTATGTTGGAATCATGAAAGTCAAACTATATGATATTGTTGAAAGCAAAGTTTAGAACCGTCATAAACGGATAGAGAGAAAGGAATATGACATGATGGAAATGCTTCATATCCGGTTCCTTCTAGTCGAATCGGGTATGGAAAGTTAATTATGTTTGAATGAAAGTTTACTTGACCCGTCTTACCAGGTTGGAGTGTAATCGAATGTAAAGAATAAATTCGTTCGTTATGAATGAATCGAATGAAAGCTATGATAACCATACTAGTACCCGTTGTTAGCGGGTATGTTAAGAAAGCAATGCTAGTCTCTATATTGAGACGAGCATGTAATGAACCGTCTAATGGTTAGTAATGTAATTGAAAGATGCAAGGCTACTATAATATTTATTCAGGTTATTAGTCGATTATGTTAGAGATGAAATGCTAACTTCTTTTGTTTATGTTGAACGTAGGTAAATCCTCAGTTTAGGCGACTTGGCAAGTTGGAGCGAGCATACGTACACTTTATGACCATCAAGCGCTTCCGCTAGTTCGTATCGATGTTTTGGGTTAAATGTCCGTTTTGTACAACTTGTTAGTAGTCATACTTTTTAAACACTTGATGTTATGGTTGTTAGTCGTGTCTAGTCAAACAGGTTGTAGACTTAGTTGTTTTTGAATGATGGTTAAACAGGGTCATCCTCGTCTTATGGACGGGTCATGCCCAAATTTTGTTAAAATCATGCATTAATGATATTATTATATTTTACCTCTCAATTGAGAAAAGTTTAGACATTTAACAAGATTATGTTTCTAGCGTCTTTTGGATGTCGTTTCTACTTAACGCAAGTGAGGGCCTTACAGTATATGACAGGGATTATGGTTGACGACTTAGAAGAGCATATATACAACAACGGACCGCTAACAGATGTTGAAGATAATTTTGAAAATGATGAACAAAGGCATCAGAATGAAACCCAAACGCATGGGGATGCCCAGGCCCAACAGGTTCAACAGCAGGATCAACATACACCACAGGTTTAAGAGCATCCGATAGCCCCAAACAACGATGAGCATGAGCAACAAGAGGCTGCGAAAACGTCAACAGAAGTCCTAAATAAGAATGCTCAACAGCCTTCGACATTATTGGAAGACCTTTTCCATGACAACATACCAGTACACGAGGCTGCCGCAGTAGAAGGAAACACCGTTGGATTAGAAAAGATGGGTGACCCTATAACAGATGAGTTCACAATACCACCTGTTGATACGACAAAGGTCTACAAAAGGCAAAACGAGCGTGAAAAAGATCCAAACGACGAATGTTACATACCATCAACATCTGATTTTTATGATGACTGGTATGAAGTTCGTGATATTTCAGAATTGAACCTAGTTACGGGCATCGGGACCCAAACGCAAAAACTTATCGACTACTGCAGCACACCGATTCAGCTGACAGGGGTACCCTGTGACGATGGTGCGCCTGAAGCCTCGAAGAAAAATAAGAAGGTACACTATTTTGAAATAAGCATGCACGGTCCATAATGATATCTGACATAATGACGCTTGATTTATGTATAATAACTCTTGTTTTAAAAAGTGATAAAATAATGACCCTACTTTAGATTAAAGAAAAGGTAATGAGAATATTGACATTTAAATCCTGTAGGTATTGTTGAAAAACATGGACCGTAACATAAATAAATACATTGCTCTCGTTACGGAAATGAACAAAATCGTTACTGACTCTAAGGAAAAGTATTTCTGGGATCCAGAAATAACGAGAAGGTGTAAAAGGTGGGATGATACAGTGAAGGATACCGTCTCAACAGCTGATCATAAAACTTGTGGTAGTGATGAAGTTCTTTTAAACAAAGATGTAGAGGATGAAGCTAACATTCAACAGTTCGTCGGAGATAAAGATGCATCAGTACAAAAAGAAAACACCAAAAAGACAAAGACAAAAGGTAGACAACATTTTGTGTATTTTTTTCTAATATTTTTTTTTCTAAAACACTGAAAATACATGATGATAAAACATTTATGTTTTCTTAAGGTTGTGACGATGATGAGATTGTGATTGAAGAAGATGGGGTATTTCAGACACATGTCTGGCACAATTACAAACTGTAGAACCAGGTGTATACAGACACCCTGACCAAACGAGAGAAGGTAACAAATCTAATCATTACTACAGTAGTTACTGTCTTCTTACTGATGAACTTTATCATACAAACAGTGATTGACGCCATGACAGATATGGAACAAGAAATAGAACAACAGGTAAATTTAGCAGAGTCTAGTCAACAAAAAACACCAACGCAAAATACGGTAACCAACTCGATGTTGAATGAAATAGAAAACATAAACCCTGACTCGTATGGTAAACAAAAGACATCCAACACATCCGCTGAAGAAACAAATGATGAAGTAATGGATGCAGAAATGCAGTCGGTGGAGACGCTTTTAAAATTGGCTCCCATCCTACAAACAACTTCACCGAGGAGTACACAAAATACTACTATAGGTGTAAACAAAAAAATATTGAATGAAAAAGAAAAGGATGAAATAGTGAGGGCGCATATTAAAAAGATTAAGGCTATAAATGAAAAACGAATGACAGAATTAGGTGATGCATACCGATCACCTTACTGCAACAGGATAGTAAGCTTATATGAGCCAATTTTGGATCGTGACAAAACGATCATCTCATACCTCTTATCTCTGATTGGTGATATTGGGTAAGTTCTATATTTGTTTCTTTAAAACACTTAAAAAGATCCACTAATTGACTTGTTGGTTATATCAAACAGGTCAGTGATGTACAAGTCAGAAAGTGGGTTGGAAACCTTCAAAATAATTTTTGAAAGCTTCCACCCATCACAATTCGTAGCTTCTAATGGAGTGGACGCTTTTGTAGATGTGTTAAACTATGAAGAAAAAAAGGGACAAAAAATCATCACCGTACAGGCTATTCTTGCCAACTTCAATGATTGTAAGTTAATAACGCAAGTTGTTTATTTGAAACAATTAATAACGCAGCTGGAGATACTCTAAAGATGTGTCTCGAAAATATGACTAAAATGAACCCCAAAATATCTGCTCCTTGTGTTTATATCCAGTCCTAGGCTGGCTGTTATAACAACCGTGTTTGTTTCTGGATCATAAGACTACTAAAAGCCCAATTCATAACAAGCCCACATCTCAACAATGCAACAAGCCCATCTCCAACTCTCAGTCCAACATGAAACACAAAAAACGAATATTATTAGAACACAAATACACAATATATAAGATATTAAATTGCAAAGTTATAAAAATATAACCTTTCTTCATTTAATCACGCGTGTAGGATTATTATGTATTAATCACGCATGTTATAATTATGTATTATGCAAAGTTAAATAACGCACGTAGGATCATTATGTATTAATCACGCATGTTATAATTGAATTACACGTGTTTATAAATATGTAGCTACCATACTTACCGGGTACAAACTCATTTTTGCAGCCCGAACCAATTTATGGGCCCGAGTACAATGACAATGCACGATTGAATGTATTTGGATCAAACCTTGAAGATACACCGGTTAAATATGGGGTGAAGAATCTTGAAACAGTGGATCTTATCTTCATTCCAGTACCGTTATCTCAACATTTCTTTTGTATATGCTTTCACTTAAAAAAGGGTGATATTGAGTTAATTGATAACTCTAGGATCAAACAAGCGTTTGGTAAACGTTACCGTGGGCGTCCCGAAATGCTGGTAAAACTGCATATTTCATCTTTATATACTATAATACGTAGGTACTAGTATGATTTTTTTTATCTGATTATAGCGTAAAGCTCTCATTCAGTACCTAAAAAACAAGATACGACAAAAAGAATGGATAAAAAAATTGGAAAAAGCAACAATAATAAGGAAAGAAATGGGTTGGAGGACTCTTGAAAATGGGGTTGATTGTGGTGTCTTCACTATGAGGCATATGGAGACATACAAGGGGAAAACACCATGGAATTCGGGGTTTGTCAACGAAGATAGAAAAGCCGTTCAAGATTCACAACTTCGGTTCTTGAGGTATCGCTACCTTAGTAAGATTGTATTGTCGGAGTACAATCTTATAAGAAAAGAAGTCTTTGAAGCAGCTAAGGAATTTGAGAAGAACGCGGCCAAAGTGGATATGTTGAAAGATCTAGATAAAAAAATCAGTCAACGATTAAATGAGTTCTTTAATCTTCAAAAAAAGTAATCAAAAATGTTATGTAGTTAAACTGTTTTTGTTACAGTGATATGTGAACAATTTTTTATTTATTTATTGCTGTGTTTGTAATTATTTTTTATTCAGATTTTTCTTGTTTTGATGTTTATGTATACTATACTAATAGACGGCATTAATAACAAAACACAACGCCTAAGTTTCGTTATACAAAAACAGGTACAATACATAGAAAACCACATAGATAAACAAAAAAAAAACATGCTTAAACTACTCGAAAACATACACCAAACACACATGCTTAGACAACTTCAAAAGAAGGACTCTAAAAACTTGATCTTGGTGTCCATAGAGCATCTTAAAATGGCTATTGCATCCGAAAGCTCCTTTAGCTGTTTCTCATCGCGCTCTCCTAGATCAACCATGAACATCATAGCTACCTCTCGGACACTGGACTCTTTCATTCCGGACAGCAAGTTGAAAATTTCTTCTCTCCTCTTCATGTTCTCTCTTACCCTAGAAACGTTAGTCTCCAACAAGTCTTTACAAGACCTGTCTTCAGCAATTTGTTCCTGGATCCTCTTTTTGAGATAAACACTCATACCAGATGATGAAGAAGATCCAGTAGATGAATTGAGAGAATCTGACATCTTTGAAGGTAATATTGAAATGTTGTTTCAATGAAATTTAAAATGAAAAACCCAACAAGATGACATCTATTATTATAAAGCATACCAATTATTGGATTAGAATACACTGTTGGTGTTTTTTGGAATTTTGTTGGTCCAGATATTTATAAAAACTACACATGTTAGAATATTATTGAAGCTCAATAATAACGCACGTATGTCTGTGCCTAAGCATAAAAAAATACGCATGATGTAGTACTTCAAATTGACTGATCAAAGAAATTGGGGCTGGTAAAAAATTACGCATTTTGATAAAATCACGCATGTGATACATAATCACGCATGGTTTTAAAAAATGCAAAATGCATATTCTGCCTAAAAAAATGAAACTTGTACATTGAATGAGTGAATTTAAGTAAGTTGGATATCTTATTAATAGTAAGCAAGTTGCAAGTTGATTTTAAATAAAAAAATGTTAATAATCATGATATCTACAAATAGGCTTCCAATCGACAAGACTGGTAATTAAGTAGCATATTCAATTTTACTTACCAAATCTTCCCCAACTACCCTATTAAATCAAACTTTTCATCCATATTATATAACCACCATTTCATTTTTGGCAAACATAACAACCCTAACTAAGTAAAAGCAATGTCGAGTGACCAAGCAAACACAGCAATCAAGGAGCTCCTCTCAAGCCGCAGTTTGACAGAGCTTGCATCTGATGTAAACTCCACTAACAGTATTTTTGATGTGCAGAGGAAGGTCCTAGAACAGCAGAAGATGAACCAACAAATATGGGGAAAGCTACTACAAGAGCCAAAGTCTCCGTTGAGGGATGAAGGCATAAACCTCATGATGGATCAGTTATCTTCTGATCACTTGGTTTACTCGTATCTGAAAGATGCAGTGGAGACGGTGCAAGAGAAGATGGAAACAAGTGAGAAGGAGCTTGAGAAGATATTCAAATCGAAGTAGCTATGCAGTGGTATGTCTGTTTTTGGAATGTCAGTTTTTCGAAACTATCGTCTTTTGATGATTTTTGGGATGTTATAATGTTGGTATTTGGAAAACTTACATTTTGTGGTAGTATTTGGCAATCGGAAATGATACGTGGATAAGTTTAGGAATATCGTTATTTTTACATGTTTGATACGTTTGGCTGGATGTTTCAACAGATAACAAAAACAAAAAGGAAGGTGAAAAAATTACGCAAGCTAATAGCTCATTTTAACGCTAGTTGAAATACATCAGCTTGCAAAAATCACACATGTAAACTTTAATCACGCTAGTTAGGAGAAAAAAGTTTGACTTCTGAATCTTATTTGGTATAAAAGGCATAAAAAAGGAAAAAATGAATGCAATCACTCATCATCATCTTTAAGCTCTTCTTACTCATCATCATAAAAATCAATGAAAGAAATTCGAAACGATCAGGCTGGGGAAAAAAGGTCAGCTGATGTAAACTGCACAGAATGTTATATATAATCACGCATGCTATGAGAAATAACATAAATCACGCAAGTTTGGTGTTAAAAATGACGCAAGTTATCTGTCAAGATCACAAAACACAGAATGTAAAAAAGGCATAAAAAAACCATGTTCAAATGTATGCAATTGTAGTTTAAAAATCACTCGTCATCATCGTTAACCTCTTCCCATTCAGAATCACTATCGTCGGCTTCGTCTACGTCATCATACTCTTCCTCCCCCTCACCAGTTTCTGCCTCCTCGTCCTCTTCGTCTAATAAACCAGGATCAGTATCTAACTAAACTGCTATTCTTTTCTTCCCCTTCTTGTCAGCAGCACTAGCTTTACCCTTTAAAACTTCACAAGTTTGGATATCATGACCTTTGGTATTGCAAACACTGCATGTACGACTTCTCTTGCCTTTTAGACTAATTATCTGTTCTTTTTTTGATTTGATCCGCTTATGTGAACCGCGTCCTTTGTTTCTAATACCGGTTGGCACACGGACTGTAGGCGGAGCATCAGTGTCCGGTTTCTCGTAACCGATTAACCTTGAATATCTATCAAACTTAGGGTCGATAGGCTTGGTTATGCGAAGTTCATCAACCATTTATTTCATCTCCTTCATCCGATCCCTGACTATAACTAGATGATTAAAATATGTCATCAAATGACCAATAAGATACTCTCCGGTCTGCATTATCTCATACGCAACCTCCTTGGCCTTTTTATTCCCATCATTATCATCAACTTTTAAATCAAATGTGTTATTTAGATCATTCGGTACCACGTCTTTGGTCCATCTTCTCATAACATACTTGTTGGGAATTTCTTTCACTTTGAACATCTTGAACACAAAGTATATATGTTTGCACAACAATCCATATTGTTCAAACCTGCGACAACTGCATGATGCAATTACATCCTCCCCCTTCTTGAAGCAAACCTAAATAAAAAAATGAAAATTAAAAATCAAGGAAAAAGCGCAAGATCTTATGTAATAACGCATGTTAACAGGTCTAGATACTGTTACCTCTAATAAACCGTCACCGTGCGCTTTCCAATCCTTCATACTTATCTTCAAGAATGGTTCCTCGATTTTATTCTCCATAGGAAGGCACTCAGACAGTGTTCCATATAACTCTGCCTGTTGATCAGCAAAGATGGACCTGGTGTAAATTTTCATAGCATCATCCTCTAAGGTAGCTTCAGTTATGTTATCTGGGGTTGTGTTTCTAGAAATATGGTCATTTTTCCGATGGTTGAATCTTTGAACGTCCATTGCACCATCAAAATGGTTAAAAAACTCAACAAGGGTAAGTTGAGAATTCGCCACCTGACAGAAAAAAGGTTTTCACTCTCTGATCTGGAGGTGGTCCGCATGAGCCCAGACATAGGCTCATGACGATAGAAAGCTGGAATCCATGAAGATCTCATGCCAAACATATCGTCAATCCATTTATTCTCGGTTAGACCGAATTCAATCATTATCAATTTCCATTCTCTCTCAAACGTTTCTGGAGCAATCGAATCAGTCCACACTATATCACACATACGTCTTTTGAAGTCTTCATTGTTACACAACTCGTATCCAACCTATTAAAAAAAGGATTGGGATGAACAAAAATAAGAAATCTCTATAATTATTCACGGTTTTTGTAAAAAAAAAAAACTGATTGTATGAAATAATAACGCATGATGAACATTTTGTAAAAGTGCATATAAAAATCATAAATCTTCATACTTATTACGCAAGTTGTAACAATAATAACGCATATTGAAGTTGAGTCTAACCTTATCGGCAACTTTTTTTCATTATGTGCCACATACATAATCTGTACCTGCTCTTATCGAACACTGCCTCGATAGCTTGTTTCATCGCCGGGTCCTGATCAGTGACAACCACCTTCGGCTGCTTACCAAATGAGTCCAAAAATGATTGTAACAGCCATTTGTATGATTCAATGCTTTCGGATGCTAGCAACCCGGCTCCAAGCGTCACATTCTGATAGTGGTTATCGATACCAGTAAAGGGTACAAAAACCATATTATACCTTCAAAATGATGCAATAACTTGAATAAAAAAAACAACAAAATTATACAAGAAAAAATTAGAAGTTAAAAAACTATAACTAACACTAACTTGTTGGTTTTGAACGTAGCATCAAACGATATGACATCTCCAAACTCAGCATAGTTACGTTTGCACAAACCATCAGCCCAAAACAGGCCAGACAATCGCTTGTTTTCATCAACTGAATGTACAAATGAATAATCAACCATAAACTGCTTTTTATCGGTCAGCCTATTGATAACCATATCGGCATCATACTCTCCTATATAGCTATGTATCCTAGCTCTAAAATTCTTGCAGTCGTCTTTAGTTGCGCCAACATTTTCAAAACCTCCGTATCTTTGTCTCATAATATTGAAGGCTTTCACTGGCCCAAGATTTAATGTACCAAGCTCCCATATCATCTCTTCTTGTGTTTCAGAAAGATGCCTATAAGCCGGTAATAAATGCATATCTTTAGGGCAGACAAATGAATGATTATGCGCTTGAACAAACTTATCAACCTTATACAACACCCCATCCGTCGAACAAAGCTTAATTTGTGCTTTACACCCAGTTCGAATAGTCGGTCTGTTCCTACTTTTATATGGCTTAGACAACTTTGAATAAGGATCATCAAAAGCCTGTGGTTTGTGCCCCTCCTTTGAACACACAAAGTATTTAGTCTTTACAATACCACCACTATGATGTTCACCTCCTTTTCGCGCAGAGAACCCTGCCTTCTTGGCATATGTCTGATAAAAAACATATGCTTGCTCTATGGAACTGAATTCCATTCCTATAACGGGAACACATGATGAAGCTACCTCAGGAATATATAATCTTTCATCTGCAAATTTTGAAATAACAAAAAAAAAAAAAAATTGAGCTCTAAAACAAGACACTCAATCACTCATCTATGAAATAAAAAAATAAATCACACTAAGAAAAAAATCACGCATGTTAAGCTCATAAAATCACGCAGGTAAAAAAAAACCAGACAAAACTATATACTTTATAATAATAACGCAAGTTTGGGGGGGATTACACAAAACATGCGTGATTTATGACGGATTCATTTCAAAAAAATATTTATCAAATAATGATGCACAATCAAACACAAAACATCAGCCACCTATACTTTCGATGATTTCTGGAAATTAAAACGAATTAATTGACAACTTACTGGTCTGATCGTCTAATATATAACGGGGTTGTCTGATGTCGGATTCATCAAATGCTCAGCAGCATCATGAACGGCATGGACTTCAGCATCTTCAATTTCAATATCATCTTTATTTCGTGCGTTACTGCTCTGTGGATCCATTTCAAACATTAAGTGATCGTAACCCTAATTGAACACCTATAACCGCTAATTTGATAATTTTAAAAATGGAAAGTATTTGAAACTGATTCAATTCGTAATTACCGGGATGCAGGAGATAACGAACTCGCATTATTCTCTTGATGTTAGTAAATGTCTGAATTACCCTGCCTCGAGAATGTAAAATGTCTAATTTACCCTTAATGAGAAATCTTAATCAGTGCCACGCGTTAAAATCTCCCTGTCGCGTACGTGAAGTATGATTAGGGCTAATGTACATTATACTTTCTCTCTCTCTCTCTCTCTATATATATATATATATATATATATATATATATATATATATATATATATATATATATATATATAGGGTTAGGATCGTGTGAGAAGCACTAAGCTAATTGAGAAACTTGAGAAGCATTATGGACCACACATTTTCCCTAAGCTTTTCGTAATATACACATATGTATAGTTTAAAAGTGATTATATACATATATGTATAATTCAAGATTTGGGGACTTCTACATATGCTCGGGGACGGCTCGGGTACTTCCAAAACAAAGTATCGGGGACGTTTCCTAAAATATTTAGGGTTTTAACCCTTTTAACTTCCAAAATACGAATGGTCGGCCTTTTTAGATTACATATGCTCGGCCTTTTAACTTCCAACATTCACTTACATTGTATTATCAAGTATCAATAGTAGGATCGGATTATCATTCATCGAATTATCAAGTATCACTATCAACAGTAGGATCTTTCGCTAGATGAACCGGAATTTGAAAACGTTTTGATTAACGATAATTAATTACATATGGTTTAAGTAGTGTTTTTGGAGTTTAATATATTTTTGGACTTTGTTTAATATATTTTTATTTTTTTGGACTTTGTTTAATATAATTTTATTTTTAATATAATTTTTTTTGCCGTACCCGTATCTTGTATTTTGTTTAATATAATTTTTCTCTTAGGATCCTTACCCTATATATATAGGGGACCGCTAAAATGAGAACCACATCCAGTTGTAAGAACCGTGAGAACTACACCATACGGGGCGAGGTGGACAAATTTTTTTTCATAAACCTACATGCATGTATTATAAACACATTTGTAAAAAAATACAAAAAAAAATGTCGGGTGTGTAGTTTTGAGCACCCAAAGTTTGCGTTTACGGGACCCGTAAATTTTATTTAAAATTTACGGTACCCGTAAACACAAACTTGTGGTGTTCAAAACTACACACACGATATTTTTTTTTTTTTGAATTTTTTTTACAAATGTGTTTATAATACAAGCATCTACGTTTATGAAAAAAAAAATTTGGTCCAACTCGCCCCGGATCAAAAAGTTCTCACGGTTCTTACAACTGGAGGTGGTTTTCATTTTAGCGGTCCCATATATATATATATATATATATATATATATATATAGGGTAATGCTCCATATGAAACCTTAGATTTTTAGAAAACCTTGAAAACCCATCACATGGCCTACATTTGGCCACATGTCCCACCCAACTTCATCTCCTTTTTTGCTTTTGAGGGCACTATGGTAAATTTACATATGCCTACCCCACCCCAAAGATCTATTGACCAACATGATTTGACACCATTATTAATGTACCCATCACATCATTCTCATCCTTCATCCTCCATTTCGTTTAGTATTTCAAATTAAAAAGTTTTTTTTTTTCAAAATATCTTCATCTTCCTAAACAAGTTCTTTAATACTAGATCCACCATTAATGTACTATGTACCATTCAACTTCCTAAACAAGGTCTTTACTTTGATCTTTACCCACCTCACATCTAGATGTACTTTCAAAACTCCATTTCTTTACCTTTTAGCTTCCCTATTATCAAAACTCCATGAACTTCATCTCTGTTTGTTGAAAGCTGATTCCGGGTGTGTTCATCTTCATCTCAGGTCGTCATCTTCATCTCGGGTGTGCTCATGCTTGTTGAAAGCTTATTTCTAGAGTGAGAAACAACAATCTTCATCATGTTCATCAAGAACACCAAGAATACACAGATAGAAGCAAGTTTGAAGATCTTCATCGTGTTCATCGCACGGTTCTAGATCCGGTTAGTGTTTTAGAGAGAGAAAGTTGTTGCTTTAGAGAGAGAAACAACAATCTCTTGAGTATTTTATTTTGAAAAATCATTTTCACACTTGATGTTTTTGTTAAAATAGTTGTTAATAGTTTTTTGTGTAATGGCTGTTTTAGAGAGGAACATGATTTTTTGTTAAAATGGTTCTAAAAAGTGGTGAATGTTTATGTAATTTGTAGGTTTTTATTTTTGTGTTAAAAAGTTTGTGTTTAGTTTGGTTGCTTGTTTAGGGCTTTTGATCTCTGAACAGTAATTGTTTTTTGTTGGTTTGCTTGATTTACAGAAACAGACCCATAACATGTGTTAAGCCCCTGTTAGAATAATATATAACGTGTGTTGATTTACAGGAACAGACCCATAAAGATATTCAATTGACAAGCTGGATGGATGTAGGCGACGTTAATGCGGGGACATGTGTTAAAAAAATATTCAATAAGTCACATTTTTTGGGAAGGAACTCTTCGTTCACTTATAACATGTGTTAGTGGTAATGCTGTAACAGAACACCATGATGTAACCTGACATGTGTTCATGTATATCATGTGTTAAGCCCCTGTTAGAATGATATATAACGTGTGTTAACCTTTGTTAATTTAAAAAAAAAGAAAAAAACAAGTAATATCTATTTTATTTTTGTTGATGTTTAAAATATCCGATAATGTGGAAACCGAGCGTAACACTTGTACAAGTTAGTATGTAACGTGTGTTATTAAACGAGCCATTTATGGTAACACATGTACCGGTAATTTTGGAATATATAATATGAAACGGGTCATTTGTTGTGCACATTTTGGAATATATAACATGTGTTAAGCCTCTGTTATAATCTTTTTTGTAACCTGACATGCATCCATTCTGGAAGTCTTAACACACGTTATAATAGAGGCTTAACACACGTTATACATGTCAGGCGCGTAACACATGTTACAGTATGTATATACAAATCATGGTGTTTTGGAAACCACTAGCTTATACATGACACCATGTTGGGTTAAACCAATATTATAACAGAGGCTTAACACATGTTATCCCAGGTATACGGTGTTACAATATTAACTTGTATGTTCCATATTAAATTATTAACTTGTACACGTGTTACGATCAGTACATGCACATCATGGTGTTTTGCAAACCACTTTCATATACATGAATACAAGTCGGGTTATAATGGATGCGTACATGTTATCATATGTATACAAGTGGGGTTACAACAAGATTACGATATTAACTAAGCTCACCATTAAACTGATCGCCCCCGTCAACTGTTTTCACCCTTGTCACATGTTAAGCAACTACATGTTCCGAACAGACAAATTGTAACACATGTTAGATCAGTATATAAACATCATGGTGTTTGTAAACCACTAGCTTATACATGAATACATGTTAGGTTACAAAAAGATTATAACAGTGGCTTAACACATGTTATACATTCCAAAATGTGCAAAACAAATGACCCGTTTCATATTATATATTCCAAAATTACCGGTAGATGTGTTACCATAAATGGCTCGTTTCATATTACACGTTACATACTAACTTGTACATTTATTACTTGTTCAAGTTTTACGCTCAGTATCCACATTTTCGGATATTTTAAACATCAACAAAAATAAAATAGATATTACTTGTTTTTTTAATTAACAAAAGGTTAACACACGTTATATATCATTCTAACAGGGGCTTAACACATATTATACATGAACACATGTCAGGTTACATCATGGTGTTCTGTTACATCATGAACCACCAACACATGTTATAAATGAACGAAGACTTATTTCCCAAAGGATGTGACTTATTCAATGTCCCCGCATTAACGTCGCCTACATCCATCCAGCTTGTCAATTGAATATCCTTTATGGATCTGTTTCTGTAAATCAACACACGTTATATATCACTCTAACAGGTGCTTAACACATGTTATGGGTCTGTCTCTGTAAATCAAGCAACCCAACAAAAAAACAATTATTGTTAAGATCAAAAGCTCCAAACAAGCAACCAAACCAACCAAAAACCCCGTTCAAAATCACATCCTAAAGTTTTGGATTTATTTAAAATACATGAACATTAACCATTACTAGAACACGCATTAACTTCGCCTACATCCATCCAGCTTGTCAATTGAATATCTTTATGGGTTTGTTTCTGTAAATCAACACACGTTATATAACATTCTAACAGGGGGCTTAACATATGTTACGGGCCTGAGTCTGTGAATTAAGCAACCCAACAAAAAAAAAAACACTTACTGTTCAGATCAACAACCCAAACAAGCAACCCAAACCAACAAAAAAAAGCTACTGTTAAGATCAAAAGCCCCTAACAAGTAACCAAACCAACAAAAAAACTCATTCAAAATCTCATCCTAAAGTTTTTGATTTATTTAAAATACAAAAACATATTAACAACCATTACTAGAACACTTTCAGCCCACAAAAACATATTAACAACCATTTCAACAAAAAATCAATTGTGAAATGATATTTCAAGAACACTTACCGGATCTAGAACCGTCCGATGAACACGAAGAAGGGTCTTCAAACCTTCTTCTCTCACACACACTTGAACATTCAACTCTCTCTCTCTAAAAAATAAAGATTATTGTTTCTGTAATCAGCAACACCTGAACTCGAAGAAGGGTCTTCAAACCGTCCGGAGAAGCTTTTATGGTTATGGCTATGCTTGTCTTCAAGATTAGGAAAGACGAAATGTGAAAGAGAAAGAGGTAAGAGAAAGAGAAGCTTTTTATGGTGATTTGATGTTTTGTGTTTTCCAAAGTCAATAAATTTGCTTTTTCATTACCCATATTGCCCTTAACTTGTACTATATGGACTATTATATTGTTTTTAAAGGCAAGAATTCTCTAAACAAATGAGGGCCATTGATCTGTTTAGATCTATTTAAATCAATGGATGAGATTGGGTTTCCAAGGTTTTCTAAAAAAGATGGGGTTTTCCATATAACCCAACCCTATATATATATATATATATATATATATATATATATATATATATATATATATATATATATATATATATATATCGAATTTTTATAAAAAAAATTCGTACCCCTCGAAATCACGGGCCTTGTGCGGAAGTCCTCCTCGCACACCATAAGAGTCGCCCCTGGCTGCTCCCAACATTTGGCGTTTCCTACGTTCACTGTCGTCATCATTCAATCGTTATATAACAAATATGGCGGGCAAACCCATTTTGATACTTGTTTTTAAATGTTTTAAACCCGATTTATCACCTCGTTTTGACCCGCTATCAACCTTTTGTGAGGCTTACTCTACACATTCTTTGAACATCCATAGTTTTTAAACACTTCAAGAACATAATCTAGATCCTTAAAAACAATGTTCATAATAAAGTCATTAAAGTCGTTTCATCACACTAAAACCGAAACGAAACTCATTGTGTTCTACCACCACTTGCATTTTGTCGGGATTCCATGAAGAGTCTTACAGTATTGAAGATGAGTGAAGGCTCAACCATTGCACCAGTTCCATAATATCCACAAGCAAGCCTTTTCGACACCAGGGATATAAGAATAATTCCAAGTTCATCAACCGTCGTAAGATGCCGAATCGACCCATCCATAAATAAATGGGTCAAAACCGTCCTCTAGATTTCAAAGATTGATTAGAGAGTTTTTAAGTAATAAATCTCTTTTTTGGAATTTTTCCAGGTCCAAAATACTCATCAAATAGGAACATTGTTTTTAACCGTACAAAATACTCATTAAATTGTTTGCTCCGCCGCAACGCGCGGGTTTCCCACTAGTTTTAATTAGGTGTAAATTCTAAGATTTTTTTAACTAAAATTATTTCGGTTGTCTATGGTCAAATCTAGAGCCAAAGGTTTATTGTCACTCTTGTCTAGGGATAGCAAAATACCCGAGTTCGACGGGTATACTCGAAACTCAAAGAATTTGAGACGGGTATATCTGATACTCGACGGGTAATGGGTTGGGTATGGGTATGGAAAAAAATATTTCACATGTATGAGACGGGTATGAGATTAGATGATACCCGACCCGAAACTATATACCCGCTTACCCGAAAACTTTTAAGTTTTATATTTATTTTCCTTAACTATAATTTAGTAATCTTTTATTGTTGTTGCTTTTGAAAAATAAAATTTTCATTTTAAATATATATTTTATGACATAATTCATATTTATATGTTATGAAATAAAAAAAAAATATATTTTTTGAAATTAATATTATAATATGTTTCATTTTTAGATATATCAAATATCATGATGATTTGTATGTTATTTATCATAATTTAATATATTGGCAAATTGAATTTAAATAATCCCAGCTTTCTCAATTTGACCGATAATAATCACAACTCAGTTATTGGCCGATAATAATTCGAACTGGTCTACTTTTGGCCGATAATAGTTTGCGTTAAATATAGCTTAACAGAGTTAAGTTTTTCTCCGAATTACAAACTGATGTTTTAGGGCTTTTGATTAGAACGAGGATACGAGTCAATTGATGTAAAATTTACCTCGAAATACTGTCACAAACGACGAAAACGGTGCTTCAACTCGGGTGTTTAAACTTCCAATTAACAAAAATCGAAAACGGTGCTTCAACTCGGGTGTTTAAACTTCCAATTAACAAAAATCAAACCATTTGAAGCATCGTTTCGAGGTAAGTTTTACATAAATCGACTCATATCCTCGTTCTAATCAAAATCCATAAAACATCATTTTGTAATTCGGAAAAAAGCTTAACTCCGTTAAGCTATTTTTAATGGCAGGCTATTATCGGCCAAAAGTGGACCAGTTGGATTATTATCGGCCAATAACTGAGTTGGGATTATTATCGGACAAATTGAGAAAGCTGGGATTATTTAAATTCAATTTGCCTAATATATTATATAGATTTTTAAAATATAAAATTATAAAGGAAAGTAAAAAATATATACATGAAAATCCCAATGGGTATACCCGATACCCGACAGGTAATGGGCCGGGTATGGGTATGGAATTAGCCATATCCGGCCCATTGGCATCCCTACTTTTGTCCTTGACCGTGCTAATTATGAACACCACCTTTCCCAACCTCATCCACGATTCATCATCACCCAAGACATATGGAGTATATACATAAATTGTTGTTTATATTGCCATCAACTACCGAACTTACCTAAGATTATTTTCGATCATTCATTGTCACTGGTGTAAAATGCGATTGGTTTCTCATTGACCATCCATCATTCTCACACACACACACACACCCATCGTCGCCCATCAAGCAGTGGCGGACCCAGGAATTTTTCCATGGGGGTGCGAAACATTTTTAAAAATTTTAGGCCCCTAGGTATATAAGTAACAAAAATCGGTTCGTATCGGGTCGGGTCGGGTCATGTAAAACAAACGAACATCAAACTAAATTTATATAATCATCAAAAACATGTCAAACCTTGTTACAAACATAATTAAAACGTCGACGCCCTACGGGTTTTCATTTTTTGAAATATATCCAAAACATCATATAAAGCTATTTTCTTAAGCAATTCTTTCTCTATATAACATAAGTTCATCGCTCCATAACATAATGTTTCAATTTTAATTTTCAACTATTCAAACCCTAGAAATCATAACGTAAGTTGTAATCACCCTAAAAATATATAAACAACAAAATCACCCTAAAAATCATCTAAACAACAATAAACAACGTCAAAACACAGAAAATTTCAAACCTATTTAACAACTTTATTACCCTTTTTTCTCCTATAATATCAATCAAAATCATCAAAATAACAAAGAAACTTACCCGTGTTCGGATTCCGGTTAGATTTAGTGTCGAACGACTTTGGTATGGTGGCTGATTACGGTGGTCGCCAGCTGCTGGACTGTTGTCGCTGGGTGATGTTGTTCGTCGGCAGTGCAGGGACGCAAGAAAGAGAGAGCGGGATAGAATTTCTAAAGGTTTTGGGCTTTAATTATTTTATTATAGTTTGAAATATTGTTGGGTTTGGTTAATGGGCTAAGACTTAGTGGGCTAGCTAGTTAGGAATTTAGGTAGTATATTTAAAAAAAAAAAAATAAGAGTTAACTAAAAAAATTTTAAAATATAAATTGATAACACTTTTTACCTAAGGGGTGCGGACGAAAAATTTCAAAGGGTGCGGTCAAAAATTCCAAGGGGTGCGGACGAAAAATTCCAAGGGGTGCGGACGAGATTTTCAACGGAATTTAGCCCTAATTTTTTTTCCCCGGGGGTGCGCCCGCCCACCTTGGGATGGGCTTGGGTCCGCCCCTGCCATCAAGCACCGAAAAGTTGTAGTTTTTACCCAAAAATCAGCTTTGTAGAAAAGATGAAAAAGGAAGCTTGTGGTATGTGAGATCGCCAAGAAAACCAACGCGCTTTAAAGCTCAACTCTTTATTCTTACTAGGGTAAAACGGGGTGAATATATGAGAGTAAAAAACAAAAAGACAAATTTGTAAAAAAACACGATTCCTCACATGGATGAAATTAACAACATTTTGACACTCTAGGGATACCAAAACAAGAAAGAAAACCTATTTTATTTTTTGGATAAAATTAACCAAATTGACCAAATTACAGGGACGAAAATAACAATTTGCTCGTTTATTTTACAACTTAGCATGGATAGGGCTCGTGTATACTTTTAGTGATAATTAGATGGTTTATACGCAATTCTAAATAGTGATACAATTGAGGGGTTGAAGCCCTCTCTCTGCTTTATGAATCATCATCCTCACTCTTGTCTTGCTTGAGCTTTCTCTCAAATGGTTACACCAAATATCCAAACCACACTACTTGTTTCAATCCTACTCTTCACTTACTCTGTCGCCGATGAAGCATACCCATCTCCCTTTATATCCGCAGAAACACCCTGCGAACTAAACCAGGGTATCAGTCTTTCTCCTATTCGCAAAGAAGTGTATGATGAGGGTCATATATTTGACATAAGTCACCGGTATCATCCCGATTTGCCGTCATGGGGATCGGACGAGGGTATTGGACAGTTTCTCCAGCTTCCGGCAAGTATGAAGAACGGCTCACTTGCTAATAATTCCGAGATGAAGATGCCCACACACACTGGAACCCACGTGGATGCTCCTGGGCACGTGTATGATCATTATTTTGATGCGGGGTTTGATGTTGACACGCTGGATCTTCGTGTTCTGAACGGTGAGTTCACTGATGGTTAATGCGTGTAACCTGTTTGATGAAATGTCTGAATGAAACTTTGATTTTTTGTTAGTTGGTTTTTTATTTAAAAATAGTACAGATAGTAAATGTGTTTGTTGTAGGACTAGATTCTTTTCAGATTCAGTGATTTATACAACAAAATTTGTTTAGATCTTACAATCAAAAGAGTAAGTAATGGTTCTGATGGACAAAGTGAAAGTAAGTAGTAGTCTTTTTGGGACCTATGGAGTAACTTATTTGGTAGATTATTGTTTTTCATGTATGAAGGTTATATGCTTGATCAGAACATGGTTTTGCAGTTCTTGTATAATAGTTGTGTTACTAACTAGCAAGATCTAAAGATTCACCTATAAGAGTTTTCGCTATAAATCGTGCCTTTTTTTTTCTACAGGCCCAGCATTATTAGTTGATGTTCCAAGAGATAAGAACATAACAGGTACGTATTTAACTACAGTTCTTTACTTTTAATCCTAAATTGTTTATGCCAATCAGTGCATATTGATATAGGTACTTCTGTTTTAAGTGCTCCATGATTCTTTATGTATATTTTTTGAAGAGTAAAATGCCATTTTCGTCCCTGAGGTTTGGCCAGTTTTGCGACTTTTGTCTAAAGGTTTGTTTTTCCGCATCCGGATCCAAAAGGTTTGAAATCTTGCCAATTTCGTTCGGCTTGTTAACTCCATCCATTTTTCTCGGTTAAGTCAGGGTTATCTTCGTCTTTTATGTTACCTTAAAGGGAAATTCGGTCTTGTACGTTATGCTAAATGCTTGTACATAAAGTGAAAAGGACCGATTTGCTCTTTAAGTTAACTAAAAAGATGAAAATACTCTGACTTAACAGAGAAAAATGGATGGAGTTAACGAGCCGAATGAAAATGGCAAGATTTCAAACCTTTTGGATCCATATGCAGAAAAACAAACCTTTGGACGAAAGTCGCAAAAATAGCCAAACCTTATGGATGGAAATCGCATTTTACACTTTTTTGAATAAATGGCTCTTTACTACTAGCATGCGCGAGTTCGTTCACATGATTTGTGTTTTCTAGCTTCCATGTGAGTTAAATCGTAATTACTATAAGTTCTCGTCGCTAAAGGTTGGTCTCAATAGCGGCGACACATGTTGCCGCTAAAAGTCTTCTTTTTTTTTTTGATTTTTTGTGCATTTACAATATTTCCAGTTATATGCACAAATCTGCCAATTTTCGGCAACACAAACAAACTAAATAAACATAATACTTAACATCCTAAAATTGTATAAAACGTTTAACTCGTACATTAATATCCTAGAATTGCATAAAACGTAAAAAACTACAAGATAGTTGTCTTATTCGATAATACTTAACAATCATCGTCGTCGTCGTTATCAAAAATGCCATCATCGTCGTCGACGTTATCAAAAGTGTCATCATCATCGTTTGCGGGCTGCTTTCCCTTCGAAGCAAGATAGCAGTCAAGTTGATTAAAAATGTCGGGGTTTGGAACAAACCCGAAACATATTCCTGCAATAATACATATCAAAACCCATATTAGCATATTAACATACTACCAACATATATTTACCAAAGTAACATGCGTTCATTGATCCTTGTATAACTTTTTAAAGTAAAATTGCATAGTTTACCTAATAAAAGGGTTGTTGAGTTTAAGGCTGAGCACCCAACACATTCGAGGGCGTATTGAAAGAAGGTTTATGCCCAATCCATCGTATCCATCCCCACCGATCACCCAACACACTCTGAAACGCGGCAACCTCATTCGGCGGTTGAGAATCGCCGCCTTCTCCGCCACATTTATTTTGACCCATAATCTCCTGTTCTAAATTAACCTCTATTTTATGAAGATGATTAAGTATGTATATATATATATATATGTGTGTGTGTGTGTGTGTGTGTGTATGTGTGTGTATATATATATATTTTATAGAGAATTATACTTTAGATAAATACTTCTGCTCGGCTATCGGGTCAAGCCAAATCCCATCGTTATTGGTGTGAGTTTGGCAGTACATGGCGAGATGTTTCAAACCCTGTTTAACATTAAAACTTAGATTAGACATTAAATAAACACAAACGTACATACACACACACATATTTATAAAGCATTACATATATGTAGGCGGTGCTACTGTATGACGCTACCCCCCACTGTTTGGGAATAGTTGGCGTTGGCGGACTTGTGTGTTAGCCTCACATCTTGAAATATATTTAGAGTCCAAGAAGTGATTAGTGGTTCTCTGCCAGTTTTCATTAGGCATATCCTTGGGGCGGTATGCCCTTGCTCTTTCAATATCAATGTAACCTCCATTATCAAGAAATTCAGTTCTAGCGTCGTGCTTGTGGCTAGAGTACCGCTTCATAAGCACATGCTTAATGCCGCCTGTCAAGTTCCGGGCTTCTAAATCGAGTTCAACTTCATCAAAATTGAAGTTTTCCTATAAATTAAATAAAAAGTTAAAACACTATATAAAATACGTTAAAACAGTTTAACGCCTGCGTTTGTAGCCGTAAACGCACTGTTAAACAGCTGCAAACGGATGCGCTTTTGCACCCGTTTGCTGCTGCTTGCACCCATTTGCTGTCGCGTTTGTAGCCGTTCAACGGTGCGTTTATGGCTGCAAACGCAGACGGCTGCACTTTTGCACCCGTTTGCAGCCGTAAACGCACCGTTAAACAGCTGCAAACACGGCATCAAACGGGTGCAAAAGCGCGGCCGTTTGCTGCCGCGTTTGCAGCTGTTTAACATGGCGTTTCCGGCTACAAACGCAACTGCACCCATTTGCTACTGCGTTTGCAGCCGTTTTATGGTGCGTTTACGGCTGCAAACGGATGCGTTTTGCACCCGTTTGCAGCCATTTAACGGGGCGTTTACGGCTGTAAACACAACAGCAAACGGGTGCAAAAGCGAAGCCTTTGCTGCTACGTTTGCAGCCGTAAATGTGGCGTTAAAATATATACTTATAACTTATTTACCTTCAGGTGGTTTATCATGGCATCCTATGGGGTTTTGAAACTTTGTCCCAACCCATTTTATCGAACGAGATGGTTAAGAATTAAGAACACACAAGATTAATTTGTTGTGAGCAAATCTATGAAAAGCAATGCCTTTGAATTAGAACATATTACCCTAGTTCAGTCGTTAAAAAATGTCATGTTCACATGATTTCATTAAAAATTGCTTAACTCCAGCTATTGCAGACTAAACAATGTGTGGCCTCGTAGGTGGTTAGGATGTGATGGCCAAAGTCTACCCTCTGTTTTCTACCAGCCCAGATCCCACATCACATAACTGTATATAAAAATATTAAGTACCAGTTATTGTAGCCTAAAAAAATGAGGGTGATTTTCATGCACTGTTCACATGTTTGCATATAAAAATATTAAGTGTGTATTGATATTGCATGAATTAGTTATAATCCCATCTATACCACTTAACGGTTCAATTTCTTCCGTATGCATGACCAACACTTGTGTATCAATGATATATATTATGAATTCAGGAATGTGAAATTTGGTAGTAGAGTAGGTTATTAAGTTTGTGTTATTTCATAACAAAATAGTGAAAGGGATAAGTTGGAGGGCTGTTTTTGAATAGGAAGCCAGATATGATGAACGTAATGACAAAGAATGAAAGCTTGATATGTACGGAGATGAACCAAGTTGGAAGACTTGTAGTTGTATCAACATGAGAGATGAGATGAAAGTGGGCTTGAAAAGGTCCCAACTTATATAAAAGGGAAAATTACACGTTTTGTCCTTTATTTTGTTACCATTTTGCAGACAGTGTCATTTTCAACGAATTTTGACAGGTTTTGTACTTTATAGGGAAAATTCTTACCCATATTGTCCTTTACATCTAACTCAGTTAGATTTTCTTGTTACATCTGGTCATGTGAAACTGAAGCCTACATAAAGACAAGTTAGTCTTTTTAACCCTTTTATTTTAATACAATAAAAAAAAAATAATAATTCAACAACCGTTTCACCCCTCACTCTCTCACCCTCATCTCTCTCTCTCTCTAAAGCCACACACATTGATGTGACTTCTACTAGACTACATTCACCACCACAAATCAGAACCACAACCTACCACCGTCATCACCACCCTAAAACCTCCGGCCGCTGCAAACACTCCTCAGTCGCCGTCGTCGTTTGAGAACCACAACCTACCACCACCACACACACTCATCTTGACGGGATAAACGTCGTGCTTTCTATGGTTTTGAGTTCCACATTCTTTCAACTTCTTTAGCTTCAATTGTAGTACAGATCTTCGATTTTTACAGTTATTGTTCGTTACCGGTCAGTTATGGTTGATGATTATCGTGTTATGTTTTCAGTTTCGTTGAATAAAGCTTGTTTGCGTATTTAAGTCGGTTTTCACGGACAAATTTGGGTGATTTATCGTTATTTTGGAAAGAATACGTTTGAATCTAGGATTAGGTTGGAGAATTTGGTAGAGTTAGGGTTCGGTTTGTAGAATTTGTAATTTTAGAGATGGTGAATATTTAGGTATACTGTTTTAAGGGGAAATTGGTTAAGGAATGAAGGATTTGTCAATTTGGTTATGGATCTGTGGGGTGGTGGTGGCATGTGGGCGGGTGGCGGTGGTTGTGGCCGATGGGTGGCGATGGTTGTGGTGGTGGTGGCATGTGGCTATGGTGGAGGTGGTAGGTGGCGGGTGGCTGAGGTGGTGGCCTATGCAGTTAATGCGGAAAAATATCGGTTATCGGTCAAGGACCGATATTTGAGATATCGGTTATCGCGGTGAGATATCGATGAGATATCGGTAATTTATAATATCATATATATATATATACACACACAATTATATATCTTATAAAATAAATAAATTTTATAGTAATAATGAATAGAACATAACTAAAATAGATAAAAAAATATGTAAAGGTTAATTTAATAAAGTGGAGTAACTGAGCAAGGGAAAAAAGACTTTAAAAGACTGAAAAAGTTAAATTAAAAATTAAAATATCTTCTCACTTCCCCACATGTAACCCTAGAAATAAAAACTGCCGCCCCAACATATCTTCTTCTTCAAACCCTAAAAATCAAAACTACCGCCCCCAACATGTCTTCTTCTTCAAAAGCTCCGGTTCTTCTCCTCCATTTCTGCTCTTCAATAAGGTTAGTTTCAGCCCTTTTTTTATGCTCATGGAACGCCAATTTCATCTTCTGAAACGCGTTAACACCATAGAGCTATTTCGTTGGAGCTAACAGCGCCACCGCCGGACCACCGCATGTTAGCCGGGACCGAGATTATCAGCGAGACAACCGATATCACAATTACAAAATATCGGCGATATATCATTATATATCGACGATATTATCGGGATCGAGATTTTAAACCGATATTCTTGTGGAGGTCCGATAACCGAGATATCGGTGATATATCACCGAGATATCGCCGAGATTAACTGCATAGGTGGTGGCAGCTTGGTTGCAGTTGGGAGGCGGTCATCGATGGTGGTTGCCGTTGGGAGGCGGTGGTAGATGCTGGTTGCAGTGGGTTATAAATGGGGGAAATGAAGGGGAGACAAAAAAAGACATGTTTAGGATCGTGTGCGTTTCACGTGACCATATTTAACAGGCTTTTTAAACAAAGTTGGGTGTAAAGGACAATACGTGCAAGAATCTCTCTATCTTCGTCGACTCCTCCTTGTTCACAATAAAACCATAGGTGCTCGGTCAGATCGGCTCGAAGGTTATGGTGTGTGTGCCTAGCCCGTATCTTCGCTCAGATATCTTCTTTCTCAGCGTATATTAGTATTGGGTTCGTAGGTTGGTTACTTTCATCATAGCTTTCTCCACAAAACACTCTACCCGAGTCCTCCAATATCATCTTATGCAAAATGATACACGTATACATGACGTTTCTCATTTTACTTTTTTCAAGTATCCTCGACGGCTGGGCGATGATAGACCATCTTTTTTTAACACACCGAAAGCCCGCTCGATATCTTTTCTTGCTGACTTTTGTTTTTTCTTGAAATACAATCTTTTTTCGTCATCTAGACACGAAAGAGTTTTTTTTTAGAAGAGGATTCGACTTGTGTGTTTTGGTTGTGATTGGTGAGTTATTTAGTTTAGGATAGGTTTATATATAATAGAATAAAAAAAGTTTTTTTTTTTTTAATAATCGACCGTTTGACAACGGTCAAATTTGACCAATTCACCTCGTTCAACGTGAAAGAAGCCCGTTACCATGTTGGCGAGCCATCTATGGCGCCCCTGGTTAAATTCCAGGGTGTGGGTGGATAGCGCCCCAGGGCGCTATAGTGTCCTAGCTGGCGGGGGTGGCGCCCCCCACCCTCCACCTAAGTGGTGATTTCCATCATAATCTAATGGTTTGAAGCAAACTGTTGAAATGGATTTCAACATTTATACTTTCTGATAGAAAAGAACTAATACTAAAAAGTAGGGGTGTTCACGGTTCGGTTTTGACGGTTTTTTCTTATTGAAAACTGAAACCGAACCGTTACTAACGGTTTGGTTTCGGTTTGGTTTCACAGGTTAACCTTTGTTGAGCCTTTTTATTAGATGTATAATGTATAAAATAAAACCTTCAAATAAATTGTCTAAAATTCAATCAAGCTGACGGGAATACATGCTTAAAACAAGCTGCAAAACTTTAGTTCAGAAAAATAAAAGCTACGTATTGTTCAAAACATTTAGAATACAAGCATGAAAGAAGTTTAAAAAGTTCTCACATCCAAAGAGAACTTCCTGTATTAAGTTAGACCATAGGGTATGGTTTGGTTAGTCCCTTTGGGGACTATCCGCCACGTCACATTCGATGAAGGACCATCCAAAGGAGACTACTCAAGTACTACCCAAGGGTGTGGGGACTACCCAATAATAAAAAATTAATATATAAAATAAAGGAGAGAGAGAGAAGAAATGAAGGGGGCCCACCATTGCAGCTCGTCGCTGCTGTCTTGAGGGGGACGTGAGGGACGCGACGGACAGCCAGGGGGCGATGTGGGACGATCCGGAACGTGGGGAACGGGGGGGAGCCGAGCCCCATACCCTTTGGTCTTAAAGAAAGATCATGACACTTTTAAGTAAATATAACATAAAATAAAAATAAATAAATATATCTATACTATATATGGTATGCATGGGAAAGACTTGGGAGAAAACCCTCTATTTTGAGAAAACCTTGGAAACCCATCACAAGGCCTACAATTGGCTACGTCATTGATTGGAGATGACAAAACGGAGGGTATTTTGGTCTTTTTACTGTCACACCCCGACCACGTAGAACATACAAAACGTGGCGGAAACGTCGGGGAGTGTTGTAACAGAATTAATCGTTTCAAATCCATGGCAATTGAAGTTTCGTTTTATTGATAAAAGTGTTCCAATGTCTTATCAAACAAAGAAATACAACAATATTAACTAGTCTCGCATCTTTTATTGTCACTAAAGCCCAAGTCTGCCTATATGTATCTTGATCATCTTATGCAACAGTTCCTGAAAAACACATGTGAAAATAGGTACGTCAGCATAAAAATGCCGGTGAGATACATAGGTTTTGTGAAAATAGGTTTCATGACTTATGTTTGAGAAAATGTTTAGTCATGAACCTTGTTATTTGCTTTGTTTTGTAAATCATTTGAAAATCGATAAGATCAGATGATATGTATAAATAATGTATGGTTAAATGAATAACCATGTAGAATGAGTTTGTATAAGATAAGTTGTTTGTAAAACAATGTCTTGTGAAAAGTATGTTATTTGTATAAAATGTTCTATGTCTCAAACTGAAATGATTCAAATAACGCTACAATATGTAATACCATACAAACACTTATATATAGGAAGTACCAGCGGCGTATCCACCATGTTTGTATCATATTACACACGCATCGTTACTTAATCACTTAATCAAACCAAACCACCAAGTAATGTTCATGTCTAATGTAAATCATGTAATGGATACAAACGGTTCAACAGTTACAAACGGTTCACATGGTTCAACGGTTACAAATACAAACGGTTCACAGATATCAACGGATCACATAGTCAAATGATTACAACGGTTCAAAATGTAGTATAGTGTGTTCATACGCTGGATAAGCATATGCAACAGTAAGGCAATGTAAAACGATGTACTAAGTAATGCACACAATGGGCACACCTAGCATGAAATGTCATGTAAAACGATGTACTAAGTAATGCACACAATGGGCACACCTAGCATAAAATGTATTGAAATCATGTACTAACGAACATAGCAGTATATGATGTGAAAACAGGAAAGCATGAAAGTAACAAGTAGGCACATGTGTTCCACCCCAAAACAGTTTAGAAAACAGTAAAAGAGGGGTCTATGTACTCACTTGAGATTGCTCAGATGTCTAAAGATAATCACCAAGCAATGCTAGAGATCACGGAAATCAAACGGCACCTAAATAGGTAACTATGTTAATTAACCGGACCTAAATCGAAAGATTGGGTAGCATTAGGGTTTGTAAACCAAACGAGTGTAGAGACTCGTGTCATTTGGTTTAACAAAGCCTACATACTAAATGAAACTTAACCTAAGTCTTATCGACCCATTACGACCCGTTTAGGAAGCTTATGCTACTTTAACGCGTCGTGCGCGTGTAACGCGTTCGGACCGCCTAACTAGCCCTATGACAAGTGTTATATGCCTAAACATGTTACATAATCAGTTATGTGACAAAAGTTTAGGTTACATATGCTTAATTACCAATTATACATGAAAAGGGTATTCTGGTAATTTACCTAAGGCATATAAACTACCTATCATACAACTACTTAAACGATGTGACCATAGGGTATAACCTCGGAAGGTTATGCCCTATACTAGGGTCACCTAATGTATTTGGTCGGATCCTAATGATCGACCAAACTGGGTCGGGTTCGAAGGTATAGGCGATTTATTAGATCGCCTACCCTACGACCCTAGACAACGTGGTAATCAGTGGGCATAGTCCCAAGGGACTATGACCAACGTGATTACACTCACGTTGCGAAGTTCAAACGAACTTCGCATTGACCATTACTGGTCAACGCTGAAAGTCAAACAAAGTTTGACTTTCTAACTCGAAAAGCAGTAAAAATAAGGAAAAGAACGAAAGAATACTTACGAAGGGTCCCCGAATGCTAATCCCGATCCAAGAACTCAGGTATGAAACAATGGTTTCAACTTAGAGCTCTCAAATCAGAATTCTAGTGCAAAATGAGGTTGTGTGGGTTGGGTATTTATAGGAATACCCGAACCGTTAGGATCGTTTCATGGAAAACGTGCCATGATCCAACCCGTACACTTGTCGGAAACTCATGGTAGCTAAAAAAATGGTTCTTATCCGCTGACTAGACGATAGGAAATGTGTGGACACGAATCAACCAGCTGCAACTTGCAACAAGAACAATGAATCTAGTCCAGATCATGCAGTCGCGTAGCGCGACTGGTAAGGCTTTAGGCGTCGCGCTACGCCACTGCCTCCCAGTTTCAGAAATCTTTCAAAAGTGGCAGGAATGGTCCCTGCACGTGTTTAAGCGATTTTTGATGCGTTTGAACCCCGTTAACCTCATTTCAAGGCTCTAAAATGAAGTTAAAGTATAGGGAACTCAAAACATGCTCAAAAATATGTCGGATGTTGGTTCGTTTGGTCGTACGAACGCGATGTTCGCTTAATTACGACGGAATGCGCATAAGCGCGAAAAACGATTCAAATGACGCGACGAATGGATTTTTCTTATGGCGAACACTAAAATAAAAATGCAGTCATGCTCCCATAAATTTTTGGATGTCCGGATGTATTCAGAACGTAAGTTATGCGCGAAAATGCAAACTTGTGCACTTTTTGACACTTTTAGTCCCTGAATGACCCAAAAGTTTATTTTAGCACACCGAACCCCTCAAAGCCTATTTCTAAGCTATGTAAAGGATATTTATGGTATGTTTAACTTATGGTCATGTTCCGGAATGTCTGTTACAGTTCAAATTGGCATACTTTCGCAGTTTGTCAACTTTAGTCCCTGTAAGCGATTTAACTTTGATTTCACCACACCAAACCTTCCAAAACTTATATCTAAGTTATGTATAGGTTATTTAAGGTATGTTAAGCCTATTTCACTATTCCGGAGTGTTCGTTGCATTAAACTGGTTATATTTACGCATTAGTGCGCGTATAACCTTCCAGAAAGCGATTTAGAGCTTGAAATCGAACAAGACTTGATATGTGCAAAAGATACACATATTTATACAAGTCCAAAGTATGAAATACAATATTTCATTGGTTTGGAATTTGTTTGATGGTTGAAATGACACAGGTGTTACAGTCTCCCCTACTTTAGGAAATTTCGTCCCGAAATTTATTCGTAGGAGTCTGTCTATGACTTTGTGTCAAATAGTCATCAAAGATATGTAAAGCATAATTTGATTATTTTCCTCAACGGATATTTTTCAGAAGCGAAAATGAACGAACAGAGTCATTTTCTTCAACGGGTTATTCGGAAATGGAAAATAAAGGAATTTACTAAACGGATATACATTTCCTTCAACGGATATTCTTCAGAAGTGAGAATGAATGGATGATTCATTCTTTCTCAACGGATTCTTCGTCAGAAATGGGAATGAAGGAATAATCCACGGATATTCATTTCTCTCAACGGATATTCTTTAGAACGAAAATGAACAAACGGGGTCATTTTCCTCAACGGTTTGTTCTTCAGAATTTGAAATGAAAGAATAATCAACGGATATTCATTTCCTCAACGGATAATCTTCAGAAACGAAAATGAAATAACGGAGTCATTTTCAACGGTTGTTTCCTCAGGTACGGAAATGAAGGACTACACAACGGATATTCATTTCCTCAACGGATAAATCTTCAGAAACGAAAATGAACTAACGGAGTCATTTTCAACGGTTGCTTCCTCAGAGTTGGAAATGAAAGACTACACAACGGATATTCATTTCCTCAACGGATAAATCTTCAGAAACGAAAATGAACTAACGGAGTCATTTTCAACGGTTGCTTCCTCAGAGTTGGAAATGAAGGACTACACAACGGATATTCATTTCCTCAACGGATATTCTTCAGAACGAAAATGAATGGATAATTCATTTTCCTCAACGGTTATTCTTCAGAATGGAAATGAAAAGATAAACAACGGATATTCATTTCCTCAACGGATATTCTTCAGAACGAAAATGAATGGATAATTCATTTTCCTCAACGGTTATTCTTCAGAATGGAAATGAAAAGATAAACAACGGATATTCATTGCCTCAACGGATATTCTTCAGAAGTGAAAAATGAATAGCTAGTTCATTTTTCCTCAACGGATGCTTCATCAGAATTGGAAATGAATAGGGTTAACTCATGATACATGATAGAACTTGCTGTGATTTCTGTGCACTAAATTCCATAATTATGTATGCATCCATAATTACGTAATTCCTTGCACAGTCCGCACAGTTCGTTTTGTAATGTTGTGGGGAAAGATATCAAACTTGAGATGAGAGTGACTAGACTACCATAGGGTCCTTTTAATTAGATCAACAGATGATCTTATTAATTAGGCCACCAAGGAGTCATTTCAACTATATCATCACATGATATCCCTAACCAGATTTTTGGATCAATCTGTTTAACTAGACCACTCAAGGGGTCCAATTATAGAATAGTACTTCATAACCCAAGGGACTTAACTACAGCGTAGAAGTCCATTAAGGATTGTAAGATAGTACCTTTGGATATCCTACTATGAATCCTTTATACAAAGATATGGAAGATTCTTCGAGGATTTGGATGGATCACATAGAAACACAAAATGTATAAGAAAACGCATAAGCACAAAATCACATAATTGTTTAATTTGACCATTAATTTGTTATCTTTGAACACGGATATTTAAAGCACACCAGGAATCCAATTCGTGGATTTCATTTGGCACTTTAATCATTTCAAGAATCTATCTATGAAGATAGGATAATCTTAAAAGGAATTCGGCTTTGTCCTTATTGAATTGTGATGTACGTATTGAATCATACAAAGAATTCAATTAAGGACTCCGATGAATGATACCCATCCACAAGGATCTAATTATGAGGATAGAAAGATCCTACATGGATTTTGGAGTTTGTGTAACGAGAGTGTTCCGACACCTTGCACTAGGCGTGCTTACGTCGATACACAAGGTAGAAAGTTCATGTGGTTGAGGCGCCAGATATGCCAAGCGACATATGAAGCAGAGTTTGAAGGTTGAGCAGCAGCAGGATTTGTAACAGCTTTGCTTTGGATTGCAAAGCGGCACATGTTAACCAAATGTCTCCATCGTCCACCATGGGTACATTTGAAACAAGGTATTTGATTGCACCAAGGAGCAGTTCCCTTATACAGCTTCATCCCTGAGACGAGTCATGGTGATAGCTAAGTCATCGGTCCTCTGGAGTACGACGCCTATTTGCTGGGTAGTTGCAGCACCTGGTTCGGACATTGTTGTTGCGATGAAGAAGCATCTTGAAGATAACGAAAGGCATAGGAGGAAACAAGTGAAAGATAGTCAAAGAGAATAACAACACATGAAGATTGTGACCATTTGTTTGTTACCAAAGGCAAACAAATGAGATGGTGACTAATCAAAGTCAGCGGGTCAATATAATGTATCGCGAAGACATGCTCGCCTATAAGTGAACACTCATCCCAAGAATTCCCAGGTAAGCACAACTGGTCTCGCGTCTGGTTGAGATGTATACGAAGTGCTTGCCTAGACAGAAAACTCAGAATACAGGCATTCACCCTTCCAGTTTGCACGTGTTCACATTATTTAAAACCCAAAACCTTGACGAGATTTTTGAAAACTCAAAGGGGTTCAAAACCTTATAACAGAGGGTTCAAAACCTAGTAATTAATCATCCTAGAACAGATGATTAGTTTTCAAAGCGGTTTTGAAATTTATGTTCTTGTTGTGATAGTCGCCTAAGGATAGGTGACGGTATTGTTTTATGACTAAACGCAAGTAAACTCGCGTTAGGGTCCTAAGAAAGTTATAGACTAGGTCAAAGCATTACTAATAACCTAATTCCCTATAACCATTGGCTCTGATACCATCTTTTCTGTCACACCCCGACCACGTAGAACATACAAAACGTGGCGGAAACGTCGGGGAGTGTTGTAACAGAATTAATCGTTTCAAATCCATGGCAATTGAAGTTTCGTTTTATTGATAAAAGTGTTCCAATGTCTTATCAAACAAAGAAATACAACAATATTAACTAGTCTCGCATCTTTTATTGTCACTAAAGCCCAAGTCTGCCTATATGTATCTTGATCATCTTATGCAACAGTTCCTGAAAAACACATGTGAACATAGGTACGTCAGCATAAAAATGCCGGTGAGATACATAGGTTTTGTGAAAATAGGTTTCATGACTTATGTTTGAGAAAATGTTTAGTCATGAACCTTGTTATTTGCTTTGTTTTGTAAATCATTTGAAAATCGATAAGATCAGATGATATGTATAAATAATGTATGGTTAAATGAATAACCATGTAGAATGAGTTTGTATAAGATAAGTTGTTTGTAAAACAATGTCTTGTGAAAAGTATGTTATTTGTATAAAATGTTCTATGTCTCAAACTGAAATGATTCAAATAACGCTACAATATGTAATACCATACAAACACTTATATATAGGAAGTACCAGCGGCGTATCCACCATGTTTGTATCATATTACACACGCATCGTTACTTAATCACTTAATCAAACCAAACCACCAAGTAATGTTCATGTCTAATGTAAATCATGTAATGGATACAAACGGTTCAACAGTTACAAACGGTTCACATGGTTCAACGGTTACAAATACAAACGGTTCACAGATATCAACGGATCACATAGTCAAATGATTACAACGGTTCAAAATGTAGTATAGTGTGTTCATACGCTGGATAAGCATATGCAACAGTAAGGCAATGTAAAACGATGTACTAAGTAATGCACACAATGGGCACACCTAGCATGAAATGTCATGTAAAACGATGTACTAAGTAATGCACACAATGGGCACACCTAGCATAAAATGTATTGAAATCATGTACTAACGAACATAGCAGTATATGATGTGAAAACAGGAAAGCATGAAAGTAACAAGTAGGCACATGTGTTCCACCCCAAAACAGTTTAGAAAACAGTAAAAGAGGGGTCTATGTACTCACTTGAGATTGCTCAGATGTCTAAAGATAATCACCAAGCAATGCTAGAGATCACGGAAATCAAACGGCACCTAAATAGGTAACTATGTTAATTAACCGGACCTAAATCGAAAGATTGGGTAGCATTAGGGTTTGTAAACCAAACGAGTGTAGAGACTCGTGTCATTTGGTTTAACAAAGCCTACATACTAAATGAAACTTAACCTAAGTCTTATCGACCCATTACGACCCGTTTAGGAAGCTTATGCTACTTTAACGCGTCGTGCGCGTGTAACGCGTTCGGACCGCCTAACTAGCCCTATGACAAGTGTTATATGCCTAAACATGTTACATAATCAGTTATGTGACAAAAGTTTAGGTTACATATGCTTAATTACCAATTATACATGAAAAGGGTATTCTGGTAATTTACCTAAGGCATATAAACTACCTATCATACAACTACTTAAACGATGTGACCATAGGGTATAACCTCGGAAGGTTATGCCCTATACTAGGGTCACCTAATGTATTTGGTCGGATCCTAATGATCGACCAAACTGGGTCGGGTTCGAAGGTATAGGCGATTTATTAGATCGCCTACCCTACGACCCTAGACAACGTGGTAATCAGTGGGCATAGTCCCAAGGGACTATGACCAACGTGATTACACTCACGTTGCGAAGTTCAAACGAACTTCGCATTGACCATTACTGGTCAACGCTGAAAGTCAAACAAAGTTTGACTTTCTGACTCGAAAAGCAGTAAAAATAAGGAAAAGAACGAAATAATACTTACGAAGGGTCCCCGAATGCTAATCCCGATCCAAGAACTCAGGTATGAAACAATGGTTTCAACTTAGGGCTCTCAAATCAGAATTCTAGTGCAAAATGAGGTTGTGTGGGTTGGGTATTTATAGGAATACCCGAACCGTTAGGATCGTTTCATGGAAAACGTGCCATGATCCAACCCGTACACTTGTCGGAAACTCATGGTAGCTAAAAAAGTGGTTCTTATCCGCTGACTAGACGATAGGAAATGTGTGGACACGAATCAACCAGCTGCAACTTGCAACAAGAACAATGAATCTGGTCCAGATCATGCAGTCGCGTAGCTCGACTGGTAAGGCTTTAGGCGTCGCGCTACGCCACTGCCTCCCAGTTTCAGAAATCTTTCAAAAGTGGCAGGAATGGTCCCTGCACGTGTTTAAGCGATTTTTGATGCGTTTGAACCCCGTTAACCTCATTTCAAGGCTCTAAAATGAAGTTAAAGTATAGGGAACTCAAAACATGCTCAAAAATATGTCGGATGTTGGTTCGTTTGGTCGTACGAACGCGATGTTTGCTTAATTACGACGGAATGCGCATAAGCGCGAAAAACGATCCAAATGACGCGACGAATGGATTTTTCTTATGGCGAACACTAAAATAAAATGTAGTCATGCTCCCATAAATTTTTGGATGTCCGGATGTATTCAGAACGTAAGTTATGCGCGAAAATGCAAACTTGTGCACTTTTTGACACTTTTAGTCCCTGAATGACCCAAAAGTTTATTTTAGCACACCGAACCCCTCAAAGCCTATTTCTAAGCTATGTAAAGGATATTTATGGTATGTTTAACTTATGGTCATGTTCCGGAATGTCTGTTACAGTTCAAATTGGCATACTTTCGCAGTTTGTCAACTTTAGTCCCTGTAAGCGATTTAACTTTGATTTCACCACACTAAACCTTCCAAAACTTATATCTAAGTTATGTATAGGTTATTTAAGGTATGTTAAGCCTATTTCACTATTCCGGAGTGTTCGTTGCATTAAACTGGTTATATTTACGCATCAGTGCGCGTATAACCTTCCAGAAAGCGATTTAGAGCTTGAAATCGAACAAGACTTGATATGTGCAAAAGATACACATATTTATACAAGTCCAAAGTATGAAATACAATATTTCATTGGTTTGGAATTTGTTTGATGGTTGAAATGACACAGGTGTTACATTTACATTGCTCTTTCTCTCTCTTCCTGACGTGTTATACCAGCTCCTCTTTCTTCTTTATACCAATACCCAATGTCAGTACAAATTTCTCTCTCACACATATCTCTCACACACACTTATTCATATTCATATCCAGATTTGTACACCTCTCTCTCTTCCTTAATCTGATTAGTTTCTCTCTCTCTCTCTCTTCATCAAATCTCTCTCTCGTCGTTATCTTTTTTTCCCACCACACCACCGCACCACCACCATCATCACCACCGCACCACCATCAGTATTGTACCTCCGGCACCACCGTAAACACCTCCAACCCTGTTGCACAACCCCCACCACCGTTGCACCTTTACCACCGTCGGCCGACCCCCACTGCACAACCCCCACCACTGCCACCACTGCCCCTCCACCACCGCCATCCCCCAACCCTAACCCATATATTCCGATGTGGAACTGAACATATTCAACCCTAATGGCTATACTTTATTCCTTTAAGAACCATGTGGGTCCGTAGCATCCTCAAAATGGCACCAGATCTGAACGTTGCCATCATCAACTACTGCTCAAAGGTCACCGATGTCGACGAGCTCTTGAGATCGTATCAATCTGAACCCGAATGTTCTCCATCCAAAGATTATATTTGGGGGAATGATCTCCATCCGAATGTTGAACTCATATCAACTACAAAGGTTTAATTGTTTGTTTTTTGATTTAAAATTTGTTTGGATTAATTTTGGGGTTTTTTTTATGTGCGAGGGTAATATTGTTAGATGATTGAAATTTTGAGCTTGGGGACTGTGTGGATGTTTGAGTCATGGATAAATGCTTTTGGATGCGTTGGGAAAGTTTATTATGTTAAGATTATGATATGTAAATTGTAAATTGCTCATTTATTTATTATTTATGATCTGTAAATGGTTGGGCTGGTGGTGGCAGCTGTAGTGGTGGTGGTGGAGGAGAGGGAGAGAAATGATCTTTAGAGAGAAAAATGGTAGGTGGGGTGGGTGGGTTTTATTTATGTTTATTTATTTTAGTATTTAGGTTAAATGATCAAAATACCCTCATATGGGGTCTATTTGTTCAGATTTAACAATGAAAATTAACTAAGTTAGGGTTAAAGGGCATAACTTGTAAGGTTTGCAAACAACTGGGGATAGTCATTTTCCATCGAAGGAACAAATACGGCCTTATAGAAACAAAAGTGCTATTTTTTTACATTTGTTATATTCGAAGCCCACACGTGTTATATATCATTCGAACGGAAAGCTTAACACATGTTAGGCCTGCAAAACCTATCAGGTTACATCAGAGTGTTATCCTACAACATGAAAATTAGGTTAAATGATCAAAATACCCTCATATGGGGTCTATTTGTTCAGATTTAACAATGAAAATTAACTAAGTTAGGGTTAAAGGGCATAACTTGTAAGGTTTGCAAACAACTGGGGATAGTCATTTTCCATCGAAGGAACAAATACAGCCTTATAGAAACAAAAGTGCTATTTTTTACATTTGTTATATTCGAAGCCCACACGTGTTATATATCATTCGAACGGAAAGCTTAACACATGCTAGGCCTGCAAAACCTATCAGGTTACATCAGAGTGTTATCCTACAGCATGAACCTCTAACATGTGTTACAAAGGAGCGCATAAATGTAACTTTTTGTAAATTTCAAGTACATAAATGGCCGGTTTATATTATACCTTACATGCTTGAATAGTTTGAATCGTTCAATTTCATTTTACCCATTTCACCTTTTTTCTTTTCAGCCGATTATAGAATATGGGTTTTGAAACACGAACACTAAGTATAATAGTTAATAGTTATGTCTGGTTAACGACTTAACGGTTATCTTATCTTTTTGTTATTAGGATGGTGATGGATACAAGGGAAACAAGATCCAATTCTCGGGACCGTTGGTTTCGTCAAACGTGGATCAGATGCTTAAGGATCATGACCATGTTTATGTTACAGCACAACACAACTAACACGTGTTATAGTTTGAACATCAGGACATGCATGTGTTACATGTGACATGAAACCCATGTACAACGTAACACGTGTTAGTGCTATGTATTTTTGTTTACTAGTAATATGTAATGTGAGACTCTTCTTGTTTTCTCTAGTACACGATGTTAAAACGGTCTAGACTTAACACATTTTCTGTTGGAGGGGCCCGTATTTGTACCTCTACTGTTACAGTTACTATTGAAGTTTATGCATTCATTCTGGAAGTCTTAACACATGTTATAATAGATGCTTAACACACGTTATATCAGGTTTACTCTGTTGTTATTAAGTTACTATTGGAGTTTATTCATCCATTATGGAAGTCTTTACACACGTTATAATAGATGCTTAACTCACGTTATACATTTCAGTCGCTTAACACATGTTACAGTATGTATATACACATCATGGTGTTTTGGAAACCAATAGCTTATACATGACACCATGTTAGGTTAAACCAAGATTATAACAGAGGGTTAACACATTTTATCCCAGGTATACGGTGTTACGATATTAACTTGTATGTTCCATATTAACTTGTTCACGTGTTACGATCAGTATATGCACATCATAGTGTTTTGCAAACCACTTTCATATACATGAATACAAGTCGGGTTACAACAAGATTATAATGGATGCTTAACACATGTTATCAAATGTATACAAGTGGGGTTACAACATTACGATATTAACTAAACTCACCATTAAACCCATCACCTCCGTCAACTGTTTTCACCCTTATCACATGTTAAGCAACTACATGTTACAAACAGACACTATATACACATCATGGTGTTTTGTAAACCACTAGCTTATACATGAATACATGTCAGGTTACAAAAAGATTATAACAGAGGCTTAACACATGTTATAAATCCCAAAATGTGCACAACAAATGACCCGTTTCATATTATATATTCCAAAATTACCGGTACATGAGTCACCATGAATGGCTCGTTTCATATTACACGTTACATACTAACTTGTACATTTATTACTTGTACAAGTGTTATGCTTAGTATCCACATTATCGGATATTTTAAACATCAACAAAAATAAATAGATATTACTTGTTTTTTTTTTTAACTTAACAAAGGTTAACACACGTTATATGTCATTCTAATGGGGGCTTAACACATGTTATACATGAACACATGTCAGGTTACATCATGGTGTTTTGTTACAGCACGAACCACTAACACATGTTATAAATGAACTAGAGTTCTTTCCAAAAAAATGTGACTTCTTCAAGGTCCCCGCATTAATGTCGCCTACATCCATCCAGCTTGTCAATTGAATATCTTTATGGGTCTGTTTCTGTAAATCAAGCAACCCATTCGGTGATGTAGACATTATTTCGATGTCTCCAGCAAAGCAACTTCTTCTGTAAACCAAAAAAATGGACGAAATTAACGTGTATTCAAAAACCTACTGCCATATATATTATTATTAAATACCATTCAACATTATCCAGTATATACAAATACCTACTGTATGAATTAGGAGGAAAGTTTGATGGCTGGAATTTTGAAACAGAATTAATATAAACAACCTATCATCAGTTTATGAAAATCAAAGTTCCTTAAACTAAATTTGCATTAGAGAAAACCTTTTAAATCAATTGAAAGTTTCTTATTTTAAAATTTGCAGGTTCGTTAATTTTAATTTGCATAAAAGAAATCCCTTTTACCACACAAATGTAACATAAAAGAAATCCCTTCGCCTACCACCTTCAAACTTCTTCTCTCTCACACACTTATTTGTGTGTTCTTGGTGTTTATAGATGAACATGATGAAGATTGTTGTTTCTCTCTCTAAAACAACAAATTCCTCTCTCTAAAAACCTTCATCCTGCCGTCATTCTCTCTCTAAAACAACAATCTTCAAATGAAGATCTGACCATCTTCAGAGTTTTTGAAATGAATTTCAGACCACATGATGCTGAAATTATCTTCAAATGAAGATTTTGGTTCAGCAGAATAGCTGGTTGTAGCCATTGCCAAATACTCAAGCATGCACCAGATCACCATTGAAGACCATGAAGCTTTTCTCTTTTACATGATGAAGAAAGAGGAGAGAAATAATAGTGTTTTGAAAGATCTGACTAGAAGAAAGAGGAGAGAGATGATGATACTAGTACTACACAAGTGGGGTTTGTCATTTCCAATGCCAAAAAGTCTTTTTGTTCTACCAGAAATGCCCTTCTTTGATTATATTTAAATCTAATATACACACAAAATAGGAGAGCCATAGATCTTCTTGGATGAAAGACAATCAATGGATGATAATGGGTTTTCAGGGTTTTCCCAAAAAGATGTGGTTTTCTATATAGCCCAACCCTAGTATGCATATTCCGCTGAAATGGTCCTTTGCCACTTTTTTAAACATTACAAACCTTGAAAGCATTTTGTACAAGGCTTTAAAGCACAAAAGCTTTTAGGTACAAATTTCAAGCACCACTGAAAATTCTGATATCTCTTGGGCGGGATTTCACACCCATGAAATCTCTGGAGCGGGATTTCAAATTTCAAATATCAAATAGCCTTAGGTATTTTCAGATATGAAAAGTCTACCTCTTCTACACAAAAGCACCTCCTCTCCCCTAATTTCAAACAGCCTTTGTGATACTTCAGCATTTTTCCTTTTTATCCTTCAATTATCGTCTTCACCAATCAGTTGTTACTCTTAAGTTATTCGAAGCCGGGATCCATGAAGTAGTAATTAGGGCTCTTGGATAGAGACCGACAGATAAAGTGTGCGAGATGCCACCATGCTCCCCTTCCATCAAGGTAAATTTGTTTCCATTGTTACAATAGTTCATGGTTTCTGATTCTATTGATTTTTGGGGCTTTTAATCCATTTCCAGTGACATTGGTTTTGTAATTTCAGTGTTTTGCTGTTTCGATTTAAGGGAGAACTGAAGATTTTCGATTCCTAGGATTATAAGAAATTCTGGTTTGACTTGTATAATTTTCGTGCAATATTCAGTGTTATTTTTGATGAAATTAAGAAATTTACTCGCAGTTTTGTTTAAATTTGTGTCTGATTTAGAGAAACTGGTTTGTTTATGTTATGTGTGAAGCCACTTTGAGGATTGTCAAAGATTGTGGCAGAGTGTAAATGGCAAAAGTCAGCAGCAGAGAATAAACACGCTTGCGGCTCTTCTAAATTCAACCCTCGTTCCGTGATTTACGGCATGTTCCATGGTTCCTTGTGTTGATCAATATCTATATAAAGATATCATTGTATTTGTAAATCTTATACCAAGCTTAATAATAAACCTCCTAGTTACCGAGAGTGGACGTAGGTCAGAGCCGGACCGAACCACTATAAATCCTTGTGTTCTTGAAAGTGGCAAAGTGTGTGAGAGTTGAGTGTGTGTGTGGTCCGAGTTCGTGTGTGAGAGTCCGATCCTAACAACTGGTATCAGAGCTCAGGGCTCTTGATCGACTCACACGAACAGCGAAGATCAGAACCGTCGCCGCTTAAGTGAATCACCGCCGTGATTCTGAAACCGCCGCCATCAGAACCGTCGCCACAGCCGGCAGAACCGCCGCTGAACCCAGTCATCGATCGAAGCTTGTGAAGGTTGCCACTTGCTTGTTACTTGATCTATTGAGCAGAGGGAAAAGCAATAGACAGAGTGTCTTTGGAGAAGAAAAAGAAAAGTTTGTTTTCTTTGTTCAGTGGAGAAGAAAAGAGTATATATTAGAAAAAGTGAAAAGCACGTGAAGAAAAAAAAAAGGGAGTTTGTCACCTATTCAACTTTTGACTAAAGTTCATTTTTTTTTTGTGGGTGAACAAGAAAGCACGTATGTGCTATTATGCGTGGTGAAAGAAGCTTTTACTTTTGGTTAGAAAATTAAAGTTTTCAATTTGGCCCCCTCAACTTTAAACAAAGAACAAAATTGGGTTTAGTTCTTTTTTATTTAAATCTTTGGCAGTAGTAGCCAAACTTTTATTTGTCAAAGAACTAAGTTTTTTTTAGGCATTGGGCAAAAGGTTTATAATTTCAAGATCAGTTTTTTGACCGGTTAAACTAGCAGTAATTTTCAGAGTATCGTTTCGTTGAAGATCGAAGAAACAGAACCGTAGACCAGTGCTTGGTTAGGTTGTTTCAGTGTTGGTTTTCGGTTTATATTTCGATTTAAATTTCGGTTAGTCGTGTTCGTTAACATGGCAGAAGACGGGAAAGTTCAAATCGATAAGTTTAACGGTACAGATTTTAGCTGGTGGAAGATGCAGATTGAGGCATTATTAGTTCAAAAAGATCTTGATATTGTGTTATCAGGAGTTAGACCAGAAAAGGTGGAACCAGCAGATTGGGAATCAAAAGACAGGAAAGCCAGGGCAGTTGTTACATTGGCGTTATCAAAGACTGTGGCATTCAACATCATGAAGGAAACCACAACTAGTGGCATGATGTTAGCCCTATCTAACATGTACCAGAAGCCTTCGGCAGCTAATAAGGTCTTTCTGATTCGAGAGCTGGTGAATACTAGGATGAGGGAAGGCAGTTCAGTCACAGAGCACATCAACAAGTTGAACTCGATTTTGGCCAGACTTGCATCAGTGGGCATCAAATTCGAAGATGAAGTTCAAGCTTTGCTACTGTTATCTTCTTTGCTAGACAGTTGGTCCGGAACTGTTACAGCGATTTCCAGTTCATCAGGTACCAGCGAATTTACTTTTGAAGGGATTCGTGATCTCATTCTGAGCGAGGACGTCAGAAGAAGAAGTTCGAGTGGATCATCGAGTGAATTACTGAATGTTGGCAGAGGAAGGAAGAATAATAGAGATAGTCGGAGCAGGAACAGAAATAGGAGTCAGTCTAGGGCTCGAGGTGATGTAACCTGTTGGAACTGCAAAGAGGTAGGACATTTTAGGAATCAATGTCCAAATGAGAAGAAAGAAGTTAACGCTGCAGTAGCCCACTCAGATGATGATGTTTTGATTTGTAGTGTGGAAAGCAGTGTGGATTCCTTGGTTATGGATTCGGGTGTTTCTTTTCACGCTACCCACAACAGTGAAGCACTGCGAAATCTGAAAAAAGGTGATTTTGGTAAGGTAAGACTGGCGAGCGATGAGGTTCTTGATGTGACGAGCATGGGTGACTTAGATCTGAAGACTCCAGTCGGTTCATGGACTTTGAAGGATGTCCGGGTAATTCCAAGTCTGAAGAAACAGTTGATTTCTGTTGGGCAGTTGGATGAACAGGGGCACGAGGTTAAGTTCAGGAACGGGCAGGGGAAGGTTCTAAAGGGAAATCTAGTCGTAGCTCGAGGAAAGAAACGGGGTTCGCTGTATATGGTCAGTTTACCGTCTGAGGGAGTAACCGTCCCAGTTCAGAAGAAGACCAAGATTCGGTTCACAGAATCTCATGGGCAGAAGAAGGTTTGCTTTGCAGATGGCAAACCCAGAGCCACAGGTCAGATTCAGGTTGAACGTGCTAGGAAAGGTTCAGAGAAACCAGTCAAGGGTATTCGTGGCAGTGGGAGCACAGGTAGTGCTTCAGTTAGAACTCCCAGACGACAGTGGGTTAAGAGAACCAGTATTCCAGCGGTAAAAGTCTCTCCAGTGAATTATCTGCTTTATTCGGAGAGTGTTAGTTTTCAGGTTTTCTCAGAATCCGGCAGTTCGTGTCAGTGGGAGCCGGTGGAGGCAGAGATTGGGTCAGGGGCAGACTTAGCCATGACTGATGTGTTGAAGCTAATGGAAGCTTCAACGGGCCTTCAGGATAATTGAAGAAAAGGCCGGGTAACTAGGAAGGAGCTAGGATCTTATTTAAAAAAATACAGATGCATAGTTGAAGCACAGGTGAAGATTGTTCCGTGGCTTCAAGTGGGAGATTGTTATGTGTGAAGCCACTTTAAGGATTGTCAAAGATTGTGGCAGAATGTAAACAGCAAAAGTCAGCAGCAGAGAATAAACACGCTTGCGGCTCTTCTAAATTCAACCCTCGTTCCGTGATTTACGGCATGTTCCATGGTTCCTTGTGTTGATCAATCTCTATATAAAGATATCATTGTATTTGTAAATCTTGTACCAAGCTTAATAATAAACCTCCTAGTTACCGAGAGTGGACGTAGGTCAGAGCCGGACCGAACCACTATAAATCCTTGTGTTCTTGAAAGTGGCAGAGTGTGTGAGAGTTGAGTGTGTGTGTGGTCCGAGTTCGTGTGTGAGAGTCCGATCCTAACAGTTTACATTGTAGTTTCAGTGATGATGAACTGAGTATGATCTTCATATGAAGAAGAAAGTTTAGGATAGTACCAATAGTTGTAATCATAGTGTTGAAGCTTGGAAGCAGAAAAAGAGGCATAGAGTTTCTTGGTCTCAAAGGTTTGTTTTGATCAGTTTATATGAAGTCTTATAGTGTGATTTTTTTGTTTGATTTGGGTTGTGTATGTTTAAGGAAAATGATATATTGATGAGATTGATGCCATTGGTGAGTGTTATTTCAGCGAGGGACCGCGAAATTCCAAGAACATTCATGGAGTTGCTGAACCAACTTGATGGATTTGATCAGCTTGGAAAGGTTTGAAATATATCCAGTCTCAAATGCATGCTTTATATATTCCCGAAAATGAGAACTTTTTGAGCTGAACTGGTTAGAAGTCAATTCAAGTTGAAACGTTTTCTAATTTATAGTTCTAAATATGATTACAATACAGATAAGTTGAACAGATAAGTTGTTTGTATATTAAGTAAATATCTCGGTTACAATACAGGATCATTATAATGAGTAAACTAGATGTAACAGAGTGAAATTATTTGATATGTGTTTCATGAACAGAATCTCATAATGATGTTGAATAAGTTGATAGGACCTGCCGACCTGAGAATAAAGAGAAGGAAGGGCATAAGTCCGTAAAACATGAGAATAACAAAGGTATAAATTGAAACATTGCAATGTTACTGATGGGCGAGATTACATTTCATGCCTTAATAATTGATGTTGATATAGGTCCAGTTTGTATTTTATAAGTTATTGATGTTGATATACTTCTTTTTTCTGTTTGTTATTTAGTGATCACAAAGCAAATTCACGAGATTAGGGATTTCCTTCTTACTCGAGAAGGAAAGATGCGCGGTCAGTGAAAATCAAAGGGAGCAAAGATGTTGTCAAGCTGAAGGTTAGGTGCTCAAAGATTTCAGAGTTCAACAACGCTTTGCGGTCTGACCCACTAAGTTTTATGCCTGTATTTTTATGGTCAGTTTGATTTGTTTAATGTTTAGTAGTATGCTTGTTTAATGTTCTTTTGTATCCTCTAATATAATTATTTATTTTTGGTTGTTTTAGGACCTGTAGAGATTGGGTGCCATAGCCAAGATATTGAAGGACTCATCACGTTGTCATGGAAGTAGATTTTCAGACAAGGATTTCAGTTTATTGTTAAAATTGCTAAAATCATGGCCCTTCTAACGATGTTTCTAGGTGAGCATATTTTTTTTGAGTTCAAAAGACTATGATTGTTTTAGGAATGATAAATACATGGTTTGACAATTGTATTATTGATGTATTCTCAAGCGTGCTGATGATGAAAATTGTATCTATACTGATTTCTCACAAACATATTAAAACTGGCTGGTTTCTAGAATATGCTTTGTAGTTTCAGAATTCAGATTGTGATATTCTATATAGACAGTGCCTCTTTTTCATTTGTATAAAGTTTGAGGGGATGTTTGTTTACCTCTTAATGAGGCTTTTAATGATTCAGACCTCTTACTGGTTCAGCACTTAATGGTTCAGACTGTTTGTTTCACGAGCAAATGTCTGAATGGTTCAGACATTTGCGTCTGAATGGTTAAGCATTATACAGAGTCTGAATGGTAAAGACCTCTAATCTGAATTGGTCAGACATTTGACTCTGAATGGTATATAGGCTCTTAATGGTTCAGACCTCTTACTGGTTTAGCACTTAATGGTTCAGACCTCTTATTGGTTAAGCACTTAACCATTCAGATGTTGCCAAACAGCCCCTGAGTTTATTGTGATATACTATACAGACAGTACCTCTTTTTCATTTGTATAAAGATGGAATTCTATTGGAAGATTTTCCTACCTGAGACAAGGAACATATTAAGTGGCAAAAGAGAATTAACACCTGCTCTTGCTGCACCTCAAAACGCTAAGGGCATTCGGTTAAAATGGTTGGTTAAACTTTGCAATTTGCAAATAAATGTTAACATTGTTTTACAAACAAAGAATACATGTAATTGTCTTTTGATTAAAGAAGTCTAAAGCCCAGATGCGATCCTATGTGTTGCATGCTTGAATAATCAAAAACCTGAAACATATGTGAAAATGAGAGTTAGCAATAAAGCTGGCGAGTACATAGGTTTTGTTAGCCAAATAAATGGCAAACGTTTTGTATTGCAATACTTTAACAACCACAAGAGTTGTTATTTGAAAATAGAATCTTTGAAGCCAAGGAATGGCAAAAAGGTTTAGTTTTGCAATACTTTATCTTGATTGTGAAAACTTGTGACAAAAGGGTTTTTCATATGGCAATATGATTATTACTAGGTAATTTTTTTATGCCATTGAAAATTGTATTTTGTAATCATATTGAAAGCGTCATAAAACTTGTGAGTCTGTTATTAGAAATCCAATCAAGGATTAATAATAACAATATTGAAATCGGTCATAACTCGCATGAGTATTATAGAAATCAAGTCAATGATTTATAATAATACTTTTGGTATCCTTCTAAGAATCTAACATATGAAGATATGGAAGATTCTACAAGGATTAGGATACTTAAACATTGAATCAATTGAACACATAAATCCTAAAGTGACTCAGATAACGCTACAAGAGTAATATAATAAGAACACTTATATATAGGAAGTACCAGCAGCGTATCCACCATGTCCTTATTGTATTACTCTAGTTTCGTTATCTAAATCAACAACAATCTCTACACATAAACAATAACCATCGTCGTGTAAAGTACTTCTTAAAAATCTCACTATGAAGATAGAAAGATCTAAGACTGTACTTCAAATATCCTATAAGTATCTAACTATGAAGATAGATAGATCCTATAAGGATTTGGATAATCGTTGTGTTTGCATAATCGGAATAATACACATAAAAGCACTTAGTAAACACATATATGCCATACATTTGGAAATAAATCGGTTACACATATGAATCACCCTAAAAATATTTAAAAATGTAAAAGAGGGGACTATGTACTCACTTGGGATTGCATAATAGTCTTGTAATAAAGATCAAACAAAGCTTTAAGGATCAAGGGAACAAGTGGCACCTAGTAATGGATAACTATGTTAATAAATCGGAACCTAAATCGGGGAATCAGATAGAATGAGGTCTTGTAAACCAAATGAGTGTTGGAACTCATAAGAAATGGTTTAACAAAGTCTAAATTCTGATTTGGAATGAATCCTAAGTGCTTTTGACCCATTATGACCCGTTAAGATAGTGTACGCTACTTTAACGTGTCATTTGCGTAAACGCGTGTTCGAATGGTTATACATGTCCTATGATAAGTCTTAAATGCCCAAACATGTTTGAAAATGTTATTATATCAGTTTACATGTCAAAAGTTTGATTACATATGCTTAAATTGAATTTATGCGCAAAAAGGGCATTTTGGTCATTTTTAAAGGGCACATAAATGACTTATCATATAACTAACCAAACGAAGTGACCATAAGGTATAACCTCATGAGCTTATTCCCTATACAACTATGGTCACAAATATGTGTTTGGTCGGATCCTAATATCGACCAAACGGGTCGGATTCGAAAGTCAAAGCGGTTGTCAAGACCGCTCGACTTATGACTCTAACTAAGCATTAAATTAGAAGTGACGAGTTAAACATGTTTAACTTAGTTGAAAAACTGATTTGGTATCAAAACAAAGTGTTTTGATACCCGAAAATAGTTTCGTCGTAAAATGCACATAATTGTGCATTTTAACCGAAACTTTGGCTTGTCACTTTGACTAGTAAACGTGGTAATCAGTAGGTATTATAACCATCGTGATTACGATCACGTTGCAAAGTTCAATTGAACTTTGACTAAACCATTTAATGGTCAAAACCTAAAGTCAAACACTGTTTGACTTTTTATCTTGAAATAGCTAAAATAAATAAACAAGTGATGTGCGTCAGGTGTGATATGTTTTTATTGATATTTTAAGCCCTTTTTAACACGTTATACAAGTTTTAAATTTATAAAACATGATATTCTACTAACACTAAACACACATATGGGCAAGTGCACCCATCGTGAGCGTAGTATAGCATTGGTAAGATACCGAGGTCGTCCAAGGAGACAAGAGCTTTTAGTACCGGTTTATCCTCAACGTCTAATCAAATCAAAAGTTTTAGAAAAGGTTTTAAACATGAAAATAAAACTAAAATGCTGAAAAATAAAATAAAATAAAAACACATAGACAAGATGAATCACTTGGATCCGACTCGCCTTTAATGTAACCTTTGATGATTTCCGCACCTTTGCACTTTTTAAGAGATTATCTTAGTTATAGTAGTAGGCCCCTCTTTTGAAGGTGACGTTACCTTCAACCCAGTGGTTTGAGTCAGCAAGGATACAATCCCAAAGGGTCGGAATATTGAAAAATAATTAATTAAGTTATTAATGCGTAATGTGGTAGGCCCCTCTTTTGAAGGTGACGTTACCCTCGGCTAAGTGGTTTGAGTCTGCAGGGATACAATCCCAAGTAGCCGGGTTAATGTATTAATAGTAGTTTACATATGAGGGGATCAAGCCATTCACACCCCCACCATCCAATACCAGTGGGTATTGAAGGAGGTCCTAGTAAGTGTAGGATCGGTTTTCAACTCCTGAACGATTGCGTATGACACGTGCGACGTGCGGAATCCATGCGCGTGCGTGGACTGAACACAAGAACGTAATACAAACGTGATTCTATTCAAGATAAGACAAGTACAAAGCACCACGAATCACCTTGAGCAACTTTCTCTCTCTACTTTCTCTCTCTGGCATTGAAGATCTCCAAATTTCCAAATGTAGCAAAAGTTGCAAAAGTTCTAAAATCAAATAGGCCAAGGGGTTTAATGAGACTACTCATTAATTACAATATTGCCACCTTGCCTTTTCACTAAATATAACACTATAATGTCCTGATTTCTTCTCATTTCTGCTACGGACTGGATTGACGGAGGCGATAGACATTAATGCACCAACAGACTCCCCCTTGGATATTGCCGCAGTCAATCTCGTAGCGTCTTGTCTTTCTTTATGTAAAAACCCTCAAAGAAAACCGACACCCCGAATAGCTTTCCGACACCCTAGTATATTTTAAAATATCTCTATATGTCTTTAAATACAACCCGTATGTGAAAACCGAGCCCGAAATACAATAAGTATTAAAAATAAATAAAAATTGAATTTTTGGGCTGAGGCGGGCTGCGTAAACCCCACCTCAACCTTTACGCGGGCGGCATAAAGGTTAAACCTGATTTCTTGGATTTTTAAGTCCAGGCGGGCCACGTAAGCCACCAGTTAAGTTCACGCGGTCCGCTAGAGATCCGAATGGTGGCGCAGCCCGGTGATGACATGTGTCATCATCGTGGAGGGTCTAGGCGATGATCCGGACAAGCTACACGTTGACCTGGGGTCAACGCAGGCCGCGAGAGTGTCAAGATCAGCACCTATATATAGAGGCCATCGGGTTTCAACCAGAATTCGTTCAAAAATCATTTCTCAATCTCAAATTCTGATATTAGGCATAATACGCGGGTATTATACCCCCCTAAATAGCGAAGTTCTGCTCCGTTGTAAGTATTATAACCCATGGATACGTATTAGATACGCTGCCCGATTGATCTAGGGTTCCGTAACGGCTGTCGTGGTTCTGCCCGACGTAGTCGTTGGAATGCCGTTTCGGGGAGTGTATTACTAATGTTAAAATGGGTTATTATACTAACGCGTGTGCATTTGTGTAAATTATAGATTGTTCTCAGGAAACACTTACGGAAAATCTAAGACAGCAATGTGAGTTGATCCGCTGTTTGTTAACTGTTTTTACAAAACCTCATTTAATTAATTATAACTTGAGCAGTTATTGAGTATTTGTAAGAATACATTTATCATGAGTATGTTGGGATTTTGTATACAAAATTAGTTACTGCCTTGCGAGGAGTAACTTTCCACAAGTCGGGTTTGACAGTACCATGGATGTTAATTGTTATATCTTGGAAAGAAATGTAATTGCGGGATCGCCCTCAATACTGTACACTGTGACTTTTTATTTAAACTTGATTAAACTGGGATTCACTCACCAGTATTTCCCTCTGACAAATGTTTTTAAAACGCGTTTCAGGTAACAAAATGTGAAAGCCAAATAGAAGCCAGCTGGACAACACTGAAGGCTTGGAAAAGTGGCAATAAAGTTGCCTAAAATAAAATAGATGTTTTTTATTAAATAAAATAGGATGTATTCCTATGAAAACGTGTGTACTATGAACTTGGGTTTACCCCATTTGTTTAATACTATGAAAATGTGGTATTTTACTCTGATCATATATTTCCTAACTACGGTCCTGATGAAAATTTCCGCTGCCAAATTAGACAATACGAGATACCACCAACACTGGCTCGCGACCGCCCGTTCCCTGGGATTAGGGATCGGGGGTGGTGACAGGAGGTGGTATCAGAGCTAAGCCATTGATTCAGCCACAGAAGTGTTCTGCTGGCATCAAAATTCAATCTGTTTGGAAATAAATTATGGAAATACGTGCATAACTGTATTTATTGTTATGTGTTATTTGACTATCTGTTAGTTTACAGTATGAGTGACGAGGGACCATCTGACGCGTATCGTCAATTGTTTGGTTCGCCTCGAAGCGAAGGCACCTCCTCTTCTCAGCCTGCCCTCTCAGGGTACTCTGCTGATACGAAAGAAGGAATCTTTGTGTTTAAGGCTCAATCAGAAGAGCCATTTCCTCAGAAAAAGAGGGGATGGTTCAGTCGAGGGGCGCACAAGCGTAGAAAACGTATGAAAAAGTTACAAGACCAGAGGGTACTAGCAGCAGCCAAGAGAGAGATAGATGCCTATGCCCAGGATATGATAAATAGGGGTATAGCCAATATTCACATCCTAGCAACCACTGCAGCTGACCCTAATCTGGAGCAAATAATAGCACCCCAACCACAACCACCAATCCCTGACCAACCGATGGAGATAGAAAACCCTGAAAACCAAGTAGAGATGCATGACTTCAATCCAGAAGAAATCCCTAGGGTACCAGCACCAAACCCCCTAGACCCAAATTATGATCCCTGATGGGATGAAGTTAGGGACTATGTGCAACGTTACCCGATACATGAAGACACACCCATGCAGAACGTAGGAGCTTACCTAGGTTTGGACCCTTTAGATCCCTATTTCCACGATGAATACATTAGGGAGATTTTAGAATATCCTTACCGATTCCAGGCACCTACACCCCATATCAGGAACCCGCACCACAGATTCCGAACCCAGTCCTAGAACCTACACCCCCAATGAGTGCAGAAAATATACAAGAACTTAGGACTTTTGGTGAGGAAATTTTAGAAAGTAGTGAACGGATGAGACAGGTGGGAGAGCGTATCGTATGGAAATACGATGAGCGCAATATGGATTTTTGGATGAATCCATATCCGTGAATGTGATGGTGAGACGGTAATAGTAATAATAATATTATAATAAAATAATAAAATAATAAAATAAAATATGTGTGTACGGATGCCTACTATTATTAGTGTAATTTTCTTTCTGTTGGTATTGTAATTTTTATTTCAGTATTGGTGTGTAATAGATGCATAATAGATGAATAGAGTAAAGTCGCAATGATCGACGCTTTTGGCTAAAATGCGTGTCATGTGATTGACTATATTAATATTATTTTGTGATATTAATACGGGGAAAATGTTTAAAATTCAGATGGCCGATGAAGGAAATCAAGGAAATCGGAATAACGATAACCAGAGTAACATTAATGTCGTTAATGAGAATCCAAGCATCAATAACAATGGAAACCAAATGGATAATAGTGCAGTTCAACACATAGTGGCCCAAGGAATCATAGATGCAATGCCATTTATTATTCAAACGATTCAAGAAGCGAATAATAAAAGTAAGCATAGCAGTAAGCAACCAATTGAACCAGAAAATAGCGTGAACAATGGACCCGTACTTCAAGTGCCCATTCCCAAAAGAAGAAGAACCGTGTCTTACGGTTGTTCTTATAAGGAATTCTGGTCCTGCAAACCAATAGAATTCTCGGGCAATGAAGGACCCATTGCAGCTCTACGCTGGATAGAGAAGACTGAGGCTGTTTTAAAAATAAGCAAGTGTGCTGAAGAAGACAAAATAATGTTTGCTTCTAATCTGTTTAAGAACTCAGCCTTAGAATGGTGGAACACTATCCTCCAGTCAAGAGGAAGTGATTAGGTATACAACATGGAATGGGAGGAATTTAAGAATATGGTAGAAAGGAAATTCTGCCCTCCTAATGAAAAGGAGCAGATAGCGAATAAATTTCTGAACCTTAGGATGACCGGGGTAGATAGTAAGGGGTATACTACTGCATTCTTTGAATATGCTAGAATAGTACCAACCCTTGCATCACCTGAACCGGTATTAATCTCCCGTTACATCTGGGGATTAATTGGAGAGATTAGACATGTAGTCAAGGTAGCTAGACCTCAAACTATAGAAGAAGCTGTAGAACTAGCAAATACCTTGACAGATGAGCTAATCCGTACTAGAGAAGAAGACTAGAGGAGAAACCTAGCTCAAAGGTTTACTCAGGAATTCCGTTCTGGGAATTTCAACCGTAGGAATATAGGTTCTACCTCTGCACCATTTTGCAAGGTCTGCAAGAAAAAGCATTCGGGAAAATGCTCCACTCTTTGCAATTTCTGCAAGATGCAGGGACACAAGGAAGAAGATTGCAGGAAGAAAACTAGTAATGGACTGTGCTACAACTGTGGAGAGAAAGGTCACATCAAGCCGAATTGTCCGAAATTGGCTCCAGCTGTGAACAACAAGAACACTAAAAATGCTAGAGCATTTATTCTGACTGCAGATGAAGCCAAGATGATTCCAGATGTGATAGCTGGTACATTCATAGTTAATGATGTTTTTGCTAAAGTATTATTTGACTCTGGTGCAAACCAAAGTTTTATTAATACATCGTTTTGCAAACTTCTAAATCAGTCATTAACTAAACTACCACAAGAGTGCCTAGTAGAGACAGCTAATGGAGAAACTGTTAGGATTTCTGAAATCTTGCAGGGCGCAAGAATAGAAATTTTAAATCAAAAGTTTATGGCAAACCTTTATCCCATGAATCTGGCAGGATTTGATGTCGTTTTAGGAATGGATTGGTTAATAGCCAATAAAGCCAGTATTTTATGTGATCAAAAGTCAATTCAAGTAAATTCACCAAAAGGTAAAACGATCACAATTAAAGGAGATAAACCATCTAGATCCACAAAATTCATCTCTGTGATGAAAACTGCAAGTTATATAAGAAAAGGTTCTATAGTGTATATGATTTCTATAATCACTAACACTAAAGGAAAAGAACTAAAGAACATTCCAGTAGTATCCCAGTTTTCAGATGTATTTTCGGAAGAATTGCCAGGACTACCGCCGGATAGAGAAGTTGAATTCAGAATTCACCTGCTACCAGGAACAGCACCAATTGCCAAAGCACCTTATCGTTTGGCACCAGCCGAAATGCAGGAACTGAAGAAACAATTAGATGAATTGCTGGAAAAAGGATTCATACAACCAAGTTCGTCACCATGGGGAGCGCCAATTTTATTCGTTAAAAAGAAGGACGGATCGATGCGTATGTGCATTGATTACCGTGAATTAAACAAAGTCACGATTAAGAACCGGTACCCATTACCGAGAATTGATGATCTGTTCGATCAACTGCAAGGAGCTCGATTTTTCTCTAAGATCGATTTAAGGTCAGGATATCATCAATTAAAGGTACAGGAAGAGGACATTCCTAAGACCGCGTTCAGAACAAGTATGGCCATTATGAATTTACTGTCATGCCATTCGGTTTAACCAATGCCCCAGCCGCATTTATGGACATGATGAACCGAATATGTAAGCCATATTTGGATAAATTCATAATCGTCTTCATAGATGATATTCTCATTTATTCTAAAAATAAGGAAGATCATGCAAAGCATTTGCACGCACTTTTAAGTCTATTAAGAAAGGAAAAGCTTTGTGCTAAATTTTCAAAGTGCGAATTTTGGCTAGAACATGTACAATTTCTTGGACACTTAGTCAATCATGAAGGAATTCATGTGGATCCAACAAAAATAGAGGCGATTACCAAATGGAAAACCCCTGAATCACCAACCGAGGTTAGAAGTTTCTTAGGATTGGCCGGTTATTATAGAAGATTTATTCGAGATTTTTCTAGAATAGCCATTCCTTTAACTAAGTTAACCTGTAAATCCATTAAGTTTGAATGGGGAGCAAAGCAAGAAGAAGCCTTTAAAATTCTTAAGCATAGGTTGACTAGTACACCCATACTAGCATTACCAGAAGGAACTGAAGACTTTGTAGTCTATTGTGACGCTTCTAAGTTAGGTTATGGATGTGTGTTGATGCAACGCCAAAATGTTATAGCTTATGCATCTAGACAACTTAAGAATCATGAAGAGAATTATTCAACCCATGATCTAGAACTAGGAGCTATAATTTTTTCCCTTAAGATTTGGAGACATTACCTTTATGGTAGTAAGTTTACCATATTCACTGATCATAAGAGTTTAAGGTAAGTTTTCGGGCAAAAGGAATTGAATATAAGACAAAGACGCTGGATGGAGATGCTTAGTGACTATGATTGTGATATCCAGTATCATGAAGGAAAAGCAAATGTAGTGGCAGATGCTTTAAGCCGAAAGTATTATGAAAAGTCAAAAAGGGTACGGTCTCTTAAATTAATCTGCAAGTAGATTTAAATGATCAGATAAGAGAAGCACAAGAATCAGTAATCAAGGATGATGCTGAAAAACTAAAAGGTATGATTAAGGAATTAGAACAAGGGACAGATGGAATTTGAAGATTCCATAAAAAGAGAATGTGGATACCCAAATTAGGAAACCTACGTCATCATATATTAGAAGAAGCCCATAATTCTAAGTATACGATGCATCCAGGAAGTGATAAAATGTACCAGGATTTAAGGAAGAATTTCTGGTGGATAGGAATGAAGAAGGACATAGCAGCCTATGTTTCTAAATGTTTAACTTGTTCACAAGTTAAAGCTGAACACCAGAAACCCTCAGGTTTGTTACAACAACTAGAAATGCCAGTGTGGAAATGGGAATTAATAACAATGGATTTTGTTACTAAATTACCCAAAACAAAGAAAGGTAATGATACAATCTGGGTGATTGTAGATAGGCTAACCAAGTCAGCTCATTTCCTACCAATAAAGGAAACTTTTAGTATGGAACAACTAGCTAAATTGTATGTAAATGAAATTGTTTCATTACATGGAATTCATTTATCAATTATTTCTGATAGAGATAGTCGTTTTACTTCTCATTTTTGGTCAAGTTTCCAAAAGGCAATGGGAACTAAGTTAAATCTAAGCACAACTTATCATCCTCAAACAGACGGACAAAGCGAAAGGACAATTCAGACAATGGAAGACATGCTTAGAGCTTGTGTAATTGATTTTGGAGGTAATTGGGACGATCACTTACCTTTAATAGAATTTTCTTATAATAATAGTTATCATACAAGTATCAATGCTGCACCATTCGAAGCACTTTATGGACGAAAGTGCCGAACCCAGTCTGTTGGGCAGAAATTGGAGAAAAGCAACTATATGGACCTGAGATAGTACAAGAAACAACTGACAAGATTATTCAAGTCAAGGAACGACTGAAAGCAGCACGTGATCGACAAAAGAGTTATGCCGACAACCGACACAAGCCATTGGAATTTCAAGTAAGAGATAAAGTATTGTTGAAGGTCTCTCCTTGGAAAGGAGTGGTAAGATTCATCAAACGAGGAAAGCTAAGTCCCAGGTATGTTGGACCTTTTGAGATTATTAGAAGAATAGGACCTGTAGCCTATCAGCTACAACTGCCAGAGGAAATGGCAGGAATACATGATGTATTTCATGTATCAAATCTCAAGAAATGCTTAGCCGATGAATCGCTGATGGTACCTCTTAAGAATATAGAGGTAAATGAACAACTTAAGTTTGTAGAGAGGCCTCTATAAATTGAAGACAGGAAAGTTAAGAATCTCAAGCACAAGAGATTAGTTCTGGTCAAAGTGAATGGGACTCCAAAAAAAGACCTGAGTACACATGGGAGCTTGAATCTGAAATGCAAAGGAAATATCCACACTTGTTCCAGTAGATCTCGAGGACGAGCTCCAAAACAAGGTGGGGAGGATGTAACAACCCTCAAAGAAAACCGACACCCCGAATATTTTTCCGACACCCTAGTATATTTTAAAATATCTCTATATGTCTTTAAATACAACCCGTATGTGAAAACCGATCCCGAAATACAATATAGTATTAAAAATAAATAAAAATTGAATTTTTGGGCTGAGGCGGGCCGCGTAAACCCCACCTCAACCTTTACGCGGGCGGTATAAAGGTTAAACCTGATTTCTTTGATTTTTAAGTCCAGGCGGGCCGCATAAGCCACCAGTTAAGTTCACGCGGGCCGCTAGAGATCCGAATGGTGGCGCAGCCCAGTGATGACATGTGTCATCATCGTGGAGGGTCTAGGCGATGATCCGGACAAGCTACACATTGACCTGGGGTCAACGCGGACCGCGTAAGCCCTGCTCTCATGTTACGCGAGCCGCGAGAGGGTCAAGATCAGCACCTATATATAGAGGCCATCGGGTTTCAACCAGAATTCGTTCAAAAATCATTTCTCAATCTCAAATTCTGATATTAGGCATAATACGCGGGTATTATACCCCCTAAAGAGCGAGGTTCTGCTCCGTTGTAAGTATTATAACCCCTGGATACGTATTAGATACACTGCCCGATTGATCTAGGGTTCCGTAACGGCTGTCGTGGTTCTGCCCGACGTAGTCATTGGAATGCCGTCTCGGGGAGGGTATTACTAATGTTAAAATGGGTTATTATACTAACGCGTGTGCATTTGTGTAAATTATAGATTGTTCTCAGGAAACCCTTACGGAAAATCTAAGACAACAATGTGAGTTGATCCGCTTTTTGTTAAATGTTTTTACAAAACCTCATTTAATTAATTATAACTTGAGCAGTTATTGAGTATTTGTAAGAATACAATTATCATGAGTATGTTGGGGTTTTGTATTGTCACACCCCCAAAATCCACACGTGGAGTATCACCGCTTGGAGGCGTGACATGACCAGGATTAAGCCACCAATCATATTGAACAACGTGATTAAGTACATAAAACCAACCCCAATATAATTGGTGTCCAAAAGAAAGTAAACAACTTTAAGTTAACAGCGGAAGCATAAAACATGAAACCCAAACATAAGTAATAAGTTCATAAGTTTAAATGTTTAACAAGGAACTCAAAAGTCCATATCCCACAACGACCTCCTCTTCGTGCATGCTCCATAAGCATCTAACGACCTGCAAAACATGTAATAATGAGTCAACAACAAAGTTGAGTGAGTTCACAGTTGGTTGTCCATTTTAAAGTTGTTTCCAAAAATGTAGCATAATCTTAACCAGGTATCCAGCCGTGGGGGGGGGGGGTTACCCCATAGTTCGAACACATTTATTAGTTAACCCATTTTTACTATGGCCGTTTCAGCCGAGGGGGCTACCCCATGTTCATAATCCCTGGCTATCCAGCCCGGCACTCCAGCCGTGGGGGCTACCCCATTTTTAAACTACCAGACTCGTTACCATATCGACTACTAACGAAAATAAGTTGTGCCCTAGCGTCGGTGTCTATCATCACCGACGTACCATAGTCCATTAGTACACGCCTGTCCGAACGGCACGGTGTGAGGTTTGTTAAACCTAATAGCGCTATTAACTAATGACCCGCTCGCCATTGGCCTCGGCGATTAAGTCGATATAAAATGAGGGACTTCGTTGATAGAGTTCTAGTCTAGTAAATCTAAATCCGTCCCAACAGGACGAGGAATTCACATTCCTGAACACGTCCCAACAGGACGAGGAATCCCTATTCCTTATCCCATTCCCATTCCCACCGGGAATTACCATGCTTTGTAGAAAAGTGTGAACTCACCTTGGTTTGCTCGGTTAGATTAGTTACTTTAATAATCAGAAATCAAGCACGTCCTAATAAGGTACATATAACAATCAGTTTCTCGTTCATGCATAACACGTATCCTACGTACGGTTTATCTACTCATTACTTCTATCACATACCACACAATTCAAATGTCACACTCTGACTTTTGTGGAAAGATCATAGTTAAAAATACACTTGTAACACTTGTTACAAAATATTTTCTATGTGTTGGAGTTTTTTAGAAAATTTCGCCACAGTTTCCTTTGTAAATGGAAGTGTCCATGCTAATAAGCATATCGTTTTCTTTTCAAAAATTCATCCAAACAATCAACAATCATTCACTAAACAATATTACATTCACCAAGTGTAAAAACAGTGCACTCTACGTAGTAACATGAACTTGAGTTTTCGTAAAAACGCGTAGTAACTTGGTATGGCGTTTAGTGGGTTTAGTTACCCTCCAAAGTGTGTTTACTTTTGTTAAAATCTCATTCTCGGGATTTTTGGATGTTCACAACTTGTGAACATATTTTACAAAAATATTTATTTACAACATTTTCATGTGTCACTAGTATCCATATACTTACTTCATTTCCAAAAGTAGTGTAAGGATCATGATCTTTCAAAAACCGTCTTTTAATACTTGGTTTATTTAGGAAAAACATTCACAAGTCTTGGGTTTACAAGTTTACTAGGTTTATTACTTTGTAAGAAAAATCATTTTTACTTTCAAGTTCATGTTAGCCTAGGAGATGATTATTTCATGAAAGCACATAATCATTCCTAACTTGTTAAACCATGCTTTTAATCATGCTCTAACAAGTTCCATATGATAATCAATCATCATATTACTAGTAACCAACAAGAAATCAACAACATAATCAAACAACTTTATTTCATCAAGATTTCATCTTATTTCATTATTATGTTCAAGCTTTAAGTTCATGATCTTTTAGTGTTCATATGTTTTTGTCAAGATATAACTATTAACCACTAAAAACATGGAGTAAATAAAGATCAAAGGAGCCTTACAGCTAGCTTAAAGCTAGGGAAGATCAATGGGGAAAAATGAGTGGATAAAAGCTTGTGGTAGAGGTCCTTCCAGATTCGTGAGTTCCACACTTCGTTAATCGCCTTGATACACCTTTGAGAGCACTTGGAATGCAAGACTTGAAACGAAAATGGATGGTGTGTGGGGGACTACTTTCGGCCGAGATCAAGGGGAAGGAAGGGAGTGAGTGTGGTGTGGGGTGTTTGTGAAGATGATAATGGTCTATTATAACACAAAACCTTATTATCCAATGGATCATGTGCTACCAAAGTACACTACAAGATCTTGCTAACTCCAAGGGGAGATATTATATGGGAATTAGGGAGATTATCAAATCTTGATGGTGATTATGGTGGGGGCCACTCTTGGGCGGGTTCTAACCACAGGGGGGGGGGTGTTATTTGTAAATTATTGGTAAGTAGGTGATTAGTAGGGTGTTAAGTGTTATATCTAGTGTTTAGTGTGTAACATGCTTTATGTAGTGTGTTATAGTGCTCGGGAACCATAACTAGCTCAGAAAAAATAACAACAATGTTTCTAGCAATATTTTGGTGTTCCGAGTAATGTCCGGTTGTTCGGTTAGGTACCGTTCCGTTAAAGTTCTAAGTTATACCGTTTAGTGTCTTTTATGTGTCTTTTTGTAACAGTTTTAATTCCCAACACTTAGGAAAGCATACAGGACTATTTAGTCAATTTTCTGCACAAGACTAGTATGTTAAAAAGCACATGTAAGTATGACGCAGTAATCAGAAAGCAGTTAAGTAATTCAGCACAGTCATCAAGTACTTTTATTAACATTAATTAATCGTACGGATACATGTAATTATGAGGGTTGTCACATTCTTCCCCTGTTAAGAAAATTTCATCCCGAAATTTAGCACGTGGTTACTGAGGAAGCTAGTTAAGTTGCGTGGTTTCCTGGTTTTCCTGGGGTGTCACATCATCCCCCCATTGGTTTGGAATTTCGTCCCGAAATTCTGCAGTAGCTTTAGCCTTAGTAGTGGTTGCACTTTTCCTAAACAATTGGGGATACTTGAGTTTCATTTGGTCTTCTCGTTCCCAGGTATACTCTGGGCTACGATGGGAGTTCCAACGAACTCGGACAAGAGGTATTCTAGTACGCTTGAGAACCTTAACATCTCGATCAGTAATCTCTACTGGTTCCTCGACGAATCGCAGCTGATCGTCGATAGTGAGCTCCTTGAGAGGAACTATGAGGGTCTCATCTAACAGACACTTCTTCAGATTTGACACATGGAAAACATTGTGAACTCCGCTGAGTTCTGCCGGTAGATTCAACTTGTAGGCCACCTTGCCAATTTTCTCAATAATTTCGAAGGGTCCAACATATCGCGGGTTGAGTTTGCCTCGTTTGCCAAAACGAACTACACCTTTCCAATGTGAGACTTTAAGTAGCACTCGATCTCCAACCTGGAACTCGAGTGGTTTCCTTCGCTTATCAGCATAGCTTTTCTGACGGTCACGAGCTGCCGCCATTCGTTGTCGTATCTGAGCAATCTTCTCGGTTGTATCTACTACAAGTTCTGGGCCAGTGATTTGACTGTCGCCAACCTCTGCCCAACACAGAGGTGATCGGCACTTCCGTCCGTACAATGCCTCGAACGGAGCAGCCTGGATATAGGTGTGGTAATAGTTGTTATACGAAAACTCCACTAACGGGAGGTGTTTTTCCTAGCCATTACCGAAGTCGATTACACATGCCCTAAGCATGTCTTCAAGGGTTTGGATGGTGCGTTCAGATTGCCTATCCGTCTGTGGATGATATGCCGTGCTCATGTCTAATCGAGAACCAAAGGACTTGTGCATAGCTTGCCACAATTCAGATGTAAAACGTGAGTCACGATCAGAAATGATGGAGGTTGGCACTCCGTGCCTTGATACTACTTCCCTTAGGTAGACGTCTGCTAGAGTAGAAAACTTATCCGTTTCCTTGATAGCCAGAAAATGTGCAGACTTGGTCAATCGATCCACTATCACCCAAATAGTGTCATTTTCGCGTTGAGATCTAGGCAGGCCAGTAACGAAATCCATGGAAATTTACTCCCATTTCCATGTCGGGATCTCTGGTTGTTGAAGTAGGCCTGATGGTTTCTGGTATTCGACCTTGACTCTAGCACAAGTCAAGCATTTACTGACGTAGGTTGCTATGTTGGCTTTCATACTAGGCCACCAATACGTAGTCTTGAGACCGTGGTACATCTTATCTGAACCAGGATGTACTGAATAACGAGACTTGTGTGCTTCATCCATCACAAGCTCGCATAGGTTTCCATAAAGTGGAACCCAGATGCACCCAGTTACGTAGTAAGCGCCGTCTTCCTTTTGTTCTAACCGTTTCCTTGATCCTCGTAAGGACTCAGCCCTGATGTTCTCTGCTTTCAATGCTTCAACCTAAGCATCTCGTATCTGAGTAGGAAGACTAGATTGGATGGTAAGTTGTAACGCACGCAAACGCTTAGGTGTAGTATCCTTTCGACTGAGGGCGTCGGCCACGACATTGGCTTTGCCCGGATGGTACTTGATCGCACATTCGTAATCATTCAAGAGCTCGACCCATCGACGTTGTCGCATGTTTAACTCCTTTTGCTTGAAGATATGTTCGAGACTCCTGTGATCAGTGTAAATGGTGCACTTGGTACCGTACAGGTAATGTCTCCATATCTTAAGTGCGAAAACAACTGCTCCCAATTCCAAGTCGTGCGTAGTGTAGTTCCTTTCGTGAACTTTAAGTTGGCGTGATGCGTAGGCAATGACCTTGTCACGTTGCATCAACACGCAACCAAGTCCTTGGATGGAAGCGTCGCAGCAAACCACAAAATCATCTGTGCCTTTAGGCAATGAGAGGATAGGCGCGTTGCAAAGTCTATCTTTTAAGTGCTGAAACCCAGATTCCTGTACATCACCCCAACGATAGGTGACACCCTTTTGAGTTAGTGAAGTGAGAGGTTGCGCAATCTTTGAGAAATCCTTGATGAATCTTCTGTAGTAGCCCGCCAAACCCAAGAATTGGCGGATTTCTGTTGGTGTACGGGGTGCAGGCCAGTTCTTGATCGAGTCGACCTTGGATTGATCCACATGAATCCCGTCCTTGTTTACCACGTGGCATAGAAAGTGGACTTCGCGAAGCCAGAAGTCACATTTCGAAAACTTGGCATACAACTGCTCTGTTCGAAGAAGTTCCAAAATAAGCCTCAGGTGTTGCTCGTGTTCTTCCTGACTCTTCGAATAGATCAGGATATCGTCGATGAAAACTATGACAAACTTATCTAGGTAAGGTTTGCACACTCGGTTCATGAGATCCATGAAGACCGCAGGTGCATTCGTTAATCCAAAAGGCATAACCAGAAACTCGTAATGCCCAGACCGAGTCCTGAATGTTGTCTTAGAGATATCCTCGTCTCGGACTCTCAGTTGATAGTAGCCTGACCTCAGGTCAATCTTTGAGTAGAAACTCGACCCTTGCAACTGGTCGAATAAGTGATCAATGCGTGGGAGAGGATAACGATTCTTCACGGTCACCTTGTTGAGTTCGCGGTAGTTAATACACATTCTGAAGGTACCGTCTTTCTTCTTCACGAATAACACAGGAGCTCCCCAAGGCGAAGAGCTAGGATGTATGAAACCCTTTTCCAACAGTTCTTGTAGTTGCGTGGACAGTTCTTCAAGTTCTGATGGATCTAAACGATAAGGTGCTCGAGCTATGGGCGCTGCTCCAGGAGCTAGCTCGATTTGAAACTCGACTTGTCGATGAGGCGGAAGACCAGGTAATTCCTCAGGAAATACCTCAGGAAAATCACGTACAATAGGTATGTCTTCTATCTTCCTTTCTTCTGAGGATGTATCAGAAACGAGGGCTAGGATAGCAGTGTGGCCCTTTCGCAAACACTTCTGGGCCTTAAGGAAAGAGATGATGCCTACAACTGCACCACTCTTGTCACCACGAATCACGAGGGGTTCTTCATCAGAACGAGGGATGCGGACAATCTTCTCGTTGCAAAGAATTTCCGCTTGCTGATGAGATAACCAATCCATCCCAATAACAACGTCGAAACTACCCAGAACGATAGGAATGAGGTCGATAGAAAAGTTCTGATCAGCATGAACAAGGTTACAACCCTTAACTATGTGTGTGGCCTCGAGACTTTTACCGTTAGCTAGCTCTACCGTGTGTTTGGTGTTTAAAAGTGTTGGAGTGCGCTTAAGCATTTGGCTAACTTTTAAGGACACATAACTAGTATCGGCACCCGAATTGAATAAAACAGTAACAAAGAAGTCATCCAGAAGAAACTTACCCATCACAACGATGGGATCGTTCCTCGCGTCACCCTCAAGGTTTCAAGGAGTGATCACCAAGGATCGAGAGTCGAGCCTTCCAAACTCTCTATCCTAGCGGGTGTTCGTTTCAGTGTCTTTGTGGTAAGAGAATGACGGTTTGGTCTAAGCAAATGGTAGAAATTAGACCTAACATAAATAAAAAATCATGTGTCGGTACAAAAGCTAGTGTAAAGATTCCGCGTATTTAAGAAGACTATCATGGAATAATACAATTTCTTGTAGTGTAAGGTGGGAAAGGGGTGAGGTAAATGTATAGTTCATCGTGTCCGTATGTAGGTTGAGTAATCCGTATCGCCGTCCTCAAATGTCCCGAAGACTATCCCATCATTAGGAGGCATCCACTTGCTAAGTTGGGTATACGAAGGTGTAAATCAAAGTAGAATAATAATTAACCACCCAACAGGGTAAAGGGGGGTGGGTAATCGTGTGATCGGTGGAAATCGTGGTATGGTTGTTAGCGTTTCGTTATATCGGTTGCGGATCGAAGAAACAAGAGGTTGGTGATGTTCATATGAAGAATTGAGTGGAAAGAAAAATCCAACAAATAACCGATGAATTTCGCCAACTATTCCGTTCTCTAAAGACAGTTCCAGTAATGGAAGATGGCAGCACGACACAAAAGGAAGGTTCGTAGCATCATGGGTATATCATTGGTCTAAAACAGAGTTTGGATAATAGGGTTTCGAGTTGTACAACGCCAAACGTGTGTAACTATGACTGCTTCGCTGCTGGTGACGACGACTAGTGGAGGTGATGGGGTTTGTCTACATGGACGCGTGGGTATATTTCTCCTAATCCCGAGTTTGTTTGAGCCAGGTCTGGTCTTCGTGAACATTGACGTGCAAACTGAATGTACGGAGGGTCAGATGGTGACGTTATGTCGAGATAAGCGTGTAAATAGATAGAATGCATAAACAATTGTCGTAGCGGGGTGACAAGAAATTAGAAAAGAATTTGACCACCACTTGTCAAATTTCTAGTAAATAATCGTGTGTCATAAAGAACGCAGTAGGGCTAATAGACAGCATGCTACTACCCTAAATAAACACACAATAAACACCACACCAGACAGAAGTAATCTAGCAAGTAAGAAATATAAACTTAAATCATACCACCTAGTGTGTTGAGCCTTGCACGTGGAGCGAAGCGTCGTTGTGGATCGTTGAGCACTGTACAGGTTATAGTCTGGTTTTGTCAAAAAGCTTTTCCCTTTTTAAAACCAAGTTCACTATAACCAATGGCTCTGATACAAATCTGTCACACCCCCAAAATCCACACGCGGAGTATCACCGCTTGGAGGCGTGACATGACCAGGATCAAGCCACCAATCATATTGAACAACGTGATTAAGTACATAAAACCAACCCCAATATAATTGGTGTCCAAAAGAAAGTAAACAACTTTAAGTTAACAGCGGAAGCATAAAACGTGAAACCCAAACCACCTGTTCGTACAAGCTCCATAAGCATCTAACGACCTGCAAAGCATGTAGTAACGAGTCAACAACAAAGTTGAGTGAGTTCACAGTTGGGTGTCCATTTTAGAGTTGTTTCCAAAAACGTAGTTTAATCTTAACCAGCTATCCAGTCATGGGGGGGGGGTTACCCCATAGTTCGAAAACATTTATTAGTTAACCCATTTTTACTTCGGCCGTTTCAGCCGTGGGGGCTACCCCATGTTCATAATCCCTGGCTATCCAGCCCGGCACTCCGGCCGTGGGGGCTACCCCATTTTTAAACTACCAGACTCGTTACCATATCGACTACTAACGAAAATAAGTTGTGCCCTAGCGTCGGTGTCTATCATCACCGACGTGCCATAGTCCATTAGTACACGCCTGTCCGAACGGCACGGTGTGAGGTTTGTTAAACCTAATAGCGCTATTAACTAATGACCCGCTCGCCATTGGCCTCGGCGATTAAGTCGATATAAAATAAGGGACTTCGTTGATAGAGTTCTAGTCTAGTAAATCTAAATCCGTCCCAACAGGACGAGGAATTCACATTCCTGAACACGTCCCAACAGGACGAGGAATCCCTATTCCTTATCCCATTCCCATTCCCATTCCCACCGGGAATTACCATGCTTTGTAGAAAAGTGTGAACTCACCTTGGTTTGCTCGGTTAGATTAGTTACTCTAATAATCAGAAATCAAGCACGTCCTAATAAGGTACAGATAACAATCAGTTTCTCGTGCATGCATAACACGTATCCTACGTACGGTTTATCTACTCATTACTTCTATCACATACCACACAATTCAAATGTCACACTCTGACTTTTGTGGAAAGATCATAGTTAAAAATACACTTGTAACACTTGTTACAAAATATTTTCTATGTGTTGGAGTTTTTTAGAAAATTTCGCCAGAGTTTCCTTTGTAAATGGAAGTGTCCATGCTAATAAGCATATCGTTTTCTTTTCAAAAATTCATCCAAATAATCAACAATCATTCACTAAACAATATTACATTCACCAAGTGTAAAAACAGTGCACTCTACGTAGTAACATGAACTTGAGTTTTCGTAAAAACGCGTAGTAACTTGGTATGGCGTTTAGTGGGTTTAGTTACCCTCCAAAGTGTGTTTACTTTTGTTAAAATCTCATTCTCGGGATTTTTGGATGTTCACAACTTGTGAACATATTTTACAAAAATATTTATTTACAATATTTTCATGTGTCACTAGTATCCATATACTTACTTCATTTCCAAAAGTAGTGTAAGGATCATGATCTTTCAAAAACCGTCTTTTAATACTTGGTTTATTTAGGAAAAACATTCACAAGTCTTGGGTTTACAAGTTTACTAGGTTTATTACTTTGTAAGAAAAATCATTTTTACTTTCAAGTTCGTGTTAGCCTAGGAGATGATTATTTCATGAAAGCACATAATCATTCCTAACTTGTTAAACCATGCTTTTAATCATGCTCTAACAAGTTCCATATGATGATCAATCATCATATTACTAGTAACCAACAAGAAATCAACAACATAATCAAACAACTTTATTTCATCAAGATTTCATCTTATTTCATTATTATGTTCAAGCTTTAAGTTCATGATCTTTTAGTGTTCATATGTTTTCGTCAAGATATAACTATTAACCACTAAAAACATGGAGTAAATAAAGATCAAAGGAGCCTTACAACTAGCCTAAAGCTAAGGAAGATCAATGGGAAAAAATGAGTGGATAAAAGCTTGTGGTAGAGGTCGTTCCAGATTCGTGAGTTCCACACTTCGTTAATCGTCTTGATACACCTTTGAGAGCACTTGGAATGCAAGACTTGAAACGAAAATGGATGGTGTGTGGGGGACTACTTTCGGCCGAGATCAAGGGGAAGGAAGGGAGTGAGTGTGGTGTGGTGTGGGGTGTTTGTGAAAATGATAATGGTCTATTATAACACAAAACCTTTTTATCCAATGGATCATGTGCTACCAAAGAACACTACAAGATCTTGCTAACTCCAAGGGGAGATATTATATGGGAATTAGGGAGATTATCAAATCTTGATGGTGATTATGGTGGGGGCCACTCTTGGGCGGGTTCTAACCAAGGGGGGGTTATTTGTAAATTATTGGTAAGTAGGTGATTAGTAGGGTGTTAAGTGTTATATCTAGTGTTTAGTGTGTAACATGCTTTATGTAGTGTGTTATGGTGCTCGGGAACCATAACTAGCTCAGAAAAAATAAAAACAATGTTTCTAGCAATATTTTGGTGTTCCGGGTAATGTCCGGTTGTTCGGTTAGGTACCGTTCCGTTAAAGTGCTAAGTTATACCGTTTAGTGTCTTTTATGTGTCTTTTTGTAACACTTTTAATTCCCAACACTTAGGAAAGCATACAGGACTATTTAGTCAATTTTCTACACAAGACTAATATGTTAAAAAGCACATGTAAGTATGACGCAGTAATAAGAAAGCAGTTAAGTAATTCAGCACAGTCGTCAAGCACTTTTATTAACATTAATTAATCGTACGGATACATGTAATTATGAGGGTTGTCACATGTATACAAAATTAGTTACTGCCTTGCGAGGAGTAAATTTCCACAAGTCGGGTTTGACAGTACCATGGATGTTAATTGTTATATCTTGGAAACAAATGTAATTGCGGGATCGCCCTCAATACTGTACACTGTGACTTTTTATTTAAACTTGATTAAACTGGGATTCACTCACTAGTATTTCCCACTGACAAATGTTTTTAAAACGCGTTTCAGGTAACAAAATGTGAAAGTCAAATAGAAGCCCGCTGGACAGCACTGAAGGCTTGGAAAAGTGGCAATAAAGTTACCTAAAATAAAATAGATGTTTTTTATTAAATAAAATAGGATGTATTCCTATGAAAACGTGTGTACTATGAACTTGGGTTTACCCCATTTGTTTAATACTATGAAAATGTGGTATTTTACTTTGATCAAATATTTCCTAACTACGGTCCCGATGAAAATTTCCGCTGCCAAATTAGACAATACGAGATACCACCAACATTGGCTCGCGGCCGCCCGTTCCCTAGGATTAGGGATCGGGGGTGGCGACACTTTATCTCTGAGTCTTCTTGAATCTTTATCACATAAACAGCAACATAGACTCCCTCTTGCTTGAACAGAATCCCCGTGGATCTGTCTTCAGCTTCAGCTCTATCTTTCTGTAAACTCTTTCTTCAGACTCCCCCTTTCATCAAGCTTCCGTGCTTTTGGGATCGACACTTGGCTTTCCAGTTACAAGCTTCCCCTTGCATTGAGCTCGTCTTCAGACTCCCCCTTAGACTCGGCTATCGGGATCGTAATCTGGTACTTTCATCTGCAAATCTCAAACATTTATAAGTAAAATCATTTTGCGCATCCAGGATTAAAAACCTGGCTCTCTCAGCATAATCTAAAACATTTTGACAATGAAAACGTTTTCGGTTATCCAGGAATGATGACCTGGCTATGAAACACTTTATAGATTTGGCAGTTTAAGCAATCAAAATCGAAATCTAGCTCTTTACAACAAATTTTAACACTTTAAGCATCCAAATCCCTCACAGTTAATCATCCAAGTCCAACTTAATGACCTTGGAGCCTTCACAAACTTTTTTTGATATTTGATTTTAAAACTTCAAGATTCAACTTAATGAACTTGTTTTATTTTTAGAAACACGATCAGCATACTCAGATTTTGAAACTCAGCTTCTCAGACATCGGTTGTCGAAAATAAAGTGAAATCAAAATATTTTTGTATTTTTCTGAAACATAATGCAGTAAAGAAATATTTACAGACAATGTTTTTGTTTGAGTTTGTGTTAGAGGATCATATCAGTTTTTGACAAATCACTAGCACCGTTGAGCTTTAAACACTTTAAGTTCTAAACGATTCACTTAGATTTTCAGTATACTGATCCACTTAAATTTTCACACAAAGTTCAATTGATTCGAGATACGAGATTAGTGTTTTAAGGACTTAACTTATACATGTGTCCCACCTCAGAATATACTCTCGTATCCAGATTCCCTATATTCAGTCTTACAGGTGAGTATACCTAGATGATATCTGTATAGGGGTTAATGCAAAACCTTGAGAGCTCATATATTTTTGCAGAGATGAAGGCTCGACTTTAGGTGTGTTCCCCTTGGGAATCTTCTTTACAACTGCACTTGAGATATTTATTTTGATTTTTCTCAATTTTTATACAGAGGGCGGGCTTTTTTAAGCATGCGAAAGTATTATACGAGGACTAGGCTATTGCTCCCGCAAAATCAGAAGTCCAGGTATAATACCCCAGATATCACTAAGCATAAAGACCTAGTATTTCAGAAACAGGCAATCTCTCAAACAAGATTTCGGGGGTTACCCATATATCCGAGAGATGTCTCCCCACGAGATAAGTAAGTATTTGATATTTAGGTTTATATCTCGAAATAAATCTACTAAGCGTGTAAAAATCTACTGGCATATCATCAGTGAGACCGTTTATCACATTTTAACTATCCATTTCTTTAGCGTACCGTGATTGTCTACTGATGTACTATCATTTCCTCTTTTTACACAAAAACTTAATTTTTGAATTTTATCATGTTTTTGGATTTTTCAAATTTTCTAATGTTTTTGGATTTTCTGACAATGCTTACTCCCCCTAAAATTCAAAACATTTAAAGAAAATTTGATAACCTGATACTGATAGCTTTGTCTCGCCATCTATTTTCTGCTTCTCATGCTCTGTTTTTGCAGAAAATATAACATGTGAAGCATAAAGTACCCTCATGATTTACAACACATTGATATTTTACAGTTTGAAAATCGTTTTTCAATCTTGTGAAATTAATCATGTTTGTTCAGCCGTGAGGGTTTCGGCGTATTCAATCAACCTATTTTTTTTTGTAGATTTTTGAATTTTTGACAGAATTTAAAAAACAAACATATTTTTGATTTTTCAAATTTTTTGACAAAATAAAAATATATTTTTGGTTTTTAAATTTTTCAATTTTTAGGGTTTTGAAATATGGTTTATTTATGTACAGAAATCAAACAAACTTCTTGTTTAACAGTCTCAGGGACCAGCAGCCTCCTCTCCTCGTGCCAGGCTGGTCTCATCTCCATCTTTGTATTTTTCAAAGTTCTTGAGCACCTGCACATTCAAGCTATTCAATTACTTGAACAAATTAGCCCAGATCTGTTTGACCTTAGGCATTTCAACACAATAAGATTCGTTTAACTTCGGAAAATCTTTATCACTTTTCACAAATGTATTTTCACGAGTTGACGTCCCCCGCGCGTTGTAGCGGGATATTAATTATGAATATTTTAGTGTCACTCTATTAGATGTTAGATGCGAAAAATCCCTAAGTTTATTCAAAACATTTTTTTCTTGGTGCGTTATCCTTAGCCTACAAAACAATGACAACAACGAAATCCTATGCTACTGGCTGGTTTATTTAATCAATGTTTTAAAAACCGGTTCAAACCGGCCAGTTGTACCGGTTGAACCGTCCGGTAGAAACGGTTAAACCGCCCGGTATACCCGGTAGAACCACCGGATACACCCGGTTAAACCGTTTTTGAGCCAAATCCATTACGGTATATATACCGGATTTTAAAACATTGTATTTAATATCTTAAAACAAATCATATTCAAATACGTATACCTATGACTTCGAATTTTAAATAAACTAAATAACTTAAACGATAAATATGAATCAAATATACTAAATAAAACTACCAATGTATTATTATCATTGATCTCTTGAAATCCACCCATCCTATGAAATTAACCAAATTAAGGTTATCCCGTTACTTGGATGAGTTTGTTAGTTGGTTTACGTAGAAGAAATTACATTAGTCCGACCAATGCATACATATATGCTATATGCATATCATTATATATGTTTTATATAAAAAAAAAAGAAATGTTAAAATATGAATTGGAACCATTATTACAATTTTTGGTTGTTTTTGTCTATTGATTAATAAATCACAATCACACCAATGCGGCAATGCGTACTTATCTGTTTACTATACATTGTTCCGTATGATTATTAGATAAATCACGCCAACAAATCACACCGCTTCATCATATGCATTTGTTGGTTAATGAATCACAATCACACCACTTCATTTCATGCATATTATTGTTCCGAATATTTTCTTTCTTTATTTTTTCATTGGAAAATTGGTTTTTAATAAACCAACCTTTGCCTCATTGGTAAATAATAATCCTGCCTACGTAATTGGTATACAATAATCCCACCTATCAACATGTTGGTACTCAATGAACTTCCGTTAATTTTTTTTAACTGAAGTTAGTTTTTAATTTTTATTTATTACACAAACAGTCCCTGTAGTTAAAATTTACTACTTTTAACTATTTTGTAAAACAAAAAAACGTCAAGGGCCATGTAATTAAATTTTATAAAATAGTTAAAACTAGTAAATTATAACTAAAGGGACTGTTTGTGTAATAAATAAAACTTAAAAACTAACTTCAGTTAAAAAAAATTAACAAAAGTTCATTGAGTACCAACATGTTGATAAGTAGGATATTGTATACCAATTACGTAGGTAGGATTATTATTTACCAATGGGGCAAAGGTTGGTTTATTGAAAACCAATTTTCCTTTTTTCATTTAATAACAATTTGAGAAATATAAGTGGAAATTAATAGACAAAAACAACTAAAAGTTGTAATTGCAACAGACCCATCTGATAATAGAGAACAACATGCTACAAAAATCAGATGTTGAATCAAGAAACCCATGTGTTCAACAAAATCAAGACAAATTACAAAGTAAGATTTACAAACGAAGTCCGGTTTATTGGTATCGTTGCAAGTGACGGTCCGGAGACGATCGAATCGGTGGATAACAGAGATGTTGTAGGATTAGGGGTAATTTTTTGGGCTGAATCGGTGGTATATAAACATGAACAGAGAAGTTTGAGTGGCAATTTGTATAATATGCAACGGAAGCGATGAATTCCGAAGCGGTGGCATTAGTGGTCAGAAAGTTGTAGCATTTAATTAAAAGATAGTTTGAAACGGTGGGAAATAAGTTGTAATAGGATACAACGGTTCGGTTTCGTAATGGTTATTATAATTTGAAGGTGTGTGAGGGTATGGTCGCGTCATTTGGATTGTTAGTCAAAAGGTAAGACGCAACCCTTGTATTATAGGGGTATGTATAAAATGAAAAGGTGTGACTTTTAAACAAATGAGACATAACCTAAGTTGCTAATTGTATAAGGGTATAATTCCGATTATCACTCACATAAACCTTTTGTTTCTTTTCCACCAAAGTTTGTCCTTTAGACGCACTTCTTTTGTAAAAATGAGATTCATTCTCAGTGTTTTGATTTTGAACAACAACTTTTGTTTTCCAAAAATGATTTAGTTTTGTTGCATCAACAGTTGTTTTTCAACTTTGTGTTGTTCCAAATCTGGGTGTCACTGGTTTCCATGTTTGTTGTGAGTCAGCCTTTGACATTTTCGACTTCCAAGTTTGCTTTGAGTCAAACTTGGTTGACTTCTGGTTCACAACATCAGACTTCTTTTTCTTTTCAACACCAACAGGTTTAAGATTTGGACCATTTCGACTAAGATGTCCAATTTGATCACACTTAAAGCATGTTCTTTTGGACACATCTTTAACCTGTTGTTGTTGCTTTTTCTTTTGAGCATAGAACTCTTCATTAAACTGTCGTCTAAATTGGAGTTCTTTCTCTTCTTCAGAACTTGTTCCGTGAACAAAGTTCATCTTTTCCTGATAATTTGGTGTTTTATTTCTTTTCCAATTTTGTTTCTTTTTATAACCCAACCCAGCCTTCATGTTTTTCTTTTTGTAACCAGGTTTGTTATAAAAAGTTTTGTGACTTTTTCCAGCAAACTTTAAAATTTCAGACTTTTGAATCTCTACCAGTTTGAAAACTTTGTTGATTTTATCTGAAATCACATTTTGAATTGGAAATTCATTATCTGAAAATAGTTTGTCCCATCCAATCATGGTATAAACCAATCCTTTTGAATCATCATTCTCAACTTTTTCAGATTTTGAGTGTTTAAGATAACTATCATGAAAACTTCCCTCATTTTCATCTTGTGATTCAAACTTATCTGTTTTGGTAGACTCCTCTGCTAAAACACTTTCAACAACCTTACCAACCACCTCTGAATCACTGATGTCATCAGATTTGGTGTAAGTCACATCGATGTTGTCGGGTAACTGGTCAACCATGTTTATTGCTTTTTCCACCTTCTCGCCATCATAGAATGTATAATTATTCTCCAACGGTGGTGGAACCTGATGGTATTCAGACCCAATTCCCTTTTTGTTCTTTTCTGACTCTTTCCCATCAGGTGTGATGTTGAAAATACGTTCCAGAATGTATGAAGACGCATGATAACTTTGAAGTTTATTGACCAACTTTTCTTTATCTGTCAGTTCTTGTTTAAGCTTAGCGACATCATCAATATATTGATTTAAAACCATTTGTTTACCTTCATATCTAGCTTCAAGAAATTTAGTTGTTTTATGACATGCAGACAATCTATCATCTAAACTTTTCACTCTACTCTTCAAAGTTTCATAAGCTTCTTTTACAGTATGATATGACAATATCATTCCATCATATTCTTTTTGCAACTCTTGAATTGTTTTATCTTTTGGAACACATTCGTTGCAAACAGCTGAACACTTTTCTTTCAATATTTTATTTTCTTTTTCTAGATCATCACATTTTTGTTTTAGCTTTTCATTTTCTTCTTTCAAAAGCTTTTCATTTTCAATTATTTCGTGACATTTATCTTTGAAAATCTTTTATATTTTAGTGAATTCAATGTCTCTGATTTTAAGCTTTTCATCCTTTTCAGTACAAGCACTGCACGTTTTCATCCATTTCTTGCACTGTTGTTTAGCTTTATTATCAATTGATTGATCAGAAGAATCAGTTTGGGTTTTTACTTCAGTGTTTGGCACCGTGGCTTCATTCGCTTGTTGATTATGATCTTCCTCAATCACCTGCTGTTTCTCTGCAACAGCTTCCTCAAATTTTTCATCTTCTTTCTTACCTCATTCACCAACTTCTCACTCTCATCCACAATCTCCTCAACCGTCTTCTTCTTCTTCTTCTTCTTCTTCTCCAAACTAGCATATATCACCTTCTTAATGCCTTCTTCAACCTTTTCTTTATACCTTGGAATCTCCTCAAGGCCTTTGCACCAGACACTCACAGTCGGTATTGCAGCAACTAGTGCTTCAAAATCAACTTTATCAGGATCAACCGTCGGATTTCCTTGAGGATCAACAAAACATTCCTTTTCTTTGCTCCACCTGCCTGCTTGTGTTGCTTCCTTGTAGGCATCATACACTTCATTCAGCCTAATGCGAGCATGCCTTTCTTCACGACTTTGTTTGATCTCAACAACCATTGCCTTGGCTTTTCCATCTTCCTTGTCATGTTGACTCCAATCATACCCTTCATCATCATGAATTAAAATTCTGGTCCTTCTTTCTCATCGAAGTATTTATCCCAATCAAAATTATCCCAAATAAATTTTTCATTTTGTATACTGGATTCACTACGAGCACGAAGCGTCAATACAGCTTGTCTCTTTTCTTTGGAAGGTCCTTCTTCAATCTGCTTTGTGGTTGGTTGCTCGTTATTCTGATGATAAATTGCCTTTTTGTTGTAATCTTCATAAAAAGGATTCACGCTATCATCAACTTTGTTGTTCGTGCATTCTCTCTTGAAGTGCCCCTTTTGTTTACACTTGAAGTAAGTGACTTTGTTCTTATCGAAACCTATCTTCATGTCTGGGCCTTCCAAGCACTTTTTGCCAGTTATCTCCATGAATCTTTGAGCTCTTCTGATGACGCTTGCCATGCACCAGTGAATGTCCATGAGTTCCATCTCTTCTGGATCGACTTGATCGTAATCCTCCTTCGTCATGTTTGGATTCCCGATCTTACCTGCAATTAAACCTTCGTAAGATACCAGAATAGAAGCTAAGAAACTCATGTGCTGTTGAGCAAACTCATTGTTCAAAAGTGGAGAATTTTTCCAATCCTAGTTTGGATTAGATTTAGACGATACAGATGCGGATGAAGAATGATATCCTGGATCATAGCTCGAAGATTTGTTGTTTGACGAGTCACCAGTCTTATCTGCACTATAAGCCGTTCTGATCTTTGGAGATTCGTTCTTTTGTAGCATTCCTCTGCGATAGTATAGGTCAACATTCTGTTGATAACTAGAGCTAGACATCTTGTTCTGTTTTTGTAACAACAAATCATGTCCCTCTATTTTCTCAATCAAGCTCTCTAATGTCATCTCATCGAACTTATCATCATTTTTCAAAACGATCACATAGGTTTTCCAATCTTCCTCATGTGGCAATGCCTCGACGAGTTTATCCACCATCTCTTCTCTATCTTTGTGGATTCCAAACCTTTCCATTTCAATCTTCAGATGACAAAACCGTTCTATCATTTGACGAACTGTTTCATTCTTCATGCAACCAAACAAGTCAAACTCCTTCTTCAACAGCGATATCTTGTTTTTCTTGATATCTTTTCCACCTTCAGCTTTCAACTTTAACACTTCCCAAATTGACTTAGACGTTTCACCATGCTGAAGTAGTGAAAAAATATCCTCTCTGACAGATTGTTGAAGTAAAGTTATCATTCTTAATTCACTTGAATCTTCCTTTTTATCATCAGCTGTGAATTGTTTAAGTGTGATTAATTCATGTTTTTCATTTCTTGGTTTTTCATATCCTATTGTTAACATGATCCAACTATCATACGCATAGGCTTGCAACCAATTTTCAAATCTTTCACACCACCAGTGATAATCTTCGATATTCATGAGCTTTGGTGGTCTCAGATGACTTCCTAAGACATTATCATGATTCAAACTCTCAGATATCACAGTTGTAGCATTCTTTGGTGTTACTGGAGTTTCTTCAGATGTAAACGCGTTATAAAACTCTTCGCCAATTCCCGACATCTTCGAAACGCTTCTTGAATTTATTTTTCCTTGAATTTTTTGCCTCGTTTATCACCTCAAATCACCTGAAAAAGATCAAACAAACAACTAAACGATCTGTTAAAAAAAATGAACAGACAATTGGATCGGATGTGTATCCGATCGAACAAGGTCAACAAAAGTCAATCGGATGACTTTGGAATGGATAACTTGGATCGGATGGCGAATCGAACGGATTGTTATCCGACAGTTGACAGCTTAACAAAACTGAATTAAATGCCGGTGGATCGGATGGCTAATCGTTCGAATAGCCACTCGACACTTTGACCTCAAAACAAATGCTTAATGGATGCAAAGTCTCAGATGGTATTTTGATCGGATAGCTATCCGATAGTTGGACACTGTATCACACAAACAAAGTGATTAGAATCAAATGAGATTTGGATTGGATGTTATCCGATCGGATAGCCATCCGATCGGTGAACCATATCTGAATTCAACAATTATCACAAGCAAAATCAATTAATCAATAAATATCACATGCAAATGCAAGTAATGGCCGACAACTGTTTTCTATACACATGCAATTTTCTCATGCAAATATTAATGTTGTATTAAAAATTGAGCCGACAACTATCATCATCACATGAATTCACTGACAATCAATATTACTCGACAAAATCTATTGGACCTCATATAAAATCACATGAGTAATCTGTTACAAGCAATTAATGACCGATGATATTGTTATATAAAATGGACTGCTACTTTCAGAAACTTATCACATGTGCTGTTGATAATGGCCGACAAAATCAATATTCTCAGCAATCTAAATCTCTGATATTTGAAATAATCCAAAGTCACATGGGTTGCATAAATGTTCTCATGAAGTGTTATAATGAGCTCAGACTTATATGAGATGTTATTGGACCTTACAATATAATCTCACATGGGCTGACTTATTATGAGATCACATGCAAACTTATGGGCCAAAAATATTTAAAACAAATAGATTTTAATTGGACCTCATCACTTAATATGACAAAATGGATCAGATGAGTGTATGTGTAATATTGAACTTTGGATCGGATAGCTATCCGATGACTGGATCGAATGAGATTTAGTTGTGCAAGGTCTCGGATAGTGAATCGATCGGATAGCTATTCGATAGTTGACATCAAGCTTAAGTGTCGGATAGGATTTAAATGCAAAGTATCGGATAGGAAATATGGATCGGATAGCTTGTGACAACCCGTAATTTACGGCTCTTAATTACGTGATTAACAAGTGATTAACGCAATAATAAATAGTGGTTACGGCACAAATTAACTTAATTAGGCCTTGGGAATGCCTGGGAACGTCTATCCGTCTTTACAGTGCGCGAACGGTGGTTTACAGAGAAACCGGTGAAACGTTAAACGGCAACGGATTGAAACCGAACAGAATACTAACAACGCCGACAAATATTAAATTTTTACGATATATATTAGCTTCGTAATAAAATTTTTGTGACTACAGTCGGAACCGGATCGAGGAACGGATTAAAGACGGCAACGATACCATTTTTCGCGATTATCACCGTAGTCGACGAACGAGCGTGCAAAACGACGACTACCGACCGTATTTTTGTGTATTTTAATTTTTGACGTTAAAACGGAGTTCAGGATTTGACAACGGGTCTCGTAGGATTTACGGGCCACTTACACACGGGGATTGAGCTTGTGGGCCCTGGGCCCAAGCCCAAAGCCCACAAGCCTAAACCTGCACATAATATACTAGATCTTCTCCTTAAAAACCTTACAAGATCTATAAAAAATCCATACAAGATTTTGAAGATCACTAAAAATCTGTCCAAAATCCACATTAGATTTACAAAATCAACTAAATCTATACAAAAGATTTTAATCCCAAAAATAAAACAAATGACCTGAATGTCATTTGTTTACACAATAGACATAAAACCTCCTGTGTTCTATAAATGATACCCCCCTCCCTCTTCTTCTCACTACACAAACAAACAGACAGTAACAACTCACAACACACACCCCGATCTCTCTCTCCCTCTCGATAACATATACACAGACAAGGCCAAACACCCTCTCACAATTACCCTCTCACTCTCGATCTATGCATCTGATGTATGCATCAGAATACATTACACAAACCACACATACCCTCACATTTGCTCTCTCTCCCTCTCGGCGAACATCAGGCGGAACCGGGCGGAGCCAGTGGCGGAGCTCCGGCGAGGTGCGGCGGCGACCAGCAGGGAAGAAAGAGAGAGAGGCAGTGAGAGAAGAGAGAGAGAACGGCGTGGAGAGAGAGAGTGTGTCGGAGATGAGAGAGACGGAGCAGAGGTGACGGTCCGGCGGTCGGCATTTCGGACCAGAAGTCGGCATCTCGGACCTGCGGTCGGTATCAAGGTCCGGCGGTCTGTGACTTTATCCGACGAGTTATTCCGGTAATCACTTCTTATTTCTTTTATTTCTCGCAAATCTGAAGATGGTGATGATGATTTTGTTTATATGGCCACTGTTAGAGATGACGATTGGTAATAGTAGTTCAGTCACGGCTCAGGTCTACAAGTGAACAGCTCCGGTTCGACTTCGGTTCGCGGTCAGACGGCTCGGTATGGTTTGACTCGGTCAAACTGAGTCAACTCAGGTCAACGGGGCAGACATGATGTTGTTCGGGTTCGGGTTCGTGGCTCGGTGCAACTCGGTCAGATTCAAGTGCGGGTCTCGGGTCAACTCGGTCAAACCGAGTCGACCTGGTCAACTCAGTCAACTGAGCTGGTCAACTCAGTTGACCCGGTCAACTCAGTCAAGCAGCTCGACGTGTCGACTCGAAGAAGTGGTAAAGATTTTAATGGCGTTACTATTTCGTGTTTTATACTTTTAACTCGTTACGAGCTCGAACCGATCCATTTATAATTTAGTTACGTTTCGATACATTAGACGAAAACTATATATGGTTGATTACATTGATTGAAAAATTGTGTTGAATTTTTGAGAATAAAAGCGACAACTTGTGTTGTCGGGGCGTCCAAAAATAGAGGAAACTCTGCCCGTTTTTCGAGAAAAACCCTTAAACACGACGCGTATTATATTTCAAAGACAACGCTTAATGGAATTCGAGTCCATAATATTTCAAACCTTGATAATCCCAAACGCTTTTACAAATAAATATAATGTTATATTTATTTCGAACGTCGTCAACTCGTATACTTTTACAAAATAAATATAGTTATATATTTATTCTAAATGTCGTACAACGCGAAGTCTTTTACAAAAATAAATATGGTTTATATTTATTTTCAAACAAAACAACTCGACGATTTCTTTATAAAATAAATATAACTCTTCATATTTATTTTATACGCCTAAACGGCCTATACGTATATTTTTGGCAAATATACACAAGACATGATATATATAATACAAGTTATTATATATTATTTTCATACGAAACGCGATATATGATACGAGTTTGTTATATGATATTTTCATACAAATAATCTTTTTGTACACGTACGACTACTCGAGACGGCTAACACACTTACGACGATATATTTATATTTTGATATAAATATTTATTCATTTTAAGTCTCTCGGAAACTAAGTCTCTTTTTCAAGACTTATTAAACTGCTACTGACATTAAACGAGACTTAGCAAGTTTAACTTAATCATTTTTTATTAAGATAACAACTTACCGTTGAATCGTTCGATTAACGATTCGGTAGAGCTCGGTGACACGTAGTTAGTTACTACGTTTATTTAGAAACTTATTAGATATTCCGTGTTAGGAATATTGTAGAATGCACGCTAGCGAGTCTCATCTTGGAAACGACATCACAAAGTCGTAATTAGCTAGCTTTGCACAGGAATATTCAGGTGAGTTCATAACCCCACTTTTTACTGTTTTACATTTTTGTAAATGTTTTCGGGGTGGAAAGACATGCACGTTTTGCAAAACATACAAAGTTTAGAACAAACGCAAAACTCGTATTTCTAAATCATATTACGAAGGGATTTCGAGGAACTCAAATGATTTACGAAAGGTTTATACTAAACATACCGGTTTTTACAAAACAAATGAGTATTATCAAAATGTGAATGATTTTCATGACTATGGACGGATCAATTGGTGATAATATATAGAGAATGAGGAGCCAGCCTTTGTGGCTGGGGAGGATCAGCCTTAGTGGCTGGGGAGGATCAGTCTTAGAGACTGGGGTAAAGTACATGTACAAAGATTACAGACGTTTTTTATACATGGTATGATTTACGTAAGGAGGTTTAGATCATGTGAATGGGTAGTTAGAACACCGAGGGACTCGAGCGGTAGATCTATTTGGGTGTAGCGAGCCCAGCTCTAGGCCAAACGGACCTCTCGGAGGCTAACCACAACGGACCTGGAGTGACTTGGTACCCAACGCAAAAATCAGCTAGGGTTGTGTCTTCCTACTTGCATTTCACGACATGCTAATGGCCTTGCAAACCATTGGTGATCACAAGTCCTCTTACACTGCTACATACCAGGGATTTTATACTTACGAAACATACTTGTTCATACAAATTAAGCACCATGTTTTATACAAAATTTAAGGCATAAGATTATGCGGGTCAAAGTCAGGATGGGCATTGATGATTATACGAACATTACAAAAACATGGTTTTATGAACATAACGTGTTACAAACACAACGTTTCCATATAACTTTGCAAGAAAATGGTTTTTAAATTCATTTTCTCAATACTACTTCAAAAACCGGTTATTCCAAAGATTTATTTCAAATCTTTCACAACTCAAAGGATTTATCTCAAACCTTTCACAACTCAAAAGATTTATTTCAAATCTTTTACAAACAAACTATGAACTCGCTCAACTTTCGTTGATTTTTCTCGCATGTTCTTTCTCAGGTTGCATTTTAAGACAAGGCACGGTTGGAATAGGAGAACCATTGGAGACTCGAGTACTTAGCAGGCGTTCAGTTTCTAGAAGTCTTTGCTTATTTGCTTCCGCTGTGCAATGACGATACCAGTCCAGTCACGCCAATGCTCTGATAATTTCGGGGTGTGACAGATTGGTATCAGAGCTATAGGTTACAGCGAATTAGGTTCCTGTTGTGATACCTAGGCTCTAACCTCACTTTCCTCTGGGAACTTAGACTATTAAGACGTTGAATACATACAGAACGCCCAGTACTCAAATATGGTCTCCAACCGTTGCCGACAAGCAAACAGTCAAAATTTTGTTTCCAAATAAATGTTGAGCACATTTTATTATTTATAGGCTCAACCTGGAGGGTTGAGGCTCGGTCTGGAGGATCGAGGCTCCGTCTAGGTGACCGAGGTAGTTAAGCACGTTGATTTATTTTAGGCTCAACCTGGAGGGTTGAGGCTCGGTCTGGAGGATCGAGGCTCGGTCTAGGTGACCGAGGTAGTTAAGCACGTTGATTTATTTTAGGCTCAGCCTGGAGGGTTGAGGCTCGGTCTGGAGGATCGAGGCTCGGTTTAGGTGACCGAGGTAGTTAAGCACGTTGATTTATTTTAGGCTCAGCCTGGAGGGTTGAGGCTCGGTCTGGAGGATCGAGGCTCGGTCTAGGTGACCGAGGTAGTTGGGCGCGTTGATTTATTAAAGGCTCAGCCTGGAGGGTTGAGGCTCGGTCTGGAGGATCGAGGCTTGGTCTAGGTGACCAAGGTAGTGGACTAGCAAGGCTAGGAAGAGTAGGCTCAGTCATGAAGGCTGAGGCTCGGTCAAGGGGACCGAGGCTCGATCTAAGAGGTCGAGGTGGAGGATAGAGCAGTCTTAAAGACTGGGAGAAATTGGCTAGTGAAACTAGGAGAATTACTTGATTGCTTATTGGTGACTAACATGCGCGTTCGGTTATATGATTGATTATTTGTGCATGTGTTTACTAACGGTCATCACGTAGGAACCGCGAATATTAACTCGGGCACACGCTATTATCCATATTGTCTATGATATTTAACTTCCCGAGCAGGCAGCCTACGCATAACAAAACGCTAGCGCATGAGAATACATGGCACTCAAACTTTACGTCAACGGATGACGGAGTACATCACATTCTACGCAGAACGTAACACTAGTGCACGAGAATACATGAAACTCGAACTTTACGTCAACGGATGTCGAAGTACATCACCTTCTACGCGGCACACAACGCTAGTGCACAGGTATACGTGAAACTTAAGCTATACGTCAACAGAGGTTGAAGTACGACATGCACGCTTATTGAGGCGAGGCCTTTGAGAAGGAACGATGACGCAATCTAACGACGACGCTAGATTCCTGTCAGCAGGAGAACTAACAATCAGGAAACGACAACTTGTCACGCGATCCTGCAACGACACGAATCATGCCAGGGAGAAGACGAATGTCTCCGCATTTCCCCCCCCCCCCCCTACCTAACTAACGACGAATACGCTATGTTCGACATTCCATGGTAATGTCACCTAACAATTGGTCGTCACACGAAACCCCAGGTAAAGTCCTCAAATTTCTTTTATTGAAATTTCGAATTTCACACTTACTGAGTAGATTTTCGTATCTCTACTCCTCTTAATGGTCATTGTGTCACGATCACTTCTTTACAAGTTACATACATGGTTTTTCGTTGTGACCATGCCAAAAGTTTTCTTATTGATACATATATCTATTGTCGGATTGCGCTAAAACCAAGTTCAATTGTTTGAACTTGCTCATTACACTTATTCGATTCAAGACACCATATGATGTATTGGGAGCATCATATTCAAATCAATTTTTAACGAACACTTCATTTATTTCGAGTCGTGGTAAACTTGTTTGGTATTCGACTCCATTAAATTGTTTGTTGATTCCGACACCATGTGATGGTGATTTTCATTAATTTGAAGCTTGCGCTGAACTCGTTTACGCATCTTATGCACGGATCTAAATATTTATTTATTGATTGTTTTCCAGTCCACTTCGGTTTATTATATCATAGCAGTCTTAATACAATAGTGTGTTAAGACAATGGTACACAAATTCATTTCATATCCCGGTGTACCTCATAACAGTTCTTTCAACATCAATCGAATGCTTTGCGACATTCATTGCTTCTTCACCTTCGATCGAAAACATTGTTTCATTAATGTTCCATCTTCAATTGAAAATTCTTTGATGTTGTTGGAACAAACATTCATATTTACTTCATTGCACTTTCAATTGACTTCAAACACGGTGAATTTGTTTGATCACCGCTATTATTGAATTATTTCAATCACTACGACACCTTGTGGTGTCAGTACAAACTTGTAGCTTGGGCTAATTATGATTGAGCGTTTTATGCAAAACACAGGTGATACTTGTTCGATCACCTCTATTATTAAATGGTTTCATTCATTGCGACACCTTGTGGCGTCGGTATGACTTGTAGCTTGCGCTAATCACGATCGAACGTTTCATGCACACTGTTACATTTGAGATTGTTGATTCTAAGTTCATCCAGTGGATGTTATTGCTTCTAGAACTCAGTTACTTATTGTGAACGTTCTTATGGAAGTCGATTGGTCGAAGTTCCTGTTGGATCCCTGTTAACTTAGTCACATTAGTGGCTGTACCTATACGTCTCGTTTCTTTTGACATCAATTACTGAGACACATTTCTTTTAAACTGTTGGGATTCCTATTGTGAAGGAATGCCCTTGAATTCACATGATTCGAATAAGTCTTGTTTCGATTACGCGGTCATTCACTTTGTTATTATTCGGACTTACCTGCGAACAACACAATTCTGAGGGGATAACATAGTCTAAATTTCGAGGACGAAATTTCTGTAACAGGGGGAGAATGTGACAACCCGTAATTTACGGCTCTTAATTACGTGATTAACAAGTGATTAACGCAATAATAAATAGTGGTTACGGCACAAATTAACTTAATTAGGCCTTGGGAATGCCTGGGAACGTCTATCCGTCTTTACAGTGCGCGAACGGTGGTTTACAGAGAAACCGGTGAAACGTTAAACGGCAACGGATTGAAACCGAACAGAATACTAACAACGCCGACAAATATTAAATTTTTACGATATATATTAGCTTCGTAATAAAATTTTTGTGACTACAGTCGGAACCGGATCGAGGAACGGATTAAAGACGGCAACGATACCATTTTTCGCGATTATCACCGTAGTCGACGAACGAGCGTGCAAAACGACGACTACCGACCGTATTTTTGTGTATTTTAATTTTTGACGTTAAAACGGAGTTCAGGATTTGACAACGGGTCTCGTAGGATTTACGGGCCACTTACACACGGGGATTGAGCTTGTGGGCCCTGGGCCCAAGCCCAAAGCCCACAAGCCTAAACCTGCACATAATATACTAGATCTTCTCCTTAAAAACCTTACAAGATCTATAAAAAATCCATACAAGATTTTGAAGATCACTAAAAATCTGTCCAAAATCCACATTAGATTTACAAAATCAACTAAATCTATACAAAAGATTTTAATCCCAAAAATAAAACAAATGACCTGAATGTCATTTGTTTACACAATAGACATAAAACCTCCTGTGTTCTATAAATGATACCCCCCTCCCTCTTCTTCTCACTACACAAACAAACAGACAGTAACAACTCACAACACACACCCCGATCTCTCTCTCCCTCTCGATAACATATACACAGACAAGGCCAAACACCCTCTCACAATTACCCTCTCACTCTCGATCTATGCATCTGATGTATGCATCAGAATACATTACACAAACCACACATACCCTCACATTTGCTCTCTCTCCCTCTCGGCGAACATCAGGCGGAACCGGGCGGAGCCAGTGGCGGAGCTCCGGCGAGGTGCGGCGGCGACCAGCAGGGAAGAAAGAGAGAGAGGCAGTGAGAGAAGAGAGAGAGAACGGCGTGGAGAGAGAGAGTGTGTCGGAGATGAGAGAGACGGAGCAGAGGTGACGGTCCGGCGGTCGGCATTTCGGACCAGAAGTCGGCATCTCGGACCTGCGGTCGGTATCAAGGTCCGGCGGTCTGTGACTTTATCCGACGAGTTATTCCGGTAATCACTTCTTATTTCTTTTATTTCTCGCAAATCTGAAGATGGTGATGATGATTTTGTTTATATGGCCACTGTTAGAGATGACGATTGGTAATAGTAGTTCAGTCACGGCTCAGGTCTACAAGTGAACAGCTCCGGTTCGACTTCGGTTCGCGGTCAGACGGCTCGGTATGGTTTGACTCGGTCAAACTGAGTCAACTCAGGTCAACGGGGCAGACATGATGTTGTTCGGGTTCGGGTTCGTGGCTCGGTGCAACTCGGTCAGATTCAAGTGCGGGTCTCGGGTCAACTCGGTCAAACCGAGTCGACCTGGTCAACTCAGTCAACTGAGCTGGTCAACTCAGTTGACCCGGTCAACTCAGTCAAGCAGCTCGACGTGTCGACTCGAAGAAGTGGTAAAGATTTTAATGGCGTTACTATTTCGTGTTTTATACTTTTAACTCGTTACGAGCTCGAACCGATCCATTTATAATTTAGTTACGTTTCGATACATTAGACGAAAACTATATATGGTTGATTACATTGATTGAAAAATTGTGTTGAATTTTTGAGAATAAAAGCGACAACTTGTGTTGTCGGGGCGTCCAAAAATAGAGGAAACTCTGCCCGTTTTTCGAGAAAAACCCTTAAACACGACGCGTATTATATTTCAAAGACAACGCTTAATGGAATTCGAGTCCATAATATTTCAAACCTTGATAATCCCAAACGCTTTTACAAATAAATATAATGTTATATTTATTTCGAACGTCGTCAACTCGTATACTTTTACAAAATAAATATAGTTATATATTTATTCTAAATGTCGTACAACGCGAAGTCTTTTACAAAAATAAATATGGTTTATATTTATTTTCAAACAAAACAACTCGACGATTTCTTTATAAAATAAATATAACTCTTCATATTTATTTTATACGCCTAAACGGCCTATACGTATATTTTTGGCAAATATACACAAGACATGATATATATAATACAAGTTATTATATATTATTTTCATACGAAACGCGATATATGATACGAGTTTGTTATATGATATTTTCATACAAATAATCTTTTTGTACACGTACGACTACTCGAGACGGCTAACACACTTACGACGATATATTTATATTTTGATATAAATATTTATTCATTTTAAGTCTCTCGGAAACTAAGTCTCTTTTTCAAGACTTATTAAACTGCTACTGACATTAAACGAGACTTAGCAAGTTTAACTTAATCATTTTTTATTAAGATAACAACTTACCGTTGAATCGTTCGATTAACGATTCGGTAGAGCTCGGTGACACGTAGTTAGTTACTACGTTTATTTAGAAACTTATTAGATATTCCGTGTTAGGAATATTGTAGAATGCACGCTAGCGAGTCTCATCTTGGAAACGACATCACAAAGTCGTAATTAGCTAGCTTTGCACAGGAATATTCAGGTGAGTTCATAACCCCACTTTTTACTGTTTTACATTTTTGTAAATGTTTTCGGGGTGGAAAGACATGCACGTTTTGCAAAACATACAAAGTTTAGAACAAACGCAAAACTCGTATTTCTAAATCATATTACGAAGGGATTTCGAGGAACTCAAATGATTTACGAAAGGTTTATACTAAACATACCGGTTTTTACAAAACAAATGAGTATTATCAAAATGTGAATGATTTTCATGACTATGGACGGATCAATTGGTGATAATATATAGAGAATGAGGAGCCAGCCTTTGTGGCTGGGGAGGATCAGCCTTAGTGGCTGGGGAGGATCAGTCTTAGAGACTGGGGTAAAGTACATGTACAAAGATTACAGACGTTTTTTATACATGGTATGATTTACGTAAGGAGGTTTAGATCATGTGAATGGGTAGTTAGAACACCGAGGGACTCGAGCGGTAGATCTATTTGGGTGTAGCGAGCCCAGCTCTAGGCCAAACGGACCTCTCGGAGGCTAACCACAACGGACCTGGAGTGACTTGGTACCCAACGCAAAAATCAGCTAGGGTTGTGTCTTCCTACTTGCATTTCACGACATGCTAATGGCCTTGCAAACCATTGGTGATCACAAGTCCTCTTACACTGCTACATACCAGGGATTTTATACTTACGAAACATACTTGTTCATACAAATTAAGCACCATGTTTTATACAAAATTTAAGGCATAAGATTATGCGGGTCAAAGTCAGGATGGGCATTGATGATTATACGAACATTACAAAAACATGGTTTTATGAACATAACGTGTTACAAACACAACGTTTCCATATAACTTTGCAAGAAAATGGTTTTTAAATTCATTTTCTCAATACTACTTCAAAAACCGGTTATTCCAAAGATTTATTTCAAATCTTTCACAACTCAAAGGATTTATCTCAAACCTTTCACAACTCAAAAGATTTATTTCAAATCTTTTACAAACAAACTATGAACTCGCTCAACTTTCGTTGATTTTTCTCGCATGTTCTTTCTCAGGTTGCATTTTAAGACAAGGCACGGTTGGAATAGGAGAACCATTGGAGACTCGAGTACTTAGCAGGCGTTCAGTTTCTAGAAGTCTTTGCTTATTTGCTTCCGCTGTGCAATGACGATACCAGTCCAGTCACGCCAATGCTCTGATAATTTCGGGGTGTGACATAGCTATCCGATGATTGGATCGAATAGCTATTCGACGATTATGCAAACTGATTTTACTCTATTTCAATTGCACCTTCTGTCAACAAATTTCACATGTAACAAATTTCACTTGATCACGTGATTGACTTTGAGAATTTAAGATGCTATTGGACCAAGACAGTCAACGATCAGATGAGATTTAAATGTGAATTGGATCGAGTGAGATTTGGATCGGATAGCTATCCGATAGGATAGCCATCCGATCGGTGAGCATCTATATGAACAACAACATCAACAACTAACATTTTCAAAATATTTTGGGACAAAAAATTCTCGATTTCTTACAAACCGTTTGGAATTAAGATCTAAAATTTTGTAGGCTTTTAGATCTACTGTTTTCGCACAACATATCAAAAAATCAGCGATTTTTAACCGTAAAATCTCGTTTAATTTTGCAATTTTTAGTCAAGAACGTGAATAAGATGAGTAGAGTAAGAATTTGACAAATCTGATGTGAATTTGACTCTTAATTTGATGAAATCTTGTGCGATTTTGTATGTTTGATCCGTGCAATCGAGCTCCTGCTCTGATACCACTTGTAGGATCGGTTTTCAACTCCCGAACGATTGCGTACGACACGTGTGACGTGCGGAATCCGTGCACGTGCGTGGACCGAACACAAGAACGTAATACAAACATGATTCTATTCAAGATACGACAAGTACAAAGCACCACGAATCACCTTGAGCAACTTTCTCTCTCTACTTTCTCTCTCTAGCCTTGAAGATCTCCAAATTTCCAAATGTAGCAAAAGTTCTAAAATTAAGATATAACTCTCCTATTTATAGGCCAAGAGGTTTAATGAGACTTCTCATTAATTACAATATTGCCACCTTGCCTTTTCACTAAATATAACACTATAATGTCTTGATTTCTTCTCATTTCTGCTACGGACTGGATTGACGGAGGCGATAGACATTACTGCACCAACAGTAAGCTTGACCCAGGTCCTTGCAGGATCTATACACTGAACAAGGCAAGAACCTTACCAAACCATTCCCTTAACCCCCGACCAGGTAGCCAACATATCTCTATATAGACCGTAGAGATATGAATGGTGAAAATCTTTTATTTTATATAGACAGTAAAATAATGCCAAGACACCACGGACAAATGATAAGGAAGTTTCACCTTCAACATAAGAAACTAGTTATTAAAGTCATTAATACAAAACCAAATAAAAAGTGCGAAAAGATTAAAAATCAAAAGTATTACATTAAATGCTTGTCTTCACCAAGTGATGTAAGAGACTTAGGCAAACATGGCGTTTGATTGTCAAGAACTCTTACTATCAATTTTGGATCCCGAGACTACTACACACACTCTAAGGTGGATGATGGATGATGATGGTGGATGTAGGAGTTGTAGTGGTGGTGGAGTGTGGGTGAAGTGGGAGAGAGGTGGTTTGCCAAGAGATGCCTTTGAAGTGAACCAAGCACCCCTATTTATAGCCTTCACAGAAGCCCGGACACGGCCCCGTGTCTATTGGGCACGGCCCGGTGTCCATCCTCTTTCTCTTTCTTCATTAATTACAATTTGTCTGCATTAGCTCCATACGCCCCCGTGTTGGCTGGGCACGGGCCCGTGTGCAGAAGCGTATCTGTACTATCAATATTTGCAAGATTCTGCGAATCTTAGCGTTGACCACAGCCCGTGTTGAGCTGGGCACGCCCCCGTGCTGGGAATAGAATCTTCTATAACTTTGTCTTTTCTGCAGACGTCTGGCCACGCCCCCGTGTCCGCGGGGCACGGGGCCGTGGTCAGCCTTCTGTTTCTTTGTTTTTGCTTGGGAAGATGCTGTCGAGGGGTCGGGCACGCCACGTTTATTCCTTTTCTTGTATTTATGTTAGATTTTGCTGCATATTTGTTCCTTTTGTTCAATTACACTCATTTAGTCCTGAAAATACAAAAGGAAGACAAAAGCACACTTTTTCCAACATTAGTACTAAAAAAGGGTTAGTTTTATGCCTCATTTGATGTAATTTATATGTTGCATTTTACACACATCAAATACCCCCACACTTGAATCTTTGCTTGTCCTCAAGCAAAACTCTTTATTATGTGGCTTTACACACCCAAATGGAATGGGTAGAAGAGAAGTTTTGGGCTTGACTTGAGTGTCGGGAATCCAAGATCTTTATTGGGTTTTATTTTTATGCTATTTACAATCCTATTCGTTATGATTTATTTAGAATGTTTCATAAGAGAAATTACTTATTTGTGCATAACATGCCTCTTTAAAATTCCATTTATATACAAGCTCACATACCTCACGGGAGATCACTCAACACTCGGCCGAAGATGTATTTTTGTGAAACACTCGAAACCGGCATGGAACTTATTTCTACCATATGCTTGCCAAGCAATCAATCATCCTCCTTTTTAACTATAAACCTTTGTAAATATCAAGAGGACTTGGGGAAGGGTTAGGCTTGGGTTAAAGGTATGTGGTTTTGGGTTAGTGGTTAGTAAAAAGGGCTAAAAGCGTAAAAAGCGTCGGTCATTGTAAATTTTTTTGTTTTTGTGACTTTTATTCAAACTAAGCATTTTCAAACAAAGTTTCTTTGAGGAACTTGTTTGTTTATTGCTAGATTCCATTTTTTTATAAGGAATCGTCACAAGAAAACCGAGCTTTTTACTAAAATAAAGGGTTTAAAAGAAAAAGGGTTTGGTGGGTGAAGGGTGTTTGTGGGTTTAGAAATGAAAAGGTTTTAGGCTCAAAGGGGTTAACTAGGGGGATTTTTTTGGGTAGGTGATAAAAAAAATTAAAAAAATGGTGTTGAAAAGAAATTGGGTTAGTCCTAATGCTTCCATCATTTACTTACTTGGGTTTAAGTTGGTAAGGACCGGGAGTGTATCGTCATGGCAAGTTCTAGAGTCGTAAGAAACCAAGCGGCTATTCACACAAGAAACGAAAGATGAGCATTTAGTTTAAAGATGTATATTTGTATACTCAATAAAGGCTCAAAACTCACTTTTTTGTGGGAATGGGTTTATAATGTGATCAAGTATATATAATCAAATTTTAACTAGATTTGTCATGCCGTTTCATAATTTTCTTATGTTGGTTCTTTTTATCAAGACGCTATCGGTTCTAAATTTGTAAAAATATAATCTTTTTAGAACTTGTTATTCCCGAATTAAACCAAGACAAGTAAAAAAAATGAATTTTTTTTTTTGAAAAAATTTGGGGTGATTAGCGGTTCCAATAGAGTTTTGTGTAAGGCTTGTTATTAGGACTTGCAAAATTAAAGGTTTAGCATCCCCCCACACTTAAATTACACAATGTCCTCAATGTGTCCCAAAAACAAGTTTTTAGGTTGATTGAATGTGCAAAAAGGTGTTTAAAACAAGATTTTTGTGTTATTGGGCATCTGGACACCGCCCCGTGCTGGGTGAGCACGGCCGCGTGGTCAGACTACCAGTAACGAAAACTTACAGAAGGTGGACACGGGGGCGTGTCTGGTGAACACGACCCCGTGTCGGCCAGTTTTTAAACAAACAGCAGGTTCTGGGCGATGGACACGGGGGCGTGCTGGCTGGGCACGACCCCGTGTTGACAATCTGTAATGCTCGAAAACAGGTTTTGGCCTCCGGCTCTGGTTTCCGGGCTTATGTAGCACTAGTGTTTAGTGCTTCCAAGCCTCCTAGGTAATTGTTTTACTTAAAAATACCACACCACACAAATAATAAACATCCTACCTTACCATAAGTTTAACATCCACAACACAAACTAAAAAAAAGAAAATGCAGGAAATTGAAAGAGTTACGAAAAGTAAATTGTTCAACATTGTCACGCAGGCCAGAGAATTGTTTTTAAGAGAAAGGGGTTAACCTGATGAGACCTTCAACCATGTTACATCACCTCCAATGCCTCCATCTCAATCCATGTCGTCGTCCTCGTCATCTCCTCCTTGGCCCGCCATGTACTCCTGGATGTTGCTGATGACATCCTGCATGTCGGAGATGTTCCTCTCTATAACTCCAACCCAGGTGTACGTGTTGCTTGCCATATTGTAGGTGTTGCGGGTGCACATGAGGTTTTCCTGCAAGAGATCATGTAAACTTTGGAAATTAGGAAAACCACCTCCTTGAGAGGAGGATTGGCCCAGATCACCATGATGCTGATAATGGTACTGGGGAGGAGGACGGATTTGTGGAGCGTGAAGGACGAGAGCTTCTTGAGGGTTCCACACATGCCCTTGAACCGTCTGAAATCTAACCGTCCCGTCATTTGCTTCGTTGATTATACCCATGGAGCGACATATGACGAGGTCCACTTTACCCGACCATGGGCCCTTCTTGAAGGACCTCGGCATCCTTTGCCAAAATTCTTGAAGAGGCGGTAGATCCACCCTCCAAAAAGGATAGGGGTCGGGGGATTGGCTAGTTGGTTCAAGTGCATGTTGCGAAGAAGCAAGTATGGAATGTCGAGAGGCACATGGTTTTGAATGCAGTGTAGGACCAACATATCACGTAAGCCAACAACACCAGTACTGTCATGCCTTTGGCAGAGGGAGTTGCTAAGGACCCTATGAATGTAGCGGTATAGAGGGTCCCGCAACTGTGTGCCCTTGGTCTGGCTTGGGTTATAGTGACCTTCCCCAATTTGAGCCCATGCTGCTTGACGTTGGTCTTGTGGGAGTTCACGGAGACCACCCGTGTTTTCCTTATCTCCAGCATGCTCCTCAGCATATAACCCAATGATAGCCCCAAATTGTGCAATTGATATCGAGAGCACATTCCCTGCATAACGAAATTCCACCCCCTCATTGTCAAATGGCTCCGCTTTTGCCTTGAAGGCAAACGTGCTATAAAACTCCATGTTGTACTCGTGCACAGAGTGGAGCCTAGTGCAAAGAGCTGCCCTTAGTGGACCAGTGACAAGATTGTTGAAGCTGTCGATCTGGCCTACTGCTTCTAGAGTGTCCAGGAAAACTTGTCGGGGGTTTTCTTCGGGCCTTGTTTTGAGAATCTCAAACCGTGCTTGAGCAGCCCACTCATTCTGGTTGAATCTTGTAAACTTCTTGGCCATCTAAAAGAAAACACCAAACAATTAGCACGAAACAGTAACTTTTTTTGAAAAAAAATGAAAACAGCCAGCTGAACACGGCCCCGTATCCACTGGACACGCCCCATGTTCGCAGGAAATTGGCTGGACACGCCCCCGTGCTCGCTGAGCACGACCCCGTGCTCAGGCGTCTGTTTCCCAAAAACCCAATTTTTCGACCCGGTCCTGAAAACTTGAAAATTTTTGGTTGAGTAGGGGCGGTTTTCCCCGAAAATGAAACCCCAAGTGCCATTTTTTCAAAAACAAACCGTTTACCCCTTCAATTTCATCTTTTTCGGTTCAAAAACAAAGGTTTGAGGTTTTTGTTTGAAATCGGGCAAATCTACAAACAATTCAAGTTGATTTACTTCCTATAACATGCATCTATACTATTACTAACAGATCTAAGCAAAAATTTGAGGTTTGATTCGGTTCAAGTTGAAGAACCCTAGATTTTCCCCCAAATTTTTGATGTTAAACTACATGCAAGTGGCTAATCTAACTAACTATGATGATAGAATCATACCTTGACGTTGTTGGAAATCGGAAGAACGTGTAAATCTGCAGAAATTTCGAGTGGAACCAGAGAGTTCTTGGGGAAACGGGTCGTGTTAAAGTGAGAAATGAAAGAAAAGGGGGTTTTTATCCCGTCAGTTACGCGAACACGGCCCCGTGCTCAGCTGAGCACGGCCCCGTGGGCAGGTGAAAATTATATATATATATATATATATATATATAGCTGAGCACGGGGCCGTGGGCAGGTGAAAATTATATATATATATATATATTTATAGTGCACGTGTGAGTGACCTGTTTCCCGAAACTTGGTTTTAGAAATCTTATCGATTTAGAAGCTTTTCCATCATTCGTTACTTACAAGATATGATGTTGATGCTCAAACCTTCGTTTATTCTTCGGCCGCTTGTAGTGAGATTTCCACCTCTTCATCCTCAATAAATCCTTGATAAAGCTTTAGCCATTGGCCATTGACTCTGAATGGAATTCCATTTCGAGATTTAATTTCAATCGCACCGTGTGGAAAAATATGGGTGATAGAAAAAGGTCCCGTCCACCTAGACTTTAATTTACCGGGAAATAATCGAAGTCGTGAATTAAACAATAGAACTTGATCTCCTACCGGAAATTCATTTGGTTTAATGTGTTTATCATGTAAATTTTTCATTCTTTCCTTATAAATTTCGGAGTTAGAGTATGCGTGATTCCTTAATTCGTCTAATTCATTTAATTGACAAAATCGATTTTTACCGGCCATTTCTATGTCTAAGTTTACGTTTTTAATTGCCCAGTAGGCCTTGTGTGCGATTTCTACCGGCAAATGACAACTTTTTCCATAGACAAGCTTATATGGGGTGGTACATATTGTTGTTTTATATGCGGTTCGAAAAGCTCATAAAGCATCGTCTAATTTATCAGCCCATTCCTTTTTATTTAACCCTACGGTTTTTTCAAGTATTCTTTTTAGACCTCGATTAGTCACTTCGGCTTGTTCGTTTGTTTGAGGGTGATATACTGTTGAGACCCGGTGATAGACCCCATACCTTGTTAAAAAAATTTCAAGTTGATGGTTACAAAAATGGGTACCTCAATCACTTATTAATGCTTTTGGAGTTCCAAAACAAGAAAATAATCGTTTCAGGAATCTTACCACAACTCTTCCATCATTTGTTGGAAGGGCTTCGGCCTTGGCCCATTTAGACAAGTAATCTACCGCCACAAGTATATATTTTTTTCCTTTTGACGGTGGGAAAGGTCTCATAAAGTCGAGTCCCCACACATCAAAGATTTCATAAACAAGAATGCCATTTTGTGGCATTTCATTTTTGGAAGAAATATTACCTGATCGTTGGCAAGCGTCACATGTCTTGATAAGACTTTGGGCGTCTTTGTAAATGGTTGGCCAATAAAATCCTGAATCAAATACATTTCATGCGGTACTAGCGGCACCATGATGTCCTCTGTATGGACCTTCATGACAATGGCGGGGAATTCTTCTTGCTTCACTACCATGTACGCATCGACGGATAAGTTGGTCGACACACATTTTGAAAAGATAAGGATCTTCCCAAAAATAATGTTTTACATCGGCAAAGAATTTTTTTCTTTGATGATGTGGCCATCCTTTTGCGACTATTTCCGCTAGCTAAGTAGTTAGCATAGTTGGCGTACCATGGCTCTTCTCAGTATTCCACCATTTCTAGGGACTCCGTTGGGAATTTTTCATTGATTAGCTCGTCCCTAGTTGCCTCCAAAGCTGGATCTTCCAAGCGGGAAATATGATCTGCAGCGGTGTTTTCTGCTCCTCTTTTGTCTTTTATTTCAATGTCAAATTCTTGGAGGAGTAGAATCTATCTTATTAAACGCGGTTTAGCATCTAGTTTCTTAAAGAGATATGTAATGGCTGCATGGTCTGTATAAACTATCGTTTTAGAAAGAGCAAGATAAGAACGAAATTTATCAAGAGCAAATACTACAGCTAGTAATTCTTTTTCAGTTGTTGTGTAATTTTCTTGTGCATTATTAAGTGTTTTACTAGCGTAATATATTGGGTGAAAATGCTTATTTTTTCTTTGTCCTAAGACGGCTCCAACTGCAAAGTCACTTGCATCACACATGATTTCGAAAGGTAATTTCCAGCCAGGCGATATCATGATAGGTGCATTGACTAACATTTCTTTTAGTGTTAGAAATGCTTGGTTGCAATCCTTGTCAAAGATGAAAGGGGCATCTTTTTCAAGTAATTTTGTTAGAGGTCTTGAGATTTTTGAAAAGTCTTTGATAAATCGTCTATAAAATCCGGCATGCCCAAGGGAACTTCTGATAGCCCTAACGGAGGATGGGGGTGGTAATCGAGAAATAGTGTCTATTTAAACTCGATCAACCTCCATTCCTTCGCTTGAGATTTTGTGACCGAGTACTATTCCCTCTGTTACCATGAAATGGCATTTTCCCAATTAAGGGCGAGGTTGGTTTCCTCATATCAGGATAGCATTCGTTCAAGGTTAACGAGGCATTGGTCATATGAATCTCCAAAGATAGAAAAGTCATCCATGAAGACTTCCATAGTCTTTTCTATCATTATCATATCATGGAAGATGGCCACCATGCAACGTTGAAAGGTTGCGGGGGCATTACATAGACCAAAAGGCATGCGTCGATAGGCAAAAGTTCCGTAAGGACATGTGAATGTTGTCTTTTCTTGGTCTTCGGGTGCTATTGGTATTTGAAAGTAACCTGAAAAACCATCTAAGAAACAATAAAATTTGTGACCGGATAATCTTTCTAACATTTGATTAATAAAAGGTAAAGGAAAGTGATCTTTCCTTGTTGCCTCATTTAATCGACGATAATCTATACAAACTCTCCATCCTGTGACGGTTCTTGTTGGTATTAATTCATTTTTCTCGTTAGTTACCACCGTCATACCTCCTTTCTTAGGAACTACTTGAACGGGACTTACCCAAGGACTATCTGAGATTGGGTAAATGAGTCCGGCGTCAAGTAATTTGACGACTTCATTTTTAACCACTTCTTGGACGTTTGGATTTACTCTACGTTGAGGTTGTATTACCGATTTATAGTCATCATTAATTAAAATTTTGTGTGTGCACATGGAAGGACTTATTCCTTTGATATCTACAAGCTTCCAAGCGATCGCGTTTTTGTGTTTTTCTAAAAGTGTGATTAATTTATCTTTTTCTACACTAGTTAATTTTGACGAAATAATTACAGGTAATTTACCATCTTTGTCGAGAAAAGCATATTCCAAACCTTTTGGAAGTTCTTTGAGCTCAAGTGGTGGATCTTTAGGAGACTCCTTATTTGGGTGCTCATTTTTATCAAGAACAAAAAAGGTTTGTTCAATGGCGACCTCTTCTTCAACAAAGTGGTCGATTTCTTCTCTTGTATCGGGTGGTTCATCTTCATCTTCAATTAAGGGGTCATTATTTCCGAATGGATATTTCATTGAATGCTCAAGATCGACACTTTTGTTGAATGCCCCTAATTGAATGGGTAGATTGTTATACTTCCGATTTTTCAAAGCTTCGTGGGTCTTTACAAAAGGTCGTTCAAACATTAGCAGGGCGTCATCTAGGATGACGAAATCGGTTGGGATTACCATTTGATTGGCTTGGAATATCACATCTTCAACTATCCCTATTGATCTTATTGTTTTCCGATTAGATAGAAAAATGGGTATTTGAAGTGGAGAAAAATCACCGATTATATTAACACAAAGATCTCTATCAATTGTAATATTACTAATAAAGGAATTTTGAAAAAAACATGGAACCAGTGTAATGTTGATTTTAAATAGATCATGTTTTATTAGCGTAGTTTGATCGTTCGTTAACTTAATGCTTACCGTTTCGTCAATTTTAGTGTTAGTGTTTAACTCTTTTAAAAACTTAGCATGAGTGGGTACTAAACAATGATTTTCGAAAGAAGGTGATAAGAGATTAATTTCTTGAAAATTAGACTCTTCTTGAATTTTAACGTTATCGGACTCACCTTTTTCGTTGTTTAACTCATGTATCGGCTTTTCACTTACTTGTTCTTCCATTTTTACCTCTTCAACTATCTCTTCTTTATTACATGTTAATTCTTCCCTTGCGCAGGATTCCTCTTCCCTTGCGCGGGCTTCTTTTATACAACGCTCGATAGTTTTAAGGTGTTCTATTATCTTATCAGCTATGGGTAAGATAGAATAAGGATCCTCAAAGCTTGAATTCGGAAGTTCGATCCTTGGTTCCTCATAATACTCATATAAGGTAGATGGTTCACACCATTGTTCCTCATTGTAAGTATATGATGGATAAGGGTCGTAACTTGGTTCTTCATAATACTCATATGAGGTGGGTTGTTCACGCCATGGTTCCTCATAGTAAGCATATGAAGGTGGAGGCTCATATCTTGGTTGCTCAAAGTATGAGTATGAAGGCTCATACCTTGGTTCATCAAAATATGAGTATGAGGGAGAAGGTTCATACCTTGGATCTTTATAGGTTGTGTATGAAGTGGATGGCTCATTGGCTCGTACCTGGGCTCCTCATAGTAGTTATATGAAGGGGATGGCTCAAAGAGGTCACAATATTGTACCGAGTGAGGATTACCACAAATGGTACAATAGTCTTCCCTATAATCATCCTCCTCATAGTGGTAGTTGTAACCTCCTGAGTATTGATCCATAAGAATCACTCAGCAGATCACAACAGAGTCTCGGGACCAGAAAACAAAAATAAAAATGGAGACAGAGGCTGGACATGGCCCCGTGTTCAGTGAGCACGGCCCCGTGTTCAGGTTCTGTATCTGGGCATTTTAATAAATGTGACTGGTTTTGTGCAACACGGGTGCGTGTTCAGCGAACACGACCCCTTGTTCAGACTCTGTATCTGGGAGTTTTGTGAAAATTATGCAGCACGGGGGCACGTTCAGCGAGCACGACCCCATGTTTAGTCTACTGTAATGCAAAAACAAACTAAATTGAAAAAAATGTGCGCGCGATTTTAAAAAGGTTTTGATAAACTGATTAGGCCGTCGATTTTAAGCTTTCTTAAAATCCTTGTATCCCCGGCAATGGCGCCAAAAACTTGATGTGCGTCAGGTGTGATATGTTTTTATTGATATTCTAAGCCCTTTTTAAAACGTTATACAAGTTTTAAATTTATAAAACACAATATTCTACTAACACTAAACACACATATGGGCAAGTGCACCCATCGTGAGCATAGTATAGCGTTGGTAAGATACCGAGGTCGTCCAAGGACACAAGAGCTTTTAGTACCTGTTTATCCTCAACGTCTAATCAAACCAAAAGTTTTAGAAAAGGTTTTAAACATGAAAATAAAAACTAAAATGCTGAAAAATAAAATAAGATAAAAAAACAACAGATAGACAAGATGAATCACTTGGATCCGACTCGCCTTGAATGTAACCTTTGATGATTTTCGCACTTTTGCACTTTTTAAGAGATTATCTTAGTTATAGTAGTAGGCCCCTCTTTTGAAGGTGACGTTTCCCTCAACCCAGTGGTTTGAGTCAGTAAGGATACAATCCCAAAGGGTCGGAATATTGAAAGATAATTAATTAAGTTATTAATGCGTAATGTGGTAGGCCCCTCTTTTGAAGGTGACGTTACCCTCGGCTAAGTGGTTTGAGTCAGCAGGGATACAATCCTAAGTAGCCGGGTTAATGTATTAATAGTAGTTTACATAAGAGGGGATCAAGCCATTCGCACCCCTGCCATCCAATACCAGTGGGTATTGAAGGAGGTCCTAGTAAGCTTGACCCAGGTTCTTGCAGGATCTATACACTGAACAAGGCAATAACGTTACCAAACCATTCCCTTAACCCCCAACCAGGTAGCTAACATATCTCTATATAGACCGTAGAGATATGAATGGTGAAAATCTTTTATTTTATATAGACAGTAAAATAATGCCAAGACACCACGGACAAATGATAAGGAAGTTTCACCTTCAACATAAGAAACTAGTTATTAAAGTCATTAAAACAAAACCAAATAAAAAGTGTGAAAAGATTAAAAATCAAAAGTATTACATTAAATGCTTGTCTTCACCAAGTGATGTAAGAGACTTAGGCAAACATGGCCTTTGATTGTCAAGAACTCTTACTATCAATATTGGATCCCGAGACTACTACACACACTCTAAGGTGGATGATGGATGATGGTGGTGGATGTGGGTGTTGTAGTGGTGGTGGAGTGTGGGTGAAGTGGGAGAGAGGTGGTTTGCCAAGTGATGCCTTTGAAGTGAACCAAGCACCCCTATTTATAGCCTGCACAGAAGCCCGGACACGGCCCCATGTCCATCCTCTTTCTCTTTCTTCATTAATAACAATTTGTCTGCATTAGCTCCACACGCCCCCGTGTTGGCTGGGCACGGGCCCGTGTGCAGAAGCATATCTGTACTATCAAGATTTGCAAGATTCTATGAATCTTAGCGTTGACCACGACCCGTGTTAAGCTGGACACGCCCCCGTGCTAGGAATAGAAGCTTCTATAGCTTTGTCTTTTCTGCAGACATCTGGACACGCCCCCGTGTCTGCTGGGCACGGGGCCGTGGTCAGCCTCCTGTTTCTTTGTTTTTGCTTGGGAAGAGGCTGTCTAGGGGTCGGGCACGCCATGTTTATTCCTTTTCTTGTATTTATGTTAGATTTTGCTGCATATTTGTTCCTTTTGTTCAATTACTCTCATTTAGTCCTGAAATTACAAAAGGAAGACAAAAGCACACTTTTTCCAATATTAGTACTAAAAAGGGTTAGTTTTATGCCTCGTTTGATGTAATTTATATGTTGCAATTTACACACATCACAAGACTAGGTAGAACACTTGCTCGTGTTCTTGGATGAAGAAGCTCAGATGGGAGGCATCCGCAAGTGGTAGCAACTCCAACTTTAGAGCAATAGATGAGAAAGAAAAGAATTGAGCAAGTTGTGAATGAATGAACTTGGGTATTTATAGTGTTCATGGATTTGTAAGATCATGACATGTGTTTGTGTGGTAATCAAGGAATAATTAGATCATTCCAAGTGTGTGGTCATCCTTGGAGGATACTTAAAATACCCACAATATTGCAAAAACCAAGTTTGAAAACAAGTTGCAACAGCTGGAAGGCTGTTTTAGAAGTTTCTGCCAGCTCCATCTCTCGTGCCCCGCGACCCAGAGTGGTCCTCCTGTCGCGCTCCGCCAGGCATGGATAACAGGTTTCACAGTTTGGCAAAATCAGTCCCTTCAGACTCTAAAACTTGTTTTGGACGCGTTTAACCCCCGTTAACCCAATTTTAAGGCTTCACAAGGATGTTAAAACATAGGGGACTTGAAATATGCTTGAAAATATCATGGATGTCGGTTCGTTCGGTCGTACGGTCGCGTTTTACGCTTTAATTACGACGAAAGTTACAATGACGCGTAAACGACCCAAATTGCGCAACGAATGATATTTTTGCATTCTTATCACTAAAATACAATATTTTAATGATTACAAAATTTTTGGATGTGCATATACGGTCCATATGCAGAATATACGCGAATTGACATACTTTCACAATTTTGACGCATTTAGTCCCTGTGATCAAATAAGCATATTTTTCACATACTGAACCCTCCAAAACTTATTTCTAAGTCATGTTAAGGGTATTTAGGGTATTTTAGCTTATGTCACTATTCCAGAGTGTACGTCGCATTAAACTGATTACGTTTACATAACAGTTTACGTATAAGTTTCCAAAAAACGTTTAAGAGCTCGAAATTGAACAAGGATTGAAAACGTGCAAATGTCACATGTAATTATACAATCCCGAAAATGAAATACAAGATTTCATTGGATTCGAAATTGTTCAGGATTGTGCAATGGTTGAAAAGGGCACAAATGTCACAAACAATGCAGACCGGTCTTGCCGAAGACTGAACTCGGAGCAGAGTTAGGTAGAAAAACGGGTTGTGGGGCAGAAACCGGGTTACAAGCCTCCTTTATGGGTGATATAAAGACAGATTATTTTGGCTGAAACTATTGGCATGCCAAATGTGCCTATTTGCACACTTTAGGGTTTATATATGCTGCGTGTAGGTCTATACACAGTGTATAGGGTTACATAAAAATCAGTGTCTGACTGAGTTCAGTTCTAGTCTGGCTGCTCCTATGCGCTGCGTATAGACCTACATGCAGCGTACATAAAGGGTCAAAAAGACCATTTTACCCCTGGGTTGGGGGCTATACGCAGTCCAAAGCAGGGGTAAAATTGTCTTTTTGACCCTTCATATACGTTGCGTATATGTCACACCCCCAAAATACCACATGTGGAAACCCCGTGGGACGTGTGACGTACCAGGATCTAGCCACCAATCACATTGAACTAATAACAAGATTTTATATAAAATTTCTCATTTATTACATTGAAGTATTCTCAAAACATAACTTAATGTATAACATGTTCAGCGGAAGCATAAAGTAAAACATTGTTCAATATTCAAAAGTAAACATATGGAAACCAATTTTCTTGTCACATGTTTGCAAGTTTCTCGACCCATGACCACTCCAGTAATTCCAGACAGCAAGATCCACATCTAAGAATTCTAACAACCAGCGAGCATGCAACAAGTGTATCAACACAAAGCTGGCGAGTTCACAGTTTTTACAAAATGTTTAATTACCAAGTGTTTAGTTCAGTTTAATAACAATGTTGATAATAACTCGATACCATACAAGATGACATCAGGTTGTTTGCCCGTCCCCGATGCCCCTATCAAAGCATTGGTCATGATTTAAGGTCATTAGTTCACGCCCGTCCTCTCAGGTACGGTGTGAGGTTGCCAAGCCTAATAGCGCTATCAACTAATACCCCGTTACCTCTAAGGTAACTATTCGGTAGAAGATGGGACTTAAGGTGATAGGAGTGAGTGTATTATCCAACATCCCAGTTTTAACCCAGAAAAGATGTATTCCTCTCAGGAATACCCGTTTGATTGTCCCACCCACCGGGACACATGCTCAAGAGAAGTGAACTCACCTTAGCTTTGCTCGGTATGTTAAGTTACCCGTTCCAAGTTGGTCAGCCAAACCCTACCGTGGCTACCAAAAATATCAGTCTCATAATCAAGTAAGTCACGTATTTAACAAATTGCATTCATCGCAAAGATCATCGTTTAACACATAGTAGGTACTCAAAACACATACCAGTTTACATCTCACGGGCATGTATCATAATAACACTTAACAGGTTAGTTTGCCAATCACATGAATGGGTGCGACTAAACAGTTCAGTGTGCGACTCCTATGTCACCCGTACACAATGCCCAGCCCAACTATATAAGACCCAATCAAAGTGTATGACCTGCACTTGAATGTGTGGCTACTATGTTATGTGCGACCCAACCAGCTCGGCCCAATGTATGCTCGGAATCCAGGAAGGTGTGCGATCCAAGTGTAACAGGCCCAAACCAAACAAGACTGTACGATTCCCTTTAGAGTGTGCGATTACAGTGACAGTGTGCGACATGCTTATTTTGTGCGATTGAATTTGGGCTGTGCGATCGGTGTGCGGCCCAAACAACTTATGCGGCCCAGTTGAGTGTGTGTGTGCGATTATGGGCCACTGTGCGACCACAACCCCAATTGTGCGACCAGTTTGATATTTTGCGCAAATTATGGAAATCAGTTTATCAATCAATCACCCATGATTCACTCGGTCAAAGCATCAGTTATTGACCAAATTTCACAAGAACTCTAAGCAATAACAATTACAATCCAAATAAATCAAACAGTTTGGTTCTTCGATTCGCATGCACCCTAAACACCGACTAATTCATATTTAGAAATTAATCATAGTTATCCTTTCAAATCAAGTTGGATCATTCGCAACATAACAATTAACGGAGTAATTTCATTGATTGTTCATCATCATATAAACCCTACTTCTAAACTAAATATTAATCGCGTGATCATCATGTGGGCTTGGATCAATCATTCGGAACATCAATCAAACATACATACATCATTTAACCATGTATTCATAGTTTATCATAACATCAAGGATCCATCAATCATCATGTATATCATCATGCATTTATTATCAAACAATCAAACACACCAATACTAGAAGGAGACTAACCAAATCAAGCTATGAACCAAGGATTGTGTGCGATGGTAAGGCTTCGAGGGAGGAAGAGGAGACAACCGTCGGCCTTCACTTCAAAGAGAGGGGGAGGGCTGCCGTCGGTTCAAGTGAGGGATAAGAGAGGATTAGGGTTTGATGGTATTTTATGTTTGGTAAGTTATGAGGGTTACACATCTACCTTGATGTGTTATGTGAAAACAAGAGGAACTGGGCTCCATTGAGTTGGGCTTCGTTTTGTGCTACGGACCCAAGCATGGGGTTTGGGCCAAGAACCAGTCCACTCGGTTAAAGGGTATGCGATCGTAGGTGGAGTGTGCGCCCGAGGGTTACAGAAACTAAAAAACTTTCTATCATAACACTTTCACATATTCAATCACACAATTAAATACGTTCATTCAATCATAAACAACCATATCAATCATTCAAATAGTGTACACGTAAGTTACATCAAAGCACGACGAAAGGTTCTAAAATACGAGTTGTCACATCATCCCCAACTTGAAAGAAATTTCGTCCCGAAATTTGATCGGAAAACTCAGAGGTGTGAAGTGATAAATCAAGATGACTGTGGATTTTCCTCAGGTGCCACATCATCCCCAACTTGAAAGGTAATTTCATCCCAAAATTTGCCAGTGACATCAGAAGTTGATTCAGCAGTCTTGAATAATTGAGGATAGTTGAGCTTCATCTGATCCTCGCGTTCCCACGTGAACTCCGGTCCCCATCTTGAGTTCCAACGAACTCGCACGATTAGAATTCGACTGTGTTTCTGAACCTTGACTTCCCGGTCCATTATTTCAATGGGTTCTTTGACAAACAGCAATTTATCATCAATATTCAACTCTTACAATGATACAATGAGTGTTTCATCGGAAAGACACTTCTTTAGCTTTGAGACGTGGAAAACATCATGGACGTTACCCAACTCGTCAGGTAACTCGAGCTTAGGCCACTTTACTGATTCATTCCAGAATTTTGAATGGCCCAACGTAAAGTGAATTAAGTTTGCCGCGCTTCCCAAAGCGCACCACACCCTTCCAGGGCGAGACTTTCAACATAACGCGATCGCCTACAGCAAACTCCAAGGGTTTCTTACGCTTATCAGCGTAGCTTTTCTGACGGTCACGCACTGGCGCCATACGAGTTCTGATCTAGACAATATTCTCTGAAGTTTCAAGTACAAGTTTTGGACCTGTGATCTGGCAGTCACCCACCTCAGCCCAACAAAGAGGAGATCGACATTTCCGTCAGTACAGTGCCTCGAACGGAGCTGCCTGAATACTGGAATGGTAACTGTTGTTGTAAGAGAACTCTATCAAAGGTAAGTTTTTCTCCCAAGCTTTACCAAAATCATTCACACATGCTCACAACATGTCTTCAAGTGTCTGGATGGTTCGTTCGCTCTGACCATCCGTCTGTGGGTGATAAGCAGTGCTCATGTCAAGACGTGAGCCAAAAGATTTGTGCATCGCCTGCCACAAATCAGATATGAAACGCGGATCGCGATCAGAGATGATAGAGGTTGGCACCCCGTGCCTCGAAACCACCTCTTTTAGATAAACAGCAGCAAGTTGTGAGAACTTATCAGTTTCCTTGAACGCTAGAAAGTGCGCTGATTTCGTGAGACGTTCGACGATCACCCAAATGGTATCATTCCCGCTTTGAGTTTTAGGCAGACCGGTGACGAAATCCATGGCAATCTGTTCCCATTTCCACATGGGTATTTCTGGTTGCTGAAGCAGACCAGATGGTTTCTGATATTCCACCTTGACTTTCGCGTAAGTCAAACATTTACTCACATACGTCGCGATGTGGGCTTTCATCTTTGGTCACCAGTATAAGACTTTGAGGTCCTGGTACATCTTATCAGAACCTGGATGAACAGAGTATCGAGACTTGTGTGCTTCATCCATCACAAGCTCTCTAAGATCTCCGTACAAAGGGACCCATATTCGCTCCATAAAATAGTGAATACCATCGGATCGTTCTACAAGTTGCTTCTCCAAGCCCCGCATGGTCACAACTTTAAGGTTCTCGTCCTTCATCGCTTCTGTTTGGCAGAACTAATCTGATCTGGTAAGTTAGAGTGGATAGTGAGCTGCAAAGCTCGAACTCGTTTAGGCTTCGTTTCCTTGCGACTAAGGGCATCGGCTACAACGTTAGCTTTGCCCGGATGATACTTGATTGCACAATCATAATCGTTTAAGAGTTCCACCCAGCGACGCTGTCGCATGTTCAACTCTTTCATGTCAAAGATATGCTGAAGGCTCTTGTGATCGGTATAAATAGTACATTTAGTACCGTACAAGTAATGCCTCCAGATTTTTAATGCAAAAACCACAGCCCCAACTCCAAGTCGTGGGTTGTGTAATTCTTCTCATGAACTTTCAACTGTTGAGAAGCCTAAGCTATCACCTTCTCACGTTGCATCAGCACACCACCGAGACCCTGAATAGAAGTGTCACAGTACACCACGAAATCTTCGGTATCCTCAGGTAAGGAGAAGATTGGTGCACTGCAAAGTTTTTGTTTCAACAGCTGAAAAGCGTCTTCCTGCTTCGTTCCCCAGGAGTATATAACCCCTTTAGGTGTCAACGTGGTAAGAGGTTGTGCGATCCTTGAGAAGTCTTTGATAAATCTGCGGTAGTATCCAGCAAGACTAAGACATTTTCGCACCTCCAAAGGATTCTTTGGTGCCGCCCAATTTCTGATAGCATCAACCTTAGCGGGATCTACGTGTATTCCCAATTCGTTAACAATGTGGCCAAGGAAGTGTACTTTTCGAATCCAGAAGTCGCACTTAGAAAACTTCGCGTAGAGTTGCTCCTTCCTCAGGAGCTCCAGGATAAGACGCATGTGCCACTCGTGGTCCTCCTTGCTTTTAGAGTAGATCAAGATGTCATCGACAAACACAATGACGAAATCGTCGAGGTACGGTTTGCACACACAGTTCATGAGGTCCATGAAAACCTCGTGTGCGTTAGTTAACCCGAATAGCATGACCAGAAACTCGTAGTGGCCATATCGCGTTCGAAAAGCCGTTTTAGGAACATCCTCTTCTCGGAATCTCATCTAGTGATAGCCCGATCTTAAGTTGATTTTCGAGTAAAAGCTTGACCCATTGGTCAAACAGATTATCGATGCGTGGCAAAGGATAACGGTTCTTAACCGTCACCTTGTTAAGTTCACAATAATCTATACACATACGGAAGGACCCGTCTTTCTTCTTCACGAATAGAACTGGGGCTCCCCAAGGCGAAGAACTAGGTCGGATAAAGCCTCTATCCAACAGTTCTTGAAGTTGATTAGACAGTTCTTGCATGTCACACCCCGATCGCGTAAAACAACAAACCGCGGCGGAAACGTCGGGGAGTGTCGTAACAGAATCATTGTTTCACAACACATGGTGATTAAAGATTTGTTTTATTCCATTAATGAATTCATTATTTTATTACAAATCAGATAAATACAAATAATTGTCTTTCAAGTTTTAAAGTCGCTAAGGCATGAGTCCATCCTATGTGTAGCATACATCAATAATCATCAGATAATAGCACCTGAAACATATGTGAAAATAAAACGTTAGCATAAAAATGCCTGTGAGTAACATAGGTTTTGTTGAATTAGATTCATGGCTTTGGATAGCACAAGGAAAGATTTTTATGTTTACAAAAATAGAAATGAATCTTTGTAAAAAGTTTGGTTTCTAAAGTGCATTGTTTTGATAAAAGGTTTGTAGTATATACAAAAACATACTCTGGTTTTGAAGTAGTTAAACAGATGTTATATCAAAATATACTTTGGTTACTGAAAGTATAGATTTGGTAGTATATCACAAATATACTTTGGTTCAAGAATGAAAGCATCGGTAGTATATCAAATTATACTTTGGTTTTGTAAATATCATCTCAAACTATGCTTTGGTATGAAAATAGCATATCAACTATGCTTTAGTAGTATACCAACATGTACTTTAGTTTGTGAAATAACAAAGTCGGTGGTATATCAAACTATACTTTAGTAAAACAGTATCACGTTGGTAGCATATCGTAATATACCTAAACCGTGATTTGGTAGTACATCAAACTATACTTTAGTAAACAATAGCATATCAAACTATGCTTTAGCAAAACATTATCACGTTGGTAGTATATCGAAATATACCATATATCGCGATTTGGTAATACATTCAAACCTTAGTGCATCAAACTACACTTTAGAGACTATAGAAATACCACAAAGGCAATTCTATTTGGTTAAAACTTTGGTTTCTGACATTCCATACAACAGGAATGGGGTGTCTAGTCCTATAGCGCTATATCGTACTACCAATCGGCTTAATCATTGTTAATGAATGTATAAGTAACAATATGAGTGAACAAATAATCTAACAAACTTTGAAAATCAGTGTTTAAGCCATGGACAATAGTTTAATTTGTCAAAAGATAAGTACTATGCATGTGTAATCATATAGTTGAAATCATGAAAATAGTGTATCGGCACATATGAATCACCCCAAAACATTTGAAAACGTAAGAGAGGGGACTATGTACTCACTTGGGATTGCTTATTAGTCTTGGAATTAAGACCAAATAAAGCTTCAAGGATCACGGAATCAACACGGCACCTAATATAGGTAACTATGTTAAATAATCGGATCCTAAATCGGAAGATAGGATAGAATGTAGTTCTATAAATCTAATGAGTATTGGAACTCATATGGCATGATTTAATAGCCCTAACATTCTGATTAGAAACTTAACCTAAGTGCTTTTGACCCGTTTCAACCCGTTACGGTAGTTTAAGCTACTTTAATGTGTCGTTTGCGTAAATTTAAGGTCGGATGGTTATCTATGTCATTTGTTAAGTCTTACATGCCCAATTATGTTTAAAAATGTTACTAAATCAGTTTAGATGTCAAAACTTGATCTCATATGTTAAATATGGATTTATGCTCAAAAAGGGCATTTTGGTCATTTTTAATGGGCATATAAGCGACTTAACAAATAACTAACCAACCTAAGTGATCATAAGGTATAACCTCAGTAGGTTATTCCCTATGCAACTATGATCACTAAATATGTTTGGTCGGATCCTATTGATCGACCAAACGGGTCAGGTTTGAAAGTCTAAGCGGTTGTCGAGACCGCTTAAGTTACGCGGTTGTCGAGACCGCTTAAGTTACGACCCTAAACAAGCACTAAACTAGTAGTGATGAGTTAAACATGTTAAAACATGTTTAACCAAGTTAGAAAACTGATTTGGTATCAAAACAAAGGGTTTTGATACCCGAAAATAGTTCCGTCGCAAAATGCGCATAAATACGCATTTTGACCGAAACTTTGACTCGTCACTACGCCTAGTCAACGTGGTAATCAGTAGGTATAATCTCTAAGGATTATAACCATCGTGATTACAATCACGTTGCAAAGTTCAATTGAACTTTGATTTGACCAATTGATGGCCAAACCAAAAGTCAAACTGTTAATCAAACTGTTTGACTTTCAGCTCTAAATGGCTGAAAATAATAACTAAGCCATGAAAGAACCCTTACAAAGCTCTATGGCTGAAAGATTTAACTAGAAGAACTCAGGTAGGTGGCTCCCAAAGATGGAAATCCTCCACTTAGAGTTCAAAGATAAAGAAAAGATTGCATGTGCAAGGAATGAGGTGAGTTAGGGGGGTATTTATAGTTGTGGAAGTGTTGTAGGATCATTTCAAGTGTTTGTGTAGTGCCCAAGCAATGAATCTTGACCATACAAGTGTTATGGCCAGCTAGCATTACTTGGGAAGGTGTTAACTTAATGCCCAAAACAAAGAAAATTGCATAAAAGGCCCTCATGAAACATGCTGCAGCTCAAAAACACACTTGCTGTCAAAAATAAGGCATCATGTCGTGCCACAGCAAAGGCCTTTTGCTGTCGCCGGATGCGAGGGCATAGGCTGAAGTTTCAGAATTGGCAGAACAGGCCCCTGCACACTTCTAAGTGCATTTTCGACGCGTTTAAACCCCGTTAACACATTTTCAAGGCTCTATAATGATGTCAAAGTGTAGGGGACTTGAAATATGCTTGAAAATATCTCAGGTGTCGGTTCATTTGGTCGTACGGTCGCGTTATTCGGTTTATTAAGACGAAACTCGAACGGACGCGAAAACGATCCAAATTAAGAGACGAATGGTATTTTTGCATTCCTATCACTAAAATAAAATATTTTAGTGACTACAAATTTTTTGGATGTCCGAATGTGGTCAGAACCTAAGATATGCTCGTAAATGCAAACTTACGCAGTTTTTGACGCTTTTAGTCCCTATTATCAAATAAGCGCATTTTCGCACACCGAACCCCTCAAAGCTTATTTCTAAGCTATGTTAAGGTTATTTATGGAATGTTAAGCTTATGATCATGTTCCGAAATGTACGTTTCCATACGAAATGGTAGACTTTTACAGTTTGACGCAAATAGTCCCTGAGATCGAATAAACTTGTTTTTGCCATACCAAACCCTTCAAAACTTATTTCTAAGTTATGTAAAGGTTATTTAAGGTATGTTAAGCTTATATCACTATTCCGGAGTGTTTGTCACGTTAAACTGATTACGTTTGCATAACAGTTTGCGTATAACTTTCCAGAAAGCGAATTTAGAGCTCAAAATCGAACAAGAATTGATATGTATAAATGTCATATGTAATTGTACAAATCCCAAGAATGAAACACAAGATTTCATTGGATTCATATTTGTATAAGGAGCACGAGCAATCGTGGCTGCTCCTAGCGTAAGGTCGATCTGAAATTCCACCTGATGGTACGGAGGTAAACCAGGAAGTTCTTCAGGAAATACATCGGGAAACTCACAAACAACAGGCAGATCTTCGATTTTCCTTTCTTCAGGCTAAGTGTCAGTAACGAGTGCTAAAATGGAAGGATAACCCTTCTGTAAACACTTCTGGGCTTTCATAGCTGAAATGATACCAACCATCGCACCACTTCGATGACCTTGGACCGACAGAGATTCTCCACTAGGAAGAGGAATACGTACAATTTTCTCTTTACAGAGAATTTCCGCTTGGTGCATAGACAACCAATCCATGCCAACGACTACATCAAAGCTTCCAAGAGTAACGGGAAGTAGGTTAATGTCGAACACTTAACCCATAAGATTGAGTTTACATCCAAGATGAACGTGTGAAGCTTCCATGGACTTTCCATCAGCTAATTTCACTACGTGTTTGTTTACAAGGGGTGTTGGAGTCAACCCTAACTGACGACTGAACCCCAAAGACACATAACTCCAATTGGCACCGAAGTCGAATAAAACCGAAGCAAATAGGTTGTTCACAGAAAACGTACTGGTCACGACATTGCCATCATTCCTGGCTTCACCTGCTCCAATGGTAAACACTCTTCTGCGTGCACCATTACCACCATTGTTTTCGTTGTTGTTGTTCCCAATGTTGTTGTTATTTCCAGCATTCTGATTCAGTTGAGGGCAATCCCTCCTAAAATGACCCTCGTCTCCACACTGGAAACATCCCTTTCAATTACCCTGTTTTTGTTGTGGTTGTTGCCTTTCTTGTTGTTTCGACTGCTGTTGCTGTGGAGGTTGCTGTTGCTGCTATTTTGGGAACGAGGCTCTGCAATCCCTTGCCATATGACCCACTTTATTGCACCTATGACAGATTCAGGTGCACGGTCCATGATGGTGGTAGTTGCACTTGCTGCACTTTGGCTGTTTCCCCGCGTAAGAACCCTGGTTCTAGTTGCTGCTCTGATTCTGATTAACAGAGGATGACTGGCTAAAACTGCGGTTGTTACTGTTGTCTGGCTTCTTCTGCAACTGGTTCGAGTTGGACACCTTGTCCGTATCATTCCACTTACGTTTGTTATCCATAGCAGGAGTAGTAGCTGTAGCGATAGTGGCAGTAGTAGAAACACGTGGTGGTAGCGAGCTACGCTCCACCTCCTGGTCAGTGACCTTGTGAGCTAAGCAGATGATTCGAGGCAAGTTGTCAAGATTCGCTGCAGTGACCAAACCCTTGACTTGCGGTACTAGACCGTTGATGTACAACTTAATTCTACGATGTGGTGGTCGTGATAAGTTAGGACACGTATTCGCAAGTTCATGAGATCGCTTCGTGTACACCTCGATCTCAGACCCCACCATCTTCAAGTTGTAGTATTCGTTTTCTAGTTTTGGAATCTCGTCATGAGGACAGTACTCCTCCCGCATCAACTCCTTGAAATCATCCCAAGTGGTCGCATTTGCCATCTCGATGCCCAACATCTGTACCTGGGCATTCCACCAAGTTAAGGCACCATCCTCCAGTGTGCCTGTATCATACTTCACTATGTCCCCAACAGGACAGTTACACATAGCGAAGACCGACTCTGCTTTCTCAAACCAACGAAGTAGTCCCACTGCTCCTTCAGTCCCACTGAACGTCTATGGCTTACAATCCATGAATGTCTTGAACGTGCAAACAGGTGGATTGTTCTGATTCTGATTCACGTGTTGACTTAAGGACGAAAGAAAATACAACACACGAGTAAGAGTCGAGTACGCGACACAAGGATAAAGAGTATTTGGCACATATTGTACCAGCCTGCTGAGCCGCTAGGGCTTCAGCCACATGAGTATTGATCAAGTCAGTTAGTTCAGCCTGGGACATAACAATGTTGCCACGTCCACCGCCGCGGCCTCCACCACATCCACCGTTTCGTCCGCTCATGATTCTATATAAAAATAGTGGAAAAGGTTAAGGGTCGGGATTGAGTAGTAGTCAAACATCGCTATGACTTCTACAGATTACTGAGTTCTATCATTACGTCAAACAACGAAACAGAACCCCTTTCACACTCGTTAAGCCTCACTGGGACTCACATGCACCCCACATTATTATTATGTGTGCACCCATAATGATAATGCGATTTACATGTTTATCTCAGCTCCTCTTAACTCGCGTTAAAAGGTTCCTCAGTTTCGAGTAACAAGACAAAAGACATCACAAAACATAGATCACGAAAGTCTAGAGGGAACGTCGCACTATCAGTCACATAACGTAGGTAAGTAACACATCAATTTATATTGTAGTGCTAAGTGTGCAATCACATGCAATGTCATACGTAAGTGTACACTAGTTATGCTGTGCAATAAGTAAATGAGAGACGAACCTTGCAATCTGGAGCTGAGTGTCATGGTCGATTCAGAACTGTTCGGTTATAATCTGGTTTTATAAAAACGTTTTAAAACCTAGTTCACTATAACCAGTGGCTCTGATACCAAACTGTCACACCCCCAAAATACCACATGCGGAAACCATGCGGGATGTGTGACGTACCAGGATCCAGCCACCAATCACATTGAATTAATAACAAGATTTTATATAAAAGTTCTCATTTATTACGTTGAAGTATTCTCAAAACATAACTTAATGTATAACATGTTCAGCGGAAGCATAAAGTAAAACATTGTTCAATATTCAAAAGTAAACATATGGAAACCAATAGTCTTTTCACATGTTTGCAAGCTTCTCGACCCATGACCACTCCAGCAATTCCAGACAGCAAGATCCACACCCAAGAATTCTAACGACCTACGAGAATGCAACAAGTGTATCAGCACAAAGCTGGCGAGTTAACAGTTTTTACAAAACGTTTAGTTACCAAGTGTTTAGTTCAGTTTAATAACAATGTTGATAATAACTCGATACCGTACAAGATGGCGTCAGTTTGTTTGCCCATCCCCAATGCCCCAATCAAAGCATTGGTTATGATTTAAGGTCATTAGTTCATGCCCGTCCTCTCAGGTACGGTGTGAGGTTGCCAAGCCTAATAGCGCTATCAAGTAATACCCCGTTACCACTCAGGTAACTATTCGGTAGAAGATGTGACTTAAGGTGATAGGAGTGAGTGTATTATCCAACATCCCAGTTTTTACCCAGAAAAGATGTATTCCTCTCAGGAATACACGTTTGATTGTCCCACCCACCGGGACACATGCTCAAGAGAAGTGAACTCACCTTAGTTTTGCTCAGTATGTTAAGTTACCCGTTCCAAGTTGGTCATCCAAACCCTACCGTGGTTACCAATAACATCAGTCTCATAATCAAGTAAGTCATGTATTTAACAGATTGCATTCATCGCAAAGATCATCGTTTAACACATAGTAGGTACTCAAATCACATACCAGTTTATATCTCACGTGCATGTATCACAATAACACTTAATAGGTAAGTTTGCCAATCACATGAATGTGTGCGACCAAACAGTTCAGTGTGCGACTCCTATGTCACCCGTACGCAATGCCCAGCCCAACTATATAGGACCCAATCAAAGTGTATGGCCTGCACTTGAGTGTGTGGCTACTATGTTATGTGCGACCTAACCAGCTCGGCCCAATGTATGCTCGGAATCTAGGAAGGTGTGTGATCCAAGTGTAACAGGCCCAAACCAAACAAGACTGTGCGATTCCCTTTAGAGTGTGCGATTACAATGACAGTGTGCGACATGCTTATTTTGTGCGATTGGGTTTGGGCTGTGTGATCGGTGTGGGGCCCAAACAACTTGTGCGGCCCAGTTGAGTGTGTGTATGCGATTATGGGCCACTGTGCGACCACATCCCCAATTGTGCGACTAGTTTGATATTTTGCGCAAATTATGGAAATCAGTTTATCAATCAATCACCCATGATTCACTCGGTCAAATCAGCAGTTATTGACCAAAATTCACAAGAACACTAAGCACTAATAATTACAATCCAAATAAACCAAACAGTTTGGTTCTTCGATTCGCATGCACCCTAAACATTGACTAATTCATATTTAGCAATTAATCATAGTTATCCTTTCAAATCAAGTTGGATCATTCACAACCTAACAATTAACGGAGTAATTTCATTGATTGTTCATCATCATATAAACCCTACTTCTAAACCAAATATTAATCGCGTGATCATCATGTGGGCTTGGATCACTCATGCGGAATGTGACAACTCGTATCTCAGAACCTTTCTTTGTATTTGATGTAACCAGTATAAACATTATGTGATTATGTGATACGTTGATTTTTATGGAACGCTATATGTTGAACGTGTTACGTGTTATGAAATTATAATATGAATATGTATCCTCGGTCGCACAACACAAACCTAGTCGCACAAACTTGTTTGGGCCGCACACCTTGTCTTTTGTCACACACCTCTATCAGCCCACTCTGCTTGAACTCGAGACCAAAGGGTAGCCCATGAATGGGTTCGGCCCACTCCCCTTATGCGCATAACATTGTGAGGTAGGGTGTATACTCCTCATTATTTGCAACACAAGAACACACAAAAACCCTAAAGCTCTCTTCTCCTCTCTCTTGTTCGACGGCAATCCCCACAGCCGAAGTTCCCCATCTCGATTAACCTAGTTCTTCGGTTTTCAAGGTTAGTGTTACATCTTTATTAGTCGCCATGATTTGGATTATTATGAACATGATGTTATGATTTGGTATGAAAACTAGGGTTTATGCTATTAATTATGTTGTTGAACATCGTAATCATGATTTGGAAATACGTGTTCGGATTCAATATATATATATATATATATATATATATATATATACACGAAGAAGGGAACTGCTTTTGGTTGATGGATTGAATGATGATATATGTTAACCTAGGGCCGATTGCATGTTGAAAGGATTTGATCTTGATTAAGTGTTTAGTTGATTAGCTTATTTTGGCATGAGAAATTGTATGATGAGATAGGTTGCATATTGGTAATTGAATTCTAGAATCTAATGATCCGATTATAGGTTTTGCATGAGGATTGATTGTTCATGATTTGGTTGTTAATTAGGGTTCATGAGAATCATTTGATTATGCTTGATTGATCAATTAAATGCAAAATAGGAAACTGTTAAAATTGTTTGTAACTGACTTGCATGATTTAAGGAAACATAAAGCTGATCGCACAAGCCCAAATGCACAAGATCGGATCACACAAGATCTCATCGCACAAGGGCATCTCGCACAAGTGCTGGTCGCACAAGTCAGTCGCACAAGCTAGGTACAACTGTTAAAGCACGTTGTATGACCTTTTAAGCACAATCGCACAACATGTTGTGGATCGCACAAGACAGTGCTGAACGCATAACATGTTGGGCCACACAAGAAAATAAACTGTTAATGTTAATTGGGCCACACAAGTTTTTGGGCTGGGTTATGGATTGGATCACACAACATGTTGTGGATCACACAAGTTAGTGCTGATCACACAACACGTTGGGCTGGTCACCTGTTGAGCTGCATTTATGGAATTGCACAACACTACTGGGCTTGTACAACCTCAACGGCCCAACACTTGAATCGCATAACTTGACCTTATGTATAAATGTTACTGTTAAGCATGACATGTGCTGTTAATCATCTGACGTGATTCTATGTGTATTGCCATGATCTTTCCGTGTACGTAACTTGTGAGGTTATATGTGAACATACGTGAATTACTTGAACCTAGACCTGACTTGTATAATAACCATGTTAGGACCTGGTTGACCCCAAATAGCTCAAGTGACCTTTTTTTTATCTGCCGAGCTAGTCTAAGGTGAGTTCACACTTTCTACAAGGCATGGATTCCCGGTGGTTTGGGAATGGGTTAACGTTTAATAAGGAAACCTGCGTATTCTCTTTGGGTAGAATACGTACTCCCATCCTCTTTGTTGAAGGGTGACAACATTGAAACCTGCGTGTTATTCTTGACACGTACTCCCACCCTCTTAACTGAAGGGTGACAACATTGACACTAGACAAAACTCTATCATTAAGTCCCTCATTTTTATATCGACTTAATCGCCGAGCCAATGGCGAACGGGTCATTAGTTAAATAGCGCTATTAGGTTTGACAAGCCTCACACCGTGCCGTAGAGGACGGGAGTGGACTAATGGATTTGGGCACTAGTCAATGATGATAGACATTGACGCAGGGCATATAAACATAACTACAGTCAGTAGTCGATATGGTAACGGGTCTAGTGGTTAACATGGGGAAGCCCCCACTGGTTATGGTTTGGGAAACAAGGAACTGGTTAAACTCGTGGTTTTCGAAACAACTTTTGGGTTTTTAGAACAACACAAAAATGAACAACCAACTGTGAACTCGCTCAACTTTGTTGTTGATTCGTTACTATATGCCTTGCAGGTCGTTACGTGCTAGATGGAGCTTGCACAGGAGGAAGAGGTCGTTGTAGGACATGGACTGTTGAGTTCCATGTTATACTTATGAACTTTTATACTCTATTATGGTTTTGAACTTAATGCTTCCGCTGATGACTTAAACTTTGTTGAATCCTTTTTACACCAATTATATTGTTTGGTTTGGACTTTTATTTCTTTAATTATATTGTTCAATATGATTGGTGGCTGGATCCTGGTCAGTCACGCTATCTGCGGTGATACTCCGCCTGTGGATTTTGGGGGTTTGACACGGAACATCAATCAAACATACATCATTTAACCATGTATTCATAGTTTATCACAACATTAAGGATCCATCAATCATCATGTATACCATCATGCATTTATTATCAAACAATCAAACACACCAATACTAGAAGGAGACTAACCGAATCAAGCTATGAACCAAGGATTATGTGCGATGGTAAGGCTTCGAGGGAGGAAGAGGAGACAACCGTCGGCCTTCACTTCGAAGAGAGGGGGAGGGCTGCCATCGGTTCAAGTGAGGGAGAAGAGAGGATTAGGGTTTGATCGTATTTTGTGTTTTCTAAGTTATGAGGGTTACACATCTACCTTGATGTATTATGCGAAAACAAGAGGAGCTGGGCTCCATTCAGTTGGGCTTCGTTTTGGGCTACGGACCCAAGCATGGGGTTTGGGCCAAGAACCAGTCCACTCGGTCAAAGGATATGCGATCGTAGGTGGAGTGTGCAGTTGAGGGTTACAAAACTAAATAACTTTCTATCATAACACTTTCACATATTCAATCACACAATTAAATACGTTCATTCAATCATAAACAACCATATCAATCATTCAAATAGTGTACACGTAAGTTACATCAAAGCACGAAGAAAGGTTCTAAAATACGAGTTGTCACAGTATAGACCTATACGCAGCGTATATAAAGGTTTTTTTTTTTTAAGAAACATTTATACATTATTAATCGTTTTAGTAAAGTTTTATAAAAAAAAAGTTTTCTATTTTAAATAAATAAAAAAGTAAGTATTTCTTACAAACTTTTTTATTCAACATTAATCATTTTTATACGATAAATTGTATAGGTGTAGTATAGGTTACGTATTGACCTCGTATAAGCATATAAGTGTGATATCGGTTCATATAGTGTAGTATATATCCTGTATAGGTGTAGCACCATATAGTATAAGTTGTCACACCCCAACCGATGGCGGAAACATCGGGGTGAGGCACTGAGCGAAACAGATTGTCCAAGAGAATCCATAACAACTACAATTACCAGATATTTAATGTCATGTCCCATACCATAATATATAAAGTAAAACAGTTATTACAGACATAGTGTTCTCAAAGACAAATATTGTTCCGACAGCTCATAATTTATTTAGTTTGTTTCTAGACCACCTAATCTTGATTCCATGACATCCAGCAATTAAAAGCACCCTAAACACCTATCACATACGTTAAAATAGGTCAATACACATAGTGTAAAGGTGAGCGTACAAGTTTAATAGAATATAGTAGCGAAAAACGGTTTACGCATAACCAGCATGTAACACTTAGAAATGTGAAGCATGTAAGCTATCGATAATGAAATATGCACAGACATAACTACGAGTTGTAGAATGCGCAACACATATCGCCACTGTGACATGTGAAGAAATACCCTTAACAACCCCTGTCCACGACAGGTGCTGAGTCCAAACTATAGTACTATCGTTGCTAAGGTGTCCGGCAACAATCACTGTGTAAACATAACATACAAGCATTCATCGAATAACACGTATACATGCAGAGCGGTTAGCGTATAAAAGTAGTTGCATGATGTGTCAAAGTGATTTGATATAAGTAACGTATGTAACACCCAAAAGTGCGTTAAGTAAAAAGGGATCGAGTATACTCACAGATGATGGTAGCTCCTAAACACAATCTGTATTGGATTGAAGGGAGCGCTTAGAGTAAGCCTGATCATAGTACGACAGTATAAGTGTTGAACAGTGCGTAAAACAGCGTATCGGTGCGATGAACAATCGAATGATGGTTTTATCGGATGGCCATCTGGACACATGGTCGTCTGGACGGATGGTCGTCCGGACGGATGGTCGTTCGGTCAGATGGTCATTCGACTGAGGGAGGTGTGTTTGTGAAATGTTGAACTTTTGAAGTTTTTGTTGTAGTATAAGTGATGTCATTCGATCGGATGGTCATCCGGACGGATGACCGTTCGATCGGATGGCAATTTGGTTAGTTGAAAAGTTTCAAAGAGTTAAGTCTCATGTCCGAATAGTCATACGATCGGATGGTCATACGATCGGATGGTTATCCGATCGGATGGTTATCCGATCGGATGACTATTCGTTTGGAAACTGACATTCCTTGAAGTTTTGCAAAAATTGGCTAAGTGTTGAACTTGCAAAAGGGCTGACACCTGACCGAACAGTCGTTCGATCGGATGGTGGTCCGATCGGACGGCAATTCGTTTGAGCAGCTGTATTGTTTGAAGACTTTGTATAGTTTCCAAGTTAAAAGCTTTGCGGTTTAACAGAGACGGTATGACAGCGTGTTAAACAACGGAAATTCCATCAAATCCAACTCATCCGATCGGACGGGAATCACCCCGTTTGATCTGAACCAGCTGTTCCTGACGGAGTTTCATATTCAACCCGTGAATCGGTTGTCTCTTCGGTAGAAATCTCTTCTTAGACCAGTTCTCCACTAGAGAATGAGTGAAGAGCCCGAACGAGTCCAGATTCTAACGGTTTTGAGTGAAAAAGTGTAAAAGAGTTCAAAGAAGTTTAAATCGGTTTGAAAATGTTTAGATTTAGGTGAAATCACTGTTTAAACATTGTAGAAATCCTTTAGATCCGAACCGTTCTTGATGAGATGAGGTCACACTTTAGTGTTCATAAGAATACCATGATGACGTCACCTTAGAACAGCCCGAATCAGTGGGTTTCACGGTGAAAAAGTAAGATTTGTTGGAGAAATTGATGGAAAAGTGTGTGTAGATGATAAAACTACAAGATTTGGAGTGAAAACTTACAAGAATCGTGAGGAATCAAGAGAAAAGGGCTTGGGAGTGCACTGGTCGGAGGGAGCTGTCACATCAATGAACAGTTGATGTGACAGGTAAGGTATTTATAGGTGAAGAGGAGAAAGGCGATGCAGGGTTAATGGGTCAGACGGCCTTTCGATCGGATGGCCATCCGATCGGTTGGTCATCCGGTCGGATGTCCATTCGACCGAATGGTCCTTCGATCGGAGGGCCTTCGCAAGTTGGTTTTCCGAATTTCGTTTCGTGCGTTGAGCGTTGCGTTGCGTTTCGGCGAGGTGCGAGTAAGCAATGTGATGGTATTAAACAATAGTTACACAAATAACATAACTAACATAAAACAACGTACAAGTAAGTAAATTCGCGTCTCGGGTTTGCGATGAGATTGCGATGCGATAGAGTTGAGATTGCGTTTTCGAATAACACCTTTACCATATATAAACATGCACAAGTAACACATAATAACACACACATAGAACAATACCAATAACCGCAATTCGAGTTGCGATAGCGATGAGATAGCATTAAGTAGACTGCTTTTAATTGCGTTTATCGCATTGTTACTTCACATATTACAAATCGTTGACTAGAATAACGGTAACTAACATACATCGATTATTGATTCGATACGACATAACACCCGTATACGATACGATATAACACCCGTATAGGACTATAGGTCTAGTATAGGTCACGTAAAGTACTGTAGGTGTGGTTAAGTCACGTGTAGGCCTATAGGCATATACAAAACCTATAGGGAACCTATATGAGACTTATACTACACTATATGATACGATACTATATGATACGATACTATACGATACGATACGATACGATACGATATAACACTCGTATAAGCCTATAGGTGTAGTATAGGTCTCGTATAGTACTATAGGTGTGGTTTAGATCCCGTTTAGGCCTATAGGTATATAAAAGACCTATAGGGAACCTATACGAGACTTATACTATACACTATACTATACGATACGATCTAATACAAAACCTATAGGGAACCTATATGAGACTTATACTACACTATATGATACGATACGATACTATACGATACGATACGATAGGATACGATACTATACGATACGTATATCACCCGTATAAGCCTATAGGTGTAGTATAGGTCTCGTATAGTACTATAGGTGTGGTTTAGAAGCCGTGTAGGCCTATATGCATATACAAGACCTATAGGGAACCTATACGAGACTTATACTATACACTATACTATACGATACGATGCGATACGATCCAATACAAAACCAATAGGGAACCTATACGAGACTTATACTACATTATATGATATGATACGATACTATACAATATTATATGATACTATACGATACGATACGATATAACACCCGTATAAGCCTATAGGTGTAGTATAGGTCTCGTATAGTACTATAGGTTTGGTTTAGATCTCGTGTAGGCCTATAGGTATATACAAGACCTATAGGGAACCTATACGAGAATTATACTGTCACACCCCCAAAATACCATAGGCGGAAACCCCCGCGAGGCGTGTGACGTACCTGGATCTAGCCACCAATCACATTGAACTCATAACAAGATTTCAAATCAAAACTTTCATTCATTAAAATAAAATGTTACAAAAAATTAATTATAATTCAACGCGTTTAGCGGAAGCATAAATCGTTAGTTAAGTATTTCATAAACCAAGTGTATGAAAACCATTAGACTTGTCTCGTGATTCCATGTGTCTCGACCCATGACCACTCCAGCATCCGAGACAGCAGGTTCCACGTTCTCACAAATCTATAACCTGCGAGCGTGCAAACAAGTGTATCAGACAACGCGGGTGAGTTCACAGTTTTAGGAAAACGTTTGGTTACCAAGTGTTTAATCCAGTTTAATAACGATTCTGAAAGTAATGTTGATAATAACTCGAGTACCGTACAAGATGGCGCCAGATTATTTTGCTCGTCCCCAATGCCCCCTATCTAAGCATTGGTTATGATTAAGGTCATTAGTTCACGCCCGTCCTCTTAGGTACGGTGTGAGGTTGCCAAGCCTAATAGCGCTATCAACTAATACCCCGTTACCTCTCAAGTAACTATTCGGTATAAGATGGGACTTGAGGTGATAGGAAATGAGTGTATTATCCAACATCCCAGTTTTTACCCAGAAAGACTTATTCCTCTCTGGAATACCCATTTGATTTACATAAAGACTTATTCCTCTCAGGAAGACCCGTTTGATTGTCCCACCCACCGGGATGCATGCTCAAGAGAAGTGAACTCACCTTAGATTGCTCGGTATGTTATGTTACCCATTCCAAGTTGGTCACCCAAACCCTACCATGGTTACCAAAGATGATCAGTTTCGAAAACACATATCCAAATCACGTATTCAACGAGTCACAAGTAATACCATTCACATGTAACACATAGCAAACGTTTAGATTTCATACGCGTTCATAACACAAGTTCATGTTCCCAACAGCAATTACCAATAACATCTGTTTCATCATAGTCAAATCACGTATTGTCACAGATTGCATTCACCACAAGGATCACCGTATATCACATAGCAAGCATTCAGTTCCCATACAAGTCCACATCCCATGTGCATAACACATAATAATATTTAACACATAAGTTTGCTATTCACACGAATCAGATCAGATTTCTCATTCTTAGTCGACATCACTATCATGCAACAAATATATTTTTATAAACACAAGTATCCATCATCCTATACATCATATACTGTTTTACTGTTCTGTCCATTTTCCTTCACGGCGAAGAACCCTTATGGCGAAGAATTAACCTTCGTCGAAATTGAGTTTGACGAAGAACCCTGGTGGTTCGTCAGGAATCAGTTAACGAAGAACCAGGTTCTTCGTCGAACCAGTTCTTCGTGGGGGAGATCTTTCGTCGCACCCTTACCAGACAGTTACATTTCCTAAGTTTCAGCCGTAATAGATGCTAACAGATTGACAGTTTTCGAACCGGATCAAACAACACTTTTCAACCATGAGCATGTACCCTAACTATCGTTCAATTACTGATGGAAATTAGCGCATACTAAAAATTCAGATTCAAATGCAGTTTATCCATCATCATCATCATCATCAAGTTATCAAAATCATGACCCTAATCCATGAACAAAGTGTACATAACAGAATATTTGAAGCATCAGATTTGGTTGATAAGAACCCTAACTACACATCAGTTATCATCACACACATGCCCGAATCCAATCTCATCAGTTTTTTATTATCAAAAGCTACAACATTCCTATCATTACAAACCGATCATTGCCTTAAAGTTCTATCATCATACAACTCGGACCATTCTATATTATTCATGTGACTTACTTCGTTCAATCAGGGTATCTATTAAAACTCTAGATCATTAACACAAATCGAAGAACAAATAACATACACCGTCACGGAGCACAACTACACAAACCAAAGAGAATTAAATCAAACCATGGTAACTACACTAACCGAGATATGATGTGCGAGATGAAGCTTCTGAGTCAAACGAGATGAAGCTTCGGACTTCAGAGTTGCCGTCGATCAACAGGGAAGAAGAGAGGAGAGTAGGGTTTAGTGAAAACGTATAGACCATGTATAAGTATATGATGCGAATAGGGCCGGGCCATGACCGGGTTTCATTTGGGCCGAAAGCCCATCTTGGCGAAGAACCCTCTTTGATGAAGAACTATACTTCGTCAAGAGATGTTGGTGACGAAGGACCAGTTCTTCGTCAAGAAGTAAGGTTGACGAAGACCCTTCTTCCTCTAAAAGGCAGTCAACGAAGAATCAAGTTCTTCATCGACTATAATGTGGTGTGCGGCCCAAAGTCGTGAAGCATGAAAGTGCTATACCAAAACATTAAACAACCAACATAACAATACTTTGATCATTTATCAATCGTGCACATGCTACAACGTAGAACAAATTACGAAAACAGAATTGTGAAACAAGTGATGTGTAGAGAAAGGACCTTGAGATTTCGGGTTGTCACATCATCCCCAACTTGAAAGAAATTTCATCCCGAAATTTGATAAGTAACCCAAAGTGGCAAGGTGTTAGATGGGTGTTAGATCAGGATGACTGTGGATTTTCCTCGGGTACCACATCATCCCCAACTTGAAAGGGAATTTCGTCCCGAAATTCACCAGTCTCAACAGAATTTGGTTTCGCCATTTAGAATAGTTGCGGATACTTGAGCCTCATCTGATCTTTGCGTTCCCACGTGAACTCCGGTCCACGTCTTGAGTTCCAACGAACTCTCGCGATTGAAATTTGAGTATGTTAACGAACCTTGACTTCCTGGTCCATGTTTTCAATGGATTCCTCGACAGACTGCAACTTGTCGTTAATCTTAGGCTCTAATAAGGGTATCATAAGTGTTTCATCGGACAAACACTTCTTTAGGTTCAAGACATAAATGACATCGCATACATTACCCAATTCGTCAGGTAACTCGAGTTAGTAGGCCATGTTACCGATTCTTTCCAGGATTTTGAATGGATCAATGTAACATAAATTAAGCTTGCCACGCTTCCCAAAGCGCACCGCACCCTCCCAGGGTGAGACTTTCAACATGATACGTTCGCCTGCAGCGAACTCCCAGTGTTTCCTAAGTTTATCAGGTTTTCTGGCGGTCGCGCGTTGTTGCCACATGATTTCCGATCTAAACAATCTTCTCAAGAGTTTCGAGTACAACTCCTGGACCTGTGATAAGGTTGTCACCCACCTCAGTCCAACAAGGAGATCTGCATTGTCGTCCAAACAATGCCTCAAACGGAGCTGCCTGAATACTAGAATGGTGACTGTTGTTGTAAGAAAAACTCTATCAAAGGTAAATGTCTTTTCCAACCTTAACCCAAGTTAATCACACATGCTTGCAGCATGTCTTCGAGTGACTGGATGGTTCGTTCACCCTGACCATTTGTCTGAGAGTTATAAGCAGTGCTCACGTCTAGATGTGAACCACAGGATTTGTGCGCTGCCTGCCATAAATCGGGTATAAATGCAGATCACAATCAGAGGTAGTAGGAGTCGGTGCCTCGTGCCTAGAAACCGCCTCTCTCAGAGGAATATTCACAAGTTGTGAAGACTCGTTAGTTTCCTTGATTGCAAGAAAGTGTGATGGTTACGTGAGACAATCAACGATCACACAGATGAATCGTCTCCGTTTCGAGTTTTAAGTAGACCAGTGACAAAATCCATGGCAGTCTGTTCTCATTAGGTGTTTCTGGTTGCTGACATGAACCAGAAGGTTTCTGATGTTCCACCTTGACTTTCGCACAAGTCAAACATCGTTCATATACATTGCTATGTGGGCCTTCATGCCCGGTCACCAGTACAAGATTTTTAGATCCTAATATCTCCTATCAAAACCCAGACGACTAGAATATCGAGGCTGGTGTGCTTCACTCAACACAAGTTCCCTACGGTTGCCGTATAGTGGGACTCATATTCGTTCCATGAAGTAGTGAATATCGTCCAACTTGCCAAAGTTTGCTTCTCCATGCCCCGCATGGATTCAACTTGAAAATTATCTTCCTTCTGAGCTTCAGTTTGGGCAGGCGAATCTGATTAGGTAGGCTAGAGTCAATGGTGAGCTGCAAAGCTTGTACGCGTTTAAGTTTCATAGTCGTAATCGTTCAAGTGTTCCATCCAGCGACGCCATCGTATGTTTAACTCTTGCTGATCAAAGATATGCTGAAGGCCCTTGTGATTGGTCTAAATAGCGCTTTGGTACCGTACAAGTAATGCCTCCAGATATCAAATGCAAAGAGCACGGCTTCCACCACTACTGAGATACGTAAGCTATCACTTTCTCGCGTTGCATCAGCACGTAACTGAGACCCTGAATCGAAACAACATGGTACACTACCAAGTTACATGTACCATCAGGTAAGGACAGTACTCAGTGTACTGTAGAGTTTGGTTTCCAGCATCCGAGACAGCAGGTTCCACGTTCTCACAAATCTATAACCTGCGAGCGTGCAAACAAGTGTATCAGACAACGCTGGTGAGTTCACAGTTTTAGGAAAACGTTTGGTTACCAAGTGTTTAATCCAGTTTAATAACGATTCCGAAAGTAATGTTGATAATAACTTGAGTACCGTACAAGATGGCGCCAGATTATTTTGCTCGTCCCCAATGCCCCCTATCTAAGCATTGGTCATGATTAAGGTCATTAGTTCACGCCCGTCCTCTCAGGTACAGTGTGAGGTTGCCAGGTCTAATAGCGCTATCAACTAATACCCCGTTACCTCTCAGGTAACTATTCGGTATAAGATGGGACTTAAGGTGATAGGAAATGAGTGTATTATCCAACATCCAAGTTTTTACCTAGAAAGACTTATTCCTCTCAGGAATACCCATTTGATTTACCCAAAGACTTATTCCTCTCAGGAATACCCGTTTGATTGTCCCACCCACCGGGACGCATGCTCAAGAGAAGTGAACTCACCTTAGATAGCTCTGTATGTTATGTTACCCATTCCAATTTGGTCACCCAAACCCTACCGTGGTTACCAAAGATGATCAGTTTCGTAAACACATATCCAAATCACGTATTCTACGAGTCACAGGTAATACCATTGACACGTAACACATAGCAAACGTTTAGATTTCATACGCGTTCATAACACAAGTTCATGTTCCCAACAGTAGTTACCAATAACATCAGTTTCATCATAGTCAAATCACGTATTGTCACAGATTGCATTCACCGCAAGGATCACCGTATATCACATAGCAAGAATTCAGTTCCCATACAAGTCCACATCCCATGTGCATAACGCATAATAATATTTAACACGTAAGTTTGCTATTCACACGAATCAGATCAGATTTCTCATTCTTAGTCGACATCACTATCATGCAACAAATAGATTTTATAAACACAAGTATCCATCATCCTATACATCATATACTGTTTTACTGTTCTGTCCATTTACCTTCACGGCGAAGAACCCTTATGGCGAAGAATTAACCTTCGTCGAAATTGAGTTTGACGAAGAACCCTGGTGGTTCGTCAGGAATCAGTTAACGAAGAACCAGGTTCTTCGTCGAACCAGTTCTTCGTGGGGGAGATCTTTAGTCGCACCCTTACCAGACAGTTACATTTCCTAAGTTTCAGCCGTAATAGATGCTAACAGATTGACAGTTTTCGAACCGGATCAAACAACACTTTTCAACCATGAGCATGTACCCTAACTATCGTTCAATTACTGATGGAAATTAGCACATACTAAACATTCAGATTCGAATGCAGTTTATCCATCATCATCATCAAGTTATCAAAATCATGACCCTAATCCATGAACAAAGTGTACATAATAGAATATTTGAAGCATCAGATTTGGTTGATAAGAACCCTAACTATACATCAGTTATCATCATACACACACCCGAATCCAATCTCATCAGTTTGTGATTATCAAAAGCTACAATATTCCTAACATTACAAACAGATCATCGCCTTAAAGTCCTATCATCATACAACTCGGACCATTCTATGTTATTCATGTGACTTACTTCGTTTAATCAGGGTATCTATTAAAACTCTAGATCATTAACACAAATCGAAGAACAAATAGCATACACCGCCATGGAACACAACTACACAAACCAAAGAGAATTAAATCAAACCATGGTAACTAAACTAACTGAGATATGATGTGCGAGATGAAGCGTGCGAGTCAAAAGGGATGAAGCTTCGGACTTCAGAGTTGCCGTCGATCAACAGGGAAGAAGAGAGGAGAGTAGGGTTTAGTGAAAATGTATAGACCATGTATAAGTATATGATGCAAATAGGGCCGGGCCATGACCGAGTTTCATTTGGGCCGAAAGCCCATCTTGGCGAAGAACCCTCTTTGACGAAGAACTATACTTCGTCAAGAGATGTTGGTGATGAAGGACCAGTTCTTCGTCAAGAAGTGAGGTTAAGGAAGACCCTTCTTCGTCCAGAAGGCAGTCAACGAAGAATCAAGTTCTTCGTCGACTATAATGTGGTGTGCGGCCCAAAGTCGTGAAGCATGAACGTGCTATACCAAAACATTAAACAACCAACATAACAATACTTTAATCATTTATCAATCGTGCATATGCTACAACGTAGAAGAAATTGCGAAACCAGAATTGTGAAACAAGTGATGTATAGAGAAAGGACCTTGAGATTTCGGGTTGTCACATATACTATACACTATACACTACGTCAAAAAAGGCTTACGGCCACACAAAAAAAGTGTGACCATACGCCTTCGCCACACATTTTTTTCCAGCTCAAGTGTGAGCAAAGGTTGAGTCATCGTAGGTATTATACCATGACATTCAGTCACATTTGACCACACTTTTGGAGTATGGCAGGTAAATATCCCATTTTTTTTTCTTAAAGTGTGGCTAAATGTTACACAATGGTCACACGAATATAAGTGGTCATATGTATTAGCTTTTAGTCACATCATTAAAAAAACACTAAGACGGTTAGTCACATTTGGCCACATATTTCAACCGTGGCTTGAAAATGTCACATTTTAAGGTGAAAGTGTAGCTAAAGGTTTCGGAAATGTGAGTGTTTTTGTCACATGAATACAAAATCAAGCAAATACCATGGCGGTTGATCACATTTGGCCACACTTTTCAAGTGTGGCTAGTAAATGCCATATTTTTTTTCTTAAAGTGTGGCTAAAAGTTTTGAATTATCATACAATACAATGGTCACATGAATAAATAAAAAGTGTGGCTAAAAGTAGGCTAGAAGATTTTGAAATGTCATTAATGACCTTTAGCCACACATTTATTTGAAAGTGTGGCATGACGGTTTTTGAAAAAGTGTGGCCATAGGTTATATTTGGTGTAATGATAGTATACGATACGATCCAATATGATAGGATACCATAGAACACCCGTATAGGCCTATATGTGAAGTATAGGTCCCGTATAGGCCTATAGGCATATACAAGACCTATACGAGACTTATACGAGGTTTATACGAGACTTATACTATAAGATTACCATACTTAAAAATGTTTTTTTAAAGTACTTATTATAGAACTTTGCTAAAACGATAAATAATGAATACAATTGTTTTCTAAAAAAAACACCCTTTATATACGCTGCGTATAGACCTATATGCAGCGTATATAGATGTTTTTAAGAAACATTTATGTAATATTAATCATTTTAGTAAAGTTTTATAAAAAAAGTTTTCAATTTTAAATAAATAAAAAAGTAAGTATTTCTTACAAACTTTTTTATACAACATTAATCATTTTAATACGATAAATATTGTATCGTATCGTATCGTATGGGGGTACTATAGGTCACGTATTGACCTCGTATAAGCCTATATGTGTGATATCGTATCGTATAGTGTAGTATATGTCTTGAATAGGTGTAGTATCATATAGTATAAGTCTCGTATAAGCCTCGTATAGAACTATAGATGTAGTATCATTGCCATATACAAGACGTACAGGGAACCTATACGAGACTTATACTATACACTATACTATACTATACGATACGATATGATGCAATACGATACGGTACGATACTATAGGATATTATACAACACCCATATAATCCTATAGGTGTAGTATAGGTCCTGTGTAGGCCCATAGGCATTTACAAGACCTATACGAGACTTATACTACACCAATATGCCTACATGGGAACTATACTACATCCATAGGCCTATACCAGACCTATAAGCCTATACGGTACATATACAAGACTTATACTACACCATATGATACGATAATACACCTATAGGCCTATACGAGATCATACTACACATATATGCCTATACATGACTTATGCTACACTATACGATACAATAGGATACACTATTATATTACACTTATGGGCCTATACGAGGTTTGTACTACACTATATGATACGATACTAAATCCATAGACCTATACGAGACCTATATTATACTATACGATAGAATACTTAACAATGTTTTTTACTACACTATACGATACGATACGATACGATACGATACGATATGATACAATATTATATTACACGTATAGGTCTATACGAGATTTATACTACACTATATGATACGATACTACATCCATAGGCGTATACGAGACATATATTATACTATACGATAGAATACTTAACAATGTTTTTTTATTATCTATTTTTAAAAATTACTTATTATAAAATTTTGCTAAAACGATAAATAATATATAACAATGTTTCTTAAAAAAAACTACCCTTCATATACGCTACGTATAGGCCTATACAAGGCGTATATAAAGGGACAAATTCCCACATCATATCAGAGATTCTCTTGGAAATTGAAAAAAGGTTGCCATATGCCGCGTATAGACCTATACGCGGCATATATAAGACTATGGTTTAGTGTGCAGATAGGCATTTTGGTGTGCAAATATCTACACCCATTATTTTTATACAAGATTCTTCCCATCTAACTTTTGTTAATCATTTATTTACAGAATTGATAACTGTTATTTTTCATTCTCTTCTTTTATTTATTTATTATAATCAAAATATCTAACTTATTTAACTTTAGTATAGATTTACTAAAATCTAGCATATAAGTTAGATCAGATATTTTAATGTGAATTATATTCATAAACTTTTTTTTGAACGATATAAATTACACCAAATCCACCTTTGATGGGGCTCCACCAAATTTGTAGGAATAAGAAAATATCAATGAATTGTATCAACTTCTTCTTTTTGAGTTCTTCCTTCTACACTATTTTGATCCAAAAAATTTGTTCATCGTGATAAAATTGTAAACAAAAAATGTTAAAAACCTCGTGTTATGGTCATGTGAGTGTGGGGGAGGAGGAGTGTCGCATAGGTGTCACCCCGACAGAACATTGTGGCGTGGTGTGGTGAGTGTGGAGTTATCCCCACCTTGTCATCAAGCCCGATTAAAAAAAAAAAAAAAAAAAAACTAAATGTGGAATCTTGTCTCTTTTATTTGCTAAATATTCAGACTAAAAATTTATTGAAAACAATTGTAGCCTTAAATTGGGGTGATCTTATAATCAGGGAACGACATCTCAAATGACTGACTTATTAGGGAAAAGTTTTATAATAATTAGTTTTAATTTTATACTATGGGTTTTTCATTGCTTTTTAATTTTATTCAAGAACAGACCATCTACAACTTAACATGGATAGGGGCTTGGATGTATTTCTGTTATAGTTGGATGGTCTGTATGCAGTTTTAAACAGTTGAAACAATCGAGGAGAAGAATGTCTTGCTTGAGCTTTCTCATCTATTGTTACATCAATCATACTTGTTACAATCATGCTCTTCACATACTTTGTTTCCATAACCTCTTTTATCTCCGATGAAGCATACCCATCTCCATTTATATCCGCAGAAACACCCTGCGAACTAAACCAGGGCATCAGACGACGGTCATATATTTGACATGACTCATCCCTATCTTCCAGATATGCCGTCATAGGGATCAGACGAGGGTCTTGGAGAACGGCTCACTTGCTAATACTTCACTTTGACAACTATCCTTTGCTGATTTGGATATGACCACAATGGTCATGTGTTTCATTATATTTTTACTTTATTATTTTACTGTTTCTAGTGCTCTGGTCCTTTCCTTGTCTGGACTAAATTCTTTTTAAATTTACAACAAAATCTGTTTACATTTTAGTATTTTACATTCAAAAGTGAAATATATATATATATATATATATATATATATATATTTATATATATAGGGGAAGGTTCATTTAAGAAGAAATTTAAAATGAGAAGAAAAAGAAGAAAGGGCATAATGGTAAAACATTAAATAGTTTATAACTCCCCCTATTAATTATGTTATCTTTTATTAATAAAGCAAAAAACATTTTATCCTACATATTTCAAAATTTATCCTACATGTATCTTACACTTACCGTAATTTACCCTACGCATATCTTAATTTATCATACACATTTCAAAATTTATCCTACATATACCGGAAGTTATCCTACACTTGTTGAAAATTGCCTTTCACCATAGATTATTTTATCTTGAAAGAGTATATTTAGAAGTGAGTTACAAGTTTAATTAGTTAGCTAATTAATTACAATTATAAATTTACTTATATGCCCTTTTCAATAACATTAAATACACATATTAAATGAAGTAAAATGGAGCATTTCTATTGGTTTAAAACTTATTCTTTTTATTCTCACAAAATTTTTCTTCTCATTTGAACCCTCCACTATATATATATATATATAGTCTTTTTGGGATTTATGGAGGAACTTATGTGGTAGAATGTCCAGATCAAGTTAACAACATTTTATTAAATTAAACAGTGGCCAATTACTGAGATAACTATGCTTTCAATTTAGTTATTAGAAATCCTAATAGAACTCCAAAAGGCATTATATTGTATTTATAACCCTCTCGGTTGTTTTATTATTAAAATTGCATTAATGTAAAAATATGTTTATTTTTGTGTGATCGTATACTTTTTTTGTTCTGTATGGCACAACATCATTAAAGACTTTTTTAAGAAAATAGGAATGCAAATGTACTTCTACTCATATAGAAAAAAGAAAACAAATTTTGTGTTTACTATTAATTTTTGTCCATTATAAAAAAAGAAAAATCTATATGGGTCTAAACTCAAAACCTTCCGTAATAAGCCCACGAAACTTCTTTCCGTCACAAAGGTTCAAAGTGAGATCCATGAGATCCATGATGACTGATGTAGTGCCAGCTTGGAATTCCCAAATTTGCATTTCAATCCATCCATCGTTCCTTTGTTGTGGAAGGCGTTTTATTTTCGGTCTATTGAGTAGGTTGTGGGTGTTTTGACCAGCCTTTGGTCTAATAACTGGAGTTTGAGGACTTGTTAAATAGATATGACAAATGTTATCTCGTGGATCGAATTGATTGTCTCTGACTTTCACAGGCGCCGCAAATGTTCGTTTGTATCCTCGTAATTTGTAGACAAGGTAACATGCATATGCTCTTTGAGATGATACTAGTTGGGACCAGACTTCTGTTTTGATACTAATATAGAAATTATCCCCCCACTGAATGGCTTCTCCAAATCTGAGAGATGTTGGAAAATCATCTTACATGTAAAAGATTTGCAAAAAAATAGTAATTTATATAAGAAATCTTACAAGGGATAATAAAGAACCTTGATTCAGGTAATAACACTTTTTCTCCCCATCTCCATATGAGAGCCGCGGATAGCATATGACATTTCTTCCCATTTTTGTCAAGAGAAAACCACTATCAAACAACGAGTATATAGATATGTTTAGCAATTCAATATATAATTCTCCCCACAGGTGGAACCATATATGTTCATAGGCTCCACAACAACTACATATGGAAAAAGAATAAATGGATTTGCAATTCAGTAATGGAAGTATGAAATCGTTGCTATCAAAGTTACCATCATGCCATCATTGGTTAAGAACCCTGTGCACATGACTGAGTACGCTTTCTTCTTCTTCTTCTTCGCTGTCCATGGAAAATAATCAAAAATCCCTTTTTTTGACAGCTTCACTATGTCTTTATAATCTGTTGGCATTTTTTCTTCCCAATTTGCATCTGAATCTGAATCTGAATCTGATATGGGTTGCTTGTCATCTGTATGTTCCACCTGTAGAACAACATAACCGTATCAGACTTTGAATTAGTCACTAATATGGGTTTTCTTACATTGAAAATAACTAATGTGATTGTGGCAGCTGGACAGTAAAAGAAAACTAAAAGATATAAATTAATTAATTAATGATGTACATGAATAATCAAATTTTAATTGGTAAACTTACGTTCTCCAAGGGCTGAAATTCAATGCCTTCTACTTCTAATATGTAGGAATAATAGCTTTTATCGAAGCCCTCAAACATAATCTGAAGATCATTAATTCTGTGGTCACAAGTAAACTGATACAATTCACATGCCCACCATCCATCTTCTCTCTCATACGGAAGGTATGAAATTGAACTCTCTCTCTCCCCTTGTAATCTGTATTTGAGGAATACAGGGGCACATCTTCTCTCCTTTTTGTGCTGAAACTTGAACACAAGGTTCACCGTGTATGTGATTCCTGGTGACAAGAACTGAGTTTTTACATCTGTTTTCAACTGATCATATTCATACCATCGGTAGGTGCCCACAGCAAATCTGCGTGAATAGCAGCAAAGAATGATACTTGTCAAATTCTCTCAAAAGCTACAAACAGGAAAACTCACCTTGAATTATATTCTGACGAGAATCTAACACCTTGATATGAACCCAAACATTCTGCAATAGATATCATCTCACAATGTTCTCCCTTCTTATTTAATGAAAACCACTGAACGTCCATTAAACAAGTTCAAGTTAGTTGATTTTGCAAGTTAAAAGTTACATGTAATGGTAGCACTAGGAGGAGCAGTGTCAGTTAATGGGACGGTAAATGGCATGTGATATTCTATAATACAGACACAGAAGCTAATTACCGTTTTGCCGCCCTTAAGGAGGATCCCTTTGGACTGAAACTTCATCGGTTCAACGTCAGATCTGTAGTTCAGAGGACATTGTTTGTTCCATTCACCTATAAACTCTTGACAATTGAGTAAATCTAGACTTCTCTCAATTTCTGCCACAACCTCAGCCATCTTTGGCCGACCTTCACGAGATTCCTTCAAACATTGATACGCAATGTCTGAAAATATTTCTAAAGCGCTCTGCTCCAATGGTTGAATGGTCAGATCTTTGAAGATGATATCATTTAACTTGTTCTGTTCATAGCTCTTAATCCACATGGTCACTAAGATCTCCTTAACATGATCCTTGCTATCAAGCGTATAACATAATCTCCCGCATAAAACTTCAAATACGACCACACCAAAAGAGTATACATCCGACTTTTTCGTTAGGGTGTGTGTCATTGCATCCTGTGGATCACAGTAGCCAGGGCTACTTGCTGCAACTGTGACAATAACAGAGTTCTGCTCATTAGCGGGGCCCATTATTGATAATCCAATGTTAGAAACTTTAGCATTCCATTGGTCATCAAGTAGGATGTTGGCGCTTTTTACATGATAGTGGATAAGTCTTTGGTGTCTCTCCCTTTGATCATGAAGGTACCTTAGCCCCTTTGCAGCATCCAAACATATCTTGAGACGTTGTGACCACGTGAGATGAGGGGAGTCCAAATAGCGGTCAAGGCTTCCACGAGACACATGCTCATACACAAGGATCATCTCATCCCCTTGGTAACAAAATCCCAGAAGGGAGACAATATTCTCATGCCTGTAACAGGAAAGCGTTGTGATCTCTTTCAAGAACTTAGGGATTCCTTGTCCATACTTTGGATCAATACGTTTAATAGCAGCCATGCTTCGGCCCTTACAGTGAGACACTTCTCCTCTATAAACCTTCCCAAAAGCACCACCTCCAATATAGTTATTCTCAACGTTAAAGTGGTTGGTGGCTGATGTTATCTCTTCCAGCGGGATTTTAAGATCTTGGAATTGCTGCCAGAATACCAACATATTTGGGGATCAGATAATAGTTACTAAATGCAAATCAAGGGTGGGAAAGCAATTGCAAGTGCACAGCTTGACACGACGTCTGCAAACATTTTCATTTCAATTCGTTGGTGTATTTAAATTTTAATTCATTCTGCAGTCTTATTTCTTTGGTGTTTAGAGTGAATCAACTGAATTCTTTCTCATGAACTGTAAAGGGAAAATAACACTTGAAGGAGAAAAATAAGATTTTTGCTATGCCTTTTAAAGAAGCTAGTGAAATTCCCAAATAAGCTAACACCCTACAAATATAATTTAACATCCTGCAAACATAATGTACCTTATGATATCCTAGTGCAAACGCAAGTTCTGTCACAACCTCAGCCATCCTTGGGCGTTCTTTACGAGATTCCTTCAAACATCGATACGCAATGCCAGAAAATATTTCTAAAGTGCTTTGCTCCAAGGGTAGAATGGCCGTACCTTTAAAGATGATATTATTTAACTTCTTCTCTTCATAGCTTTCAATCCACGTGCGCACTAAATTCTGCTGAATGCGACCATTGCTATATGTACAACATAACCTCCCACATAAAACTTCAAATAAGACCACACCGAAAGAGTATACGTCTGACTCTTTTGTTAGGGTGTGCGTCATCGCATACTGCGGATCACAGTACCCAGGGGTACCTGCTGCAACGGTGACAATAACCGATTGCTGCTCATTAGCGGGGCCCATTATTGATAATCCAAAGTCAGAGACATTACCATTCCATTGGTCATCGAGAAGGATGTTGGCGCTTTTTACATCACAGTGGATAAGTCTTTGGTGTGTCCCCCTTGGATCATGAAGGTACCTTAGCCCCTGTGCGGCATCCAGGCATATCTTGAGACGCTGTAACCACGTAAGATGGGGTGAATTTAAATAGCGGTCAAGGCTTCCACGAGATGCGTAGTCATATACGAGGATCATCTCATCCCCTTGGTAACAAAATCCCAGAAGAGAGATGAGATTTTCATGGCTGTAACGGGAAAGCGTTGTGATCTCTTTCAAGAACTCGGGTATTCCTTGTCCATGCCTCCGATCCAGACGCTTGATAGCAACCATGCTTCGTCCCTTAGAGTGAGACAGTTCTCCTTTGTAAACTTTCCCGAAACCACCACGTCCAATACAGTTATCATCGTTGAAGTTGTCGGTGGCTGATGTTATATCTTCTAGTTGGATTTGAAGATGTTGAAACTGCTGCAAGAAAGCATCCATATTCGTTCGTGGATCAAGTAATATTTAAAAAAATGAAATGAAGCAATTGCAAGTTCACAGTTTGACAAGAGATGTGTAAAGAACCAACACAAGATGTGTATAGTCTCTGATAACTCTTTAAAACAGGATGGGTAGAGTCTCTATTATCTCTTTAAAACAGGATGTGTATAGTCTCTGATAACTCTTTAAAACAGGATGGGTAGAGTCTCTATTATCTCTTTAAAACAGGATGTGTATAGTCTCTGATGACTCTTTAAAACAGGATGTGTATAGTCTCTGATAACTCTTTAGAACAGGGAAGTGAAAGATGGTTAAGAATGAGAGATACACGAGATTAATTTGCTATCAAGTCTCTTTAGTTGACCCAAAGTCAACTCCGTGTGGGTCAGTCTACCAGCTGTCATTGTGTAAATAATAGAAGGATAACAGGGAATAATAGAGTTAGGTTAAAATTTGTTTGATCCAGCATCATCGATGTTTGCGTCATTTGTTAGCGTTCATTTTCTTCTTTTTTTTTTATTTGAGCATTTTATTTTTTTTATTTTTTTTTGAAATGTGTGAATTATTCACGAACGTTAGAAGGTTTATCATATGTTGTTTTAACTGTGTCTGCGGTAGAGAGCCCTCTCGCACAATAGATCCCTAAAACTATTTACTTACTTTGGATAAAATTTTAAATGATCAGTAAAATTGTCATATAAGAAGTTTGATAAATTATTTATGTAAGTAATTAAAATAACTTCTAGAAGTTAATGACTAAAAGGAATCATTAACTAGAGTTTAAAAAGGCTAGTTCCTAGAAGTAACGAGAAAAGGAAAAAAAGGAAAAAGATGGGTTAATGAAGATTTTTTTTTCTTAAAGATAACTTAATTAAAAAACGACACCAACTCGAAACCGAGCGGCCAACCCCAATTACATATTTACAAAATTACACCACGACTCCCAAGAGACATTCCTGTTCTTCAATCTATTTTTATACCAAACGAAACCTAAAGATCTAATCTCGCTATAAATATCATTAATATTAACATACTTTCCAGCAAAAACCAAATCATTCATAGCTTTCCAAATACTCCAACACGCGAGAATAACGATACCATGGAACACCTCCTTCTTCTGACCATCTAACCCGCACAACCTCTGCGCCTCCAAGACATCCCGGAACGAGAAAAACACAAAATTTGGCGTCTTGCACCAAGCTTGAATTCTCTGCCATATCACCGACGAAACCCAACAAGAGGTAAACAAATGCTCAAACGACTCAGTCCCCATATTGCATAAAGGACAACTGCTATCTCCAACCGGAATATTCTTCCTTTGAAGCGCCGCCCTAGTCGGAATCCTATCCAATTCAGCTCTCCACACAAATAAATTACATTTCTTAGGCAACCGTTTACACCAATACAATACGTAACGAGAGCTAAAATCGGAGTTTAACTCCAACAACCGCTTAACCGACCTAACCTTGAACCCGTCCGACCCCACCCCCATCCATATCCACCTATCCTTACGATCTGTCAACAACACCGAATGAAGTAAAATACAAAGATAGCTCCATTCAGCTAGTTCCTCGTTAGAATCCAGAACAACCCTCCATTCCCACTTACCACTCGGATTGGACAAGATAATTACTAGACTTTTCACTTTAGAATAGATAATTATTATTGCTCGTGGGAACTTTACTTTAGAATAGATAATTATTATTGCTAGTGGGAACTTTAAAGTTTAAAAGGTTGCAATAATTTAGAGGATATACTTTTATTAAAGTTAGTTATACTATTAATACGAGAAAAGGTTATTATACACCATGTGTAGTCATAAAATCCTTTAGGGGGCGTTATGCGACAAATGGCGACATGCGTTATAGAGGGGCTTTATGTGGTTTTATATCATAAGAGGGTGTAGTCATAAAGCCCCATACCCATCATTACCTAATCATTAATTTTCTATTTTTTTTCATTTAATCTCTAAATTATGTAAAAGAACACTTTTATTAAATTTAAAAAAAAAATCATTGCAATATTTAATAACCTGGCCTAGTTTATTATTAATAAAGCATAAAGCATAAAAGATTAAAGTTTATTTTTAAATAAAATAAGTTTTCATAAAGTTATTTTACAAGAACTAATGCCATATTTTTAAAGTATGGTTGTAACGGGAAAGCCTTGTGATCTCTTTCAAGAACTCGGGTATTCCTTGTCCATGCCTTGGATCCAGACGCTTGATAGCAACCATGCTTCGACCCTTAGTGTGAGACAGTTCTCCTTTACAAACTTTCCTGAAACCACCACCTCCAACATAGTTGTCATCGTTGAAGTCGTCGGTGGCTGATGTTACATCTTCAAGTTGGATTTTAAGGTCTTGAAACTGCTGCAAGAATGTCTCCATAATTATTAAAGATTGGTTTTATGTGATTAGTAATCTTTGTTAACTATAACAGAGAGCTGAAGCCTGAAAGATGGTTAAGAAAATACACCTAAGAATAATTTGTTGTGGTTAGTGGAATGAAAAGCAATGCCTTTGAACATGATTGATTTGAATATATTACAAATGTAACCCCAATAATTGCACTTTATAGTTATAAATTATAACAATATATAGTGCTGGATGTGTCATCATGCTAGCTGTTTATGATCTTAAAAATAGGGCCAAACTATCTACACACCATTTGTGTTGATAGTCACCCTTAAAAGGTGTTTTTTTGTCCTTATATGCACACATTGCAGTGTTGAACTGTGGTCAAAACGCGGCGTTTTGGTCCTGTTAACCAGACAAAGACTGACGGGTGTCTGACGGGTTTGTTGACCGGACCAAAACGCCGAGCTTTGGCCGCGTTTTGGTCCTGTCAACCAGACCGTGTGTTAGTCTTTTGTCTGGTTGATAGGACCAAAACGCGGCCAAAGCTCGGCGTTTTGGTCCGGTCAACAGACCCGTCAGACACCCGTCAGCCTTTGTCTGGTTAACCGGACCAAAACTCCGTGTTTTGGCCACAGTTCGACACTGCAGGGTGTGCATATAAGGACAAAAAACACCTTTTTTGATGTGTAAATAGGCAAAATGGTGCGTAGATAGGTACACCAAATATTAAAGGGGTTGTTATCATGGTTGCTTACGTAACAGGTTCTAGAAGACTTTTGACCATATTTTTCTAATCTGTTGTATTTCTTGTATAAGTTTGAAAGATGAGATGAGAGGAAATGAAGAAGAGGTACCTAAATAGTGTTTAGCCAATGAGTGCGTATCTTTCGTTCAATGTAGTTTAAGTTATTTTACAAATGCTCCTAAATGTAAAAGGTGTAAGAAGTATTTATAAAGTAATAAGTGTCCAATAACATAAAACTTAAACCCACTACACCTAAACACCCCACCCCCACCCCACCACCACCACCACCCAAAAACCTACCCCCCCCCCCCCCCCCCCCAAATTCCTAAAAAAAAATACTAAACACCCACCACCACCAAAAAACCTAAATCTCCTACCCCCTCCCCCCACCTCGGCAAAAAAAAATGGGGGGGGGGTGGGAGATTTAGGTTTTTGGGTGGTGGTGGGTGTTTAGGTTTTTTTTTTTTTTTTTTTTTTTTTTTTGTAGTGGCTTTTTTTAGGAGCCTTTGTACCCTTCTTACAATTAGAAGTCTTTGTATTTGATCATAATCCTCTGTTATAGATTTAACTTTATATTAAGGTAACTGTGTACATATTATTCTTGTTAATCTATTTTTAAGGTTTTTTAATCGGGGAATTCTATTCCCACACCTCATTATATATCCGCACACCTTGGATTTTCAATACCCATCGTATAGGCCTATACGATGCGTATTGAAAAAGTAAAAAAACATGGCAGACTAACAGGTGCAGGTGTTGTCTGGCGGCTGGCATAATACGCATCATATAGGCCTATACGATGCGTATTGAGGCACTGAATTTTTAAAGTTTATTTTTGGTGTGTTGTGCTAGGTTTTTGGTGTTTTGGGTTTGTTATTGGTGTTTATTATTGGTTATTTTTGTTTTAATAAGTTTTAAAATCTTTATTATTTTTATATCGTTAAGTATCGTATTATAGCGTATCGAGTCGTATCGTATCACATCTTTATTATTTTATATCGTTAATTATCGTATTATAGCGTATCGTGTCGTACCGTATCACATTTTTAACTTAATATCGTATTATAAATTGTACGTAACCAAGCATACCAATCTAAACAGTTAAAATAAACGATCAGTAATACAAATAATCTGAAACTGCAAATTTAATTACCTAATAAGTTTGTACATACACAGGACATTGTTCAAAATACATAAACCGTCAAAATAGAAGAAAAGTACAACGATCCTAAACCTATTGGATCCTGGGTGGTGCCTGAGGGTCTTGCCCCCGGAGTGCCTGAGGTCCCAGCCCTCGGAGTGCCTGAGGTCCCCGCCCCTGATCCGGACTGGGCTGCTCACCACCCCGGAGTGCCTGGATTGCCTGCATGACAAGACGCTCCATACGGCCGTGAGCGTCGTCCATCCGCGCCTCCAACCGATCTAACGCACGTGCCACAGCTGTATCGAGCTCGTCGTGGAGTACGCGCTGGGAGTACTGAGGCACCCCATGTGGCTGCGGGTCCGGTGGCGGAGCACGTATCAGAAATGGAGGCGGCGGAGGTGGTAGGTCAGGATGGTCACCATCGTGGTCATCGGAGGAGTCGTCGCCCTCTGCGGCATCACCATCTGCCGGCTGACCCTCACCCTGTGTCGGCTCTCGACACAACTCTGATAACTCTTCTGGGAGAGCGGCGGGGGCGAATACCTCCCCGTCGGCCCCTATAAGTCGTAGCCCGAGCCTAGGGAAGTCACGCGTCACGTGCATGCCGATCAGGATCTGACGGGCCAACCTGACCACTCCACCACGCCCCCTGCAAGAATAAAGGGTCCTGCTGGGGAACAAGGCCCAATGAGACGGCTATACGTGTGATGTACGCCCCCCATATAGCACAGATCTGTCATGCCTGTGCAACGCCGCCGCGAACCACTGGGCTAGGCAGCGATGAAGGGCGCACGTCTCCCCCATATAAGGCAGTAAAGGTAAAACAGATCCCCCTGATTGCACCACTCGCGACTCTTCTCGCGTGGTGCAATGTATGTGGCAATAAGCTTATGCAGGTAACAGTACAGGGGATCGGTGATACAGGAAGACCTCGACTTCGACCTCGGGCCAAAGCGATGGGGGCTGATCACCTGCCAGAACCTCAACAGAGTCGTACGTGGGGCCATGTGGATGTCGTCGGTGTAGATGGGGGTGTCTAACTACTCCACCCTGTAAAGGCCGCAGTGCTCGGCAAACTGTCTGAGTGACATCAAATGCCACTGGCCGGCTAGACGAAAGCTGACCTCTTTCCACGGGTCGTCTGGGTCGTCTAGCTCCTCCGGCTGGTCTGCAGGCCTGGGAGCGAAGTTGAAAGTCGACAAAAACTCGCACGTTATGACCCTGTAAGACGGCGTGTATGCATTATCGAACAACCTGTCACACAGTGTGGTTAGTATGCATGTTGTATACAAAACAAAGACAAAACAGTAACAAATAGAATACCCCTCCCATGAAGTATCGTGTCCGATGAACAGTCGAGCTCCCGCCGACTCATCAACCTCATTGAGAGCTCCCCAATCGATGGCGGCGTGGCCGCCGATCTCCATACGACGAAATTTTTCACATCTGTGAAAAGCCTCGCTCCCCTCCTCGAATGTCAGATAGGGAATCTCCATCAACGGATTCTCTCTAGGGCCAGCGCCACGCCTGCGCCTGCGCCACGTCTACGGCCACGTCCACGCACACCAGCCACCGCCACCCCCATCAACGCCCCAGACGCTCCACGTGCGCGGCCACGTCCACGCCCACGTCCGCTACCTCGACCGCCACCTCCACCTCCCCGGCCAGCACCCTGGCCTCTCCCTCTACCAATAACGGCATCTATATCTGCATGATTAAACAATTTCAATCATTTTTTTTTCAAAATATAAGAATTTTTAATTAAATTTAAAAAATATAGCATACGCTTGTTATGGAGCTATGCGCGATACGGACGACCTTGACTAAATAATATAAACGTTATCTATCTACTACATATTAGGTTTCGACGCTCGTTACGGACCTACGCGCGATACGGACGATTTCGACTAAAAACAAAAAAAAAACTATATATTTACGACGTCTTAGGTTTCGACGTCGTAATGGACCTAATCGCGATACAGACAACCCCGACTATATGTTACAATTATTATCTATCAACGACGTATTAGGTTTCGACGCTCGTTACGGACCTACGCGCGATACGAAAGATTTTGACTAAAAAATATATATTTACGACGTCTTAGGTTTCGACACCAGAACTGGACCAAATCGCGATACGTACGACCCCGGCTATATATTATAATTATTATCTATCTACGACGTATTAGGTTTCGACACTCGTTACGGATCTATGCGCGATACGGACGATTTCGCCTAAAAAAACTATATATTTACGACGTCATAGGTTTTGACGCTTGTAATGGGCCTAATCGCGATACAGACGACCTCGACTAAATAATATAAACATTATCTATCTACGGCGTATTAGGTTTCGACACTCGTTACCAACCTACGCGCGATACGGACGACTTCGACTAAAAATATATATATTTACGACGTCGTAGGTTTCGACGCTCGTAATGGACCTAATCGCGACACGGACGGCCCCGACTATATATTATAATTATTATCTATCTATGACGTATTAGATTTCGATGCTCGTTACAGACCTACGCGCGATACGGACGATTTCGACTAAAAATAACAAAAAAAACTATATATTTACGACGTCTTAGGTTTCGAAGCTTGTAACGGACCTAATTGCTATACGGACGACTTCGACTAAATAATATAAACATTATGTATCTACAACTCGTTACGTTTCGACGCTCATTACCGACCTACGCGCGATACGGACGACTTCGACTAAAAAAACCATTATATATCAATTTCTACTTACTAGTAAAACATTAAAAAAATAAGTTGTAAAACATTTGTTTATACTATATAAAACAAAAAAGGAAAAAAACAAGAATTTTGAATCAATATGATGCGTATAGAGCCATATGCATCGTATCAGTTCATGTGTTCTTGAAAAAGTTTGAAATTATCAATCGATACGATACGTGTAGGCCCATACGCATCGTATCAGTTCATATGTTCTTGAAAAAAATTTGAAATTTTGAAACAATACGATGCGTATAGGCCCATACGCATCGTATCGCTTCATTAGTTCATGAAAAAAAAAACCAAAAAACCCAGGTTTTCAACCCCAAAAGCACACAAATTCGACGGATTAAATGCAAAATTGAAAACGTATAAATGATGAGGGTTCGGAGATGAATACCATACTAGTCTTTGATCTTGAAATCTCGACCGTATCTTGATCGTATGTATGAGCACCGTATGTGTGTATTTGGGTGTATTTTGATTTTTTTTTTTTGGATCGCATCAACCCCCTGTGTTTCAGGGGGTTATATCGTAGAGAACTTAATACACATCGTATAGGGCTATACGATGAGTATGAAATTACTAAAATACCCCTGTTTTTTATATATTCAGGGTCTAATACGCATCGTATAGTACTATATGATGCGTATTTGGGGTGCAATACGATACAACCTAGGCCTATACGATTGTATATGGCATAATTTGAAAATTTGTTTTCGTGTTTCCCTCGGTTCGATGCATACACATGTCATTTTTTGATGAACTTTCGCATATTTTGTCGTTTTATGACGTATACCTTCAACATGCATCGTTTCGGTGACATTCGGTTGCGTGCGATTATCGTATTCTGTGATTACGCTCAATTTTGTTTGAAATCCACTTGTACTGCATAGTGCCGTGTTATGTGTATATGTTCGTGGAAATATCATTAGTTGCGTATTTTTGCATATTTTGATTTATTTTATCGTATTGTTGCGTATTTTAGAGTGTTTTGACATATTTGAGCGTATTCTGACATATTTTAGCTTATTTTAACCTGTTTTTTGGTTATTTCAACCTATTTCGGCGTATTTTAACCTATTTCGGCGTATTTTAACGTATCTCGGCGTATTTTAGCGTATTTTACCATAATTGACGTATTTTAGCGTATTGAAACGTATTTTAACATATTTTCATGTATTTTAGCAAACTTTAAGGTATTTTTGCGTATTTTAGCGTATTTTAGTGTATTTTAGCGTACTTTAGAGCATTATAGCGTATTTTAAGGTATTTTAACATATTTTCATGTATTTTAGGGTATTTTAAGGTAGTTTTGCTTGTTTTAGAGTATTTTAGTGTATTTTAACGTATTTTTGCGTATTTTAGAGTATTTAGCGTATTCTCTCATGTTTTAGCATACTTTAGAGTATTTTAGCGTATTTAAAGGTATTTTAGCGTATTTTCATGTATTTTAGCATATTTTCATGTATTTTAGCGTATTTTCATGTATTTTAGCATATATTCATGTATTTTAGCGTATTCTAACGTATTTTAGCGTGTTTCATGTATTTTAGAGTATTTTAGCGTATTTTAACGTACTTTAGCGTACTTTATCATATTTTAGCGTATTTTTGCATATTTTAGTGTATTTTCGTATTACAAATTAATCAATAAAATGCATTGTTTTGGCAATAACAAATGGAATACATTATACAAATAAATTATTCTTTAAAGTTACAAATTCAACAATAACATTCGATGCGTTGTCAATGTCAGGCTTCATTAGCGTTTGATACCACGCTATCCGTCCCGTATAGTTTTCAGTCCAAAGTGCTGCTTCTTCGCCCGCGTGTCTACTCCAGAGATAGTTCGGTGGCGGCATTGGATAGTCCCCTTCAAGTCTAACGTGGATGAAATGACTACGATTAACAAATACCAGTGTAATGAACTGATGGGGGTCACGTGCGTGCTTTGGATGATATAAGGGGAATACAGTCGAACAACCTCGGATGTCTAATATGTGAACAAGCACACCAAACCTATGGGCAAGAATGAGTCCTGCCTTAGGCATCTCCATCTAATGCTCTATAGGTGCCATTCCAACCCCGGTAAAATTTATTTTCTCTACTTGCGTGTCGTAGTCCCCTGGTATCTCACTATCTAAGACGTACCTCCATATTTCTTTGTTATCACCAGTCAGCTCTTCAAGTAGTTGGTTCCGAACATACCCAAGGTACTCTTGTTCAAACCCTAAACCCACAGCCGCCACCCGAATCCCACAATGTCCATCCGGCTTGACATCTTTTATTCTTGAAATATAAGGGTGGAACACTTTTGGAATTTGTTTTTTGAATGTGTGCACACATTCAAGCGTTCCGTCATCAGTGATTAACGAAAAACCATGGTCCTTGCTAGGCTCTTTGTCATGTGAAGCTGTTGAACGACTGCATCACAGTAAAGGCCTTTGAGACTTTAGAGACATTGCAGACGTAGACGGTATTAGGGAATCTTGCGACGCGACGGTACATAAGAGCTGTGTCGAGGAGGGTTACACCTACTTTGTTGTCTGGGAGGCCCAACTGAGCTATCTCCAGTAAGTTCTTCTTTTATTTGTTGTTGGACCTTGGACGTTGGCGGCACGCGAGTGTTTTCTTGTACGACAGGCGGTTTTTTGTCGCTCATATATGGGTACTACCGCCATGATGTTCGATATGACGCTTTTCCTCACTTGCGGGGGTTGGGTAGACAATTTCTGTTTCACATATTCTAATTGTTTTTCTACATCAACCTCTTCCTCATCAAAATTTGATGGGTTCAGGTCAAGTTTTCTCCATAAAATGTCTATATCTTCGAGCCGAATAACGCAGTCTGCAAAACAAAAAAGAGCATTAGACAAGCATATTAAATTAACACAACAAAACATTTTTTATAAGTCTTTAAGTACCTGTATTCTGCAATCTCTTCAGGCGACAGGCACATAACAACCCGCAACCCGAGTACAGCTGGCAGCCACATGTTGATCCGAATGACCGCAACGTGGTTATTCTCCATGTTAGCTCGTTTTCTAATAGGTTAAGAGCATGGATGGAAACTTTACGACGTAGGTTGCAAAACAAAGGAAACTCAAGGTGGCTGTTCATTCGCTTGGTGCGGATTTCTTCCAAGTATTTCTTAATTTGCGTATATTGCTTTAGTACCAAGGTGTCAACCTTTTTCACCAGCGTTTCCAGACTACATTTCGTTGTAGTCAGCTGTTTCTTTAATGCAGCATGTGCGCCTTCAGCTCTGTTTGTTGTAGTTTGGAAGAATGTCAGGGTTTGATTGGTCCGTGCAGATACGAACAAATGGCGGGAGTTGCTTAAACAGTTATTCCATAGGTAATCAAAAACATCTGAAAAATAAACATATTCAAATTTATATCTGTTTTAATGAATGTATTAACTTAGAGAAAACATACGTTTACGTTGTTGATTGATAAGGTGTCTCTGACGGTTGTGGAGGTTATAATCGAATAACTGCTCGGTAGCGAAATCACACACTGTTTTCCACTGACGAACAAAGTCATCCCAATCTTTATGAGTAAACGAATTCTTGCAGTGCTTCAAAATATTTTGTAAGATGTGGAACCTGCAGAGATATCTGTGTGCGCCAGGGAATATTTTTCTACACGCGCTTATCAGTGCCTTGTCCCTGTCCGTTAGAATTACACGCGGCTCCATGCACTCGTGCAGCATAGACCTGACCCTCTCCATGACCCAGACGTACGATACCTCCTAGTCGTTTGAAAGAAATGCATGCGCAACACAGAAGGTTTGGTTTGTCGACGTCATACCCACAACTTGCAAAAATGGAAGATTGTACATGTTAGTCTTGTAGGTAGCCTCGACCATAAGCACATGCGGGAATGCCCTCCACATTTCAAAGGCCTTCTCGTGCCAGAAAAATACATGTTGAACAACGTTGGTGGAAGGTTCCGCCTGTATGTAATAGGTCATCTTTTTTCTGGGAGGATTTGTTCCAGCCGCTGCATGGGAGACGTTTTTTTCTCGAACTTTGTGGCCCTAATCTTTTGGCGAGCGTTGTGTATGTCTTTCGGAACACATTTGTTCTTAGGGTTCTGTTCGGTTACGGACTTCCAGATTGTATGGGGCTGTATGTCTTGATCTGTCAGCTCTTACACTAGCCTAAACTCATTAAGAGTAAGTCTCCTGGCATACGCGCAACCCTCAGTTGTTCAACAGGGCCGTGGTTGTGGGTCTCATTAAAATGTTTTGTTCAGATAATCTATCCGCCAAGCTCGACAACTTTGGTCTAGACGACCTATCACCATAAAAGGGCACGAGCATTTTTTACTGCTGGTTTTCCTAACTGTGGCCTTACTCTCATGCTAGCCACTACGCAACATTGGAGCCATACTCGGTGATCCTTGGACCGTCTGATAACAATAACGTATCCATTGGCTAAACCCCTTCGTTTTACCCAACCTTCCAAATTATCGCGGGATAAAAAATCATAAAAAATATAACAAATTATTTAAAAAAATATAACAATTTTGAATGTATTTTTATTATTCTTAAAAAATATAACAATTTTAATTAATTTTATAAAAATATAACCATTTTAATTAATTTTTTATCCTATTTACAAAATATTACAATTTTGAACATATTTTTTCTTTACAATTTTTATAATAATTTAACGTGCAAATTATTATTGTTTTTTATTGCGAGGAACATGCGAATTGTGCATCGGTTTTGAAATGAACGAGGTAACAAGTATTAAAACACATAGAAATTGAGATAACGTAAAACAGAGGCTTGATAAAACATTGGATTGTTTCGGCTTTAGAAATTTCGACTATTCCAAAGTGAATCGAAAGTCCTTTCAAATTTGGGAAACGTGCTTTGGCCTAGAGGTAAAAAAACTCTCGTCGAGAAGCGATTAACGGTACTTTACCCTTCCAGTTACCACACGTCCCTAATCGATTGAAAAATCGAAACTTTGGCGGGATTGAAAATCGAGTAATGGGACTAGTCGACAAGATGCGGGTTTCACCCCTAACTTGACGATTTCATATCATAAGCGTGGTTGGTATTCGTCGGGTCAAGAAAGTTAATTTTGACACTTTGACGAGGGTCCACTAGAGTTTGAATTGGAAACTTACCATCAAGATGTGGATTTCACTCTTAACTTGATGGCGTAATTTCGTGCTAAATTGAATAAGCAGATTGAGAGTCACACCAAATTATGAGTTTCACGCCTATTTTGGTGAAATCATCTCGTTTGTATAATACGAGTGTCTTCAACTCTTCAACGAATATTTTTAAAAAATATAAAAAATTTTAATGTATTTTTTATAATATTTTAAAAAATATAACAACCTTAATTAATTTTATAAAAATATTACATATAACATTTATTAATTAATTTTTATCCTATTTGAAAAATATAACAATTTTAATGTATTTTGTATTAACAATTTTATAATAATTTTTTAACAGATAAAAATATAAAATCTAACAAAAATATATATCATTCGTACCTGATCAGTTTTGTACGAAACTTTAGGGTGAGCGGGTTGCTCATCACCCAATGACTCTTGCACGGGTTGCTCGTCACCTAATGACTCTTGCACTTAAGAAGGTTGACCAACGTCTTCTAGTACTCCCGAGGCACAACTAACAAAAACGTTATTGCCATATTCTTCATGTCCGTACTAGGCACCGTAACCGGTTTCATAATACGGAGACCCATAACCATGATCATACCTACACACGTTTAGATCTGATAACAACGGTTGGCGGGGCATAGCAGACTAAAAAAACCAACGAGTAAAAGGTAATGGTAAGTTTAACGCCGAATAGAAAAAAGTAAATATATATACTTACCTCGTTGAGGTCTGGCAACAACAATTCATTATGATGGGCACTGTGAACGCGTTGTTGAATCGTGTTTGACTCCCGAACGATTGCGAATGACACGTACGACGTGCAGAATCCTTGCACGTGTGTGGAACGAACACAAGAACGTAATTAACAATGATTCTCTAATAGATTTGACAAAGTTTTACACCTTGAATCACCACCTTTGCTACTTTCTCTCTCAAAACCTTGAAAGCTCTCCAAATGTAGAAAATGGCAAAAGTTCTAAAATGAAACAAATCATGGGCTATTTATAGGGAAGGCTTTAAATGAAGGCTCTTTGAATATTAAGCCTCCATCCGTCCGGATGAGCATTCTCCATCTGTTCAGACGGGTAATGTTCCATCCATTCGGACGGGTAATGTTCCATCCGTCCGGATGGACTTTCCCTTTAATCATCATTCGTTAAAGTCTTGTCTTGTTCCATTTCCCGCTACAATATGATTAACAGAGGTGATAGACATTAATGCACTCACAGACTCCCCCTTGGATATTACCGCAGTCAATCTCGTAGCTTTCTGTCTTTTCTCTCTCTGAGGTGGTGTTTGTTTTTTGGCCAGAAGCACTTCTGGACACTTAGGTCTGCGTCGCGCAGACGCGCGCAAACGTTTGAAGTCTGCAGCTTGTTTGTTTTCCTGAAGCACTTCTCACCAAAAAGGTCTTCCCCACCTCTTCCCCACACAGACCTGTTCTTATGTCTGCAAACCTCTTCAGAACCTTTTCTCTCTACCATTCAAAACACAGACCTCTGCATCACCTCCACCACCACATCTTCACCACCACCTCCACCACCACATCTTCGCCACCACCTCCACCCCCACATCTCTGCCACCACCTCCACCACCACTTTCCACAGACAAAACCCCCAAATCGAAACCCCCAAATCGGAACACAAAACCCAGATCGGATTAAACCCAAAACAAAAAGATTAAACCCAGAAAAATGGCACGATCAAGAACACAAAACCCAGATCGGATCTTCAGCTTACCGTAACCGTCAATCTTCAGCTTCTTTCTCTGCGTCTCTTTCTCTCTGACGTCTCCCTCTCTCTGTTTCTCTCTCATGCATCTCTCTCTATCTCTCCCTGTGGTGTAGTGGTGACGGTGGTTTAGTGGTGACGGTGGTGGCGGTGGTGTAGTGGTAACGGTGGTGTAGTGGTGACGGTGGTGGCGGTGGTGTAGTGGTGGCGGTGGTGGCAGTGGTGGCGGTGGTGTAGTGGTGACGGTGGTGGTGGTAGATGAAGCAGAGAGAGAGAGATGGGTGTTCTGTAGGTGTTGTGTGTGTGAGAAGGGGTTTTGTAGAAGTAAAAAAAACAAACCCTCTTCTCCTTGCAGACTGCAGACCTTTGGTCCACCTCTTCTCCTGCAGTTGCCTGCAGATGTGGTCCGCAGACTGCAGACCTTTTGCATCTGAAAAAACAAACACCACCTGAGTCTTTATGAAGCTTTGACATCTTCAGCAACCATAGACTCCCTTTTCAAACTTTTCTTGATTCTGCGTTCTGAATCAGCTCCCCCTTTCGATTGACTCTTTCTTCAGGCTCCCCTTTCGTAAAGCTTCCGTGCTTTAGGATCGACACCTGGTTCTTCGGTTACAAGCTCCCCCTTGCGATGAGCTCGCCTTTAGGCTCCCCCTTAGTCTCAGCTGTCGGGATTGAAATATTGCTTAACATCTGCAAATCTCAAACGTCTTGTAAGATATTTGATAATTTAAGTTTGAAAACCTAGCTTTAAATATAAATTGGAGCATTTCAAATATGTGACAGTGAAAGCTTTTTAGGTTTCCTAGGAATGATGACCTGGTTCTTAAAATATTTTTGAATCAAGAACCTGGCTCTTTTGCACAAATATAACTATATATATTTAACCAGGATTGCCCGACTCCACTTCCCCTATCAAATGACTTTATTAAGTTGACAGTTTAAGCATTTAAAACCTCACGATTTATCATCCAAGTCCAAATTAATGACCTTGGAGATTTCACAAACTATTTTTTTATTTATTTTATTTTTTTATTATATTATTTTTTTAAACTTCAAGTTTCAAATTAATGAACTCGTTTATTTTCAGAAACACGATCAGCATACTTAGATTTTGAAACCTAGACATCGGTTGTCGAAAATAAAGTAGAAACAAAATCTTTTTGTATTTTTTTGAAATATAAACCAGTAAAGAAATATTTACAGACAATATTTTTGTTTGAGTTTGTGTCAGAGGATCATATCAGTTTATGAGAAATCACTAGCACCGTTAAGCTATTAACACTTTAAGTTCTAAACGGTTCACTTAGATTGTCAGTATACTGATCCACTTAAATTTTGACACAAAGTTCAATTGATTTGAGATACGACATTTAGTGTTTTAGGAACTTTAACTTATTCCCGTGTCCCACCTCAGAATATACTCCCGTATCAAGATTCCCTAGATTCAGTCTTACAGTTGAATATTCCATATTGATATCTGTAATTTGGGTTAATGCGAGACCTTGAGAGCTCAGGTATGAACTACCGTTCAGTTAAAGAGATGAAGACTCGACTTTGGGCGTGTCCCACTTAGGGATCTTCTTTACAACTGTATTTGATTCATATCTTTAGATATTTTTCAATTTTTGTGCAGAGGGTATGCTTTAAAAGCGCGTAAAGTATTATAGGAGTTCTAGGCCATTAATTCCACAATATCAGAAGACCAGGTATAATACCCCATATATCAATAAGCATAAAGACCTAATATCTAAGAATCAGGCAATCTCTCAAACAAGATTTTGGGGGGTTACCCATATATCCAAGAGATGTTCCCCACGAGATAAGCAAGTATTGATATTTAGGTTTATATCTCGTAATCAATCTACTAAGCATGTAAAAACCTACTGGCATATCATCAGTGAGACCATTTATCACATTCTAACTTTCCATTTCTTTAGCGTACTGTGATTGTCTACTGATGTACTATCATTTCCTCTTTTTACACAAAAACTCTTTTTCATTTTCTCATGTTTTTGTCGATTTTCAATATTTTTCAATTCAAAATGAGTTTTGTGCTTTTTCAAATTTTCAAATGTTTTTGTAGTTTCAAAAATAATTCTTACTCCCCCTAAAATTCAAAACATTTAAGAAAAATTGACAAACTGATGTAGATAACTTTGTCTCGCCATCAACTTTCTGCGTCACATGCTTTGTTTCGCATAAAGCACCCCATGATTTACAACACATTGATTTTTAACAATGTTAAAACCATTTTCAATTGTGAAATCATCATGTTTGTTCAGCCATGAGAGTTTCGGCATATTCATTCAACACATCCTTTTGAAAAAAAAATTAATTTTTGACAAAATTTAAAACAAACATATTTTTTTTCATTTTTCAATTTTAACAAAATAAAAACATATTTTTGGATTTTAAATTTTAAATTTTTAGGATTCTTAATATGGTTTATTTATGTACAGAAGCGAACAAACTCCCTGTTTCAGTTGCAGGGATCCACAACCTCCTCCTGTGCCAGGCTGCTCTTTTGTCCATACTGACAATCAACCATCTGCTGGAGCACCTGCACATACAAATAATTTGATCATTTGAACAATTCAACACAAGCCTGTTTAGACTCAGGTAACTGAATATGAATCTTTCAAGATAAAACTGGATAGTTTCTTTCATTCTTTCCAAAAACATCTTCTTTAAGTTTTTCTTGAACTGAAAATTTTTGTTCTTTGACCAACCAACTTTGACCTTTTGAAACATTCTTTTTATAAAATCGTGATTCATTTTGAATTTTTTGATTTTGAACAACTTTTGGTTTCCAAAACTGGTTTGGTTTTGTTGCATCAACAGTTGTTTTCCAACTTTGTGTTGTCCTAAATCTGGGTGTCACTTGTTTCCAAGTTTGTTGTGATTTAGCATTTGACATTTTTGGCCTCCAAGTTTGTTTTGATCCAAACTTGGTTTACTTCTAATTCACAACATCAGACTTCTTTTTCTCAACACCAACAAGCTTCGGATTTGGACACTTGCGAGCCAGATGTCCAGTTTGATCACAATTAAAACATGTTCTCTTTGAAACATCTTTAGCCTATTGTTGTTGTTTCTTCTGTGCATAGAACTCTTCATTAGATTGTCGTCTAAATTGGAGTTCTTTCTCTTCCTCAGAACTTGTTCCGTGTACAAAGTTCGTCTTTCTCTGATAATTTGGCTTTTCAAATCGTTTCTGATTTTGTTTCTTCTTATAACCCAACCCGGCCTTCATATTTTTCTTTTTGTAGCCAGATTTGTTATAAAAATATTTCTTGTTCTTTCCAGTAAATTTTGAAATTTCAACATTTTCAATTTCTACCAATCTGAAAACTTTATCAATCTTTTCCAGAATCACATTCTGAATTGGGACTTCAATATCTGAGAACAATTTGTCCGATCAAATCATGGTATAAGCCAATCCTTTTGAATCATCATTCACATTTTTCTTAGATTTTGAATTTTTCAAATAACTTTCATGAAAACTACCCTCATTTTCATCTTGTGACTCAGACTTATCTGTTTTGGTAGAATCATTTTGCAAAACACTTTCAACGACCTTACCTACCACCTCTAAATCACTCGTATCATCATATTTGGAATAGGTTATGTCAATAATGTTTGGCAATTGATCAACCATGTTGAAAGCTTTTTCTATCGTTTCGTCATCATAGAATAGAATGTGAACTTTTTTCTCAAACGGTGGTCGAACCTGATGATACTCTGAGCCAATTCCCTTTTTGTTTTTCTCAGAATCATTGTCATCCGGTTTTCTGTTGAAAATTCGTTCAAGAACAAATGATGAAGCATGACAACTTTTCAACTTGTTATTATCTTGTTCTAATTCAACCATTTTACGTTTAAGTTCAGCAACTTCTTCAATGTAAGAATGTACAACTTTTTGCTTTATAGATGTCACACCCCGACCACGTAAAGCAACTAGACGTGGCGGAAACGTCGGGGAGTGTTGTAACAGAATCATTGTTTCATAACCATGGAATAAATAAATTTGGTTTTATTGAATAAATGAACTCATTGTTTTAATACAATCAAATAAGTACAACTATGATCTTCCAAGTTTTAAAGTTGCTAAGGCACAAGTCCATCCTAAATGTAGCATGTATCAACAATCATTGCAAAGCAGTACCTGAAACATGTGTAAAAATAGGTACGTCAGCATAAAAATGCCTGTGAGATACATAGGTTTTGTGAAAATAGGATTCATGACTTGTAAGTTTAAGAAAATGTTTAATAAAGTTTAGTCATGAACCTTGTAAATTGATTTGTTTTATAAATCCTTTGAAAAACAATAAGTTCAGATGATATGTATAAATAAATGTAAGGTTGAATGAATAACCATGTGAAATGAGTTTGTATAAGATAAGTTGTTTGTAAAACAATATTTTGATAAAAAGGCTTATAGTATATGTGAAAATGTACTTCGGATCTTAAGAGAATCAAATGAGTAATATATTAAAATATATTTCAGTTCCAATATCGTTAACCCAAGTGTACTAAATAACGCCACGGTATGTAATGCAATGAAAACACTTATATATAAGAAGTACCAGCGGCGTATCTACCATGTTTTCATCACATTACACCCGTCCCGTTATCCAAACACTAACCAAAACCCAATCGTTAGATAGATAGTACATTAAATATACTTTAGTTGTTTAAAATAATAGTTTTAAGTAGTATATTACAAGTATACTTCGGATTTATAAATAACATATATAACTATGTTTTTGTTTAGTAAATAACATATCAAAATATGCTTTGGATATGATAAATAACATATTAAACTATGTTTTGGTTTTGTAAATAACATATCAAAATATGTTTTGGATGATTAACAAAATATATGTTGGTTTTGTACAATATCACACATGGGAGCATATCAAACTATACTTTTGGGAGTATAACTAAATATACAAAAATAATGTGATTTAAGAATTCATTCAGACCTAGTGCATCAAAATACACCTTTGAGACTATAGGGATACCACAAAGGCAATCCCTATTTGGATGGAGAAACAAATTGGTTTCAGACATTCCATGACAACAGGAATGGGGTGTCAAATCCTATAGCGCTATATCATACTAACAATCGGTCTGGTGAACAAAATAAGTACAATTCAACAATTAATGTTATAGTCTTTGAGAAATCAGTGTTTAAACCATAGATAGTCATTCAGTTTGTCAACAGATAAGTACTAACATGAATAATCAATTATACTTTTGGAAAAACATGAAAATAACAGATAGGTACACATGCTTCACCCCAAAACAGTTTGAAAACAATAAAAGAGGGGAACTATGTACTCACTTGAGAGTGCTTAGAAGTCTTGAACAACTACCAAGCAAGCTAGAGGAGTCCCGGAAATCAAACGGTACCTAATATAGGTAACTACATAAATAACCGGACCTAAATCAGGGGATTGGATAGTATGAGGTCTCGTGAATCAAATGAGCGTGGGAACTCATATGATATGGTTCAACAAGGCCTACATACCAAAGGGAACCTAACCTAAGTGCTTACGACCCGTCACGACCCGTTTAGGAAGTTTATGCTACTTTAACGCGTCGTTCGCGTATAACGCGTTCAGACCGCCTAACTAGTCCTATGACAAGTATTATATGCCCTAACATACTTAATTATGTTACATAATCAGTTAAATGACAAAATTTTAGGTTACATATGCTTAATTACCAATTACACATGAAAAGGGTATTTTGGTAATTTACTTAAGGCATATAAACTACCTATCATACAACTACTTAAACTAGGTGACCATAAGGTATAACCTTGAAAGGTTATTCCCTATATAACTATGGTCACCTAAAGTGTTTGGTCGGATCCTAATGATCGACCAAATAGGTCGGGTTCGAAAGCATAAGCGATTTATTAGATCGCTTACCCTTACGACCCTAAACAAGCACAAATATAAAAGTGACGAGCTAAACATGCTAGAACATGTTTAGTTAAGTTAGAAAACAGGTTTGGTATCAAAACAAACGGTTTTGATACCCTAGATTAGTTTGGTTACAAAATACGCAAGAACACGCATTTTGCCCGAAACTACGACTCGTCACTGAGCCTAGATAACGTGGTAATCAGTAGGTATAATCGCTAGGGACTATGACCATCGTGATTACACTCACGTTATGAAGTTCAAACAAACTTCGCATTGACCATAAACTGGTCAATGCAGAAAGTCAAACACAGTTCGACTTTAACACTAAAATGAATGAATAGCACGGAAGAATACTTACAGAGGGTCCCCGCAAGATTCGAACCCGATTCACTCTCAGGTAGGAAGCTTATAAACTTCCACTTAGAGAGTTTAGAATCAGATTCAAATGTGATGGAAAATGAGCAAACATGGGGGGGGGGGGTATTTATAGGAAAAGTAGAACCGTTGAGATCGTTTCTTGTTCCCCAAGCGATAAATCTCGGCCGTACAACACACACCCACTGAATTACAAACCCATGGGAGCCCCTAGGATTGTTAGAAACCAGTTGCAAGTGGTTTTGAAGTGTTAAACAGCTGTAACAGGCTGTTTACAGAAGTTTTGCTGATCTGGGAGCCTGATGCGGCCCGCTTAAGAGTTACCAGAAGTGTAGGCGGGCCGCCTGGCCATGTCTGATCAGCAGCAACTTTGAAAAATGGCAGTTTTGGTCCCTGTTGGTGTTTAAACTCATTTCCGACACTTCTAAGGCCCGTTAAGCCAACGTTAAGGTCCTAAAATGATGCCTAAACGTTGTGGACTTGAAACATGCTCAAAAATATGCCGGATGTTGGTTCGTTTGGTCGTACGATCGCGATGTTCGCTTAATTACGACGGAATGCGCATAAGCGCGAAAAACGATCCAAATTGCGTGACGAATGGATTTTTCTTATGTCAAACACTAAAATAAAATATTTTAGTGCTTACATAAATTTTTGGATGTTCGGATGTATTCAGAACATAAGTTATGCGCGAAAATGCAAACTTGTGCACTTTTTGACGCTTTTAGTTCCTGAATGAGCATAAAGTTTATTTTAGCACACCGAACCCCTCAAAGCCTATTTCTAAGCTATGTAAAGGATATTTAGGGTATGTTTAACTTATGGTCAAGTTTCGGAATGTTCGTTACTATACAAATCGGTATAGTTTCACGGTTTGACACAATTAGTCCCTGCGATCGAACAAACTTGATTTTAACACACCAAACCATCCAAAACTTATTTCTAAGGTATGTAGAGGTTATTTAAGGTATGTTAAGCCTATTTCACTATTCCGGAGTGTTCGTTGCATTTAAACTGGTTATATTTACGCATCAGAGCGCGTATAACCCTCCAGAAAGCGATTTAAAGCTTGAAATAGAACAAGAGTTGATATGTGCAAACGATACACATATTTTTACAAATCCCAAGTATGAAATACAATATTTCATTGGTTTGACATTTGTTTGATGGTTGCAGTGACACAGGTGTCACAGTCTCCCCTACTTTAGGAAATTTCGTCCCGAAATTTAATTCTAGAGGAAACTTGTGAATACAGCTGTGACGGTTTCGCTTTCAGACAAATCCATTGAACCCTTAAGTAAAACTCTGGGCCATTTAGGATTCTTAGCGAATTTGTTAACTCTCAATGTGAAGTCCTTGTAGCAATAAAACAATGGAACTTTGAACTATGGATAGAAGAACGTTTCTTATGAAGACTCATCATAGGAAACTTGGCGTGCGATTGAGATCAGAATTGGGAAGTGTAAGAATAAATGACATTGGTCGAGGTCCAAGACTTCTCCCGTATCATTACTCTTGTCACTATATGTCTTAACACATGACAAAACTTCCTGTGGTTTCTGTGCACTGAATTCCATAATTATGTAGGCCTCCATAATTACGTAATTCCTTGCACAGTCCGCACAGTTCATTTCATAATGCGTAGAGGAAAAATCAATTGAATAAACATGAAGCGATTCGACTAGACCACCAAAGGGTCCTTTTAATTAGATCATCGAACGATCTTTTTAACTAGATCAACACATGATCTTCTTAACTAGACCGTCGTACGATCTCCTTAAATAGACCACTTAAGGGATCTTTTTTCATTATATCATCACATGATATTTCTAATCCGATTTTCAGAATTAATCTGTTTAACCAGACCACTCAAGAGGTCTAATTATAAAATAGTACTTTAAAATCCAAGGGACTTGACTACAACGTAGAAGTCCATTAAGGATTTAAGATAGTAACTTTGGATATCCTTCTATGAATCCCTCATATAAGATATGGAAGATTCTACGAGGATTTTGGATGGATCACATACAACCACAAAACATGTAAGAAAACACATAAGCACAACATTAGTTAACTTGATTCTTTAATTTGTTATCTTTACGCATGGATATTTAAAGCACACTAGGAATCCAATCCATGGATTTCCTTTGGCACTTTAATCATTTTCAAGGATGAAGATAGAAGGATTTTCAAATAAGAGTTGGCTTCATTTCTTAAAAGAAACGAGTGTTTAAGGTTCTTGGGGAGATCACAAGTGATCATAAAATGACAGAACCACACGAGTAGTTTGTCTTTGGGTTGACATCATAAGGTTGCATCAAGCATTCACACAAACGCATAAATTTTGCAGAATTAAAAACAACAAATCTTTATTTATGCAACAACCGAATTGTCTTGAAGTGTCAAAAGATAACAACCAAGGAATTACAAAACACTAATTGTTCACTGCTGCATCATTGTTCACGTTTGCCTCATTGATGTTGAACACTCGTCCACGCGCTGGAGGTGCGTTAACAAGTCTTGGGCAATTGTTTCTGTAGTGAGTAAGGTCACCGCAGTTATAACATGACCCCGGAGGGAACCGTGCTTGAACAGCAGCAGGGTTTGCAGCAGCTTGATTTGCATAACGGCAAACGTTGATCAAATGTCCCAACCGCCCACAATGGGTACATTTGTGACACTGCTCTTGCTCTAGACGATGACGGTTGCACTTGTTGCACAAAGGTGCCGTACCAACATAGTTTTGCCTTTTGTGAGGTTGTGCTGGCTGGTTTGGTGCAACCTGTTTGTCTTGAGCAGTTATGGCGCAATTTTGAGAGGCTTTGCGCTTCTTCTTCTTGGATTCCTCAGTCTGTTTTTTCTTTGGCTCAGCTTGAGCAGCATTATCAGATGGTCTTGGGTCGCCTTTCCGAAACAGCTTGCGCTTCCTGATATGGGATTCAGTCAGAGTGGCAGACAATTCAATGGCTTGTCTGACAGTAGTAGGGTTGCTGCCAGTAACAATATCCTGAATTACGTCAGGAAGACCATCAATGTATTTCTCAATCGCCTTATCCAGAGGCGTAACCATAGCAGGACACAACAGGCTCAATTCTTCATAACGGTCAGTATAGGCTCGATGTTCCCCACTGTCTTGCTTCAAATCATCAAATTCCCTTTCTAGAGCCCTTATCTCATGACGAGGACAGAATTCCTTCATCATAAGAGCCCTAAGCTCGGCCCAAGTCTGTGCTAATGCAACCTCAGCACCGCGGTCTCTCATCACCCCGTTCCACCACGTAAGAGCCCTCTTCTGAAACACACTCGAAGAAAACTCGACCTTGCGATTTTCAGGACACTGAACGTGACGGAAAGTATTCTCAATGCTCTCGAACCATTGAAGAAGCCCAGTTGCTCCCTCAGAACCACTAAACTTGAGCGGTTTAGCTGAGTTAAAATTCTTGAAATTGCATGGAGCATTGTTGTTATTGATGGCTTGCATCATTTGAGCATAAAGATTTGGGAAGGCAACAGCCATTTGCTGCGCGATGATTTCCGCCAGTTCGGCATTCGCCATCTGATTGTCGCGTCGAGGAGGCATTCTAAAAGAGGAACATGAAAGGAAACGAGTGAGAGAATTAGACGAAAAGAATGAGACGAAACAAATCTGATGAAAGCAAGGATAGTGGTCACTTGTTTGTTACTACAAAGCAACAAATGACCCTGGTGATTAATCAAAGTAAATAGGTCAAAAATAATGTATCGCGAAGACATGCTCGCCTATAAGTGAACACTCATCCCAAGAATTCCCAGGTAAGCACAACTGGTCTCGCGTCTGATGAGATATATACGAAGTGCTTGCCTAGACAGAAAACCCAGAATACAGGCATTCACCCTTCCAGTTTGCACGTGTTCACATTATTTAAAACCCAAAACCTTGACGAGATTTTGAAAACTCATAGGGGTTCAAAACCATATAACAGAGGGTTCAAAACCTAGTAATCAATCATCCAAGAACAGATGATTAATTTTCAAAGCGGGATAGAAATTTATGTTCTTGTTGTGGTCGTCACCTAAGGATAGGTGACATATTGTTTTATGACTAAACGCAAGTAAACTCGCGTTAGGGTCCTAAGAAGGTTATAGACTAGGTCAAAGCATTACTAATAACCTAATTCCCTATAACCATTGGCTCTGATACCAACTTTTCTGTCACACCCCGACCACGTAAAGCAACTAGACGTGGCGGAAACGTCGGGGAGTGTTGTAACAGAATCATTGTTTCATAACCATGGAATAAATAAATTCGGTTTTATTGAATAAATGAACTCATTGTTTTAATACAATCAAATAAGTACAACTATGATCTTCCAAGTTTTAAAGTTGCTAAGGCACAAGTCCATCCTAAATGTAGCATCTATCAACAATCATTGCAAAGCAGTACCTGAAACATGTGTAAAAATAGGTACGTCAGCATAAAAATGCCTGTGAGATACATAGGTTTTGTGAAAATAGGATTCATGACTTGTAAGTTTAAGAAAATGTTTAATAAAGTTTAGTCATGAACCTTGTAAATTGATTTGTTTTATAAATCCTTTGAAAAACAATAAGTTCAGATGATATGTATAAATAAATGTAAGGTTGAATGAATAACCATGTGAAATGAGTTTGTATAAGATAAGTTGTTTGTAAAACAATATTTTGATAAAAAGGCTTATAGTATATGAGAAAATGTACTTCGGATCTTAAGAGAATCAAATGAGTAATATATTAAAATATATTTCAGTTCCAATATCGTTAACCCAAGTGTACTAAATAACGCCACGGTATGTAATGCAATGAAAACACTTATCTATAAGAAGTACCAGCGGCGTATCTACCATGTTTTCATCACATTACACCCGTTCCGTTATCCAAACACTAACCAAAACCCAATCGTTAGATAGATAGTACATTAAATATACTTTAGTTGTTTAAAATAATAGTTTTAAGTAGTATATTACAAGTATACTTCGGATTCATAAATAACATATATAACTATGTTTTTGTTTAGTAAATAACATATCAAAATATGCTTTGGATGTGATAAATAACATATTAAACTATGTTTTGGTTTTGTAAATAACATATCAAAATATGTTTTGGATGATTAACAAAATATATGTTGGTTTTGTACAATATCACACATGGGAGCATATCAAACTATACTTTTGGGAGTATAACTAAATATACAAAAATAATGTGATTTAAGAATTCATTCAGACCTAGTGCATCAAAATACACCTTTGAGACTATAGGGATACCACAAAGGCAATCCCTATTTGGATGGAGAAACAAATTGGTTTCAGACATTCCATGACAACAGGAATGGGGTGTCAAATCCTATAGCGCTATATCATACTAACAATCGGTCTGGTGAATAAAATAAGTACAATTCAACAATTAATGTTATAGTCTTTGAGAAATCAGTGTTTAAACCATAGATAGTCATTCAGTTTGTCAACAGATAAGTACTAACATGAATAATCAATTATACTTTTGGAAAAACATGAAAATAACAGATAGGTACACATGCTTCACCCCAAAACAGTTTGAAAACAGTAAAAGAGGGGAACTATGTACTCACTTGAGAGTGCTTAGAAGTCTTGAACAACTACCAAGCAAGCTAGAGGAGTCCCGGAAATCAAACGGTACCTAATATAGGTAACTACATAAATAACCGGACCTAAATCAGGGGATTGGATAGTATGAGGTCTCGTGAATCAAATGAGCGTGGGAACTCATATGATATGGTTCAACAAGGCCTACATACCAAAGGGAACCTAACCTAAGTGCTTACGACCCGTCACGACCCGTTTAGGAAGTTTATGCTACTTTAACGCGTCGTTCGCGTATAACGCGTTCAGACCGCCTAACTAGTCCTATGACAAGTATTATATGCCCTAACATACTTAATTATGTTACATAATCAGTTAAATGACAAAATTTTAGGTTACATATGCTTAATTACCAATTACACATGAAAAGGGTATTTTGGTAATTTACTTAAGGCATATAAACTACCTATCATACAACTACTTAAACTAGGTGACCATAAGGTATAACCTTGAAAGGTTATTCCCTATATAACTATGGTCACCTAAAGTGTTTGGTCGGATCCTAATGATCGACCAAATGGGTCGGGTTCGAAAGCATAAGCGATTTATTAGATCGCTTACCCTTACGACCCTAAACAAGCACAAATATAAAAGTGACGAGCTAAACATGCTAGAACATGTTTAGTTAAGTTAGAAAACAGGTTTGGTATCAAAACAAACGGTTTTGATACCCTAGATTAGTTTGGTTACAAAATACGCAAGAACACGCATTTTTCCCGAAACTACGACTCGTCACTGAGCCTAGATAACGTGGTAATCAGTAGGTATAGTCGCTAGGGACTATGACCATCGTGATTACGCTCACGTTATGAAGTTCAAACAAACTTCGCATTGACCATAAACTGGTCAATGTAGAAAGTCAAACACAGTTCGACTTTAACGCTAAAACGAATGAATAGCGCGAAAGAATACTTATAGAGGGTCCCCGCAAGATTCGAACCCGATTCACTCTCAGGTAGGAAGCTTATAAACTTCCACTTAGAGAGTTTAGAATCAGATTCAAATGTGAGGGAAAATGAGCAAACATGGGGGGGGGGGGTATTTATAGGAAAAGTAGAACCGTTGAGATCGTTTCTTGTTCCCCAAGCGATAAATCTCGGCCGTACAACACACACCCACTGAATTACAAACCCATGGGAGCCCCTAGGATTGTTAGAAACCAGTTGCAAGTGGTTTTGAAGTGTTAAACAGCTGTAACAGGCTGTTTACAGAAGTTTTGCTGATCTGGGAGCCTGATGCGGCCCGCTTAAGAGTTACCAGAAGTGTAGGCGGGCCGCCTGGCCATGTCTGATCAGCAGCAACTTTGAAAAATGGCAGTTTTGGTCCCTGTTGGTGTTTAAACTCATTTCCGACACTTCTAAGGCCCGTTAAGCCAACGTTAAGGCCCTAAAATGATGCCTAAACATTGTGGACTTGAAACATGCTCAAAAATATGCCGGATGTTGGTTCGTTTGGTCGTACGATCGCGATGTTCGCTTAATTACGACGGAATGCGCATAAGCGCGAAAAACGATCCAAATTGCGTGACGAATGGATTTTTCTTATGTCAAACACTAAAATAAAATATTTTAGTGCTTACATAAATTTTTGGATGTCCGGATGTATTCAGAACGTAAGTTATGCGCGAAAATGCAAACTTGTGCACTTTTTGACGCTTTTAGTCCCTGAATGAGCATAAAGTTTATTTTAGCACACCGAACCCCTCAAAGCCTATTTCTAAGCTATGTAAAGGATATTTAGGGTATGTTTAACTTATGATCAAGTTCTGGAATGTTCATTACTATACAAATCGGTATAGTTTCGCGGTTTGACACAATTAGTCCCTGCGATCGAACAAACTTGATTTTAACACACCAAACCATCCAAAACTTATTTCTAAGGTATGTGGAGGTTATTTAAGGTATTTTAAGCCTATTTCACTATTTTGGAGTGTTCGTTGCATTTAAACTGGTTATATTTACGCATCAGAGCGCGTATAACCCTCCAGAAAGCGATTTAAAGCTTGAAATCGAACAAGAGTTGATATGTGCAAACGATACACATATTTTTACAAATCCCAAGTATGAAATACAATATTTCATTGGTTTGGCATTTGTTTGATGGTTGCAGTGACACAGGTGTCACAATAGAATATTATCATTTAAGCATTTCAGATGTTTCGGAACAATGAACAAGTCTAGATTGAATAAGTTTCATCTGACTTTTCACTGCTTCATATGACTCTTTTGTAATATGATATGCCAAGTTTATTGAATCATATTCTATTTTCATTTCTTGAAAAGCATTTTCTTTTTGTAACAACTCTTCAGTCATTGCTGAACATTTTTCTAACAAAATCTCATTTTCTTATTCTAAAATTTTATGTTTTTGTGTTAGATTTTCATCATTATCTATTAATACGTTTCCTTTTTGAACATTTCTTTACATTTATCATTGAAAACTTTTTCAATTTTGGTAAATTCTATGTCTCTTGTTCTAAGCTTTTCATCTTTTTCAGTACAAGCACTGTATGTTTCCATGCATTTCTTGCACTGTTTAACAGTTTTATTTAAGATTTCAGAAGATTCGGTTGAAGTATTTACCTTAGTAGTTGGCACCTCGGCTTTTTCTGTCGTCTTCTTCTGATCAGCTTCCTTTTCCTGCTGTTCCTCAGCAACGGCTTCTCCAGTATCAGCTTCACCAACTAACTCTTTCACATCAACCTTCACCTGTTTCTCTTCACCTGATTCTTCTTCTTTCTTTTCCAAACTCTCTACATCTTGTTGTGTTTCGGTAACAACTTTTTCTTCTGCAGACTTTTCCAAACTCTCATCAGTTGTTTTCTGGTTTTCATCTTTAGCCACTTCTTTTTTCTTTGCTCTTTCTTTCAGCTCTTCCACCATCATCTCAACACTCTTCTTCATCTTTTCTTCTTCTCCTGTCATCACCCCTCCGATTATCTTGTCCAGCTTCTTGAGATAATCTTTATCAGATGCTTTCTTTGAATAGAATTCGCCAGATAGAGGGATAACTGCAAGCACATCATTATACACCACCTCACGTCTATCAATAACCGAATCTCCTTTTCGATTCACAAAACACTCTCTTTTCTTATCCCATCTTTTGCAACTTCTCGCATCTTCAAATTCTTCCTGCATCTCTTGTATACTGCAATCTGCAAAATACCTTTCTCTGTATGTTTTTTCTAGCAAGATTTCCTCTTTTGTTCTCTCTTTTATCTCAGCAACAAACGCTCTTTTATCATCTTTCGGAATATATTTGCTCGAATCGAATCCTTCGTCTTCATGAGACACCCTTGGTCGACTACTTTTTCCGATCGTCAACATTGCTTGTTTCTTTCTTTAGATGACCCTTCAGCAATCTGTTTTAGATCTGACTTAGACGATTGATCACTGTTACGATGGTAAATGGCTTTCTTATAATAGTCATCATGAAATGGATTAGCATTATCAGCAACTTCTTGGTTGACACACTCTCTTTTGAAATGACCTTTCTGCTTGCATCGAAAGCATGTAACCTTTGACTTATCAAATCCCAACTTTGTATTTGAACCTTCAAGACATTGCCTCCCTGTTATCTTCATGAATCATTAAGCTCTTCTAATCCCACTAGCTAAACACCATCTCATATCGATGAGTTCCATCTCCTCTGGGTCTATTTGGTCATAATCTTCTTTTGTCATTTCGGGGTTTCCAATTCTCCCCGCCACCAAACTCTCATACGATTCTAGAATCGATGCTAAGAAACCCATTTGTTGTTTAGCTACATTGATACTCATTTTTGGAGAATTTTCAACTTTAATGCAATGTTGCAATGAATCTCTTCAGGTTCTTCTGCATTTGATGCTGTTGAGGAAGAGTGATACCCTGGATTGTAACTTGATGAGCTACCTTTTGATGAATCTTTTGACTGTTCAACACTGAAAGTTGTACCAATCTTTGGTGACTCAATGGTTGACGGTAAGCTTCCTTTATAATAAATGACTCAATGGTTGACGGTAAGCTTCCTTTATAATAAAGACCCACGTTTTGTTGATAAGTAGAACTGCTCATTTTGCTTTGCTTTTGCAACTCGAGCTCATGACTTTCAATCTTTTCTATCAACATATCCAAAGTAATTTAATCAAACATTACATCATTTTTCAATATAAACACAAATGTTTGCCAGTGTTCTGCACGTGGTAACGCTTCGATGATTTTATCATTGATTTCTTCACGGGTTTTAACTATCCCAAACCTATCAAGTTCTATTTTAAGGTGACAAAAAAGTTCAATCATTTGTCTTCCAGTTTCACCTTTTATAGAATCAAACAAATCACATTCCTTTTTAAGTAGTGAAATGTTGTTCTTTTTAATTTGTTTACCACCCTCAACTTTAACCCGTAACGCTTCCCAGACCGACTTAAAAGAACCATCAAGATTAAGAAGTGCATAAGTATCATCTCTGATCGACTGTTGGATTAGTGCAATCATTCTTTGTTCATGAGAAAATACTTTTCGATCTCCCGTTTCCAAATCACCAAGTGCAAGTTCTTCGCCTTTATCATTTTTCGGTCTTTTGTATCCAAACTCCATACAGAACCAACTTTCATGAGCATAACGGATGATTACTCAAACTATAACGGATGAACACTTATATCTCACTTGGTTCGAATGGCCTTTGATTCAGCTTAGGATGAACACTTATAACGAATGCACACTTATTACTCAAACAATGAATTAATAAGAATTCACTTTCTTCTAAACTTTCACGGATGGACTAAGAAGTGAGTAACGGATGTGCTTTTGAAAATGGTCCGGATGAGCTCTTCAATTATCACAAGCAGATGGACAAAATGAACTGTTCGGGTGGCCTTAACAAGCAACACAAGCGGATGGGCTCTTTACTTATTCTTTCGGATGGGCATGAATGAGCGGATGGCCCAATACTAAGAAATAGTCCGGATGGACTTTTAAGTTGTTTGTTCCAACGAAGTAATTGCTCCAGATGAGCCTATATAGCGAATGGACAATAGCAATTCACACAAACGGATGGACCAAATTCAAAAACAAACAATTAATAAACTCTGACAACTTTTCATGAATAATCAACATGATTGGACCACATCTAACTTTTAATTGTTCGAATGGAATAGTCACGTGATATCTGATACCTTGAATCAAACAATGTCAGACAAGTATTAAATGTAATTGAGTATGATTGGACCGCTGAATAACCACTATCTTTAATTGTTATTGGATCGAGTATATCACTTTTTTTCCATTGGACCAATATGACATCAAAACCTTTTAATTGTGCCGCAGATGATTTTACATCCGAAAGGGTTATACTGTTTTACGTATGGACACTTGCTAATAAGTCCGGATGGACTTAGATCTTATCCATCCGAGCGGATGGCAAAACTTCTTTTACGAATGAACTATATTCAACGTCCGAAAGGACAAAATGAGATACGGATGGACACTTTCACTTACCCATCTGTCTGGATGAACCTAATAACACTTCAAAAATGAATTTTGGGATCCGGATGGAGGTCCGGATGGGCTAGTTCATGCCCATCCGTCTGGATGGACACCCGGATGAACAAGGACAGCAGCAAAAATACATGTTTTTGGACCAAAAATCTTCGATTTGAACCCTTAAAACTTCGAATTTTGTTATGAAAATTTGTAGGGTTGGAAACTTATGATTTTCGCACAATATATCAAAAACTCAGCAAATTTTATCCATGAAATCCTTGTTTATTTTGAGTTTTTTTGGTTCAATTAAAAAGTGAGAAAAATGAGATGAAGTAGAAGAAATGACGAATCTGCTGTGAAAACAACTCCGAGTCTGATGAAATCAAGTAGAATCTTGCATCTCTGATCCGTGCAATCGATCTCCTGCTCTGATACCACTTGTGAACGCGTTGTAGGATCGTGGTTGACTCCCGAACGATTGCGAATGACACGTACGACGTGTGGAATCCGTGCACGTGTGTGGACCGAACATAAGAACGTAATTAACAATGATTCTCTAATAGATTTGACAAAGTTTTATACCATGAATCACCACCTTTGCTACTTTCTCTCTCTAAACCTTGAAAGCTCTCCAAATGTAGAAAATGGCAAAAGTTCCAAAATGAAACAATACATGGGCTATTCGATGGGTCGAGCTCCTAAACGACTACGAAATATCATACATGAAAGGCTAACGTGGTATCTGATGTCCTTAGCCGACAGGAAACCAAACCTAAGCGTGTCTGTGCGCTTCAGCTTACTATTCATTCGAACCTCCCTAACCAAATCTGAAACGCTCAAGGCGAAGCACAGAAAGCGGAAAATCTTCTAGCTGAGTCCATGCGTGGCATGGAAAAACAGCTTGAACTCAAGGACGACTACATACACTATTTCATGGAATGTATCTAGGTTCCATCTTGCAGAAATCTCCGAGAGCCTGTGATGGACGAAGCACACAACTCACGCTACTCGATACATCCCATTTCTGACAATATGTACCACGAACTCAAGGCCCTGTACTGGTGGCCTAACATGAAAGCTATTATTGCCAAGTACATTAGCAAATGCTTGACTTCTGCTAGAGTCAAGATCGAGTATCAAAAGCCGTCGGGATTACTACAGCAACCAGAGTTACCAACGTGGAAATGGGAATAGATTTCCATGGATTTTGTTACCAGCTTACCAAGGTCCCAAAGCGGAAACGATACCATTTAGGTGATCGTAGACCGTTTAACCAAGTCTGCGCACTTTATCACGATCAAGGAAACCGATAAGTTTTCGAAACTTGCAGCCACCTACTTGAAGGAAGTAGTTGCTAGGCACGGAGTGCTAACCTCTATCATCTCTGATCGAGACCCACATTTTTCATCCGATTTATGGCAGACCATGCACAAATCTTTTGGCTCGTGTTTAGAGATGAGCACCGCTTATCACCCGCAGACGGATGGTCAGACTGAACTTACCATCCAAACACTCGAAGACATGCTGAGAGCATGTGTTATAGACTTTGGTAATAGTTGGGAAGGACACTTACCTTTGGTATAGTTTTCTTATAAAATAGTTACCACACTAGCATTCAGGCAGCACCATTTGAGGCAATGTACGGACGTAAATGTCGGTCACCATTGTGTTGGGGGGAAGTTGGCGAAAGCCAAATCACCGGCCCAGAACTTGTACTTGATACCACAGATAAGATTGCCCAGATTAGACAACGAATGGCGGTAGCTCGTGACCGTTAAAAAAGCTACGCTGACTGGCGTAGGAAACCTTTAGAATTCCAGGTCGGGATCAGGTTATACTAAAAGTCTCACCTTGGAAGGGTGTGGTGCGTTTTGGAAAAAGGGACAAGCTTAATCCATGATACATTGGACCTTTCGAAATTACCAAGAGAATTGGTAAGGTAGCTTACAGACTAAACCTGCCTGAAGAGCTGAGTGTGGTACACAACATCTTTCACGTGTCGAATCTGAAGAAGTGTCCGTCAGACGAAACACTCATCGTTCCTTTTAAGGAACTCATCATCGACGATCAGCTACGCTTCGTTGAGGAACCAGTTGAGATCATGGATCGAGAGATTAAAACCCTCAAGCGTAGCAAGATACCTATAGTTCGAGTTCATTGGAACTCACACCGTGGCCCAGAGTTTACCTGGGAACGGGAAGACTAGATGATGCACAAGTATCCCTAGTTGCTTAACAATACTTCCAGCACTATGGCTACTACTGAATTTTGGGACGAAATTCCAAACCAACGGGGGGGGGGGGGGTGTGATGTGACACCCCACGAAAACTTTAAACAACCCTAGCTTGTCAGTGGCTGCGAGCTAAATTTCGGGACGAAATTTCTTTGAACTTGGGGATAATGTGAAACTATAGTTTTTTCTGCACATATCAGTAATGTTGTGATTATGTAATGTCAAATTTTGTGAATTTAAGAAATGAGGTTATAATTTTCATCGAGGTATGTGTATGTTTGAATAATTATTAATGTTGTGAAAGATAGGTAATACATGTATTAATAACTTGGCCGCACACTCCCTTGTGGTCTCATACACCTTCGCACGACCGCACACCTGGTAAGAAGTCCAGGCCTAATTATTGAGCCCACTGAAAACCCTAATATGCCACACACCGGTGGAAGTGCACACTTAAAGGTGTGCGACATCCTCATGTGTATAAAAGGGTCCTTTTCAGCCAACATGAAGAATGTTAGCAGCAAATCATTAGGGCAACAATCCCTATAAACATTATCCCTCTCTCTAGCTTTCTCTCTCCCTAAAAACCCTAGAAACACACCAATTTCTCTCTTCGTTCTTCCTTTATTCCAGGAAATCAACGACAACAGCTTCAACCAGAGAAGCACTGCACTCGTCCCCGTTCGAAGCACTTTTTCTTCTCTTCTTTTGACGCACATTCCCGAATCACCGGCTAGTATGTTTCTATGTTTAAATGTTATACATGATTATGAATGCGTTTGATTAATAATTGTTTGAATAGTCTGAACATTGGTGGTTTATATAACAAAGAAGTGAACATGGTTATACGTGATTATTTATGTGTTGGAGTTCATATATGTGATACTATGCTTCATGAAAATAAGTTAGTGTTAACAAGAATCATGTGATAATTAGAGTATAGGTGTTGATACCAAAGTTTAGATTTTTATGAACATTTAAGATGTTTTTGTTAAAATCTGAGTTCGTTGAATAAAAGGGTGTCTTGATGCATGTTTAAATCCATTCTGATAATGCATAAGATATATAGAGAAATCGGTGATGGTGGTTAATCCGTTTGATTTAAAATAGGATCTAGATCTATGTTGAATGATTGATAATTATTGAATGATGATGATGATAAAATTGTTAGATTTAGATATTGTTACAAGTCTGTGTTGTTGGATGAAATCACATAAATGATTGATGTTGTGAATAGGTTATAGAAACCTGAATGAAAGATGCTTCTATGTATAAACAAACATTGAAAAGGATGATTAAGATTATAAGAATGATGTGAAAGTTATGTTTGTCTTATCTGGTTGGATTGTGAGAAACTATGACCAATACTGTTTGAATAAAGCGCACTGCACACAAGGGTGATGTACAACTTTATATGCATATCATACAAAACAACACAGCACCCCGAACACCTATATGTGCGAGGTATACCGCACATTGGGCAAGGTACAACTTATTATGCATCTTGTACACCCAAGTTAAACTAGGTCGCACACCCTCCTGTGACCATACACTCCAGACGTACAACCATTCAATGCTTATGTACCATTAGACTGTGCACAACCGCACACCAAATATCACATGCTTCTTACCGTACAACCTGTTAAAGTACACGGTAAAACTGCACATTGCATGATCGCACACCAGCAAAAGGTCGCACACTTGTTGGTAGGGCCGCACACTCTTTTGGGCCAATAAGTCATTGGGCCGCACACATGATTAATGGACTGATATCTTAACTGGACCTCACACCTGATTAATGGATTATTGGACCGCACATATATAACCTAGCCGCACACTCCATTGGGCTCATAACCTATTGGGCCAAACAACTAGAATATATATATAGGTGACCGCTAAAATGAGAACCACCTCCAGTTGTAAGAACATGAGAACTACACCGTACGGGGCGAGTTGGACCAAATTTTTTTTTGATAAACGTAGATGCGTGTATTATAAACACATTTGTAAAAAAAAAATTCAAAAAAAAATGTCGTGTGTGTAGTTTTGAGCACCACAAGTTTTCTATTTACGGGTACCGTAAAAAATTTTGGTCCAACTCGCCCCGGATCAAAAAGTTCTCATGGTTCTTACAACTGGAGGTGGTTCTCATTCTAGCGGTCCGGACCGCTAGAATGAGAACCACCTCCAGTTGTAAGAACCGCGAGAACCATTTTCTAGCCATTAGATCAAGAAGATGGATGTATGAGATTATAAGTATTTAAAAATAATATTAAGTATTTTTTTGTCTTATTATGTCTTTAATATTTTAATCCAAAAGGGTATTTAAGTAAATTACTCTATTTTGTCTTTTTGTCTTTATTGTTTTTTTATTACTTTTTGGAATTATTATATTAGATTTTTATTTTTTAAACATAGTTTTTTTTATTAAGCATTATTAAATTTAGATTTATTTACAGATTTTTACGTTTAACGTTTTACGTTTTTACGCCCGGCCTCTTCACGCCTCGTTTTTTTACGCGCCGTTTTTTTCTCCCGGCTTTTTCACGCGTCGTTTTTTCAACGCGCCGTTTTTACGTTTTACGCCCCGGTTTTTTACGTTAACGTTATTTACGTTTTACGCGTCGGTTTTTTTACGTTTTACGCCCCGGTTTTTTACGTTAACGTTTTTTTTAGGTTTTACGCACCGGTTTTTTACGTTTTACGCCCTGGTTTTTTACGTTAACGTTTTCTTACGTTTTACGCGCCGGTTTTTTTATGTTAACGTTTTTTACGTTTTTACGTTTTACGTTTTACCTAAAACTTTTAACGTTTTATGGAAAACTTTTAACGTTTTACGTAAAAACTTTTTACGTTTTACGTTAAAAAGTTTACTGTTTAACTTTTTTTTACAAAAACGTTTTTACGCAAAAACGAACGCACCCAGAAAATCGCACACTCGGGATGTGTCTCAGATACTTTGTTATCATCATCGACGCCTCAAAAAAAATCAAAAGAACGAGAGGATTCTTGAAAAAAAAATGAAGTTTTGGCTCAGATTTTTCGATAATCAGAGGCTGCAAAGTGGGGTTGCAGGTTCAAAACCCTACCCTCCGCCATCCTTGCCGCGCCATCGTCAGTTTTTTTTTGCATCATCACAGCCGATTCAATAAGGCACCATATTCAACCGATTTAAACATTCAAAAGGAACAAGAACATCATTCAAACATATTCAAACAGTTTCAAAAAAAAATTCAACAGATTCAACAGAATTGATGTGAGTAAAATGCAACATATAAATTACATCAAATGAGGCATAAAACTAACCCTTTTTAAGTACTAATGTTGGAAAAAGTGTACTTTTGTCTTCCTTTTGTATCTTCAGGGTTAAAAGAGCTTAAATGAACAAAAGAAGCAAAAATGCAGCCAAATCCAACATAAATACAAAGAAAAGGAAGAAACGTGGCATGCCCGACTCCTCGACAGCATCTCCCAAAGCAAAAACAAGAAGAAAGCTGAGCATGGGGCTGTGCCCAGCTGGACACGGGGCGTGTCCAGCTCAACACGGGGCCGTGCTCAGCGAGCACGGGGCAGTGTCCAGGATGGTCAGCCCTGGCAGAAAAGACAAAAGTGATAGAAGCTTCTATTGCCCACCACGGGGTTGTGCCCAGCGGACACGGGGGCGTGGTCAGAGTGTTGCAGGTGCATTTATTGTAATTCTGAATTACAATTAATGAAGAGAGAGAGTGTCAGACGGGCACGGGGCCGTGTCCAGCGGACACGGGGCCGTGCCCAGGCTTCTGTTCAGCTTATAAATAGGAGTGCTTGGAGCCATTTCAACTCATCCCTTGGCACCACCTCTCTCACACTTCACCCACCACCCACCACCACCATAACACCATCATCCACCACCATCATCCATTGTCCATCATAGAGTGTGTGAGTCATCTCGGGATCCAAGATTGATAGTAAGAGTTCTTGACAATCAAGGCCATGTTTGCCTAAGTCTCTTACATCACTTGGTGAAGACAAAGTGTCTAGTGTAATACTTTTTATTTCTAATCTTTTGCACTTTTTATTTGGTTTTGTATTAATGACTTTAATAACTAGTTGCTTATGTTGAAGGTGATCTTTCTTTATCGTTTGTCCGTGGTGTCTTGAAATTATTTTACTATCTATATAAAATAAAAGATTTTCACCATTCATATCTCCACGGTCTATATGGAGGTATGTTGGCTACCTGGTCGGGGGTTAAGGGAACGGTTTGGTAAAGGTCTTGCCATTGTTCAGCGTTTAGAGGTCCTGCAATGGACCTGGGTCAAATTTAGTAGGACCTCCTTCAATACTTCACGGTATTGGATGGCGGGGGTCCAAACTCTTTGATCCCCTCATAAGTTAACTACTATTAATACTATAACCCGGCTATTTAGGACTGTATCCCTGCTGACTCAGACTACTTAGTCGAGGGTAACGTCACCTTCAAAAGAGGGGCCTACCATAATTTGCATTAATAACTTAATTAATTATCTTCCAATAATCCACCCTTTTAGGATTGTATCCTTGCTGACTCAAACTACTGGGGTGAGGGTAACGTCACCTTCAAAAGAGGGGCCTACTACAATAACTAAGATAATCTCTTAATTATGTGCAAAAGTGCGGAAATAATCAAAGGTTATACTAGATACGAGTCGGAACCAAGTGATTCATCTTGTCTATCTATTTTTATTTTTATTTTTATTTTCAGCATTTTAGTTAGTTTTTATCTTTCTTAGCTTAAAAACATTTTTCTAAACTTTTTATTTTGATTAGACGTTGAGGATAAACCGGTACTAAAAGCTCTTGTGTCCTTGGACGACCTCGGTATCTTACCAACGCTATACTACGCTCACGATGGGTGCACTTGCCCATATGTGTGTTTAGTGTTAGTAAAATATCGTGTTTTATAAATTTAAAACTTGGCTAAAATAAGTGTTAAAGGGGCTTAAAATATACACCTAATATATACGACACTTAAACGCGCATCAAGTTTTTGGCGCCGTTGCCGGGGACACAAGGATTTTAGGAAAGCTAAAAATCGACGGCCTAATCAGTTTTTCAAAACCTTTTCAAAACGGGCCCACATTTTTCTGCATTTTAGTTTAGTTTTGCATTTACAGTAGGTTGAACACGGGCCGTGCTCGCTGAACACGGGGCCGTGCTGCATATTTTTCATAAAACACCCAGTAACAGAAGCTTGAACACGGGCCGTGCTCACTGAACACGCCCCGTGCTCAACGAAATCAGTAAATTTAATTAAAACGCCCAGATACAGATTCTGAACACGGGGCCGTGCTCACTGAACACGGGGCCGTGTCCAGCCTCTGTTTCCGTTTTTCTTTTTGTTTTCTGATCTTGAGACTCGGTTGTGGTCTGCTAAGTGATTCTTATGGATCAATACTCAGGAGGTTACAACTACACCTATGAGGAGGATGATTATAGGGGTAATTATTGCTCTAATTGTCGTAATGCACGCTCGGTTCAAAATAATCGCTCATATCAACCATCCAATTCATACACCTACTATGAGGAGCCCAGGTACGAGCCATCAACTTCATACACATCCTATGAAGACCAAATGTATGAACCTCCTCCCTCATACTCATATTTTGATGAACCAAGGTATGAGCCTTCATATTCATACTTTGAGGAACCAAGATATGAGCCACCACCTTCATATGCTTACTATGAGGAACCTTGGCGTGAACAACCCACCTCATATGAGTATTATGAAGAACAAAATTACGAACCTTATCCATCATATGCTTACAATGAAGAACAATGGTGCGAACCATCGACTTCATATGAGTATTATGAGGAACAAAGGGTCGAACAACCGGATTCAAGCTTAGAAAACACCGATTCTTTTTCTATAACCGAAGTGACCGATAGGATATTAGAACACATTAGAGTTATCGATCGATGTATAAAAGAAGCTCGCGCAAGGGAAGAGGAGTCCCGCGTAAGATAAGAATTAAAAAAAGAAGAGATAACCAAAAGTGTAAAAATGGAAGAACAAATAAGTGAAAAACTGACACATGAGATAAACAACGAAAAAGGTGAGTCCGATAACGTTAAAATTCAAGAAGAGTCTAATTTTGAAGAAATTAATCTCTTGTCACCTTCTTTCGAAAACCATTGTTTAGTACCCACTCATGCTAAGTTTTTAAAAGAGTTAAACACTAACGCTAAAATGGACGAAACGGTAAGTGTTAAGTTAACTAATGATCAAACCTCGCTAATAAAAGAAGACCCATTTGAAATTAACATTACACCGGTTCCATGTTTCTTTCAAAATTCGTTTATTAGTAATGTCACAATTGATAAAGATCTTTGTGTTAACATAATGCCTAACTACATTTTCGAAAAATTAAGTATTAGTGATTTTTCTCCACTTCAAATACCCATTTTTCTATCCAATCGGAAAGTAATAAAATCAATCGGTATAGTTGAGGATGTATTGGTTCAAACAAATCAAATGGTAATCCCGACCGATTTTGTCATCCTCGATGACGCTCCTCTAGTGTTGGGACGACCATTTGTAAAAACTCACGAAGCTTTGAAAAACCGGAAGTTCAAAAATCTACTTCTTCAATTAGGGGCATTTAAAAGAAGTGTCGATCTTGAGCGATCAATGAAAAATCCATTCGGCAATGACGACCCCCTAATTGAAGAAGAGCCAGAACCACCCGATAAGGTGGGTCTAGCCAAGGACCCTTATAAACGTGGCGCACCACAGAGGCATTCCGCGGAACTATCCGTAGTTTTAGTTTAGATTAACTTTTACGTTTTCTAGTTTAGTTTTTTTTTTTTTCAGGAATAAAACACACTCGGGATGGTGAAGGATGACAAGGGAAGCTTGAACCAACACCCCATGCACAAAAACAGAGCCTCCCGACAATTTTTCTTCATTACAGCAAGTTCAGCACGGGGCTGTGCTCACCCCAACACGCCCCGTGCCCAAGGTTCTATTGAAAATGCCCAGTTCAGGTACCTGGACACGGGGCCGTGCTCACTGGACACGCCCCCGTGCCCAGCCTTCTGTTTACTTTTAGTACGGGCAGTCTGGACACTGGGCCGTGCTCAGCCAACACCACCCCGTGTTCAGCTACCCAGTACCATAAAATCTTGTTTTTAACCTACTTTTACACATCTAATCAACCTAAAAATTTATTTTTGGGACACATTGAGGACAATGTGTAATTTAAGTGTGGGGGGGATGCTAAAACCTTGAAATTTTGCAAGTCCTAAATACAAGCCTTACACAAAACTCTATTGGAACCGCTAATCACCCCAAATTTTTTTTTCAAAAATTTCATTTTTTTTACTGGTCTAGGTTTAACTCGGGAAATTCAAGTTCTCAAAAAGGTTATATTTTTACGAATTTACAACCGATAGCGTCGTGATAAAAAGAACCAACATAAGAAAATTATGAAAAGGCATGGCAAACTTAGTTAAAATTTGATTATATATACTTGATCACATAAAAACCCATTCCCACAAAAGTGAGTTTTGAGCCTTTATTGAGCATACAATTACATATCATTAAACTAAATGCTCATTTTTCGTTTCTTGTGTGAATAGCCGTTTGGTTCTTACGACTCTAGAACTTGCCATGACGATACATTCCCGGTCCTTATCAACTTAAACCCGAGTAAGTAAATGATGGAGGCATTAGGACTAACCCTTTTTATTTCTACACCATTATTTTTTTTTACCACCTACTTAAAATCCCCCTAGTTAGCCCCTTTGAGCCTAAACCTTTTCATTTCATAACCCAAACCAAACACCCTTTTTACCCACCAAAACCTTTTTCATTTTCACCCCTTTGTTTTAGTAACAGGTTCGATTTTTCGTATGACTTTTCAAAAAAAAAAAAAAAATTGTTGATGGTGAAGCAAAAGAAAATAAACAAACAAGTTCATCAAAAATAACTTTGTTTGAATAAATAGCTTCATCAAAATAAAAGTTACAAAAAAAAAAAAATAGAAAGTCATACGAAAACCGACACTTGTTACGCTTTTCGCCTTTTTTTTTCTACTAACCACTAACCACCAACCCAACCACCTACCTTTAACCCAAGCCTAACCCTTTACCCAAAAAGTCCTCTTGATATTTACAAAGGTATATAAGTTAAAAATGAGGAGGATTGATTGCTTGGCAAGCTTATGGTAGGAATAAGTTCCATGCCGCTCTCGAGTGATTCACTAAAAATACACCTTCGGCCGAGTGTTGAGTGATCCCCCGTGAGGTATGTGAACTTGTATATAAATGAAATTTTAAAAAGGCATGTTATGCCCAAATAAGTAATTTCTTTTATGAAACGTTCTAAATAAATCATAACGAATAGGATTGTAAATAGTCTAAAAATAAAACCCAATAAAGATCATGGATTCCCGACACTCAAGACAAGCCCAAAACCTTCTCTTCTACCCATTCCATTTGGGAGTGTGAGCCACATATTAAAGAGTTTTGCTTGAGGACAAGCAAATATTCAAGTGTGGGGGTATTTGATATGAGTAAAATGCAACATATAAATTACATCAAATGAGGCATAAAACTAACCCATTTTAAGTACTAATGTTGGAAAAAGTGTACTTTTGTCTTCCTTTTGTATTTTCAGGGTTAAAAGAGCTTAAATGAACAAAAGAAGCAAAAATGCAGCCAAATCCAACATAAATACAAAGAAAAGGAAGAAACGTGGCATGCCCGACTACTCGACAGCATCTCCCAAAGCAAAAACAAGAAGAAAGCTGAGCATGGGGCTGTGCCCAGCTGGACACGGGGCGTGTCTAGCTCAACACGGGGCCGTGCTCAGCGAGCATGGGGCAGTGTCCAGGATGGTCAGCCCTGGCAGAAAAGACAAAAGTGATAGAAGCTTCTATTGCCCACCACGGGGCCGTGCCCAGCGGACACGGGGGCGTGGTCAGAGTGTTGCAGGTGCATTTATTGTAATTCTGAATTACAATTAATGAAGAGAGAGAGTGTCAGACGGGCACGGGGCCGTGTCCAGCGGACACGGGGCCGTGCCCAGGCTTCTGTTCAGCCTATAAATAGGAGTGCTTGGAGCCATTTCAACTCATCCCTTGGCACCACCTCTCTCACACTTCACCCACCACCCACCACCACCATAACACCATCATCCACCACCATCATCCATTGTCCATCATAGAGTGTGTGAGTCATCTCGGGATCCAAGATTGATAGTAAGAGTTCTTGACAATCAAGGCCATGTTTGCCTAAGTCTCTTACATCACTTGGTGAAGACAAAGTGTCTAGTGTAATACTTTTATTTCTAATCTTTTGCACTTTTTATTTGGTTTTGTATTAATGACTTTAATAACTAGTTGCTTATGTTGAAGGTGATCTTTCTTTATCGTTTGTCCGTGGTGTCTTGAAATTATTTTACTGTCTATATAAAATAAAAGATTTTCACCATTCATATCTCCACGGTCTATATGGAGGTATGTTGGCTACCTGGTCGGGGGTTAAGGGAACGGTTTGGTAAAGGTCTTGCCATTGTTCAGCGTTTAGAGGTCCTGCAATGGACCTGGGTCAAATTTAGTAGGACCTCCTTCAATACTTCACGGTATTGGATGGCGGGGGTCCAAACTCTTTGATCCCCTCATAAGTTAACTACTATTAATACTATAACCCGGCTATTTAGGACTGTATCCCTGCTGACTCAGACTACTTAGTCGAGGGTAACGTCACCTTCAAAAGAGGGGCCTACCATAATTTGCATTAATAACTTAATTAATTATCTTCCAATAATCCACCCTTTTAGGATTGTATCCTTGCTGACTCAAACTACTGGGGTGAGGGTAACGTCACCTTCAAAAGAGGGGCCTACTACAATAACTAAGATAATCTCTTAATTATGTGCAAAAGTGCGGAAATAATCAAAGGTTATACTAGATACGAGTCGGAACCAAGTGATTCATCTTGTCTATCTATTTTTATTTTTATTTTTATTTTCAGCATTTTAGTTAGTTTTTATCTTTCTTAGCTTAAAAACATTTTTCTAAACTTTTTATTTTGATTAGACGTTGAGGATAAACCGGTACTAAAAGCTCTTGTGTCCTTGGACGACCTCGGTATCTTACCAACGCTATACTACGCTCACGATGGGTGCACTTGCCCATATGTGTGTTTAGTGTTAGTAAAATATCGTGTTTTATAAATTTAAAACTTGGCTAAAATAAGTGTTAAAGGGGCTTAAAATATACACCTAATATATACGACACTTAAACGCGCATCAAAATCAATCCCCCAGATTGAAGCAGATAAAACAAACCATCAAGAAAGACAAACCCACAAGATTCAAACCCAGATTCAACAGAATCAACCCCACATCAAAAACAGAGTTTTATCTTCGATGTTTCAACCCCAGATTCAACAGAATCAAACCCACAAGATTCAAACCCACAAGAAAACCCCACAAGATTCAAACCCAGATTCAACAAAATTAAAAACCCACCTTCACTGACCCAACTCAAACCATCATCTCGAGCACCCACCACCTCTGACATCGGCACTACACCACCGTCATCGAGCACCCACCGCCTGCCATCGAGCACCCACCACCTCCGACATCGACACTCCACCACCGTCATCGAGCACCCACCACCTCCGACATCGGCACTCCACCACCGTCATCGAGCACCTACCACCTCCGACATCGGCGCTCCACCACCGCCGGAGATAACAAACACAGGTCATCAACGTCAAACAACCGCCGGAGATAACAACACAGGTCCCATCGTTCACCGTCAAACCACCACCATCTAACTCTAAACTCCAAAATCGGAGCGGTGGTGAACGCTGTTTGGGGGTGCCGGAAGTGCGGTTGACGGAGGAGGGGGTGGGTTGCAGGTGGTGAAACGTGGATAATGGGTTTGAGATGAAGAACATGGAACTTTGCATATTCAAATTAGGAGAGAACCAGAGACAGATGAAACACATTAAAATTGAGAAAGAGAGTAGCATTAAAGAGAGAGAGATGATGAGGAGAGAGAAAAGCATTAAATGGAGAGAGAGAGTGGTGACTTGACATATGGGGTAAATGACTAATGTACCCTTCATGTTGGCACAATGTGATTGGTTGAGAGTGGTTCTCGCTGTTCTTACAACTGGAGGTGGTTCTTATTTTAGCGGCTCCCTATATATATATATATATATATATATATATATATATATATATATATATATATATATATATATATATATATATAGGGAGCCGCTAAAATAAGAACCACCTCCAGTTGTAAGAACAGCGAGAACCACTCTCAACCAATCACATTGTGCCAACATGAAGGGTACATTAGCGGGCTAATGTATTACTATTTGTATGTTTGGGCTTGTGTTTTGTGATACTTTGTGTGCTACTTGCTAGTTATGTGTGCAACTACATGAACTACTTGCTTAACAAAACCTGACAATATTCATAGCCATAATAGGACATGGTTGACCAACTGTTAAAACAAGTAAACTAACTGCCGAGCAAACCAAGGTGAGTTCATATACTTTACTAAAAGCATGCGTTTTCGATGGTTGGGAAACGGAACAAACGACACTATCCCAGGTTTAGGATTGGTTACTATTCCTGGTTTGGAATACAGTTAATTACTATTTATATTAGATGCAACAAGTGTACTAAACGAAACTCTATCACGAAGTCCCCACTTTTTAATACCGATTAGTCGCCGTGGCCTGGCGAACGGGTTATTAGTTGATAGCGCTATTTAGGTTTCACCAAACTCACACCGTGCCTGGATAGGATCGGTCGTGAACTAATAGACCTTGGCAAACTGTCAATAATGATAGACATTGACAAACGGGGCAACAACGAAACAAGAGGTCGCTAAGTATTCGGTATTACGCAGTTTAGTAACTTACATATGGGGTAGCTCCCCATGGCATGATATAAATGAGTAACTTAACACAAACACAAGTTTTATGGAATTAAAACTGGACAACACGTGAACTCGCCAACTTTATGTTTATACCCTACTGCATGCTTTGCAGGCACTCAGTGATAGCAGGAGCTTGCAGCTTGGGAGTGTAGTGGTCGCGTTAACCCGTGTTGGGTCTTTCTATAATAATTATGTACTTTAAACTTTTGTTTGAACTGTTTAACCTATGCTTCCGCTATTATCTTTTAACGTTGTGTTAAACTTAAACTTTGGACTTGGACATTAATAGTCACTAATCGTATTGGTAGTGATTAAAACTATTTTATTATTATTATTATTATATTGTTCAATATGATTGGTGGCTTGATCCTGGTCAGTCACACGCCTCGCGGTAGTACTCTGCAAGTTGAAATCGGGGGTGTGACAATTTATACCTAAATACATGTATACTTGTCTAAGTATACACTTAGTGAAAATACAAGATATTCAAGTATTCATACAAGTATACTTATACCAAAATAATATTGAAATTTTATCTAACAAAATCATGCATATTTATTTTGTGAAATAAATATAATTATACATTTACCTAGACTTGGTCAAAGGCGCACAAATACAAGAAATGAGTTAAAAATGTATTATTTTAACTCTCATCAAACTCAGATTATATATGTATTTGTTCAAATATATACATATATATATACACACTTAGAAGGTGATTAAAGATCACATTAAACAAGAGAATATGTTTTAAGAATATAAAATATATCCGCTAACGTCGTCAATGAGACAAGCGTGTGAGACCCGATACAAAGGGGCTCGGCCCTACACATGTCGCGGACACGTACATAACACTCGTGCGAGGCACGAAATCAAAAAATGACTAGGCTCGTTGATATAACACACGAACATACAAATATATATATTTTGTGAAGTATATATTAACAACTTAGAAACTTATCCATCCACAACATAGTTCAATAAACAAGATTTCCTTACAACTCAATACAAGTCCTAATACACATTCAAGATGGAAGACTTGTACATAGATTACACATAAACCTAAGTGTCTAACGAAATTAGGACAGTTGTAGGTTATGTTGCGAGACAAGAAGACCACCTGTGATTACTAGTACGTTTACACGGACGCACTTCAGTGAGTTCATGTCCTCTTTTCCTCTTTTAAACGCTTTTCAGTTTTACAACTATCAGGGAGATACATATACAATGGTATGATAAGCTAGGGAATGAAACATACTTAGATCATATGCGAATAGGGTGGAACTTAAGCACCAATAATCGCACATATAGACCGAGGAATGGAAGGGGTAGATCTATTGGGTTTTGGTGAACCCCACTCTTGGTCCACGAGACCGGAAGAGTGCTTTTGTGTCCAAGTCGAGGGTAATCAACACATAATTCGTCAAGGGTTGGATTGCTTCTTATGTCGTCACACATATTAATGTCCTTGCAAAATATTAATGATCAACGATTTTATTGACGCTTTAAGATACCGGAGATTATTTCAAATGTTTTAAAGATTCATTTGATACAAAAACAACTACATGAATTCACCAACTTTTGTTGACGTTTTTAAACATACATGTATTTCAGGAAATTAGTGGAACTTTGCACATGAAAAGAAAGTGATCACAAGATGTGGAAACCAAGAATGATGCCAACTTTTTGAAGGTTTGCCCGCTATATACCGCCTCCTTGCGGACATATAGTGGCCAAAGCCTTGATCTATGGACCTACATTTTGTTGAAAATGTCATTTACGAAATATTACAATTGAAGGTTTTAAAAAATTTACTAAATGTTGGTCTTGTAACTTTTGAAATTCATCTATTACATTGGCATGCTTGGTTTGTTTTTATCATATAGTTCGTTTACTTATTCGTATGTAATGAGAATCAATCACGATCACACCTCGCGCTTTCGCCTACGAGCGGGTGTGACATCTATAAACCCGGATCTACTATAAATGAGCTTAGACACCAACCCAGAACTGTTATAATTCCGGAATATATCTCCGGAACACCAAAAATCCGAATAGATATAAACCAAACTGTAACCCCTACGAAAATTTCGAGCTATTAAAAATTTTCGTATTTCTTTCATAAAATTTTTCGTTAACCAATATTAGAACATACTGATTTTAATGTAACGTACATACCGAGACAAAAATATAAGTAACACCTACCCTAAATACCCTTCATTTAGCTTAAGTAACAATTTAGAGGGGTTTAAAATGTCAAAAAAAAGATGATAATACAAGTCCAGGGGCCAAAACTATCAAAAAATTGATTTTTTTTGCATTAGAGGGCTTTACAGACCGTAAGGCTACCCATACGGTCCGTAAGGGGTTCCCAGATGCAAAATATTTGCATGATCACCAAGCAATGCCACCTATCTTCAATTTCTGACCCCTAGCACGAATTTTGCCACCTCTTATCTAGTGATGGCACATGTTAGGACACTAAGTATCATCATAACACACTTGGAAACACCTCCTTGATCCTCCATTACTATTAATTGGCTAGAATTCTTGAGTTTTATTCACACCTTTCATTCTTCACTTCTTAAATCACTCTTGGAGCTTGCTCTAGTCATTGGAGCCTTGTTTTCTGAGTTCAAGCTTTCATTCAAACACTAGTAAGGGGTTGTTAGTTTAGCTGTTAATGGGGCTTTTAGTGGTTCAGACCTCTTACTGGTTCAGCGCTTAATGGTTCAGATTGTTTGTTTCACGAGCAGATGTATGATTGGTTCAGACATTTGCCTCTGAATGGTTAAGCATTATACTAAGTCTGAAGGGTAAAGACTTATAATCTGAATTGGTTAGACATTTGCCTCTTAACTGTTAAGCATTATCCTGGCTCTTATTGGTTCAGACCTCTTACTGGTTCAACACTTAATGGTTCAGACCTCTTTCTAGTTCAACACTAAACCATTCAGAAGTTGCCAAACAACCCATAAGTGTTTCTTCTAGTCTATTTCATTTTATTTTGTTAGTTATGAGCCATAAGTCAAGCAAATTGACTTTTTCTTTGACTTTTCGTTCCAACCATTTTGATCATGTCAAAGTTCAAATGAACTTTGATATGTGATCATAATAATGAAGCTATTAATCCCTTGTGATTACACCCTCTAATCATCAAGTTAATTAGCTAGGCGAAATGATGAGTTAAACTTATACAAAACAAAAGTCAAAAAACACAGAAATTGCATTTTACGAAGAATAAGTTTTTTTAAGTACTAAAACTAAAATTTTTGACACCAAATCAGTTTATATAACATTATAAGACATGTTTTATCATGTCTAACTCGTTATTTCTAGTTTAGTGCTCAATTCCTAGTCGAAAGTCAAGCAGTTTAGCTTCTTCTTAGAATTTTGAATCTGACCCGTTTGGTCAACCATAGGACCCAATCAAGCCCAACAATATGACCATAGTGATGTATAGGGAATAACCCTTTAAGGTTATACCTTTTGGTCATATCATTTGATGGGATAAATGACGAGTCAACAATATATATTTTAAAATGTCAAAATTGCCCTTTTTGCATAGAATGGTTACAAATCTTGTATGATCTATGTTCTTGCTTCAAGACTGATCATATAAAACAAATAAACCTATTTTGACATGTCGGACTCGTCATAGGACCTATTCGACCATTCAGACCTGTGTTTGCACATACGACTAGTTAATTAGCGTAAACTAGCTGTAATAGGTTAAAACACTTCAAAACACTTTCCAATCCGAATGTTAGGTTTAACCAACCATGTTACGTGAGATGCCTTGCTCATATGGTTATAAACCACATTCTATTCACTCTTCCATCAAAATCCATATTTTACGCATTTAAGTTTGTCAAAATTAACCAAACAAATTAAACCCTTACATTTTGATTAATTTCATTCAAATACAATTTCAACAATGTATGATACATCTATAAACACCTCTGTTTGGACCCTCAAATGTCTAAAACCAAACTCAAAACTCAACAATTTGTAAAGATTAATAGTTTTGACCATATTCCTGGTTCCAAACAGAAAAACTTTCTAAATGAAAGTTGTAGAACACACTTTGATTTAGTAGACAAGAAATTTTTATAAATTTTCAGCAACGTTTGCTATTTTTAATGTATTTTACAAAAACAACACAAAAGGCTGCCAAAATTCTTATCTTCTAAAACATATAAACTTCTTCAAAGTTACGATGTTTCCATAACCCATATTCATCCACAAACATTATCACAACAAAACTTTGATGAACGAATCCTTATTTTTTAGGAAACACTTGAGCTTTGTGAGCATGTGTAGGAACATCATTTAAGCAACCTATGAGTACATAGTCCCCACATTTACGTTTTCAAGATGTTTTGAGGTGATTCATATGTGCTAACCATTTTCTCAAATAACATGTATGGCATATGTGTATGCTAAGTGCTCTTTGTGTGTATATTTTTAGTGGTGAAACAAAGTACAAATCCCAAATCCTTGTTGGATACTACAAGTACTACTTTAAATCCTTGATTGGATTTCTAGAAATACTTTCACACGTTCTTGATTGGATTCTATGCTAAGTGTTTACGTGCAAATCAAGTTTGGTGAAATAAATTACAAATCACAAGTTAGATCCTTGTTGGATCCTCAAAGTACCATTCTAAATCCTTGATTGGATTTCAAACAATACTTTCACTAGTTCATCATGATTTCTATGCTAAACGTTTATGTGTAAAGTTGTGTGGTGTTATAACATAGAACCTAGAGTGATCTAGGATAATTGGATGAGTGTAATACAATAAGGGCATGGTGGATACGCCGCTGGTACATCCTATATAAAAGTGCTCTTATTGTATTACCCATCGTAGCGTTATTCAAATCACTTGACGATTCTATGTTATGGTGAAACCAAGTACAAGTGAAACAAAGTACAATGTACCATTTTTGTTAAACACAAATTGCTTGGCTTTATACATAATGGCATCCACAATACATTTTTCTCACAAAGTTTACTATCAAACACGATGTGTTACAACACTAAACTTTTTTGCTATTTTCACTCGTCAACTCGTGTAGTTGGACAGTCTATTGCCATAACAAACTTTTGCCATATACTTGTCCACAAAACCTATGCACTCACCGACATTATTGTTGACCATCTATTTTCACATATGTTTTAGGTATCGACATTTCAAGCATGTTACACATAGGAATGCTGTAACACCTGTGCCTCCACGGCCATCAAACAAATACCACACCAATGAAATATTTTATTTCATACTTTGGATTTGTATTAATATGTGTATCATTTGCACATATCGATTCTAATTCGATTTCAAACTCTGAATCGCTTTCTTGAAGGTTATACGCGCACCAATGCGTAAATATAACCAGTTTAATGCAAAAAACACTCCGGAATAGTGACATTGGCTTAACATACCTTAAACAACCTTTACATAACTTAGAAATAAGTTTTGAAGGCTTTGGTATGGCAAAATCAAGTTAAATCGCTTACAGGGACTAAATTTGACAAACTGTGAAAGTATGCCAATTTGAACTGTAACAGACTTTCCGAAACATGACCATAAGTTAAACATACCATAAATATCCTTCACATAGCTTAGAAATAGGCTTTGAGGTGTTCGGTATGCTAAAATAAACTTTTGTGTCATTCAGGGACCAAAAGTGTCAAAAAGTGCACAAGTTTGCATTTTCGCGCATAACTCACGTTCTGAATACATCCGGACATCCAAAAATTTATGTAAGCACTAAAACATTTTATTTTAGTGTTCGGCATAAGAAAAATCCATTCGTTCGTCATTTGGATCGTTTTTCGCGCTTATGCGCATTCCGTCGTAATTAACCGAACATCGCGTTCGTACGGCCAAACGAACCGCCATCCGACATATTTTTTAGCACATTTTAAGTTCCCTATACTTTAAATTCATTTTAGAGCTTTGAAATGGGGTTAACGGGCCTTAAACGTGTCAGAAATGGGCTTATTGCACTGCAGGGACCAAAACTGTAATTCTGCCAAAATAAGCTTACGGACCTCAACCTAAATGACCTTACGGTCCGTAAAGCAACTCCCAGACCAGATTCAATGTTTTTAACAGCAGGTCCCAGCTGTTCGATTCTCAACCACAAGTTCTCAATCGTCTAGTCAGCGGATAAGAACCATTTTCAGCCACCATAAGGTTCCGACAAGTGTACGCTTTGGATCATGGCACGTTTTCCACGAAATGATCCTAACGGTGGACCGAAAACTATATATACCCCATACCCCCCATTGCTAAAATCACTAGAATTCTGATTTGAGAACCTCTAAGTTGAAACCATTGTTTCATACCTAAGATTCTTGAATCGGGATTAGCATTCGGGGACCCTGGGTAAGTATTCTTTCGTTCTTTTCCTTATTTTATTGCTTTTAGAGTCAGAAAGTCAAACTTTGTTTGACTTTCAGCGTTGACCAGTAATGGTCAATGCGAAGTTCGTTTGAACTTCGCAACGTGAGTGTAATCACGTTGGTCATAGTCCCTTGGGACTATGCCCACTGATTACCACGTTGTCTAGAGTCGTAGGATAGGCGATCTAATAAATCGCCTATACCTTCGAACTCGACCCATTTGGTCGATCATTAGGATCCGACCAAATACATTAGGTGACCATAGTAGGTAGGGAATAACCTTCCGAGGTTATACCCTATGGTCGCTTCGTTTAAGTAGTTGTATGATAGGTAGTTTATATGCCTTAGGTAAATTACCAGAATACCCTTTTCATGTATAATTGGTAATTAAGCATATGTAACCTAAAATTTTGTCACATAACTGATTATGTAACATGTTTAGGCATATAACACTTGTCATAGGACTAGTTAGACGGTCCGAACGCGTTTCACGCGCACGACGCGTTAAAGTAGCATATGTTACCTTAATGGGTCGCGATGGGTCGAAAACACTTAGGTTTGGTTTCATTGTAGTATGTAGGCCTTGTTAAACCATATCATATGAGTTCCAATACTCATTTGGTTTACCAAGCCGCATCCTATCCGATCTCCCGATTTAGGTCCGGTTTATTTATATAGTTTTAGATTGCCGACTGATTCCGTGCTCCCTCTAGCTTTGTTTGGTTGTTGTTCAAGACCTCCAAGCATTATCAGGCGAGTACATTATTCCCCTATTTTACTGCTTTCAATTGTTTTGGGGTGACTCATATGTGCTAAATGTTTTCGATGTTATAACTATGGTTTCAAAAACGATTAAGACGATTTATACAAAACTAATAACGATTTCAAAAAGTGAACAAACTTGTTGGTTATGGTTACATAACCAAATGACATTCATTAGCAATGATCAAGCCGACCAGTATTAGGTTATGGTACCATAGGATCTGACTAATCCCGTTATTTACTACACCCATGGTTATGTGTGGGTGTGGTGGGTAGCGACTGAATCTGAAATCATTAACTTACCCTATGGAGGTTTGTTAATGCGAAAACGAGAAGCGACGAAAACGAGAAGCGACGAAAACGAGAAGCGACGATTGATGAGTCACGAAGGTTTGAATGTTATTAGCGAGACGACCACATAAGTAGTTTCACGATCTAAAACGAATTAAACGATTTGGGTAAACGATTGGTTTTCACACGATGTTTTAACGATTGGGTAAACGATTGGGTTTCACACGATGTTTTAACAATTGGATAAACGATTGGTTTCAAAGCGACATACGATTGGTTTTTGGTTAGGTGATTAGATAACGGGACGGGCGTAATGTGATGAAAGCATGGTGGATACGCTGCTGGTACTTCCTATATATAAGTGTTTTCATCGCATTACATACCGTGGCGTTATTTAGTTCACTTGGGTAAACGATTTTCAAACAATGTCACACAAACGAGGTTTTCGATATGATATAAACTATACGACTTTTTCACGAGATTTATTAACAAGTTTTATTAACGATTTATTTCGAAATGTTTCACAATTTACTTTACTAAAACAAATGTTTTTGGGTTAAGACTCATGGCTACGAGGTTTTATAAACTATAACCCGCTTGATTTGAGTTGGTTAATTAAGTTGCAATATTATACTCTTTTCAAAACAAGGTTTTTAAATAAAGTATTGCAACATCTAAACTAGCCATGATTTCGACACTCCTACAAAACCAATGTATTCGCCAGCATTTCTTTGCTGACCTCGTTTTCACATATGTTTCAGGTATGGTTGAATGATATCGATTGCTAGGATGCACGCTCACATAGGACTGGACAATGCCTTAGTGACTCAATAACAATGATAGACTATGTTTAAATTGTGTATTTAGATTTCCAGACAATGTAATTATTCAATGATTAATAAAACGAAACACTTTTTGGTATCAATGGTTATGAAACATTAATTCTGTTGCAACACGCCCCGATGTTTCCGCCACGATTTGTTGTTTTACGCGGTCGGGGTGTGACAGAAAAGATGGTATCAGAGCCAATGGTTATAGGGAATTAGGTTATTAGTAATGCTTTGACCTAGTCTATAACCTTCTTAGGACCCTAACACAAGATTCTTGTGTTTAGATCTTAAAACAATACCGTCACTTATCCTTAGGTGACAACCACAACAAGAACACAATTTTCAAATCCGCTTTGAAAACTAATCATCTGTTCTAGGATGATTGATTACAAGGTTTTGAACCCTCTGTTATATGGTTTTGAACCCCTTTAAGTTTTCAAAATCTCGTCAAAGTTTGAGTCTAAATAATGTGAACACGTGCAAACTGGAAGAGTGAGTGCCTGTATTCTGGGTTTTCTGTCTAGGCAAGCACTTCGTATATATCTCATCAGACGCGAGACCAGTTGTGCTTACCTGGGAATTCTTGGGATGAGTGTTCACTTATAGGCGAGCATGTCTTCGCGATACATTATTTTGATTCATTTACTTTGATTAATCTCCGCGAGTCGTTTGTTTGTTCGAGTTAACGAACAAATGATCCCCTCTTGCGTTTTGTTGATATCTCTTGTGTCTTTCCAATTGTCGATCCCGCTCATGAAGGAGCATTCAATCCGAATGCAAACGAGGCCCGAGCTGACCACTTCGTTGTCGACGGTACCTAAGTGGTTAACGGTACGTTTCTTGTTAACAATCGACCCACATCTATTCTTTTGATTCTGGTGCAGTTAGAAGTTTTGTTTCATTGTCATTTGAGCCCTTGCTTGCGAAACCTAGAACCAAACTAAGAAAACCCTTATTTGACGAAGATGCTACTGTAAACCTCTTGTTCTCGATTCTGTTATTCGTGATTGCCAGTTGAACCTTGGTAATCATCTTTTTCCTTTTAACCTCACGCCGATGCAACTTGGGAGTTTCGACATTATCGTTAGAATCGATTGATTTACCAAACATCACGCTGAGGTGGTTTGTTCCGATAAGATTGTTCGCATTCCTTTGTCTTCTGGCAATGTTCTGGAGATTCGAGGCAAGAATCCATCTGGCGGTTTGAAGCTCATGTCGTGTACGAAGGCCCAAGTTATCTACAAAAAGGATATGTTGCTTTCCTGGCACATGTCACCGAGGAGAAAGGCAAGAGCAAGAGTAATCAGGATATTCCGATTGTTCGGGATTATCCAGAGGTGTTTCCTGATGAACTGCCTGGTTTGCCTCCAGTTCGTCAAATCAAGTTTCATTATGATCATGTACCCAATGCCAACCCAATTGCGAAAGCACCTTATCGTCTTGCATTGTTCGAGATGCAAGAATCATCAAAACAGCTTCAATAGTTGTCTGATAAAGGATTCATCCGTCCGAACTTTTCACCTTGGGGAACTCCTGCCCTCTTTGTGAAAAGAAAGATGGATCTTTTCAAATGAGTATCGATTATCGTAAGCTCGATAAGCTTACCATCAAAAATCAATATCCCCTACCTTAAATCAACGATTTCTCCGATCAACTGCAGAGCGCTTCATGCTTTTCCAAGATCGATTTGCGTTCTGGGTATCATCAACTTCGTATTCTCGAAGAAGATATTCCCAAAACGGCTTTCAGCACGAAGTATGGCCATTACGAGTTTACAGTCATGCCTTTTGGGTTGACAAATGCTCCATCCATCTTCATGGACTTAATAATAAATAAAGTCTGCAAGCCTTATTTGGATCAGTTCGTCATTGTTGTTATTGATGACATCTTGGTCTATTCATGTCTCGAGCCGACCACGATCAACACCTTCGTTGATATCGGAGCCCTGATTGAATTCCTTGTACACCTTAAAATGTACATTACAACTCAATTAGGACAAACCGAATTCCTTTTAAGATCTTCCTATCTTCATAGTTAGATTCTTGAAAATATTTAAAGTGCCCAATGAAATCCACGGATTGGATTCCTAGTATGCTTTAAATACCCATGTCCAAAGATAACAAATTAAACGATTATACGATTAAACGATTATACGATTAAACGATTATACGAATAAGCGATTATGCGATTATGTGGTTATGTGTTATGTGTTCTCCTCTATGTTTTTGTGTGATCCGATTTTCAAATCCTCATAGAATCTTTCATATCTTCATATGAGGGATTCATAGTAGGATTTTCAAAAAGGTACTACCTTAAATCCTTATGGGCTTCTACGTAGTAGTTAAGACCCTTGGGTTATATAGTACCATTCCATGATTCATAAGAGACCCTTTTGGTGGTCTAGTCAAAAAGATTGATTCACAATTTGGTTAAAGAATGGCATCTAGTGATATAGCTGAACAGACTCCTTGATAGTCTATTTAGATCATTTATTGATTTAATTAAAAGGACTCAATGGCGGTCTAGTTACACTCATCACAGGATTGTTCATTTGGTTTTACCCTACACATTATCAAATGCACTGTGTGGACTATGCAAGGAAGTACGTAGTTATAGATGCATACATAACTATGAAATTCCGTGCGCAGAAACCACAGTAAGATTTAGCATGTGTAAGAACCGATAGTGACAACAATAACAAAATAAGAACGATGTAATGGAGGTATGGTGGACGCACCAATGACGCTTTATATACTTGTATATAAGTATCCCTCTTACATTGCAATTATGATGTTATTAAAGTTACTAGAAGTTCAGAACCCTAACCAGCGTTGTTTTATCTTTTCAACTCCATGTTTTCAAACTCTCACAAGTTTCCTCTAAATAAATTTCGGGACGAAATTTCCTAAAGTAGGGGAGACTGTAACACCTGTGCCTCCACGGCCATCAAACAAATACCAAACCAATGAAATATTTTATTTCATACTTTGGATTTGTATTAATATGTGTATCATTTGCACATATCGATTCTAATTCGATTTCAAACTCTAAATCGCTTTCTGGAAGGTTATACGCGCACCAATGCGTAAATATAACCAGTTTAATGCAACAAACACTCCGGAATAGTGACATTGGCTTAACATAACTTAAACAACCTTTACATAACTTAGAAATAAGTTTTGAAGGCTTTGGTATGGCAAAATCAAGTTAAATCGCTTACAGGGACTAAATTTGACAAACTGCGAAAGTATGCCAATTTGAACTGTAACAGACTTTCCGGAACATGACCATAAGTTAAACATACCATAAATATCCTTCACATAGCTTAGAAATAGGCTTTGAGGTGTTCGGTATGCTAAAATAAACTTTTGTGTCATTCAGGGACCAAAAGTGTCAAAAAGTGCACAAGTTTGCATTTTCGCGCATAACTCACGTTCTGAATACATCCGGACATCCAAAAATTTATGTAAGCACTAAAACATTTTATTTTAGTGTTCGGCATAAGAAAAATCCATTCGTTCGTCATTTGGATCGTTTTTCGCGCTTATGCGCATTCCGTCGTAATTAACCGAACATCGCGTTCGTACGGCCAAACGAACCGACATCTGACATATTTTTGAGCACATTTTAAGTTCCCTATACTTTAACTTCATTTTAGAGCTTTGAAATGGGGTTAACGGGCCTTAAACGTGTCAGAAATGGGCTTATTGCACTGCAGGGACCAAAACTGTAATTCTGCCAAAATAAGCTTACGGACCTCAACCTAAATGACCTTACGGTCCGTAAAGCAACTCCCAGACCAGATTCAATGTTTTTAACAGCAGGTCCCAGCTGTTCGATTCTCAACCACAAGTTCTCAATCGTCTAGTCAGCGGATAAGAACCATTTTCAGCCACCATAAGGTTCCGACAAGTGTACGCTTTGGATCATGGCACGTTTTCCATGAAACGATCCTAACGGTGGACTGAAAACTATATATACCCCATACCCCCCCATTGCTAAAATCACTAGAATTCTGATTTGAGAACCTCTAAGTTGAAACCATTGTTTCATACCTGAGATTCTTGAATCGGGATTAGCATTCGGGGACCCTGGGTAAGTATTCTTTCGTTCTTTTCCTTATTTTATTGCTTTTAGAGTCAGAAAGTCAAACTTTGTTTGACTTTCAGCGTTGACCAGTAATGGTCAATGCGAAGTTCGTTTGAACTTCGCAACGTGAGTGTAATCACGTTGGTCATAGTCCCTTGGGACTATGCCCACTGATTACCACGTTGTCTAGAGTCGTAGGATAGGCGATCTAATAAATCGCCTATACCTTCGAACTCGACCCATTTGGTCGATCATTAGGATCCAACCAAATACATTAGGTGACCATAGTAGGTAGGGAATAACCTTCCGAGGTTATACCCTGTGGTCGCTTCGTTTAAGTAGTTGTATGATAGGTAGTTTATGTGCCTTAGGTAAATTACCAGAATACCCTTTTCATGTATAATTGGTAATTAAGCATATGTAACCTAAACTTTTGTCACATAACTGATTATGTAACATGTTTAGGCATATAACACTTGTCATAGGACTAGTTAGACGGTCCGAACGCGTTTCACGCGCACGACGCGTTAAAGTAGCATATGTTACCTTAATGGGTCGCGATGGGTCGAAAACACTTAGGTTTGGTTTCGTTGTAGTATGTAGGCCTTGTTAAACCATATCATATGAGTTCCAATACTCATTTGGTTTACCAAGCCTCATCCTATCCGATCTCCCGATTTAGGTCCGATTTATTTATATAGTTTTAGATTGCCGACTGATTCCGTGCTCCCTCTAGCTTTGTTTGGTTGTTGTTCAAGACCTCCAAGCATTATCAGGCGAGTACATTATTCCCCTATTTTACTGCTTTCAATTGTTTTGGGGTGACTCATATGTGCTAAATGTTTTCGATGTTATAACGATGGTTTCAAAAACGATTAAGACGATTTATACAAAACTAATAACGATTTCAAAAAGTGAACAAACTTGTTGGTTATGGTTACATAACCAAATGACATTCATTAGCAATGATCAAGCCGACCAGTATTAGGTTATGGTACCATAGGATCTGACTAATCCCGTTATTTACTACACCCGTGGTTATGTGTGGGTGTGGTGGGTAGCGACTGAATCTGAAATCATTAACTTACCCTATGGAGGTTTGTTAATGCGAAAATGAGAAGCGACGAAAACGAGAAGCGACGAAAACGAGAAGCGACGATTGATGAGTCACGAAGGTTTGAATGTTATTAGCGAGACGACCACATAAGTAGTTTCACGATCTAAAACGAATTAAACGATTTGGGTAAACGATTGGTTTTCACACGATGTTTTAACGATTGGGTAAACGATTGGGTTTCACACGATGTTTTAACAATTGGATAAACGATTGGTTTCAAAGCGACATACGATTGGTTTTTGGTTAGGTGATTAGATAACGGGACGGGCGTAATGTGATGAAAGCATGGTGGATACGCCGCTGGTACTTCCTATATATAAGTGTTTTCATCGCATTACATACCGTGGCGTTATTTAGTTCACTTGGGTAAACGATTTTCAAACAATGTCACACAAACGAGGTTTTCGATATGATATAAACTATACGACTTTTTCACGAGATTTATTAACAAGTTTTATTAACGATTTATTTCGAAATGTTTCACAATTTACTTTACTAAAACAAATGTTTTTGGGTTAAGAGTCATGGCTACGAGGTTTTATAAACTATAACCCGCTTGATTTGAGTTGGTTAATTAAGTTGCAATATTATACTCTTTTCAAAACAAGGTTTTTAAATAAAGTATTGCAACATCTAAACTAGCCATGATTTCGACACTCCTACAAAACCAATGTATTCGCCAGCATTTCTTTGCTGACCTCGTTTTCACATATGTTTCAGGTATGGTTGAATGATATCGATTGCTAGGATGCATGCTCACATAGGACTGGACAATGCCTTAGTGACTCAATAACAATGATAGACTATGTTTAAATTGTGTATTTAGATTTCCAGACAATGTAATTATTCAATGATTAATAAAACGAAACACTTTTTGGTATCAATGGTTATGAAACATTAATTCTGTTGCAACACGCCCCGATGTTTCCGCCGCGATTTGTTGTTTTACGCGGTCGGGGTGTGACAAATGCACTCAGGCCTTAGATGGATTTTAAATTTAAAAAGAATTACTTGTACCCCTTTGTGTTTGTAAAACAATTTAAGCAATACAATGAAATTTAGTACCATATGTTGTAACAAATTGTAACGTGCCCCCCAACGATTCCGCCACGGATTGTATACGCGATCGGTTATTAGATTGCTTTTAACCTAGACTATAACCTTCTAGGGACCCAAACAAGAGTTATCTCACGATCTCAATTATCTCCTTCCTTATCCTAATCTTCATCCCCATCCTTATCCTTGCCATAGTTACTCTTTAATTTACAAATAATCTAGCCTTAGATAATTTATCTTAAACATTTAGGCTTTATGCCTCAAAGTGTTTTTCAAAATCTCATCAAAATTTTGCGTTCAAATAATGCGAACACATGCAATCTAGAAGGGTCGACGCGTGTACTCTGAGCTTTCTATCTAAGGCTAGAGTGTTCGTACAAATCCACATAATCAGACCCGTCACTCTTACCTTGGAACTCTCTGCGTGAGTGTCCACTTATAGGCTAAGACATGTGTCCTCCAAAAACATTATGAAAACACATTTACTTTGATTAGTCAAACATTTTCAAAATATTACAACCCTTGTGTCGTTATTTCACCATGTTATCTTCAGTGATATGTTTTTATTCAAACCTCTGAAATGAATTACATGTCACCACACAACTCTTTGTGTCTCTATTGTGTTTTCAAGAACTCTCGTATGTGTACTCCCCTCTCAGATTTACAACACTTTTATTGTTTGGATGAAAATTTTAAAATTAACTATTTACATATTTTCTATATTCAAATGATTTAATTTAAAAATAAACTTTTTTACTTAAATCACGCAAACCATTAACTTGGTTTGTATTTTCTCATCCAAATTTTTATAAAACTCATCTATCAAGCATCATTTCTTTGAAAACAAATTTGCAATCTTGTTTTCCTAAATCCGAAAACAAGATTTTTGAATCGTACAAATTAAACTGTTCACTTTATTAGTTTATTCTTTTTTATTTTTACCTATACCCTGTGGACCTTACTCTATTTTCATTGTATCTATTCAGTTCCCTAAAGATGCCTCCTCGATGCAACAATACCCAAAATTCTAAATAGGCTACTATAATCATCCAGAAATAGTTGCGATATTTCCAACTCTTGTGACTCAACTCAATCAAGCAAATGTAGGCCATAATAACAACAATGTACCCACACCTTGTAACTTCAAACACAATGTCAATACACCTTGTTATCAATGTACTATCTACGGACGATTGGGTCATTTGACTAACGTTTGTCGTTTTTCTCTACACCACTAAACTCAGCTTTTGCAAAAACCTGACCAACTTGTCGCACTTCCTCCACTTGCGTTAATTGTCCGTCTCTTTTATCCATATGGAACCTTCTTTAGTTATGGTGATCCAAATCAGTTCAAATACAATTTCCCTCGGCTTGCAAATGACGATTTAACCCATGGGCGCGCGTTTAACGTTAATGAGGCTCATGCCAATGACAATGCACTTATAAACATTTGAACCTTTATACTTTTCTTCCTTTAGTCACCCAAGAATCACCTCTCGATTATTTTGTAAATGGTCTTATTATTCCTATTTCATTTACAAATCCAATATGATTACAGGTCCTATTAGAACGTTGTGTCGAGAATGTGCCAGCATTACCATGAAATTTACATCGGTTGTTCCTGAATGCTTCCCATCCGTGAGCGTGATGGGAAAGGAGATTTGTCCTAGAGGGAAAACTGTTTCATTGCAAAATCCTGACAATAAATAATCTACCAGCTTAAGGCGTGCCTTATCTTCTGGATCAAATTGATTGAAGCTTTGTTCATAAATGATGTCTATTGTGCTCCACAGGTCAATGAATATATGATATTATGTAATGACCTAACGACGAAACGCGTTGTGCGTGGTCCCCCTTGCACTGTGACACCCGGCTATTTCGAGCCTGTACCGTACTAATGTGACACGTGTTATGAATAATAACGATGGTATCTTATTAATTGTGGTGTTATTATGTGGTATTTATTGTATTGGAAAAATCCAAACTTTGTTAAATATTATGTTGGTAATAATAAGATAAACGCTTATCGCGTAACGAACAAAATGCGAAACGAACGTCAATGACCGCCCGGTTAATGTTAAAAATCCTAAAAATATTCTGTTATGATTAAAATTCTATTTTAATCATATTCGTGAAGGAAAATTAATTAAAAGGCTTAAAATCTCTATTTTGCGAATTTAAGCGCATTATACTGCAAAATACAGAAAACGCTGCTAGCTTAGGCAAATAAAATATTGTTCAGCAATATTATGGCGAATATTATGGCGGGTTAATTTTTATAGAATGATAAAAATAAATTAAAACGCCTTAAAACACGATTAAAACGCAAGATAAAACACCTGATAGCCAATTAATTACCTGTATTTAACATTGTATTATATATATATACATACATATATACATATGTGATTTTTTTGTGTGTAGGGACATAGGTGGTGGCTCAAGAGCCCACCTTTTTCTCTCATTTGCCAAGTGTTGAGCCTAGAATTAGCATGCAATGATTAGAAAACCCCAACACTCCATCGAATATCAAATTTCAAGAATCAAAAATCCCAAAACTCTTCTCTTCCCCATTCTCGGCCGCACACTCCTACCACCACCTCCATTTAATCTTCTTTCTTCCCCATTCTCGGCCGCACACTGCCACCACTACCTCCATTTTCATTTTCATTTTTTGTGTTATATTCTTGAAGAATCATGTTCAATCCAATCTAGTTTCAAGTTCATTTGTAGATCCAAGAAGGTTTTCAAGGTGAATTCCAAGAAGAACAAGTCCCAACTCATCAAAATCTTATCAAAACCCATCAAAATCTTGTAAGGTATAAATTTACTTTTAAGAATCTTGTTCTTGATTCTTGGTAACGATGATTATGGAAGGTTTCTCATAAACTTGGAGTTCTTCACAAACTTGAAAACTAATAACAAATAGGTTTTTAAACAAAATAAAAATGGAACTTCATGTGTGTGTATACATGGCTGAAACTGTGTGTATATGTGGGTTAGAGATTGTGTTTTGATTATTAGTTGATTTTAAATGAGATGATTCTTGAAAGATTGATGCATGCATGATCAAAATGGGTTTTTCTATGATGGATGATGAACATATAAAAAGTGAATTTTTGGAAGCATATATGTACATATGTGTGTGTCATGTATATACATATACATATGCATGTACATGTGGATTTTTGTTTCTATGTTCATAAATGTGAAAGATTTATGCATGCAATGATATGATGATGATTAGATAAAGACGATGTTGGGTAATATGGAAATAAATTAAATGTATTTTAGATGTATTTAAGTTCTTGATGACAATGATATGATATTCATGCATTAGGTACTTGTACATAAGTGTGCATGATAGTTAAATGGTCAAAAGGTGGTGAATTTGAAATGATATGAAGAAAGTGATCTAACTAGAATATGAACACCAAAAATTATGGTATATGATGTATTATGATGGTACAAAATTATGTCATAAGTTTGGTAGCTTTGTATGTTGTACATGAAGCTTAAAAAGTAGTAAAATGGGTGAAATTGTGTGATTTATGTGACATGAATGAAACCTGATCTATCATGAGTATAATCATCATTTTAAACATTAAATAACATGTGTTATGTTAAAATATCAAGTCGTGACGAGTTGGGATGGTTATAGTAAAGTTCGGAACAAGACTATGCATTAAAACAGTAAAAATCCGCTTTTAAAGTGATTTTTGTAAAACTGTTTTAAATCAGAATATAAAATATAAACTGATACTTTTAAGATAAGTATAAGTATTTTAACTTATGTTAAGTACCCTTGGTGTTTGGCTAGTCATACGTGACTTCTGACACCCGAAAACGTTACCGAAAACGTTAAAATACACATATTTCAACGTACGCGAAAACGCGATGCTCAAGGGTGAACTTTATGTGTTGCAATGTGATATGTGACTTTGAGTATGTGTAATGTGATATATTAAGTGTTGACATGATAATAGGAGTTTAGACTATGCATGTACGTTTGTACGGTTAAAAACAAAAATTTCGTTAAATATATAATGTATATGTTGAGCATGAAAATAATACATAGGTTAATTTGATGGATTATTTTGTGTATAAATTCTTTAAAAGTGAAAAAATGTATAAGTTGATAAAATACGTGAATTACGATATACGTAAAAAATGTCCATATTTATGTAAATATATTACGAAGCGCAAATCATAGATATATTGTATATATATGGATGTGATAATGGATATAACATATTGAGGGTCACCATCAAAATTACACGTAAATAACGTTTAGGGTTGCTTGGCTCTTAATAAACCATGAGGTGGGAGTTCCCCTCTCTTGTAGCAAGAATGATAATTGCGCTGTTGGTCCAGCACCAAGGCTTGTTGGGGTCAAATTTGGGTTGGTACGAGTACCACTGGCTTGCATGGCCCCAACTTAAGTGTATTCTCCCTTGGCATACACGTCAATGGGGTGGTTTTGGACGAGCGCAATGTCCACTACCGCTCCCGACTGAGAGTTTTGGCCGAAAGGTGGAAAAGGAACTGTTTGATCTGCCATGAGATCAAAAAACTCGAAAAGAAAGAATATGAAAGTAGTAGTAAAATCGGTGGGCGTCAATGAACAAACACCAAGTTATTCACAAAGGGTTAATTATAGGATAATCCTACAAAATGAAGCAACACTGTGAAGCTCGTTACAAGGAGGAGAGTGTAACACCCCGAAAACAGGTTTGGTAATCAAACCATATTAATACTAAAAAACAGGTAAAGTACCGTTAGTGGTAAAATTAACCTGGAAAATATTAGGATTTATATAATTAAACCTAATATTTAATAAATAGGGGAAAAGAAAGCTTTTGAAAAAATAAAGTTTTTAGAAGCCCGAGTTAACGGGACTTAAAATAAACTTAGTCATGAATTTCCCCGAACCCACTAATTTAACTAGGAATGTTTAACCTAGTTAACAAGTGGAAATATTGTTGGAAATAAGTAACTTGTGCCCTAGTTAATAACTAATCAAACGAGAGGGGTCAAAGTGGATAAACTTGAAAGTTATAACATAAAAATGAACTAAATAAAAACTAAAACACACGGAGTGTGTGTTCTAGTCTTCTGTTCGAACAGAAGAGCTCCCCAGGAGCCAAAAAACCCTAACTTCATCAAATCTATCAAATTGAAGGCTCAAACGAAGTCTAAATTCACAATTGAACGTGAATTAATGATCACCCAAGCTAGGGGATCATAGGGTATGTCAAATTTTGATAATGTGTGAAGTTGTGAAATTTGGATAATCATCGTAATCGTGAATTATGAATGAATTATTGAAGCTATGATTGAATTAGTGATGTATACATGCTTAGGAACCAAACCCTAAGTGAAAATTATACATATGATGCTATAATTTGAATGATTTGATGATTTACCACACTAGGATAAGTGGGTATTAATCATGTGATGAAAATGATGATATAATTATGATTAGAATCATGATACAAGATAGTAATCAGGAAATACTTGAACAAATTGTATGTTTGAGTATATAATCATACTTGCTGTATGATATGATAAAAATTGATGATAGGTTCATGTTAAATGATGTTTAATATCATCAAGTATTAATTCGGTAACTTATGGTTACAAGAACTTGGTGAATAAGTAATTAAAATGGTAGCATAAGAAGGATGCTTACCATATAGTAGTAAAGTAATGAAACGAGTAGTTAAGTTACATCGTGTAATTACTTTTGTCAATAGGCAGTTTGACTTTCAAAGTCAAAATGACCTTTTATATGATCGAATGATAAATTCAACATAAAGATCGTAGGATGGAATAGTCTTGAATGAGTATGACTAGTCTAACCATCTTACAACTTACAATGATAGTTTGACGCTTGACAAGCTTGGTGAAAGCTTGGGAAGGAAGCGGGTCAAAGGAATCAAGAATGAAGGATAAGCATAATCCGGATACTAGGTAAGTAAAGCTTACACTCTTTTATTGAATACCTATTGATTTTATAGGTTACGAATAAAATAAAGTCTTGTTTGAATTATGATGTTCTGACACGACTTGTGCGGTTCGGAATAAAAAACAACAATATTAAACCATGTTTAATGGTTAAAAAGAGCTAATATGGTTATTTACTCATATAATGACTAATAGATAGAAAGTTTTGAATGATTACCTTATAAGGTAATCTAATACAAATAATAAAGGTAAAATGGTAATTTGATCACTCGTTGACGATTACCGTTAGTTTGTGAAAGATACTTTATAGCGTAAGTTATAATGGGTCAAAAGAGTCAATAAATGGTTTATAAGTAGAATGATCGCACGGTGTGAACCGGAGCGAGTTATGTAGACGAGATGATAAAAAAATCCATCTCGCAAAGATACATGGTCATTTAGACCAAACGGGTCAATAGGTGAAAATATCACCCTTTGACAATATCGAATAATGGTTTGTCGAGTTGTATGATTATAGGAATAAATATCAAATGGATATTTGCATCACAATTACTTGGCGGCTATTAAGGCAAGGTATTGAAATGGGTCAATGTATTTATCCGAGCCAGGTATGTGTAATAGGTTAACTACTCATTTAGAACGAAAGATTTATTGAGAGCTAAATGAAGTCAAAATGGACATTTGGTTACTTTAATACGTAAACCGAACGATTCAAGTGATGATCATGGTGATTTGAAAACATAATGACTTTTCAAACAAAATCATAGCCAAAAAGAGGGATTTTGGGTCAAACATGCTTTCAAAAGTCCTTCATCATAAATGAAAGAGTAAAATGGACCAAAACGCCCTTGTAAGCTAAATTGAGCAAAAGACCTTTAAAGGTTGTTTGGAAACAATTTTTGATGATTAAACAAATACTTAGAATAAGTATCAAAGGCGAAAAATGTAAATCTTTGGTCAATTGACTCTATAAGAGTCTTTGCCGTAAAATAATGATTTGAGGGGTAAAACTCAAAATTTATAAATTTCCACATTAAATCCGACACAAATATAGTTGTGGAGGAAGATTAATTGATAAGAAATGTGGAAATAAAATGCTAGAAATGAATGAAAGTGATTTGTGTCTAAAATATGCTTAAAATCCCTTAACTGGTCAAAATAAGCATATAAGCGAAAACGGATTTAAAACACTTTTGAGACCCGTAATTTGAACCTAATATGATAGACAAGATCAGAAATATAAGGTTCATAAGAAATTGGGATCAAACCAACAGGTTTGTTTGATTAATACATGAACGGGTCAAAAGTTCAAAATTTCATTTTAAGCCAAATGCTTAAAAGTCTAAAATTTTTTTAATCCGAATGTAGGATGTTAACTCCATGTGATGGAGAATAATTTTACGATCACGTAGGAAGAAACGTGACTTAAATCGGATAAAAAACGAGCAAGTTATGCTCGTTTCCGTGAAAAATAAGTTGGCTGGAAATATGCAGCTTTGAACAACAAACATTCTGTAACAGATGGGCTGTCGCGCCACGTGACGACAAGGGCCAAGGGCCGTCGCGCAACGCGACGGTATCCTAGTCTGGCGAAAATTTGTTTATTCAATTGTTTTGTGTTTAGGACTTGTTTATACACATTATAAACTCCCTATAACTAACTCGTTTCATATTTTATGAAATGTAGGTATAACTTAACGTACCGGAGGACGATCAAGCTCGATAAAGAACCGAACACGATCAAGATTCAAGCTTCCGCGAAATGATTCGTCGTCACGTATTAAACGATGAATTTACATACAAAACGTTAGAATGTTTTATTTATTAAAATGTTTTAACCAACTCATAATTCCAAATGTATTTGTAATCGTTAATACACAATTATAGTCGGAATTTATATAATAATCTTATAAAATGGACTAAGGGTCTTAAAAGTTGGTATCAGAGCTCCAGGTTAAGGAGTAAAGTGTTCGGTTCGAGACTTGATCGCAAAATCCAGTAATTTATTCAATACATTAACGGTCTAGCTTGTAAAGTGTTGAAAACAACACATAGGGTTATGGTGTAAAACAAGTTACCCCAAAGAAAACGATAAAAGACCGATATATTTAAATGAATTACGTGTGTTAACACGTGTCGTAGAAAGCCTTGTATTATAATACGGGCGCTTATAAAGATCAAAGTTACTAATAATTGTAAATGATTTAAGTTGAAGGAACCTCGCATTGGAAGATGACGAGAGTCTAAAGAATTATCAATACGATACAGGGAATAGTCTGAAGTATGACAATTAAGTCATACACGCTAAAGACATGAATCGAGAAACGATCTTGAATGAGAGCTCGAACAACAAGGAAAGTTATCAGTGCAAGTATCTACAAGGTACACGTCTTAAACTTATAGTATAAACAGAAATATGCAACAAACACATAGTAAATGGCAGTTGCATATAGAATATGAAACTTGGAAAAACTTGATAGGTTACCTATCCAGGATGACGTTTCCAAGAGAAATTCAGTAGAAATACATATTATTCACAGTCGTGAATAATAAGACAATAACTGAATTTAGTTTAAATATAAACTTGGACGAAAATAATCATCCAAGTAAGTGTTCTCAATATAGATCCTATTGAGAAAAGTAATGATCACATCAACGAATGTGATTGTATAAATGGATATAAAAAGGGACATTTTACATGTTCAAGGATAAAACGGGAAAAACTAATGATTGTTAATTGGCAATTAAATAAAGTTTTACCAAATGAAGTAAATCGAAAGGTTACTTACATGGGACGTGATGTGGTAATTATAATAAGGTTATATGTACCATGTGTTGATTCCTTACTCTAGCCAAGTAAGTAGCAAACACATGATACCAGGAGCTTATTATAATGAGCACAGTTATGTCCGATGTGGTAAGGTCGAGACGAATGAAAAGTTAAAAGAACCTTGGGGTCAAGAAATCTTATGGGCATACTCGTATAAATGGTTTTCGAGAGAACCATAAAAACTGTAGGATCGTTGTCGGACCTGAAATGAGTCAATCAGAGGTGTTCTATACACTATGAAAGGCAGAAACAGACATAATGCATGGATTTCAGCTAGATATACACTAATAACTGTCTTTGTATTGATTCTGAAACGATTACAAGTCTACAGACACTTCGACAGCGCTTCGCCATCGGAAACAACCTTCTCTAATCCCGTTTCAAATGACACACCTAGCACCTATATATAGACATTGTGATTCCGCTTGAACAAGCCTCAAGTGGAATACCATCACAAGCGAAATCACATGTTCAAGCTATATTACTCACTCAAGTGGAATTAACCTACCTGATTTCGCTTGAACTTGCCATGTCCTCTTCAAGTGAAATTACCTCTTTGACTTGTTTTCTCGATCATCGTGCCATGTGTAATTTAAGACTCGATACAAGACGAAGTCGACAGACACATGCACCAACAGACTCCCCCTCGAATGTTGACGAGTCTTAAGTGTCGAGTCTTCAACGTCTTCAGTCTTTATCAGTCTGAACGTGTAAGCATCCTCAAACTTTATAACTTTCTCCTCTTTAGTATCAACAGACTCCCCTCGAATAATCTCTACTCAGATGTCTTCAGACTCCCCCTTTCGATATGCTAGGATCGCAGTCTGGCATGTAGCAATCACCGAGTCCTCAGGTATCGGAACCTGGCTTTCTATCACTCAGAATCAAGATCGAAACCTGGCTATCCTGCACATACTTAACCCAGAAATAAATTTCACAAATTTAACATTTGAAAAATTTATAAATTCAGATTCCCCATCAAATTTATCCAGAATGATTTATCATTAAAAACTTCTAATGACCAATTGTAAGCAAAATATTTTCAAAACATTTTTACCCAGACATGTTCATCCTATTTAGCACTTGGAATTTTGAAAATCAGCTCTCCAATATCAGTTGTCGAAAATCTTTTTGTATTTTCCAAAATTTATGCTAAAATACACTGAAAATCTTTTTGGATTTTTGATATAAAAGAAATGCAGTAAAGAAATATTTACAGACAATATTTTTGTGAGTTTGTGTAAGAGGATCATATCAGTTTCTGAGACAAATCACCAACACCGTTAAGCTTTAAACATTTTAAGTTCTAAACGATTCACTTAGATTGTCAGTATATAGATCCACTTAAATTTTCACACAAACTTCAACTGTTTCGAGATACGAGATTAATGTCTTAAGCACTTAAACTTGATCATGTGTCCCACCTCAGAATATACTCCTGTATCCAGATCCCAATATTCAGTCTTACAGGTGAGTATACCACAGATGATATCTGTAAGGGGTTAAATTGCGAAGAACCGTGAGAGCTCAGGTCAGAACTTCTGTTCAGCAGAGAGATGACGGCTTCGACTTTTGGTAGGTCCCCTTTAGAGGATCTTTTTTACAACAACATTGATTAGCAATTTTATTGTCTCATCATTTTATGCTGAGGGCGGCACTATATTTCAAGCAAGCGGAAAGTATTCTCCGGGGACTAGGCCATTGCTTCCGCATTATCAAAAGTCCCAGGATAATACCCCATATATCACTGAGTATAAAGACCTAGTATCTCAGAAAGAGGGACCTTTCAAACAAGATTTCGGGGGTTACCCATATATCCGAGAGATGTTCCCCACGATATAAGCAAGTTTGAATTTAGGTTTATATCTCGTCACAATCTACTAAATGTGTAAAAATCTACTGACACATCATCAGTGAGACCGTTTATCACATTTGACTTTCCAATTCTTTAGCATGTTGTGATAGTCCACTGATGTACTATTATTTCCTCTTTTATACAACAAAAACTCATTTTGAATTTTATCATATTTTTGCCTTTTTCAAAATTTTAAATGTTTTTGGATTTTCTGAAATTTTCTAAATTTTCTGAAATTTTCTACTCCCCCTAAAATGCAAACACATTTTAGGAAATTTGAAAATAAATTGTACAATAAAGTGTCAACCAACATCGAAACACATCAATTCGCCATCCATTTTGGCATAAACAATCAGAACTCCCCCTTACAACAAACTATTTTCCCATTGTGATTTCAAAACACTTAAGTTTGTTTTAATCAAATGGTTTTTCCGGAAAATAAGTTTGATTTTACCACTTGTAGGTTAGGGGTTCATCATATTGTCTTTGTTTTCAACCACTTGTAAAAGGATTACATCAAGTTCAAATTAATGACATTGATAAATCATTTTGTAAGAACAAACCTCTTTACCAGTTGTAGGAATAAACATCTACACAAATTCATTTTACCAATAAAGATGCCGATTCCTGCTTCACATTTACCAACCTGGAAGCTCCGACAAGTCACAACCTGTAAAATTTAACTATTTTAAGACTTTTGTAGGATCATTTTGTGACCCAAACGAGTCGTTCAGAAGAGATTTAATCCGTTTCAGAGGCGGAAACTAAGAAACGAATGTAGAAACAACTTGCGTATCACTTTAAACACTGATTATATTGATAATATAGCGTTTACAATCAGTCTTCACACCGGCAGCACCTCGGTATGGAATTCACTCTCTGGTCTGGTACCTTCAAATGACAACATGACATGCCTATTTATACTAAATGCTTGTTAGCTTGAAATGACACACACATGTTCAAGCTACCAGACATGTTCAAGCTATCAGACACGTTCAAGCTACCAGGCACGTTCAAGCTACCAGACATGTTCAAGCTACCAGACATCTCAAACTATCAGACATCTCAAGCTAACATGACTTTCAAGCTAACATGATCCGTAATGCAACCAAGACTCGATATAAGACGAAGTCGACAGATGTAGTGCACCAACAGACTCCCCCTCAGATGTTGACGAGTCGACTATCGAGTCACGACAATGCTGTATCTTCACATCTTCATTCTTGATTCGTCTCTGGGCTTTTCTCTCTCTATCTTCTTCAACAGACTCTCTTTATCTTGAAAATCTTCAGACTCCCCCTAACGATTTGCTGGCATTTCTTTGTTCTTCAGCAACATCTACTTCAGGATCTTTGTCTAGCTTTCTTTATCTTCAGAATTCAAACTCTGATTCTCATTTAGCTTGGATCTCAGGATCGAATAACCTGGCTCATCTTGACCTGCAAAAGCTCTACCTCAAAGTAAGTTCTACAAATTTAACAATTTAATAGATGCACTAACACTAACTCTCTCTCAGATCACAAATACATGATGAACCACTTGTTGATTTAAAAAACATATTTTGACATTTAAGACACACTCCCCCTCACAACAATATCATCATGTTTAGCACTTGGAATTTTGAAAATCAGCTTTCCAACATCAGTTGTCGAAAATATTTTTGACTTTTTCAAAAGTTTATGCTAAAACACACACAAAATCTTTTTGAATTTTTCTGAAAGAAATGAAATAACACCACTTGCAGAAACAACAAAATGCAGAAATGAAATATTTACAAACAGTATTTTTGTGAGTTTTGTGTAAGAGGATCATATCAGTTTATGAGACATGTCACTAACACCGTTAAGCTGCATTTCATTTTCAGTTCTAAACAATTCACCTAGATTGTCAGTATATTTGTCCACTTAAATTTTCACACAAAGTTCAATTGATCCGAGATACGAGGTTAATGTTTTAAGCTCTTGAACTTATCCGTGTGTCCCACTACTTGAATATACTCCCGTATCCAGATCCCAATATTCAGTCTTACAGGTGAGTATACCACAGATGATATCTGTAAGGGAATAAATTATAGTACGAGGGTTGTGAGAGCTCAGGTCGATCTTTCGATATGCAGAGAGATGACGGCTTCGACTTTTGGTGTGTCCCCTTTAGAGGATCTTTTGCATTACAACAGCAGTGACTATCAATTTTATTGTTTCATCAGCTTGCTGAGGGCGACGCTATGTTTCAAGCATTTGCAGAAAGCATTATCCGGGGACTAGGTCAGAAATTTCTTTCAGCAGAAGTCCCGGGATAATACCCCAGATATCACTGAGCATAAAGACCTAGTATCTCAGAATAAGGGACCTTTCAAACAAGATTTCAGGGGTTACCTATATATCCAAGTTTGTGTTAACCCGCAGAACAAGCAAGTTTGAAATTTATGTTTATATCTCATCACAATTTACTAAATGTGTAAAAACCTACTGACACATCCACAGTAAGATTGTTTATCACATATTATCAAAACAATTCTTTAGCATGTTGTGACAGTCCACTGATGTACTATCATTTCCTCTTCTTTTGACACCAAAACTCATTTTTCATTTTATCATGTTTTTGCCTTTTTCAAATTTTCTAATGTTTTTGGATTTTCAGAAATTTTCTACTCCCCCTAAAATGCAAACACATTTCAAGGAAATTTGAAAACAACTAGACTCTTGACCCACTTGAACATAAAATGAACTGTAAAAAAAAAACTTGACAACAGATATCGAATTGCTTCAAATCGGCATCCACTTGGCATAAACAATCAAAACTCCCCCTTTCACAAAACTATTTTCTCATAATGATTTCAAAACACTTAAGTTTGTTTTAACCAAAATGATTTTTCCGGAAAATAAGTTTTGTTGGTTTTACCACTTGTAAAGTTAGGGGTTTGGTTCATCACATTGTATTCAACCACTTGTATGAAGATTACATCAAGTTCAAACTAATGACCTTGAGTAATCACTTTGACAGAATCAACCTCTTACCACTTGTGATAATATCCAAAACATTTAATCACATGTAGGAATAAAACATCTACACACATCATATTTCAAACAAGATGCCGATTCCTGCTTCACACTTACTAACCTGGAAGCTCCGGCAATTCACACTTATCTTGTAACAATTTAAACATTTTTAAAATTCAATCACAAAAACAATTATCAAGAAAGATGCCGATTCCTGATCCGCGATTACAAACTTGGGATCTCCGGCAAGTCAGGTTTTTCATTTAAACAGATTCACCCAAGCCTGACTGTCCTTGGGTGATTTTGAATTCTTGTTCAACAATGGTGGAAAGTTTGCCTCATCCATTGTTAGACTAGAACTCTCAGTTTTTACCTCAACAACTGGCTCTTCTGGCTTTACCGTACCAGAATCATTGCCTGCACATGGCTTGTCTGACTTTGATCTGTCAGATTCATCGCCTGAAGATGGCTTGTCTGACTTCGACATGTCAGATTCATCGCCGACCATTTTCTTCTTCTTCTTCTTTCCCTCTTTCGTCCTCAGATTTGTATCTGATGAATTCGTCTTGCTTGACTTTGCAATCGAGGGAGTCGATTCATCAGAACTCTTATTTTTAACAGATGAACCCGAGGATAAAATCTTCTCGAGATACTCTCTGGCCTTCTTCCTCTTCTTTCTCAGTCTGTCTTTTTGCCCTTGAGAAAGCTTCACTTTCATTTCCTGAACTTTAGGTTCTTGAACCTTTTGTTCTTTGGGCTTGACATTGACTGATTTCTTTGCCAATTTCTGAGAATTAGCCCTCGATCTTTCATTTGATCTCCTTGAGCAATTTCTGGCAATGTGACCTCTGATGTTGCAGTTAAAGCATCTTCTCGTCTCATAATTCCAACTTTGGCAGTTAACAGCAATGTGTCCTTGATAACCACATCGGTAACACACTCTGTTATCGTACCAATCACCATTTTCAGCCCAAATGTTCAAATCAAAGCACGGTTTGGCTTGGTGATATTCCTTGCTCCTCTTGATTGCTGGATTTGACTTTTGAGCACTGTGGTCCGACCTGCACCACTTATTGTCAACAATTTTTGAGTTTTGATTTTCCATTTTTTTTTTTATTTTTTATCACGATTGGATGATTGAACTGATGAGATTTTATTTTCTTTTTGAAGATTTTTCAGTTTTTTATCCTTTTGTTTTTGTTCCACATTCTTCTTTACAGGTTTTTGCGTTGAGCATTCACCTTTTTCAGTAGAATGTAGAACAGTATCTTGAAACATTTCATTTACTTTCAAAAATATTTTTCTTTTTTCAATTTCATCATCAGTTTTCTCATCACAATATTCAACTTTGACTTTGTCAAAGTTTGTGACATTGTCACTTATTGGAACTGAATTGATCGGTTTTGGACATGGATAATCTGGTGTTGATGACGAAGTCTCAAAACCTTTTAATTTCTTCTCAAACTCGTCAATTTTATTCCGAGCAATTTCAGCTTCATTTTCAAGTCGAATTATTTTCTGAAGATGAGAGTTTATTTCAATCTGTTTTTCAAGATTATTTTTACCAAACATATCTCTCTCATCTTCTAAAATTTTTATTTGACTTTGAAACTCTTTTTCAAATTTCAATTTTTCATTTTCAAATTCTTTTTCTTTTTCTTTCAAAATCTCGTTTTGTAATGTCAAACTGTTTAAATCATTTAACAGTTTGTCATTTTCTGATTTCAACCTCTCACAATTTTCCTTCATTTCAAAAATCTGTTTCTTATCAGCTTTCATCTCATCTTTCAAAACTGAAATTTCTTCAGTCTGTTCCTCTCCCACTTGGACACCTTTACTCTTGCTCTTCTTTATTATTGATTTTACACTTTGACTTTTCTTCTTCTCAGCGTTGATCACCATCTGTTCTTCAATCTTTTTAATGAGTGGAGAAATTGTCAGTTGGGAAAATTCTCCAGAAGTCTTCAAGTTTAAAATATAATTTTCCCATTCTTCTCGAGGTAAAGCACTGACAAATTTTTCAACCCATTCTTCTGATTCTTTTTTAATACCCTTCTCAGACATTGAGCGAACAAGATAGCTATACCTCTCAATGATACTCTTTGTACTTTCTCCTGGACAACCTGAAAATGAATCAAATTCTTTGTTTAATACATTTATTCTATCAATTGTTTCTCTTGTCATATTAAAGAAATTGATATCCATGATTCGGAAACCCGTTTTTCAAGACAGTCTCGTTAAGCGAAATAAGGTCCAAGCTAGATCACTTTTCAAACAAAAACACTTTTCAATTGTTCCGAAATCCGAGTATGAATTAAACTACACTAAACAATGATTGGGCTGAGAATATTCAACAAATGTATTCACTTGAAACAATATGTATAACAAGTGGTTGACAACTTCAATTTTCAAATCTCTTATGATTGGGCCGCAAATGATAACTGTTTGTGATTGGGCCGTATAATTGGATCCAGAGATTCACACATGCAATCTGACTAAAGCAAAGCATCCGACAACTTCATTAAACATATTCACATGCACACAAGACAACTTTAATGCATATCACATGCAAAACACTTCTTGAAAATGGCTGATAACTTTTAAATGTTCACATGCAAACCGACACAAGCATGTGATATCTTTTCCAACAACTGACAACCTCAACTTCAATGTACCTTCACATGATTTCGATACACTTTTTAAGCGGTTTGCACTTTACAAAATATTTTCAAGCAATGTGTCAGTTTCAAGCGGTCATGATGTTTTCAAGCGAGCAAACGTATTCAAGCTAGCAGACAATTTCAAGCTGTCAGACGATGTATTTTCAAGCGATTGAACGATTTCAAGAGGGCAAATGATGTTATGTTCGCTTGAACAGATGATGATGTCAGCAACTACGAATCATTTTCAAGCGAGTAGACCAATTTGAACCAGATTTAAGTTGTTTTTAAACTTGAAACTTTCCAGGATTTGTTAATACATGATTACGCACAAGATATGTGAATTTGAACCGTTTTTAACCGTAAACCGTGAAAAATTTTTAATTTTGAAAAGAATGGTGTAGAAATCAGAAAAAGTGACGAAAACGAGCTGTTTTTGCGAGATCTCTTCCTCCTGAGCTCTGATACCACTTGTAGGATCGTTTTGTGACCCAAACGAGTCGTTCAGAAGAGATTTAATCCGTTTCAGAGGCGGAAACTAAGAAACGAATGTAGAAACAGCTTGCGTATCACTTTAAACACTGATTATATTGATAATATAGCGTTTACAATCAGTCTTCACACCGGCAGCACCTCGGTATGGAATTCACTCTCTGGTCTGGTACCTTCAAATGACAACATGACATGCCTATTTATACTAAATGCTTGTTAGCTTGAAATGACACACACATGTTCAAGCTACCAGACATGTTCAAGCTATCAGACACGTTCAAGCTACCAGGCATGTTCAAGCTACCAGACATGTTCAAGCTACCAGACATCTCAAACTATCAGACATCTCAAGCTAACATGACTTTCAAGCTAACATGATCCGTAATGCAACCAAGACTCGATATAAGACGAAGTCGACAGATGTAGTGCACCAACAACTTTTCACAAAATCAATTTTTTATCAAGAATGATGCCGATTCCTGCTCCGCGATTACAAACTTTGGGAGCTCCGGCAACTCCAGATTTTTACTTGTGAAAAACTGACATCCAAGCTTCACCAAACTTGGATGTTTCCTCCTCAACTTCACTTGGGTAAAAAGTTGCTTTCTTTGTTTCATAAAATTCCTTTACCCCTTTTGCCTTTCCCTCAACCATTTTTTCAAAAATCTTTTTCACATTTCCATTAAATGCTTTCTCGACATCAAATTCTTTCTTCTCAGAATAGAATTGATTCGAGATCTCAACCTTACCAACTTTTGACTAAAAATTCTCAGCCTTCAATGGTGGAAAATTAACATCATCCACTGGAGGCACTGAGTTCTCCCTTTTAAACTCAACTTGTGGCTCTTCTGGCTTTGTGGAACCAGAATCATCGCCAAATTTTTCATCAGACTTTTTAACAACCCACATTTGGTTGTCTTTGGCTTTCTTTTTGTAAAAATTTTTCTTTGAACACTCACCAACTTCATAAGTTGAATTTTCAAAAATTTTAAATTTTTCCATTGGTGGTTCATTTTTCTCAACGACCTTTTCTTTGAATTTTTCAGAAACTCCCTGTTTTTTATTTGTATCCAATGGACAATTCCATGCAATGTGACCAGCTTCATTGCATTTAAAACATGTTCTAGTATCCTTTCTATGAAAAACTCCAGTTCCTATTCTCTTCTTTTCGGCAAGAAACTCTTGGTTTGATTGTCTCCAGAAAGTTTTCTTCTGTTCTTCCTCAGCACTTCCTCCTGAAACAAATTTAGTATTTGATTTAGAAATTTTCTCATTTTTATAATTTTCAGGTGGAATAAAACCAAGACCTTTCTTTTTGAAATTACCATTATGGTTTGATTTCTTTTGAGAACCAGAACCAGAATTGTAACCTTTTTTCTTGTTTAAACGTTGTTGAACTCTTGAAGTGTACTTTTTAGGTTTTGTAGAAAGATTTAAATCTTTTAGTTCAGAAATATTGATTTCTGTCATTTTGAAAACCTTTTCGATCTGTTCAATTCGAACACTTCTTAATGGAAACTCTTTGTCAGAATATAATTTGTCAGAATCATTCAAAGTATATGCAACTTCAAATGTTTCATCATTCAAATTCAATTTTGATAACAAAAACTCTTTACTGTAAGCCCGTTTAACCGACGACTTTGGACTGTTGACCGTCGAACTCGGACTTTTGACTGACGAACTTGAACACCCAGACTCGGACTTTGACTCAGACTTTAATTCCGACTCCTCATCTGTTTCCAACACCTGATCGACCACCTTTTTTATCAACTCGGACTCATAGTCAGTGTCAGACGATGTAAAAACGATATCAATGTTATGTGGTAATTCATCGGTTATATCGGATTTTAACTTTATATTGACTGCTTTTTCAACTTGCTCCTCATTCGGTTTTCTAGGAGAATACCCTTCCCAAATCGGAGGCGGACACTTGTTATAACTAACACTCTGTTTCTTACCAATATCCTTCTTCTTTGGCTTCCCATCATCTTTAAATGCTTCAAAACCTGCAACAGTTGGATAAATTCTATCAATCAAATAATCAGAACTAGAATAACTCTACAGTAAACGTCTAATTCTTTCATTCTCTATTTTTTCATTTTCCAACTCCCGCTGCAACCTTGCACATTCTTCAATGTAATGATTAATTGCTTTCTGCTTTGTCATCATCACAGCATTCATCATAGTCAGTGCATTTTCTCTTTCAGAATTTGTCTTTTAAAGATCAGTTACTGTTCTGTTTAGCACATCATACGATTCTTTCACATAGTTGAGATTGACCAATAATTGTTCTTTCATCTTTTCTTGCTCACTCAGCTTCATATCCTTCTCTGCACACTGCTTGCAAGATTCCAAACACTTTGAGCAAGGCTTGATGACTTCCACAATCTTTTCAACTTCGATGACTTTATCAACCTCAATCTCTGGTTCAGCTTCAATTACCTTCTTAGCTTTAACTTCTTCATTTTGAACAGTCTCTTCCTTTTTATCAATACTTTCACGCTTCATTTTCTTTTGTTCTTTTGCTGCTCGTCTCTCCTTCAGCTTCTCCAAGCGATCTGCAAAATAAAATTGAAAGCTTTCAGGAGATAAATGAATTTTTGCAACATTAATATGTCTTTCTTCATCCTCATCACCATTGTCATCAGTTGGTGATTGATCAAAATCTATTGTCTTTTCAGAACTATCATCTGAATAACCAGAATCAGATGGTGTTTGATCAAACACAGTTGTTTCGTCTGAACTTTCATCTGATGAAATAGATTCTTCCTTTTGATTGTTCTTATGAACACCAATCACTTTCATCCATTCTTTCATAAAATCAGGCTCTTGAATAATTTCTGCAATCATAGCTACAACTTTTGAATTAGATGGAATATATTTATCCCAACTGAAGCCTTCAGCCACTTTCTCATCATCTTGATCAATGATACCATAATAAGCTCTCTTATTAGCATCTTCGATCATTCTGGCATGTGCAGTTTGTGGCTCCTTTTGTTGATGAGGTTGGTGAGCAACCTGCTGATATATGGCTTTCCGATAGTAATAATCTTTTCCGAACGGATTCTTTGCTCCACTAGCTTCCTAATTTTTGCATTCTCTTTTGAAATGACCTTTCTCCCTGCATTTAAAACAAGTAACTTTAGATTTATCAAAATCCAAAGTAGAAACATGTGCATCCAAGAAATCATTTCTTCCAGTGATCATTTTAAACTTTTCTGCTCTTCTCAAAACACTAGCTAGACACCATTTGATGTCCATGAGCTCCATCTCTTTAGCGTCTATCTGATCGTAATCCTCTTTTGTTAGCATAGGATTTCCGATCCTCCCTGCAACCAAACCTTCATAGGATTGTAGCACAGTTGCAAGTAATGCCATGTGATCTTTTGCAATTTCTTCAGAAAAACTTTGACCATATGGAAGATTCAATGCAATGTTGCACTGTATCACACAAGCATTTCCACTTTTGGAACTTTGAGAATGAAAACTTGAAGTTGAACTCTTTGGATTAACACTTGGATATGAAGAGAATCCACTGCTATTGCTTAGACTTTGATCAACAGTTCCAGATGAATTTTCAGCACTAAAAGCAGTTTGAATTTTAGGACTCCTTTCAATCTCTTGAACACTGCCTTTGTAATACATTTTCACATCTTGTTGATTACTCAGATTATTCATCCTCGCAATCTTTTGCTGTTCAAGATCTTGACCTTCAATTTTCTCGATGAACTGAGAAATCGTCAAACCATCATAAACTCCGGTGTTCTTTAAGATCATCAAGTATGTACCCCATTCTTTCTGAGGTAAAGCATCAGCTAATTTGTCGACCCATTCTTCTCGTTCTTTGGTTATACTCAACAAAGACATAGAACGCACTAAGTGGCAGTATCTTTCAATCAATTTCTTTGTATCTTCCCCTAGCAGACTTGTGAATAGATCAATTTCTTTTTTAAGCAATGCCTTCTTACTTTTGATCATCTTCTCACTTCCCTCAAATTTGATTTTAAGAGCATCCCAAATTGATTTTGAAGTTTTGTCATGTTGAAGCAATAAAAAGATATCTTCTTTAATAGCTTGCTGAAGTAGACTAATCATCATCTTTTCAGCTTTGTACATGTCTCGTTCGTTGTCAGTGAATTCAGAGATTGTTTTCTCAACTTGCAAATCAGTACGTGGTAATACATACTTTTTCAAAATACACTCCCAAGATCTCAAATGATTAGCTTGAACCCAGTTTTCAAACCGATCCTTCCAACCGTAATACTCCTCAATGCTCATTAGCTTCGGGGGTTTTTGCAATGTTCCAGTTTCGTTTTCCGTGTTCATGTTTTGAGCAATGGTAGCCGGACTAGTCGGGGATGAAGAAAACGCGTTGTAGAACTCTTCTTCCATGATCGTGTAAACTTTTTCACAAAATAGCAAGTCTCAAATGGAATCAAAATTTCAAGCGAAATCCCTTCTCAAGCGAAATAACTGACTCAAGCGGAATAACCTTGAAGCGGAATCACAGATTTCGCTTGAACTAACACAATCTCAAGCGAAATCACTCCTTGAAGCGAAATATCTGATTTCGCTTGAAACAACTCAAGCGAAATAACCCACTAAAGCGGAATCAACAAATTCAAGCGGAATCAGATGTGATATTCAAGCGGGATACCAATTCCAAGCGGAATTATCCTGCTGATCTCGCTTGAACTTCTGCTGACATCATCAAATTCGATCTGTTTTCAAACGGAATTAAGTATTTTGCAAGTTTTAAGCCGAATTAATGTCCAATTCTTTCAAGGATTAGTTGAAACACTGTTTCGCACTTAATATGTGAGATTCAAGACATTTTGACCGTGAAATTTTGTGAAAATTTGAAAAGGTGTAGAAGTCAGAAAATAAGGCTATTTTTGCAAGAACTCTTCTTCCTGAGCTCTGATACCAATTGTAGGATCGTTGTCGGACCCGAAATGAGTCAATCAGAGGTGTTCTATACACTATGAAAGGCGGAAACAGACATAATACATGGATTTCAGCTAGATATACACTAATAACTGTCTTTGTATTGATTCTTAAACGATTACAAGTCTACAGACACTTCGACAGCGCTTCGCCGTAGGAAACAACCTTCTCTAATCCCGTTTCAAATGACACACCTAGCACCTATATATAGACATTGTGATTCTGCTTGAACAAGCCTCAAGCGGAATACCATCTCAAGCGAAATCACATATTCAAGCGATATTACTCACTCAAGCGGAATTAACCTATCTGATTTCGCTTGAACTTGCCATGTCCTCTTCAAGAGAAATTACCTCTTTGACTTGTTTTCTCGATCTTCGTGCCATGTGTAATTTAAGACTCGATACAAGATGAAGTCGACAGACACATGCACCAACAAAAACGAGGTATGGCGCGCATAGAAATAGATGACCCAAGTGAATAGTGAAATAAGTCATAATGGACGAAAGAGCCAGGGTTGACAAAAAAGGGGGGCATGTAAAACCAAATTATAAATGACCCGTGAGGTCTTAGAAACGAAGGTATTGCCCATACACAAAAACGATCGAAGTCATTAACTTTCGTCGTGGTAAAGAAAGGATGATGATGTTAATCATCATTCATAATTTATAAGACCATCAAGCATGGTCACATAAAGAATAAAGGTTTGGTTAAATAAAGCGATGGATTTCGCTAAGACAACCAAACAAGTCAAAACGAAGTCTTAATGCATACCTAAATGGTTGCAATAATAAGGACTTCGGTAAGTCACCCGGTTGATGGGCAGGAATTTAAACACATGCGTAAACCAAGAGACGGGAACGCGGATTGAAAGTCAAAGAACTCAGATTATGAGTTACGACTAAAAGACTATAAAATTTCGTAAATATAAATTTTAAATAAATATGTTCAACTATTTTGAGGTTGAATAAAGAATAAAGTTTGATTGTTCATAAGTGATGGATTTCACACGAACCAGTCAAACGGGTTAAGTAAAGCATAATGCTTGATAGTAGCCCGGTAATGGGTTACAAGAATATATTTGTAAACCGAATAACGGTGAGCATAAGACAAATCGACGCATAAATGACGTGAGAAGTCATAGAGTCGGGAGAATGATCCAAAATAAAACGATTATAGTCACGAACTACAGAGGTTAACGGATCTTAAACTTTAAACCAAATTATTTTCAAACATAAACAGGGTGCTTTGACACCAAATATGTATTTTAAAAATGAAATGAATTAAGAAATGATCTACGGGAGCAACATAACCTTCGGGTTATAAATAATGAAAAGGTCTATATGACCAAAATGACCCCTAGGTCATAAATAAAAAGAAATGAATTATAATGGCCTTGCTTTAACAAGGTGAAAAACTAAAGAAATAGCCCACGAGGCTAAGTGAAAGAACCTACGGGTTACTTAGACAAAGCGAGGAAAATATTTGAGAATTCCCTCGTAAAACAAAGGCTGTAAAGAAATATTTTCAATAATGAAAGGTTAATATAACCTTAAACATGATGTGACACGATCACGATCAAGAAAAGTAATGTGAAATATAATCACATTGTAGCCCGAGTGATGGGTGTAAAGTAACTGGAATGATAAGTCTAGTTAGTGAGACCGGTTAAGGTCAAAATTCAAATTAAGAATTTGTTTAATACGCTATTCACTACGAAGATTAGCGTAGAATAAACATAATTTATAAACTTATGTGACTAAGTGGCCACTTTTGGCGACTCAGTCAAGTAAACAACAAAGGTAATAGTACATGATGAAAGTGATGGCCCATGAGGCCTTACTAATGGAAAATACTGATCACCTATATAGAGGGATCATAAGGCAACACAAGCAAAGTATCGGGAAGTCAATTCGAGCCAAAGCTCGACTGAAGGATAAGCCTATAAGGTATGTGTTTATATGCTTTATAGAATTTCATTAATATCATCTATTAAATTGTGTTAGATTAAAAAAAATCAAGAAATTCGGTTTGTTTGTAAGCGGTGGATTCCGTATAATTGAATCGAATAAATGAATTCGAAAACAAGAAAGTTTGTTGTCGAAGGTGAAAGATTTCACTAAAACATTCAAATGTGTTAAAATAACGGATTCATGAAGAGTCCAAAAGTATAAAAGCGATGGATTTCGCTAAGTTAACCAAACTGTTTGAAATAACGAGATTACGTTATTTCGAGTTGTATTAGTTTGTATGAAATACGTATATGCTTTGTAACAAAAAAGATATGACCATACTTTTCTGGTAATACTAACAATTGGTTAAAGTATGAGTAATGCTTAAAAGATTACTCATATTCATTTGCATTGAGTTTAAAACTCAACGAATTATGTAAGAAAGGTTTCGAGGACGAAACCTCTTTAAGGGGGGAAAACTTGTAACACCCCGAAAACAGGTTTGGTAATCAAACCATATTAATACTAAAAGACCGGTAAAGTACAGTTAGTGGTAAAATTAACCAGGAAAATATTAGGATTTATATAATTAAACCTAATATTTAATAAAAAGGGGAAAAGAAAGCTTTTGAAAAAAATAAAGTTTATAGAAGCCCGAGTTAACGGGACTTAAAATAAACTTAGTCATGAATTTCCACGAACCCACTAATTTAACTAGGAATGTTTAACCTAGTTAATAAATGGAAATATTGTTGGAAATAAGTAACTTGTGCCCTACTTAACAACTAATTAAACAAGAGGGGCCAAAGTGGATAAAATTGAAAGTTATAACATAAAAATGAACTAAATAAAAATCAAAACACATAGAGTGTGTGTTCTAGTCTTCTGTTCGAACAGAAGAGCTCCCCAGGAGCCAAAAAACCCTAACTTCATCAAATCTATCAAGTTGAAGGCTCAAACGAAGTCTAAATTCACAATTGAACGTGAATTAATGATCACCCAAGCTAGGGGATCATAAGGTATATCAAATTTTGATGATTTGTGAACTAGTGAAATTTGGATAATCATCATAATCGTGAATTATGAATGAATTATTGAAGCTATGATTGAATTAGTGATGTATACATGCTTAGGAACCAAACCTTAAGTGAAAATTATACATATGATGCTATAATTTGAATGATTTGATGATTTACCACACTAGGATAAGTGGGTATTAATCATATGATGAAAATGATGATATAAATATGAATAGAATCATCATACAAGATAGTAATCAGGAAATACTTGAACAAATTGTATGTTTGAGTATATAATCATACTTGTTATGAATGAGTTTAGTATGATATGATAAAAATTGATGGTAGGTTCATGTTAAATGATGTTTATATCATCAAGTATTAATTCGGTAACTTATGGTTACAAGAACTTGGTAAATAATAATTAAAACGGTAGCATAAGAAGGATGCTTACCGTAAAGTAGTAAAGTAATGAAACGAGTAGTTAAGTTACATCGTGTAATTACTTTTGTCAATAGGCAGTTTGACTTTCAAAGTCAAAATGACCTTTTATATGATCGAATGATAAATTTGACATAAGGATCGTAGGATGGAATAGTCGTGAATGAGTATGACTAGTCTAACCATCTTACAACTTACAATGATAGTTTGACGCTTGACAAGCTAGGTGAAAGCTTGGGAAGGAAGCGGGTCAAACGAATCAAGAATGAAGGACAAACATAATCTGGATGCTAGGTAAGTAAAGCTTACACTATTTTATTGAATACCTATTGATTTTATAGGTTATGAATAAAATAAAGTCTTGTTTGAATTATGATGTTCCGACACGACATGTGCGGTTCGGAATAAAAGACAATGATATTAAACCATGTTTAATGGTTAAAGAGAGCTAATATGATTATTTAGTCATATAATGACTAATAGATAGCAAGTTTGGAATGATTACCTTATACGGTAATCTAATACAAATAATAAAGGTAAAACGGTAATTTGATCACTCGTTGACGATTAACGTTAGTTTGTGAAAGATACTTTATAGCGTAAGTTATAATGGGTCTAAAGAGTCAATAAATGGTTTATAAGTAGAATGATCGCACGGTGTGAACCGGAGTGAGTTATGTAGACGAGATGATAAAAAAATCCATCTTGCAAAGATACATGGTCATTTAGACCAAACGGGTCAATAGGTGAAAATATCACCCTTTGACAATATTGACTAATGGTTTGTCGAGTTGTATGACTATTGGAATAAATATCAAATGGATATTTGCATCGTTATTACTTGGTGGCTATTAAGGCAAGGTATTGAAATGGGTCAATGTATTGATCCGAGCCAGGTATGTGTAATAGGTTAACTACTCATTTAAAATGAAAGATTCATTGAGAGTTAAATGAAGTCAAAATGGACATTTGGTTACTTTAATAAGTAAACCGAACGATCCAAGTGATGATCATGGTGATTTGAAAACATAATGACTTTTCAAACCAAATCATAGCCAAAAAGAGGGATTTTGGGTCAAACATGCTTTCAAAAGTCCTTTATCGTAAATGAAAGGCTAAAATGGACCAAAACGCCCTTGTAAGCTAAATTGAGCAAAAGACCTTTTAAAGGATGTTTGGAAACGAGTTTTATGATTAAACAAATACTTAGAATAAGTATCAAAGGCGAAAAATGTAAATCTTGGGTTAATTGACTCTATAGGAATCTTTGCCGTAAAATAATGATCCGAGGGGTAAAACTCGGAATTTATAAATTTCCACATTAAATCCTACACAAATATAGTTATGGAGGAAGATCAATTGATAAGAAATGTGGAAATAAAATGCTAGAAATGAATGAAAGTGATTTGTGTCTAAAATATGCTTAAAATCCCTTAACGGGTCAAAATAAGCATATAAGCAAAAACGGATTTAAAACACTTTTGAGACCCGTAATTTGAACCTAATATGATAGACAAGATCGGAAATATAAGGTTCATAAGAAATTGGGATCAAACAAACAGGTTTGTTTGATTAATACATGAACGGGTCAAAAGTTCAAAATTTCATTTTAAGCCAAAGGCTTAAAAGTCTAAAATTTTGTTAATCCGAATGTCGGATGTTAACTCCATGATGGAGAATAATTTTACGATCACGTAGGAAGAAACGTGACTTAAATCGGATAAAAATCGAGCAAGTTATGCTCGTTTCCGTGAAAAATAAGTTGGCTGGAAATATGCAGCTTTGAACAACAAACATTCTGTAACAGATGGGGTGTCGCGTCATGCGACGACAACGGCCAGGGGCCGTCGCACGACGCGACGGTGTCCTGGTCTGGCGAAAATTTGTTTATTCAATTGTTTTGTGTTTAGGACTTGTTTATACACGTTATAAACTCCCTATAACTAACTCATTTCATATTTTATAAAATGTAGGTATAACTTAATGTACCGGAGGACGATCAAGCTCGATAAAGAACCGAACACGATCAAGATTCAAGCTTCCGCGAAATCATTCGTCGTCACGTATTAAACGACGAATTTACATACAAAAAGTTAGAATGTTTTATTTATTAAAATGTTTTAACAAACTCATAATTTCAAATGTATTTGTAATCGTTAATACACAATTATAGTCGGAATTTATATGATAATCTTATAAAATGGACTAAGGGTCTTACAGAGAGGTGGGGGGTTGTCTTTGTAACCACCTTCCGGCGTGAGAATAAGTAATCGCTTTGAGGATAATAGTGTGTTTCTTAAGTGAGGGAGTTAGAGAACGATCCTTAAACCTAGAAATGAAGTCCTTTATTTATAGCCGAAGAGAGTAGCGAAGGAAGTGGGCTGATGGGCCTTGTGCCAGACGTTAACGCCAAGGAATATCTCATGTGTCTCCCTTAGGACAACCATTAGTGCTTGCAGGAGAATGGGAAGATGGCGCACGATGATTAGATCCATGTGGCCTAGCAGTTGTCCTTGTTGTAGGGTTTGTCTTCTGCTCTTAATAGAGATCATGGAGCAGTAAACGGCGCATGCTGATTAGTGACACGTCACTGTCCTTTTGTACTTCTTGTCTTCTGCACGATTGCTCATCATGAGGCTCCACTGGACACAGCCTGGCATGCGCCTATTGGCTACATGCTCTATCATTGGTCGTACTATACCTTATTGGCATGCACAGGCTTGCGCCGCTGAGGCTTGTGCGAATCTCTTCAAAGTAACTAAGTGTTGTGTTTGTTTGTTGTGGGTATGGTCCTCTGCTTGCGGAGTAAGCTGGTTATTGTTAAAAAGTGATACCAATATACTACAGAATTCAGATACTTTATTCAATGGAAAAGAGCTACTATATATAGTAGCAAGTACAACGACTCCAGACGAATTCAAAAACAAATAACAAACTCCTCCTACGACTCGGTACTAGCCAACAAACTTGTAACCAACTAGACTTATTCTCACACGTAGGAACAGAAACATAAAAACCCACGTGACCAAACTTTGAATTATTATTTTAACACCCCCTCTTAATTCAAAGTGTGGTTAAACCTAGCTTTCCTCTTAGGTACATGAACTGCTCAGGTGTCAACACCTTAGTCAAAATGTCCGCAACTTGCTCTTGTGACGTGCATGGCTTTAGTTCAACCTGATTTCCTTCTACCAGGTTCCGAATGAAATGAAACCGAGTGTCGATGTGTTCACTACGCCCATGACAACCCTGATTTTTTGACAAAAAAACTGCTAATTGATTATCACAAAAGATTGGCGTGGCCCTCCTCATGATCTTGACCCAACTCAAGCAAAACCTTCCTTATCCAAGTCGCTTGACATGCTGCTGAAGTTGCAGCAACATATTCGGCTTCCGTAGTCGACAAAGCAACAATATCTTGTTTCTTTGAGCTCCAAGCAACTGCAGTGGTTCCAACTGAAAACACATGTGCTGACAAACTCTTTCTATCTTCAAGTGAATTAGCCCAATCACTGTCGGTGTAACCTGTCAAGCTTACCCGATCATGTTTACCATACCACAGTCCCAGATTGATTATTCCAGCCACATACCTTAAAACCTTCTTGGCAGCTCCCATGTGATAAACCGAAGGCTTTTGCGTATATCTTGAAATTAGCCCTACAACATATGAGATGTCTGGACGTGAGTGTGTAAGATAAATCAAGCCACTCACGAGACTTCTAAAACCATACTCATCCGCAGCCTCTCCATCATCTGCTTGCAACTTATCATTGATGGGTGTGGATACCACCTTGCAATGATCCATACCAAAACGTTTCAGAAGATATCTTGCGTATTTCTGACGTGAAAGAAACACTCCGTCTGATCGCTGAGTCACTTCCAAACCCAGAAAATAGCTTAGCACTCCAATGTCGGTCATTTCAAACTCACTAATCATCTTACTCTTGAATTTTGGCAGCAACTTCTTTGAAGAACTTGCATACACAATATCATCAACATATAAGCACACTACAATAACGTCACCTGATTCACCTTGTTTGACATACAAAGTTGGCTCGTTCTGGCTTCTTTTATATCAATGTTGCACTAATCCGACTATACCAAGCCCGAGGGGCTTGCTTAAGCCCATAACGAGCTTTGTGCAGTTTCAAGACCTTATGTTCTTCGCCTTTCTTTTCAAAACCTGGAGGCTGCATAACATATACTTTTTCCTTAAGGACTCCATTTAGGAATGCAGATTTAATATCGAATTAATACGCCATCGAATTAAATAGAGACTGAAATTCGAAATGGGCCACAAAAAGGCCATGGGCCAAACACAAGCTCAAAAACAAAATGCATAAAACACCAAAAAAACATAAAAAGTGTCCAAAACTCCCATTAGAATGCGCTTTTTGGGGCGAAACTTGGACAAGGCCTAAAACGGAGACCCGTAGCCAAAGTTATGCTCATTTTCGTAAAATACCCTTGGAAGCTCGATCATGGGCCTCTAGAAATGTCATGGCCCGATCCTCTACAATTGGGCCTGCATCACATTTTTTCATCTAAAAAAACATCCAACTCCTAGACGCCTCGTATAGGCCTATACGGTGTGTCTAGACCCCTCAAACTTTCTGCTTGACATCCCACTCAGACCCTCTTGAATTCAGTGCCTAGACGCCCCGTATAAGCCTTCCAAAGGTGTCTAAATAGGCACGGTGGGTGTGTGAATATCTTCAGCCTTATAAAAAAAGAAAATCTATATGGGTCTAAACTCAATGCCTTCAATTATAAGCACACTAGACCTCTTCTGGTCACATAGTCCCAACGTAAGTTCCATGTTGATTGTAGTAGCAGCTCGCAATTCCCAAATTTTCACTTCAATCCATCCATCATTTCTTTGTTGTGGAAGGCCTTTTACTATTGGTCTATTGAGTGGATTGTGGGTTGTGTTTTGACCAGCCTTTGATCTAATAACTGGGGTTTGAGGAGTACCTTTTAAATAAATATACCAAAATTTATCTATTGAATCGCATCGTTTGTCTTCCACTTTCACAGGCGCCTCAAAACCAGATTGGTCTTCTGGTAATTTGTAGACAAGGTAACATGCATATGTTGTTTCAGATGATACTAGTTGGGACTGGACTTCTGTTTTGATATTAATATAGCTATTATACCACCACCTATCCCCCCACGAATGGCTTCTCCAAATCTGAGAGATGTTAGAAAATCATCTTACATGTAAAAGATTTGTAAAAAATAGTAATTTATATAAGAAATCTGACAAGGGACGTTAAAGAACCTTGATTCAGGTAATAACACTTTTTCTTCTGAACTCCACATGAGAGCCGCTTTTGCTGAAAGCATATAACATTTCTTCCCATTTTTGTCAAGAGAAAACCACTATCAAGCAACAAGTATATAGATATGTTTAGCAATTCAATATATAATTCTCCCCACTGGTGGAACCATGTTCATAGGCTCCAGAACAACTACATATGGAAAAGAGATTAATGGATTTGGAATTCAGTAAGACCACCCGTAGTGGGGCGTTTTTTAAAAAAAAAATTGAAAAAAAAAAACGCGTAAAAACGCCCCTCCCCCATTACATGGGGCGTTTTTTTTAAAAAAAATTCAAAAAATGGGCTCCAGCGTTTTAATTATAACGCTATGTACAAATTGGTTTAACCAATCAATGTTGAGCATGGTCTGACAACTTCCCACTTTTGCATGTGTCCAAGTTTGACTAGCCAATCACCATCTCTTTGCTTTTTTTTTTTTTTTTGTTAATGATTAGAAGGGGCATTATTAGGTATTATTCCCACTACACCACTTTCGCAATAACGCCCCATGCTGACTGGGATGACACGTGTCGAATAATGCCCCATGGTGGGGGCATTATTTTTCTCTACCACTACGCATGGTCTAATGGAAGTATGAAATTGTTGATATCAAAGTTACCATCATGCCATCATTGGTCAAGAACCCTTTGCAAAGAATTGAGTACGCTTTCTTCTTCTTCGCTGTCCATGGAAAATAATCAAAATTCCCTTTTTTTGACAACTTCATTATGTCTTTATAATCAGTAGGCAGTTTTTCTTCCCAATTTGCATCTAAATCTGAATCTGAATCTGATATGGTTTGCTTGTCATCTATATGTTCCACCTGTAGAACAACATAACCATATCAGACTTCGAATTAGTCACTAATATGGGTTTTCTTACATTGAAAATAACTAATGTGATTGTGGCAGCTGGACAGTAAAAGAAAACTAAAAGATATAAATTAGAGTTAATTACACAGATGGACCATATGGTTTATAGCTAGTTTCACCTTTAGGCACTAACTTTTTTTAACAGGTTTAGGTTTTATGGTTTCAATTTTGTAACATCTTTGGCAACTAACACCAAAATTAGTTAATTTTATCAATATAATAACTAAAATACCCTTCCATTTTTTTTTTTAATTTTATCAATGTAAGATCTTTGTGTACTAACACCTAATTTTGTTTAAGTTTAAATCCATTTTACAAAATCTATTTATTTTTTTTTATTTTCATCTTTTTATTATATCTCTTAATTAACATAAAATCTTTTTATTTTTTTTTATTTTCATCTTTTTTATTAATTCTCTTAATTAACATATAAAAAAGGTTAATTAATTAATGATGTACATGAATAATAAAATTTTAATTGGTAAACTTACGTTCTCCCAGGGCTGAAATTCAATGCCTTCTACTTCTACTGATATGTTGGGAAAATTATCGAAGCCCTCAAGCATAATCTGAAGATCAACAATTCTGTGGTCACAAGAAAACTGATACAATTCAAACATCCACCATTCATCTTCTCTCTCGTACGCAAGGTATGAAATTGAACTCTCCCTCTCCCCTTGTAATCTGTATTTGAGGGATATAGGTTCAAATCTCTCCCTTTTGTACGTAAACTTGAAGACAAGGTTCACCGTGTATGTGATTCCTGGTGACAAGAACTGAGTTTTTACATGTGTTTTCAATCTCTCATGTCCAAACCATCGGTAGGTGCCCACAGCAAATCTGCGTGAATAGCAACAAAGAATGATACAGTGTAGGTGGCAAGTACATGTCAAATACTCTCAAAAGCTAGAAACAGGAAAACTCACCTTGAATTATATTCAGATGAGAATCCATCAAAGACGACATCTGAACCCAAACATTCTGCAAAAGATATCATCTCACAATGTTCTCCCATCTTATTTAATGAAAACCACTGTACGTCCATTTTACATGTTAAAAGTTACATGTGATGGTAGCAGTGTCACTTAATGGGACGGTAAATGGCATGTGATATTCTATATAATACAGACACAGAAGCTAATTACCGTTTTGCCGCCGTTAAGGAGGATCCCTTTGGACTGAAACTTCATCGGTTCAACGTCAGATCTGTAGTTCAGAGGACATTGTTTGTTACATTCATATATAAACTCCTGACAATTGAGTAAATCTAGACTTCTCTCAAGTTCTGCCACAACCTCAGCCATCTTTGGCCGATCTTCACGAGATTCCTTCAAACATTGATACGCATTGTCTGAAAATATTTCTAAAGCGCTCTGCTCCATTGGTTGAATGGTCAGATCTTTGAAGATGATATCATTTAACTTGTTTTGTTCATAGCTCTTAATCCACGTGGTCACTAAGATCTCCTTAACATGATCCTTGCTATCAAGCGTATAGCATAATCTCCCGCATAAAACTTCAAATAAGACCACACCAAAAGAGTATACATCCGACTTTTTCGTTAGGGTGTGTGTCATCGCATACTGTGGATCACAATACCCAAGGGTACTTTTTGCAACTGTGACAATAACAGAGTTCTGCTCTTTAGCGGGGCCCATTATTGATAATCCAACGTCAGAAACTTTAGCATTCCATTGGTCATCAAGTAGGATGTTGGCGCTTTTTACATCACAGTGGATAAGTCTTTGGTGTCTCTCCCTTTGATCATGAAGGTACCTTAGCCCCTGTGCGGCATCCAGGCATATCTTGAGACGTTGTAACCATGTAAGATGCGGGGAATTTAAATAGCGATCAAGGCTTCCACGAGATGCATACTCGTATACCAGGATCATCTCATCCCCTTGGTAACAAAATCCCAGCAGAGAGATGAGATTTTCATGGCTGTAGCGGAAAAGCGTGGTGATCTCTTTCAAGAACTCAGGTGTCCCTTGTCCATTCTTCGGATCAATACGCTTAATAGCAGTCATGCTTCGGCCCTTACAGTGAGACACTTCTCTATAAACCTTCCCAAAAACACCATCTCCAATATAGTTCTTTTCAACGTTGAAGTGGTTGGTGGCTGATGTTATCTCTTCCAGCGGGATTTTAAGATCTTGGAATTGCTGCCAGAATACCAACATATTTGGGGATCAGATAATAGTTACTAAATAGAAATCAAGGGTGGGAAAGCAATTGCAAATGCACAGCTTGACACAAGATGTTATCATATGCAAACATTTTCATTTCAATTTGTTGGTGTATTTTGATTTTATTTCATTCCGCAATCCTATTTCTTTGGTGTTTAGAGTGAATCAACTGAACTCTTTCACAAAAAAAAAAAAAAAAAAAAAAAAAAAAAAAAAAAAAACACCTTGAAGGAGAAAAATAACATTCTTGCTATGCCTTTAAAGAAGCTCCCCTTATAAAAATATGTATATTCATTCTACATAAGTCTAGTGAAATTCCCAAATAAGCTAACATCCTACAAACATAATGTACCTTCTGATATCCAAGTGCAGTCGCAAGTTCTGTCACAACCTCAGCCATCCTTGGCCGATCTTCACGAGATTCCTTCAAACATCGATATGCAATGTCAGAAAAAGTTTCTAAAGCCCTCTGCTCCAATGGTTCAATGGTCGGATCTTTGAAGATGATATCATATAACTTCTTCTCTTCATAGCTTTCAATCCACGTGCGCACTAAATTTTGCAGAACACGACCATTGCTATATGTACAACATAACCTCCCACATAAAACTTCCAACAAGACCACACCTAGAGAGTATACGTCTGACTCTTTTGTTAAGGTGTGCGTCATCGCATACTGCGGATCACAGTACCCAGGGGTACCTGCTGCTATGGTGACAATAACCGATTGCTGCTCATTAGCGGGGCCGATTATTGATAGCCCGAAATCAGAAAGTTTACCATTCCATTGCTCATCAAGAAGGATGTTGGCACTTTTTACATCACAGTGGATAAGTCTTTGGTGTGTCCCCCTTGGATCATGAAGGTAACTTAATCCCTCTGCTGCATCGAGGCATATCTTGAGACGCTGTAACCACGTGAGATGAGGGGAATTCAAATAGCGGTCGAGGCTTCCACGAGATGCGTACTCGTATACCAAGATCATCTCATTCCCTTGGTAACAAAATCCCAGAAGAGAGATGAGATTTTCATGGCTGTAACGGGAAAAAGTTGTGATCTCTTTCAAGAATTCAGGTGTTCCTTGTAGATTCCTAGGATCCAGATTTAGACGCTTAATGGCGACCATGCTTCGTCCCTTAGAGTGAGACAGTTCTCCTTTATAAACTTTCCCGAAACCACCACGTCCAATACAGTTATGATCGTTGAAGTTGTCGGTGGCTGGTGTTATATCTTCTAGTTGGATTTGAAGATGTTGAAACTGCTGCAAGAAAGCATCCATAATTATTAAAGATTGGTTTTATGTGATTAGTAATATTTGTTAACTAAAACAGAGAGCTGAAGCCTGAGAGATGGTTAAGAAACTGTAACCCCAATAATTACACTTTATAACAATATATAGTGCTGGGTGTGTCACCATACCAGCTGTTTATGATCTTAAAAATATTAAAGGGGTTGTTATCATGGTTGCTTTACCTAATAGGCTCTAGAAGACTTTTGACCATATTAAAGGGGTTGTTATCATGGTTGCTTACGTAATAAGTTTTAGAAGACTTTTGACCGTATTAAGACTATGGGATACGGGGCTTGGGTTAGGGCGTGGGTTGGGGGAAAACGCCTAAGCCATCACCCCGGGTGAGCTTGGGTTGGGGCGTGACCATTGGGGCTTGGGTTTCAAGCCGGGCGTGGGGCGGTCTTAACATCCTAGCTGGCGGCCTCCTATTCACTAACAACCGCCGTGTCATAGCGGGCCATTTGAATGTTTGAATTTTAAATTCAAACCATTTGGCCAAGCCAAACGGTCACCCCAACCCCAACATCCCCTATAAATGTAACCCCCAACCCCACCGGCTACCCCATCCCAAACCGTCACTATCCACCGCTACCCCACCGGCTACCCACTTGATCCCACGAACCCGCTACCCCAACCCGAGGAAGAAGATGGCATCTTGGACCCACGAGTAAGAATTGGCTCTCGTCACAAGCGTCGTTGACGCTATGAAGGGTCGGCAACCCAGCCAAACACAATATTGGCCGTAAGCATTCGCGACCTACAAACATAACGTCCGACACGACCGCCACAACCTCAACGCGTGCCAACATAAATGGCGCAAGCTACGGCCCAAGCTCGATCGTTTCAAGGCTTACTACGAAGCCGTTCCGAGCGGCGATTTAAGCCACGAGGACCGGGTGGCGGTGGCGAACATTGAATTTCTAGGCAAGGAACGAAAGGCGTTCGACAAGATCGCCTTTTTGAAATTTACCTAACGCTCTAGGTTTTTTATTTTGTAATTTTTAGGTATTATGTAATTTTTAGGATTATGTAATTTTTAAAAATTTAATGAAATTTTAGGTTTTTTTTTTATAAATGTTGTGTGAATTTTATAAATTTTTTGTAATTTTTTTTTAAATAATCTGCCAAGCGGTGTACCCAACCCACGCCCCGCCATACCCCACGGACACGTCACTAGGCGGTGGAGGGCTCCAATTCCAGGTGTCAACTCATGCCTCAACCCAAGCCCACCCAAGCCCTACCATACCCCACGGTCTAAAGGGGTTGTTATCATGGTTGCTTACGTAATAGGTTCTAGAAGACTTCATTTACAAGGTTGTTAAACCTACCCTCCTTTCTTTAAGTTTTACGGAACGTACCCTTCTTTTAAAGTTTCACGTAGATACAACTCAAACATGATTGTTTTTTTTTTCTTTTTATTATTGTTTTTTAAAACGTAATTTATTAGTTGAGTAACTTTCTTTAACGATTTATTTATACATTCTAAACATTTTTTTGTTTTTTTTATTTTTAAATGACGTTTGTTTTCTTATTTAGAAAAACACCTTTTTTTTTGAAATATTGTTTTAATTTTTTAGAAAGGGTTATTTTAATAATATTTATAGAGTTTTTAACATTTTTCACATCTTTTGTTAATAAACAAAATGGTTAATTAACGTGTTCATGATCGTTCGTTTAGAAAATGAACGTGTTTGTTCGTTAATATTCTAAACGAACTATTCACGGAAACTACAAACAAATGTAAATGAATATTAAAAAACATAAATGAAACACGAATAGATGAACATTCACGATACCCAAAGTGATCATCGTTTTGGTTTCGCATACGGTTTTTCTTTTAATTTATAGCTTCAAAATTTTGAAACCGTACCAAACAATTTGGTTTACGGTTTTAACTCAAAACTGGTCGCATAAACCAAAACCAAACGTTTCGTTTATTGTTAATGATGATTACAATTTATTTTGTTGCGTTCAACTTTGCCTTTTTTTTATTAACATTGCTGGCAATTTTTGTTTTCGATAATTTGGACTCTTATTTCTTAAATTATGCATTCAAATTTAAAACTTGCATTTAGGTAACTTATTTTATGCATTTATACAGATTTTTCATTTTTTTTGTTTTGTATAAATGTATTATTTTACTTAAAAAAATTATTTCTTATCTTTTGGAAAAATGTTTTTATTTATTTTATATAAAAAGTGTTTTTATAATTTTCTTTACCTAAACTATTTTTGATCTTTAAAACCATATATGGGGAGAATATGATAGGTTTTAATTTAATTTTTCAAGAAGGGGTATAAAAAGTAAATAAGAGGTGGTACATTTAGCCTAACTCTGATCGAAATCTGAATTTCTGATTTCATGTGAAATTACATAAATTTAAAGATTTATATATATAAGAGTAATTAAAGTAACTTTTAGAAGTTAATGACTAAATTTCAAAAGCATAAAAAAGAATCGCTAACTAGACTTTAGAAAAGCTAGTTATGAGAAATAATGAGAAAAGGAAAAAGATTGGTTGATGAAGATAATTACTAGACTTTTCACTATAGAATAGATAGTTATTGTCCATGGTTATATAGTCTAGTGGTATCTTGGGTTGGGATAAGTCTTTGAGACCAATAGGTCATAGATCCGGTTCCCACAAGTGGGGTTTTCCCAATAAGGTTTCCTCCTGAATTGGTGTATAGGCATTATGCCTAGTGGAGATGAATATGATTGGGTGGTTCTGCTGGTGACACCATGATACTCCAGTGGTCCTTCAGTGATCCAAATTTATCGTTAAAAAAAGATAATTATTATTGCAAGTGAGAACCTACATGTTTAAAAGGTTGCAATAATTTAGAGATATACTTTTAATAAAGTTAGTTATACTATTATCCTATATATTAAAAAACAAAGCTAATGAATAGTAGTTGTCACATCATAATGAATAGTAAACTTTCCTTATTGGTTGTCATGAATAGTAATTTCAAGTCATCTTTTATTGACTTTTTTCCCCTATACCCTTTTTAAGTGTGTATATATATTCATTTTCTTCAAAGTTAGGTAGATTATTCATCATGGTGGAGTGGTTTTTTGGTTGTATGTGTTTTAAAGAGACTCAAGTTCAAATCATGGGGTCTTTTTTATTTTTTATTTTTCCATTTTATGCTTACATAACTTCACGTAATCTTCTTTTTTCTCCTCTTTCACACGTTTTTCTGATTGTATTTATACAATTCTTATTCCTTATTTGTTGGGTTAGTGGATGCTTAGACATCGCAATAGTCGCCATCGCCAGGAGTTACTAACTCGCTTGCTACCAACGGCTCTGTTGTATGAAAATTCCACTTGTCAACTTAAAAATAAGACACTAAATAGCACAGCTTTAATAACAACCAAGTATTTAGTCGCAATAAATAGTTTTACAATGACTTAGTTTTGTCGCGCCGCAACGCGGCGCGAAGCATTAAAACGTAGTTAATACGAGAAAGATTATTATATAAGTGGAAAAAAGTGTATTAAGTGTAGCAGAAAAGTTATTTGTAAGATTAATGGTTGAGATTAAATTTTTCATAAATTTAGAATTTACAAAACTAAAAACAAGTAGGGAAAATGGAAAAATCCAATATTGTTGACTCATAAACCCACTTCCTATTTAATTTTTAAACGATTATAACTTTTTCATACGTTAATATTTTTTATAAAAATTACATCGTATTAACGAGTATTTCATTCTATTTAATTCGAGCAGCCTATTGGTATAGCTTTCTTAAAGAATGCAGGATTTTGAATACTCGTTACGTGATTTTGAATACCTAGTAAGTGACTACGTGATTTTGAATACCCATTACGTGATTACGTGATTTCATTATGGTATTTTATATGAAACCCCACTAAGTGATTATGTAACAAACGATGACTATGTCTTATTACGTGAGTACGTGATTTTGAATGTCTCATTTCGTGAGTACCAGATTAGTTGGACTAGAGGGACTAAATATGTAAAAATGTGGAAGTTTGGATGTGGAGGGGTCATTTGTGACAAAATGCCAAATGTTGGCTTTTAAAGGTCCCTTACAGACTGCAAGGCTTATGCCTTAAGGACCGTAAGGTATTTAAATTTTGTGGGCGCACTGAGGTCCTTACGAACTGTAAGCCACCACCCCTTACGGTCCGTAGGGGGTGCAGCTGGTAGTTTGTGCTTACTGGCAAAGGTAGCCTGCTTTCTTGCCACTTATCTCGCGAAATACCACCATAATTCTGCTTCTTCCACCTCAATGGACACTAGTCCAAGATCAGGGAACCATGAGAACACTTGGCATCATCTCCTACTCCTTGTGCAAGTATAAGTAGCCATGATCTTTGCCCTTGCAAACTTGCACCTTCACTTTATTCTATCTAAATCTTCTTGGAGTTGCTTCTGATCTATAGAGGACTCCTTCTGGAGTTTAATCTCTCCTTGAACATTTGTAAGTGTTCTCCCTTAGACCTTTTTCATTTATAGGCTAGTCATTAGCCAAAAGTCAAGCAAATTGACTTTTGCTTTGACTTTCGGTTATGACCATTTTCGTCAAGCCAATGTTCGAATTGAATATGGCTACGTGATCGTAAAATGTAGGTGTTAATCCCCTATGAGGGAACCTTCTGAAGATCACGTTAAGTTGATCAAATGACAGGTCAAAGTTTTATTAAATAAAAAGTCAAAATACAGTTTTCGTAATTAACATAAAATGAACTTATAAGTATCGAAACATTAATTTTTGACATTATATCAGTTTGTATAACATATTAGGACATGTTAGATCATGCCCAACCCGTCATTTCCTGTTTAGAGCTCGGTTCGCAACCGAAAGTCAAACAATTTGACTTCTGGTTTGACTTTCGATTCTGACCTGTTTGAGATAGTTTAGCTACTGATTTGAAGTTGTAATATGATCATATTATTGTATGGAATAACCCTCTGAGGTTATACCATTTGATCATATCATTTGTCGGTTTTTTATGAAAGTCCATATTATATGCCTAAATAATGACTAAAATGCCATTTTTACGCATAGAACGGTTTTGAAACATAATGAATATGTAAACTGAGTTTGAAACTAACATAACATTATATGAAACATGTTTTGGCATATTGGTCTTGACATAGACCTATCCGATCACCCGATGCCGCCTATGAGCGCACGGTTGACTTGTATAACTTAGTTTATATAAGTTAGTCGGATCAGGTTAAAACATTTCCAAATCAGTTCTAATCAGAATGTATGATTGTTTGACCCATATTATACGATTCATAGTACTCGTGAGGGTGCAAACCACATTCTATCCGGTCTCCGCTTAATCTAGCGAACCGTACCTATTTATTATAAGTTAACTGGTTCAAGTCATATGACTTGAATAAGACCCGTTAACATTCTAACGGATCATAGTTCTGTCCATTCCAGACTAGGAGCCTCCAGTAAATTGCACTTGTGTTAGTTGTTTTAATTAACGATTGTGCTTATATATCTTTCGTTGTAAAGATAAGCTCAGGTAAATACTCTTAATCTATTTACCCTATACGAGCTTGGGATACGGTAAAATAATTTGCCGCTTGGTCGGGTATGGGATCAATGACGAATGAGTCCAAAATCAAAATAACCCGTTTTAGTCCGTTATGCTTGATAACCTAAACATTGGGGGTTAATGCGACCGTGTCCTTGATATCCATGACTCACTTAATTGCAAGTGGTCACAACCTAAGCGCGAGGTGTAGGCATACACCTGACAGACGCTAATGTTGTTATAAAATATTTTTACCCAAATGGGGATTTAAGTGGCGTGTCGGTTAATCATGTATCGACGTTTAGTTCCGGGCCCCATATGTATTGACAAGCATGTAATACTGGTAACACGAGATATAGTTTCTCCCAAGTTATTTATGAAAATGATATACCAAATGGTATAAAAATGGTTTTGAAAAGATTTTCAAAACGTGTCGGTTAATTGTATTTATCAGTGAAAACTGACGTATTTTCAAAAGACTAAGCGTAGGTTAGCAAGTACGAAATAGGCTGGAGCTGCTCGGTAATTGCATATTGGAATTTGCGACTCCACGCAAAAGCCTAGTAGTCTTTATGTAATCATTTTGTTATTTCGTTCAGCCTGTGGATCTTTCTTACACTTTCAGTCTGTATATTAATACTGAACTTTTGAACATTTGTACTTTGTAATAAATATTTTTATAATCCCAAGACTTTCGTTGTGCTAAATGTGAATATCTATATCAATCATCACGCATAAACCCCAAGTCCGGGCCCACCGGGAAATCAGGGTGTGACATTAGACTAGTTAACTAAGTATTAGGATAATAAAATTATCGCTAGTTCATTTGTCGGTTCGAAACCAGACAATTTGTGAAAGATGCATCATAATACCGGAAGCTATGTTTTGGATATTCCATCGATATCCCCAGGTTTATTTAAGGTGTTTAACAACATTTACAATCCTTATGGACATTGTAAAAGCGGAATTTTAGTGTTGCGGACATTTATAATTGTTACAGTTTACTGCGGATCGGACAATTTAATAGTTTTGGCATTTTCCGGAAAGTTAGACCTTTTATTGAAATTCATGCCCCTAATTAGGGTTTTTATTCAAGTTTCTATGGTGATATGCTTTCATATCGTTCTTTGATCATTCAGTCAGTTTTTAGAATTCACCGACGTGAATAGTGTTTTTAGTATTTTCGCTAACGTATTAGGACATAGTTTATCGTTTTCTCGCGACGCGACGAAAGTAACATTACCATTTGTAAAGTTTAACCATGTCCTACAATTGCTAGACTTGTATGACCTAATCATTCACAAATTAAGTCATAAATGAACGCAATTAATCGTATAAATAATTGTTAAGTTGTACAGATTTACCATTAATTTTGCTAGTTGTCACATACTCCCCCCGTTAGAAGAATTTCGTCCCGAATTCAAGTTGTGTTACCGGTTGCAGGGGAATCTTGGAACATATGTTGGTATTTGGACTTAATTTGATCTTCACGTTCCCATGTATACTCAGGACCGTGACGTGAGTTCCAACAAACTTTGACTAGTTTGACACGACTTCTCCTTGTTTTGTGGACCTTCCAATCCATAACCTCAACAGGTTCTTCAATGAATTGAAGTTTGTCGTCAGCATGAATATCATCCACTGGGATGATGACTGTTTCTTGATAGGGCTTTTCTTAAGATTTGACACATGAAACGTGTCATGTACGCTACTAAGTTCGTCCGGTAGCTTTAGCTTATAAGCGACAGTTCCAATATTTTCCAAGATTTCGAACGGTCCTATGTTTTGTGTTCAACTTTCCATGCTTCCCAAATCTAGCTACGCCTTTCCAAGGCGAAACATTCAGCAAGACTTTGTCTCCGACCTCAAAAGATAAGAGTTTGCGTCACTTGTCAGCATAGCTCTTTTGTCTATCACGAGATGCTTTGATACGGTCTCGTATTTGGAAGATTTTGTCCATAGTCTCTTGGACTAATTCCGGACCAATGAGTTGTTTGTCTCCGGTCTCCGCCCAACATAGCGGTGATCGGCACTTCCGTCCATATAGAGCTTCAAACGGGGCGGCCTGGATGCTAGTGTGATAACTATTGTTATATGAGAACTCCATTAAGGGCAAGTGAGTATCCCAATTTCCACCCAAATCCATCACACAAGCACGTAACATATCCTCCAAAGTTTGTATCGTTCGTTCACTTTGGTCGTCCGTCTAAGGATGAAAGGTCGTGCTTAGATACAAACGAGATCTAAAGGCCTTTTGAAATGATTTCCAAATCCTTGACACTAACCGACCATCTCGGTCCGATATGATGGAAACTGGCACTCCATGTCGTGCCACAATTTCTTGAAGATATAACCCAACGAGCTTTTTCGTGCTATCCTTCTCACGGATAGGTAAGAAATGTGTAGACTTCATTAATCGATCAACTAAACCCAAATCATATCGTGACCTCTCGAGGTCCTGGGTAACTTAGTAATGAAGTCCATTGAAATTTGTTCCCATTTCCAAACGGGAATTTCAGGTTGTTATAACAATCCTGAAGGCTTTTGGTATTCGGTCTTAACCTTGGCACATGTAAGACATTTTCCGAATAAGTAGCGATGGCCCTTAAGGTCAGGCCACCAACAGAATTCCTTTAAGTTTTGGTACATCTTATGCGATCCCGGATGGATAGAGTACTCAGACTTGTGAGTTTCATCTAAATAATCCCCGTAGGTCGCCAAAGAATGGAACCCAGATTCATCCCATAAGGTATAATGTTCCATCCTCCTTTGGCACCAACTGTTTTACCATTCCACATAATGCTTCGACTAGTATATTTTCCGGTTTAAGTGCCTCTTGTTCCGCGTCATAAATCCGAGTAGTAAGGTTTGTTTGTATAGTCATTTCTAAGGTTGTTCGAATTAAAGAGAATGAAATGCTCGTTAATACGATATAATTCTTTTTTTTAAATATTAACGTATGAGAAAGGTATAGCCGTTTGAAAATCAGGGGGAAACTAGTTCACATGAGAAAAGACTAAGGCAGCGTTTGTTTCACGGAGTAGAATGGAATTGGAAATGGAATAGGATTTTGATGGACTCCTTTGAAATCCCATAATGTGTTCAGTTGATATAACTACCAATGGAATTGGAATTCAAGTTATGCAAAATGACATAACAAGCCTTTAAAATTAGCAAATATAAAAACCCACATAAATTCATATATTTTTAAAACAAAATCTTTAAAATTAAACCAGTACCGCACATTTTCATACATAGGACGAGAAGTTCAACATACGACCATAGGTGGTTCAACATACGACAATAGGTGGTTCAACATACAACTACAAGTCTTAAACATAACTACACGACTACAAGTCTTAAACGTAACTACACACTTTAAAATCAATTTTTTCCTAACCAAACTTACCCCGACAACAGAAACCTAATCCATGCCTCTTTTTCCTCTTCACCAAACTCCAAAAGGTCATCACCCTAATATGATCATCTTTTATTTTTTCAATTGCTTTAAACCTTTCCAATTGAGTCAAAGACTTCATTTTCGAAAGCTCTTCGGGCATCATCAAAGTTTTCATTTTTATTTCAAGTACAAATTTTATATCTTCACTTATTTCAGCTAAAGTTTCCTCAAGTCGGTCAGCAAACAAAACAACCGCATCACTGAAACTCTGAACCAACGGATCTTGCCTCGCTCGTTTCCTCTTCTTACCATGAACACTTGAAGTTTCTTCAACTTGAAAAATTGAACTGGTACCAACGTTACGACTAATTTCATCAAAATCTTCATTTCTTTGGTGCTCTTCTCTACCATATTCACTTCTTCCATCTCGACCACACTTTTGGCTTTCTTATCTTGAGCTCGGTCTTTACCATATAACGCACAATTCATCATAGTGAGGAAACTTTTATTTTTCCATTTACCCACATGACAAGAGTGAATAAACAATCAAAGATTAGTATTGTATAGTGATGGACTTATTTCTCATATCAAAACCATTTTTAATCCTAAAACATCCCATTGACATCAAATTATTACTCATGATGAAACTAAAAGATAAACAACATAAAATGTAGACCAATAACAAAATAATCATTAAAAAAATATGTTTTTTAACTCTAATAAAAATCATTTTCGGGTTGGTGGGTTGACCCGTTTAACCCAATAAAAAAATCGGGTTGAACTGGTCGGGTTCGGGTCAGCCTCTGAATATTCAGGTTGGGTTCAGGTTCATATGTATGACACGATTTTCGAGTTCGGGTTCGTCTAAAATTTTCAGGTTCCAGTTAGTTGAACCCGCCAACCGGCGAACATGACCCATTTAGCACCCCTATTTAACACACAACTTAATCATACTTAGCACGTACCTCTAGATAGGAATTCCAAACTTCGTCGTCAACCATGACAGAATTTGTTTCTTTATCATAACCAAATCCGCTAGCATTTAGCATATCATAAACAACTTGCCAATCTTTCTTTATTGTTTTAATTCTTGACTCAATATGGTATATATCCGGTTCTAAAGCCATCATCTGATTTAAGTTTCCAGTGTTAGTCATGTTTAATAAAGCTTCAACAAGCTTTTCATCTTCAACATCGGTCCACACTCAGGGCATGTTTGGCTAAGCTTTTTGAAACAACTTATTGGCTTTTTGGAAAAGTCAGTATGGAGTGACTTATTGACTTATTAGCTTTTTCCACTCACATACACTCTCATTGCCAAACATCATTTTGGAGCTTATGACTTTTCAAAAAGCCAATAAGTTGTTTCAAAAAGCTTAGCCAAACATGTCCTCAATAATTTCTCTTACTAGTCGTCATTCCTTCCTGTAAAAAAAGTAAACTAAAGGATAAATTACTTTTTAAGTTCCTGTGTTTTAGGGGTTTTAACCACCTGAGTCCAAAATCAAAATATTTAACGTCCTAAGTCCCTATAGCGACTTTTTTTAACCATTTGAGTCCAATTTTCTAACACTGTTAGAATTATTTTGTTAAATGGCCAAATTACCCCTATAATTAAAATATAAATAAAAAAACTAATTTATTTTTAGTTTTCTCTTTCTCTCTCTTATCTTTCTCTCTAAACAAGATCTGCATTTATCTCATCTTTCATTCTCTCTCTCTCTCTAAACCTAAACCACCTCCATCCCACCACCATCAACGCCACCGTCGCTACTGCACCTCCACCGTCACCACCACCACCACTACACCGTCAACGAAGTTCAATAAATTCTAGAAGTTGCAGGATGTTCAAAAGATACAAATCTAATAAATAGATGTACTCTATTCTACAATCTAGTAATAAATTGGTCATTCAAAGATGATGTGACCTCATCGACAATGCATTTGTGAAGGGAATCGAACCCATGTCACAATTCTAAGCAAAACAAAAGAAATAACATTCCTGTCTGTTCGTGCAAAGCCAACAGCTAGCAAACCGTGCCCCTTCTCTGCAACTGTTGATTGGGTATGTCTGCGAACTTCACTGCCGTTTTCCTTTTAATCCACTCGAAATTTCAAAAAAACTTGGCTTTGAATTTTATTTATTCATCCCTATTCCCAAATCAACTGCTTATAAACCCTAACTTCTATAATACCCCAATTCAAGGAATACATACGATGTTTAGCAAAAATTATATTAGGGGTATTGTTCCTTGAATAAAACTGAGCACAAATGTGTAAAGCTAGCTTACGGGTTGCGAAGTGAACTCAGGATTCGAACGGTGGCCGGCGGTGGAATACTCCGACGAACTTGCAGATGATTGGGGAATTAAAAGAGTGAAAGTAATTGGGTCTAGAGAGGGTGGTTGTGGGGCGGGTGGTTGTGGCACGTGAAAAGAGGATAGGTTGTGGTGTTTGAGCGATAGGGCCCGAGGGTGAAACCACGGTGATGGTGGCAGTGGTGGTGATGGTTGTGAGAGAGATAAGGAAGAGAGAGGGGGGGATGAGGAAGAGAGATACAGATTGTTCTGCTTTTGTATGTATATGTAATGTAATTATAATAATAAGAGTAAATAAGTTTTTTTAATATAAAAGGGTGTTTTGGTCATTTTAAAAAAAGTTAACCGAGAAAATCCAACTAAGTTAGTAATTTGGACTCAAATGGTTAAGAAAAATTGCTATAGGGACTCAGAGCGTTAAAAATTTTTATTTTGGATTCAAGTGGTTAAAACCCTCAAAACATAGGGACTCAAAAAGTAATTTACCCTAAACTAAAACATAAAAAATGCACAACGAAAATACATAACCAAAAACTATGAAATAATCAATATGTTTGTAAAACATAAAATTTCATACTAACAAAACTAGCACTACCAACAACTATTTAATAAATAATATGTCCTTAAAACATAAGGTTAATGCATCATGCATGAGATTACAATTAGGGAATGAATACAAAAAATGGCAAACAAGTCGAATGAAACTAAAATCGCCCATAATATATTTTAGAGTTAATTACACAAATGGGTCTTGTGGTTTATACCTAATTTCGCCTTTGGGTACTAACTTTTTTTTAACAGGTTTAGGTTTTATGGTTTCAATTTTGTAACACCTTTGGGTACTAACACCATAATTAGTTAATTAATGACTAAAATACCCTTGCATTTTTTTAAGTTTATCAATATAACACATTTGGGTACTAACAACTAATTTTATTTAAGTTTAAATCAATTTTACAAAATCTATTTATTTTTTTTTATTTTCATCTTTTTATTATATCTCTTAATTAACATAAAATCTATTTATTTTTTTTAATTTCATATTTTTATTAAATTTCTTATTTAACATAAAATCTACTTGTTACACCAGTATTTTTTTAAATAAAATCTACTAGCTATATAGTTTTATGTAAATTAAATTTCTTACTCGTTTTAAATAATGTAAACCTTACTCGTTTTCAATTTTGGATAGATATGATTGATAATAATAAATATCTTTCATGTAAAAAAAATTTAGAGTTAATTACATAGTTAGTCCCTATGGTTTGCACAAAATAACATACTTAGGTACTAATAGTTTAAAATCACCTTCTAGGGTATTAACTTTTCATTTTGTAACGTTTGGAGGTATTAACTTTTAAGGTAGTAACATAGGTAGTCCTTGTGGTTTGCACAAAATAACATACTTAGGTACTAACATAATGTGATTTTAAGCCTACAAATAAGCTTAATACCCCCAAACGTTACAAAATGAAAAGTTAATACCCTAGAATGTTATTTTAAACTATTAGTACCTAAGTATGTTACTTTGTGCAAACCACAGGGACTAACTATGTAATTAACTCAAAAATTTAAGCCATTTTTAACTCGTTTTTTTGTTCATTTACATTTTACTATTTTAGAAAAATATTTAATTTACATAATTTAGATAAAACTATATAGCTAGGTATTTTAGATAAAAAAAATTTAAGCCTTTTCTAACTCCTTTTTTTTGTAAAAAAAGATATTTAATTTACATAAAACTATATAGCTGGTAGATTTTACTGGTGCAACTAGTAGATTTTATGTAAATTAAATATTTTTCTAAAATAGTAAAATGTAAATGAACAAAAAAAAAAAGAGTTAAAAATGGCTTAAATTTGTTTTACATGAAAGATATTTATTATTATCAATCATATCTATCCAATATTGAAAACGAGTAAGGTTTACATTATTTAAAACGAGTAAGAAATTTAATTTACATAAAGCTATATAGCTAGTAGATTTTATTTAAAAAATCTGTTTAAAAAAATACTGGCGTAACAGGTAGATTTTATGTTAAATAAGTAATTTAATAAAAATATGAAAAAAAAAATAGATTTTATGTTAATTAAGAGATATAATAAAAAGATGAAAATAAAAAAGAATAAATAGATTTTGTAAAATTGATTTAAACTTAAATAAAATTAGTTGTTAGTACCCAAATGTGTTACATTGATAAAATTAAAAAAATGCAAGGGTATTTTAGTCATTAATCAACTAATTTTGGTGTCAGTACCCAAAGGTGTTACAAAATTGAAACCATAAAACCTAAACCTGTTAAAAAAAAAGGTAGTACCCAAAGGCGAAACTAGGTATAAATCACAGGACCCATTTGTGTAATTAACTCTATATTTTAAATACGAGCCAAGCTTTACAATATTAATATATATCTATTAGTTTAAACTATAACTCCAAAATCAACAATTTAAAGAAAAAAAAAAGACGAGTTACAAAAATAACCTACATATAAATTACAGATCATCTAAGAAAACACAATCCGAAATATGGCGCATATTCTGACTCACAAAAGGGAGCTTCAAATCAGCAGTCCAATAGATAGTCAGATTAAAAATCGAACAAATAACATCTAGCATAAATAAGTTACTTATCATGCATAGTTATCGATAGCGGCCATAGCGACCGCTATCGCGAATAGCGTGGCGAGGCGAGACATGGTCGCTATATGCTGTATAGCGCTGAATAGCGTGAAAATAGCGGATTCCGACGACGACTTCCGGCCGGAAACCTGCAATTTCTGCCGGAAACCTGCAATTTCTGCCGGAAACTTGCTGGAAACTATGAAGAAAAAGAGAAGAGCGGCTGCGTTTTTGTTTTTGTTGCTCCCGCCGGAAACCTGCAATTTCTGTCGCTGGGGAAACTTGCTGGAAACTATGAAGAAGAAGAAGAGAAGAGCGGCTGCTGCGTTTTTGTGCCTTTCTAGGGTTTAATAAGTTTATGGATTTTAACATTTAACCCCTCTATCTTTCATTAGGTTACATTTAGTAATTAAAACTTGTAAAAATTTACATAAAAGTGTAAAATTAGTTTGTGTATTTTAACATTTAACCCCCCCTATTTTCACTAGCTTACATTTGGTTCTTAAACTTATAAATTTATACATAAAAAGTATAAAACTAACGTTATATATAAAAAAAAGTTATGTAGATAGCTATATTTTATTTCTTAAATTTTTGACTACATTATCGCTAAACACGAAATAGCGGGCGCTATTTCATCGCTATCGCTACGTAGCATATAGGTACGTTGTCACTATTTGTCGCTATTCGCTATCGATAACTATGTTATCATGTTCCAACTTGGCATAACTTCAACCTATAACTCTGTCTAGATACCAAACCAACCGAGTTTATATCTACAGTTATCGGAAAACTAAAGCCTATGCATATTTGCAGTTAATGACAGGTCTTGAAAGAACCTTACTAAGGAGTTCAATATGTTTTTATCAATGCTAACTGCAACAAAAAAGACATCACAAAAGTTGACTATCAGGCCTAAATTGCAAGTTGCAACAATCAGTTACCAAACTATCTTGTATGAATCAGTAAAAAAGTTACCAAATCATGATCATAATACACAATATAATTGATTAATTAGAACCTAACCCTCGAAATCAAACTGGATAAAGGCATTAAACATCTAAATGAAACATATATGACTTCGAATGTAGCAAATGATGTTAATCATGAAGTATGACACAATATAAACTTGTATAACTGGAAAAAAATCTGTCTATTATAGTGAATCTGCCTAATGCTACCAAGATCTTAACAAAATTAATCAGATTCGATAGATTAGTAACCTGGTTCGAGTCTGTTGTGCGTTCACTCCGGCGTAGAAACGGCGGCGGTTTGCTACGACGGTTAAGATGGAAACGGTTTGTTCCGATGGTTGAGACGATGTTGTATTGCTCCGCCGGTTGAGACAGCGTCGGTTCACTCTGATGGTTGAGACGGCGGCGGTTCACTCCGATGGTTGAGACGGCGGCGGTTCACTCTGATGGTTGACACGGCGTCAGTTACTCCGGCGGAGAACCGACGGTTTACTCTGGTAGAAAGCTTGCGGGTTTGTGTAAGAGGATGAACTGAAACAACGAGATGTAATTTCTAGGGTTACAAGGCTATTTTGGTATATTGACATGAAATCCTACGCTTTCTAAAACATTCCTCCCAAGTTTGGAAGGATTTCAAATCTCATTGTTTGAAGGGATTTGGTGGGATTTTGATTCAATTCCAATTCCATTTGTTGTTGAAACAAATAGCGGAATTTCATTCCGTGAAACGAACGCTACTTAAGATACCATTCCTGTTAATAACACTTGTCACTCCATCCTTCTCATCTATGCTTCGCACAACAATTCTCTCTTGTACATAATCCAAACACCTATTAGTATTTCCTTGTGTTACGTGACATGCATTCATGTTGGTTAGGGGTGGGCTAACCTTGCCTTGGTCTGTGTCGGGTTCATCTTTTCAATCATGGAACGACAAAGTGGTTGTAGGCAACCATAAAAGAGTTCATTAGGTCATATGGCTGGAGACTATAGAGAAACTCATGAAATTAAAAAAGTTACAGTCACAACAGATTCTTCGCAAATGAAACATTAATTCTTTTATTATTAAGAATTTTAATAAAACTAAAATCTAAAACTCAACAATATTAAATATAAGATATAATAACAAAATGAAAATACAAATGAAGAAGAAAAAACAGTTTTCTTCTACCTTTCATTATCATAAGACATCATTCACGTGATCATGTCTAAGATAAAAGAAAAAACAAGGACCCGTACACCCACTTTATTATCCCTTTCACCATTATTGGCACCTTTTTAGATATGTAAAGCCCAGACTCGATCTAATTTAATCTATATCTGGTTTAAGCTTTTAGCAATTCAGTCTCAAATATCTCACAAGTAGCTTGAATTGTTTACACCCTACACACCCTACCTGTGGTCGTTCATCCACACGGATGGCTCCATCTCTTCTGCCAAAAACACACAACTGACCGAGAGCTTGTCCGTGGCAAACCCATTTTGATCACCATTATTGCAGTGCGGCCAAAGGAAGTGGAAAATGATAAAGGATAAAAAAAGAAAATAGAGTTATAAATGAAAGAAAAAAGACAACCCTCCTTCACTCACTTTCTTCTAGCTCTCTTTCATATTTGTTTCACCATTACTACATATAGTTAGACATAAGGGGGAAAAAGAAAATGAGATATACACTAAACCCTACGGATGTAAATGAGCTGTGCTTTGGTTCACCTAAACTTCATATTAGCTCGGATGTAAATGAGCCGTATTTTGGTTCACCTAAACTTCATATTAGCTCAATTAAATTAAAAAGGCTGGATCTCAGATCATTTCATTTGGAGCCTATTTTAAAGCTCGGCCTCAACTTAGGCTTGAAATGTTTGTTCTTTATTATTATATAGTTATTAGTTATTTTATTTATATATAATCATAATTAATTTTATATATGTTTATGATTTAACTTTTATATGTAACCCAATATATATTATTTTATTATCTTTATCATATAGTTGTAAATGACCATGTGAGAATATCGGAATTTAAATGACGGTTAAGGCTTCCACGAGAAGCAAGCTCGTACCCCAGAAGTTTATTTTTCCCTTCAAAACAAAATCCCAGAAGAGAGATAAATTTTTCATGCCTGCAACTGGAAAGCATCGTGATCTCTTTCAAGAACTCTGGTATTCCAGACACTTAATAGCAGCCATGCTTCGTCCCTTAGAGTGAGACACTTCTCCTTTGTGAACTTTCCCAAAACCACCAACTCCAATAAATTTCTCCTTGTTGAAGTTGTTGGTAGCGGTTGTTATCTCTAACAAATCAATTTTAAGATGTTGAAACTGCTGCAAGAATACATCCATAATTGTTAATCAAATAATAATGTTAAATTCTAATTAAGGGTTCCAAGAAATTGCAAGTGCACAACTTGATAAGAGATTTATAAAGAACCAACACAAAAGGTGTTTGTAAACAGGGAATTGAAAGATGGTAAACAATGAAGGACACTGTGTTATTTTGCTGTGACTAGTTCAATGAAAAGCAATGCCTTTAGTTCGGACAAAAGAAGCGAGAAATATATGTTCAATAATTGCATATTATTAATTAATTAAAATAAAAAAACAATTAAGGGGCACTAAGTGATTAACATAGCTAAATTTGTTGGAAATTTTAGTGAAAATGAGTTTTCACTAAATATTTTGGACATCAATAATTATATTTATATATATGTGTTGTATAAATAATAATTCGTGGGTTTGTGTTCTATGTTGTGAGAGCATCATAACAATGAATCAAACTATGTCCAAAATGGAGCTAAGATGAATAGAATATCGATGCTCGAAGTTGGTGATTGAAGTGAATATTTCTAAACTTTGGTGACTCTAGTATAAATTCATCTTTGTCATAAATTGATGGTTTTATGACTTTTAATCTCTATTCAAGAGTCATGAGGTAAGTTTTGCTATGTCATATTATTTTATTTTATATGACATTAACATGTCATGAATGTAAATTAATCCTTTTGACTCATAATAAATTACTAGACTCATAATGAAGGTTTTTATGGTTATAATTATCTTTAAACAATAGTAATTAAGGCTAGGAGTTGGCTAGAAAGTCCAAATTTCCTAAAAAGTGTAAAAAGTCATAAAACACCATAATGATAACCATAAAACACACCAAAAACCCACAAATAACTTTTTTTTTTTGAAACGTAAACTTCATTAACAACAAGTCGACCCAAACCGGGCCGACCCAACAACACTACAACCAATTACATATTTACAAAGGAAACCCAATCCTCCCAACTAACCCCTTTGAACTTAGATTTATTAGAGAACCAAAGGAAACTTTGCGCTTTAACTTCACTCAAGATCCTTTCTACCCTAACAGGGATATTCGAAAAAACCAACCTATTCCTAGATCGCCAGAGGCTCTAGCACACTATGATAATTATTCCACACAACGCTTCCTTCTTCTTAGCCGAGGCCGGAATAGACGAATGAATACCGAGAAGATCCCTTACCGAGAAAGCGTAAATGAAAGGAATCTTACACCAAATGCTTATACCGTTCCAGACAATCGATGACACCGAGCAGGCAGTGAAAACATGCTCCGCAGATTCGTCGGCAGCTCTGCAAAACGGACAACTCGGATCTTCGATCCAAACGTTCCTTTTCCTCAAGGCCAGCTTTGTTGGGATTTTATCCATTTCCACTCTCCACATATGTATATTGCATTTGTCTGGAATCCATCCACACCAATCCAACACAAAGTTGTTATCCTGATCCCTATCCGAGCTGAGAAGAGTCTTCACAGCTTTAACCGAGAATAAACCATCCTTATCAGGAGACCAGATCCATTTATCTGCTCTATCCGAGAGCTGTACGGAACCCAGCATGATGCACAACTGATCTAAACTATGAGTAAGCCCCGAGACAGCCGACTCTTCTTTCCATTTCCACTTGAAATCAACAACCGAACCTGAACAATTCAGACGATCAGCCACCAAACAGTTTTTTTCAGCCTCTAAGCGGAACAGATTAGGGAATTTATTCTTTAGAGGTTCGTCAGCTATCCACGTGTCCAGCCAAAATGAAATGGTGTTACCGTTTCCAATGTTGCCCTTAATATAATTCTTAATTAGGTCACCACCCGCCTTGACGTTAATGAGGACCTTGACAATGTTGTTCCACGCACCGATCAACGATTTTTTAATCGGAAACCCCTCCCAACTAACCCTGCTATGGTGAAGCGCTTCCACAACTTTTTTCCAAAGACTATTTCTCTCCGTTTTAAAACGCCATCCCCATTTTGATAAGAGGGAAATATTTACATCAGAAAGTTTATTGAGACCCAAACCTCCCTTTTCTTTCGGACACGAGACCCGGTCCCAATTAACCCAATGCATCTTCTCTTCCTCTACCGAACCTCCCCATAAAAATTTCTTTATCATAGCTTCAAGATCCGAAATAACCTTTTTAGGCGCCTTGTATAACGAGAAATAATAGCACAGGAGGCTTTCCAATACCGACTTTATAAGGACGACCCTTCCACCAATCGAGAGTAATTGAGATTTCCATCTAGCCAACCGGTTGCGAAATGTATCATAAACAGGTTGCCAATTAATAATTCTATTCATATTCGCCCCGACCGAAAGACCAAGATATTTGAAGGGAAAACTATCCGGTTTACACCCCACCACACTAGCCATACCGAAAATTTTTTCCGATCTCACTCCTATACCATACAAATTAGATTTATCTAAATTGATTTTAAGACCAGAGCATAAATAGAATACCCGAAGGACTCTAACAATATTAACCACTTCCTGCTTATCCCATTCCCCCATAACAATAGAGTCATCCGCATAAAGAAGGTGAGATAAATTTGGACCATTATGTGGAATATCGATACCTTTGATAAGATCTGCATTTTTGGCACTATTAATCATACACGACAAAGCCTCCATCACCACGAGGAAAAGAAACGGCGAAAGAGGATCTCCCTGTCTCGTTCCTTTTTCGCATCTGAAAAAGGAACGTAGGAGCCCCGTTAACAAGCACCGATGAAGAAGCCGACTTTAGAACCCCCAAAGTCCATTTACACTACAACTCTGGGAATCCCATTTGGGATAAAATACTGATAACAAATTGCCAATTAACATTGTCGTATGCTTTTTCGAAGTCTATCTTGAGAAAAAACGCTTTCTTTTTACTCTTCTTAATCCACGAGATGAGCTCATTAACAATAAGGGGGCCGTCTAGAATATATCTCCCTTTAAGGAAAGCCGACTGGGAATCCGAGATAACCCCATCCAACACCATTCTCATCCTATTAGCCATAACCTTAGAGATTACCTTGCTAATGACTCCAACCAAATTAATAGGTCTGAAGTTATTTAGCGAAACCGGATCCAGAACTTTTGCAATAAGCGCTATGAACGATGCACCACACCCATCATTAATCACACCATGATTGTGGAACCAAGCAAAAATTCTAAAGAAATCTTCTTTGAAAATTTCCCAAAAATGTTTAATGAATTTAAAATTAATACCGTCAGGACCGGGTGCCCTATCTTCTCCGCATTCAAATACCGCATTTTTAATCTCTATCTCTGAAAATGGCTCAATTAACAAGTTACTCTCGTCCTCAGATATCTTCTTAATATTGGAACAGTGCAGAAACGGTCTGAGTTTGATGCTCTCTTTGAATTTATCGCGGAAGAACGAAAAGATTTCCTTTTTAATTTTAGTCGGTTTAGAGCACCAATCTCCGTCGATCGAGAGGCCGTGAATGTTGTTCGAGGCTTTTCTGTTATTAACCAAAGCATGAAAAAACTTAGTATTCTCATCTCCGTCTACGGCCCACCTTAGCCGCGCTCTCTGCTTAATGTCCGCTCTCTTTCTATCGTCGATCTCTTGAATAGTTTTCCTGTTTTCTGACAACACCCATTCTTCCTCTTCAGATAAATCCCCCAGTTCCATTTCCTCTTCCAATTTTCCAGTTTCGAAATCGCCAAGGATTCACTTTCACTTTCCTTAGCCAAAAATTCATCTCTCCAAATTTTGAGAAATTCCCTGATACGAGCAAATTTGGATTTAAGAAAAGTGTCGGGAGGGTCACAAACCTGCATACCTTCCACTACCGCCTTGACATCCTCAACCCCTGCAAATTGTTGGTTTACAAAAGTTTCCGAACCCTTAGAAGCTTTACCAGTTGAAGACGAAGAGAATAGCACATCAAAATCATTTGCTTCTGATGACTGAACCGGTGGGTCACTTTGCATACCGCCAAAACCAAAATCATCCAAATTCGATTGAGAACCACCAATGCCTGAATCTGTGAAGCTAGGTTTTGGTGCAAAACGTAGCATCCCCTGACGTCGTTGGTGCAGCCGTTTTATTTCCGGCTTTCACGCCAGCTGGCTTCGAGCTAAAATCAACTAAAGATCCAAACGGATCCTTGTTCGAATTCACACCCCCTCCAACACCACTCAGACTCCCTCGACGGATTATCGGAGTTTCTTCTTATTCATCTTCCTCCAAATCAGAGTGGAGTTCGACGTTTTAGATTTGAAACAACCACAACGAATCTGTCTCCTTTTCCGGTGGTCGCAAGTGGTAGGAGTGGTGGTGGTCGGCGGCAGGAGTGGTGGTGGTGAGGAGATTAGGTTGCAGGGTTTAGAAAGAGAGAGTTGAGAGTGTGTGAGCGGTTGATTTATAATTATAAAATATATTTCCTTAGAGTTTTTCTTTTTCTAAATATATATTTTATTAAGTAAATAGGTAAAATTACAAAATTACCCTTAAGTGAATAGAGTTAACAAAAAAATTTAACCTAGTTAGTGTTAAAGGACGAAAGATGTAATGAGTTTTCCAAATAAAGGACTGTGACTGTAATTATTGAAGTTAAAGGGTATCCGTTGCAACTCGATACAAACATAAAGGACGAAAAGTGTAATTTATCCTTATAATTATCTTTAAACAATAGTAATTAAATATGAAGTTTTAGTTTTGAGTATAAAAGGAACTTATGACTCTTTGATGGATGAGAGAAAGAAAATACTGAAAAATATGATGAAAGAAATATACTAGAGAAAATTATGCACAAAGTTTTATAGAATTTAGAGAGGAGTACTCTCTAATTCTTCCACCATCACCAACTTATCTTTATTTTCCTACGCAAATTAGAACACTATGATACCCGGTGTTATCTCGGGCGCGAGTGCCATCTCCGAGAGTACAACTACTACTTCGGTTGTTGTACCCTGGGAGACAGAACTCAAAGTACAACACCTTCTATGCATTGGATGTACATTTAGCTATGTTAATCACTTAGCACCCCTTAATTATTTTTTTTATTTTAACTAATTAATAATATGCACTTATTGAACATATTTAATTTATCGCTTCTTTTGTCCTAACTAAAAGCATTGCTTTTCATTATTTTTTTTTTTGAACGGCCATTGCTTTTCATTTACCTCTTAAAAAAACAACATTTTACTAGTTGTACACTTAAATGTATTTCATATTTGATTAATGAAAAGTATTTAGTTTAATCCTAGACAACGACATTGCTTTTCATTGACCTAGTCAAAGACCGAACCAAGAATAGATCATGGTGTCTTAATGCCTTAAGCAATTTGATGAGGTTTTTCATCTTAATGAGATATCGTCTTCTTTAAAAAAAAAGGAATAGATCATGGAAATGATCCTTGATTTTATGCATTTGGTTTTTTTAAACGGCAAACTTTTTCAACATTTTATTAGTATTATTTTTTATGCATTTGATTTTATTTTTACTTTTTGTTGTATTCCGGGTCTTCGTCAAACTAATCCACTATGAGTATCTCATGTCCCACCTCACGTTGAAGTTCAATATATCTTCTTCGGTTAGATGTGCCCGTATCTTGAAGTTCGCCGTCTTCGATGAGATTTTGGAAAAAAAGAATGCTACTATCGGATGAATCATCGCTACTATCGGGTGGGAACCATAACGTGAGTTCATCCGCCATTTTGTTTTGTAATGATTGGGTAAATGTTTGTTATTTTTTGGTTTGGTTGGGGTATAAATTTGAAAGTATTTGGGTATGATTTATGTTAGGTATTTATAGTTTAATTTTAAAAAGAAAATATAATTTTTTTTTTTATTTTGAACGGCTATATAGCCGTTGCACATGCTCCAACGGTCAAATTTTGGCCTTTGTCGATCAGTAACCAAACGCCGAATCATAGTCTTCACCGCGCGGCAAACATGGTTGGCGACAGTGTTCCCGAGCGGCAAACTCCTTTTGCCGAACCAGTTTGCCGCCCACACGGTATCCCCTTATAGAAGAGAAAACCATAGACCAATAGTTCATCGTTATTTGGTCGTTTCTTTAACGGTATCCCCTTATAGAAGAGAAAACCATAGACCAATAGTTCATGGTTATTTGGTCTTTTCTTTAATAATTGTTTTTAGATACAAACAGATACAAGACAACAAATTATTTAGTATAATATATGGAATTAAACAAATATATTTATAAAATTATGTGACCAGCCAACACATAAAAACAAAAGCACATGGAGGTTTGACTCTGAACATGTTCAAATTGCATACTGAAATGTACAACACCTTCTATGCATTGGATGTAAATTTTGTAGTAACTAGATCACTTTTTATTAAAATATATTACAAAATAAATAATAACGAGACTCTCGTTATTTGTGAGAAATTTGACTAGTACAATACCGGTTACAAAAATTAAATAAACGAATATAAAATACAATATAGTTGTACCAATCTTGATTCAAGTCGATGTCTTTGGAAACTTTAACCGCACCTACGAGATCGAAACTCCGCTGCAAGACAAGCAAAATTGTTGACGGTTTTGGTTGAGGCACGTGTTCAACACGCTTCCCTTAAAACAGATTCCGCGCCTCCTCTCAGACGGTTCTACTACTTTCCAGTATGCAGTTCGAACAACATGCTCAAAGTCTCTTTAGCGTACCTAAGGCATTATTGCTTATTTGCTCATATCTAAAAACAAATATTAAAGGAAAGACCAAATGCAACTGATCATACAATTTCATAAAAAGATTGTTTAATTCCAGATATTAGACTAAATAATTTGTTGTCTTGTGGGTGGTTAGTAAGTCTCTTTAGCGTACCTAAGGCATTATTGCTTATTTGCTCATATCTAAAAACAAATACTAAAGGAAAGACCAAATGCCTGATCACACAATTTCATAAAAAGATTGTTTAATTCTAGATATTAGACTAAATAATTTGTTGTCTTGTGGGTGGTTAGTAAGTCTCTTTAGCGTACCTAAGGCATTATTGCTTATTTGAAAATGAAAATGGATGTGTTGTTGAGGGTGTTCGGCCTAGCTTTAGAGAGAGAGAGAGAGAGTGAGGAGGTGATTTTTGATCTTGAATTTGATAAATGGAGTGTTGTAAAGGTGTTAATGATTATGTTTAGACATAACATTACACATGGCACAAGATTACATTTTCAAGAAAGGTGGGCATCCCCCAAGCCGCCACCTCTTTCTCTTCTCACATAGATACACGCACAAATACATATACACACACATATATATATATATATATGCATTATTGGGTTAAAAAAACAGGTATTTTACTGGATACCAGGTATTTTATCTAACGTTTTAATTCCGTTTTAGTGCGTTTCAAATTATTTTTATCATTCTATAAAAATAATCACACTAAATTATTACTATAATAATTATCAGTTGCCTTGACAGGCTGCGTTGACAGTATTTTGTCAAATATACGCAGTATCGCGCAGTACGCGCTCAAACTCGAAAAATAGAGTTTTTTAGCGTTTTAGTTTATTTTTCCTCACGGATGTGATTAAAATTACCATTCTATTCATAACAGACTATTTTTAGGATTTTAACACTAATCGGGTGGTCACAGACGTTCGTTTCGCATTTTAATCGTTACGCGATAAGCGTTTATTTTATCGTTGCCAACATAATTTTTACCGATGTTTGGATTCACCAACACATTAAATATCACATATAAATATCAAAATCAATCTCCTACAACCTTTTTATCTATTCATGACACGTGTTACAATTGTACGGTACGGCCTGAAAAGCCGGGTGTCACAATTATTGGTGTATAGGTTGATGTACCGACTCTACATGGCAAGACAAGAAAAAATGAGTTTCTCTCCGTATTAATCTCTAAATTATTATTCTCTAACTGATTTTCTCTTTTCTATTCTACATGCGAGAAGTAAAAGATTTTGTGAAGATTCATTTTAAAGTCCTTTACAAATAATATGATTGTGTGCAATATGTTCTTTTATTATATATACTAGGATTTTGACCTGTCGCGCGTTGCGGCGGCATCGAAAGTTAAAGTAAATCGTATTTATACTGTATATTTGACTTGACTCTTTACTTAAAAAAATTACATCGCCATCAAATGAAAACGTAGTATATTTGACCCGACTTGCTTTCCAATACAGTTTACGAACGTACACAAAATAAGTAGAACATAGATAAAAAAAAAGTATAATAATTTGTACACGTTGCGGTGTAAAGTCGTAAAAGTCATTTAAACCAAAGGAGGTGTCAAGTTATTAAGTAGAAAAGGTTAAGAAGGTTAAAGTTGTCAATTACAGAAAGTTAAAAGTGAATGTGCAACTTACTTAAAGATAAGGGTTAATAATGTTTAATGTCAAAAAATTAAAGGTGTAAATTGGAAAAAGTTAAAAGCGCAAGAGCCTTAAAGAAATGGAAAAGTCAAAATTTGAGGGTTAAAAGAGAAAGGTCACCGACCTTTCTCTTTAGTATATGAGTTTCTATCTTTTCCTTAACCAATACTATTTCTTTTATATTTTCTTTCGATACTTTTTTATTTAACTTGTTAACTTTTAACTATAACGTGTTATATATGATCTGACTCGTTTCTAGAAAAAGTTTATGTCGAAACGTAGAGCAAATCGGATTTATACCGACACGTACATAAAATATGAAAGTAAAAAAAAATAGTTTTCTTAAGTAAAGGAGATATAGCGGTAAACTTGAAGCAAAGTATTAGTAAAAAACTTAATAGGTTAAATACGTTCGTAAAATCGTGCCAAGTAGCACTAATGTCACGTCACTGTTAGTGACCACCAACATCAGAAAAGCTTGTAAAAATAAAATAAAAAAAGTAAAAAATAACACCGAACGAAAAACCGACGTAAAATCGTTGAATCACGCACGCCCGTTGCAGGGAGTTAATGCGAAGAAATTAGACAGAAACATAAAACGCATAAAATAATAACTAAGTCGATCTAGTACTCGCACATTGCTACGAACTTGTCAAACGGATAAAAATATAGTCAAATGGGAAAAAAACAAATGAAAAACGTTAAACCCACATGCACGTTACAGCGTGTTGACTCGCAAAATTTAGAACGAAACATAAAACGAAAAATTTGCTAGAGATGAAAAGTATAAGGGACCAAATTGAAGAAAAAAAAGTATTGGGGTTAGATTGCAAAAGATAAAAAGTTTTGGATAAAAAGTAAAAAAATCATTGGGGTTAAAATTCAAAAAATAAAACATTTAGGTTAAAAGTGAAAAATGCGATTTTTTTGAAAAACTCCCATTGCATATGTTACAACAACATAAAATAAAACATGAAAGTGTTGCTTATTTATATTTTGGAAATTATTTATTTTAAAACAGTAAAAACATGTTGTAAAAGTTCTATTTAGATTGTGCCGATGGCGATGGCGTAGAAAAACATCGCGTGACCCAAACGGGTGTCTGATGCTCTATTATTGATGTTTGCACCATGTTGATGGCTAAGAGTAGTGATTTCAGGCGTAGGTAGTGGTCGCCGGCGGAGGTGACACTCCCTAGCCTTCGGTCAATGACGAATGACGTTGATGATGAGTTAAGTGGTGCAACTCGGGGTTGTTGTGGAGCATATCTGTGGACCAATTTACATAACATGTTTTTAAAATGTTTTTTTTTTCCTTACTAAAATAGGTGGCCTTTTTATGTTGAAATGGATGTCGTGATGCCGCTATCAATGAAGTTGGATGCTTCCTTTTGTGTAGCAAATTGTTTGTGATTGGAATTGGAAAATGGTATTTAGACGATTTAAACTATGTTTGCTTTTAATAGGATACTCATTTAACGCCATGTATAGGTGCCCGTTTGTATGTCTAAATAAATAGATGTCACGCCACTACTGTCATGGATTCTATCTTTTAGTATATAAATATTTTTGTATAAAAATGTAACGGGTCGCTTTTGACTTTTTTTTTCTTCCCATTTTGACTTTTTTACCCATTTCATTACATGAACAAATGGTGTTTAGGAGAATATCCACAATCAAAGCACATGATGATGCAGATTCACTCCAAATAAGAGCTATTAGGATATGGACACAAAGGAACTAGGCCATCTGTTCGTAGACAGTTATGTAAGCCATACTTAACTATAATTATTATAATATCACTTAATCCCACTACAATCGTTATAGGTTTTACAACTTACAAACCTGTGAAGAAATCCATTTTTCTGGCCCAAAAAATGTGTTCTAGGAGTGATTCTACAAAGCTATAAACACGACATCTATTAAACCTCTTATATCTATTTTGGGTAATTGGGTTATCTATTGTATTGTTGTTTTGAAGTACTCGTGTATTTTTATCAAAGTCACATCTTTGGAGTTGTAGGTTTAAAGTCATAGGTTTTAGTATGATTGGGTTCTAACGATAATTTTTGGTCCGTTCTAATATTTCCTAAAAAAAAATTTCAACAAACAACGTTGACTAATTTGATAACAAAAAATAAATTCTTTTTATTTATCTTTTCATACATTACTTTTATAGCTTTGACTAATTGTTCGTTTTAAGTCGCATTTTGCGCCACCAGACCCCCGGTTGGGCCGAATGACTCTTTTGGGTAGAACACTTAATTGATTCATGTTAGCTTTTATTAAACAGTCAGGTTTATAAAAAGAGTTTAGTTTTACTACAAGTGTCAGATTTGTTGAACGGGTCAGCTTCTAAAACGGGTAAAGTCTGTAAATTGGTCATGTTTGGGTCAGATTTTATTAAGAGTTTACAAGTGACCCAAAAGCTCGACTAGAAAACATTGAACTCCGTAATAGAATCTAAAATTTTAAGTTTGGTTGGCAACAATACACAAAGAAGTTAAACTGTTAAATTATTATATACAAGGGCCTATGACTTCTCATTTGTGGCGAGGCTGCAAATTTTAGATTTATATGTGAATATCTCTACTACATCTATCATCATATATGTTTTGTATGGTACATGATGTTTTATACCCATTTAACTAACAGTTGAGTTGCATTTGTTATTGACTTATTATGACTTTTTGGTACTTAAATACAGACTTTGTACAGGACAGACTTATGAAAGGTCCAATATCTTCAAATGGTTCTCAATAGGCCACTTCACTTGCCCCACCACAATGAAAGAGATTTGGTAAGTGGCGATTTCCATCATAATCTGATGGTTTGAAGCAAACAGTTGAAATGGATTTCAACATTTATACTTTCTGATAGAAAAGAATTAATACTAAAAAGTAGGGGTGTTCACGGTTTGGTTTTGACGGTTTTAGGTCAAACCGTAACCAAACCGTTAGTAACAGTTTTTTATTATTGAAAACTGAAACCGAACCGTTGAAATTTAAAACCGAACCGTTACTAACGGTTTGGTTTCACAGTTTAACCTTTGTTGAGCCTTTTTATTAGATGTATAATGTATAAAATAAAACCGTCAAATAAATTGTCTAAAATTCAATCAAGCTGATGGGAATACATGCTAAAAACAAGCTGCAAAACTTTAGTTCAGAAAAAAAAAGCTACGTATTGTTCAAAACATTTAGAATACAAGCATGAGAGAAGTTTAAAAAGTTTTCACATCCAAAGAGAACTTCCTGTATTAAGTTAAAGAAAGATCATAACACTTTTAAGTAAATATAACATAAAATAAAAATAAATATATCTATACTATATTATAATAAATGTGGGAGGGGTATTTTAAGATACCCAAAAAATAAGAAATTTCCCCCCTTTATTTATAGAAAGACCCCTAAAATGAGGGTATGTTGGTCTTTTAAACGCTATTTATTTTTTAACCCCCTAAACTTATTACACTTAAATCCCTGACTTTTAATAAAATTATAGATAATTAGTTACACTTTCCCCCCTACACAACAAACTTAGAATTTTTTATGTATTATTGACATATCTTATAAACAATAATGTTTAAAAAAAATCCAAAGATAGCATGACAATCTACACATTTTTGTCGACGTTTCGGTAGTTCTCTTGTTCAATGTCGACGCACGGATTAAAATGTACAAGTTAATGATGCTTTACTGTACAAGTGACTAAAGAAGAAAATAACAACTAATATAGTCGGCAAAAGAGTGGTAGAAGTGTCTTGGTCAATATCAACTTTTGTAGCAATTTTAACTTAAATTAATCACAAAGAAGGTGGTGAAAAAATAAGATGATCCGAATAAAATTTTCATAGATGTCCAATTGGAAGTGCAATTTTATAAATACCTTTCTAGCAATTACCTTGGTGTATGGATATGAAACATATAAGTTAATATCAAACGTATTATTACATAACTATTTTTTATTATCATAATTATTAGTGTGTTGATAGTAACGTTGTTATATAATTATTATTAATCAATATTTTTTTTTATCATAAACACACACTCACCATTTGAGAGAAATAAATTATGGAGTAAATTACAAGTTTTGTCCTTTATATTTGCATCAAATTTCAGGCGCTGTCCTTTACCTTTAAAATTGTCAGGCGGTGTCCTTTATGTTTCAAAATCTTGCAAGTTTTGTCCTTTAACCCAAACCAGGTTAGAATTCTCAGTTAAATTAAGGCATGTGCAGGGCACATGAGGGTAAAATGGTCATTGCACATCCCACTTGTTTGTTCCTCTTTAATAAAACAAAATAATTTTAGTTTTATTATTATTATTATTATTATAAGTATATATATATATATATATATATATATATATATATATATATATATATATACCACAACCCTTCACCACCATCTCCACCACCCTCCACCGTCACCGCCGGCCACCACCGCCACCGGACACCAACCGTCTTTTCTCCTCTATCTGTTCTCATGTTCCTTACTCAAAAATCAAACCTAATGCCTAAACAAACCAAAAAAAAAAACACGAATGATCTAAACAAACCAAAAAAACTCAACCAGAATGATCTAAACAAACCAAAAACATGAAAACGTATACAACAGATCTAGACTTCGTAAAAGCACAAAACATATCAAATTATCAATACCACTGGTACAGAAAATTATTCAACATAACTATGACAAAAACGGATAATAAACTTGTAATAATGAAATCTGACCAACGATTCAAACGAACCCCTGTATTTGACCCGCGACGAATTCAAACGTATATCGGAGCATAAACGAATTCATAAACGAACCCCTGTATTTGACCCGCGACGTCTGGTGTAGATCATTTTCTGACCAACGATTAAGTGTAAAAACGATTTGGTTCTGCGATGTTGCTTCAGATCTGGTTGGCGACACTTTTTTCTCCCGAGCAGATCTGGCTCAAACTGGACTTGTGAGCAGGTGTGGTGGGGCGGTGGTAGCGGTTCAGATGGTGGGGTGATGTTTCTATGGTGGTGGTGGTTCACCCCAAGAACCTGCAAATCAGCAACCACCACCGGAGAAGACGGAGGAGCAAATCGTCGGAGAAGACGGAGGAGCAGAGCGACGTTGTGTCACCAGAGAAGACGGAGGAGCAGATCGCCGGGATGGTGGTGGTGTGGGAGGTGGCGGCAGGCGTGAGAGAGGGGGAGAGAAGAGAGAGAGTGACGGTGTGGAGGTTGGTTAGAGAGAGAAGGCAGGTTTGGTTTTATATATATATTTTTAGAGTAAATATCTTTTTTGTAGTTTCACAATAGTCCTTGAAGACAAATTCTTTAAAACAATGGTCCCTGATGAGATGAAATGACATTTCTACCCTCATGTGCCCTGCACATGCCTTCATTTAACTGAAAAAATTAACTGAGTTTGCCTTAAAGGACATAACGTGCAAGATTTTGAAACATAAAGGACACCACCTGACAATTTTAAAGGTAAAGGACAGCGCCTGATATTTGATGCAAACATAAAGGACAAAACTTGTATTTTACTCTAAATTATGGATATACATGTAAGATTTTATACATGTGTTTTAATCAACTAAACCTCCTAATTTAAAGGGGTTTCTTGTTGACAAGTTTAACTAAGGCTGGACGGTATGGGCCGTCCTCAGCCCCGGCGACGCCATGTCCCCATCGTCCCTCCACGACGCCCCCCTCCGTCCCGTCCCCATCGTCCACATTTAGACGTTCGCGACGGAGCAAACAGGTGGGCCCCCTTTCTTTCTTCTCGACGACGCCCGGCACACCCCATCCCGCCCCCTCCGTCTTCATCCCGTCACCATACCTAACAACCTAAGATTTTAACCATGTGTTTTAATCAACAAAACTTCCTAATTTAAAGGGATTCTTTTTAACAAGTTTAACAAAATAAAAGATAAACGTACGGTAAAAATTTAAAACTAATTGATTAAACAAGTTTTTACACTTTAGTTTCCTAATTTAAAGGGGGTTCTTTTTAACAAGTTTAACAAAATAAAAAATAAAAGCAAGATAAGAAATTAAAAACTAATTGATTGAACATGTTTTTACACTTTAGTCAAATATCAACAAATCTTCCTAATTTAAAGGGGTGAAAAACTCTTATAGTTAACCAAGCAGGAAACAAACTTTTAAAATTTAAACCCTAAAGTGCACAACTAGAGTTTATCTGTTAAATACATAACAATACACACCTATATTTCATTTGCTAAATCATTTAGGCATGGATCCAAATATAACTTAAAAGATTGAAGCTTCTAAGGTTAGTTCTTTGTTAGTTTATGTTTTACTAATTATACCTTTTTTATATATCCGAGTTATGATATATAGTTTGTGTGTTGTTTGGATCATTGTGTTAATTGGTACATTTAACATATATTAACATGTTTTCATGAACACCAATGCACATATGATTTTATTTTAATCATATGTAAATCTCAACCTTTTTTCTTTTTGCAGATTCATTTCGATGAAGAACATACTGATTTGAACAAACCAATAGCCGTACAATCATCTAAGGTTGTACTTTTTTTAAGGTTAAGCTTTTTTGTATAGCTTTTATGTTAACACGTTTCGTATGTTATGTGGTATATTGTATGTGTTTTATTACAGGATGATGACGATAATAGTCTTAGATCATTTGTTATGGTGTAATGTTTAGTCCATACAAGTTTGATCTTTAACGTGAATTCAGTGAAGAGGTAATATTAATATTTATTTAATCTTCTTTTAACTTGTGTATTCAAATTTTGCACATTTTTTAAGGATCAGATGTTTGAAACTCAAAAAAAGATAAAAAAGGCTCTCTGAATGGATATGGAGCCAAGTTATTGATGTAGGCACTTCTGATGACAATGTGTAACGTTTATGACGTATATCTACCACAATGATGCTACAACAATTATTATAGGATAAGAAACCAGTACCGCAATACAAAATGTCGCCCCCGCTGCATCGCACGGGTTTTCTACTAGTGTATACTATAGTGTATACTATATATAGTATGCATATTCAAATGGCTGAAATCAATGTTTTAAAAACCGGTTTTTAAAACATTGGCTGAAATGGTCCTTAGCCACTTTTTTAAACATTACAAACCTTGAAAGCATTTTGTACAAGGCTTTAAAGTACAAAAGCTTTTAGGTACAAATTTCAAGCACCACTGGAAATTCTGATATCTCTTGGGCGGGATTTCACACCCATGAAATCTCTGGAGCGGGATTTCAAATTTCAAATATCAAATAGCCCTAGGTATTTTCAGATATGAAAAGTCTACCTCTTCTACACAAAAGCACCTCCTCTCCCCTAATTTCAAACAGGCTTCGTGATACTTCAGCATTTTTCCTTCTTATCCTTCAATTATGGTCTTCACCAATCAGTTGTTGCTCTTAAGTTATTCGAAGCCGGGATCCACGAAGTAGTAAAGGGCTATCTTGGATAGAGCCCCTTCCATCAAGGTAAATTTGTTTCCATTGTTACAATAGTTCATGGTTTCTGATTCTATTGATTTTTGGGGATTTTAATCCATTTTCAGTGACATTGGTATTGTAATTTCAGTGTTTTGCTGTTTCGATTTGAGGGAGAACTGAAGATTTTCGATTCCTAGGGTTTGATTATAAGCAATTCTGGTTTGACTTGTATAATTTTCGTGCAATATTGAGTGTTATTTTTTATGAAATTAAGAAATTTAGTCGCAGTTTTATTTAAATTTGTGTCTGATTTAGAGAAACTGGTTTGTTTACATTGTAGTTTCAGTGATGATGAACTGAGTATGATCTTCATATGGGACAACGGTGGTGGAGAAACAATTTGGTGAAAGATGCCTAATATGAAGAAGAAAGTTAAAGATAGTACCGATAGTTGTAATCATAGTGTTGAAGCTTGGAAGCAGAAAAAGAGGCATAGAGTTTCTTGGTCTCAAAGGTTTGTTTTGATCAGTTTATTTGAAGTCTTATAGTGTGGTGTTTTTTGTTTGATTTGGGTTGTGTATGTTTAAGGAATATGATATATTGATGAGATTGATGCCATTGGTGAGTGTTATTTCAGCGAGGGACCGCGAAATTCCAAGAACATTCATGGAGTTGCTGAATGAACTTGATGGATTTGATGAGCTTTGAAAGGTTTGAAATATATCCAGTCTCAAATGCATGCTTTATATATTCCCAAAAATGAGAACTTTTTGAGCTGAATTGGTTAGAAGTCATTTCAGGTTGAAACGTTTTCTAATTTATAGTTCTAAATATGATTACAGAAGTTATATTGTTTTGATAAAGTTGAACAGATAAGTTGTTTGTATATTAACTAAATATCTCGGTTACAATACAGGATCATTATAATGAGTAAACTAGATGTAACAGAGTGAAATTATTTGATATGTGTTTTATGAACAGAATCTCATAATGTTTAGTAGTATGCTTGTTTAATGTTCTTTTGTATCCTCTAATTTAATTATTTATTTTTGTTTGTTTTAGGACCAGTAGAGATTGGGTGCAATAGCCAAGATATTGAAGGACTCATCTCGTTGTTACGGAAGTAGATTTTCAGACAAGGATTCCAGTTTATTGTTCAAATTTAATCATGGCCCTTCTAACGATGTTTCTAGGTAAGCATATTTTCTTGAGTTCAAAAGACTATGATTGTTTCTGGAATGATAAATTATAAATACATGGTTTGACAATTGTATTATTGATGTATTCTCAAGCGTGCTGATGATGAAAATGGTATCTATACTGATTTCTCACAAACATATTACAACTGGCTGGTTTCTAAAATATGCTCTGTTGTTTCAGAATTCAGATTGTGATATACTATAGACAGTGCCTCTTTTTCATTTGTATAAAGATGGAATTCTATTGGAAGCTTTTCCTACCTGAAACAAGGAACATATTAAGTGGCAAAAGAGAATTACACAACACCTGCTCTTGCTGCACCTCAATGTTGATACAGTTTTGTGTGGATGTGGCTCGGTTCGGTTCGGCTTAAGACCGACGTCACGACATTCCTCCGTCGTGCGCCCCAGAGATCGACACGCGAAGCACGAAGAGCCGAGGGCTGACATCACCACGACATCATCATGATGATGTCACATGTACATCAACAAACTTTGCATGGCTAAACTTTGCATGGCCTAAACTCACGAAGAATGTTTTAGTCTTTCGTCATGTTGTGCATGCATGGAAGTGACGAAGTACCTAATGTTTCGCGATGGCTGTTCGTCAAATATGGATCACGAAAAACCCCACATTCTTCGTGGGCTTTGGGCTTTATTTGGTGGCCCAGTAACATCTTTCGTAGGGTTACTAGGTTTTGACTATAAATAGACATGTATCACAGATCAGAAAGGTAGCACACCAAAGAGCCGGTAGGAGCTTAGAGAGAGAGAGAGAGAGAGAGTGTAGTGAGAGATAGTTGTGTTTGTGCTTGTTCTTGTATCATCTTGTAACGAAACTCTTCTCGATCTAATATACGAACCCGTTAATCGTTGTATCTTTGTTTTGTGTTTGCTCTCTCGCTCGGTTTGTGTCGCAACGAGGATTCCGCACTCGTTACGGCACCCGAAACAAGAAATCATCTTAGTCCAACGATCCGTATCGGGACCTACAAGTGGTATCAGAGCGTAAGGCTCGATTTCTTATTGATAACCGAGTTGTGTGTGACGTTTTTTAGTGATTTTTGCGGCTTTATTGAACAAAAATTCGAAACCCAGTTTTATCGGATAAAAATACGGTCTAAATCTCAAAATTTTGCCGTTATCGGTTGTTGTTTTTCGGTTAAGACTTGTGAAAAAGGGTGGAGATGATCAAAAACGTGAAAAGTTTCGAGTTTTGAAGTGAAAGCTATAACTCACCATTTTTTCCGGCGAGCAAGGTTACCAGAAAAGTCACCGGAGGTGATATCCAGATCTGGAAATTCTGCACCTATTTTTTTTTTACGAAAACCCATACCTGTGAATAACCAGCTTGTCTTATTATTATGCGAAACATATAGTTCATCTGGTTGATTATTCGTGGACATCAGTTTACATTTAACGAAGAACCTTTCACGAAACATTGAGGTTATACGTCTGGTCTAATTGGCCTTATTCTTCGTGGTCTTCAAAGTCTGATCTGATTATATTCGTGAGACTAGTCAATCAATAGGAAAACATTTCCTCAACGAACCACTTATTTCATTTATTTTATTTGGCGAAGAATTCTTTAAGTCAACGAAAAACCTGCCTTTTTGTCTTGATTCGAAGAAGAACCTATCTCAGGAATCACCTTGGTTTTTCATCCATTATATCTTGTTAAAGTCTTCTCACCAAAAACCTTGTTTTTGTCTGTTTTCTCACGAAAAACATAAGATCTTTCGTCCAAATTCTTTTTCAACGAAATACCCACTTGTTTTGTCTTTATCTCAAAAAAAAAAAAAAAAAAAAAACAAAAAAAAACAAAAAAAAAACCTTGTCATTTTGCCTTGTTTTGAATCTCACCCAACGAAGAACCACATCTCACAATTCATAAAGTCAACAATATACCAAGTTGTTTGTCCTTTTTTGATCTCTCTTATCATTCCACGAAACATAATTTCTCAAAAAAAAAAAAAAAAAAAAAAAAAACAAAAAAACTAATCTGCTCACTTATAATTTGTCATACAATTGGGCTGGTGAAGAATCTTTTTCGTGGTGGGCATCAATAGTTTGATTTTTTTGTAGAGTGGGCCTGATATATCTTTTGGGACTTTCATTTTTCGTGAACAGTAGACTTGAGCTAGGGTTATTCGTGGGCTTAAGTCTGAACTCATTGGGCTAGTGTTCATTTGTTATATTTGGGCCTCACAAAAGAATTAGGACGAAACATTTGTTATTTTTCGTGGGAGTGTATTGGGCTTTCCAATTATTCGTTGGTTTTAATACTTGTTTTTTTTTTTATTATTAAAATCTATTTTTCGTGGGTTGAAAACAAGAAATCAACAAATCATAGTCTTTCGCGGTCTTGCATTTTTCATGGAATCCTATTTTTCACAGGAGGTTAAAATTTAGTTTGTAAGTTGGTATTTACAATCATCATGAGTATACACCTTCGGGGGTCAAGCATTTTAGGATCCCAATCATCATATGATCCTTCTCATCAAAGTAAACCATATAAAGCAACAGATATGTATGGCTGGAAACCTGATCCTAATGCGAATTTGTATACGAGTAAAGGTTCAGGTCCAGTCCCTTCATGGGCTCAGTCTCCCACACCCTCGTCCTCATCACAAGCGTGTTCTATTACGGCAAATCAGTGGGCATTGGTTACTAACCAAAATCAAAGTAAACCAAAAATGGAAAGAAATATGTATGGTGAACCAATACCAGTTGCCTCTGAGCAAAGCCATCGGTCTACTGGAGTATCATCATTTCTTGATACAAACTACAATGATCAAACTAGAACGGCATTTTATGCTGAAATTGTCAAGAATGTCAGCGATGGTGAGTCCTCGGGAAATGATGACAGTTCTGAACATGGCAGTAGTTTAGTAGAAGAGGTTATAAGTTCAAGCAAGGATGGATCTGAATGTGAATCATCGAGGGAGGTTGTAGATTCTAAGGCAAATGAGTCAACATCTGAGAGTGAATCCAGTCAGGTATGTGTCGATGAACCACAATCTGATAGGTGTGATAGTTGTGTTGAATTTAGTGCTAAATTGTCTGATTTGCAAAGCAAATATGATCATTTGCAAAGCAAGTATGACGTGACATTTATCCACAATCAAAGTTTGATCGTGGAGCTTGCGAAATGCACAGAGGCCAACTTGTTCCATAAAAATCATGAAAAAGAATTTAAGAAGGTAATTGACACATTAAGGGAAGATAAAACCGAGCTAGTAAAAACAGTTTCAAGAAAACAAATTGCTATAAATAATTACATCACTAGACTCGAGGAAGCACAAAAGGAGTTGGCCTGTGTCAAGTGTGAAAATGAGGCGATCCAACTTAGGTTAGATAGTTACTCAAACTCTAGGTATGTGTTGGATTACGTCATTGACATACAGAAGGAGAAAAAGGATGTCACGTGCATTGGATATAAGAAGTGTCCTCCACCGTACAGACACAATTATACCGCAATGCCTGATGAGGAGGATAAACCTAAATTTGAGCCATCTGTCCCGCTAAGTGTTGAGGAGTTTGCAGTTGGACTTGGTTACAAAAAGGAAGTATCATCAGATTCGGATGTGTCAGCAGATACGAAAGTATCAACTGCTGAACAAAATCAGGATCCTCCAGTCATTGCTGAGGATGCTGATTTTTCAGATGATGGATCTGAGGATACTGACTCAGCACAGTCTGATGCAGAGTACATACCTCTTGAGAATCATATTCTATGTGATCCTCCCGCAAAACCTGCTAAGACTGTTCTGGTTGAGTCTACGTCTGCGCAAGAGTCTGAGAGTTGTGAAAGCATGAATTTGCTTTACACGTTGTTTGGATTTGATAAAATATATCCAGACAAGGATTTCCCAATCAAGAATGTCAATCAATCCTTGATTGACAAAGTTTTCGAAGATTCTACTAGTAAGTTTTTGGGAAAGTCGAGCCCAGGAGTTGTAGTAACTCAGTGTGTTCCTATCCCAAAATCCGAAGTTAGAAAGAAATACGGGAATCAAAAATTACAACCGCAAAACAATCAACGAAAGCAAACTCACGCTCACCAAGGAAAGGGAAAAGGCAAACAAAGCCAAAACAAGAAGAAGCTTCAAAAGATAAAGTTCGTGAAGTCTCGAGGGACTGATAAAATTGAAACTTTCAAAAACAAATCCAACACAGATTTTGTTAAACAAGTTCAGATTTTGAAAAGAAACAGTCAGAACAACAACACACAACATACAAACGGTTGTGATGTAGGACCAAGTACCTCGAGATCACGAAGTCCATCATCAAGTTATAACCGTCATGATACTCAGAGATTTGTTGAGCGGAGATCATGCTTTGAATGCGGTGAGTATGGACACATTGTCAAGAACTGTCCATATCTCAGGAAAGGAAAGGCAAAAGTTGATGCCCCCCTGGGTAACTGTTACCATAAAAGATCTGTTTCACCAAAACAGGACCCTCGTCTTGTTAAACAACGAGAAATGAAACAGAAAAAGAAACAAAGAAAAGAAATTGAAAGGGTTTTAAAACCAGAGATTATCCAAACACAGTCTGTTAAGTTAGAAGTTAAAAATGAAAAACAAAAACATATTTGGAAACCAAAACCAGTAACTGTTTCAGGGGGAGCTACATCAATTCCGAATCATCGGGAAATGGATGTCACAATTCTCGATGATGACGGACGACCCAAGTCTATGAAGGCTTGGGCCCCCCTCTCCAACTAATCTCTGAATGAGTGTGCAGGATGTTCCAGGAGGAACTATTGATAGTCTTAGGATTGTTGATAGTGGAGCGTCCATGCACAAGATCGGCGACATAAGGAACTGAAATATTGTTACTTCCAGGAGAATATTATTGCCATTGATGGAGAGGGAAAAAGAAAAGAATACAAAAAGTCTGATGAAGGAATGCTGGTGAAAGAATGTGGTTGAATGAAGTTGAAAAATTCGACAAGATGAAAAATGTGCCAAAATTTGATTGTTGAAGACTTTGATCGGGTCTTCAGGAAAGATTCCATTGAAGTGTACGCGCCTGCAGCACGTGTAAAGCTTTTCGAAGATTCATGTCTTATATCTTCCACAAGAAGGTTCAGCCTTACCAGATGAACGTACAGTGTACTTTTCTCAACGGTGTGATTGAAGAAAATGTGTTTGTTAATCAAACCACACCGGGTGTGCGGATACCTTGGAGTGGATTGAACAACCGTACACTACTTCTAAAGGAGAAAGACGAAGACCTCTGCTGGTGCAAAAGCATGTGGAAGACATCATGTTTGGACCGACCAATGATGATGTGTACAAGCTTTCCCACATGCTCCATTTGCCTCTTACCAGCCGGACCCGAAGGTTTATCATCTTGTTGCTGTAAAGAGAATTCTCAGTTAGTTGAAGTATCTGCAAAATCGACTTTGAAATCCACACAGGGTGGATATCCAGTTTGGGAGAGCCCTCAGTCGCCTGGCAATGCACGAAGAAGTTGCAGGATTACGGTTTTTAAATTTTAATCTCTCCTACCCTTGTCGATATTTAAGCTGCTTTATGATTTAATAACATCTCGTACAGCACTCTTTGGCCAGACACTTTGATCTCGAATATCACCTCACACATGATTGTTTCAATACGAAACTCGTCAACGTTGTTTTGGTCCACACCGATTACCAACGTGCCAACTCATTTTTCCAAAATTTGATAAATCATTTTCGGTTAAAATTAATTTTGGTAAACGACATTGTGACGGCCCCGGCCCCGGTTTTACCCGGTCCTGGAGCCGCGGGACAGAAACTCGCGTGGTATTTATTAATTGAGTTTGACAACGGAAGATTTACCAGGATCTTTTAAAATTTGAAATTTGCCCGATTATTTTATTTCATAATTCAGGATAACACCCCGTGATTTACAATAGAGGAATTTAACTAGGAAATTCCCTGGTTTACAAAACATGTTTATTCATTTTTAACTGAGCCACCTCTTCAAGCTGATTAGTGCTCCGTAGCACGTTTTCCTTGATTTACAGCAGGTCGCCTGAAACATGTTTTAAAAATATTTTATTAGCGGGGAAATGTTGGCGAGTCATTCAAGTTAACAAAATGACACGTTAGTTATAAATTACATCATAAGAGCGATTACAATGGCTTCTATCTTATTTTTATCTGGCGCTGTGTCACACTGTGTGACGATGGTCATACCACTATTGGGTCCTTCCCCAAGTAGTGATGATTATCACTGTTAGGATTTATTAGCCTAACCGTGAGAAATTAGTAATGTGCACAATACCCCACTAGCCAGTGATTCAAGATATCCACGACTTAATCCCTATAATTATAACTTTTGAAAATAATTTGAGGTATTGTAAAACAGTTGATAAAAAGAGAATGACTCACTTTGCAAATTTAGACAAGCAGCGTTTAGCCTACTGATTTAGCCCTGTACCTAGTTTAACAATAATGCATACGAAACTAGGTAAGTAACTGAATACAACAATTACGATAAACTCAGAAGATTAAAACCTTCACGACGAATGACAAAGTGCGATACTTAAACATACAGCGGATTCGCAACGAATGATAGAGCGCAATACTTAAACATCCACCGGTTTTACGGCTAATGACAAAGTATAGCCCTAGTTCGGGCGGCACTCAAACATCCTGTCGGATTCCCGCGAATGACAAAGTATAGCCCAAAATCGGACAGCACTTAAACATCCTGTCGGACTGGTTTAAATCGATCGGATATTGAATCGTAGCAGCGATCGAGTTAATACCCGGTATCGTAGCAGCGCCTACCTACCTTAAATTTCGAAGTTGAGCAGTGAGACTTCGTTTTTGTGAAAAGTTTTCGACATCAGAAGCAAGTTCCAAGTCCAGGCTATTTATAGGTGAAATTTGAGGTTTACGCGGCCCGCGTAAGCTTCTTCTTGATCTTTACGCGGCCCGCGAGAGGGTCTAATCTACGTGTAGGTTTGATGTGTCACCAGTAGGTATGCCAGGTGGACACCACGTGGTCCCGAATGCTTATCCGGTCAAACTACATTTTGACGCGGCCCGCGTAAGGCTAAGCTAACCCTTACGCGGCCCGCTTGAAACACAAAAATCATGATTTCTTGGTTTTTCAAGTGTATTAGGGTCTCAGGGGTCTGGGTTTTCACTTACGGGTCATTTTGGGATAAATTTGAAGGTCCTTACATCCACCCCACCTTATTTAAAATCTCGTCCTCGAGATTTACTGAAATAAGTGAGGATACTTTCGCTTCATTTCTGATTCCAGCTCCCAAGTGTATTCTGGTCCTCTCTTTGAATCCCACTTGACTTTGAGTAGTACCAGTCTTTTGTGTTTGAGAAACTTAATTTTTCTGTCTTCGATCTGGAGTGGTTTCTCCATGAACTTCATGTCACACCCCGAAATTATCAGAGCTTGGCGTGACTGGACTGGTATCGTCATTGCACAGCGGAAGCAAATAAGCTAAGTCTTTCAAGAATTTGAATGCCCACTAAGTACTCGACTCTCGATGGTTCTCCTATTCCAACCGTGCCTTGTCTTAGAACTGTAACCTGAGAAAGAACATGCGAGAAAAATCAACATAATGTTGAGCGAGTTCATAGTTTGTTTGTAAAAGATTTGAAATAAATCTTTTGAGTTGTGAAAGGTTTGAGATAAATCCTTTGAGTTGTGAAAGATTTGAAATAAATCTTTGGAATAACCGGTTTTTGAAGTAGTATTGAGAAAATGAATTTAAAAACCATTTTCTTGCAAAGTTATATGGAAACGTTGTGTTTATAACACGTTATGTTCATAAAACCATGTTGTTGTAATGTTCGTAAAATCATCAATGCCCACCCTGACTTTGACCCGCATAATCTTATGCCTTAAATTTTGTATAAAACATGGTATTTAATTTGTATGAACAAGTATGTTTCGTAAGTATAAAATCCCTGGTATGTAGCAAATAAGGAGACATATCAGTAAATGTGTAACCACATGGTCCAACCTGCGGGCGCATGGGTGGGGTTAATACAAGTCACCACATGGTCCAACCTGCGGGCGCATGGGTGGGTTTAAGATGTAATCACCACATGGTCCAACCTGCGGGCGCATGGGTGGGGTTAAGACAAGTCACCACATGGTCCAACCTGCGGGCGCATGGGTGGGGTTAAGATGTAATCACCGCATGGTCCAACCTGCGGGCGCATGGGTGGGGTTCGTTATGTTCAAATAGACTTATCACTCATATGATCCACGTGTACCATTCCTTAAGCTAATCATATCATGTATAAAAAAAAATCCCTAGTCACCCTGACTAGCTCCCTGGTCACCCTGACCAGAATCATTCCTATTTCGAAAATAAGCATTTGTTTTTGTAAAAACCGGTATGTTTAGTGTAAACCTTTCGTAATTCATTTGTGTTTCCCCGAAATCCCTTCGTAATATGATTTATAAATACGAGTTTTGCGTTAGTTCAAAACTTTGTTTGTTTTTGCAAAACGTGCATGTCTTTCCACCCCGAAAACATTTACAGAAATGTAAAACAGTAAAAAGTGGGGGTTATGAACTCGCCTGAATATTCCTGTGCAAAGCTAGCTAATTACGACTTCGTGATGTCGTTTCCAAACTGAGACTCGCTAGCGTGCATTCTACAATATTCCTAACACGGAATATCTAATAAGTTTTTAAATAAACGCAGTATCTAAACTACGTGTCATCGAGCTCTACCGAATCGTTAATCGAACGATTCAACGGTAAATTGTTACTTAATAAAAAATGATTAAGTTAAACTGCCGCGAGAAGTCGTTTGAGTATGTAGGAATATTCGTATAGTAACTTGTATTATATATATATCGCGCCTTGTATAATTTTTGCCAAAATATATGTATATGCTGTTTCGACGTTCGTAATAAATATAAAATATTATATTTATTTTGCGATAGTATCATCGAGTAGTTCGAAGTTTGAAATAAATATAAAACTATATTTATTTTTAAAAACGAATCCACGTTGTACGATGTTTGAAATAAATAGATAAGTTATATCTATTTTATAAAAGAATCGTTGTTTTTGTTTGACGTTTGAAATAAATATATAAAATATATTTATTTTATAAAGTATTGTCGTTTGTCGTCGAAAATATTACACTTGTATATAAAGTGTCTTTATATAAAAAGAAAAACGTGTTTCGTTTTACGGATTTTCTCGAAAAACGGGCAGAGTTTTATCTGTTTTTGGACGATCCCGACATCTAAGTGTCGTTATATTTTCAAGATTCAACAATATAATCAATATCAATATACTCAATATATATGATTTCGTCAAATGATGCAAAGTATATTTAAGTATCGGTTCGAGCTCGATTTCGCGTATAAATAAAAATCAGTAATTAAATATAATTAGAAATTCCGCGTTGATTAGGCTTTACCGAACTGGCGTTGACTTCTGTTGACCGCCTGTTGACTGGTGTTGACCGAGTCGACTAGTTTGACCACGTTTGACCGGCTGAGTCGAGTTGAACCAACTGAGTTAGCCCGAACACTGAGTTGACTCGGTTGACCCGTTGATGAGTTGACTCACTGAGTTCACCGGGTCTGACCCGGGTTGACCGAACCGAGCCCGAGCCCGAGACTCGAACCTGTAACGAACCGAGAACTGAAATGCTCTAAACTTGAACTGAATCAAAGCGAAATCACGAGGTCAGAACCGAACCGAACCTAAACTGAATCATGTTTACCCGAACTCGAAATGAGACCGAACCTGAACTGAATAACCATTACCTCTGCCGCCGTCCCCGGTTCTGGTGACTCCGGTGGTCACGCCGTCGTCGACCACCACCATATTCATCATTATCATCATTATCGCCGGACAAAAGCGCCGACCACCGGATAATTGGACCGACCGGTGGTCTGAGTCTCTATCACACTCTCTGCTGCTCGAACCCCCAAAGACCGACCCGAACCTAACCCAAAGCGAACCCGAAGCCGGTAAATTTTCCGGATAAAAACAATGTCCGGCAGTCAATGGCACCGACCGCCGGTTCTTTCAACCTTCTCGGCTTTCTCTCTCTCTCTCCTCGCCGTCTCTGTCTCTCTCTCTTCGTCGCCGCACCACCGCCGGACCGTGGTGGTGGTGGTCGTTGAATCTGTAACAGGGGAGGGGCGTGTCGTGAGTGTGCGAGAGGGAGGAGGAGGGTGGTGTGGTTGTGTAGTCGCCGGTTAACCGGCCGGCACCTCTGGCTCCGCCGCCAGAGGAGGGGGACGAGGATGATGAGTGAGGGAGGGGGGGGGGGGTCAGGTGCTTGTTTGAAGGAATGATAGTGGGTGTGTGTTTATTTTGTTGTATATGCAGAGAGGGAAAAATGGCAGACTTCATGTCTCTGTTTGTTTGCGTGTGCAATGTATGAAGTGTGTATGTGTATAAATAGAGATAGAGTGTTTTATTACCTTTCATGTATATAATTTACATTCAGGTCACTCGTATTTTCTTTAGGGTTAAAATCTTTTGTAGTGATTTTCCTAGATTTAGTGAGATCTTGATGGATCTTACAAATCTTGTAGAGATTTCCATAAAATTTTGTAAGATTTAGCAAATCTTGCAAGATTTTGACATGATTCTAATATATTATGTGCGGGTTTAGGCTTGGGCCCAGGGCCCACAAGCCATCTCGTGCGTAAGCGGCCCATAATTCCTACGAGACCCGTTGTCGAATCCAGAACTCCGTTTAACGTCAAAAATTAAAATACACAAAAACACGGTCGGTAGTCGTTGTTTGCACACCCGTTCGTCGATTACGGTAATAATCGTGAAAAATTGTATCGTTGCCGTCTTTAATCCGTTTTTCGATCCGGTTTCGCCTGTAGTCGCTAAAATTTAATTACGAAGTTAGAATATACCGTAAAAATTTAATATTTGTCGGCGTTGTCAGTATTGTGCTCGGTTTCAATCCGTTGCCATTTAACGTTTCACCGGTTTCTCTGTAAACCACCATTTGCGCACTGTAAGGACGGATAGACGTTCCCAGGCACTCCAAAGGCCTAATTAAGTAAATTCGTGCTGTAAACCCTATTTATTATCGCGTTAATCACGTAATTAAGAGCCGTAAATTACGGGTTGTCACATTCTCCCCCTGTTACAGAAATTTCGTCCTCGAAATTTAGACTATGTTATCTCCTCGGAATTGTATTGTTCGCATGTAAGTCCGAATAATAACAAAGTGAATGACCGCGTAATCGAAACAAGACTTATTCGAATCATGTGAATTCAATGACATTCCTCAACAATAAGAACCCAACGGTTTAAAAAAAATGTGTCTCATTAATTGATGTTAAAGGAAACGAGACGTACAGGTATAGTCACGAATGTGACTAAGGTAACAGGGATTCAACAATGAACAGGAACTTCGACCAATCGAATTCCATATGAACGTTTACAACGTGTAAATGAGTTCTAGAAGCAATAACATCCACTGGATGAACTTAGAATCAACAATCTCAAATGTAATAGTTTGCATGAAACGTTCGATCGTGATCAGCGCAAGCTGCAAGTTATACCGACGCCACAAGGTGTCGCAATGAATGAAACAATTTAATAATAGAGGTGATCGAACAAGTATCACCTGTGTTTTGCATAGAACGCTCATTCATAATTAGCCCAAGCTACAAGTTTGTACTGACACCACAAGGTGTCGTGGTGACTTAAATAATTCAATAATAGCGGTGATCAAACAAATTCACCGTGTTTGAAGTCAATGAATGCGCAGTAAAGGGAATCTGAAAGTTTGTTTCAAATGACATCATAGAATTTTCAATTGAAAATGAAACATCAAGGAAACAATGTTTTCGATCGAAGGTGAAGAAGCAATGAATGTTGCAAGGCATTCGATCGATGTTGAAAGAATCGTCATGAGGTACACATGAATATGCAATGGATTTGTGTACCATTGTCTTAACGCACGATTGTGTTAAGACTGCCTTAATATGATAATTCAAAGCGGATTTAAAACAAAGTAATAAAGAAATAATTAAATCCGTGCATGAGACGCGTAAACGAGTTTAGCACAAGCTTCAAGTTAATGAATACACCACCACAAGGTGTCGAAATCAACAAATGGCTTATTGGAGTCGTAGACCAAACAAGTCTACTACGACTCGGAACAAATGAAGTGTTCGTTAAAAACTGACTTGAATATGATGCTCCCAATACATCATATGGTGTCTCGAATCGAATAAGTGTAATGAGCAAGTTCAAATAATTGAACTTGGTTTTAGCGCAATCCGACAATAAATATACGTATCGACGAGAAAACTTTCGGCATGGTCACAACGAACAACCATGTATGTGACTTGTAAAAAAAATGATCGTGATACAATGACCCTTAAGAGGAGTAGAGATACGAAAATCTACTCAGTAAGTGTGAAATTCGAAATTTCAATAAAAGAAATTTGAGGACTTTACCTGGGGTTGCGTGTGATATACGGTTGTTAGGTGACATTACCATGGAACGTCGAACATAGCGTATTTGTCATTAATTAGGTAGGGGGGGGGGGGGGGGAAATGCGGAGACAATCGTCTTCTCCCTGGCGTGATTCGTGTCGTTGCAGGATCGCGTGACAAGTTGTCGTTTCCTGATCGTTAGTTCTCCTGCTGACAGGGATCTAGTGTCGTCGTTAAATTGCGTCATCGTTCCTTCTCAAAGGCCTCGCCTCGATAGTCGTATGTGTCGTACTTCAACCTCCGTTGATGTATAGCTTAAGTTCCACATATATGTGTGCACTAGCGTTGTGTGCCACGTAGAAGGTGATGTACCCCGACATCCGTTGACGTAGAAATTGAGTTCCAAGTATTCTCGTGCGCTAGTGTTTCGTTATACGTAGGCTGCCTGCTCGGGGAGTTAAATATCATAGACAATATGGATAATAGTGCGTGCCCGAATTAATATTCGCGGTTCCTACGTGATGACCTTTAATAAACACACATATGCACAATTAATCAATCATGTAATCAGATAAGCATGTTGGTCACCAATAAACGATCAAGTAATCTCCCCTAGTCCCACTAGTCTATCCTCCCAGCCTCTCAGACTGACTCCCTAGTCCCACTAGCCAAATTCTCTCAGCCTCTCAGACTGCTCTTCCTAGTCCCACTAGCCTCCCAGCCTCTCAGACTGCTCTTCCTAGTCCCACTAGCCTCCCAGCCTCTCAGACTGCACTTCCTAGTTCCACTAGCCTCCCAGCCTCTCAGACTGCTCTTCTTAGTCCCACTAGCCTCCCAGCCTCTCAGACTGCTCTTCCTAGTCCCACTAGCCTCCCAGCCTCTCAGACTGCTCTTCCTAGTCCCACTAGCCTCCCAGCCTCTCAGACTGCTCTTCCTAGTCCCACTAGCCTCCCAGCCTCTCAGACTGCACTTCCTAGTCCCACTAGCCTCCCAGCCTCTCAGACTGCTCTTCCTAGTCCCACTAGCCTCCCAGCCTCTCAGACTGCTCTTCCTTTCCGAAGGTCTTAAATGCATGTTTCCTAAACTCTCAGAGTGTTGGGTACTGTATGTAACCGTTTCGTGTACCGTGTGTAAAACATAACTTTGGCATATGTTTGGAAACAAAATTTTGACTGTTTGTTTTCGGCAACGGTTGGAGACCATATTCGAGTACTAGGCGTTCTGTATGTATTCAACGTCTTAATAGTCTAAGTTCCCAGAGGAAAGTGAGGTTAGAGCCTAGGTATCACAACAGAAACCTAATTCGCTGTAACCTATAGCTCTGATACCAATCTGTCACACCCCGAAATTATCAGAGCTTGGCGTGACTGGACTGGTATCGTCATTGCACAGCGGAAGCAAATAAGCTAAGTCTTTCAAGAATTTGAACGCCCACTAAGTACTCGACTCTCGATGGTTCTCCTATTCCAACCGTGCCTTGTCTTAGAACTGTAACCTGAGAAAGAACATGCGAGAAAAATCAACATAATGTTGAGCGAGTTCATAATTTGTTTGTAAAAGATTTGAAATAAATCTTTTGAGTTGTGAAAGGTTTGAGATAAATCCTTTGAGTTGTGAAAGATTTGAAATAAATCTTTGGAATAACCGGTTTTTGAAGTAGTATTGAGAAAATGAATTTAAAAACCATTTTCTTGCAAAGTTATATGGAAACGTTGTGTTTGTAACACGTTATGTTCATAAAACCATGTTGTTGTAATGTTCGTAAAATCATCAATGCCCACCCTGACTTTGACCCGCATAATCTTATGCCTTAAATTTTGTATAAAACATGGTATTTAATTTGTAAGAACAAGTATGTTTCGTAAGTATAAAATCCCTGGTATGTAGCAAATAAGGAGACAGATCAGTAAATGTGTAACCACATGGTCCAACCTGCGGGCGCATGCTAAGATATAATCACCACATGGTCCAACCTGCGGGCGCATGGGTGGGGTTAATACAAGTCACCACATGGTCCAACCTGCGGGCGCATGGGTGGGTTTAAGATGTAATCACCACATGGTCCAACCTGCGGGCGCATGGGTGGGGTTAAGACAAGTCACCACATGGTCCAAACTGCGGGCGCATGGGTGGGGTTAAGATGTAATCACCGCATGGTCCAACCTGCGGGCGCATGGGTGGGGTTCGTTATGTTCAAATAGACTTATCACTCATATGATCCACGTGTACCATTCCTTAAGCTAATCATACCATGTATAAAAAAAAATCCCTAGTCATCCTGACCAGCTCCCTGGTCACCCTGCCCAGAATCATTCCTATTTCGAAAATAAGCATTTGTTTTTGTAAAAACCGGTATGTTTAGTGTAAACCTTTCGTAATTCATTTGTGTTTCCCCGAAATCCCTTCGTAATATGATTTATAAATACGAGTTTTGCGTTAGTTCAAAACTTTGTTTGTTTTTGAAAAACGTGCATGTCTTTCCACCCCGAAAACATTTACAGAAATGTAAAACAGTAAAAAGTGGGGGTTATGAACTAGCCTGAATATTCCTGTGCAAAGCTAGCTAATTACGACTTCGTGATGTCGTTTCCAAACTGAGACTCGCTAGCGTGCATTCTACAATATTCCTAACACGGAATATCTAATAAGTTTTTAAATAAACGCAGTATCTAAACTACGTGTCATCGAGCTCTACCGAATCGTTAATCGAACGATTCAACGGTAAATTGTTACTTAATAAAAAATGATTAAGTTAAACTGCCGCGAGAAGTCGTTTGAGTATGTAGGAATATTCGTATAGTAACTTGTATTATATATATATATCGCGCCTTGTATAATTTTTGCCAAAATATATGTATATGCTGTTTCGACGTTCGTAATAAATATAAAATATTATATTTATTTTGCGATAGTATCATCGAGTAGTTCGAAGTTTGAAATAAATATAAAACTATATTTATTTTTAAAAACGAATCCACGTTGTACGATGTTTGAAATAAATAGATAAGTTATATCTATTTTATAAAAGAATCGTTGTTTTTGTTTTTGTTTGACGTTTGAAATAAATATATAAAATATATTTATTTTATAAAGTATTGTCGTTTGTCGTCGAAAATATTACACTTGTATATAAAGTGTCTTTATATAAAAAGAAAAACGTGTTTCGTTTTACGGATTTTCTCGAAAAACGGGCAGAGTTTTATCTGTTTTTGGACGATCCCGACATCTAAGTGTCGTTATATTTTCAAGATTCAACAATATAATCAATATCAATATACTCAATATATATGATTTCGTCAAATGATGCAAAGTATATTTAAGTATCGGTTCGAGCTCGATTTCGCGTATAAATAAAAATCAGTAATTAAATATAATTAGAAATTCCGCGTTGATTAGGCTTTACCGAACTGGCGTTGACTTCTGTTGACCGCCTGTTGACTGGTGTTGACCGAGTCGACTAGTTTGACCACGTTTGACCGGCTGAGTCGAGTTGAACCAACTGAGTTAGCCCGAACACTGAGTTGACTCGGTTGACCCGTTGATGAGTTGACTCACTGAGTTCACCGGGTCTGACCCGGGTTGACCGAACCGAGCCCGAGCCTGAGACTCGAACCTGTAACGAACCGAGAACCAAAATGCTCTAAACTTGAACTGAATCAAAGCGAAATCACGAGGTCAGAACCGAACCGAACCTAAACTGAATCATGTTTACCCGAACTCGAAATGAGACCGAACCTGAACTGAATAACCATTACCTCTTCCGCCGTCCCCGGTTCTGGTGACTCCGGTGGTCACGCCGTCGTCGACCACCACCATATTCATCATTATCATCATTATCGCCGGACAAAAGCGCCGACCACCGGATAATTGGACCGACCGGTGGTCTGAGTCTCTATCACACTCTCTGCTGCTCGAACCCCCAAAGACCGACCCGAACCTAACCCAAATCGAACCCGAAGCCGGTAAATTTTCCGGATAAAAACAATGTCCGGCGGTCAATGGCACCGACCGCCGGTTCTTTCAACCTTCTCGGCTTTCTCTCTCTCTCCTCGCCGTCTCTGTCTCTCTCTCTTCGTCGCCGCACCACCGCCGGACCGTGGTGGTGGTGGTCGTTGAATCTGTAACAGGGGAGGGGGGTGTCGTGAGTGTGCGAGAGGGAGGAGGAGGGTGGTGTGGTTGTGTAGTCGCCGGTTAACCGGCCGGCACCTCTGGCTCCGCCGCCGGAGGAGGGGGACGAGGATGATGAGTGAGGGAGGGGGGGGGGTCGGGTGCTTGTTTGAAGGAATGATAGTGGGTGTGTGTTTGTTTTGTTGTATATGCAGAGAGGGAAAAAATGGCAGACTTCATGTCTCTGTTTGTTTGCGTGTGCAATGTATGAAGTGTGTATGTGTATAAATAGAGATAGAGTGTTTTATTACCTTTCATGTATATAATTTACATTCAGGTCACTCGTATTTTCTTTAGGGTTAAAATCTTTTGTAGTGATTTTCCTAGATTTAGTGAGATCTTGATGGATCTTACAAATCTTGTAGAGATTTCCATAAAATTTTGTAAGATTTAGCAAATCTTGCAAGATTTTGACATGATTCTAATATATTATGTGCGGGTTTAGGCTTGGGCCCAGGGCCCACAAGCCATCTCGTGCGTAAGTGGCCCATAATTCCTACGAGACCCGTTGTCGAATCCAGAACTCCGTTTAACGTCAAAAATTAAAATACACAAAAACACGGTCGGTAGTCGTTGTTTGCACACCTGTTCGTCGATTACGGTAATAATCGCGAAAAATTGTATCGTTGCCGTCTTTAATCCGTTTTTCGATCCGGTTTCGCCTGTAGTCGCTAAAATTTAATTACGAAGTTAGAATATACCGTAAAAATTTAATATTTGTCGGCGTTGTCAGTATTGTGCTCGGTTTCAATCCGTTGCCATTTAACGTTTCACCGGTTTCTCTGTAAACCACCATTTGCGCACTGTAAGGACGGATAGACGTTCCCAGGCACTCCAAAGGCCTAATTAAGTAAATTCGCGCTGTAAACCCTATTTATTATCGTGTTAATCACGTAATTAAGAGCCGTAAATTACGGGTTGTCACACTTCAACTTTTCATTTACCTCTATGTCTTGAAGAGGTACTACCAGTGATTCGTCTGATCAACATTTCTTGAGGTTGGATACCTGAAATACATCATGTACTCCAGCTAATTTTTCTAGTAGTTGTAAGCGATAGGCAACTGGCCCTATTCGCTGTATTACTGGGAATGGTCCTACGTATCTTGGACTCAGCTTTCCTTTCTTACTGAATCGAACTACTCCTTTCCAAGGAGAAACTTTCAATAATACTTTGTCTCCAACTTGGAATTCTAATGGCTTACGTTGATTATCTGCATAGCTTTTCTGGCGATCTCGATCCGTCTTTAATCCTTCCTTGATTTGGGTGATCTTGTCAGTAGTTTCTTGCACAATCTCAGGACCTGATAATTGACTTTCTCCTATTTCTGTCCAACAAACTGGAGTTCTGCACTTACGTCCGTACAGTGCTTCGAACGGGGCAACTTCGATACTGGAATGATAACTATTGTTATAGGAGAATTCAATTAAAGGTAGGTTGTGACAACCTGAAGTTTCAAGGTTAGTGTTTTCGGTCTTTTTGTGATTCCTCCCCGTTCTTGTTTTTGATCTATTTGGTAGTGTACATTGTGTGTGTGTGTTTAATTGAGAAACCCTTAGTCGTGGTCCAGAATGTTTAGGAAACACAACCGGCCCAAACGATGGCCTTCTGTGGGAATCATAATCAGCCCAAATGATGATCTTGTTTGACAAACTCAACCGGCCCAAATGTTATGGTGTGTTTAGTAATAACCATCGGCCCACTTGTTAGATGTTAACCTTATAAAAACAATGTTACGTACTCACTTCTCATACATTGCAATTTCAACATAATAACCCTAACTTCTCTACGTGCGACGGCAGTGAGATACCCGCTTCGAAGCAGCCTCTTTACGAATCAATCTTGTGGTTAGTGATTATCTTTATTTGTTAACCTTATTAACACATAATTGTGATAGTGTATATGCTTAACATGTGAGGATTAAGTGTGTATGTGCATGATCGAGTGTTGTAATCTGTTAAGATGTAATCGGCTATGCGGTCGTATGATCTCGATATAGTGATAAGGGTCTGATGTTCATATGGGTATGATTATTAATTGTGTTGTACTAAGTGTTTTCATCTTGTTCGATTACGAATAAACCCTTGTTGATTAAACGGTAGTGCTCGATCCGATTCAGTTGACTATGAAGTGTGCGTGAACGGTTATGTTATCGTTTATATGGCAAGTTGAATTACCTCTTTGAAACCTGAATTAATGATATGTAATGCTTGCAAACCTGATTGATAGCATGCAATGACTGATTAAGACTTAATGTAGCAAATTATGCATATGATTGGGCGAATGAATATGGTATGATTAATTGGGTGTTTATCACTAATCGATGTGCATGAATACCAGGAATATTGGGTTAATGAAATCAAAAAGGGGCGGTTGATAGTTGGGCCGGTTAGTGGGTGAATAACAGGTCCAAATGTTATGTCCACTATTGTGTTATGATATTAAGTCTTGTGTGGGCCGGTGACATTATATGGAATATTATCATTCGGTTGTAGGAATGGGCTGTATATACACACACACATTATGAACTAATTCTGTTTAAACTTGGGCCTAACAATTATCACATTAATTTGTGTTGATTGGGTCTTGGTTGTTACTGGATCAATTAAAAACAATGGGTAAGTGTGCTAGTTGGACCACATGAAATTGTAACATATATAAATGATCACACGAAGTCTATTGGTGAATCTATTGAATTGGGTTAATGGGCCGAGTGCACCAGTTGGGTTAAAAGGATGGAACGGCGCAACCGAACGGGTTTAACGGCTGGGCCGGTTGGCTTGGGAGCTACATGATGAACCGAATCTATATAATACATTGTGTGTTATTCGGAAATATGGCAACGTGGAACACTTATGATCCGAATGTGAAGTGAGTGTGATACATTAACTAGTATTGTGAATAGACTATGATCAAAGTACTTGCATGTCGTGTGTGTCAATATGTGTTACATGAATGCTTTTGAACTTTATATGTGAACGAATGCGTGAATACATGAAACTAACTGTCTCTGTAAACCCGGTAGGATTTGATTGGTTAAATGTTAAACAAGCACTAAGTCTAACCGAGCAAACCGAAGGTGAGTTCACTACTTTTGAGCATGCGTCCCGGTGGTTGGGACAGTCAGTGGGTATCTCGGGGAGGGATAAGTCTTTTGGGTAAAAACTGGTATATATTTGATAATATTCTCATCCTATCATTCTTAAGTCCCATATTTTGTTACCGGAGGGGTAACGGGGTATTAGTTGGTAGCGCTACTTAGGTTTGGCACCCTCACGCCGTACCGGGGAGGACGGTTGTGAACTAATTACCCAGTCGGGCCCAGTGCTTTGATAGGAGCACTGGGGAAAGGGCAAATCATACATCAGGAGCCGTCTTGTTATCATCGAGATATTATCAATATTACTTGCTTTTGTTAATGAACTGAAATAATCATTTGGTAATCAACGTTTTCATAAACTGTGAACTCGCCAGCTTTGTCTGATACGCTTGTTGCATGCTCACAGGTCGTTAGGTATCTTGGCTCTGGAAACTTGCTGTCTGGAGGAGTAGGAGTGGTCATGGGTCGACTGAAGAGACTCATGTGATTATTTATTTACTATTACATGTTGGTTTTTGAACAACTTAGTTTTTGGTTTATTATTTTCTTCCGCTGACATATTGGTTTTCGTATAAACTTACGATGGGATTTTACTATTAATTTGAGAACTTCGTTTAGAAACTTGTGGGTTCAATGTAATTAGTGGCTCATTGTTAGTCCGTCACATGCCTGTTAGGGACACTCCCTAGGTGGTATTTTTGGGGGTGTGACATAGGTGGTCGTCCCAATTTCCACCAAAGTCGATAACACATGCTCTGAGCATGTCCTCCAGGGTTTGGATCGTCCTTTCACTTTGTCCGTCTGTTTGGGGGTGATACGTAGTGCTTAAGTTTAGTCGGGTCCCCATTGCTTCCTAGAAACTAGTCCAGAAGTGTGAAGTGAAACGACTATCTCTATCCGATACAATGGAGAGTGGTACTCCATGTAATGATACGACTTCGTCTACATACAACTGGGCTAACCTTTCCATGCTAAAGGTTTCTTTCATGGGTAGAAAATGAGCTGATTTGGTTAATCGATCCACAATTACCCAAATCGCATTGTTACCTTTTCTGGTTTTGGGTAACTTAGTAACAAAATCCATTGTTATGAGTTCCCATTTCCATACAGGCATTTTTAATTGCTGTAGTAGACCTAAGGGTTTCTGGTGTTCTGCCTTAACTTGCGAACAAGTTAGGCACTTAGAAACATATCTAGCTATGTCCTTTTTTATATCGATCCACCAGAAATTGTTTCTTAAATCTTGGTACATCTTATTGTTACCAGGATGTACAGTGTATCTAGATTTATGGGCTTCCTCTAATATCTTATCTCTTAAGTTTCCTCGCTTAGGTACCCAAATTCGTTTCTTATGGAATCTCCAGATTCCATCACTTCCCTGTTCTAAGTCCTTAATCCGTCCTTTCATTCCTTCCGTACTATCTTCAATTGCTGCTTCTTGAATTTGCTTTAATTGTTCCATTAGATCTAATTGAAGATTTATTCTAAGAGCACGAACTCGCCGTTATTTCTCATGATATTTACGACTTAAAGCATCTGCAACTACATTTGCCTTTCCTTCGTGATATTGAATATCACAATCGTAGTCACTTAGAATTTCCATCCATCTCCTTTGTCTCATGTTTAATTCTTTTGGCCCAAATATATACTTTAAACTTTTATGATCTGTATAGACAGTAAACTTACTTCCATACAGATAGTGTCTCCAAATCTTAAGGGCAAAAATTATCGATCCTAATTCTAAATCATGAGTCGTATAGTTTTCTTCGTGCTTCTTCAATTGCCTTGAGGCATACGCAATTACCTTTTTGCTTTGCATTAACACGCATCTTAATCCTAGCTTAGAAGCATCACAGTAAACTTCAAAATCTTCTGTTCCGTCTGGTAAGGCTAGAATAGGGGCGATTGTTAACCTTTGTTTTAAAATCTTAAAAGCTTCGTCTTGCTTAGGTCCCCACTCAAACTTTACTGCTTTACAGGTTAACTAAGTTAATGGTACAACTATCTTAGAAAAATCCTTAATAAACCGTCTATAGTATCCGGCTAAGCCTAGAAAACTTTGAATTTCCATAGCTGATTGCGGGACGTTCCATTTGGTAATCGCTTATATTTTAGAAGGATCTACGTGAATCCCTTCGTGATTCACCATGTGTCCTAAAAATTGTACCTCTTGTAGCCAAAATTCACACTTTGAGAATTTGGCATAAAGCTTTTTCTTTCTTAACAAAGTTAAGAGTACGTGCAAGTGCTCACAATGCTCCTACTGGCTTTTGGAATAAATAAGTATATCATCGATGAAAACAATTACAAATTTATCCAAATACGGTTTACAAATCCTATTCATCATGTCCATGAATGCTGCAGGAGCATTCGTTAATCCAAATGGCATGACTGTAAACTCGTAGTGACCGTACCTAGTTCTGAAAGCTGTTTTAGGTATATCTTCCTCTTGTACCTTCAACTGATGGTATCCGGAGCGTAAATCTATCTTAGAAAAGTATCTAGCTCCCTGAAGTTGATCAAAAAGATCATCAATCCTAGGTAATGGGTATCGATTCTTAATTGTAACTTTATTCAATTCCCTATAATCGATACACATTCGCATCAAACCATCCTTCTTTTTCACAAACAATACTGGAGCTCCCCACGGGGATGAACTAGGTTGTATGAATCCTTTGCTTAGTAATTCATCTAACTGCTTTTTCAATTCTAACATTTTAGTGGGTGCTAACCGATAAGGTGCCTTAGCTATCAGTGTAGTTCTAGAAATTAGATGAATTCTAAATTCTACTTCCCCATCGGGTGGTAATCCAGGTAGTTCGTCTGGGAATACATCCGAGTATTCTGATACTACTGGAATTTCCTTAAGTTCCTTACTTCTAGTGTTAATAATTACCGAAATCATATACACTATTTCTTGTTTTCTTGAATAATTGGCCAATTTCATTACTGAAATAAATTTCAGTGGCTTTCGTGGCTTATCTCCTGTAATCACCACTAATTCTCCTGTAGGTGTATGAATTTCTATGGAATTCTTATCACAAAGAATTCGAGCATGGTTGGCTACTAACCAATCCATTCCTAACACCACATCGAATTCGGCTAATTTCATAGGTAACAGGTTTGCCAAAAATTTATGGCCTACAGTTCTATCTTTCCTTCTCACAAAACCTTATCTATGATAACAGAATTTCCATCTGCCGTTTCGACTGTAAAAATCTGCCTAAGGTTGGTTAAGGGTAAGTTAAGTGCTTGGCAGAATGAAGTATTTATAAAACTTTGGTTTGCACAAGAGTCAAATAATACTTTTGCATAAACGTCGTGAACTAGGAACGTACCAGCGATCACATCAGGAATGAGCTCTGCTTCCTGAGTAGTCAGTTGAAAGGCTCTCACGTTCTTTTTGGTAGTTCCTTCTGCAGGTTTGGCTTTGTTGTCAGCTGGTTTGACCAATTTCGGACAGTCTGGTCTGAATTGTCCAGCTTCTCCACAGTTGTAGCAGATTGTGGATTTCTTCTTCCTGCAGTCTTCCTCTTGATGCCCATGAATTTTTGCAGAAATTGCAATACCCTTTGCATCTTCCAAAATGCTTCCTTTTACAGGCATTGCAAAATGGAGCAATAGGAGATTGCCCAGTTCCCTTTCTCTTGAAATTGTTACGATTACCCACACGAAATCCCTGGGTAATCTTTTGGGCCACTTCCTTCTTCCGGTTTTCTTCTCTCGTACGCACCAGTTCATCAGTCAGAGAGTTGGCTAATTCCACCGCATCATCGATCGTGCGAGGTCTTGCAGCTTTGACAATATTACGGATTTCACCAATCAATCCCCAAATATAGCGAGAAATAAGTACCGGTTCTGGCGAAGCCAGGGTAGGTACAACTCTAGCATACTCGAAGAATGTCGAAGTATACCCTCTACAGTCGACATCCACTATCCGGTGGTTCAGGAACTTATTCTTCATTTGTTCCTTTTCATATTCGGGACAAAATTTCCTTTCTACTAGGCCTTTAAATTCTTCCCAGTTCATCGCATACGCCACATTCCTTCCTTTAGCTTGAAGAACGGTGTTCCACCATTCTAACGCTCCTTCTTTAAAAAGATTCGAAGCATACATGACTTTATCCTCCTCAGCACATTTACTTATCGTAATTACTGCTTCGGTTTTCTCTAACCAACGCAGTGCAGCAGTCGCCCCTTCGTTGCCCGCAAATTCAACCGGTTTACAGGCAAGAAATTCCTTGTAAGTGCAACCAGGCGTTACAGCTTTCATTTTCTTAGGAAGTGGGGCTTGCACCATATCATCCTTATTGTTGTTGTTATTGTTGCCGCCTCCATTCACACTATTACTGAAGTTGTCATCACTAGTACGTCTAGTGGGAGTATTTGGAGGAGGTTCAATTAGATTTCGAGCAGCAGCAAGGATTGCTGGGATAACATTAGCTATTCCCTGAGCAACGATGTTTTCTATATCTTGCCGATTAAGATATTGATCATCGTTGTTTTGCTCGGATTGGTTAACTTCGTTAACGGGTTCATTGATTGGTTGATTATCAGCGTTTTCCATCTGAATAATTAGCAGTATAAGTTATTATTTACGAAATAAATAATAACCAAACACAAGAACTTACAGAATCACCAACACGTATATCCCAAAATTGTCGACATTGCGACGTTAATATTTTTATATAGTAGTATGCATCCGTACACACCAACTATCTTACAAAAGTTTTATGATTATATTTTATTATATTATTAAACACATAACCCTACGCCCACACACGATCCCCGTCCGCTGGCATTTTAGAAACGACGTTCCCTCTCGTCGTATTTCCAGGAGATCCTTTCTCCTACTTCACGGATCCGATTTCCTGCATCTATCAACTCCTCTCCATAATGGCGGAGTTCAGCCAGGTTTTCGTTGCTCATCGGTGGGTTTGGTGCAGACTCCGGGTCAAACTGGGGGAAAAAGGTATTAGTGTTATTCAAGAGGTTCTGAAACTGCCAATCATTGGTCCACCATTCCTCTAGCTCTCCAGGGAGAAGTTGGTGGCTAACAATGGGATTGCAGGTTCTAGGTTGACTGGGAGTTGTGCTTCAATTGGGTAATTGAAAAGATTTTCATTGGCAGGTCCAATGAGGTCACAATTCGCCAGTTTGCGACCCAGCTCTTCCCAGGGTGGCATTTCCTGGTCTTGTCCTGAACTTTCCCCAATCTCTTTTCCTTTTCCTTTATCTTTCGGGTCCACAGTCTTTTTCACCCTCTGTGCGGCTGCCTTTGTTTTCCGTACTTTTCTCCATCCTACGCATCTCTTTCTCTTTTTCGGTTTAGGTTTCTCCTGGGCTTGAGCCTGGAATATCACAGGTTCTTCGGTGTCAGCCTGATAGTCAGAGAAACCCCCAGAAACTTCCATACCAACAGTATGGATGTTGAGATTCTGAAGAGCCTCAGACAACTCGTTCATGTTGTTAGCAGATATAAAGAAACACAAAAATCCTAATTAGAAAAGTATATTCTGCAAGTTAAATTTTTCACAAAATCACATAAATGGCAAGCAGGAAATTAAGTATTATTCTCAACATGTGTTTATATAAAGTTTAGTCTGGCTTGTAGGTGACATAGGTGCTGGTACTGGTTTAACGATTTAACTAGAAGTTAACATTAACTGCTGTAGTATCCAGCATATAAAGATTTGCCCACTTTTCGTCTAATTCATCTTCCCATGGTGTTTTATTGCTTATTTCCTGCGTTTCCTTATTAATCACCACTCCTTTTGGTTGTGATTTCTTTATTTTCTCTTGACTTTTTCCAAGAATCCAACTTCTTTTCTTAGTGGTAAGCGGTTTCTCGAACTGTGCCTTTCGAACAAATATTCCTTCCTTAGTATCTGCTGTGTATTTTGAGGAATTCGATTGGAACGAAATTCCCTAATCTTTCGGTGAACTATCTAATTTATGATAGATTTCCGAAATTCTTTGCTTTCCCATACTGTAATTAACAAATAGTCAAGATAGAATCACAGGACGGTAATCAGGAAAATTTAAGTATATCTAAATACTTAATTGGCTTAAATCAGTGGCTCTGATACCACCTTTTTCTGTCACGGCCCCGGCCCCGGTTTTACCCGGTCCTGGAGTCGCGGGACAGAAACTCGCGTGGTATTTATTAATTGAGTTTGACAGCGGAAGATTTACCAGGATCTTTTAAAATTTGAAATTTGCCCGATTATTTTATTTCATAATTCGGGATAACACCCCGTGATTTACAATAGAGGAACTTAACTAGGAAATTCCCTGGTTTACAAAACATGTTTATTCATTTTTAACTGAGCCACCTCTTCAAGCTGATTAGTGCTCCGTAGCACGTTTTCCTTGATTTACAGCAGGTCGCCTAAAACATGTTTTAAAAATATTTTATCAGCGGGGAAATGCTGGCGAGTCATTCAAGTTAACAAAATGACACGTTAGTTATAAATTACAGCATAAGAGCGATTACAATGGCTTCTATCTTATTTTTATCTGGCGCCGTGTCACACCGTGTGACGATGGTCATACCACTATTGGGTCCTTCCCCAAGTAGTGATGATTATCACTGTTAGGATTTATTAGCCTAACCGTGAGAAATTAGTAATGTGCACAATACCCCACTAGCCAGTGATTCAAGATACCCCGACTTAATCCCTATAATTATAACTTTTGAAAATAATTTGAGGTATTGTAAAACAGTTGATAAAAAGAGAATCACTCACTTTGCAGATTTAGACAAGCAGCATTTAGCCTACTGATTTAGCCCTGTACCTAGTGTAACAATAATGCATACGAAACTAGGTAAGTAACTGAATACAACACTTACGATAAACTCACAAGATTAAAACCTTCACGACGAATGACAAAGTGGGATACTTAAACATCCAGCGGATTCGCAACGAATGACAGAGCGCAATACTTAAACATCCACCGGTTTTACGGCTAATGACAAAGAATAGCCCTAGTTCGGGCGGTACTCAAACATCCTGTCGGATTCCTGCGAATGACAAAGTATAGCCCGAAATCGGACAGCACTTAAACATCCTGTCGGACTGGTTTAAATCGATCGCATATTGAATCGTAGCAGCGATCAAGTTAATACCCGGTATCGTAGCAGCGCCTAGCTACCTTAAATTTCGAAATTGAGCAGTGAGACTTCGTTTTTGTAAAAAGTTTTTGACATCAGAAGCAAGTTCCAAGTCCAGGCTATTTATAGGTGAAATTTGAGGTTTACGCGGCCCGCGTAAGCTTCTTCTTGATCTTTACGCGGCCCGCGAGAGTGTCTAATCTACGTGTAGATTTGATGTGTCACCAGTAGGTATGCCAGGCGGATACCACGTGGTCCTGGATGCTTATCTGGTCAAACTACATTTTGACGCGGCCCGCGTAAGGCTAAGCTAACCCTTACGCGACCCGCCTGAAACACAAAAATCATGATTTCTTGGTTTTTCAAGTGTATTAGGGTTTCAGGGGTCCGGGTTTTCACTTACGGGTCGTTTTGGGACAAATTTGAAGGTCCTTACAGGCATCAAGGTAAGACATGAGTTAATCCACAATCGGGAAATCGTTTTTGTGAATATTTTTCTTGAAGAAAATCCAAAAAGATGTTTTTTTAAAAGTTTAAATTTACTTTTTGAATTTTAGGGGGAGTAAATCCAAATCAGAAAAATACAAAAACAATAGAAAAACAAAAATGAGTTTCCTGGTGAGCAAAAGAGAAAATGATAGTACATCAGTGGTGTGTCGAAACCTCTTTGAACTTAAAATGAAAAACGATAAGCAACTCTATATAAGATGTATCTGTAGGCTCACAGTCATTTTAAAGTGTGCAGGGTGATACAAACCTAAATCGACTGAAGATCGTGTGGGAACAGCTCATTGGCATATGGTCTTGGTACCGAAATTTCATTTGATAGATTGCCGAGGTTCTAAGATACGTGGTCTTTATGCTATTTATCATCTGGGTATCATGGTTGTTTCTTTTACCGAAAACAACGGGGACGCAAGTCTAGATCTTCCATGATACCATACATACGTGTACATATCTTTCAAACATTTACATAATACATGATGCATACGACCTCAATAAGTGATAAACAATCACATGTCCCAATCAATAAGTGATAAAATATCACAGTTTTTCCGGGAGTCATGTTCGTCTCTTTGTCGGTACGATGGTACTAACCTGTTCACGGACTTGCTCTTGTGCCCTTCTTGCATCGAATATCAAGTTCCTCATCAAAAAGTGAGTCTATCACATAAGGCTTGTATTCATCCAAAAATAAGTGAGTATCTCACATTATACGTTAAAGACAGATGATAAATGTAGCAACCCGCTTTCAGAAAGTCAAAGTACAAGTCAAAGTCAAAGTCAAAAGAAGAAAAGATTGCTAATTGCGATCTATCACTCCTTGATTAACTACTGAATTGTGCTTTTTGACTTGTAATTAAATCTCAATACTTGTTTTACGTTAGTTGTATTATGTGGAGTATATGCTAATAATCGCAGTTTAATCGATGTATGTTTATCGCCGGTAATCGCTCAACGACTGTGAATGATAGGAAGTAACAATGCGATAAAGTTAACTAAATGCTAATCTACTTAACGCTAATCACATCGCTACCGCATCGCAATACGAATCGCAGTGAATTGCAGGTTCTGGATATTGTTTTACGTGTGTGTTATTATGTGTTACTTGTGCATGTTTACTTATGTATTGGTGGTTATTCGAAAACGCAATCACAACTCTATCACATCGCAATTCTAAATTGCAACACAAGACACATAATGGTTTGTTTAGGTTTATGACTGTGTGTTAGTTAGGTTTATCTGTGTAGCTAAAGGGAAATACTATCGCATCGCTTACTCGAAACGCATCGCAACGCTCAACGCACGAAACGAAAACACGAAAACTAACTCGCCGTGCCACTTGGATGGCCATCCGATCCTTTTTGGGAAACTCTATAAATACCCCCCACTGTCACATCATTTGTGATTTGACAGCTCTCTCTTCGACCAGCTCGCTTCAACCCACTTTCCTCTCGATTTCTCATGATTCCGGTAAGTTTCTAGCCCAAATCTTGTACATCTATCATCTACACACACTTCTTCATCTTTTTCATCTTTGAATCTTAACGTTTAACCGTGAAATCACCGGATTTGGGGTGTTCTAGGGTGATGTCATCATGGAGTTCTTATGAACTTCAAGTGTTGGCCTCGTTCCATGAAGAATATGTGACAACCCGAGTTCTCAAGGCTTTTTCTTCAACACGTTACTTGGTTACAAATTCTGTTTTTGTAATATGTTTGCATTGTAACTTGTGCACGATTAGTATATGATTGGTGTATGGTGTTACTTAGTTAATTAATGAACTGTTGAACTTATGAACTGTTTAGAGTTTACAAACCTAACCCTTGCACTTTCACACTTGACGAAACATTAGACCCTGCGGCAAACCTGAACTCGACGAAACACTAGTGTTTCGTCCTCACCTCTACTCGACGAAACTTAGGGAGTTTCGTCGCCCCATGGTAGTTTCGCCGAACATGGGGGCTTCGGCCCAGTGTGTACAGGCCCAACCCATTTCCTTTAGACTGAACGTGAATATAAGTCACATAATCTATCATATGGCAAACCATATACTCCTCTAAACAAGTGACGGCAGCGAAACCCCCATCGAGACATCACCTCCTTCAGTCGACCCTCTTGGTTAGTAGATTAGTATTTGTGTTATTTCTTATTTGTTTGTTCTTGTTTATTTGTGAAATCGATTAATGGATCTGTATGTGTACGTGTGATGTTCGTGTAATTGATTATACATAGATAGATGATAATCTTAATAAATGGATAATGATGATGTTAAATAACCATTAGCCGACGATATTTCTTAATTGTTCGATTTGTGTGATTCAGACTTGCGTGATGACAAGTATGACTTAGGGTTTGCTAGAGTCAATGATTAATGTATCACATGATTTGGTGTATTGTTGCCGTCAACAGTGTTGTATAACATGGACCATTCCATTTGGTGCATCCAAGGTTTGACTAAAGACCACCAATCATATAAATCTGATTGGGCCGCACCATTCAATGTATCACATGGGATGACTGCTTTATCTTTTGATTTTAACCAAGATGATTTAATAAAGAAATGGCTATGCTAGTTATAGGGTATAATGATGAGTGCATATCATGTGACTGTGAAACCCAAAAGGTATAATAAGTGATTCGGTTTTGTCGAGTAGCATAGGATGTTGGTGTAGATCGGATAACAGTTATAGATATGATAATGATGATGCGATGAAATTGTTAGGATTTGCAGGCTTAGTCTCCACGACGAAACAGTGGGATCTCATCCCAAACTGGTCACGACGAAACCTTGGGAGTTTCGTCACCAAGTGGCTTCGATGAAACCATCGGAGTTTCGTCACATAGGTAATCCGACGAAACCTTGAGAGTTTCGTCACGTGGGCCTTTCGCCATGCACGACCTTTTACCAAATGGTCTGGGTAGTGAAACGGTTATGTGATTTATGTATTATACACTAGTGTTTGTGAAACATGTATTATTGATGCTAACCCGTGTGTGATGTGAATGTTGGTTGCGTGACTTCGAACTGCATGATGATGATTATGTAATGGAATGATACCTGAGATTGAAGGATTGTTATTATGATGAATATGTTGATGACCGACTAGTACGCTAATGATTGGTATTGTTTGGTATGATAGCGATTATATTGGGTATGTTGTGAATCAATGATCTAGGGTTGGATAACATGTAAACAGGGTGTATTGCTTATATATAATGGTGAAAGCCTCGAGCTCTACAAATAACCTGATTGCTTGAGCTGGTTACATAATTGCAATGGGTAATTGTTTGATGATAATTAGAGAATTTTAGATTGACCTTGTTTGAAACATTGGGCCGTACATGTTTAATAATTGGGCTTGAAGTGTATGCAAGTGAATCATGTATGTATGTATGTAGTATGTTTGAGCTATACGTGTCAAGTGATTTCCTGATGGCACTAGATGAATGGATTAACTGTCATGACTTGAACTACCTGTGTGCGTTGCACGTACATTAAATGTGCTTTATGTGAACAATGAATACGTGAATTAATTGTATGTGAAAGATGTGGTTCATGTGCACGTGGAACTGACTGTTATTGGTAACCCTTTTAGGACGTGTTTGATCAACTGTTAAACAAGTAACTAGTCATACTGAGCAAACCAAGGTGAGTTCACACTTTCTATAAGGCATGGGATTCCCGGTGGTTTGGGAATGGGTTAAGAAACTAAAATGGAACCTGCATATTCTCCTTGGGTAGAATATGTACCACCATCCTCCATGGGAAGGATGACAACATTTAAGCCTAGGTATTCTCCTTGGGTAGATTATGTACCTCCATCCTCCATAGGAAGGATGACAACATTTAACATGCTAGACCAAAACTCTATCATGAAGTCCCTCATTTTTATTTCGACTTAATCGCCGGGCCAATGGCGAGCGGGTCATTAGTTAGATAGCACTATTTAGGTTTGACAAGCCTCACACCGTGCCGCAGAGGACGGGAGTGAACTAATGGATCTGGGCACTTAGTCAATGATGATAGACATTGACGTAGGGCACATGCAAGACTCCAGTCAGTTGTCGATATGGTAACGGGTCTAGTGGATAACATGGGGTAGCCCCCACTAGTTATGGTTTGGGAAACAAGGAACTGATTAACTACTGGTTTTCGAATGAACTTATGGTTTTTGGAACAACTCTAAAATGAAAACCAACTGTGAACTCGCTCAACTTTGTTGTTGATTCGTTGTCACATGCCTTGCATGCCTTTAGGTGCATATTGTTGGAACTTGCTGTCTGGGAGGCTGGAGTGGTCATGGGTCGAGATACATGGAATCGCAAAACAAGACTAATGGTTTTTACATGTGGTTTATTAACACCTAACGAATGAATTATGCTTCCGCTGTATACTGTGAACTATTTGCAACGTTGTAATACTTAATGTTAATAAACGAAAGTATATTTAAATATACCTATGAGTTCAATGTGATTGGTGGCTAGATTCTGGTACGTCACACGCCCCACGGGGGTTCCCGCATGTGGTATTTTGGGGGTGTGACAGATTGGTATCAGAGCCATTGGTTATAGTGAACTTGGTTTTTAAAAAGGGAAAAACGTTTTTATAAAACCAGACTATAACCGAACAGTTCTGAAAACGTGAATACGACCATGACACTCAGCTCTAGATTGCAAGGTTCGTCTTTCTTACTTGTTACATACATTACGTGACTAGTACACATTTATTTATGACGAAACATACGAACACACACTCGTCACTATAGCATGATGGTATGGATTGCTTGCTTACCTTATGATGCGTTGATAGTACACCATAGTCCTTAGATTTTTGTGATCCTATTACTTTGACGACCTCCGTTTGACAACTAAGTTTGAGGAACCATTTGACATGAGTTAGGAGGAACTGAGATGAGCAGGCAAATCGCAATATTATTGTGGGTGCACACACAATAATAATGTGGGGTGCATGTGAGTCCCAGTGAGGCTTAACATGTGGAAAAGGGGTCCCGTTCTGTTATTTGATCGATGTGAAACATAACAAACCTATAGGGGTCATAGCAGTGATTGTCCCCTACTCGAACATGAACTTTTCATACATCTCTGGATCCTTTCGAATCACAATGCTATCAAGTATTACCTGAACACCCATCTGAATACTTAGCAAACCGTGTAGAATATTAGGTGCTTATACGAACGTCCCTGAGTTGGATGTCGCAACGTCGAATGATTGATCGATACCTTTCTTACTCCTCTTTGTTTGCTGGAACTCATGTGTTGACATCTTAAATCCCGAAGTGTGATCACTTCTACAGCACTCCCGCAACATACTGTGTATTACTCAAACAACTTACAGCGACTCATGGGAGTCCACTCTTATGAATCATGGGAGTCCACTCTTACCGGCAATGAGCACCAGCGAATTGGCTTCAATCGAATCCTTAACCTTTGTCAGCGACTCATGGGAGTCCACTCTTACGAATCAATCGGGACATAAGCAATGACAATCGACTATAACGTGGAATGTGTAACTGCCAGCACAGTGAGTAGCGCTTTAGGACGTGGCTCAGAATGTGAAAAGATGGACTCTGATGGTGAAGTATCGTAGGGCATCGTTTCGAGCAATGACATTGGGAGCAGCAGTCGCAGGGACAACAAGGTATTCGTAACCCTAGCCTACAGTATGGAAATAAAGGTGCCTACAATATGGATTGGCCATGGTTAAGTTAAGAAGACAACAACCAAAGGAACAACAACAGTACTGGAAATCTTTGTAATGAAAACAACAATACTGGAAATGATGCTCATGGAAGGGCATTAAGGATGGGCGTGGGCAACGCCAGGATTGTAATAACATGGTGGCATACACGCTCTTGGTAACGAATCACTTCGTCTCTGTTCTATATAACCTTGATGCTTCTTGAAACCCAACCTGTTGTGGAATCGGCTGATGGCAAGACGATGGAAACCTCATATGGTCGTTGGGATGCCAACTCGACCTTGTGGGACAAGTGTTTGACATCGACCTTTCTTCTGTCGTTCTTGATAGATGTACCCTGTGAGGAGAAGATTCTATGTATCCCTCTCCTTAGTGGAGGATTGTTATCTGTTCTAACGCGTCAGAGTGGCGCAATGGTTAGCGTCATTCCAGCAATGAAAGCCAGGAGTGTCTACGGAGGGATTACCCCGCTATGTTAGCAACTGTTATTGACAAAGAGGATCGAGGATCCACCAGTTGTTCATGATTACCCTCAATGTGCAACCCGAGGAACTTCCAGGATCATCTCTACAATTGTTAGGTAGGAACTCAGTTTGACCTCATGCCAGAGGCAGTTCTAACTACTCGTACTCTTTACCGTCTAGCACCAGGAGGGTTGCAGGAGCTGTTTAACCAACTACAGGAACTGTCGGACAAGAGTTTTCGCTTTTAGGAGCCCTCGCTATACCCATGCAAAGAAGCCTTTTCGTACGTGTACTGACTATTGAGAACTTAATGAAGTGACAGTCAAGAATCGTTTGCCTCGACCACGTATTGACAACCCGTCGACCAGATACGAGGAACAAGCTTCCATTTGAGGATTGGCTAGTGAACGAACTATCATCAGATGGAAGTCCAATGCTCTTAGAACAGCATGTCGAACGCAATGCAGCCATTTCAACTTTGTACACCATGATTATTGAGTTGATCAACACACCAGCAGCTTCAGGGATTACATGAATCGATCGTATTTGTCGACGACGTTCTGAATCATGACCAGAAGAAAGGAACACCATGGGTGGCATATGTATCCTATCTCAGCGCTTCTATAGGAGGAGCCATTACGTGCGAAGTCAACAATTCCTTGGTTTCGCTAGATACTATCGCAGCTTACTCACAGGATTTTCGAAGGTCACACAACTTAAATCTCCTTAGCACAGTAAGGTGCTGTGTTCGTGAAAGACGAAACAGGAGGACTTCTTTTCAGCTTTCGCATTCCAACTCTGCAATGCACCGATCATCGTCTTTACCCGAGGTTGCGGGTGATTTAGTGGTATACTATGATGGTCAGAATCAGAGTCTCAGTTACACACCGACGCAACACGAGAGAGTGATGACTTACGCGATGGAGTTACCACAAGGAACTGCACGACACACAACTGGCGGTGAAAACTGTGGTCTTGGGATTTTAGATGAAGGCATTACTTGGACGGTACCAGATGCGTTATTTGGACCGATCACAAGGGCCACCCATGTACCTTGGCTTTGATAGAGCTAAATCAGTTAATGGCATCGCTGGAGAGAACATTTGGATGATTACAACTATGAAACTTGTATGTACACGAGCTTTGCAGCTCACTGTCGACTCTAACTTACCTGATCTGACTCGCCTTGTTCAAACTGGAGAACTGAAGGAAGAGGATTTTCAAGTTGAACCCATGCGGGGCATGGAGAAGCAACCTTGGCAGGTCAGACGATATTCGCTACCTCATGGAACGAGTGTGGATCACATTAGGTAGTAACTGTAGGAAATTATGTTGAGCAAAGCGCACCGGCCTCGATATTCTAGTCGTTGGGGTTTTGATGAGAGACATTAGGATTTATAAACTTTATACTAGTGATCGGGCATGAAGGCCCACCTAGCTAGGCATGGGAATTGTGGGAAAGTCAAGGTGAAGTATTAGCAACCAGAAACACCTATATGGAAACGAGAACAGACTGCCATGGATTTTGTCACTGGGCTACCTAGAACTCGAACCGAAAACAGTAACACATGGATGATCGTTGATCGCCGCATGTAACCCACACACCTTCTTGCAGTCAAAGGAACTGATGAGTCTACTCAGCTTGTGAATGTTCCTCTGGGAGAGACGACTTATAGGCACGAGGTGCCAACTCCTGATACCTTTGATTTTGAGCTATACCTGATTTAAGGCAGGCAATACGCACATCCTTTGGCTCTCGATTACACATGAGCACAGCGTATCATCCACAGACGGATGGGCAGTCTGAGCGCACCATCCAAACCCTTGATGACATGCATCGAGCATGTGTAATCGACTTTGGTAACGGCTGGGAGCGGCATCTACCTTTGGTGGATTTCTCGTATAACAACAGTTACCACACCAGCATCCAGGCTGCTCCATTCGAGGTATTGTACGCACGGAAGTGCCGATCATCTCCTTGTTGGGCAGAAGTTGGAAACAGTCAAATCACTGGCCCAGAACTCGTCATAGACACAACAGAGAAGATTGCTCAGATATGACAACGAATGGCGGCAGCTCGTGACCGTCAGAAAAGCTACGCTGATAAGCGCAGGAAACCACTCGAGTTCAGGTTGGGGATCGAGTACCACTTAAAGTCTCACCCTAGAAGGGTTCGGTACGCTTTAAACAACGTGGCAAGCTTAGTTTACGATGCGTGGGGACATTCAGATTTCTGGAACGAATCGGTGACATAGCTCGTAAACTCGAGTTAACTGGCAAATAGGATAACGTTCGCGATAGTGTTTATGCCTCGACTCGAAGGCAGTGTTTGTCCGATAAAACACTTGTAATATCTTCCTCAGAGTCTAAGGTTATCCGATCAGCTGTATTTATCGGGGAATCCATCGAAAGCATGGACCAAGAAGTCAAGGTTCGTTTGCATTGGTCGTACGACAATTATAACAGTTCGTTGGACCAACTTGTGTGGTCATTGGCGAATTTCGGGACGAAATCCCCTTTCAAGTTGGGGATGATGTGGTACCCGAGAAAACCCACAGTCATCCTGATCTAACACATTGCTGCTTGGGATTACTTGTTTTGGATTACTTATCAAATTTCGGGATGAAATTTCTTTCAAGTTGGGGATGATGTGACAACCCGAGTTCTCAAGGCTTTTTCCTCAACACGTTACTTGGTTACAAATTCTATTTTCGTAATATGTTTGCATTGTAACTTGTGCACGATTAGTATATGATTGGTGTATGGTGTTACTTAGTTAATTAATGAACTGTTGAACTTATGAACTGTTTAGAGTTTACAAACCTAACCCTTTCACTTTCACACTTGACGAAACATTAGACCCCGCGACAAACCTGAACTCGACGAAACACTAGTGTTTCGTCATCACCTCTACTCGACAAAACTTAGGGAGTTTCGTCGCCCCATGGTAGTTTCGCCGAACATGGGGGCTTCGGCCTGTGTGTACAGGCCCAACCCATTTCCTTTAGACTGAACGTGTATATAAGTCGCATAATCTATCATATGGCAAACCATATACTCCTCTAAACAAGTGACGGCAGCGAAACCCCCATCGAGATATCACCTCCTTCAGTCGACCCTCTTGGTTAGTAGATTAGTATTTGTATTATTTCTTATTTGTTTGTTCTTGTTTATTTGTGAAATCAATTAACGGATCTGTATGTGTACGTGTGATGTTCGTGTTATTGATTATGAATAGATAGATGATAATGTTAATAAATGGATAGTGATGATGTTAAATAACCATTAGCTGACGATATTTCTTAATTGTTCGATTTGTGTGATTCAGACTTGCATGAGGATAAGTATGACTTAGGGTTAGCTAGAGTCAATGATTAATGTATCACATGATTTGGTGTATTGTTGCCGTCAACAGTGTTGTATCACATGGACCATTCAATTTGGTGCATCCAAGGTTTGACTAAAGACCACCAATCATATAAATCTGATTGGGCCACACCATTCAATGTATCACATGGGATGACTGCTTTATCTTTTGATTTTAACCAAGATGATTTAATAAAGAAATGGCTATGCTAGTTATAGGGTATAATGATGAGTGCATATCATGTGTCTGTAAAACAAGTATGATAAGTGATTCGGTTTTGTCGAGTAGCATAGGATGTTGGTGTAGATCGGATAACAGTTATAGATATGATAATGATGATGCGATGAAACTGTTAGGATTTGCAGGCTTAGTCTCCATGACGAAACACTGGGATCTCATCCCAAACTGGTCACGACAAAACCTTGGGAGTTTCTTCACCAAGTGGCTTCGACGAAACCATGGGAGTTTCGTCACATAGGTAATCTGACGAAACCTTGAGAGTTTCGTCACGTGGGCCTTTCGCCATGCACGGCCTTTCACCAAATGGTCTGGGTAGTGAAACGGTTATGTGATTTATGTATTATACACTAGTGTTTGTGAAACATGTATTATTGATGCTAACCCGTGTGTGATGTGAATGTTGGTTGCGTGACTTCGAACTGCATGATGATGATTATATAATGGAATGATAATTGAGATTGAAGGATTGTTATTATGATGAATATGTTGATGACCGACTAGTACGCTAATGATTGGTATTGTTTGGTATGATAGCGATTATATTGGGTATGTTGTTAATCGATGATCTAGGGTTGGATAACATGTAAACAGGGTGTATTGCTTATATATAATGGTGAAAGCCTCGAGCTCTGCAAATAACCTGATTGCTTGAGCTGGTTACATAATTGCAATGGGTAATTGTTTGATGATAATTAGAGAATTTTAGATTGACCTTGTTTGAAAAATTGGGCCGCACATGTTTAATAATTGGGCTTGAAGTGTATGCGAGTGAATCATGTATGTATGTATTTAGTATGTTTGAGCTATACGTGTCAAGTGATTTCCTGATGGCACTAGATGAATGGATTAACTGTCATGACTTGAACTACCTGTGTGCATTGCACGTACATTAAATGTGCTTTATTTGAACAATGAATACGTGAATTAATTGTATGTGAAAGATGTGGTTCATGTGCACGTGGAACTGACTGTTATCGGTAACCCTTTTAGGACGTGTTTGATCAACTGTTAAACAAGTAACTAGTCATACTGACCAAACCAAGGTGAGTTCACACTTTCTATAAGGCATGGGATTCCCGGTGGTTTGGGAATGAGTTAAGAAACTAAAACGGAACCAGCATATTCTCCTTGGGTAGAATATGTACCACCATCCTCCATGGGAAGGATGACAACATTTTAGCCTACGTATTCTCCTTGGGTAGATTACGTACCTCCATCCTCTATAGGAAGGGTGACCACATTTAACATGCTACACCAAAACTCTATCATGAAGTCCCTCGTTTTTATATCGACTTAATCGTCGGGCCAATGGCGAGCGGGTCATTAGTTAGATAGCGCTATTTAGGTTTAACAAGCCTCACACCGTGCCGCTGAGGACGGGAGTGAACTAATGGATCTGGGCACTTAGTCAATGATGATAGACATTGACGTAGGGCACATGTATGACTCCAGTCAGTTGTCGATATGGTAATGGGTCTAGTGGATAACATGGGGTAGCCCCCATTGGTTATGGTTTGGGAAACAAGGAACTGATTAACTACTGGTTTTCGAATGAACTTATGGTTTTTGGAACAACTCTAAAATGGACAACCAACTGTGAACTCGCTCAACTTTGTTGTTGATTTGTTTTTACATGCCTTGCAGGCCCTTAGGTGCATATTGTTGGAACTTGCTGTCTGGGAGGCTGGAGTGGTCATGGGTCGAGATACATGGAATCGCAACACAAGACTAATGGTTTTTACATGTGGTTTATAAACACTTAACGAATGAATTATGCTTTCGCTGTATACTGTGAACTATTTACAACGTTGTAATACTTAATGTTAATAAACGAAAGTTTTATTTAAATATACCTATGAGTTCAATGTGATTGGTAGCTAGATCCTGGTACGTCACATGCCCCACAGGGGTTCCCGCATGTGGTATTTTGGGGGTGTGACAGAATAACTCAGATCCAAAGGATTTCAACATGATTTAACACTATTTTCATCTAGATCTAAACACTTTCTAAGTTAGAAGGATTGAAAGATGGTTTCATCACTTTCTTTCAACTCTTCTACACTCAATGCACTCAAAACCGATAGAATCGGAACTTATTCAGGCCTTTACTCATTCCTTAGTAAAGTGTCGGTCTCAGATCTGATTCCTATCACCGAGACAATCGACCTCGGATTGAACACGAATAACCACCAAGATCAGTTGGCTTATCAGATTGGGGTGATTCCGTCCGATTGGGTGACTCGGGCTTGATGGATTTCCTATGGTTTAACGCGTGGTCATACCGTCTCAGGCAAACCGCAAAACTTTCAAAAACGACAAGTTCAAGATGATCAGATTGTCGGGAAGGATTGTCATCCGATCGGGTTGCCATCCGATCGAATGATAATCCGATCGGATTGCTCTTAAAACCCAACACCTGAACCTTGGTAATTTTCAACGATTATTAGTTTCTAACTGACAGATCGCCATACGATCGAACGACCGTTCGATTGAATGACCTGAAAGATAGAGATACTTCCTTGTTTTCAAAATGCTACAACGAAAACTTCAAAGCCATCATACACAAACACATCCATCTCAAACTAGTGGTTCACCGACCGAATGGCCAACCGATCGGATTGCCATCCGATCGGATAGTCATCCGTTCGGATGATACTCCGACACCTTTTCACTTGCATCATTTTACGTGCCACTTAACACTTATACTATCATTCTGTAACTAGGCTGACTCTCTAACGCTCCCTTCAATCCATTAACAATTATCGCTGTGAGTATACTCGAACCCCTTTTCACTTTACGCACTTTTGGGTGTTACATACGTTACTTATATCAAATCACATCGACACACAACGTAAACACTTTTAAAAGCTAACCGCTATCGCATGTTATACGTGACTCAATGAATGCCTGTTTGTTATGTTTACACATTGATTGCTGTCTACCTGCCTTAGCAACGATAGTACTATAGTTTGGACTCAACACCTGTTAATTCAGGGGTTGTTAAGGATATTACTTCACGTGTTCGCAGTGGTGAACATGTGTTGCGCACTCATTCTACCCGCACTCAACTCGTAGTCATTGGTATTGATAGAATCTTTGTCGATAACTTACATGCTTCACATTTTATGTAGTACATGCTGGTTATGCATAAATCGCTCTCGCTACTATATGCTATCAAACTTGTGTTCTCACCTTTACACTATGTGTATTGACTTTTACTTTAACATATGTGACATGTGCTTAAGATGCTAGGAAATGTTGTGCTTTAGTGAATCAAGCTAGGGGTCTAGAAATGTCACGCTAAATCTGAGTTGTCGGGACAGTATTTGTTTTTGAGACAATTTTTTGTAATAACGGTTTTATTTGGATATGTTATGGTATGGGACATGACGATTAAATATCTGGTAATTAATAGTTGTTATGGATACTCATGAACAATCTGTTTTGCTCAGTGCCACGCCCTGATGTTTTCGCCATCGGTTGGGGTGTGACTGATGGGTATCACCATGTGACAGGTGCTTAAGATGCTAGGAAAGGTTGTGCTTTGGTGAATCAAGCTAGGGGTCTAGAAATGTCATGATAAATCTGAGTTATCGGGACAGTATTTGTTTTTGAGACAATTATTTGTAATAACTGTTTTATTTGGATATGTTATGGTATGGGACATGACGTTTAAATATCTGGTAATTAATAGTTGTTATGGATACTCATGAATAATCTGGTTTGCTCAGCGCCATGCCCCGATGTTTCCGCCATCGGTTGGGGTGTGACAGATTGGTATCAGAGCCATAATTATAGGGAATTAGGCAAGACTCGACCTAGTCCGGGTCGATGTCTTAGAAACGACCTAGTCTATAGTCTAAGTACCCAATGCGACCCTTACTAGCTTAAACTCTATCACTTATGCAACGCTAGGAATGCTAGTATGAATTGGGACAACTCGCACAAGGTAAGCTACTTCACTAGAGCGAAACACCTCGTATGAAGTAGATCACGTTGCTCGAGTTATGCACTTCATACAAAGTATACCAGCTCAATCTCCAAACGCTCGACAATCTTTCTTAAGATTGTTAAGCTATTTCCAAGCCTTTCCTAAGGCTATCTCACGCACAACTTTCATCATAACAGAGTAATTAGATCAAGATTAGGTGTGAAAACCGCAAACTCTTGATTTAGTAGCTCGTTCTAGACGCACTCTTGTTACAAACATGAGAAGTCGTGTTGAAACAGGAGTGAAATCCATACTTCGACTCAGACCTTTCTTCGTTCATTCTACAATTTTGGTACACAAACAGGGATACAGACGTCAAGTCAGGGGTGAAACCCGAACCTTAGTGACTTGTTCCTCTTTATTTTGGTTTACAAGCTCTCACCAAAGTTTCGATGAACTCCAATGACCCAAATTTTGCATATTAGCCCAAAAAGATGCGTGCCGGTCATCGCAGTGCGGTGTAAGAGCACAGTCTCGAAGGCTAAAGCGTGTATTCGAGGCCGTTGTGAATAGTCGAATCACTCTGGGTAGTCGATGTCTAACACGCCAAGACAATCTATTTCTCGATTTCAAGCTCGCAAACGCTGATTTTATGTGTTTCGATTCTGGAATCGCAGCCGCCGATTTTGTGGTTTTATTTGTTTTATGTGATTTTATAGTTATTTCTTAGCATTTTGAGATAAAATGAAGATTTCGATTTAAGTGTGCTCACAACTCACGACACTATCATTGATATTATGCTAATTGCTACTCGCTCTCGCTACTCTCGATCGCAATCGCAACATGAAGGATAGGTGAATATGTACAAAATATGTAGGAGAATACGTGCAAAATATAGTCGAGAATGTGCTTAAGTGGATTGCGTGCTTGTATGGATTACATGCTTACGTGGACTACGTGCTATGTGGCTTATGTGTTTATATGTCTACATGGACCACATGTTAGAATGGGATGACATGTGACCACATATCTATGTGCCTATGTGGTAGACTTACTAGTATATTTAAGACGCTAGACTATGTTAGATTTAATCGAAGTGTATTTGAGTCTTGTGATGATGTCTGTTGCAGACAATGTCGTCAACTGGATCACTCCACTCCCGCACTGGTAAATGCAGACAAGCTGACAAGCGACTCGCTTCACTCGTCGCAAGTCAAATCGTGAAAGCAATTCCACAGATTGTCAGCGAGCTACATGAAAATGCCAGCAAATCCTCAAAAGAATCCAGGACAGATTCGTCTAGAGCGGCTTTCAGCTTCAAGCAGTTCAAAGCTTGCGGTCCAAAAGAATTCACCGGAACAGATGGGCCTACGGCCATGTTTCAGTGGTTTGATTCAATCGAAGTCACCTTGCGCCAGAGTGGCTGTCCAGAAAACCTTGGAACTGTTAACGCCACCGGCGTCTTCCAATCCCGAGCTCTAGATTGGTGGACTGCCGAGAGAAACAAAAGAGGGAATGACGCAACTTATGGGCTGACGTGGGATGAGTTAAAGGACATCATGATGCGAGAGTTCTGCCCTCCCCACGAGCTCCAAAAGTTGGAGGACGAATTCTGGCATATCGAGCAAGAAGGTGGCGACAACGATGGTTTAACTGCTCGTTTCAAGCAGCTGAGTCTCATCTTGTAAGGACCTACAAAAATGTCACAAACTAACTCGTAAGTACAAACTTGGACTCCTAAAACCCTAATCCGTAGGAAAAACCAAGAAATTCATAAATTTGAACTTCACGCGGGCCGCGTAAAAGTTTGGTTAGCTTTACGCGGGCCGTGACAGCACATCAAATCTCCGGATAACGATCAGTGACACGTGTCAAGCCTACGTGTGACACACTATCCCTAGAAATAGAACAGGTGGCTCTCGCGGGCCGCGTAAGATCTTGTGAGGGTTTACGCGGGCCGCGTAAAACCCAAATTTCAGCTATAAATTGAGCAGTTCATGGCCTTTGCTCCTGTGTTCGTAAAACTTTCTAAAAGACGAATTATACTGCTCAAAATCAAAGTTTCACATAGGGAAACGCTGCTACGAGTACAGGGTATTAACTCGATCACTGCTACGATACAATGTCCGATCGATTGAAACCGATCCGATGGATGTTTAAGTGCTGCCCGTATGTGGGCTATACTTTGTCATTCGTCGTGAGGGTTTTGATACTTTCATAGATTATCTAAATCACAATTTCGCGCAAAATATTTCAAAATCAAACCATTTTATCTATAAAATTCAGTTTTAATTCTGAAAATATGTAACAGAAAGGTGTAGAAGCAGAATTTATCGTCGAATATCGGCTAAAATAGCAAGAGCTCTTCCTCCTGAGCTCTGATACCACTTGTAGGATCGTTTGCACGACCAAACGAGTCGGTCAGAAGAGATCTCGTCCAATACGAGAGGCAGAATCAAACGTATCGGTGTTATTTCAGCTGTATACACACTAGAATCACTTAATCTATCTCTTGTATTGATTTGATGATGATTACAGACCTGGAGATACTTCGGCAGAGCTTCGCTACCGGAATGACCAAGTTACAAATGAAAATCACAAGTCACCTATTTATACTATATCCAGTTCGTTTGAACAAGCATCTCAAGTTCGTACGAACTGGTCCAGTTCGTTTGAACTGGCCACTTCGTTTGAACTGACTTGTTCACCTCTGTATCTTGTTAATCTCGAACTATGTGACTTGTTTCATCTATTCTATTACACGACACAATACAAGACGAAGTCGACAGACGCATGTACCAACAGACTCCCCCTCGAATGTTGACGAGTCTTCAGTGTCGAGTCTTCGGTTGTCAAACCTTCAGTCTTTATCAGTCTACTCATTTTCTTCAAAAATTCTCCATTGTAAGCATCCACAATCAATCTCTTTCTCTTTCTTCCATAATCGCAACCTAGCTCTGAGCTTATTCCACAAGTATCTTCAGAATCTGAATCTGTCTCTACTATCTTCAGACTCTCTCTTGATGTCCTCAGACTCCCCCTCTCACTAAGCTAGGATCGCAGCCTGGAATTCACTTTCTACAGGTTCTTAGATCGTAACCTGGCACTCATCTAACTCAGGTATCGGAACCTGTCTAACCTTCACAAATCTCTACCCAAAAATAAGTTTTTTGATAACCACTTGTGGATAAGATTTTCAAATCTAATTTACCACTTGCAGGAATTATTCAATCAATGAATAAATTTGCAATGAAAACCTCTGTTTCTCATTTCATTTCAAAAACATCTCAAACACTTTCTCCCAAACCATTTGTTCATCATGTTTAGCACTCGGAATTTTGAAAATCAGCTCTCCAACATCAGTTGTCGAAAATCTTTTTGAATTTTTCAAAATTTATGCTAAAACACACTAAAATCTTTTTGGATTTTTTGAAAGTAATGAAATGCAGTAAAGAAATATTTACAAACAATATTTTTGTGAGATTGTGTAAGAGGATCATATCAGTTTATGAGACAAATCATCAACACCGTTAAGCTTTAAACATTTTCAGTTCTAAACGATTCACGTAGATTAACGATATTGTTGTCCACTTAAACTCAATCTAAAAACTTTTGAAATGCTTACTGATACGTTAAGGTATATTAATTTTGCACTAAGCTCTTATGGACCCCACGATCTCAGCATATCCCCTCATCATGCAATACACTGACTCAAGTAATGTCTTTAAACTTTTATCAACTGTGATTTGAGTGAAAACAAAGCAGAATGTTTAAACATTAATAATCAGGTCGATCTTTCGATACGCAGAGAAAGTCCAATGTTTAAACAAAATAAGAAAAATAAAACAAGTTGAAATTGTTTAGCCTTTAACCACCAGGTCGATACTTCCGTATATGCAGAGGTGATCCAAAGCTTAAACGAAACACCAAAGAAAATAAAGCAGAACGTTTAGGCAATAACATCCAGGTCGATACTCACGTATACACAGAGGATGTCCAATGCTTAAACAAAATAAAGAAATAAAACAATTTTAAGTCTTTGCAAAATGAAATACACAATCACAACGATTTTTCAGCAAAGTTGTGAAAGTTCACAAACTTAACCAGTTTTATGTCTTTTGACAATCAGCGATTACTGAGTAGGCACACAATCGAGAAGGACAAAACTAAGTACTATGCTTTTGACCATGTTTCCCACTAGAACTAGGCTTTTTTATTTAAGTTTGTATCGTTATCGCAAATCTACTAGTCTAGCTGAGCCTACTGTCACATCATTAGTGAGACCATTTATCACATTTTAACTTTCCAATTCTTTAGCATGTTGTGATAGTCCACTGATGTACTATCATTTCCTCTTTTATACAACAAAACTCATTTTGAATTTTATCATGTTTTTGGCTTTTTCAAATTTTCAAATGTTTTTGGATTTTCTGAAATTTCTTACTCCCCCTAAAATTCAAACACATTTAAAGAAAATTTGAAAACAAACTGTATAAGCAACGTGACAACTGATATCAAATCGCTTCAAATCGCCATCCACTTGGCATAAACAATCAGAACTCCCCCTCACAACAAACTATTTTCCCATTGATTTCAAAACACTTAAGTTTGTTTTAATCAAATGGTTTTTCCGGAAAATAAGTTTTTGTTTATTGATTTTAACCATTTATAGGTTAGGGGATAAACTCATCATTTTGTTTCTCAACCATTTGTAGAAAATCAGATACAACTAAATATCCTTGATTTACCACTTGAAAGAATAGTTCAATCAAGTTCAAACTAATGACCTTGATTTTACCACTTGCAGATAAAAACCTTTTTCAACCACATGGCTTACCAACCAATACCATTTGTAGGTTGAATTCTCAGAATGCCGATTCCTACTCCACACTTACCAACCTGGGAGTTCCGGCAAGTCACACTTGTACAAAAACAATTTTCATAAACAATGAATAATGCTGATTCATGCTCCGCGATTACCTACTTGGGAGCTCCGGCAAGTCAGGATTTTAAGTAAAGAATACAGACACCCAAGCCTGACCAGCTTTAGGTGTAACCTTCTCAACTTCTTCAAGGGTTTGAACACTTCTTTTTGTTTCATAAAATTCTTTCACCCCTTTTACCTTCCCATCAACCATTTTACCAAATATCTTTTTAACATTTCCATTAAACACTTTCTCAACATCAAATTCTTTCTTTTCAGAATAGAATTGATTTGAGATTTTGAATTTTCCAACTTTCTTCTTAAAATTTTCAGCCCGCAGTGGTGGAAAGTTTCCTTCATCCACAGCTGGAACTGAATTCTCTTCTTTTATAACAACTTTTGGCTCCTTTGATTTTGTGGAATCAGATTCATCACCAGAACTATTTCCTGAACCCTTAACCACCCATTTCTGATTTTTTAGATTTTCTTTTCTTTTTAAAACATTCCTTGAACATTCACCAACCTCAAAAGTTGAATTTTAAAACCTGTAAATTTTCTGGTTTTAAGTTCAGTTTTCTCAACAACTTTTTCTTTTAGTTTACTAGAGACTTCCTGTTTTGTCTGTATTGTCTTTGGACAATTTCTGGCAATGTGGCCAACTGTTTTACATTGAAAACAGGTTCTCGTCTCTATCTTCTTTTGAGCAATGCTTTTCTTCATTTCTTCTTGCCTTTTGGCAAGGAATTCTTTGTTCGTCTCCTTCCAGAATGAACTCTTTTGTTCTTTCTCAGCACTTGTTCCTGAAACAAAAACAATTTTTGGTTTATAAGTTTTCTCATTTTTATAACTTTTCGGTGGTATAAAACCTAGTCCATTCTTTTTGAAATTACCGTTATGGTTTGGTTTCTTTTGAAAACCCAAACCAGAACTGTAACCCTTTTTCTTGTTTAAACGTTGTTGATATCTTGAGGTGTAAGATTTAGGTTTTTTCAGAAAGATTTGCATCTTTTATTTCAGAAATATTAATTTCTGTTGGTGCACTACATCTGTCAACTTTGTCTTGTATCAAGTCTTAGTTTTAGATTGTTAGAACAGGGCGCGTTTTACGAGAAAACTGGAGAGTATATGTGTTTTAGAGAGTAGGTCCGCTTATTCGTACATGTCCGTATATGGGAACCTACCTGGTCAGGTCCGCTTATACGTACATGTCCGTATATGGGAACCTAACTGGTCAGGTCCGCTTATACGTACATGTCCGTATATGGGAACCTAACTGGTCAGGTCCGCTTATACGTACATGTCCGTATGTGGGAACCTATCTGCACTATAAATACCACATGAGCGGATCTCATTTGTAATTTTTGAAGATTCCATACCGAGGTGCTGCCGGTGTGAGATTTGGATGTAAACTGTTATAAATCAATACAGAAAGGTGTTTAAGGTGATTTGAAAGCTGTTTCTACGTTGATTACTTGTTTTCCGCACCTGTAATTGATGAAAACTCCTCTGAACGACTCGTTCGGGTCGAAACACGATCCTACAATTGGTATCAGAGCTTCAGGAGGAGGAGTTCTGCAGAGAATAGCTGGAATTCATCAAGTTTTCTTACTTCTACACTTTCTTTCTTCAGTTCAGATAGTTTCACCGGTCAAAATCAGCTCAAAATCTCACGGATTGTGCGTAATAGAATATAGACAAACCCTGGAAAGTTTGATGTTAAAATTCACATTAAAAATGGGTCAAAAGTGCTCGTGAATAGGTTCCGCTTATACGGACACTCCATAGGTTCGCTTGTTAGGTCCGTTTTTAAGATCAGTTTTGTTGTAGTTCCGCTCAAGAGGTCCGCTTATAGTGATTTGATTGTTGAAGGTTCACTCTAGAGATCCGTTTTTAGGGACATATTGTGTATAGGTCCGCTTCAAATTGCATGTAAGGTCCGCTTTAGTGAACAACAACCAGATCCGCTCTTGTGATATCACATAGGTCCGCTTTTGTGAACAACTCTGGTTCGCTTTTCTGTCACATCAGAGATCCGCTTGTGTGGTTCGTTTGTTGTGACATAGTCTGATTCGCTCTTGTGGTTCGCTTATTCAGTTCAAGGTTTCGCTTTTGTGACATCCTATCGGTTCATTAAAGAATTAAATGTGCATGTGAAGAGTAGATTTGTCTGATTGTCTACTGTCTTGAAGTTATCGTTCACGTGATTAAAAAGGGCAGCCTTATCTGGTTTCATGCATATTTGATAATATCGATTCGGTGGATTTTTTGGCCCAATAGCTTGTGAAGATAAATTTGAGAGTCATTATTTGAAATCTGAACATTGCGTGTGAAATAATGATTTCATCGAGATGTGTAGAAGTTGTCAGTACATGTGATGTACATGTGATGGCTTTTAAAGTTTGCATGGGTATTGAAGTTGTCGGCACAAATTACATAAATTGATAAAACATTTTAATTGGCACAATCACATTCTTTTTTGTTGTCGGTTCAATCACAAATTAAGAAGTCAGTGTGTCATCGGCCCAATCACAGTCTTCTAACAATCACTTGTTGAATTAGTGGATTAAAGGCCCAATCATAGTTTTTGAATTAAAATTGAGGTCCAATGGAAAACTGTTGACTTTAATTGACAGCCCACATGACTCTCATTTGCGGTCCAATCATAGTTGTCAAAGTTGTCGATTATTATAAGTATGCATGTGTTTGTCGGCTACAAGTTGCCAATCATTGTTGACGGTAAATCAGTTCACAAGAGATGTGGTTTAGTTCGTTTTGAATTCAAACTCATTCTAAGTTGTGTGGTTTAGCAAGTCATTGGAAAGGGTTGTTTGAAATTGTTCCGGGTCATAGTAGTTCGCACAGTGTGTCAACCTTCAGTCCGCACAGTTTGTCAATCTTCAGTCCGCACAAAATATTCATCAGTTTCAGTATTAGTTTGTTTCAGTTAATTGATAAGTCCGTTTAAACTGATCGTTTGTTTGCTCGTTCAAGTTTTTCCCGAAATATCTTCTGATTACTGAATCATGGAAGAGGAATTCTACAACGCGTTTGCCACACCAGTCGCTCCGGATACTGCTTCTGAAAATTTATACAGTGAAAATGAAACGGGAACGCATCATAAACCACCAAAGTTGATGTATATCGAAGATTTTCAGGGTTGGAAAAACTGTTTTGAGAATTGGGTTCAGGCTTACAGATTCGATGCTTGGTGTTCTTTACTAAAAGATTACGAGAAACCAAAGAATGAACGTGGTTTGGAAAAGGGTTTCAATGATTTTACTGAAGCTGATAAGTTGAAGTACACTAGTGAGAAGATGATGATCAGCATTTTACAGTAAGCAGTTAAAGAAGACATCTTTGTCTTACTTCAACATAATGGAACTGCTAGATCAATCTGGGAAGCTTTACTTCAAAAATTCCGAGGGAGTGCTGATATGATAAAAAACAAAAAGGCCTTATTGAAGAAGTCGTTTGACATATTTACTGCATTTGATCATGAAACCACAAAGGAAACGATAGATAGATACTGTCATCTGGTTCTAGAAATGAAAAGATTGGATATTCAAAAAGATGATGATGAGTGGGTTGATAAATTAGAAGAGGCATTACCCCAACAGAAGTGGGGAACTTATTTGATGATTGTGAAACTCATGAGGAAGACTGAGAGTATGAACTTGGCACAGTTTATCCAGAAGATTGAGGAACAAGAGCTGGATATTCAAAAGACTGCTATAATGACGAATCCAAATGCAAAACAAGATGTCAGTTTGTATTACAGAGGTAACAAGTTTGAGGCCACTCCAAGCCATAGTCCAAAGATTCAAACTGGTTTTAGTGCTGACAGCTCATCTGGAACAAAGATTAGTAATGCGACTCAAAGTGGTGGATTTTCTTCGTCATTTTCAAGTTTTGATCCAAATAGCGCAACATCAACTTCTCAACGACAAAATTCAACACATCTTCAGTGCAATGTTACATTAAACATTCAAAATGGTCAGAATTTGTCTCCAGAAGTTGCCAAGCAGCACATGGCATTACTGGTTACTATGTTAGAATCTTACGAAAGTTTGATCGATGGGAAGATTGGCAATCCGATGCTTACCAAAGAAGATTTCAACCAAATTGATGCTGAAGAACTTGAAGTGATGGATATCAAATGGTGCTTAGCAAGTGCTTGGAGGAGAGCTGAAAAGTTTCAAGAGATTACTGGTAGGGATGAATTTCGAGGAATGGCTACCTCTCCATTGGGATTTGATAAATCAAAGGTTACCTGTTTCCGTTGTAAAGGAAAAGGTCATTTTAAACGAGAGTGCAAAAGTAAAGAAGCTACCGGGAATCAAGATAGAAACAATTATTATCATAAATCAATTTTCTATCAGACTACTCAACAACCTCAAATTACACATGCTCATGCTACTAATGATGGAAAGAAGAAAGCTTTACTGATTCATCAAGATGATGAAAAAGTTGCAGAGGGATTTAGTTGGGATAAATACATTCCATCTGATTCAGGCTTTGTTGCTAGAATACTAGATGAAGAAGCTAGTGAGAAAAGAATCCCGATATTTCCTGATCTTGGAAGCGATGTGGATACCGATGATGAAGAAGAACATCTCAACAAAGCTAGAAAAGGCATTGATCTAACTAGTTTTAATTTGTTTTTTGCAGATAAAATGGAGATGTTGTACCAGAAGAAGATGGCAAGATTGAGGAAAGAGCTGGAAGCAGCAAAAATGCAAGCTGCTGAAAAGACAGAAGCAGGAGAAGAAATTGTCGAAGTAGAGAAAGTTGTTGATAAGATTGTTGAGGTCGAAAAGATTGTTGAAATTGAAAAACTTGTCGAAGTTGAAAAAATCATCGAGGTAGAAAAAGTTGTTGAAGTTGAAAAGATTGTTGAGGTTGAGAAGATAGTTGAAAAGGTGGTTGAAGTTGAAAAACTATGTTTGAAATGTTCAGAATCTTGCACAGCTTGTGAAGAAAAAGACAGGAAGATTGCTGAATTAGAGAAAACGAAGGAAGATTTACTGTCTGATGTGAAGTATGTAAAAGAGTCGTACGATGTGCTGAACAGGACAGTTGATAGTCTGAGAAGGACGAATACAGAGATTGAAAAGGCAATGGAAAAGATGAGCACAACATTAATGATAAAGCAGAGTGTTATCAATGAATATATTGAAGACTGTGCTAAGCTGAAGAAAGAAGTGGAGCTTGAAAAGATTGAAAGTGAAAGGATTAAACGATTACTGTTGAGTTATACTACTTGTGATTATCTGATTGATCGTGTTTATCCTACTATTGCAGGTCTGGAAGCGTTCATGGACAAAAAGACTGAAGATACTGATACTGGTAAGAAACCAAGTGTCAAGTATAACAGATGTCCGCCCCCGATCCATGAAACTTATTCTCCAAGGAATCCTAACGAGGAGCGTCTAAAAAAGGCAGTCAACATCAAGTTAAAGTCTGAAATCATTGATGAATTACCAGACAATATTGATGTTACATTCACAGCGTCTGACACTGATCATGAGTCTGAGTTAGTAAAGAAAGTTGTCGATCAGGTGTTGGATATGGATGAAGAGTCAAAACCGGAGTCTAAGTCGGAAATTTCGAGTTCATCAGAAAGGAGTCCAAGTTCACTGGTTAACAGGGTTTACAATAGAGAATTTCTGTTATCAAAATCTAATTTGAATGACGGGTCAATCAAAGTGGCTTATACTTTGTATGATTCAGACAAATTATATTCTGATGAGGAATTTCCAATAAGAAGTGTTAAAACTGAAATGATCAAACAGGTTTTCAAATTGACAGAAATTAATATTTCTGAAATAAAAGATTTAAATCTTGCTGAAAAACCTAAAAAGTACACTTCAAGAGTTCAACAGAGATTGAACAAGAAAAAGGGTTACGATTATGGTTCAGGTTTTCAAAAGAAATCAAACCATAATGGTAATCTCAAAAAGAAAGGTCTTGGCTTCAATTCTTCAGAAAATTATAAAAATCAGAAAACTTATAAACCAAAAACAAAATTTATTTCAGGAGGAAGTTCAGAGGATGAACAGAAGAAACCGTTCTGGAAGCAGTCGAATCAAGAGTTTCTTGCTGAAGTGAAAAGGAATGTGAGAAGATTTGCTGGAAAAGTTGATAGAAGAACTTGTTTCAAATGCCAAGAAGTTGGACATATAGCTTGGAATTGCACCAAGACCAACTACCAAAAACAGGAAGATTCTTCTAACTTTGTTTTGAAAAAGACTTGTGATGATAAGAAAGAACAATTTGTAAAAAATGTTAAAAAGTTTGAAAATTCTACTTCTGAGGAAGGAGAAAGTTCAAAATGGTTTTACAAAAGAAGAGGTGATTTGAGTAAACAAAAGTGGGTGGTTAAATCTGAGGGTAATTCTGACAATGAATCTGATTCCATAAAATCAGAGGAGTCTTTGGTTGAGAAAAAGATTGTGAGTTCCGTTCCAGAAGTGAACGATGAGAATTTTCCTCCATTGTCAAAAGAAAATTTAATAAAGAAAGTAGGAAAGGTAGAGATCTCAAATCAATTCTTCGCTGATGAGGGAGAATTTGATGTTGTGAAGGCTTTCAATGGGAAAGTCAAACATATTTTCGGGAAGATGGTTGATGGGAAGGTTAAAAGTGCAAAAGAGTTTTACAAATCAAAATGTTGGTGGGACAAATGTTTGCCGCCAAAATCACCCAAGGCTGGTCAGGCTTGGGTGACAGCTTTTTCACCATAAATTCCTGACTTGCCGGAGATCCCAAGTTTGTAATCGTGGATCAGGAATCGGCATCATTCTTGTTAAGATAGATTTTGTGAAAGATTTTTAAATGTGTTTAAATTGTACAGGATGAGTGTGACTTGCTGGAGCTTCCAGGTTGGTAAGTGTGAAGCAGGAATCGGCATTTTGATTGGTAAAATGGTTTGTGTAGAGGTTTATTCCTACATAGGTTTGTATGCTGTGAATATTTTTACAAGAGGTACAGAGGTTGCATACTTGCATGTGGTAAATCAGGGACATTAAGTTGTACTTGATCTACTACAAGTGATTGAATGACAATATGATGAACCATGCCCCTACAAGTGGTAAAACCAAACTTATTTTCCGGAAAAATCATTTTGATTAAAACAAACTTAAGTGTTTTGAAATCTAAATGAGAAAATAGTTTGTTGTAAGGGGAAGTTCTGATTGTTTATGCCAAGTGGATGGCGAATTGAAGCAATTCGATATTGGTTGTCTCGTTGTTTGTACAGTTTATTTTCAAATTTCCTAAAATGTGTTTGCATTTTAGGGGGAGTAAAATTTTTCAGAAAATCCAAAAACATTTGAAAATTTGAAAAAGACAAAAACATGACAAAATGAAAATGAATTTTGTTGTATAAAAGAGGAAATGATAGTACATCAGTGGACGATCACGGCATGCTAAAGAATTGGTAAGATAAAAAGTGATAAACGGTCTCACTGATGATGTGTCAGTAGGTTTTTGCACATTTAGTAAATTGTGACGAGATATAAACCTAAATTTCAAACTTGCTTATATCATGGGGAAACATCTCTCGGATATATGGGTAACCCCCGAAATCTCGTTTGAAAGGTCTCATAATCTGATATACTAGGTTTTTATACTCAATGATGTCTGGGGTATTATTCCGGGACTTCTGCTGAACGGTGGTTCTGACCTAGTCCCTGGATAATACTTTCCGCAATGCTTGATACATAGCATTAACCCTCAGCATGCTGATGAAACAATAAAATTGATAGTCGCTGCTGTTGTAGCTAAAAGATCCTCTAAAGGGGACATACCGTTAAGTCGAAGCTGATATCTCTCTGCGTATACGGAAGTATCGACCTGAGATCCCTCGGCCCTCGTATTACCTAATTTATATACAGATATCATTTGTGTCATAATTACCTGTAAGACTGAATATTGGGATCTGGATACGGGAGTATATTATGAGGTGGGACACGCGATTGAGTTTACGTTCTTAAGACATTAATATCATATCTCGAAGCAGTTGAACTTTGTGTGAAAATTTAAGTGGATCAGTATACTGACAATCTAAGTGAATCGTTTAGAACTTAAAATGTTTAAAGCTTAACGGTGTTGGTGATTTGTCTCAAAAACTGATATGATCCTCTTACACAAACTCACAAAAATATTGTGTGTAAATATTTCTATACTGCATTTCATTATATAAAAAATCTAAAAAGGTTTTAGTGTGTTTTAGCTTAAATTTTGAAAAAGTCAAAAAGATTTTCGACGACTGATATTGAAAAGCTGATTTTCAAAATTCTGAGTGCTAAACATGATGAGTATAATTTGAGGGGGAGTTTGTCTTTAAAACTGATTATTTTTCAAAATCTTAAAATGGTTCATCAGATTGAAGTGAAAGATCATTTTGTTTGGGTTATTGGAGAAAAGTCTGAGTTAGTGCAAGTTTACATGTTTGAAACGTGTAAATTGTAAAATTTATTGTGAGGTAGAGTTTATGCAGGTTTAAAGTTTGAGAAGTGATGATCCTGAAAAGTCAAAATTGTGAAAGTCAGACAACGATCCTAAAGCTGATGATGCTGATGATCTGAAGAAATGCCAGCATATCGCAAGGGGGAGTCTGAAGACATGCAAGAAAAGATTGAGAGAGAGAAGCCCAGAGACAGATCAAGACTGAAGATGTGAAGACATGATATTGTCAAAGACTAGACACTGCGACTCGTCAACATCTGAGGGGGAGTCTGTTGGTGCACTACATCTGTCAACTTTGTCTTGTATCGAGTCTTAGTTTTAGATTGTTAGAACAGGGCGCGTTTTACGAGAAAACTGGAGAGTATATGTGTTTTAGAGAGTAGGTCCACTTATTCGTACATGTCCGTATATGGGAACCTACCTGGTCAGGTCCGCTTATACGTACATGTCCGTATATGGGAACCTAACTGGTCAGGTCCGCTTATACGTACATGTCCGTATATGGGAACCTAACTGGTCAGGTCCGCTTATACGTACATGTCCGTATGTGGGAACCTATCTACACTATAAATACCACATGAGAGAATCTCATTTGTAATTTTTGAAGATTCCATACCGAGGTGCTGCCGGTGTGAGATTTGGATGTAAGCTGTTATAAATCAATACAAAAAGGTGTTTAAGGTGATTTGAAAGCTGTTTCTACGTTGATTACTTGTTTTCCGCACCTGTAATTGACGAAAACTCCTCTGAACGACTCGTTCGGGTCGAAACACGATCCTACAATTTCTATCAGTTTGAAAACCTTTTTAATCATTTCAGTTTTCACACCTCTTATTGGAAAAACCTTATCAGAATATAATTTGTCAGAATCTATCAGAGTATATGCTACTTTGACCGGTTCGTCATTCAAATTAAATTTTGATAACAAAAACTCTTTATTATACACCCGTTTGTTCTTTTTTACTATTGAATTTGACGGTTTGGACTCAGACTTTGACTCTGGTTTGGACTTCGACATTGACTCCTCTGTTTCATCCTTATCCAACACCTGATTGACCAACTTTTTTTATTAACTCGGCCTCATGATCAGTATCGGACGACGTGAACGTGATATCTATACTTTCTGGCAAATTATCTGACGACTTAGACTCCCACTGTAAGTTCGTTGCCTTTTTGACTCTTTCAGAATTAGCATTTCGTGGAGAATATGCATTTTCAACAGGAGGCGGACATTTGTTATAAACCACACTTGATTTCTTACAAGATATATTCACTTCATCATCTTCTTTTGTCACAGACTTTTCATCTTCCGAAATCTTCTCTTCTTCAAATGTCTTCAATTTTTCCACTATGGGATAAATCCTATCAACAACAAAAGTAGAACATGAGTAACTTTTTAATAAATTGTTAACTCTTTCAGTTTCAATTCTTTGTGTTGCCAACTTCAATTCAAGCTCAGCACACTTCTCTGTGTAGTAGTTGACATCATCAAGCTGTCTCATGTAAGCTCCTTTGAGTGTATTCATTGCTACAGCTTGTTCACTACTTGACTCGTTGTACTTATTCATCTCTCTGTTCAAAGTATCATATGATTCTTTTAGTCTTTTTATGTTGTGCAGCAATTCATTGTTCTGCATTATCAGAGAATCACAATTCATACACTTTCCAGCAACCTTGACTACCTCATCATCTGTTTTGATTTCAAATGCTGGAACTTCTTTAACTACTTTCACTTGAACTTCTTCTGCAACTACTTTCTTTTTCTCAGCTTCACCATTTAAACGTTTTCTAACTTTTTCTGCCCAATAATCATCAGTATAATTATTGATAACCTGAGCAACAAATCCTTTCTTCAGGAATTCTTTGTCTGGACAATAATCGTCCCAACTAAAACCTTCTGCCAATTTTTCATCTTCTTGTTCTGCCACTCAAACTTTACTATCTGTTGAAATGTATTTATCCCAATTGAATCCTTTTCCATTATCTTGATTACCAAGACATGCTCTCTTTGAATCTTCAATTTCTTTCCTTCCATGAGCTGTTTGTGGCTGTTGTTGTTGATATGTCTGTTGTACAACTTGATGATATAACGCTTTTCGATAGTAATCATTGTTTCCAAAAGGATTTTGAGCTCCACTTGCTTCACGATTTGTGCACTCCCTCTTGAAATGCCCTTTTTCCCTGCATCGAAAACAAGTAACTTTAGACTTATCAAATCCTAAAGCTGAAACATGTGCATCGCGAAAATCATCTATGCCTGTAATTTCTTTAAATTTTTCAGCTCGTCTCAAAACACTAGCCATGCACCATTTTATATCCATCAATTCCTTCTCTTCAGCATCAATTTGATCGTAATCCTCTTTTGTTAGCATTGGATTCCCGATCCTTCCTGCAACTAATCCTCCATAGGATTCAAGCACAGTCACCAACAAAGACATGTGGCTTTTAGCAACTTCCTCGGTATAATTCTGATCATTTTAAAGGTTCAAAACAATGTTGCATTGAAGAACTTTGCCACTTTTTGTTGTAGAAAAATGTGGATCAAATGTTGGAAATGAAGTGAATCCAGTTTTGCTGCTTGATCCCTGAGATGAACTTTCTGAAGAACTTTTTGCATTGAAATCAGTTTCAACTTTTGGCGAAAACTTGGTTTTGTCATTAACACCACTTTTGTAGTACAAACCAATGTCTTGATCTCCATCATAATTCTTCATTCTCGCTATCTTTCGTTGCTCCATTTCTTAAGCTTCAAGCTGTTTAATAAAATCACTCAATGTTAGATCATTAAAACCCGATTTGTTTTTCAACATCATAAGATACGTGTCCTACTCATCATGTGGCAACGCATCAGCTAACTTTTCAATCAACTCATCTTTATCCTTTCTGATACTCAATCTGTTCATGTTTTTCAATAAATTGCAGTATCTTTCAATGATCTGCTTGGTGCTTTCATTTCTTAAACCTCGAAACAAATCAAATTCCTTCTTCATCAACGACTTTTTGTTCTTAAGCATGTCATCACTACCAAGAAACTTTGCTTCTAATTCTGTCCATATCGAATGTGCAGTTCCATTATGTTGAAGTAAAATCAAGATATCTTCTTTAATCGCCTGCTGCAACAAACTAACCATCAACTTCTCATCTTTGTATTTCTTTTTCTCCTCAGCACTTAAATCTCTAATTGGTATTTTCTCTCGATCGCTACCAACTGGTCTAAAATATTGAACTTCAGTATGTTCCCATGCATCTAAATGATAAGCTTCAACCCAGTTACCAAATCGTTCAGCCCATCCACTAAAATCATCAATATCCAAAAGCTTAGGAGGTTTTTGAGTTGTTCCAGTTTCATTTTCAAGCATCGTGTTCTGCGTAATTGATATTGGACTAGCAAAAGCGTTATAAAACTCGTTCTCCATGTTTTCGATTTTCAAAGATTCACAAACAGACAGTTTCAAACAAACTGGTTCACCTCGTGAAATACTTGGAGAATACAAAAACAAATGATCAGTTTAAAAGAATTGAATATGTAAAGGTGTGTGACGGTTCAATCGATCCAGGACTCGTGTCGAAGATTTGCGGACTCGTTCAATGTATTTCGGGTATGAGAATTGTTTTTATAGTGGGCTGCCAAACATTTAGACTAAACACAATCTTACTGGACCGAACACACAATATACTCTAATTGGACCTCATTTCAATTGAGTAGTGCGCAACCTTTTCACATGCAAACATTAATAGCCGACATACTTTGATTCACCACTCAATTCTCATTGGACCAACACATATAGTGAACTGAAATGATCACATGTAATGATGTTATATGGCCGACAACCCTTTTTGATTCAATTGAACCTTTTAAACGAACTAAACAACCTCAGACTAACTGTGATTATACAAACGACCTGATCAACTGTTTCAGACGACCTGAACGAAGAACAAACGAACTAAATCTCTTAAACGAACTGAAGTTCAAACAAACTGAACTGGAAAGCTTTCAAACGGACTGATGACTTCAGACGAACTGTGATTCAGACCACCTAAGGTTCAAACGATTTGAAATACACACGAACTAGCGATTCAGACGAACTGAGATTTAAACGATCTAAGGTTCAAACGAGGTAAGTTCAGACGGACTTAACTCTTATGCGAACTAGATTTTGAAGCGAAGTGAACTGATAATACCACGCAAACTGATCCTTTTTCATACGAACTGGCCACTCCGTGTGACCTTTCAGACGAACTGGATTCAAAGTCTCAAATGAACTGAACCATTGTTCAAACAATCTGATGTAATTTTCTCAAATATTATCATGTTTTCGGTTGAATTAGAATCTGATATGTTCAAAGATTGCTCTACTATGAATTCCGAACACAATGATGTATAATTTGTTCAATATCATCCACTGAAACGTCGTAAATCTGAATTTGAAGTTCTGTTCGTGTGAATTGAATAACTCTCAAACGAACTGGTCGATTTTTATGCAAATTGATTGAGTTTTACTTTGTTTTATAGTCTGATACTTTCACAGATTATCTAAATCACAATTTTGCGCAAAATATTTCAAAATCAAACCATATTATCTATAAAATTCAGTTTTAATTCTGAAAATATGTGACAGAAAGGTGTAGAAGCAGAATTTATCGGCGAATATCGGCTGAAATAGCAAGAGCTCTTCCTCCTGAGCTCTGATACCACTTGTAGGATCGTTTGCATGACCAAATGAGTCGTTCAGAAGAGATCTCGTCCAATACGAGAGGCGGAATCAAACGTATCGGTGTTATTTCAGCTGTATACACACTAGAATCACTTAATCTATCTCTTGTATTGATTTGATGATTATTACAGACCTGGAGATACTTCGGCAGAGCTTCGCTACCGGAATGACCAAGTTACAAATGAAAATCACAAGTCACCTATTTATACTATATCCAGTTCGTTTGAACAAGCATCTCCAGTTCGTACAAACTGGTCCAGTTCGTTTGAACTGGCCACTTCGTTTGAACTGACTTGTTCACCTCTGTATCCTGTTAATCTCGAAGTGTGTGACTTGTTTCATCTATTCTATTACACGACACGACACGATACAAGACGAAGTCGACAGACGCATGTACCAACAACTAGGTTATCAGGTTTATCAGTAGGCGAAACTCTATTCAAACTAAACTTGCAATGTGAGTCATTCTCTTTTTACCAAACTATTTCCAAAACCCTATTTATTTTCAAAGTTATAATTACAGGGATTAAGTCTTTGTAATCTTCAATTACTGCTGGTATGTGGGGTTTTGTATACATTACTTGATAATCTTCACCATTGGACAACGGGTTAGCCAATGGGTGATATGACAATAGTCACAGAAACGAGTCGAGTGACAAATATCGATTTGGGGTAATTGGTTGATATAAACATTGTAATCGCTCTTGATACTGTAAATTATAACAATGTGTCGTTTTGTACAACTTGAATGACACGCCAGTATTTCCCCGCTGATAATTTTTTTTAAACATGTTTCAGGTGATTTACTGTGACCCAAGGAAAGTGCCGCGTAGCACTAAAAGCTTGAAGATGTGGCTCAGTAAAATAAATAAACATGTTTTGTAAAACAGGGAATTTCCTCGTGAAACTCCTTTAATGTAAATTACGGGGTTTGTCCCAAATTGTGAAATAAAATAATTGGGCATTTTCAGTTTTCACAATCCTGTTAAAATTTCCACTGCCAAATAAATCAATACCACGGGTTTCTGTCCCGCGACTCCTGAACCGGGTAAAACCGGGACCGGGGCCGTGACAGAAAAAGGTGGTATCAGAGCCACTGATCTAAGCCAATTAAGTATTTAGAAATACTTAATTTTTCAGATTTGCCATTCTGTGATTCTGTGAAAATTTAATTTGCAATAAATAATATTCTAATTAAGATTTTTGTATTTTCTTTATATATGCTAACAACATGAATGAGTTGTCTGAAGCTCTTCAGAACCTCACTATCCATTCTACTGGTATGGGAATCACCAGGAATCCTTCCTGTTATCAGGCAGACACTGAAGCACCAATAGAATTCCAAGCTCAGGAGAAACTAAAACCGAAAAAGAGGAGGAGAATCTTACACTGTAAACAGGGACATAGGAAGAAACCAGCTGCCCAGAAGGTTAAAAAGACTAAGGATCCAAAAGATAAAGGGAAGGGAAAGGAAAGGAGATTGGGGAAAGCTCTGGCCAAGCCCAGAAAATGCCACCATGGGAGGAGCTTGATAGCAAATTAGCAAATTGTGACCTCATTGGACCTGCCAATGAAAACCTCTTCAATTTCCCTGCCCAATCTGAAATTCCACTAAACTTGGCACCTGCAATTCCGGACCCCATTGTCAACCACCAACTTCTACCTGGAGAATTGGAGGAATGGTGGACAAGTGATTGGCAGTTTCAGGACCTCCTGAATAACCCCAACACCTATTTTCCCCAGTTGACCCAGAACCTGCTCCAAACCCACCTATGAGCACCGAAAACCTGGTTGAACTCCACCACTATGGCGAGGAGCTGATAGATGCAGGAAATCGGATCAGGGACGTGGGGGGAAAGATCTCATGGAAATACGACGAGAGGGAGCGTCGTTTCTGAAAAACCAGCTGGATCGGAGTTGCATGTTTGTTTAATATTGTATAATACTAATATAAAAACCATATAATAATAATAAATAGTAAAAATATAATCATGTAAAATAACTAAAATAAAACTTTTGTAACATAACTGGTGTGTATCGATGCCTACTAATATATAAAAATATAAAAGTCGCGATGACGATAATTTTGGCTATACGTGTTGACTTGATTATGTGTGATAGTCCTGTTATGTGTTTGGTTGCTATATATTTTGTGACAATAATATAGAAATTTTTTTTAGTCAGATGGCAAACGTAGAAAACCAACCGGCAAACGAAGTCAACCAATCAGAACAAAATAATGAAGACCATTTTCTTAATAGGCAAGACATAGAAAATATCGTTGCCCAGGGAATAGCCAACGCTATCCCAGCAATCATCGTTGCTGCTAGAAATCCTGTTGAACCTTCGCAAGCTAACCCTAGCAAACGTACTCGCGATGACAATTTCAGTAATAGTGTAAATGGAGGCGGCAACATTAACAATGATAATGTGGTTCAAGCCCCATTCCTTAAGAAAATGAAAGCTGCAACACCTGGTTGCACTTACAAGGAATTTCTTGCCTGTAAACCGGTTGAATTTGCAGGCAATGAAGCGGCAACTGCCGCACTGCGATGGTTGGAGAAAACCGAAGAAGTAATTAAAATCAGCAAATGTACCGAGGAAGACAAGGTCATGTACGCGTCGAATCTTTTTAAAGAATGGGCATTAGAATGGTGGAACACGGTACTACAAGCCAAGGGAAGTGACGAGGCTTATGCCATGAATTGGGACGAATTTAAGAGATTGGTGGAAAGAAAATTCTGTCCCGAATATGAAAAGGAACAAATGACAAATAAGTTTCTGAACCATCGGATGGTGGACGTGGATTGTCGAGGGTATACTTCGACATTCTTCGAGTATGCTAGAGTGGTACCAACCCTGGCTTCGCCAGAACCGGTACTTATTTCTCGCTATATTTGGGGGTTGATTAGCGAGATTCGTGATATCGTCAAAGCTACGAGACCCCGCACAATTGACGATGCGGTGGAATTAGCCAACACCTTAACCGATGGACTGGTATGTACGCGAGAAGAAAACAGGAAGAAGGATTTGGCCCAAAAGATTACCCAAGGATTTCGTGTGGGTAATAATAGCAACTTCAAGAAAAAGGGTACGGGGCAATCTTCCACCCCTCCATTCTGCAGAAATTGTAAAAAGAAACATTTTGGAAAGTGTAATGAAAATTGTAATTTCTGCAAAAGACCAGGCCACCGAGAAGAGGAATGCAGGAAGAAGTCAGTAATCTGCTACAACTGCGGTGAAACAGGACACTTCAGGCCCGACTACCCTAAACTGGTCAAACCAGCTGACAACAAGGCAAAACCTGCTGAAGGAACTAATAAGAAAAACGTTAGAGCCTTTCAGCTGACAACTCAAGAAGCAGACCTGATTCCCGATGTGATAGCTGGTACGTTCCTGGTACATGATGTTTAAGCAAAAGTATTATTTGACTCTGGTGCAAACCAAAGTTTTATCAATACTTCATTCTACTAAGCTCTTAAGCAACCTTTAACCAAACTTAGGCAGATTTATACGGTAGAAACGGCCGATGATAATTCAGTTAACATAGATAAGATTCTGCAGGAAGGTAAAATAGAACTTTCAGGTCATAAATTTTCGGCAAACCTGTTACCTATGAACTTAGCTGGATTCGACGTCGTGTTAGGAATGGATTGGTTAGTAGCCAACCATGCGCGAATCCTTTGTGATAAGAATTCCATAGAAATTCATACACCCACAGGAGAAATAATTATGATTACAGGAGATAAGCCACATAAACCAATGAAGTTCATTTCAGCAATGAAAGTTGCTAGTTATGAACACAAACAAGGAATAGTGTATATGATTTCAGTAATCATTAGCACTAAAAGTAAGGAACTTAAGGAAATCCCAGTAGTATCAGAATACCCGGATGTATTCCCTGAAGAACTACCTGGGTTACCACCAGATAGGGAGGTAGAATTTAGAATCCATCAAATTCCTGGAACTACACCGATAGCTAAGGCACCTTATCGGTTGGCACCCACCGAGATGTTAGAACTGAAAAAGCAATTAGATGAATTATTAAGCAAAGGATTTATACAACCTAGTTCATCCCCTTGGGGAGCACCTGTGTTGTTTGTGAAAAAGAAGGATGGTTCAATGAGGATGTGTATCGATTATAGGGAATTGAATAAGGTTACAATTAAGAATCGATACCCATTACCTAGGATTGATGATCTTTTTGATCAACTTCAAGGAGCTAGATATTTTTCTAAGATAGATTTGCGCTCCGGATACCATCAGCTGAAAGTACAAGAAGAAGACATACCTAAAACTGCTTTCAGAACTAGGTATGGTCACAACGAGTTTACAGTCATGCCCTTTGGACTAACTAATGGTCCTGCAGCATTCATGGACATGATGAATAGGATCTGTAAACCGTATTTGGATAAATTTGTAATTGTCTTTATCGACGATATACTTATTTATTCCAAAAACCAGGACGAACATTATGAGCACCTGCGTGCACTCTTAACTTTATTAAGAAAAGAGAAGCTTTACGCCAAATTCTTAAAGTGTGAATTTTGGCTACAGGAAGTGCAATTTTTAGGTCATGTGGTGAATCACGAAGGTATTCACGTAGATCCTTCCAAGATAGAAGCGATCACAAAGTGGAAGGTTCCACAATCAGCTACGGAAATTAGAAGTTTTCTAGGATTAGCTGGATACTATAGGCGATTCATTAAGGATTTTTCTAAGATAGTTGTGCCATTAACTAAGCTAACCTATAAAACAGTTAAGTTTGAGTGGGGACCCAAGCAAGAAGAGGCATTTAAAATTTTAAAGCAAAGATTAACAAATACCCCAATTCTAGCCTTACCAGACAGAACAGAAGATTTTGAAGTTTACTGTGATGCTTCTAAGCTAGGATTAGGATGTGTGCTTATGCAACGTAAAAAGGTAATTGTGTATGCATCAAGACAGTTGAAAAAGCACGAGGAAAATTATACGACTCATGACTTATGTAAGGACTCTCAAAATATCTTAAAACCGACCCACAAGTGAAAACCCGGACCCCTGAAATCATACCGTGCATCAAAAATCAAGAAATTAAGAAATATGGTCTTCAGGCGGGCCGCGTAAGAGTAAGCATAGTCTTACGCGGGCCGCGTCAACCCATGTTTGACCAGATAAGTGTTCCGGATCCACGTGTCATACCTACGCATGACACGGATGCCCTAATCTATGATATAGGTGCCCTCGCGGGCCGTGTAAGGTTCGAGCTAAGGTTCACGCAGGCCGCGTGAACCTTAATTTTTAGCTATAAATAGCTTGGGCTACGAGCAGTCTTCTGGTGTCAAAATTTCTTCACAACGACGAAGTTACACTGCTATAATTTGAATTTTACTCTCAAATTAGTGGGGTGCTGCTACAATACCAGGTATTAACTCGATCGCTGCTATGATTCAATGTCCGATCGATTGAAACTTTCCAATGGATGTTTAAGTGCTGCCCACATTAGGGTTTAAGCTTTTGTCATTCGTCATGAATTCGATGGATGTTTAAGTATCGCACTTTGTCATTCGTTGTGAGGGTTTAATCTCGTGAGTTATCATAAATGCTGTATTAGTTACTGACCTAGTTCGTGTGCATGTTGTTTAAATTTAGGTTAAAAGGCTAATCAGTAGGCTAAGCTCTGCCCATATAAATCTGCAATGTGAGTCATTCTATTTTTTTATCAAAAGCATTTTTACAATACTCCATTTTCAAATGTTATAATTACAGGGAGTAAGTCATGGTAATCTTAATCACTGGCTAGTGGGGTATTGTGCACATTACTAATTTCTCACGGGTTAGGCTAATAAATCCTAACAGTGATAATCATCACTACTTGGGTGACATGACCCAATAGTGGTATGACCATCGTCACCAGGAGGTGACACAGCGTCAGATAAAAATAAGATAGAAGCCATTGTAATCGCTCTTATGCTATAATTTATAATTGTGTCATTTTCTCAAATTTGAGTGACTCGCCAGCATTTCCCCGCTGATAAATTATTTTTAAAACATGTTTCAGGCGACCTGCTGTAAATCAAGGTAACGTGCTACGGAGCACTAACAAGCTTGAAGAGGTGGCTCAGTTAAAAATGAATAAACATGTTTTAATAAATCAGGGAATTTCCTAGTTAAATTCCTCTATTGTAAATTACGAGGTTTATCCCAAAATTATGGAATAAAATAATTGGGCATTTTGAGTTTTAAAAGATCCTGTAGAAAAATCTTCCGCTGTCGCATCATCGATACCACGGGTTCCTGTCCCGCGGCTCCGGACCGGGTCAAACCGGGGCTGGGGCCGTGAGAGGAAAAGGTGGTATCAGAGCCACACTGATCGAGCCACTGATTTAAGCCTATTAAGTATTTCAAAATACTTAATTTTCCTAATTGCCATTCTATGATGATGTGATTTTCTATTTAACTATCTGTTAATTTACAGTATGGGTAAGCAAAGAATCTCGGATATCTATCATAAATTAGATAATTCACCAAAAGAAAAGGGAAGTTCATCCCACTCAAATTCCTCAAGATACTCAGCAGATACTGAGAAGGGAATATTTGTTCGTAAGGCACAGTACGAGAAAACACTTACCCCTAGTAAAAGAAGCTGGATTATTAGAAAAAGTCAAGAGAAAATGAAGAAGTCACAGGAAACCCAGAAAATAGGCAGTAACCTACCTTGGGAAGATAAATTAGATGAAAAATGGGCAAATCTCTACACGTTAGCAACTGTAGCAGAAAATGCTAACTTATAAGTTAAATCACAAAAACCAGTCTTAGCACCTACAACATTTACAAACTAGAAACGTTAAATTATTAAATAAACCACTAGTATAATTCGAAAGTTCAGTTGTAATCTAGCAATAGTTTGTTTTAAATAAATTTTAAGTTTTCTAAATTACCATTTTGTGATTTTGTGATTTACAAAATTTTAACTTAGAATTTTGTGTGTTTCTTCATAAATGCTAAACATCATGAATAAATTATCTGAAGCCCTAGAGAATCTCAATCTCTACCCCGTGAAAATAGAAGTTTTCCAAGATTTTACTGGTTACTTTGCCAATGTGGAACAACCTATGGAATTTCAAGCTCCACCTCTGGAAAAATCAAAACCTAAGAAAAGAAGAAGATTTGTGGGCTGGAGGCGTGTACACAGAAGGAAACCAGCAACTAGGAAAATTCCCAAGATAGAGAATCCCATGGATAAAGGAAAAGGGATCGAGATTAAGGAAAATTCAAGGCAAGCATGAATGGAAATTGGGGAAAGTTCTAAGCAAGCTGAGGAATTGCCATTTCAGGAGGAACTAGATCAAATACTGGCAAGCTGTGATATCCTTAGGCCTATCAATACAAATCTTTTCCCTTATCCTGCTGAAAACCAACATCCAATAAACCTGGAACCGGCTATCCCGAAACCTTTAATTCACACCCAACCTCAAGGAGAAATGGACGAATGGTGGACCAACGATTGGGAGTTTCAAAACCTCCTAAATAATCCTTATACCTTTTTCCCGCAGTTCGACCCAGAACCTGCACCAAATCCACCAATGAGTAATGAAAACTTAGCTGAACTCCGCCATTTCGGCGAGGAGTTGATGGATGCAGGGAGTAGAATCCGGGAGATAGGCGAACAAATCTCCTGGAAGTACGATGAGAGGGAACATCATTTTTAAAATGCTAGCTGACGAGAAAAAGTGGGGTTGTGACGCTATGTTTGTATAATAATAGTAATAAAAACAGTATGTGTAATAATCTAAAAATAAAACGTTTGTAAGATAATCTGAGTGTACGAATGCATAACATAATATATAAAAATGGAAGTCGAGAAATCGATAACTTTTGGGCTATACGTGTTATTGTGATTATGTGCAATTATTTTGTTATATTTAGTTATTAATTATTTTGTACTAATTACTTATATAAGTTAATTACCAGATGGCAAACGTTGGTAATGAACCAGTTAATGAAGTAAATCAATCTGAGCAAAATCAGGAAGAGCAATTGCTGAATAGGCAAGATATCGAGCATATCGTTGCTCAAGGAATAGCCAATGCAATTCCAGCAATACTTGCTGCTGCTCGAATTCCAGTTAAACCTCAAATTATTCCTAGTAAACGTACTCATGAGGACAACTTTGGTAATAGTGTAAATAGAGGCGGTAACAATAACAATAACAATAATGTTCTGCAAGCCCCGATTCTCAAGAAAATGAAAGCTGCAACACCTGGTTGCACTTACAAAGAATTTAATGCCTGTAAACCAGCTGAGTTTGCAGGTAACGAAGGGGTGACTGTAGCACTGCATTGGTTGGAGAAAACCGAGGCAGTAATTTCCATAAGTAAATGTACTGAAGAAGACCAGGTCATGTATGCGTCAAATCTTTTTAAAGAAGGGGCGCTAGAATGGTGGAACACGGTGTTACAAGCCAAAGGAAGAACGGTGGCGTATGCTATGAACTGGGAAGAATTTAAGAGTCTTGTAGAAAGAAAATTCTGTCCCGAGTATGAAAAGGAACAAAATGACAAATGAGTTCCTGACACATCGGATGGTGGATGTAGACTGTCGAGGGTACACTTCGACATTCTTCGAATATGCCAGAGTAGTACCAACCCTGGCTTCGCCAGAACCAGTACTTATTTCCCGCTATATTTGGGGATTGATTGGTGAAATCCGTAATATCGTCAAGGCTGCGAAACCCCGCACGATTGATGATGCAGTGGATTTAGACAATACTCTGACTGATGAACTGGTACGGACGCGAGAAGAAAATAGAAAGAAGGAAGTGGCCCAAAAGATTACCCAAGGATTCCGTATGGGTAACCGTAACAATTTCAAAAGAAGGGGGACTGGGCAATCTTCCACTGGTCCATTTTGCAATTCTTGCAAAAAGAAGCATTTTGGAAGATGCAACGTATATTGCAATTTTTGCAAAATTCCGGGGCATCAAGAGGAGGATTGCAGGAAGAAGAGATCCACAGTCTGCTACAACTGTGGAGAAGCTGGACATATTAGGCCAGACTGCCCAAAACTGAACAAACCAGCTGACAATAAAGCTAAACCTGCAGAAGGAATTACCAAGAAGAACGTAAGAGCCTTCCAACTGACTACTCAGGAAGCAGAGCTAATCTCGGATGTGATAGCTGGTACGTTCCTAGTTCACGACGTTTATGCAAAAGTATTATTTGACTCTGGTGTAAACCAAAGTTTTATAAATACTTCATTATGCCAAACACTTAATTTACCCTTAACCAACCTTAAGCAGAGTTTGACAGTCGAAACGGCAGACGAAAATTCTGTTAACATAGATAAGATTTTGCAAGAAGGAACGATAGAACTTTTAGGCTATAAATTCTCTGCAAACCTGTTACCTATGAAATTAGCCGGATTTGATATAGTGTTAGGAATGGATTGGTTATTAGCCAACCATGCTCGAATTCTTTGTGATAAGAATTCCATAGAAATTCATACACCCACAGGAGAATTAGTGATGATTACAGGAGATAAGCCACGAAAGCCACTGAAATTCATTTCAGAAATGAAGTTGGCCAGTTATTCAAGAAAACAAGAAATGGTGTATATGATTTCGGTAATCATTAACACGAAGGGTAAGGAACTCAAAGAAATTCCAGTAGTATCGGAATACCCAGAGGTATTCCCGGAAGAACTACCTGGATTACCACTCGATAGGGAGGTAGAATTTAGAATTCATCTAATTCCTGGAATTACACCAATAGCCAAAGCACCTTATCGGTTAGCACCTACCGAAATGATGCAATTGAAAAAGCAGTTAGATGAATTATTAAGCATAGGATTCATACAACCTAGTTCATCCCCGTGGGGAGCTCCAGTGTTGTTTGTAAAGAAGAAAGATGGTTCGATGCGAATGTGTATCGATTATAGAGAATTAAATAAGGCTACAATTAAGAATCGATACCCATTACCTAGGATTGATGATCTTTTTGATCAACTTCAGGGAGCTAGATATTTTTCTAAGATCGACTTGCGCTCCGGATACCATCAGTTGAAGGTACAAGAAGAAGACATACCTAAAAAGGATTTTAGAACTAGGTATGGTCACTACGAGTTTACAGTCATGCCCTTTGGGTTAACAAATGCACCTGCAACATTTATGGACATGATGAATAGAATCTGTAAACCGTACTTGGATAAATTTGTAATTGTCTTCATCGACGATATACTTATTTATTCCAAAAGTCAAGAGGAACATTGTGAGCACTTGCACCTACTCTTAACTTTGCTAAGAAAGGAAAAGGTTTATGCCAAATTCTCGAAGTGTGAATTTTGGCTACGAGAAGTGCAATTCTTAGGACACATGGTGAATCACGAAGGCATTCACGTAGATCCTGCTAAGATAAAAGCGATCACCAAATGGAAGGTTCCGCAATCAGCAATGGAGATTAGAAGTTTTATAGGTTTAGCCGGATATTATAGACGGTTTATTAAGGATTTTTCTAAGATAGCCGTACCATTAACTAAGCTAACCTGTAAAGCAACAAAATTTGAGTGGGGATCTAGACAAGAAAAAGCTTTTAAGATTTTAAAACAGAAATTAACCAATGCTCCAATTCTAGCTTTACCGGACGGAATAGAAGATTTTGAAGTATATTGCGATGCTTCAAAGCTAGGATTAGGATGTGTGCTTATGCAACGCAAGAAGGTAATGCTTATGCATCAAGGCAACTGAAAAAGCACGAGGAAAACTATACGACCCATGACTTAGAGTTAGGAGCCATAATTTTTGCCCTTAAGATTTGGAGACACTATCTTCACGGAAGTAAGTTTACTGTCTATACAGATCATAAAAGTTTAAGATATATATTTGGACAAAAAGACTTGAACATGAGGCAAAGGAGATGGATGGAAATCCTAAGTGATTAAGATTGTGATATTCAATATCACGAAGGAAAAGCAAACGTAGTTGCTGATGCCTTAAGTCGTAAGTATCATGAGAAACAACGACGAATTCGTGCTCTTAGATTAAGTTTACAATTAGACTTAACGGAGCAACTGAAAAGAATTCAAGAAACAGCAATCAACGATAATGCTGAAGGAATGAAAGGGCGGATTAAGGACTTAGAACAAGGTAGTAATGGAATCTGGAGATTCCATAAGAAACGAATTTGGGTACCTAAGCAGGGAGAATTAAGAAATCAAATTCTAGAGGAAGCCCATAAATCTAGGTATACCATGCATCCTGGCAACAATAAAATGTACCAAGATTTAAGGAATTACTTCTGGTGGATAGGAATGAAAAAGGACATAGCTAGATACGTTTCTAAGTGTCTTACTTGTTCACAAGTTAAGGCAGAACACCAGAAACCTTCAGGTCTACTACAACAATTAGAAATGTCTGTATGGAAATGGGAACTCATAACAATGGATTTTGTTACTAAGTTACCCAAAACCAGAAAAGGTAATGACACAATTTGGGTAATTGTGGATCGATTAACCAAATCAGCTCATTTTCTACCAATGAAAGAAACCTTTAGCATGGAAAGGTTGGCAAAGCTGTATGTAGATGAAGTAGTATCCTTACATGGAGTTCCACTATCCATTATATCGGATAGGGATAGTCATTTCACTTCCCATTTTTGGAAAAGTTTCCAAGAAGCAATGGGAACCCGATTAAATTTAAGTACTGCATACCACCCTCAAACGGACGGACAAAGTGAAAGGACGATCCAAACCCTGGAGGACATGCTTAGGGCATGTGTGATAGATTTTGGTGGAAATTGGGACAACCATTTACCCCTAATCGAATTCTCCTATAACAATAGTTATCATTCAAGCATCGAAGCTGCCCCATTCGAAGCACTGTACGGACGTAAGTGTAGAACTCCAGTTTGTTGGGCGGAGATAGGAGAAAGTCAATTATCAGGTCCCGAGATAGTGCAAGAAACTACCGACAAAATCACACAGATCAAGGAAAGACTGAAGACGGCTCGAAATTGCCAGAAAAGTTATGTAGATAATAGACGCAAGCCGTTAGAATTCCAAGTCGGAGACAAGGTACTTTTAAAAGTTTCACCTTGGAAAGGAGTAGTTCGATTTGGTAAGAAAGGAAAGCTAAGTCCAAGATAAGTAGGACCATTTCCAGTAATCCAACGTATAGGACCAGTTGCTTATCGTTTACAACTACCAGAAGAATTGGCTGGAGTACATGATGTATTTCATATCCAACCTCAAGAAATGCCTATCAGACGAATCTTTGGTAGTACCTCTTCAGGATATAGATGTAAATGAAAAGTTAAAATTTGTTGAGAAACCTCTTCAGATCGAAGACAAAAAGGTTAAGTTTCTCAAACGCAAACGGTTAGTGCTTGTCAAGGTCAAGTGGGATTCAAAGAGAGGACCCGAATACACATGGGAGCTGGAATCAGAGATGAAGCGAAAGTATCCTCACTTATTTCAGTAAATCTCGAGGACGAGATTCTAAATAAGGTGGGGAGGATGTAAGGACTCTCAAAATATCTTAAAACCGACCCACAAGTTAAAACCCGGACCCCTGAAATCATACCGTGCATCAAAAATCAAGAAATTAAGAAATATGGTCTTCAGGCGGGCCGCGTAAGAGTAAGCATAGTGTTACGCGGGCCGCGTCAACCCATGTTTGTCCGGATAAGTGTTCCGGATCCACGTGTCATCCACGTGGCATACCTACGCATGACACGGATGCCCTAATCTACGATATAGGTGCCCTCGCGGGCCGCGTAAGGTTCAAGCTAAGGTTCACACGGGCCGCGTGAACCTTAATTTTCAGCTATAAATAGCTTGGGCTACGAGCAGTCTTCTGGTGTCAAAATTTCTTCACAACGACGAAGTTACACTGCTATAATTCGAATTTTACTCTCAAATTAGTGGGGTGCTGCTACGATACCGGGTATTAACTCGATCGCTGGTACGATTCAATGTCCGATCGATTTAATCTATCCAACGGATGTTTAAATGCTGCCCACATTAGGGTTTATGCTTTGTCATTCGTTGTGAATTCGATGGATGTTTAAGTATCGCACTTTGTCATTCGTTGTGAGGGTTTAATCTCGTGAGTTATCGTAAATGCTGTATTAGTTACTAACCCAGTTCGTGTGCATGTTGTTTAAATTTAGGTTAAAAGGCTAATCAGTAGGCTAAGCTCTGCCCATATAAATCTGCAATGTGAGTCATTCTCTTTTATTATCAAAAGCATTTTTACAATACTCCATTTTCAAATGTTATAATTACAGGGAGTAAGTCGTGGTAATCTTAATCACTGGCTAGTGGGGTATTGTGCACATTACTAATTTCTCACGGGTTAGCTAATAAATCCTAACAGTGGTAATCATCACTACTTGGGTGACAGGACCCAATAGTGGTATGACCATCGTCACCAGGAGGTGACACGTCGCCAGATAAAAATAAGATAGAAGCCATTGTAATCGCTCTTATGCTGTAATTTATAACTGTGTCATTTTCTCAAATTTGAGTGACTCGCCAGCATTTCCCCGCTGATAAAATATTTTTAAAACATGTTTCAGGCGACCTGCTGTAAATCAAGGAAACGTGCTACGGAGCACTAACAAGCTTGAAGAGGTGGCTCAGTTAAAAATGAATAAACATATTCTAATAAATCAGGGAATTTCCTAGTTAAATTCCTCTATTGTAAATTATGGGGTTTATCCCAAAATTATGGAATAAAATAATTAGGCATTTTGAGTTTTAAAAGATCCTGTTGAAAAATCTTCCGCTGTCGCATCATCGATACCACGGGTTCCTGTCCCGCGGCTACCGACCGGGTCAAACCGGGGCTGGGGCCGTGACAACTTAGAATTAGGAGCAATAATTTTTTCCCTTAAAATTTGGAGACATTATCTGTACGGGAGTAGATTTACTGTTTATACAGATCATAAGAGTTTAAGGTACATATTTGGGCAAAAAGAATTGAACATGAGGCAAAAAAGATGGATGGAAATACTAAGCGACTACAACTGTGATATTAAATATCATGAAGGAAAGGCAAACGTAGTAGCAGATGCCCTAAGTCGTAAGTATCATGAACTGCAAAAGCGAGTTCGTGCTCTTAGACTAACTCTCCAGTTAGATCTAATGGAACAACAGAAGAAAGTTCAGGAAACAGCAATCAAGGATGATGCTGAAGGAATGAAGGGACGAATAAAGGATTTAGAACAAAGTACAGATTGAATTTGGAGATTCCATAAGAAAAGGATTTGGGTACCTAAGCAAGGAAACTTAAGAAATAAGATTTTAGAGGAAGCTCATAAATCTAGGTACACGGTACGTCCTGGTAATAACAAGATGTACCAAGATTTAAGGAATAACTTCTGGTGGATAGGAATGAAGAAAGACATAGCTAGATACGTTTCTAAGTGTCTAACTTGTTCGCAAGTTAAGGCTGAACACCATAAACCTTCAGGGTTACCCCAACAGTTAGAAATGCTTGTATGGAAATGGGAACTTATAACCATGGACTTTGTTACTAAGTTACCCAAAACAAGGAAAGGTAATGATGCAATTTGGGTAATTGTAGATCGATTAACCAAATCAGCTCATTTCCTACCCATGAAGGAAACCTTTAGTATGGAAAGATTAGCAAAGTTGTATCTAGACGGAGTAGTATCCCTACATGGAGTTCCACTCTCCATTGTGTCGGATAGGGATAGTCGCTTCACTTCGCATTTTCGGACAAGTTTTCAAGAAGCCATGGGGACGCGATTGAATCTCAGCACTGAATACCATCCCCAAACAGACGGACAAAGTGAAAGGACGATCCAAACCCTTGAAGATATGCTCAGGGCATGTGTAATAGACTTCGGTGGAAATTGGGATGACCATTTACCCTTAATAGAATTCTCCTATAACAATAGCTACCATGCAAGCATCGAAGCTGCCCCGTTTGAAGCCCTGTATGGACGTAAGTGTAGAACTCCTATTTGTTGGGCAGAAATAGGAGAAAGCCAATTATCAGGCCCTGAGATTGTTCAGGAAACCACCGACAAGATAACTCAAATAAAGGAAAGATTAAAAACGGCTCGAGATCGCCAGAAAAGCTATGCAGATAATCGACGCAAGCCGTTAGAATTCCAGGCTGGAGACCGAGTACTATTGAAAGTTTCTCCTTGGAAAGGAGTAGTTCGATTTGGTAAGAAAGGAAAGTTGAGTCCAAGGTACATAGGACCGTTTGCCGTTATCCAACGAATAGGACCAGTTGCATATCGCTTACAACTACCAGAAGAATTAGCCGGGGTACATGATGTGTTTCATGTATCTAACCTTAAAAAGTGTTTATCTGATGAATCCCTAATAGTACCTCTTCAAGATATAGAGGTAAATGAAAAGCTAAAGTTTGTTGAGAAACCACTTCAAATCGAAGATAGAAAAATCAAGTTCCTTAAACACAAACGACTAGTACTGGTCAAAATCAAATGGGAGTCGAAAAGAGGACCTGATGCGTGTGAAGTGTTATATATATTAGGTGTATATTTTAAGCCCTTTTTAACACTTATTTTAGCCAAGTTTTAAATTTATAAAACACGATATTTCACTAACACTAAACACACATATGGGCAAGTGCACCCATCGTTGAGTGTAGTATAGCGTTGGTAAGATACCGAGGTCGTCCAAGGACACAAGAGCTTTTAATACTGGTTTATCCTCAACGTCTAACCAAAATAAAAGTTTAGAAAAAATATTTTAAACTAAGAAAAATAAAACTAACTAAAATGCTGAAAATAAAAATAAAAGAAAAACAGATAGACAAGATGAATCACTTGGTTCCGACTCGTATCTAGTATAACCTTTGATTATTTCCGCACTTTTGCACATAATTAAGAGATTATCTTAGTTATTGTAGTAGGCCCTTCTTTTGAAGGCGACGTTACCCTCACCCCAGTAGTTTGAGTCAGCAGGGATACAATCCTAAAAGGGTGGATTATTGGAAGATAATGAATTAAGTTATTAATGCAGTATTGTGGTAGGCCCCGCTTTTGGCGGTGACGTTACCCTCGGCTAAGTAGTCTGAGTCAGCAGGGATACAGTCCTAAATAGCCGGGTTATAGTATTAATAGTAGTTAACTTATGAGGGGATCAAAGAGTTTGGACCCCCGCCATCCAATACCGTGAAGTATTGAAGGAGGTCCTACTAAATTTGACCCAGGTCCATTGCAGGACCTCTAAACGCTGAACAATGGCAAGACCTTTACCAAACCGTTCCCTTAACCCCCTACCAGGTAGCCAACATATCTCCATATAGACCGTGGAGATATGAATGGTGAAAATCCTTTATTTTATATAGACAGTAAAATAATGCCAAGACACCACGGACAAACGATAAGGAAAGATCACCTTCAACATAAGTAACTAGTTATTAAAGTCATTAATACAAAACCAAATAAAAAGTGCAAAAGATTAGAAATAAAAAGTATTATACTAGACACTTTGTCTTCACCAAGTGATGTAAGAGACTTAGGCAAACATGGCCTTGATTGTCAAGAACTCTTACGATCAATCTTGGATCCCGAGACGACTCACACACACTCTACGATGGACAATGGATGATGGTGTTGTGATGGTGGTGGGTGGTGGATGAAGTGTGAGAGAGGTGGAGTGCCAAGGAATGAGATGAAATGAATCCAAGCACCCCTATTTATAGGCTGAACAGAGAGCTGGACACGGCCCCGTGCCCGCTGGGCACGGCCCCGTGTCCGTCTGACACTCTCTCTCCTCATTAATTGTAATTCGCAATTACAATAAATGCGCCTGCTGTACTTTCGACACGGCCCCGTGTCTGCTGAGCACGGCCCGTGGTGGGCAATAGAAGCTTCTATGGATTTGTCTTTTCTGCTGCTTCTTGGGCACGGCCCCGTGCTGGCTGAGCACGGGGCGTGTTCAGCCTTCTGTCTTCTCCTTTTTGCTTTGGAAGGTGCCGTTGAGGGGTCGGGCAGTCCACTAATGTTCCTTTTCTTGTATTTATGTTGGATTTAGGTGCCTTTTTGCTTCTTTTGTGTTTTTGAGCTCATTTAATCCTGAAAATACAAAAGGAAGACAAAAACACTCTTTTTCCAATATTAGTACTTAAAAAGGGTTAGTTTTATGCCTCATTTGATGTAATTTATATGTTGCATTTTATACACATCAAATACCCCCACACTTGAACTTTTGCTTGTCCTCAAGCAAAACTCTTTAATATGTGGCTTACACTCCCAAATGGAATAGGTAGAAGAGAAGGTTTTGGGCTTGTCGTAGAGTGTCGGGATTTCCAAGATCTTTTTGGGGTTTTATTTTTATTTATTTACACTCCTATTCGTAATGATTTATTTAGAACTTTTCATAAAAGAAATTACTTATTTGGGCATAACATGCCTTTTTTTTAAAATTCTATTTATATACAAGTTCACATACCTCACGGGGAAATCACTCACACTCGGCCGAAGGTGTATTTTTAGTGAATCACTCGAGAGCGGCATGGAACTTATTCCTACCATAGGCTTGCCAAGAAATCAATCCTTCTCCTTTTTAACTTTTATACCTTTGTAGATATCAAGAGGACTTTGTGGGTTAAGGGTTAGGCTAGGGTTAAAGGTAGGTGGTTGGGTTAGTGGTTAGTAGAAAAAGGGCTAAAAGCGTAACAAGTGTCGGTTTTCGTATTTTTGCAAATTTTTTTTTTATTTTTATTTTTATTTTTTTTTGTTTTATTTTTTATTTTTTATTTTGATGAAGCTTTTATTCAAACTAAGTTATTTTTGATTAACTTGTTTGTTTATTTTCTTTTTGCTTCATCATTATCATAATCTTTTTTTTTTTTTTTTTTTTTTTTTACGAAAAACCGAACTTGTTACTAAAATAAAGGGTTAAAAAGAAAAAGGTTTTGGTGGGTAAAAAGGGTTTTTGTTTGGGTGATGAAACGAAAAGGTTTAGGCTCAAAGGGGCTAACTAGGGGGATTTTTGGGTAGGTGGTAAAAGAAAAAGAAAAATAATGGTGTAGAAATAAAAAGGGTTAGTCCTAATGCCTCCATCATTTACTTACTCGGGTTTAAGTTGATAAGGACCGGGAATGCATTGTCATGGCAAGTTCTAGAGTTGTAAGAACCAAGCGGCTATTCACACAAGAAACGAAAAATGAGCATTTAGTCAAATGATATGTAATTGTATGCTCAATAAAGGCTCAAAACTCACTTTTGTGGGAATGGGTTTTTATGTGATCAAGTATATATAATCAAATTTTAAATAAGTTTGCTATGCCTTTTCATAATTTTCTTATGTTGGTTCTTTTTATCACTACGCTATCGGTTGTAAATTTGTAAAAATATAACCTTTTTGAGAACTTGAATTTCCCGAGTTAAACCTAGACAAGTAAAAAAATGAAATTTTTGAAAAAAAAAATTTGGGGTGATTAGCGGTTCCAATAGAGTTTTGTGTAAGGCTTGTATTTAGGACTTGCAAAATTCAAGGTTTTAGCATCCCCCCCACACTTAAATTACACATTGTCCTCAATGTGTCCCAAAAATAAATTTTTAGGTTGATTAGATGTGTAAAATAGTGTTTAAAAAGCAAAAATCTGTGTTACTGGGCACTGAACACGGCCCCGTGTTCAAGTGCCAGTAACAAAATTAAAACAAGAGAAACAGAAGCCTGGACACGGGGGCGTGTTGGGTGAACACGGCCCGTGTCCAGTTACCTGAACTGGGCGTTTTACTGCAGGTGGTTCAGCACGGGGCCGTGTTGGTTGGACACGGCCCGTGTTGAACCTTCTGGAATGGTGAGAAATGTCGGGTTGCCTTGTTCTTTGTGCCTGGGTTCATTTTTCTCGTTCCCTTTTCATCCTTTACCACCATGAGTGTGTTTTATTCCTGAAAATTAAAACTAACTAGAAAACATAAAAACTAATCTAAATTAAACTAAGGATAGTTCCGTGGAATGCCTCCATGGTGCGCCACTTTTATAAGGGTCCTTGGCTAGACCCAAAGCCTGGTCATATGTTACCCAAGTGGGATGTGTTGCATCCCATGTTACACCGTCGGAGAGCGTCATCCAAGCTTGAGTCTATGACCTTCATGTAGTTGACCGGATCTTCTTCCTCTACTCGCTTTCCACATTCAAATTTCACTTCCTCATCCCCAAACTTCAATGTTAGAGTTCCGTCATTCATATCCACCAATGCTTGAGCGGTGGCTAGGAATGGCCTCCCGAGGATGAGCGGGACCTCGGTGTCTTCTTCCATATCTAGGATGACAAAGTCGGTTGGAAAAACGAATTTGTCGACCTTGACTAGCAGATTTTCGGCGACACCATGTGGGAATTTGACGGACCTGTCGGCGAGTTGTATGCTCATCTTTGTAGGGCTTGTTGTTCCTAGGCCGAGTCGCTTGAACATTGAGGTGGGCATGAGGTTGATGCTAGCCCCAAGATCGGCTAAAGCATTTCGGACGGGGGACTTCCCAATCGAACAAGGGATTGTGAAGCTCCCGGGGTCGATTTTCTTTTGTGGAAGTTTGTTGAGTACTAGAGCTGAGCATTCTTCGCCTAAGTTAACTAATTGCAATGATTCAATTTTCCTTTTGTTTGTGAGGAAGTCCCTCATAAATTTTGTGTATTTAGGCATTTAGGTTAGGACCTCGATAAAAGGAATATTAACATGCAATTGTTTTAGTAAATTTTTAAATTTAGCGAATTGCTCGTCGGTCTTTTGACGATTTAACCTACCGGGGTACGGAATTGGAGGAGTCTTGGTGGGCTCTTGAGTTGGTAGAGAAGCTTTTTCTGGCGCAGAAGGAGTCACAGGCTGGCTAGAATGGCTTCTTTCATTTGGTGGCAATGGAGCATCCTCGGGACCCACGGTTCGATTTCTTAATGTGATGAGATGTACTTGTGCCTTCGGGTTGGTTTCGGTATTACTAGGTAACGCGCCTTGCGGTCTCTCGGAGAAATTTTGAGCTAGTTGATTTAATTGTTTTTCAACGTTTTGAATGCTAGCTTGTTGATTTCTAAAATTCGATTCCAATTGTTGAAATCGATCCGAGTTTTTCTTTTCAGTGTCAGAGATGAGGCGAGATACAGTATCTTCGAGCCTTTCTCTTCCACCTTGTTGTTGGGAAAAGTTTTGCGGTTGTTGAAAATTAGTTCGTTGGTTTTGTTGGTTACTACTATTGCCAGGATCTCTCCAACCAAGATTTGGGTGGTTACGCCATCCTTGGTTGTAGGTACCCGTTGGAGGACCCGACGGCCTAGGTCTGTTATCCATGTAGTTTACCGTTTCAGTTTGTTCATCTAATTCTTTCATACAACTCCAATTTTCATGTGACCCACCACACCCTTCACAAGCCATAACCGAGGCCGTTTTTGTCATTTCAAGCCTTTTGATTTTTGAAGAGAGGGCCTCGATTTGGGCTTGTAAAGAAGTGCTTTCATCAACCTTATGGGCGCCCGGGGCAATAGATTTATTACCTCGGGGAGTGTGCCATTGAAAATTGGTTTGAGCAATTTCCTCAATTTGATTATATATTTCGTTTGGGCGACGATTACCTAAGAGTCCCCCGGAGCTTGAATCAAGTGTTTGTCTTGTGTGTGGCAACAACCCATTGTAGAAAATGGATACTTGTTGCCACACCGCTAGACCGTGATGAGGACACTTTCTTAGAAGCTCCTTGAACCTTTCCCAAGTTTCATATAAGGATTCCCCATCCTCTTGTGAGTATGTATTAATTTCAGTCATTAATTTAGCCGTTTTAGCAGGAGGGAAATACTTATATAGAAACTTTTGGGCAAGTTCATCCCAGGTGTTTACCGATCCAGCTGGGAGGTTGTTAAGCCAAGCCTTAGCTCGGTCTTTTAGTGAAAAAGGAAACATTCGAAGGCGGATGGCGTCATTTGATGCTCCATTGATCCGAAAGGTATCACATATTTCTAAGAAGTTAGTAATATGTAGATGGGGATCCTCGTCCGCAAGCCCGTGGAAGGTTGCGGAGTTTTGGAGCATTTGTATCAAATGCGGCCGAAGTTCGAGGTTGTTGGCCTCGACATTTGGTGCATTGATAGCGGCGCCAAGATTGCCTACGGTAGGTCGTAGGTAATCCATGAGGGTACGTTGGTCCGCGATTGGAATTTGGTCCCCCGAAGCTTTCTCTTGATTTTTAGCTTTAAGTCTTTTTCTGAGAAAACGTTCGGGTTCTTCTAAGGGTTCTTTTATGTCTCTACTAGAACTGGAGCTCATGCACTACGTAGGAGGGTCAATTGTGGCACCTGGGTTCCAAGTCCTGCAATAAAAACAGAAAAGAACGTTGGTCAGAAAGTTCGCCACGGCCCCGTGCTCAGTGAACACGGCCCGTGGTCAGAGATACAGTAATTGTTTTCTGGATTCCCAGTTACTGGGAGTTGGACACGACCCCGTGTTGCACCGACACGGCCCCGTGTTCAGCTCTCTGTAACTCAGAAAATAAAAACTGCCAGTGATGATTGCTGGGCACGGCCCGTGTCTGACCGGGCACGGCCCGTGCTGAGCTCTGCAGAAGCTGGAAAACTAAGAAAATCCTAAAAAATTAAAAAGAAAAATAAAAAAATGATTAGGCCGTTGATTCCTAACTTTCTTAAAATCCTTGTGTCCCCGGCAACGGCGCCAAAAACTTGATGCGTGTGAAGTGTTATATATATTAGGTGTATATTTTAAGCCCTTTTTAACACTTATTTTAGCCAAGTTTTAAATTTATAAAACACGATATTTCACTAACACTAAACACACATATGGGCAAGTGCACCCATCGTTGAGTGTAGTATAGCGTTGGTAAGATACCGAGGTCGTCCAAGGACACAAGAGCTTTTAATACCGGTTTATCCTCAACGTCTAACCAAAATAAAAGTTTAGAAAAAATATTTTAAACTAAGAAAAATAAAACTAACTAAAATGCTGAAAATAAAAATAAAAGAAAAACAGATAGACAAGATGAATCACTTGGTTCCGACTCGTATCTAGTATAACCTTTGATTATTTCCGCACTTTTGCACATAATTAAGAGATTATCTTAGTTATTGTAGTAGGCCCCTCTTTTGAAGGCGATGTTACCCTCACCCCAGTAGTTTGAGTCAGCAGGGATACAATCCTAAAATGGTGGATTATTGGAAGATAATGAATTAAGTTATTAATGCAGTATTGTGGTAGGCCCCGCTTTTGGCGGTGACGTTACCCTCGGCTAAGTAGTCTGAGTCAGCAGGGATACAGTCCTAAATAGCCGGGTTATAGTATTAATAGTAGTTAACTTATGAGGGGATCAAAGAGTTTGGACCCCCGCCATCCAATACCGTGAAGTATTGAAGGAGGTCCTACTAAATTTGACCCAGGTCCATTGCAGGACCTCTAAACGCTGAACAATGGCAAGACCTTTACCAAACCGTTCCCTTAACCCCCTACCAGGTAGCCAACATATCTCCATATAGACCGTGGAGATATGAATGGTGAAAATCCTTTATTTTATATAGACAGTAAAATAATGCCAAGACACCACGGACAAACGATAAGGAAAGATCACCTTCAACATAAGTAACTAGTTATTAAAGTCATTAATACAAAACCAAATAAAAAGTGCAAAAGATTAGAAATAAAAAGTATTATACTAGACACTTTGTCTTCACCAAGTGATGTAAGAGACTTAGGCAAACATGGCCTTGATTGTCAAGAACTCTTACGATCAATCTTGGATCCCGAGACGACTCACACACACTCTACGATGGACAATGGATGATGGTGTTGTGATGGTGGTGGGTGGTGGATGAAGTGTGAGAGAGGTGGAGTGCCAAGGAATGAGATGAAATGAATCCAAGCACCCCTATTTATAGGCTGAACAGAGAGCTGGACACGGCCCCGTGCCCGCTGGGCACGGCCCCGTGTCCGTCTGACACTCTCTCTCCTCATTAATTGTAATTCGCAATTACAATAAATGCGCCTGCTGTACTTTCGACACGGCCCCGTGTCTGCTGAGCACGGCCCGTGGTGGGCAATAGAAGCTTCTATGGATTTGTCTTTTCTGCTGCTTCTTGGGCACGGCCCCGTGCTGGCTGAGCACGGGGCGTGTTCAGCCTTCTGTCTTCTCCTTTTTGCTTTGGAAGGTGCCGTTGAGGGGTCGGGCAGTCCACTAATGTTCCTTTTCTTGTATTTATGTTGGATTTAGGTGCCTTTTTGCTTCTTTTGTGTTTTTGAGCTCATTTAATCCTGAAAATACAAAAGGAAGACAAAAACACTCTTTTTCCAATATTAGTACTTAAAAAGGGTTAGTTTTATGCCTCATTTGATGTAATTTATATGTTGCATTTTACACACATCAGGACCCGAGTATACATGGGAGTTGGAATCCGAAATGAAGCGGAAGTATCCTCATCTGTTTCTGTAAATCTCGAGGATGAGATTTTTAAATAAGGTGGGGAGGATGTAAGGACCTGCAAAAATGTCCAAAACTAACTCGTAAGTACAAACTTGGACTCCTAAAACCCTAATCCATAGGAAAACCCAAGAAATTCATAAATTTGAACTTCACGCGGGCCGCGTAAAAGTTTGGTTATCTTTACGCGGGCAGTGATAGCACATCAAATCTCTAGATAACGATCAGTGACACGTGTCAGACACGTGTCGAGCCTACGTGTGACACGCTAGCCCTAGAAATAGAATAGGTGGCTCTCGCGGGCCGCGTAAGATCTTGTGAGGGTTTACGCGGGCCGCGTAAAACCTAAATTTCAGCTATAAATTTAGCAGTTCATGGCCTTTGCTCCTGTGTTCGTAAAACCTTCTAAAAGACGAATTATACTGCTCAAAATCATAGTTTCACATAGGGAAACGCTGCTACGAGTACAGGGTATTAACTCGATCACTACTACGGTACAATGTCCGATCGATTGAAACCGATCCGATGGATGTTTAAGTGCTGCCCGTATTTCGGCTATACTTTGTCATTCGTCGTGAGGGTTTTGATTTCGTGACTTTATCGTAAATGTTGTATTAAGTTACTGACCTAGTTTCGTGTGCATTGTTATTTAAACTAGGTTATCAGGTTTATCAGTAGGCGAAACTCTATTTTGTCACACCCCGACCACGTAAAACATCAAATCTTGGTGGAAACGTCGGGGAGTGTTGTAACAGAATTAATTGTTTCACAACCACGGTAATTAAAGTTATACTTCAATTATTAAACAAGAGGTTTACATTGTCTTAAAACAAGAAACAAAGAGTACATAACATAGTTAAGCTAGTTCAAGCTTCATTTTAAGTTGCTAAGGCACGGGTCCGCCTATGTTTGACTTGATCATCCTATGCAACAGCCCCTGAAACACATGTGAAAATAGGTACGTCAGCATAAAAATGCCTGTGAGATACATAGGTTTTATGAAAAAATAGGATTCATGACTTGAGTTTAAAGAAACTGTTTAGCGAAAAGTAGTCATGAATCTTGTTGAGTGTTTTCTTTCATAAATCATTTGAAAAGTGATGAATAAACCAGATGATATATATATATATATAAAAGAATAGCGTATGCTTAAGTGAATAACCAAGTAAAATGAGTTTGTATAAATTAAGTTATTTGTAAAACAATGTTCATGTGAAGATGTGTTGTAAATGTAGTATGTCTAAACTGAAATGGTTTAAATAACGCTACGATATGTAATATCATAAAAGCACTTATATATAGGAAGTACCAGCGGCGTATCCACCATGTTTTTTATCGAATTACACGTCGCCTTGTTATATAAATCACTTTCCCAAACAAACCACCAAGATGTAATGTTTAACAATTGTGGAAATGTCTATTGTAAAGTCGAATGTCTATTGTCAAATGTAAGTCATGTAATGCGTAAACGATGTTATGTATGGTAAGTAAAAAGAGACTACTTGAACCACAAGTAAAAATGTATAAAACAAAGTATTTTAAATAAATCAAAAGTCATGTTTTGTAAAATAAATGTCTGCTTTACTGGCACAAACACTTATGCGGTAAGTTAAACGTCTACGTTCATGCCTTGAGACAGTAGGACAAACCCTAGAACAAAGTCAAAGGTCTACCAAAAATGTTTTCGGATTCGGTCATTCCTTACGTGCAAACAAACCCCGGATTTCAGGAATGGGAGTTGTCAAGTCCTATGGTACCACTACCTACTATCGAGCGGCATGATCAAATCAAACAATTACAAACGGTTCACATGAATCAAACAGTTACAAACGGTTCACATAAACCAAACAGTTACAAACGGTTTAAAATGTAAAACAATGTGTCCATATACTGGATGAGCATATGCAACAAAATGTAATATACCAACATCAATGTGCTAGCATGCTAAAAGAACATACACAGCGTGAAATGTAATGTAAAACAATGCACTAGGTATGCACTAAATGGACATACATAGCGTAAAATGCAAGAAATCATGTACTATATGTGTACTAATGAACATAACAAGCATATGATATGAAAACATGGAAAACACGAAAGTAACAAGTAGGCACATGTGTTTCACCCCAAAACAGTTTGAAAACAGTAAAAGAGGGGACTATGTACTCACTTGAGATTGCCTAGGATTCCTTGAGTAACAACCAAACAATGCTACAGATCACGGAAATCAAACGGCACCTAATATAGGTAACTATGTTAATAACCCGGACCTAAATCGGAGGAATCGGATAGAATGAGGGTTCGTAAACCAAACGAGTATAGGAACTCATGTAATATGGTTTAACAAAGCCTACATACTAAAATGAAACCTAACCTAAGGGCTTACGACCCATTACGACCCGTTTAGGTAGCTTATGCTACTTTAATGCGTCGTTCGCGTAAAACGCGTTCGGAACGCCTAACTAGTCCTATGATAAGTAAAATATGCCTTAACATGTCTAATATTGTTGCCAAATCAGTTTAGATATCAAAATTATGTTACATATGCTTAAAATGCATTTTGGCGTAAAAAGGGCATTTTGGTAATTTACCTAAGGCATATAAACTACCTATCATACAACTAACTAAACGTCGTAACCATAAGGTATAACCTCGAAAGGTTATTTCTTATACAAATATGGTCACCTAATGTATTTGGTCAGATCCTAAAGATCGACCAAACGGGTCGGGTTCGAAAGTATAAGCGGTTGTTTAGACCGCTTACCTTACGACCCTACATAAGCACTTAAACCTATAGTGACGAGCTAGACATGTTAAAACATGTCTAATGAAGTTAGAAAACAGGTTTGGTATCAAAACAAACGGTTTTGATACCCAAAAGTAGTTTAGTTACAAAATACGCAAGAATACGCATTTTGGCCGAAACTACGACTCGTCACTGAGCCTAGATAACGTGGTAATCAGTAGGAATAGTCACTAGGGACTATAACCATCGTAATTACGCTCACGTTATGAAGTTCAAACGAACTTCGTGTTGACCATAAACTGGTCAATGCAGAAAGTCAAACGCAGTTTGACTTTTAAGCGAAAAACGAATAAAAGAACGAAGGAATACTTACAAAGGGTCCAAGCAAATAAATCTTGAACCAAATAGCTCAGGTATGAAGCAAGGGCTTCAACTTAGAGCACATTAGATTAGATTTGTGTGAATTGCAAGGAATTGAGGTGTGGGTATTTATAGATTTCGGTCCACTGTTAAGATCGTTCCTCGTAAACCGAGCTTGAATCTCAACCCTCCATGTGTGCCCATTGTATTTCAATACTAGGGGACCTTAAAACCAGCCCATAGAATGCTCAAAAACCATTTGCAACACATGGGAACAGCTGGAACTAGCTGTTAACAACTTTCTGCTGAACTGGGCTTCTCACGCGGGCCGCGTAAGAGTTTTGGATATCTTATGCGGGCCGCCTAGCACACTTTAACAGAATTGCAAGTTTGGTCCCTGTACTTAAGAATCATGCATTTTGAGGTGTTTTTGACACGTTTAAGCCCCGTTAACCTCATTTCAAGGATCTAAAATGATGTTAAAGTATAGGAAACTAAAAACATGCTCAAAATATCTCGGATGTCGGTTCGTTTGGCCGTACGGTTGCGTTGTTCGGTTAATTACGACGGAAGTTGTAACGAACGCAAAAACGATCCAAATTAAGAGACGAATGAAATTTTCTCATGCCAAACACTAAAATAAAACATTTTGATGCTTACATAAATTTTTTTGATGTCCGGATGTATTCAGAATGTAAGTTATGCGTGAAAATGCAAACTTGTGCACTTTTTGACGCTTTTAGTCCCTGAATGACCCAAAAGTTTATTTTAGCACACCGAACCCCTCATAGCCTATTTCTAAGCTATGTAAAGGATATTTAAGGTATGTTTAATTTATGGTCATGTTCCGGAATGTCTTTTACGGTAAGAATCGCCAAACTTTCGCAGTTTGTCGAATTAAGTCCCTATAAGCGATTAAACTTGATTTTGCCATACCAAAGCCTTCAAAACTTATTTCTAAGTTATGTAAGGGTTATTTAAGGTATGTTAAGCTTACTTCACTATTCCAAAGTGTTTGTTGCATTAAACTGATTATGTTTACGCATCAGTTCGCGTATAACTTCCCAGAAAGCGATTTAGAGCTTGAAATCGAACAAGAATTGATATGTTCAAGTAACCCACATATTTATACAAATTCCAAGTATGAAACACAATATTTCATTGATTTGGTATTTGTTTGATGGTCGTAGTGACACAGGTGTCACAGTCTCCCCTACTTTAGGAAATTTCGTCCCGAAATTTATTCGTAGGAGTCTGTCTGTGACTTTGTGTTAAATAATCATCAAAGATATGCAAGGTATAATCCTGTCATTTTCCTCAACGGATATTCTTCAGAAGCAAAAATGAACGAACGGAGTCATTTTCCTAAACGGGTTCTTCGGAAATGGAAAATGAAGGATTTAACAAACGGATATTCATTTCCCTTAACGGATATTCTTCAGAAGCGAAAATGAATGGTTGATTCATTTTCCTCAACGGGTTCTTCGTCAGAAACGGGAATGAAGGAATAATCAACGGATATTCATTTCCCTCAACGGATATTCTTTAGTAGCGAAAATGAACAAACTGAGTCGTTTTCCACAACGGGTATTCTTCAGAAGTGGAAATGAAGGTTTAAACAAACGGATATTCATTTCCCTCAACGGATATTCTTCAGAACGAAAATGAACAAACAGAGTCATTTTCCTCAATGGGTATTCTTCAGAATTAGAAATGAAGGATTTAAACAAACGGATATTAATTTCCCTCAACGGATATTCTTTCAAAAGTGAAAAATGAATAGCTAGTTCATTTTTCCTCAACGGGTACTTTATCAGAAATGGAAATGAATAGGTTTAACTCTAGACACATGACAGAACTTGCCGTGATTTCTGTTCACTAAATTCCATAATTATGTATGCATCCGTAATTCCTTGCATAGTAATCACAGTTTGTTTTATAATGTGAAGGGGATAGAATTTGAACAAGGTTGAGACAACTTATGATTAGGTCAACACATCAACACACAAGCACATAATTGTTTTCTTGGATATAAATTTGTTATTATTATGTTATTAATTGTTATTAACTTGACATCGATTTGAACATGGGCATTCAAGGCGTACCAGGAACCCAGTCGATGGACTTCAATGTCCTCAAACATCTATCTGAAACGATAGGATGATCTTCCAAAATTCTAATTTTTGATTACAAGGAATCACCACATTCGAATTAAGGTATACAACAATTAAGGACTTACGGAAATACCCTTAGGTATCCTATTAAGGATTGGGTATTTGTCCAGAGTTGTAACTTGTGCCTTGTACTTCGTTTTCCTTGGAGGAAACGGGTACTTAGGATTTTTGTGGAAAACGCAAGAGATCATAAAATGGAAGAAATTTGGGGGTAGTCTGTTCTTCAAGGAATATGATTCCTTGATTGTCGTATTGCAGGGGATATGTTGTTTATACATGCAACCATATCAACATATTGCAATGTAAATAAAAGATTTACTTATAAACAACAATTACAACTGTTTCATGGATCATGACAACAAAAGAAAATAATACATAAAGCTTGATTATTTCTAAATAGTGTTGTCTTCCAATTGGCCAGGTGCCCATCCCTGCGCTGGATTCGCATTAGCAAGCTTTGGGCAATTTCTTCGGAAATGGCCCATCTCGCCACAGTTGAAGCAAGAACCTGGTGGAAAACGACCTTGAGCAGGATTGTTGCCAGCTTGATTTGGTGTAGTTGTAGCTGGGCAAACTCTTGTTGTATGGCCTATGAGTCCACAATTTTGGCATTTGCGGCACTTTACATTGGCATGATGATGGAGGCTACATTGGTTGCACAAGGGTGCAGTTCCGTTGTAGGGCTTCCTAGCAGGGGGTTGAGCTGGTTGATTGGGGACGACTTGATCATTGTGAGCAACCACGGCGAAGTTCTGAGAAGCCTTTCGCTTCTTTGACTTCTTGGGGGACTCAGTCTGTTCCTCCTTGGGTTTCGATTCCTCGACCGGTTTCTTGTCACTTTTTTGGAAAAGTTTACCCTTCCTGATCTGGGATTCAGTCAAGGTAGCGGATAGCTCAATGGCCTGTCTAACTGTAGTGGGATTACTGCCAGTCACAATGTCTTGTACTGAGTCAGGGAGGCCATCAATGTACTTTTCGATTGCCTTATCCAATGGTGTGACCACATTTGGGCATAACAGACTTAACTCCCCATAACGATCCACGTTGGCTCGATGCTCACCGCTATCTTGCTTCAAATCATCAAATTCCCTTTCTAGAGCCCTTAGCTCATGACGAGGACAAAATTCCTTCATCATAAGAGCCCTAAGCTCGGTCCAAGTCTGCGCTAAAGCAACCTCAGCACCACGGTCTCTCATCACCCCGTTCTACCATGTAAGAGCCCTCTTCTGAAACACACTAGAAGCAAACTCGACCTTGCAATTATCAGGACACTGAACGTGATGAAACATACTCTCAGTGCTCTCGAACCACTGTAGGAGCCCAGTTGCTCCTTCAGAACCACTAAACTTGAGTGGCTTATCCGAATTAAAACTCTTGAAATTGCATGGAGCATTATTATTGTTGTTGGCTTGGTTTAGTTGAGCAATAAGATTTGGGAAAGCAGCAGCCATTTGCTGCGCGATGATTTCTGCCAGTTCGGCATTCGCTATCTGATTGTCGCGTCGAGGAGGCATTCTAAAAGAGGAAACATGAAAGGAAACGAGTGAGATGATTAGATGAGAAGAATGGGATGATACAAAATTTGACAAAAGCAAGGATGGTGGTCATTTGTTTGTTACCACAAGGCAAACAAACGACACATTGTGACTAATCAAAGTAAATGGGTCAAAAATAATGTATCGCGAAGACATGCTCGCCTATAAGTGAACACTCACCCCAAGAGTTCCCAGGTAAGAGTGACTGGTCCGATTATGTGGATTTGTACGAACACTCTAGCCTTAGACAGAAAACCCAGGGTACAGGCATTCACTCTTCCAGTTTGCACATGTTCACACTATTTAGGACCCAAAACTTTGACGAGATTTTGAAAACTCAAAGGGGTTCAAAACCTTATAACAGAGGGTTCAAAACCTAGTAATCAATCATCCAAGAAAAGATGATTAATTTTCAAAGCGGATTCGGAATTTATGTTCTCGTTGTGGTTATCACCTAAGGATAGGTGACGTGCAAGTTTTAAGATCTAAACACAAGATAACTTGTGTTGGGGGTCCTAGAAAGGTTATAGTCTAGATCAAAGCATTACTAATAACCTAAATCCCTACAACCATTGGCTCTGATACCAACTTTTCTGTCACACCCCGACCACGTAAAACATCAAATCGTGGCGGAAATGTCGGGGAGTGTTGTAACAGAATTAATTGTTTCACAACCACGGTAATTAAAGTTATACTTCAATTATTAAACAAGAGGTTTACATTGTCTTAAAACAAGAAACAAAGAGTACATAACATAATTAAGCTAGTTCTAGCTTCATTTTAAGTTGCTAAGGCACGGGTCCGCCTATGTTTGACTTGATCATCCTATGCAATAGCCCCTGAAACACATGTGAAAATAGGTACGTCAGCATAAAAATGCCTGTGAGATACATAGGTTTTATGAAAAAATAGGATTCATGACTTGAGTTTAAAGAAACTGTTTATCGAAAAGTAGTCATGAATCTTGTTGAGTGTTTTCTTTCATAAATCATTTGAAAAGTGATGAATAAACCAGATGATATATATATATATATAAAAGAATAGCGTATGGTTAAGTGAATAACCAAGTAAAATGAGTTTGTATAAATTAAGTTATTTGTAAAACAATGTTCATGTGAAGATGTGTTATAAATGTAATATGTCTAAACTGAAATGGTTTAAATAACGCTACGATATGTAATATCATAAAAGCACTTATATATAGGAAGTACCAGCGGCGTATCCACCATGTTTTTTTATCGTATTACACGTCGCCTCGTTATATAAATCACTTAACCAAACAAACCACCAAGATGTAATGTTTAACAATTGTGGAAATTTCTATCGTAAAGTCGAATGTCTATTGTCAAATGTAAGTCATGTAATGTGTAAACGATGTTATGTTTGGTAAGTAAAAAGAGTATACTTGAACCACAAGTAAAAATGTATAAAACGAAGTATTTTAAATAAATCAAAAGTCATGTTTTGTAAAATAAATGCCGGCTTTACTGGTACAAACACTTATGCGGTAAGTTAAATGTCTACGTTCAAGCCTTGAGACAGTAAGACACACCCTAGAACAAAGTCAAAGGTCTACCAAAAATGTTTTCGGATTCGGTCATTCCTTACGTCCAAACAAACTCCGGATTTCAGGAATGGGAGTTGTCAAGTCCTATGGTACCACTACCTACTACTGAGCGGCATGATCAAATCAAACAGTTACAAACAGTTCACATGAATCAAATAGTTAAAAACGGTTCACATAAACCAAACAGTTACAAACGGTTCAAAATGTAAAACAATGTGTCCATATACTGGATGAGCATATGCAACAAAATGCAATATACGAACATCAATGTGCTAGCATGCTAAAAGAACATACACAGCGTGAAATGTAATGTAAAACAATGCACTAGGTATGCACTAAATGGACATACATAGCGTAAAATGCATGAAATCATGTACTATATGTGTACAAATGAACATAACAAACATATGATATGAAAACATGGAAAACACGAATGTAACAAGTAGGCACATGTGTTTCACCCCAAAACAGTTTGAAAACAGTAAAAGAGGGGAATATGTACTCACTTGAGATTGCCTAGGAGTCCTTGAGTAACAACCAAACAATGCTAGAGATCACGGAAATCAAACGGCACCTAATATAGGTAACTATGTTAATAACCCGGACCTAAATCGGAGGAATCGGATAGAATGAGGGTTTGTAAACCAAACGAGTATGGTAACTCATGTAATATGGTTTAACAAAGCCTACATACTAAAATGAAACCTAACCTAAGTGCATACGACCCATTACAACCCGTTTAGGTAGCTTAGCTACTTTAATTCGTCGTTCGCGTAAAACGCGTTCGGAACGCCTAACTAGTTCTATGATAAGTAAAATATGCCTTAACATGTCTAATATTGTTGCCAAATTAGTTTAGATATCAAAAATTATGTTACATATGCTTAAAATGCATTTTGGCGTAAAAAGGGCATTTTGGTAATTTACCTAAGGCATATAAACTACCTATCATACAACTAACTAAACGTCGTGACCATAAGGTATAACCTCGGAAGGTTATTTCTTATACAACTATGGTCACCTAATGTATTTGCTCGGATCCTAAAGATCGACTAAACGGGTCGGGTTCGAAAGTATAAGCGGTTGTTTAGACCGCTTACCTTACGACCCTACATAAGCACTTAAACCTATAGTGACGAGCTAGACATGTTAAAACATGTCTAACGAAGTTAGAAAACAGGTTTGGTATCAAAACAAAAGGTTTTGATACCCAAAAGTAGTTTGGTTACAAAATACGCAAGAATACGCATTTTGGCCGAAACTACGACTCGTCACTGAGCCTAGATAACGTGGTAATCAGTAGGAATAGTCAGTAAGGACTATAACCATCGTAATTACGCTCACGTTATGAAGTTCAAACGAACTTCGTGTTGACCATAAACTGGTCAATGCAGAAAGTCAAACGCAGTTTGACTTTTAAGCGAAAAACGAATAAAACGAATAAAAGAACGAAGGAATACTTACAAAGGGTCCAAGCAAATAAATCTTGATCCAAATAGCTCAGGTATGAAGCAAGGGCTTCAACTTAGAGCACATTAGATCAGATTTGTGTGAATTGCAAGGAATGGAGGTGTGGGTATTTATAGATTTCGGTCCACCGTTAAGATCGTTCCTCATAAACTGAGCTTGAATCTCAACCCTCCATGTGTGCCCATTGTATTTCAATACTAGGGGACCTTAAAACCAGCCCATAGAATGCTCAAAAACCATTTGCAACACATGGGAATAGCTGGAACTAGCTGTTAACAACTTTCTGCTGAACTGGGCCTCTCACGCGGGCCGCGTAAGAGTTAAGAATATCTTACGCGGGCTGCCTAGCACACTTTCACAGAATTGCAAGTTTGGTCCCTGTACTTAAGAATCATGCATTTTGAGGTGTTTTTGACACGTTTAAGCTCCGTTAACCTCATTTAAAGGCTCTAAAATGATGTTAAATTATAGGAAACTCAAAACATGCTCAAAATATCTCGGATGTCGGTTTGTTTGGCCATACGATTGCGTTGTTCGGTTAATTACGACGGAAGTCGTAACGAACGCAAAAACGATCCAAATTAAGCGACGAATGAAATTTTATCATGCCAAACACTAAAATAAAACATTTTGATGCTTACATAAATTTTTTTGATGTTCGGATGTATTCAGAATGTAAGTTATGCGCGAAAATGCAAACTTGTGCACTTTTTGAAGCTTTTAGTCCTTGAATGACCCAAAAGTTTATTTTAGCACACCGAACCCCTCAAAGCCTATTTCTAAGCTATGTAAAGGATATTTATGGTATGTTTAACTTATGGTCATGTTTCGGAATGTCTGTTACGGTACGAATCGCCAAACTTTCGCAGTTTGTCGAATTAAGTCCCTGTAAGCGATTAAACTTGATTTTGCCATACCAAAGCCTTCAAAACTTATTTCTAAGTTATGTAAGGGTTATTTAAGGTATGTTAAGCTTACTTTACTATTCCGGAGTGTTTGTTACATTAAACTGATTACGTTTACGCATCAGTTCGCGTATAACTTCCCAAAAAGCGATTTAGAGCTCGAAATCGAACAAGAATTGATATGTGCAAAGAACCCACATGTTTATACAAATTCCAAGTATGAAACACAATATTTCATTGATTTGGTATTTGTTTGATGGTCGTAGTGACACAGGTGTTACATATTCAAACTAAACTTGCAATGTGAGTCGTTTTCTTTTTACCAAACTAATTCCAAAACCCTATTTATTTTCAAAGTTATAATTACAGGGATTAAGTCTTTGTAATCTTCAATTACTGCCGGTATGTGGGGTTTTGTATACATTACTTGATAATCTTCACCATTGGACAACGAGTTAACCAATGGGTGATATGACCATAGTCATAGAAACGAGTCGAGTGACAAATACCTATTTGGGGTAATTGGTTGATATAAACATTGTAATCGCTCTTAATACTGTAAATTATAACAATGTGTCGTTATGTACAACTTGAATGACTCGCCAGTATTTCCCCGCTGATAATTTTTTTTAAACATGTTTCAGGTAATTTACTGTGACCCAAGGAAAGTGCCGCGTAGCACTAAAAGCTTGAAGATGTGGCTCAGTAAAATAAATAAACATGTTTTGTAAAATAGGGAATTTCCTCGTGAAACTCCTTTAATGTAAATTATGGGGTTTGCTCAAATTGTGAAATAAAATAATTGGGTATTTTCAGTTTTCACAATCCTGTTAAAATTTCTGCTGCCAAATAAATCAATACCACGGGTTTCTGTCCCGCGACTCCTGAACCGGGTAAAACCGGGACAGGGGCCGTGACACATCTGTCCAGGCCAAGTTACAACCCCCGAGATTACCATCAAGAAATACATCCATGCTCTTCCGGATTGTGTGGCAAACTTTGTGCAAGCGACAAAGACGACAACTATTGAGGAAACCTATCTACTCGCTGCTGAGATCAACGATAAGCGAGTCAAGAATGGTTACTTTGATAAAGCTACCAAGAGCTTCCATCAAATCACTGCTGCTACCACTACTGAGGCAACCACCGCACCGCAGTCTTCAATGCTCTCACATCGCAAGAGAAAGAACAACAACAACAGCAGCAACAAGAATTGCGCCGTCACCGCAGCTCCACTTCAAGCAATTCCTGCTCAACCACAACCGCAGAACCGTCAAGTAGCGGCACCGGTCACCAATGCACCGCCGGCCAAGCGTACATACACTGGCCCTCACCCTCGCTACCCTACTTGCACCTATCATCATGCAGTTGGGATGGCATTTAGATTTTGTGCTCACTGCAACATGTATGCACATTTTACCACACACTGTCGCACTGGCCCTCGACAAGCTCAAGCTCCTGCACCACAAGCTCTCCTTCCTGCTCCACAAGGCCAACAGGCAGCTCATGCCCCCGCAGCTAATGCAAGAGCATGCTATGCATGTGGTGATCCAAACCACTTTGCAAATGTTTGCCCGAACAGGGTAGTGAAACAAGAACCCAAGTAACAGCCGCAACAGCAACCGCAGCTGCAGCAACAGCAGCCAGCTCAGCAAGCACCTCGGGGACACACTTTCAACATCAACGTCCGCCAAGCTCAAACCGAAAACAATGTTGTTAATGGTACGTTCCTCGTAAATGGTGTTTATGCATCTTGTTTATTTGATACTGGAACGGATAACTATTTTGTGTCGTTAGAATTCGAAAAGCTCTTAAACCGTAAATGCGCTAGTCTCCCATCGAAGTTTGATGTCGAAATCGCCACCGGAAGAACCGTCTCTGTTAATTCTGTGCTTTGTGATTGTACGCATGAACTCAACAATCACGTGTTCCTAATCGATTTGATTCCGATGCAGCTCGGTAGTTTGATATCATAGTAGGTATGGACTTCCTTCGGGAAAACCATGCCGAAGTTGTTTGTTTCGACAAGATGATTCGATTCCTTCTCGCTAATGGTGACCAGCTTTTTGTGTATGGCGAAACTCCATCGAAGGACCTTAAACTAATGTCGTGCACCTAAGCTAGCAAGTATCTCCGCAAGGAATACAGGGCTTTCTTGGCGCACATCGTAGTAGCGGAGGAAGAAAAGAAAGGAGTGAAAGACATTCCAATTGTTCGTGAATTTCTCAACGTTTTTCCTGACGATCTTCCGGGATTACCTCCGGGTCGTGATGTCGACTTTCAAATCGACCTCGTTTCTGGAGCAAATCCTGTCGCTAAAGCTCCTTATCGACTCGCCCCGTCAGAAATGCGAGAACTTTCGAGTCAACTCCAGGAACTACTTGAGAAAGGCTTCATTCGTCCTAGCACCTCTCCTTGGGGCGCACCCATCCTTTTTGTCAAAAAGAAGGACGGATCGTTCCGGATGTGCATCGACTACAGGGAGTTGAATAAGCTGACTATCAAGAATCACTATCTTTTGCCTCGAATCAATGATTTGTTCGATCAATTACAAGGTGCCACGTGTTTCTCAAAAATCAATTTACGCTCTGGTTATCATCAATTGCGAATCTTGGAGGAAGATATACCCAAAACCGCTTTTCGAACCCATTATGGTAACTACGAATTCGTTGTTATGCCATTTGGTCCCACCAATGCGCCAACAGTTTTTATGGATCTGATGAATCGTGTGTGTAAACCCTATATCGACCGTTTCGTCATCGTATTCATCGACGATATCCTTATCTATTCAAAATTGAAATCCAAACATGCGCATCATCTACGTTTGGTTCTTGAGCTACTCCAAGGGAATCGACTCTACGCCAAATTCTCCAAGTGTGAGTTTTGGTTAGAGGAGGTTCAATTCCTCGGTCACATCGTTAATAGGAAAGTTATACACGTTGATCCTACAAAAATCGAAGCAGTCAAGGGTTGGGTTACACCGAAATCCCCGTCTGAAGTTTGTTCTTTCCTCGGATTGGCGGGCTACTACCGTCGATTCATCGTAGATTTCTCTAAGATTGCTATTCCGCTTACCTCCTTGACGCACAAGGATAAGACTTTTGTTTGGGGAACTGAACAAGAGACTGCCTTTCAAACTCTCAAGTATATGCTCTGCAATGCTCCTGTTCTCGCGTTACCCGACTGAAACGACGATTTTGTCGTTTATTGTGAAGCCTCTAACCTGGGTCTCGGTTGTATTCTTATGCAACGGGAGAAGGTTATCGCGTACACTTCTCGCCAGCTCAAAATCCACGAGAAGAACTACACAACCCACGATCTCGAGCTTGGTGCAGTTGTTTTTGCATTGAAGATATGGCGACACTACCTGTATGGTACCAAGTGTACGGTCTTCACCGACCATAAGAGCCTACAACACATCTTCTATCAGAAAGAGCTTAAAATGCTCCAACGTCGATGGGTCGAACTTCTCAACGATTACGACTGTGATATTCGCTACCATCCGGGCAAAGCTAATGTCGTTGCCGACGCTCTAAGTAGACGAAGCTATTTGCATAGCATACGTAATTCTCAAACCCAACATCATCTCGAGACTCTAATCCATGACACCCAACATGCTTGTTTTACCGAACAAACCCTAAAGAAGGAAAGGATTATCAATAACGGCGAACACTTGGTGAATAAGCAGAATGGGATATTTCATTACTTAGACTGAATTTGGATTCCCAAATGCACTAATTTACGACAACTCCTACTAGACGAAGCCCACAAGTCTCAATATTCCATTCATCCCGGTGCTGACAAGATGTACCAGGACCTTCGCTACAAGTACTGGTGGCCGGGCATGAAGAGAGATATCGCTATTTACGTTTCGAAATGCCTAACTTGTTTGAAAGTCAAGGCTGAGCATCAACGCCCCTCTGGCTTACTCGTCCAACCTGAGATTCCCGTGTGGAAATGGGAGAGTATAGCTATGGACTTTATCACGAAACTTCCTCGCACGCCATTAGGTCACGATAGCATTTGGGTTATCGTCGATCGTCTCACCAAATCCGTGCACTTCCTACCTATACGAGAAGACTTTAAGGTGGAACGATTAGCCCGATTCTACACCGACGAAGTCAATTGTCGCCAAAGGACGCCCCGTGACATCATTTCTGACCGCGACGGCCGATTCACTTCGCGCCTTTGGGAAACATTTCAATCCGCCCTCGGTACTACTCTTAATCTATGTACCGCTTTCCATCCCCAAACAGACGGTCAAACTGAATGCACGATTCGTACCCCGGAGGACATGCTTCGATCGTGTGTTATCAATTTCGGTGGTAATTGGGACACGCATTTGCCTTTTGTCGAATTCTCGTATAATAACAGTTACCACTCCAGCATCCAAATAGCACCATTTGAGGCGTTGTATGGAAGAAAATGTCGATCGCCTATTGTATGGCACAAGATCGGAGACGTGCAAATTACCTGTCCTGAGCTGTTGTAAGAAACGACTGACAAAATCCTCCAAATTCAAGACAATCTCCTGAAAGCTCAGAGCCGATAGAAAAGTTACGCCGATAGACGCCGCAAGCCCCTTGAATTTGACGTTGGCGATCACGTACTCCTAAAGGTTGTACCTTGGAAGGGGGTGATCAGATACGACAAGAAAGGAAAGCTCGCGCCTCGATACGTGGGACCCTTTAAAATTCTGGAGAGGATTGGCAAAGTGGCCTACAAATTCGAACTACCGGAAGAACTCAGTAATGTTCACCCGACTTTCCACGTTTCGAACCTCAGAAAGTGTCTAGCCGAATAGGAATTACATGTCCCCCTTGAAGATTTACAAGTGGACGAAACATTACACTTCGTGGAAAAACCTGTCGAGATCACGGGACGAGAGACCAAGGTACTCAGACGCTCACGCATCCCCATTGTGAAGGTTAGCTGGGAAGGCAAACGCGGCGTCGAGTTCACCTGGGAACTCGAAAGTGACATGAAGGCGAAGTACACGCAACTGTTTGTTACGCCTACTTCTTAAATTTCGGGATGAAATTTCCAAAAGCAGGGGATGCTGTAACAACCCGCTTTCAGAAAGTCAAAGTCCAAGTCAAAGGAAGAAAAGATTGCTAATTGTGATCTGTCACTCCTTGCTTAACTGCTAAATTATGCTTTTTGACTTGTAATCAAATCTCAATACTTGTTTTACGTTAGTTGTAATATGTGGAGTATATGCTAATAATCGCAGTTTAATCGATGTATGTTTATCGCCGGTAATCGCTCGACGACTGTGAATGATAGGAAGTAACAATGCGATAAAGTTAACTAAACACTAATCTACTTAACGCTAATCACATCGCTACCGCATCGTAATACGAATCGCAGTGAATTACAGGTTCTGGATATTATTTTACGTGTGTGTGTTATTATGTGTTACTTTTGCATTTTTACTAATGTATTGGTGGTTATTCGAAAACACAATCGCAACTCTATCGCATCGCAATTCTAAATCGCAACACGAGACGCATAATGGTTTGTTTAGGTTTATGACTGTGTGTTAGTTAGGTTTATCTGTGTAGCTAAAGGGTAAGACTATCGCATCGCTTACTTGAAACCCATCGCAACGCTCAACGCACGAAACGAAAACACGAAAACTAACTCGCCGTGCCACTTTGATCGAATGACCATTCGATCGGATAGCCATCCGATAGGATGGCCATCCTCTGATCGGATAGTCATCCGATCCGACACCTATTGTGCACTTTCCTTTTTGGGAAACTCTATAAATACCCCCCACTGTCACATCATTTGTGATGTGACAGCTCTCTCTCCGACCAGCTCGCTTCAACCCACTTTCCTCTCGATTTGTCACGATTCCGGTAAGTTTCTAGCCCAAATCTTGTACATCCATCATCTACACACACTTCTTCATCTTTTTCATCTTTGAATCTTAACTTTTAACCATGAAATCACCGGGTTTGGGATGTTCTAGGGTGATGTCATCATGGAGTTCTTATGAACTTCAAGTGCTGGCCTCGTTCCTTGAAGAATAACTCAGATCCAAAGGATTTCAACATGATTTAACACTATTTTCATCTAGATCTAAAAACTTTCTAAGTTAGAAGGATTGAAAGATGGTTTCATCACTTTCTTTCAACTCTTCTACACTCAATGCAATCAAAACCGATAGAATTGGAACTTATTCAGGCCTCTACTCATTCCTTAGTAAAGTGTCGGTCTCAGATCTGATTCCTATCACTGAGACAATCGACCTCGGATTGAACACGAACAACCGCCAAGATCAGTTGGCTGATCAGATTGGGGTGATTCCAGTCTGATCGGGTGACTCGGGCTTGATGGAGTTCCTGTGGTTTAACGCGTGGTCATACCGTCTCAGGCAAACCGCAAAACTTTCAAAAATGACAAGTTTAAGATGATCAGATCATCGGGACGGGTTGCCGTCCAATCGGGTTGCCATCCGATCGGATTGCCATCCGATCGAACGACAATCCGATCGGATTGCACTAAAAACCCAACACTTGAACCTTGGTAATTTTCAAAGATCATTAGTTTCTAACTGACGGATCGCCATCCGATCGAACGACAGTTCGATCGAATGACCTGAAAGATAGAGATACTTCCTTGTTTTGAAAATGCTACAACGAAAACTTCAAAGCCATCATACACAAGCACATCCATCTCAAACTAGTGGTTCACCGACCGAATGGCCAACCGATCGGATTGCCATCCGTTCGGATGACACTCCGACACCTTTTCACTTGCATCATTTTACGTGCCACTTAAGGCTCATACTATCGTTCTGTAACTAGGCTGACTCTCTAGCGCTCCCTTTAATCCATTAACAATCATCACTGTGAGTATACTCGAACCCCTTTTCACTTTACGCACTTTTGGGTGTTACATACGTTACTTATATCAAATCACATCGACACACAACGCAAACACTTTTAAACGCTAACCGCTATCGCATGTTATACGTGACTCGATGAATGCCTGTTTGTTATGTTTACACATTAATTGCTGTCTACCTGCCTTAGCAATGATAGTACTATAGTTTGGACTCAACACCTGTTCATTTAGGGGTTGTTAAGGAGATTACTTCACGTGTTCGCAGTGGTGAATGTGTGTTGCGCACTCATTCTACCCGCAGTCAACTCGCAGTCATTGGTATTGATAGAATCTTTGTCGATAACTTACATGCTTCACATTTTACGTAGTACATGCAGGTTATGCGTAAATCGCTCTCGCTACTATATGCTATCAAACTTGTATGCTCACATTTACACTATGTGTATTGACTTTTACTTTAACGTATGTGACAGGTGCTTAAGATGCTAGGAAATGTTGTGCTTTGGTGAATCAAGCTAGAGGTCTAGAAATGTCACGCTAAATCTGAGTTGTCGGGACAATATTTGTGTTTTAGACAATTATTTTTAATAACTGTTTTATTTGGATATCTTATGGTATGGGACATGACGTTTAAATATCTGGTAATTAATAGTTGTTATGGATACTCATGAACAATCTGTTTTGCTCAGTGCCACGCCCCGATGTTTCCGCCATCGGTTGGGGTGTGACAATAAATGGTATACTCACAAGTAAGTTAAACTCTCGTGCATACCTTGATACGGGAATGTGTCGTGTGTGGATGAACACCGGTTGGTAAGTATAAATCATACCTTAACGTATCCCCTAACCACGCGTACATCTGGTAAGTTGAGCTTAAGTGGTCAACAATACCGATAATCGTTATAGGATGCTTATCTTAATGCTAACTAATTGAACAACAAGAGTGTTTTGATGTGACCGTACACTGATATGATTCTCTTACCCTCGAAACTTGCAAAAAGAATGTCTGTAAATATTTATTTACTGCTTTCAGTTTCTGTATCTCTGTATATATTTATTTACTGCTTTCTGTCATTTCATTTGAAATATGCAAAAAAATTCCAAAAAGATTTTAGGTGTGTTTTAATACAAACTCTATAAAATCCAAAAAGATTTTATTTCTATCTTATTTTCGATTGCCCGATGTTGGATCTCGAGTCTTTTCCACCTGAAACCTGATAGAAACCCAAAACAACTGCATCTTCATAAACGGTCGAAGTTAACGAGTCTTTGACAGTTTAAATCTAAAATTGATCACATTTTTACAACTTTCAAACTGTTGTCGGTCGGTAGTTGATTGTTAGTTGGTCACATATGTGTCATTTGTTTATATTGACTATATTCTAAGCGGTTGTTCTCATTACGCGTTTAGCTTTCTTGTATGTGCAGATGCGACATTCAAACCAGCTAAAGGCGAAGAGAACGTGTTCGATGCCGAGCTTTGGAATGAAGACACGACATTGATGCTATCAAAGGATCAAGATGATCGAGTTTCCGCTGACCACTCATTAACACCAAAAGGATCTGAAGTATTGAAGAACAAAAGATTCACGAGCATCATTCAAGTGGGAGTTTGTTGATACACTCCCTGTTTGTGATACATGAAGACTTTGAAGATCCTACAACATGAAGAGCGAACCTTCACCAGCAACATCCAAGGGGGAGTTTGTTGATACAGTTTTGTGTGGATGTAGCTCGGTTCGGTTCGGCTTAAGACCGATGTTAGGACATTCCTCCGTCGTGCGCCCCAGAGATCGACACACGAAGCACGAAGAGCCGAGGGCTGACATCACCATGGTACATCAACAAACTTTGCATGGCTAAACTTTACATGGACTAAACTCATGAAGAATGTTTTAGTCTTTCGTCATGTTGTGCATGCATGGAAGTGACGAAGTACCTAATGTTTCGTGATGGTTGTTCATCAAATATGGATCACGAAAAACCCCACATTCTTCGTGGGATTTGGGCTTTATTTGGTGGCCCAGTAACATCTTTCGTAGGGTTAATAGGTTTTGACTATAAATAGACATGTATCACAGATCAGAAAGGTAGCACACCAAAGAGCCAGTAGGAGCTTAGAGAGAGAGAGAGTGTAGAGAGAGAGAGTTGTCTTTGTGCTTGTTCTTGTGTCATCTTGTAACGAAACTCTTGTCGATCTAATATATGAACCCGCTAATCGTTGTATCTTTGTTTTGTGTTTGCGCTCTCGCTCGGTTTGTGTCGTAACGAGGATTCCGTACTCGTTACGGCACCCGAAACAAGAAATCATCTTAGTCCAACGATCCGTATCTGGACCTGCACTCAAAACGGTTAAAATGGTTGGTTAAACTTTGCAATTTGAAAATAATAGTTTTAGATTGTGGAGAATAATAGTAATTTTCTTAGGCTGTGAGATAATGATTGCTAAGTGAATTATTTAGCTTTAGAATTATGATGCAGTTGAGATAATGAAACAGTTGCAGGAAAGATCAAGGAATAAATTTAAGAGACTAAATGATGTGGTTTAAGAGTGCTTGTTCTTATTAGAAGATATAAGCTAGATATTATATGTTATATATATGTCACATATTATGTCAGGATGTATTTTATTTTTTATATCATAGGTAATGTCGGTTACTAGTAACCGGTCATGTATATATGTAAAACATTATTCAATATTAAGATCACCAATTTCTGAATCAAGAACACAAAATCGTTTTCTCTCAAAACCCTAGTATTCAATTATACACAATAAAGTGGTATCAGAGCCACAACGATCCAAACAACATAGAATCTTCAACCAGTCAAGGCAAATATTCATACCAAAACACAGAATTTCAATCAATCTTAATCATGACAACAACGAATGGAGGAATACAGACTCAGATTCCAAAATTACTGGGTCAAAATTATTATCACTGGCATATTCAAATGAAGGTTTTGTTAGAATCACAAGACCTTTGGATTACGGTGGAAGAAGGATATAATGATCTACTGAATAATGCTTCAGACAATGATCGGGATGCACATAGGGAAAAAGTCAAGAAACACAAGAAAGCACTGCATATAATTTTTCAAGCGGTTAACAAAAACGTATTCGAAAGAATTGCAATATGCAGAACTAACAAAGAGGCATGGGATGTGTTACACAAGGCATATAGAGGAGAACGAAGAGTAAAAATGGTAAAACTTCAAACCCTAAGATGTGAATTCGATGCACTTAGAATGAAAGAAAACGAGACAGTAGAAGAATATATGAATAGAACAACTGTTATAGTAAATCAGTTACGATTAAATGAAGAAAATATTACTGAACAACGTGTTGTTGAAAAAATCCTTCGAAGCCTCACTAGAAAGTATGAATCGGTAGTTGTGGCAATAGAAGAATCAAAGGATTTGACAACGATTTCTATAGAAGAACTGTTAGGGATCCTTCAATCACACGAATTAAGAATGAAACAATATGATGACTCTCCAATAGAACAGGCATTCCAAATACAAAGTAATAACACTGACCGAACACGGCAAAACAGATATGAATTTGGAAATAGAGGACGAGGTAGAGGAAAAGGAAGATTTAATGCATTAATACGATGTTATAACTGTCAGAAAGTAGGACACACGGCTAGATTCTGTCAACAAAGAGACACAAAAAACCGGGGTGAGAATGCATTACTACACGAAGATGATCCTGAAGAAAAATGTGATGAAACAACAATGTTTATGATATTTAACATGGAGGAAATAACTAAAGACGATTGCTGGTACTTAGATAGCGGATGTAGCAATCATATGATAGGAAATAGAAGTTTATTTATCACAATAGATAAAACCGAAAGAAGGGAAGTAAGAACTGGAGACAACAAGAAACTGGAGGTATTAGGATGTGGTGATGCCTCAATTAAAGTAAAAGGTTTAAACAAGAAGGTTCCGAATGTATTCTAAGTGAAAGGGTTAAAGCACAATCTTCTAAGTGTAGGAGAATTAGTACAAAAAGGGTATGAGGTAAAATTCGCGGATCAAGAATGCGTTATTAAAGATCCAACAGGTTTAAGCATCGGTTCTATTAAGATGACTGGGAACAAGATGTTTCCTTTAAATCTAAATCAGGATTTGATACCAAGAGTATGTAATGTTATGACACAAGACATGACTATTTTATGGCATCGACGATTTGGACATATAAGTTTCGATACATTACACAACATGGGAATGAAAGAAAATGTTAAAGGCTTACCGAAAATGATCAGGTCAACGAACAATATACGTGAAGGATGTGTGTATGGGAAAAATGCTAGGAAATCCTTTCCTAAACATGCAAAGTGGCATGCTGATAAACCGCTGCAACTAATTCATTCGGACATATGTGGGGCCATACGAACTATGTCAATAGGAGGATGCAAGTACTTCATCACTTTCATAGATGATTTTTCCAGAAAAACCTGGGTATACTTTCTGAAACTAAAGTCAGAAGCATTAAGCTATTTCAAATTTTTCAAGAAAATGGTTGAGAATCAAGTTAACTACACCATAAAGACTCTTCGAACCGATAGAGGTGGAGAGTACTGTAGTAATGATTTCCAAACTTTCTTAAAAGAAAGTGGAATACATCATCAATTAACTACGAGTTATACGCCACAATAGAATGGCGTAGCAGAAAGAAAGAACAGAACCATTATGGAACTTAGTAGAAGCATGCTTAAAACATAGAACTTACCACACTCATATTGGGCAGAGGCTGTGGCATGTGCCACATATCTGTTAAACAGAGCAAGTACTAAAAGTGTACCGAACAAGACTCTGCAAGAAGTATGGAGTGGGAATAAACCAAGCATCGGACATCTACGAGTTTTCGGATGCGTTGCCTATGCTCACATTCCAAAACAGCATAGAGGTAAACTAGATGAAAAGGCAGAAAAGGCAATTTTTGTGGGTTACAGCGAACACAGTAAGGCGTATAAATTACATAACCCAGTTACTAATAAAATTATTATTAGTAGAGATGTAGTTTTTGATGAAAATCAAGAATGGGGTGATAGTTCAACTAATAAAGGCTACACACATATTCAACTGGATGATTCAAGTGAAAATAGAATACATCAGGAGGCAAGCATATCACAAGAGAGTATGACACCCGAGATCGATCATCACATCGATAACATCAACAGCAGTGAAGAAACAGAAGGTCAAAGCAGTCATCAAACAGGAAATATACAGAACAGCGGAGAGACAGAAGAACAAAACAGTCATCAAAATGAAGCCGATTCATCGTCATCATCCTCAGAAAATGAAGAACTGCGGACTCGAAGCATAAATGAAATATATCATAACTCACAACCTCTCACAGAAACACAAGTGAATGATTTATATGACAGGAACAGGATGAATGACAACAGTGTAGCTAACTTCATGTTATATGCTGATGCTGATCCAATATCTTATGATGAAGCTTACAAAGATAGTAAATGGAGAGATGCCATGGATAGAGAGATACAATCCATACACAAAAATGGAACATGGGAACTAGTAAATCCACTGAAGAATCAGAAACCTATCGGAGTCAAATGGATATATAAAACCAAGTATGACGAACATGGCAGGGTCAGTAACTATAAAGCACGCTTAGTAGCCAAGGGTTATAGTAAAAAATATGGGGTTGACTATCAAGAGGTTTTTGCTCCAGTGATCAGATTCGACACGATTAGAATAGTTCTAGCACTAGCAGCAAGTCATGGATGGCAACTTCATCAAATGGATGTAAAAACGGCATTCTTAAATGGAAAGTTGATAGAACAAGTATACTTAGAACAACCAGAAGGCTATGTTAAAAAGGGAGAAGAACAAAAGGTATGCCATTTAAGAAAAGCCTTATACGGTTTAAAACAAGCTCCAAGAGCTTGGTACAGTAGAATAGACGGGTATTTTACAACACATGGTTTCATAAAGAGTGTGCATGAACATACACTTTTCATTAAGATCACTGACAAAATGCGGATGATAGTCTGTTTGTATGTAGATGACTTAATCTTAGTTAGTGATTCCATAGAGATGATAGAACAGTTAAAGAATTCAATGAAGAATGAGTTCGAGATGACCGATTTAGGTATTCTTCACTACTTTCTTGGCATGGAAGTCACCTATGACAATGGAAACATCAGTCTTACACAGAAGAAATATGCCAAGAATTTATTGAAAAGATTCAATATGGAAGGGTGTCATGAGATTAAAACTCCAATGGAATATGGACTTAAATTATCAAAAGATGATCCCAGTGAAGAAGTAAATCAGAACTTATATCGGAGTTTAGTGGGATCACTGATGTATCTGACAAATACGAGGCCTGATATCATGTTTGCCGTAAATAAAATCAGTCAGTTTATGGAAAAACCAAGTCGAAATCACTGGGAAGCTGGAAAAAGAATATTAAGATATATCAAAGGAACACTGAATCATGGAATCATTTACTCGAAAGGAAGCAAAGGAAAGCTGGTTGGTTTTAGTGATAGTGATTATGCGGGAAGTATAGAGGATAGCAAAAGCACATCAGGTTATGTTTTTTATTTCGGTTCAGGGGCTATAGCATGGCAATCAAGGAAGCAAAAGGTTGTGGCACTATCATCCACGGAAGCTGAATACATAGCATTGTCATTAGCCGGATGTCAAGCATTATGGATCAAAGGGATCCTCAATTCTTTACAGATGCATATGGATGGTCCCCCAAACAATTTTGTGTGATAATAAGTCAACCATCTGTCTAGCAAAGGATCCTGTATACCACGGAAAGAGTAAGCACATTAGAGTAAAGTATCATTTCATTCGAGAACTGATCAAAAATGACGAGGTCGAAGTGAGGTTCTGTACTACCAAAGAACAGACTGCAGACATATTAACAAAGGCATTGCAGCCAAAAGAGTTTCTTCGTCTCAAAGATCTTCTACATATTACATCCATCTAGCTTACGGGAGGGTATTAGAAGATATAAGCTAGATATTATATGTTATATATATGTTACATATTATGTCAGGATGTATTTTATTTTTTATATCATAGGTAATGTCGGTTACTAGTAACCGGTCATGTATATATGTAAAACATTATTGAATATTAAGATCACCAATTTCTGAATCAAGAACACAAAATCGTTTTCTCTCAAAACCCTAGTATTCAATTATACACAATAGTTCTTTTTCAGGTAACTAAATTCTCGAATTTACTTCTATACACGCTTTACATCATTTTGTTTATTTAAAAACTGTTTTTACTGATGGGTCACTGATTGAATTCGTATGTCTGTATTCCTGGGAGGATTCTTATACTCTGCATATATAAAGAAAACATAAGTAGAAAAGTTAACAATGCAGAGAATGATAGATTCATTTTGTTATGTGATTACAATGCTTGTCATTCAAGCACTAGGCTTTCACGTGTGGATGTGGTGGTATTATTAAGAGTTAACTGCCATTTTCGTCCCTGTGGTTTGGTCACTTTGGCCATTTCAGTCCATTTTTAAAAAATGCGCCATTTTCCTCCCCGACGTTCTGGAAAGGTGCCATTTCAGTCCAAAAATCATAACCCAGTTAAGTCTGTTAGTAAATAAGGACTGATTGTGTAAATTTGTAACATAAAGGACTGATTGTGTAAATTTGTAACACCACCACCACTAGCCCTGCCACCACCACCACTCCGCTGCCACCACCGCCACCACCACCACCACAGCCACTGCCACCACCACCACCACCACCACCACCACCGCCACCACCACCACTCCACTGCCACCACCACTCTGCTGCCACCACCACCACCACATCCACACCGCCACCACAGCCACTGCCACCACCGCCACCACAGCCACACCGCTACCACAGCCACTGCCACCACCGCGACTACGGGATCTTGTGCGATTATCTTTGGCTTGTGCGATCAAGAGTTCATCATCATCGTCAATCATCACGTTGATTATCATCAACAGTTCTTCGAACCACCATTCCATACATAACCCGACCTGCTACCACGTCTTACCACCGGAGATACACTAATCCATCCATCATTGTTCATCAACAGTCACCGTTCATCATCGTCATCATCTTCGTCAACGATCACAACGATCACCAAGCACATCACCACCACTGTGTTCGGAGTTCTCGAGACCACCGTGCCCGATAACCACCTGAACTTAACCTGAACCTCACTCCGGTCATCGTTCACCACCATTGTTCACCTCCGTTCATCGTCGTCATCCTCTCCGACAACCCTCGTTCACCGCCGACCTCCGTGGTGAACGAGGTGGAGATGGTGGTATGAGATGTTGGTGGCAGATCGGAGTGGTGGTGGTGGCAGTGGTTGTGGTGGCGGTGGTGGCTGTTGTCACACCCCGACCACGTAGAACCTACAAAACGTGGCGGAAACATCGGGGAGTGTTGTAACAGAATCATTGTTTCATAATACATGGAACTTGAAATATTGTTTTATTGATTAAAAGAGTTACAATGTCTTGACAATCAAAGAAACATAACAAAATAACTAGTCTTGCATCTTTTATTGTCACTAAGGCCCATGTCCGCCTAAGTGTATCTTGATCAATCCTATGCTTCATTTCCTGAAACACATGTGAAAATAGGTACGTCAGCATAAAAATGCCGGCGAGTACATAGGTTTTGTGAAAATAAGATTCATGACATCTGTTTAAGAAAATGTTTAGTCATGAACCTTGTAATTTGCTTTGTCTTTGTAAATCATTTGAAAAACAATAAGTTCAGATGATACGTATAAATAAGAGAATAATGCATGGTTAAATGAATAACCATGTAAAAATGAGTTTGTATAAGTTAAGTTGTTTGTAAAACAATGTATTGTGAAAAGTATGTTATTTGTATAAAATGTTATATGTCTAAATTGAAATGATTTCAAATAACGCAACGATATGTAATACCATACAATCACTTATATATAGGAAGTACCAGCGGCGTATCCACCATGCTTGTATCATATTACACACGCCTCGTTACTTAAATCACTTACTCAAACCAAACCACCAATATAAGATGTCTATGTTTAAACCAATTGTCAAAAGTCCTTGTATAAACCATGTCAAATGTTGATAGTCCAAAAGTAGTCAAGTAATGTGTAACAAATGTTTATGTATGGCTAGTGAAATGCATCAACTAAACCATAGATGAAATGCACAAAACAAAGTATTGAAGTAAAACTTGGTTTAAATCAAAGTTATGTTTTGTAAAATATATGCATGCTATACTGAATATGAACATTTATGCGGTATTATAAAAATTCATACATCCAAGCCTTGCGACAGTCGGATAACTATGTAAAAATGAGTTATCAAAAGAATATGTATTCGGACTCGGTCATTCCTTACGTCCAAACAAACCCGAGATTTCAGGAATGGGATTTGTCAAGTCCTATGGTACCACTACCTACTACCGAGCGGCATGATCGGTGTTAATGAATGTATAGTATAGTTTAAACAAACCAAATGTCATACCAAAATGTAAGCATATGATGAATAAGAAATGTACTAAGTATACAAAGCAGAAAAGCCATGTAAATTAATGTGCTAGCATGCTATCAGTAAACATACATAGCAGAAATGTAATGTAGAACCATGTACTAAGTATGCACACAATGGACATACATAGTATAAAATGAAATGAAATCATGTACTATAATGTACTAATGAACATAGGAAGTATATGATGCGAAAACAGGAAAGCATGAAAGTAACAAGTAGGCACATGTGTTTCACCCCAAAACAGTTTGAAAACGGTAAAAGAGGGGACTATGTACTCACTTGAGATTGCTCAGAAGTCCTAAGATAACCACCAAGCAATGCTAGAGATCTCGGAATATCAAACGGCACCTAATATAGGTAACTACATTAATAAACCGGACCTAAATCGGAAGATCGGATAGAATGAGGGCTCGTAAACCAAATGAGTATGGGAACTCATGTAGTATGGTTTAACAAAGCCTACATACTAAATGAAACCTAACCTAAGTGCTTACGACCCATTACGACCCGTTTAGGTAGCTTATGCTACTTTAACGCGTCGTTCACGTAAAACGCGTTCGGACCGCCTAACTAGTCCTATGACAAGTAACATATGCCTTAACATGTCTAATATTGTTGTCAAATCAGTTTAGATGTCAAAAGTTATGTTACATATGCTTAAAATGAATTTTGGCGTCAAAAGGGCATTTTGGTAATTTACCTAAGGCATATAAGCTACCTATCATACAACTACTTAAACGAAGCGACCATAAGGTATAACCTCGGAAGGTTATTCCCTATATACTATGGTCACCTAATGTGCTTGGTCGGATCCTAATGATCGACCAAACGGGTCGGGTTCGAAAGTATAAGCGATTGTTTAAATCGCTTACCTTACGACCCTATATATGCACTAAACTAAAAGTGACGAGCTAAGAATGTTAAAACATGCTTAACTAAGTTTAGAAAATAGGTTTGGTATCAAAACAAACGGTTTTGATACCCATAAGTAGTTTGGTTACAAAATACGCAAGAATACGTATTCTGACCGAAACTACGGCTCGTCACTGAGCCTAGATAACGTGGTAATCAGTAGGTATAGTCACAAAGGACTATAACCATCGTGATTACAATCACGTTGCGAAGTTCAAACGAACTTCGCATTGACCATAAGCTGGTCAATGCAGAAAGTCAAACAAAGTTTGACTTTCAGACTCGAAAAGCAATAAAAGAACGAAAGAATACTCACGTAGGGTCCCCGAATGCTAATCTAGATCAAAATAGCTCAGGTATGAAACAAAGGTTTCAACTTAGAGCATTTGAGATCAGATTCTAGTGAGTTTAGAGGTTGGATGGCAAGGGGTATTTATAGTGAATGGTCCACCATTAGGATCGTTTGTCGAAATACGTGCCTTAATCTCATCCGTACATGTGTCGGAACCTTATGGTACCTAAAAAGGCCACTCACCATAAGAGTTTGACACTTGGCACTTGACCTTTGGAGAGTGTTAAGGGCTGTTAAAAGATGAAAAAAAAAAACGTTTTGCTGCATCTGGCCCCTGTTTACGGACCTAGTTTGGCAGATTTACAGTTTCAGTCCCTGCAACCTCAAAACTTGGTTTTCGATGCGTTTTTTTGACACGTTTAAGCCCTGTTAACCCCATTTCAAAGCTCTAAAATGAAGTTAAAGTATAGGGAACTTAAAATGTGTTCAAAAATATCTCGGGTGTCGGTTCGTTTAGCCGTACGGTTACGTTGTTCGGTTAATTACGACGGAATGCGCATAAGCGTGAAAAATGATCCAAATGGCGTGACGAATGGATTTTTCTTATGCCAAACACTAAAATAAAATATTTTAGTGCTTGCATAAATTTTTGGATGTCCGGATGTATTCAGAACGTAAGTTATGCACGAAAATGCAAACTTGTGCACTTTTTGACGCTTTTAGTACCTGAATGAGCCAAAAGTTTATTTTAGCACACCGAACCCCTCAAAGCCTATTTCTAAGCTATATAAAGGATATTTAAGGTGTGTTTAACTTATGGTCTTGTTCCAGAATGTCTGTTACAGTTCAAATTGGCATACTTTCGCAGTTTGTCAAGTTTAGTCCCTGTAAGCGAATTAACTTGTTTTTGCCATACCAAAGCCTTCAAAACTTATTTCTAAGTTATGTAAAGGTTATTTAAGGTATGTTAAGCCCATGTCACTATTCCGGAGTGTTTGTTGCATTAAATTGGTTATATTTACGCATCGGTGCGCGTATAACCTTCCAGAAAGCGATTTAGAGTTTGGAATTGAACAAAAATTGATATGTGCAAATGATACACATATTTTTACAAATCCCAAGTATGAAATATAATATTTCATTGGTTCAGTATTTGTTTGATGGCCGTGGAGGCACAGGTGTTACAGTCTCCCCTACTTTAGGAAATTTCGTCCCGAAATTTATTTAGAGGAAACTTGTGAGAGATTAAAACATGAAGTTGAAAAGATCGAACAATATTGGTTAGGGTTCTGAACTTCTAGTAACCTTAATAACATTATGCTTGCAATGTAAGAGGGACACTTATATACAAGTATATGAAGCGTCATTGGTGCGTCCACCGTACCTCCATTACATCGTTCTCATTTTGTTATTGTTGTCGCTATCGGTTCTTACACATAATAAATCTTACTGGGTTTCTGTGCACTAAATTTCATAATTATGTACGCGTCCATAATTAGACAATTCCTTGCACAGTTCACACAGTCTATTTTATAATGTGTAGTGTAAAACCAAATGAACAAACCTGTGATGAGTGTGACTAGACCGCCATAGAGTCCTTTTAATTAAGTCAATAAATGATCTAAATAGACTATCAAGTAGTCTGTTCAGCTACATCACTAGATGTCGTCCTTTAACCAGATTGTGAATCAATCTTTTTGACTAGACCTCTAAAAGGGTCTCTTATGAAACATGGAGTGGTACTATATAATCCAAGGGTCTTAACTATTATATAGAAGCCCATTAAGGATTTAAGGCAGTACCTTTTGACTATCCTGCTACGAATCCCTCATATGGAGATATGAAAGATCCTGCGAGGATTTGGATAACAAATATCCAGAGTATAAAAACACAAAATGGATAAAAGAAAACATAAGATGAATAAACACATAGTCACTTAACCATAAAATTGTTTGTTAATTTGTCTTGTTAATTGCGTACATGCATTTAAAGCACACTAGGAATCCATTCCGTGGATTTCATTTGGTACTTTAAACGTTATCAATAATCTAACTATAAAGATAGAAAGATTCAAAAAGAAAATTCGATTTCGATTATTAGGAACCGAAATGTTCGAATTTAGGTACATAAGGAATCCAATTAAGGACTCTGATTTGTATGACAATTATCCACAAGGATCTAATTGTGAAGATAAAAAGATCCCATATGGATTTTAGAGGTTGAAGATGTTTTGAAACCTTGCACTGGACGTGCTTAAGTCAAAACATGAAGTTGAAATGCTTATGAAGTTGAGATGCTCGATATGCCAAGGCGACATATGAAGCGAAATTTGAAGGTTAAGTCAATGCATGAGAAAAATATTTTTTTTTTTGCAATACTATGCATGGGGTTCTAAAAATGTGTTCAATGTTTTTGAAACCTTATATATAATACCTTTGAAATCATAAAGTAGTTGTATTAGGTAGGTATATTCATAAAAATGTTTTAAAATCATGCGAAATGAATTTTGAAATTATGTATAAGGTTTTTGGAAAACATGAATGATGCTTTTGAAATCATGCACTTGATAAGAAAATATATTGTACTAATATTGTTTTCAGGCTATATGAGACATTTTGAAATCATGAAGGTTGTTTTTGAAAATACAGACAAAGCTTTGTGCATTTGTTATGTTTAAGTAAATACACTATATTAAAAATGTTTTCGAACTATGTATAGGATGTTTTGAAATCATGTAGGTTGTTTTGAAAACTTATGTTATGCATGTTGAAGAAATCAGAACGTAATGGGTATGAGATTTGAAAATACTCTTAGTTATCTATCCAAGAATTCAAAGGCACAGATGTGTGAAAAGCACGATTACTCATAATTTCGATTTATTTCTTGTACTTCGTTTCCTAGAATGAAACGAGTACTTAGAATTTTCCAAAGGAATCATGAACAAACGCAAGAATGGGAAATTCGCAAAAGTAGTTTGTAAGGAATATAGTTCCTTAATGTAGGTATCATAGGAAAAGTCATACACATATGTAACTACAATTGTACATCAGAATTTGTGAACAATAATTTATTTATAAACAAAACAGATTGTTTCACATTACAAGAAAATAAAAGAACAAAAGCATAAGACAGCAACATCCTTTGTTCAGTCAAATGCTCATCCGAGGGTCAGATTTGCATTAGCAAGCTTTGGGCAATCCCTCCGGAAATGGCCCATCTCGCCACAGTTGTAGCAAGACCCCGGCGAGAAACGAGCTTGAGCAGGATTGTCATCAGCTTGATTTGGAACAGCTGCAGTTGGGCAAACCCTTGCTGTATGACCTATAAGTCCACAAATCTAGCATTTGCGGCACTTCACACTAGCATGATGATGGAGGCTACATTGGTTGCAAAAGGATGCAGTTCCATTGTATGGCTACCTAGTAGGGGGTTGAGCTGGTTGGTTGGGGATGGCTTGATCATTGTGAGCGACCACGGCGAAATTCTGAGAAGCCTTTCGCTTCTTTGACTTCTTAGGAGATCGTTCATCCATGGTCTTTGATTCCTCGATTGGTTTCTTGGCTGATGGTGCTGTCACCTGACTAGGTCCTGCCTGTCTTGGTGACTCTTGAGTGGCTTCATCCTGGAGACGATACATGGTAGTAGTTAATTCAACAGTCTTCAGGACTACTTCGCCTATTCGTTGAGCGAATTTGGCTGTCTGCTCGGACATTTGACCGGTGCTGAGAGGAAGAGACATTCTAGAAGCAAATGAAAGGCATAGGAAGAAACAGGTGAAAGGTTATTGGATAATCAATACAGAATGGTAACGAATGAAAATTGTGATCATTTGTTTGTTTCCTAAGGCAAACAAATGAGATGGTGACAAATCAAAGTAAATGGGTCAAAAATAATGTATCGCGAAGACATGCTCGCCTATAAGTGAACACTCATCCCAAGAATTCCCAGGTAAGCACAACTGGTCTCGCGTCTGATGAGATGTATACGAAGTGCTTACCTAGATAGAAAACCCAGAATACAGGTATTCACCCTTCCAGTTTGCACGTGTTCACATTATTTAAAACCCAAGACCTTGACGAGGTTTTGAAAAACTCAAAGGGGTTCAAAACCATATAACAGAGGGTTCAAAACCTTACAATAAAGGGTTCAAAACCTAGTAATCAATCATCCTAGAACAGATGATTAGTTTTCAAAGTGGTTTTGAAATTTATGTTCTTGTTGTGGTTGTCGCCTAAGGATAGGTGACAGTATTGTTTTATGACTAAACGCAAGTAAACTCGCGTTAGGGTCCTAAGAAGGTTATAGACTGGGTCAAAGTATTACTAATAACCTAATTCCCTATAACCATGAGCTCTGATACCAACTTTTCTGTCACACCCCGACCACGTAGAACCTACAAAACGTGGCGGAAACATCGGGGAGTGTTGTAACAGAATCATTGTTTCATAACACATGGAACTTGAAATATTGTTTTATTGATTAAAAGAGTTACAATGTCTTGACAATCAAAGAAACATAACAAAATAACTAGTCTTGCATCTTTTATTGTCACTAAGGCCCATGTCCGCCTAAGTGTATCTTGATCAATCCTATGCTTCATTTCCTGAAACACATGTGAAAATAGGTACGTCAGCATAAAAATGCCGGCGAGTACATAGGTTTTGTGAAAATAAGATTCATGACATCTGTTTAAGAAAATGTTTAGTCATGAACCTTGTAATTTGCTTTGTCTTTGTAAATCATTTGAAAAACAATAAGTTCAGATGATACGTATAAATAAGAGAATAATGCATGGTTAAATGAATAACCATGTAAAAATGAGTTTGTATAAGTTAAGTTGTTTGTAAAACAATGTATTGTGAAAAGTATATTATTTGTATAAAATGTTATATGTCTAAATTGAAATGATTTCAAATAACGCAACGATATGTAATACCATACAATCACTTATATATAGGAAGTACCAGCGGCGTATCCACCATGCTTGTATCATATTACACACGCCTCGTGACTTAAATCACTTACTCAAACCAAACCACCAATATAAGATGTCTATGTTTAAACCAATTGTCAAAAGTCCTTGTATAAACCATGTCAAATGTTGATAGTCCAAAAGTAGTCAAGTAATGTGTAACAAATGTTTATGTATGGCTAGTGAAATGCATCAACTAAACCATAGATGAAATGCACAAAACAAAGTATTGAAGTAAAACTTGGTTTAAATCAAAGTTATGTTTTGTAAAATATATGCATGCTATACTGAATATGAACATTTATGCGGTATTGTAAAAATTCATACATCCAAGCCTTGCGACAGTCGGATAACTATGTAAAAATGAGTTATCAAAAGAATATGTATTCGGATTCGGTCATTCCTTACGTCCAAACAAACCCGAGATTTCAGGAATGGGATTTGTCAAGTCCTATGGTACCACTACCTACTACCGAGCGGCATGATCGGTGTTAATGAATGTATAGTATAGTTTAAACAAACCAAATGTCATACCAAAATGTAAGCATATGATGAATAAGAAATGTACTAAGTATACAAAGCAGAAAAGCCATGTAAATCAATGTGCTAGCATGCTATCAGTTAACATACATAGCAGAAATGTAATGTAGAACCATGTACTAAGTATGCACACAATGGACATACATAGTATAAAATGAAATGAAATCATGTACTATAATGTACTAATGAACATAGGAAGTATATGATGCGAAAACAGGAAAGCATGAAAGTAACAAGTAGGCACATGTGTTTCACCCCAAAACAGTTTGAAAACGGTAAAAGAGGGGTCTATGTACTCACTTAAGATTGCTTAGAAGTCCTAAGATAACCACCAAGCAATGCTAGAGATCTCGGAATATCAAACGGCACCTAATATAGGTAACTACATTAATAAACCGGACCTAAATCGGAAGATCGGATAGAATGAGGGCTCATAAACCAAATGAGTATGGGAACTCATGTAGTATGGTTTAACAAAGCCTACATACTAAATGAAACCTAACCTAAGTGCTTACGACCCATTACGACCCGTTTAGGTAGCTTATGCTACTTTAACGCGTCATTCGCGTAAAACGCGTTCGGACCGCCTAGCTAGTCCTATGACAAGTAACACATGCCTTAACATGTCTAATATTGTTGTCAAATCAGTTTAGATGTCAAAAGTTATGTTACATATGCTTAAAATGAATTTTGGAGTCAAAAGGGCATTTTGGTAATTTACCTAAGGCATATAAGCTACCTATCATACAACTACTTAAACGAAGCGACCATAAGGTATAACCTCGGAAGGTTATTCCCTATATACTATGGTCACCTAATGTGCTTGGTCGGATACTAATGATCGACCAAACGGGTCGGGTTCGAAAGTATAAGCGATTGTTTAAATCGCTTACCTTACGACCCTATATAAGCACTAAACTAAAAGTGACGAGCTAAGAATGTTAAAACATGCTTAACTAAGTTTAGAAAATAGGTTTGGTATCAAAACAAACGGTTTTGATACCCATAAGTAGTTTGGTTACAAAATACGCAAGAATACGTATTCTGACCGAAACTACGGCTCGTCACTGAGCCTAGATAACGTGGTAATCAGTAGGTATAGTCACAAAGGACTATAACCATCGTGATTACAATCACGTTGCGAAGTTCAAACGAACTTCGCATTGACCATAAGCTGGTCAATGCAGAAAGTCAAACAAAGTTTGACTTTCAGACTCGAAAAGCAATAAAAGAACGAAAGAATACTCACGTAGGGTCCCCGAATGCTAATCTAGATCAAAATAGCTCAGGTATGAAACAAAGGTTTCAACTTAGAGCATTTGAGATCAGATTCTAGTGAGTTTAGAGGTTGGATGGCAAGGGGTATTTATAGTGAATGGTCCACCATTAGGATCGTTTGTCGAAATACGTGCCTTAATCTCATCCGTACATGTGTCGGAACCTTATGGTACCTAAAAAGGCCACTCACCATAAGAGTTTGACACTTGGCACTTGACCTTTGGAGAGTGTTAAGGGCTGTTAAAAGATGAAAAAAAAAAACGTTTTGCTGCATCTGGCCCCTGTTTACGGACCTAGTTTGGCAGATTTACAGTTTCAGTCCCTGCAACCTCAAAACTTGGTTTTCGATGCGTTTTTTTGACACGTTTAAGCCCTGTTAACCCCATTTCAAAGCTCTAAAATGAAGTTAAAGTATAGGGAACTTAAAATGTGTTCAAAAATATCTCGGGTGTCGGTTCGTTTAGCCGTACGGTTACGTTGTTCGGTTAATTACGACGGAATGCGCATAAGCGCGAAAAATGATCCAAATGGCGTGACGAATGGATTTTTCTTATGCCAAACACTAAAATAAAAATATTTTAGTGCTTACATAAATTTTTGGATGTCCGGATGTATTCAGAACGTAAGTTATGCACGAAAATGCAAACTTGTGCACTTTTTGACGCTTTTAGTACCTGAATGAGCCAAAAGTTTATTTTAGCACACCGAACCCCTCAAAGCCTATTTCTAAGCTATATAAAGGATATTTAAGGTGAGTTTAACTTATGGTCATGTTCCGGAATGTCTGTTACAGTTCAAATTGGCATACTTTCGCAGTTTGTCAAGTTTAGTCCCTGTAAGCGAATTAACTTGTTTTTGCCATACCAAAGCCTTCAAAACTTATTTCTAAGTTATGTAAAGGTTATTTAAGGTATGTTAAGCCTATGTCACTATTCCGGAGTGTTTGTTGCATTAAACTGGTTATATTTACGCATCGGTGCGCGTATAACCTTCCAGAAAGCGATTTAGAGTTTGGAATTGAACAAAAATTGATATGTGCAAATGATACACATATTTTTACAAATCCCAAGTATGAAATATAATATTTCATTGGTTTGGTATTTGTTTGATGGCCGTGGAGGCACAGGTGTTACAGCTGTGGTGGCAGTGGCTGTGGTGGCGGTGGTGGCAGTGGCTGTGGTGGCAGTAGCTGTGGTGGCGGTGTGGCTGTGGTGGTGGTGGTGGCAGCGGAGTGGTGGTGGTGGCGGTGGTGGTGGTGGTGGCGGTGGCGGTGGTGGTGGTGGTGGCGGTGGCAGTGACTGTGGTTGCGGTGGTGGCGGTGGTGGCAGCGAAGTGGTGGTGGTGGCAGGGCTAGTGGTGGTGGTGTTACAAATTTACACAATCAGTCCTTATTTACTAACAGACTTATATGGGTTATGATTTTTGGACTGAAATGGCACCTTTCCAGAACATCGGGGAGGAAAATGGCGCATTTTTGAAAAATGGACTGAAATGGCCAAAGTGACCAAACCATAGGGACGAAAATGGTAGTTAACTCTATTATTAAATAACGACCGGAACCCGTCAAATATCATAAAAGCCCTCAAGAGTAAGGATGAACACGGTACCCATTCGGTACTCGGTACCGAAAAACAGGGAAAATTGGTACCGGTTTAGAATATACCGGACCGGTATTTACTGTTTTACCCGTAAGTACCGGTACCGTACCCGTACCAAAAAACAAGGAAAATGGGAACCGGTAACGGTACCGAGGTACTGGTACCCGGTACCAAATGCTTATCCCTACTCAAGAGGATCACCATTGATTCAGATTGTCAAAGGTAAAATGTTTTCCGGTATAATTCAGCACTAACTGTTGAAGAGAAAGCGTTCATTCTCTCAAAGCAAGGTTCAAATGTTGGCAGTTATTTTAGCTAGAGTGCGTGTCACCATTTGTTAGCATGGAGCGCACACTACTTATTCAGTAAGCTGCCCCGACTCTGGACCTCAGTCATTTATACATGATTTGGTTTGCGAGTTAACATCTCTGCTGAGGGGCACGAATGTAAAAATGGTCCCAGTGGAGGCAGCTAAAAGGATTTGGAAATCCATATAAATGGAGTTGACATCTATGCAAGAATATTTTGTATTAGTTATGACGGGGAAAGTTCTTGTACAAATAGTCTTAACGTACTAAACATACAAATTGAAGGAAAAGTAAAAAAGACAAGGTGACATTTTTGTAATTATCAATAAGTATCAAAGTTACTATACAAATGTACCTAAAAAAACCTAACCCCCCCCCCCCCCCCCCCAAAAAGACCTAAAAAAAACCTACCCCCCCCCCCCTAATCCCCAAAAACCTAAAAAAAAACCTAACCCCCACCCCCAAAAACGTAAAACAAACCTAACCCACCCCCCCTCCCGTCCCCCCCAAAAAAAAAAAACCTAACCCCCCACCCTCACCCCCTACCCAAGCTAAAATGCTAAAAACTAAACCACCAAAAAACCTAAAAAAATAAAAACACACAAATTTTTTTTCTTTAATATTTTTACACTAAAATCACTACTTTCAGTAGCCAAAAAAAAATTAAAAAATTTTTTTGTAACAAAATGTAGCGATTTTTTTATAAAAATATTAAAAAAAATTGTGTGTTTTTTAAATATTTTTAGGTATTTTTGGTTGCGTTCACATTTGTATAGTAACTTTGATAGTTGCTGATAATTACAAAAATGTGACCATGTCTTTTTTACTTTTCATGTTATGGGAAACTGTATATTGATCATAGTCTTTACATATAATGTGTTATGAGATTGGTGATAATTGTAGTCCACAAGAACATTTGAGATATATTATGATAGTCTTATGTGAAATTGTGTATTGATCAACTGAATTTTGTGCTTACTTATTTGTACTTATGCCGTCGATTGCGTCAATTTTAGGACTTTGTCTTCAAGAATCGGAACTTTTAATGGGACTTTACCAAATTTTAATATGGATGCAAATTATATCTCCATGACCATTGATCGATGGTCGAATGACAAGTGTAACTATAACCATTGCCCATGGGTGTTTATCCATAAATACTGGTACTGTACTGATACAAATACCAATACCAATACCGAATATACCTGGTACGGTACCCGGTCCCAAATGTTCATCCCTAATCAATTGATCTAAAGCGATTTATCTCAACCGATTCTTACCAAAGTGGTTCAAGGTTTGTTGTTTTCTTGAGTTAAAATTGTTAGTCTTTCTAATCACGCACTTTAATTTTGTTGTTTGTTTATTGATGGCTCAAAACAACATTTGAACATCTAACAATACACGTAAGAGGTTCAAGACCAAATGGTGTACAGTGTCAGGGATTACTCGGGTAAGTGCTTTTTTTTTATAAAACATAAACGGGGATTGTTTGGATTCTCTAAGTGTCTGTTTGGTATGGCGTAATGGAATAGATGAGGGAATAAAATGGACGAGGTAATGGAAATAACAAAGGAATGAAATGGATCATTATATTCCATAGTCTTGTTTGGTTACCATGCAGGAAAGGAATAAATCATTACCTTGTGTTGTTTGTAGGTAAGAATGAACTAAATCGGCGATGGGTGGTGGCGGTGATCGGTGGCGGCTAGTGGTGGTGGCAGCGATGGGTGGCGGTGGTCGGTGGTAGCTGCGTTAGGTGGCGGTGGTCAGTGGGTGACGGTTGTTAGCGGTGGCGGCGGCGATGGTCGGGGTTGGCGGTGGTCTGCGCTGGCGGGTGGCGGCGATGGTGGTGGCGACGGGTGGTGGTCGTGGCGACGACATCGGGTGGTGGTGGTCAACGGTAGCGGGTGGTGGCCGCGGAAGATGGTGGTGGTGGTCGACGGAGGGTGACGGTAGTGATCAGGGTGGCGGTGGTCGGTGGTCGGCGGTGGCGGTGGCGGCGATGGTGGTAAATGGTGGTGGCGATGGGTGGTGGTGGCGGCGACGACGGTGGGCGGTGGTGGTCGACGGTAGCGGATGGTGGCAGCGGAGGATGGTGGTGGTGGTCGGTGGCGGTAGTGGTCGGGGTGGCAGTGGTCTGCGATGGCGGGTGACAGCGATGGTAGTCAATGGCGGTGGCGATGGGCGGCGGTGGCGGCAGAGGACAGTGGTGGTGGTAGGCGGAGGTTGGTGGCGGGTGGTGACGATGGCAAGTGGTGGTGGTGATGGGCGGTGTTTGTGACGTAAGGTGAGAGAGGGAATGGAATTGAAAAAAAAAACAGGGAGAGTGGATGGAATGAATATAAGGGAATGAAATAACTTATGGAATGGGTGATTCCATTACGTTGACCAACCAAACACAGTTTTTTTAATTCTCTCACAATAGTTCATTCCATTCCACCTCACATTCCTGCATACCAAACACTACCTAAAGGTTGTCTTATTAGTTAGTACTAGTAGTAAAACCCGTATGAAAACACGGGTGGTTTTTAGAAAACCGCGCATACCACATTTTATTAAACGACGAATGACTATACATTTTTAAGGTTTAATTAAAAATAGATTATAAAGAAATGGAACATCTTTTAAATAACAAATAAAAAAGAAAATCTTTTAAATAACAAATAAATAACATCGCCCATCACAATTAAAGAATCTATATCTCTAATAAAGCAAACCATTGGGGGACACATGTCACCCAATGGAGCAAGCCACCTAAGCATCCACATAAGCTATGATGTGGCAAAATGTCTAATAAGTTGACAAGTGGCATATCTCTCGGATGGGGATTCATTTTGACGCGGGATCCGGTTGAGTTCGGGTCATCCAATACCGTGAATTCGGATCTATATAAAAGGAAGTATCACAATTATTCCATTGGCTTCTCACATACGCACTATCATCTCTCTCTCATTAACTCAAACCGTCTCAAAGAAACCCTAATCGGCGATTTGGTTCCTGCGTTCTCAATCCATCCTGTGAACCGATGTTTATTCAATCTTCAAATATTCAACAGTCATGGTCATCGGCGGTAATGATTCCGATATCTTCTTCATCATCTTATTGATCGAATCTATTTGAATGGTTTGTTGTACTTTGATTTGTGATGTATTGTCTGTTATGTGATGATGTATGAATTTATTGTACATGATTTGAAGATCGATTAGCTTATTCCTTTTTTGTTAGGGTTTTAACACACGATATCATGATGTTTGTTTATGTGATTTGAATATCGATTTCTTTTACGGATTTGCTGGTCTGTTAGGGTTTCTTTGAAATGTAATTATTCCGATATCTTCTTGATCATTTTATTTATTGAACAGTTGGTGTATATATGTTTTGTCTATTGGGGTTTTTCAATCGAATATATTGGTTTTAAAATTTTGTTCGTTAGATTAAGAAGAGTTTATATTCTGTTAAATAGTAACCGTGTTTCATATTTGAAGTTTTATTCGATGCATTAACTGGATTGGATCTAATTTTGCAGGAAATCAAATCCTCGATGGTTTTGTTATGTATTGATTTACTGATTGAATGTTATGTGAATATCGCTTTTCGATTCTCTGTTTATATAAAACCTGATATCATGTTGTTTGTTTATATGATTTTCAGTTTCACTTTTAGACGATGAATAGAAAAGGGTATGGTTTGCAACTGAGATGATACGGACAAGATTACTGTGGTTTCATTACCCTTGTGTCATTCCTTTTTTGTTTCTTCTGTTCCTCCTTTTCTATTTTAGAGTTTTCTTCAAGGCTATGATGAGTTTGAAGTTCTGATTAAATATTGTTGAATATGGACCCTTGGCTTGGCAGGGTTGAAGGATGGTAGACATTCATATGCAACCTCCCTTGCAGCCATGGTGCTTTAATTTTTTTTAATACCTGTGCCTGACTGTAGCATCTTCATTATGATATGATTTTTCTAATCTGATTGTTAAATCTGTGATTTGATTATTATAGTTCACATTCTATTTTATATGTCTGTGATTTGTTATTTACTTTTCATGCGTTGAGAGGCGATATGGTTGATGGATTCGCTGCCCGTGTATGGAAGAATGACAAAAAATCGTTGGTGAGTTTTTAATTTTTTTGATGTTGTTTACGGAATTTCGGATGTTGTTTTAATTTTTTTTGAATATAATGATTATTTTTTTAAATTGGTATACGTGCCTAAATATTTTATGCTTTTTTGGAATTTGTTAAATGTCTAAAAGAATCAAATGTTGGTGTTTATATTTGTTTTTTTTTTAAGTAATTGAATTTTCTTTAAATATGTGTATTAAACGGGTTTCTTAAATTGAAAGTTTCAGTTTTATAATAGATAAATAGTCCTTTTGATATAATTTAAATAAAAAATCAAATTTATTATGGAAGTGTTTTTAAAACCGTTGTTGACCTTAATTATTTTCGGTTGTTTTAAAATGAATCACTATTGGTTACTTTTTTTTAGGTAATAAATTCATATTCTTTCTTTGATTTTTTTAGATTTGTAAGTTTTTTTAGATTTTATTCCATTTCTTAAAATACATCACATAATTTCGGTAATAATTTTTTCTAATAATAAACTGATTTTTAGACTTTACAAAAATAATTCCCCGAAATCTGTATATATATTTACTTAGTAGATTCATTTTAATTCAATTACTAACCATTTTCTAATCCCAATCATCTATTCTCAGATCATATTTCATCGAAATGGATGAAAACAGTATTACTTTTCTAAACAATCTTGATTGGAGATCCAAGTTGTTTACCATAAAGGTGAAAGTGTTAAGACTTTGGATTCGAATGAATCCAAAGAGAGAAGGAGAAACCCTTGGTATTGAAATGGTGGTTATGGATGAGCAGGTTTGTTTTAATGTCATATTTTTTTTTAAATTTTAGTTTAATTTTTATATTGTTCTTTATACTAACCAACTTTAATTTGTTTTTTTTTTATTAGGGGACTAGGATGCAGGCAACTGTTTGGAGCAAGTTTATGAAAAAACAAGAAATTATGCTTAATGAAAATGAAATTTATTACATTTATAAATCTCAACTTTCTGTCATTAAGTCAACTTTCAGACACTTTGACAAAGAACATGCTATTAGTTTAAACTTTGATACATCTGTTAAAAAGTGTGAGAACTTTGATGGAAGTGTATATGGTATTCGGTTATCATCATTTGAATCCATTAAAGCCGGTGAAGTCGATGTCAAGTATCGAGTTGGTTTGTATTTCATCATATCTAACACAATAACATGCTAAATTAAAAAATTATATAAATATTGAATTTTTATTTAATTTTATGTTTTTTTTTTCTGATTACATTTCTTACTAATCTATTTTTTTCAGATTTTATTGGATATGTAGATGAGTGGTCTGAACCAGAAATGACCAAAACGAAGATGGGAAAAGATAGCAAATTCATGAATTTGCAATTGCTGGATGAAGAGTATGTTTATTAAATTCTAATTTAATTTGATTGCATCTTTTTGTCACACCCCGACCGCGTAAAACAACAAATCGCGGCGGAAACATCGGGGCGTGTTGCAACAGAATCATTGTTTCATAACCATGGATACAAAAAGTGTTTCGTTTTATTAAACATTGAATATTTACATCGTCGGGAAAACTAAATACACAATTTAAACATAGTCTATCATTGTTATTGAGTCACTAAGGCCTCGTCCAGTCCTATGTGAGCATGCATCCTATCAATCGATATCATTCAACAATACCTGAAACATATGTAAAAACGAGGTCAGCAAAGAAATGCTGGCGAATACATTGGTTTTGTAGGAGTGTCGAAATCATGGCTAGTTTAGATGTTGCAATACTTTATTAAAAACCTTGTTTTGAAAAGAGTATAATATTGCAACTTAATTAACCAACTCAAATCAAGCGGGTTATAGTTTACAAAACCTCGTAGCCATGACTCTTAACCCAAAAACATTTATTTTAGTAAAGCGAATTGTTAAACATCTCGAAAATAAATCGTTAATGAAACTTGTTAATAAATCTCGTTAAAAACTCGTATAGTTTATATCGTATTGAAAACCTTGTTTGTGTGACATCGTTTGAAAATCGTTTACCCAAGTGAACTAAATAACGCCACGGTATGTAATATGATGAAATCACTTATATATAGGAAGTACCTGCGGCGTATCCACCATGTTTTCATCACATTACACCCGTCCCGTTATCTAAACACTTAACCAAAACCCAATCGTATATCGCTTTGAAACCAATCATTTACCCAATCGTTTACCCAATCGTTAAAACCTCGTGTGAAAACCAATCGTTTACCCAATCGTTAATTCGTTTTAGGTCGTGAAACTACTTATATGGTCGTCTCGCTAATAACAATCAAACCTTCGTGACTCGAATATACCACCAAAGGGTATCTTTAATTCAACTCGTTTAACATCGTTTAAATCATCCTCGTTTTAATTATGAATAACTTATATATGGTCGTCTCGCTAATAACATTCAAACCTTCGTGACTCGAATATACCACCAAAGGGTATCTTTAATTCAACTCGTTTAACATCGTTTAAATCATCCTCGTTTTAATTGTGAATAACTTATATATGGTCGTCTCGCTAATAACATTCAAACCTTCGTGACTCGAATATACCACCAAAGGGTATCTTTAATTCAACTCGTTTAACATCGTTTAAATCATCCTCGTTTTAATTGTGAATAACTTATATATGGTCGTCTCGCTAATAACATTCAAACCTTCGTGACTCGATATACCACCAAAGGGTATCTTTAATTCAACTCGCATTAATAAACCCTTACCAAAGGGTAAATTAACAATTTACAGATTCAGTCGCTACCCACCACCCCCACACATAACCACGGGTGCAGTAAGATAACGGGATTTGTCAGATCCTATGGTACCATAACCTAATACTGGTCGGCTTGATCATTGCTAATGAATGTCATTTGTTATGTAACTACAACCAACAAGTTTGTTCACTTTATTGAAATCGTTATTAGTTTTGTATAAATCGCCTTAATTGTTTTTGAAACCATCGTTATAACATCGAAAATCGTTTTGATACCATCGTTAAAACCTTGAAAACATTTAGCACATATGAGTCACCCCAAAACAATTGAAAGCAGTAAAATAGGGGAATAATGTACTCGCCTGAGAGTGCTTAGGAGTCTTGAACAACTACCAAGTAAGCTAGAGGAGTCCCGGAAATCAAACGGTACCTAACATAGGTAACTACATAATTAACCCGGACCTAAATCGGAAGACTGGGTAGCAGGAGGGTTTGTAAACCAAATGAGTGTAGGAACTCATATGATATGGTTTAACAAAGCCTACATACTAAATGAAACTTAACCTAAGTATTATCGACCCATCGCGACCCATTAAGGTAACTTATGCTACTTTAACGCGTCGTGCGCGTGAAACGCGTTCGGACCGTCTAACTAGTCCTATGACAAGTGTTATATGCCTAAACATGTTACATAATCAGTTATGTGACAAAAGTTTAGGTTACATATGCTTAATTACCAATTATACATGAAAAGGGTATTCTGGTAATTTACCTAAGGCATATAAACTACTTATCATACAACTACTTAAACGATGTGACCATAGGGTATAACCTCGGAAGGTTATGCCCTATACTAGGGTCACCTAATGTATTTGGTCGGATCCTAATGATCGACCAAACTGGGTCGGGTTCGAAGGTATAAGCGATTTATCAGATCGCTTACCCTACGACCCTAGACAACGTGGTAATCAGTAGGCATAGTCCCAAGGGACTATAACCAACGTGATTACAATCACGTTGCGAAGTTCAAACGAACTTCGCATTGACCATAACTGGCCAATGTAGAAAGTCAAACGAAGTTTGACTTTCTGACTCGAAAAGCAGTAAAAAAAAATAAATAAAAAAAATAAGGAAAAGAACGAAAGAATACTTACGAAGGGTCCCCGAATGCTAACCTCGATTCAAAAATCTCAGGTATGAAACAATAGTTTCAACTTAGAGTTTCTCAAATCAAAGTTCTAGTGATTTTAGCAATGGGGGGTATGGGGTATTTATAGGAATACCCGAACCGTTAAGATCGTTTCATGGAAAATGTGCCTTAATCCCATCCGTACATGTGTTGCAAAGTTATGGTGCTTAAATTCCATCCATACATGTGTTGCAAAGTTATGGTGCCTAAATTCCATCCTTATCCAATGACTAAGCAAGTTTAGAATGTGTGGTTGTGAATTAAACAAGGCTAATACATCGAATCTGGTCCCGAATGCGAAAAACGAACCAAATGACGCGACGAATGGATTTTTCTTATGGCGAACACTAAAATAAAATATTTTAGTGCTTACATAATTTTTTGGATGTCCGGATGTATTCAGAACGTAAGTTATGCGCGAAAATGCAAACTTGTGCACTTTTTGACACTTTTAGTCCCTGAATGACCCAAAAGTTTATTTTAGCACACCGAACCCCTTAAAGCCTATTTCTAAGCTATGTAAAGGATATTTATAGTGTGTTTAACTTATGGTCATGTTCCGGAATGTTCGTTACAGTGTAAATCCTCAGTTTCACAGTTTGACATAAATAGTCCTTGTGATCGAATAGACTTGTTTTCCACACACCAAACCATTCAAAACTTATTTCTAAGTTATGTAAAGGTTATTTAAGGTATGTTAAGCCTATGTCACTATTCTGGAGTGTTTGTTGCATTAAACTGGTTATATTTACGCATTGGTGCGCGTATAACCTTCCAGAAAGTGATTTAGAGTTTGAAATTGAACAAAAATTGATATGTGCAAATGATACACATATTTTTACAAATCCCAAGTATGAAATACAATATTTAATTGGTTTGGAATTTGTTTGATGGTCGTAGTGACCCAGGTGTCACAGTCTCCCCTACTTTAGGAAATTTCGTCCCGAAATTTAATCAGAGGAAACTTGTGAGAGCTTGAAAACATGAAGTTGAAAAGATAAAACAACACTGGTTAGGGTTCTGAACTTCTAGTAACTTTAAATAACATTATGCTTTCAATGCAAGAGGGACACTTATATACAAGTATATGAGGCGTCATTGGTGCGTCCACCGTACCTCCATTACAACGTTCTCATTTTGTTATTGTTGTCACTATCGGTTCTTACACAAAATAAACCTTACTGGGTTTCTATGCACTAAATTTCATAATTATGTACGCGTCCATAATTAGACAATTCCTTGCACAGTTCACACAGTCTATTTTATAATGTGTAGGGTAAAACCAAATGAACAAACCTGTGATGAGTGTGACTGGACCTCCATAGGGTCCTTTCAGCTGTATCATCACATGCTATTCTTAACCAGGTCTTGAATCAATCTTTAACTAGACCACTCAAGGGTCTATCATCGAATCATGGAATGGTACTAGATAACCCAAGGGTCTTAACTACCACGTAGAAGCCCATAAGGATTTAAGGTAGTACCTTTTGAGTATCCTACTATGAATCCCTCATATGAAGATATGAAAGATCCTGCGAGGATTTGGATAACGAATTATCCAGAGTATAAAAACACAAAAACATAGAGGAGAACACATAACACATAAACACATGATCGCATAATTGTATAATCGTTTAATCGAAAAATCGTTTAATCGTATAATCGTTAAATTGTTATCTTTGGACATGGGTATTTAAAGCATACTAGGAATCCAATCCTTAATTGCAGCAATTGGGATGAATCCATATGAATACCCTGCTTGTTGACTACATGACCCAAAAACTGAACTTCTTTAAGCCAAAATTTCCTCTTGGAGAATTTAGCGAAAAGTTTGTTCATTTTTTTAAGGGTTCCAGTGTCAATGAAGGTGTTGATCGTTATCGGCTCGTGATATGAATAGATCAAGATGTCATTAATAATAACAATGACGAACTGATCCAAATAAGACTTGCAGACTCTATTTATTAAGTCCTTGAAGATGGCTGGAGCATTTGTCAACCCAAAAGGCATGACTGTAAACTCGTAATGGCCATACTTCATGCAGAAAACCGTTTTGGGAATATCTTCTTCGAGAAAACAAAGTTGATGATACCCAAAACGCAAATCGATCTTGGAATAGCATGAAGTACCCTGCAGATGATCGGAGAGATCATTGATTTTAAGGTAGGGGATATCGATTCTTGATGGTAAGCTTATCAAGCTTACGTTAATCGATACAAATTCGAGAAGATCCATCTTTCTTTTTCACAAAGAGGGCAAGAGTTTTCCCCAAGGTGAAAAGTTTAGACGGATGAATCCTTTATCAGACAACTATTGAAGCTGTTTTGATAATTCTTGCATCTCGAACGGTGCAAGACGATAAGATACCTTAGATTCAAAAGAAACAAGCGTTTGAGGTTCTTAGGAAGATCACAAGTGATCGTGAAAATGACAGAACCACATGAGTAGTTTGTCTTTGTGTTGACATCATAAGGTTGAATCAAACATTCATACAATTGCATTAGTTAAAGAAAATAAAAATTACAAATTTTTATTTATATAACAACCGCATTGTCTTTAAATGTTACAAGATAACAACCAGAGGAATTTCAGAATACTAATTGTTTATCGCTGCATCGTTGATTGCTTCATTGATGTTATACACTCGTCCACGTGCTGGATTCACATTGACGTTGTCGTTCGCATTTGGGTTTGCGTTAGCATTTGCATTCACCAGTCTCGGACAGTTGTGGCGGAAGTGACCAATCTCTCCGCAGTTGAAACATGAACCCAGTGGGAATCTCACAGCATTCCCTTGAACCGGAGCTTGAACCTGAGCAGCCTGATTTTGTCCAAAACGACAAACATTGGCCATATGCCCAAGTCTACCACACGTCGTGCATTGCCTGCAAGCTTGTTGTGCAACGTGATGACCGTTGCAACGAGCACAGTGAGGTGCGGTACCAGCATATGCCTTCTTTGCAGGTGGCTGAGCCGGTGGGTTCTGCAGGTTCTGAGCAGTCTTGGCTGTAACAGCAAAGTTTTGGGCACCTTTTCGCTTTCTTGATTTCTTCGATGACTCACCTTCTTCATCCTTTTTCTTGTCCTTTCCAGAATCAGTCGCCTTCTTTTTATCACCCTTGCGGGTGAGTTTACCCTTCCTGACTTGGGTCTCAGTCAGGGTAGCAGACAACTCTATTGCTTGGCGAAGGGTAGGAGGATTAACACCGATCAAAATCTCTAGAATAGAATCGGGTAGGCCATCGATATATCTCTCGATTGCTTTCTCAGGAGGGGTAACCATGGTGGGGCACAATAGGCTGAGTTCCTCAAAACGATCCGTGTATGCACGGTGTTCAGCCCCATCTTGCTTTAAGTCGTCAAACTCTCGTTCCAAAACTCGAATCTCGTGACGGGGACAAAACTCCTTCATCATGAGAGCCCGAAGCTCCGCCCATGTTTGTGCCAGAGCCACTTCGGCACCCCTGTCGCGCATAACACCATTCCACCAAGTAAGCGCTCGCTTTTCAAACACACTCGAAGCAAATTCCACCTTACGCGCATCCTGACACTGCACATGTCTGAATGTGTTCTCGATACTCTCAAACCACTGCAGGAGTGCAGTTGCTCCTTGCGACCCAGAAAACTTAAGCGGCTTTGCAGAATTGAAATTCTTGAAATTACAGTGTGCGTTATTGTTGTTGTTATTATTGTTGTTGTTATTAATGTTGTTGAATATCTCATGGACTTCGGTTACAACGCCAGGAAGCACAGCAGCCACTTGCTGAGAGACTAGGGCTGCTATTTCTTCAATAGTAAAAGTTCGAGGATCGCGTCGAGGAGGCATTGTCTAACAAGGAAACAAGAGAATCGAGTGAGAGAATTAGACGAAAAGAATGAGATGAAACAAATCTGATGAAAGCAAGGGTAGTGGTCATTTGTTTGTTACTACAAAGCAACAAACGACCTCGGTGATTAATCAAAGTAATTAGGTCAAAATAATGTATCGCGAAGACATGCTCGCCTATAAGTGAACACTCATTCCAAGAATTCCCAGGTAAGCACAACTGGTCTCGCGTCTGATGAGATGTATACGAAGTGCTTGCCTAGACAGAAAACCCAGAATACAGGCATTCACCCTTCCAGTTTGCACGTGTTCACATTATTTAAAACCCAAAACTTGACGAGATTTTGAAAACTCAAAAGGGATTCAAAACCTTATAATAGAGGGTTCAAAACCTAGAAATCAATCATCCTAGAACAGATGATTAGTTTTCAAAGCGGTTTTGAAATTTATGTTATTGTTGTGGTCATCGCCTAAGGATAGGTGACGGTATTGTTTTATGACTAAACGCAAGTAAACTCGCGTTAGGGTCCTAAGAAGGTTATAGACTAGGTCAAAGCATTACTAATTACTAATAACCTAATTCCCTATAACCATTGGCTCTGATACCATCTTTTCTGTCACACCCCGACCGCGTAAAACAACAAATCGCGGCGGAAACATCGGGGCGTGTTGCAACAGAATCATTGTTTCACAACCATGGATACAAAAAGTGTTTCGTTTTATTAAACATTGAATATTTACATCGTCGGGAAAACTAAATACACAATTTAAACATAGTCTATCATTGTTATTGAGTCACTAAGGCCTCGTCCAGTCCTATGTGAGCATGCATCCTATCAATCGATATCATTCAACAATACCTGAAACATATGTAAAAACGAGGTCAGCAAAGAAATGCTGGCGAATACATTGGTTTTGTAGGAGTGTCGAAATCATGGCTAGTTTAGATGTTGCAATACTTTATTAAAAACCTTGTTTTGAAAAGAGTATAATATTGCAACTTAATTAACCAACTCAAATCAAGCGGGTTATAGTTTACAAAACCTCGTAGCCATGACTCTTAACCCAAAAACATTTATTTTAGTAAAGCGAATTGTTAAACATCTCGAAAATAAATCGTTAATGAAACTTGTTAATAAATCTCGTTAAAAACTCGTATAGTTTATATCGTATTGAAAACCTTGTTTGTGTGACATCGTTTGAAAATCGTTTACCCAAGTGAACTAAATAACGCCACGGTATGTAATATGATGAAATCACTTATATATAGGAAGTACCTGCGGCGTATCCACCATGTTTTCATCACATTACACCCGTCCCGTTATCTAAACACTTAACCAAAACCCAATCGTATATCGCTTTGAAACCAATCATTTACCCAATCGTTAAAACATCGTGTGAAAACCAATCGTTTACCCAATCGTTAAAACCTCGTGTGAAAACCAATCGTTTACCCAATCGTTAATTCGTTTTAGGTCGTGAAACTACTTATATGGTCGTCTCGCTAATAACAATCAAACCTTCGTGACTCGAATATACCACCAAAGGGTATCTTTAATTCAACTCGTTTAACATCGTTTAAATCATCCTCGTTTTAATTGTGAATAACTTATATATGGTCGTCTCGCTAATAACATTCAAACCTTCGTGACTCGAATATACCACCAAAGGGTATCTTTAATTCAACTCGTTTAACATCGTTTAAATCATCCTCGTTTTAATTGTGAATAACTTATATATGGTCGTCTCGCTAATAACATTCAAACCTTCGTGACTCGAATATACCACCAAAGGGTATCTTTAATTCAACTCGTTTAACATCGTTTAAATCATCCTCGTTTTAATTGTGAATAACTTATATATGGTCGTCTCGCTAATAACATTCAAACCTTCGTGACTCGATATACCACCAAAGGGTATCTTTAATTCAACTCGCATTAATAAACCCTTACCAAAGGGTAAATTAACAATTTACAGATTCAGTCGCTACCCACCACCCCCACACATAACCACGGGTGCAGTAAGATAACGGGATTTGTCAGATCCTATGGTACCATAACCTAATACTGGTCGGCTTGATCATTGCTAATGAATGTCATTTGTTATGTAACTACAACCAACAAGTTTGTTCACTTTATTGAAATCGTTATTAGTTTTGTATAAATCGCCTTAATTGTTTTTGAAACCATCGTTATAACATCGAAAATCGTTTTGATACCATCGTTAAAACCTTGAAAACATTTAGCACATATGAGTCACCCCAAAACAATTGAAAGCAGTAAAATAGGGGAATAATGTACTCGCCTGAGAGTGCTTAGGAGTCTTGAACAACTACCAAGTAAGCTAGAGGAGTCCCGGAAATCAAACGGTACCTAACATAGGTAACTACATAATTAACCCGGACCTAAATCGGAAGACTGGGTAGCAGGAGGGTTTGTAAACCAAATGAGTGTAGGAACTCATATGATATGGTTTAACAAAGCCTACATACTAAATGAAACTTAACCTAAGTATTATCGACCCATCGCGACCCATTAAGGTAACTTATGCTACTTTAACGCGTCGTGCGCGTGAAACGCGTTCGGACCGTCTAACTAGTCCTATGACAAGTGTTATATGCCTAAACATGTTACATAATCAGTTATGTGACAAAAGTTTAGGTTACATATGCTTAATTACCAATTATACATGAAAAGGGTATTCTGGTAATTTACCTAAGGCATATAAACTACTTATCATACAACTACTTAAACGATGTGACCATAGGGTATAACCTCGGAAGGTTATGCCCTATACTAGGGTCACCTAATGTATTTGGTCGGATCCTAATGATCGACCAAACTGGGTCGGGTTCGAAGGTATAAGCGATTTATCAGATCGCTTACCCTACGACCCTAGACAACGTGGTAATCAGTAGGCATAGTCCCAAGGGACTATAACCAACGTGATTACAATCACGTTGCGAAGTTCAAACGAACTTCGCATTGACCATAACTGGCCAATGTAGAAAGTCAAACGAAGTTTGACTTTCTGACTCGAAAAGCAGTAAAAAAAAATAAATAAAAAAAATAAGGAAAAGAACGAAAGAATACTTACGAAGGGTCCCCGAATGCTAACCTCGATTCAAAAATCTCAGGTATGAAACAATAGTTTCAACTTAGAGTTTCTCAAATCAAAGTTCTAGTGATTTTAGCAATGGGGGGTATGGGGTATTTATAGGAATACCCGAACCGTTAAGATCGTTTCATGGAAAATGTGCCTTAATCCCATCCGTACATGTGTTGCAAAGTTATGGTGCTTAAATTCCATCCATACATGTGTTGCAAAGTTATGGTGCCTAAATTCCATCCTTATCCAATGACTAAGCAAGTTTAGAATGTGTGGTTGTGAATTAAACAAGGCTAATACATCGAATCTGGTCCCGAATGCGAAAAACGAACCAAATGACGCGACGAATGGATTTTTCTTATGGCGAACACTAAAATAAAATATTTTAGTGCTTACATAATTTTTTGGATGTCCGGATGTATTCAGAACGTAAGTTATGCGCGAAAATGCAAACTTGTGCACTTTTTGACACTTTTAGTCCCTGAATGACCCAAAAGTTTATTTTAGCACACCGAACCCCTTAAAGCCTATTTCTAAGCTATGTAAAGGATATTTATAGTGTGTTTAACTTATGGTCATGTTCCGGAATGTTCGTTACAGTGTAAATCCTCAGTTTCACAGTTTGACATAAATAGTCCTTGTGATCGAATAGACTTGTTTTCCACACACCAAACCATTCAAAACTTATTTCTAAGTTATGTAAAGGTTATTTAAGGTATGTTAAGCCTATGTCACTATTCTGGAGTGTTTGTTGCATTAAACTGGTTATATTTACGCATTGGTGCGCGTATAACCTTCCAGAAAGTGATTTAGAGTTTGAAATTGAACAAAAATTGATATGTGCAAATGATACACATATTTTTACAAATCCCAAGTATGAAATACAATATTTCATTGGTTTGGAATTTGTTTGATGGTCGTAGTGACCCAGGTGTCACACTTTTGTATTATATATTTTTTACATGATTTCCTTTGATGTGTTTAATTTATATTTATGTAGGGGTATTAAGTTAAACTGCACTTTATGGGATGAGTACTGCGATGAGATGTTTGGTTATATTCAGATGCATAAAGAAGAAGTTCATGTTGTTTTGCTTGTGCAGTTTGGTAGTTTCAACAAGTATAAAGGTTTTTACTGTTTATAAACTTTGTTAATATTATTTATATCTTTATATTATTTACGAAATTGAATATCATAATCTATGATATTAATTTTTTTGCCCAGGGAAAACAACGCTATCTAATGCTTTCCATATAACAAGGCTGTTTATCAATTCTGACATAGAGGAGATTCGTTCATTCAGAACCAAGTAAACAGTTTATAAAATATTATGAAATACTTATTGATGTTTTTAATTTATTTTTTATTTTTTTATTGTAAACAGGTTTGTTGAGAAGATATGTAAAACATCTTCTAATGGTCAGAAGTCAATTGGTTCATCTGGAAGCACAAGTCTTGCGGATGACTTTTTAGTGAAGCATCAGTTTACCAACTTCCGTGATATTACGCTATTTGATCAGGTTTGTGTCAACTTTTTAATATTTTAAGTAAATACATTAAACAAAATTTTTGAAACAAACTTATATGTATAACTCCATTTTGTTTCATTTTATTTCAGCCTTGTGAGGTGATAGTCCTTGGTACGATCATGGGTGTGGATGATAAAGATGATTGGTACTACCTTGGTTGTGAAGAGTGCAATCGGAAGGTGGAGACAACTATGGTCATCGAGGAAGCTGAAGACGGTTCTGAGGAACCGAAGTTTAAACAAGTTTTAATTTGCTCAAATCCTGAATGTCCTAAGGAGGTTGTGAATGCCACATCGATGTAAGTTATTTATATTTTTTTGTATTTTTATAATATTTATGCTTATGTTATTCTACTTTACAATACTAAGTTGTATTTATTTTCTAAAATACTTTTTGTGCATTTAGTTTTTGGATTCCGATTAGAGTACAAGATCATGCAGCTATTGCCTCCTTGACTTTGTTTGACCGTGAATCTAGAAAAATGTTGGGTAAGACTGCAATTCAATTGCTTGAGAAGTCAAGAGTGGATCAGGTAGATTGTTTCTTATCATTATTTACTTAAGTTGTTATTTAAGGTTCATATTAGTAATGTCTAAATCGGATTATTATGTTTTTTTAAATAATTTTTTATTCACTTTTATTAGGCATCTTTGGTAGAGAAAACCATTCCCTATCAGTTTAGAGCATTCAATGATAAAAAGTATGCTTTCAAGATTCAATTTAGTCAATTTAATATTGACAACGATATTGATGGTTATGCGGTTCATAAGTTGGTGAATGATCCAGCAATAATTGAATCGTTGGAGAGCCGAATTCCAGTTGATCAGGTTAGTTAAATACAAACCTTTTAATTAAATATATGTTAGAAATTTAAACATTTTTGTTGTGTCTAGCCTGATTATTTTTTGAATTGCAGGGTGTGGACGAGGCTGCTGCTGATGTTTCACTTAGTGATATATCGAATCAAAACCCTTTTGCTCTAAAGGTATGTATTTTAAGTTAATGTTACCCAATACCAAATGCTTTAAACATGTTATATAGTTTCTAAATTTGAATATATATCATACAGGATGCTGTGGATTCTATTGGTGATAGCTTCACACCCGATTGCACATCCAAAGATTGTTCCAAGACTTCGTCCGCGGAACTGAAGCGCAATCTTGCTGACGTGTATGAAGTTGAAGAAACCACCTCTCTGTCATCAACAAAGGTTAAAAAGGCTGGTGTGTCGAATGTCGAAACTGATGAGGAAACAATTCTGTTGGTTCCGAAGATCGAGAAGTAGTTCATGGTTGAAGTATTTTTACCAAAAACAATTTCTTTCTTTCGTAATATTGCTGGTTTTGTTTTGGTTTGTTTCATACATTGGTTTGGATTGATTTGTGATGGTTGGTTGCTTTGTTTTTTTAAACATATGGTTGTTTGTTTTTTTATTTAAAATTTATGGTTTGTTTGTTTTAATGGTTTTATTAGGCTTACCTATACTCCTTTAACATTTATATTTTCTTACTTTATCTTTGTTTTATTTTGTTGCATGTATAAAATGTTCCTAATAACATTTGTTTATGATTTTGAAATTAGAAATTTTTAAACCTTTATCACAAGGCCATATAGGTTTTGTATCATTATTATATACGAATTATAAGTATATTTTCGTAAATCCATTTATTTAAAAGTTATAATTTATTTATTTTTGGAAACCCCCAATTCTTTTAAAATTTAGGAAACACTTAAATTGGTATGATTTTGTTTCCTTTTTTAAGTTTTATAACCGAAGTTTTTAATGTTTGTTATAAAAATTCGGCAATTATAGAAATATCTTTCAAATAATTTGAATTTAAATTATTTCCTTTTTTATAGTTATAACCGATTTTTGTTTTAAAATTATAAACTTTCCTTTTTTTACAATATACTCACCATTATAAAATCCCTCTTATTATTCATAATACACACTCAAATAAACCAAAAAAGTTTCTACAACTCTAAATCAGAAAACTCTCTGACGACCTTCATCATTTTTGAACTTTTGACGTTTGGTTATTTCTCATATGCGTAAGTGTTATCTATTTGTAATATACTTATACATTTGACTTTTTGTAATACCTACTTTAATGCATTTGTATATTTCACATGATACAATATTAGGATATGCCTAAACGCGCAAAGCCTCAAACTTTACCTTCATTTCCAGTTCCTACTGGTGTTCACCTTTCTAATAGTACGTTTAGTTGGTTCTTATTGTTGTTTACAAATATAATAAATTTTGATATAATATCTAATGATGGTAAGTAATGTTATTTTTAATTAAATTGTTGCAGGTGGTATTGGTAGAAGTCCTTTGCGTAACATTACGAATGGTAATGTTTGCAATTATTTGGACAATAATTGAAGTTTGTTTTTGTAAATATTTACTTTTTTTTATGCATTTTATTCTTTAGTTCATACTAATCAAGTTGAGCCTGAAGACTAAGTTGAACGTAGAAAACTAAGGAAACTGTTATTGGATAATAAAATACAAAATGCAAATAATAAATCTTCCACAATGGATGGACGGATTTTGCCAACCACACCTTTAACAAATCCCTACGAGACGTGTACGTCAGGTTGGTTTTAATTAGTTACGTATTTAAAATTTGTTTACTATGATTATGAGTTTTTTTTTTAATAAGAAATTCTGCAATACTTAAACATATATGATACGGTAAATTGGATTATTTTTTTTTTCAGTTGAAACTGGAAGAAGTCCATTGGGTAATATTACAAATGGTAAATTTTATATTTTTTTACACATGAATGCAAGTTTTCATTTATAAATTGTTTAACATCACAAATGCCCAAAATTTTGGTTTTTGCAATACAACTTTTTATGTATAATATGATTGTTTATTTTTTTTTTCTATTTTTTTTAGTTGTTTCTAATGATGTTGAGCATCAAGAATCAGCTAAACGCAGAAATTTAAGGAAACTATTTTTGGATAATAAAAGAGGAAAGGCAAATAATAAATCTTCCACTTCACGAGACGTCATTCGTTCTTCCAATGTTTCACAATCCGTTACAAATGCTTGCCGTGTTGCAACACCAATTCCTTCATCCTCAAATTTTAATACCTTGGATCGACCTATTTTGTCTACCACACCTTTAACAAATCCCTACCAGACATATACATCAGGTTGGTGTGTTTTACTTACATATATAAATTTTTATTACTAACATTATCTATATCATTTTATTCGGTAATTTGAACTTTATTTGTTGCAGTTGAAGTTGCAAGGAGTCCATTGGCTAATATTACAAATGGTGAATTTTTTATTTTTGTACACATGAATACCATGTTTCATTTATAATTTATTTTAACATTACAAATGGTAAATTATTTGCTTTTTTACACACGAATTCTTTACTTAATGTATAATTTGATAATTTATGAATTTTCATATTTTTTTCAGTTGCTTCTAATGATATTGAGCATAACAAATCAGCTGAACGAAAAGAATTAAAGAAAGTACATTTGGATAATAAGAGAGCTAATGTGAGTAACAAATCTTCAAGTTCACAAAATGTAATTCGGTCATCCTATTATATCAATACCATTGATCGACGTATCTTGCCAAACACACCTTTAACAAATCCATACGAGGCGTATACATCCGGTTGGTGTTACTTACTTACATGTTTAATTTTTGTTTATTATCATTATGAGTTTGTTTTTTTTAAATAAAAAATTATGTAATATATAAACATGTTTCATACTTTAATTTGGACTTTTTTTTTGTTGCAGTTGAAAATGGAAGAAGTCCATTGACTAATATTAACAACGGTAAATTCTATAATTTTTTACACATGAATAAAGTTTTCCATTTTAATAATTTATGCTATACTATATTTTTTTTTCAGTTGCTTCTAATGATCATGATCATCAACAATCAGCTGAACGAAGAAAATATAGGAAATTACATTTGGAAAATAAGAGACATAATGTCAGTAACAAATCTTCCACTTCAAAAATCGTTACTCGATCATTAAGTGTTTCAGCATCTAATACAAAAGAAGGCCGTATCGTAACACCTATTAGTTCATCCTCTTTTATTCATACCATCGATCCACGTTGTTTCCCAACCACACCCATAACAAGTCCGTCTGAAGCATCTACTTCAGGTTGGTGGTATTTATTTATGTATTTCATATTTGTTTATTTTTAATCTGACATTCTTATTAATTTTCGTTGCTATGAACATATAGGTGTCAAGAGGATACAAAGAGTAAAACAAAGGTTGTCTACTAAAGGTCGCTGCGTATATCCTGTTCCAATGGTTGATTTATCTTCCAACGATCATATTATTCCTCAAAAAATTGCTAACGATCCATATAAAGGCGTTTCTAACAGTAAGTATCTTATACACTCACTACTTAAATTCCATTTAAGAACGTCATTATATTAATTTCATAATAAATAGCAGAAAATGATATGTTTTTTATTTTGTATAATAGATTATTTGGATCATGGTGATCAAGTAGTTGTATGTGCCGTATGTAACGCTAAGTTGTGGAAAGTTGAAGCCGGAAAAGGAAGGGTTTACTTAGGAAGAAAATCTTATATGCTTTGTTGTGATGATGGAAAAGTACATCTTCCGAATTTTAAAGAGACGTGTCAGGAATATCAAAACCTTTTCAAGAGTTTAGACGACAAGAGCAAGCATTTCTTACTAAATATTCGTCGTTTTAATTCTATGTTTTCCTTCACTTCTATGGGTGGTAAAGTTGATTCGAAAATCAATAGAGGAAATGCTCCATATGTATACCGAATTAGTGGCGAGAATTATCATACACTTGGAAGTCTTCTTCCTAAAGAAGGTGGTGAACCAAAGTTTGCGCAGCTTTACATATACGACACAGATAATGAAGTGTGTAATCGCAAAACCGTTTTTAGGTATCCCTGAAAACCATTTTGTTATTTTTTTTATTTTGTTTTATGTTTATATGAACAGTTACTGATACTTTCATTGTTTTCTTACAATTGCATTACAGTAACTCAAATCAACCAGGTTCTGCAACTTCAGATTTGCTTGACACTGAATTAATAGAGTACCTTAAGCTGATTTTAGATTCAAATAATCAGCTTGTGAAAACCTATAGGTGTGTACGAGATCGGTTTGTTGATAATCCTCACGTTGATTTAAAATTACGACTTAAGGCAAATAGGTCTAAAGATGGTCGTACATACAACCTACCGACGTCATCCGAAGTTGCTGCGCTTATTGTTGGAGACATTGAGGATGCTCTTGATAATCGTGACGTAGTTGTTGAGTCAAAGAAAGATGGTCTACAACGTATTAGCGAGCTTCATCCATCTTATCTTGCGCTTCAGTATCCATTGCTTTTCCCTTTTGGTGAAGATAGTTATCGGGTTGATATTCTTCATAGAGAAGGAAGGGCATCAACGAAGAAGAAAGAGTCAAAATGTACGATGAGAGAGTATTTTGCTTACCATGTTCAAGATAGAGTCAATCATTTCTCTTTGATTCTCAATGCTCGAAGACTTTTGCAACAGTTCTTGGTTGACGTGTATACGATGATTGAAAGTGAACGATTACTATTCATACGTCTGCAGCAAAATAATCTGAGATCTGAGACATATGAGAACCTTAGAAAGGTTGGACAAAATGGTAATCCTGATATGTCAAACGTTGGAACACGCGTACTACTTCCGTCTTCGTTTACCGGTGGATCGCGTTATATGAGGGAGAATTATTATGATGCGATGGCCATTTGTAAATGGTATGGCTACCCTGATTTTTTCATTACGATAACGTGTAATCCGAAATGGCCGGAGATTAAAAGATTTCTGAAGAACACGAAGATTAATCCGGAAGATAGACCGGATATTTTATGCCGATTTTTCAAAATTAAGCTTGACGCGATCATGAAAGACTTGCGAGAGAAATCTTTATTTGGCAACGCATCGGCAGGTACGCATCCATTTAATTGAATTAGTTTATTATAGTTTTTGTTGTCTACTTCTTTGATAACCATAACTTAAAAAATTTGTTCTGAATTTTAATTATCCTATTGCAGTTGTGTATACCATAGAGTTTCAGAAACGAGGCCTACCGCATGCCCATATCTGTCTGTTCTTAAATGACGAAAGCAAGCTTCCTTCAGTTGAGCATGTTGACAACTTTATTTCTGCCGAGATACCTGACAAAAACTTAGATCCAGATCTATATACTCTTGTGAGCGATTATATGATTCACGGACCTTGTGGTGTTGCAAAACCAAATTGTCCATGTATGGTTGACGGTAACTGTTCGAAGAATTTTCCTAAGAAGTTCTGTGATCAAACTACTCTAGATTCGAATGGTTATCCGGTGTATAGACGTGCGGATTCAGGTTTTTTTGTTGAGAAATCTGGTATTCAGCTTGATAACAGAAGCGTGGTTCCGTATAGCAAAACCCTATTGAGACGTTATCAGGCACACATTAACGTCGAATGGTGTAATCAGGCTGCGTCCATAAAGTATTTGTTTAAATACATTAACAAAGGACCAGATAGGGCAGAATTTGGTTTTGTACAAAATGCCGATGAAGGTCAGCGTGAAGATGGAAAAGATGAAATCAAAGAGTATTATGATTGTAGATATCTCTCTGCGTGCGAAGCTTCATGGCGTATATTTGCATTTGACGTTCATTATCGCTATCCATCCGTAATGAGGCTTCCGTTTCATCTACCAGATAAACAAAACGTTATATACGGCCCTGATGACGATCTTGATAGTGTTCTTCGTAAATCATCTGTTGCTTCTACGATGTTTTTGGGGTGGATGGAAAAGAATGAGAAAGATCCGTTGGCGCGCACCCTTACTTACGTTGAGTTCCCAAATAAATTTGTTTGGAAGAAGGAAGAAAGGATATGGGATAAACAGATAATAGGTAATACCATTGGTCGAATTCACTGTGTTAATCCTTCTATGGGCGAGGCATACTTTTTAAGAATCCTTCTTAATAAGGTAGTAGGTCCTAAGTCTTTTGAAGAGATTCGTACTGTGGATGGACAAGTCTTCCCAACATTTAGAGATGCGTGCTACGCTAGAGGCCTTTTAGACGACGACAAGGAGTATATAGAAGCTATCAAAGAGGCTTATTTCACAGGTTCAGGATACTATCTTCGTAATCTGTTTGCTACAATGTTGGCGTCTAATACATTGTCTAGGCCGGAACATGTTTAGGAAAACACATGGGAGTACCTTTCGGATGGTATTTTATACAATCGGCAAAAGCTTTTGAGGATTGAAGGTACGCAAATTGTTATTTAATATTTTCATAGTTATGTCTTATATATAAGTTTTTATGAAGTTGTTTTTTGTTATTTATAAGAATTTTTATAATTTATAAATTTTTATATAATCGTAATAGGTTTGTCTCTTCCAGAAGAACAAATAAGGAACCTAACGTTGCTGGAAATTGAGCGTTACTTACTACGTAACAACTCAAGTTTAAGTAGGTTTCCATCTATGCCTCAACCAGATAGTGAGTCAATATATTCAGCAGAGAACCGTTTAATTGCTGATGAGCTTCGGTATGATGTAAGCGTTACTGCCGTTGAATTTCATAATCATTTAAGTAGCCTAACCGATGAGCAGCGTTTAGTGTTTGATGAGATAATTGAAGCAGTTAATAGTAATGTGGGTGGTGTGTTTTTCGTATATGGCTACGGAGGTACTGGTAATACGTTTCTGTGGAAGACATTATCTGCATCCATTAGATGTAAAGGAGATATTGTACTAAATGTTGCATCAAGTGGTATCGCATCTCTATTGTTACCTGGTGGCCGTACTGCACATTCAAGATTTCATGTACCTTTGAATTTAACAGAAAGCTCGATGTGTTTTATTAAACCGGACGATGACGTTGCTGATTTATTAAGGAAAACAAAATTGATAATTTGGGATGAAGCACCGATGAATCATAAACATGCATTTGAAGCACTTGACCGGACAATGAAAGATATTTTCAAATGTGAGATGACTTTTGGTGGTAAAGTTATGGTGTTCGGTGGTGACTTTAGACAGATACTTCCTGTTGTACCAAATGGCAGTAGGCGAGAAATTGTTAATGCTTCAATCACTTCGTCGTATATTTAGAGTAGTTGCAAGGTCCTCGCGTTAACCAAAAACATGCGGTTAACCGTAGGTGCCAAGGCATCTGATATCGAAGAGATTAAAGCTTTTGCCAATTGGTTGCTCGAGTTGGGCGAGGGAAAGATTGGTGACAGTGACGATTCTCAGGTGGTTATAGATATTCCTGAAGATTTGTTAATCAAGTGCTCTGAGGATCCTATGTCAGATCTGATCGACTTTGTATATCCTTCACTTCTTCAACTGTACAAAGATAAAGATTTTTTTGCTGAAAGAGCTATATTGGCACCAACAAACGAGGTTGTTCAAGAAATTAATGAAAGATTGCTTGCTTCGTTTCCTGGAGATGAAGTGGAGTATCTGAGTTCCGATAGTATTTGTCAAACTGATAAAGGAAAGAACGAAGCACATGCGAGACTATATTCTCCCGATGTTCTGAATGGTCTTAAAATTTCTGGTCTGCCTAATCATCGATTAGTCCTTAAAGTTGGTGTACCTGTAATGTTACTTCGTAATATTGATCAACAAAATGGTTTATGCAACGGTACGAGACTACGGATTACTAAACTTTATAAACGTGTTATAGAGGCTGAGATTATATCTGGTGGAAACATAGGGACCAGAACGTTTATTCCACGAATCAGTTTGACACCGTCGGATAAAAGAATTCCTATCAAGTTTCAACGACGACAATTCCCGATAAATGTATGTTTTGCAATGACTATAAATAAAAGTCAAGGACAATCTCTATCAAGGGTTGGATTGTATTTGAAATATCCAGTTTTCTCACATGGTCAACTTTATGTTGCGTTATCAAGAGTTAAAAGCAGAGCCGGTGTGAAGTTGCTTATACTAGACAAAGATGGGAATGTAACGAGTAAAACAACAAATGTAGTCTACAAGGAAGTTTTTTCCGGCATTTGAATATTTTTCTGTTTTTTTCTTCCAATGTATGTATTTGTACACAACATTTGTATTCAAAGTAAATAATATGGTTTTGGTGGAAGCCCGCGTATTACGCGGGCATTAACCTAGTAAGAATTTATAAATCGCAACAACAATACCAACAAACGATTATTAATATCTATAAATGGATGTTAACTAATATGGATTCATAAATCATTAACGTCCATGTATAAATTACCATTAATTATGTTATCCTACATCAACTTTAAACTCATAGTTTATAAGATTGTCTAAACGTATCTAACAACCTTAAATTTTCTTCGTAGTCACGGTAAAAATTCAAAAAACATCCAACGCATAGATAATTCACGCCAAAACTACGGATAAAAAAATTAACAAAAGTATATCACTAAAGAATTGATAAACTAACAGAAAACGAGTACCACGTAAATTGTCGCTCGCGCGAGTTTCCTACTAATATATATATATATATATATATGCATGCGTGTGTATATATAATATCTAAAAAATTATAATATATAATTAATCTTACCGTCCGATTTTACTCGACTGGTTTTTGGTATAAACCGTAAACCAAACAGTTCGTTACGGTTTGAAAATTATGAAACCGACTGACCGAACGGTAAAGAAAAAACCGACCACAAGACCAAACCAATGACCGGTTTGGACGGTTCCCTATAAAAGCTCCAACAAAAGAATTAAGACGTTTTCACATTAGTCTAATGGGTTTGATTATATTCAAATAAAAAATAATTAGATGGAACATTGATGATCATGCAAGATTATTGTTATAGCTATATCTTTCTCATTATTTAAATGAGTTCAATATTTATTTGACTTTTCTTATGTAGTCTTGTGCTTCTATGAAGTAAAGGGGGTTACTAGAAGAGCTTGCAGATTAGTAGGAACTTCAACTCGATAATTTCCATTTTTTGCGAGTGTAGCTGGTCGATAAGTAAAACCGAGATGGATATGTATGTTCCATTTATTTGGTCTCTTTTAACGGTACTTTATACATGTAATTTTAGAAGTTGATACATATTTACCTTAGTAATAAAACGGTTTTTTTTCATTTAAAAGTTTATGTTAACATTGTTAACTAAAAAAAGTTATTGTGAGACCATCCGTGTAACACACGTGTACTTAAACTAGTTTTCTCTATAAAGTGCAAAACCTATCAAAATTTGTTGAAAAGGACAAAATGGTATTAGAATAAAGGACAATGTAATTTTTCCTATATAAAAATATTTATTTTTATTCCGTCCGGAGTTACGGGCCCATAATGGACGAAACCTCTCAACTACACGGCTATTTGATTATCATTACCCGTAACCAGGAAATTCCCGAACAACATTCCACACATAAGTTTAGAACATCATCATCATACTCAGTAAATCCCACCATTAGCAAAGCTAATGTACGGTCTGAGGAGGGTAAGATGTAGACAACCTTACCTATACCCCGTAGGAATAGAGAGGCTGCTTCCAGCGAGAGCCCTGATTCGATAGTAGTTTTGCATCAAGCCTTGGACATAAGGCACATAACACTTAGCAATTGGGAAAAAAGCCGATTAGCACATGTACCCCCTTATCTTTCGACTATCGACGCCACCACATGATACATGATTAACCGTCCCTCGCTTTTTAACGTTATTTTCACAAAATTAGTAAAATAACTTTAAAATTAGTGCACTTTCACTTTGCCCATTGAGTGCCCACACATATATACATTATTTGCACATACCGCAAACGGGGCGTACAGATAAGTTTAGAACAAACAAGCTAATTACCATTTTGCCGGTTCAAAGAGATTCCACAACCAAATATCTTCCTGTGGTACACCTAAAATTCAAGAGCAATCTTGAATTTTCCGAGAACAATATTGTGTGTGTATAGAAAACAACCCGAACAGGTTTCACATCGTTAAGTTATCTAATGGTCGAACAATGTAATACCCCAATCGCATAACACGCGATGGAAATATCGGGGAGTCACGTTACAAATTACTCACAACAACTGGTACTAAATTGTTTCATAAATATTAACATTGTTTTACAAACAAAGAATACATGTAATTGTCTTTTGATTAAAGAAGTCTAAAGCCCGGATGCGATCCTATGTGTTTCATGCTTGAATAATCGAAAACCTGAAACGTATGTGAAAATGAGAGTCAGCAATAAAGCTGGCGAGTACATAGGTTTTGTTAGCCAAATAAATGGCAAACATTTTGTATTGCAATACTTTAATAACCACAAGAGTTGTTATTTGAAAATAGAATCTTTGAAGCCAATGAATGGCAAAAAGGTTTAGTTTTGCAATACTTTATCTTGATTGTGAAAACTTGTGAATAAAGGGTTTTTCATATGGCAATATGATTATTACTAGGTAATTTTTTTATGCCATCAAAAATTGTATTTTGTAATCATATTGAAAGCGTCATAAAACTTGTGTGTGTTATTAGAAATCCAATCAAGGATTAATAATAACAATATTGAAATCGGTCATAACTCGCGTGAGTATTATTAGAAATCAAGTCAATGATTTATAATAATACTTTTGGTATCCTTCTAAGAATCTAACATATGAAGATATGGAAGATTCTACAAGGACTAGGATACTTGAACATTGAATCAATTGAACACATAAATCCTAAAGTGATTCGGATAAAGCTACAAGAGTAATACAATAAGAACACTTATACATAGGAAGTACCAGCGGCGTATCCAGTGTAACAACCCGCTTTCAGAAAGTCGAAGTACAAGTCAAAGTCAAAGGAAGAAAAGATTGCTAATTGTGATCTGTCACTCCTTGCTTAACTACTGAATTGTGCTTTTGACTTGTAATTAAATTTCAGTGATTGTATTACATTAGTTTATTATGTGGAGTATATGCTAATAATGGCATTTTAATTGATGTATGTTTATCGCCGGTAATCGCTCGACGACTGTGAATGATAGGAAGTAACAATGCGATAAAGTTAGCTAAACGCAAATCTACTTAATGCTAATCACATCGCTACCACATCGCTACCACATCGTAATACGAATCGCAGTGAATTACAGGTTCTGGATATTGTTTTACGTGTGTGTGTTATTATGTGTTACTTGTGCATGTTTACTTATGTATTGGTGGTTATTCGAAAACGCAATTGCAACTCTATCGCATCGCAATTCTAAATCGCAACACGAGACGCATAATGGTTTGTTTAGGTTTATGACTGTGTTAGTTAGAATTATCTGTGTAGCTAATGGGTAATACTATCGCATCGCTTACTCGAAACGCATCGCAACGCTCAACGCACGAACGAAACATCGAAAACCAATTCGCCGGAGCCACTCGATCGAATGACCACTCGATCGGATGGCCATCCAATCGGATAGTCATCCGATCCGTGGTCTGCGCGCACTTTCCTTTTTAGGAAACTCTATAAATACCCCCCACTGTTACATCATTGTGAAGTGACAGCTCTCTCTCCGACCAACTCGCTTCAACCCACTTTTCTCTTGATTTCTCACGATTCCGGTAAGTTTCTAGCCCAAATCTTGTACATCCATCATCTACACACACTTCTTCATCTTTTTCATCTTTGAATCTTAACTTTTAACCGTGAAATCACCGGATTTGGGGTGTTTTAGGGTGATGTCATCATGGGGTTCTTATGAACTTCAATGTTTGGCCTCATTCCATGAAGAATAACTCAGATCTAAAGGATTTCAACATGATTTAATACTATTTTCATCCAAATCTAAACATTTTCTAAGTTAAAGGGATTGGAAGATGGTTTCATCACTTTCTTTCAACTCTTCTACACTCAATGCACTCAAAACTGATAGAATCGGAACTTATTCAGTCCTCTACTCATTCTCTAGTAAAGTGTCGGTCTCAGATCTGATTCCTATCACCGAGACAATCGACCTCGGGTTGAACACGAACAACCGCCAAGATTAGTTGGCTGATCAGATTGTGGTGATTCCCGTCTGATCGGGTGACTCGGGCTTGATGGAGTTTCCTGTTGTTTAACACGTTGTCATACCGTCTCAGGCAAACCACAAAACTTTCAAAAACGACAAGTTCAAGATGATCAGGACGTCGGGATGGATCGTTGTCCGATCGGATTGCCATCCGATCGAACGACAATCCGATTGGATTGCGCTTGGAACTCAAAACTTGGGTAACTTCTAACTGATGGATCGTCATCCGATCGAATGACCGTTCAATCGAACGACCTGAAAGGTAGAGTGTAACACCCCGTGTTTTCACAAGTCAAAGTCTAAGTCAAAGTCGACGACCGGTCAAATGGATTTGACTTATAGGAATTTCTTTATTTTATTTGTATTATGTGGAGTAAGTGTTGTTAATTGCAAGCTATCGACGTATTATTCAAACGACTTACGACTGTGAACTGTAGGTAGTAACAATGCGATAAAGTTAATCAACTGATAATCAAGCTATGCTAATCGAATCGACAATGAATCGCAACTCGAGATAGGTATTTTACTTGTTGTTGTACGTGTGTGTGCGCCTTATGTGTTACTTGTGCATGCTTACTTATGTTATGTTGTGGAAATCAATCGAAACGCAATCTAACTCGAAAGGCAATCGAACTCAATCGAAACTCGTAATCGAACTCGAACGCGAATCACAATCGAACTATGATATTTAGTAGTTGGGACTGAAAGTAATTTGACTAGGAAACCCTATCGAATCAAACCGCTTGCAATCAAAATCGAAACGCCAAAAATCGTCGCAACAAACAATCGAACCACGTGCCATCCGGCCGAATAGCCAGATGGCCATGATGTCATTCGACCAGGATGCCATCCGACCGGATCGTCATCCGAGCGGTGTGTCATCCGATCGGATAACCCTTTCCCCCATTGGAATCCTATAAATACCCCTGTCATTGTCATTCTTTCTGCTTTTGGAAACCCTCTGTCCGAACAGCTCGTGCTCCCCACCTTTTCTTCGATTTCTCTCGACCAAGGTAAGATCTCATCCTAAATCTTGTACTTTCTTGATCTACACGCACTCCTACACCTTTCTATCTTTTAAATCTTAACTTTTAACCGTGAAATCACTAGATTTCGGGTGTTCTAGGATGATGTCATCATGTGTTCTTCAAGAACTTCATGTTTTAGCCTCAATCCACCAAGAACAACTTAGATCCAGCCGATTTCCACAAAGATCTTGTAAAGATCTCGACACAAGTGTGGTGAAAAAGGATTGAAAGATGGTTTTAACTTTATTTCAACTCTTTTGCACTCAAAGTACCCCAAACCGATAGGATCCGGCCCTGATCTAGTCTTCTACTCTATCGTGGTGTCGTACTAGCTCAAGATCCGGATTCTACCCACGAGACTGCTGATTTCGGGTTAGTCAAGAACAACCGACTCGCGCCGGTAACTGGCCGGACTAGGGTGATTCTGGTCGGGTTGGTCACCTGGGTCGAGCTAGGGGTTCTGTTGGCTAACACGTTGTTAAGGTGTCTCGACATAATGACAAACCATCAAAACGACCAAGTGTAGGATGAACGGAACAACCGTAACGGATTGCTATCCGACCGGATTGCTGTCCGATCGGATAGGTCATCCGAACAGATTACCATCCGAACGGATCACACTTGGGTCCCACCTTTAAAACAATCTTAGCTGAAGTTTGAGTATCGAACGAATTGCAATCCGATCGGACGACCATCTGACTGGATTACTCTTCGGATCATAAGATACTAAGACTTTAATGACTTAAACAATTTTCAACATGTTCATTAACAGGGTTGCCACCCGATCGGATGGACTTCCGATCGAGTGACACTTCTGTTGTGAACTTGTCTTCACTAAGTAGTCTCACCACTAAGTTACCGTCCGAACGGACCACCGTCCGACCGGATGACCATCCGCACGGATTGTCATCCGCACGACCCACCATCCGATCGAACGACTTGATGGATAGAGATAATTCAATACTTTCAAAATGCTACAACGAAAACTTCAAAAGTCAAGCCATCATACACAAACACATTCTTTTATAGGAAGAAACAATTCACTCGAATCGCCATCCGACCGGACCACTGTCCGACCGGATGACCACCCGAACAGATTGTTATCCGTACGGATTACTGTCCGCTCGGATTACCATCCGAACGAACTACCATCCGACCCTTTTCATACCTTGTGACGTTTTACACATCGCTTATCGTTATGCTATCAAATCTATTCAGGCTAACCCTACTCGCTAAGCGCTCCCTTCAATCCATTCACCGCTGTGAGTATACTCGATCCCTTTTTGCTTTACGCACTTTTGGGTGTTACATACGTTACGAATATTCAAACTACAACAATCACACTGCACAATACTATTTGAACGCTAACCGTTAATGCATGTTATACGTGGCTTATGAATGCTTGTTTGTTATGTTTACACATGGAATGCTGTCTACCTACCTTAGCAACGATAGTACTATAGTTTGCACTCAACACCCGTTCACACGGGGGTTGTTAAGGACCATTACTTGCATGGATTACGGTGGTAATCATGTATTGCGAACTGCCTCAGGCAGTCAACCCTCAGTCATTGGTATCGATGGATCTATGTCGATAACTAACGTGCTTCATTTCACTATGTGTACGTGCTGGTTATGCGTAAACAAATTCGAACTCTATATGCTATTATCAAACTTGTATGTTCACCTTTACATTTTATCTATTGACTTTATTTTAACGTATGTGACAGGTGCCTAGGACGCACACATGATAGGAAGTTGAAGCTAGAATAAAGCTTTAGAGCCCAACAAATAGTTGTCTGTAGTGGTCAAACTAAGGGTCTCTAGAAGCAGATAAACAACTGCTGACTATTTAAATTTGAGTTGTCGGAACATAATATTTGCCTGGTTTTTGTCTGTAATAATTATGTTACTGTTTGAGATACGGTATGGGACGTATTATTTAAATTAGATAGTATTGATAATTGTTATGGAAACTACTGGATAATCTGTTTCGCTCAGTGCCATGCCCCGATGATTCGCCATCGGTTGGGGTGTGACAGATTGGTATTAGAGCCATAACTATAGGGAATTAGGCAAGACTCGACCTAGTCCGGGTCGAAGTCTTAGAAACCTAGACTATAGTTAAGAACCAACAGACCAACTCGAGTACATCCAGTAGGAATTACGTACGAGCTTATTCCTCACTAATCTCACTTATACCACACTATCACTACACTCGAATTTTCAATCATAACAAGGCAATAAAGTCGAGACTAGGTGTGAAAACCACAAACTCCCGACTAAATTGCTTAATCGATACTGCTCAGCGGGGGAAATTATACCAAATCAGGGGTGAAACCCATATTTTGATGAATAATCTCCTCTGTTTTATCCAAAAACAGGAATGAAGTTGTTAAGCCAGGGGTGAAACCCTAACCTTGATGACTTGTTCCGCACAATTTATAACACTCTCACCAAGGACTCGACGAACTCCAATGGCCTGAAATCTTGATATGACTAACGGGATGTGTGCCAAATGCCCCAGAATCGAGGCAAAGGCATAGTACTGAAGGTCAGACATGAAAGACAAGTCCTTGTGAATAGTCGAACCGCCTTGGTTAGTCCAAGTCTATTAGCCGCAGACAATCAATCTCTCGGTTTTTATGAGTTTCAAGGCTGAGTCGTTACTGCCGACTCTAGTGATTCGTCGATTTTACGTGAATTTTGTGGGTTATGTTTATTTGGTAGCATATTAGGATATCATTGGATTCGATCTAACGCTTCTTGTTTCTGCTAATCACACAACACACTACGATATACGCTCATGATAGGTCCCGGTTTCGCTCCGAAACGATTACGAACCGAACGTGTGACGTCTGGAATCCGTACACGGACGTGACCGAACACACGAGAATGTGATATAATCAGTGATTCTATTGACAGATCTGAGACCGTACAAGCACCAAAATCACGATGTCACTTTCTCTCTCTAGATCAAGAGCTCTTCACTTCTCTAAAATACCAAAAGTGTCAAAAGTTCTAAAACTAACACCTTAGGTTCCTATTTATAGGTCAAGGGATCTAGAACTCTGTTTTCTGACTGTCTCCAGTAATTAAGTGCGCATGTGTTTCCTTGCTTCTGTGCCTTACTTGCTTAGGTGATTATGTGCTCTACGTGTTTATTTGTATATGTGATATTGTGCTCTATGTGTTATGTGTTTACGTGAATACGCATGTTCCTGAGCTTTAGTAAGTAGTAGACGTGTGAGGTGATATTCGAATACAATGTGTTAAGTCCTATGACGATGTCTATTGCAGACAATGTCGTCTGGATCCCGTCACGCACTTTCTCGTCAAGAGAAGAGGGACAAACGCATTGCTTCCATCATCGCTAAAAGTGTGGCAAAGGCCGTCAGTGATGTTTATGAGAATGCAAGCAAATCATCTGAGGAATCAAGGTCCGACGCTCCTAAAGCCACCGCAAGGCCTTTCAGTTTCAAGCAATTCAAGTCGTGTGGGCCAAAAGAATTCACTGGCGAGGGAGGTCCGACTGTACTATTCCAATGGTTTGATTCCATTGAGGTCACTCTGCGACAGAGTGGTTGCCTTGATGACCTTCGAACTCTGAATGCTACCGGCGTTTTCCAGTCCCGTGCACTAGACTGGTGGACGGCCGAGAGGAACAAGCGAGGGAATGATGCAGCCTACGGTCTGTCGTGGGACGAGCTCAAGGAAGTTATGCTAGAGGAATTCTGCCCTCCTCACGAACGTCAAAAGCTTGAAGATGAATTTGGCTCATACACCAGCATGAGGGTGACAACGCTGCTCTCACTGCTCACTTCAAACAACTCAGCATCATCTGTCCCAATCAAGTCAAGACTCCGAAGATCACAATCAAAAAGTACATCCGAGCTTTGCCCGACTGCGTCGCAGATTTCGTGCCAGCGGCTAAGACTAAGACGATCGAAGAAACTTACCTACTGGCCGCCGAAATCAACGACAAAAGGGTCAAGGCTGGTGTCTGGGATGAAACTTCGAAGCATCTGCATCAAGCTACCGCCACCTCACCAACTGCTGAACCCACCTCATCTAGCAACAAGAGAAAGAACAAGAGAAAGAACAACTCCAGCAACAAGAATTGTGCAATCACTGATGCACCGATCCAAATTCTACCAGCCAAACAGCGTCAAGTAGCGGCGCCTGTGGCTAATGCACCACCTGCAAAGCGTGCATACACCGGGCCACACCCGCTCTGCCCTACTTGCACCTACCACCACCCAACTACCATTGCTTGCCGTTTTTGTGCTCATTGCAATGTATACGGCCATTTTACTGCCATCAAGCTCTACTCACTGCCCCATAGGGTCAACAAGCTCCTCTGGTACCCGCGGTCAAAGCCAGAGCCTGCTTCGCATGTGGCGACCCGAACCACTTCGCCAACATGTGCCCAAACATGGTCATGAAACAAGAGCCTCAACAACAGCAGCCTCAACAGCAACAACAACAGCAGCAACAACAACAGGCCGCACGCGCCAGAACTTTCAACCTCAACGTGCGTCAAGCCCAGGCCGACAACAACGTGGTCAATGGCACGTTACTTGTGAATGGTATTTATGCTTCCTGTTTGTTTGATACTGGAGCGGATAATTTCTTTGTGTCATTCGAATTCGAGAAACTCCTTAGTCGTAAACGCTCAAAACTCTCCTCGACGTTCGATGTTGAAGTCGTTACTGGAAGAACCGTCGTCGTCAATTCTGTTCTTCGTGATTGTACCGTTGAGCTCAACAGTCACATCTTCCCAATCGACCTTATTCCGATGCAACTCGGAAGTTTCGACGTCATAGTAGGCATGGACTTCCTTCGGGAAAACCATGCTGAAGTTGTGTGCTTCGACAAGATGATTCGTTTTTCGCTCGCGAATGGTGACTTATTATGTGTATACGGTGATACTACTTCAAAGGGTCTCAAGCTCATGTCGTGTGTCCAAGCTAGCAAGTATCTATGCAAGGAATACAGAGCTTTCTTGGCTAACATTGTAGTAGCGGAGAAGGAAAAGAAAGAGAAGAAGGAAGTGAAAGACGTTCCTGTGGTTCAAGAATTTCCTAACGTTTTTCCAGAGGATCTTCCCGGATTACCTCCAAGTTGTAATATCGACTTTCGTATCGACCTCAATCCAGGAGCCAACCCTATTGCTAAAGCTCCTTACCGACTCACGCCGTCCGAAATGCGCGAACTCTCAACCCAACTCCAGGAATTACTTGAGAAAGGCTTCATTCACCTGAGCACCTCTCCCTGGGGCACGCCAGTCCTTTTCGTCAAAAAGAAGGACGGGACATTCAGGATGTGCATCGACTATCGGTAACTGAATAAGTTAACTATCAAGAATCGCTATCCCCTACCTCGCATCTACGATTTGTTCGATCAATTACAAGGTGCTACGTGTTTCTCAAAGATTGATCTACGTTCAGGATACCACCAACTACGTATTCAAGAGGAGGATATACCCAAAACCGCGTTTCGCACTCGTTACGGCCACTACGAATTCATTGTCATGCCTTTTGGCTTAACCAACACACCAGTGGTTTTCATGGATCTGATGAATCGCGTGTGTAAACCGTATCTCGACCGTTTCGTCATCGTATTTATCGATGATGTCTTGATCTATTCCAAGTCGAAAGCCGAACACGCGCAACATCTACATTTGGTTCTCGAGTTACTCCAGGGAAACCAACTCTATGCCAAGTTCTCTAAGTGCGAATTTTGGTTGGAGGAAGTTCAGTTTCTGGGTCACATTGTTAATAGTCAAGGCATTCACGTCGATCCTGCGAAGATTGAAGCTGTCAAGAGCTGGGTTACGCCTAAGAACCCGTCTGAAGTCCGCCCTTTTCTCGGACTAGCGGGCTATTATCGACGATTTATCGAGGGATTCTCAAAGATCGCTGTGCCGCTTACCTCTCTCACGCATAAAGACAAGCCTTTTGTGTGGAAAACTGAACAAGAGTTTGCCTTTCGAACCCTCAAGCACATGCTTTGCAATGCTCCTGTTCTCACATTGCCCGATGGAAACAATGATTTCATTGTCTATTGTGATGCTTCCAACCTTGGTCTTGGTTCTGTTCTTATGCAACGGGACAAGGTCATAGCTTACGCATCTCGTCAGTTCAAAGTCCACGAGAAGAACTATACAACCCATGATCTCGAGCTAGGCGCAGTTGTTTTTGCATTAAAGATTTGGCGATACTACCTGTATGGTACCAAGTGTACGATCTTCACCGATCATAGGAGCCTGCAACATATCTTTAATCGGAAGGAACTTAATATGCGTCAACGCCGATGGGTAGAACTTCTCAACGATTACGACTATGAGATCCGTTATCACCCAGGCAAGGCGAATGTTGTTGACGACGCACTTAGCAGACGGAGCTATCTGCTTAGCACTCGTAATGTTCAAGCCCAACACGATCTCGAAACCCTCATCCATGATGCTCAGCATGCATGCTTTAACGAACGCACCCTGAAGAAAGAAAGAATCTACCACGATGGAGCCCAGCTTGTGAGCAAATCGAACGGGATATTCCAATTTCTGGACCGAATTTGGATTCCCAAACGAACCAATTTGCGACAAATCTTGATGGACGAAGCCCACAAATCCCGGTATTCTGTTCATCCCGGTGTCGATAAAATGAACCAGGACCTTCGTTATAAGTACTGGTGGCCGGGTATGAAAAGGGATATCACTCTCTACGTCGAAAAATGCCTAACTTGTGCTAGAGTCAAGGCTGAGCATCAAAGACCCTCTGGCTTACTCGAACAACCACCAATTCCTATGTGGAAGTGGGAAAGTATAGCTATGGACTTTATAACCAAGCTACCGCACACGTCATCAGGTCACGACAGCATTTGGGTTGTGGTCGACCGCTTGACTAAATCAGCTCACTTTTTGCCGATACGAGAAGACTACAAGGTAGAACGATTAGCCCGAATCTACACTGACGAGATCATTTGTAATCATGGGACGCCTCGTGACATCATCTCTGATACATCGCTTAATCTAAGTACCGCTTTCCACCCCCAAACCGACGATCAGACTGAAAGAACGATTCGTACTCTTGAAGACATGCTCCGTTCGTGTGTCTTAGACTTCGGTGGTAATTGGGATAAATACCTGCTGTTAGTCGAATTCTCGTATAACAACAGCTATCATTCTAGCATCCAAATGGCACCATTCGAGGCATTATACGGAAGAAGATGTCGATCGCCCATTGTGTGGCACAAGATCGGTCATTCGCAATTAACCGGCCCTGAGCTATTACAAGAAACGACAGACAAAATTTTCCAAATTCGAGACAACCTGGTGAAAGCTCGGGATTGACAGAAAAGTTACGCCGATAAGAAACGCAAGCCCCGTGAATTTGACGTTGGTGACTACGTACTCCTAAAGGTATCACCTTGGAAGGGTGTAGTCCAATTCAGCAAAAAGGGAAAACTCGCGCCTCGATATGTTGGACCTTTTAAGATTCTGGAAAGGATCGGAAAAGTCGCCTACAGACTCGAACTACCGGAGGAACTTAGTAATGTCCACCCGACTTTCCACGTGTCAAACCTCCGAAAGTGCCTAGCCGACCACGACTTACACGTTCCTCTCGATGACCTGCAAGTGAACGAAACATTACACTTCGTGGATAAGCCTGTCGAAATCATGGATCGCCAAACCAAGCAACTCAGGCGCTCTCGCATTCCTATCGTGAAAGTCCGATGGGAAGGCAAACGAGGCGTAGAGTTCACTTGGGAACTCGAAAGCGACATGAAGGCAAAGTACCCGCAGTTGTTCAAAGAGAAAGTCTAGAAAGAGAAAGTTCTCAAACGTGAATCGCGGCGTTGTACAACTTCCAGCCTAATTTCGGGACGAAATTCCCTAAACAAGGGGAGGCTGTAACACCCCGTGTTTTCACAAGTCAAAGTCAAAGTCTAAGTCAAAGTCAACGACCGGTCAAACGGATTTGACTTATAGGAATTTCTTTATTTTATTTTATTTGTATTATGTGGAGTAAGTGTTGTTAATTGCAAGCTATCGACGTATTATTCAAATGACTTACGACTGTGAACTGTAGGCAGTAACAATGCGATAAAGTTAATCAACTGATAATCAAGCTATGCTAATCGAATCGACAATGAATCGCAACTCGAGATAGGTATTTTACTTGTTGTTGAACGTGTGTGTGCGTCTTATGTGTTACTTGTGCATGCTTACTTATGTTATGTTGTGGAAATCAATCGAAACGCAATCTAACTCGAAAGGCAATCGAACCCAATCGAAACTCGTAATCGAACTCGAACGCGAATCACAATCGAACTATGATATTTAGTAGTTGGGACTGAAAGTAATTTGACTAGGAAACCCTATCGAATCAACCGCTTGCAATCGAAATCGAAACGCCAAAAATCGTTGCAACAAACAATCGAACCACGTGCCATCCGGCCGGATAGCCATCCGACCGGATAGCCATGATGTCATCCAACCGGATCGTCATCCGAGCGTTGTGTCATCCGATCGGATAACCCTTTCCCCTTTTGAAATCCTATAAATACCCCAGTCGTTGTCATTCTTTCTACTTTTGGAAACCCTCTGTCCGAACAGCTCGTGCTCCCCACCTTTTCTTCGATTTCTCTCGACCAAGGTAAGATCTCGTCCTAAATCTTGTACTTTCTTGATCTACACGCACTCCTGCACCTTTCTATCTTTTAAATCTTAACTTTTAACCGTGAAATCACTAGATTTCGGGTGTTCTAGGATGATGTCATCATGTGTTCTTCAAGAACTTCATGTTTTGGCCTCAATCCACCAAGAACAACTTAGATCCAACCTATTTCCACAAAGATCTTGTAAAGATCTCGACACAAGTGTGGTGAAAAAGGATTGAAAGATGGTTTTAACTTTATTTCAACTCTTTTGCACTCAAAGTACCCCAAACCGATAGGATCCGACCCTGATCTAGTCTTCTACTCTATCGTGGTGTTGTACTAGCTCAAGATCCGGATTCTACCCACGAGACTGCCGATTTCGGGTCAAGAACAACCGACTCGCGCCGGTAACTGGCCGGACTAGGGTGATTCCTGGTCGGGTTGGTCACCTGGGTCGAGCTAGGGGTTCTGTTGGCTAACATGTTGTCAAGGTGTCTCGACATAATGACAAACCATCAAAATGACCAAGTGTAGGACGAACGGAACAACCGTAACGGATTGCTATCCGACCGGATTGCTGTCCGACCGGATAGGTCATCCGAACGGATTACCATCCGAACGTGTTGGACCGTTTTGCGACCCCGAAAAGTCAGTTGAGAATGTTCATCTTCACGTACGAAGGCGGAATCAACGTAAATGAAGTTACACAGCTTTTCCTATTCAATTCCTTCTATTTTATTGCTTTCTGAATCAATTTTGACAGAGTTACGTTACACAAGCAATGACAAGGTTTCCCTCCGACGTACACCTAATAATGATCACATGTCAGGTATATATAGGTGGACTGGTTCGCTCATATGGACTGCCATATGAGCAAAACCCCATATGATCATATAAGCGAAACCACCAGGACCATTGGAGCGAAACCACTTACCATATTGTACATACAAGCGAAATACTATTCTAATCTATGTACACATAAGCGAAATTACAAGATAAACCCTAATTTTAACTTTCAAGCTCCAATCTTGAACATTTTGACCTAAGACTTAATGTAGACGTAGTCAATAGACATTTCATGCACCAACAGACTCCCCCTTGGATGTTGACGAAGTCTTCAGCTCCGAGTCTTCAGTCTTGGTCTTTTCTCCAACTCTCTGTCTTCACATCATAAGCATTCTATCTTCACAGGTTTAGGATCTCATCCTAGCTCCATCTTCAAACTCCCCTTTTACTGTTGATCCAGACTCCCCCTTTCACAGACTCCCCCTCTCGATATGCTAGAATCTGAGGTCTTTATCTGGTTTAAGCTTTGACAATTAGCTTCCTGGTTCAAGCTTTGACAATTAGTTTCCGTGAGAATAATGAAGTCCAAAACCTGTGTCTCAAAAATCAAACATTACAAACTATCTTTTCAAACAATAAATCACAAACTCAATCAGCTTTAGAAATCCACTCAAGTATTCAGGTCCAAGTTAATGACCCTGATCACTCAATTAATCTATCAAGTTCAATTTAATGACCTTGGTTGATCATTTGACGAATCAAACTGATTTTGAAAACATTTTCAAACATTTTCTGAAAAATAACAAGTATCAAGTTAGTGAACTTGTTTTTGACTTTTCAAAAATTCAAACTTCATCAAGATAAGCTCTCCTCATTCTTCAGTCCAGAATCTCCTGCATCTGCTTCAACATCTGAGAATCCAACAATCAACTCTCCACTTTGGTTTGTAGAAAAATAAAGCAGAAATAAAATCTTTTTGGATTTTATAAAGTGTTCTAAACTAAGAAATGAAATACAGAAAACTTAAATTGCAAAAAGTAAACAAAGTAAACTATTTACAAACTTATTTTTGGCGAGCGTGTCAGGGAATCATATCAGTTATCAGACAAATTACAAGTACTGTTAAGCTTCATTTCATACTCAGACTTAAACAATTCACCTCGATTGTTGATATACTGATCCATCTTAAATTTCCACACACATTTCAATTTACTCAGGATACGAATTAGATGTCTTATGAACTTAGCTCATTCATGTGTCCCACCTCTTGAATATACTCCCGTATCCAGAATCCCAATATTCAGTCTTACAGGTGAGTATACTACAATGATATCTGTACATAAATTAGGTAATGCGAGGGCCGAGGGATCTCAGGTCGATACTTCCGTATACGCAGAGAGATATCAGCTTCGACTTTACGGTATGTCCCCTTTAGAGGATCTTTTAGCTACAACAGCAGCGACTATCAATTTTATTGTTTCATCTGCATGCTGAGGGTTTATGCTATCTTTCAAGCATTTGTGGAAAGTATTATCCAAGGACTAGGTCAGAACTTCCATTCAGCAGAAGTCCCGGAATAATACCCCAGACATCATTGAGTATAAAAACCTAGTATATCAGATTATGAGACCTTTTAAACGAGATTTCAGGGGTTACCTATATATCCAAGTAGTGTTCCCCACGAATTTCACAAGTTTGAAATTTTAGGTTTATATCCCGAATAAATCTACTAAATGTGCGAAAACCTATCAACACATCATCAGTGAGACTGTTTAACTCAAAACTCTTAAAGGTTAACTATGGGGGTCACAAGTGCAATAAATGAAAGTTAATTAAACTTATATTGGACCAGGGACTGAAAATGCAAAGTTCTCAAACTTTTTACCGGAATCAAAGGTTCTCGCGGGCCGCGAAGTCTCCCTCTGATGTCTTCGCGGGTCGCGAGAAAGGTGCCAACGACAGTTCACTGGACAGCTTCATGTTGCAGCCCTTCCACCACCTTTGCATGCTTGTTTTCGAAACCAGGGACTGTGCAACTGGTTTTTACTGCCCTAGGGATGCCACACCCTGGCTTTGCGGAAGCGTGGGTTTATTTGGTGTGACTTCTTAATACCATAGCAACAATCATAACCATACTATATGATAAAAACATGAGATATTCATCCATTAATAAAGTTAGAAAAATCTCATTTTCAACAATCACAAAATAAGTTACAAACCTTAACTTGATTTAATTGAGTTCATAAAGACTTAGTAAAAGACTTTAAACAATACTAGGTTTAGGGATATGTAACCCGTCCAGGAAGAGGTTACACCTTCTAAACCCTGGATGACTTCTTTATTCAAACGCAGCTTGAAAATACATGCATACCGTGCCAGATCCGTTAGTTTCTTGAAATACATGTAGTTTGAAAAGTCAACATAAAGTTGAGCGAGTTCATGTGTAAGTGAGCAGGTATAAACCTTTGTAAAAATGTCCGTATGTATGAAAATCCCTGGTATGTAGCAATTAAGGAAAAAGAGATCACCATTGGGTTACAAAGCCAATGATATGTGTGAAGTGCAGTAGGAAGACTCAAACCTAGCAGATTTTTGCGTCGGGCTCAAAGTCACCACCTGGTTCATTCGGCGGACTCAGGGGTTGGGCTCGCTACACCCAGATAGATCTACCGCTAATGACCCTCGGTCCTACAATGAGGATTAATGGCCTCCAGTTCCTGCCTACCCACTCACATGATCTAAGTAGTAACCCTCCTTACGCTAACCATACCATGTAAAAAGTATTCGTAATCATAGTAACATGTATTTCACCCCCGAAGTATAAAAACTGAAAACAGTTAAGAGAAAAGGGGGACATGAACTCACTGTATTGCGTCTTCAGTATGTGTAACCCAAATCTCCGCGGGAAACACGACTACCTACAATGGTCTAACGTCTATTAGACGAACGGGTCGTGCCTTGTCTTAGTATGTATGTTTTTGAGTTACGATTCTGGTATTATTCCGAGTTATAATAATTGTATTTAGTTTTGGAATAATTGTTTATGCAGCGATTCTGTGTTAACGCTTCTCAAGCATTTTAACTTTGTATTTCCTTCCCAAGGGTGGGGGTATCTCATACATGTATTTTCGTATTTGTATTTGTATAACATGCCAAGTAATGGCGTCGTATTTCGGTGTATTGTTCCAACCAAATATACGTTAATATATCCCCAATATATAATTCCAAAAACATATATTGTAAGTCTCACTTAAAAGAAATATATTCAACTCATTTGTCCAAAATATTTTAATCCCAAAATATACATATTTTTCCCAAAAATATTATATTTTACTTCATACAATTTCCCAAAATATTACTTTGTCAAAATACACCATTAAGAGTATTTTCCGAAAATACGCGCGTTACATTTTAGAGTTCGCGTTGTATAAACAATACCGATGTAACTTAAATATTTATTTGTGAGGGCGTCGGTATTATTTTGGAGTCACATTTTCGTGATATAACAAGTAATATTATTTTTACCCTAACAATAATATATCTTTAGTTCACATAATAATCACGTAAGCACACAAGCGTCTTATTACGAAATATATAATCTCAATATATATTTAACAAGTTTTATTTACGAAGATCCACCTCCGACACTTGGTTGTTTTGTAATAAAAATCATGGCGAAATTTATATTTTGAAAACAAGTTGAAAATATACTTATAAACACTTGTCACCAAAAATATTTCTAAGTGTTACATTTTTAGAAAAATTTCGCCAGAGTTTCCTCTGTAACAGGAGGCATCCACGCTTACTAGCGTATCATTTTCTTTAACATATAACATGCTAGATTGCTTTCAAATAACCAGCCCGACATTTGGACATGCAAAATACTACTTATACCGATTCAGTTTTAAAACACAAAACTGGGTTGTTTTCGATTATTTTAATAATACAGTTATCTTACTCCAAAACTTCCTAAATTTTTATAGAATGTCTTATACGATCCAAAAATTATTGTGTAAAAATATCGGGGTCCAAATCATCACCAATATTTTATAGAAAATCATTTTTTCCGGGCTGAAATCAGATTTATATTTTTCTAACTGCAGTCCACGGAATAATTTATTTAAAATTCATCGTAAGTCCGATTTACGAAATTCTAGTTGGATAATTACAAATACATCGGTGGTCATCTACAGTAAAAATTTCATGATCTAACTCTACACAGGTTTCAAGTTATGACTAAAAATGTAACACCCATTTTCTGCTGTAAAAATGCAGCTCTAGCTGCTGTTACAAAACGACCCTTTAAAAATAGTAAACGAAGTCCAAAAATTATGATTCCAGTGCCATTAGAACCGTATTACATAGTACATAAATCTAGACTTCAGAAAATACATTTTTTTTGTTAAGTTAAGGACCTGTTACAGTCTGTTAAAGTTGGCTGAAAATACAACTCAACATACTGTTTTTAGCTCATATGTTACTAAAACGCACACATATGATCGTCACACCTTCTAATACGATTAACATCGGACCACACATCATTTACAGCAGGTCATGGTTTGTTTAATTCAGATTTGTTATGATTTCAACATCATTCTACATTACTTCATCTTTTATCCATTCTTTATCCTTTAAACTTTGATTATGTTCTTAGTGTTTCTTAATATTCATCATTCTTTCAACTATTAACCACCAAAAATAAGAACAAGATGATGATTTAGAGCACTTACTACTAGCACAAGGCTAGGGAAGATCAAAGGCGTAAAAGTGGTGGATAAAAGAAAACAAGAGCGGTCCTTGAACTTCTGAGAGCACCGAGCTTGTTTGTAGAGCTCCTTGCACCTTTGAGTATAAGTAAAATGGCTAGAACAAGACTAGATGGTGGTTGTATGGTGGAGGGTGGTGGAGCCGTAAGTGGTTATGGAGGGAGAGAGAGAATGAGTTGGTCGTTGATGTGTTTATGAAAGAGGAAGGTTATCTATCATGCATTCTTATAGACCAATCTCATGTGTTTAACCAACATGTAAACTGCCTCCAAGATATTAGACAACAAGAATAAAACAATCACAAATTGGTGAAGTGTGTCCCCTATGGGGAACCGTTCGGTTAGGGGGAGGGGGTTATGTGGTAGGATTTCAACTAACTAGTTAAGTGCTAGTTATGTTTAGTTAGGGTTTTAAGTTAATTACTAGTGTGTTATGTAATATAACGGGTGTTAGGGTGTTCGGGGACCCTAACTAGCTCAGAAAAGTGTAAACAATGTCATTGACAATATTTTTAGGTTCCGGGTAAAGTCCGGTTGTTCGATTGGATATTGATCCGTTAAAGTGCTTCATTGTTCCGTAATGTGTCTTTTATATGCCTTTTGTGTCACAAATAATTCCAGGCACTTAGGAAAGCATACAGGAACATTCTGCCATATTTTTAGCATATAACTAGCATATTGAATGCTGAATTTTATTTAATAGTGCAGAATTTTGCAGTTAAAGTATGTTTTAGGCACTTCCCGGCACTATAACTATCACCTAGTGACACAGTTTTATGGTTCTCACTTCCCTACACTCCCTACCACTGTAGTACTTCATTCCCGGCTCATACTGGCCTCAAAAATATTATCTGTATAGGTGCTGGCAATGTCAGCATGTTTTCTGGGTTATCCGTTTAGTGTGCTAACTGTGCTTTGTGCATCAAGTTTGTCACTATTGTTTATGTGTAATGAATGGAGTGACAGTAATAAAATGTGATGCATGCGTATGTTTGTAATTCCTGGAACAGAAAGCAGTTTAATCATAATAGTAATCAAGCACAGTTATTAAGCACATATTAAATATTAATTAATTCGTACGGATACCTGGTTTGGTGAGGGTTGTCATATTCTCCCCCCGTTAAAGAAATTTCGTCCTCGAAATTTGTACTACCTTAACTCCTTATGGTTAAGTCACACACGTATGTATATGAATAATATCGAAGTAGATAATCATCCAATCGAAACAAACATTACTCACATTAGGTGAGTCCAAGAATATATAACAACCCGAATCCTAGGGTTGAAAGGTGTGTGCTTCTAGCATTGGATGTCAAATGTACAAGACGCATTTGACGTATAGTCTAGTGTAATCCAGCTAGCAGGGGTTCCTCAAAAGTGGAGTTTTGACTAATAAGATTTTTAAACGATCGGTTGCAATATGCAAACGAGTTTTCACAAACCATAGCACCCGCTATATGAACTCAAAAGGAAACAACTCAACGTAATAGTAAAATGATCTGTCAACTCCTGAATAAATGTCTGGTAAGGTTTAGTGTGTTGACATTTTTGAATGGTGAAGATACACCGAATGGAATACAAGCGAATCTGGTGTATCATTGTCTTGAATCGTAGTTGCATCAGATATGTTTAAATGATAAATCAAACAAAAGTATGTGTGGTCTTGTGTGAAACGGTTAACCATGGTTAGCACAAGCTACAAGTTTATGATGACACCACAAGGTGTCGTAATGGCATTATCCAATAATAGTGGTGACTGAAAAAGTTCACCGTGTTTGAAATCAAATGAAAGTTTATTGAGACAATCTGAAGATTTGACTTATACCATGTTATAGAGTTTCCAATTAAATACGGAACATCAAGAACCACTGTTTCCAATCGAAGATGAAAAGTAATAAGTATCGCAAGGCATTTGATTGACAACGAAAGAATCGTCAGGAGGTACATTGTGCTTATGAAATGAATATATGTACCATTGCCTTAACACACAATTGTGTTGAGACCGCTTTGATCGTGAAGATCCAAAATGGATTGTTAACAACTAAATAGGGAATTGAATCCGTGTACGAAGTGAGTAACCAAATTAGCGCAAACTTCAATTTTGTGAAAATATCACCGCAAGGTATCGAAACAAATCAAACGTTTTAGTGGAGTCGTAGACCAACCAAATCTACTACGACTCGAAATGAAAAATCTCTGCAAAAATAGTTGAATATGATGCTCCCAATACATCATATAACGTTTCAAGTTAAACCTGTGAACTGGATAAGTTCAAGCAATTGAACTTGGTTTCAACGTAGCCCGACAATGCATGTATCAACAAGGAATTCTCGGCATGGTAGCAAAATAAACCATGAATGTAACTTGAAAGAAAGCGGTTTCAAGAAAGTGTGTTGGCTTGGTAACAAAAGAGCCAACAATAACAATAGTGTAGGTTACTCGAATCAGGAATCAGTAATTAGGTTTAGCAAAATAATATGTAAATTTCCAAGAAGTGTTTGTTCAAAACGAAATCACATGCGTAGCAAATGATGCATGTATGTCAGGTAAGCTTCCAAGAAAAGGAACAACGAGTATCTGCTAAAGTGAAGCAATGACTATATATCGAAGCAAATGTGTGTTCGCTCTCAGTGAAGAAAATTAATGTGATGCAACTACCATTAAGGGGAGTAGAGATGCAAACGTCTACTCGCTAGCAGTAAAAGAAATTCAAGTACTTCCGGTTTGGTCAACAGAACTGACATATATGTCAGGTTAATGGTGTCTGCTTGTGTCAATGGATGTGGTTCCTAAGTAACAACCTTTACGAGTTTGGACCTGGGTTCCCAAGGTCCTAAGTATATATTTTCTAAATCCTCCAGATTTCGTGTCCTGTGTGGATCCGGTTTGTACATTGTGTAGGAAACACCGTTTTTGTGTACGTTTAAGAACTAGTCATTGTCCCACAATTTTCACCGGTAAACTTTCTTCTTGAATTCACTGCTAACGACGCTCGATTGTCGACCAGTCGTGTAATAGTAGTTGGGTCCTCACAGTCAGTTATGTAAGAAGTTCTTAGTCCTCAGCAAGAGCCACCGACTCTGGTTGGCTAGCTCGTCCGACTCCCGGTCATTTGAAAGTCATTCGTCCTTTCCTTTGGCGAGCAGAACTGAGGTTATCCAAAACAAAAGTTTTGGTCTGTTATCTTCCTTCTTTATCAACCACTGAGGTTGTATTGTCAATCCTTGCATCTCCGGAAGTGTAAGTCATTACGATGCATCGGCTACATGCGTGGTGCCTGGGATTAAATCGATGCGAGACTCGACTAATCGTTGAGGAGGTGATTCCGGCAAGTCTTCGAGGAAGACTTCAGGATATCCTCTGATCACGGGGGTATCTTCGGGTTTTAGTTCTTCGGCTCCCTTGTCCCCGACATGAGCCGGAAAACAACACATTCTTCCCACAACAACTTTCGTGCCTTAAGCAATTCATGATCTGTGGTGACGTGTCCTGCTTCGTGAGTCACGATCGTTCCTTCATTCGTCATCGAGGTGCGGATATCAACCTCCGCTCGAGCGCTTGGCAACTAATCCACCCCAATTACCTTGCCGAAGCTTCCTAGCTCAACTGGCAGTAGATCTATCGGAAACTTGCATCCTCTGGTTTTTATCTTGTCGCCCCCAGTTACTGTGTTGGCTTCCACTAGCTTCCCGTTAGCTAGAACTATCGTGTGCGGATTATCTAACTTACTTGCTACTAAACCAATTATACTCCCGAACTCTAGAGGTGCGAATCGTAAAATTTGCAACAGTATTTGGCAATATAGACGCATAACATTGAGTAATTCGGGACGTACCGATAACCATGCTTGAATCCCTGGCGTGTCTCCCTAGCTCCGGTGGGGAGCTTTCATCCTTGTGCCTGATTGTTTTTAGGGCAATATTTTCTAAAATGCTTTTTGCTTCCACAGTTAAAACAACCTTGAGCATGTTTCTGTTTATCGCTCATTCTGCCTTGACAATTGTCATTGTCGTTGTCCCCTTCGTGTTTCTCACTGCCGTCTTGGCCCCCATTACCACGTTCAGTATCTTGCCAACATGTTTCTTTAGGATGCCCCCTTTTACCACAGTTAGCACATTTTCCATATCTACATCGCCCGACATGATAACGTAAACAATTGTCGCACTTAGGTAGGATACCCATGTAGTATTTTCCCTTTTTGGCCTTCTTCTTGCTACTCCCCCGTGTAACCATCTTGAGATTTGCGTGCTTTCTCTTGTTATCCCCAGATGCCTCTATAGCAGTCTCCTTTTTCTCCTCCGCAGTGGAAAATTCTCCTCGTCTAACTGCTTCTTCCGTGAGTGCTATGCTTATGTTTATAGCCTCGGTGATCGTTGAAGGTTTAGATGTTGTTACCAGGCTTAGAATCTGAGGTGCAAATCCCCTTATGAACTGTTCAATTCTCTTAAACTCTGGTCCCCCCATGAGTAAAGCAACTTGTGATAATTCGTTAAATCTCTGCACATACTCATCTATCTTTGGTCCTTCCACTTTCAAGTTCCACAATTCTGTTTCCAACTTCTGGACTTCTGCCCTCGAGCAATATCTCTTACGCATCAGATCTTTCAGTTCGTCCCACATCATAGCATACGCGGCGGTCTCGCCCATTGTCCGAACTTGATGGTTCCACCATGACAGAGCCTCATCCACCAATAGTCCAGTTATATACTTGACTTGATGTTCGGGGTCACATTTGCTCAATCGTAAAATAGAATCTGTCTTTTCAACCCAGCGCACGAAGGCTAAGGCACCCCCAGTGCCGTCGAACTCTTGAGGTTTGTGATCCAAGAACTGCTTGTAGGTGCAGCCTGCGATGTAAGCAACATTATTCGCGTAAGGCCTTAGTAAGGCACTCGTGGAAATGTCCAAACGTTTTGTAATGTGTCTTAAAGGACTAGACACTACCGTTGGGGGTTATTTCTCGAGGTACCTCCGTTGAAATCAGAGCGACGGGCATCGTACCGTGCGATGGCCTGTAAGAGGCGCTCTTGCATTTCTGCCTCTGTTGTCGGTAGAGGATTGTTGATATCGGTGTTCCCTTGAGTCGACATCTTACTAGAAGAATGTCGGTTAGGTCAGGTCTAATTTGCTTCGTGCGTGCATTTGGTTGTTTAGTGGTCATAAGTACATACACATAACAGGTTACCATACCAACCAATCAAATAATAGTATAATCATAGTATGACCAAGTGATTCGGTAATTTTGTTTAATGAGAGCATAGCAAGTAAGCACGTAGTATTATAATTATAGCACACACACATAGATCAATGACGTGCTTAGCGAAAACCTAGCGACTGAGCTTTCATTGGTTGTTGGCCACAGAGTGTTGTCACATGTTTAAAGATGATTGGGCTTTCATTATCCTTCTGCCACAATCACTGTGTCTAACAAAATGTATCACATCGAAAGGGACATAGGGTCACCCTACCCTTGTCCAATAAGTATATTAGTGCATCAAAATTTCGTAATCAGAAGTGGTCCTCAAAAGTCTCCGAAATCCCGGCTTGTCATTAGTGTCTTTACCCAAGTGTAATGCAATCCGCATAATCCAAAAACCAACTATACTGGTGACTGAGGTGGGGGAGGAAAGAAAAGTGACCGCTAGCATGCGTAAACTCCTCCTCGAGCTCGTATATATATATCGAAGTAGTTAACTAATCTGCCGTCCGATAGTAAAGAAATAAGTATCAGAATCCTGGGAACGGTGTAATAGCAACGGTCGAGAGCGCAAAAGGGACCTTGATGTATGTGGCGAATCAAAGTATGTTGGCAATAGACAGGGTGGAGGACGTGGTGTCTTACATAAACTTTTCTGACAAAATGTTGTCTTGTGATGCAGACACTTAAATCATGTTTTCGGTTATGCAATGTTTTGCATTTGAAGTTGTCAATTGTGGTGTCAGCTCAAGCTCCAACATTCTGCGACTCATATCCTCAAACTGTAGTTGGTGTTACAGGAGCAACTCATCTCGTATATGGCCTCCATTACGTGAGGGATGGTAAGGGTCTAAAATCTGCATAGTGTATTATAGGATCCATCAAATCGGCTCATACAGCGATGTAGAGGTGAAAGGAGTAAATGGTGCGACCTGTAAGGCCGTAGAAAATGCTGCTGTAGCAAAAGGATCGTTACGTGGGTACTGACCTGGAGTACCTCTCCGGGGCACAGGTATGTCTTGAAAGAAGGCGATAGGCTCGTTGGCGCAATGGACGTTGGTCTTCATAGGGAAAAGAGCAACATCAGCGGTTATGGGTGCAAAAACAAACGTTTCAACCAATAAGGAAATTGTCAGGTGCTGGTACTAGGTTGGGTATAAGGGATACATTGTCTGGTAAGTCAGCGAAACATGGTCATGATCAAGCAGAGGTGCAAGTTCAGCAGGTGCAATGTCAAGCGGACACAAAAGGTGCAGATGCTAGCTCAAGAGCAGGCTCTGGTTGGGTAACGGTGAGGTGTCTCGAGCAGGTGATAGAGCAGCAGCCATGTCATCGTCGTCTTGTGTCAGTAGTAGAAAGATGTAATCCGGTCGTCTGTAGGGCTGCAAATGTCACAGACTCAAAGGAGTCTGAAACCGAGTGTATACTAGAATCGGAAGATAGCTTGTTAACAGGGGTCCCAAAAGTGAAATTTGTAACGACGTTCTCGTTAATTTTTTTCATCATCGTGGGCGTTATCGGAAGGATCATCAATATCACGTCGATATCCTTATCAATTGTTCGCCGAGTAATCAACCTTCGGAAGGAACGTCCACAAGAGGCGCATCGTCGAGGATCGGAGCCATGGTGTGCTCATCATCGGGATGTCCAGTGACGAAGGGGTCGTGGACTGAAATAAGAGTGAGAGAAGGATTCTTGTCAGAGAAACCACCCGCAATGGTAAAGTATCACCAACATCTGGTAGCGCGGACTTGTTGGAAGTCGTCCTCGTCCTTGGTCAGCATATCTGGATCACTCTCATGGTCTGACGTAAATGTCTCAGGCGCAGATGCAGTCTCATCATTGTGACAGTGGCCATAGGGTTATCAATTTCTGATAGCTCACCTTCTAAACAATGTGACGTGTGTGCCGGTTCATAATAGACATAGCATGTACACCCATAGTAATTATCAACATTTAGTGTATGCATATATTCATATGCACGTACAAAAAAATCAGCAATTATGCGTGCAAGTAATAACAATGTAAGCATGTATTCATCCTAGTCTTCCCCAGACTATCCTACCCAGTCTCTCCGACTATAATCTCCCAATCTCTCAGATTGAATTTCTCAGTCTCTCAGACTACAATCTCTCAATCTCTCAGATTGAATTTCTCAGTCTCTCAGACTACAATCACCCAATCTCTCAGATTGAATTTCTCAGTCTCTCAGACTACAACCTCCCAATCTCTTAGATTGAATTTCTCAGTCTCTCAGACTACAATCTCCCAATCTCTCAGATTGAATTTCTCAGTCTCCCTGACTGAATTATAATTTAAATTTGGAAGTGTGTATTTGTGCCTTTTTGTTTGTAAAAAGGTTTGTTCCCTGGATCTGGACGTATAGTGTATGCAATGTAAAAGTGTTCGAAAACGTTTTCGTGAGAGCCCTGATGATCATATTCTAGACTCGAGAGAGAATCCTAGTTCGTTATGATCGAGGCTCTGATACCAAGCTGTAACACCCTGGCTTTGCGGAAGTGTGGGTTTATTTGGTGTATCTTCTTAATACCATAGCAACAATCATAACCATACTATATGATAAAAACATGAGATATTCATCCATTAATAAAGTTACAAAAATCCCATTGTGACACCCCGTTGAAACGTTCTCATTTACACTAGCTTGTCAGTGGCTGCCTTAACTTTCGGGACGAAAGTTCTTAAAACTTGGGGATAATGTGACACTCTAGGTTTTTCCGAACAACTACCTTGTAATTTCATTGTGCGTGTATATGTGTTATAAAATGAAAGTTGTGATTTCTTTTGTGCTATGTGCCGATAATGTGTTGTATGTATGTATGATATAAATATATATTAGAGTAGAAGTGAGCCGAGACCACGAAGCCCAACTCGAGACCACCCGGTCTCGAGTGAACAATGAACATTTGGGCCGGTTGGGCCATGCCACTCGGAACCAAAGGTGCCGGCCTTGAAACGGGTATAAAAACCCAAAACCCTCACCACACTCTCCTTTACACTCTCATTCATTTCACCCTCACAACTCTCACACTCTCTACCTCTCACTAAAACCCTAAAACCCTAGCAACCAAGCATCACCCTCTCCCCTCTCTCAGATCCAACCGAAACATCAAGGCTCTCGGATTTCTAGCTCGAGATCAACACTTGGAGCTTGGTTTATCAATTTCTTGTACTCCTACTTCTAACCGGTTAGTATATATATATATATTTTAGTTGTTTTGCTTGATTGGTTAAATGATGAATGAAAGATGAACCTTTGTGCTTAGAATGTTTGATGATGAAAGTGATTGTTTGATAATATGTTACGGCTAGGAGTTGATGATAAGTGCTTACCATGTTCTTAGCTAGAAATGTTACTAATAATGATGATTCATGTGTTAAAAGTGTTAATGAAAATGTGATATTGTATTTGAATGATGAATGTTGATGATGATGATTACCATCCGATTTATGATGTTAAAATAGGGCAATATTGGGTTTAATGATAGTGTCTCATGATTCTTGTTCATAAAATCTCATGATATAAGTTATAGATGTATTTTTGAATCTAGGAATGCATGAACCGATGTATATGAGTAATATGAACATATGAAGAACAAGTTTGAAGGTGATATGAATATTCAAAATGCTTGTTTTGATCTGATTTTGTTATGATTTAGACAATAAAACATGTTTGTGATTTCTCATTGGATAGTACAAAATTTCATGAAATCAAAATGCTATTGGCTAGTACATAGGACAGGTTCTAGAAGGATTCAGGTGCACGTAACAGTGGTTGCGAGTCGGAAACCCTGGTTGCGACTCGAGACCAAAACGTGATTCGTCGAGATCTCCCGGTTGCGACTCGCAAGCAGCACATGATGAACCGAAACCGAGGTTGCGAGTCGAAATCCCTGGTTGCGACTCGAAACCAAAGCGTGATGAACCGAGACCGAGGTTGCGAGTCGGAACCCTTGGTTGCGACTCGAAACCGTGCATTCTCGAGTCGAAACCGCCCTTGTCTCGACTGGGTTGCCTAAGTGTTATTGGGCCAAAAGCTTGTTGGACTATCTGCATGTATATCTGTTACTGTTTGAATGCATAACCCAACTGTTTGAATACATGCATGATCAAGTGTGTCTATACGTGTTTGCTATACGTGATTACTTGTACCCCAACTTGACCTATATCTGGTAACCATGCTAGGACGTGGTGACCAACGTGATTGACCGGGTATTTAATCTACCGAGCAACCCAAGGTGAGTTCACAACCTAAAGCATGCGTTCCCGGTGGTTTGGGAAACGTGACTACAAACAACACTATCCCCTATGAGGGATACAACTTACTTTTCTTCCCTTGTTATTGGGAACCCTTAGTTAATTACTGTTTATACGGATTGCAACTAACGGCACTAAACGAAACTCTATCACTCAAGTCCCTACTACATAATACCGATTAGTCGCCGGGGCCAGGCGAACGGGTTATTAGTTGATAGCGCTATTTAGGTCTTACCAACCTCACACCGTGCCAAGGTATGGGATCGGTCGTGAACTAATGTACTCAGGCATCCGTCAATGATGATAGAACATTGACATCGGGGCACTCTGCGGATACGCAACGGTCACCTAGTGTTCGGTATTGGAAAAACAGTTTAGTCGCTAACTTTTGGGGTAGCTCCCCATGGCATGTATAAACGGATAAATTAACTGGTGAAACAAGTTTTTGGTAATTAAAACTGGACAACTAGTGAACTCACTCAGCATTATTGTTGACACCTTACTGCATGCTTTGCAGGTAACCAGTGACTGAGGAGCTGCTGCTTGGGGATGTGTAGTGTTCGTCAAAACCCGTGTGTTGGGTTTTACTTATCTTGAACCATGAACTATCTTTTAAAACTATTTGGTTTATGCTTCCGCTGTTTCGTTTAAACTTACTATCGAACTTAAACTACGATGTTGCTAACTACTTTAGATAGCAATTACCTTACTATTAACCAATGCTTAGTATAATTGGTGGCTGGATCCTGGTCGGTCACGCCCTCAAGCGGACGGTACTCCGCAGGTGGAATTTGGGGGTGTGACAGATTGGTATCAGAGCCATTGGTTATAGTGAACTTGGTTTTAAAAAGGAGAGTCTTTTTGAGAAAAACCAGACTATAACCCGTGACTCGTGACGACACTACACTCCAAGGGCAAGACTCGACATATTAGACCTCATAGCTCGGACTTATGTTTACTTGCTTGTTTATCTTATATTGACTGCTCTACTATACATACTAGTGTGCCTAATTAGATAGATACACATCTCTCTTCTATCTCATTCTCGCTATATTACGACATCACACTCATACTATGTTTTCTGGCTATGAAGACAATGAGTGGACGCGGAAGAGGAAGTGTTAACATGACTCAGGCTCAATTCGCTAACTTGCTCAACACGGTGGCTGCAGCTTTCGCAGCTCACCCTGGAGGTAAACTCGTTACTTTAGGATGTTTAGATCCTACCCCCACATCGTCTTTTCGCCTCTAAACCTATTCGCTTTGCTTCTCACAATAGGTCAGCCTGCGCCTGCGCAGCCACATGTTTGTACTTTCAAAACCTTCATGGATGGCAAGCCTCTCCCTTTCAACGGCACTGAGGGTGCCATAGGCCTTCTGCACTGGATTGAAAAGGCCGAAGCTGTCTTCGCTGTCTGCGAATGTCCCCCTGCTAACTGGGTTAAGTACGCAACTGGTACGCTTGAAGGAAACACACTTTCGTGGTGGAAAGCACAGATTCAGATGCTTGGTCTGGAAACTGCTAATGCTACTGCATGGGAAGATTTTAAGGACATGATCAAAGAAGAGTACTGTCACAGGGATGACATCCACAAACTCGAGAACGAGTACTATGCGCTCAAGATGGTTGGATCAGAGATTGAGACCTACACTAAGCAGTCCAACGACTATGCCGCACTCTGCCCAAACATGTCCCGACCTATGTATCGAAGGATCGAATTGTACATCAAAGGCTTGGTCCCAGAAATCAGAAGTCATGTGACCTCAGCCAACCTCGATACCATACAGCCCGTGGTTCGCCTTGCTCACAAACTCACCAATCAGGCTGTGGAGGAGGGCAAGTTGCCCAAGAGGATCAGTGGTACTGCTGGCACTTCTAGCGATAATAAACGAAAGTGGGATGGAAGTCAGGGAAAGGATGCTAACCCCACTCAGGCCCCAGTTCAACAAAGGAAGACTGAAAGCAATAAGGGCCCTCAGCAACAGGGTGGCTATCGAGGAAACCACCCTAAGTGTAACAAATGTAACCGACATCACAGTGGGCCATGTGGAAAAAGTCAATGTCAGCGATGCAACAAGATGGGGCATGAAGCCAAAGACTGCCGAAGCCAGTTCCCCGCTAGGCAGAATCAGCAACAACCACAGCAACAGCAGCAACAAGGAAACAACCGTGGATGCTTTAAGTGTGGAGCAACGGGGCACATGCGAAAGGATTGCCCTGAACTGAACCAAAACAACAACAATCAGGGTGCTGGGAACAATAACAACAATGCTGGAAATGGTGCTAGAGGAAAAGCTTTTGTGATTGGAGCTGGGGAAGCAAGGAATGACCCCAACGTTGTGGCGGGTAAGTTCCTACTTAATGATCGTTATGTTTCCATGCTATTTGATTCCGGAGCAGATGCTAGTTATGTATCCCTACGTATTAGTAAGAAACTTAAGCTCACTCTTACGCCGCTAAGCTCTAAGCACACCGTTGAAATAGCTAATGGTAGAAACCTCGAGGCCTCACACATAATTCGTGACTGCAAATTAGAGTTGTCTGGTCAGACCTTCTGTATCGATCTCTTCCCCATCATTCTTGGAAGCTTCGACGTCATCATTGGTATGGATTGGTTATCCAAACATCGAGCTGAAATCCTCTGCCAAGAGAAAGCTATTCGTATTCCCCGTCCCCCTGGCAAACCTCTTATAGTTCAAGGCGACAAGAGCGGAGAAGTCACGGGCATCATTTCATTCTTGAAGGCCCAGAAGTGTCTACGAAAAGGGCACACCGCTATCTTAGCACTCGTTGCCGACACACAGAAAATGGAAAACAGGATTGAAGATTTTCCAGTTGTACGTGACTATCCCGAGGTATTCCCGGAAGAACTACCTGGACTCCCTCCTCACCGTCAGGTCAAATTTCAAATCGAGCTAGCTCCCGGAGCAGCGCCTATAGCTCGTGCACCTTATCGATTAGCCCCCGCGGAGCTCAAGGAGCTTTCTACTCAACTACAAGAGCTTTTGGACAAAGGTTTTATCCGTCCTAGTTCATCACCCTGGGGAGCCCCAGTGCTCTTCGTCAAAAAGAAAGATGGCTCATACCGAATGTGCATTGACTACCGCGAACTTAACAAGGTTACCATCAAGAACCGTTATCCACTTCCCCGTATCGACGACTTGTTCGACCAGCTGCAAGGGTCGAGCTATTATTCCAAGATCGATCTGCGATCGGGTTATCACCAGCTGAGAGTCCGCGATGAGGACATCTCTAAGACTGCTTTCAGAACCCGCTATGGTCACTACGAATTCCTTGTTATGCCTTTCGGAATGACCAACGCACCTGCGATCTTCATGGATCTCATGAACCGAGTATGCAAACCCTACCTCGACAAGTTCGTAATCGTGTTTATCGACGACATCCTAATCTACTCGAAGAGCCAAGAGGAGCATGAACAACACCTACGTCTTATTCTCGAACTCCTTCGCAATGAGCAACTGTACGCCAAATTCTCGAAATGTGATTTCTGGCTTAGAGAAGTCCATTTCCTTGGGCACATCGTCAATCAGGAAGGGATTCATGTCGACCCCGCTAAGATTGAGTCCATTAAGAATTGGCCTGTACCTAAGACTCCGACTGAAGTTCGCCAATTCTTGGGATTGGCAGGATACTATCGAAGATTTATCAAGGGATTCTCTAAGATTGCTCAACCACTTACGACCCTCACTCAGAAGGGTGTTGCGTACAAATGGAGCGATGCTCAGGAATCTGCCTTCCAGGAACTAAAGAAAAATCTTTGTAGTGCTCCTATTCTTTCCTTACCTGAAGGTACCGACGACTTTGTTGTTTACTGCGATGCTTCTATTCAAGGGCTTGGATGCGTGTTGATGCAACGCGAGAAGGTTATTACTTACGCTTCGCGACAACTCAAGATCCACGAACGAAACTACACGACGCATGACTTAGAATTTGGAGCTGTGGTCTTCGCGCTCAAGCTTTGGAGACACTACTTGTACGGCACCAAGTGCACGATTTACACTGATCACAAGAGTCTCCAGCACATAATGGAACAAAAGGAGTTGAATATGCGGCAACGCCGATGGGTCGAACTCCTAAATGACTACGAGTGTGCAATCAAATATCACCCAGGCAAGGCTAATGTGGTAGCCGATGCCCTCAGCAGAAAGGAGACCAAACCCAAGCGTGTTCGTGCCTTACAGCTCACTATCCACTCGAACCTCCCTAATCAAATACGGAATGCTCAGGTTGAAGCATTGAAAGCCGAGAACATCAGGGCTGAGTCCCTACGAGGATCGAGACAACGATTGGAACAAAAAGAAGACGGTGCTTACTACGTAGCCGGACGCATATGGGTTCCGCTTTATGGAAATTTACGTGACCTTGTGATGGATGAAGCTCATAAGTCCCGTTACTCAGTACATCCGGGTTCGGATAAGATGTACCACGACTTGAGAACTACCTATTGGTGGCCTGGTATGAAAGCCCACATAGCAACCTATGTCAGAAAATGTTTAACTTGTGCAAGAGTCAAGGCCGAGTATCAGAAACCATCAGGCCTACTCCAACAGCCAGAGATCCCGCAATGGAAATGGGAGCAGATTTCCATGGATTTTGTTACTGGCCTGCCTAGGTCTCAACGCGGAAATGACACCATTTGGGTAATAGTGGATCGCTTAACTAAGTCTGCACACTTTTTGGCTATCAAAGAAATAGACAAGTTCTCTACCCTAGCAGAGGTATACTTAAAAGAAGTGGTTTCGAAGCACGGAGTGCCTACCTCTATTATTTCTGATCGTGATGCACGTTTTACTTCTGAATTGTGGCAAGCTATGCACAAATCTTTTGGCTCGCGTTTAGACATGAGCACCGCTTATCATCCGCAAACGGATGGGCAGTCTGAACGCACCATCCAAACCCTCGAAGACATGCTTAGGGAATGTGTGATTGATTTTGGCAAGAATTGGGAGAAGCACCTACCGTTAGTGGAATTCTCCTACAACAACAGCTACCACACCAGCATTCAGGCGGCACCCTTTGAGGCATTGTACGGTCGTAAATGTCGATCGCCTCTCTGCTGGGCGGAGGTTGGTGACAGTCAGATCACAGGCCCGGAACATGTAGTTGACACCACAGAAAAGATTGCCCAGATTAGGCAACGCATGGCGGCAGCTCGTGACCGTCAAAAGCACTACGCTGATAAGGATAGGAAACTGCTAGAGTTCCAGGTTGGTGAACGGGCTCTACTTAAGGTCTCACCCTGGAAGGGTGTGGTTCGTTTTGGAAAACGGGGCAAGCTTAATCCAAGATATGTCGGACCCTTTGAAGTTACCGAAAAGATCGGTACGGCCGCTTACAGGTTGAATCTGCCTGAAGAACTGAGTGCTGTGCACAACGTCTTCCACGTGTCTAATCTGAAGAAGTGTCTATCAGATGAAACACTCATCATTCCTTTCAAGGAACTCACTATTGACGAACGGCTACACTTTACTGAGGAACCGGTTGAGATCACGGATCGTGAGATCAAAACCCTCAAACGTAGCCAGATACCTCTCGTGCGAGTTCGTTGGAACTCACACCGTGGCCCAGAATTTACCTGGGAGCGGGAAGACCAGATGAAGCCCAAATATCCCCAGTTGTTCCCTAATGAAACTCCCAGCACTGAAGCTACAACCGAATTTCGGGACGAAATTCCAAATTAACGGGGGGATGATGTGACACCCCGTTGAAACGTTCTCATTTACACTAGCTTGTCAGTGGCTGCCTTAACTTTCGGGACGAAAGTTCTTAAAACTTGGGGATAATGTGACACTCTAGGTTTTTCCGAACAACTACCTTGTAATTTCATTGTGCGTGTATATGTGTTATAAAATGAAAGTTGTGATTTCTTTTGTGCTATGTGCCGATAATGTGTTGTATGTATGTATGATATAAATATATATTAGAGTAGAAGTGAGCCGAGACCACGAAGCCCAACTCGAGACCACCCGGTCTCGAGTGAACAATGAACATTTGGGCCGGTTGGGCCATGCCACTCGGAACCAAAGGTGCCGGCCTTGAAACGGGTATAAAAACCCAAAACCCTCACCACACTCTCCTTTACACTCTCATTCATTTCACCCTCACAACTCTCACACTCTCTACCTCTCACTAAAACCCTAAAACCCTAGCAACCAAGCATCACCCTCTCCCCTCTCTCGGATCCAACCGAAACATCAAGGCTCTCGGATTTCTAGCTCGAGATCAACACTTGGAGCTTGGTTTATCAATTTCTTGTACTCCTACTTCTAACCGGTTAGTATATATATATATATTTTAGTTGTTTTGCTTGATTGGTTAAATGATGAATGAAAGATGAACCTTTGTGCTTAGAATGTTTGATGATGAAAGTGATTGTTTGATAATATGTTACGGCTAGGAGTTGATGATAAGTGCTTACCATGTTCTTAGCTAGAAATGTTACTAATAATGATGATTCATGTGTTAAAAGTGTTAATGAAAATGTGATATTGTATTTGAATGATGAATGTTGATGATGATGATTACCATCCGATTTATGATGTTAAAATAGGGCAATATTGGGTTTAATGATAGTGTCTCATGATTCTTGTTCATAAAATCTCATGATATAAGTTATAGATGTATTTTTGAATCTAGGAATGCATGAACCGATGTATATGAGTAATATGAACATATGAAGAACAAGTTTGAAGGTGATATGAATATTCAAAATGCTTGTTTTGATCTGATTTTGTTATGATTTAGACAATAAAACATGTTTGTGATTTCTCATTGGATAGTACAAAATTTCATGAAATCAAAATGCTATTGGCTAGTACATAGGACAGGTTCTAGAAGGATTCAGGTGCACGTAACAGTGGTTGCGAGTCGGAAACCCTGGTTGCGACTCGAGACCAAAACGTGATTCGTCGAGATCTCCCGGTTGCGACTCGCAAGCAGCACATGATGAACCGAAACCGAGGTTGCGAGTCGAAATCCCTGGTTGCGACTCGAAACCAAAGCGTGATGAACCGAGACCGAGGTTGCGAGTCGGAACCCTTGGTTGCGACTCGAAACCGTGCATTCTCGAGTCGAAACCGCCCTTGTCTCGACTGGGCTGCCTAAGTGTTATTGGGCCAAAAGCTTGTTGGACTATCTGCATGTATATCTGTTACTGTTTGAATGCATAACCCAACTGTTTGAATACATGCATGATCAAGTGTGTCTATACGTGTTTGCTATACGTGATTACTTGTACCCCAACTTGACCTATATCTGGTAACCATGCTAGGACGTGGTGACCAACGTGATTGACCGGGTATTTAATCTACCGAGCAACCCAAGGTGAGTTCACAACCTAAAGCATGCGTTCCCGGTGGTTTGGGAAACGTGACTACAAACAACACTATCCCCTATGAGGGATACAACTTACTTTTCTTCCCTTGTTATTGGGAACCCTTAGTTAATTACTGTTTATACGGATTGCAACTAACGGCACTAAACGAAACTCTATCACTCAAGTCCCTACTACATAATACCGATTAGTCGCCGGGGCCAGGCGAACGGGTTATTAGTTGATAGCGCTATTTAGGTCTTACCAACCTCACACCGTGCCAAGGTATGGGATCGGTCGTGAACTAATGTACTCAGGCATCCGTCAATGATGATAGAACATTGACATCGGGGCACTCTGCGGATACGCAACGGTCACCTAGTGTTCGGTATTGGAAAAACAGTTTAGTCGCTAACTTTTGGGGTAGCTCCCCATGGCATGTATAAACGGATAAATTAACTGGTGAAACAAGTTTTTGGTAATTAAAACTGGACAACTAGTGAACTCACTCAGCATTATTGTTGACACCTTACTGCATGCTTTGCAGGTAACCAGTGACTGAGGAGCTGCTGCTTGGGGATGTGTAGTGTTCGTCAAAACCCGTGTGTTGGGTTTTACTTATCTTGAACCATGAACTATCTTTTAAAACTATTTGGTTTATGCTTCCGCTGTTTCGTTTAAACTTACTATCGAACTTAAACTACGATGTTGCTAACTACTTTAGATAGCAATTACCTTACTATTAACCAATGCTTAGTATAATTGGTGGCTGGATCCTGGTCGGTCACGCCCTCAAGCGGACGGTACTCCGCAGGTGGAATTTGGGGGTGTGACACCCATTTTCAACAATCACAAAATAAGTTACAAACCTTAACTTGATTTAATTGAGTTCATAAAGACTTAGCAAAAGACTTTAAACAATACTAGGTTTAGGGATATGTAACCCGTCCAGGAAGAGGTTACACCTTCTAAACCCTGGATGACTTCTTTATTCTAACGCATCTTGAAAATACGTGCATACCGTGCCAGATCCGTTAGTTTCTTGAAATACATGTAGTTTGAAAAGTCAACATAAAGTTGAGCGAGTTCATGTGTAAGTGAGCAGGTATAAACCTTTGTAAAAATGTCTGTATGTATGAAAATCCCTGGTATGTAGCAATTAAGGAAAAAGAGATCACCATTGGGTTACAAAGCCAATGATATGTGTGAAGTGCAGTAGGAAGACTCAAACCTAGCAGATTTTTGCGTCGGGCTCAAAGTCACCACCTGGTTCATTCGGCGGACTCAGGGGTTGGGCTCGCTACACCCAGATAGATCTACCGCTAATGACCCTCAGTCCTACAATGAGGATTAATGGCCTCTAGTTCCCGCCTACCCACTCACATGATCTAAGTAGTAACCCTCCTTACGCTAACCATACCATGTAAAAAGTATTCGTAATCATAGTAACATGTATTTCACCCCCGAAGTATAAAAACTGAAAACAGTTAAGAGAAAAGGGGGACATGAACTCACTGTATTACGTCTTCAGTATGTGTAACCCAAATCTCCGCGGCAAACACGACTACCTACAATGGTCTAACGTCTATTAGACGAACGGGTCGTGCCTTGTCTTAGTATGTATGTTTTTGAGTTACGATTCTGGTATTATTCCGAGTTATAATAATTGTATTTAGTTTTGGAATAATTGTTTATGCAGCGATTCTGTGTTAACGCTTCTCAAGCATTTTAACTTTGTATTTCCTTCCCAAGGGTGGGGGTATCTCATACATGTATTTTCGTATTTGTATTTGTATAACATGCCAAGTAATGGCGTCGTATTTCGGTGTATTGTTCCAACCAAATATACGTTAATATATCCCCAATATATAATTCCAAAAACATATATTGTAAGTCTCACTTAAAAGAAATATATTTAACTCATTTGTCCAAAATATTTTAATCCCAAAATATACATATTTTTCCCAAAAATATTATATTTTACTTCATACAATTTCCTAAAATATTACTTTGTCAAAATACACCATTAAGAGTATTTTCCGAAAATACGCGCGTTACATTTTAGAGTTCGCGTTGTATAAACAATAACGATGTAACTTAAATATTTATTTGTGAGGGCGTCGGTATTATTTTGGAGTCACATTTTCATGATATAACAAGTAATATTATTTTTACCCTAAAAATAATATATCTTTAGTTCACATAATAATCACGTAAGCACACAAGCGTCTTATTACGAAATATATAATCTCAATATATATTTAACAAGTTTTATTTACGAAGATCCACCTCCAACACTTGGTTGTTTTGTAATAAAAATCATGGCGAAATTTATATTTTGAAAACAAGTTGAAAATATACTTATAAACACTTGTCACCAAAAATATTTCTAAGTGTTACATTTTTAGAAAAATTTCGCCAGAGTTTCCTCTGTAACAGGAGGCATCCGCGCTTACTAGCGTATCATTTTCTTTAACATATAACATGCTAGATTGCTTTCAAATAACCAGCCCGACATTTGGACATGCAAAATACTACTTATACCGATTCAGTTTTAAAACACAAAACTGGGTTGTTTTCGGTTATTTTAATAATATAGTTATCTTACTCCAAAACTTCCTAAATTTTTATAGAATGTCTTATACGATCCAAAAATTATTGTGTAAAAATATCGGGGTCCAAATCATCACCAATATTTTATAGAAAATCATTTTTTCCGGGCTGAAATCAGATTTATATTTTTCTAACTGCAGTCCACGGAATAATTTATTTAAAATTCATCGTAAGTCCGAGTTATGAAATTCTAGTGGGATAATTACAAATACATCGGTGGTCATCTACAGTAAAAATTTCATGATCTAACTCTACACAGGTTTCAAGTTATGACTAAAAATGTAACACCCATTTTCTGCTGTAAAAATGCAGCTCTAGCTGCTGTTACAAAACGACCCTTTAAAAATAGTAAACGAAGTCCAAAAATTATGATTCCAGTGCCATTAGAACCGTATTACATAGTACATAAATCTAGACTTCAGAAAATACATTTTTTTGTTTAGTTAAGGACCTGTTACAGTCTGTTATAGTTGGCTGAAAATACAACTCAACATACTGTTTTTAGCTCATATGTTACTAAAACGCACACATATGATCGTCACACCTTCTAATACGATTAACATCGGACCACACGTCATTTACAGTAGGTCATGGTTTGTTTAATTCAGATTTGTTATGATTTCAACATCATTCTACATTACTTCATCTTTTATCCATTCTTTATCCTTTAAACTTTGATTATGTTCTTAGTGTTTCTTAATATTCATCATTCTATCAACTATTAACCACCAAAAATAAGAACAAGATGATGATTTAGAGCACTTACTACTAGCACAAGGCTAGGGAAGATCAAAGGCGTAAAAGTGGTGGATAAAAGAAAACAAGAGCGGTCCTTGAACTTCCGAGAGCACCGAGCTTGTTTGTAGAGCTCCTTGCACCTTTGAGTATAAGTAAAATGGCTAGAACAAGACTAGATGGTGGTTGTATGGTGGAGGGTGGTGGAGCCGTAGGTGGTTATGGAGGGAGAGAGAGAATGAGTTGGTTGTTGATGTGTTTATGAAAGAGGAAGGTTATCTATCATGCATTCTTATAGACCAATCTCATGTGTTTAACCAACATGTAAACTGCCTCCAAGATATTAGACAACAAGAATAAAACAATCACAAATTGGTGAAGTGTGTCCCCTATGGGGAACCGTTCGGTTAGGGGGAGGGGGTTATGTGGTAGGATTTCAACTAACTAGTTAAGTGCTAGTTATGTTTAGTTAGGGTTTTAAGTTAATTACTAGTGTGTTATGTAATATAACGGGTGTTAGGGTGTTCGGGGACCCTAACTAGCTCAGAAAAGTGTAAACAATGTCATTGACAATATTTTTAGGTTCCGGGTAAAGTCCGGTTGTTCGGTTGGATATTGATCCGTTAAAGTGCTTCATTGATCCGTAATGTGTCTTTTATATGCCTTTTGTGTCACAAATAATTCCAGGCACTTAGGAAAGCATACAGGAACATTCTGCCATATTTTTAGCATATAACTAGCATATTGAATGCTGAATTTTATTTAATAGTGCAGAATTTTGCAGTTAAAGTATGTTTTAGGCACTTCCCGGCACTATAACTATCACCTAGTGACACAGTTTTATGGTTCTCACTTCCCTACACTCCCTACCAGTGTAGTACTTCTTTCCCGGCTCATACTGGCCTCAAAAATATTATCTGTATAGGTGCTGGCAATGTCAGCATGTTTTCTGGGTTATCCGTTTAGTGTGCTAACTGTGCTTTGTGCATCAAGTTTGTCACTATTGTTTATGTGTAATGAATGGAGTGACAGTAATAAAATGTGATGCATGAGTATGTATGTAATTCCGGGAACAGAAAGCAGTTTAATCATAATAGTAATCAAGCACAGTTATTAAACACATATTAAATATTAATTAATTCGTACGGATACCTGGTTTGGTGAGGGTTGTCACAAGGGACACTTGGGATCATCTAGATTACCTCTAGGAACAGATGGATTGATCTTGAAGGCCATCAAACTCCTATAAATAGCCCCATTGTTTGCACTTAGAACTTGCACATTTGAAAATTTCACTCTCAAGTGATCTCTGAAGCATCCTGGTCTTCTAGGAAGCTTTCTCTAGTTCAATTTTCGTGCTAAGGACCATAGTAAGTGTCCTTAGCTTCCATAGTTAAGTTTTCATTTGCTTAATGACCGAAAGTCAAAGTTATCATAATGATACTTTGACTTTGTGATTAATCACTAATGGTCCAGCCATTATTCAAATTGAAAGTGGCTATATGTTGGTAATTATGTAGGTAATAAACCCTTAAAACGGCACCTCCTAATTATCACATTTACTTGGGCAATTGTCGGGTCAAACTACTTAACAAAAAGTCAAACGAGTCAGTTTATAAAATAATTCATAACTGATAATGCAGAAGTTATGGAACATGTAACACTTAAATAACTTGGTAAATAATATAAGAACATGTTTAGGCATGTTCAACCTAACAATTCTAAGTTTAGGCTCGGTTCGCAACCGAAAGTCGCAAGAGTAGACTTTTGCTTTGACTTTCAGTTCTGACCCGATTTAGCTTAGTTTAGTTATGCCTTAGGGTTCCTTTAGGACCATATTACATGGCAGTATAACCCTCTGAAGTTATACAACATGGTTCCATAGAAATCCTAGTTCATTACATGTTTCCATTAAATGCTTAAAAGTTGACCGTTATGCCCTTTTAATATAAAAACGAAATTTTTGGAAATGTGAGTGGACAAAAATCTTCATTACTGATTTATAAGTATGTCCTAAAAATTTGACATCCATTTCTGGTCTAAAATGAAAGATATGCATGATATCGTAAAACAAAAGCTTTTTATTAATTAAGTGGCATTTTTGGCATAAATCATATTTAAACCCAATTTTTGGAACCAAACTTGCTATCCACTGCTATGATATAATATTTAAGGATTTTTGGAAATTTTTGTCGAATTTTGTACTAATCATAACATAGAGTTCTAGTGTAAATTCGTTATTGACGATAATGCCCTTTTCACTAATAAAATGAGTTTTACATATCATTTTGATACCGAACCTTTTCCTACTAATTTCATATGTTAAATAAAATATTTTAAGGGTTAGAAACTGATCAGGACTTCAAAATTTTATAAACATTTCAAATATCGTCAAATACCGACTTTTACACTTATTAAGCGCATAGTATGGTTTAAAACCATATTTAACGCCAAAGACTTGTTACCTACTGATGTTATAAATAAATCTTTATACTTTAACAGTAAGTATAAGTCTTAAACTCAGATTTCCAAATTTAACCTTAGAAGCATATGTGAAATGACCAAAATGCCCCTAAGGTGCACAGTTTGGCCATAAATGATAAACCTCACATATGTATGATATCTTGCTAAATTAACTTGATAAAATAAATGTTTTTAATGGTATTCTTAGACCAGAACCTCAGTTTATTATTTAACCTCTTTTATAAACTTTAAAATGATCAAAATACCCTTACGGGGCTTAAATTGGTTTTAAATTCGTTTCGGGCATAATGGAAGATATCCTACTGATATCACAACATATTTTAAGCATAATAACTTATGAAACTTGTACATGACTCATTCGGTTACCCGTTATGCATATACGTATTCGGTACGGTTTATGTAACTAGTTTGCATAAATTAGCCGAAACGGGTCAAACCTTATTATTTTTACTTCAAAATCCAGAATGTGATTTGTTTACCCATTTATTACAAGTCTTCATACTTGTTGGGTCAAAGTCGCGTTCTAATCCGGTCTTCGCTTAATCTTGCGTTTTGAACTGTAAACCTTTCTTTATAACTAACCGGTCTAAATTATAACTTAAATAAGACCCGTTAGGAATCTAATAGATTATTAAAACCTTCCTTCCAGATTAGGAGCCCAGTAAAAGCTCCTTGTACTTGCTGATTAGAAAATACGACTGAGAATAAAACTTTATTTAGCTCATGTAAATACTTTTAACTTATTTTCCCTTATACGGGCTTGGGATACGGTATTATAATAATACTGCTTGGTCGGGTATGAAATCATTTAATCGGATTGTGATTAATAAAATTGCACAACCCGTTTTAATCTGTTTTGTTTAACACAAACCCTTTGGGGGGTTAATGACCGTGTCCTGGATATCCTCGGCTCATTCATTTGAAATGGCCACGACTTAAGCACGGGGTGTAGGCATACACCTGACAGTTGTGTATGTAAAACGGTATCTCACTCGTGAGGAAACTTCTTGTGGGCTTATACTAGTGGTGTGTCTATTAATCTTGTCTCGGCTCTTCTAACCGGGCCCTGAATGGACGACAAACATATAAATCTGTATGCAAGATTATTTTTAATAATTATCCCAAGTTATAAAATGTTTGTTCCTTGTGCATTTAAACTGATTTTCATAACTATTTTTAAAAGTGTCAGTTAATTGTATTTACCAGTGTAAACTGACGTATTTTTCAAAAAGATTAAGTGCAGGTACTACACGAAATGGGCTGGAACTCCTGAGTATTAGATAAAGAATCTTGCAAGCCCTTAATACTTTAAGTCTGTTGAACTATGTTTACTTTCTGTTTTAGATCCGCCTGTGGATCCACTTACAACCGTTGTGTAATATTTTATTATACTTTTGATTTTGGTTTTTAATATTATTCTTAGACTTCCGCTGTGCATTAAATTGTGATCAATTGTCTATGATGACATCAACTACGTCACGATACTCCCCACCAGGCCCACCGGTAATACATGGAAATATCGGGGTGTGACATTATGTGCCTACATGGACCACATGTTAGAATGGGATGACATGTGACCACGTATCTACGTGCCTATGTGGTAGACTTACTAGTATATTTAAGACGCTAGACTATGTTAGATTTAATCGAAGTGTGTTTGAGTCCTGTGACGATGTCTGTTGCAGACAATATTGTCAACTGGATCACTCCACTCCCGCGCTGCTAAACGCAGACAAGCTGACAAGCGACTGGCTTCACTCATCGCAAGTCAAATTGTGAAAACAATTCCTCAGATCGTCAGCAAGCTGCATGAAAATGCCAGCAAATCTTCTGAAGAATCCAGGACAGGTTCACCTAGAGCGGCTTTCAGCTTCAAGCAGTTCAAAGCTTGTTGTTCAAAAGAATTCACCGGAACAGATGGGCCTTCGGCCATGTTTCAGTGGTTTGATTCAATTGAAGTCACCTTGCGCCAGAGTGGTTGTCCAGAAAACCTCCGAACTGTTAACGCCACCGGCGTCTTCCAATCCCGAGCACTAGATTGGTGGACTGCCGAGAGAAACAAAAGAGGGAATGACGCAGCTTACGGGCTGTCGTGGGATGAGTCGAAGGACATCATGATGCGCGAGTTCTGCCCTCCCCATGAGCTCTAAAAGTTGGAGGACGAATTCTGGCATATCAAGCAAGAAGGTGGCGACAACGCCAGTTTAACTGCTCGCTTCAAGCAGCTGAGTCTCATTTGTCCAGGCCAAGTTACGACCCCTGAGATTACCATCAAGAAATACATCCGTGCTCTTCTGGATTGTGTGGCAGAATTTATACAAGTGGCAAAGACAATAACCATTGAGGAAACCTACTTGCTCGCTGCTAAGATCAATGACAAGCGAGTCAAGAATGGTTACTTTGATAAAGCTGCCAAGGGTCTCCATCAAATCACTGCTGCTACCGCCACTGAATCAACCACCGCACCGTAGTCTTCAAAGCTCTCACGTCGCAAGAGAAAGAACAACAACAACAAAAATTGCGCCGTCACCGCAGCTCCTCTTGAAGCAGCACCCGCTCAACCGTAACCACAGAACTGTCAAGTAGCGGCCCCGGTAACCAATGCCCCGTCGGCCAAGAGGGCGTATACTGGTCCTCACCCTCTCTGCCCTACTTGTACCTACCATCATGCAGTTGAGATGTCATGTAGATTTTGTGCTCACTGCAACATGTATGGGCATTTTACCACCCACTGTCGCACTGGCCCTCGACAAGCTCAAGCTCCTGCACCACAAACTCTCCTTCCTGCTCCACAAGGTCAACAGGCAGCTCCTGCCCCCGCCGCTAATGCAAGAGCGTGCTATGCAAGTGGTGATCCCAACCACTTTGCAAATATTTGCCCTAACCGGGTAGTGAAGCAAGAGCCCCACTTTGCAACAACAGCAACAACAGCCAGCTCAGCAAGCACCGCGCGGACGCACTTTCAACATCAACGTCCGCCAAGCTCAAACCGACAACAACGTGGTTAATGGTATGTTCCTCGTAAATGGTGTTTATCCATCTTGTTTTTTTGATACTGGAGCGGATAACTGTTTTGTGTCGTTAGAATTCGAAAAGCTATTAAACCGTAAACGCGCTAGTCTCCCAACAAAGTTTGATGTCGAAATCGCCACCGGAAGAACCGTCTCTGTAAATTCTGTGTATCGTGATTGTACACTAGAACTCAACAATCACGTGTTCCCAATCGATTTGATTCTGATGCAGCTCGGTAGTTTCGACATCATAGTAGGTATGGACTTCCTTCGGGAAAACCATGCTGAAGTTATTTTTTTCGACAAGATGATTCGATTCCTTCTCGCTAATGGTGATCAGCTTTGTGTTTATGGCGAAACTCCATCGAAGGACCTTAAACTAATGTCGTGCACCCAAGATAGCAAGTATCTCCGCAAGGAATACAGAGCTTTCTTGGCACACATCGTAGTAGCGGAGGAAGAAAAGAAAGGAGTGAAAGACGTTCCAGTCGTTTGTGGATTTCCCAACGTTTTTCCTGACAATCTTCCAGGATTACCTCCGAGTCGTGATATCAACTTTCGAATCGACCTCATTCCTGGAGCAAATCCTGTCGCCAAAGTTCCTTATCGACTCGCCCCGTCAGAAATGCGGGAACTTTCGAGTCAACTCCAGGAACTACTTGATAAAGGCTTCATTCTCCCTAGCACCTCTCCTTGGGGCGCACCCATCCTTTTTTTCAAAAAGAAGGACGGATCGTTCTGGATGTGCATCGACTACAGGGAGTTGAATAAGCTGACTATCAAGAATCTCTACCCTTTGCCTCGAATCAATGATCTGTTCGATCAATTACAAGGTGCCACGTGTTTCTCAAAAATCGATCTACACTCTGGTTATCATCAATTGCGAATCTTGGAGGAAGATATACCCAAAACCGCTTTTTGAACCCGTTATGGTCACTACGAATTCGTTGTTATGCCTTTTGGTCTCACCAATGTGCCAATAGTTTATATGGATCTGATGAATCGTGTGTGTAAACCCTATCTCGACCGTTTCGTCATTGTATTCATCGACGATATCCTTATCTATTCGAAGTCGAAAGCCGAACACATGCACCATCTACGTTTGGTTCTCAAGCTACTCTAAGGGAATCGACTCTACGCCAAATTCTACAAGTGTGAATTCTGGCTAGAGGAGATTTAATTCCTCGGTCACATCGTTAACAGGCAAGGTATACACGTTGATCCAACGAAAATCGAAGCAGTCAAGGGTAGGGTTACACCGAAATCACCATCTGAAGTTCGTTCTTTCCTCGGATTGGCGGGCTACTACCATCGATTCATTGCAGATTTCTCTAAAATTGTTGTTCCGCTTACCTCTTTGACACACAAGGATAAGACTTTTGTTTGGGGAACTGAACAAGAGACTGCCTTTCAAACTCTCAAGTATATGCTCTGCAATGCTCCTGTTCTCGCGTTACCTGACGGAAACGATGATTTTGTTGTTTATTGTGATGCCTCCAACCTTGGCCTCGGTTGTGTTCTTATGCAACGGGACAAGGTTATCGCATACGCTTCTCACCAGCTCAAGATCCACGAGAAGAACTATACAACCCACGATCTCGAGCTTGGCGCAATTGTTTTTGCGTTGAAGATTTGGCAACACTACCTTTACGGTACCAAGTGTACGGTCTTCACAGACCACAAGAGCCTACAACACATCTTCGATCAAAAAGAGCTTAATATGCGCCAACGCCGATAGGTCGAACTTCTCAACGATTACGACTGCGATATTCGCTACCATCCGGGCAAAGCTAATGTCGTTGCCGATGCTCTAAGCAGACGAAGCTATTTGCATAGCATTCATAATACTCAAACCCAACATCATCTCAAGACTCTAATCCGCGACGCCCAACATGCTTGTTTTAACGAACAAACCCTGAAGAAGGAAAGGATTATCAATAACGGCAAACATTTGGTGAATAAGTCGAATGGGATATTTCATTACTTAGACCGAATTTGGATTCCCAAACATACTAATTTATGACAACTCCTGCTAGACGAAGCTCACAAGTCTCGATATTCCATTCATCCCGGTGCAGACAAGATGTACCAGGACCTTTGCTACAAGTACTGGTGGCCGGGTATGAAGAGAGATATCGCTATTTACGTTTCAAAATGCCTAACTTGTTTGAAAGTCAAGGCTGAGCATCTACTCCCCTCTGGCTTACTCGTCCAACCCGAGATCCCTATGTGGAAATGGGAGAGTATAGCTATGGATTTTATCACAAAACTCCCGCGCACGCCATCAGGTCACGATAGCATTTAGGTTATCGTCGATCATCTCACTAAATCCGCGCACTTTCTACCTATACGAGAAGACTTTAAGGTGGAACGATTAGCCCGAATCTACACCGACGAAGTCATTTGTCGCCATGGGACACCCCGTGACATCATTTCTAACCGTGACGGCCGATTCACTTCGCGCCTTTGGGAAACGTTTCAATCTGCTCTCGGTACTACTCTTAATCTAAGTACCGCTTTCCATCCCCAAACAGACGGTCAAACTGAACGCACGATTCGTACCCTGGAGGACATGCTTCGATCGTGTGTTATCGACTTCGGTGGTAATTGGGAGGCGCATTTGCCTTTAGTCGAATTCTCGTATAATAACAGTTACCACTCCAGCATCCAAATGGCACCATTTGAGGCGTTGTATGGAAGAAAATGTCGATCACCTATTATATGGCACGAGATCGGAGACGCGCAAATTACCGGTCCTGAGTTGTTGCAAGAAACGACTGACAAAATATTCCAAGTTCGATACAATCTTCTGAAAGCTCAGAGTCGACAAAAAAGTTACGTCGATAGACGCCGCAAGACCCTTGAGTTTGACGTTGGCGATCACGTACTCCTAAAGGTTGCACCTTGGAAGGGGATGATCAGATTCGGTAAGAAAGGAAAGCTCGCGCCTCGATACGTGGGACCCTTTAAAATTCTGGAAAGGATTGGCAAAGTGGCCTACAAACTCGAACTACCAGAAGAACTCAGTAATGTTCACCCGACTTTCCACGTTTCGAACCTCAGAAAGTGTCTAGCCGAACAAGAATTACATGTCCCTCTTGAAGATTTACAAGTGGACGAAACGTTACACTTCGTGGAGAAGCCTGTCGAGATCATGGGACGAGAAACCAAGGTACTCAGACGCTCATGCATTCCAATTGTGAAGGTTCGCTGGGAAGGCAAACGCGGCGCCGAGTTCACCTGGGAACTCGAAAGTGACATGAAGGCGAAGTACCCTTAACTGTTTGTTACGCCTACTTCTTAAATTTCGGGACGAAATTTCCTAAAGCTGGGGAGGTTTTAACAACCCGCTTTCAAAAAGTCAAAGTACAAGTCAAAGTTAAACTCAAAGGAAGAAAAGATTGCTAATTGCGATATGTCACTCCTTGCTTAACTACTGAATTGTGCTTTTGACTTGTAATCGAATTTCAGTGATTGTATTACGTTAGTTGTATTATGTGGAGTATATGCTAATAATCGCAGTTTAATCGATGTATGTTTATCGCCAATAATCGCTCGACGACTGTGAATGATAGGAAGTAACAATGCGATAAAGTTAGCTAAACGCAAATCTACTTAATGCTAATCACATCGCTACCGCATCGCAATACGAATCGCAGTGAATTATAGGTTCTGGATATTGTTTTACGTGTGTGTGTTATTATGCGTTACTTGTGCATGTTTACTTATGTATTGGTGGTTATTCGAAAATGCAATCGCAACTCTATCGCATTGCAATTCTAAATCGCAACACAAGACGCATAATGGTTTGTTTAGGTTTATGACTGTGTGTTAGTTAGAATTATCTGTGTAGCTAATGGGTAATACTATCGCATCGCTTACCCAAAACGCACCGCAACGCTCAACGCACGAAATGAAACATAGAAAACCAATTCGCCGGAGCTACTCGATCGAATGACCGCTCAATCGAATGACCATCCAATCGGATGGCCATCCGATCGGATAGTCATCCGATCCGTGGTCTGCGCGCACTTTCCTTTTTGGGAAACTCTATAAATACCCCCACTGTCACATCATTTGTGATGTGACAGCTCTCTCTCCGACCAGCTCGCTTCAACCCACTTTTCTCTCGATTTCTCATGATTCCAGTAAGTTTCTGGCCCAAATCTTGTACATCCATCATCTACACACACTTCTTCATCTTCTATATCTTTGAATCTTAACTTTTAACTGTGAAATCATCGGGTTTGAGGTGTTTTAGGGTGATGTCATCATGGGGTTCTTATGAACTTCAATGTTTGGCTTCATTCCACCAAGAGCAACTCAGATATGAAGGATTTCCATAAGATTAAACAACGATTTTGCATAGATCTTAACGTTTTCCAAGTTAGAAGGGTTGAAAGATGGTTTCATTACTTTCTTTCAACTCTTCTACACTCAATGCACTCAAAACCGATAGAATCAGAACTTATTCGGACCTCTACTCATTCTCTAGTAAAGTGTTGGTCTCAGATCTGATTCCTATCAACGAGACAATCGACCACGGGTTGAACACGAACAACCGTCAAGGTCAGTTGGCTGATCAGATTGGGGTGACTCCCGTCCGATCGGGTGACTCGGGCCTGATGGAGTTTCCTGTTGTTTAACACGTTGTCATATCATCTCAGGTAAACCGCAAAACTTTCAAAAACAACAAGTCCAAAACGATCAGATCGCCGGGACGGATCGCCGTCCGATCGGATCGCCATCCGATCGGATCGCCATCCGAACGAACGACGATCCGAATGGATTGCGCTTGGAACTAAACATTTTAAACTTGGGTAACTCCTAACTGACGGATCGTCATCCGATCGAATGACCGGTCTATCGAACGACCTGAAAGGTAGAGATACTCCCTTGTTTTCAAAATGCTACAACGAAAACTTCAAAGCCATCATACACAAACACATCCATCTCAAACGAGTGGTTCACCAACCGAACAGCCACCCGATCGGATCGTCATCCGATCGGATAGCCATCCGTTCGGATGACCTTCCGACACTCTTCACTTGCATCGTGTTACATGCCACTTAACGTACTAGGCTGACTCTCTAGCGCTCCCTTCAATCCATTAACAATCATCACTGTGAGTATACTCGAACCCTTTTTCGCTTAACGCACTTTTGGGTGTTACATACGTTACTTATATTAAATCACATCGACACACAACGCAAACACTTTTAAAGGCTAACCGCTATCGCATGTTATACGTGACTCGATGAATGCCTGTTTGTTATGCTTACACATTGATTGTTGTCTACCTTCCTTAGCAACGATAGTACTATAGTTTGGACTCAGCACCTGTTTATTCAGGGGTTGTTAACGATATGACTTCACGTGTTCGCAATGGTGAACATGTGTTGCGCACTTATTTTACTCGCAGTCATTGGTATTGATAGAATCTTTGTCGATAACTTACATGCTTCACATTTTACATAGTACATGCTGGTTATGCGTAAATCGCTCTTGCTACTATATGCTATTAAACTTGTATGCTCACCTTTACACTATGTGTATTGACTTTTACTTTAACGTATGTGACAGGTGTTTAAGATGCTAGGAAATGCTGTGATTTAGTGAATCAAGCTAGGGGTCTAGAAATGTCACGCTAAATCTGAGTTGTCGGGACAGTATTTGTTTTTGAGACAATTATTTGTAATAACTGTTTTATTTGGATATGTTATGGTATGGGACATGACGTTTAAATATCTAGTATTTAATAGTTGTTATGGATACTCATGAACAATCTGTTTCACTCAGTGCCACGCCCTGATGTTTCTGCCATCGGTTGGGGTGTGACATCCACCATGTCCTTATTGTATTACTCTAGTTTCGTTATCTAAATCACCAACAATCTCTACACATAAACAATAACCATCGTCGTGCAAAGTACTTCTTAAAAATCTCACTATGAAGATAGAAAGTTCTTAGACTGTACTTCAAATATCCTATAAGAATCTAACTATGAAGATAGATAGATCCTATAAGGATTTGGATAATCATCGTGTTTGCATAATCGGAATAATACACATAAAAGCACTTAGTAAACACATATATGCCATACATTTGGAAATAAATCGGTTACACATATGAATCACCCCAAAAATATTTAAAAATGTAAAAGAGAGGACTATGTACTCACTTGGGATTGCGTAATAGTCTTGTAATAAAGGTCAAACAAAGCTTTAAGGATCAAGGAAACAAGTGGCACCTAGTATTGGATAACTATGTTAATAAATCAGAACCTAAATTAGGGAATCGGATAAAATGAGGTCTTGTAATCCAAATGAGTGTTGGAACTCATATGAAATGGTTTAAGAAAGTCTACATTCTGATTTGGAATGAATCCTAAGTGCTTTTGACCCATTATGACCCGTTAAGGTAGTTTACGCTACTTTAACGTGTCATTTGCGTAAACGCTTGTTCGAATGGTTATACATGTCCTATGATAAGTCTTAAATGCCCAAACATATTTGAAAATGTTATTATATCAGTTTACGTGTCAAAAGTTTGATTACATATGCTTAAAATGAATTTATGCGTAAAGAGGGCATTTTGGTCATTTTTAAAGGGCACATAAACGACTTATCATATAACTAACTAAACGAATTGACCATAAGGTATAACCTTAGGAGGTTATTCCCTATATAACTATGGTCACAAATATGTGTTTGGTCGGATCCTAAGATCGACCAAACGGGTCGGATTCGAAAGTCAAAGCGGTTGTCAAGACCCCTCGACTTACGACCCAAACTAAGCACTAAACTAGAAGTGACGAGTTAAACATGTTTAACTTAGTTGAAAAACTGATTTGGTATCAAAACAAAGTGTTTTGATACCCAAAAATAGTTTCATCGTAAAATGCACATAATTGTGCATTTTGACCAAAACTTTGACTCGTCACTTTGACTAGTAAACATAGTAATCAGTAGGTATAATCACAAGGGATTATAACCATCGTGATTATGATCACGTTGCAAAGTTCAATTGAACTTTGACTTGACCATTTAATGGTCAAAACCGAAAGTCAAACACTATTCGAATTTTTATCTTGAAATAGCTAAAATAAATAAACAAGACTAGGAAGAACACTTACTCGTGTTCTAGGATGAAGAAGCTCAGATGGGAGGCATCCACAAGTCGTAGCAACTCCAACTTTAGAGCAATAGATGAGAAAGAAAATAACTGAGCAAGTTGTGAATGAATGAGCTTGGGTATTTATATTGTTCCTGGATTTGTAGGATCATGACATGTGTTTGTGAGGTAATCAAGGAATAATTAGATCATTCCAAGTGTGTGGTCATCCTTGGAGGATACTTAAAACACCCACAATATTGCAAAAACCAAATTTGAAAACAAGTTGCAACAGTTGGAAGGTTGTTTTAGAAGTTTCTGCCAGTTCCATCTCTCGTGCCCCGTGACCCAGAGTGGTCCTCCTGTCGCGCCCCGCCAGGTATGGATAACAGGTTTCATAGTTTGGAAAAATCAGTCCCTGCAGCCTCTAAAAGTTGTTTTCGACGTGTTTTAACCCCCGTTAACAAGATTTTAAGGCTTCACAAGGATGGTAAAGCATATGGGACTAGAAATATGCTTGGAAATATCATGGATGTGGGTTCGTTCGGTCGTACGATCGCGTTTTACACTTAATTACGACGAAAGTTACAATGACACGAAAACGATCCAAATTGCGCAACAAATGATATTTTTGCATTCTTATCACTAAAATAAAATATTTTAATGATTACAAAAATTTTTGGATGTGCGTATATGGTCCGTATGCAGAATATATGCGAATTGGCATACATTCGCAGTTTTGACGCATTTAGTCCCTGTGATCAAATAAGCATATTTTTCACATACTGAACCCTGCAAAACTTATTTCTAAGTCATGTTAAGGGTATTTAGGATATGTTTAGCTTATGTCACTATTCCGGAGTGTACGTCGCGTTAAACTGATTACGTTTACATAACAGTTTACGCATAAGTTTCCAAAAAAAGTTTAAGAGCTCGAAATTGAACAAGGATTGAAAATGTGCAAATGTCACATGTAATTATACAATCCCGGAAATGAAACACAAGATTTCATTGGATTCGAAATTGTTCAGGATTGTGCAATGGTTGAAAAGGGCACAAATATAACAAACAACGCAGACCGGTCTTGCCGAAGACTGAACTCAGAGCAGGGTTAGGTAGAAAAACAAGTTGTGGGGCAGAAACCGGGTTACAAGCCTCCTTTATGGGTGATATAAAGAAAACTTATTTTGGCTAAAACTATTGTCACACCAAATGTGCCTATTTGCACACTTTAGGGTTTATATACGCTGCGTATAGGTCTATACGCAACGTATAGGGTTGCCTAAAAATCAGTGTATATAAAGGGTCAAAAAATCAGTTCTAGTCTGGCTGTTCCTATGCGCTGCGTATAGACCTATACGCAACATATATAAAGGGTCAAAAAGACAATTTTACCCCTGGGTTGGGGGATATACGCAGTCCAAACCAGAGGTAAAATTGTCTTTTTGACCCTTAATATACGTTGCGTATAGACCTATAGGCAGTCGTATATAAAGGTTTTTTTAAGAAACATTTATACATTATTAATCGTTTTAGTAAAAATTTATAAAAAAAAAGTTTTCTATTTTAAATAAATAAAAAAGTAAGTATTTCTTACAAACTATTTTTTATACAACATTAATCATTTTTACACGATAAATATCGTATCGTATAGGTGTAGCGTAGGTCATGTATTGACCTCATATAAGCATATAAGTGTGATATTGTATCATATAGTGTAGTATATATCTCGTATAGGTGTAGTATCATGTAGTATAAGTCCCACATAAGCCTCGTATAGAACTATAAATGTAGTATCATAGGCATATACAAGACCTATAAGGGACCTATACGAGACTTATACAACACTATATGATACGATACGATACTATACGATACCATATAACACCCGTATAGGACTATAGGTGTAGTATAGGTCGCGTAAAGTACTATAGGTGTGGTTTAGGTCCCCGTGTAGGCCTATAGGCATATACAAAACCTATAGGGAACTTATACGAGACTTATACTACGCTATATGATACCATACTATACAATACGATACTATACGATATGATACGATACTATACGATACGATATAACACCCGTATAAGCCTATAGGTGTAGTATAGGTCTTGTATAGTACTATAGGTGTGGTTTAGATCCCGTGTAGGCCTATAGGTACATACAAGACCTATACGGAACCTATACGAGACTTATACTATACACTATACTATACTATACGATACGATCCAATACAAAACCTATAGGGAACCTATATGAGACCTATAGGGAACCTATATTAGACTTATACTACACTATATGATACGATACGATACGATCCGATACTATACAATACGATCCGATACTATACAATACGATATAACACCCGTATAAGCCTATAGGTGTAGTATAGGTCTCGTATAGTACTATAGGTGTGGTTTAGATCCCGTGTAGACCTATAGGTATATACAAGACCTATAGGGAACCTATACGAGACTTATACTATACACTATACTATACGATACGATACGATGCGATACGATCCAATACAAAACCTATAGGGAACCTATATGAGACTTATAATGTACTATATGATATGATACTATATGATACGATACTATACGATATGATACAATACGATATATCACCCGTATAAGCCTATAGGTGTAGTATAGGTCTCGTATAGTACTATAGGTGTGGTTTAGATCTCGTGTAGGCCTATAGGTATATACAAGACCTATAAGGAACCTATACAAGACTTATACTATACACTATACTATACGATATGATCCAATACGATAGGATACCATAGAACAACCGTATAGGCCTATATGTGAAGTATAGGTCCCGTATAGGCCTATAGGCCTATATGCATATACAAGACCTATACGAGACTTATACGAGGTTTATACGAGACTTATACTATAAGATTACCCTACTTAAAAAATGTTTTTTTAAAGTACTTATTATAGAAATTTGCTAAAACGATAAATAATAAATACAATAGTTTTCTAAAAAAAATACACCCTTTATATATGCTGCGTATAGGCCTATATGTGGCGTATATAAAGGGTCAGAAAGACAATTTACCCTTGTTTTGGGTTGCGTATACCCCCAATCCAAGGGTAAAATTATCTTTTTGACCCTTTATATACGCTGCGTATAGACCTATAGGCAGCGTATATAGATGTTTTTTAAGAAACATTTATATAATATTAATCGTTTATTAAAGTTTTATAAAAAAAAAGTTTTCTATTTTAAATAAATAAAAAAGTAAGTATTTCTTACGAACTTTTTTTATACAACATTAATCATTCTTATACGATAAATATTGTATCGTATCGTATCGTATCGTATGGGTGTACTATAGGTCACATATTGACCTCGTATAAGCCTATATGTGTGATATCGTATCGTATAGTGTATTATATGTCTCGAATAGGTGTAGTATCGTATAGTATATGTCTCGTATAAGCCTCGTATAGAACTATAGATGTAGTATCGTAGGCATATACAAGACGTATAGGGAACCTATACGAGACTTATACTATACACTATACTATACGATACGATACGATGCAATACGATACGGTACGATACTATAGGATACTATACAACACCCATATACGCCTATAGGTGTAGTATAGGTCTAGTATAGGCATATACAAGACCTATACGAGACTTATACTACACCTATATGCCTACGTGGGAACTATACTACATCCATAGGCCTATACCAGACCTATAAGCCTATACGGTACCTATACAAGACTTATACTACACCATATGATACGATAATACACCTATAGGCCTATACGAGACCATACTACACATATATGGCTATACATGACTTATGCTACACTACACTATACGATACGATACGATAGGATACACTATAATATTACACTTATGGGCCTATACGAGATTTATACTACACTATATGATACGATACTAAATCCATAGACCTATATGAGACCTATATTATACTATACGATAGAATACTTAACAGTGTTTTTTACTACACTATGCGATACGATATGATACAATATTATATTACACGTATAGGCTTATACGAGATTTATACTACACTATATGATACGATACTACATCCATAGGCCTATACGAGACATATATTATACTATACGATAGAATACTTAACAATGTTTTTTTATTATATATTTTTAAAAATTACTTATTATAAAATTTTGCTAAAACGATAAATAATATATAACAATGTTTCTTAAAAAAAGTACCATTTATATACGCTACCTATAGGCTTATACGCGGCGTATGTAAAGGGACAAAATCCCACATCTATGATTCTCTTGGAAATTGAAAAAGGTAGCCATACGCCACGTATAGACCTATACGCGACATATATAAGACTAGGGTTTGGTGTGCAGATAGGCATTTTGGTGTGCAAATATGTACATGCATTATTTTATACAAGATTCTTCCCATCTAACTTTTGTTAATCATTTATATACAGAATTGATAATTGTTATTTTTCATTCTCTTCTTTTATTTATTTATTATAATCAAAATATCTAACTTATTTAACTTTAGTATAGATTTACTAAAATCTAGCATATAAGTTAGTTCAGATATTTTAATGTGAATTATGTTCATAAACTTTTTTTTGAACGACATAAATTACACCAAATCCACCTTTGATGGGCTCCACATAATTTGTAGGAATAAGAAAGTATCAATGAATTGTATCAACTTCTTCTTTTTGAGTTCTTCCTTCTACACTATTTTGATAGAAAAAAAATTGTTCATCGTGATAAAAATGTAAACAAAAAATGTTAAAAGCCTTGTGTTATGGTCGTGTGAGTGTGTGTGTGTGGGGGGGGGGGGGGGGGGAGTGTCGCATAGGTGTCACGCCAACAGAACATTGTGGCGCGGTGTGTTGAGCGTGGAGTTATCCCCACCTTGTCATCAAGCCCGATTAAAAAAAAAACTAAATGTGGAATCTTGTCTCTTTTATTTGCTAAATATTCGGACTAAAAATTTATTGAAAACAATTGCAGCCTTAAATTGGGGTGATCTTATAATCAGGGAACAACATCTCAAATGACTGACTTATTAGGGAAAAAGTTTTATAATATTTAGTTTTAATTTTATACTATGGGTTTTTCATTGCTTTTAATTTTATTCAAGAGCAGACCATCTATTTTACAACTTAACATGGATAGGGGCTTGGATGTATTTTTGTTATTGTTGGATGGTCTGTATGCAGTTTTAAACAGTTGAAACAATTGAGGAGAAGAATGTCTTGCTTGAGCTTTCTCTTCAATTCTTACAGCAATCATACTTGTTACAATCATGCTCTTCACATACTCTGTTTCCACAACCTCTTTTATCTCCTATGAAGCATACCCATCTCCATTTATATCCCCAGAAACACCCTGCGAACTAAACCAGGGCATCAGATGACGGTCATATATTTGACATGACTCATCCCTATCTTCCGGATATGCTGTCATGGGGATCGGACGAGGGTCTTGGAGAACGGCTCACTTGCTAATACTTCACTTTGACAACTATCCTTTGCTGATTTGGATATGAACACAAAGGTCATGTGTTTCATTATATTTTTACTTTATTCTTTTACTGTTTCTAGTGCTCTGATCCTTGTCTGGACTAAATTCTTTTTAAATTTACAACAAAATCTGTTTACATTTTAGTGTTTTACATTCAAAAGTGAAAGATATATATATATATATAGGGAGGAGCTCATGCGAGAACCACCTTTATTGTGAGAACCGCGAGAACCAATGTGAACACAACCTAAAATAGCTAAAAAAACCTAAAAAAAAACCTAAAAAAACCTAACCCCCTCCCCCCAAGCTAAAAAAAAACCTAAAAAAACCTAACCCCCACCCCCCCCCCCCCCCCCAAAAAACCTAAACCCCCCTCCCCCCACCCCCCAAAAAACCTAAACCCCCCCCCCCACCCCCACCCCCCCCCCCAAGCTAAAATGCTAAAAACTAAACCCCCAAAAAACATAAAAAAATCTAAAAAAATAAAAAAAAATCTAAAATTTTTTTTTTGAATTTTTTAATATTTTTTATGTTAAAATCGCTACTTTTCGAAGCAAAAAAAAATTAAAAAAATTTTTTTTTTTTTGGCTTCGAAATGTAGCGATTTTTTTTAAAAAAATATTAAAAAATTCAAAAAAAAAAAATTTTGTGTGATTTTTAGTTATTTTTAGTTATTTTTGGTTGTGTTCACATTGGTTCTCGCGGTTCTCGCAATAAGAGGTGGTTCTCGCATGATCTTCTCCCTATATATATATATAGTCTTTCGGGGATTTATGGAGGAACTTATGTGGTAGAATGTCTAGATCAAGTTAACAACATTTTATTAAATTAAAACACTGGCCAATTAAAGAGATAACTATGCTTTTAATTTAGTTATTAGAAATCCTAATAGAACTCCAAAAGGCATTATATTGTATTTATAACCCTCTCGGTTGTTTTATTATTAAAATTGCATTAATGTAAAAATATGTTTACTTTTGTGTGATCGTATACTTTTTTTTGCTCTGTATGGCACAACATCATTAAAGACTTTTTTAAGAAAATAGGAATGCAAATTTACTTCTACTCATATAGAAAAAAGAAAACAAATTTTGTGTTTACAATTAAATTTTGTCCATTATAAAAAAAAAAAAAAAAAAAATCTATATGGGTCTAAACTCAATACCTTCCATAATAAGCCCAAGAAACGTCTTTCCGCCACAAAGGTTCAAAGTGAGATCCTTGATGACTGTAGTGCCAGCTTGGAATTTCCAAATTTGCACTTCAATCCATCCATCGTTCCTTTGTTGTGGAAGGCGTTTTATTTTCGGTCTATTGAGTGGGTTGTGGGTGTTTTGACCAGCCTTTGGTCTAATAACTGGAGTTTGAGGACTTGTTAAATAGATATGACAAATGTTATCTCGTGGATCAAATTGATTGTCTCTGACTTTCACAGGCGCCTCAAATATTCGTTTGTATCCTGGTAATTTGTAGACAAGGTAACATGCATATGCTCTTTGAGATGACACTAGTTGGGACTGGACTTCTGTTTTGATAATAATATAGAAATTATCCCCCCACTGAATGGCTTCTCCAAATCTGAGAGATGTTAGAAAATCATCTTACATGTAAAAGATTTGCAGAAAATAGTAATTTATATAAGAAATCTGACAGAGGATATTAAAGAACCTTGATTCAGGTAATAATAACACTTTTTCTACCGAACTCCACATGAGAGCCGCTTTTGCTAAAAGCATATAACATTTCTTCCTATTTTTGTCAAGAGAAAACCACTATCAAGGAACAAGTATATAGAGCAATTCAATATATAATTATCCCCTCTGGTGGAACCATGTTCATAGGCTCCACAACAACTACATATAGAAAAAAAGATAAATGGATTTGGAATTCAGTAATGGAAGTAATAAATTGTTGATATCAAATTTACCATCATGCCATCATTGGTTAAGAACCCTTTGCAAAGAATTGAGTACGCTTTCTTTTTCTTGTTAGATGTCCATGGAAAATATGTCTTCATCTGATATGGGTTGCTTGTCATCTATATGTTCTACCTGTAGAACAACATAACCATATCAGACTTTGAAGTAGTCACTAATCTGGGTTTTCTTACTTGGAAATAACAAATGTGATTGTGGTAGCTGGATAGTAAAAGAAAACTAAAAGATATAAATTAATTAATTAAGAGTAAACTGCAATTTTACCCCCTGGGGTTTAGGACAATTGGCACCCTGACCCCCTAACGAAATAATTGCAATTTTACCCACCAACGTTGATGTTATGTCGCAGATTTACCCCCCCGACGTCAATTATGTTAACAGATCTGTTAACTTTAATGTGAAATGGCTATCTTACCCTTTAATATTACCCCCCCCCCCCAACGTTCTTGTTATGTCGCATAATTACCCCCCACTGGTAAATTACTAAAATGCCCTTTCTTATTACCCCCTATACTTCGTGTCAAGAAACAATATTACCCCCTGCAACTTTCAAAACCCTTCCCGCCAAAAAAGTTTGACCACCCAAAGTCAACTAAACATGGAAATTCACAAGAAATCTGCTGATAAACAAACTAATGGATACAAACTTAATGGAAATTCAGAAGAACAGGTTTGAAGTTAACCATTGAAACAGGTTTGAAGTTAACCATTGAAACAGGTTTGAAGTTAACCATTAAAACAGGTTTGAAGTTAACCAAATGCAAATGCACATAAACAAACCAAAGCTGCAGTCATAAAACCTGCTGCACATAAATGGTCATCATCTAAATCAGCAAATGCACATAACTGAATCTGCAAATGGACATCTAAATCTGCTGCACATAAATGGTCATCTACAGTCATCAAATGGACATCTAACCTGTATGATCATATAACATCTGTGTAGGTAACCAAGTGAAAAAAGGGCATGTAAATGATCATATAACATCTGTGTAGGTAACCTGTCATCATCAAATGGATATGTAAGTGTCATCAAATGGACATCTAACCTGCTACACATTTTGATCCTAACTGTAGTGTAATCTAACATGGTCAACGACCTATGGAAAACGTAACACCAACTGTAATCCTAATCCTAATTGCAACAGATTCAACAACCTATAACTACAGTTAGGACTGCATAAAACTGTAATCCTAATCCTAATTGCAACAGATTCAACGACCTATGGAAAACATAACTGCACATCCAAACCTAATCCTAACTGCACATCCAACAAACTATGGACAACACTACTTCTAGGATTAAACATCAAACATGCTACAAATCGTAGTTCCAGTGTAAAATGACATGCTGCAAACTTAGTCAAAACATAAAACTTGCAGAAAACATCAAAACATCAAACTTCTGGGATTAAACATCAAACATGCAGAAAATGATGGATTAAACATCAAAACATCAACATACAAAATACAGATTGTCTAACTTGCTAAGCTGCTGCAAATGTTATCCTACTTCAAAGTTAAGTTAACCTACAAAATATGCATTACTATTCCTACATAACTACTAACTTATCATCCGCTCAACTCTCCGGTGGATAATGGAAGTTGAGGACAGGCCTACCAAACATGGAGACCACCAGGTGGACCACCACTGATGAGCTTGATATGCTCATCGTCAGGTCAACTGTAAAAAAAAACACCAAACATCACAAAATTAACATGGAAATCAGATTCAATCAAACTAATTGCTAATGCCCTGTTTAACAAGAGACTCAATCAGACACAAATCCGACCCTAACCCTCTTTATAACTTGATAATAACTAACAGTTACACAAATCCGACCCTGATTAACTAACATTGGGCGATTGTACCTGTCGTGTGGCAGATGACGTAGCGGATCAACCAACAAAGAACCGGCATTGTCGCTGAAGGTCTGAAGGTGGTGTCGCCGGAGGAGGTGGTGTCACCGGAGGTTGATCGATTGTAGGAGGAGTGGAGGATCGATGGGAAGGTGGGGGGGGGGGGGGGGGGGGTAAATGTGCTTTCATATGTTACTTATAGGGTCTTGTATTGAAGAAGCTTCACAATGGTTTGGCAAAATTACCTTTTTACCCTTTGACCCTCACCTTGTTATGTTGACTGTTAAGCAAAATTGACGCCGGGGGGTAAATGTGCGACATAACATCAACGTTGGGGGGTAAAATTGCAATTATTTTGTTAGGGGGGTCAGAGTGCCAATTGGCTTAAACCCCAGGGGGTAAAATTACAGTTTACTCATTAATTAATGATGTACATGAATAATCAAATTTTAATTGGTAAACTTACGTTCTCCAAGGGCTGAAATTCAATGCCTTCTACTAATATGTTGGAATAATCATCGAAGCCCTTAAACATAATCTGAAGATCAACAATTCTGTGGTCACAAGAAAACTGATACAATTCACATGTCCACCATCCATCTTCTCTCTCAAATGCAAGGTATGAAATTGAACTCTCTCTCTCCCCTTGTAATCTGTATTCGAGGGATATACGTTCAAATCCCTTGAAATCCTTTTTCATCTTATCTCCTTCATTAAACTTGAACACAAGGTTCACCGTGTATGTGATTCCTGGTGTCAAGAACTGAGTTTTTACATGTGTTTTCCATATGTCATCTCCATACCATCGGTAGGTGCCCACAGCAAATCTGCATGAATAGCAATAAAGAATGATACATTGTAGGTGGCAAGTACTTGTTAAATACTCTCAAAAGCTAGAAACAGGAAAAGTCACCTTGAATTATATTCAGATGAGAATCTGTGACTCTTGACATCTGAACCCAAACATTCTACAATAGATATCATCTCACAATGTTCTCCCTTCTTATTTAAAGAAAACCACTGTACGTCCATTAAACAAGTTCAAGTTAGTTGATCGTGCATGTTAAAAGTTACATGTGATGGTAGCAGTGTCACTTAATGGGATGGTAAATGGCATGTGATATTCTATAATACAGACACAGAAGCTAATTACCGTTTTGCCACTGTTACGGAGGATCCCTTTGAACTGAAACCTCATTGGTTCAACGTCAGATCTGTAGTTAAGAGGACATTGTTTGTTCCATTCACCTATAAACTCTTGATAATTGAGTAAATCTAGACTTTTCTCAAGTTCTGCCACGACATCAGCCATGTTTGGCTGATCTTCACAAGATTCCTTCAAACATTGATACGCAATGTCTGAAAATATTTCTAAAGTACTCTGCTGTAATGGTTGAATGGTTGGATCTTTGAAGATGATATCATTTAACTTGTTCTGTTCATAGCCCTTAATCCACGTGGTCACTAAGATCTCCTTAACATGATCCTTGCTATCACGCGTATAGCATAATCTCCCGCATAAAACTTCAAATAAGACCACGCCAAAAGAGTATACATCCGACATTTTCGTTAGGGTGTGTGTCATCTCATACTGTGGATCACAGTACCTAGGGTTACTTGCCGCAACTGTGACAGTAACAGAGCTATGCTCATTAGCGGGGCCCATTATTGATAATCCAACGTCAGAAACTTTAGCATTCCATTGGTCATCAAGGAGGATGTTGGCGCTTTTTACATCATAGTGGATAAGTCTTTGGTGTCTCTCCCTTTGATCATGAAGGTACCTTAGCCCCTTTGCGGCATCCAAACATATCTTGAGACGTTGTGACCACGTGAGATGAGGGGAGTCCAAATAGCGGTCAAGGCTTCCACGAGACACATGCTCGTACACAAGGATCATCTCATCCTCTTGGTAACAAAATCCCAGAAGAGAGACAATATTTTCATGCCTATAACGGGAAAGAGTCCAGATCTTTTTCAAGAAGTTAGGGATTCCTTGTCCATACTTTAGATCAATACGCGTAATAGCAGTCATGCTTCGGCCCTTACAGTGAGACACTTCTCCTCTATAAACCTTCCCAAAAGCACCACCTCCAATATAGTTCTTCTCAACATTGAAGTGGTTGGTGGCTAATGTTATCTCTTCCAACGGGATTTTAAGATCTTGAAATTGCTGCAAGAATACCTACATATTTGTGGATCGGATAATAGTTATTATACAAATCAAGGGTGGGAAAGCAATTGCAAGTGCACAGCTTGACACGACGTTTGCAAACATTTTCATTTCAATTCGTTGGTGTATTTCGATTTTAATTCATTCCGCAATCTTATTTCTTTGGTGTTTAGAGTGAATCAACTGAATTCTTTCTCATGAACGGTAAAGGGAAAAAAAACACTTGAAGGAGAAAAATAAGATTTTTGCTATGCCTTTTGAAGAAGCTAGTGAAATTCCCAAATAAGCTAACATCCTACAAACATAATGTACCTTCTGATATCCTAGTGCAGTCGCAAGTTCTGTCACAACCTCATCCATCCTTGGCCAATCTTTACGAGATTCCTTCAAACATCGATATGCAATATCAGAAAAAGTTTCTAAAGCGCTCTGCTCCAGTGGTTGAATGGCTGTATCTTCAAAGATGATATCATTTAACTTCTTCTCTTCATAGCATTCAATCCACGTGCGCACTAAATTATGCTCAACACGACCATTGCTATATGTACAACATAACCTCCCACATAAAACTTCGAACAAGACGACACCGAAAGAGTATACGTCCGACTCTTTTGTTAGGGTGTGTGTCATCGCATACTGCGGATCACAGTACCCAGGGGTACCTACTGCAGCGGTGACAATAACCGACTGCTGCTCATTAGCTGGGCCCATTATTGATAGCCCGAAATCAGAAAGTTTACCATTCCATTGGTCATCAAGTAGGATGTTGGCACTTTTTACATCACAGTGGATAAGTCTTTGATGTGTCTCCCTTGGATCATGAAGGTAACTTAATCCCTCTGCTGCATCGAGGCATATCTTGAGACGCTGTAACCACGTAAGATGAGGGGAATTTAAATAGCGCTCGAGGCTTCCACGAGATGCGTAGTCATATACCAGGATCATCTCATCCCCTTGGTAACAAAATCCCACAAGAGAGATGAGATTTTCATGGCTGTAACGGGTAAGCGTTGTGATCTCTTTCAAGAACTCGGGTATTCCTTGTCCATGCCTCCGATCCAGACGCTTGATAGCAACTGTGCTTCGTCCCTTAGAGTGAGACAGTTCTCCTTTATAAACTTTTCCAAAACCACCACGTCCAATACAGTTCTTCTCATCGTTGAAGTTGTCGGTGGCTGATATTATATCTTCTAGTTGGATTTTAAGATGTTGAAACTTCTGCAAAAAAGCATCCATATTCTTGTATAGTCTCTAATATCTCTTTAAAACAGGGAAGTGAAAGATGGTTAAGAATGAGATATACACAAGATTAATTTGCTATTAATACTGCCATGAAAAACATGTGGGTCAGTCACGTTAATACAATTCAAACTTCTTTGTTTTTTTTTTTCTTTTATTATTGTTTTTTAAAACGTGTGGGTCAGTCACGTTAATACAATTCAAACTTCTTTGTTTTTTTTTTTATTATTTTTTTTAAAACGTATTTTATTATTTAAGTAACTATCTTTAACGATTTATTTTTTACATTCTAAACATAATTTTGTTTTTTTATTTTTAAATGACGTTTGTTTTCTTATTTAGAAAAACACCTTTTTTCGAAATATTGTTTTAATTTTTTTAGAAAGGGCTATTTTAATAATATTTATAGAGTTTTTAACATTTTTCGCATCTTTTGTTAATAAACAAAATGGTTATTTAACAAACATAAATGAGCGTGTTTGTTAAATTCTAAACGAACTATTAACGGAAACTACAAACAAATGTAAATGAATATTAACAAACATAAATGAAACACACAAAGATGAAAGTTCACGATACCCAAAGTGGTCATCGTTTTGGTTTCGCATACGGTTTTTCTTTTTATTTATGATCCGTTGACTTCAAAATTTTGAAACCGTACCAAACAATTTGGTTTACGATTTAAACTCAAAACCGATCTCATAAACCCAAACCAAACGTTTGGTTTATGGTTAATGATGATTACAATTTATTTTGTTGCGTTCAACTTTGCCTTTTTCTTTTTTTCTTTTTTTTTTACATATAGTGGACCTCTCGTCTATATTAACATTGCTGGTAATTTTTGTTTTCGATAACTTGGACTCTTTTTTCTTGAATTATGCATTCAAATTTAAAACTTGCATTTAGATAACTTATTTTATGCATTTATACAGAATTTTCATTTTTTAGTTTTGTATAAATGTATTGTTTTACTTAAAAAATTATTTCTTATCTTTTAGAGTAATGTTTTTATTTAGAGCTAATTACACCGTTAGTCCCTGTACTTTAAAGAAAATAACAACCCCGGGTACTAATAGTTCAAAGTAACAATATAAGGTTTTAACTTTTGATTTTGTAACACCCTAGGGTCTTAAGGCTAACGGCCGTTAAAAACTAACTGAGAACTTAGTACTCAACATTGAAATTTGGAGAAACCACAGGGACTAACAACAAAATTAACTGTTGTAATATATAAAACACAATTTTTCTTTTTTCTCTTATTATTTAAATAAACCTTTTTAATTATGTATGTAAACCATTTTTTAAATAATTATACGTAATTAACGTATTAAAGCTAATTTGAAGCCACTTCAGTAATTAGCTTACAAGTAAATAACGGGAATATTCCACAAAATGATAACCAAGTTTTAGGAGTGTTTCAATCAGGTCTCTCATAAAAAAAATTGTTGTAATTAACTCATTAAAGTTTATTTTATCTGCTAATCCTATATAATTAACCTGAATGGGAGGCAAACTTTCTTAGGTGACATTTATTTTTTATTTTTATTAAATATGTTGACATAATTTATTTAATAAAAGAGAAAAATAAAGTTAATTAAATAAAAAATAGATACACATTGTGATCATTCAGTACTGTCGCACCACCACCTAACCGTTGAACCACCACCGTGCCATCGAACCATCGCACCACCCAATCGTCACCCAACGTAGCATCCAACCTCGCACCACCGAATTGTTGCACCACCCAACACCGTCGCATCATCATGCCGTACCACCACCGTACCGTGGAACCACCACCGACACCATGTCGTGGAACCACCATCGGCATCGTGCCGTGGAACAATCCAACCATTTTTTTGGTGACCACCATGCACATGAGAATTTAGTTCTTGATGGATATAAAGTAATGAATTGATGAGAATAAAGATATGCTAAACTTCATAGAAATTTAGTTCAAACTAATTTGTGATGAATGGATGGGTATATGATGGATATAAACCTTATATTTGCTTTATTCTTTGATGACCATCTTCAAACTAAACTTCATATTGATCAGCTATGTGTAGTTTTTTTAATAAAGTTGAATTTAGTTCTCGATGGATATAAACTTTATTTTTTTAGTAAAATTGAATTATGTGTAAAAATGCTTAGAATTAAAAGTGACTTATTCCATGGTTTCGAGAAGTTTTTTTATAACTCATATTGACCATTTTGGATTTTATAAATTAGCGTGCTTTGGTTTGTCCTTATTTTTTTATATTTTTAGTTAAATAATAAAAAAAAAACTTCGTTAAAGAAAATGAGAAAAAAATAAAACTTGTGTTTTAAATACTATCAGAGTTAGTTGCGGGGTTAGTCCTTGTGGTTTCTCCAAAGTAATAAGGTTGGGTACTATGTTCTTAATTGACAAAAATACCCTAGGTTTTCAGTTAGTATCTAACACCCGTTAGCCTAAAGGCCCTAGGATGTTACAAAATCAAAAGTTAAAACATTAGAATGTTACTTTAAACTATTAAACCTAAGGTTGTTACTTTCCATAAATCACAGTGACTAACAGTGTAATTAACTCTTTTATTTATTTTATATAAATTTTTTTTTATTTTCTTTACCTAAACTATTTTTGGTCTTTAAAAACATATAAGGGGAGAATATGACAAGTTTTAATTTAATTTTTTATGAAGAGGCATAAAAAGTAAGTAAGGGGTAGTACATTTATCCTAACTCTGAGCGAAATCTGGATTTCTAATTTCATGTGAAATTACATAAATTTTAAAGATTTATATATAAAGAGTAATTAAAGTAACTTCTAGAAGTTAATGACTAAATTTAAAAAGTATAAAAAGAATCGTTAACTAGACTTTAGAAAAGCTAGTTATGAGAAGTAATGAGAAAAAAATTAAAAAAGGAAAAAGATGGGTTAATGAAGATAATTACTAGACTTCTCACTGTAGAATAGATAGTTATTGTCCATGGCTTTATAACATAGTGGTATCTTGGGTTGGAATAAGGTTTTGATACCAATAGGTCATAGGTGCGTTTTCCACAAGTAGGGTTTTCTCATATTTATTGGGTTTCCTCCTGAATTGGTGTATAGGCATTATGTCTAGTGGAGATGAATATGATTGGGTGGTTCCGCTGGTGGCACCATGATACCTCAGTGGTCAATCAATGATTCAAATTTGCCATTATAAAAAAAGTTAATTATTATTGCTAGTGGGAACTTTAAAGTTTAAAATGTTGCAATAATTTAGAGGATATACTTTTAATAAAGTTAGTTATACTATTAATACGAGAAAGGTTATTATATAAGAGGAAAAAAGTGTACGGAGTGTAACAGAAAAGTTATTTGTAATATTAATGGTTGAGATTAAATGTTCCTTAAATTTTGAATTTACCTAACTAAAAACAAGTAGGGAAAAGGGGAAAATCCAATACTGTTAATTCATAAACCCACTTCCTATTTGATTTTTAAACGACTATAACTTTTTTATACGTTAATACTTTTTATAAAAATTACACCGTATTAATGACTATTTCATTCTCTTTAATTCGAGCTGACTATTGTTATAGCTTTCTTAAAAAAATGCAGGGTTTTGAATATTCATTAGGTGATTACATGATTTCATTATGGTATTTTATGTGAAACCCCACTAAGTGATTACGTAACAATCGATGACTATGTCTTGTTACGTGAGTATGTGATTTTGAATACTCATTTCGTGATTACGTGATTACGTGATTTCATTATAGTATTAATGTGAAACCCTACCGATGATTATGTAATTAAGTAAAAACAAAACATGTAATACATAACATTTCATATGGAATACCTAATATTTCATGTATAATCACTTATTAAGGATAAATTATATACAAAACATTAGCCAAATCAACCTATAATAATCACATAATGTCGTGTATATTGAAGATTTAATCATGTAATAAAGCATAAACAATCAAGTTCTTATTATTGAATGTGTAATCACGTAATAAGAATAATTGTATTCACATTACTTTATAACAAATTATATTGAATGTGTAATCACGTAATGAATTTACAATGAATGCGTATTGATTTATGCTGAATGTGTAATCACGTAATAGGTATTAAAAACTCACATAGTGATGTACTGGTATTCAAAATCACGTAATGAGTATTCAAAATCCTGTAAATTTTTTAAGAAAACTATAACAATAGTCTGTTCGAATTAAATATAATGAAATGCTAATTAATACCATATAATTCTTTGAGTTAATAGCCAAAATGGTCCCTGAGGTTTGCTCACTTTTGCCACTTTAGTCCAAAATCCAAAATTTTTAAATCTGAGTCCCTGAGGTTTGCATTTTTTTGCCATTTTAGTCCAAATTTCAAACCCCCCCTTTTTAACTGTTGCAACCAGCCTATTTTGTCCTTTTGCGTAGGGGTATTTTGGTCATTTTTATGAGTTATTATAACAAACCCAGATCAAGAACCCAGATCATCTCTCTCAAAGCAGATCAAGAACCCAGATTAACTCTCTCTCTCTTCTCTCTCTATAGCACCACTGCCACCTCCTCCCCCTTCTCACCACCGCCACCGCCACCATCAACACCTACCCCACAAGCTCCACCTCTTCAGAGCACAACCACCCCCGTTCCCCCCCCCCCCCCTCTCTAAAACCCTAGCTTTTACCCTCTCTTTCTCTCTCTAAACCTCGCCGGAGGCGATGATGATACAACAACTCTCTGCACCTCCTCTTTCTCTCTCTAAACACACCTGACTCTCTCTCTTCTCTATCTCTATAGCTTTTACCCTCTCTTTCTCTCTCTAAACATCGTCGGAGGCGATGACGATACAACAGCAACGATCAGAGGGTTTTGACTTGATATGAGGTACAACAGGAACGATCAGAGGCGATGATGATTTTTTCGTTGTATGAGTGAATCGAGTGAAGCTTGAGACTTACTGTATCTTGGCAGGGTATCCGGCTGTTGAAGCAGCCGCGGTGTTTGCAGCCATGGTGGTTGGTTCCTCTTTGTTTTGATTATTATTAACAAATCTGAGCCTCTTCTAATTCTTCTTTTTCATATTTTCGTTTTTTATTTTTTTTTTGATATTTTCGTGAATGGAGGTAGAAGGGGTGTTGATGGGTGGGTGTTCATGATGGCGATGGTGAGAAAGGGGAGGAGGTGGCGGCGGTGGCGATGCTTGTGGCGGCAGAGAGGAGAGAGGGAGAGAGAGAGGGGTTAATTAGTGTTGTTGATTCGTCATAATTGCAGGTGTTGATGTTCAGTTGTTTGAGAAGATGATGATATTCAGTTGTTTGATGATCTGAGTTTATTATAATAACTTATAAAAATAGCCAAAATACCTCTGCACAAAAGGACAAAATATGCTGTTTGCAACAGTAAAAAAAGGGGGGTTTTTGAAATTTGGACTAAAATGGCAACAAAATGCAAACCTCGGGGACCCAGATTTAAAAATTTTGGATTTTGGAGTAAAGTGGCAAAAGTGAGCAAACCTCAGGGACCATTTTGGCTATTAACTCTAATTCTTTTTTTAAAAAAATTAACGTATGAGAAATTTATAGCCTTTTGAAAGTCAGGGAGAAACTATTTCACATGAGAAAATATTAAGGTAGCGTTCGTTTCATAGAATAGAAATGGAATTGGAAGTTTAATTGGAAATTGAATTGGAATTGGATTTTAATAGATTCCTTTGAAATCCCATAATGTGTTTGGTTGATAACTATTAATGGAATTGGAATTTAAGTTATGCAAAATGACACAACTAGCCTTTAAAATTAGAAAATATAAAAACACACATAAAGTAATATATTTTTAAAATAAAATCTTTAAAATTAAACTAGTACCGCCCACCCCCACCCCTTCACCCCCTCAAAAGAAAACTAATTTGATTAAAAATGAATTTTAAACTTACTAATTTAACAAAAAATACATTCAGGTTTTATTTTATTAATAAAAAAATCTAAAACACATTATAAATTGATATGAAGTGGAAAGATGTTGTAACGACACTTATTCCATCAAATTTAAACAAGCTATGAATTAGAAAAATACTAAACTAACGCAAATTTTAACAAGCTATGAATTAGCAAAATATTAAACTAACACACATTTTCAAACATAGGACGAGAAGTTCAACATACAACCATAGGTGGTTCAACATACGACAATAGGCGGTTCAACATACGACTACAAGTCTTAAACATAACTACACGACTACAAGTCGTAAACATAACAACAAACGTTAAAATCATTTTTTTCCTAACCAAACTTACCCAAGCCTCTCTTTCCTCTTCACCCAAGTTCCAAAAGGTCATCACCCTAATCTGATCATCTTTTATTTTTTCAGTTGCTTTAAACCTTTCCAATTGAGTCAAAGACTTCATTTTCGAAAGCTCTTCGGGCATCATCAAAGTTTTCTTTTTTTATGTCAAGTTCAAATTTTATTTCACTTATTTCAGCTAAAGTTTCCTTAAGTCGGTCTGCAAACAAAACAACCGCATCACTGAAACTCTGAACCAAAGGATCTTGCCTCGCCCGTTTCCTCTTCTTACCACGAACGCTTGAAGTTTCTTCAACTTGAAAACTTGAACTGGTACCAACGTTATGGCTAATTTCATCAAAATCTTCATTTCTTTGGTGCTCTTCTTCTACCATGTTCACTTCTTCTTCCATCTCGACCACAGTTTTGGCTTTCTTGCCTTGAGCTTGGTCTTTACCAAATATAACGCACAATTCATCATAGTGAGGAAACTTTTTATTTTTCCATTTACCCGCCTTTTTATGCTTCTATTTCACATGATAAGAGTAAATAAAGAATCAAAGATTAGTCTTGTATAGTGATGGACTTATTTCTCATATCAAAACTATTTTTAATCCTAAAACACCATTGACATCAAATTATTACTCATGCTGAAACTAAAACAACATAAACAGCATAAACTGTAGACCAATAACAACATAAACATAAAAAAATATGTATTTTTAAACTCTCATAAAAACATTTTTGGGTTGGCGGGTTGACCCATTTAACCCAATAAAAAAATCTGGTTGAACTGGTCGGGTTCGGGTCAGCCTCCGAATATTCGGGTTGGGTTCAGGTTCATATGTATGACACGATTTTCGGGTTCGGTTCGTCTAAATTTTTGGGTTCCGGTCAGTTGAACCCGCCAACCCGCGAACACGACCCGTATAGCACCCCTATTTAACACACAACTTAATCATACCTAGCACGTACCTCTAGATAGGTCTTGAAAGAACCTTACTAAGGAGTTCAATAATTTTTTTATCAATGCTAACTGCAACAAAAAAGACATCACAAAAGTTTACTATGAGGCCTAAATTGCAAATTGCAACAATCAGTTACCAAACTATCTTGTATGAATCAGTAAAAAAGTTAACAAATCATGATCATAATACACAATATAATTGATTAATTAAAACCTAACCCTCGAAATCAAACTGGATAAACAAAATTAATCAGGAGTAGTGATAGATAGCAAAATCAACATATAATCGATAGATTAGTAACCTGGTTCGAGTCTGTTGTGCGTTCACTCCGGCGTAGAGACGGCGGCGGTTTGCTCCGACGGTTAAGATGGAGACGGTTTGTTCCGATGGTTGAGACGATGTTGTATTGCTCCGCCGGTTGAGACAGCATCAGTTCACTCCGATGGTTGAGACGGCGGCGGTTCGCTCCGATGGTTGAGACGGCAGCGGTTCACTCTGATGGTTGACACGGCGTCAGTTTCTCCCGCGGAGAACCGACGGTTTACTCCGGTAGCGGGTTTGTGTAAGAGGATGAACTGAAACAACGAGATGTAAGAGCATTCACATCCAATCCACTAAAAATATACATACATTCCACTAAAAAACAAATCATATATCAATATATTTCTACTAAAAACAAATACTTTTTCTCTCTCTTTTTCAATATATATTACATTTTCTCTCTTCTCCACTCACAACCACTTTCAATATATATTAAAAAAGTATAGGGGGTGAACAGTGTCCCCACAAATATACAGATGAACAGTAACATTTTCTCTCTCCTACACTCACAACCACTTTTTATACTTCTTAAATTTTAAAAACCCCCACACAGATTTTGGTGGTTTGGATGAGAATGCTCTAATTTCTAGGGTTACAAGGCTATTTCGGTAAATTGACATGAAATCCTACGCTTTTTAAAAGAGTTAATTGTCATTTTAGTCCCTATGGTTTGGGTCATTTTACCAGTTTAGTCCAAAGGTTTCATTTTTGTTGATGCACAAGAATGTCTGTTGACTTCATCTTCATCAAGTCTTAAGTCAAGAAAGTCAAGATTAGGGTTTATAATGTTAATTTCGGTTATGAGAACATTAGTTTATAGGTGATTTCGCTTTTAGGGACTTGATGATTTCGCTTATTAGTCACATGTGATTTCGATTTTACGGTCTTGACATATAAGCGAAATCAGTTAACAAGTGATTCCGCTCATATGGTCTTGCCATATAAGCGAAATCAGCCTTAGTATATATACCATTCATGTGTGACTTCATAAGAGACATTGGAGCGAAATCAGATCATAGCAATTGTAACCGAACTCTGTCAAATCGATCTCAGAAAAGCAATAAACGTAAAGGAATTGAATAGGAAAGCTGTTGTTACGTTACGTATTCTGATTCCGCCTTTATACGTGATGATGAACTGCCTTGACTGATCGTTTAGGGTCACGACACGGTCCAACAAGTGGTATCAGAGCTTCAGGATGAGGAGTTCATACTACTACAGCTGATTCGTCATTATTCTCTCATTTCTACTCAGTTTTTCTTTTATTTTTTCGAATTAAACTAGTTCCTACGGACAGAATGATTTGAATTTCAAGTATATTGAGCGAAATTATCTTTTAAACAATCCGTAATAGTATCAGTTCTTAAAACAAAGTAAAAATCAATCAATTTTAACAAAATTTGATCAGTTCACGAACAGGAACTTCAATCTCAGATCTGGAACGAATTTGTGGTCAAAATTGAACATTAAACATATCAGTGTGATCGGAATTCTGTGTAGAACAACCCTTGATAGTTGCAGGTTAAAATTTGGCTTAAAAATGGGTAAAAACGTGATTCCTCTTTTGTGAACATCGAGTGTTAAAAGTCTGATTTCGCTCATACGGACATAGTGATTTCGCTCTTTCGGACATAAGTGATTTCGCTCTTTTGGACTTAGTAATTTCGCTCATAAGGACAGTCTCCTGATTTCGCTTATTTGGACATAAGTGATTTCGCTCAAAGGGACATCATTTGATTTCGCTTATACGGACAAAAATGATTTCGCTTTTGTGACACTTATTGTGATTTCGCTTATCAGTCAATCTGACTGATTTCGCTCTTGTGTCATTATTTTTCAAAATTCCAAAATTTTACTAAGTGATTTCTGATTTTGCAGGTACATTTACGATGGATGATCTTTTCATGAACCCGTTTAGCGACATGTACGCGTTCGCTGGAGATTCCGGAAACAATGATACGTCGTCAAGCAATGTGAATGATAACCCGCCAAAAGAGAAGAAAAAGGAAGCTTGGGAATCGGAAAGTGCCTTCGGAACGTTCAATAAACTTCCAAAGCTAATGGCTATTGAGGAATACAGTCAATGGTCAAGAAAGTTTGAAGACTGGTTGATGGCATTCGCATTTCCCAGCTGGAAGAGTTTGAAAAACGGTTATGAACATGGAAAGAAATATGGTGAAACTTTAAGAGCAGCCGAGGAGATTGAATCATTTGTAGCTGAACAAAAGTGTGTGGCATTGTTATTTCAGTCCGTCCGGGAAGACATAATCTCATTGATCGATTATTCAAATGCAAAAGATCTTTGGGAAAAGCTAGAAAAGAAATGTTTAGGTAGTACTGAAATCGTGAAAAACAAAAAGAAACTTCTTAGGAAAGAGTTTGATATGTTTGGTTGTCTTAAGAATGAGTCAGTATGCAAAATGATAGAAAGGTTCGGTCATCTGAAGCTGGAATTATCAAGACATGATATCAATTATTCTGATGAAGAACTTGTTGACAAACTGTTCGATTCATTACCAGACGAGATGGATTGGAGATATTATGCACTGATGTTGAAGAACACTATTGCTCCTGAAATGTTGAAACCAGATTTGGTGATTGAGAGACTTGAAAGTCATGAACTGGAATTGAAGAAGACGTACAAAGTTAATCATTCATCTTATCAACAGAATTTGGATCTATATTATCCAAAGAGCATGATGCCAAAAGCAACTTCTCCAAAAACTGCGTTTTCTGCCGAAAATGTGTTGACAGCCGGGAAAGAAAATCAAAGTGGTCAAAGCAGTGGAAGTCATAGTGGTTATCACAGTGGATCTTCATCATCGGGAAGTCATTCTGATGAAAAGAATCGTTTTCAATGTAACATCGCGATAGACTTGAAGAATGCTCAAAACTTTGATGAGGAATCGGCCAAGCAGCAGATGATCTTCCTAGCATCGGTGTTGGAATCATATGAAGGGTTGGTAGCTGGGAAGATAGGCACCACAAATCTGACGAAAGAAGATTACGATCAGATTGATCCGGAGGAAATGGAACTGATCGATATTCGTTGGGCTATGGCAAGTGCTGTTCGTCGAGCACAAAGATTCATGGAAATTACCGGCAGAAAAACAATTGGTGGTGCATCTACCAAGCTGGGGTTCGATAAATCGAAGGTGACTTGCTTCAAGTGTAAGCAGAAGGGTCACTTCAAACGAGAATGCCGAAACGCTTATGCTGATGAGTCGGAGAATCCTTTCAGAGATGATTACTACAAGAAGGCAATTTATCACCAGAATAAGTACGAGCCGCCTAGATTGAAGCAGGTTGAAGACAATAAAGATAAATCTAGAGCTCTTGCAGTGATTTACGATGATGAGGGTTATGATTGGAGTCAAGAGGTTCTACCAGAAGAAGATGCTGTTGGTTACGCATTCATGGCGAAAAACAATGATCCTATTCCGTGGAAAGATGATAGAACTGAAGAGCAGAAGTATAGATACAGAAAAATGATTGCTGAAAACAAAATCATTAGAATATCTCGTATCTTTCTGGAAGCAAGGAGAGCCAATAGATGGGATCCAGATAGAGAGTGCTATCTTGATGAGTATGGAAATATTGCAATTGATGATAGTACACTTGATATTGAAGCCATAATCCAGCAATACAAAGAAGATGATGAGTATTGGCAACACAAATGGTGGGGAACTCCAACCGAGAAAATGAAAGAGGAAGCGAAGAAAGAAAAAGAAGAAAAAGAGATGAAAGAGAAAGAAGAGATCGAAAAATCAAAGAAGATTGATACTGGAGTTATCGATACTACGCAGGAGTTGACTGCAGAGAACCTGGGAAAAATGGTTGATAAAGTGCTGGCTGCTAAGGCACTTGAGGTAGACTCTAATTCCGTGTCTGAGTCAAAAAGCCAGGTCAGTTCAGATGTGTCAACAAATGTGTCAGGTAAGAAAATCGATGGAAATGCTGATTGCAAAAATTGCAACAAAGAGTGCAAATTTTGTAGCACAGTCACGTATCTCAACGGGAAGAAAGTTGATGATCTGACAGCAAAGGTCAGAAGCATTGAGAATCAGATTCTTGATCGTGACAAAACAGTTAAAGCTTCAACTGAACGGATAAGAGAATTAACTAAACAAATTGAAAATGATAAAATTGATCATGACAAAATTAAACAAGAAAATGAAAAGTTGATTCTTGAAAACCCTCAGATTTCTGAAAATTTTGAAAAACTCAAAAGCACAATGAAAGATTGTGATGATCGAAATGGTAAAACTTTTAAAGAAAACAAACATTTAAGAGCAGTGCTTAGAGTAAAAGAAGAATCAATCAACCAACAACTGGATGAAATCGCTAAATTGAAACTTAAAGTTCAAGAGGTTGTTATTGAAAACGAGCGAATCCAGTTGAAGCTTAACAGTTACAGCTCCGCAAGCTTTGTTTTGCAACATATCATTCCCAAACCCATCGGGAAAGACAAAGCAGGCGAAGATGTGTATTGTGATGGAACTGGGGTGGGGTTTCATCAAGTACCACCACCTGTTCTTGATAATTACACTAAAAAGCAGTCGGGGTTGGTTGAAATTGAGGAAGAAAGTGAAGTTAAACTTCCAGAGAACATTGATGTCACGTTCACAACTTCCAATGACGATAGTGTCCAAAATGATATTGTAAAAGGTGTTGTTGAAAATGTGTTAAAAATGGATAGTGACACTACTGAGGAAGATGGGTGTTTCTTGGATAAGTACATTCAGAAATCAAAATCCAAAAACAACTTAAGTGATGAACCGGGTCTTGTGATGTACAAGATGGTTGGATCTGATAAGTTGTATTCGGATTCTAAATTTCCCATTGAGAATGTTAATGTGAAAAGGTTAACAAATGTTTTCAAGTTGGTTGAAGTTGAATTGTCTGAAGTGAACAGTTTGAAACAAACAAATAGGCAAGTGAATTTTGAGAAAAATAAAGCTTACTACAAAAAGCCTGTTGTTCCACCACGTTTTTATAATAATAATCGAAACAATTGGTCGGGTGGTTATCAGGGTGGTAAGAGTTATCAGCAAAGAAGATTTCAAAACAAACGATTTGCTGAAAAGAAGGTGTTTGTGAACAGTTCAAGTTCACTTGCTGATGAAGAAAATGAGATTTTTTCAAAATCGAATGAAGAGTTTTTTGAGAAAAGAGCTTCACAGTATCAGTCTGAAGGCACAAGTCGAGTTATTGATACTCGAACATGTTTCAGATGTAACCAAGTTGGTCACATTGCACGAAAGTGTACCAATGTGAAGCCTAAGACTGAAACTGTGAAGACTCAACAGAAGAAAGTTGATGTGAAGGGTAAAGCACCAATCGTTGTTGAGAAAAAGAATAAGAAAAATGACAACATCCAAGTGAAAAATGAACCCATAAAGAAAATGGTAACTAAAAATGACAAATTTTACAAACGGGTTGCATTATCTCAACAAGTTTGGAAACCAAAAACAGAAATGAAAATTTCAACTTCTGAAGTGAAAAAGGCTGAAGAATCAATTTCGGTTGATTATGATGCAAATTTTCCACCTTTGAAGGCTGAAAATTTCAAAATTCAAATTGCGAGAGTCAAGGTTACACCTAAGGCTGATGAGGCCTGGGTGGACACCATGTTTATATAAGCAGTTTGAATGGCCGGAGCTTCCTGGATCGCGAAGCATGAATCGGCATCTTTATTGTAGTTGGTTAAATTGAAGTTTTTTTGTGCAGGATCTTCCACAACTTGTATCAAGATGGATCATGGATAGTGGAGCATCTCGACATATGACAGGGAAGACCGCGTTGCTGTATGATGTGAGAAATATTAATGGTGGTTATGTGGGATTTGCTGGTCATGAAGGTGGTCGAATTGTTGGTGAAGGAACGTTATCCAATGGGATTGTGACATTTGAGAGAGTTAACTACATCACTGAGATGGAGAACAATCTGCTTAGTATCTCGCAGATTTGTGACAATATGTATACTACTCACTTCACTGATAAAGAATGTTTGATCTTGAAACCAGGTTTTGTTATCCCTGAAGAATGGATTATCATGAGGGCACCTAGAGTGAATGATTTATATGTGTTAGATATGAGTGTAGCAACTACAACTACTGGTCAAGCACATTGTTTTGTGTCTAGAGCAACTGAGAAAGAATCAAGATTGTGGCACCGAAAGATGGAGCATATACATCTTAGAAAAATGAATCACTTGGTGCACAATGATTTGGTATTGGGAGTTAATATCAAAGGTTTTCATCTGGAAGGGGAGTGCATTAGCTGCATCAAAGGCAAGCAGAAGAAAAAGTCACACCCTACAAAGCAAGTCAATTCAGTTTCGAGACCTCTGGAAAGACTTCACATGGATTTGTTTGGTCCGGTGAATGTCAAAAGTCTTATAGGAGATTACTATTGTTTGGTCGTTACTGATGATTATTCCAGATTTTCGTGGGTTTCTTTCTTGAAGACGAAAGATGAAACATTTGACAGTTTGATGGGGCTGTTCAGGAAGATTGAGAATTTATACCAAAGGCGTATCAAGAGAATTCGAAGTGACAATGGTACTGAATTTAAGAACAGCAAGATGGAAGAATTTTGTGATGAAAGAGGTATTTTGCATGAGTTTAGTGCTCCGTATACTCCGCAGCAGAATGGAGTTGCAGAACGCAAAAACCAGACACTAATCGAGACGGCTAGAACTATGCTCGCAGATTCAAAGTTACCGATAAATTTTTGGGCTGAAGCTGTTTCCGCCGCATGCTATACGCTCAACAGGGTTCTCACTGTCAAGAAGTTCAACAAAACATGCTTTGAGCTAATCAATAATCGCAAACCGAATTTGAAGTATCTAGAACCGTTCGGGTCACCATGTACGGTTATAGAGCCTTTTGGAAAGTTTGGTCCGAAGTGCATTGAGGGAATATTTGTTGGTTATGCAAATCCGATGCGACGTGTCTTCGTTCCAAGTGAGAAGCGGATTATTGAAGCTGCAAATGTTGAATGTCAAGGTTATACTATGCCGCCGCAGAATCCTGGTGATTCATGGCGTTATCATTATGACAAACTTTGGGATTCGTTTGACATGAGAGAAGAATCAAAGGATGATGAAGATTTCTTTGATGAGTTGGATATTTTACGTGAATATGAATCGCAGCTAAGGTTCCCAGCTGAGTATTCGAAGAGACCACGGGAAACTTCAAATGACGATGAAGCAGGTCCAAGTAATGCTGGTGAACATGATGATGTCCAACAGAATGAAGTTGCTCAAGATAATCAGTCGGTTCAGAATGATAATCTAGAAGCTGAAAACATGCCAGTCTTTGATCATGGTGATTCAGATTCTGAGGGGGAGCAAATTCAAATTTCAAGTCAAACTAACCAAGTTGGTGAACAAGATGCAGAACAGAATGTTACTAATCTGGAGGGAAATGTAGATGTTCCAAGCGAAGTGATGTCGCGAACTTTTTCATATCATCCAGAGGAGTTGATCATAGGAGAATTGCAGACAGGCGTTCGCACTCGAAATCAGATTGATAAAGGGCTTACATGTTTTTATACAAAAGTTGCTCCTTTGCAAACTGAATTTTCATTGAGTTGTTTTATCTCGCAGGTTGAGCCAAGAACTTACAAAGAGGCGCTTACTGAAGACTCTTGGGTCAATGCAATGCAGGAGGAACTTTGTCAATTTGAGAAATTGGGAGTGTGGAAGTTAGTTGATTTGCCGGATGGTCAGAGGAAGATTAACACCAAGTGGGTGTTCAAGTGCAAGAGGGACGATAGAGGAGTTGTTGTAAGGAACAAAGCTCGACTCGTTGTTCAGGGATTTAGTCAACAAGAGGGGATTGATTTTACCGAAGTTTATGCTCCTGTATCACGACTAGAGGCAATCAGAATTTTCCTAGCATTTGCGTCTTGGAAGAACTTCAAAGTTTATCAATTAGATGTTAAATCGGCTTTTCTCTACGGGAAGGTTAAAGAGGAGGTTTATGTCGGTCAGCCACCGGGCTTCACCGATCCAATCCACAAAAACAAGGTCTACTTATTGGACAAAGCGCTGTATGGTTTACACCAGGCCCCGAGAGCCTGGTACGAGACTTTGTCTCAACACCTACTAGCCAACAAGTTTATTCGTGGAAAAGTGGATGCCACTCTCTTCACTAAAGAAGTCGATGGTCATCTTCTGATCGTTCAGATTTATGTGGACGATATAATCTTTGGGTCGACAAATGAAAATCTATGCAAAGATTTTGAATCAGTGATGAAGCAAAAGTTTGAAATGTCATCAATGGGGGAGATGAAATTCTTTCTGGGTTTACAAGTTGAACAACTTCCTGAGGGAATTTTCATTCATCAGTCAAAGTATGTTTATGATATTCTAGAGAAATTTGGGATGTCAAGTTCTACTTCAGCTGCTACCCCACTTGCAACAAATCATGGGATTCACCCAGATCTCATCGGAGACAGGGCTGATGAAACGTTTTACCAATCCATGATAGGTTCTTTAATGTACCTAACTGCTTCACATCCTGATATAATGTACCCAACGTGCCTCGCAGCAAGATTTCAGTCTAACCCGAGAGCATCGCATATGATCATTGTGAAGAGGATATTGCGCTACCTGAAAGGAACTCCTTCATTGGGGTTGTGGTATCCTAGGAAAGGCGACTTTACGCTCGAAGGGTATTCCGATTCGGATTTCGGATGCTGCAAAGTCAATTCAAAATCAACAACTGTTTGCAGTTTCTTAACACACCTCTTTTTGTTGATAATGAGGCCGCTATTAATATAACAAAGAATCCAGTACATCACGCTAAAACTAAACACATAGAAATTCGTCATCACTTTATTCGTGATTGTTTGAGAAAAAGTTGATACGAATTGAGAAAATCCACACTGACGAACAGAAAGCTGATTTACATACCAAAGTTTTTGATAAAAATCGGTTTAAATATTTGTTAAAACTGAATGGTATGAAGCTTCTTTCAGTGTCGGATGGCATAATTGGCGTTGATGAGAGTACTGTTGCGGATGAAGACGAGAAACAATCTGCAATGGTTTGTCGAATTTTTACTTGTTTTGGTATTTAGGGGGAGTAGATGTTTGTACATAGTTATATTTTCAGAAAATACAAAAACAGTAAAAAATGCAAAAAATACAAAAACATGATAAAATCTAAAAAAGAGCTTGTGTATATAGGGAAAATGATAGTACATCGGCTAGACGATTACAGTATGCTAAAGATTTGTAAAGTATATAAGAGTTAAACAATCTCACTGATGATGTGTCGATAGGTTTTCGCACATTTAGTAGATTTATTCGGGATATAAACCTAAATTTCAAACTTGTGAATTCGTGGGGAACACTACTTGGATATATAGGTAACCCCTGAAATCTCGTTTGAAAGGTCTCTTAATCTGATATACTAGGTCTTTATACTCAATGATGTCTAGGGTATTATTCCGGGACTTCTGCTGAACGGTAGTTCTGACCTAGTCCCTGGATAATACTTGCTGCAATGCTTGAAACACAGCATTAAACCCTCAGCATGCTGATGAAACAATAAAATTGATAGTCGCTGCTGTTGTAAGCAAAAAGATTCTCTAAAGGGGACACACCGAAAAGTCGAAGCTGATATCTCTCTGCGTATACGGAAGTATCGACCTGAGATCCCTCGGCCCTCGCATACCTAATTTATATACAGATATCATTGTAGTATACTCACCTGTAAGACTGATTATTGGGATTCTGGATACGGGAGTATATTCAAGAGGTGGGACACATGAATGATCTAAGTTCATAATTCATCTAAATCGTATCCTGAGTAAATTGAAATTTGTGTGAGAATTTAAGATGGATCAGTTATCGACAATCGAGGTGAATTGTTTAAGTCTGAGTATGAAATAAAGCTTAACGGTACTTGTGATTTGTCTGAAAAGCTGATATGATTCCCTGACACGCTCGCCAAAAATATGTTTGTAAATAGTTTACTTTGTTTACTTTCTGCAATTTAAGTTTTCTGTATTTCATTTCTTAGTTTAGAACACTTTATAAAATCCAAAAAGATTTTATTTCTGCTTTATTTTCTGACAAACCAAAGTGGAGAGTTGATTGTTGGATTCTCAGTTGTTTGAAGCAGATGCAGGAGATTCTGGACTGAAGAATGAGGAGAGCTTATCTTTGATGGAGTTTGAATAGTTTGAAAAGTCAAATACAAGTTCATTAATTTGATACTTGTTATTTTTAGAAAATGTTTGAAATTGTTGTTTTAAAATCAGTATTGATTCCTCAAAAGATCAACCAAGGTCATTAATTTGGACTTGGTAGATTAATCAAGTGATCAGGGTCATTAACTTGGACCTGAATACTTGAGTGGATTGTTAAAACTGATTGAGTTTGTGAGTTATGTTTGAAAGATAGAATTGTAATGTTTATTGGTTGAGTAACAGGTTTGGACTTCATTATTCCCAATGGAAGCTAATTGTCAAAGCTTGAACCAGATATCTCAGATTCTAGCATATCGAGAGGGGGAGTCTGTGAAAGGGGGAGTCTGGATCAATAGTCAAAGGGAAGATGGAAGTTAGAGACAGGTTGTGTTTCTGAAGCTTGTGAAGATAGAGTGTTTATGATGAAAAGACAGAGAGTTGGAGAAAAGACTAAGACTGAAGACTCGGAGCTGAAGACTTCGTCAACATCCAAGGGGGAGTCTGTTGATGCACAAGAATGTCTGTTGACTTCATCTTCATCAAGTCTTAAGTCAAGAAAGTCAAGATTAGGGTTTATAATGTTAATTTCGGTTATGAGAACATTAGTTTATAGGTGATTTCGCTTTTAGGGACTTGATGATTTCGCTTATTAGTCACATGTGATTTCGCTTTTATGGTCTTGTCATATAAGCGAAATCAGTTAACAAGTGATTCCGCTCATATGGTCTTGCCATATAAGCGAAATCAGCCTTAGTATATATACCATTCATGTGTGACTTCATAAGAGACATTGGAGCGAAATCAGATCATAGCAATTGTAACCGAACTCTGTCAAATCGATCTCAGAAAAGCAATAAACGTAAAGGAATTGAATAGGAAAGCTGTTGTTACGTTACGTATTCTGATTCCGCCTTTATACGTGATGATGAACTGCCTTGACTGATCGTTTAGGGTCACGACACGGTCCAACAATTTTTAACATCTGGATCCAAAAAGGTTTCATCGTTACCATTTTGGTCCAACTGACTTAACTCCATCCATATCTATTAAGTCTTCCAATGGCATTTTTGTCATGTCAAACCACTGAAAATACAAAAGGGTTAATAAAAAGAAAAATGAAATGACAAAAATGCCCTTGGAAGACTTAACAGATATGGATGGAGTTAAGTCAGTTAGACCATAATGGCAACGATGAAACCTTTTTGGATCCAGATGTTAAAAATGAAACCTTTGGACTAAACTTGCAAAATAGCCCAAACCACAGGGACTAAAATGGCAATTAACTCCTTTTTAAAACATTCCTCCCAAGTTTGGAAGGATTTCAAATCTCATTGTTTGAAGGATTTGGTGGGATTTTGATTCAATTCCAATTCCATTTGTTGTTGAAACGAACAGTCATTCCATTACGTGAAACGAATGCTACCTAATATACTATTCCTGCCAATAACACTTGTCACTACATCTTTCTCATCTATACTTCGCACAGGAATTCTCTCTTGTACATGATCCAAACATCTAATAGTATTTCCCTATGTTAATTCACTGCAGGTAAACGTGACATGCATTCATGTTGGTTAGGGGTGGGCTAACCTTGCCTTGGTCTTGTGTCGGGTTCATCTTTTCAATCATGGAACGACAAAGTGGTTGTAGGCAACCATAAAAGAGTTCATTAGGTCATATGGCTGGAGACTATAAAGAAACTCATGAAATTAAAAAAGTTACAGTCGCAGCAAATTCTTCGCAAACGAAACATTAATTCTTTTATTATTAAGAATTTTATTAAAGCTAAAATCTAAAACTCAACAATATTAAATATAAGATATAATAACAAAATGAAAATACAAATGAAGAAGAAAAAACAGTTTTCTTCTACCTTTCATTATCATAAGACATCATTCACGTGATCATGTCTAAGATAAAAGAAAAAAAACAAGGACACCCGTTCACCACTTTATTATCCCTTTCACCATCGGCACCTTTTTAGACATGTAAAGCCTAGACTCGAGCTAATTTAATCTATATCTGGTTTAAGCTTTTAGCAAGTCAGTCTCAAATATCTCATGAGTAGCTTGAATTGTTTACACCCTACACACCCTACCTGTGGTCGTTCATCCACATGGATGGCTCCATCTCTTCTGCCAAAAACACACAACTGACCGAGATCCTGTCCGTGGCAAACCCATTTTGATCACCATTATTGCAGTGCGGCCAAAGGAAGTGGAAAAGGATAAAGGATAAAAAAAGAAAATAGAGTTATAAATGAAAGAAAAAAAACAACCCTCCTTCACTCACTTTCTTCTACCTCTCTTTCATATTTGTTTCACCATTACTACATATAGTTAGACATAAGGGGAAGAAAGGAAATGAAATATACACTAAACCCTACGGATGTAAAGGAGCCGTGCTTTGGTTCACCTAAACTTCATATTAGCTCGGATGTAAATGAGCCGTACGTTGGTTCACCTAAACTTCATATTAGCTCAATTAAATTAAAAAGGCTGGATCTTAGATCATTTCATTTGGAGTCTATTTTTAAAGCTCGACCTCAACTAGGCTTGAAATGTTTGTTCTTTATTATTATTTAGTTATTAGTTATTTTATTTATATATAATCATAATTAATTTTATATATGTTTATGATTTAACTTTTATATGTAACCCAATATATATTATTTAATTATCTTTATCATATAGTTGTAAATGACCATGTGAGAATATCGGAATTTAAATGGCGGTCAAGGCTTCCACGAGAAGCAAGCTTGTACACCAGAAGTTTATTTTTCCCTTCAAAACCAAATCCCTCATGAAGAAAGATAAGATTTTCATGCCTGCAACTGGAAAGCATCGTGATCTCTTTCAAGAACTCGGGTATTCCTTGTCCATGAGCCGTATCCAGACACTTAATAGCAACCATGCTTCATCCCTTAGAGTGAGTCACTTCTCCTTTGTGAACTTTCCCAAAACCACCAACTCCAATAAATTTCTCCTTGTTGAAGTTGTTGGTAGCGGTTGTTATCTCTTCCAAATCAATTTTAAGATGTTGAAACTGCTGCAAGAATACATCCATAATTGTTAATCGAATAATAATGTTAAATTCTAATTAACGGTTCCAAGAAATTGCAAGTGCACAACTTGATAAGAGATTTGTAAAGAACCAACACAAAAGGTGTTTGTAAACAGGGAATTGAAAGATGGTAAACAATGAAGGACACGAAATTATTTTGCTCTGACTAGTTCAATGAAAAGCAATGCCTTTAGTTAGGACAAAAGAAGCGAGAAATTAAATATGTTCAATAAGTGCATATTATTAATTAGTTAAAATAAAAAAATAATTAAGGGGTGCTAAGTGATTAACATAGCTAAATGTACATCCAATGCATAGAAGGTGTTGTACTTTCCAGTATGCCGTTCGAACAACATGCTCAAAATCAAGCCTCCATGTGCTTTTGTTTTTATGTGTTAGCTGATCACATAATTTCATAAAAAGATTGTTTAATATCATATATTAGACTAACACTATGTTCCCGAGTCTCATTTAACAGGGAGAGGGGAAGAAAAATTAATTAAGAGAGAAAATGAGGGAAAATATGTGATTTTTTTCGTGTTCCCGAGTTTAATGAAATGTAAAGGAAAAGAGAAGAAATCAAGCATTTTATGTGTTCCCGAGTTAGGAGGAAAAAAAAAAGAAAATAACAATTTTACCATTATACCCTTTAAACATAAAACATTTTAATTAGATTGGAGGGTAATTTAGTAATTTATAGGATTTTCTCTCCTAATCTCTCCAATTTGGGAGGATGAATATATGGATAAATTTTCTTCCCCACGCAGACCACGCCCAGACGTTTAAGTCTGCTGTGTATTTGTTTTTTAGAAGTGATTTCATTAAAAAAAAAAAAAAGCTCTTCTACACCTCTTCCTCGCGCAGATCAGGACTCCCATCTTCTAACCTCTTCTCATCCTCTCATCTCTGCTCTTTCAAAACACTGGAACCTTAGCACTTGCTCCTCTCAGCCGACCACCACATATCCCCTCCCCCACCTCCGGTTGCCTGACATCACCTCTCCCACCTCCCCCTTCACCGCCGACAACACATATCCCCTCCGCTCCTGCAAGTTCGTCGGCCCCTGTCTTCACCGCCAACAACACATCTTCCCTTCACGGCCCCAGCAACTCGCCGAAAAAGTCAATGATGGCGGTCAACTCCATCCGTATCGACGTCGCTCAGATGACATCCATCAATGATCTCGCCACCTACGCTCATGTCGTCAAGGTACCGTTTTCTCTTGTATCCTTTAACTAAATAGTAATCAAACTGTTAATTAGGGTTTGAATCAATATAAATGTTTATATAATTGACTGGATTAACCATTTATCTAATATCTGTAACTTGGGTAATCAGTGTGATTGATCATTGTGATGTGATTTGGAGTAATTTATAGATTATGAAGGTTTGTATTTGTTAGGGTATAGTAGAATAGAAATTAGGGCTTACATGATTACATGATTGATTGTAATTTTATTAAGTTATTGTTTGTATGAAGCAGCTTTAGCAGGGCAAAACTTCTTTGCTTCCCTGAGAATTTTGGTGGGTTGATGCTAAGGTTTTATTAGGGTTTAAGCATTGATTAAATTCAAGATATTGTTAAGCAGTTTGCAGAATCATATGTGTTGGGATTGAACCCTATCAGAGGAACAGATAATTAAAGCCAAAACTGGATCAGAGCAGTGGATCCAGAATAAGCAGATGTTTACATACAAATCCCTCCCCTTGAAAGTGGTTTCACATCTGCTGATCTCCTATCTGCTGATCTTACTAAGTGCTGACCTACAACTGCTGCCTTGCATCTACTGCCAAGTGTCAAAGACTGATGGAAGACCAAAGCTCTGCTGATTCAATCTACTGCCTTGAGTCTAGTACTGCTGATCCGGACAAGCACTGCTGGGTTCACAGCAGTGGAAGGATGCAGCAGCTGTTTAAGTGTCTTTTATGTAATGAATTGTAATAGCAGTAGTTAGTACATCAGTGTTTGTATAGATCAGAGGTTAGAGTTAGTTAGGAGGTTAGATGTCACTTTCATGGTGACGTCAGCTAAGATGCTCAGTGGTTTGCTAGTGCCTATAAATAGTTCAGTACTTTGTACTGTTCTATCAGCTCTTGCAATACCGTCTTCTTTGCACGAACAAACGCTGAGTTCTGGCTGAGGGGGAGTTTGTATTCAAGCATTACTTGTAATCGTTGTTGAAAGTTAATTCAATCATTCGGTTCCTTGTTGAAAATGTCTTGATCAAAGCAATACTCTCGTTTGATTGTATGCAAAGTTTGTTTTCATATTAATTCCGCTGCAGAACTCTTTCATTTCCATCTTAATCTCAAACGTAAAATACAATCAGAAACAAACTCAGATCCAACAATTGGTATTAGAGCCTGGACAGTCAAATTTGATTTAACAATCATTTTAACATAAATAGTTCGGCTCATAATAGTTGATACTGATCGTTTGTTCGTCCGTTGAAAAACAGAGCAAGGATTAATCACCATTAAAGTTGATTTCTCAGTGTCTGTAAAACAACAAGAATGACGTCACAATCTCAAGATGATAAAAACAACATCGGCTCACTTTTTAAACCACCTATGCTAAAAAGAAATGAGTACAACATCTGGCAGAGGAGGATGGGTCACATCCTTGCTCAACAAAGCACAGGTTGTTGGAGGTCTGTCATTTATGGTCCCCATGTTCCTTCAGTGCCAAGCGCTGAAGATGCTAAAAAGTTCGTTCCAAAACCAGTTGAAAATTATACCGAAACCGACTTTCAAAAGATCGAACTAGATGCTAAAGCGTTTAGCATCATAGCATCAGCGCTGCCCAATGAGATATATGCTGGACTGTTACATTGTAACAGTGCCAAAGAGTTATGGGACGCACTTAAGGAACAGTTTGGGGGAACCGAAGAAGTCATAGAAAACAATAGGGAAATCCTGAACCAACAGTATGAAACATTTTGTTACGTTAAAGGTGAATCACTAACGCAACAATTTGAGCATTTCAGTTGTCTCATCAGTGAACTGAGGCTTGTTAACACCACTTTTACAAACTCAACTCAAAATAGCAGGTTCCTCAGGTCACTGCCAGAAAAATGGGACACCATAGCTTTTGTCACCCGAAACTCACCTGAGTTCAAGGATCTGACCTTGACCCAACTCCACGGTCGACTCCTGACCTACGAAAGGGAGTTGAACCAGAAAAGGAGGTTACAAGAGTCAGGAAAAGTTACTGATGATTACACTTTCGGTAATACTACTCTTCTGGGTCAAGAAGAATCTGGGAGCAGTGGTAAGGATCAGGGTTATGATCACTTCATTGACATAACTGCTGGTGCAAATTTTAACAACCCTGATCCTCACTCTGCAAGTTATGCATTCACTGCAAACGAAAACCAGATGTCAGATAATCTAAGCTTTGAACTCAATGATTTACAACATTTCGATCCCACTGACTTAGAGGAAATGGACATCTTGCACCAACTGGCTTTGCTAAGTGTTAGAACTAGCAAATTTTACAAAAGAACAGGGCGAAAATTCCCAGGTTTGCATGGGAATCTAAGTGTTGGGTTGGATAAATCGAAAATCAAGTGGTACAAGTGTAATAGGTTGGGACATTTCGCTAGGGAATGTAGGAGTCAAACTACTGGTCCCATAATTACTCATCCTAGCTCAAATCCTAGACCTCAAAACCAAAGCACTGTGCACTATGCCCAGTATACCCCAGCAGCTCAAGTGAACACTGCTCACTATGCTGCTGCCCCTGTGCCAGTACACTATGTCCAAACTACTGTTCCACAAATCCAATATGTTCAAACCCCTGTTCCCCAGGCACAAGTGCAGCCTGCACCTCAAACCACTGCTCCAGCAGCAGTACAACCAGATCAACAAAGTTTTTTCACTCAAGGGTTTGTTGACTGGAGCAGTATGCCTGAAGACCTTAGTGATGAAAATTTTGCACTCTATGCTTCTAATGATTCTTCTCATAATGAATTTTGTTTGATGGCATTAGAGTCAATACAGGAGGGGGTTGAAACTGAGGAGGAACAACTGAGTATTGAAACAGTGGATAAGGTGACTGAAGCAGTGGTTACTGCTGTGGCTGGTGAACTACTGTTGGGAGAAAGTTCAGGTTCCCTGATTGAACCAATGACAGATCCATGGTCCGAAGAGGACAAAGAAGAAGAGAAGGAAGAAAAGGCTGGTGAAATGAAGGTGAAAGCTGATGATGAGGAAGATCATCAATGTGATTGTGCAATGATGGCAGCTGCCAAGGTATCTCCTCAAGTTCTTGAAAAACTGTGTTCTGACAATTGCATAATTGCTTTTGCTAACATCAAAGAGGTGAATGAAAACCTTCGGGATAAAATCTTGACTGATGAGGTTAAATTTGAAAAGTCTTTAAAAGAACTTAAAAACAAATTGACTGAAAAGGAAAAAGAGATCAGCTGTCTAAAAGAAGAGCAAAGCATAACCAAAACCCAACTTCAAACTGTGGTAGAAAATTACCAAGTTTGCAAAAAGGAGTTGGAATCCACCCAGATTACTTGTGAAAGATGGGTGGAATCCAGCAGAGGATATGAGGTGATGCTTGCTAAACAGATTGAAAGTAATGTGAAATTTGGGGTTGGGTATAGAAAGTATGATGATGAATGCATTACTTGTAAAAAATCTGTTCAAAACACTGTTGAAACCACTGATGTAACCACTGAGTTCATCCCCACAAACGAGAATGGCCAAGAAGTAAAAATCACTGACAAACTTGGTAACAAAATCACACTTGGCAGAACAAGGAGTTCCTCTACTTTTGAAGAACTTGAAAAATATCAGTTTAAACCTACTTGGTCTGACGAGTGTGATATTCTTGAAAATTTCAAGCCAATGGACTTTACATCAACTGATGGTGTTAAAGCTCCAAAAGTTAAAGTCATACCTCTCAAGGACATCCCAGCAGTGGTTAAAACCTCTGCTGCAAAGGAGTCTGAAAAGAGAAAGAAGAAAGAAAAAATTGATAACTTGTTTTGTGAATTCTGTGAGAAAAGGAATCATCTAACAAAAGACTGTTTCCACTTGAAAGCTTATGATTTAAACAGAACAAGTGTCATTGTTTCAGCAGAAAGTTGCATTGTTTGTGGCAAAACAAACCACAAAACTCAAGCATGTGTGTATCTCAAAAACTTTGATGTGAAAAAGAATGAGTACATGGCTAAAACATCCTTGAGTCCATCATTATTTTCATCATCTGTCAAGTTCACCAAGAAACAACCACTGTTTGTACCAGTTCAAACAGCTGTCACAAAACAGCTGAACCAAACATCTGTCAAAAGAGATGTTCAGGTTACTGATGCACCCCCTGCTAATCAATTCAGAAAAGGCAAGGAAAAACAGTCTTACCAAAGGATTCCTCACGTTTATGAGGCCTACAAAAGGCCCTCTAAACCTAGAGTGAACAGGCATCCTTTTGGTTACCAGCAGGTGATTGGTCAGGACCCACAACAGTGGTTAGAGAAACACTGTCCTAAAACAGTCCAAACCCCTGACCTAACCACTGTCCATCACTCTGCATCCATCCCAGACACTGTTGAGACCCCATCCAAAGCCTTGTTGGCTTTGGAGACCTTAATGAACTAATCCTTTTACTTCATGTGCAGGGAGCTTCTGCATGCTTTGATAGTCTTTGGTATGTAGATAGTGGAGGCTCCAGGCACATGACAGGATGTAAAGCCCTCCTCAAAGACTTTAAAATCCATGGAGGGGGTGATATATCCTTTGGGAATAATAGTAAAGGGAAAGTTCTGGGGTCTGGTACAGTGCAATCTGGAAATGTAAAATTTGAAAATGTCAATCTAATAGACAATCTAAAATTCAACCTTCTGAGTGTGTCCCAAATGAGTGACAAGGGATTTGGGTCATTCTTCACAAAAGACTGTTGTAGGATTGTTGGACCAGAAATGGTCAAAAAGATTGAAGAAATAATCAAAACTGGTCAAACTAAACTTGTTGCTCAAAGAAGTGGCAATGTTTATGTTGTTGACATGTCAAAAGAGTGTCCCAGAGCTGATGCCTGTCTGTTCTCAGCTGCCTCTAACAAAGAGACAGAACTTTGGCACAGAAGGCTGGGGCACACAAATCTTAAGATAATCAAAGAAATTTCAAAAAATGGTTTGGTGAGAGGCCTACCACAAAAATTGTTTTCATGTCCTGAACATTGCATTTCCTGTTTAAAAGGAAAACAGCATAAAAGTTCTTACAAGTCCATTAAAGAATCCAAAACAACCCAGTGTTTGCAAATGCTACACATGGATTTGTTTGGCCCAGTTCAAGTCATGAGCCTCAAAAAGAAAAGATATTGTTTGGTTATTGTTGCTGACTTTTCTAGGTTTACATGGACTTTCCTTTTACACTCAAAAGATGAGACTGCAGGCATTTTGCAAGACTTTGTAACACAGGTTGAAAAGCAATTTGACCTTCCAGTGAAAAGCTTCAGGAGTGACAATGGCACAGAATTCAAAAATAGGGAGTTGGATGTCTTCTGTGTGAAGAAAGGGATTGTAAGGCAGTACAGCATCCCTAGAACACCAGAGCAGAATGGGGTAGTGGAAAGGAAGAACAGAACTTTGATTGAGGCTGCCAGAACCATGCTTGCAGATTCAGGTTTGCCATTAACTTTCTGGGCAGAGGCAGTAAACACTGCTTGCTATGTTCAGAACAGAGTTTTAATAAACCCCAGGCACAAAAAGACTGCCTATGAAATTCTGTATAAAATTAAACCGCTGATTTCATACTTCAAGGTGTTTGGCTGCCCATGCTTTATTTTGAACTTAAAAGACTCCATTTCAAAATTTGCAGCCAAAATTGATTGTGGTTATCATCTGGGATACTCAACCACTGCCAAGGCCTACAAAGTGTTCAATACACGGAACAAGGCAGTGGAGGAGACTTTGAATGTTAAGTTCAATGAACTTTCATCAATGAAAATCCCAGCAAACCCTGCAGATCTGTTTGATCTTGAAAAATTTACTTTTGAAAATACTGCTGTCAAGACTAACAGTGCAGGTCCATCAGAGGATACAACACCAGACTATGGGTATGAAATCATCATCCCTCAAAGGTCTGCCACAAAGGGAAAAGCACCAGTTGTTCAAAACAGTTGTCAAAGCTCAACCACTGCTACCTCAACAGTTGTTGACCAAAGTAGCCCATCAACCACTGCTTCCACATCCTCAAACACTGCTGACAAAAGTCCTCAAACAGTGGATAAAAGTCAGCAGTTGTCCACTTCATTACCTCCTATTCCACCACCTTTTGAAGCCACTGCTGAATCATCAAAGTCCCCAGCAGTGGTTAGCTCAGATGATACACATCTGCAGCCTTCACCAACCAATGCCATCATACCATACCAAGGAGATTTAATCTTCTTGAGATCTCATCCACCTGATCAAATCATTGGCAACATAAATAAAGGGGTGCTCACAAGAAGCCAAACCCAAAACATTTGTCTTTTTGCTGGTTTCTATCACTCCATCAGCCAGTCAAGTACCAAGAGGCACTGAAAGACAACAGCTGGGTAGAAGCCATGCAAGAGGAGCTCCAACAGTTTAAAAGACAACAAGTATGGGAGCTTGTACCACTGCCAGAAGAGGTTAGTCCCATTGGCACAAAGTGGGTCTTCAAGAACAAAACTGATGAAAGGGGTATTGTTGTCAAGAATAAAGCCAGGCTTGTGGTTCAAGGTTACAGACAGGAAGAGGGGATTGATTATGATGAAACATTTGCCCTTGTTGTAAGATTGGAAGCCATTAGACTGTTCCTGGCCTTTGCTGTCAACCACAATATGAAGGTGTTTCAAATGGATATCAAAAGTGCCTTCCTCTATGGTATAATTCAAGAAGAGGTGTATGTTTGTCAACCTCCAGATTTTGAGGATCCATTTTATCCAGATCATGTCTACAGGCTAAACAAAGCCTTGTATGGCCTGAAACAAGCACCAAGGGCCTGGTATGAAACTCTTTCCAACTTCCTACTCTCAAATGGTTTCAAAAGAGGTACCATTGATAAAACACTGTTTTTAAAATGGAGAGGGAAGGATTTAATGATTGTCCAGATTTATGTGGATGACATTATTTTTGGAAGCACATGTAACTCAATGTGTGAAGAGTTTAGAGAACTCATGACAGCTGAGTTTGAAATGAGTGCAATGGGTGAGCTGCAATGCTTTCTTGGTCTCCAAGTATAGCAAATGCAAAATGGAACTTTCATTCATCAAAGCAAATATGCTAAAGAACTTTTAACCAAATTTGATATGAATGATTGTAAACCATGCAGCACACCCATGGCAACAAATAAGCTGGTCATGTCTGATGAAAAAGATGAGCTGATTGATCAAACACTTTATAGAAGCATGATTGGGTCTTTATTGTACCTAACTGCATCTAGACCAGACATCATGTTTGCAACATGTGTCTGTGCAAGAAGTCAATCAGCTCCCAGAAAATCAAATCTCATTGCTGTAAAAAGGATCTTCAGATACATAAAAGGTGCTCCCACACTTGGTATCTGGTATCCAGCTAATGGGAACATCAAGCTTTCAGGTTTTTCAGACAGTGACTTTGCTGGATGTCACACCACAAGGAAGTCCACATCAGGAGGGTGCCAGTTTCTAGGTGATTGCTTAGTTTCATGGCAAAGCAAAAAACAAGCAGCTGTTTCAACATCCACTGCTGAAGCTGAATACATTGCTGCTGCAAGCTGTACAGTCCAACTCCTGTGGCTTCAAAATCAGTTGCTGGATTTTGGTATCACTGCCTTAAAGACACCACTCATGTTGGACAGCCAGGCAGCAGAAAATATCATCAAAAATCCAGTTTCCCATTCAACCACCAAACACATCGACATCAGACATCACTTTGTGAGGGATTGCTATGAAAAAGGTTTGATTTCTCTGCATCATGTCCCAACTAAAGACCAGCTGGCTGATGTGCTCACAAAAGCACTTGATACAGCCACTTTTGAAAGCTTGGTCTCTAGGATTGGGATGCTGAACATGGAATAACAAGCAACATCTTGTTTTTCTATGAATAAAAGCAACAAAATGTTTTCAGAAAATCAAAACTCCATCCTTGAAAATAGCTAAAAATGAAATTTTTCATTAAAATCCTTATAAGTCTGCCATCAACCACCGATTGTTCAAAAGTCTGCTATACTTCAAAAGTCTGTCCACTGCTAAAAGTCAACCCCTGTTCTCTTATTCCATTTGATAAACTCTGTTGTTCAAAAGCAGTGTTTTATCCACTGATATGCTATCCTCTGATAGTGAAAATCATCCACTGCTTTCATACCACTGCCTTCATCAGTCACTTTCACAAAAGTACTGTCCTTCACTTTCACCAGGGGTTGTCACGTGGGCAGTACATATTGGTCAGACCTTTTGTAACGGCTGCCACCTCAGCATTCACTTTCTTCCCTATAAAATCCCCTATTCACCACCAAAACAGGGTTTTACTGTCGAATTGAATTCTTAAAAATTCTCTTCTCAAAGCAGTTTTTCATCTCATTTTTTCACAAATTTCTTCGATCATCATCTTCAAAATGACAAAATCGAAGTCATCTTCAAAACCCTCATCCAAATCTTCATCAAAAACAGCCTCTCAAAAGGCACTTTCCACTGAAATTCCATATAAACCATCCCACAATCTTCTGGGTCTTCTCACTAAACCAGGAACCACCAATGTTTTCGATTCCATCATTGACACCATGGCAAACTCAAAGTACAAAACTTTGTTCACTGTCGATGCACCAATCTATTTGGAAACCCAAAGGGAGTTTTGGAAGAATGCAACCCTTGAAAAACAAGGCGACATTGCAACCACCATACACTCTTCTATAAAGGGTAAAGCGGTCCAAATCACGCCACAATCCATTTCAGAGGTCTTTCAACTCGATGATCAAGAAGGTAAAATTTCTTTCACTAAAAACCAGTTGCAAACTGACTTCATTGAAAGAGGGTATGAAGCCACAATGATGAGGAAACTTACCTTACAAAAAGGTTATTTTCCTTCTGCAACCAGATTTTTATTTCATACCCTCCTACTATGTGTTTCAAACAAAACCACTTCTTTCAATGAAATCCCTTTAAAGATTCAAAATCTGGGATATGCAATTCTTCAAGGAGAAAATTTTAACTATTCTCGGGAAATTTTTAAAGATTTGGTTAATAATGTTGAAACAAAATCATTCTTACTGTTTCCAAGGTTTTTAAGTTACTATTTTGCAAAGAAATTCAGTAAGGATGATTTAGCTGTAATAAACCAAGGTGATTCTACTCAAATAAACAGTTTAACAACTGAAACTTTTTCAAGAATGCTAGCACCTTGCAAAACACAAGCAGAGGTGCCTGAGCAGATTTTAGCAGTTACAACTGCTCCTCAGGTATCTGCTGCTGAGCCCACTGCTCAAGGTGATCAAAGCAGCAGCACAACTGCTTTGAAACCCACACCTACAATCACCAAAAAGCCTACAAAAAGAAAAACTCAAAAACCCCCCAAAACCCATCAAAAGGGCAACTCTGGAGGATGAGATACCAGAGCTCCTGCCCGTGACAACACAAGTGTCACAAGAAACCACTGCTGCTACTTCCTCACAGCAGTTGGTACAAATATCTCAACCCATAACCGAAACTCCTCCTGCTTCTTCACAAAAAGAACAGGTTGTACAAATAGGGTCTCCACATCATGATGCTCTGGAAACACTCGTTTCTATCATCCACAGCTCAATACCCGGGGCAAATCCACTTTATACACCACCCTTCACATCCACAATTCCCCCACCAACTAAACTGCTGTTGGATGCAATTAATTTGAACCAGGCATTAACCAGTCCTTCTCAATCCCCTATCAATGAGAATATACCTCAACAACTGACTGGGTCTGATGTATCAATCTTTGCTAACCCACCAACACAACCTGAGGAGGTTAGACCCCTTGAGTTACAAGTAACTCTTGGTGGTAGTCCAAGTGAAGCAGCCACTACAACTGTTGAACCCATTGGTTTACAGTTGGACAGTGGTTACATCAATAAGACTTCCTTGGTGGCAATTCCTTTTATAGCACCTCTGCCAACCACCAGTGGATTTATTTATCCTACTGGCAACATCAAAAGGTTGTCAAGTGTTGAAGGAAGAAGACCCCAGTACCACGAAAAAGGGGCATCAGTGGTTAATGTTTGGAGTATACTCCCTACATCAACTACTGATAAAACCACTATTAGTGGGAAATCAGATGATCCCATTAACTTGGGTGATGGTTTAAAGTACCAGAAATTGACGGATCGTATTGACAAGCTTGATAACTCTGTTGCAGAACTCAAAGATATGCTACAACAGGTGTTACAAGTACAAAAGGTACAATCAACTGCTGTTCCACCTCAAGCATCTGCTCCACAAAGGGCACCTGCTACAAATGAGCTCTGGAATTTGTATCAACCTTTTCTCCATCAACAAGCACAATTAGCAGATCAGCAACATGAAAAACATGTCCAACAGCTGCGAAATGCAATGGAGTCAAGGTTCAAGAACACTCAGGCTGATCTAAAGTTTCTCAAAACTCAGATCCTGCACACCACTGGCACTGCTCCTTGATGTGTGTAAAATGCAACATATAAATTACATCAAATGAGGCATAAAACTAACCCTTTTTAAGTACTAATATTGGAAAAAGAGTGTTTTTGTCTTCCTTTTGTATTTTCAGGATTAAATGAGCTCAAAAACACAAAAGAAGCAAAAAGACAGCTAAATCCAACATAAATACAAGGAAAGGAACATAAGTGGACTGCCCGACCCCTCAACGGCATCTTCCCAAGCAAAATAGAGAAGGCAGAAGACTGAACACGCCCCGTGCTCAGCCAGCACGGGGCCGTGCCCAAGAAGCAGCAGAAAAGACAAACCTATAGAAGCTTCTATTGCCCACCACGGGGCCGTGCCCAGTGAGCACGGGGGCGTGGCGAAAGTACAGCAGGCGCATTAATTGTAATTGCGAATTACAATTAATGAAGAGAGAGAATGTCAGACAGGCACGGGCCGTGCCCAGCGGACACGGGGCCGTGCCCAGCCTTCTGTTCAGCCTATAAATAGGAGTGCTTGGTTTCATTTCAACTCATCCCTTGGCACACCACCTCTCTCACACTTCATCCACCACCCACCACCATCACAACACCATCATCCACCACCATCATCCATTGTCCATCGTAGAGTGTGTGAGTCGTCTCGGGATCCAAGATTGATCGTAAGAGTTCTTGACAATCAAGGCCATATTTGCCTAAGTCTCTTACATCACTTGGTGAAGACAAAGTGTCTAGTATAATACTTTTTATTTCTAATCTTTTGCACTTTTTATTTGGTTTTGTATTAATGACTTTAATAACTAGTTACTTATGTTGAAGGTGATCTTTCCTTATCGTTTGTCCGTGGTGTCTTGGCATTATTTTACTGTCTATATAAAATAAAAGATTTTCACCATTGATATCTCCACGGTCTATATGGAGGTATGTTGGATACCTAGTCGGGGGTTAAGGGAACGGTTTGGTAAAGGTCTTGCCATTGTTCAGCGTTTAGAGGTCCTGCAATGGACCTGGGTCAAATTTAGTAGGACCTCCTTCAATGCTTCACGGTATTGGATGGCGGGGGTCCAAACTCTTTGATCCCCTCATTAGTTAACTACTATTAATACTATAACCCGGCTATTTAGGACTGTATCCCTGCTGACTTAGACTACTTAGCCGAGGGTAACGTCACCGCCAAAAGCGGGGCCTACCATAATATTGCATTAATAACTTAATTCATTATCTTCCAATAATCCACCCTTTTAGGATTGTATCCTTGCTGACTCAAACTACTGGGGTGAGGGTAGCGTCACCTTCAAAAGAGGGGCCTACTACAATAACTAAGATAATTTCTTAATTATGTGCAAAAGTGCGGAAATAATCAAAGGTTATACTAGATACGAGTCGGAACCAAGTGATTCATCTTGTCTATCTGTTTTTATTTTATTTTTATTTTCAGCATTTTTAGTTAGCTTTTACTTTTCTTAGTTTAAAACATTTTTCTAACTTTTTACTTTGATTAGACGTTGAGGATAAACCGGTACTAAAAGCTCTTGTGTCCTTGGACGACCTCGGTATCTTACCAACGCTATACTACGCTCACGATGGGTGCACTTGCCCATATGTGTGTTTAGTGTTAGTAAAATATCGTGTTTTATAAATTTAAAACTTGGCTAAAATAAGTGTTAAAGGGGCTTAAAATATACACCTAATATATATAACACTTCACACGCATCAAGTTTTTGGCGCCGCTGCCGGGGACACAAGGATTTTAAGAAAGTTAGGAATCAACGGCCTAATCATTTTTTTATTTTTCTTTTTAATTTTTAAGATTTTCTTAGTTTTTCAGCATCTGCAGAGCTCAGCACGGGCTGTGCCCGGTCAGACACGGGCCGTGCCCAGCATCATCACTGGCAGTTTTTATTTTCTGAGTTACAGAGAGCTGAACACGGGGCCGTGTCGGTGCAACACGGGGTCGTGTCCAACTCCCAGTAACAGGGATCCAGAAAATAATCATTGTACCTCTGACCACGGGCCGTGTTCGCTGAGCACGGGGCCGTGGTGAATATTCTGACCAACGTTCTTTTCTGTTTTTATTGCAGGACTTGGAACCTAGGGGCCACATTTGAACTTCCTACGTAGTGCATGAGCTCCAGTTCTAGTAGAGACATAAAAGAACCTCTAGAAGAACCCGAACGCTTTCTCAGAAAAAGACTTAAAGCCAAAAATCAAGAGAAAGTTTCGAGGGACCCACTTCCAATGGCGGATCAACGTACCCTCATGGATTACCTACAACCCACCGTAGGCAATCTCGGCGCCGCTATCAATGCACCAAATGTCGAAGCCAATAACTTCGAACTTCGGCCGCATTTGATACAAATGCTCCAAAACTCCGCAACCTTCCATGGGCTTGCGGACGAGGATCCCCATCTGCATACTACTAACTTCTTAGAAATATGTGATACCTTTCGGATCAATGGAGCATCAAATGACGCCATCCGCCTTCGAATGTTTCCATTTTCACTAAAAGACCGAGCTAAGGCTTGGCTTAACACCCTCCCAGTTGGCTCGGTAAACACTTGGGATGAACTTGCCCAAAAGTTTTTATATAAGTATTTCCCTCCTGCTAAAACGGCTAAATTAATGACTGAAATTAATACATACTCACAAGAGGATGGGGAATCCTTATATGAAACTTGGGAAAGGTTCAAGGAGCTTCTAAGAAAGTGTCCTCATCACGGTCTAGCGGTGTGGCAACAAGTATCCACTTTCTACAATGGGTTGTTACCACACACAAGACAAACGCTTGATTCAAGCTCCGGGGGACTTTTAGGTAATCGTCGCCCAAATGAAATATATAACCAAATTGAGGAAATTGCTCAAACCAATTTTCAATGGCACACTCCCCGAGGTAATAAATCTATTGCCCCGGGCACCCATAAGGTTGATGAAAGCACCTCTTTACAAGCCCAAATCGAGGCCCTCTCTTCGAAAATCAAAAAGCTAGAAATGACAAAAACGGCCTCGGTTATGGCTTGTGAAGGGTGTGGTGGGTCACATGAAAATTGGAGTTGTATGAAAGAATTAGATGAACAAACAGAAACGTTAAACTACAATGATAATAGACCTAGGCCGTCGGGTCCTCCAACGGGTACCTACAACCAAGGATGGCGTAACCACCCAAATCTTGGTTGGAGAGATCCCGACAATAGTAGTAACCAAAAAACCAACGAACTAATTTTCAACAACCACAAAATTTCTCTCAACAACAAGGTGGAAGAGAAAGGCTTGAAGATATTGTATCTCGCCTCATCTCTGACACTGAAAAGAAAAACTCGGATCGATTTCAACAATTGGAATCGAATTTTAGAAATCAACAAGCTAGCATTCAAAACGTTGAAAAACAATTAAATCAACTAGCTCAAAATTTCTCCGAGAGACTACAAGGCGCGTTACCTAGTAATACCGAAACCAACCCGAAGGCACAAGTACATCTCATCACATTAAGAAATCGAACCGTGGGTCCCGAGGATGCTCCATTGCCGCCAAATGAAAGAAGCCAATCTAGCCAACCTGTAACTCCTCCTGCGTCAGAAAAGGCTTCTCTACCAACTCAAGAGAGCACCAAGACTCCTCCAATTCCGTACCCCGGTAGGTTAAATCGTCAAAAGACCGATGAGCAATTCGCTAAATTTGAAAATTTACTAAAACAATTGCATGTTAATATTCCTTTTATCGAGGTCCTAACCCAAATGCCTAAATACACAAAATTTATGAGGGATTTCCTCACAAACAAAAGGAAAATTGAATCATTGCAATTAGTTAACTTAGGCGAAGAATGCTCCGCCTTAGTGCTCAACAAACTTCCACAAAAGAAAATCGATCCCGGAAGCTTCACAATTCCTTGCTCGATTGGGGAGTCTCCCGTTCGTAATGCATTAGCCGATCTTGGGGCTAGCATTAACCTCATGCCCACATCGATGTTCAAATGACTCGGCCTAGGAACAACAAGCCCTAGAAAGATGAGCATACAACTTGCCGACAGATCCGTCAAATTTCCACAAGGTGTCGCTGAGAATCTATTGGTAAAAGTTGACAACTTCGTTTTCCCAACCGACTTTGTCATCCTAGACATGGAAGAAGACACCGATGTCCCTCTCATCCTCGGGAGGCCATTTCTAGCCACCGCCCAAGCGGTGGTAGACATGAATGACGGAACGTTAACATTGAAGTTTGGGGATAAGGAGGTGAAGTTTGAATGTGGAAAAAGAATTGAGGACGAAGACCCGGTCAACTACATGCAGGTCATAGACTCAAGCTTGGATGATGCTCTCCGACGGTGTAACATGGGATGCAATACATCCCACTTGGGTGACATATGACCGGCTTTGGGTCTAGCCAAGGACCCTTATAAACGTGGCGACCACGGAGGCATTCCGCGGAACTATCCTTAGTTTAATTTAGATTAATTTTTATGCTTTCTAGTTAGTTTTAATTTTCAGGAATAAAACACACTCATGGTGGTAAGGGATGAAAAGGGGAACGAGAAAAATGACCTCATGCACAAGAACAAGGCAACCCGACAATTCTCTCCATTTCAGAAGGTTCAACACGGGCAGTGCTCAACCAACACGGCCCCGTGCTGAACCCCTGCAGAAAAACGCCCAGTTCAGGTAACTGGACACGGGCCGTGTTCACCCAACACGCCCCCGTGTCCAGACTTCTTCTTCTCTTGTTTTAATTTTGTTACTGGCACTTGAACACGGGGCCGTGCCCGGACAACACGGGGCCATGTTCAGCGCCCAGTAACATAAAATTTTTGCTTTTTAACACCATTTTACACATCTAATCAACCTAAAAATTTATTTTTGGGACACATTGAGGACAATGTGTAATTTAAGTGTGAGGGGGATGCTAAAACCTTGAATCTTGCAAAGTCCTAAATACAAGCCTTACACAAAACTCTATTGGAACCGCTAATCACCCCAAATTTTTTCAAAAACTTCATTTTTTTTTACTTGTCTAGGTTTAGCTCGGGAAATTCAAGTTCTCAAAAAGGTTATATTTTTACGAATTTACAACCGATAGCGTAGTGATAAAAAGAACCAACATAAGAAAATTATAAAAAGGCATGACAAACTTAGTTAAAATTTGATTATATATACTTGATCACATAAAAACCCATTCCCACAAAAGTGAGTTTTGAGCCTTTATTGAGCATACAATTACATATCTTTAGACTAAATGCTCATTTTTCGTTTCTTGTGTGAATAGCCGCTTGGTTCTTACGACTCTAGAACTTGCCATGACGATAAATTCCCGGTCCTTATCAACTTAAACCCGAGTAAGTAAATGATGGAGGCATTAGGACTAACCCTTTTTATTTCTACACCATTATTTTTTCTTTTCTTTTACCACCTACCTAAAAATCCCCCTAGTTAGCCCCTTTGAGCCTAAACCTTTTCATTTCATCACCCAAACCAAAATCCTTTTACCCACCAAAACCTTTTTATTTTTAACCCTTTGTTTTAGTAACAAGTTCGGTTTTTTTCGTATGATCGTTCAAAAAAAAAATGTGTGTTGATGATGAAGCAAAAGATAAACAAACAAATTCATCAAAAATAACTTTGTTTGAATAAAAGCTTCATCAAAATAAAAGTTATAAAAAAAAAATAGAAAGTCCTACGAAAACCGACACTTGTTACGCTTTTCGCCCTTTTTCTACTAACCACTAACCACTATCCCAACCACCTACCTTTAACCCAAGCCTAACCCTTAACCCACAAAGTCCTCTTGATATTTACAAAGGTATAAAAGTTAAAAAGGAGGAGGATTGATTGCTTGGCAAGCTTATGGTAGGAATAAGTTCCATGCCGCTCTCGAGTGATTCACTAAAAATACACCTTCGGCCGAGTGTGAGTGATTTCTCCCGTGAGGTATGTGAACTTGTATATAAATGGAATTTTAAAAAGGCATGTTATGCCCAAATAAGTAATTTCCCCTATGAAACGTTCTAAATAAATCATTACGAATAGGATTGTAAATAGATAAAAATAAAACCCAAAAAGATCTTGGATTCCCAACACTCTACGACAAGTCAAAACCTTCTCTTCTACCCATTCCATTTGGGAGTGTAAGCCACATATAAAAGAGTTTTGCTTGAGGACAAGCAAAAGTTCAAGTGTGGGGGTATTTGATGTGTGTAAAATGCAACAAATAAATTACATCAAATGAGGCATAAAACTAACCCTTTTTAAGTACTAATATTGGAAAAAGAGTGTTTTTCTCTTCCTTTTGTATTTTCAGGATTAAATTAGCTCAAAAACACAAAAGAATCAAAATGACAGCTAAATCCAACATAAATACAAGGAAAGGAACATAAGTGGACTGCCTGACCCCTCAACGGCATCTTCCCAAGCAAAATAGAGAAGGCAGAAGACTGAACACGCCCCGTGCTCAGCCAGCACGGGGCCGTGCCCAAGAAGCAACAGAAAAGACAAACCTATAGAAGCTTCTATTGCCCACCACGGGGCCGTGCCCAGTGAGCAAGGGGGCGTGGCGAAAGTACAGCAGGTGCATTAATTGTAATTGCGAATTACAATTAATGAAGAGAGAGAATGTCAGACAGGCACGGGGCCGTGCCCAGCGGACACGTGGCCGTGCCCAGCCTTCTGTTCAGCCTATAAATAGGAGTGCTTGGTTTCATTTCAACTCATCCCTTGGCACACCACCTCTCTCACACTTCATCCACCACCCACCACCATCACAACACCATCATCCACCACCATCATCCATTGTCCATCGTAGAGTGTGTGAGTCATCTCGGGATCCAAGATTGATCGTAAGAGTTCTTGACAATCAAGGCCATGTTTGCCTAAGTCTCTTACATCACTTGGTGAAGACAAAGTGTCTAGTATAATACTTTTTATTTCTAATCTTTTGCACTTTTTATTTGGTTTTGTATTAATGACTTTAATAACTAGTTACTTATGTTGAAGGTGATCTTTCCTTATCATTTGTCCGTGGTGTCTTGGCATTATTTTACTGTCTATATAAAATAAAAGATTTTCACCATTCATATCTCCACGGTCTATATGGAGGTATGTTGGCTACCTGGTCGGGGGTTAAGGGAACGGTTTGGTAAAGGTCTTGCCATTGTTCAGCGTTTAGAGGTCCTGCAATGGACCTGGGTCAAATTTAGTAGGACCTCTTTCAATGCTTCACGGTATTGGATGGCGGGGGTCCAAACTCTTTGATCCCCTCATAAGTTAACTACTATTAATACTATAACCCGGCTATTTAGGACTGTATCCCTGCTGACTCAGACTACTTAGCCGAGGGTAACGTCACCGCCAAAAGCGGGGCCTACCATAATATTGCATTAATAACTTAATTCATTATCTTCCAATAATCCACCCTTTTAGGATTGTATCCTTGCTGACTCAAACTACTGGGGTGAGGGTAACGTCACCTTCAAAAGAGGGGCCTACTACAATAACTAAGATAATCTCTTAATTATGTGCAAAAGTGCGGAAATAATCAAAGGTTATACTAGATACGAGTCGGAACCAAGTGATTCATCTTGTCTATCTGTTTTTATTTTATTTTTTTTCAGCATTTTTAGTTAGCTTTTACTTTTCTTAGTTTAAAACATTTTTCTAACTTTTTACTTTGATTAGACATTGAGGATAAACCGGTACTAAAAGCTCTTGTGTCCTTGGACGACCTCGGTATCTTACCAACGCTATACTACGCTCACGATGGGTGCACTTGCCCATATGTGTGTTTAGTGTTAGTAAAATATCGTGTTTTGTAAATTTAAAACTTGGCTAAAATAAGTGTTAAAGGGGCTTAAAATATACTCCTAATATATATAACACTTCGCACGCATCACTCCTCCAACAGTACTTTTCATTGATCAACTCCCAGAAGATAATGCCAAAAAGGGGGAGAAAATTCAGGAGTGGAAGAAGAAAGGAATAGATGATGGTCTTTACATTGAACCTGAAAAGGATGCTATGACCAGAAAAATTCCTGTGCCAGATGGTAGTAAAAAGGTTGATGCAACTCAAGAAGCACTTGATGAAGGAGTAGCAAGTGTTAAAAGAGATAGAATGGCAAAGGATATCTCAAGATGGAATAAGGAGAAAAGAGCTTTCATGGAACTGTATGAGCAAGGTAGTTCTGGATCAAAGGACTCTAAAAATCCGAAGACAAAAAGAAAACCTAAGTCCATCCCATCCAGATTTCCAAAGCCTCCAAAACCACCATCCAAAAGCCATCAGCATCAAATCTCCACTCAAACAGCTGTTGTAACTCCTGTTGTATCAACTACTGCTGGTACTTCAGTGGTTTCAACATCTGTTCTCTCTTCAACACACACCACCTCAACACACACCACAACCACTATTTTACCACCACTGTCACCATCAAAAACAATTTCACCACCACTTTCACCTGCTGACAAAAAGCAGAAGACAACAGATGTTATAACATCAGTTGTAATGACAACAGTGGTTGAAACACCAGTTGTTTCAACAACTGTTAGTCAATCACAAACCACTGCCATACAATCTACCACCACTGATCCACCCAAAACATCATCTGCTTCTTCTAAAACAAAAAGGAGAAGGATTTATATATCAGATGATGATTCACCTTCACCACCACCAACATCTTCAGAATCCCTATCACTTGTCACTATTCCAAAACCTATACCTCTCTCTTCAGCTCAAACTTTAAAGCCATTACCTCCTGCTGGTGTCTCATTCCCTCTAGAACTCATTGCAGTTAGGGAAGAAATAAAATCCTTTTATTATGAGGATGGCCCAGCCAAAAGGAGTTTGCCATCAATTGCAGGATATCCCAGGCCTAACAATGTTGAAGAATACTTGAAACTCAAGGCCAAACAAGCAGAGGATATTGCAATCAAAAACAGAAAAGAGAAATCTGATAGAGAATTTCAACAAAACTATCAGTTTTTACTCTCACAGGTCAATGCTATGGAGCGATTTGCTAAAAATGTATGTCAGAAAATTTCAGAAAGGGCAGATGAGTCCTTGAGAAAAGACTACATTGAGAACATCATGACCTACAAGAAATACAAGGGGGAGAAACACATGTACAAAAACTGGACCATTCCTGAGCTTGAAAAAGAAGCAGCCAGGATTCAAGGAATGGTTAAAAATAAGGTCAAGCAGACTCCTCCAGAAAAGTTTAAACAATTTGAAGCTGAGAAGATGTTAGAGTTGAGAAGAATGAAAGAGGAGCTGATTGCAGCTGATTATGGGTCAAAGAATTCAGTGACAAAGTGGGGAGAAGATAGAGTCAGGGCAACCTATAAAAGCTTAGAGGAACTTAGAAAGAAAGATCCAAGAGTTCCACAAAAGCCTGACTACTCCAAAGCAGAGGTCTCAAAAAGACCACCAAAGCTGCAAATCAAAAGAACCACTGCTCCAGCTGGTGCTGCCATCTACAAAAGAAGGAGCAAAAACCAGTTGAGTATTGAAACAATTCAAGATCTATTAGCTGGAGATGCCATTGTAAAAGCAGGCACGAAAGTAATGATAAAAGAAGATCTTGAATTGGAACAATCTGCAAGTGCTGCTCAGCCAGCTATGAATAGGCCAGCCTCACCAAATACTTCTGCAAATAAACATCTCCCAAGAAACCCACCAGGCTCAAAAATACAAAAGTAGGAAACTGACAAACAGACCTGCGTATTGACTTTGCTCAGGTCTGGTGGAGAAGTGGAGAAAATATCAAGGGAACAAGCTCTTGGCCTGAGTCTTGAAGATTTGCAGGATCTCCTTGAACTTCCACTTGGCAGGGATGATGAAGATACAGATGCCCTAGACTTTGAACTACAATTTAAAGGTCAGATAAGGGAACTGTTAATGAGGCAATAAAAATTTCCACAATAATGAAGAGTTTTGGCATTATCTGTTCCAGGGGGAGATTGTTGGGATTGAACCCTATCAGAGGAACAGATAATTAAAGCCAAAACTGGATCAGAGCAGTGGATCCAGAATAAGCAGATGTTTACATACAAATCTCTCCCCTTGAAAGTGGTTTCACATCTGCTGATCTTACTAAGTGCTGACCTACAACTGCTGCCTTGCATCTACTGCCAAGTGTCAAAGACTGATGGAAGACCAAAGCTCTGCTGATTCAATCTACTGCCTTGAGTCTAGTACTGCTGATCCGGACAAGCACTGCTGGGTTCACAGCAGTGGAAGGATGCAGCAACTGTTTAAGTGTCTTTTATGTAATGAATTGTAATAGCAGTAGTTAGTACATCAGTGTTTGTATAGATCAGAGGTTAGAGTTTGTTAGGAGGTTAGATGTCACTTTCATGGTGACGTCAGCTAAGATGCTCAGTGGTTTGCTAGTGCCTATAAATAGTTCAGTACTTTGTACTGTTCTATCAGCTCTTGCAATACGGTCTTCTTTGCACGAACAAACGCTGAGCTCTGGCTGAGGGGGAGTTTGTATTCAAGCATTACTTGTAATCGTTGTTGAAAGTTAATTCAATCATTCAGTTCCTTGTTGAAAATGTCTTGATCAAAGCAATACTCTCGTTTGATTGTATGCAAAGTTTGTTTTCATATTAATTCCGCTGCACAACTCTTTCATTTCCATCTTAATCTCAAACGTAAAATACAATCAGAAACAAACTCAGATCCAACAATATGGGTTTGTTAAGCATTAATTAGAGTCAAGATTTTGTTAAGGAGTTTGCAAAAGTAAAAAAAACAAACAGTCTTCTTCTTGCAGACTACAGAGTTTTGGTCCACCTCTTCTGCTACAGATGTCTACAGATGTGGTCTGCAGACTGCAGACGTTTTACCTCTGAAAAAACAAACAGCGCCTGAATAATTTGTTGTCTTGTGGGTGGTTAGTAAGTCTCTTTAGCGTACCTAAGGCATTATTGCTTATTTGTTCATATCTAAAAACAAATATTAAAGGAAAGACAAAATGCAACTGATTATACAATTTCATAAGAAGATTGTTTAATTCCAGATATTAGACTAAATAATTTGTTGTCTTGTGGGTGGTTAGTAAGTTTCTTTAGCAGCCTAAGGCATTATTGTTTATTTGTTTATATCTAAAAACAAATATTAAAGGAAAGACCAAATGCAAATGATCATACAATTTTATAAAAAAGATTGTTTAATTCCAGATATTAGACTAAATAATTTGTTGTCTTGTGGGTGGTTAGTAAATCTCTTTAGCGTACCTAGGGCATTATTGTTTTTTGCTCATATCTAAAAACAAATATTAAAGGAAAGACAAAATGCAACTGATCATACAATTTCTTAAAAAAATTGTTTAATACCAGATATTAGCCTAAATAATTTGTTGTCTTGTGGGTGGTTAGTAAGTTTCTTTAGCAGCCTAAGGCATTATTGTTTATTTGTTTATATCTAAAAACAAATATTAAAGGAAAGACCAAATGCAACTGATCATACAATTTCATAAAAAGATTGTTCAATTCCAGATATTAGACGAAATAATTTGTTGTCTTGTGGGTGGTTAGTATGTCTCCTTAGCGTACCTAAGGCGTTATTGCTTATTTGCTCATATCTAAAAACAAATATTAAAGGAAAGACCAAATGCAACTGATTCTACAATTTAATAAAAGGATTGTTTAATTCTAGATATTAGACTAAATAATTTGTTGTCTTGTTGGTGGTTAGTATGTCTCTTTAGCGTACCTAAGGCATTATTGCTTATTTGCTCATATCTAAAAACAAATATTAAAGGAAAGACCAAATGCAACTGATTATACAATTTCATAAAAAGATTGTTTAATTCTAGATATTAGACTAAATAATTTGTTCTCTTGTGGGTGGTTAGTAAGTCTCTTTAGCGTACATCCCGCCCCCTAGCTCACTTGGCAATCCCCATGTGGTTTGGGTTGGGCCGGCTTCCTCCTTGGAGGTCGCCGGTTCGACTCCCGGATGTTGCATACGGGGGGTGGGACGTCCCAATGATGGATCGTATCCTACCGAGGCATGGTGCGGTCTTGAGGGCAACCCGGTTTTACCCAGCTGTTACCCCAGCGAGTCTCTCGTGTGGGGGCAGTATGGTTTCCGGGCGGAAGTCAGCTTGCGCGGCGGCCGGGGCCCGATCGAACATCGCGTCCGAGAGTGCGGAGCTGACGGGGGATTGTCTTCGACATGAACCCGGTGACCAATAGGTCCAGTACATAGAAAGTCACCTTCCAAAAAAAAAAATCTCTTTAGCATACCTAAGGCATTATTGCTTATTTGCTCATATCTAAAAACAAATATTAAATGAAAGACCAAATGCAACTGATCATACAATTTCACAAAAAGATTGTTTAATTACAGATATTAGACAAAATAGTTTGTTGTCTTGCGGGTGGTTAGTAATTATTGCTTATTAGCTCATATCTAAAAACAAATATTAAAGGAAAGACCAAATGCAACTAATTATACAATTTCATAAAAAGATTGTTTAATTCTAGATATTAGACTAAATAATTTGTTGTCTTGTGGGTGGTTAGTATGTCTCTTTAGCGTACCTAAGGCATTATTGCTTATTTGTTCATATCTAAAAACAAATATTAAAGGAAAGACCAAATGCAACTGATTATACAATTTCATAAAAAGATTGTTTAATTCTAGATATTAGACTAAATAATTTGTTGTCTTGTGGGTGGTTAGTAAGTCTCTTTAGCGTACCTAAGGCATTATTGCTTATTTGCTCATATCTAAAAACAAATATTAAATGAAAGACCAAATGCAACTGATCATACAATTTCACAAAAAGATTGTTTAATTCCAGATATTAGACAAAATAATTTGTTGTCTTGCGGGTGGTTAGTAAGTCTCTTTAGCATACCTAAGGCATTATTTCTTGTTTGCTCATATCTAAAAACAAATATTAAAGGAAAGACCAAATGCAACTGATCATACAATTTCATAAAAAGATTGTTTAATTCCAGATATTAGACTAAATAATTTGTTGTCTTGTGGGTGGTTAGTAAGTCTCTATAGCGTACTTAAGGTATTATTACTTATTTGCTCATATCTAAAAACAAATATTTAAGGAAAGATCAAATGCAACTGATCATATTATTTCATAAAAAGATTGTTTAATTCCAGATATTAGACTAAATAATTTGTTGTCTTGTGGGTGGTTAGTAAGTTTCTTTAGTAGCCTAAGGCATTATTGCTTATTTGTTTATATCTAAAAACAAATATTGAAGGAAAGGCCAAATGTAGCTGATCATATAATTTCATAAAAAGATACTTTAATTCCAAATATTAGACTAAATAATTTGTTGTCTTGTGGGTAGTTATTAAGTTTCTTTAGCAGACCTAAGGCATTATTGCTTATTTGTTTATATCTAAAAACAAATATTAAAGGTGAGGCTAAATGCAAAAATAAAATAAGGGTCATTTCCATGATTTTTTCTTTGTTTAGTATGTAAACTAGGTCATTGGAAAACAATGTCCTTGTCTAGAAAGGCGGGGCATTAGAAAAGCGTTAAGTAAAAGGGGGTGTATTTAGACACCCATTAATAAAGGTAGGTACTAGTCATTTACCCGCGCGATGCGGCTGGAGTGGCGATTTACAATACAATATTCGTTTATCGTTAGTTTATCAATTATCATGTGATATATTGTATAGTACTCAAGTTAGTTTTCTTATTCGTGATATGTGGGCACTCGTTTTTCTATTAGTTTATCGATTCTTTGGTGATATACTTTTGTTAATTTTTTAGTTGTAACTTCGGTGTGATCTGTCTACAAGAAGAGTACAAAACAAGGAAGTAGATGTAATTAAAAACAAGAAAAGTACAAAACAAGCAAGTAGTTGGACAAAACACCAAAAACAAAATGCGGGGAGTCTCTTGTATCTCTTCCTGTTTTACCAATACATCCATTCGCTCATGAATATCTTGTATCTTCTCATCTATCGTACGATTTCGACACATAAAAAAAACCAATGTTAGACGCTTACAGGTGTTTTAAAAAAGTAATTTCTGGAAGCAATTAAGGCACAAAATCTATAAACTTACCTTCGTTTTGATACGAATGCAGTTCATTAATCACGCAACACTTCCTGGTAGAAAACCCGCGCGATGCGGTGGCGACAACGAAATTTACAATGCGATACTCGTTTTCTTTTCTGATAGTTTATCAATCCTCTGGTGATATATTATATTGTACTTCTATTAATTTCTTATTAGTAGCATCAATGTGGTCTATTTATACCATGAGCGTTACAAATTTTATAAACATAATAATTTAAATCCGAACTATCCTCTTCCTTAGCATGTTTAAGCTCATTTACTCCATTTAAGGTACACTCTCGGATAAGTTATCCTTCTATTCAACAATGGAATGTGTGTCACGAGTTTTCTATCATCTAAAACGTGTGACCATGCCAATTTGCCAAACATCGACGTGTTCATACTATTCGAGTTGTCATCTTCTATTGTCGCTCTAATAGTTTGATAGTTAAGTTTAAACTTATCCTTATCAAGTAAGAGGTGAAAAATAATGCATGAGTAATCGAGTTAGGTATATTTTATATGCTACAAAGAATTGTTACGTTTACAAAATCTTTGTGGTTGAAATAATATTTTTTATATAAATAACAATGACGCGAGCCATAGAGCTACACAGACGCAAGCCGCACACATTTTATATCATTGACGCAAGCCGTGTCTCGAGCGTCAATACTATATGTCCACCGACACATCAGCTTTGTCGGACACGTGTAAGCTCCTCATTCATGGACTCTTCAAGGTGACAAACGGACGCATCTCATGTTGCAGGAGTCTGTCAAGGGCGCATGAGGGTGACATTTTGGTAATGTTGGTTGGTCAAGTGACATTTTGGTAATATTCCCTTAAAAGAAATTTGGTGTTGAAAAGAAAAAAATTAACAAGGTCATTTCCTTCAAGGGAGAGTGTTAGATTAAATATTGCACGCATGCAATAGCCTGTTTGTACACCACAGGGTACCGACCCTCCCTTGTGATAATCAATCGGCACTTGCACAAGTTAATTACCTATCAGCACTAAAGATGGTTCAAATTCATCAACAAATCTAAAAATGGATTGCAACTTTTAAACACTAAAGAATGCAATGTCACCAGTAATGAGTTAAGACATTAACCAAAAAAACAGCATGTCAAATCAACAATAGAATACAACCATGTAGCATCCAATATCTAGCTAAGATCAAACAAATAGCTTTGGTTCACTGGCTTAATTATTTCGCTGAACAAATGTAGTAATAGATCCACGACTTTATAGACAGCTAAGATTGAACATATCTATATAATAATTAACAAATCTTGGACCAAATTGAGTCCGGGTCAAAACAGGTTGTTTCTTTTATTAAAAAAAAACCTATCAAATTGGTTCAGGTCAAAACGGCTCTACAATACGGGTTTGGGCAAAATGAGTACCGATCGTCTCTAAGAGTATTCAAACCAGTACTTCAAGTTGTTATTCAATCCAACATCCATAATTGACTGCACTAATCTCTAACAATGAATGGGTTTTGATCCACTTTTTAACTTTAACCGAAACAAATTGTGTTCACACAGATTCATGTATTCACAAAACAATTATTCAATAGAGCACTCGACAACTTCCAAAATCAAATAAACATCATCTAGGAACTCAGACAAATCCAAACAGGCTCTCAAAATAACCGAGAGAAAGTTAAACCTTACAAGAGCAGAAGTTTGTTCAATCAACAAATCACTTACCAAAAAGTTCATTACAAGGTGTATAACGTTTGAAAAAAGAAACAAAAACTTACTCTGGTTCAACTTTGAGGACTATCTTCATGAGTTCATAAACAAAGTAACTTATTGCAGCAGATGGTAGCACCTGCGTAAAGCACAAATTATATTATCAAATCATATAGCAGAAACGCGAACACTTAAAACAGTATTTTAAAGGCATGAAGGTACCTGCAGTAAACTTGGAGTCAAACCTGCATACAAGGCAGTTATGCCACCTTGGTCAACTATCTTTATAAAAGTGGTGGCTGCACTCATTTTCGTAGTGTGGACTTGCATTTGAAGTTGTCTTCTAACAACTTCAAACGGATACGTAGCTGCTTCCGCACAACATCCTGCAATCTCCTTGTACATTAGCGTTCTAAGTGTACCTAATTCCATTTGCTCCAAAGCGTTTAAACCGTGCCCCTGCTTCTTTCATGTGTTGAATTCTTTTTCTTCCGTTTGGTGAATGCAAATAAGCTGATTTTAATATATCGTAAACTCCGTAAAACACTGCACCTGAAGGTGCCATGCTTATTATTGAAGGCAAGCCTTTGTATAATGAAAAAAATCCTTTGGTTTCAATCATGTGGCGAAAAGCACCGATCACGCCTCCCAATGCTTCTCCTCCAGGCGCCACCATTTTCGTTCGTATCTACATGAATCATACAAATTTCAGTTTCAAAACAATGGAATAGCCAATTACGCATAACGCAAACGCACCGTATCCATGGGTATGCAGAGTGTATTATTATCTAAATAATATTTATTGAACCCTTGTATGTATGAATCCAAACCTCTCTTCCAAGAGTGTATTATTATCTAAACCTACCTGTTTGATTTGGCTACTTTGATTAAAAAAAAAAAAGCACAGATCAACCCATTTCTAAAAGAATGGGCTGAAATCAACACTTTTTATAGTGTTCATGGATTAAAAAAAAAAACCATACATGTATCAAGATAAACTTAGCTTTGAAGCAAAAAAAAGTTAAAAAACATAAAAAATTCCTGTCAAAATCACCGAACTGCAACAAAATAATAACGACGACTTGTAGGAATCTATGAACAACAAATATTGATTTTTTAATGCCATAACAATCTAAACTTTATGAATTCAAGAACAAAAATTGAGTTTAAGAACAAGAATTGAATTCAAGAACAAAAATTGAATCTAAAAACGTCTTCTATGAATCTAAGAACAAAAACTGAAGTTCACAGTTCATACCTTCTGCTGCGTTTGTAGGCTTCTGCTTCGGCTTCGACTTCTACTATGGCTCTTGCTTCTGCTTTGGCTTTTGCTGCAACTCCTGCTCGCCTGCTCGGATAAGGTAAACAAGGGCGGTGATAAGAGTGTGCGGGGAGGACCACCGCACAGGGCCCGTGATTTCGAAGGGCACATTGAATCATCAACTCCATCAGAATCACTTTTTTCAGCCACCATTTGTTCCATCCTCTGAAGCAGTTGGTTTTGCAGCCATCACCAACTTCCTCTTGCACACCGATTTCTCTATATAAACATGTGTGTCAAAGAAGATACACAATCAAAATTACACAAAGTCATTTTATGAGTGAGTCAATTCTGGTTATATATTATATCTAATAGGTCAAACAGGTAAAATATAATAACTAAATAAGGAAATGATAGATTCTAATTCAATTCCCAAAACATGATCTTTTTTGAAGAATAACTAGATTCAAGCTCCCCTGCGTTGCGGCGGGGGCGTAAAACTATGCCAAATAGCACTAACTAGATTTAAATCGATCCAGGACCCGCACGTTGCGACGAACTTGTTAAACGAAAAAAATAAATGTAAAACATTGAACCACACATGCATGTTGCATTGTGTTAACTCGCATAATTTTGAATGAAACAAAAAAACGTTAAACGACACACGCATGTCGCGCCGTCTTAACTCGCAAAATTTAGAACGAAACGTAAAACGAAATTTGCGAAAGATGAAAAGTGTAGGGACCAAAGTTGAAGGTAAAAATATTGTGAGGTTAAATTGAAAATAATGAAACTTTTGAGTTAAAGGTGAAAAAAAAACAATTGATATGGGTTAAAATTGAAAAATATAAAAAGCTTTTGGATTAAAGTTAAAAAATCAACTTTTTTTTTTGAAAACCCCCCAAAACATGAATTAGAACACCTTATGCACAAAATTGTTCCTAATTTATGGAATGCAAATATGGCCCCTCTAGGTCCTCTGATAGACTGTAGAGAGAAGTTAGAATGTGGATATAGTTTAAAAACACAATATTTAGACCAGAATATCAATTGAAATGGGAAAAAACGTACCTGGGAAAACATTTCCTTTGCAAGCCTGTGATAGTAACATACTATAAGTAGTGTGTGTGCCGAAAGGAAAAAGAATCAACTGAATAAATAGATGCCAAATTGACTCGTGTCGTTTTAGACCTGATTAGTTGAAATGCGAAAAAACGTACCTGGGAAAACAACCGCAAAATCATAGGATTTTTATATGACTTCATCGATGAGTAAAGCGACCATTGACTCGTCTTTATCTTGACCAAGCAAAGCTGAAGAAGGATACATGTTGGTTCCATTCCAAGACATCTTCTGGCTTCTTTCTGGATTGGCAGTTGATCCTCTATTCCATGGTAACTTTTAGTGCAGGTTAAAACGATCAGTCGACCCGAAGCACTTATTTTACATCTTTTATAAACAGCTAATGTGCCAACTATAATTACAAAACTATATTGTTACAAATAATAACAATTAGGAAGTTGTACACACAAAAATTCGTTTTGGGCAAATTTGACTTGTTTTGCTTCTAGTTGCCTTCTATTTGACCCGTTTGAGATTTAAAAAACCCAAACCGGTCTATAAATGGGTACGAACTTAAACAACGTCAATGGAACTACTGAAAGGACCATTGCTAGCACTCTTACAAAAATTGCTTTTGAGTTCAAACCTACTATGGTTTAAAACCGATAATGAAATGGATTTTTAGCAATTAACACTAAAACCTTTCTAGTTGATGAATATTGACATTTTATGTCTGTACACTTGTTATTGTCACATTATTCTCAAAAATTCCAAGGAACAGTATTTATTCAAAGTAATATGTTTGACTTCAAAAAGTCAATCGAAACTTAAAATCGAAATGCACCTGTAATTATTTTAATGTTTACTCCAAGATTCAAAGCCCTATGTATCGTCTTGACACTAACATGACGTGGTGGTTCAAAGAGCGACATTAGCCCGATAAACAGCCATGATCCTCCTAGACTCTCTTTTTGTCCCTCCCTCTAGAACTTCCCATTTAAAAAAACACAACTAACAATCAAAACCCAAACATAATAATAAATATAAAGGCAAAAAATAAAACAACTTATTTTGACATCATAAGTCACCTGGTATGCTACAGCAAGTAATCTTAACCCAAGGTCTGCAAATATGTTAATGGCGGCATGAACTCGGTGTTCTATGTCCGATTTGGTATGTGCAAGATTCAAGATCTGAAATAATATTAAAAACACACAAATAAATCAAAATGTGTACACCAAAACTTAATTTTTATATTTCCTTTCATGCACTACAATTTCTGATTATGCTTAGATAGATACAATGACAGACACCTACCTGCTAGGGGCACCTTCGTTGAGTTGACTCTATGCATTGACTGTCTAAATACGTTAATGTCGTGCCACTTACTGGTAGAATTAAATGGCAGAAAGTGTAGCTCTTGAGTATCAGCATGTGCCTATTAAGATACAGCATTAGTGAACAACTTGTCTAAGAATTATTGCAACAAATAAACAAATTTAATATATTGTGGCTATTGGCTGAGTTGACAGATTGGACGTGTCCAGGTTGGGATATTCTACAATCACACATCAAAGCAAAGCAGCCAAGCCCATGAACCTATGTTCACCACCGGGTCATCCAATACCAAGTCATTGGCTTTGGCAACTGATGTTGAAGCGTGTCCTTTTCAATCACCACTATGAAATTAAACATGTACTTTTCAATCGCCATTACCAAATTCAACTGAAAACAAAAAAAGAACTACTAGTTTTAACCAACCTGGGACTGTTTTATAAATTGGCTTGTTTTCAGCCAAACCCATTTTGACCCATTACTCGACACAATACAACACGACCCAACCTAGCTATATTTTCATCTAAAGTTGAAGTTGTAATGACGGAGCAAATATATACCTTTCGAGTCATCAGGTGCCAACAATGAAATTCCTATGAATATTGAAATCATTCCCATAATAAACATTGTAGATGTGGCACTGGCTGGTACAAAGAAATCAACAATGCATAAGCTATCAGTTAAATAATAATTTGGTAATTAAAACTTGAAGAAAATATTTAAGGTGTTCATGTGAACCAGAGCTAGAGGATGGACTTTCCAACACGTTTGACGGATTAGTTACAAGCCCAACCGCATCTAACACACCAAGAATATACTCAGTTTTATGATGTCATATCTAACTCGTTTAATAAGTGAGCCATGTTCGGGTTGCCATGTTTGATTATATGGGTTGTGTTCAAGTTGGCATGTTTAACTCGTTTAACTAAACAAGTTAACCCAGCAGCCCGTTGTAATGCATGACTACTTGATTACAACACCTTTGACTTGTTTAGATAACTGGTCTAAACAGGTCGTATTCGGGTTACTCAGTTTTAAGTGTACACAGGTTAAGGTTGATGTTCTTTGACACAATAATTAGATGGGCAGTCGGGCAACCCGTAGTTTGGCACATCCAAAAGTAGTCCAACTGAAGTACTTACACAGGAAATAACTCGATCTAAACAAATATATAAAGATTTATTTGACTTATTGGTAAGAAAGATGATTACCATGATGTCCTCCCCACTTTCCATTAGATGGATCCTTGTAGAGCATGCGACCCAAAGAAGTAAACTGATCAACAGAACATCTTCAGTAGGGATGTCGAGCCCATCTAAAAACTTCATGAGCAGTATTTCTCACACCTGATTGAAAACAAATCAACACGCAAAATCGGTTAACCCGAATTTAAAAAGGATTATATATGGGTTTAATATTTCCCATCCAAAAACCTGACCCAAGAAACCCGATTAAACAACCCAAAGGGCACCCTAACATCTGGGAATAAAAAGCACACTAACAAGACATGTTGATTTAGAACCTCTACAAAACATTATTACACAATATCATTGAGTCCTATTGACACATGTAGTTGTTATCTCAAAATTATAATTTTTTCTCTCATCAAATCAAAAACAAGAACCAAAACTTCTAACATGTTGTCAAACTTAAAGGTTTTGACTATTTCTAGAATCTGAATGGTGAAACTGCTGGGTTCTTGATTGCTACCAAACTATAAGGTTCCAGTCTGCTACAAAAATAATGCTTCTTGAAACTTCAACATAAAAGTGTAGTTCTTGGTATTTTAATGATGAACCATTTAGACTAACCCATTGAGGTAAAATTCACACCCTTAATTGAAAGTAGAGCATCGTACTTACATAAATGTTGCTAGGTGGTTCATCAAATGTCAGCATTCTTATATGGCCCCTAACGTGTTCAGGTCCTGAAAGATTAAAAACCAGTAAATCCCAACATTAAGTTTGACTTTTAGGTCAACATATGACTTTTTCAACTCCAAATTTGTTTAGCTTTTATATACAAAATCAGCACAAACACTTTCTGTTTAAAGCTACTAAAAAAATCCACTAGACTAACAGAATTTTCTTTAAAAAAGGTCGCTAAACTTAAATATTTCTGATTTTAAATAGGTCAAGTTTGACCTCAACAGTCAAAATAAATTTCTGACAATGCATGTATCAATATAAATTGAGTAAAGCTTTAAGAGCATAAAGTGCAATAACCTGGTAGACTTTTGCTCCTTTGGCTCCATCTTGCAGTAGCAAGTGCCGTGCGTTGCGTGAGGGCAAAGTTGGTTTCAGCCCGTGCCGCGTTGCGGCGCCTGTCAAACAACTAAAAAAAATTAACAGAATATATATACAAACGCACACACGATTAAGTGATGAAGGCGTATATCAAAACGTCAAAGAAATATATACACCTTCAATGCAGAGTTACTGAATGATGCCATGAAGAGTCCATATGATGTAGATAAGTTAAGTAAAATGTACTGTTGGGGTTTGATCTTGCTCAACAAAGTATCTACTCACCCGGGAAAGAATTATTACTAAAGCTACTCAACTCTTGAATACAGGGTCTTTCAATGACGAAGCTTTAAAGTTTAAACCATGACGAAGAACTACCGTTACCAAACACCACCATAGTCTCGAATCCACCATGCAATACCTAAAATCACAACTTTCAAGTTTGGGTCAGAATGAGTTCAAGTCAAAGTGGGTCCGGGTCACAACGGCTTTCGCCTTGAGTTGGCTTAAAAAGGTTTTTTTTTTTTTTTTTTTTTTTTTGAAAAAGAAAATTAATATTCATTAACTTTCCACTATCAAGATTACTCAGCAAGACTTGCAATTGAAAAAACACCAAAATACTCTCGATTGACAATTTTTTTATTACATATCAAAATACCTTCTCATTTGGCCATTTGAGGAAAATCAATGAAACTACATAACGAAATTGCTTTAATAACCTTCCAATGGTTTTTGGGATATGAGTTGTAATGGGTAGGGCAAGATTTCCCATGCCAATTATGACCCGTTCGACCCGCGCTTCTAATTTCTCACTTTTTGTTCAATCCATTTCCACCTGTTATAAAAATAGCACTTAACCCAAATAGCCCATAAGCTTTTAATTAAAGTTCAAAATGACCCAAACGTACTAATGGGTTTTTGAATAAAAAATGCAAAGCAACATATGAATTCTTAAGGTGGTTTTGTAAAATGTCTCCTTTCAAAACAACCAAAATACACATACATACACGGTGAAAATGCTCTTGTCGCAGCCAAAGGACCATTTTAACTTTTTATGTTTTAAACAAATAATTACATTCCAAATAGCCAAGTAACAAATAAATAATAAATGTAAGCAAACAGGTGATTGATTTAACTCGATTCACAGCATAAATCACCAACCCCATAATCCCAATTATATTACCAGTGAAATTCACAATTTAAAAGAAACACACACCATGAGATTAAATCAAAATTCAATAAATAAGTGCAATAAATTTCATCGAACTCGCAATAAATTCCAAGTTTCAGAACTAAATCAACTTATATCAAGAATATTCCAATTTCGAAGCAAAGATTTCAAAGAAAATTTAAACCAGGAATCGACCATCTTCATTATCATCACATTTTGCAGGTAAAGAGTGCTTACCTAAACTTCGCCGGTTCTTCGTCGAAGGGGAGACCGTCACCTAAAGTCGAAACCCAGGCTCACTAACTGGAAAAGTGACATTAGCCGGATCTCAGGTTGTCTCCGTTCTAACTGAAAAAGTGACATTCAAGGCTGGAGCTTTTCGTCGGAGTATCAAGGGGTTGTCGGAATCCTAAATCTCACTGTCATTGTTACCGTGTTGAACCAAATCCCCTCTGCCGGAACACCTCCGCCTCCTGTAGACGTTTTGGTAACCGGAACACCTCCTAGCCGCCGCCATCGTTCAGTGTGGACTGATGTGTGAAGCCGTCACAACCGGTCGGTCTCTGTGATGGCAAAACGAAATGAAGAAGTAAGTGGAATCAGTTGTGCACCACCTGAACCAACTAATGTGGCAGTGGAGGTGGGATGTGGTGGCGGAGCAGATGACATGCATGGCAAGCAGAGAACATGAAACTTTTCAGAGGCACCAACATACTCAGAATTAAAACCCTGTCCGTAACCAAAGTTATAAAAAGAAACTGTAAGAAAACTGCAGAAATACAAACAAAAGCATTTTAATTTACGACGGATCGACTTACCGGGGCTTGACCGGAACTTCCTCGGATCCCTAGATGAACTCATTGGCTACAAACGCCATCATCTTCCCCATCGTTCTTCCGGCAACGTGACAACCATCTCGATCTCTTCTCCCCCTTCCATTTAGGATTTTTGGTGTTTGCTGCATTGAACGTTTCAGTATTTTTATAAGATGTGTTCCCATTTAACTGTAAAAAAAAACCTTATAAGATGTCACCTCTATATCAAGACACTATGATTATAAGTAGTAGGTCTAAAATAACAACGGTGCACATAAATTGTTTAACATATCAATGAACTTTTCAGTTACAATGGTACTTCTAAATCACCACCACTACTTTCAACAATCACATGTAATTCAAAAGACATAGATACTTTACCCAAAATTTATCTCGAGAACTGGCATATTTGTTGAACAATCTTTATTAGTCATACAAACCACGTATCAATTTACACAACTTTTGACTGTTCATTCCCATATCCTTCGATCTCGACATAAAACATCATCCCAAACAGAAAAACTCAGGACTCAACTGCAAAAACGAAATCAAAGGATTAAAGTGAACAGGCAAAACAGAATCGAAGGATTAAATCTTACCAAACATATCGCCTTCCTAATCGTTAATGTGTTCCCTTGTTTTGACCGTCGTCGACCGTCCATTTGTTCTGAACGACCATCGTTTGACACCATTGATCGCCTGAAACTTAACCTACATCGTCTCCGTCATCACCTTCGAGTCATGAACCCTAGCCGCCGACTGTCTGAGGTCTCAAATGAACCACCACCGCCTTGTAATCAGATAAATGATCATCACCATGAGCTTCACAGTGATCTAGGCTTTCGATTGAAAGGGTTGAAGCGCCAACACAGTCGGCGGAACTTCCCCGGAGTTCCCTTTTCTACGGCTCTTTTTATACCTAGGGCGGCGACATGTGTGGCCACCGATAACCACCTCACGACATCTGTCTTTCAACGGTGGGTGTAGCGCAGGGTTGAGGGTTTTATATGGTGGGCATAAATATATATGTATTTACAAAAAAAAAAACCTTCTACGGTTCATTTCGTTTTGTTATTAATAATATATATATGTATATGTATATAATATAATATAATTTAGGGTTTTTGTTGGCCGGGTGTTGGTCCTAAAAGAACAGATGATAAGGAAAGCCAAAATTGGTTCAAGAACTGCTGATCATCATAAGCAGTGTTTGCACAAGATTCTCCCTTGACAGTGGTTTACTAACACCTGATAGACTACAAGCACTGTTCAGCACGACTACTGCTTGCCAAAGATCTGATCTAATGTAAAAGAACTGAAGCTCTATCTACGGATGTCTGCTAAGTACTGCTGAAGACCAAAGCTCTGCTCCTCCAAAGAACTAATCATCCTTTGAAGAAAGAACTGATGCTCAACATCAGTGCTTAGGCTACAACAGTGGAATGAAGAATCAATGGTTTATATAAGCAGTGTCTATGTAATCAGTGGTTGTATGTAACAGTCCTGAGAGTTTGTTAGGAGGTTAGATGTCACTTTCATGGTGATGTCAGCCATAGATGCTCGGTGGTTTGCTAGTACTATAAATAGAACAGTACTCTGTACTGCTCTATAAGCTCTTTCACCACAAGTCATTCTGTACGAACAAATCACAGAGCTTAGGATGAGGGGGAGTCTAGTGTGTACATGCAATTAGTTGAAATCTTGTAATAGATACAATCCTTCGACTGAATGAAATCATGTTTACTTAAAACTATTCTCCATTGATTGTGTTATCAAAGTTTATTTCCATATTCCACTGCAATTCATATCTCTGTTTCATCTTCATTTTAATTAAACAACACAATCTAAGAAACTCAGATCCTAACAATTGGTATCAGAGCTATGGACAGTCAATTTGATCTAACAATCATTTTGGCGTAAAAGTTCAGCTTGATTTCATTGATACTTTCGATTGTTCGTATTTAGTTGAGAAACAGAGTAAGGTATAATCACGTATAAAAGTTGATTATTCAAGACCTGCAAAACAACCAGAATGGCATCACAATCACAAGACACTCATAACACTGGCACACTCTTTAAATCACCTATGTTGGTCAGATCCGAATACAACATCTGGCAGCGTAGGATAGGTCACGTTTTGCCTCAACAAAACACAGGATGTTGGAAGTCGGTTGCCTTTGGACCACATGTTCCAATGGTGCCGAGTGCTGAGGATCCAAAAACCTTTGTACCTAAGAAAATTGAAAACTATTCTGACCAGGATTTTCAAAAACTTGAATAGTATCGTAGCATCAGCAATCCCAAATGATATCTATGCTGGGTTGTTACACTGTAACAGTGCCAAGGAATTATGGGATGCACTTAAGGAACAATTTGGTGGTACTGAAGAAGTAATTGAAAACAATAGGGAGATTTTGAATCAACAGTATGAAACCTTTTGTCACATCAAGGGTGAATCATTAACACAACAGTTTGAACGTTTTAGTTCTCTCATAAGTGAACTGAAACTTGTTAATGTTGAATTTGCTAAATCAACTCTAAATAGTAGGTTTATAATGTCACTTCCTAAAAAATGGGACACAATTGCTTTTGTAACCAGAAATTCGATTGGGTTCAAAGAACTTAGTCTGACCCAGCTTCATGGTCGACTCCTTACCTATGAGAGGGAGTTGAACCAGAAAAAGAAGCTACAAGAGTCTGTGAATGTTGCTGATGATTATACCTTCGGCAACACAACTCTTTTGGGTTAGGAAGAATCTGGTGGTAGTAAGGATCAGGGTTATGATCATTATATTGACATAACAGCTGGTGGAGCTTTTAACAACTCTGATTCTTACTCATCCAACTATGCTTTTACAACAAATGGAGAAAACTAGAATTCTGATAATATGTCCTTTGAACTCAATGATCTCCGGCACTTTGATCCAACTGATCTGGAGGAGATGGATATTTTGCACCAACTTGCACTGCTGAGTGTTAGAACCAGCAAGTTCTATAAGAGAACAGGGAGAAAATTTCCAGGGTTACATGGGAACTTGAAAGTTGGGTTGGATAAATCAAAGATAAAATGCTACAAGTGTAATAGGTTAGGTCATTTTGCTAGAGAATGTAGGAGCCAAAATAATGGACCAATCATCACACATCCTAGCTCTAGACCTCAACAAACTCAAAACACTGTGCATTATACCCAATATACCCTTGCTGCTCATGTAAACACTGCTCACTATGCACACCCTGCAATACTGGTTCCAGTGCACTATGTCCAAACCCCTGTTCCACAGATACAGTATGTACAGGCCCCAGCTCCTCAGGTTCAGGTGTAACAAGTTGCAACTCAACAAGCTACCCAAACTTCTGTTCAAACAGATGAGCAAAGCTTCTTCACCCAAGGCTTTGTTGATTGGAGTAGCTTGCCTGAAGATTTAGCTGATGAAAACTTTGCTCTATATGCTAAGAATGATGTTTCTAGTGATGAATTCTGTTTTGCAGCATTAGAGTCAATTCCAGAAGGGCTAGAAATTGAAGAAGGAGCATCCAGTGCAGAAATAGTGGATACAATTGCTGAAGCAGTGGTTACTGTTGTTGTTAATGAACAACTGTTGGGAGAAAATTCAGAACCACTGGTGGAACCACTGTCTGATCCCTGGTCTGTTGAACCAGAAGAGAAGAAGCCAGAAGAAAGTGAACATGTCTGTGATTGTGCCATGATGGCTGCAACTAAGGTATTACCCCAGGTTCTTAAAAACTTATGTTCAGACAAATGCATCATAGCATTTGCAAATGTTAAGGAGGTGAATGAAAACCTTAGAGAAAAAATGTTAAATGATGAGACACAATTTGAAAAATCTTTAAAAGAATTGAAAATCAAATTGTCAGAAAAGGAAAAGGAAAATGAAATTTGCAGCCTCAAACATGAGCATAGCATAACCAAGGACCAACTTCAGGCCATGATAGAAAAATATCAAACCTGCAAAAAGGAGTTGGAATCCACCCAAATCACATGTGGGAAATGGGTGGAATCCTGCAAAAGTTATGAAGTTATGCTTGAGAAACAGATTAAAAGCAATGTAAAATTTGGCATAGGTTTCAGGAAAAATGACCAAGTTGAAAACACTGTTGTTACTGAGTCTGTTCAAAACACTGTTGAGATAATACCAACAAACAAGGATGGCCAAGAAATAAAAATAACTGATAAAAATGGAAACAAAAGCACTCTTGAAAAACCAGAGGGGTCCTCAACTTTTGAGGAGATTGAGAAATACCAATTCAAACCCACATGGTCTGATGAGTGTGACCTCATTGAAAATTTCAAACCAATGGACTTCACCACAGTTGATGGTGTAAAAGCACCAAAGGCCAAGGTAATTCCTCTTAAGGACATCCCAACAGTGGTTCAAAACTCTGTTGCAAAGGAGTCTGAAAAGAAGAAAAAGAGAGAAAAAGTTAAAAACTTGTTTTGTGACTTTTTGTGAAAAGAAAAATCATTTAACAGAAGATTGTTTTCATTTAAAAGCCTATGACATTAACAAAACAAGTACCATTGAGCCTTCAAAAAGCTGCACCATCTGTGGTAAAACAAACCATCTTACTTAGGAGTCTGTGTACCTCAAAACCTTTGAGGTTAAAAAGAAAGAGTACACTTCAAAAACACTCATGAGTTCATCAAATTCACAAATAAAAAAACAACCATCACATGTGCCTGTCCAAACAGCTGTTACAAAACAGCTGAACCAAAACTCTGTTAAAAGAGAGGTTCAAGTGACAGATGCACCTCCTGCTAACCAATTCCAAAGAGGAAATGGTCAACCTCTATACCAAAGGGTTCCACATGTTTATGAGGTTTACAAAAAGCCTTCTAAACCAAAAGTGCACAAGCATCCCTTTGGATATTAACAGCTGATTGGAAATGGTCCCCAACAGTGGTTAGAGGCAAATACTTCAAAAGCTGCTCAAACTCTTGAGCTAACCACTGTCCATGTTCCTGAACTTAACCCAGACATTGTTGTGACCCCATCCAAAGCCTTATTGGCTTTGGAGACCCTCCAGAACTAATTATTTACTTGATGTGCAGGGAGCTTCTGCATGCTTAGATAGTCTTTGGTACGTAGATAGTGGAGGCTCTAGGCACATGACAGGATGTAAAGCCCTACTCAAAGAATTCAAAACTCATGGAGGGGGTGATATATCTTTTGGTAATAATAGTAAAGGAAAGGTGATGGGTTCTGGTACAGTTCTGTCTGGAAAAGTTACGTTTGAAAATGTCAATCTGATTGACAATCTAAAATTCAACCTTCTTAGTGTCTAACAAATGAGTGACAAAGGTTATGGGTTATTCTTTACTAAGGAGGATTGTAAGATTGTTGGACCAGAAATGGTCAAAAAGATTGAAGAAATAATAAAAAATGGAAAAACTCAACTTGTTGCTCAAAGAAGTGGCAATGTTTATGTAGTTGATTTGTCAAAAGAGAGCCCTATGACTGATGCCTGTTTGTTCTCAGCTGCCTCTAACAAAGAGACAGAATTATGGCACAGAAGATTGGGGCACACAAATCTCAAGACAATCACTGCTTTGTCAAAACAAGGCCTTGTAAGATGTCTTCCATAAAAATTGTTCACCTGTCCTGAGCATTGTGTTTCTTGTTTAAAAGGAAAACAACATAAAAGCTCATTTAAGTCCATTGAAGAGTCCAAAACAACCAAGTGCTTACAAATGTTGCACATGGATCAGTTTGGCCAAGTAAAAGTCATGAGCCTTAAAAAGAAAAGATATTGTTTGGTAATTGTAGATGACTTTTCTAGGTTTACATGCACTTATTTCTTACATTCTAAAGATGAGACTGCAAGCATTTTGCAAGACTTTGTCAAACAGGTTGAAAAGAAATTTGACTTGCCAGTGAAAGTCTTTAGAAGTGACAATGGCACAGAATTCAGAAATAGGGAGTTGGATGAGTTTTGTGTGTCAAACATAATTGTAAGGCAGTACAGCATTCCAAGGACACCAGAACAAAATGAGGTTGTTAAAGGAAGAACAGAACACTGATTAAGGCTGCCAGAACCATGCTTGCAGATTCAGGTTTGCCATTAACTTTCTAGGCAGAGGCTGTAAATACTGCCTGCTATGTCCAGAACAGAGTTTTGATCAACCCAAGGCATCAAAAGACTGCCTATGAAATTCTGTATAAAATCAAACCACTGATCTCATACTTTAAAGTATTTGGCCGCCCTTGTTTCATTTTAAACTTGAAAGACTCAATTTCAAAATTTGCAGCCAAAGTAGATTGTGGTTATCATGTGGGATACTCAACCACTGCTAAGGCCTACAAAGTGTTTAACACTAGGACTAAGTGTGTGGAAGAGACTTTGAATGTAAAGTTCAATGAACTTTCTTCACTGAAAATCCATGCAAACCCTGCTGAGTTATTTGATCTTGATAAATTTACATTTGAAAATGTTTTTGTCGAGACTAACAGTGCAGGTCCATCTCAACCTCCTCCACCAGACAATGGATATGAAGTGATAATTCCACAACAGAAATTCACATCCATTGCCAGAGCAGCATATGTTCAAAACAGCTGTCAAAGCTCAGCCACTGCTACATCAACAGTTGTTGACCAAAGTAGTCTTTAAACCTCTGCCTCCACATCCACAAACACTGTTGATAAAAATTTACAAACAGTGGATAAAAACAAACAGGTTATCACACCAATTCCTCCTATTCCTCCACCCCCATTTCAAGACACTTTTGGATCATTAAAGTCACCAACAATTGTTAGTTCAGATGATTCACATCTGCAGCCCTCACCCTTACATGCCATTGTTCCATACAAAGGAGATTTAATCTTCTTGAAGTCTCATCCACCAGATTAAATCATTGGCAACATCAGTGAAGGGGTTCTCACCAAAAGTCAATCCCAAAACATCTGTCTTTTTGCTGGCTTTCTATCACTCCATCAACCAGTCAAGTACCAAGAGGAACTAAAAGACAACAGTTGGGTAGAAGCTATGCAAGAAGAGCTCCAACAGTTTAAAAGACAACAAGTATGGGAACTTGTACCACTGCCAGAGGGTGTGAGTCCTATTGGCACAAAGTGGGTCTTCAAAAAATAAAACTGATGAAAGGGGCATTGTTGTCAAGAATAAAGCAAGGCTTGTGGTTCAAGGTTTCAGACAGGAAGAGGGCATTGACTATGATGAAACTTTTGCCCCTGTAGCAAGATTAGAAGCTATCAGACTGTTCCTAGCCTTTGCTGTCAAACACAACATAAAGGTGTTTCAAATGGATATCAAATGTGCATTCCTCTATGGTAAGATTCAAGAAGAGGTATATGTTTGTCAACCTCCTGGTTTTGACGATCCATTTAATACAAATCATGTCTACAAGATTAATAAAGCTTTGTATGGCTTGAAACAAGCACCTAGAGCCTGGTATGAAACTCTTTCCACCTTTCTTCTCTCTATTGGCTTCACAAGAGGCAAAATTGACAAAATACTGTTTTTAAAATGGAGAGGGAAAGATCTGATGATTGTCCAGATTTATGTGGATGACATCATTTTTGGAAGCACAAGTACCAAAATGTGTGAAGAGTTCAGAAAACTCATGACAGCTGAGTTTGAGATGAGTGCAATGGGTGAACTACAGTGCTTTCTTGGTCTCTAAGTAAAGCAACTACAAAATGGTACCTTCATTCATCAAAGAAAATATGCTAAAGAACTATTAAACAAATTTGAGATGAATGATTGTAAACCATGTAGTACACCCATGGCAACCACCAAGCTAGTCATGACTGATGAAAAGGATGATTTGGTTGATCAAACCTTATATAGAAGCATGATTGGGTCTTTATTGTACCTAACTGCATCTAGGTCAGACATCATGTTTGCAACATGTGTTTATGCAAGATCCCAATCAGCCCCTAGGAAGTCTAACCTCATAGCTGTGAAAAGGATACTCAGATACATAAAAAGTGCTCCCACACTTGGTATCTGGTACCCTGCTAATGGGAATGTTAAGCTTTCAGGGTTCTCAGACAGTGAATTTGCTGGATGCAATGCAACAAGGAAGTCCACATCAGGAGGGTGCCAATTTCTAGGTGATTGCTTAGTATCTTGGCAAAGCAAAAAGCAAGCAGCTGTTTCAACATCCACTATTGAGGCAGAATATCGCTGCAAGCTGCACAGCCCAACTGTTATGGCTTCAAAATCAATTGCTGGATTTTGTTATCATTGTTTTAAAGACACCTCTCATGTTGGATAGTCAAGCAGCAGAAAATATCATCAAAAATCCAGTTTCACATTCAACCACCAAACACATTGACATCAGACATCACTTTGTGAGGGATTGCTATGAAAAAGGTTTGATTTCTCTGCATCATGTTCCAACTAAGGATCAGCTGACAGATGTGCTAACAAAGGCTTTAGACACATCCACCTTTGAAAGCTTGATCTCTAGAATTGGCATGCTTAACATGGAATAACAAGCAAAATCCTGTTTTTCTATGAATAAAGCATTAAAATGTTTTCAGAAAATCAAAAATCCATTCTTAAAAATAGTTAAAAATGAAAATTTTCATTAACCCTTAAAAGTCTGTCATAAACACTGCTTGGTTCAAACATCTGACTAATAAACATTATCCACTGCTGAAAGATAACCTCTGTTAATCCATTTTCCTTGATAATCACTGTTGATCAAACATCAGTGTTTTAAATCACTGATGGCTATCCACTTATAGTTAAAATCAGTCATTGTTTTCATTTTCACCACTGTAAACCACTGATATTGCTCATCAGTGGTTTCCTAAACAACTGTCATCCATTATTCATCAGAGGTTGTCACGTGGACAGTTCTTAGCCGTCCGATCTTTGTAACCGCTGCCACATCAGCATTCACTTTTCACTTTTATAAAATCCTGATTAAAACCCCAATCAGAGGTTTCACTGTCGTATCGAATTCAAAAATTCCTTCAAAAGCGGTTTCCATCTTCCTCATTCATCTTCTTCCATTCGCAAATTCCTTCGAATCACCATGGCTCTTGCTCTCAAAAACCCTCATAACTACCTTTGTACAATTGAGAAAACAAGTTAAAACAAAGATTTCCACTCAATCATTGATGCTCTGTCATCTTCAAAGTACAAAAATTTGTTGACTTGCAACGCACCCATCTATCAAGAAACCCTATGTGATTTCTGGAAAAATGCCAAAGTCAAAGTTCAGGACAAAAAGCCTTGGGCTATCACATCCAAAGTTGGAGAAATTCTTGTTTCAATCACACCACAAGCTATATCTGAGGTTTTTGAGACAAATGATCATACAGGTAAAAATTCTTTTCCTAAAGATGAGTATCAAACAAATTTGATCGAAAGAGGGTATGAAGGTCAAATGACAAAAGCTACCTTGCAAAAAGGAGATTTTCCACCTCCAATGAAATTTTTATTCCATACCCTGCTCAACTGTGTTTCAAACAAAACAACAGCTTTCAATGAGATTCTATTGAAAATCCAATACTTGGAAACAGCTGACAAAAGCTACCCTGCTATTTTCAATGATCTGGTTAAAAATGTTAATAATATCAAAGATAAAAAGAAACCATTTTTGTTGTTTCCAAGGTTTTTGGCTTATTATTTACAACAAAAAGTACCAAAAGACAATGCACAAGTGCTTGTCCATGGTGCTCCTTTTCAAATAAACAGCCTCTCTTCTGAAACTTTTACAAGGCTGTCAGAGTCAAAATCTTCAAAAACACAAACAGAGGAACCTGAGCAAACTTTGGATTAGTCCACATCTGCTCCTCAGGTTTCTGCCATTGACCCCACTACTCTTGGTGAACACAGTAGCCAAACCACTGTTGTGCAACCCCCACCAGCCCTACCCAAAAAGACCAAAAAGAAAATTACCAAAAAGCCCACCAAACCCTCCAAAAAGGACCTTCTGGCAGATGAGATCCTAGAAGTAACTCCTGTGACAACACAAAAGTCACCAACAACCACTGTTGCTACTTCCTCACAACAGTTGGTTAGATCTCCACCCAAAGCCTCAACTCCTCCTGCTTCCTCACAAAAGGAACATGTTGTAAGCACATGGACACCACTCTATGATACATTACCCTCACTTGAGAATATGTTCAATAGCCCTGCTCCCGGGGCAAATTCACTTTCCACTCCTATCCCTACAATCACATTACCATCCACCATTTTACCTCTGTTGAAAGCATTGGATATGGATCAGACACTAAACAGTTCTTCTCAACCACCCATTGATCGATGTCGTAAAGTCGGTCAAAAATATAAGTGAAAATGTCCTATTCACCTTTTACTAGTAAAGGGCAAGTAGGGTGTCGAATCCACGGGGAATCAATGGAAAGTGTAAAAGTTCGTTGCTTTAATTATCATCTATTTCTAAACTAATTGCTTTTTGCAGTTTCGTGAGAGTAATTATGAAAACGAATGTGAAATTGTGTTTGTGAACAATAATGAGAAAAATGATCAATCTCCGGGTTTTCAGGTTATGCAGAAAATTAGGTTACTTAGTTACCACTATTTGGAAATCACATAGACATGATTTGATAAACTTGTTTTGATAAATAATTAATGGACAATATATTTGATTGCAATGATCCACGATCGAAACCGAAAGATTGATGCAAATGAATAGTAATCCAATTAATTACCAATTTTAGATTTCATAAACATAGTCAAGTTCAATGATTAAAGGTTTAAAACAATGACATCCTAGAATTTAATCCCGGTTGTTGATGAACAAACCAAATAATTGATGAACTCAAATGATTACGATAATCAAATATTGTTTAATCGAAACAAAAACAATAAGAATAACTAACCGAAAGATTAATCAATTCTCAATCCAAAAAGTTGTAAACATAAGCAAACCCAATGTTCAAACATAAACCCTAGTCCCGGAGACGGTCACGGGACGACTAGCCACTCATGATGCTCGAACAATCTTCCGAAGGTTGGGCGAAGGTTGAGTTCATCATGATTCGGTATGTGCGTGCGGAATATGTGTGATGAATGATTATCTTGAGTGATGAGTTGAGGGCAAAAACTTCAATGATGGCTGCTCACCAGTCGACGAATTGGCAGTCCCTCCTAATTAGGTTTTTTTAGAATACCTTTTATACCCCCATCAAGCCACACGTGCTTTTTGTGTTTTCGGAAATAACTGTAAGCGAAGGTTATAGGCCGTGAGCCACGAGTACATGTTTCTGTTTCTTTTTTATGTGCATCACATGCAATCCGTAGGCCACCTCTTTGAACCGTAAACCCCATGTGAATTGTTCTGCCACCTTTTTGCCTTTCTTTTTGATTTCTTCAAGTGAAATAAAAATAATGATCCTCTCAATTGTCTCATCTGCCGCCAAAAACAAAGCCCACATGTGCCTATAATAAATCCTCTCACATGTGCTTTCAAAACTCAACCATCTTTTATATGATGATGATGATTGTTTCCTCCTCAAACACAATTTTCAAATAAGACTAAAGGGTATGGAGAGGATGAGCCGCCACGTTAGCGCCACGTCACCGGCTCGTGTGGGATGGGCCTCCTTCATATTTGAGGGGATGGAGGATGAGGCTACCCCACCTTATTATTTTATAATTTTCTAACTTTTAATTTATTAACTTAATAAAAAAATTATAAAAGTTAAAAAATACAACATAAAACAACATAAATAAAGTCACTTCATAACATAAAAAAAAATTACATTTCCTAAAAAAAAAAAAAAACATTACCGAAAAAAAAATTACATTTCCTAAAAATAAAAAAACAACCTACGACGTCCATTTTTTCTTCACCTCTTCTTTCATCCTCCGATAAACCTCGCGTTCATCCTCCGGAACCGAGTCGAGATCCAACCTCATGATCCTAAAATCCTCCGCTCGAGCATAGTCGGCCGACACGGTTTTCTTGTGAGTGTATTTTTCGGCCACGAACTCTTTGAATGAACGGAATTCGTTTATCAACTCGTCCATTTTCGCCGATGCCTTCGGGCCGCCCCCTCCACCCGAGCCGCCCCCTCCACTCGAGCCGGTCCCTTTGCGCTTTCCGGCCGCCTCTTTTTTTGCTTTGTCCCTCCCGGTGGGACGTTCCGCCTCGTGAATGGGCAACACGTCCTCGTCATCTTCCGGGTCGTCGTTTATGTCGATTTGACAACGACCGGTGGAGCCTCCCGCACTATAACTTCCGGACTCGGAAGTTTTAGTCCGTTTGGCGGTTGCTACCTCATTTGGAATCGGCGTCCATTTTTGTTGTTTCCTTACTACGTTCCATGCTCGGAAGTGCGGGAAAGGCTTTGCATTTTGAGAGTCCCAATTAGCGATAGCAAGGTTAAGAATGTGTAGGGACCGGGTTCGCGACCTAAACGAGTCGGTTCAGAGGAATTCCATCAAATACAGGTGCGGAAAACAAGTATTTGACTTGTAAACAGCTGAATCTTCACTTTAACACTGATTTGTATTGATATGAAAACAATTACAATTACAATCAGTTCTCACACCGGCAGCACCTCGGTATGGAAATTACAAAAACAAACTTATGATTTCGCTTGACACTAACCTTCTATATATAGACATTGAGATTTCGCTTCAGCATCACTCAAGCGAAATCTTCTAACTCTATCACATTTTCTCGTTTTACGTGCCCTGATCTATTCTAGCTAGTCTAAGACTCGATACAAGACGAAGTCGACAGATGTAGTGCACCAACAGACTCCCCCTCAGATGTTGACGAGTCGACTATCAAGTCACACCAATACTGTGTCTTCACATCTTCATTCTTAATCAGTCTCTGGGCTTTTCTCTCTCTATCTTCTTCTCTAGAATCAACTGGCTCTATCAGACTCCCCCTCACGATTTGCTGGCATTCATTTGTTCTTCAGCAACATCTGCTTTAGGATCGATGTCTGACTCAAATGTTGTTTACAAGATCATTGCCTGGCTCTTATCTAATTCTCTTGATCAGATCTCTTGATTCCTTAAGTTCATCAGCATCAGCAGCTAGCAAACTTTTAGATTCATGATCAGAGTCTGACTTTTGTAAGCTTTGAATGAATTAACCTGGCTCACCTGTAACAATCTTAACCCAGAAGTAAATTTTCTAAATTTAACAATTTAAATGCACCAACAATCTGATATAATCAGATAATTCTCTCATATCATAAACCAATGATGAACCAAATGTAGGTTTTAAAATACCAAATGTAAGGATTTTAACAAACCTTTTGATATTTTAAGATTCACTCCCCCTCACAACCAAGTCATCATGTTTAGCACTTGAAATTTTGACAATCAGCTTTCCAATATCAGTTATCGAAAATCTTTTTGAATTTTTCAAAATTTTATGCTAAAACACACTAAAATCTTTTTGTAATTTTTGATTGTAAAGGAATGTAATAAAGAAAATATTTACAAACAATATTTTTGTGAGTTTGTGCAAGAGGATCATATCAGTTTTTGAAACATATCACTAACACCGTTAAGCTTCATTTCATTTTAAGTTCTAAACAATTTACCTAGATTGTCAGTATGTTTGTCCACTTAAATTTTCACACAAAGTTCAACTGATCCGAGATACGATATTAATGTTTTAAGCTCTTGAACTTATTCGTGTGTCCCACTACTTGAATATACTCCCGTATCCAGATTCCAATATTCAGTCTTACAGGTGAGTATACCACAGATGATATCTGTCAGGGGAATAAATTATACTACGAGGGCCGTGAGAGCTCAGGTCGATACTCCCGTATACGCAGAGAGATGACGGCTTCGACTTTTGGTGTGTCCCCTTTAGAGGATCTTTTGTTTCAACAGCCATGATTAGCATTTTTCAATGTTTCATCATTTTTTAGCTGAGGGTGAGCTATATTTCAAGCAAATGTAAAGTATTCTCCGGGGACTAGGCCATTGCTTCCGCAAAATCAGAAGTCCCGGGATAATACCCCAGATATCACTGAGCATAAAGACCTAGTATCTCAGAATAAGGGACCTTTCAAACAAGATTTCAGGGGTTACCTATATATCCAAGTTTGTGTTAACCCACAGAACAAGCAAGTTTGAAATTTAGGTTTATATCTCGTCACAATCTACTAAATGTGCAAAAACCTACTGACATATCCGCAGTAAGATTGTTTATCACATTTTTCTTTACATTTCTTTAGCATGTTGTGATAGTCCACTGATGTACTATCATTTCCTCTATATGCAACAAAAACTCATTTTTGAATTTTATCATGTTTTTGGCTTTTTCAAATTTTCTAATGTTTTTGGATTTTCTGAAAAAAATTTACTCCCCCTAAAATGCAAACACATTTTAGGAAATTTGAAAATGAACTATACAGAAAACATGACAAACTGATATCGAATCGCATCAAATCGCCATTCACTTGGCATAAACAATCAGAACTTCCTCTATCACACAACTATTTTCTCATTTAGATTTCAAAACACTTAAGTTTGTTTTAATCAAAATGATTTTTCCGGAAAATAAGTTTTGATGATATAATCATTTGTAGATTCGGTGTGAGGTTCATCACATTGTCTAATTAACCATTTGTAGCAGATCAAGTACAAATTAATGTCCCTGATTTACCACTTGCATGTATGCACCATCTATACCAATTGTAAAAGTTACCACATGTAGAACACAATATCACTTGTAGGAATGTTACGTCTACATCACCATTTTACCAATCAGAATGCCGATTCCTGCTTCGCACTTACCAACCTGGAAGCTCCGGCGTAGTCATACAACCTGTAAATATCCAAACACTATCAAAAACTTTCCTCCAAAAACTTCAAACATTAGAAAGATGCCGATTCCTGATCCACGATATAAACTTGGGATCTCCGGCAAGTCCTAAGACTTTAAGGAAAGCAAACTTCCACCCAAGTCTTATTTGACTTGGTGGCTTCCAATTCCTGAGCAGTAGGGTTATAAGTTGCCTTTTTAGTTGCATAAAAATCTTTAACCCCCTTTACTTTCCCATCAAGCATTTTCTTGAAAATTTTCTTAACATTTTCATTAAATGTTTTTTCAATATCAAAATCTGAGTTTTCTACTTTACCAACCATTTGTTTAATCTCTTCGACACTCAGTGATTTAATGTCAACATCATTCATCAAATCTTTGATCTCATCTTGTGGCTCCTCTGATTTTGTGGAATCAGATTCATCGCCAGATTGTACATCTGATTTTTTAATAATCCATTTTTGATTGTCTTTAGCACTCTTTTTGTACAATCTTTTAGAATTTTCACCAACTTCATTTTTTGAATTTTCAAAATTTTTGAAGTTTGTAGTTGGTGATTCATTCTTTTCAACCATTTTTTCTTTAAGTTTTTCAGAGACTCCCTGTTTTTTGTTGACTTTGTTTGGACAATTGTGAGCAATGTGTCCAACAACTTGACATTGAAAACATGTTCTTGTATCTCTGGTTTGAAAAACTCCAGTTGGATGAAAAACTCCAGTTCCTGTCCTTTTCCTTTCAGCAAGGAACTCTTGATTTGATTTTTTCAAAGATAAGCTATTTGACTCCTCTTCATAGCTTTTTCCTGCAATATATGTCATTTTTGATTTAAAATCTCTAACATATTTTTCATTTTTACGATTATCCGGTGGAGTAAAACCAAGACCTTTCTTTTTGTAACTACAATTTTGATTTGTATTCTTTTGAAAACTAGAATCAGAATTGTAATTCTTTTTCCCTTTTTTCTTGTTTAACCTTTGTTGAACTCTAGAAGTGTATTTTTTAGGTTTTTCAATAGATTTTAGATCCTTAATTTCAGAAAAATTAATTTCCGTCATTTTGAAAACCTTTTTAATCATGTCAAAACGAACACTTCTAATCGGAAACTCTTTGTCAGAGTATAATTTGTCCGAATCATTTAAAGTATATGCAACTTCAAATGTTTCATCATCCAAATTTCCCTTTGATAACAAAAATTCTTTACTGTAAGACCGTTTTTCCGACAACTTTGAACTGTTGACTGACGAACTTGAACCCCCAGACTCAAATTTTGACTCAGACATCTCCTCAGTATCCAACACCTGATCGACCACCTTTTTGATTAACACAGACTCATGATCAGTATCAGACGAGGTAAACGTGATATCAATGTTATCTGGTAAAACGTCAGTTGTCTCGGATTTTAACTTTATATTGACTGCTTTTTCGACTTGCTCCTCATTTGGTTTTCTAGGAGAATACCCTTCCCAGATAGGAGGCGGACACTTGTTGTATTTAACAGTCGATTTCTTACCAGTCTCATTCTTTTGCTTCTCATCCTGAAATGCTTCAAAACCTGCAACAGTAGGATAAACTCGATCAATAACATAATCAGAACAAGAATAACTCAGTAATAACCTTCTGATCCTTTCATTCTCAATCTTTTCTTTTTCCAACTCTTGCTTTAGATTAGCATTTTCTTCGATGTAATGATTAATTGCCTTTTGCTTTGCCATCAACGTAGAATTCGTCATTGTTAAAGCTTTTTCTCTTTCAGAGTTCGTTGTTTGAAGACCTGTCACAGTTCTGTTCAACACGCTATACGATTCTTTCACATAGCTGATGTCAGATAGAAGCTTTTCTATCAGTTTTTCTCTATCAAATAGTGTAACATCTTTTTCTTCACAACTCTTGCAAATTTCCAAACATTTCTTGCAAGGCTTTTCAACTTCAACAATCTTCTCAACCTCAATTGTTTTTACCACTTCAATTACTTTTTCTACTCCAGTTACTTTCTCAGTTTTAATCACCTTTTCTTCATCCACACTTTTAACTTCTTCAGTTTGAACAACATTTTCAACCTTCTCATCTTGTTGTTGTTCTTTTGCAGCTTGTTTCTCCTTCAGTTTCTCCATGCGATCTGCAAAATAAAAATGAAAACTTTCAGGAGAAAGATGTTTTTTAGCAATATTAATATGTTTCTCTTCCTCATCATCACTGCTACTCTCAATCGGTGTTTGATCAAACTCTACAGATTTTTCAGACTCAGCATCTGAAATACCAGAATCAGATGGTGTTTGATCAAAAACAACTTCTTTTTCTGAAGTATCCTCATTTTGCACACTCTCATCTGTACTTAATGATTCAGAATCAACACTTTTTGAACTTTCTTCAGATATAATCGATTGATCTTTCACTTTTTCACCAATTGATGTCATCCAAGTAGAAAACAAATCTGGTTCTCTAACAATCTTTGCAATGAAAGCTTTGAAATCCCCTTTTTCATCAACAAACATATCCCAGCTGAATCCTTCAGGTAGTTGTTCATCATTTTGGTCCACTATACATGCTGTGCTGTTAGAAGAAATGTAGTTGCTCCAGTTGAAATCTACCAAACATCCTTTCTTTGAATCTTCAATCTTTCTACCATGAGCCGTCTGTAATTCTTGTGTCTGACCAACCTGCTGATAAATGGCTTTCCGGTAGTAGTCATCTTTTCCAAATGGATTTTGAGCACCACTAACTTCTCTGTTCTTGCACTCCCGCTTAAAATGACCTTTTTCCCTGCACCTGAAACAAGTAACTTTAGATTTATCAAAACCTAAAGTAGAAACACAAGCATCAAGAAAATCATTTCTCCCGGTAATTGTCTTGAACTTTTCAGCACGTCTAAGAACACTTGCAAGACACCATTTGATATCCATTAGTTCCATCTCTTCAGCATCTATTTGGTCGTAATCTTCTTTAGTAAGCATAGGATTTCCAATTCGACCAGCTACTAAACCTTCATATGAAATAAGCACAGAACCAAGTAATGCCATATGATCTTTTGCAATATCTTCAGAAAAACTTTGACCTTCTGGAAGATTTAAAGCTATGTTGCATTGAATCACACAACCGTTTCCCATCTTTGTGCTTTGAGACTGAAAACTTTCTGATGAAGTCTTTGGATTGACACTTGGATATGATGAGAATCCACTGCTTTTGTTTGAGCTTTGATCAATTTTTTCTGTAGTATCCCCAACACTGTATGCAGTCTGAATTTTCGGACTTCTCTCAGCTTCTGAAGTCGGAACACTACCCTTGTAATACATCTTTACATCTTGTTGACCACTTGGATTATTCATCCTAGCAATCTTCTGCTGTTCCAAATCCTGACTTTCAATCTTTTCAATGAACTGAGAAATTGACAACCTATCATAAACTCCAGTATTCTTCAGTATCATCAAATAAGTTCCCCACTCTTTCTGAGGTAACGCATCAGCAAGTTTATCCACCCATTCTTCATTTTCCTTTTTAATGTTCATCATTGACATTGTTCTCACTAAGTGACAATATCGTTCAATGAGTTTCTTCGTATCTTCTCCGGGCAAACTTGTGAACAAATCAAATTCCTTTTTAAGCAATGCCTTCTTGCTTTTAATCATACTCGTACTGCCTTCAACCTTGATTTTTAGAGCATCCCATATTGATTGTGATGTTTTGTCATGTTGAAGTAGTATGAAGATGTCTTCTTTGATGGCCTGTTGAAGTAAACTGATCATCATCTTTTCAGCTCGGTATATTTCCCGTTCTTCCTTACTAAAATCTGAAAGCTGTTTTTCAGTCTGCATTTCGGTTAGTGGTGGAGCATACTTTGTTAAAATACATTCCCATGATCTCAAATGATTTGCCTGCACCCAGTTTTCGAATCTATCTTTCCATCCGTAGTATTCTTCAATTCCCATTATCTTCGGGGGTTTCTGAGTCGTCCGCGTTTCGTTTTCTGAATTCATGTTCTGAGCAATGGAAGATGAACTAGGCGATGTTGCAAAAGCGTTGTGGAAATCGTTGTCCATGTTTCAGACACTTTCAAGCGAAATACTATCTTTCAAGCGGCACCCTTCAAGCGAAACAATTTAACTGAATAACTCTCAAGCGAAGTTCTTGAAGCGAAATACTTTGAAGCGAAAATCTTGAAGCGAAATGTTAAGTGTCGCTTGAAGTTTCAAGCGAAATCGTCCAATAATACTGAACTGTTCAAGCGAACTCCATTCAAATGTCGATTTTGATCACTTTTAAGTCGAATTTTGCTGTGAAACTTTCAAGGGTTTGTTATCTAGTACTTTTAAACAATCCGTGAGAAATTGAATCAATTTTGACCATGAAATATTTCTGAACTAAGAAAAGAAAGTGTAGAAGTAAGAAATTTTGATCGATTTCGGCTGAATTTTGCAGAACTCCTCCTCCTGAGCTCTGATACCAATTGTAGGGACCGGGTTCGCGACCTAAACGAGTCGGTTCAGAGGAATTCCATCAAATACAGGTGCGGAAAACAAGTATTTGACTTGTAAACAGCTGAATCTTCACTTTAACACTGATTTGTATTGATATGAAAACAATTACAATCAGTTCTCACACCGGCAGCACCTCGGTATGGAAATTACAAAAACAAACTTATGATTTCGCTTGACACTAACCTTCTATATATAGACATTGAGATTTCGCTTCAGCATCACTCAAGCGAAATCTGATATGATGATTTCGCTTGAGGCTTCAAGCGAAAACTCAAATACATTACACACTTTCAAGCGAAATCTTCTAACTCTATCACATTTTCTCGTTTTACGTGCCCTGATCTATTCTAGCTAGTCTAAGACTCGATACAAGACGAAGTCGACAGATGTAGTGCACCAACAGAATGTCCGTCTCGTTACTCCCGCTAGGAGGACAAGTGTAAATTTGGTTATAAATTGCGTTAAAGTTATTGATGATCTTGCTCATTTTACGCCACTTGCCCGAGACGGCTTCTACATCACGATCCGAGCTATGCTCCATAATCTCATGAAATTTAGCCGTTGCCTTCTTCCAAAAACTATCACCCGTTTGATTGTTTCCTAAATTTTAAAAAATAATGCATTAGTAAAAATAAAAATTTAAAACTTTTAAAATTTAAATTAAAAATTTAAACTTTGGTTCGTACCGACTATCGGGTTAGTAGAGGACTTAGTAAACGCCATTGCTAGCGCCTCATCCTCTACTTTCGTCCAAGGTCTCCCCGGTTTTCTCGAACCGCTTTTTGGTGCTGTTTCGGGTACGTTTTCAACCTTCTTCCCCTTCCCCTTGTTTTTTTTTCGGTTGAGCTCTTGCGGTGGCGATTCGGGGACGACTTCTTCATCATCATCATCGTCAAGTTGAACCGGTTGGGAAGTTGGCGGTTGCGATTGGAGTTGTTCAAACGAGTTGCGTTGCATGATTTGTTGTAGTGCTTGGTATTGTTGGAGTTGTTGAACTTGAGACATTTGTGAGAATGCGTTGGGTGTTTGTTGGAAACCCGAAAAAGGAAATTGCGGAGCACCCCACGAATGATCCATACTCGGAGTGTAAGCGGAGTCGAAAAAAAGTTAGGTTGGTTCGGGTTGTGATTATTCGGGTTGGGGTTGTTTGGGTTGGGGTTGTTTGGGTTGAAAGGATTCATGATTAGAGAAAATGGTATAAAAAATATGGAGTGTTTTTTATAAAAAAGGAAGAGAATTGGAGAGGAATGGGAGTAGAATGGAATAGAATTGTATAAAAATGGATGAGATATAGGGTATTTAAATTGAAAAATGAATTTTTTTTTTAAAAAGAGCCGTTTGCAACGGCTAGAACTTTGAAGTGGGCCCCCGTCTTATTCGGCGTTGGGGAGTCGATTGGGCCGAGCCGACCCTCAGGGGGCGGTGTGGGGGACCGGCGCCGGTCCTAGCCGGGCCTAGCCGGCCCCCATACCCTTTAGTCTAAATCAAACACAAGTCCCAAAGTCTCCTAATGATGATGATGGATTTGACTTTGTAGTTCACCCTCAATAGTCACGTGAATGCCTTTTTATTTATTCATCCTCATTTATTTGTTGTGATTAGGAGCCTGCTTGATGTGTTGAAACCCAATTCAGTTTAGCCCAAATCCTCAACAAACTTCAAAAATCCATGCGATCTCTTCTGCATAAAACTCCACTTAACTGCACAATTAAATACATTACCTCTTAAATGTCTTCATTCATTGCAATACTAAAATTATTTGTGTAGTATATATATCTTCCTTGTTCACTCGTAACATCATAAACCCATTTAATCATTAATGGTAGTTAACAATAATAACTATGTCTTTACAAATTGTGAGCTTTGTAATTTATTATTTTCATCACTATTATTATTATTATTATTATTATTATTATTATTATTATTATTATAAAACCACCATTTTAAACACATTTTCTTCATAACCAACTAAGTACAAAACCCCACTAATGTAGCATATTTCATATCCTTATTGATGCATTTCTATTAAGATTTATATAGAATAAAGTGTATCTAAAATGCCTCAATCACCCATCACTGAGAATATACTCCAACAAGTGACTGAGTCTGATGTCTCTACCTTTGCTAATCCATCAACAGTTGAGGAGGTTACACCCCTAGAGTTACATGTAACTCTTGGTGGCAGTTCAAGTGGAGCAGCTACTACAGGTGTTGAATCCACTGATTTACACCTGGACAGTGGTTACATAAATCAGACTCCCTTGAAGGCAACCACTGCTGATGCTATCAAGGTATCCACTAGTGTGTTTCAACTAGCCACTAGTGTGTTTACTAAGGTATCTAACGCAGAGGGAGTAACTCTTGGTGGTAGTTCAAGTGGAGCAGCTACTACAGGTGTTGAATCCACTGATTTACACCTGGACAGTGGTTACATAAATCAGACTCCCTTGAAGGCAACCACTGCTGATGCTATCAAGGTATCCACTAGTGTGTTTCAACTAGCCACTAGTGTGTTTACTAAGGTATCTAACGCAGAGGAAAGTCCCCAGTATCAAGAACAAGGGGCATCAGTGGATGAACCATTGGAGACTTCTCCTGGTCCAAGTGCTGATACAATCACTGCTGGTGGAAAATCAGATGATCCCATTAACATGGGTGATGGTTTAAGATATCAGGAATTAACTGACAGAGTTACCAATATTGAAACATCTGTGGCAGATATCAAAAATATGCTGCAATAGTTGTTACAATCATCAAAGTCTCAATCCACTGCTTCATCATCTGCTACCACAACAAGTGAGCTATGGCAACTCCTACAACCTCTGTTTCATCAACAAAGAAAATATGCTGATCAACAACATGAAATACAGTTACAACTGTTCAGAAATATGATGGATGCAAGGTATAAGGACACTCAAGCTGATATTAAAGCCATCAAAGCTCAGTTACTCCAAACCACTAGTACTTCTCCTCCTACCATTATCTATGTAAACACTGATGATGCCAAAAAGGGGGAGAAAGGCAAGAAAGGAAAGGAAAGGAAGGAATACACCTAGAGCCTGATCCAAAAGCTAAACCTGTTGTGGAGATTCCAAAACCAGATGGTTCAAAGAAGGTTGATGTGACTCTCAACCTGTTTGCTGAAGAAAAAGCAAAGGGAAGAGAGAGAATGGAATGAAAGGACTCTGTAAGATTTGAAGAAGAAATAAAAGTTCTGATGCAAAGGAAGAGCAGGGTACTTCAAAAAGAAGAAGAACTACCAGAAAGGTCAGCAAACACACTTCCACACCTTCCAAACCCACAGAACAACCTTCTGAAATCCCCAAAAGTTCCTCACCTCAAACCACAAAGCCAACAAATGTTGAGACACCTGTTATATCAACAACTGTTGATACATCAGTGGTTTCAACAGATGTTGTATAGCCAAAACTGGTTCAAAGCAGTGGATCATCATAATCAGTGTTTATACAAAGACTTTCCCCTTTACAGTGGATCTAACAACTGATAGTTTCCAAACACTGATCATCCCAACCACTGATAGGCCAAGCACTGATGAAGGTGAAAGAACTGAAGCTCTATCTGCTGATGTCTCCTATGTACTGTTGAAGACCAAAGTGCTGCTCATTCAAGGACTGATCACCTTTGAAGAAAGCACTGATACTCAACATCAGTGCTTAGACTACATCAGTGGAAAGCGAAACAGTAGTTTATAGAAACAGTGTCTATGTAATCAGTTGTTTGGTAGTTAGTGGTTGTATGTAACAGTCCTTAGAGGTTGTTAGGCTGTTAGATGTCCCTTTCATGGTGACGTCAGCTTTGATTTTCGGTGGTTTGATCTGTACTATAAATAGAACAGTTTGTACTGTTCTATTCAAGGAGTTTTCTCCTTCAATCCAGTCATCTTGTATGATCAACCATTGAGCTCATGCTGAGGGGGAGTTTTAGTGTGTAAGCATGTATTGTAATCATTATGTTTTGTAATCATTCGACTTAATGAAAAGCATATGTTTACTAAAAACTATTTCTCTCTGATTGTGTTGTAAATTTTGTTTCCATTTCCGCTGCATTTGATCCTTCTTTTATTCATCCATTTCTTCATTAATCTCAAACAAACACAATCATGATAGCCTCAGATCCTAACAATTGGTATCAGAGCAAGGACAGTCAAATTCGATCTAACAATCAATTTGACATAACAGTTCAGCTCAAAATATATTGATACTAAGGTTGGTCGTATTTGTTGAAAAACAAAAGTAAAGGATAATCACGTTTAAAGTTGGTTATTCAAAAAAAAAAACATTTGTAAAATAACCAAGATGTCATCTATCGCATAGGATTCACATAACACTGATAATCTGATATAAACTACCGATGATTGTTAAAGTTGGTAAAATTTAATAATCACGGATTGGATCATAGATCTATGAGTGTTTGTGATGAAAACTATGATTGGTTCCATGATTGACTACTGCTAAGAGATTATCTCATGTCATTAAAGACTTATGTTCAGAAAAATGGCATTTATGCCCTTGGTAACATATGAGAGATGAACAAAACCTTAGGAACAAAATCTTATATGTGAACAACAATTTTGAAAAACCTTCAAAAGTTAAAAACAAAATTGTTTAAAATTAAGATGAAAATCAGTAGTTCCAAAAATATGCATCAGATATAACCATGGATCGACTCAAAACTATGATAGTGAAATATTAGTGTTGTAAAGAGTTTGAAATTAACCCAAATCTCTTGTGAGAAAAAGGGTGAAATCCTACAAAGGTTATATGTTTGATGTTGAGAAAACCAGATCATAAGTAATGTGAAATTTGGCATAAACTTGTGTGAAAAATGTCCAAATCTCTCAAAACATTGCTGAAAATGATTTTGGAATGAGTATTCTTTCCTTAAAAACCTTCCAGTGGAAGTTTCAATACTTTTCTATGGAAAGGGTGAAAAAGGAAAAGAATAAAAATTACAAAAACTCAAAAGTGTGTTTATCTCAAAAGTTTTAAAATCAAAAGAAAAGAGTATAAATCTAAAACACTCAAGAGTTCACAGGTGGGTCCTATAAAAGGAAACCCAAAAATAAACATACATCCTTGGTCAAACATATGACATCAAACAACCATTTACAATCACTATATCAGGGAAGTTTCAGGTAACAAAGGTATCATTAGATAATTACCTACAAAGAGGGTTTGGCCAAATTTCAGAAATTTCTTCACATGGTACAAAAAGTTCATAGAGGACTTTCAAAACCATTGTGAACAGGCTACCTCACTGTCACAATCATCTAACAAGGTAATGGTGTAACACCCCGTGTTTCGAAAGTCAAAGTCAACATTGAAGTCAAAGGAAGAAAAGATTGCTAATCGCGATCTGTCACTCCTCGCTCAACTGCTGTTTTGACTTCTTTGATTTGTAGATAGTCTATTTTAATTGTTTACGTTAGTTGTATTATGTGGAGTACTTATTAATAATCGAAGTTCAATCGATGATTACCGATGTTTATCGCCTGTTCTATCGCTTATCACATCGCAATCGCATTCGCAACTCGAATTATACGTTCTGGATATTGTTTAGGTGTGTGTACTACTTATGTGTTACTTGTGCATGTTTATTTATGTTATGTTGTGGTGGTTAATCGAAATGCAATAGCAACTCAATCGCAATCAAATCGCAGACTCTAAACGTAAGTTAATTATGATGATTGTATGTTAGATATAGTAGTTGGGATTAAAAGTAATTTAATGAGAAACTCCATCGCATCGCAACGCTCGACACGCGAATCAAAATAGCAAAACTCGTCGCGCCGAACACTCCAATCGAGTGGCCGGCCGATCGAGTGGCCAACCGATCGAGTTTCCACCTGATCGAGTTGCCACCCGATCGAGCCGCCACCCGATCGGGCCGCCACCCGATCGGGCCACCACCCGATCGACCAGCCTTTTTCCCCACTTTCCTTTTATGGAAACCCTATAAATATCCCTCATATGCCAACATCACTTGATGTTGACAGCTCTCACTCGACCAGCTCGCTCCAGCCCACTTTTCTTACAATTTCTCGCGATTCTTGTAAGTTTTCAACCTAAATCTTGTACTTTCTTGATCAACACGCACCCCTACACCTTTGAGGTGTTCTTGGATGATGTCATCATGGTGTTCATAAGAACTTCATGTTTTGGCTTCAATCCTTCGAGAACAACTTAGATCTGAATGATTTTCACATAAATAAACAAAGATCTTGCATAGATCTGAACATATTCACGGTGAAAAAGGATTGAAAGATGGTTTCTAACTTTCTTTCAACTCTTATATACTCAATGCACTCAAAACCAAGAGAATCGGAGCTCGTTCTGACCTTCTACTCTTTCTTAGTGGTGTGTTAAATATGAAACACCGTCTCGAACAGTTAACTAGTCAGACTAGGGTGGTTCCTATCCGATCGAGTCACTGAGTCTTGACGAGGGTTCTGTTGTTTGGCACGTCATCGTACAGTCTCAAGAAAACTACAACTGTCAAAACAACCAAGTGAAGAAGACGATCAGGTCGACTGGGACGGATTGCCATCCGATCGGATTGCCACCTGACCGGACAGCCACCCGATCGACTTGCACCTTGGGTCCCACACTTAAATTCTATTTCGACTTTTGGGGTTTGAACATCGAACGGAATGCCGTCCGATCGGATTGCCATCCGATCGGATTACCATCCGATCGGATTACCACCCAACCATGTGATGTTTGAACTTCAACACTTAAAAAATTTTCAACATGTTCAAAGCATTACCAGTTCTAACGGATTGCCACCCGATCGGATTGCAATCCGATCGAGTGACAAACAGCTGTGAACTTGTTCTCACTGAAGTGTCCTACTAATCGGATCGTCGCCCGATCGGACCGCCGTTCGATTGACCGACCTGAAGAGTAGAGATACTTCTCTGTTTTCAAAATTCTACAATGAAAACTTCAAAAGGCAAACCATCAAACACAAACACATCCATCCCAAGCGAGGTAACAATCCAATCGAATGGTCACCCGATCGGATGACCATCCGAACGGATTGTCACCCGATAGACTAGCCATCCAATCAGATTGCCATCTGATTGGATTACCGTCCGATCCTTGACACTTTTATCGTTTTACGTGTCACTTATCGTTTATGCTATCGTCAACTGTTCTGGCAAAACCTACTCTAACCACTCCCTTCAATCCATCATCGCTGTGAGTATACTAGAACCCTTTTTGCTTTACGCACTTTTGGGTGTTACATACGTTACTTATTCTAAATCACACCGAACACACTACGCAATACTTTAACGCTAACCGTTATCGCATGTTATACGTGACTTAATGAATGCTTGTTTGTTAAGTTTACACATGGATTGCTGTCTACCTGCCTTAGCAACGATAGTACTATAGTTTGGACTCAGCACCTGTTCACTCAAGGGTTGTTAATGACAATTAATTACATGGCTCACAGTGGTGAGTGTGTATTACGAACTGCCTTGCGCAGTCAACCCGCAGTCATTGGTATTGATAGGATCATGTCGATAACTAACATGCTTCATTTCACACTGTGTACGTGTTGGTTATGCGTAAACGATTGTGAACTCTATTATATTTATTAAACTTGTATGCTCACCTTTACACTATGTGTCTTGACTTTGCCTGTAATAATTATGTTACTTTTTATGTCATGGAATGAGACGTGATGCTTTAAATAATTGGTAATCATAGTTGTTATGGAAACTTCTGGACAATCTATTTCGCTCAGTGCCACGCCCCGATGTTTCCGCCATCGGTTGGGGTGTGACAGATTGGTATCAGAGCCATAACTATAGGGAATTAGGCAAGACTCGACCTAGTCCGGGTTGATGTCTTAGAAATGACCTAGTCTATAGTTAGGTACCAACAGACTGACTTGTGCATACCCTGCGAGGGTTTTGTACGAGCTTACTTGCTGTTTCTAGCTATTTCTCGCTTACACTACACTATCACTACACTCTAATTTTCGAAAATGAACGAGCGCTTCGGTCGAGATTATGTGTGAAAACCGCAAACTCTCGACTAAATTGTTTGTTCGACCCGCATTTCATCTATAAACAAGAGAATTTGCGTTGAATCAGGAGTGAAATCCATACTTTAATGCATAATCCCTCCTTATTTTATCAAAACAGGAATGGAATTGTTAAGTCAGGGGTGAAACCCGAACCTTGACAACTTGTTCCGATCTCTATTTTGGTTTTACAAAACTCTCACCAAAGGCTCGATAGACTCCAATGACTTGAAGTCGCACCGTAGCTGGAAGGATGTGTGCCGATTGCCCAGAATCGAGGCAAGAGCACAGTCCAGAAGGCCAAAGTGTGCACTAAAGGTCCTAGTGAATAGTCGAATCGTTTTGGGTAGTCAATGTCTATCTAGCCGAGATAATCTATCCTCGATTTTTATGTGTTTCGATCCTGAGCTCGCAGCTGCCGACTCTGATATTTGCCGTTTTATGTGGATTTTATGTGTTTTATGTGATTTTATTTGTTTACATGTTTTGATTTTTGGTGACTTATTCGCTTTTCGCTTTGATCGACACACACAACTCGCACTGCACATATATCTCCATATGCTAACAAATCGCAGCTACTTGAGGAAATCACTTTACACTATGTTGCTCGCTGTGTACTCGCTAATCGCAATCGCTATACTCGAACGTGCGGACTTTGAATGATAGGTTTCTATATTCTGATTGCCTCTTGTGCTTATATGCTTCTACGTGCCCTATATGTCTTACGTGCTTATGTGACTATGTGCTTATGTGCCTCCGTGTTTATGTGCCAACGTGTTTACGTGTTACGTAATTGTGTTCCTGAGCTTTAGTAGTATTAGGCGTGTGAGGTGAGATTCGATTATATTGTGTCTGAGTCCTATGACGATGTCTGTTGCAGACAATGTCGTCATCTGGATCACGCCACTCGCGCGCTGCTCGCCAAAACCAGAAAGACAAACACCTTGCTGCTTTCGTCGCTAAGCAAGTGGCGAAGGTTGTTCCTCAGATCGTGAGCGAACTATACGAGAATGTGAGAAAATCATCTGAGGAATCCAGAACCGAAACTCCTAAAGCTGCTTTCAGCTTCAAGTAGTTTAAAGCTTGCGGACCGAAAGAATTCACTGGCGAAGATGGCCCTATGGCTTTATTTCAATGGTTCGATTCGATCAAGGTCACTCTACGTCAGAGTGGATGTCCTGACAATCTCCGCACTCTTGCTACCGGCGTCTTCCAGTCCGGCGCTTTAGACTGGTGGACGACCGAGAGGAACAAATGCGGAAACGATGCAGCTTATAGTCTGTCATGGGATGAGTTGAAGAACGTCATGTTGGAAGAGTTATGCCCTCCTCATGAGCGCCAAAAGTTGGAAGAGGAATTCTGGCATATAAAGCAGAACGATGGTGACAATGCTGCTTTAACTACTCGCTTCGAGCAGCTCAGTATAATCTGTCCTGATCAAGTCAAGACTCCTGAGGTGACAATCAAGAAGTATATCCGAGCTCTGCCGGATTGTGTTGCATATTTTGTGCATGCCTCAAAGCCAGCAACGATCGAGGAGACTTACCTACTTGCCACTGAAATCAACGACAAGAGAGTCAAAGCTGGTTTTGGGGATAAAGCTTCAAGGAACCTGCACCAAGCTACCACCGCCGCACCAACCACTGAAACCGCCACCGCCACTCCTCAGTCATTGAAGTTCTCCCGTCGTAAGAGGAAGAACAACAACAACAACTCCAGCAACAAGAACTGTGTTGTCACTACCGCTGCTCCACTTCAAGCGGTACCAGCTCAACAACAACAACACCGATCAGCTACAACACCAGTTACCTATGCGCCGCCTACAAAGCGTGCGTATACTGGTCCTCACCCTGCCTGCCTGACATGCACTTATCATCACCCGGTGGGTATAGCCTGCAGATATTGCATGCATTGCAATATGTATGGCCATTTCACCGCCAATTGTCGAACCGGCCCCCGCAGCACCGCAGCTCCAGCTCCTGCCCAGCAAGCTCTTCTCACTGCCCCTCAGGGTCAACAACAAGCTGCTCCGGCACCTGTGATCAATGCCAGAGTCTGCTTCGCGTGTGGTGATCCCAACCATTTCGCGAACATATGCCCGAACAGGGTTGTGAAACAAGAGCCCCAGCAGCAGCAGCCTTTACAACAGCCACAATAGTGTGACACCTGTGTCACTTCAACCATCATACAAATACCAAACCAATTAAATGTTGTGTTTCATACTTGGGATTTGTATAAATATGTGTATCGTTTGCACATATCAATTCTTGTTCGATTTCGAGCTCTAAATCGCTTTCTGGAAGGTTATACGTGATATGATGCGTAAATATAACCAGTTTAATGCAACAAACACTCTGGAATAGTGAAATGGTCTTATCATGCCTTAAACAACCTTTACATAACTTAGAAATAAGTTTTGAAGGGTTTGGTATGCCGAAATCAAGTTTATTCGCTCACAAGGACTATTTGCGTCAAACTGCAAAAGTCTGCCATTTCGTGAGACAACGTACAGCCCAGAACATGATCATAAGCTAAACATACCATAAATAACCTAAACATAGCTTAGAAATAAGCTTTGAGTGGTTCGGTGTGTGAAAATATGCTTATTTGATCTTACAGGGACTAAAAGTGTCAAAAAAGGCGTAAGTTTGCATTTTCGCGCATATCTTACGTTCCGACCACATCTGGACATCCAAAATTTTTGTACACACTAAAATATTTTTATTTTAGTGATCGGCATGCAAAAATACCATTCGTCACTTAATTTGGTTCATTTTCGCGTCCGTTTGAGTCTCGTCGTAATTTAACGAATAACGAGACCGTACGGCCAAACGAGCCGACATCCGAGAGTTTTCCGAGCACATTTTGAGTCCTCTAAACTTTATTGACCTTGTAGATCCTTGAAAATGGCTTAACGGGGGTCAAAAGGGGCTGAAATGAGCTTAATACAAGTACAGGGGCCTGAACTGTAATTATTTGAAACTGTTGCTGATCTGGGAAGGCCAGGCGGTCAGTGTAGCCCCTCCCCCATACCTTACGTGGGCCGTGTGAGTTTCCCAACGACCAGAAAGTTAGATTTTGCAATCTGTTTGCAAATTCAGGGGCTGTTTTGGTAAATTCTTGGTGTGTTAACCAAGTTAACACCTCTCCAAGGCTTTGAACCTGCTTGTTACACTTGTGTGGCTAGGATTTTATGCTTGGGGACTACACAAACACTTTTTGTGATCCTATGAACTTCCCTCAAGTATAAATAGCCAACACTTTCATTTGTTTCATTGCTCATTCATCTCATTCTCTTCTCTAATCTGAATTGGAGCTTCCCAAGTGTTTAGAACTTCCTCTTTGGTTTTCTTATTATCTTTCTTCAAGCTTTGGACTCTTGTATGTATTCTTTCATTCTTGTTCTTTATGTTAGTGCAGAAAGTCAAACAGTTTGGCCAACAGTTTGACTTTCGGTTTTGACCATCAATTGGTCAAGTCAAAGTTCAATTGAACTTTGCAACGTGATTGTAATCACGATGGTTATAATCCTTAGCGATTATACCTAATGATTACCACGTTAACTAGGCGTAGTGTCGAGTCAAAGTTTTGGTCAAAATGCGTTTTAGCACGCATTTTGCAACGGTACTACTTATAGGTATCAAAACATTTTGTTTTGATACCAAATCAATTTTATAAGTTAGTTAAACATGTTTTGACATGTTTAACTCGTCACTAATAGTTTAGTGCTTGTTTAGGATCGTAAGTTAAGCGGTCTAGAAAACCGCTTAGACTTTCAAACCCGACCCGTTTGGTCGATCATTTAAGATTCGACCAAGCATGATTAGTGATCATAGTTGCATAGGGAATAACCACTGAGGTTATACCTTATGATCACATAGGATTGGTTAGTCATTTGCTAGTTAGCTTGTATGCCCATAGAAAATGACCAAAATGCCCTTTTGAAGCATAAATCTATAATGTGCATACGTGAACATCTTTTTGACATCAAATCTGATTTAGTAACATGTTTAGGTATAATTGGGCATGCAAGACTTAACATAGCACATAGCTAACCATCCGAACATAGTTTTGCGCAAACGACGCATTATAGTAGCTTATACTACCATAATGGGTCGAAACGGGTCAAAAGCACTTAGGTAGACTTTCAAATCAAAATGTTAGCTCTATTAAATCATACCATATGAGTTCAATTACTCATTTGATTTATAGAACATCATTCTATCCTATCTCCCGGTTTAGGAGCCGTTTAATAACATAGTTACTTATATTAGGTGCCGTTTGATTCCGTACTCCCTCTAGCTTTGCTTGGTTGTTGTTCACGACTTCTAAGCACCCTCAAGTGAGTACATAGTCCCCTCTTTTACTGTTTTCAATGTTTTGGGGTGAAGCATGTGTACCTATTTGTTATGATTCACGATTTCAAAGTATAATTGATTATACATATTAGTACTTATCTTTTGACAAACAGAATGATCATTTATGGTTTAAAACAGTGATTTTTTCAAAGATTATAAAATTAATTGTTGAATTGTACTCATTTTATGTTCACCAGACCGATTGGTATATGATATAGCGCTATAGGATTTGACACCCCATTCCTGTTGTCTTGGAATGTCTGAAACCAATTTGTTTCTCCATCCAAATAGGGATTGCCTTTGTGGTATCCCTCTAGTCTCAAAGGTGTATTTTGATGCACTAGGTCTGATTGAATTCTTAAATCACACTTTTATTGTATATTTTATTATACTCCCAAAAGTATAGTTTGATATACTCTCATGTGTGATATTGTACAAAACAACATATATTTTGTTAACTACCAAAACATATTTTAAATATGTTATTTATTCAACCAAAACATAGTTTAATATGTTATACATAAATCCAAACTATACTTTTGATATACTATCGAAAACGATTATTTTGACAACCAAAGTATATTTAATATACTATCTGTTTAACGATTTTGGAACCGAAATATATTTTGATATATTACCTAATCGATCTTCTTAAAACCAAAGTATATTTTTATATATACTACAAACATTTTATTCAAAACATTATTTTATAAACTCATTTTACTTGATTATTTATTTATGCATCATTCTTTTATATCATCAAATTTCTCATAAATTTTCACATGATTTTATAGAGAAAACATTTTTAGGTTCATGACTACTTTTTGTTAAAACATTCTTTTAAACTTATAAGTCATGAATCATGCATAAATAAAACCTATGTATCTCACAGGCATTTTTGTGCTGACGTACCTATTTTTACACATGTTTCAGGTACTGCTGTGTGATGATTGTCGATACATGCTATACATAGGATGGACTCGTGCCTTAGTGACTTTAAAACTTGAAAGATAATATTTGTAATTATCTGATTTGTACTAAAACAATGAGTTCAATAATTCAATAAAACGAAATTATTTAATCCATGGTTGTGAAACAATGATTCTGTTACAACACTCCCCGACGTTTCCGCCACGTTTTGTTGTTTTACGTGGTCGGGGTGTGACAGAAAAGTTTGTATCAGAGCCAATGGTTATAGGGAATTAGGTTATTAGTAATGCTTTGACCTAGACTATAACCTTCCTAGGACCCTAACACAAGTTATCTTGTGTTTAGTTTTAAAACAATACCGTCACCTATCCTTAGGTGACAACCACAATAAGAATACAAATTCCGAATCCACTTTGAAAACCAATCATTTGATCTAGGATGATTTATTATGAGGTTTTCAACCCTCTAAGTTTTCAAAAATCTCGTCAAAGTTTGGGTCTAAATAATGTGAACACATGCAAACTAGAAGAGTGAATGCCTGTACCCTGAGTTTTCTATCTAAGGCTAGAGTGTTCGTACAAATCCGTAGTATCGGACCAGTCACTCTTACCTGGGAACTCTTGGGGTGAGTATTCACTTATAGGCGAGCATGTCTTCGGTGATACATTATATTGATCCATTTACTTTGATTAGTCACTGCGTATCGTTTGTTTGTTCGAGGTAATGAACGAATGATCGCCTTCCTTATGTTTTGTCGATGTTTTCAATACCTCTTTTGTTTTCGAATCATCGACCTCACTCGTTTCGCATGTTCCCTTTAGACAATGCCTCCTCGACGTGATGCTCAAACTTTTACGGTTGAGGAAGTCGCAGCCCTTGTTGCTCAACAAATGGCAGCAGTACTTCCAGGCGTAGTAACTTAGATCCATGAGTTATATAACAACAATAACAACAACAACACCCAGTGTAATTTCAAGACATTCAACTCTGCCAAACCTTCGAAGTTTTCTGGATCTCAAGGAGCAACCGCGCTTCTGCAATTGTTCGAAAGTTTGGAGAGCACATTCAGGCACATGCAATGCCCGAATGAGCGTAAGGTTGAGTTTGTATCCAGTGCCTTCGAGAAGCGTGCTCTTACATGATGGAACGGTGTGATGCGTGATAGAGGTGCTGATGTGGCAATGGCACAAACTTGGGAAGAGCTTCGAGCTCTATTGATGAAGGAGTTATATCCTCATCATGAGCTTAGAGCATTAGAAAGGGAATTTGACGATCTTAAACAAGACAACGGTGAACATCGAGCCTATACTGACCGTTATGAGGAATTGAGCCTGTTATGCCCTGCCATGGTCACGCCTGTGGATAAGGCGATTGAAAAGTACATTGATGGTCTTCCTGACTTAGTTCAGGATATCGTTACTGGCAGCAACCCTACTACTGTCAGACAGGCCATTGAATTGTCTGCCACCCTGACTGAATCCCATATCAGGAAGGGTAAGCTTTTTCGAAAAGGCGACCCAAGACCATTTGACAAAGCTGCTCAAGTTGAACCAAAGGAAAAACAGGCCGAGGTATCCAAGAAGAAGAAGTGTAAGGCTTCTCAAAACTACGCCATAACTGCTCAGAACAATCAGGTTGCACCAAACCAACTATCACAACCTCGTAAGAGGAAAAATTATGTTGGTACCGCACCTTTGTGCAACAAATGCAACCGTCATCATCTGGAGCAAGAGCAGTGTCATAAATGTACCCACTGTGGAAGATTGGGACATTTGGTCGATACCTGCCGTTATGCAAATCATGCTGCTGTTCAAGCACGGTTCCCACCTGGGTCGTGTTATAACTGTGGTAACCTTACTCACTACAGAAACAATTGCCCAAGACTTGTTAACGTAAATCCAGTGCGTGGACGAGTGTTTAACATAAATGAGGTGAACGCGGATGGCAATGCAGCAGTGAACAATTAGTCTTTTGTATTTCTTTGTCTGTTATCTTTTGACGTTGGAACAATTCAGTTATTACATAAATAAAATTTGATGTTTCAATTTTATTTTACAAAGCTGATACGATTGCGTGAATGTTTGATCCAACCCTTCGCTGCCAACACAAAGACAAACTACTCGTGTGGTTCTGTCATTTTATGATCACTTGTGATCTCCCCAAAAATCTTAAATACACGTTTCTTTTTAAGAAACAAAGACAAATCTCTATTAAGTTCTTCCTATCTTCATAGTTAGATTCTTGACGATATTTAAAATACCAAATGGAATTCACGAATTGAATTCCTGATATACTTTAAATACTTGTGTGCTCAATTAACAAGAAAATTAACAAAATGAAGATCAAGATAAACAATTATGTGATTATGTGTTTTCTTATATGTTTCATGTTTTTATGTGATTCATCCAAATCCTCATATAATCTTCCATATCTCTATATGAGGGATTCATAATAGGATATCAAAAGGTACTATCTTAAATCCTTAATGGACTTCTAAGTCGTAGTTAAGTCCCTTGGATTATAAAGTACTATTATATAATTGGACCCCTTGAGTGGTCTGGTCAAACAGATTGATTCAAAAATCTGGTTAGGAATATCATGTGATGATATAATTGAAAAGATCCCTTAAGTGATCAATTTAAAGAGATCGTACATGTAACACCTCGTATTTTCATATTTGTATTTTACTTTTCGAGGCGTTAATCATAATGGTAATACATTTTTTTATCACATTGTTAATGGATAAACACAAGATTTTTATAAGAAACCGAGAAACTATACAAAGATATTTTTCTAATAATTTTTAGTGTAAAACTTTACAAAAGGATTTTTTAATAATTTTTAGAAATTGTTTTAGCATAGGTCCCTTTTATAAAAAGTGCTTTTTTTAACCCATAGGATAAAAAAAAAACGGGTGAATAGTGTGAACAGTGCCCTGCAGGCACTATTCATTCAGCAACTTTTCTTGAAAGTAAATTTGCAGAATTTTCTCAATTGTTGACTAACTTGCAACCATTTTAACTCATTTCAAACACCACCTACCACCTTCATCTATAAATACAACCTCTCTAGCCCTCATTTCACTTGCCAAACACTTCTAAATCATCAAAATCCTCTCTAAAATTCTGCATTTTCAAGAACAAGTGCAGAATTTTTCTTAGTATACAAGTGAGTTCATACTCACTTTTCTTCATCACTTCTTCATCAAATCTTCTGCTACAAAGCTTGGATCTTCTCTAGGATTGTTTCCAACAGATTATCTTGTTAATCTAAGGGTGACCACGGTGTTCCAACTTTCAATTCTCCAACTCTTCACGGGATTACCAAAGGAACAACTTTGAGAAACCGTGAGTATACTCGTATTCCCCTCTTTACTTTTACCACTTTTGGGGTGTAACATGTTTACTTATCAAAAACTTACAATGAACATTTTGCTTAAACACATGAACATTCCTATAACATGCTTGTATACGTGATTGCTTGATACTTTAAACTTGGGTGATTCTTATGTGTTGAACTTATCATTAACTTCGTACAAGCCTAACCGTGACATATGTAGCGCTATAGGATTGACGACCCGCCCGTAGACTTGTGGTTATGTCATGAGCATCTTGCGTCTCATTTGGGTTGATATGTTAGACACATGCCAAATTTATTGTTTACCTTGAATCACATGCTTGCTATAAGGGATTCGTTTAAAAACTTATCTTATGCTATGTACGTACCAAACTTGTATACTCGCCTTTGCTTTTGCATTGAATTATATTTTAAACATGTTACAGGTTGATGACGATGATGCTATGAAATGAAGTAGCAATGATGCCTAGATACACATATAGACGTTTAGGTTTAAATGTTGTATCAACTTTTATGATGTTGTTATGTATTTCCTTTGAACTTGTTGTTATTTGAATTTCTTGTATTGTTGACAATTTACTTATAAAATGAAATCGGTTTATTAAATAATGTCACTAATAGCGTTATGAAGTCTCTTGCAATCTTCACACTTCGTCTCATCCCGATGTTTCCGCCATTGGTTGGGGTGTGACAGATTGGTATCAGAGCCATAACTATAGGGAATTAGGTAGAATTGCCATGTTCAACCTAGTCTATAGTAGAAACCATATTTTTGACTATTCTTGTTATATGCTTAAAATGTTATTCTTCCTACTTTGCTTCTTTCTCTTCTTTTTGGTCCCAATAGTTACATAATGTCTTTCCTAAGACATTTTACACAATACACTTGAAGACTTGAAGACATTCTTTATTCAAAAGAGACGAGTTTACCAAAATTGGCGTAAAACCCACAATTTGGTAAACGACTCTCATTCCGCTTATTCTTATTTTTGCACGAAATTTCGCCATTTAGCTCGGAGTGAAATCCATATCTAAATGGTAAATTTCCAATTCAAACTCTAGTGGACCCTCGTCAAAGTGTTGAAATTATATTTTTGACCCGACGAGTACTAACCACATTAGGGTACGAAATTGTCAAGTTAGGGGTGAAACCCGCACCTTGTCGATTAAGTTCCATTCCTCGATTTTCAATCTCGCCAAAGTTTCAATTGTTTCGATCGATTAGATATGTGTAGTAACTGGAAGGGTAAGATACCATTAATCGCTTCTTGATGAGAGTATCTTACCTATAGGCCAAAGCACGTTTCTCTAATTCGAAAGAACTTTCGACCCACTTTGGAATAGTCGACATTTCTCTACCCGAAACAATCCAAAGTTTTTATTAAGCCTATCTTTTATGTATCTCAATTATTATGTTATTTTATACTTGAACTTGCGTTCGTTTCAAACTTTTAAACTCATTTCGCACGTCCTCGCAATAAAAAACAATAATAACCCTCGTAAACAAACTAAATTTATACTCCTTATACTCATTCATACGTGCTATACTTGATGAATACATGTTGGAAACTTATGCTTTATGTGAACTTTGCATGATACGTGAACTCATACATGTTTTTACATGCTGAAACCTTGTTTCAAATTTATGATCAAGTCTCATTCTTTTCTATTCTTTCAAACTTCTAGATGGCATCTCCAAGCTCATTGATATTCGTTAATTTACACATATTTTAGTTCCCCGTTTTACCCCTATTTTATGCATTTTTGGCCGTAAAACCGTCATTCGGATACTTATTTATCTACATTTATGTTTACAGGCCTAAAACAGCATACCAGACAAGATGATAGCAAAAACGAGGAGTTTCCGGACAAAACGACGAAGCTGCGGACATTCTGTTAAGGAAACTGATCTGGGCCTGTGGCACGGTCGTTCCACCTGATGCACGGTCGTGCATCTCCGACATCGTTGATCATCTCGGCAATGAACGAGAGGTGCAACTGGCCGTTCTAGGTAAACAAGGCAGCTCGGTGAAGAACGGGCGTTCCATCTGAGGAACGACCGTGCGTCTCCGGTGAACCAGCAGAGTCTCGGTGATGAACGATCGGTGCGACTCGGCGTGCAACATGTAACTCGGAACTGAACGACCGTTCCACACGAAGAACGGTCGTGCCATTTGGAATCTGGTCAACGATCTGATGACGTATGCAGTATGGTGACCCATCCCTAATAATTGAATAAAGTGCACGGTCGTGCCATATGGAGAACGACCGTGCGACAGCAAAAAGTATAAAAACTTGCAGAAACATTCTGCTCGACATTCTGGATTTTTGGAGAGCTTCTCAGGTGATTTTCAGGCTCCGGAGGCATTAGCTTTCACCCGGAATCAAGCCACATTGTCCCGTTTAGCTCGATTACTACCCGGATCCTTAGTCTAGTACTTGTTTATGGTTTGATTTTCTAATCTTTCCATGTTTTTGTTAATCTTTCAAGTACTTAGATTATTGTTTATGTATTATTGTAGCCTTTGGGCAAAAACACAACAATCCCTTGCTAGATTATAGCCATTAGTATGTTAAACTTTGTTTGTAATGACACTTGAAGTATTTTCTATGATTATCTTTGATGATTAGTTTGCAACCTTGTTATTGATATTGAATTCTTGATTATAAGTAATTATGTTGGATGATTGGTGCTTGGTTAGTTAAGATAGTTGAAAAATGAAGCTTAATTAATCTTGTATTAGTAAACTTTGAATTTGGTTTACTAGTTTAACTTGGTTTAAATGTATGCATCATGATACTAGAAATGGTTAGTGATTTAATAAAATGTAATTATTGTTAATCAAGAGAGCTTGCCGTCACGTAAGGGCCTAAACGGGTTAGATGGTGTCGTTATAAATTCTTGCCATGATTTGTTAGCTTAGTTAGTAGTTTAGGCCAAAATTGCTATCTTAGTGAATTATTGTGTAAGATTTGTAAAATGAACTCGGTTGTGATCTAATCTAGTTTATGCTTATCTCGGTGGTTGCATTGTGTTTATCGGTGTCGGTTTCCTTGTTTAAGTGAGGTTAGAACAATCCTAACGGCTGACTAACTTATTTTTAAGAGATTTTCATAGACATTTATCAATTGCACGTTAAAGAACAATTTTAGGTGGTTAAAGTGTGTTTATCGTTTTAGCTTTCCGAATGATTGTCATGTTAGGATTCCCGAAAGGGATACTAATTGTTTTAAATTGGAAAATTGACCGAATGCTTCTAGTGCCAAAACTGACTTAGTTGACATGCTGTGGTTGTGTATTTAGCAAGGCTTTTTATCTACTATCTATTATGTTTTTATTATGTATTTGGTTATGTTTACTTTAGTTTAGTTTAAATCAACAAAACTTATGTTTTTACCATTAGTTTAGTGACAAAGGTCTGGTATTATTTCTCCGCCCATTTCCTTGGATCGATACTTGGTTCTTACCGATACTTTATTACATATATGACGGGGTACACTTGCCTCTTTCGTGTGTGTTTTGATGTAAAAGTAATACTCACTTTTATAAATTTAAAACCCAATCGTGTGTAAATTCATTACAAAATTATGTATATATACGCACACGTCACTCATCAAAGAAGACGAAGTCAAAGAAAAGTTCCCATAGCGATTCCATCTCCAAACAAGAGCTAATTAGGCTCATGGCTGAACAAATGGCTGACCAAATGGCTCGAGTTATGCCTGACATTTTTAGCCGCATTCAAACCCACACCGATTCCCTTCACGGTTCAGTGGACTCCAAGGTGGATAAACCAAAGACACCTTTTCTCTTCAAGCAATTCATGGCTTGCAAACCATTGGAATTTACCGGAAAAGATGGCGCTACCGCGCTGCTCTGTTGGTTCGATGCCATGGAAATCACTTTTCGTCAAAGTGGTTGTCCTGACGACCTACGTACCCAAAATGCCACAGGGGTATTCCGATCAAGGGCTCTTGATTGGTGGACCTCTGAGTGAGGTGTAAGGGGTGAGGACGCCGCCCACGCGTTGCCATGGACCGAATTGAAAAGAATTATGAAGGAGGAGTTTTGTCCGCCGCACGAGATAAGGAAGTTAGAAAGCGAGTTTTGGTACCTGAAATAAGTGGGTGACGATAATGATGGCTTAACTCTTCGTTTCAAACAACTTAGCATCCTGTGTCCTAGCCAAGTTGATACTCCTGAAAAAGCCATCAACAAATACATCCACTGTTGACCTGATTCATTCATGAACCTCCTGGAAGCTACTAGCCCAGCCACTATCGAGGAAACCTATCGTTTAGCTGCCCGTTTGAACAGTAACCATGTCATGCGTAAAAATACCTCGAATACCCCATTAAAAACCGCCCATCAAGCCACCGTTGAAACCACTGACGAACCATCTAAGAAAAACCGAGGCAAGAAGCGAAAGGCTTCAAGCCAAAACTACGCGGTTGTCACTCCGCCAAACCCATAAGCCCTACAAGCTATGCCTGCTATTGCCAACGAGGAAACTCCACACAGAAAAAAAAGGCAAAATTATTATTTTATTAATAAGATATTCACCGTGTTAAATTGTCGTTTGCAGGTTAATGTTCTCGACCCCAGCTTCCAATCCTATTGAGCCGTCAGACGAGCCCGAGCGTGATCTGAGGAGACGTCTTCGTGAGAAATCTCGTGCAGTTGGGCGGATACTCGCAGCAGGTGAGCCGGAGCCAGTGGTACCCGTTGAAGCCGAGGGTTCAGGGGCAGCAAGAAACGCAACTATGGCAGAAGATAATCAACCTTTGAATGAGACTAATCAGCCCGGACGAGAAGGCTTGGAGCCCAGTATTATTAGACCTACTATTGATGCACCTTTCTTTTGAAATAAAATCTAGTATTATTAACATGGTGCAGAATTCAGTACAGTTCGACGGGCGTGAACACGAGGATCCCGGGAGACACATTGCGGCTTTCCTCCATGTTTGCTCCACATTCAAGATTAGGGATGTTTCGGAGGATGCAATTCGGTTGAGGTTGTTTCCGTTTTCATTGTGTGACAAAGCCAGAGCTTGGCTTATGTCACTTCCAGCCGGGTCCATCAGGACCTGGAATCAGTTGGCGGAGCAGTTTATGCATAAATACTTTCCACCTGAGAAAACGAACAAGCTACGGAACCGGATTACTTCATTTCGCCAGGACGAGGGTGAGTCGTTGCATGCAGCTTGGGAGAGATTCAAGGATTTGTTGATTGATGTGCCACGTCACGGCTATTCCAAGAGACAGCTGGTTTTGACATTCTATCAGGGGCTCAGCAACAACACGCAGGAGCGATTAGATGTTAACGCAGGAGGCGATCTGGGAACGAAGACACCGGCGGAAGCATACGATATCATAGAGAAAGCTGCGTTGAAATCCAGCTCGTGTCGGGAAGGCGAAAGAGGTCGGGCTACATCATCATCATCTCGCGCAGGAGCTCACGCTGTGGACGATTACACAACCATTACTGCACAAATCTCGGCTCTGGCGATGAAATTCGATAAATCCCAAACAGCCGCGCAAGTTGGCTCTGGATGTGACCAGTGTGGAGTGTCACATGTGCCAGGTACGTGTGAGCAGGGTGTTATGTTTACCGGTCACGAAGAGGTGAACTACATGGGCAATCAAAACAGGCCCCAAAATAACCCCTACAGCAACACGTACAATCCAGGGTGGAGAAATCACCCAAACCTTGGGTGGAAATCTGGTTCTGGGAACCAAAACGCTCCCGGTTTTGCTCAACATGCTCCCGCGCCACAACAATCTCACGGTCAATCCTTCCAGCCTCAGTATCATCATCAAGGCTCAGGAAGCAGTTCACAGCCGCACGCCTCTCAAAGCAACGCAAAGCTAGAGGAAATGATGGCACAACTGCTGAACAACTCCAATAGTGCTAATCAAATGGCTGAAAAGCGATATCAGCAGCATGAGGAGCGATTCTTAGTCAACGAAGGAGAAATGCGGAGTCAAAAGGCTTCCATTCAGAATGTCGAGAATCAAGTGGGCTAGTTAGCAAAGATGTTGTTGGAGAGACCTCAAGGTGGTCTTCCGGGCAACACGGAGCAGAATCCGAAGGGGCGTGGTAATGGCCCGCACGCGTAAAGTGTGGGGACATGAGTCTTGCTATCAACTCGCTGACAAAAAAATAGCATGAGTCTTGCTATCGACTCGCCGACAAAAATTTAGCATGAGTCTTGCTATCGACTCGCAGACAAAAATTTAGCATGAGTCTACGCTGCTGACTCGCCGACAAAAATGCAGCAGGAGAGTCTTTGGCGCTATAAAGGGTAAAATAGTCCTTTTTTGTATTTTTATAGTTTTAGCGTAATTTAGGTTAGTTAGGTAGTTTACGTTAGTTTGTTTAGTTTCCGTACGTTCCGGGCGAAGGTTCTGTATTGCAATATTGTTAGAACAGTTGGTGTGTCGAAAAAACGGCGAAAAACGGCCGAAACGGTTGCTGGAAATAGCTTCTGCAGAAATTCTGCATCTGCAGCTGATGCACACCCGTTCCTAGGGTCGCACGACCGTGCGATTCCGAGCAAGCCGGCACGATGGATCGCACCCTCGGTGCATTTCCGAGAAGAAGCTACTGGGTTTGTACGATGTCGGTGACGCACGCCCGTTCCATACCAGGAACTACCGTGCCACAGGCTGAGGGCAATTTGGTCATTTTGCACATTATTTATACCCTCATCTGCTGCAAAATCCCTCATTCGCGAACCCTAGCCGCTGCAGACCGTTCCAGGGCGATTTTTCACCATATCGCACGGTTTTTCGCACGATCTAACACCCTTCTTCGCACGGTACGTTCCTAGTTGTAGATTTCTTGTTTTCTTGCTTTCTAGGTTAGATTTCTTCCGATTTTTCAAGGAATTTTTAGGGTTCTCTTCATAAACAAATCGAAACCCTAATCCTTGTTGAATCGAAGTATCGTGAACACCCGGTTGACTTTCAGACCCCTGTTGACCCAATACTTGTTGAAATTTTGTAAAGTTCAGATTGTTCTAAGTACAGGGGTCAAAGTCTGCAGATTCGGAGTCGCACGGTCGTTCCTCGTGTGGAACGGTCGTGCCTCACCGGCTTGTTCTCGATATCGCTGGGCTTGGTCTGTTAGTTCTCGGAGACGCACGACCGTGCGTCTCGAAGAACGACCGTGCCATTCGCCCAGTTCAGTTAGACAGTTTCTTCATAATTTGTTGCTCGGCTGTTTTCAATTCATTTCTCTCCTGTTTCTGTCTTTCTAACAATTTTCCCCTTTACAGATGAACCATCCCTTCCTACAGTTTGACCCCAACATTGAGAAAGAAGCTCTATGCATCCCAAAGCGCAACGCCTTGTGGGCGAGGTGGGAACAGTTTGGAGTACCCCGATGGTTGGACTGGGAGGTCATGCAGGAACTCAATCAATATGATCGACTTGATGAAATGATGACTCGCACGCTTGCAAACTTGGTCGGTTGCAACCGACCCGTTTACCAGGAGTTGACAATCGAATTCTTCGCATCGTATGCCTATGAAAGGCCTGTTGCACATACACAACCCGATTTCCGCTACAGGGAGCGGGTAACCTTCAGGTTATGTAGGCGATGGCATACGTGGTCGGTGGGTCGTTTGGGACGGAGGCTTGGGATTTATACGCGGGAGGACATGGATGATCCCGACGTCTTCAACGATCAGTTCAACTTCTCTAATGATGCAGCGCGGGATGCATTTTGGGCACGTAACGCTATTGGAGATCCCTACAACCCGAGGATGTCAAAGGCCTCACGACTCCGAGACCCTCTGGTGCGAGTGATGCACCATGTTTTCAGCCATTCGATATGCGGACGCATGGACAGTCTCGGTAACTGTCCCACACCTGACTTGCTTTTTCTATATGCGTTGGTTGACAAAGCACCAATCAACCTCGCCGCGCGAATGGCTGAGTACTTTGTCAAATGTTCGGGGCGGACCCAGAATAGTGAGATACATGGCGGTTCGTATGTAACCGAAATAGCGTACAATGAGCGCTATATGACGCCAGGGGTGCTTAGGGGTCTCACTTTGATTACTGAGGGGGTTCATGTTGATATCTGGTCTCTGAAGTTCATGGGGGTTATTGCTGAGCTTGATAGGGGAGATAGGTTGAGGGGATTGAATAACGAGGTCTGGGACCCGTTACCTCCAGCAGTGGAGGAACATGAAGAGGAAGAGGAGGATGTTGAGATGGGTGAGCAGCACCAGCCACAAACACCACCACACTCGCCGCAGCACCATGCATTTCATCAGCATGAGGATTGGCCCACTTTCTACCAGCAGTTCCAGGATATGCGTGTGACGCAGGAGCAGCATGGTACCCACTTTGACCAGATCAGATCCAGCCAGGATGAGATTCGAGCCAGTCAGGCAGAGCTTCGGGCCACACATGACCAGCTTCAGCATCGCCAGGATACTTTATACCAGGGAGTGTCTGCGGGGTTTTCTTATCTTTTCGGGGAGATGCATCACGCATACCCCGACTATTTTCAGCACCCGCCGGAGTTCCCACCGTGGAACCCCCTGGCTATGGCGATCAGGGCCCATCTGGCACGAGACATGATGATGATGAGTAGTTGGCGGTGGTGATAGCATTTGGTGGTGTTTTATCTTTCAGTACTTTGCTTTTATTTGGGTGTTTATTTTGACTATTATTTAAAACACCCCGGATATGTATTTTCAGACAATTTCCTTTGTGTTTTGTTTGGATATTAGTATTTATGTACATTATGGTTGTTGTTTGATTTTTCTTTTTCTGTTATATTTTGGGTGTACACGACATACTCGCAGGTTTTATCTATCGGATCTTGGACCGGAGCACGTACCAGATTCAGCTTCGGAAGTCTCGTGGCACCAACATCATCTTGAGGGGAGTATTTTTTTATCCCTTTCTCTATATTTCAGGTCTCGCATTGGGGACAATGCGAAGTTCAAGTGTGGGGAGGGGGTTAACTTTGTTAACTTAACTTTGTTTGTCCTCATATAAAAAAAATATAGAAAATCAGAAAAATCATTCAAAAATACTTGTATGTTGTATATATTTTTGTAAATAAACCGGTTGGGTGTGTTTTAGAAAGCATCGGATTTGATGAAAACTCGACAAGCAAAATATTTTTGAAAAAGGAAACCGGAAAGCGTGACAAACAAAGAAAGACTTACATGATAGTTTTCACACTTTTACCCATTCCCTCCGTTACGTGAGCATATTTGAGCCTAGATTGTAATATATTTGTTCATTACGGATATAGGAGTGAGCCGGATGTTATGTGTAATCTAGAAATTGTCACTAGTATGCTTGTTAAGACCATGAACGTGCGGATTTGTGTAAAAGTGATAGAGGCACTTAGATTACCCTTTGTTGTGTACCTTGTTCTTTGTGTTGTGCTTCCCGTTCACCTTATATTACCCTTTAGGATTAACCTTGTCGAGCCTTCCCGTTCACCTTTGTTTACCCACATTATCGCCCACTTAACCAACTTTAGCCTTTTTATGTTTTTAAACCTTTTTAGTGTTGAAACTCGGTTAAAATAATAGTTTAACTAGCTTGTTATTGTTTATATTTCATTGTATAGTAAAAAAAAAAAGAAAAAAAAACAGAAAATAAAACACCCTAAAATAGGGTAAAGTTGATAGAAATCGAGCAATTTTGAATGCTTAATTGTTAAAATTTAGTTGATTAGCTCGATTGCGCTTTAGTCGCCTTTTTAAGGCGTTTGTATGTATAGTTGTACTTTTTTGTTGCTAGTTAAACGCTACTACCGAGTTTTAACCGTTTTCGTCATTTTAAATGTCCACTTCCATACCCTTCGCCCAAGTCTAACGTTACAACCCGTAAAGACCTCTTGATTTACACTTATTCGCATGTTAGTTGGTGGAGACGAGATCTTATGACAAGCTTATGTTATTGCGCATTTCATTGACTAGGCATTGAGTGTTTACACGTACACATTTTATGTATGTTTCATAAATAAAACCGAGTGTGTGTGAACATTGTGAGTTGTGTGAAGATTAACATGTGAGTCAATTAAATGTTTTGTCACGGCTTTTTGGTTGTCGTTTTTTAAATTGCATATGCTTGCTGGGTTTGAATTTTTTGATGTTGTCTTTCGACAAACCGGCTAACCGTTTATATTAGTTTTCAATAAAATAGTGTGTAAATTATCGTTCTTGTTTGTTTATGTCTTTTATTGCTTTTTAGTTTAGCTTGCTTGAGGACAAGCAAGGTTCAAGTGTGCGGAGATTTGATATTCGTTAATTTACACATATTTTAGTTCCCCGTTTTACCCCTATTTTATGCATTTTTGGCCGTAAAACCGTCATTCGGATACTTATTTATCTACATTTATGTTTACAGGCCTAAAACAGCATACCAGACAAGATGATAGCGAAAACGAGGAGTTTCCAGACAAAACGACGAAGCTGCGGACATTCTGTTAAGGAAACTGATCTGGGCCTGTGGCACGGTCGTTCCACCTGATGCACGGTCGTGCATCTCCGACATCGTTGATCTTCTCGGCAATGAACGAGAGGTGCAACTGGCCGTTCTAGGTAAACAAGGCAGCTCGGTGAAGAACGGGCGTTCCATCTGAGGAACGACCGTGCATCTCCGGTGAACCAGCAGAGTCTCGGTGATGAACGATCGGTGCGACTCGGCATGCAACATGTAACTCGGAACTAAACGACCGTTCCACATGAAGAACGGTCATGCCATTTGGAATCTGGTCAACGATCTGATGACGTATGCAGTATGGTGACCCATCCCTAATAATTGAATAAAGAGCACGGTCGTGCCATATGGAGAACGACCGTGCGACAGCAAAAAGTATAAAAACTTGCAGAAACATTCTGCTCGACATTCTGGATTTTTGGAGAGCTTCTCAGGCGATTTTCAGGCTCCGGAGGCATTAGCTTTCACCCGGAATCAAGCCACATTGTCCCGTTTAGCTCGATTACTACCCGGATCCTTAGTCTAGTACTTGTTTATGGTTTGATTTTCTAATCTTTCCATGTTTTTGTTAATCTTTCAAGTACTTAGATTATTGTTTATGTATTATTGTAGCCTTTGGGCAAAAACACAACAATCCCTTGCTAGATTATAGCCATTAGTATGTTAAACTTTGTTTGTAATGACACTTGAAGTATTTTCTATGATTATCTTTGATGATTAGTTTGCAACCTTGTTATTGATATTGAATTCTTGATTATAAGTAATTATGTTGGATGATTGGTGCTTGGTTAGTTAAGATAGTTGAAAAATGAAGCTTAATTAATCTTGTATTAGTAAACTTTGAATTTGGTTAACTAGTTTAACTTGGTTTAAATGTATGCATCATGATACTAGAAATGGTTAGTGATTTAATGAAATGTAATTATTGTTAATCAAGAGAGCTTGCCGTCACGTAAGGGCCTAAACGGGTTAGATGGTGTCGTTATAAATTCTTGCCATGATTTGTTAGCTTAGTTAGTAGTTTAGGCCAAAATTGCTATCTTAGTGAATTATTGTGTAAGATTTGTAAAATGAACTCGGTTGTGATCTAATCTAGTTTATGCTTATCTCGGTGGCTGCATTGTGTTTATCGATGTCGCTTTCCTTGTTTAAGTGAGGTTAGAACAATCCTAACGGCTGACTAACTTATTTTTAAGAGATTTTCATAGACATTTATCAATTGCACGTTAAAGAACAATTTTAGGTGGTTGAAGTGTGTTTATCGTTTTAGCTTTCCGAATGATTGTCATGTTAGGATTCCCGAAAGGGATACTAATTGTTTTAAATTGGAAAATTGACCGAATGCATCTAGTGCCAAAACTGACTTAGTTGACATGCTGTGGTTGTGTATTTAGCAAGGTTTTTTATCTACTATCTATTATGTTTTTATTATGTATTTGGTTATGTTTACTTTAGTTTAGTTTAAATCAACAAAACTTATGTTTTTACCGGTAGTTTAGTGACAAAGGTCTAGTATTATTTCTCCGCCCATTTCCTTGGATCGATACTTGGTTCTTACCGATACTTTATTACATATATGACGGGGTACACTTGCCTCTTTCGTGTGTGTTTTGATGTAAAAGTAATAATCACTTTTATAAATTTAAAACCCAATCGTGTGTAAATTGATTACAAAATTATGTATATATACGCACACGTCACTCATCAAAGAAGACGAAGTCAAAGAAAAGTTCCCATAGCGATTCCATCTCCAAACAAGAGCTAATTGGGCTCATGGCTGAACAAATGGCTGACCAAATGGCTCGAGTTATGCCTGACATTTTTAGCCGCATTCAAACCCACACCGATTCCCTTCGCGGTTCAGTGGACTCCAAGGTGGATAAACCAAAGACACCTTTTCTCTTCAAGCAATTCATGGCTTGCAAACCATTGGAATTTACCGGAAAAGATGGCGCTACCGCGCTGCTCTCTTGGTTTGATGCCATGGAAATCACTTTTCGTCAAAGTGGTTGTCCTGACGACCTACGCACCCAAAATGCCACAGGGGTATTCCGATCAAGGGCTCTTGATTGGTGGACCTCTGAGTGAGGTGTAAGGGGTGAGGACGCCGCCCACGCGTTGCCATGGACCGAATTGAGAAGAATCATGAAGGAGGAGTTTTGTCCGCCGCACGAGATAAGGAAGTTAGAAAGCGAGTTTTGGTACCTGAAATAAGTGGGTGACGATAATGATGGCTTAACTCTTCGTTTCAAACAACTTAGCATCCTGTGTCCTAGCCAAGTTGATACTCCTGAAAAAGCCATCAACAAATACATCCACTGTTGCCCTGATTCATTCATGAACCTCCTGGAAGCTACTAGCCCAGCCACTATCGAGGAAACCTATCGTTTAGCTGCCCGTTTGAACAGTAACCATGTCATGCGTAAAAATACCTCGAATACCCCATTAAAAACCGCCCATCAAGCCACCGTTGAAACCACTGACGAACCATCTAAGAAAAACCGAGGCAAGAAGCGGAAGGCTTCAAGCCAAAACTACGCGGTTGTCACTCCGCCAAACCCATAAGCCCTACAAGCTATGCCAGCTATTGCCAACGAGGAAACTCCACACAGAAATTATATCGGAACGCAACCTAAGTGTGGTCAATGCCAGTATCATCACCCTCCAAACGTTCAGTGTCGAAAGTGCAACAAGTGTGGCCGATATGGGCATACTTCTCCATACTGCCGCATCCCACCGCAGGCCTATCAAAACCAAGCCCTGTTAGCTCCAAATCAAGTCACTCCTGTGCAAGCATGTTTCACGTGTGGTGATATTAACCATATGGCCAGGGCTTGCCCTCAACGACACCAGCCACAACAGCCTCGGCAGCAACAACCACAGACACAACAACTGCAGCAGCAAGCTCAACAACCTGCTAGGGGCCGAGCCTTTCTTCTCACTACTGCTCAAGCTCAAGACGCGAACGACGTCATTACTGGTACGTTCCTTGTGAACCATGTTTATGCTTCGTGTCTATTTGATACTGGCACCGATAAAAGTTTTGTGTCGTTAGAATTCGAGTCTTTGCTCAAGTGTAAACGCTCTAAGTTGCCAAAATCTTTCGCTGTCGAAGTCGCTGATGGTAAAACCGTCACTGTCAATTCTGTTCTCTCCAATTGTTCTTTGATCCTCAACGATCTCACGTTCTCGATTAACCTCATACCCATGCAAATGGGTAGTTTCGATGTCATAGTAGGTATGGACTGGCTTAGGCAAGTTCGTGCTGAAGTTGTTTGTGCAAAAAAATTCATCCGCCTACCCCTTCCAAATGGTGATTATCTACACATATGTGGCGAGAAACCTTCTCAAGGTCTCAAGCTTATGTCGTGTATCCAAGTGAACAAATGCTTACGCAAGGGTACTTTCGCCTTTCTCGCCCATATTGTGGAAAAGAAGGACAAAAGCCCAAGCATAAGTGACATTCCCGTCGTACGTGATTTCCCCGACGTATTTCCTAATGACCTTCCTGGTCCGCCTCCTGCTCGTTCCGTCGATTTTCGCATCGATTTAGTGCCTGGCGCTGCGCCTATCGCTAAGTCTCCTTACCGTTTAGCACCCTCTGAGATGCAAGAGCTCTCGAGTCAACTTCAAGAGCTTCTTGATAAAGGCTTTATACGCCCTAGTACTTCTCCTTGGGGCGCTCCCGTTTTGTTTGTCACAAAGAAAGATGGGTCATTCTGTATGTGTATTGACTATCGTGAACTCAATAAGATTACTATCAAGAACCGATACCCGCTTCCTCGCATCGACGACCTCTTCGATCAATTGCAAGGCGCGACCTGTTTCTCAAAGATCGATCTTCGTTTGGGGTACCATCAACTTCGAATCCTCGAGGAGGATGTACCTAAGACCGCTTTTCGTACTCGTTATGGTCACTATGAGTTCGTGGTTATGCCCTTTGGATTGACCAACGCACCTGCTGTTTTCATGGAATTGATGAACCGTGTGTGCAAATCATACTTGGACCGTTTTGTAATCGTTTTCATCGACGACATTCTCATCTACTCCAAGACGCGAGGAGAGCATGAGCGAAACTTGCGTCTTATCCTTGAACTTCTTCGTGCTGAACGTCTATACGCCAAATTCTCCAAGTGTGAATTTTGGTTAAAAGAAGTTCAATTCCTTGGTCATACTGTCAACGAACTGGGTATACACGTTGACCCCGCTAAAATTGAAGCTGTGAAGAATTGGATCGCACCGAAATCTCCGTCCGAAATTCGTTCGTTTCTTGGTCTCGCTGGTTACTATCGTCGTTTTATCTCCAATTTTTCAAAAATCGCTGTCCCTTTGACCTCCTTGACTCAAAAAGAGAAACCTTTTGTTTGGGGTCCCGAACAAGAGGAGTCTTTTCAAACGCTCAAGGACATGCTTTGTAATGCTCCTATCCTCACACTTCCTAATGGAAACGACGACTTCGTAGTATATTGCGATGCTTCCCGCCTTGGCCTCGGCTGTGTGCTTATGCAACGAGACAAGGTCATTGCGTATGCGTCAAGACAACTCAAAATACATGAGAAAAACTATACTACTCACGACCTTCAACTTGGTGCAGTTGTTTTTGCATTTAAGATTTGGCGACACTACCTTTAAGGTACTAAGTGTGTGGTCTTCACCGACCATAGGAGCCTTCAACATATCTTCAACCAAAAAGAAATGAACATGCGTCAACGTTGTTGGGTGGAACTGTTAAACGACTACGACTGTGAAATCAAATACCATCCAGGTAAAGCGAACGTGGTAGCTGACGCCCTTAGCCGTAAAACTCATGTGAAGGGTATTCGTTGTCTCCAACTTGTTAACGATCTTCAATTCCGTATTCGTGAAGCCCAATATGCCTCTATTAACGAAGGTAACTTTACTGTAGAGATACGAGGCGCTAAGGAACATGAGCTCGTGTCTAAGTCCGATGGTATTTTATACTATCTCAATCGTGTCTGGATCCCAAATCGTGAAAACCTCTGAGACTTTCTCATGAACGAGGCACACAAAACAAAGTATTCTGTTCATCCTGGTGCCGACAAGATGTATCACGACATGCGTACATCTTATTGGTGGTCTGGGATGAAAAAAGATATCGCCTTATACGTCGCGAAATGTCTTACGTGCTCAAAGGTGAAAGCTGAACATCAACGTCCCTCTGGCTTACTAGAACAACCAGTGATTCCTATCTGGAAATGGGAGAGCATTGCCATGGATTTTATTACCAAGCTCCCTCGTACTTCTTCTGGTTATGATAGTATTTGGGTGATCGTAGATCGATTGACCAAATCAGCCCATTTTCTTCCCATTCGTGAAGATTTCAAAGTCGAGAAATTGGCTAAAATTTACACTAATGAGATAATCTGTCGTCATGGTACTCCCATTGACATCATTTCCAATCGTGATGCTCGCTTTACGTCTCGCCTTTGGCAAACTTTTCAATCTGCTATGGGTACTGAACTTAACCTTAGCACTGCCTTCCATCCTCAGATAGACGGTCAAACCGAACGTACTATCCAAACCTTAGAGGATATGCTTCGTTCATGCGTAATAGATTTTGGTGGCAACTGGGATACACACTTGCCTTTGGTCGAATTTTCGTACAATAACAGTTATCACACGAGTATCAAAATGGCACCTTTCGAAGCATTGTATGGTCGCAAGTGCCGATCGCCTATTCATTGGCACGAGATTGGTGAATCTCAAATCACTGGTCCCGAGCTTATACAAGAGACGACGGACAAGATTTTACAGGTTCGAGATAACTTATTGAAGGCCAGGAACCGACAAAAGAGTTACGCAGACAAGGATCGCAAACCTATGGATTTCGAGACAGGTGACTTTGTGCTTCTCAAGGTATCCCCTTGGAAGGGCGTGGTTCGTTTTGGCAAGAAAGGGAAACTCGCACCTCGCTACGTTGGTCCTTTCAGAGTTCTCGAAAGGGTTGGCAAGGTTGCGTATAGACTGGACCTGCCGGAAGAACTTAACAATGTACACCCTGTCTTTCATGTATCCAACCTAAAGAAGTGTCTCGCTGATGAAGGACTTCAAGTCCCACTCGAAGATCTACAAATCAACGATACATTACATTTTGTGGAAAAACCCGTCGAAATCATGGATCAAGGAGTCAAGTTATTGAGGCGCAGTAAAATTCCTATAGTTAAGGTTCGATGGGAAGGTAAACGTGGCGCTGATTTCACTTGGGAACTCAAGAGTCACATGAAGACGAAATATCCGCATCTTTTCCCTATATCTTCCTAAATTTCGGGATGAAATTCCCTAAAGGAGGGGAGACTGTAACGCCCTGCTACTTTGTACTTTCCATTTATAGCAAGTATTGCCCGTATTTCTATTTTTGGAAACCTTGTGTTTTTGTAATCGTTCTTTCGTTGTAACCGTTGTAAAATCCGAGACTTGGATCATGAATAAAACTCGTATTTTGTTAATTACATGTTATATAAGTGTTTCACCATGTTATCAAACTTTCGTAAAACATGCCATGAGAAATTTGGTGTTTTACAGACCGATTTAGACCCGATTCAGACTTCAACAATTCACAAACGCATTGCTAAGCGCACAACATCCGACTATCCGTGATGTAGCCACATCCTCAATACTCGTGTTCATATAATACCCGCATTCGTCTGTTAGATCAATCGTTCACTCTTGTACCTTCATTATCCATCATTAATCTTGTTCCCTATACGAAATCTTTTTATGAATCTATCTTTTAGCCAAAATGATTTTTTCTCCGAGGCCTTCCTCTTGAATAAATTTCAGGACGAAATTTCCTAAAGTAGGGGAGACTGTAACACCTCGTATTTTCATATTTGTATTTTACTTTTCGAGGCGTTAATCATAATGGTAATACATTTTTTTATCACATTGTTGATGGATAAACACAAGATTTTTATAAGAAACCGAAAAACTATACAAAGATATTTTTCTAATAATTTTTAGTGTAAAACTTTACAAAAGGATTTTTTAATAATTTTTAGAAATTGTTTTAGCATAGGTCCCTTTTATAAAAAGTGCTTTTTTTAACCCATAGGATAAAAAAAAACGGGTGAATAGTGTGAACAGTGCCCTGCAGGCACTATTCATTCAGCAACTTTTCTTGAACGTAAATTTGCAGAATTTTCTCAATTGTTGACTAACTTGCAGCCATTTTAACTCATTTCAAACACCACCTACCACCTTCATCTATAAATACAACCTCTCTAGCCCTCATTTCACTTGCCAAACACTTCTAAATCATCAAAATTCTCTCTAAAATTCTGCATTTTCAAGAACAAGTGCAGAATTTTTCTTAGTATACAAGTGAGTTCATACTCACTTTTCTTCATCACTTCTTCATCAAATCTTCTGCTACAAAGCTTGGATCTTCTCTAGGATTGTTTCCAACAGATTATCTAGTTAATCTAAGGGTGACCACGGTGTTCCAACTTTCAATTCTCCAACTCTTCACGGGATTACCAAAGGAACAACTTTGAGAAACCGCGAGTATACTCGTATTCCCCTCTTTACTTTTACCACTTTTGGGGTGTAACATGTTTACTTATCAAAAACTTACACATGAACATTTTGCTTAAACACATGAACATTCCTATAACATGCTTGTATACGTGATTGCTTGATACTTTAAACTTAGGTGATTCTTATGTGTTGAACTTATCATTAACTTCGTACAAGCCTAACCGTGACATATGTAGCGCTATAGGATTGACGACCCGCCCGTAGACTTGTGGTTATGTCATGAGCATCTTGCGTCTCATTTGGGTTGATATGTTAGACACATGCCAAATTTATTGTTAACCTTGAATCACATGCTTGCTATAAGGGAATTGTTTAAAAACTTATCTTATGCTATGTACGTACCAAACTTGTATACTCGCCTTTGCTTTTGCATTGAATTATGTTTTAAACATGTTACAGGTTGATGACGATGATGCTATGAAATGAAGTAGCAATGATGCCTAGATACACATATAGACGTTTAGGTTTAAATGTTGTATCAACTTTTATGATGTTGTTATGTATTTCCTTTGAACTTGTTGTTATTTGAATTTCTTGTATTGTTGACAATTTACTTATGAAATGAAATCGGTTTATTAAATAATGTCACTAATAGCGTTATGAAGTCTCTTGCAATCTTCACACTTCGTCTCATCCCGATGTTTCCGCCATTGGTTGGGGTGTGACAGTACGACGGTCTAGTTAAGAAGATCATGTGTTTGATCTAATTAAAAAGATTGTTCGTTGATATAATTAAAAAGATCCTTTGCTGGTCTAGTCAAGTCACTTCATGTTTACTCGATTGATTTTTCCCCTGCGCATTATGAAATGAACTGTGCGGACTGTGCCAGGAATTACGTAATTATGGATGCATACATAATTATGGAATTCAGTGCACAGAAACCACAGCAAGTTTTGTCATGTGTTAAGACCTATAGTGATGAGAATAACGAAACGGGAACAATGTAAAAAGGGCATGGTGGATACGCCGCTGGTACTTACTATATATAAGTGTTCCTTATTACATTGCGAACGTAGCGTTATTTAAGTTACTAGAAGTCCTGGACCTTGACCAATGTCATTTTATCTTACACTCTCTGACACTGATTTCAAGCAAACACAAGGTTCCTATGATAGTCTTCATAAGAAACGTTCTTCTGTCTGTAGTTCGAAACTCCATGTTTTGTAACTACAAGGACATCACGTTGATAGTTGGCAATTTTGCAAAGAATCCAAACATGACCCATATTTTTACTTAGGGGTCGAGGGATTCATTCGAAAGCGAAACAATCACAGTTGTCTTCACAGGTTTCCTCTAAAATTAAATTTCGGGACGAAATTTCCTAAAGTAGGGGAGACTGTGACACCTGTGTCACTTCAAACATCATACAAATACCAAACCAATGAAATGTTGTGTTTCATACTTGGGATTTGTATAAATATGTGTATCATTTGCACATATCAATTCTTGTTCGATTTCGAGCTCTAAATCGCTTTCTGGAAGGTTATACGCGATCTGATGCGTAAATATAACCAGTTTAACGCAAAAAACACTCCGAAATAGTGACATGGGCTTATCATACCTTAAATAACCTTTACATAACTTAGAAATAAGTTTTGAAGGGTTTGGTATGCCGAAATCAAGTTTATTCGCTCACAAGGACTATTTGCGTCAAACTGCAAAAGTCTGCCGTTTCGTGAGGCAACGTACAACCCAGAACATGATCATAAGCTAAACATACCATAAATAACCTAAACATAGCTTAGAAATAAGCTTTGAGTGGTTCGGTGTGTGAAAATATGCTTATTTGATCTTACAGGGACTAAAAGTGTCAAAAACGGCGTAAGTTTGCATTTTCGCGCATATCTTAAGTTCCGACCACATCTGGACATCCAAAATTTTTTTACACACTAAAATATTTTTATTTTATTGATCGGCATGCAAAAATACCATTCGTCGCTTAATTTGGTTCGTTTTCGCGTCCGTTTGAGTTTCGTCGTAATTTACCGAATAACGCGACCGTACGACCAAACGAGCTGACATCCGAGAGTTTTCTGGGCACATTTTGAGTCCTCTAAACTTTATTGACCTTGTAGAGCCTTGAAAATGGCTTAACGGGGGTCAAAAGGGGCTGAAATGAGCTTAATACAAGTGCAGGGGCCTGAACTGTAATTATTTGAAACTGTTGCTGATCTGGGAAGGCCAGGCGGGCCGCGTAGCCCCTCCCCCATACCTTACGCGGGCTGTGTGAGTTGCCCAGTGACCAAAAAGTTAGATTTTGCAATCTGTTTGCAAATTCAGGGGCTGTTTTGGTAAATTCTTGGTGTGTTAACCAAGTTAACACCTCTACAAGGCTTTGAACCTGCTTGTTACACTTGTGTGGCTAGGATTTTATGCTTGGGGACTACACAAACACTTGTTGTGATCCTATGAACTTCCCTCAAGTATAAATAGCCAACACTTTCATTTGTTTCATTGCTCATTCATCTCATTCTCTTCTCTAATCTGAATTGGAGCTTCCCAAGTGTTTGGAACTTCCTCTTTGGTTTTCTTATTATCTTTCTTCAAGCTTTGGACTCTTGTATGTATTCTTTCATTCTTGTTCTTTATGTTAGTGCAGAAAGCCAAACAGTTTGGCCAACAGTTTGACTTTCGGTTTTGACCATCAATTGGTCAAGTCAAAGTTCAATTGAACTTTGCAATGTGATTGTAATCACGATGGTTATAATCCTTAGCGATTATACCTACTGATTACCACGTTAACTAGGCGTAGTGACGAGTCAAAGTTTCGGTCAAAATGCGTTTTAGCACGCATTTTGCAACGGTACTACTTATAGGTATCAAAACACTTTGTTTTGATACCAAATCAATTTTATATGTTAGTCAAACATGTTTTGACATGTTTAACTCGTCACTAATAGTTTAGTGCTTGTTTAGGATCGTAAGTTAAGCGGTCTAGAAAACCGCTTAGACTTTCGAACCCGACCCGTTTGGTCGATCATTTAAGATCCGACCAAGCATGATTAGTGATCATAGTTGCATAGGGAATAACCACTGAGGGTATACCTTATGATCACATAGGATTGGTTAGTCATTTGCTAGTTAGCTTGTATGCCCATAGAAAATGACCAAAATGCCCTTTTGAAGCATAAATCTATAATGTGCATATGTGAACATATTTTTGACATCAAATCTGATTTAGTAACATGTTTAGGTATAATTGGGCATGTAAGACTTAACATAGCACATAGTTAACCATCCAACATAGTTTTGCGCAAACGATGCATTATAGTAGCTTATACTACCATAATGGGTCGAAACGGGTCAAAAACACTTAGGTAGATTTTCAAATCAGAATGTTTGCTCTATTAAATCATACCATATGAGTTCAATTACTCATTTGATTTATAGAACATCATTCTATCCTATCTCCCGGTTTAGGAGTCGTTTAATAACATAGTTACCTATATTAGGTGCCGTTTGATTCCGTACTCCCTCTAGCTTTGCTTGGTTGTTGTTCAAGACTTCAAAGCACCCTCAAGTGAGTACATAGTCCCCTCTTTTACTGTTTTCAATGTTTTGGGGTGAAGCATGTGTACCTATTTGTTATGATTCACGATTTCAAAGTATAATTGATTATACATATTAGTACTTATCTTTTGACAAACTGAATGATCATTTATGGTTTAAAACAGTGATTTTTCATATATTATAAAATTAATTGTTGAATTGTACTCATTTTATGTTCACCAGACCGATTGGTAGTATGATATAGCGCTATAGGATTTGACACCCCATTCCTGTTGTCATGGAATGTATGAAACCAATTTGTTTCTCCATCCAAATAGGGATTGCCTTTGTGGTATCCCTATAGTCTCAAAGGTGTATTTTGATGCACTAGGTCTGATTGAATTCTTAAATCACACTTTTATTGTATATTTTATTACACTCCCCAAAGTATAGTTTGATATACTCTCATGTGTGATATTGTACAAAACAACATATATTTTGTTAACTACCAAAACATATTTTAAATATGTTATTTATTCAACCAAAACATAGTTTAATATGTTATACATAAATCCAAACTATACTTTTGATATACTATCGAAAACGATTATTTTGACAACCAAAGTATATTTAATATACTATCTGTTTAACGATTTTGGAACCGAAATATATTTTGATATATTACCTAATCGATCTTCTTAAAACCAAAGTATATTTTTATATATACTACAAACATTTTATTCAAAACATTATTTTATAAACTCTTTTTACTTGATTATTTATTTATGCATCATTATTTTATATCATCAAATTTCTCATAAATTTTCACATGATTTTATAGAGAAAACATTTTTAGGTTCATGACTACTTTTTGTTAAAACATTCTTTTAAACTTATAAGTCATGAATCATGCATAAATAAAACCTATGTATCTCACAGGCATTTTTATGCTGACGTACCTATTTTTACACATGTTTCAGGTACTGCTGTGTGATGATTGTCGATACATGCTATACATAGGATGGACTCGTGCCTTAGTGACTTTAAAACTTGAAAGATAATATTTGTAATTATCTGATTTGTACTAAAACAATGAGTTCAATAATTCAATAAAACGAAATTATTTAATCCATGGTTGTGAAACAATGATTCTGTTACAACACTCCCCGATGTTTCCGCCACGTATTGTTGTTTTACGTGGTCGGGGTGTGACAAATAGCCTCAGCAGCAGCAACAACAAGCAGCTCGCACCCAAACTTTCAACATCAATGTGTGCCAAGCCCAGGCTGACAACAACGTGGTCAATGGTACGTTCCTTGTGAATGGTATTTATGCTTTGTGTTTGTTTGATACTAGAGCTGTTAACTGTTTTGTATCATTTGAGTTCCAAAAGCTCCTTAATCGTAAGTGCTCCCATTTCCCCTCGACGTTCGATGTTGAAGTCGCTACCGGAAGAACCGTCGCTGTCAATTCAGTTCTTCGTGATTGTACTCTTGAGCTCAACAATCACATCTTCCCCATTGATCTCATTCCGATGCAGCTCAGAAGTTTTTACATCATAGTAGGCATGGACTTTCTTTGTAAAACCATGCTGAAGTTGTGTGCTTTGATAAGATGATTCAATTCGCGCTCGTTAATGGTGATTTGTTGTGTGTTTATGGTGAAACTACTTCGAAGAGTCTCAAGCTTATGTCATGTGTCCAAGCTAGCAAGTATCTCCGCAAGGAATACAGAGCTTTCTTGGCTAACATCGTAGTAGCGGAGAAGGAAAAGAAAGGAAAGACTGAAGTGAAAGGCGTACCTGTGGTGTGTTAATTTCCCCAAGTATTTCCTGATGATCTTCCTGGTCTTCCGTCGAGTCGTGATATCGACTTTCGTATCGACCTCATTCCTGGAGCAAACCCCGTTGCCAATGCTCCTTATCGACTCGCTCCACCCGACATGCGCGAACTCTCGAGTCAGCTCCAGGAATTACTTGATAAAGGCTTCATTCACCCTAGCACCTCTCCTTGGGGCGCGGCATGTGACACCTGTGCCTCCACGGCCATCAAACAAATATCAAACCAATGAAATATTTTATTTCATACTTGGGATTTGTATAAATATGTGTATCATTTGCACATATCAATTCTTGTTCGATTTCGGGCTTTAAATCACTTTCTGGAAGGTCATACGTAAACTGGTGCATAAACACAATCGGTTTAACGTGACGTACACTCCAGAAGTGTGACGTAAGCCAAACATACCATAAATATCCTTTACATAACTTAGAAATAAGTTTCAAAGGATTCGGTATGGCAAAAACATGTTTATTTGAATTAAAGAACTATTTACGACAAAACTACGAAACGAGCGTTGGTGACCGCCCGGATAATATTTAAATCCCAAAAATGTTCTGTTATGATTAAAATTTTATTTTTTCAGGTTCGTGTTGAAAAATAAATTAAAACGCTTAAAAACGTTATTTTTCAAGTTTAAGCGCGTACCGCGTGTTTCTGCGCAACACAGTGCTTCTACTGCAAAACGCAGACAACACAGCCAGTCTTGGCAAACTGAAATTTATTTCAGTACTATTTTGGCGAGTTATTTTTATTGTATAATAAAATTAATTTAGAACGCCATAAACCGGGATTTAAACGCTAGATAAAATACCCGGTACCCAGTTAAACACCTACTTTTATCTTATTTACCAACAAAATTACACTTAACCCCCCCCCTACTCAATTTACGGTTCAATATACATGGGGACCCACCAAGATTTTTGCTAAGATTTCTCAATATTTTCTTAGATCTTGTTTAACACTTGTCCATGCATGCCAACTTCCTACTTCTTTCATATCTTTTATAAATCTAACCAAGATCACCCTACTTCTTACAACACTCCATCACCCTTTCATCTCTCTCCTCCAAACCGTCCACCACCCCTCTCTCCTCCATTTTCATTTCTTCAAACCTTGTTCTTCATATTCAAGTCGTATTTCAAGCCAAACTCAAGTTAGGGTGAAGATCCCAAGGTGTTCCCAAGGTGTTGTCAAGTGATTACAAGCTTCCTATCATCAAAAATCTCATCCCACAACCTACTTAAATCTTGAAGGTATAACATTTATGTTTAAATCATACTTTTGATTCTTGGTTGTTCTTGATGATTGAAGTTTCTCTTGAATCTTGGAATTTTCACTAAACTTGAAATCTAAAATGAAATGGGTCTTGAAACAAATAAAAATGGTGGTGTATATATATATGTATATAACCGTACATATGTATGTGTATATATGAGTTTTGAAGTTTGTTATCTTGTTAAGTACTTGTTTATGTTGTTACATGTTCTTGAATGGTGGTAAAAATGCAAGTATTTGGTGATTTATGTATGATATGCTAAATGTAAATTACATCAGCAAATAAACCTGAATATATCTTATATTTGATGCATCTAAACCCATATAAAATGTTTATGTTATGATAGTATGCTTTAGGCACTTGTACATGTGAAAATATGTTGATTTAAAGCTCAAGAAATGATGAAAAACGGTTATATGACAAAAACTGTTTTAGATCAGGTTACAAACACTAAAAATAATTTTATTTGATGTATTATAGTGGCATGAAACTTTGACATAGGTTTACTAGCTTTGTATGTTGTACATATAGCTTAAAAAGTGGTAAATTATGTGAAATTTGCATGATTTATGTGCTTTGTTTAAGACCTGCACTATCATGAGTATAACCATTATTTTATTCAGTAAATAACATGGGTTGTGTCAAAATTTCAAGTTGTTTCGATTTGGGATGGTTCGGGTAACGTTTGATGCAAAACTATGCGGTAAAACGGTCAAAAATCGCCTTTTCGGAGTATTTTTACAAAACTGTTTTAAATCAGTAACCAAACTGATATATTTGGTATAAAAATAAGTATTTTAACTTATATTAAGTTTATTTGGTGATTGGTTAGACATACGTGACTTCCGACGCCCAAAAATGTTACCGAATCGCAAAAATAAGTGTTTTTCGACATACACTAGAATGGGTTGTTCATGGGTTATTTTATGTGTTACAATGTGCTATATGTTTTACAATATGTGTATGATCATTTGTTAGTGTTGACAAGATTAGATGTGTTACGCTCGAGTACATATATACAAATACACCAAAATAATCAAAAGTAATAACTTTTCGAGAAAATCTCAAAGTTATGTGAAAATTCCAAGTATCGGAGAAACTCATGTATTTTTGAGAGTTTTGATTATTAAATCATTCTTATCTAATTTAGGATGAATAAACAATTTTAGGGATTGTGTTAACGTATAAAAACGCACCCAAAGGTGAGTACATAGACCCCTCTTTTACTGTTTTTCAAACATTTTGGGGTGAAACACATGTGCCTACTTGTTACTTTCGTGCTTTCCATTGTTTTTACATCATATACTTACTATGTTCATTAGTACACTATAAGTACATGTTTTACATTACATTTTCAGCTATGTATGATGACTTGGCATGCTAGCATATTGTTTTACATTGCATCTCTGTTGCATATGTTCTCGTAACATATGGACACATTATTTACATCTCTACCTTGTATGTTCACTTAAGCATACTAGGTACATTATTTTCATAAAACATGTTTACATTTGGTATATCATTTGGTTTGTTTAACGGGACTAAATTACATTCATTAACACCGATCATGCCGCTCGGTAGTAGGTAGTGGTACCATAGGACTTGACAAATCCCGTTCCTAAAACCCTAGGTTTGTTTGGGTAGAAGGAATGACCGACTCCGAAAACATTTCTTTGATAACCTTCATTCTAAGGTTATCCGTCTGTCTCTAGGCTTGGATGTAGGCGTTTAACATTACCGCATAAATGGTTGTATCAGTAAAGCATGCATTATTCTACAAAGCATAATTTTTGATTTATTCAAATACTTTGTTTTGTACATTTTTACTTGTGGTTTAAGTAGTCTCATTTTACTTACCATACATAACTTTTGATTATACATTACATGATTTACATTGATGGTTTTTACATAAACATTTGACATTTGACTATACATAAACATTTTTACATTGATGGTTGGTTTTGGTAAGTGATTTAAGTAACGAGACGTGTGTAGTATGATACAAGCATGGTGGATACGCCGCTGGTACTTCCTATATATAAGTGTTTGTGTTATATTACATGCCGTAGTGTTATTTAAATCATTTCAATTTGGACTTATATATTCTACACAAATGACATATTTTTCACAAGACATTGTTTTACATAACAACTTATTTTATACAAACTCATTTTACTTGGTTAATCATTTAACCCTACATTACTCTTTTACATATCATCACTTTTCATCTGATTTACAAAACAAAACATTTTATAAGGTTCATGACTACTTTTGCTAAGCATTTTTCTTCAAACTTATAAGTCATGAATCCTAAATCAATAAAACCTATGTATCTCACAGGAATTTTTATGCTGACGTACCTATTTTCACATGTGTTTCAGGATATGATGCGTAGGATTTATCAAGATACACTTAGGTGGACTTGGATCTTAGCAACAATAAAAGATGCAAGACTAGTTAATTATGTAAATTTCTTGTTTGTTAAGACATTGTAACTCTCTTAACCAATAAAACGAAATTTCAATTTTCCATGTGTTTTGAAACAATGATTCTGTTACAACACTCCCCGACGATTCCGCCACGTTTTGTTGTTTTTACATGGTCGAGGTATGACAGAAAAGTTGGTATCAGAGCTCATGGTTATAGGGAATTAGGTTATTAGTAATGCTTTGACCTAGTCTATAACCTTCCTAGGACCCTAACGCGAGTTTACTTGCTTTTAGTCATAAAACAATACCGTCACCTATCCTTAGGCGACGACCACAACAAGAACATAAATTTCAAAACCGCCTTGAAAACTAATCATCTGTTCTAGGATGATTGATTTCCAGGTTTTGAACCCTCTAAGTATTCAAAATCTCGTCAAAGTTTGGGTCTTATAATGTGAACACGTGCAAACTGGAAGGGTAAATGCCTGTACCCTGAGTTTTCTGTCTAAGGCTAGAGTGTTCGTACAAATCCGCAGTATCGGACCAGTCACTCTTACCTGGGAACTCTTGGGGTGAGTATTCACTTATAGGCGAGCATGTTTTCAGTGATACATTAGTGTGACCCGTCTACTTTGATTCATCATCGTCTCATTTGTTTGCCTTAGGTAACAAACAAATGATCGCAGTTCTTATGCATTACCATTCTGTTTTGTTTATCCGATAAACATTTCACTTGTTTCTTCCTATGTCTTTCATTCTCTTCTAGAATGTCTCTTCCTCCCAGCAACGGTCAAATGTCCGAGCAGACTGCCAAATTTGCCCAGCGAATAGGCGAAGTGATCCTGAAGACCGTCGAATTAGCTACTGCCATGTATCAACTCTAGAATGAAGCCACGCAGGAGCCATCATAGGAAACAGAAGCCAAGCCTTCACCAAAACCGAAGAAATGTAAAGCTTCAAAGACTTATCCAGTCGTTGCACCAAATCAAGCAGGACCTAGCCAAGTGGCAACACCGCCTACTAAGAAGCAATACAAGGGAATGGCACCGTTATGTGACAAATGTAAGGGGCATCACCAAGCTCACTTACAGTGTCGTCTATGTGTATCATGTGGGCGAGTTAGTCACCTGGCAAGTGTTTGTCGAATTAACCCGAACCAAGGTGGTCCAAAGCAACCACAAGTCAACCCTACTCTAACTTGTTTTCCGTCTGGTACTTGCTACAACTGTGGCGAGACGAGCCATTTCAGGAACAAATGCCCAAAGATTGTCAATGCAAATCCAACCCTTGGATGAGCATTTGGCCGATTAGAAGAAGCTGCTGCTTTAAATAATTTGAATCTGTTGCTTTTGTTTCTTTTGTTGAACTCGGAAATAATGTGTTCAGTTTATGAATAAATTGTTGTTCATAATTCTGATGTACAATTGTAGTTACATATGTGTATGGCATTACCTATGATACCTACATCAAGGAACTATGTTCTTTACAAACTACTCTTGTGATTCTCTCTTTTCAAGTGATCGCTCATGATTCCTCGAGAAATTTTAAGTACTCGTTTCATTCTAGGAGATGAAGTACAAGAAATAAAGCGAAATTATGGGTAATCGTGCTTTTTGCACATCTGTGCCTTTGAATCCTTGGTTAGATAACTAAGGATATCTTCAAATCTCATACCCATTACGTTCTGATTTTTCAACATGCCTAACATAAGTTTTCAAAACAACCTTCATGATTTCAAAAAAAAAAAAAAAACATTTTATATATAGTTCGAAAACATTTTAATATAGTGTATTTACTTAACATAACAAATGCACGATTTTAAAAACATTGTCTATGTTTTCAAAAACAACCCTCATGATTTCAAAATATTTCATATAGTTTGAAAACAATTTTATGTAATATATCAAGTGCACGATTTCAAAATCATCATTCATGTTTTCAAAAACCTTATACATACTTTCAAAATTCAACTCATGATTTTAAAACATTTTTATAAATATACTTACCTAATACATCTACTTTATGATTTCAAAAATATTAAATATAAGGTTTCAAAAACATTGAACACATTTTTAGAACCCCATGCATAGATTTCAAAAATATTTTTCTCATACATTAACTTAACCTTCAAATTCTACTTCATATGTCGCCTTGACATATCTAGCATCTCAACTTCATAAGCATTTTTACTTCATGTTTTGACTTAAGCACATCCAGTGCAAGGTTTCAAAACACCTTCAAACTTCTAAAATCCATATGGGATCTTTTATCTTCACAATTAGACCCTTGTGGATGATTATCATTTAAATCAGAATCCTTAATTGGATTCCTTGTATGCCTTAATTCGAACATTTCGGTTCCTTATAATCGAAATCGAACTTTCTCTTTAAAATCTTTCTATCTTTATAGCTAGATTCTTGGAAATATTTAAGGCACCAATCGAAATCCACTGATTGGATACCTGGTGTACTTTGAATACATGTGCTCTGTTAGAACAAATTAACAAAATGATAACAAATCAAGTTAAACAATTATGTGATTATGTGTTTATACATTTTTGTGTTTTTGTATACTCTGGATATTCGTTATCCAAATCCTCGTAGAACCTTTCATATCTTCATATGAGGGATTCATAGTAAGATATTCAAAAAGGTACTACCTTAAATCCTCAATGGTCTTCTACGAAATCGTTAAAACCCTTGGATTATATAGTACCATTCCATCTTTCAAAGAGACCCCTTGAGTGGTCTTGTCAGCAAGATTGATTCAGAATCTGGTTAAGAATGACATGTAGTGATGTAGCTAAACAGACTCCTTGGTAGTCTATTTAAATCATTTATTGATTTAATTAAGAGGACCCTATGGTGGTCTAGTCACAATCATCACAGGTTCGTTCATTTTTTTCTTCCCATACACATTATAAGATTCACTACGTGACTATGAAAGGAATTACGTAATTATGGATGCATACATAATTATGAAATTCAGTGCACAGAAACCCAGTAAGAATTATTATGTGTAAGAACCGATAGCGACAACAATAACAAAATGTGAACGATATAATGGAGGTACGGTGGACGCACCAATAACGCTTAATAGACTTATATATAAGTGTCCCTCCTACATTGTAAGCATGATGTTATTTAAAGTTACTAGATGTGACAACCCTCAAAATTACAGGTACTGTACAAATTAATTAATTTTGATTATGTGCTTAATGACTGTGCTTGATTACAACTGACACTTTAAACTGCTTACTGATTTATGTTACAAACATACATGTGCATCATTTCACATACAGTAACTCCATTTATTTCATACAGACTCTTAGTGACGAACCTGATGCACAAAGCACAGTTAGTACAGTGAGCGGATAACTCAGACACATGCTGACAATGCCAGCACATAGACAGACACTATATTATGGCCAGTATGAGCCAGGGACAGGATACTACACTAGTATGGAGTGTAGGGAAGTGAGTACCATAAGACTGTGTCATTAGGTGATAGATATGGTGCCGGGAAGTGCCTCAAACACACTTTAAATACAGAATTCTGCATTCTTTTATAAAATTCAGCATTTTATTATACCAGTAGAATACACAAATATGGCAGAGTGGTCCTGTATACTTTCCTAAGTGGCAGGAATGATTTCGTTACAAAAAGATGCATAAAAGACACTATACGGTACAATTTAACGCTTTAACGGAACGATACGTAACCAAACAACCAGACATTACCCGGGACACCAAAATATTGTCGGAAATATTATTTTATCATTCTTAATTAATCATGGTCACAAAAATCCCCACACACTATAAAAACATGACATACACCCACTATTCTAGAAATTACCCTAAACCTTCTAGATAATTACCTACTAATAATCAAATTTTACAATCTACCCCCCCCCCAACCGAATTTCAGCCCAAATCATTACATATATTTTGGTTAGATTTTGTGATTATTCTCCTAAATTGTGGTTGGCCAAAAGATTGCTAATCATGACATTAGGGTAGGGTAGCTCATGAATTCCAAGAAATGCTCATCATGGCCTCAAGATTCACACTCCACCTCTCTCTCTCTTCCCCATTTCGGTTCTTCATAACCGAAACCACCACCATCACCTTCCATTACCTCCATCTTCTTCACTACAAGTTCCCTTTCCAAGCTTGAAGATCATTCAAGGAAGTTGCAAGTTGAGAAGCATTCAAGGAAGCTTTGTTCTAATCTTGTCATCATCTTTTCTCACTATCATTTGCACAAGATTTCTACCCTAGCCTTGTGCTAGTAGTAGGTCCCTTCACACCATTGTTCATCTTGTTCTTTGTTATGATATGTATAATGTTCATGGCACACAAAAGCTAAAACACTAAAAATAAACATGTTGATTGAAATTTCCAGCCAACTTCAACAAGCTGTAACTGGGTCATTTTAAATCGAAAAATTGAATTTCTGGAGTCTAAATTATGTAATTTTGAACAACTGAACAAATGGCACTGGAATCATAATTTTTCGAGGTCGTTTACTATTTCTAAGGAACTGTTTAAGACAGCAGCTCTAACTGCGATTTTTCTGCTGAAAAAGTGTGTTGTATTCGGAGTCGTAACTTGAAACCTGAGTAGAATCAACTCATGGGATTTTTACTGTAGATGGTCACTGTTGTTTCCGTGATCCTCCAACTGGAATTTCATCGATTGGACTTACGGTTAATTTTTAGTGAATTTTTCCGTAGACTGCAATCAGAAAGCAACAAATCTGATTGCAGTCGGGTAAACGAATTTTTATATAATATTGGTAATGAACTGAGCCCCGATATTTTTACACAATAAATTTTGGATTTTGTATGACCTCCTGTAAAAATTTGAGAATTTTTGGAAAAGGTTAACTAATTTATTTAAATGCTTGAAAACAGTCCAGTTTTGGTTAATAAAGATGAAAAGACGTAAATAGTGTATTGCATGTATGATTGTCGGGTTGACTATGTGGGAACACTCTACGGGATATTTGTAAAAGAAAATGATATGCTATTAAGCATGGACGCCTCTATTTATAAAGGAGACTATGGCAAAATTTTCCGAAAATCCTAACACTTAGTAAACATTTTTCTAAACAAGTGGTTACTAGCATGTTTTAGACTATGTTTTTCAAACATAAAACTCGCCATCATTTATATAATGAAATACGGAGTATCGGAGGTTGGTTTTATACAGAAATATGGTTAAGTATGTATTCACTGAAATGGGACTTAAAAATATAATTCCAATACGAATAGACATATGTAAAATATCCCATCCTTGGGAAGGAAATGCGAATACACACGCATGAGAAGTATTATTACTAAAATAGTGAAGACACTTTAAAAACGTAACTCAAAGGCTCTAATCAATACTAAGACAAGGCACGACCCGTTCGTCTAATAGACGTTAGACCATTGTAGGTAGTCATGTTTGCTGAGGAGATTTGGGTTACGAGTATCGAAGACGCAATACTGTGAGTTCATGTTCCCCCTTTTCTCTTAACTACTTTCAGTTTTACACCTCGGGGGTGAAATACATGTTACAGACATTTACAGACATTTATTTACATGGTATGGTTAGCTTAAGGAGGGTTTTTATTACACGAACATGTGAGTGGTGGGCACAACACTTAAGGCCGTCAATCCTCGTTGTAGGACCGAGGGACATTAGTGATAGATCTATTTGGGTGTAGCGAGCCCCACTCCTGAGTCCGCCGAGTGGACCATGAGGTGACTAAGTGCCCGACGCACAAATCCGCTAGGTTTGAGTCTTCCTGCATCACTCCACACATATCATTGGCTTTGCAACCCAATGGTGGTCTCTTTTTCCTTAATTGCTACATACCAGGGATTTTCATACATACCGACATTTTTTACAAAGGTTTATACCTACTCACTTACACATGAACTCGCTCAACTTTATGTTGACTTTTCAAAGTACATGTATTTCAGGAAACTAATGGATCTGGCACGGTATGCACGTATTTTCAAGCTGCGTTTGAATAAAGAAGTCATCCAGGGTTTAGAAGGTGTAACCTCTTCCTGGACGGGTTATATACACCTAAACCTGGTTTCGTTTAAAGTCTTTTGCTAAGTCCTTATGAACTCAAATAAATCAAGTTAAGGTTTGTAAATTATTTTGTGATTGTTGAAAATGGGATGTTTCTAAACTTTATTAATGAATGAATATCTCCTGTTTCTATCATATAGCATTGTTATGATTGTTGCTATGGTATTAAGAAGTCACACCAAATAAACCACGCTTCCGCAAAAGTCAGGGTGTGACAGCTTGGTATCAGAGCCACGATCATAGCGAACTAGGATTCTTTCTCGAGTCTAGACTATGATCATCAGGGCTCTCACGAAAATGTTTTCAAATAATTTTTACATTGCATACACTAAACGTCCAGATCCAGGCACAAACCTTTTTATAAACAAAAGGCACAAATACACATTTCCAAATTTATATTTATAATTCAGTCATAGAGGCTGAGGGAGGATCAGTCTTAGAGGCTGATGGAGGATCAGTCTTAGAGGCTGAGGGAGGAACGGTCTTAGAGACCAGGAATTTAGCCATAGAGACTAAGTAAATTTGGTCTTAGAGACCAGGGATTAGGGAAATTTGGTCTTAGAGGCCAGGGAGTTAGTCTTAGAGACTAGGGAGTTGGTCTTAGAGGCCAGAGATTTAGTCTTAGAGACTAGGAGGATTTCTTGCTTGCGTTGATTGTGAGTACATACTTTTATTATTGCTACCTACATGCTTAATTGCTAATCATTGATAAACGAGCATATGTGGTAGTTATTGCATACACTAATTGTTAATAATTACTATGGATATACATGCTACTCACCGGCACACATGTCACTCTATTTAGAGAACGAGTTATCAGACATTGATAACCCTACGGCCGTCGTCACAGATGATGAGACTGAATCTGCGCCAGAGACATTTACGTCAGACCCTGAGAGTGATCCGGATATACTGACCAAGGACGAGGACAACTTCCAACCGTCCGCGCGACCAGGTTTCGGGCGATACTTTACCCTTACTGATGGTTTCGCTGACAAGAATCCTTCTGACACTCTTGTTTTGGTCCATGACCACTTCATCACTGGTCATCTCGATAGTGACACACCATGACCCCGATCCTCGACGATGCGTCTCCTATGGACTTTCCTGCCAAAGGTTGGCTACGCGACGAGCAATTAATGATGACGTGGACATATTTATTGACGGTCCTTCTGCTGATGCCTATGGTGATAGAAGGTTAGACGAGAACGTTGTTACTAATTTCACTTCTTAAGGCCCCTGTTAACAGGCCACCCTCTGATTCTAGCGTATATTCGATTTCAGACTCCCTTGAGTCTGTGACATTTACAGCCTTTTAGACGGCCTGGTCACATCTTTCTACTACTGACACAGACGACGACGACGCCATTATGACTGCTGCACTAACACCTGCTCGAGGCACTATACCGTTACACGACCCAGGGCCTGCTCCTGAGTTAGCTTCTGCACCTTTTGGGACAGCATGATGTTGCACCTACTGATCCTGCACCCTTACTTGATCATGACCCTATTTCTTTTGAATTACCAGACAATGCATCCCATATACCCGACCCAGTACCTGCACCTAATGACCTTCTTATCAGTTGAGACGTTTGCACCTGCACCTTCACCCGCTGATGTTGCTCTTGTGAAGACCGACGTCCATTGCACCAACATGCCTATCGCTTCCTTCCAAGACTTACCCGCACTCCGGAAAGGTACTCGAAGTCGGCACCCGCGTGACGATCCCTATTACTGCTGCAGCATTTTCTATGGTCTTACGGGCCGCACCGTTTACTACTTTCACCTCTACAACGCTGGACGAGCCGATTTGATGGTTCCTATAATGCACTATGCTAATTTTAGACCTTTACCATCCCTCACATTATGGAGGCCACCCTTGAGATGAGTTGCTCCTGTAACACCAACTACAGGTTGAGGATATGAGTCGCAGAACGTTGGAGCTTGAGCTAACACCACATTCAGTAACTTCAAATGCCAAACGGTACATAACCGAAAACATGATGAAAGTATTTACATCACAAGACAACATATTGTCTGAAAAATTTATGTAAGACACCAAGTCCTCCACCCTGTTTATTGCCATCATACTTTGATCCTCCACATTTATCAAGGTTCCTTTTTGCGCTCTCAACCGTTACTATTACACCATTCCCAGGATTCTGATGCTCATTTCTTTACTATCAAGTGGTAGTACACAAGCCCAAGGAGGAAGTCCACATGTGTTAACAAGTTTACTTTCTTTCCTCCTCCCCCATCAGACACTGGTATAGTGATTTCTAGATCATGCGGATTACATTGCTTTCAAGTAAAGACACTAATGATAAGCCGGGTTTGTGGAGACTATTAAAGACCACTCCAGACTATGTGATTTTGATACACTAATACATTTAATGGACAAGGGTAGGGTGACCCTGTGTCCCTATTGATGTGATACATTTTGGAAGGCAATACAGTTGTGGTGAGGGAATAATAAGGGCCCAATCATTATAAAACATGCGACAATACTTTATGGCCAATGACCAACGAAACTCCGTCGCTATGTCTCCGTTAAGCACGTTATTAAACTATATATGTGTACAATAATTATAACGCTACGTGCTTGCTTACTATGCTATCATTAAACATAATTACCAAATTTCAAGGTTATACTATGATTATACTATTGCTTGATTGGTTGGTATGATAACCTAATATGTGTGTGTACATACGATCTCTAAACAACTATATGCACTCCCCGAACGAATGAGACCTGACCTAACCAATCTTCTTCTCAGAAGATGTCGATACAAGGGAATGTCGATACCAACAACCCTCCGCCGACAACAGTAGAGACAGAACTACGAGGGCGCATCTCGCAAGCCATCGCACAACTCGAGGCCCTTCGCTCCGAACACGGCAGAGGTACGTTGGGAAATAACCCACCCAGCGGCTGCACCTACGAGCAGTTCTTGAACCTCAAACCTCGAGAATTCGATGGCACTGGGGGTGCCTTAGCACTTGTGCGTTGGGTGGAGAAGACGAATTTTGTCTTACGATTGAGCAAATGCGCCCCAGAACATCAGGTTACGTACATAGCGGGGCTATTTGTAGATGGGGCTCTGTCATGGTGGAACCTTCAAATTCAAGCAATAGGCGAGGCCGCTGCATATGCTATGACGTGGGACGAACTGAAGGAACTAATGCGCAAAAGATATTGCTCTAGGGCGGAAGTCCAGAAGTTGGAAACTGAATTGTGGAACTTGAGAATGGAAGGTCCAAAGATAGCTGAATATGTGCAGAGATTTGGCGAGTTATCACAAGTTGCATCACGTTTGGTGGAACCAGAATCTAGGAAGATCGAACTTTTCATCAGGGAACTAGCACCGCAGATTCTAAGCCTGGTAACAACATCTAATCCCTCAACAATTATCAAATCAATCGACATGAGCGTGGCGCTCACTGAAGAAGCGATTAGACAAGGAAAATTTTCCACTCCGGAAGAGAAAAACGAGGCTCCTGTAGCGTCATCTGGGGATAACAAGAGAAAACTCGTGAATTTTAAGAAGGTTACTCGGGTAAGTAACGAGAAGAAGGCCAAAAAGGGAAAGGATTACAAGGGTATCCTACCTAAGTGCGACAATTGTCTACGCTATCATGTCGGGCGATGTAAATATGGAAAATGTGATAACTGTGGCAAGAGAGGGCATCCCAAGGAAACTTGTAGGCAAGGTACTAAAAGTAGAAATGGAGGTCAAGATGGTAGTGAGAATCACGGAGAAAACAACGACAATGATGAATATCAGGGCAGAACGAGTGACAAACAGAAACGTGCTCAAGGTTGTCTTAACTGTGGGAGCAAGAAGCATTTCAGAAAGTATTGCCCTAAGAAGAATCAAGCACAAGGATAAAAGCTCAGTGGCAGAGCTATGGGAGCACGCCGGGATTCAAGTATCGGTATGTTCTATATTACTCAACGTTATGCATCTGTGTTGCAAGATACTATTGCAAATTCTAATCTTCGCATCTCTAGAGTTTGAGAGTGTACTTGGGTTTAGCAGCAAGTAAGTTAGATAACTCGCACTCGATGGAACTAACTAGGTGAAGCTAGTAGAAGCCAACACAGTAACTGGGAACGGCAAGATAGAACACTGGAAAGCGTAAGTTTACGCTTGATCTGCTGCCCGTTGAGTTGGGAACTTCAACGTGGTAATTGGGATGGATTAATTTCCATATGATCGAGCGGAGTTTGATGTCCGCACCCCAATGGCAAATAAAGGAACGATCGTGACTCATGAAACAGGATACGCCCCTACAAATTACAAATTGCTGGAGGGCACAAAGGATGGTGCGTAAAGGATGTGTTGTTTTCTTGGCTCATGTCGAGGACAAGGGAGCCGAAGAACTAAAACTTGAAGATACCCCCGTGATCGGAGAATATCCTGAAGTCTTCCTCGAAGACTTTCCGGAATCACCTCCTCAACGATTAGTCGAATCTCGCATCGATTTAATTCCAAGCACCGCACCTGTAGTCGATGCGTCGTAGCAACTTACATTTTCGGAGATGCAAGGATTGACAGTGAAGTTTTAGCAGTGAATAGAGAAGGAAGATAACAGACCAAAATTTCCACTTTTGGGCAACCCCCCTTTCTGATTGTCAATAAGAAGAACGATAGCTTTCATACAAACATTAAACAACCAGGATCCTGACGAGCTAACCCATAAGAGTCAGTAACTCTTGTTAAGGATCAACGAATTTCTTACTAAACTAACTATGAGGGTCGAACTACTAATTCACAACTGATCGATGACCGAGTGTCATTAGCTGTAAATTCAGGAATAGAGTATACCGGGGAGATTGTGGGACAATAATTTGTTTTAAACACACACAAAAATGGTGTTTCCTACACTATGCACAAACAAAATTACACAGAATACGAAACCTTGGGGATTTAGAAAGCTTATGCTTAGGACCTTTGGGAACCTCGGGTCCAAACTCGTAAAGGTTGTTACATAGGGACCACATTTGTTTAACCCAAGCAAACACCATTAGCCTGACATACACGCTATTTTAGTCAACCAACCAGAAAGTGCTAAAATTTCTCTTGTCGAGACCTTCACTTTTGCTTCTAGCGTGTAGATGTTTGCATCTATACTCCCCTTAATGGTAGTTGCATCACGTTGATTTTCTTCGCTGAGAGCGAACACCCTTTTGCTTCGAATATTTGGTCGTTTCTCCATTTTAGCAAACACGCATTGTGCCATTACTTGAAAACTCACATATTACGCATGCACCTTCTGCTACGCGTGCGGTTTCATTTCATGCGCTTCATTGAAGTTCGAATATTATGTTGCTAAACCTAATCACTGGGTTGTGATTCAAATGACTTACATTATTGTTGACTCTTTTGTTACCAAGTCAACACACTTTCTTGAAACTGCTTTCGTTCAAGTTACGTTCATAGTTCATCATCGTAACCGTGCCGGGATTCCCTTGTTGATGCATACGTTTATTATCGGATTACGCCAGAACCAAGTTCAATTGCTCGAACTTATTCATTTCGCCTATTCAGTTTAAGACGTCATATGATGTATCGGGAGCGTCATATTCAAACATTTTTGCAAAGGTTCTTTCATTACGAGTCGTAGTAGATTCGGTTGATCTACAACTCCACTAAATCGTTTGATTGACTTCGACACCTTGAGGTGATATTTTCACAGAATTGAAGCTTGTGCTAATTGGGTTACTCACTTCATATATGGACTTAAATTATTTGCTCTAATCCGTCTAGTTTATAACAATTAAAGCAGTCTCAACACAGTTGTGTGTTAAGGCAATGGTACATACCTTCATTCCATAGCACAATGTACCTCTTAACGATTCTTTCATTGTCTATCGAATACCTTGCAATATTTAATACTTTTTCACCTTCGATCAAAAACAGTGGCTCTTTGATATTCTTTGTTCAACTGGAAACTTTACGACATGGTGTAAATCAAACCTTCGGGTTGCCTTTGTACACTTTCATTAAATTTCAGGCACGGTAGACTTGTTTAGTCAACGCTATTATTGAATCTCGTCATTTCAACACCATGTGGTGTCATTATCTTGTGCTAACCATGGTCAACTGTTTCACCCAAACTACATATACTTTTGTTGACTTGTCATTAAAACATTTCTGATGCAACTACGACTCAAGACCGTGATACACCAAATTCGCTTGTATTCCATTCAGTGTGCCTACGAAACTTAAGAGTGCCAACACACTAAACCTTTCCGTTCATTTAGTTGGGAGATTTACAGATCACTTTACTACTACTTTTGGGTTATTGATTTTGAGTTCAAATAGCTGATGCCACGGTTGTGAAAACTCGTTGACATATTGTGACCAACTATCTAAGTATCCTAATAGACAAGACTCCTTTATTGTGGAACCCCTGTAACTAGATTACACTAGACTATACGTCGATACGTCTTGTACCCTCGACACCAAATGCTAAAAGCACATACCTTTTAACCATTGGATTCGTGATTTTGTATATAGATTCTTGGACTCACTTGATGTGAATAAGGTTTGATTCGGTTTGGAGATTATCTACCCCGGTACTATTCATATACATACATGCATAACGAAACCCTAAGGAATTAAGGTAGTACAAATTTCGAGGACGAAATTTTCTTAACGGGGGGAGAATGTGACAACCCTCAAAATTACAGGTACTGTACAAATTAATTAATTTCGATTATGTGCTTAATGACTGTGCTTGATTACAACTGACACTTTAAACTGCTTACTGATTTATGTTACAAACATACATGTGCTTCATTTCACATACAGTAACTCCATTTATTTCATACAGACTCTAAGTGACGAACCTGACGCACAAAGCACAGTTAGTACAGTGAGCGGATAACTCAGACACATGCTGATAATGCCAGCACATAGACAGACACTATATTATGGGCAGTATGAGCCAGGGACAGGATACTACACTAGTATGGAGTGTAGGGAAGTAAGGACCATAAGACTGTGTCATTAGGTGATAGATATAGTGCCGGGAAGTGCCTTAAACACACTTTAAATACAGAATTCTGCATTCTTTTATAAAATTCAACATTTTATTATACCAGTAGAATACACAAATATGGCAGAGTGGTCCTGTATACTTTCCTAAGTGCCAGGAATGATTTCGTTACAAAAAGATGCATAAAAGACATTATACGGTACAATTTAACGCTTTAACGGAACGATACGTAACCAAACAACCAGACATTACCCGGGACACCAAAATATTTTCGGAAATATTATTTTATCATTCTTAATTAATCATGGTCACAAAAATCCCCACACACTATAAAAACATGACATACACACACTATTCTAGAAATTACCCTAAACCTTCTAGATAATTACCTACTAATAATCAAATTTTACAATCTACCCCCCCCCCCTAACCGAATTTCAGCCCAAATCATTACATATATTTTGTTTAGATTTTGTGATTATTCTCCTAAATTGTGGTTGGCCAAAAGATTGCTAATCATGACATTAGGGTAGGGTAGCTCATGAATTCCAAGAAATGCTCATCATGGCCTCAAGATTCACACTCCACCTCTCTCTCTCTCCCCCATTTCGGTTCTTCATAACCGAAACCACCACCATCACCTTCCATTACATCCATCTTCTTCACTACAAGTTCCCTTTCCAAGCTTGAAGATCATTCAAGGAAGTTGCAAGTTGAGAAGCATTCAAGGAAGCTTTGTTCTAATCTTGTCATCATCTTTTCTCACTATCATTTGCACAAGATTTCTACCCTAGCCTTGTGCTAGTAGTAGGTCCCTTCACACCATTGTTCATCTTGTTCTTTGTTATGATATGTATAATGTTCATGGCACACAAAAGCTAAAACACTAAAAATAAACATGCTGATTGAAATTTCCAGCCAACTTCAACAGGCTGTAATTGGGTCATTTTAAATTCTGGAGTCTAAATTATGTAATTTTGAACAACCGAACAAATGGCACTGGAATCATAATTTTTCGAGGTCGTTTACTATTTTTAAGGAGCTGTTTTAAGACAGCAGCTCTAGCTGCGATTTTTCTGCTGAAAAAGTGTGTTGTATTCGGAGTCGTAACTTGAAACCTGAGTAGAATCAACTCATGGGATTTTTACTGTAGATGGTCACTGTTGTTTCCGTGATCCTCCAACTTGAATTTCGTCGATCGGACTTACGATTAATTTGTAGTGAATTTTTCCATAGACTGCAATCAGAAAGCAACAAATCTGATTGCAGTCGGGTAAACGAATTTTTATATAATATTGATAATGAATTGAGCCCCGTTATTTTTATACAATAAATATTGGATTATGTATGACCTCCTGTAAAAATTTGAGAATTTTTGGAAAAGGTTAACTATTTTATTTAAATGCTCGAAAACAGTCCAGTTTTGGTTAATAAAGCTGAAAAGACGTAAATAGTGTATTGCATGTATGATTGTCGGGTTGACTATGTGGGAACACTCTACGGGATATTTGTAAAATAAAATGATATGCTATTAAGCATGGACGCCTCTATTTATAAAGGAGACTATGGCGAAATTTTCCGAAAATCCTAACACTTAGTAAACATTTTTCTAAACAAGTGGTTACTAGCATGTTTTAGACTATGTTTTTCAAACATAAAACTCGCCATAATTTTTATAACGAAATACGGAGTATCGGAGGTTGGTTTTATACAGAAATATGGTTAAGTATGTATTCTCTGAAATGGGACTTAAAAATATAATTCCAATACGAATAGACATATGTAAAATATCCCATCCTTGGGAAGGAAATGCGAATACACAAGCATGAGAAGTATTATTACTAAAATAGTGAAGACACTTTAAAAACGTAACTCAAAGGCACTAATCAATACTAAGACAAGGCACGACCCGTTCGTCTAATAGATGTTAGACCATTGTAGGTAGTCGTGTTTGCTGAGGAGATTTGGGTTACGAGTACCGAAGACGCAATACTGTGAGTTCATGTTCCCCCTTTTCTCTTAACTACTTTCAGTTTTACACCTCGGGGGTGAAATACATGTTACAGATATTTACAGACATTTATTTACATGGTATGGTTAGCATAAGGAGGGTTTTTATTACGCGAACATGTGAGTGGTGGGCACAACACTTAAGGCCATCAATCCTCGTTGTAGGACCGAGGGACATTAGTGATAGATCTATTTGGGTGTAGCGAGCCCCACTCCTGAGTCCGCCGAGTGGACCATGAGGTGACTAAGTGCCCGACGCACAAATCCGCTAGGTTTGAGTCTTCCTGCATCACTTCACACATATCATTGGCTTTGCAACCCAATGGTGGTCTCTTTTCCTTAATTGCTACATACCAGGGATTTTCATACATACCGACATTTTTTACAAAGGTTTATACCTACTCACTTACACATGAACTCGCTCAACTTTATGTTGACTTTTCAAACTACATGTATTTCAGGAAACTAATGGATCTGGCACGGTATGCACGTATTTTCAAGCTGCGTTTGAATAAAGAAGTCATCCAGGGTTTAGAAGGTGTAACCTCTTCCTGGACGGGTTATATACACCTAAACCTGGTTTCGTTTAAAGTCTTTTGCTAAGTCCTTATGAACTCAAATAAATCAAGTTAAGGTTTGTAAATTATTTTGTGATTGTTGAAAATGGGATGTTGCTAAACTTTATTAATGAATGAATATCTCCTGTTTCTATCATATAGCATTGTTATGATTGTTGCTATGGTATTAAGAAGTCACACCAAATAAACCACGCTTCCGCAAAAGTCAGGGTGTGACACTAGAAGTTCAAGAAATCTAACCAGCGTTGTTCGATCTTTTCAACTTCATGTTTCAAGCTCTCACAAGTTTCCTCTAAATAAAATTTCGGGACGAAATTTCCTAAAGTAGGGGAGACTGTGACACCTGTGCCTCCACGGCCATCAAACAAATATCAAACCAATGAAATATTGTATTTCATACTTGGGATTTGTATAAATATGTGTATCATTTGCACATATCAATTCTTGTTCGATTTCGGGCTTTAAATCCCTTTCTGGAAGGTCATACGCAAACTGGTGCATAAACGCAATCGGTTTAACGTGACGTACACTCCGGAACTGTGACGTAAGCCAAACATACCATAAATATCCTTTACATAACTTAGAAATAAGTTTCGAAGGATTCGGTATGGCAAAAACATGTTTATTTGAATTAAAGAACTATTTACGACAAAACAGCGAAACGAGCGTTGGTGACCGCCCAGATAATATTTAAATCCCTAAAAATGTTCTGTTATGATTAAAATTTTATTTTTTCAGGTTCGTGTTGAAAAATAAATTAAAACGCTTAAAAACGTTATTTTTCAAGTTTAAGCGCGTACCGCGTGTTTCTGCGCAACACAGTGCTTCTACTGCAAAACGCAGACAACACAGCCAGTCTTGGCAAACTAAAATTTATTTCAGTACTATTTTGGCGAGTTATTTTTACAGTATAATAAAAATAATTTAGAACGCCATAAACCGAGATTTAAACGCTAGATAAAATACCCGGTACCCAGTTAAACACCTACTTTTATCTTATTTACCAACAAAATTACACTTAACCCCCCCCCTACTCAATTTACGGTTCAATATACATGGGGACCCACCAAGATTTTTGCTAAGATTTCTCAATATTTTCTTAGATCTTGTTTAACACTTGTCCATGCATGCCAACTTCCTACTTCTTTCATATCTTTTATAAATCTAACCAGGATCACCCTACTTCTTACAACACTCCATCACCCTTTCATCTCTCTCCTCCAAACCGTCCACCACCCCTCTCTCCTCCATTTTCATTTCTTCAAACCTTGTTCTTCATATTCAAGTCCTATTTCAAGCCAAACTCAAGTTAGGGTGAAGATCCAAAGGTGTTCCCAAGGTGTTGTCAAGTGACTACAAGCTTCCTATCATCAAAAATCTCATCCCACAACCTACTTGAATCTTGAAGGTATAACATTTATGTTTAAATCATAGTTTTGATTCTTGGTTGTTCTTGATGATTGAAGTTTCTCTTGAATCTTTGAATTTTCACTAAACTTGAAATCTAAAATGAAATAGGTCTTGAAACAAATAAAAATGGTGGTGTATATATATATGTATATAACCGTACATATGTATGTGTATATATGAGTTTTGAAGTTTGTTATCTTGTTAAGTACTTGTTTATGTTGTTACATATTCTTGAATGGTGGTAAAAATGCAAGTATTTGGTGATTTATGTATGATAAGCTAAATGTAAATTACATCAGCAAATAAACCTGAATATATCTTATATTTGATGCATCTAAACCCATATAAAATGTTGATGTTATGATAGTATGCTTTAGGCACTTGTACATGTGAAAATATGTTGATTTAAAGCTCAAGAAATGATGAAAAATTGTTATATGACAAAAACTATTTTAGATCAGGTTACAAACACTAAAAATAATATTATTTGATGTATTATAGTGGCATGAAACTTTGACATCGGTTTACTAGCTTTGCATGTTCTACATATAGCTTAAAAAGTGGTAAATTATGTGAAATTTGCATGATTTATGTGCTTTGTTTAAGACCTGCACTATCATGAGTATAACCATTATTTTATTCAGTAAATAACATGGGTTGTGTCAAAATTTCAAGTCGTTTCGATTTGGGATGGTTCGGGTAACGTTTGATGCAAAACTATGCGGTAAAACGGTCAAAAATCGCCTTTTCGGAGTATTTTTACAAAACTGTTTTAAATCAGTAACCAAACTGATATATTTGGTATAAAAATAAGTATTTTAACTTATATTAAGTTTATTTGGTGATTGGTTAGACATACGTGACTTCGGACGGCCAAAAATGTTACCGAATTGCAAAAATAAGTGGTTTTCGACATATACTAGAATGGGTTGTTCATGGGTTATTTTATGTGTTACAATGTACTATGTGTTTTACAATATGTGTATGATGATTTGTTAGTGTTGACAAGATTAGGTGTGTTGCGCTCGAGTACCTATATACAAATACACCAAAATAATCAAAAGTAATAACTTTTCGAGAAAATCTCAAAGTTATGTGAAAATTCCAAGTATCGGAGAAACTCATGTATTTTTGAGAGTTTTGATTATTAAATCATTCTTATCTAATTTAGGATGAATAAACAATTTGAGGGATTGTGTTAACGTATAAAAACGCACCCAAAGGTGAGTACATAGACCCCTCTTTTACTGTTTTTCAAACATTTTGGGGTGAAACACATGTGCCTACTTGTAACTTTCGTGCTTTCCATTGTTTTTACATCATATACTTACTATGTTGATTAGTAAACTATAAGTACATGTTTTACATTACATTTTCTGCTATGTATGATGACTTGGCATGCTAGCATATTGTTTTACATTGCATCTATGTTGCATATGTTCTCGTAACATATGGACACATTATTTACATCTCTACCTTGTATGTTCACTTAAGCATACTAGGTACATTATTTTCATAAAACATGTTTACATTTGGTATATCATTTGGTTTGTTTAACGGGACTAAATCACATTCATTAACACCGATCATGCCGCTCGGTAGTAGGTAGTGGTACCATAGGACTTGACAAATCCCGTTCCAAAAACCCTAGGTTTGTTTGGGTGGAAGGAATGACCGACTCCGAAAACATTTCTTTGTTAACCTTCACTCTAAGGTTATCCGTCTGTCTCTAGGCTTGGATGTAGGTGTTTAACATTACCGCATAAATGGTTGTATCAGTAAAGCATGCATTATTCTACAAAGCATAATTTTTAATTTATTCAAATACTTTGTTTTGTACATTTTTACTTGTGGTTTAAGTAGTCTCATTTTACTTACCATACATAACTTTTGATTATACATTACAGGATTTACATTGATGGTTTTTACATAAACATTTGACATTTGACTATACATAAACATTTTTACGTTGATGGTTGGTTTTGGTAAGTGATTTAAGTAACGAGACGTGTGTAGTATGATACAAGCATGGTGGATACGCCGCTGGTACTTCCTATATATAAGTGTTTGTGTTATATTACATGCCGTAGTGTTATTTAAATCATTTCAATTTGGACTTATATATTCTATACAAATGACATATTTTTCACAAGACATTGTTTTACATAACAACTTATTTTATACAAACTCATTTTACTTGGTTAATCATTTAACCCTACATTACTCTTTTACATATCATCACTTTTCATCTGATTTACAAAACAAATACATTTTATAAGGTTCATGACTACTTTTGCTAAGCATTTTTCTTCAAACTTATAAGTCATGAATCCTAAATCAATAAAACCTATGTATCTCACAGGCATTTTTATGTTGACGTACCTATTTTCACATGTGTTTCAGGATATGATGCGTAGGATTTATCAAGATACACTTAGGCGGACTTGGACCTTAGCAACAATAAAAGACGCAAGACTAGTTAATTATGTTAATTTCTTGTTTGTTAAGACATTGTAACTCTCTTAACCAATAAAACAAAATTTCAATTTTCCATGTGTTATGAAACAATGATTCTGTTACAACACTCCCCGACAATTCTGCCACGTTTTGTTGTTTTTACATGGTCGGGGTGTGACACGCCAGTCCTTTTCGTCAAAACGAATGATGGTTCGTTCCGGATGTGCATCGATTACAGGGAATTGAATAAGCTCACCATCAAGAATCGCTATCCCCTGCCTCGAATTGATGATTTGTTTGATCAGCTACAAGGTGCTTCATGTTTTTCGAAGATCGATCTACGTTCAGGATACCACCAACTTCTCATTCAAGAGGGGGATATACCCAAAACCGCTTTTCGCACTCGCTACGGCCACTATGAGTTCGTTGTTATGCCTTTTGGTCTAACCAACGCACCCGCGGTTTTCATGGATCTGATGAATCGCGTGTGTAAACCATTTCTGGACCGTTTCGTCATCGTGTTCATCGATGATATCTTGATCTATTCCAAGTCGAAAACCGAACACGCGCAGCATCTACGTTTGGTTCTTGAGCTACTCCATGGGAATCGACTCTATGCCAAGTTCTCCAAGTGTGAATTTTGGCTGGAGGAGGTTCAATTCCTCGGTCACGTTGTTAATTGTCAAGGTATTCACGTCGATCCCGCGAAGATTGAAGCTGTTAAGAGTTGGGTTACACCTAAGAACCCGTCTGAAGTCCGTTCTTTTCTCAGACTAGCGGGCTATTATCGTCTATTTATCGAAGGGTTTTCTAAAATCGTCGTGCCGCTAACCTCTCTCACACATAAAGACAGATCCTTTGTTTGGGGAACTGAACAGGAATCTGCCTTCCAAACCCTCAAGCACATGCTTTGCAATGCTCCCGTCCTTGCTCTACCCGACGGAAACGATGACTTTATCGTCTATTGCGATGCCTCGAACCTTGGTCTTGGTTGTGTTCTCATGCAACGAGACAAGGTTATCGCTTACGTATCTCGTCAGCTCAAGATCCACGAGAAGAACTATACGACCCATGACCTCGAGCTAGGCGCAGTTGTTTTTGCGTTGAAGATTTGGCGACACTACCTTTATGGTACAAAGTGTACGGTCTTCATCGATCATAGGAGCCTACAACACATCTTTAGCCAGAAAGAACTTAATACGCGTCAACGCCGATCGGATGACCATCCGAACGGATTGTCACCCGATCGACTGGCCATCTGATCAGATTGCCATCCGATCGGATTACCGTCCGATCCTTGACACTTTTATCGTTTTACGCGTCGCTTATCATTTTTGATATCGTCAACTGTTCTGGAAAAACCTACTCTAAGCGCTCCCTTCAATCCATCATCGCTGTGAGTATACTCGAACCCTTTTTGCTTTACGCACTTTTGGGTGTTACATACGTAACTTATTCTAAATCACACCGAACACACTACGCAATACTTTAACGCTAACCGTTATCGCATGTTATACGTGACTTAATGAATGCTTGTTTGTTATGTTTACACATGGATTGTTGTCTACCTGCCTTAGCAACGATAGTACTATAGTTTGGACTCAGCACCTGTTCACTCAGGGGTTGTTAATGACAATTAATTACATGGCTCACAGTGGTGAGTGTGTATTACAAACTGCCTTGCGCAGTCAACCCGCAGTCATTGGTATTGATAGGATCATGTCGATAACTAACGTGCTTCATTTCACACTGTGTACGTGCTGGTTATGCGTAAACTATTTTGAACTCTATTATATCTACTAAACTTATATGCTCACCTTTACACTATGTGTATTGACTTTTACTTTAACGTATGTGGCAGGTGCTTAAGATGATTAAATGCTTGGCTTGCTGTGAAATCGAGGCTAGGAAAGGTCTAGAAACGAATAAACGAATTGTCTATATTTGAAATCTGAGTTGTCGAAACAGAACAATTTGTCTTGACTTTGCCTGTAATAATTATGTTACTTTTTATGTCATGGAATGGGACGTGATGCTTTAAATAATTGGTAATCATGGTTGTTATGGAAACTTCTGGACAATCTGTTTCACTCAGTGTCACGCCCCGATGTTTCCACCATCGGTTGGGGTGTGACAGATTGGTATTAGAGCCATAACTATAGGGAATTAGGCAATACTCGACCTAGTCCGGGTCGATGTCATAGAAATGACCTAGTCTATAGTTAGGTACCAACAGACCGACTTGTGCATACCCTGCTAGGGTTTTGTACGAGCTTACTTGCTGTTTCTCGCTATTTCTCGCTTACACTACACTATCACTGCACTCTAATTTTCGAAAATGAACGAGCGCTTTGGTCGAGTTTAGGTGTGAAAACCGCAAACTCTCGACTAAATTGTTTGTTCGACCCGCATTTCATCTATAAACAGGAGAATTTGCATTGAATCAGGAGTGAAATCCATACTTTAACGCATAATCCCTCCTAATTTTATCAAAACTGGAATGGAGTTGTTAAGTCAGGGGTGAAACCCGAACCTTGACAACTTGTTCCGATCTCTATTTTGGTTTTACAAAACTCTTACCAAAGGCTCGATGGACTCCAATGACTTGAAGTCGCACCGTAGCTGGAAGGATGCGTGCCGATCGCCCAGAATCAAGGCAAGAGCACAGTCCAGAAGGGCAAAGTGTGCACTAAAGGTCCTAGTGAATAGTCGAATCGTTTTGGGTAGTCAATGTCTATCTAGCCGAGACAATCTATCCTCGATTTTTATGTGTTTCGTTTCTGAGCTCGCAACTGCCGACTCTGATATTTGCTGTTTTATGTGATTTTATTTGCTTACATGTTTTGATTTTTGGTGACTTATTCACTTTTCTCTTTGATCGACACACACAACTCGCACTACACATATATCTCAATACGCTAACAAATCGCCGCTACTTGAGGAAATCACTTTACACTATGTTGCTAGCTGTGTACTCGCTAATCGTAATCGCTATACTCGAACGCGCGGACTTTGAATTATAGAGTTTCTATATTCTGACTGCCTCTTGTGCTTATATGCTTCTACGTACCCTATATGTCTTACGTGCTTATGTGACTATGTGGTTATGTGCCTCGGTGTTTATTTGCCAACGTGTTTACGTGTTACGTAATTGTGTTCCTGAGCTTTAGTAGTATTAGGCGTGTGAGGTGAGATTCGATTATATTGTGTCTGAGTCCTATGACGATGTCAGTTGCATACAATGTCGTCATCTGGATCCCGCCACTCGCGCGCTGCTCGCCAAAACCAGAAAGACAAAGGCCCTGCTGCTTTCGTCGCTAAGCAAGTGGCGAAGGTTGTTCCTCAGATCGTGAGCGAACTATACGAGAATGTGAGAAAATCATCTGAGGAATCCAGAACCGAAACTCCTAAAGCTGCTTTCAGCTTCAAGTAGTTTAAAGCTTACGGACCGAAAGAATTCACTGGTGAAGATGGCCCTACGGCTTTATTTCAATGGTTCGATTTGATCGAGGTCACTCTGCGTCAGAGTGGATGTCCTGACAATCTCCGCACTCTGAATGCTACCAGCGTCTTCCAGTCCAGCGCTTTAGACTAGTGGACGGCCGAGAGGAACAAATGCGGAAACGATGCAGCTTATAGTCTGTCATGGGATGAGTTGAAGAACGTCATGTTGGAAGAGTTATGCCCTCCTCATGAGCGCCGAAAGTTGGAGGATGAATTATGGCATATAAAGCAGAACGATGGTGACAATGCTGCTTTAACTGCTCGCTTCGAGCAGCTCAGTATAATCTGTCCTGATCAAGTTAAGACTCCTAAGGTGACAATCAAGAAGTATATCCGACCTCTGTCGGATTGTGTTGCAGATTTTGTGCATGCCTCAAAGCCAGCAACGATCGAGGAGACTTACCTGCTTGCCGCTAAAATCAACGACAAGCGAGTCAAAATTGGTTTTGGGGATAAAGCTTCGAGGAACCTGCACCAAGCTACCACCGCCGCACCAACCACTGAAACCGCCACTGCCGCTCCTCAGTCACCGAAGTCCTCCCGCCGTAAGAGGAAGAACAACAACAACAACTCCTGCAACAAGAACTGTGCTGTCACTAGCGCTGCTCCACTTCAAGCGGTACCAGCTCAACAACAACAACACCGATCAGCTACAGCACCAGTTACCTATGCGCTGCCGACAAAGCGTGCGTATACTGGTCCTCACCCTGCCTGTCTGACATGCCCTTATCATCACCCGGTGGGTATAGCGTGCAGATATTGCGTGCATTGCAATATGTATGGCCATTTCACCGCCAATTGTCAAACCAGCCCCCGTAGCACCGCAGCTCCAGCTCCTGCCCAGCAAACTCTTCTCACTGCCCCTCAGGGTCAACAACAAGCTGCTCCGGCACCCACGATCAACACCAGAGTCTGCTTCGCGTGTGGTGATCCAAACCATTTCGCGAACATGTGCCCGAACAGGGTTGTGAAACAAGAGCCCCAGCAGCAGCAGCCTCAACAACAACAGCAATAGCCTCAGCAGCAACAACAACAAGCAGCTCGCTCCCGAACTTTCAACATCAATGTGCGCCAAGCCCAGGCTGACAACAACGTGGTCAATGGTACGTTCCTTGTGAATGGTATTTATGCTTCGTGTTTGTTTGATACTAGAGCCGTTAACTGTTTTGTATCGTTTGAGTTCGAAAAGCTCCGTAATCGTAAGCGCTCCCATCTCCCCCTCGACGTTCGATGTTGAAGTCGCCACCAGAAGAACCGTCACTGTCAATTCAGTTCTTCGTGATTGTACTCTTGAGCTCAACAATCACATCTTCCCCATTGATCTCATTCCGATGCAGCTCGGAAGTTTTGACATCATAGTAGGCATGGACTTTCTTCATAAAACCATGCTGAAGTTGTGTGCTTTGATAAGATGATTCAATTCGCGCTCGCTAATGGTGATTTGTTATGTGTTTATGGTGAAACTGCTTCCAAGGATCTCAAGCTTGTGTCATGTGTCCAAGCTAGCAAGTGTCTCCGCAAGGAATACAGAGCTTTCTTGGCTAACATCGTAGTAGCGGAGAAGGAAAAGAAAGGAAAGACTGAAGTGAAAGACGTACCTGTGGTGTGTGAATTTCCCCAAGTATTTCCTGATGATCTTCCTGGTCTTCCGCCGAGTCGTGATATCGACTTTCGAATCGACCTCATTCCTGGAGCAAACCTCGTTGCCAAAGCTCCTTATCGACTCGCTCCGTCCGAAATGCGCGAACTCTCGAGTAAGCTCCAGGAATTACTTGATAAAGGCTTCATTCACCCTAGCACCTCTCATTGGGGCGCGCCAGTCCTTTTCTTCAAAAAGAAGGATGGGTCGTTCCGGATGTGCATCTATTACAGGGAATTGAATAAGCTCACCATCAAGAATCGCTATCCCCTGCCTTGAATTGATGATTTGTTTGATCAGCTACAAGGTGCTACATGTTTTTCGAAGATCGATCTACGTTCAGGCTACCACCAACTTCGCATTCAAGAGGAGGATATACCCAAAACCGCTTTTCGCACTCGCTATGGCCACTATGAGTTCGTTGTTATGCCTTTTGGTCTAACCAACGCACCAGCGGTTTTCATGGATCTGATGAATCGTGTGTGTAAACCATTTCTGGACCGCTTCGTCATCGTGTTCATCGATGATATCCTGATCTATTCCAAGTCGAAAACCGAACACGCGCAACATCTACGTTTGGTTCTCGAGCTACTCCAGGGGAATCGACTCTATGCCAAGTTCTCCAAGTGTGAATTTTGGCTGGAGGAGGTTCGATTCCTCGGTCACGTTGTTAATTGTCAAGGTATTCACGTCGATCCCGCGAAGATTGAAGCAGTTAAGAGTTGGGTTACACCTAAGAACCCTTCTGAAGTCCGTTCTTTTCTCAGACTAGCGGGCTATTATCGTCAATTTATCGAAGGGTTCTCTAAAATCGTCGTGCCGCTAACCTCTCTCACACATAAAGACAGATCCTTTGTTTGGGGAACTGAACAGGAATCTGCCTTCCAAACCCTCCAGCACATGCTTTGCAATGCTCCTGTCCTTGCTCTACCCGACAGAAACGATGACTTTATCGTCTATTGCGATGCCTCGAACCTTGGTCTTGGTTGTGTTCTCATGCAATGAGACAAAGTTATTGCTTACGCATCTCGTCAGCTCAAGATCCACGAGAAGAACTATATGACCCATGACCTCGAGCTAGGCGCAGTTGCTTTTGCGTTGAAGATTTGGCGACACTACCTTTATGGTACAAAGTATACGGTCTTCATCGATCATAGGAGCCTACAACACATCTTTAGCCAGAAAGAACTTAATATGCGTCAACGCCGATGGGTGGAACTTCTCAACGATTATGACTGTGAGATTCGTTACCATCCTGGCAAAGCTAATGTCGTTGCCAGGGCGAAGCTATTTGCATAGCGTTCGTAATGTTCCCTCCCAGCATCACCTCGAGACTCTCGTCTGCGAAGCCCAACATGCTTGTTTTAATGAGTGAACTTTGAAGAAGGAAAGAATCTATCACGATGGAGCCCATCTAGTGAATAAGTCGAATGGGATATTCCATTATCTGGACCGAATCTGGATCCCTAAGCGGACCGATTTACGACAGATTCTGATGGACGAATATCGCAACCCCCGATCCCTAATTCCCGGGAACGGGCGGACGCGAACTCAGAGTTTGGTGGTATCAGTTTGTTTAATCTTGCAGCGGAATTTACATCAGGACCATAGTTAGGAAATGTTTATCAGAGTAAAACCACCATATTTGATATTAATAATAACATGGGCAAAACCCAAGTTTCTTATTACATTACATTTATAGGGACAAAACCCTATTTTATTGAATTTAAAACATCGTTTATTAGGTAACTTTTATAGCCACATTTTCCCAAGCCTTCAGTGCTCTCCAGCTGGCTTTTCACTAATTGGCTGTTCACATTGTGTTACCTGTAACGCGTTTTAAAAACATTTGTCAGTCGGAAATACTGGTGAGTGAATCCCAGTTTAATCAAGAAACATTTTATCAATTAAAACAGTATTGATAGCGATCACATTGTTTATTTCTACATAATTACTCATTCAGTATTTGCCACTCGACCGAATCTATGGCTATGGTCAAATTACCCATTGGCTAACTCGTCGTCCAATGGTAATGCACTGTCATTCAGACTTACTACTACTCGTAGTAAATTTTGTATACAAAACCCCATAATACCGGCAGTAATTGAAGAACTACAAAGACACAATCACCGCTTAATCACATTGTAAAACAATTATGGTTTTGGAAAATATTACAAAAAGGTTAACAAAAAGAGGATAAACTCACATTGCTATCTTAGGCTTCTTGTAAGGGTTTCCTGGATATAATCAATAATTTATACAAATGTACATTGGTTAGTATCATAACCCTTTGAAAATATTAATGATACCCTCCCCGAGACGGCATTCCAACAACTACGTCGGGCAGAACCACGACAGTTGTTACGGAACCCTAAATCAATCGGGCAGCGTAACTATTACGAAACTGGGGTTATAATACTTACAACGGACCAGAACCTCGCTAATTAGGGGTATAATACCCGTGTATTATAACTTTCCTACAGAAATTGTGATTTGAGATTGAAATGTGAGCGACGGAAAACGAAAAATGATGAGTTCTATATATAGTGCTGATATCTGACTTCCAGGCGGCCCGCGTAAGATAAGGCAAAGCCTTACGCGGCCCGCGAGGGTCAACGCATAGCTTGTCCGGATCACCACTAGGCTTGACACGATGATGACACATGTCAGCTCAGGATGTATCCGCGTTTGATGAGCTCTCGCGGGCCGTGTCAACTAAACAAAACTTCTTACGCGGCCCGCTTAAACTAAAGAAATCAGCGGAGTCTGGATCTAGCCCTCATACCGCCCACGTGAGATGTTGGGGTGGGACTACGCGGCCCGCCTCAACTCCATTTTTCTTATTTTTGATTTATTTTATAGAGTTAATTGCCAAAATCGCCCCTGAGGTTTGAGCACATTTTGCCCCCCACGTTTGTAACTTTTTGCCATTTTCATCCAAACCACTAACTTAGTTTATTTTTTCTGTTAAGTTGAAGGATATTTGGATGAAAATGGCAACTATAAACCACAGGGACGAAAATGGCAAATATGCTCAAACTCTTGACATATATAATAAAAAAGAATATACATGCAATTTTTATATGAAAAAAAATAATAGTTTTGTCACATATTTTTTATAAATTTTCATCCAACCACTAACTAAGTTAATTTTTTTCTATTAAGGCGAAGGATGTTTTAAATTTTATAAATTAATACAGAAATTAATTTTCAACTGTTTATATAGATCAGTTTTATAAAAATAAATCTACTTAAACCTCTAATTTTTATAAAACTAAAATGCTTGTGACCTTATAGAAAAATGTCAAATAAACAAATATTATAATATGTAGCAAGTTTGTAATTCATCTTCTACTCTTTTAAATTCACTCCTAATGAAAAACAAAAGCCAGTGCCCCCCATCAAACAACGTACCGTTACCAAACCTTAAAATTACCCACCAAATAGTAAGTATAATGCCATCTAATATTTTGTGATAAACACTTTTCACGATGGGCTATTTTCTTGTTAAACTCTCAAAAACAGAATCGAAATATTCATGTTACTTAGAGAAAGAAAACAAAGTTCTATTGAGCAAAAGACTACATATAATAACCTTGATACAAATAATAAATAAATTTTTAAAAAATCAACTTAAAACTCAAAACTTGTTTTTATCCAGCATATGAAGTAGGATGACTCGGAAGATGCAAGCATTTTAAATTGGTTCATTATAAAACCCTTTAGACGGGGTTTGGTTGTTTCTTAAACAAATTTTGAACAATATTTATCTCACTTTTTTATGACGGTTTTTTTTTACCGTGTCTAAAAAAACGTTGACCGCGTCTGATGTTTCATTCTGTAGTAGTCCATAACATGTAAAATGAGAACTGGTACCGATATGGTGTAGTTTGGTACCAATACCAAAGAAGTATGGTATCGGTGCTCGTTAAAAAGAATATTATACCTAATTTACAATACAAAAATATTCATAATTGTATTTAGATTTCTTTTGAAATTTAACAAATAAAAGATCATGTATTAATTTATAAAATTAATAGAAAAAAATTAATTTATAAAATTTATAAAATTTAAAATATCTTTTGCCTTAATAGAAAAAAATTAACTTAGTTAGTGGATGGATGAAAATTTATAAAAAATATGTGACAAAACTATTATTTTTTTCGTATAAAAATTGCATGTATATTCTTTTTTATTATATATGTGACAAAATTAACTAAATAAAAGAAATTAAAAAGAGTTTGAGCACATTTGCCATTTTCGTCCCTGTGGTTTATATTTACCATTTTCATCCAAATAATAGAAAAAATAAACTAAGTTAGTGGTTCGGATGAAAATGGCAAAAAGTTACAAACATGGGGGGCAAAATGGTACAAAAGTGTCATTTTGGATGAAAATGGCAAATATGCCCAAACCTCAGGGGCGATTTTGGCAATTAACTCTATTTTATATGTTAAAACATAATTCGGGCTCGGTTTTCACATACGGGGTGTAATATAAGACATATTGGGATATTTTACAATATACTAAAGTGTCATAATATTTATGAGGGTGTTGGTTTTACCGAGGGTTGTTACATTCTCCCCACCTTGTTTTAGAGCTCGTCCTCGAGATCTATTGAAACAAATTCGGGTATTTCTTTTGCATTTCAGATTCAAGCTCCCATGTGTACTCTGGTCCTCTTTTGGAGTCCCACTTTACTTTGACTAGAACTAGTCTTTTATGCTTGAGATTCTTGATTTTCCTGTCTTCAATTTGTAGAGGTCTTTCTACAAACTTGAGTTGTTCATTTACCTCTATATCCTTAAGAGGCACTATCAATGATTCATCAGCTAAACACTTTTTGAGATTAGATACATGAAACACATCATGTATTCCTGTCATTTCCTCTGGCAGTTGTAGCTGATAGGCTACAGGTCCTATTTTTCTAATAATTTCAAAAGGTCCGATATACCTGGGACTTAGCTTTCCTCGTTTGATGAATCTTACTACTCCTTTCCAAGGAGAGACTTTCAATAATACTTTATCTCCTAGTTGAAATTCCAACGGTTTGCGTCGGTTATTAGCATAACTCTTTTGTCTATCACGTGCTGTTTTCAGTCGTTCCTTGACTTGAATGATTTTGTCAGTTGTTTCTTGCACTATCTCAGGTCCAGATAGTTGCTTTTCCCCAATTTCTGCCCAACAGACTGGGGTTCGGCACTTTCCTCCATAAAGTGCTTCGAATGGTGCAGCATTGATACTTGTGTGATAACTATTATTATAAGAACATTCTATTAAAGGCAAATAATCATCCCAATTACCTCCAAAATCAATTACACAAGCTCTAAGCATGTCTTCCATTGTCTGGATTGTCCTTTCGCTTTGTCCATCTGTTTGTGGATGATAAGTTGTGCTCAATTTTAACTTGGTTGTAGGATCGATGTTTGACCCGATTGAGTCGATCAGAAGAGCTTTATGTCCAGTTCAAAGGCGGAATCAGAGAACTAGACGCGAAAACAGCTTGATACGTTAAGATCTGTCACTTTTATTGATAATAACAATGATTACAACCTGGACTGACTTTGGCAGCACTTCGTTACAATTTCTGGAACCGTGCCAAATGAATCACCAAATGCACTATTTATAGTTGGGGAGGTTTAGCTTATATGGACATGTCCATATAAGCGAAACCTGTTGCTTATGGTTTCGCTTTTATGGAAAATGTCCATATAAGCGGAACCTCTTGCATAACCGCTAACTTACGACTCTCGAACCTCGTGCACTGGTTATCCTAACCTATCCTATTACGTTACATGATACAAGACGAAGTCAATAGACGTAATGCACTAACAGACTCTCCCTCGGATATTGACGAAGTCTTCAGTGACTAATCTTCAAAATGACACATCTTCAGTCTTGATCATTCTGTCTTTTCTTTCAAGTTGTAACATTGTAAGCATCCAATAATCTTTCTCTTCTCCTATCAGCTTCAGGCTCCCCCTTTCATCAAGCTTCCGTGCTTTGGGATCGACACCTAGCTTTCCACCTACAAGCTCCTCTTTGCTTCAAGCTTGTCTTCAGACTCCCCCTTAAACTCTGCTCTCGGGATCGTAGTCTGAACTATCATCTGCAATTTCTCATCCATTTATAAGTAACAACATTTTAAATTTCAACATATCTAGGAATTTTAACCTGGCACACTCACTTAAACTTTCTAAAACTCTCTCCCTATCAACAAAACTTCATGGATTTGGTAGTTTCAGCTACCAAGATCAAACACTGGCTCTTTTACAAATGATTTTAACAATCTAAGCATCCAAATCCCTCACAGTTAATCATCCAAGTCCAAACTGTTTTTGAAATTTTTAATTTTAATTCAAGTATCAAATTAATGAACTTGTTTTATTTTCAGAAACACAATCAGCTTACTTTAGATTTTGAAACTCAGCATCTCAGACATCAGTTGTCGAAAATAAAGAAGAAATCAAAATCTTTTTGTATTTTCTGAAAATATAAAGCAGTAAAGAAATATGTACAAACATATTTACAGACAATATTTTTGTTTGAGTATGCGTCAGAGGATCATATCAGTTTTTGACAAATCACAAGTACCGTTGAGCTTTTTAACAGTTTAAGTATTAAAAAATTCACTTAGATTGTCGATATACTGATCCACTTAAATTTTCACACAAAGTTCAACTGATTCAGGATACGAATTAGATGTTTTAAGACTTAAACTCATTCATGTGTCCCACCTCTTGAATATACTCCCGTATCCCGATCCCAATATTCAGTCTTACAAGTGATTATAACACAAATGATATCTGTAAGGGGTTAATAAATTATGAAGAATCATGAGAGCTCAGGTCAGAACTACCGTTCAGCAGAGAGATCATGACTCAATTTTTGGGTGTGTCCCCTTTAGAGGATCTTTTTTTACAACAGCATTGCTAAGCAATTTTATTGTCTTATCATATATGCTGAGGGTGATGCTATGTTTCAAGCATTTGCGAAAAGTATTATTCGAGGACTAGGTCAGAACTTCCATTCAGCAGAAGTCCCGGAATAATACCCCAGATATCACTGAGTATAAAGACCTAGTATATCAGAAAAAGGAACCTATCAAACGAGATTTCAGGGGTTACCTATATATCCAAGTAGTGTTCCCCACGAAATAAGTAAGTTTGAATTTAGGTTTATATCCCGAAAAAGTCTACTAAATGTGCAAAAACCTACCGACACATCCACGGTGAGATCGTTTAACACATTTAAACTTTCCATTTCTTTAGCATACTGTGATAGTCTACTGATGTACTATCATTTCCTCTTTTTACACAAAAACTCAATTTTTGAATTTTATCATGTTTTTGGCTTTTTCAAATTTTCAAATGTTTTTGTATTTGACAACCAACACTGATAGCTTTGTCTCGCCATCCATTTTCTGCTAAAAGTGTACTGATTTGCAGAAAATCTAACATACCCCCATGATTTACAACACAATGATATTTTACATTTTGAAAACCGTTTTTCAATCTGATGAAAGTAATCATGTTTGTTCAGCCGTGAGGGTTTCGGCGTATTCAATCAACACATATTTTTGTATTTTTGAATATTTGACAAAAATTAAAAACAAACATATTTTTGGTTTTTCAATTTTTTTTTTCAACTTTTTAGGGTTTATGAAAATATTGTTTATTTATGTATAGAATGAAAATAAACTTCCTGCTTCAACCAACACAGGATCCAGCAGCCTCCTCTCCTCGTTGTGCCAGGCTGCTCCAACCTCCATTCTCACAATCTTTGAATTCCATGAGCACCTACCCAAACAAACTACTCAATTACTTGAACAATTTAGCCCAGGTCTGTTGAACCTTAGGCATTTCAACACAATAATTTTCATTCAATGCTAGAAATTCTTTGTCATTTTTCACAAAAATCTTTTCAACTTTTACTTCAACTTTTTCATCTTTTACCAATTCAACATGTTTCTTAACACTCCATAATTGACCTTTTGGTGTTCCTCGTTTGTAAAAATGAGAATCTTTTTGAACATTTTGTTTTTGAACAACTTTTGGTTTCCAAAACTCTTGTGGTTTTGTCATATCAACAGTTGTTTTCCAACTTTGTGTTGTTCTAAATCTGGGTGTGTGAGAATTCCAGGTCTGTCTAGAATCAAACCTATAAGGGTTTGACTTCCAAGTTTGGTTCGAAACAAACTTGTTTGTGTTGTACCTCCAAGTTTGTTTTGAATCAAATCTGGTTGACCTTTGTCTCACATTCTCAGATTTTTGTTTCTCAGCATCAATCTTCTTTTTGTCAACATCCACAGATTTTAGATTTGGACACTTGCGTGCAAGATGTCCTTTTTGATCACATTTGAAACATGTTCTCATGGACACATCTTTGACCTGTGGTTGTTGCTTTTTCGTTTTAGCAAAGAACTCATCATTAGACTATTTCATTTTAAGTTCTTTTTCTTCTGCTAAATTATTTCCTTGAACAAAACTCATTTTTGCCTGATAATTTGGTATCTCATTTTTGCTCTGATGTTGTTTCTTTTTATAACCCAACCCAGCCTTCATGTTCTTCTTTTTGAAACCAGGTTTGTTATACGAACCTTTATGACTCTTACCAGCAAACTTTGAAATCTCAGACTTCTCAATCTCAACCATTTTGAAAACTTTGTCAATTTTGTCTGAAATCACATTCTGAATCGAGAATACAACATCTAAGAACAATTTGTCCAATCCAATCATGGTATAAACCAATCCCTTTGAATCATCATTCAAATTTTTCTCGGATTTTGTGTTTTTCAGATATCCATCATGAAAATTTCCTTCATCTTCATCCTGTGATTCAGATTTACCTGTATCAACCGACTTTTCTTTCAACATACTTTCAATGACTTTACCTACCACCTCTGAATCATGAAAATCATTAGATTTGGAATAGGTTATGTCAATGTTGTCTGGCAATTGTTCTACCATGTTGAAAGCTTTTTCGACCTTTTCCTCATCATAAAATGCAAATTTTCCCGGTGGTGGAACTTGATGAAACTCTGAGCCAATGCCTTTCTTGTTTTGCTCAGACTCACCATCTCCCGGTTTTATATTGAAAATTCGTTCAAGCACATATGACGACACGTGATAACTTTTTAACTTGTTGTTATCCTGTTCTAAATCAGCAATCTGTCGCTTTAGCTTAGCAACATCCTCAATATAGGAATTAACAACATCTTGTTTTATAGCATACATTCGTTTAAGCTCTTTGGTTGTTTCAGACAGATAATTCATTCTTGATTGAGCATATTTCATTTCGTCTTTCACTTTTTCATATGACTCTTTCGTAATATGATATGATAATTTCATAGAGTCATATTTCTTTTTCATTTCTTGACAAGCAATTTCTTTTTGTTCACATTCATTTGTCATTTTCAAAACATTTTCTTTCAAAACTTCATTTTCTTTCTCTAGTTTGTTACATTTTTCTGAAAGTTTTTCATCATTTTCTTTAAAAACTTTTTCTTTTTCTAACATCTCTTTGCATTTTTCTTTGAAAATGTTTTCTATTTTTGTGAATTCAAGATCTCTTATTCTGAATTGCTCATCTTTTTCAGTACAAGCTCTGCACGGTTCCATGCATTTCTTGCACTGATCAATCAGTTTCAAGTTTTCAGAATCAGATTTTACCTCAGTGATTGGCACTTCGGTGTTTTCAGCAATCTCTGTCTGCTCAGCAACACTCTGTTTTTCTTCAACACCGACTTCATCACCAACATTATCAGCTTCCTCATTCTCATTCTTTTCTTCTTTTTCTTCTTTCTTCACCTCTTCTTCAATCTGCTGTTCTTCAGTAACAGCTTTCTCAACCTCTTCATTCACAACAACTTCTTCACTTTTGATTTCCTTCACAGCTTCAACTTCAACAGTTTCTACTTTAACCTCTTCAGCAGCTTTCTTCAGATTGTTCACCATTTCTTCAACATTCTTCTTCATTCTCTCCTCAACCCTTTTTCTCAGACACGATAACATAGCATATATGATCTCCTTTTCAAATCTCTTAGCGTATGTGTCATCTTTCAATACATTTCTATAGTATTCAGCTCTCAACGGGACTTTGAGAAGAACATCATCGAAGATTATGTCTTTCTTGGGAACAACCGGTTCTCCTTCTCTGTTATAATAGCATTCTCTCTTTTTATCCCATCTTTTGCTACCGACAGCCATCTCATACTCCTCTTGCATATCCTCCATTCTGTTGTAGACCACATTTCTTTCTCTGTAAGTCTTCTCACTCAAGATCTCTTCTCGAGTTTTTTCTTTGATCTCAACCTTTTCTTCATGAATTTCAGCAGTGTCTTTGTCTTTGTTTTCATCTTGAATCTCAGCAACAAAAACAAACTTTCTTTCTTCTGTTATAGCTCTCCCATGAGCTGTTTTACGAACATTCTCTAAACGATCTTCTTCTGGACAAACTGTGCTCCAGTCAAATCCTTCATCGGGATAGATTACTGCATATGCTCTTGACTTTTCTTTTGGTTTATCTTCAATCAACTTTGGCTCTTCTCTGCTTCGATGGTAGATCACCTTTCGATAATAGTCATCATTGAAAGGACGTTCATTTCCTTCAACACCTTCAGAGTTTCTGCATTCTCTTTTGAAATGACCCTTTTGCTTACATTTGAAGCAGGTCACTTTGGATTTGTCGAATCCAAGCTTTGTTGAAGCACCTCCAAGAGATTGTTTCCCGGTAATCTCCATATACCTTTGAGCTCTGCGAATACAACTCGCTAAACACCAACGGATGTCAATGAGCTCCATCTCTTCCGGATCAATCTGGTCGTAGTCTTCTTTGGTCAATTCAGAGTTTCCAATTTTGCCAGCTACTAGACCTTCATATGACTCCAGAACAGATGCAAGAAAACTCATTTGCTGCTTAGCTGCATTTATGCTCATTGCAGGAGAATTCTTCAGTTTAAGAGCAATGTTGCACAGAATTTCTTCAGATTCATCAGAATTTGTCTTTGAAGATGAATGATATCAAGAATGATGACTTGTTGACGTTGTTGGTGGTTCTTTCATCTTTTCACTACTAAATGCTGTTTTTGGTGAACCAACACCTTTATCAGAAGGCACACTGCCTTTGTAGTACAAGCCAACGTTTTGTTGATGTGAAGAATCAGTCATCTTGTTTTGCTTTTGTAGCTCCAGATCATGACTTTCAATCTTTTCAAACAAAGCATCAAGAGTAATTGTATCATACAAAGCATCATTTTTCAAAATAAAAACAAACGTTTGCCACTGATCTGCTCATGGTAACGCTTCAATTACTTTGTCTATCAGTTCCTCTCTTGTTTTCACTATCTCAAATCTCTCGAGTTCAAGTTTTAAATGGCAAAACCTCTCAATCATTTGCCTCACTGTCTCTCCTTTAATATTATCAAACAGATCAAATTCTTTCTTTAATAAAGCGATTTTATTCTTTTTAATCTGTTTACCCCCTTCAGCTTTAACTCGTAAAGCTTCCCAAACAGATTTAGATGACCCGTCATGAGTTAGTAAAGCAAAAATATCATTTCTGATTGCCGACTGGATCAATGCTATCATTCTCTATTCAGCTCCGAATTCAGATTTATCTTCTCTGGAAAACTTCTTGAATGAAAGATATTCGCCTTTATCATCTTTTGGTTTTCCATATCCATATTCCAAACAGAACCAGCTTTCATGAGCATACGCTTTTGCCCAGTTGATGAAACGTTCTTTCCACCAGGTATAATCTTCAATGCTTTCCAGAGTTGGTGGCTTTGAGTGAGTTCCGTAAAAGTTATCGTGCTTGATGTTCTCATTGAGCACCTTAGTGATGGTTTTTGGTGTAACATTTTCAACCTCGGACGATTCGGATGTGAATGCGTTGAAAAACGTGTTGTAGAATTCCTCAGCCATGATGTAAACCTGACAATCACAAGAAAACAAACAAACAAACAATCAGTTTAACCGAACTGTATACGTAAAAGTGTGAGAGCAAAATTGATCTATGACTCGTGTCGAAGATTCATAGACTTGTTTCAAAGTTGTAGGAGTGAGAACACTAAATGAATGGGCTTGATCAATAGGATATAGATTCAAATGAGCCGATGAGCTTTGAATGTTGATGGGCCGAGAATATGACTTGGGCCGGTGTAATAGACTTACTTGGGCTGACCTTTATCGATATACTCTAAATGAACTTTTAACTCATGTAACTTTGATCTTATAAATGGCTGACAACTATTAGACTTCACATGCAAACTTTTATAGAATTTACAAATGCCTGACACACATCCACTTAGTCGACAATTAATTTGACCAAATTGTTTGTATCTTGAGCCAAGGACTTCACGTGATCACTTTGAATCATTCAATATGTTGTGCTGACAACTTTAATATTTACACATGTAAACTTTAATGACCGACAAAATATGAGTTACTAGAATCACATGCACGCTGACATATTAAAGCTGGCAACAACACTTTTAAACCGATAATAGTATGATGAAGTATTTTGAATGTGTTGGTAAACCAATGTCACATGCACATCTTGAACCACGAATTCATGTGACCGACTGACATCAAAACCTCGTGATTTCTAGTCCCAAAGTACTGACACACTTTGTTTAAAGTTTTCACAACCCGATGCACTTTTCATGTGACATATGTTTTGGAGCAAAATCACAAAGTGTACTGATGAGCGAAACCTTAGTTGTCTCAAAAGCGAAACCCAAAGTGTCACTATAAGCGAAACCCTGAGTTGTACAGATGAGCGAAATCACTGAATTACTGGTTCATAAAAGCGAAATCACCAAGTGTCCTATGAGCGAAATCAACTGATGACGTCACTTTTTGCACGAGTCAATACGAGCGAAACCTCAAAAATCCTAAGTTTTAGGTCGATTTTAGCTTTGAAACTTTCAAGGATTTGTCACTACAAGATTCCGAGCAAGATGTGTAAAACTGAACCGATTCTGACTATAAAAAGTTTTGATTTTCGAAAAAGAAGAGTGTAGAAACAGAATTATCGGCTGAATTGTATAGAACTCTTCTTCACTAGCTCTGATACCACTTGTAGGATCGATGTTTGACCCGATTGAGTCGATCAGAAGAGCTTTATGTCCAGTTCAAAGGCGGAATCAGAGAACTAGACGCGAAAACAACTTGATACTTTAAGATCTGTCACTTTTATTGATAATAACAATGATTACAACATGGACTGACTTTGGCAGCACTTCGTTACAATTTCTAGAACCGTGCCAAATGCACTATTTATAGTTGGGGAGGTTTAGCTTATATGGACATGTCCATATAAGCAAAACCTGTTGCTTATGGTTTCGCTTTTATGGACAATGTCCATATAAGCGGAACCTCTTGCATAACCGCTAACTTATGACTCTCGAACCTCGTGCACTGGTTATCCTAACCTATCCTATTACGTTACATGATACAAGACGAAGTCAATAGACGTAATGCACTAACATTGGTTCCCATTGCTTTTTGGAAACTTGACCAAAAATGAGATGTAAAACGGCTCTCTCTATCAAAAACAATTGATAAAGGAATACCATGTAAAGAAACAATTTCATTTACATACAATTTAGATAATTGTTCCATACTAATTGTTTCTTTCATGGGTAGAAAATGAGCTGACTTGGTTAGTCTATCTACAATCACCCAGATTGTATCATTTCCTTTCTTGGTTTTGGGTAATTTAGTAACAAAATCCATTGTTATCAATTCCCATTTCCAAAATGGCATTTCTAATTGTTGTAACAAACCTGAAGGTTTCTGGTGTTCAGCTTTAACTTGTGAACAAGTTAAACATTTAGAAACATAGGCTGCTATGTCCTTCTTCATTCCTATCCACCATAAATTTTTCCTTAAATCCTGGTACATTTTATCACTTCCTGGATGCATCGTATACTTAGACTTATGGGCTTCTTCTAATATGCGATGACGTAGGTTTCCTAATTTAGGTATCCACATTCTCTTTTCATGAAATCTCCAAATTTCATCTGTTCCTTGTTTTAATTCTTTCAGCATACCTTTTAATTTTTCAGAATCATCCTTGATTACTGATTCTTGTGCTTCTCTTATTTGATCATTTAAATCTACTTGCAGATTTATCTTGAGAGAACGTACCCTTTTTTGTTTTTCATGATATTTTTGACTTAAAGCATCTGCTACCACATTTGCTTTTCCTTCATGATATTGGATATCATAATTGTAATCACTAATAAATTCCATCCAACGGCTTTGCCTCATATTCAACTCTTTCTGCTTGAATATATATCTTAAACTCTATGATCAGTGAATACAGTAAACTTACTACCATACAGGTAATGTCTCTAAATCTTAAGAGCAAAAATTATAGCTCCTAGTTCTAGATCATGGGTTGAATAATTCTCTTCATGATTTTTAAGTTGTCTAGATGCGTAAGCTATGTTAGTCCCGAAAAACCCGTGACATCACTCGACGGTTCAATCGAACGCGGAATATAAGATCGAACCGAATGAACAAAAAGAATTTTTTCATTACTAAGCTTAGTGTCGCTGCTTAGATCACACACAGTCTCGAAGACTGTCTGGTACGATCTCCGAGAACCTTGCACACAATCTCTAGGATTGTCGGGTACAAGGTTCTCCTTTTGGGAGCTACATGATTTACAAATGGAGAGCTCTGGTACAATAACCTAGATAAGACTATTTATAGAAGCCACTACCCATTGGCACACATGGCCTAAGCCCAAGCCCAAGACCTAATCTAAACCAAAATAAACATAAATAAATACAATAAAGATAAAGCGTAAAACTCTGGACCTAACAATCTCCCCCTAGTTTTATGCTATCTTTATTGCGGTTTAGATTATCTCCAATCTTGGGTCTTCTCCTTTAGTGGCCCAACAGTAAACGAGCCCATCAACATATCTCGGATGATACGAAGTTGTTTCTGATGATAAATGATAGACGGAAATGCGTTTCGGATGATGATGGATACGAAGAAGTTGATCTCGGATGATATTTTAAATCTGATTCGCTAACAAGAACACACGGATTCAAGTGATCCGTCTGGTATTCATGTCGCGCAAAAACACAGCCCAAATATGAGAAAAAAAAATTTATTCGTCCCCTTCTTCGAAATATCAACAAACGTTACCTTCCTTTGGGCCTTGGCTTGAACAGCCGGCCTCATAACAGCCCCAAAATTATCATATTAGCGTTGATGTAGTGAAACTCTATTTGTTGGGCTTATAGTATACGTGAGCAGTTGGGCTTAAGCATTTCGTACCTGGGCTTCTGCTCAAAATAAATGATTAACCTCCTTAGAAGCTTCCAGCCGTACACTTTGATCCATCACATTGCTGTATCACCAATGGTCCCCACATTCTGCACCGAAAACAATTCATTCTTCTCACTTTTTTGGCCATTGATCTTTCAGCCCATCTGACGGTTGACAGTGACTAGGGTTTTTGAAATTTATGTTGAGATACCATGTGCAGCCGCCAACAAACATTCCCAATATTCTCTTGCTGATGTCATCGACTTGTCATCCGGAATCATTTGATAATCCATCGGAAAACATCAATGTTATCCGAGATTATCATCAATAGCAGTCGACAAATTCTTTAATTTCTTTATCAAACATCACCAGCAAACCATCTGACATCATAAATTTTTATCATCATCATACATTCTTCATTATGATAATCAGAACATCATCATTTCAATTGTTTTCATTTATCAGAACATCTCCATCAGAGATACATCTTCATTATCCGATATCATCCGATTTTAACAACCATCTCGGATTCAAATCTTCATATCACCGACGTTCAGTCATCAAGGTCTATCATCGTCTACGATACACCGACAACGGTTCAGCTCCGACACACTCTCCGAAACGCGTTTTGAATCAACATTCCGTTCATCTTCTCTGTTCACCATTCATTGTTCTCTGACGCGAACTCCGATCATCAGACAATCACCGCCGTATATCACCAACCTGCAACTTCTTCTCTGATCAGTCTCCTCCGCCGTCCACTCATCATCTCTGTCTTTGTTCGACACCGAACACCTAACAATGTCGTCACCTCTGACTTTCATCTTCATCTCCGGTTACCTGCAACTATCTCCGGCCACCGGACCTCTTTTACTTCCTATCAACGTTCACAATCACAGTGAACACCTCTCTTTACTGCTCCATCTTCGTTCAGTTTGGTGGCAGAAACATCTTAGGTGTGTGTAGACAAAAGACGAACAGAATTCCATCCAAATTTTTGAATCTGTGGATGAATAAATTCTCTTGATTGAATAAAAACATCAGCAGATCTTATATTTTCAGATCTGTGAATGAATATCAAATTTTATGAACCGGAGATCTCTTCTTTTTCGAACAAAATTCCCCCGACACTGTGAAAACTTCTTGTTCTTCGAGTGACATAAAAAACTGAGCCTTTGAAACACTTCAACGGCTCTGATACCACTTGTTAGTCCCGAAAACACGTGACATTACTCGACGGTTCAATCGAATGCGGAATATAAGATCGAACCGAATGAACAAAAAGAATTTTTTCATTACTAATCTTAGTGTCGCTGCTTAGATCGCACACAGTCTCGAAGACTGTCTGGTACGATCTCCGAGAACCTTGCACACAATCTCTAGGATTGTCGGGTACAAGGTTCTCATTTTGGGAGATACATGATTTACAAATGGAGAGCTCTGGTACAATAACCTAGATAAGACTATTTATAGAAGCCACTACCCATTGGCCCACATGGCCTAAGCCCAAGCCCAAGACCTAATCTAAACCAAAATAAACATAAATAAATACAACAAAGATAAAGCGTAAAACTCTGGACCTAACAAGCTATAACTTTTTGTCGTTGCATCAATACACATCCATAACATAATTTAGAAGCATCACAATAGACTACAAAGTCTTTAGTTCCTTCTGGTAATGCTAATATAGGTGTATGAGTTAATCTTTGCTTAAGGATTCTAAAAGCTTCTTCTTGTTTTAATCCCCATTCAAACTTAACAGATTTACAGGTTAACTTAGTTAAAGGAATGGCTATTCTAGAAAAATCTTGAATAAATCTTCTATAATAACCGGCCAATCCTAAGAAACTTCTAACCTCGGTTGGTGATTCAGGGGTTTTCCATTTCGTAATTGCTTCAATCTTTGTTGGATCTACATGAATTCCTTCATGGTTGACTAGGTGTCTAAGGAATTGTGCCTGTTCTAACCAAAATTCGCATTTTGAAAATTTAGCATAAAGCTTTTCCTTTCTTAATAGACTTAAAAGTGCGTGCAAATGCCTTGTATGATCCTCTTTATTCTTAGAATAAATTAGAATATCATCTATGAAAACAATTATGAATTTATCCAAATATGGTTTACATATTCGGTTCATCATGTCCATAAATGCAGCTGGGGCATTGGTTAAACCAAATGGCATGACAGTAAATTCATAATGTCCATACCTTGTTCTAAATGCGGTTTTAGGAATGTCCTCTTCCTGTACCTTTAATTAATGATATCCTGACTTTAAATCGATTTTAGAGAAAAATCAAGCTCCTTGTAGCTGATCAAACAAATCATCGATTCTCGGTAATGGGTACCGATTCTTAATCGTAACCTTGTTTAATTCACGGTAGTCAATGCACATACGCATTGATCCGTCTTTCTTTTTAACAAACAGTATCGGCGCTCCCCATGTCGACGAACTTGGCTGTATAAATCCTTTTTCTAACAATTCATCTAATTGTTTCTTCAGTTCCTGCATTTCGTCGGGTCCCAAACGGTAAGGTGCTTTGGCAATTGGTGATGTTCTTGGTAGCAGGTGAATTCTGAATTCAACTTCTCTGTCTGGAGGTTGTCCTGGTAATTCTTCTAGAAAGACATCTGAAAACTGAGATACTACTGGAATGTCTTTTAAATCTTTTCCTTTAGTGTTAGTGATTATAGAAATCAAATACACTATAGATCCTTTTCTTATACAACTTGCAGTTTTCATCACAGATATGAATTTTGTGGATCTCGTAGGCTTATCTCCTTTAATTGTGATCGTTTTACCTTTTGGTGAATTTACTTGAATTAACTTTTGATTACATAAAATACTAGCTTTATTGGCTATCAACCAATCCATTCCTAAAACAACATCAAATCCTGCCAGATCCTTGGGATATAAGTTTGCTATAAACATTTGGTTAAAAATTTATATTCTTGCTCCCTGCAAGATTTCAGAAATCCTAATAGTTTCTCCATTAGCTTTCTCTACTAAGCATTCTAGTGGTAGTTTAGTTAATGACTGATTTAGAAATTTGCAAAACGATGTATTAATAAAACTTTGGTTGGCACCAGAGTCAAATAATACTTTAGCAAAGACATCATTAACTAAAAACGTACCAGCTATGACATCTTGAATTATTTTGGCTTCATCTACAGTCAGAACAAATGCTTTAGCATTTTTAGTATTCTTGTTGTCTGGAGCTGGAGCTAATTTTGGGCAATTCAGCTTGATATGACCTTGTTCTCCACAATTGTAACATACCCTGCTGTTAGCTTTCTTCCTGCAGTTTTCTTCCTTGTGTCCCGATATTTTGTAAAAGTTACAGTATATAGAGCATCTTCCTGAATGCTTTCTTTTGCAATTCCTACATTAGGGTGCAGAGGTAGAACCTATATTTTTCCCACGGTTAGAATTTCCAGAACGAAATTCTTGAGTCAATTTCTGGGTTAGGTTTCTCCTTTGATCCTCTTCTCGGGTACGGATTAATTCATCAGTCAAGGTATTGGCTAGTTCTACAGCTTCTTCTATGGTTTGAGGTCTAGCTGCCTTGACTACATGTCTTATCTCTCCGATTAATCCCCAGATATAACGGGAGATTAACACTGGTTCTGGTGAAGCAAGAGTTGGCACTATTCTAGCATATTCGAAGAATAACTTAGTGTATCCCTTACTATCCACACCAGTCATCCTAAGGTTTAGGAATTTGTTTGCTATCTGTTCTTTTTCATTGGGTGGGCAGAATTTCCTTTCTACCTTGTTTTTAAATTCTTCCCATTCCATATTATAAGTTCTATCACTTCCTTTTGTTTGGAGGATTGTGTTCCGCCATTCTAGTGTTGCATTCTTAAATAGATTAGAAGCAAACAGTATCTTATCTTCTTCAGCACACTTACTTACCCTTAAGACTGCCTCAGTCTTTTCTATCCAGCGTAAGGTTGCAATGGCCCCTTCATTGCCCGAGAATTCCATTGGTTTACAGGACTAGAATTCTTTATAAGAACAACCATAAGGCATGGTTCTTCTTCTTTTGGGAATAGGCAGTTGAAGTACTGGTCCATTGTTCACGCTGTTTTCGGGTTCAATTGGTCGTTTACTGCTATGTTTACTTTTATTATCAGCATCCTTAACAGTTTGAAGAATAAATGGCATTGCATCTATAATTCCTTGTGCCACTATATGTTGGATAGCACTATTATCCACTTGATTCCCATTGTTATTGATGCTCGGATTTTCATTAACCACGTTAATGTTACTCTGGTTATCGTTATTCAGATTTCCTTGATTTCCTTCACTGGCCATCTGAATTTTAAACATTTATCCCATATTAATATCACAATTAATATCTTAATATAGTTATTCACATGACACACAATCTAGCCAAAAACGTAGATCATTGCTACTTACTCTATTCATATACTATTATGCATCTATTACAAACTAGTACTGAAATAAAATTACAATACCAACAGAAATAGAATCACACTAATAGTAATATGCATCCGTACACACATATTTTATTTTATTATTATTATTATTATTATTACTACCATTTCCTCCCTTCTCACATTCACGGATATGGATTTATCCAAAAATCCATATTGCGCTCATCATATTTCCATACGAGACGCTCTCCCACCTGACGCATTCTCTCACTGCTTTCTAAAATTTCCTCCCCAAAAGTCCTAAGTTCTTGAACGTTTTCTGCACTCATTGGGGGTGGAGGTTCTCGGACTGGGTTTGGAATCTGGGGTGCGATTTCCTGATAAAGGGGTGACAGTTCCTGAAATTGGTAAGGATCCTCTAATATCTCCCTAATATAATCATCTTGGTAATAGGGATCTAAAGGCTCCATACCTGGGTAAGCTTCTTTGTTCTGCATGGGTGGATAATCCTGGATAGGGTAACGTTGCACAAAGTCCCTATTGTCGTCCAACCAGAGGTCATAATTCGGGTCTAGGGGGTTTGGTGCAGGTACCCTAGGGATTTCTTCTGGGTTAAAGTCATGCATCTCCACTTGGTTTTCCTGATTTTCTATCTCCATAGGTTGTTCTGGGTTTTGTGGTTGTGGGTCTACTAGTTGTTCCAGACTTGGGTCAGCAGCAGTTGTAGCTAGGATATGGAAATTAGCTAGGCTTCTATTAAGCATATCTTGCGTATGGGCATCTGTCTCTCGCTTAATAGCTGCTAAAGCCCTTTTCTGTTGCAATTTCCGCATTCTCTTCCTACGAGCAAAAGCTTCTTTACTGAACCATCCTCGTTTCTTATTAGGAAATGGTTCTTCAGATTGAGCTCTAAAAGCAAATATTCCGTCTTCCTGATCAGCAGTACACCCAGAGAGGGCAGGCTGTGATGATGTACCTTCACTCCTAGGTGAATCAGATAACTGACGATTCATATCTGATGGTTCTTGATCACTCATACTGAAAACTAACAAATAGTCAAATAACACATAACAAATAAAAACAGTTATATACGTATTTTCGTAATTTATTTCCTAACAGAAATTTTAAAATTTTAGTGTTAGCAGAACACTTCTTTGGCTCAGACTAGTGGCTAGGCTCTGATACCACCTTCTGTCGCAACCCCGATCCCTAATTCCCGGGAACGGGCGGACGCGAACTCAGAGTTTGGTGGTATCAGTTTTTTTAATCTTGCAGCGGGATTTACATCAGGATCGTAGTTAGGAAATGTTTATCAGAGTAAAACCACCATATTTGATATTAATAATAACATGGGCAAAACCCAAGTTTCTTATTACATTACATTTATAGGGACAAAACCCTGTTTTATTGAATTGAAAACATGGTTTATTAGGTAACTTTTATAGCCACATTTTCCCAAGCCTTCAGTGCTCTCCAGCAGGCTTTTCAATAATTGGCTGTTCACATTGTGTTACATGTAACGCGTTTTAAAACCATTTGTCAGTCGGAAATACTGGTGAGTGAATCCCAATTTAATCAAGAAACATTTTATCAATTAAAACAGTATTGAGAGCGATCACATTGTTTATTTCTACATAATTACTCATTCAGTATTTGCCACTCGACCGAATCTATGGCTATGGTCAAATTACCCATTGGCAAACTCGTCATCCAATGGTAATGCACTGTCATTCAGACTTACTACTACTCGTAGTAAATTTTGTATACAAAACCCCATAATACCGGCAGTAAGTGAAGAACTACAAAGACTCAATCACCGCTTAATCACATTGTAAAACAATTATGGTTTTGTAAAATATTACAAAAAGGTTAACAAAAAGAGGATAAACTCACATTGCTATCTTAGGCTTCTTGTAAGGGTTTCCTGGATATAATCTATAATTTATACAAATGTACATTGGTTAGTATCATAACCCTTTGAAAATATTAATGATACCCTCCCCGAGACGGCATTCCAACAACTACGTCGGGCAGAACCACGACAGTTGTTACGGAACCCTAAATCAATCGGGCAGCGTAACTATTACGAAACTGGGGTTATAATACTTACAACGGAGCAGAACCTCGCTAATTAGGGGTATAATACCCGTGCATTATAACTTTCCTACAGAAATTGTGATTTGAGATTGAAATGTGAGCGACGAAAAACGAAAACTGATGAGTTCTATATATAGTGCTGATATCTGACTTCCAGGCGGCCCGCGTAAGATAAGGCGAAGCCTTACGCGGCCCGCGTCAAACCGAGGGTCAACGCATAGCTTGTCCGGATCACCATTAGGCTTGACACGATGACGACACGTGTCAGCTCAGGATGTATCCGCGTTTGATGAGCTCTCGCGGCCCGCGTCAACTAAACAAAACTTCTTACGCGGCCCACTTGAACTAAAGAAATCAGTGGAGTCTGGATCTAGCCCTCATACCGCCCGCGTGAGATGTTGGGGTGGGACTACGCGGCCCGCCTCAACTCCATTTTTCTTATTTTTGATTTATTTTATATGTTAAAACATAATTCGGGCTCGGTTTTGACATACGGGGTGTAATATAAGACATATTGGGATATTTTACAATATACTAGAGTGTCATAATATTTATGAGGGTGTTGGTTTTACCGAGGGTTGTTACAACGAAGCCCACAAATCTCGATATTCTATTCATCCCGGTGCCGATAAATTGTAGCAGGACCTTCGCTACAAGTACTGGTGGTCGGGCATGAAGAGAGATATCGCTCTCTATGTTGGAAAGTGCTTGACTTGCTCGAAAGTCAAGGCCAAACTACAAAGACCCTCTGGCTTGCTTGAACAACCCTCGATCCCTACATAGAAGTGGGAAAGCACAGCTATGGATTTTATCACGAAACTTCCGCGCACAACGTCAGGTCACGACATCATCTGGGTTGTCGTCAACCGTTTGACCAAATCTGCTCATTTTCTACCAATACGAGAAGACTACAAGGTAGAAAGATTAGCCCGAATATACACCGATGAGATAATTTGTCGACATGGGACGCCTCGCGGCATCATTTCTGACCGTGATGCTCGGTTTACCTCGCGCCTATGGGAAACGTTTCAAACTGCACTCGGTACTACGCTTAATCTAAGTACCGCCTTTCATCCCCAAACCGACGGTTAGACTGAGAGAACGATTCGTACCCTTGAAAACATGCTCCGTTCGTGTGTCATAGATTTCGGTGGTAATTGGGACGCTTTCCTACAGTTAGTCAAATTCTCGTATAATAACAGTTATCATTCCAGCATTCAAATGGCACTGTTTGAAGCATTATACAGAAGAAAATGTCGATCGCCTATTGTATGGCACGAGATCGGACACTCGCAATTAACCGGTCCTGAGCTATTGCAAGAAACGAATGACAAAATCCTCCAAATTTGGGACAATTTGCTGAAAGCTCGGAGTCCTCAGAAAAGTTACGCCGATAGACGACGCAAACCCCTTGAATTTGACGTTGCCGACCATGTACTCCTAAAGGTATCACCTTGGAAGGGTGTGGTCAGATTCGGCAAGAAAGGGAAACTCGTGCCTCGATATGTTGGACCATTCAAGATTCTGGAAAGGATCGGAAAAGTGGCCTACAGACTCGAACTACCGGAGGAACTTAGCAACGTTCAACCGACTTTCCATGTGTCGAACCTCAGAAAGTGCCTGGCTGAGCATGATCTGTTTGTACCCTTAGAAGTTCTTCAAGTAAACGAAACACTACACTTCGTTGAGAAGCCTTTCGAGATCATGGACCGCCAAACCAAGCAGCTCAGACGCTCGCGCATTCCCATTGTGAAGGTTCGATGGAAAGGCAAACGAGGTGTAGAGTTCACTTGGGAACTCGAAAGCGACATGAAGGCGAAGTACCCGCAGTTGTTTGTTACGGCTGAAGCCTAATTTCGGGACGAAATCCCCTTAACAGGGGGAGGCTGTAACACCCCGTGTTTCGAAAGTCAAAGTCAAAGTCAACATCGAAGTCAAAGGAAGAAAAGATTGCTAATCGCGATCTGTCACTCCTCACTCAACTGCTGTTTTGACTTCTTTGACTTGTATATAGTCTATTTTAATTGTTTACGTTAGTTGTATTATGTGGAGTACTTATTAATAATCAAAGTTTAATCGATGATTATCGATGTTTATCGCCTGTTCTATCGCTTATCGCATCGCAATCTCATTCGCAACTCGAATTATGCGTTCTAGATATTGTTTATGTGTGTGTGCTACTTATGTGTTACTTGTGCATGTTTATTTATGTTATGTTGTGGTGATTAATCGAAACGCAATCGCAACTCAATCGCAATCAAATTGCAGACGCTAAACGCAAGTTAATTATGATGATTGTATGTTAGATATAGTAGTTGGGATTAAAAGTAATTTAATGAGAAACTCTATCGCATCGCAACGCTCAACACGCGAATCGAAACAACAAAACTCGTCGCGCCGAATACTTCAATCGAGTGGCCGACCGATCGAGTGGCCAACCGATCGAGTTGCCACCCGATCGAGCCGCCGCCCGATCTGGCTGCCACCCGATCGACTAGCCTTTTTCCCCACTTTACTTTTATGGAAACCCTATAAATACCCCTCATATGCCAACATCAGTTGATGTTGATAGCTCTCACTCGACCAGCTCGCTCCAGCCCACTTTTCTTCCAATTTCTCATGATTCTTGTAAGTTTTCAACCTAAATCTTGTACTTTCTTGATCAACACACACTCCTACACCTTTCTATCTTTTGAATCTTAACTTTTAACCGTGAAATCACTAGATTTGAGGTGTTCTTGGATGATGTCATCATGGTGTTCATAAGAACTTCATGTTTTGGCTTCAATCCTTCGAGAACAACTTAGATCTGAACGATTTCCACATAAATAAACAAAGATCTTGCATAGATCTGAACATATTCACGGTGAAAAAGGATTAAAAGATGGTTTCTAACTTTCTTTCAACTCTTTTACACTCAATGCACTCAAAACCGATAAAATCAGAGCTCGTTCTGACCTTCTACTCTTTCTTAGTGATGTGTTGGTTCAGGGTCTGGATTCTATCCACGAGATTACTGATTTCGGGTTAAATATGAAACACCATCTCGAATAGTTAAATGGTCGGACTAGGGTGGTTCCTATCCAATCGAGTCACTAAGTCTTGACTAGGCTTCTATTGTTTGGCACGTCATCGTACAGTCTCGAGAAAACTACAACTGTCAAAACAACCAAGTGAAGAAGACGATCAGGTCGACTGGGACGGATTGCCGTCCGATCGGATTGCCACCCGACCGGACAGCCACCCGATCGGCTTGCACCTTGGGTCCCACACTTAAATTCTATTTCGACTTTTGAGGTTTGAACATCGAATGGAATGCCGTCCGATCGGATTGCCATCCGATCGGATTACCACCCGACCATGTGATGTTTGAACTTTAACACTTAAACAATTTTCAACATGTTCAAAGCATTACCAGTTCTAACGGATTGCCACCCGATCGGATTGCAATCCGATCGAGTGACAAACAACTGTGAACTTGTTCTCACTGAAGTGTCCTACTAATCGGATCGTCGCCCGATCGGACCGCCGTTCGATCGACCGACCTGAAGAGTAGAGATACTTCTCTGTTTTCAAAATGCTACAACAAAAACTTCAAAAGGCAAACCATCATACACAAACACATCCATCCCAAGCGAGGTAACAATCCAATCGAATGGTCACCCGATCGGATGACCATCGGAATGGATTGTCACCCGATCGATTGGCCATCCAATCGGATTACCGTCCGATCCTTGACACTTTTATCGTTTTACGCGTCGCTTATCGTTTATGCTATCGTCAACTGTTCAGGCTAAACCTACTCTAAGCGCTCCCTTCAATCCATCATCGTTGTGAGTATACTCAAACCCTTTTTGCTTTATGCAGTTTTGGGTGTTACGTACGTTACTTATTCTAAATCACACCGAACACACTACGCAATACTTTAACGCTAACCGTTATCGCATGTTATACGTGACTTAATGAATGCTTGTTTGTTATGTTTACACATGGATTGCTGTCTACCTGCCTTAGCAACGATAGTACTATAGTTTGGACTCAGCACCTGTTCACTCAGGGGTTGTTAAGGACAATTAATTACATGGCTCACAGTGGTGAGTGTGTATTACGAACTGCCTTGCGCAGTCAACCTGCAGTCATTGGTATTGATAGGATCATGTCGATAACTAACGTGCTTCATTTCACACTGTGTATGTGCTGGTTATGCGTAAACGATTTCGAACTCTATTATATCTGTTAAACTTGTATGCTCACCTTTACACTATGTGTATTGACTTTTACTTTAACGTATGTGGCAGGTGCTTAAGATGTTTAAATGCTTTGCTTGCTATGAAATCGAGGCTAGGAAATGTCTAGAAACGAATAAACGAATTGTCTAGATTTGAAATCTGAGTTGTCGGAACAGAACAATTTGTCTTGACTTTGCCTGTAATAATTATGTTACTTTTTATGTCATGGTATGAGACGTGATGCTTTAAATAATTGGTAATCATAGTTGTTATAGAAACTTCTGGACAATCTGTTTCGCTCAGTGCCACGCCCCGATTTTTCCGCCATCGGTTGGGGTGTGACAAATGGTATCAAACAGTGGTTATGAAATTTGTTTCAAACCACTGACCATCTTCCTAAAGTTGAGAATGAAGTGATTCTGACCTAATTAAAAGTTACATTGACTTTGAATATGCACTAGATCTAATTGATGTTGTTTTTAGGAAATCTTTACTTATTTTTCTTGTAAAGATTTTTTAATAAAAAAGGATATATTATTCTTCATTTTTCTTAAAAAATGATATATTTTGCTTTTCTACTTGTTTTAGATGGTAAAAATCCAAATACCTATCAGGATGTAAAACCCTTTTTATTTTTGCCTAGGGTAATATATTCCTTGATAATGGGTCAAGAGGAGTTGGTGTTAAGGGCCTGGATCACTTCATTCATAAACTCAAGTCTAAATCAGTAATAAAAGTTTATTGTTAACAAGCTTCAAATATTTGGCTGCACATGTTTTACTCTAAATACTCAAAAGATTAAAACACAAAATGTGTGGTCAAAGTAAGATGTGGTAATCAGCTGGGATACTTAACAACTGTCAAAATCTATGGAATGTTTAAAAAACCTAGATTGGTGCATCTAAAATACCTGAAAACCATGTTGTTATGTTAATTCTGATAAATTTGCATCTAAAATGCTTTTGTTAAGAATTTGTTTATGTGGGTAACTCACAATCACCATTAACAGATGCTGGATATGATGTTGTGTTATCACAAGTAAAAATCATGTCTTTCATCAGAGTAACAGATGTTCAAAACAGCTGTTAAAGCTCATCCACTGATGAATAAATAGTGTTTGACCAAAGAAACTTCCTAAGCCTCTGTCACTACCTCACCCCTAACCACTGTTGAGAAAAATTCATCAAAATGAATAAAAATCATCAGTATGTCACACCTATCCTTCAAAACCATCTGTCCTCATTTCAAACAGCTGTTGGATCATTTAAAGTCACCAACAGTTGTTAGCTCAGATGAATCACACCTGCAACCTCACCTTTTAAAAACATCAATTTTTTTAACAAATCATCCACTATATCAAACACTTGGCAACATCTATGAAAAGGGCTTCTTACAAAAAGCCTATCCTAAAACATATGTCCTCTGATTGACATTCTACCAGTTCATCAACAAGTCATGTGCTATGGTGCATTAAAAGACAGAAAGTTGGGTATCTGTCATGAAAGAGGGGCTTTAGCAGTTCAGTGACATTAAGAAAATCTTGTGCCACAACCAAAGGATAAGAATCTATCTGGCAAAAAGTGGGGTCCTCAAAGAACATAGCATATGCTAGGAGCATTGTTGTCAAGATTTTTCATACTCAAACAAGTATAAACATCAAGGGTATGGGAGTCTACATCAGAAGGATGTCAATCTCAAAGTAATAAGCTTAGTGTTTTAACTGTACACATGCAGCAGATGTTTCCACAACCACTGATTGAAGAATATTATGATGCTACTGCTGTTGCTGAAAAGTCCAACTGTTTGTAACTTCAAAATATGTTATTGAATTTTGGTATATTTGCTCAAAAGACTTCTTTTATGCAGGACAGTCAAGTAGCTGAAATATATCATCAAAGATTCAATATTTCATTAATTCACCATCATTCACCATCAGACATCACTTTGAGAGGGATTGCTATGAAAAAGGTTTGATTTCCCTGCATCATGTTCATACCTAAGATCAGTTGGCTGATGTGCTAACAAAGGCTTTAGACACATCTACCTTTGAAAGCTTGATCTCAAGGATTGACATGCTTAAACTGGAATAACAGGCAAAATCCTGTTGTTCTATGACTAAAAAGCATTAAAATGTTTTCAGAAAATCAAAAATTCATCCTTAAAAATAGCTAAAAATGAAAATTTTCATTAATCCTTAAAAGTATGCCATAACCATTATTTTGGTTCAAACATCTATTCAGCTGAATGTTGTCCACTGCTGAAAGTCAACCTCTGTTCTTTCATTTTTCATTATTAATCACTGTTGGTAAACATCAGTGATTTAATCCACTGATAAGGCTATCCACTGATAGTTATTGTCAGCCACTGTTTTTCATATTCACCACTGTAAACCACTGATATTGGTTCACCAGTGGTTTCCTAACAACTGTCATCCATTATTCATCAGAGGTTGTCACGTGGACAGTACTTAGCCGTCAGATCTTTTGTAACCGCTGCCACATCAGCATACACTTTTTCATCCTATAAAACCTTGATAAAAAACCCTAAACAGGGTTTTCCACTGTCGAATCGAATTCAAAATTCCTTTAAAAATAGTTATCATCAAAATCCCTCAAATCATTCATCTTCTTCCTCTACTCGCAACTAACTGCAAAACACCATGACTCTCAATCTCAAAAATCCTCATAATTATTTGTGCACTCTTGAGAAAACATATCAAAACAAAGAGTTTCATTCCATCATTGACGCCCTTTCTTATTCAAAGTACAAAACTTTGTTGACTTGCAACCCACCCATCTATCAAGAAACCCTACGAGAATTCTGGAAAATGCTAATGTTCAAGTTCAGGACAAAAAGCCCTGGGGCATTACATCTGAAGTTGGCAAAATTCTTGTATCCATCACTCCACAAACAATCTCTGAAGTTTTTGAGATAAATGGTCACACAGGTAGTACTTCTTTCCCTAAACATGAGTATCAGACTGATCTGCCCGAAAGGGGGTATGAGGGACAAATGGATAAAGCAACTTTGCAAAAGGGGAATTTTCCACCTCCCATGAAATTTTTATTTCATACCCTACTCATGTGTGTGTCAAATAAAACCACAGCTTTCAATGAAATCCCATTAGACATTCAATATTAGGGATATGCTATCATGTCAAAAGCTGTTTTTAATTATTCTCAAAAAAATTTCAAAGACATAGTTAAAAATGTTAACAATATAAAAGCTGAAAAGAAAGCATTTTTGCTATTTCCCAGATTTTTGAGCTATTATTTACAAAAGAGAATACCTGCGGATAGTGCACAAGTGCTCATCCAAGGTGCTCCATATCAAATAAACAGTCTGTCCTCTGAAACCTTTACAAGGATGTCAGAGTCAAAAGATTTGAAAACAAAAACAGAGGAACCTGAGCAGAATTTAGCTGAGACAACCTCTACTCCTCAGGCTCCTGCTATTGAGCCCACTGCTTAAGGTGATCACAACAGCACAACCACTGCTGTGAAACCCACACCTAAAATCACCAAAAGACCCAAAAAGAAAAATATCCAAAACCCCCCAAACCCATCAAAATGGTAACTCTGGAAGATGAGGTCCCAGAGCTTATACCTGTGACAACACAAAAGTCACCAATAACCACTGCTACTACTTCCTCACAGCAGTTGGAAGAAAGATCTCAACCTGAGCCTAAAACTCCTCCTGCATCTTCTCAAAAAGATCAGGTTGTATCCATAGGGACACCACGTTATGATGCTCTGGAATCACTTGATTCCATCATCCACAGCCCACCTCCTGGGGCAAATTCTCTTTCTACCCCCATCCTCACTGCACAACTTCCACCACAAATCATACCCTTGTTGGATGCACTTGATATGGACCAGACACAAATCAGTTCTTCTCAAACACCTATCACTGAGAATATACCTCAACAAGTGACTGAGTCTGGTTCCTCTATCCTTGCTAACCCACCAACAACTGAGGAGGTTACACTGCAGGAATTACAAGTAATTCCTGTCAGTAGTTCAAGTGGAGCAGCTACTACAGGTGTTGAACCCACTAGTTTACACCTGGACAGTAGCTTCATAAGTCAGACTCCCTTAAAGGCAATTTCTTCTTTGGGAACCATAGTGTCCACCGGTGTGCTTCCGTTATACACTGGTTCACTAAAAATGGTTACCTCTGCTAAAGAAAGAAGTCCCCAGTACCGAGAATGTCACGGCCCCCGACCCGGATTGACCCGTTTCAGGAGCCGCGGGACAGAAATTCCCGTGGTATTTAATTAACAGCGGAAGTTTCTTCAGGATCTTTTAAAAACTGTAATATTTCCCGATTATTTTATTTCACAATTCGGAATAAAACCCGATAATTTACAATACTGAGATTTCACGAAGAAATCTTTTATTTTCAAAGCATATTTCTTTATTTATACTGAGCCACTTTCTTAAGCTGATAGTGCTTCACTGCACTTTTCCTGGATCACAACAAATCACCTGAAACATGTTTGAAAAAGGTTTTGTCAGCGGGAAATACTGAGTGAATCATTCATTTTACTAAAACGACACATTTGTTATAATTTACAGTATTAAGAGCGATTACAATGTCTCTATCTTTTAAATTAACTGATCCAGTTGTCACTTGACCGGACTTGTGACTGTGGACATATCACTTGCTGGGTCCGTTCACCCATAAGTGATAAATAATTAGTAGCTATGTGCACATCCCCCCACATACTGGCAGTAATTTCAGATTACATAGACTTAATCCCTGTAATTATAATCTTTGAAAATAAACATGCTTTTGGAAAGTAATTTGATAAAAGGAGAATGACTCACATTGCAGATTTAACAGAGCTTACTCTACTGATTAGCCTTGATAACCTAGTTTAAATAATCAAGCACACAAACTAGGTTAGTAACCTAATACAGCATTTACGACAACTCACGAGATTACAACCTTCACAACGAATGAGAAAGTGCGATACTTAAACATCCATCGATTTAACGATGAATGACAAAGCATAAACCCTAATGTGGGCAGCACTTAAACATCCATTGGATAGTTTAATCGATCGGACATTGAATCGTAGCAGCGATCGAGTTATTACCCTTATTGCGGCAGCACTTCGTGAGCAGTGTGTGTTTTCAGACTATTTCTATAATAACTCGGAGTGTAATTGGAATCTAAACGTCGCATCAACGTCCAGAATCAAGTCCCACAACAACCTATTTATATTTGAAAAATCGTCCCCCTCGCGCCACGCGAGGGGTTCTCCTGTTCCTGTCGCGTGGCGCGACAGGCCCTAGTCTACCCTAGGTTTGCTTCATGTCCTAGTAGCTTGGCTGAGTTGGTTTCGTGTGATTTTAAATTTTTGACAGCAAACTGTGTGGATTTTACCGAGTAGGGTTTACCCCCCCTGAGTTTTAGGGGCCCTGATCTTGATTCCGATTGTTCTGAAAATTTTAGGGTTTGTGCAGAATCACTTGGGTTTCTCAATTAGGGTTTCCTAATTGGATAATTAATATAATAAATAGTACTTTTTGATGAGAGTTGTTACATTCTCCCCACCTTCATAAAAATCTCGTCCTCGAGATTTACTGGAATAAGTGAGGATACTTTCGCTTCATTTCTGATTCCAGCTCCCAAGTGTATTCAGCTCCTCTCTTTGAATTCCATCTGACTTTGACTAAAACAAGTCGTTTATGTTTGAGAAACTTCACTTTTCTGTCTTCTATCTGAAGAGGTTTCTCAACAAATTTCAACTTTTCGTTTACCTCTATATCTCGAAGAGGTACTACCAGTGATTCATCTGATAAGCATTTCTTAAGATTGGATACATGAAATACATCATGTACTCCAGATAATTCTTCTGGTAGTTGTAAACGATAAGCTACTGGTCCTATACGTTGGATCACTGAAAATGGTCCTACATACCTTGGACTTAGCTTTCCTTTCTTCCTGAATCTAACTACTCCTTTCCAAGGAGAAACTTTCAATAGTACTTTGTCTCCCATTTGAAATTCTAACGGCTTGCATCTATTGTCTGCATAACTCTTCTGGCGATCTCGAGCCGTCTTCAGCCTTTCCTTGATTAGAGTAATCTTATCAGTCGTCTCTTGCACTATTTCAGGACCTGATAATTGACTTTCTCCTATTTCTGCCCAACAAACTGGAGTTCTGCACTTTCTTCCATATAGTGCTTCAAATGGGGCAGTTTCAATACTTGAATGATAGCTATTGTTATAGGAGAATTCCATTAATGGTAAATGATCATCCCAACTTCCACCAAAATCTATTACACATGCTCGGAGCATGTCTTCTAGAGTTTGGATTGTCCTTTCACTTTGTCCGTCTGTTTGGGGATGATATGCAATGCTAAGATTTAATCGAGTTCCCATAGCCTGCTGGAAACTTTTCCAGAAATGAGAAGTAAAAACGACTATCTCTATCCGAAACAATGGAGAGTGGAACTCCATGTAAGGATACAACTTCATCTACATACAATTTAGCCAGTCTTTCCATGCTAAAGGTTTCTTTCATTGGTAAAAAGTGAGTTGATTTGGTTAATCGATCCACAATTACCCAAATCGCATCATTACCTTTTCTGGTTTTGGGTAACTTAGTAACAAAATCCATTGTTATAAGTTCCCATTTCCATACTGGCATTTCTAATTGTTGTAGTAACCCTGAAGGTTTCTGATGTTCTGCTTTAACTTGTGAACAAGTAAGACATTTAGAAACATATCGTGCTATATCCTTTTTCATTCCTAACCACCAAAAATTCTTTCTTAAATCTTGGTACATCTTATTGTTTCCTGGGTGCATAGTATACCTAGATTTATGAGCTTCTTCTAAAATCTTAAGTCTTAAGTCTCCCTGCTTAGGTACCCAAATTCTACTTTTATGGAATCTCCAAATTCCATCTGCTCCTTGTTCTAATTCCTTGATTCGTCCTTTCATTCCTTCAGCATCATCCTTGATTGCTGTAGTTTGAACATTCTTCAATTGTTCCATTAAATCTATTTGTAGATTTAATATGAGAGCACGAACCCGTCGTTGTTTCTCATAATACTTACGACTTAAGGCATCTGCATCTACATTTGTCTTTCCTTCGTGATACTGAATATCACAGTCGTAGTCACTTAGGATTTCCATCCATCTCCTTTGCCTCACGTTTAACTCTTTTTGCCCAAATATATATCTTAAACTTTTGTGGTCTGTGTAGACAGTAAATTTACTTCCGTAAAGATAATGTCTCCAAATCTTAAGGGCAAAAATTACGGCTCCTAATTCTAAATCGTGAGTCGTATAGTTTTCTTCGTGCTTTTTCAATTGCCTTGAAGCATATGCAATCACCTTTTTGTGTTGCATAAGCACACATCCATATCCTAGTTTTGAAGCATCACAATATACTTCAAAATCTTCAGTTCCTTCTGGTAAGGCTAAGATTGGTGCATTTGTTAATTTCTGCTTCAAAATTCTAAAGGCTTCTTCTTGCTTAGGTCCCCATTCAAACTTAATAGCTTTACAGGTTAGCTTAGTTAATGGTATGGCTATCTTGGAAAAATCCTTAATAAACCGTCTATAATACCCAGCTAAACCTATAAAACTTCTTATTTCCATTGCTGTTTGTGGAACCTTCCATTTGGTAATTGCCTCTATCTTAGCAGGATCTATGTGAATACCTTCGTGATTCACCATGTGTCCTAAGAATTGCACTTCTTGTAACCAAAATTCACACTTCGAGAATTTGGCATAAAGTTTTTCTTTTCTTAACAAAGTTAAGAGTGCATTAAGGTGTTCACAATGCTCTGTCTGACTTTTGGAATAAATAAGTATATCGTCTATGAAAACAATTACAAATTTATCCAAATATGGTTTACAGATCCTATTCATCATGTCCATGAATGCAGCAGGTGCATTCGTTAACCCAAAGGGCATGACTGTAAACTCATAATGACCATGCCTAGTTCTGAAAGCAGTTTTAGGTATGTCTTCTTCTTGTACCTTCAATTGATGATATCCGGAGCGTAAATCTATCTTAGAGAAATATCTAGCCCCCTGAAGTTGATCAAATAGATCATCAATCCTAGGTAATGGGTATCGATTCTTAATTGTAACCTTATTCAATTCTCTATAATCGATACACATTCTCATTGAACCATCCTTTTTCTTCACAAACAACACTGGCGCTCCCCAAGGGGATGAGCTAGGTTGTATGAATCCTTTACTTAGTAATTCATCTAATTGCTTTTTCAGTTCTAACATTTCTGTGGGTGCTAACCGATAAGGTGCCTTGGCTATCGGTGTAGTTCCTGGAATTAGATGGATCCTAAATTCTACTTCCCTATCTGGAGGTAATCCCGGTAAATCTTCTGGGAATACATCCGGATACTCTGAGACTACTGATATTTCCTTAAGATCTTTACCCTTAGTGCTAATGATTACCGAAATCATATACACTATTCCTTGTTTTCGTTCATAATTAGCAACTTTTATTACTGATATGAACTTCATAGGCTTACGTGGGTTGTCTCCTGTAATCCTAATCATTTCTCCAGTGGGTGATTGAATTTCTATGGAATTCTGATCACAAAGGATTCTAGCATGGTTGGCTACTAACCAATCCATTCCTAATACAACATCAAATTCAGCTAAATTCATCGGCAATAGTTTTGCAGAGAATTTATGTCCTAAAAGTTCTATGTTTTCTTCTTGCAAAACTTTATCTATTTTAACTGAATTTCCGTCTGCTGTTTCAACTGTAAAAATCTGCCTAATATTGGTTAAAGGTAAACTAAGAGCTTGGCAGAATGACGTATTTATAAAACTTTGGTTTGCACCAGAGTCAAATAATACTTTGGTGTAAATGTTGTGAACTAAGAACGTACCCGCTATCACATCTGGGATGAGTTCTGCTTCTTGAGTGGTCAGCTGAAATGCCCTGGCATTCTTCTTAGTAGTTCCGTCGGTCGCCTTGGTTTTGTTGTCTGCTGGTTTGATCACTTTAGGACATTCTGTTTTGAAATGTCCTGCCTCTCCACAATTGTAACAAATTATGGATTTCTTCCTGCAATTTTCTTCACGATGCCCTACAGTTTTGCAAAAATTGCAATATACTTTACATTTTCCAAAATGTTTCTTTTTGCAATTTTGACAGAATGGCAAAGTTGAAGATTGCCCTGTTCCTCTTTTCTTGAAACTGTTATTATTACCCATACGAAATCCTTGGGTAATTTTCTGAGCTAATTCCTTCTTCCTGTTTTCATCTTGTGTGCGTACTAATTCATCGGTTAGGGTATTAGCTAATTCCACAGCATCGTCAATAGTGCGAGGTCTCGCAGCTTTAACAATATTGCGGATTTCACTAATCAGCCCCCAAATGTAGCGAGAAATGAGTACCGGTTCTGGCGAAGCCAGTGTTGGTACCACTCTAGCATATTCAAAGAATGTCGAAGTATAACCGCGACAATCTACACCCATCATCCGATGATTTAGGAACTTATTAGTCATTTGTTCCTTTTCATACTCTGGATAGAATTTTCTTTCTACTAAACCCTTAAATCCTTCCCAAGTCATAGCATAAGCTATTATTCTTCCTTTTGATTGTAACACAGTGTTCCACCATTCCAGTGCTCCTTCCTTGAAGAGATTTGATGCGTACATGACCTGATCATCTTTAGCACATTTACTTATTGCAATGACTGCTTCGGTTTTCTCTAACCAACGCAGTGATGCAGTTGCTCCTTCATTGCCTGCAAATTCAGTAGGTTTACAAGCAAGAAATTCTTTGAAAGTGCAACCAGGCGTTGCAGTTTTCATTTTCTTAGAAAATGGAGCTTGATGTGGTTCTGCATTATGATTGACATTATCATTTCCTCCATTTACACTATTACTGAAGTTATCTTCAGTAATACGTTTACTTGGAACAATTGGTTGCGGTTCGATTGGATTCTTTATAGCAGCAACGAATCCTGGAATAGCATTGGCTATCCCTTGAGCAACAATATTTTCGATATCTTGCTGAGTCATATATTGATCTCCTGGATGTTGCTCTGACTGATTAACCTCATTTACTGGTTCATTACCAATGTTTGACATCTGATAATAAATTTTATGTAAATAATTAGTATAAATACAAATATAATAAAACAGTTTGCACATAATCACATTAACATGTATAATCAAAATTATTGATTTCACAAGTTTCATTTATATATTATATTATGCCTCGTACACACGATTATCATACAACGTTTTAATGTTAAGTTATTTACACAAACTGGTTATTATGATTATTTATTAACACATATTCTTGCAAACTCTCATTATCTGGTCCACTAATTTCTTAAAAACGACGCTCCCTTTCATCATACTTCCAAGTAACTCTTTCTCCCACATCCCTAATTCGATTTCCTGCATCAATCAACTCTTTGCCCCAGAGGCGAAGTTCAGTCAGATTCTCCGGGCTCATATTTGGGTATATTGGAGGTTCTGGGTCAACTTGTGGGAAAAATGTATCAGGGTTGTTTAAAAGGTTTTGGTATTGCCAATCGGTTGTCCACCATTCATCTAATTCTACAGGTAATGGTTGAGGTTGGACAATAGGATCTGAAATAGCAGGTTCCAGATTGATTGGGATTGGAGCTTCTAGTGGGTAACTGAAAAGATCTTCTTCAGTAAAGATAAGGTTTGGATTAGCTGCTTCAAGGTTTCCATCGGCAGGTCCGATGAGATCACTCATTACTAATTCATGATCTAACACTTCCCAAGGAGTCATTTTCTGTTTCTGCCTAGAACTCTCTCCGACTTCTCTTTCTGTTTGCTTACAACTATTCTCAGTTTCCATCTCTATTTGATTAGTATTTTCCTCAATTTCTACCCCTTTTCCTTTGTCTTTTGGTTCTTCAATTTTAGTAACCTTTCTTGTTGCTGGCTTTTTCCTTCGTACACGCCTCCAGCCCACAAATCTGTTTCTTTTCTTGGGTTTAGGTTTTGCCGGTGGTTTGGATTGAAATTCCATGGGTTCTTCTTTGTCAGCGAAGTAACTAGTGAATTCCTTGGAAACTTCTATCTTAACGGGATAGAGGTTAAGATTTTCTAAACCTTCAGATATCTCATTCATGCTGTTTAGCAGATATGCAAAATACATACCAAATGTTAAAACAACATTTTATAGATAACCCGTAAATATTATTGCATACACAAAATAACTGACAAGTAAATTATACTACGATTTATTGTAACTTATTTATTTACTAAATAAGGTTTCTGGAAATAAAAGTACTAAAACTTTTGAGTACTTAGAGATTTGCATTTTCTGCTACTGTGGCTAACATATAAAGATTTGCCCATTTCTCATCTAATTTGTCCTCCCAAGGTGATTTATTGATTAAATCCTGGGTTTCTTGTTTCACTTTCTTCTCTCGGTTTTTCCTTATTTACTCCTGACTTTTCCTAATAATCAAACTTCTTTTATTAGAAGAAAGTGGTTCCTCGTAATGTGCCTTACGGACAAATATTCCTTCTTCAGGAATTACATAAGGTTTTGTTTGGGATGAACTTCCCTTCTCGTGGGATGACCTATCTAGTTTAAGATAGATATTTGACAGCTTTTGTTTACCCATACTATAATTAACAAATAATCAGTTAATAAACACATAATCATATAATTGGCAATCAGTAAAATTAAGTATTGCTAAATACTTAATAGGCTTAAATCAGTGGCTCTGATACCACCTTATTTCTGTCACGGCCCCTGTCACACCCCGACCGCGTAAAACAACAAATCGCGGCGGAAACATCGGGGCGTGTTGCAACAGAATTAATTGTTTCATAACCATGGCATACAAAGTTGTATTTTATTTATCAACACAAGAGTTTCATTGTTTTAAACAGAAATACAGAGTTTATAACATAATTAAACATAGTCTATCTTCTTTTAAAGTCTCTAAGGCATAGGTCCGCCCTAGTATCATGATCAACATCCTATGGAAAAGCACCTGAAAACACATGTGAAAATAGGTACGTCAGCATAAAAATGCCTGTGAGATACATAGGTTTGTGAAAATAGGATTCATGACTTGTATTTGAGAAAATGTTTAGTCATGAACCTTGTAATTTGCTTTGTCTTGTAAATCATTTGAATAACAATAAGATCAGATGATATGTATAAGTAAATGTCAGGTTAAATAAATAACCATGTAAAAATGTGTTTGTATAAGATAAGTTGTTTGCAAATCAATGTCTTGTGAAAAGTATATTATTTGTATAAAATGTTCTATGTCTCAAACTGAAATGATTCAAATAACGTTACGACATGTAATACCATACAAACACTTATATATAGGAAGTACCAGCGGCGTATCCACCATGCTTGTATCATATTACACACGCATCGTTACTTAATCACTTAATCAACCAAACCAACCAATGTAAGAAGTCTATGTTTAAATCAATTGTCAAAAGTGTTCGTGTCAAATGTAAATCATGTCAAAATGTCTATGTCAAATATCCATGTCAAATGTCTATGTCAAATATCCATGTCAAATGTCTATGTCAAATATCCAGGTCAAATGTCTATGTCAAATGTCTTTGTGTAAAATGTCTATGTCAAAATGTCATGTATGGCAAGTGAAATGTCTCAACTAAACCATATGCACGAAAACAAAATATTGAAGTAAAACATGGTTTAAATCAATCTTATGTCTTTGTGGAAAAATGCATGCAAATATTTAATATGAACATTTATGCGGTATTGTGAATATGCATACATCCAAGCCTTGTGACTGTGGTGATAAACCCTTAAACAAATTAAAGGTTTATCTGTCTAAATATCATCGAATTCGGTCATTCCTTTCTGTCCCCTTTCCCTGGGATGTCCGGAACGGGAGTTGTCAATTCCTATGGTACCACTACCTACTAACGAACGGCGTGATCATTGTTAATGAATGTATTGTCCCATGTAAACAAACCAAATGTCATACCAAAATGTAGGCATGTGAAAACAATGCACTAAGTATGTAATCAAAATGAACATACATAGCGTGAAATGTCATATGAAACAATGTACTAAGTAATGCACACAATGGGCATACATAGTATGAAATGTCATGTAAAACGATGTACTAAGTAATGCACACAATGGGCATACATAGCATGAAATGTCATGTAAAACAATGTACTAAGTAATGCACACAATAGGCACACCTAGCATGAAATGTAATGTAAAACAATGTACTATAATGTACTATCAAACATATCCGGTATATGATGTGAAAACAGGAAAGCATGAAAGTAACAAGTAGGCACATGTGTTCCACCCCAAAACAGTTTGGAAAACAGTAAAAGAGGGGTCTATGTACTCACTTGTGATTGCTCAGATGTCTAAAGATAACCACCCAGTAATGCTAAAGATCTCGGAATCAAACGGCACCTAATATAGGTAACTATGTTAATAAACCGGACCTATATCGGAAGACTGGGTAGCATTAGGGTTTGTAAACCAAATGAGTGTAGGAACTCATATGATATGGTTTAACAAAGCCTACATGCTAAATGAAACTTAACCTAAGTCTTATCGACCCATTACGATCCGTTTAGGTAGCTTATGCTACTTTAACGCATCGTTCGCGTAAAACGCGTTCGGACCGCCTAACTAGTCCTATGACAAGTAAAATATGCCTTAACATGTTACATAATCAGTTATGTGACAAAGGTTTAGGTTACATATGCTTAATTACCAATTATACATGAAAAGGGTATTCTGGTAATTTACCTAAGGCATATAAACTACCTATCATACAACTACTTAAACGATGTGACCATAGGGTATAACCTCGGAAGGTTATTCCCTACCTACTATGGTCACCTAATGTGTTTGGTCGGATCCTAATGATCGACCAAACTGGGTCGGGTTCGAAGGTATAGGCGATTTATTAGATCGCCTACCCTACGACCCTAGACAACGTGGTAATCAGTAGGCATAGTCCCAAGGGACTATGACCATCGTGATTACAATCACGTTGCGAAGTTCAAACGAACTTCGCATTGACCATTACTGGTCAACGCTGAAAGTCAAACAAAGTTTGACTTTCTGACTCGAAAAGCAGTAAAAATTTAAGGAAAAGAACAAAAGAATACTTACGAAGGGTCCCCGAATGCTAAACTCGATTCAAAAATCTCAGGTATGAAACAAATGTTTCAACTTAGAGTTTCTCAAAACAAGTTTCTAGTGATTTTAGCAATGGGGGGTGTTGGGGTATATATAGTTTTCGGTGAACCGTTGAGATCGTTTCTTGGAAAAGGGGAAATGATCTCGTCCGAACACTTGTTGCAAGGTTATGGAAGCTTAATTCCATCCTTATCTAGTGACTAAGCAAGTTAAAACATGTGGAGGAGGATCAAGCATGTGCAACTTGTGATTAAAACACTTAATCTGGTCCAGATCATGCAGTCGCGTAGCGCGACTGGCAAGCCTCTAGGGCTCGCGCTACGCGACACCCTCACCTGATTCAGAAAAGTTTCAAAAGTGACAGGTTTAGTCCCTGCAGCCCTTTTAAGCGATTTTCGATGCGTTTGAACCCCGTTAACCTCATTTCAAGGCTTTAAAATGAAGTTAAAGTATAGGGAACTCAAAACATGTTCAAAAATATCTCAGATGTTGGTTCGTTTGGTCGTACGAACGCGATGTTCGCTTAATTATGACGGAATGCGCACAAGCGCGAAAAACGATCCAAATGACGCGACGAATGGATTTTTCTTAAGGCGAACACTAAAATATAATGTAGTCATGCTCACATAAATTTTTGGATGTCCGGATGTATTCAGAACGTAAGTTATGCGCAAAAATGCAAACTTGTGCACTTTTTGACACTTTTAGTCCCTGAATGACCCAAAAGTTTATTTTAGCACACCGAACCCCTCAAAGCCTATTTCTAAGCTATGTAAAGGATATTTAAGGTGTGTTTAACTTATGGTTATGTTCCGGAATGTTCGTTACAGTTCAAATTGACATACTTTCGCAGTTTGTCAATTTTAGACCCTGTAAGCGAATTAACTTTGTTTTTGCCATACCAAAGCCTTCAAAACTTATTTCTAAGTTATTTAAAGGTTATTTAAGGTATGTTGAGTATATGTTGATGTTCCAGAGTATTTCTCGCATTAAACTGAGTACGTTTACGCACTAGTTTGCGTATAACTCTCCAGAAAGTGATGTAGAGTTTGGAATTGAACAAAAGTCAAAACATGAAAAATGTAAAACACAACCAAACAAACATTGTGATCAAATAACATTGTTTTATTGATAATAGAACTGTTCATAGCGATTACAAGCACAGTTGTTACAGTCTCCCCTACTTGTGGAAATTTCGTCCCGAAATTTATTTAGAGGAAACTCGTGGAAAAAGATGTGGATATTTCGCCTTCATTTGATCTTCACGTTCCCAAGTAAACTCAAGTCCACGCTTAGCTTCCCAGCGAACTTTGACCAAAGGAATGCGCTTGCGTTTAAGCCACTTGACTTCACGTTCCATGATTTCCACTGGTTTCTCAACAAATTTTAGTGTTTTGCCAACACGAATTTCGTCAAGCGGTATGGAGAAGTTCTCATCAGCTGAACACTTCTTGAGATTGGACACGTGAAAAGTTGGATGAACATTTCCAAGTTCAGGAGGTAACTCTAGTCTGTAGGCTACCTTTCCGATTCTTTCGACGATCTTGAATGGTCCAACGTATCTAGGTGCAAGTTTTCCTTTCTTTCCAAATCTGATCACACCTTTCCAAGGTGAGACCTTAAGTAATACTCGATCACCGACTTGAAATTCCAAGGGTTTGCGTTTTGGATCCGCGTAAATCTTCTGACGGCTTCTAGCTGCCTGAAGGTTATCACGAACTTTCTTGACCTTGTCAGTTGTCTCTAAAATGAGGGCAGGTCCAGTAAGTTGAGCCTCGCCAATCTCATTCCAGCAGACTGGTGAACGACATTTTCGACCATAGAGAGCTTCGAAAGGAGCCATTTTGATGCTAGTGTGATAACTGTTGTTGTAGGAGAATTCAATCAATTTAAGATGTGAATCCCAGCTACCACCAAAATCGATCACACAAGCTCTTAGCATATCCTCCAGAGTTTGGATTGTTCTCTCAGATTGACCATCCGTTTGCGGATGATAAGCTGTGCTCAGATTAAGTTGGGTCCCCATAGAAGATTGCATGGTTCTCCAAAAGTGAGAAGTGAAACGAGCATCTCTGTCAGAAATGATGTTCAACGGAACACCATGTCGAGCTACAATTTCATCCACATAAATTTGAGCAAGTCTGTCAGCAGAAAAATCCTCACGGATTGGCAAGAAATGCGCTGACTTTGTAAGACGATCAACGACTACCCAGATGGCATCATGACCCTTCTTTGTGCGCGGGAGTTTGGTAACAAGATCCATAGTAATGTTTTCCCATTTCCAAACTGGGATCTCTGGTTGCTCCAATAAACCAGAAGGACGCTGATGTTCAGCCTTAACCTTAAGACAAGTAAGGCATTTGGATACGTATAAGGCAATGTCTTTCTTCATACCAGGCCACCAATAGTGAATACGAAGATCCTTATACATCTTATCTGAGCCCGGATGAATAGAATAACGAGACTTATGGGCTTCATCCATAAGCAAGGTACGAAGATCATCCTGGCTTGGGACCCACAAACGGTCCATGAAGTAATATGATCCATTGTCCTTCAGTTCCAGTGCAGGTGTTATGTGATAGGGAAATTCCTTATCCATCAATCCTTGTGAAACACAAGATTGTTGAGCTTGAGAAATGCGTGCTTGAATATCAGATCGAGCTTGAATAATAGATTGAACACGTACACAATGAAGCTTAGTACGTTCCTTACGACTCAATGCATCAGCTACGACATTCGCCTTACCAGGATGGTAGCGAATTTCGCAGTCATAGTCGTTTAAAAGCTCAACCCAACGTCGCTGTCTCATGTTGAGTTCTTTTTGGTTGAAGATATGCTGAAGACTTTTGTGGTCAGTGAAAACCACACATTTTGTACCGTACAAATAATGTCTCCAGATCTTGAGAGCAAAGACAACTGCACCCAACTCAAGATCATGAGTGGTGTAGTTCTTCTCATGAATCTTCAACTGCCTCGATGCATAAGCTATGACTTTGTTCCTTTGCATCAGAACACAACCAAGGCCCAATTTCGATGCATCACAATGCACAACAAAATCATCATCACCCTCAGGCAATGATAGAACAGGCGCATCACAAAGCTTCTGCTTCAGGTGTTGAAAAGCTTCCTCTTGTTTGAATCCCCAATAAAAGGGCATTTTCTTCTGAGTTAGAGCAGTTAGAGGAACTGCAATCTTAGAGAAGTTCTCAATGAAGCGGCGGTAATAACCCGCTAGACCAAGAAAAGAACGAACTTCAGTAGGAGTAGTAGGTGTATCCCAATCCTTAATCGCACTGATCTTGGAGGGATCTACATGAATACCTCGTTCGTTGATAACATGCCCCAAAAATTGAACTTCTTTAAGCCAAAATTCGCACTTGGAGAATTTGGCGAAAAGTTGCTCTTTCTTTAGGAGTTCTAGAGTAAGACGAAGATGTTGCTCGTGATCAGCTCGCGTCTTAGAGTAAATCAAGATGTCGTCAATAAAAACAATGACGAACTGATCCAAATAAGGTTTACAGACCCTATTCATTAAGTCCATGAAAACAGCAGGAGCATTAGTCACACCGAATGGCATGACTGTGAACTCATAATGCCCATATCGAGTACGGAACGCTGTCTTTGGAATATCTTCTTCTTGCACGCGAAGTTGATGATATCCAGATCGCAGATCAATCTTCGAGAAATAAGAAGCGCCCTGTAACTGATCAAAGAGGTCGTCTATGCGAGGTAGGGGATATCGATTCTTGATGGTAAGCTTGTTAAGCTCACGATAATCGATACACATCCTAAAGGATCCATCCTTCTTTTTGACAAAAAGAATGGGAGCACCCCAAGGTGAAAAACTAGGACGTATAAAACCTTTATCAGAGAGTTCCTGAAGTTGTTTAGACAACTCTTGCATCTCAGACGGTGCAAGACGATATGGAGCTCTGGCAATGGGGTTTGCACCAAGTACGAGGTCAATGCGGAACTCGACTTGGCGTGCTGGAGGTAGACCAGGTAAATCTTCAGGGAACACTTCAGAACAATCCCGAACGACAGGAATATCTGAAATAGACTTACCCTTGCCTTTATCTTCTGTAACATGTGCTAAGAAAGCCACATAGTTCTTCTGCAGATACCTCCGAGCTTTAAAACAAGACATGAGTTTGAGACCACTGGTAGGCTTCTCACCTTGAACCTACAGAATCTCGCCTGTCGAAAGCGGCACACGAACAATCTTCTCAGAACAAACTATCTCTGCGCGATGCTTGGATAACCAATCCATTCCAACAATAACGTCGAAGCTTCCAAGTTGCATAGGCGTAAGATCGATTGGAAAAAGATGATCGTTAAGGTTCAACTGGCAGTTGTGAAGAACAGAATCAAGAATAATGGGTTCACCACTAGCAACCTCTACTGTCAAAGATTTACTTAGTTTTGTTCTAGACACGCGAAGCATCGGCTCAAAAGATAAAGACACAAAACTCTTGTCGGCACCCGAATCAAAAAGAATAGATGCAGGCTGATTATTAATAAAGAACGTACCGTTCACCACATTATCGTCAGCCTGTGCCTCTTGGGCATTCATGTTAAAAACTCGGCCTCGAGCCGGAGCTGGATTCTGGTTCTGGTTCTGATTGGCTAGTCTTGGGCACCGGTTTCTGTAGTGGGTCAGATCCCCACAATTATAACAAGCACCCGGTGGGTATTGTGGTCGTGCAGCTTGACCCTGTTGCGGAGCAGGAGGTTGAGTAACTTGTTGAGCCGGGTTCTGAACCGCAGGATTCTGAGCAGACCGACAAACATTGGCAAGATGGCCTGATTTCCCACAGTTAGTACAGAAACGGCATGGAAGTTGCGGCTGGTGGTGACTGTTGCATCTATTGCACAAAGGTGCATTCCCTGAATAGGGTTTCTTCGCTGGAGGCTGTGCGGGTTGGTTGGGAGCTGCCTGGTTAGCTTGGGCAGTGACAGCATAGTTTTGGGAAGCCTTACGCTTCTTTGCCCTCTTCGAAGAACCAGAGTTCTTTCCATTCAAGTTTTGACCTTTCTTGCTATCCCCTTTGTCAGCCGATTCTTTCTTGCCCTTGTCACCCTTCCGGTGTAACTTGTTCTTCCGGATCTGCGACTCAGTCAATGTCGCAGATAACTCGATCACCTGACGAAGTGTGGCAGGGTTACTACCAGTAAGAATGTCTTGTACCGAGTCAGGTAGGCCATCGATGTATCTCTCGATAGCCTTGTCGAGTGGGGTGACCATTGTTGGGCAAAGCAGACTCAACTCTTCAAACCGATCAGTATAAGCCCTATGCTCACCACTATCTTGCTTCAGCTCATCAAACTCTTTCTCCAACGCTCATTGCTCATGACGAGGACAGAATTCCCTCATCATAAGGGCTCTAAGTTCAGCCCATGTCTGTGCAAGAGCAACTTCTGCACCCCTATCTCTCATAACCCCGTTCCACCATGTCAAAGCCCTCTTCTGAAATACGCTCGAAGCAAACTCAACTTTGCGATTATCCGGACACTGCACATGGCGAAAAGTATTCTCACTGCTCTCGAACCACTGAAGAAGCCCAGTCGCTCCTTCAGAACCACTAAACTTGAGTGGTTTAGCCTGATTAAAATCCTTGTACTTGCATGGAACATTGTTGTTGTTGTTATTGTTGGCTTGGTTCCATTGAGCAAAGAGATTTGGAAACTGAGCAGCCATCTACTGCGCAATAATTTCTGCCAGTTCGGCAGTTGCTATCTGGTTCTCGCGTCGAGGAGGCATTCTAAAAGAGGAAAACATGAAAGGAAACGAGTGAGATGATTGGATGAAAAGAATGAGATGATAAAAACAAGAATTGCAAACAGCATAGATGGTGGTCATTCGTTTGTATCACAAAGCAAACAAACGACACACAGTGACTAATCAAAGTAAATGGAACAAAAATAATGTATAATGAAGACATGCTCGCCTATAAGTGAACACTCATCCCAAGAATTCCCAGGTAAGCACAACTGGTCTCGCGTCTGGTTGAGATGTATACGAAGTGCTTGCCTAGACAGAAAACTCAGAATACAGGCATTCACCCTTCCAGTTTGCACATGTTCACATTATTTAAAACCCAAAACGTTTGACGGGATTTTGAAAATTTGAAGGCACAAGGCCAAAAACCAATACTGAAAAGGGTTCAAAACCATATAACAGAGGGTTCAAAACCTTACAATTGAGGGTTCAAAACCTTGTAAAAATTTATTCAAAAACAGATGATTGTTTTTCAAAAAATCGTTTCGGAAAAATTTTGGTTCCTTGTTTTGTTAATCACCTAAGGATAGGTGATGTACATGTTTTAAGATCTAAACACAAGATAACTTGCGTTAGGTTCCTAGAAAAGTTATAGTCTAGGTCAAAGCATTACTAATAACCTAATTCCCTATAACCATTGGCTCTGATACCAACTCTTCTGTCACACCCCGACCGCGTAAAACAACAAATCGCGGCGGAAACATCGGGGCGTGTTGCAACAGAATTAATTGTTTCATAACCATGGCATACAAAGTTGTATTTTATTTATCAACACAAGAGTTTCATTGTTTTAAACAGAAATACAGAGTTTATAACATAATTAAACATAGTCTATCTTCTTTTAAAGTCTCTAAGGCATAGGTCCGCCCTAGTATCATGATCAACATCCTATGGAAAAGCACCTGAAAACACATGTGAAAATAGGTACGTCAGCATAAAAATGCCTGTGAGATACATAGGTTTGTGAAAATAGGATTCATGACTTGTATTTGAGAAAATGTTTAGTCATGAACCTTGTAATTTGCTTTGTCTTGTAAATCATTTGAATAACAATAAGATCAGATGATATGTATAAGTAAATGTCAGGTTAAATAAATAACCATGTAAAAATGTGTTTGTATAAGATAAGTTGTTTGCAAATCAATGTCTTGTGAAAAGTATATTATTTGTATAAAATGTTCTATGTCTCAAACTAAAATGATTCAAATAACGTTACGACATGTAATACCATACAAACACTTATATATAGGAAGTACCAGCGGCGTATCCACCATGCTTGTATCATATTACACACGCATCGTTACTTAATCACTTAATCAACCAAACCAACCAATGTAAGAAGTCTATGTTTAAATCAATTGTCAAAAGTGTTCGTGTCAAATGTAAATCATGTCAAAATGTCTATGTCAAATATCCATGTCAAATGTCTATGTCAAATATCCATGTCAAATGTCTATGTCAAATATCCAGGTCAAATGTCTATGTCAAATGTCTTTGTGTAAAATGTCTATGTCAAAATGTCATGTATGGCAAGTGAAATGTCTCAACTAAACCATATGCACGAAAACAAAATATTGAAGTAAAACATGGTTTAAATCAATCTTATGTCTTTGTGGAAAAATGCATGCAAATATTTAATATGAACATTTATGCGGTATTGTGAATATGCATACATCCAAGCCTTGTGACTGTGGTGATAAACCCTTAAACAAATTAAAGGTTTATCTGTCTAAATATCATCGAATTCGGTCATTCCTTTCTGTCCCCTTTCCCTGGGATGTCCGGAACGGGAGTTGTCAATTCCTATGGTACCACTACCTACTAACGAACGGCGTGATCATTGTTAATGAATGTATTGTCCCATGTAAACAAACCAAATGTCATACCAAAATGTAGGCATGTGAAAACAATGCACTAAGTATGTAATCAAAATGAACATACATAGCGTGAAATGTCATATGAAACAATGTACTAAGTAATGCACACAATGGGCATACATAGTATGAAATGTCATGTAAAATGATGTACTAAGTAATGCACACAATGGGCATACATAGCATGAAATGTCATGTAAAACAATGTACTAAGTAATGCACACAATGGGCACACCTAGCATGAAATGTAATGTAAAACAATGTACTATAATGTACTATCAAACATATCCGGTATATGATGTGAAAACAGGAAAGCATGAAAGTAACAAGTAGGCACATGTGTTCCACCCCAAAACAGTTTGGAAAACAGTAAAAGAGGGGTCTATGTACTCACTTGTGATTGCTCAGATGTCTAAAGATAACCACCCAGTAATGCTAAAGATCTCGGAATCAAACGGCACCTAATATAGGTAACTATGTTAATAAACCGGACCTATATCGGAAGACTGGGTAGCATTAGGGTTTGTAAACCAAATGAGTGTAGGAACTCATATGATATGGTTTAACAAAGCCTACATGCTAAATGAAACTTAACCTAAGTCTTATCGACCCATTACGATCCGTTTAGGTAGCTTATGCTACTTTAACGCATCGTTCGCGTAAAACGCGTTCGGACCGCCTAACTAGTCCTATGACAAGTAAAATATGCCTTAACATGTTACATAATCAGTTATGTGACAAAGGTTTAGGTTACATATGCTTAATTACCAATTATACATGAAAAGGGTATTCTGGTAATTTACCTAAGGCATATAAACTACCTATCATACAACTACTTAAACGATGTGACCATAGGGTATAACCTCGGAAGGTTATTCCCTACCTACTATGGTCACCTAATGTGTTTGGTCGGATCCTAATGATCGACCAAACTGGGTCGGGTTCGAAGGTATAGGCGATTTATTAGATCGCCTACCCTACGACCCTAGACAACGTGGTAATCAGTAGGCATAGTCCCAAGGGACTATGACCATCGTGATTACAATCACGTTGCGAAGTTCAAACGAACTTCGCATTGACCATTACTGGTCAACGCTGAAAGTCAAACAAAGTTTGACTTTCTGACTCGAAAAGCAGTAAAAATTTAAGGAAAAGAACAAAAGAATACTTACGAAGGGTCCCCGAATGCTAAACTCGATTCAAAAATCTCAGGTATGAAACAAATGTTTCAACTTAGAGTTTCTCAAAACAAGTTTCTAGTGATTTTAGCAATGGGGGGTGTTGGGGTATATATAGTTTTCGGTGAACCGTTGAGATCGTTTCTTGGAAAAGGGGAAATGATCTCGTCCGAACACTTGTTGCAAGGTTATGGAAGCTTAATTCCATCCTTATCTAGTGACTAAGCAAGTTAAAACATGTGGAGGAGGATCAAGCATGTGCAACTTGTGATTAAAACACTTAATCTGGTCCAGATCATGCAGTCGCGTAGCGCGACTGGCAAGCCTCTAGGGCTCGCGCTACGCGACACCCTCACCTGATTCAGAAAAGTTTCAAAAGTGACAGGTTTAGTCCCTGCAGCCCTTTTAAGCGATTTTCGATGCGTTTGAACCCCGTTAACCTCATTTCAAGGCTTTAAAATGAAGTTAAAGTATAGGGAACTCAAAACATGTTCAAAAATATCTCAGATGTTGGTTCGTTTGGTCGTACGAACGCGATGTTCGCTTAATTATGACGGAATGCGCACAAGCGCGAAAAACGATCCAAATGACGCGACGAATGGATTTTTCTTAAGGCGAACACTAAAATATAATGTAGTCATGCTCACATAAATTTTTGGATGTCCGGATGTATTCAGAACGTAAGTTATGCGCAAAAATGCAAACTTGTGCACTTTTTGACACTTTTAGTCCCTGAATGACCCAAAAGTTTATTTTAGCACACCGAACCCCTCAAAGCCTATTTCTAAGCTATGTAAAGGATATTTAAGGTGTGTTTAACTTATGGTTATGTTCCGGAATGTTCGTTACAGTTCAAATTGACATACTTTCGCAGTTTGTCAATTTTAGACCCTGTAAGCGAATTAACTTTGTTTTTGCCATACCAAAGCCTTCAAAACTTATTTCTAAGTTATTTAAAGGTTATTTAAGGTATGTTGAGTATATGTTGATGTTCCAGAGTATTTCTCGCATTAAACTGAGTACGTTTACGCACTAGTTTGCGTATAACTCTCCAGAAAGTGATGTAGAGTTTGGAATTGAACAAAAGTCAAAACATGAAAAATGTAAAACACAACCAAACAAACATTGTGATCAAATAACATTGTTTTATTGATAATAGAACTGTTCATAGCGATTACAAGCACAGTTGTTACAGCCCCCGACCCGGTTTGACCCGTTTCAGGAGCCGCGGGACAGAAATTCCCGTGGTATTTAATTAACAGCGGAAGTTTCTTCAGGATCTTTTAAAAACTGTAATATTTCCCGATTATTTTATTTCACAATTCGGAATAAAACCCGATAATTTACAGTACTGAGATTTCACGAAGAAATTTTTTATTTTCAAAACATATTTCTTTATTTATACTGAGCCACTTTCTTAAGCTGATAGTGCTTCACTGCACTTTTCCTGGATCACAACAAATCACCTGAAACATGTTTGAAAAAGGTTTTGTCAGCGGGAAATACTGAGTGAATCATTCATTTTACTAAAACGACACATTTGTTATAATTTACAGTATTAAGAGCGATTACAATGTCTCTATCTTTTAAATTAACTGATCCAGTTGTCACTTGACCGGACTTGTGACTGTGGACATATCACTTGTTGGGTCCGTTCACCCACAAGTGATAAATAATTAGTAGCTATGTGCACATCCCCCCATATACTGGCAGTAATTTCAGATTACATAGACTTAATCCCTGTAATTATAATCTTTGAAAATAAACATGCTTTTGGAAAGTAATTTAATAAAAAGAGAATGACTCACATTGCAGATTTAACAGAGCTTACTCTACTGATTAGCCTTGATAACCTAGTTTAAATAATCAAGCACACAAACTAGGTTAGTAACCTAATACAACATTTACGACAACTCATGACATTACAACCTTCACAACGAATGACAAAGTGCGATACTTAAACATCCATTGGATAGTTTAATCGATCGGACATTGAATCGTAGCAGCGATCGAGTTATTACCCTGATTGCGGCAGCACTTCGTGAGCAATGTGTGTTTTCAGACTATTTCTATAATAACTCGGAGTGTAATCGGAATCTAAACGTCGCATCAACGTCCAGAATCAAGTCCCACAGCAACCTATTTATATTTGAAAAATCGTCCCCCTCGCGCCACGCGAGGGGTTCTCCTGTTCCTGTCTCGTGGCGCGACAGGCCCTAGTCTACCCTAGGTTTGCTTCGTGTCCCAGTAGCTTGGCTGAGTTGGTTTCGTGTGATTTTAAATTTTTGATAGCAAACTGTGTGGATTTTACCGAGTAGGGTTTACCCCCCCCCCCCGAGTTTTAGGGGCCCTGATCCTGATTCTGATTGTTCTGAAAATTTTAGGGTTTGTGCAGAATCACTTGGGTTTCTCAATTAGGGTTTCCTAATTGGATAATTAATATAATAAATAGTACTTTTTGATGAGAGTTGTTACAAAGAATAAGGGGCATCAGTGGATAATTTTTGGGAAACTTTCCCTAAGTCAACCACTGATGCAACCACCACTGGTGGGAAATCAGATGATCCCATTAACTCGGGCGATGGTTTAAAATGCAGAGAATTGACGGAGAGGGTTAATAAACTTGATACATCTGTTGCAAAAATCAAAGATATGCTGCAACGGTTGTTACAAGCTCAAAAGGAACTACCCACTGCTGCAACATCTGAAACATCTGCTCCATCCTCTGCTGAGCTCTGGAAGTTATTTCAACCTATGCTTCATCAACAAAGACAATATGCTGATCAACAACATGAAGTTCAAATTCAAAAGATCAGAAATCTGATGGAAGCTAGGTTCAAAGATACACAAGGAGATATCAAGGCAATTAAGGCCCATTTACTACAAACCACTGGCACTGCTCCTCCTTCAATCATCTTTGTTAATAATCCTGATGATGCCAAAAAGGGGGAGAAAAATAAAAAGAAGAAGGGATATGAAGATGGTCTATACATTAAACCAGACCCATTGTCTAAACTGGTTGTGGAAATCCCAAGGCCAGATGGTTCCGAAAATGTTGATGAGAATCAAAATGCCTTTGCTACATTAAAAGCAAACATGAAAGAGTCGATGGAGATAAAAGGGTCTAAAAGGTTTGAGCAGGAGAAGAAAGTTTTGATGGAAAAGGAAGAGCAGGGTACTTCTGAACCCAAGGAAGAGCAGGAAACTAAACCTAAAAGAAGACAGCCTACTAGAAAAGTAAGGCAACCCAAATCCACACCTTCCAGAATCACAAAACATACTCCTTAAACCCCCCAAAAGTTCCTCTCATCAAACCTCCAAACCAACAGATGTTAAGACACCTGTTGTTTCAACAGTAGTTGATACTTCAGTGGTTTTAACAACTGTTATTTAAACCACTGCCCTTACCATTTTACCATCCACCATTCAATCCACTGCCACACCACAAAATACATCTCCACTTCAAACACCACCTGCCAAAGTGCAGAAGACAACTGTTGACACATCAACAGTTCTAGTGACAACAGTGGTTGAAACACCAGTTGTTTCAACAACTGTTAGTCAATCACCCATCACCTCAAACATTTCTTCACAAGCCATTGTCCTTTCAGTTCCAAAAACTCAAACAAAAACACCTTCTCCCAAAAAGGTGTATACAAGAAAGAGAAAATTTCAGGTGCATGATGATGGCATACCAGCACCTGTTCCTATTTCATCTGTCCCTTACAATGTAACCAAACCTCAACCTTTCATTCCACCAAAATTGGCCAACCCAATCAAAGATCCAATAGCTCTTCAAGGATATGACCCTGCTGATGTTATACCAGTAGCTGCCAGTTATCCACTAGAATTGCATGCAATAAAGAATGAAATGAGGCAGTTCCACACAGTGGATGATCCTTCAAAAAGGAACTTCGCTTCTCTAGTTGGTTATAGAGATCCAACCAACATGAATGAGTATTTAAAACTCAAAGCCAGGCAAGCTGAATCAAGAGCTAAACTTGAATGCAAAGGGACAAGTGACAATGAAATCTCAAGTTATATGCAGTTCTTACTTACCAAAGTTAAATAATTGGAAGACTATGCTAGAGATTTGAGTAAAGAAATGTCAAATTTACCACCAGAAGTTGGCCTGCAAAAGGATCTGAGAAAAGACATTCTGGCACTAATCATAAATGAAAAGTTCTACCCTGCCAAAGAAGAACAATTCCAAGATTGGCCACTTGTTGCTCTCAAGACAGAGCTCAATAGAATTGAAAGAACAAAAAGAGATCCAAGCATGAAAAGGTCAGCACCAAATTGAAGTAAATACAAAAAGGCTATTGATGATCTTACCTTGGAGTATAAAAGAAAAAAACAAGAGTTGGTTGATGCAAAGGTTGGAACTGCCAAGGCCATAGCAAAATGGACAAGGCAGTACACTGATAAGGCTTATGAGAGGCTGAGAAAAAGGAGAGAAACAAATTCTAGCCTTCCAAAGAAGCCTGATTACAAAACCACTGTTAGGTTAAAGCAGCAGGCCCACACTTCTGAACCACTATTTACATCATCAGATACCTTTGTCATTGTGTTAAACCAAAGAAAGAGGCAAAAGCTAACTGATGCAGAAGAGAAAGAACAAGAAGCTGTGTATTTTAAAGAGGCTATCAAGAGAATGGCACTAGAAGATGAAAGCTCAGCAAAGATTCAAAATATAGCCAACAAGGTTTTGAGCAGGCCCCCATCTCCAAACTCATCTAAAATAAAGACTCTCCCTAGAAACCCACTTGACTCAAAGATACTAAAGTGGATGTATGATCAAAAGACCCACGTATTAACTCTGCTTAATTCTAGTGGTGAAGTGAAGTATATATCAAGGGAACAAGCACTTGGCCTGGGTATAGAAGATCTACAAGATCTCCTTGAGCTTACACTGTGCAGGGATGAGAATGATGAGGACTCCATGAACTTTGAATTACAATTCAAAGGTCAAGTTAGGGAACTCCTGATGAGACAATAAAGATCCTTAATAATGAAGTGTTTTGGCATCATCTGTTCAGGGGGAGATTGTTGGGATTGAACCCTACAAAGAACAGATGATGTATAGCCAAAACTGGTTCAAAGCAGTGGATCATCATAATCAGTGTTTATACAAAGACTTTCCCCTTGATAGTGGATCTAACAACTGATAGTTTCCAAACACTGATCATCCCAACCACTGATAGGCCAAGCACTGATGAAGATGAGAGAACTGAAGCTCTATCTGCTGATGTCTCCTATGTACTGTTGAAGACCAAAGTGCTGCTCATTCAAGGAGTGATCACCTTTGAAGAAAGCACTGATGCTCAACATCAGTGCTTAGACTACATCAGTGGAAAGCGAAACAGTAGTTTATAGAAACAGTGTCTATGTAATCAGTTGTTTGGTAGTCAGTGGTTGTATGTAACAGTCCTTAGAGGTTGTAAGGTTGTTAGATGTCGCTTTCATGGTGACGTCAGCTTTGATTCTCAGTGGTTTGATATGTACTATAAATAGAACAGTTTGTACTGTTCTATTCAAGGAGTTTTCTCCTTCAATCCAGTCATCTTGTACGATCAACCATTGAGCTCATGCTAAGGGGGAGTTTTAGTATGTAAGCATGTATTGTAATCACTATGTTTTGTAATCATTCGACTTAATGAAAAACATATGTTTACTAAAAACTATTTCTCTCTGATTGTGTTGTAAAGTTTGTTTCCATTTCCACTGCATTTGATCCTTCTTTTATTCATCCATTTCTTCATTAATCTCAAACAAACACAATCATGATAGCCTCAGATCCTAACACAACAGATGTTGTTTCAACCAATGCTCTCATCACTTTACCAACCACCACTTAATCCACATATACACCTCCAAATTCAACACCTCCAACCACACCAAAAATCAAGAGAAGGAGGAAAACAAATTTCATACTTGAAGATGACACTGTACCTTCTCCACTTCCAATATCTTCACAACCTCTGATCCTATCCACTATGCAAAAACCTACTTTAATCCCTTCAATTTAAACCACTGAGGAAACTACTGCCTTGGTTCCTTTGGGAGTGAAATATCCTCTGGATCTTCCAGCAGTTAGAGAGGAGATTAAATCCTTCTATTCTGAAGATGATCCTCAGTTCTGAAGATGATCCTCAAAAGAGAAACCTCCGATCTCTTCATGGTTATCCGTTGCCAAAGAACATTGATGAGTATCTTCAACTGAGAGTCAAACAAGCAGAGGATATCTCAAAAAGAGACACAAACAAAAAATCTGATAAAGAAATACAGAGAAATCTGCAATATCTGCTCAGCCAAGTCAGAACATTAGAACAGTTTTCAAAAGATCTTTATAAACAGTTATCAGAAAGAGATGATGAAATCCTAAGGCAAGATTACATTGAGCACATCATGGAAAACAAGAAATACAAGGCAGAAAGGTATCAATTCAAAGACTGGACCATAAGTGAGCTCAAGCAAGAAATTGAAAGAATACAAAAGATGCTTAATGACTCAACAATAAAACCAACCCTACCAGTTTGGTCCTAGTATAAAAATAATGTACCTGAAAGGGTTTTGAAATTGAAGAGAATGATGGAAGAGCTTATAACTGCAAATTATGGCTTAAGGAATCAAATCACAAGGTGGACAGAGATTAAAGTGATAGAGACATACAAAAAATTGGAAGAAAGAAGAAAGAAAGATCCATCTGTTTCTAAAAAGCCAGATTATCCAGCATCAGAGGTTTCAACCAAACAAATCCAACCAATTAAAAGATCTGCTACACCCACTGTTCCATCTACTATTGTCTTCTATCAAAGAAAGAGGAAAAAACAGATGGATGAAGAAGAAGAGGCACAAAGAGAAGCTGATTTAATGAAAGCGGCCATCAAGCAGATGATACAAGATAATCCTGACTCAACAAAGCTTCAAGAAATAGCTAAAAGATTCATGAGCAGGCCACCATCACCAAACTCATCAACAATAAAAGCTCTCCCAAGAAACCCACTGAACTCAAAAATACTAAAGTGGAAGTCTGATCAAAAGACCCACGTATTGACTTTGCTCAAGTCCAGTGGAGAAGTTAAGCACATATCAAGGGAGGATGCACTAGGCCTGAGTGTAGCGGACCTCCAAGATCTTCTAGAGCTTCAACTGTGTAGGGATGAGGATGATGAAGATTCCCTTAACTTTGAACTTCAATTCAAAGGGCAAGTTAGGGAAATGTTGATGAGCAATAAAGATCAGAAATAATGAAGTGTTTTGGCATCATCTGTTCTAGGGGAGATTGTTGGTCCTAAAAGAACAGATGATAAGGAAAGCCAAAATTGGTTCAAGAACTGCTGATCATCATAAGCAGTGTTTGCACAAGATTCTCCCCTTACTAACACCTGATAGACTACAAGCACTATTCAGCACAACTACTGTTAGCCAAAGATCTGATCTAATGTAAAGAACTGAAGCTCTATTTACTGATGTCTCCTAAGTACTGCTGAAGACCAAAGCTCTGCTCCTCCAAAGAACTGATCATCCTTTGAAGAAAGCACTGATGCTCAACGTCAGTGCTTAGGCTATAATAGTGGAATGAAGAATCAGTGGTTTATATAAGCAGTGTCTATGTAATCAGTATTTATGTAATCAGAGGTTGTATGTAATAGTCCTTAGAGTTTGTTAGGAGGTTAGATGTCACTTTCATGGTGACGTCAGCCAAAGATGCTCAGTGGTTTGCTAGTACTATAAATAGAACAGTACTCTGTACTGTTCTATAAGCTCTTTCACCACAAATCATTCTGTACGAACAAATCACAGAGCTCAGGCTGAGGGGGAGTCTAGTGTGTACATGCAATTAGTTGAAATCTTGTAATCGATACAATCTTTCGACTGAATGAAATCATGTTTACTTAAAACTATTCTCCACTGATTGTGTTATCAAAGTTTATTTCCATATTCCGCTGCAATTCATATCTCTGTTTCATCTTCATTTTTATTAAACAACACAATCTTAGAAACTCCGATCCTAACACCGGGTGTTCTGTGTGTGTGAGTGGAGTGAGGGTATAATGGGAAAGGTAAATGAATTTTATGCTTTAGAGGGTTGTACATCATGCATTAAGGGTGTTTTAAGGGAAGTGGCAAATTACCTTAACGCTCTATTCCCGAGTTAACTTAACGAGGGAAAAGAAAAGAAAGTAAAAGTGAGAAAGGAAAAAAGAAGGATGTCTTTCCCCGTTTCCTTCCAAATCGGAAGGATAAAAAACTAAAGAATTTAGCCTAGTTTTCCTTTCGTTTCCTTTCTTTTCCTTCCTTAAATGAAACTCGGGAACACGACATGTTTTATTTTCCTTTCTTTTCCTTCCTTAAATGAAACTCTGGAACACAAAATATTTTTACTTTATTTTTGTTTTTTTTCCTTTCTTTCCACTAGTAAACTCTGGAACACAGTGTAAGTAGTCCTTCCTATATGCTTTATAATATAGTATAGATATAGATATAGATAAATGTTATATATGAAAGAGTAAACTGCAATTTTACCCCCTGTAGCTTGGGGCGGTAACAATTCTACCCCTATTTTCAAAATTTATTTTATTGTCCTACCCTGACGTTTCTGTTTTCTATTAAATCTTTCTTTCCACTTCATCTATTTTTATAAAAAAAAAAATATGTCACAAAAATCAGAAAAATGGTACCTACATGCGTAGGAAGAAGTTTGTAAATTGCATATGTGTGTGACAACCCTCACAATTACAGGTATCCGTACAATTAATTAATTTTAATTACGTGCTTAATGACTGTGCTTGATTACAACTGATGACGTAAACTGCTTTCTGATTTCTGTATCATACATACATATGCATCACATTTCATACTGTCACTCCATTCATTACATACAAACTTTAGTGACATACTTGATGTACAAAGCACAGTTAGCACAGTGAGCGGATAACTCAGAAATATACTGACAGTGCCAGTACATAGACAGACAATGTTTTGAGGCCAGTATAAGCCAGAGACAAGGTGCTACACTAGTATGGAGCGTAGGGAAGCAAGGACCATAAAACTGCGTCACTAGGTGATAGTTTAAGTGCCGGAAAGTGCCTAAAACTCACTTAAAGTGCAGAATTCTGCATTGATTAATAAAATCCAACATTTTAACATGCTAGTAATGAGCAAAAATATGGCAAAATGGTCCTGTATGCTTTCCTAAATGTCAGGAATTGAAAGTGTTACAAAAAGACACATGAAGGACACTATACAGAATAACTAAGCACTTTAACAGAACGGTATCTAACCGAACAACCGGACATTGCCTGGAACACCAAAATTTTGCCAGAAACATTGTTTTATTATCTTTGAACTAGTTGTGATCCCCGAATACCCCAACACATTATATAAAGTGCCATATACATAATACACTAGATATTCCACTTAACCTCCTAAATATTTACCCACTTACCATGAAATTTTACAATTAACCCCCCCCCCCCTCTCCATTTACGGTCACATGGACCCACCAAGATCACCACCATGCCTCCACACCTTACCTCAAGATTTTATTTCAATTTCATAATGGATCTTTACTTGATATGGTGAACAAAATATGTAGAGGTAAGATTATAAGTATGGCCTAGATCACAACACCATTCCATATCACTTCACAACCTCACTCATCTCCCTCACTCTCTCATCTCCCTCTCGGCTCACTCTATAACCGCCACCACCACCACCTTGTCACCACCATATCCATCCAATTCCAAGTTCATTCAAGTTTAGAAGGTTATATTTCATACTTGGGATTTGTAAAAATATGTGTATCATTTGCACATATCAATTCTTGTTCAATTTCAAACTCTAAATCGCTTTCTGGAAGGTTATACGCGCACCGATGCGTAAATATAACCAGTTTAATGCAACAAACACTCCAGAATAGTGACATAGGCTTAACATACCTTAAATAACCTTTACATAACTTAGAAATAAGTTTTGAAGGCTTTGGTATGGCAAAATCAAGTTAAATCGCTTACAGGGACTAAATTTGACAAACTGCGAAAGTATGCTAATTTGAACTGTAACAGACATTCCGGAACATGACCATAAGTTAAACATACCATAAATATCCTTTACATGGCTTAGAAATAGGCTTTGAGGTGTTTGGTGTGCTAAAATAAACTTTTGGGTCATTCAGGGACTAAAAGTGTCAAAAAGTGCACAAGTTTGCATTTTTACGCATAACTCACGTTCTGAATACATCCGGACATCCAAAAATTTATGTAAGCATGACTATATTATGCTTTAGTGTTTGGCTTGTCAAAAAATCCATTCGTCGCGTCATTTGGATCGTTTTTCGCGCTTATGCGCATTCCGTCGTAATTAAGCGAACATCACGTTCGTACGACCAAACGAACCAACACCCGGCATATTTTTGAGCATGTTTCATGTCCACAATGTTTAGGCATCATTTTAGGGCCTTAAAGTTGGCTTTACGGGCCTTAGAAGTGTCAGAAATGGCCTTAAACACGTGCAGGGACTAAAACTGTAATTTCTGAAACTTGTTTTCTGATCAGAAGGGCTAGGCGGCCCGCCTCAGTTTCTGAACATCCTTAGGCTGCCCGCGTCAGACCTTCTGACCAGGTTAAATGTTTCTAACAGCAGATTGCAGTTGTTTGATCCACCACCACACATTCTCATTTGTCTAGTTAGCTGATAAGAACCATTTTCTAGTCACCATAAGGTTCCAACACTTGTACGGTTATGATTAAGGCACGTTTTCCATGAAACGATCCTAACGGTTACCCAAAAACTATAAATACCCCATCACCCCAATGCAAAACTTACAAGAACTTTGATTTGAGAAACTCTAAGTTGAAACTATTGTTTCATACCTGAGATTTTTGAATCGAGGTTAGCATTCGGGGACCCTTCGTAAGTATTCTTTCGTTCTTTTCCTTATTTTATTGCTTTTCGAGTCAGAAAGTCAAACTTTGTTTGACTTTCAGCGTTGACCAGTAATGGTCAATGCGAAGTTCGTTTGAACTTCGCAACGTGAGTGTAATCACGTTGGTCATAGTCCCTTGGGACTATGCCCACTGATTACCACGTTGTCTAGGGTCGTAAGGTAGGCGATCTAATAAATCGCCTATACCCTCGAACCCGACCCAGTTTGGTCGATCATTAGGATCTGACCAAATACATTAGGTGACCATAGTAGGTAGGGAATAACCTTCCGAGGTTATACCCTATGGTCACATCGTTTGAGTAGTTGTATGATAGGTAGTTTATATGCCTTAGGTAAATTACCAGAATACCCTTTTTCATGTATAATTGGTAATTAAGCATATGTAACCTAAACTTTTGTCACATAACTGATTATGTAACATGTTTAGGCATATAACACTTGTCATAGGACTAGTTAGGCGATCCGAACGCGTTTCACGCGAACGACGCGTTAAAGTAGCATAAGCTACCTAAACGGGTCGTAATGGGTCGTAAGCACTTAGGTTAAGTTTCATTTAGTATGTAGGCTTTGTTAAACCAAATAACACGAGTCTCTACACTCGTTGGTTTACAAACCCTAATACTACCCGATCTTCCGATCTAGGTCCGGTTAATTAACATAGTTACCTATATTAGGTGCCGTTTGATATCCGCGATCTCTAGCATTGTTTGGTTGTTACTCAAGGACTACTGAGCAATCTCAAGTGAGTACATAGACCCCTCTTTTACTGTTTTCCAAACTGTTTTGGGGTGAAACACATGTACCTACTTGTTACTTTCATGCTTTCCTGTTTTCACATCATATACTTGCTATGTTCATTAGTACATTTATAGTACATGATTTCATGGTGTTCTATGCTTTGTATGATGACTTTGAATACTTAGTACATTGTTTTACATGACTTTTCTACTTTGTATGATGACTTTGCATACTTAGTACATTGTTTTATACTGCATCTCTGTTGCATATGTTCCAGTAACATATGGACACATTGTTTTACAGCTCTACCCTGTATGTTTACTCTAGCATACTAGGTACATTATCTTCATAAAACATGCTTACATTTTGGTATGACATTTGGTTTGTTTAAACTATACTATACATTCATTAACACCGATCATGCCGTTCGTTAGTAGGTAGTGGTACCATAGGACTTGACAAATCCCGTTCCGGACATCCCAGGGAAAGGGGATGAAAGGAATGACCGAATCCGAATACATATTCTCTTGATAACTCACTTTTACATAGTTATCCGTCTGTCTCAAGGCTTGGATGTATGAATTTTCACAATACCGCATAAATGTTCATATTCAGTATAGCATGCATATATCTTACAAAACATAACTTTGATTTAAACCAAGTTTTACTTCAATACTTTGTTTTGTACATTTTTACTTATGGTTTAAGTAGTCTAAATTTTACTTACCATACATATCATTTTGGTTATACATTACTTGACTACTTTTGGACTATAAACATTTGACATGGTTTATACAAGGACTTTTGACTATTGGTTTAAACATAGACTTATTACATTGGTGGTTTGAGTAAGTGTTTAAGTAACGATGCGTGTGTAATATGATACAAGCATGGTGGATACGCCGCTGGTACTTCCTATATATAAGTGTTTGTATGGTATTACATATATCGTAGCGTTATTTGAATCATTTCAGTTTGATACATATAACATTTTATACAAATAACATACCTTTCACAATACATTGTTTTACAAACAACTTAACTTTTACAAACTCATTTTTACATGGTTACTCATTTAACCATGCATTATTTTCTTATTTATACATATCATCTGAACTTATTGTTTTCCAAATGATTTACAAAGACAAAGCAAATTACAAGGTTCATGACTAAACATTTTCTCAAACATAAGTCATGAAACCTATTTTCACAAAACCTATGTATCTCACAGGCATTTTTATGCTGACGTACCTATTTTCACATGTGTTTTTCAGGAGCTGTTGCATAAGATGATCAAGATACACATAGGCAGACTTGGGCTTTAGTGACAATAAAAGATGCAAGACTAGTTAATTATGTTGTATTTCTTTGTTTGTTAAGACATTGTAACACTTTTAATCAATAAAACGAAACTTTAATTTCCATGGTTGTGAAACATTAATTCTGTTACAACACTCCCCGATGTTTCCGCCACGTTTTGTATGTTCTACGTGGTCGGTGTGTGACAGAAAAGATGGTATCAGAGCCAATGGTTATAGGGAATTAGGTTATTAGTAATGCTTTGACCTAGTCTATAACCTTCTTAGGACCCTAACGCGAGTTTACTTGCGTTTAGTCATAAAACAATACCGTCACCTATCCTTAGGCGACGATCACATCAAGAACATAAATTTCAGAACCGCTTTGAAAACTAATCATCTGTTCTAGGATGATTGATTACTAGGTTTTGAACCCTCTATTGTAAGGTTTTGAACTCTCTGTTATATGGTTTTGAACCCCTTTGAGTTTTCAAAATCTCGTCAAGGTTTTGGGTTTTAAATAATGTGAACACGTGCAAACTGGAAGGGTGAATGCCTGTATTCTGGGTTTTCTGTCTAGGCAAGCACTTCGTATACATCTCATCAGACGCGAGACCAGTTGTGCTTACCTGGGAATTCTTGGGATGAGTGTTCACTTATAGGCGAGCATGTCTTCAGTGATACATTAATAAGACCTGTTTACCTTGATTAGTCACCGTCTCATTTGTTTGCCTTAGGCAACAAACAAATGATCGCAATTTTCATGCGTTATCATTCTGTTTTGATTGTCCAATAACCTTTCACCTGTTTCTCCCTATGCCTTTCTTTTCCTTCAAGAATGTCTCTTCATCACGATGACGCCCAGATATCTGAGCAAGCAGCCAAATTCGCTCAGCGAATAGGCGAAGTAGTCCTGAAGACTGTTGAATTAGGCATTGCCATGTATCGTCTCCAGGATGAAGCCACTCAAGAGTCCCCAAGATAGGAAGGACCTAGTCAGGCGACAACACCACCAGCCAAGAAACCAATCGAGGAATCAAAGACCATGGATGAACGATCCCCTAAGAAGTCAAAGAAGCGAAAGGCTTCTCAGAACTCCGCCATGATCGCTTACTATGATCAAGCCGTCCCCAACCAACCAGCTCAACCCCCTGCTAGGAAGCCGTATAATGGAACTGCACCCTTGTGCAACCAATGTAGCCTTCATCATCACCCCAGTGTGAGGTGCCGCAAATGCCAGATTTGTGGACTTATAGGTCATGCAGCAAGGGTTTGCCCAACTGCAGCTGTACCAAATCAAGCTGGCGACAATCCTGCTCAAGCTCGTTTCTCACGAGGGTCTTGCTACAACTGTGGCGAGATGGGCCATTTCCAAAGGGATTGCCCAAAGCTTGCTAATGCAAATCCAACCCTTGGATGAGCATTCGGCTGAACAAAGGATGTTGCTGTCTTATGCCTTTGTTTCTTTCGTTTTCGTGTATTGTGAAACAATATATCTTGTTCATAAATAAAATTTGTTGATCACAATTCTGATATACAAGTATAATAACAAGTGTATATGGCATTTTCCTATTATACCTACATCAAGGAACTATGTACCTTATAAACTACTCTAGTGATTCTCTCTTTCAAATGAACCCTCATGATTCCTTCAAAAATTTTAAGTACTCGTTTCATTCTAAGATATGAAATACAGAAAATAAAGTGACATTATGAGTAATCATGCTTCTGCACTTCTGTGCCTTTAAAATCCTTGGTTAGATAACTAAGGGGTATTTTCAAATCTCATACCCATTACGTTATGATTTTTCGACATACACAGTACAAGTATTTCAAAACAATCTTCATGATCTCAAAACATTTCATATAGTTTGAAAACAATTTTTCTAGATGCATTGTCTATGTTATTTCAAAAACATTGGCCATGTTATCAAAACCAACCTTCCTAATTTTAAAATATTTCATATAGTCTGAAGACAATATTAACACAATACATTTTCTTATCAAGTGCATGATTTCGAAAAGCATCATTCATGTTTTTCAAAAACCTTATACATAATTTCAAAATTCATCTCGCATGATTTTAAAACATTTTTTGTAAATATATCTATCTAATACACCTACTTTATGATTTCAAAAGTATTATATATAAGGTTTCAAAAACATTAAACACATTTTTCTTAAAAGAACCCCATGCATAGTTTTCAAAAATATTTTCCTCGTACATTGACTTAACTTTCAAATTTCGCTTCATATGTCACCTTGGCATATCTGGCATCTCAACTTCGTAAAGCATTTTTACTTGATGTTTTGACATAAGCACGTCCAGTGCAAGGTTTCAAAACATCTTCAACTTCTAAAATCCATATGGGATCTTTTTATCTTCATATTTAGACCCTTGTGGATGATCATCATTCAAATCAGAGTCCTTAATTGGATTCTTTATGTACCTTAATTCGAACATTTCGGGTTCTAGTAATCGAAATCGAATTTTCTTTTTGAATCTTTCTATCTTTATAGTTAGATTCTTGACAATGTTTAAAGTGCCAAATGAAATCCACGAGATGGATTCCTATTGTACTTTAAATACATGTACTCTGTTAGCAGAACAAACTTCTAGTTAAACATTTTTGTGGTTATGTGACTATGTGTTTATTCATCTTATGTTTTCTTTTATGCATTTTTGTGTTTTTAATACTCTGGATATTCGTTATCCAAATCCTCGCAGGATCTTTCATATCTTCATATGAAGGATTCGTAGCAGGATATTCAAAAGGTACTACCTTAAATCCTTATTGGGCTTCTATATAATAGTTAAGACCCTTGGATTATATAGTACCACTCCATGATTCATAAGAGATCCTTTTAGTGGTCTAGTCTAAAAGATTGATTCACAATTTGGTTTAAGAACGACATCTAGTGATGTAGCTGAACAGACTCCTTGATAGTCTATTTAGATCATTTATTGATTTAATTAAAAGGACTCTATGGCGGTCTAGTCACACTCGTCATAGGTTGTTCATTTGGTTTTCCCCTACACATTATAAAATAGACTGTGTGAACTGTGCAAGGAATTGTCTGATTATGGACGCGTACATAATTATGAAAATTAGTGCACAGAAACCCAGTAAGATTTATTATGTGTAAGAGCCGATAGTGACAACAATAACGAAATGAGAACGATGTAATGGAGGTACGGTGGACGCACCAATGACGCTTCATATACTTGTATATAAGTATCCCTCTTACATTGCAATCATGATGTTATTAAAGGTTACTAGAAGTTCAGAACCCTAATCAATATTGTTCGATCTTTTCAATTTCATGTTTTCAAGCTCTCACAAGTTTCCTCTAAATAAATTTCGGGACGAAATTTCCTAAAGTAGGGGAGACTGTAACACCTGTGCCTCCACGGCCATCAAACAAATACCAAACCAATGAAATATTATATTTCATACTTGGGATTTGTAAAAATATGTGTATCATTTGCACATATCAATTCTTGTTCAATTTCAAACTCTAAATCGCTTTATGGAAGGTTATACGCGCACCGATGCGTAAATATAACCAGTTTAATGCAAAAAACACTCCGGAATAGTGACATAGGCTTAACATACCTTAAATAACCTTTACATAACTTAGAAATAAGTTTTGAAGGCTTTGGTATGGCAAAATCAAGTTAAATCGCTTACAGGGACTAAATTTGACAAACTGCGAAAGTATGCCAATTTGAACTGTAACAGACATTTCGGAACATGACCATAAGTTAAACATACCATAAATATCCTTTACATGGCTTAGAAATAGGCTTTGAGGTGTTTGGTGTGCTAAAATAAACTTTTGGGTCATTCAGGGACTAAAAGTGTCAAAAAGTGCACAAGTTTGCATTTTTACGCATAACTCACGTTCTGAATACATCCGGACATCCAAAAATTTATGTAAGGATGAATATATTATGCTTTAGTGTTTGGCTTGTCAAAAAATCCATTCGTCGCGTCATTTGGATCGTTTTTCGCGCTTATGCGCATTCCGTCGTAATTAAGCGAACATCACGTTCGTACGACCAAACGAACCAACACCCGGCATATTTTTGAGCATGTTTCATGTCCACAATGTTTAGGCATCATTTTAGGGCCTTAAAGTTGGCTTTACGGGCCTTAGAAGTGTCGGAAATGGCCTTAAACACGTGCAGGGACTGAAACTATAATTTCTGAAACTTGTTTTCTGATCAGAAGGGCTAGGCGGCCCGCCTCAGTTGCTGAACATCCTTAGGCGGCCCACGTCAGACCTTCTGACCAGGTTAAATGTTTCTAACAGCAGATTGCAGCTGTTTGATCCACCACCACACATTCTCATTTGTCTAGTCAGCTGATAAGAACCATTTTCTAGTCACCATAAGGTTCCAACACTTGTACGGTTACGATTAAGGCACGTTTTCCATGAAACGATCCTAACGGTTACCCAAAATCTATAAATACCCCATCACCCCAATGCAAAACTTACAAGAAATTTGATTTGAGAAACTCTAAGTTGAAACTATTGTTTCATACCTGAGATTTTTGAATCGAGGTTAGCATTCGGGGACCCTTCGTAAGTATTCTTTCGTTCTTTTCCTTATTTTATTGCTTTTCGAGTCAGAAAGTCAAACTTTGTTTGACTTTCAGCGTTGACCAGTAATGGTCAATGCGAAGTTCGTTTGAACTTCGCAACGTGAGTGTAATCACGTTGGTCATAGTCCCTTGGGACTATGCCCACTGATTACCACGTTGTCTAGGGTCGTAGGGTAGGCGATCTAATAAATCGCCTATACCCTCGAACCCGACCCAGTTTGGTCGATCATTAGGATCCGACCAAATACATTAGGTGACCATAGTAGGTAGGGAATAACCTTCCGAGGTTATACCCTATGGTCACATCGTTTGAGTAGTTGTATGATAGGTAGTTTATATGCCTTAGGTAAATTACCAGAATACCCTTTTCATGTATAATTGGTAATTAAGCATATGTAACCCAAACTTTTGTCACATAACTGATTATGTAACATGTTTAGGCATATAACACTTGTCATAGGACTAGTTAGGCGATCCGAACGCGTTTCACGCGAACGACGCGTTAAAGTAGCATAAGCTACCTAAACGGGTCGTAATGGGTCGTAAGCACTTAGGTTAAGTTTCATTTAGTATGTAGGCTTTGTTAAACCAAATAACACGAGTCTCTACACTCGTTAGTTTACAAACCCTAATACTACCCGATCTTCCGATCTAGGTCCGGTTAATTAACATAGTTACCTATATTAGGTGATGTTTGATATCCGCGATCTCTAGCATTGTTTGGTTGTTACTCAAGGACTACTGAGCAATCTCAAGTGAGTACATAGACCCCTCTTTTACTGTTTTCGAAACTGTTTTGGGGTGAAACACATGTGCCTACTTGTTACTTTCATGCTTTCCTGTTTTCACATCATATACTTGCTATGTTCATTAGTACATTTATAGTACATGATTTCATGGTGTTCTATGCTTTGTATGATGACTTTGCATACTTAGTACATTGTTTTACATGACTTTTCTACTTTGTATGATGACTTTGCATACTTAGTACATTGTTTTATACTGCATCTCTGTTGCATATGTTCCAGTAACATATGGACACATTGTTTTACAGCTCTACCCTGTATGTTTACTCTAGCATACTAGGTACATTATCTTCATAAAACATGCTTACATTTTGGTATGACATTTGGTTTGTTTAAACTATACTATACATTCATTAACACCGATCATGCCGTTCGTTAGTAGGTAGTGGTACCATAGGACTTGACAAATCCCGTTCCGGACATCCCAGGGAAAGGGGATGAAAGGAATGACCGAATCCGAATACATATTCTCTTGATAACTCACTTTTACATAGTTATCCGTCTGTCTCAAGGCTTGGATGTATGAATTTTCACAATACCGCATAAATGTTCATATTCAGTATAGCATGCATATATCTTACAAAACATAACTTTGATTTAAACCAAGTTTTACTTCAATACTTTGTTTTGTACATTTTTACTTATGGTTTAAGTAGTCTAAATTTTACTTACCATACATATCATTTTGGTTATACATTACTTGACTACTTTTGGACTATAAACATTTGACATGGTTTATACAAGGACTTTTGACTATTGGTTTAAACATAGACTTATTACATTGGTGGTTTGAGTAAGTGTTTAAGTAACGATGCGTGTGTAATATGATACAAGCATGGTGGATACGCCGCTGGTACTTCCTATATATAAGTGTTTGTATGGTATTACATATATCGTAGCGTTATTTGAATCATTTCAGTTTGATACATATAACATTTTATACAAATAACATACCTTTCACAATACATTGTTTTACAAACAACTTAACTTTTACAAACTCATTTTTACATGGTTACTCATTTAACCATGCATTATTTTCTTATTTATACATATCATCTGAACTTATTGTTTTCCAAATGATTTACAAAGACAAAGCAAATTACAAGGTTCATGACTAAACATTTTCTCAAACATAAGTCATGAAACCTATTTTCACAAAACCTATGTATCTCACAGGCATTTTTATGCTGACGTACCTATTTTCACATGTGTTTTTCAGGAGCTGTTGCATAAGATGATCAAGATACACATAGGCAGACTTGGGCTTTAGTGACAATAAAAGATGCAAGACTAGTTAATTATGTTGTATTTCTTTGTTTGTTAAGACATTGTAACACTTTTAATCAATAAAACGAAACTTTAATTTCCATGGTTGTGAAACATTAATTCTGTTACAACACTCCCCGATGTTTCCGCCACGTTTTGTATGTTCTACGTGGTCGGGGTGTGACATGATACATGGAGCTTGGAGCTTGAAGATCTTGGAGAATCCTTCTCATTTGCTCTCATCATCCACTTTTCATCATCTTTTCTCTTGAGTTCTTCCCTAGCCTTTGAGCTAGTTGTAAGTTCTTGATTAACCCTTGTTTACTTCTACTTTAATGGTTAAAAGATGTAGTATGTTGATTATCACTAGAACCCTAAAAGACATGAACATAAACCTTGAACATAAAGATGAAATATGGTGAAATATTGTTAGTATGAAGATGTTTTGATTATGTTGATGGATACTTGTTGATTCTTGGTAATGTGATGTTAATCACTATATTGAACTTGTTAAAGGATGATTAAAAACATGGTTTAACAAGTTAGAAGGTGATTAGGGGATTACATGAAATAATCACCTTCTAGATTAAACATGAACTTGAAAGAAAAATGATTTTCTTGAAATATAAGTAAACAAAGTGAGTTGATGATCATGTGAATCTGGTATTTACAAATGATTTTTCTAAACAAACCAAGTTCAAGAGTCGATTTTAAAAAGATCATGACTTTTACTTACACTTACACCATTTTTGGAAATGAAATAAGTGTGAGAACACTTTATTTACAAGAAGAGTTCAAAAGAATAAATATTTTAGAATTTGTTCACAAGTTGTTAACACCAAGGTTCTTTAAAAATGAGATTTTTAAAGGGATGAATACACTTTGGAAGGTAACTAAGGTCACTAAACGCTTTACCAAGTTACTACACGTTTAGTAAAGGACCAAGTTCATGATGTTATGAAAATCATATAGTTTTTGCACTTGGTGAACATAATATGGTTTAGTGATTTGTCGTTGATTGTTTGAATGATTTTTGAAAAGAAAATGATATTCTAAATAGCATGGACACCTCTGTTTTTAAGGGAAACTATGGCAAAATTTTCTAAAAACCCCAAGACTTAGAAATTATTTTCTAACAAGTGTTTACAAATATGATTTTAACTTTGTTTTTCGAAAATAAACTTCGCCATAGGTTTTGTTACAAAATACAAAGTGTCGGAGGTTGGTTTTCGTAAATAAAAGTGGATAAATATATATTTAGAATATATATTTTATACTAAAACGCTTGTGTGGATATTTGTATGATTTGTGTACTAGTTATGTTATTTTAGGGTAAAATAATATAACTTATCAAAACACCATTACATTTACAACTCCAGAATAATACGAAAAATTACAGGGAATAAATATTTAAGTTACAAACTTGGTATTGTGAAACCGAACGCAAACACGTAACTTATGAAATATTCTGGAAGATACTCTTACACGTATATTTTTGGTAAACATTATTTTGGAAGTAAAAGAAGTGAAAATATATTATTTTTGGGTAAAATATATATATTTTGGAATACGTTATGTTTGACAAATAAGTGTATATATAATTTCTAAGCAAGACTTAGAAATATATTATTTCGGCAATTACACATACAATAATACAAATACGTGTATAAATACCCCCATCCTTGGGAAGGAACTACGGAATTAAAATACTTGAGAAGTATTAATACAAAAATATTGGTTGGACAATTATTCCAAAATTAAATATAATTTAGAGTTAAAATAATAATTATTTTAGCAAATAATTATACTTGGAATAATATTGGGAAACACAAGAAAACGTAACTAAAAAACCCTCATACTAAGCAAAGGCACGGCCCGTTCGTCTAATAGACATTAGTACGTTGTAGGTTGTCGTGTAGCTGACCGAGCTTGAGTTACGAGCTGGAGACGCACTACTGTGAGTTCATGCCCCCCTTTTCCTTAAACTGTTTTGTTTACTTACTTCGGGGGTGAAATACATGTTACAAAGGGATACTTACAATACTATTGGTATGATTAGCCTAGGAAAGAACCATAGATCATGTGATAGGGTAGGCGGATACTTGGGACCATTAATTCTCGTATCAGGAGCGAGGGGCATGAGTGATAGATCTATTTGGGTGTAGCGAGCCCACACCCCCGTGGCCAGGGTGGCTTGTTGTGGTGACTATGTCTTCCAGCCGGGAGCCCGGTACAACTTTGTTAGGTTTGAGTCTTCCTACACCATCACACATATCAGTGGCCTTGCAAACCATTGGTGATCTTTTCCATGTTTGCAATCATACCGGGACATACATACATACATTGTAACAAAGATTTATACATACTCACTTACACATGAACTCGCTCAACTTTTGTTGATTTTTCAAACTACGTGTATTTCAGGGAATTAATCGGATCTGGCAAGTGATGCATGTTAGTCAAGCTGCGTACTAAATAAAGATGTCATCCAAGGTTGTAGGGTTTGGGAGGTGTAGCCTCTTCCTGGACGGGTTACATGTCTCCAAACCTCATTTATTTAAAGTCTTTTGTTGAGTCTTATGAACTCGTTTTAAACAAGTCTTGGTTTGTAACTCATTTTAGGGTTGATGTTTCAAGACAAGTATGTTATGGTATTTTCTAAATTATATTAATGGATGAACATCTTGTGTTTTTATCATATAGCTTTGTTGTGATTGTTGCTATGGTATTAAGAAGTCACACCAAAATAACCACGCTTCCGCAAAAGCCAGGGTGTGACAGCTTGGTATCAGAGCCTCGATCATAGCGAACTAGGATTCTTTCTCGAGTCTAGACTATGATCATCAGGGCTCTCACGAAAACATTTTTACTTTGCATACACTAAACGTCCAGATCCAGGGAACAAGCATTTTTTACAAACAAAAAGGCACAAATACACATTTCAAAATTTATGTTTATAATTCAGTCTTAGAGGCTAGGGAGTCTTAGAGACTGAGGGAGTTCAGCCTTAGAGGCTGGGGAGGTTCAGTCCTAAAGACTGAGGGAGGTTCAGTCTTAGAGACTGAGGGGTTCAATCTTAGAGATTGGGAAGGTTTGGTCTTAGAGACCAGGGAGTTGGTCTTAGAGAGCAGGGAATTAGTCTTAGAGACTGGGAGGTTTGGTCTTAGAGAGCAGGGAGTTGGTCTTAGAGAGCAGGGAGTTGGTCTTAGAGAGCAGGGAATTAGTCTTAGAGACTGGGAGTTGGTCTTAGAGACCAGGGAGTAGTCTTAGAGACTGGGAAGGTTTGGTATTAGAGGCCAAGGAGTTAGTCTAAGAGACTAGGGAGTTCAGTCTATGAGACTGGGTGGGATAGTCTGGGGAAGACTAGGATGATTACTTGCTTACATTGTTGTGATTACATGCTTATTTGATTACATATTGATATATGTGCATATGTGTGGTTGTGTTACAGACACCATGTCATCTTCTTCTGATACTGGAGTGTCAGACACACTGGATCCTATAGCGATGGTCTCAGATGATGAGATTCTCCCTGAGGGTGAGGTTTATACATCGGACACCACGAGTACCGACGAGGATGATTTTCAGCCCTTTGCCCTACCGGACGTTGGAGACGATATGCCTTTAGCTGATGGTCTTTTCGATGGGGATCTAACTCTCATTCAGATCCCTGCTCCTCTTCCACTCGCTGCAGTTCCTGTTGAGGATCTGCCACTTGACGCGTTATCTGATGACGACATCGACCTATTCATCGAGGGTCCCCCGGAGGGTGACCAGGATGGTGGGCCCCCGATGGATTATGATATTCCGGTTGATGACCTTGTTGTCCCTGTTGTTGAGGTTCCTGATATGGAGGTTCCTTCTGATTCATCTGGTCCAGATTCTTTTGAGTCAGTATCATCTTCTACTCTCCATGCGCTGGGGTTACAGCGATACCCCACAGACTCCGATTCCGATACTGCTATGTCTGAGGCACCCGTTCCGCAGCTGGGTTTTGGGTTTATCCCTGGATTTCAACACGACGATGATTAGGATGTCGAGTTTGAGGACGAGTTTGACCCTGATTTTTCACACGATCACGATCCAGACCAGGAGGTCGAGTTTATCCCCGAGGAGCAGCCTGCTGAGGCTCCTGTTCTCCCTGATGATCAGCTTCTTGGCATGCCCGTTGATCATGAGCCTGCTTTAGCCGACCTTTTACCTGTGCACGACCCTATTCCTGATGATGCACCAGTCGTTGCACCACCCGTTGTTGATGCACCAGTCGTTGCACCACCCGTTGTTGATGCACCAGTCGTTGTACCACCAGTTGTTGATGTACCTGTTGTTGTTGCAGCTCTGCCCGACCCGGCCCCTGTGTTTGTGGACCATGCTCCTTTTGCCACACACATTGATCCTAGGTATGCTGACACCCGTAACTGGTGGATTGAGGATGACGATGATTATCCTCCTTTTGTTCGATCAGTCACTCCTCCTGCTGCACCTGTTTTTGCACCTGTTGATGTCCCACAGTTTCACCCTCACGAGTCAGACGTCCACCGCATGGATTTGTCCGTTACATTTCTCCAGGACACTCCTCCTCCCTGTCCAGGGGAAGGACCTTCTACTCAGCAGCACGATCACATGCCACCTACGACAGCAGCCTTTCCATTTATGCCCCCTTTTGCACCTGCTGCACACACTGCTTTTCCTTCTTCAGCACCCATGGGCGAGCCATTTATGTGGTCTTCGCCCAACGTCATGCCTTTGTCAGATCCATACCATCCTTTTCATGTTGGGTATACGACGGATGATATACTTCTATCCTTGCAGTTACAGCACGATATGTTGAGCCGGAGAGTCGCGGAGCTTGAGAGGATCCCGCGTCCTCCATCTTTTGCTGATCCATCACAGTCTGCTTTTCAACCTGCTCCATTATTTCCTTATCCGGATTTCCACATCCGATTCTTGACTATGGAGCAGTAGATTGCTTGTTTGTTGCGTATTGTTTATGCCCTCGAGGAGGATTTGGTGCATCTGCGCCGTTTGCTTTTCTTTCCTCCTCCTCCTTCCCCATCAGCTTGAGGATTTTTGGTTTGTTGCAGGTAGCATTACTTTTGATGAGAAGACAGCTATTGAGCCTGACTGCACAGCATTTTGAAGACCATGTCATGACTTTTGATATTTAGCTTTTGGTTGTAGTATATTGTTAGACGATTCAGACAAGGGCGATGTGACCCTTTCTCTTTTGATGTACAAAACATTTGTAAAACTTACTTGTGGTCTTGTTATATGATAGCTCAATCGCAGCCTTTTCATTACATGCGTTGTTGGATTATTGTTTTGTGTTATGACATGGGATGTTATGTGTGTTGATAAATGTTATTACATGCGCATGTTACTTACTCATTATGCTTATTACGACTTGACCAAGACAATCTTCTTATAGAAGATGCCTCCAAGAAGGGAAAACCGTTTGCCCACTACTAAGGCCGAGTTGCAAGCAAGAATCTCGCAAGCAATAGCGGATTACGGGGCCTCACGCGCCGAAACTAGCGGGGGTACCTCAAGGAACAACCTACCAAATGGTAATGTTTAAGTCGCTTGAGACACATTACGTTACATTTGGACATTCCATGTGCATTGCTAATACTTCCTGCGAATAACATTACTTGTACAGGATGTACCTACAAGCAATTTCTAGACTGTAAACCGCTAAACTTTGATGGCACCAGAGGTGTAGTGGCGTATGTTCGATGGACGGAAAAGACCGACTCAATGCTACGTATGAGCCAATGCGCGCCAGAATAGCAAGTTACCTACATTTCCGGACTGTTCACTGATGGAGCACTCTCATGGTGGAATCTCCAGGTCCAAACCCTGGGAGAGGCGGCAGCATACGCATTGACTTGGACCGAGCTGAAAGAGCTCATGCGTAAAAAGTATTGCTCCAGGGCCGAGATTCAGAAGCTGGAAACTGAATTTTGGAATCTCGAAATGGACGGCCCGAAGATCGCTGAGTATGTACAAAGGTTTCATGATCTGTCTCATGTGGTACCATACATGGTTACGCCTGAATTAAAATGCGTGGAGCGTTTCTTCTGGGGGTTGGCACCTCAGATTATGAGCATGGTTACATCATCAAAACCGGCAACGATTACTGAAGCTATAGACCTGAGCTTGTCTCTGACTGAAGAAGCCATCAGGCTAAACAAGTTTTCAATTTCTGATTCGAAGAAGAAAGAGACACATGTGGAGTCCTCGGGAGAGAACAAACAGAAGTTCTCCAACTTTAAGCAAGGTACCAGCAGTTCGAACAAGAAGGGTGAGACAAGTGCGCCGACCAAGGCCAAAGGAAAGGGGTCTATGGGCACCTTGCCCAAGTGTAACGCTTGTCAGATGCATCATGAGGGACGATGCAGATCTAGGAAATGTGAATCTTGTGGGAGAGTTGGTCACTCAAAAGAAACATGCTGGGTTGGTACTGGCCGTGGCGGTCAAAGGGGTTTTAGTAACAACAAACGTGGTGGTAATGGGAATGGAAACCGCCCGCAAGGAAACAATGGAGAATGGAAACTGGGGTAATCAAGCTGGTAACCGGGGAACAAACAACGCACAAGGCGGTACTGGAAATGGTAATGGTCGAGGACCAGGATGTTTCAACTACGGAGACATCGGGCACTTCAAGCGTGAATGCCCAAAACTTAATCAAGCTCAAGGAAGAGTATTCAACATCGGTGCAAGGGAAGCGCACCAAGATCCAAATGTTGTCACTGGTACGTTCCCTATTAATCAACGCTTTGCATCTATGCTTTTTGATACTGGTTCCGACTATAGTTTTGTATCGCTAGAATTTAAGAAAATGCTTGGGTTAACTGCTAGTAAGTTAGACATTCCGTACTCAATTGAACTGGCTAATGGAAAGCTAGTTGAAACGAATGAAGTGATAAGAGGTTGCGTGATAGAACTGGGAGAACACAAGTTTACACTGGATCTACTGCAAGTCGAGTTGGGAAGCTTCGACGTGGTAGTAGGGATGGATTAGTTGTCAAGCAACAGAGCCGACATTGTATGTCACGAGAAGACCATTCGCATCCCAATGGCGGATGGAGAAACGATTGTGGTTCACGGGGAGAAGCGCGATACGCCCTTAAGGATCATTAGCTGTCTGAAAGCTCGAAAGTGTTTGCAGAAAGGATGTGTTGCCTTCTTGGCACACATCATGGATAAAGAAGCCGCCGAGCCGAAACTAGAAGACATTCCAATCATGAAGGAATATCCTGAAGTCTTTCCAGAAGACTTTCCAGGATTACCGCCACAAAAAGCAAGTCGAGTTCCACATTGACCTAGTTCCAGGCGCCGCGCCTGTGGCTAAGGCACCTTATCGACTTGCACCTTCCGAGATGCAAGAGCTGTCAACGGAACTTTAGGGACTAAACATACAACATACCCTCGTAGGGGTTTATGGAAAGATAGACCCACGCAGGGGTCAATACAAACAAACAAACATACACACCCACGTAGGGACTTAACAACCAAATATGCCCACGCAGGGGCTCAACAACAGCTGAGAGGATTTAATAATCCTTCTTGTTCTTCCCCTTGATCAATCCTATTAATCCCTGGAAGAAGCTCTGCTTCTCTTGGCGGTCGCGGCGAGCTTCCCGCTCAACCTGATCCAATATATGTAGAATTTCCTCCCGTTCTGGGGGAGAAAATCGTGGCGGCTGCGACTGCGTTCTAATGATAGGCCTGGGAGGTATTGGGTACCCCTGATTCGGGTAGCTTACCCCCCATGGATCTCCGTAGGGTCCTTGGGCATTGAGAGCGTTATAATTTGTCGCTACCATATAAGGATCTGCCTCAGCGTATCCGTAGTTGTTGTAAGCTGGTGGCTCAAACGGGTTGTAAGTACTTGGACCCGTGTACGCTGGGATTGGGTTATCAAAACCCATGGGCGGTGGCTGTTGAAAGACTGGCTGCGAAGGCCCACCCATTTGTGGGTCCTCCTGATGAGGCGGGTAGTGACTTGCACTTGACTGTCGTGGGGAGCTAAAATGAAAGTCCCCTGGTCGCACCGACATACGTGCACCGGTTCTTCTACGCCTTGGCGGTTGAGGAGGTGGCGGTTGAACTGGTGGCGGTGGAGGCGGTGGCGTAACTGCCACAAACCGGTGATCCTCTGATGAATCTTGATGATGCGGCTGTGGCTGTGGCTCCTGCTGCTGCTGATGCTGCCCATGAGACGACGAGTGGTGTGATGGTGTATAATACCACTGGTGTTGATCAAACAGGGCTTGGAAACTGTCTGGACCACCGTAGGGTGATCCGTGGAAGGACGATCCATCAGAAATTTCGATGGGGTGGTTCGGAGTACCACTCGCTGGCATGACGGGGTCCGTATCCTCGTCCATATCATCCGCGTGATCCCCGGAAAAGTGGTCCTCGGGACCCAGTGGGTTAAAACCCACGGGTTCCGGTATGAATCCTACCGGGTTAAACTGTCCCCGAAAGATAGGTGTAGGGTCTCCATATGAATGATGAGATAGTGATCTCTGCAGCGGTACGTATGAGGGCTGCGGATTGTTCGGCTCGTAAGGGTTAAGAGCGGGCGGTGTCGAACTATGCGAAACCGACCGCCTGGCCGGCTCGAACTGGTTTCTTCGATTCTCCCGAGGGTCGTCACTCTCGGTGTTTGATGGAGCTCGTCTTCGTGAAGATCCAGCTTCATGATCGTTGGGGGCGGTAACTGGCCCTTTTCCACGTCCTCGTGTTCGGAAGAATCTCGGAGGCATCTTTGTTATTCCTGTCAATAAAGCATGAGATAACAATAACAAAAATATAAATTTTAAAAGACAAAACAAATACCCGAATAAGTGGAATTTGTCCTAAGTTATAAGTCTAGACTCGAAAGTTTAGAGTGTGCAATTGTGTACTGAGATTAAACACAAAAGGCTAGTGTTTAATTCACTCAGAGTTGGCTCTGATACCAACCTGTCACACCCCGATTTCCACGTGTCACCGGTGGGCCCGGTGGGGGAGTATCGTGACGTGGTTGGCAACGTAATAGTCAAACAACACAATATAATAATGCACAGCGGAAGCAAATTTAAAATAAGATACAACCGAATTTATTTATTGTAATCAAAGTCACAATATCCGGATGTTTTATCCACAGTAGGATCGAAACAAAATAATATTAATTGTTCAACAGACTTCTGGCATCCTAAGCTTGCGAGACTTTTATTGATGCTTAGGAGACAATCCAGCCAATTACGTTTAGTACCTGCATTCAGTCTTTTTGGGAAAATACGTCAGTTTACACTGGTAAATACATTCAACTGACTCATTTTGGAAAATGATTGAAAATTGGTTTGGATGCACATGGCATAAACATTTTTATTTAACTTGGGAGAATTATTTTAATAATATAATAATCTTGTGAACGAATTACATGTTACTTATGCGTTCAGTAGCCCGAATCAAATCCGGGTTAAAGATCAATAGACACACCACTTTAAGTGAGTTATACACGGGAGTACGCCTACACCCCGTGCTCAGGTCGTGGCCATCTCGTAAGATGATGCCAGGGATATCCGGGACATGGTCATTAACCCCCCAAAGGCTGTAAAGTAAACAAGACTGTTTAAACGAGCCGATCAAATTATTCAACTACCCACTAAGCGTGGAGATTTGATGCTCGATCAAGCGGTACGCTATGTACCGTAACCCAAGCCCGTATAGGGAAAATAAGTTAAAAGTATTTACCTGATGCAAGTATAAATCACAAATAGCAGAATGCACGTAGCTTTTACTGTCTCTCCTAATCTGGAACGAAGGTTTATAATAACCTATTAGAATTCTAACGGGTCTTTTATTAAGCTTAAGCTTAGACCGGCTAGTTTCAAGATACGGTTCGTACGCACGATTAAGCGAAGACCGGATAGAATGTGATTCAGACCCGACAAGTTTGGAGACTTGTTTAATATGGGTTTATTATTCACATTCTGGATTTTGAGATAAAACCGTTAAGGTTTGACCCGTTTCGGCTAATTTATGTAAACTTGTTACATAAACCGAACCGTACGCGTAATAAGCGTGACGGGTAGTCATGAGAGCTATATACAGGTTTCCTAAGTTAATTATGTCTCAAATATGTTGTGACATCAGTAAGGTGTCTTTCGTTATGCCCGAAACTAATTTAAACACAAACTATGCCCCGTAGGGGTAGTTTGGTCATTTTAAAGTTTGTAAAAGAGTTTATATGTCTAACTGAGTTACAGGTCTGATGTAAACAGCAAACATACTCAATTTGATGAGTTTTAACAGTAGGCTAAGGCACGTATGTGAAACTTATCATTTTTAACCAAGCTAGGCCCTGTAGGGGTATTTTGGTAATTTCACATAAGCCGACAAGCTCAAAACTGAAGTCTGAGTCTATCCACTTTTGCTTACTGTTAAAATATGATAATTTGCTTCTTATATCAGTAGGTATCAACCCGGGTATGTCCAATATGATCTTAAAACATACTATGCGTTAAAAACGCTAATTAAGGCGATTAAAGGCCATTACCGGGTTCGATACTTAAATCTGATATTTTTATATTTCCAGAAGGCTTAAAATAATTTATTTATCATAACTAATCAGTAGCAAAAGGTTTGGAATCGTTTAGATGTGTAAAACTCATTTTATGGCCCGTAAGGGCAAAACCGACAATCACCGAATTAAGCCTACGACTATGAGTTATGCTCAGCCTAAAATTAATTAAAAATATTTAAAATTCTCAAAATAATATATTACATCAGTGGGTAATTCGTTTGATACCAAAAAGTATGTTTAATTAGGCTATACGCTAATTACGCCATTTTATTAACATAAAGCACCGTAATTACGCTAATGAGCATAACTCTTAATCTACAAGTCAAACTGATGTCAAATTTTGCATACAAGTTTATATATCAATATTTAAGGTTTCTACACTTTTACATTTTCATAAATCATGTTTTAAGGTAATAAGGGCATAACGGTCAACATATGAACAATTAACGAAAACTTGCATATTAATTGGATAACTAATGAACCGAGGTGTATAATCACAGAGGGTTGTTCTAACATGTAACCTAGTCCAATTAAAGCTCTAAGGAATTTCTAAAATATGCCTAAACGGGTCAGAACTGAAAGTCAAAGTGAAAGTCAAACTATGTGACTTTCGGTTCCGAACCGGGTCTAAACAGGAAATAGTCGGGTTGAACAGGTTTGGACACGTTCTTACACTAATTACTAAGTTATAACAATAATCAAACAGGTTATATATGATCTAGATAGCTAATTATGCATAAATGACCTTTTAAGAATTCTGTTGACTTTTTAAGTATATGTTTGACCCGACTTTTGAACTAGTTAAAGTGGTGATCAGGGGAAACCCTTTTGGGGTTTTATTACCCACATAAATACCCACTTATAACTACTTTTAATTCGAGATTTGACTGAGCCATTATTGACTAATCTCGAAGTCAAACCGTAATTACGACGGTTTGACTTTTAGCTAATTAACTAAGCTAAACTCAAACAAGAAAGGATTAGAACACTTACAAGGGTCCTATGCACGACTTATGATCAGTTGGGAGAGTTCCTTAGCTCCAGAAAGGCTCCAAATGATCAGATGAAGGTGTGAGAATGTTTGTGACTTTGAAGGGCTATTTATAATGGTTTCAATCACCACTAACCATTGACAAATAAGTCTATGAGTGCCCACAAACAATCAACAGGTGTCCTAGGGGCTTAGGAGGTGTTTTAGGGGCCATGAGAAGTGGAAAACGGGTAGAGGTCGCGAAAATACGCAATGGCAGACATTCAGCAATTTTTTCGGAGCTGGGCACATCCTCGCGTAGCGCGAGGGACCCGTCGCGCGGCGCGACCCACTTGCAGATCAGCTTTTTTATTTTTGTTTGCGATTCAGTCCTTGGCTCTTCAAAACTCGAATAGTTACTGATTTATTGCACTTTAAACCTCCACAATTGATCTACTAAGGCCTTAAAACATATACCCACTTTGCCAAGTCCCCGGGTAACTTTATTTTCACCCGAAAAGTCCTAACTTTCGACGTTTACGCTTTAACGCTTCGCACACGGATTTGATCATAATTTTCTCATACGTTAACCAAACTTTATGAAATTTTTATGGTGCATTCTCATGAGCATGATTAATATTTACAAAGCTCCGGGTTTGTCAAAAGGTCACTCAGAGGTATCATTTAAACATGTTGACGCATTTGGTCCCTGTAGTTTGAAATCACTCACTTTTAGCTTCGTATGATCCATGATTTATTCGTTTGAAGGTATGAGCATCACGTAGGGTTAATGTACAATGTATTTATTCACAGTTGACACTTAGAATACGTATATTCACATACTTTCCACGTTTGTCAACTTTAGTCCTTCCAAAATGTTTCTTTCACACGTTTACTTAATGACACGTGTCATCACATTATAGGACGTGAATTTTCGAGGTGTTACATCCTCACCCCCTTAAAATAAATCTCGACCCGAGATTTACTGAAACAAGTAAGGGTACTTTTCTTTCATCGTGGATTCAACCTCCCACGTGTACTCGGGACCTCTACGGGCATCCCATTTGACCTTTACAAAAGGTATATGCTTCCTTCGAAGTTTCCTTACCTGTCGATCTTCAATCGACAAAGGTTTTTCAACAAACGTTAAGCTCTTATCTATTTGCACATCTGTATGTGGCATGACATGTGAATCGTCAGCGGAACACTTCTTTAGATTGCAGATGTGGAACACATTGTGAATTCCACAGAGCTCTTCTGGTAAGTTCAACTTATAGGCAACTGACCCGATACGTTCGATAACCTCGAAAAGTCCTATGTATCTCGGGCTTAGCTTGCCTTTCTTACCAAATCGCATCACTCCTTTCCAGGGTGACACTTTAAGTAGGACTTTGTCACCTACTTCAAAGTGAAAATCCTTACGACTTGGATCAGCGTAACTCTTCTGCCTATTCCGGGCAGCTTGGAGATTGTTACGAATCTGGACAATCTTGTCCGTCGTTTCGAATACGATCTCTGGTCCTGATAACTGGACTTCTCCAACTTTCGCCCAACAAACTGGCGATCTACACTTTCTACCGTATAATGCCTCAAAGGGCGCAGCCTTTATGCTGGTATGGTAGCTATTGTTGTAGGAGAATTCGATCAATGGTAGGTTCTTATCCCAACTACCTCCCAAATCGATCGCACATGCACGCAGCATGTCTTCCAACGTTTGAATAGTACGCTCGCTCTGACCGTCTATCTGAGGATGGTAAGCCGTACTAAAGTTCAAACGTGTGCCCAAAGATTGCTGGAAGCTCTTCCAAAAATGTGACGTGTACCTAGTATCTCTATCAGAGATAATAGCTACAGGTATGCCATGTAAGGCTACAATCTTATCAACATATAACTGGGCTAACATATCGGAGCTATAAGTCTCCTTGATGGGTAGAAAATGAGCTGACTTAGTCAGTCTGTCAACTATGACCCATATTGTATCATTGCCTTTCTTTGTCTTAGGTAACTTGGTAATAAAATCCATAGTTACCATTTCCCACTTCCATGTAGGAAGTTCAGGCTGTTGTAGCAAACCTGACGGTTTCTGATGCTCGGCTTTGACTTGCGCACATGTCAAGCATTTTGCTACATGGGTGGCCACAGACTTTTTCAAGCCTATCCACCAATAATTTGCCTTTAAATCCTGGTACATCTTATCAGCTCCAGGATGAACGGAGTACTTGGAACTATGGGCTTCTTGGAGGATGACATCACGAAGTCCTCCAAAGATTGGAACCCATATTCGTCCATTTAACCGTAGAATTCCGTCTTTGCTAAGAGTTAACTGCTCCTCAGTTACTCCTAACTTTTCATTAGGATAGTTAGCTTCCAACACAGCTTCCTTCTGTGCAGCTAACACCCTTTCTATCAAACTGTTCTTTATTTCCATGCACTTGGCATTGATTCGAATGGGTTTAACCCTTTCCTTTCTGCTCAAGGCATCAGCGACTACATTCGCCTTGCCGGGATGGTACTTGATTTCACAATCATAGTCATTCAAGGTTTCCATCCAACGGCGTTGCCTCATGTTTAATTCCTTCTGATTAAACAGATGCTGGAGGCTCTTGTGATCAGAATAGATCACAAACTTGATTCCATAAAGATAATGCCTCCACAGTTTTAGTGCGAACACAACCGCACCCAATTCCAAGTCGTGGGTGGTGTAATTCTTTTCGTGCACCTTTAACTGTCGTGATGCATAGGCAATAACCTTGCCCTTCTGCATAAGCACACACCCCATGCCAGTGTGTGATGCATCACAATAAACTACAAATTCTTCAGCGCCTTCAGGTAAGGTAAGCACAGGAGCGTTGCTCAATTTCTGTTTTAAAATATCGAAGGACTCTTGCTGCTTAGGACCCCAAACGAACTTTACTTTCTTCTTGGTCAGGGAAGTTAGGGGTGCAGCAATCCTTGAAAAATTTTCAATGAAACGCCTGTAATATCCTGCCAATCCCAGGAAGCTACGTATCTCCGTAGGCGTCTTTGGCTCTTGCCAATTCATAACAGCTTCAACTTTAGCGGGATCCACCTGGATACCTCGCTCACTAACCACGTGTCCAAGGAATTGGACTTCTCGTAGCCAAAATTCACACTTAGAGAATTTGGCGTAGAGCTTCTCCTGACGTAGAAGTTTGAGAATACAACGAAGGTGTTTCTCGTGGTCAGCTTGATTCTTAGAATAAATAAGGATGTCATCGATGAAGACGATAACAAATTTATCTAAGTGAGGCTTGCAGACGCGATTCATGAGATCCATGAACACGGCTGGTGCATTAGTGAGCCCGAAAGGCATCACTAGGAACTCGTAGTGACCGTAACGAGTCCTAAATGCAGTCTTGTGAACGTCTTCATTCTTGACCTTCAATTGATGGTAGCCTGACCTCAAATCAATCTTCGAGAAGTAACTTGCCCCTTGAAGTTGATCGAACAAATCGTCGATTCTGGGCAGTGGATATCTATTCTTGATCGTGACTTTATTAAGCTCGCGATAGTCGATGCATAGACGCATCGACCCGTCCTTCTTCTTGACGAACAAGATCGGCGCTCCCCAAGGAGATGAACTAGGTCTAATGAAACCTTTAGCCAGCAATTCATCTAGCTGCGTCCGCAACTCCTTCATTTCCGTGGGTGCCAATCTGTATGGAGCTCTAGCTACAGGTGCGGCTCCGGGGATGATATCTATCCTGAACTCGACTTGTCTATCTGGTGGTAGGCCAGGTAGATCTTCAGGAAACACTTCTGGGTAATCAGAAATGACTGGGATGTCTTCTAACTTCGGTTTAGGTTCCTCCATAATCACTTGCGCCATGTAAATGACACATCCCTTCTTCAAACACTTGGAAGCCTTGAGCATGGTCACCTGCTCAGGCAGCCCATACTGGGTATCTCCCCGAATGGTAAGTGATTCACCAGACGGAGTCTTTATCACTACATGCTTCATGTTACAGACAATTTGGGCCTGGTTATGAGATAACCAGTCCATACCCAGAACTATGTCAAAACCAGCCAATTTAAACGGAAGTAGAGATAGAGGAAAAGAATGGTTCTTAATGGATATAGCACATCCATCTAACACAGTAGAGACGGTTTCTATGGTACCGTCTGCTAACTCTACCTCATAATTTACGCCTAGGGTTTTGACAGGTAAATTCAACAACTTACAAAACTTATGATCTACGAAAGACTTATCTGCGCCTGAATCAAAAAGTACCCTTGCAAAAACATCATTTACAAGGAATGTACCTGTTATGACATTATCGTCCTGCACAGCTTCTTTCGCGTCCATTCTGAAGACTCTGGCATTAGTCTTCTTAGCCTCCTCAGGCTTCTTGTTGTATTTCGGGCAGTTGGTCTTGATGTGCCCCTTTTCATTGCAACGGTAGCACGTTGCATCCTTTATTTTCTTGCAATCCAGGGTCTTGTGATCCGTGGACTTGCAAATTCCACAAGCAAAAGATTTTGACTGAGTCTGAGAGCTCGACTCCAGTCTGCACTTTCCGTAGTGCTGCTTCTTGCAGATTTTACACTTGGGCTTCTCATCAGACTTGTGCCCATCCTTCCTCGATTCAGATCCCTTCTTGTTATCACCGTTCCCACGGTGTTTCTTATTCGACCTTCGCGAACCATCATCTTCACGCTTCCTCTTCTCGGCCGCCTTATTCCTCAGCGATCTCTGTCTGACCGCATCAAGAGTGAGGGATAAGGAAAGGTCAGTTACAGACCTGAAGGTAACTGGCCAAGAAGCTTTTACACTGGCCTTGATCTCGGGTTCTAAACCACCAATAAAGCGAGCAATTCTTTTTGGCTCCGGGGTTACCAGGTAGGGAACCAACCGGGACAGCGTATTGAAGCTTGTCAGGTAAGCTTGACAGTCGAGGTTCTTCATCACCAATGATAGAAAGTCAGATTCTATCTTTTCCACCTCATGTTGAGGGCAGTAATTATCCTTGATCAGGGCAATAAATTGATCCCACGACATGTTATACAATGGGATCTTCCCGGAGGCCTCCATCAGAGATCTCCACCAAGCTAACGCTTCACCCTTGAAGGACTGCGACACAAACTTAACAATATCCCTTTCAGCGCACCCGATGATATCTACCACCGTGTCCATCTCGTCCAGCCAAGTCATACAATCGACGGCCCCTTTTTCCCCTGTAAAATCCCGGGGCTTGCAAGACACGAAGTACTTGTAGGAACAACCCTTGTTACTGGGCCCTTGGTGCAGTATTAATTGCTGAGATGGGACACTTTGATGGTTGGTGGACTGACGATCATCACCGTCTTTCTTGGGTCCATCCTTTTTGGGAGGAGGCTTGTTATGAGCCTCCGAATGTGTCCTTGGCTTTGAATGTGATACAGAGTGGGTCCTACTTCGGGTACCACTGTATTCTTCATACTGTCTATCCAGAGCTTGAGTAACAGCGCCGTCTATGATTGCTTTTAACTCGGCACCCGTTAATGTAATCTGGGCATTCTCATTCGGCTCTGCTGGATGGCTATTGACTTCATTAGAGTTAGCCATTTGTATTGAACTGTTACAGAAAACAAGAACAATATTTTATTTGGAAGTTTATTATGGAATTACCCCTTAGGGTAACTCGTTAACCACGGTAACAGAGACCATATTTGGTTAACTTATTAATCGTATTAATTTAGGATTTCAGTTAAAATTTATCCTAAACATTAACAATAACAATATATATTAGCACATAAGGCTTGGTCACATGGACCATTTAAATTATAAGCTATGATTTCATAGAATCAAGGCTTTTAAGGTTTGAACCTAGTTCATTACCCTTATCAGACAGGGAGTCATAGCTACCACTGTCTTTTGGCTCATATAGAAATGAGCATGGCCCGTAGGCGCTATATTACCACGTATGGTTAAATATGATCATCTTAATTGATGATGTAAATCCAGGATTCAGAGATCATTAAACTAGATTAGGAATCTTCTAAAGAATCCTTATTCATATAAGAATGACATGTGATTTTTAACGAATCACTTCTGCCAGGAGTGTTAGCATGTTTTAAGATGTTAACTGGGATTTGAATCTTTTAAACAGGTCTAACCATTTTGGCCCGGTCTTATATTTGACACGAGGCTAGGTTTCACACTTTAAGATTCTTAATTAAATAATTTAATAGGCAGATCATTTCAAAAGGAATGATTTTAATTTATTTATTTCATTTATATATATTTATGCACAAAATGGCAGACAGGAAATTTATAAAAACAACACTCCATTAATTTATCACAATATTACATATCGCCCTAAACGGGTCTTTCACACATGAAATTTTGCCCACGCAGGAGCTAAAACATACCAACATGCCCACGCAGGGGTCTTACAGAAAGACACAAGTCCTCACAGGGACTAACACACCAACAATTGTCCACGTAGGGACTAAACAAACATAAGTCCACGCAGGGACTAAACATACAACATACCCTCGTAGGGGTTTATGGAAAGATAGACCCACGCAGGGGTCAATACAAACAAACAAACATACACACCCACGTAGGGACTTAACAACCAAATATGCCCACGCAGGGGCTCAACAACAGCTGAGAGGATTTAATAATCCTTCTTGTTCTTCCCCTTGATCAATCCTATTAATCCCTGGAAGAAGCTCTGCTTCTCTTGGCGGTCGCGGCGAGCTTCCCGCTCAACCTGATCCAATATATGTAGAATTTCCTCCCGTTCTGGGGGAGAAAATCGTGGCGGCTGCGACTGCGTTCTAATGATAGGCCTGGGAGGTATTGGGTACCCCTGATTCGGGTAGCTTACCCCCCATGGATCTCCGTAGGGTCCTTGGGCATTGAGAGCGTTATAATTTGTCGCTACCATATAAGGATCTGCCTCAGCGTATCCGTAGTTGTTGTAAGCTGGTGGCTCAAACGGGTTGTAAGTACTTGGACCCGTGTACGCTGGGATTGGGTTATCAAAACCCATGGGCGGTGGCTGTTGAAAGACTGGCTGCGAAGGCCCACCCATTTGTGGGTCCTCCTGATGAGGCGGGTAGTGACTTGCACTTGACTGTCGTGGGGAGCTAAAATGAAAGTCCCCTGGTCGCACCGACATACGTGCACCGGTTCTTCTACGCCTTGGCGGTTGAGGAGGTGGCGGTTGAACTGGTGGCGGTGGAGGCGGTGGCGTAACTGCCACAAACCGGTGATCCTCTGATGAATCTTGATGATGCGGCTGTGGCTGTGGCTCCTGCTGCTGCTGATGCTGCCCATGAGACGACGAGTGGTGTGATGGTGTATAATACCACTGGTGTTGATCAAACAGGGCTTGGAAACTGTCTGGACCACCGTAGGGTGATCCGTGGAAGGACGATCCATCAGAAATTTCGATGGGGTGGTTCGGAGTACCACTCGCTGGCATGACAGGGTCCGTATCCTCGTCCATATCATCCGCGTGATCCCCGGAAAAGTGGTCCTCGGGACCCAGTGGGTTAAAACCCACGGGTTCCGGTATGAATCCTACCGGGTTAAACTGTCCCCGAAAGATAGGTGTAGGGTCTCCATATGAATGATGAGATAGTGATCTCTGCAGCGGTACGTATGAGGGCTGCGGATTGTTCGGCTCGTAAGGGTTAAGAGCGGGCGGTGTCGAACTATGCGAAACCGACCGCCTGGCCGGCTCGAACTGGTTTCTTCGATTCTCCCGAGGGTCGTCACTCTCGGTGTTTGATGGAGCTCGTCTTCGTGAAGATCCAGCTTCATGATCGTTGGGGGCGGTAACTGGCCCTTTTCCACGTCCTCGTGTTCGGAAGAATCTCGGAGGCATCTTTGTTATTCCTGTCAATAAAGCATGAGATAACAATAACAAAAATATAAATTTTAAAAGACAAAACAAATACCCGAATAAGTGGAATTTGTCCTAAGTTATAAGTCTAGACTCGAAAGTTTAGAGTGTGCAATTGTGTACTGAGATTAAACACAAAAGGCTAGTGTTTAATTCACTCAGAGTTGGCTCTGATACCAACCTGTCACACCCCGATTTCCACGTGTCACCGGTGGGCCCGGTGGGGGAGTATCGTGACGTGGTTGGCAACGTAATAGTCAAACAACACAATATAATAATGCACAGCGGAAGCAAATTTAAAATAAGATACAACCGAATTTATTTATTGTAATCAAAGTCACAATATCCGGATGTTTTATCCACAGTAGGATCGAAACAAAATAATATTAATTGTTCAACAGACTTCTGGCATCCTAAGCTTGCGAGACTTTTATTGATGCTTAGGAGACAATCCAGCCAATTACGTTTAGTACCTGCATTCAGTCTTTTTGGGAAAATACGTCAGTTTACACTGGTAAATACATTCAACTGACTCATTTTGGAAAATGATTGAAAATTGGTTTGGATGCACATGGCATAAACATTTTTATTTAACTTGGGAGAATTATTTTAATAATATAATAATCTTGTGAACGAATTACATGTTACTTATGCGTTCAGTAGCCCGAATCAAATCCGGGTTAAAGATCAATAGACACACCACTTTAAGTGAGTTATACACGGGAGTACGCCTACACCCCGTGCTCAGGTCGTGGCCATCTCGTAAGATGATGCCAGGGATATCCGGGACATGGTCATTAACCCCCCAAAGGCTGTAAAGTAAACAAGACTGTTTAAACGAGCCGATCAAATTATTCAACTACCCACTAAGCGTGGAGATTTGATGCTCGATCAAGCGGTACGCTATGTACCGTAACCCAAGCCCGTATAGGGAAAATAAGTTAAAAGTATTTACCTGATGCAAGTATAAATCACAAATAGCAGAATGCACGTAGCTTTTACTGTCTCTCCTAATCTGGAACGAAGGTTTATAATAACCTATTAGAATCCTAACGGGTCTTTTATTAAGCTTAAGCTTAGACCGGCTAGTTTCAAGATACGGTTCGTACGCACGATTAAGCGAAGACCGGATAGAATGTGATTCAGACCCGACAAGTTTGGAGACTTGTTTAATATGGGTTTATTATTCACATTCTGGATTTTGAGATAAAACCGTTAAGGTTTGACCCGTTTCGGCTAATTTATGTAAACTTGTTACATAAACCGAACCGTACGCGTAATAAGCGTGACGGGTAGTCATGAGAGCTATATACAGGTTTCCTAAGTTAATTATGTCTCAAATATGTTGTGACATCAGTAAGGTGTCTTTCGTTATGCCCGAAACTAATTTAAACACAAACTATGCCCCGTAGGGGTAGTTTGGTCATTTTAAAGTTTGTAAAAGAGTTTATATGTCTAACTGAGTTACAGGTCTGATGTAAACAGCAAACATACTCAATTTGATGAGTTTTAACAGTAGGCTAAGGCACGTATGTGAAACTTATCATTTTTAACCAAGCTAGGCCCTGTAGGGGTATTTTGGTAATTTCACATAAGCCGACAAGCTCAAAACTGAAGTCTGAGTCTATCCACTTTTGCTTACTGTTAAAATATGATAATTTGCTTCTTATATCAGTAGGTATCAACCCGGGTATGTCCAATATGATCTTAAAACATACTATGCGTTAAAAACGCTAATTAAGGCGATTAAAGGCCATTACCGGGTTCGATACTTAAATCTGATATTTTTATATTTCCAGAAGGCTTAAAATAATTTATTTATCATAACTAATCAGTATCAAAAGGTTTGGAATCGTTTAGATGTGTAAAACTCATTTTATGGCCCGTAAGGGCAAAACCGACAATCACCGAATTAAGCCTACGACTATGAGTTATGCTCAGCCTAAAATTAATTAAAAATCTTTAAAATTCTCAAAATAATATATTACATCAGTGGGTAATTCGTTTGATACCAAAAAGTATGTTTAATTAGGCTATACGCTAATTACGCCATTTTATTAACATAAAGCACCGTAATTACGCTAATGAGCATAACTCTTAATCTACAAGTCAAACTGATGTCAAATTTTGCATACAAGTTTATATATCAATATTTAAGGTTTCTACACTTTTACATTTTCATAAATCATGTTTTAAGGTAATAAGGGCATAACGGTCAACATATGAACAATTAACGAAAACTTGCATATTAATTGGATAACTAATGAACCGAGGTGTATAATCACAGAGGGTTGTTCTAACATGTAACCTAGTCCAATTAAATCTCTAAGGCATTTCTAAAATATGCCTAAACGGGTCAGAACTGAAAGTCAAAGTGAAAGTCAAACTATGTGACTTTCGGTTCCGAACCGGGTCTAAACAGGAAATAGTCGGGTTGAACAGGTTTGGACATGTTCTTACACTAATTACTAAGTTATAACAATAATCAAACAGGTTATATATGATCTAGATAGCTAATTATGCATAAATGACCTTTTAAGAATTCTGTTGACTTTTTAAGTATATGTTTGACCCGACTTTTGAACTAGTTAAAGTGGTGATCAGGGGAAACCCTTTTGGGGTTTTATTACCCACATAAATACCCACTTATAACTACTTTTAATTCGAGATTTGACTGAGCCATTATTGACTAATCTCGAAGTCAAACCGTAATTACGACGGTTTGACTTTTAGCTAATTAACTAAGCTAAACTCAAACAAGAAAAGATTAGAACACTTACAAGGGTCCTATGCACGACTTATGATCAGTTGGGAGAGTTCCTTAGCTCCAGAAAGGCTCCAAATGATCAGATGAAGGTGTGAGAATGTTTGTGACTTTGAAGGGCTATTTATAATGGTTTCAATCACCACAAATCATTGACAAATAAGTCTATGAGTGCCCACAAACAATCAACAGGTGTCCTAGGGGCTTAGGAGGTGTTTTAGGGGCCATGAGAAGTGAAAAAACGGGTCGAGGTCGCGAAAATACGCAATGGCAGACATTCAGCAATTTTTTCGGAGCTGGGCACATCCTCGCGTAGCGCGAGGGACCCGTCGCGCGGCGCGACCCCCTTGCAGATCAGCTTTTTGATTTTTGTTTGCGATTCAGTCCTTGGCTCTTCAAAACTCGAATAGTTACTGATTTATTGCACTTTAAACCTCCACAATTGATCTACTAAGGCCTTAAAACATATACCCACTTTGCCAAGTCCCCGGGTAACTTTATTTTCACCCGAAAAGTCCTAACTTTCGACGTTTACGCTTTAACGCTTCGCACACGGATTTGATCATAATTTTTTCATACGTTAACCAAACTTTATGAAATTTTTATGGTGCATTCTCATGAGCATGATTAATATTTTCAAAGCTCCGGGTTTGTCAAAAGGTCACTCAGGGGTATCATTTAAACATGTTGACGCATTTGGTCCCTGTAGTTTGAAATCACTCACTTTTAGCTTCGTATGATCCATGATTTATTCGTTTGAAGGTATGAGCATCGCGTAGGGTTAATGTACAATGTATTTATTCACAGTTGACACTTAGAATATGTATATTCACATACTTTCCACGTTTGTCAACTTTAGTCCTTCCAAAATGTTTCTTTCACACGTTTACTTAATGACACGTGTCATCACATTATAGGACGTGAATTTTCGAGGTGTTACAGAGTTCCTGGTTATGCCATTTGGTTTGACAAACGCGCCAGCTGTATTCATGGATTTGATGAACAGAGTTTGTAAGCCGTACCTCGATAAGTTAGTGATTGTGTTTATTGATGATATTTTGTTCTACTCAAAGTCGAAAGCGGAGAACGAACAACATCTAAGGGCTATTCTAGAGTTGCTTAAGAAGGAGAAGTTGTACGTGAAGTTCTCGAAGTGCGAGTTCTGGTTACGCGAAGTCCAGTTTCTTGGACATGTAGTTAACGAAAATGGAATTCATGTGGATCCAACAAAGATCGACGCGATCAAGAACTGGGAAACTCCAAAGACGCCAACCGAGATTCGACAGTTTCTAGGTTTGGCTGGTTATTATCGCAGGTTCATCAAGGATTTCTTGAAAATCGCTCAACCATTGACCTCCCTTACACAGAAAGACAAGAAGTTTGAATGGGGAGACAAGCAAGAAGAAGCATTTCAGCTGTTGAAAAACAAACTTTGTGACGCGGTAATCTTATCTCTACCCGAAGGTACGGATGACTTCGTGGTATATTGCGACACCTCGCGCCAGGGTTTAGGTTGCGTGCTAATGCAGCGACAAAAGGTTATAGCATATGCTTCTCGCCAGTTGAAGGTCCACGAGAAAAACTACACCACGCATGATTTAGAATTGGGCGCAGTGGTGTTTGCTTTGAAAATCTGGTGACATTACTTATATGGCACGCGATGTACAATCTTCACTGATCACAAGAGCTTGCAACACATTTTTTATCAGAAAGAGCTTAACATGAGACAAAGACGCTGGGTTGAACTATTGAATGATTATGATTGTGAGATCAAGTATCACCCAGGGAAGGCGAATGTGCTCACCGATGCCCTGAGTCGGAAGGAAAGGATCAAGCCCATAAGGGTTAGGGCTTTGGAAATGATCATTCAGACGGACCTCTCATTGCGCATTCGTGCCACGCAGAGAGAAGCTCTTAACGAAAGAAATATCGAGAATGAATATCTCCGTGGGATGGAGAAGCAGTTGGTACCAAACGGGGAAGGAACGTTGTGTTTCATGAAACGAATTTGGGTTCCTTTGTTTGGTGGTTTGAGAAATGTTATTCTAGACGAAGCTCACAAATATCGGTACTCGATCCATCCAGGATCGGATAAGATGTACCAAGATCTAAAGGATTTCTATTGGTGGCCAAGAATAAAAGGCGATGTTGCGGTATATATTGGCAAATGTTTAACTTGCGCCAAGGTAAAGGTTGAATACCAGAAACCTTCAGGCCTCTTGCAACAACCAGAAATACCCCAATGGAAATGGGAACAGATTTCGATGGACTTCATAACGAAATTGCCAAGGACGCCCAAAGGTCATGATACGATTTGGGTAATTGTAGACCGTTTAACGAAATCTGCACACTTTTTGCCAATCAAGGAGAAAGGCAACACGAGTAAACTTGCTGAGATATATCTGAGGGAGATTGTTGCACGGCATGGAGTGCCTCTCTCAATTATCTTCGATAGAGATGGAAGATTCGTGTCAAGAATTTGGCAATCCTTTCAAGAAGCTTTTGGTTCTCAGTTGAATCTGAGTACTGCTTTTCACCCGCAAACAGACGGACAGAGTGAACGAACGATTCAAACGTTGGAAGACATGTTGCGAGCTTGCACAATGGATTTAGATGGAAGTTGGGACACTCACCTACCATTGGTTGAATTTTCATACAATAACAGTTACCATGCAAGCATCCAAGCCGCACCGTTCGAAGCTCTCTATGGGCGTAAGTGTCGATCACCCTTATGCTGGGCAGACGCGGGTGATAGACAACTTGTTGGCTCGGAATTGGTCCAGGAAACTACTGATAAGATTATACAGATCCGAGAGCGCATTAAAGCGGCTCGGGATCGTCAAAAGAGTTATGCGGATCGAAGAAGGAAACCTCTGGAATTTGAGGTGGGAGATATGGTTTTGTTGAAGGTTTCACCCTGGAAGGGTGTGGCACGCTTTGGGAAGCGTAGGAAGTTGAACCCCAGATACATTGGTCCATTTAAAATCCTGGAAAGGATTGGTCTTGTAGCATACAAGTTGGATTTACCTGCTGAACTGAATGGCGTTCATGATACATTCCATGTATCAAATCTAAAAAAGAGTCCAACTCAAGAGACGGTGGTCATTCCTGCCGACGAAGTTCATATTGACGACACACTCCACTTTACTGAAGAACCCATTGAGATTACTGATTGGAAGGTTAACAAAACACGCCGGAGTAGTGTCAAGCTCATCAAGGTTCGATGGAATGCACGACATGGCCCAGAATTCACGTGGGAGCGTGAGGATCACATGAAGGAAAAATACCCACATTTATTCCCCAAGACCCCTGCATCTAGTAGCAGAACTAAAATTTTGGGATGAAATTTTCTTAACGGGGGGAGAATTTGAGAACCCTCACAATTACAGGTATCCGTACAATTAATTAATTTTAATTACATGCTTAATGACTGTGCTTGATTACAACTGATGACGTAAACTGCTTTCTGATTTCTGTATCATACATACATATGCATCACATTTCATACTGTCACTCCATTCATTACATACAAACTTTAGTGACATACTTGATGCACAAAGCACAGTTAGCACAGTGAGTGGATAACTCACAAATATACTGACAGTGCCAGTACATAGACAGACAATGTTTTGAGGCCAGTATAAGCCAGAGACAAGGTGCTACACTAGTATGGAGCGTAGGGAAGCAAGGACCATAAAACTGCGTCACTAGGTGATAGTTTAAGTGTCGGAAAGTGCCTAAAACTCACTTAAAGTGCAGAATTCTGCATTGATTAATAACATCCAGCATTTTAACATGCTAGTAATGAGCAAAAATATGGCAAAATGGTCCTGTATGCTTTCAAAAGTGTCAGGAATTGAAAGTGTTACAAAAAGACACATAAAGGACACTATACAGAATAACTAAGCACTTTAACGGAACGGTATCTAACCGAACAACCGGACATTGCCCGGAACACCAAAATTTTGCCAGAAACATTGTTTTATTATTTTTGAACTAGTTGTGATCCCCGAATACCCCAACACATTATATAAAGTGCCATACACATAATACACTAGATATTACACTTAACCTCCTAAATATTTACCCACCTACCATGAAATTTTACAATTAACCCCCCCCCCTTCTCCATTTACGATCACATGGACCCACCAAGATCACCACCATGCCTCCACACCTTACCTCAAGATTTTATTTCAATTTCATAATGGATCTTTACTTGATATGGTGAACAAAATATGTAGAGGTAAGATTATAAGTATGGCCTAGATCACAACACCATTCCATATCACTTCACAACCTCACTCATCTCCCTCACTCTCTCCTCTCCCTCTCGGCTCACTCTATAACCGCCACCACCACCACCTTGTCACCACCATATCCATCCAATTCCAAGTTCATTCAAGTTTAGAAGATGATACATGGAGCTTGGAGCTTGAAGATCTTGGAGAATCCTTCTCATTTGCTTTCATCATCCACTTTTCATCATCTTTTCTCTTGAGTTCTTCCCTAGCCTTTGAGCTAGTTGTAAGTTCTTGATTAACCCTTGTTTACTTCTACTTTAATGGTTAAAATATGTAGTATGTTGATTATCACTAGAACCCTAAAAGACATGAACATAAACCTTGAACATAAAGATGAAATATGGTGAAATATTGTTAGTATGAAGATGTTTTGATTATGTTGATGGATACTTGTTGATTCTTGGTAATGTGATGTTAATCACTATATTGAACTTGTTAAAGGGTGATTAAAAACATGGTTTAACAAGTTAGAAGGTGATTAGGGGATTACATGAAATAATCACCTTCTAGATTAAACATGAACTTGAAAGAAAAATGATTTTCTTGAAATATAAGTAAACAAAGTGAGTTGATGATCATTTGAATCCGGTATTTACAAATGATTTTTCAAAAGAAACGAAGTTCAAGAGTCGATTTTAAAAAGATCATGACTTTTACTTACACTTACACCATTTTTGGAAATGAAATAAGTGTGAGAACACTTTATTTACAAGAAGAGTTCAAAAGAATAAATTTTGTAGAATTTGTTCACAAGTTGTTAATACCAAGGTTCTTTAAAAATGAGATTTTTAAAGGGATGAATACACTTTGGAAGCTAACTAAGGTCACTAAACGCTTTACCAAGTTACTGCTCGTTTTAGTAAAGGACCAAGTTCATGATGTTATGAAAATCATATAGTTTTTGCACTTGGTGAACATAATATGGTTTAGTGATTTGTCATTGATTGTTTGAATGATTTTTGAAAAGAAAATGATATGCTAAATAGCATGGACACCTCCGTTTTTAGGGAAAACTATGGCAAAATTTTCTAAAAACCCCAAAACTTAGAAATTATTTTCTAACAAGTGTTTACAAATATGATTTTAACTTTGTTTTTCGAAAGTAAACTTCGCCATAGGTTTTGTTACAAAATACAAAGTGTCGGAGGTTGGTTTTCGTAAATAAAAGTGGATAAATAAATATTTAGAATATATATTTTATACTAAAACGCTTGTGTGGATATTTGTAGGATTTGTGTACTAGTTATGTTATTTTAGGGTAAAATAATATAACTTATCAAAACACCATTACATTTACAACTCCAGAATAATACCAAAAATTACAAGGAATAAATATTTAAGTTACAAACTTGGTATTGTGAAACCGAACGCAAACACGTAACTTATGAAATATTCCGGAAAATACTCTTACACATATATTTTTGGTAAACATTATTTTGGAAGTAAAAGAAGTGAAAATATATTATTTTTGGGAAAAATATATATATTTTGGAATAAGTTATGTTTGACAAATAAGTGTATATATAATTTCTATGTAAGACTTAGAAATATATTATTTCGGCAATTACACATACAATAATACAAATACGTGTATAAATACCCCCATCCTTGGGAAGGAACTACGGAATTAAAATACTTGAGAAGTATTAATACAAAATATTGGTTGGACAATTATTCCAAAATTAAATATAATTTAGAGTCAAAATAATTATTATTTTAGCAAATAATTATACTTGGAATAATATTGGGAAACACAAGAAAACGTAACTCAAAAACCCTCATACTAAGCAAAGGCACAGCCCGTTCGTCTAATAGACATTTGTACGTTGTAGGTTGTCGTGTAGCTGACCGAGCTTGAGTTGCGAGCAGGAGACGCACTACTGTGAGTTCATGTCCCCCTTTTCCTTAAACTTTCTTGTTTACTTACTTCGGGGGTGAAATACATGTTACAAAGGGATACTTACAATACTATTGGTATGATTAGCCTAGGAAAGAACTATAGATCATGTGATAGGGTAGGCGGATACTTGGGACCATTAATCCTCATATCAGGACCGAGGGGCATGAGTGATAGATCTATTTGGGTGTAGCGAGCCCACACCCCCATGGCCAGGGTGGCCCGTTGTGGTGACTATGTCTTCCAGCCGGGAGCCCGGTACAACTTTGCAAGGTTTGAGTCTTCCTACACCGTCACACATATCAGTGGCCTTGCAAACCATTGGTGATCTTTTCCTTGTTTGCAATCATACCGGGACATACATACATACATTGTAACAAAGATTTATACATACTTACTTACACATGAACTCGCTCAACTTTTGTTGATTTTTCAAACTACATCTATTTCAGGGAATTAATCGGATCTGGCAAGTGATGCATGTTAGTCAAGATGCGTACTAAATAAAGATGTCATCCAAGGTCGTAGGGTTTGGGAGGTGTAACCTCTTCCTGGACGGGTTACATGTCTCCAAACCTCATTTTATTTAAAGTCTTTTGTTGAGTCTTATGAACTCGTTTTAAACAAGTCTTGGTTTGTAACTCATTTTGGGGTTGATGTTTCAAGACAAGTATGTTATGGTATTTTCTAAATTATGTTAATGGATGAAGATCTTGTGTTTTTATCATATAGCTTTGTTGTGATTGTTGCTATGGTATTAAGAAGTCACACCAAAATAACCACGCTTTCGCAAAAGCCAGGGTGTGACAATGTGTACAATAACAAAATGTTGAGTAAAAAGAAATCAGTTTAAATATTGTGGATTACGGATTAATTCATTTAAACTGAAGATGTATAGCAAGAAATTATTAATAAATTGTTCGCCGCTATGTAACCGTCGGTCAAACCCACGTTTTAGTTGATCCTGACCGTAATAATTCAGGCGGTTACCTTCAAGATTTAATCTCATCCGTTCAAACCCAAAAAATTTGGCAGTTTTTTTTTAACGCCAGTTAATTTTTCCTGTGTTTTCTGCATGTTTCTCGCTACGTGGGTACGCTCCCTCAACCGTTGCCCCTACAATTATACATATAAACTCGCTTCCTCCTTCACTTTCAAATCATCTTCTTCCTCTCTCTAAAATTTCTCTGATTCAGTTGATGGTTATAATTGATACAATCACAAATCCAAATCAATAAACCCAGATCAACAAGATGAAACATATCAATTCAATTGCGGCATTTCTAGAAGTGATTATCATGTCGTTGCTGATGAATCTCAACCTCAGCCAATCAACGATACTGCTTCCCACTTGACTTCGCTGCTTCTTCACATGAGGAAACCCTAGAAGCGAAATCTCAACCTCAGGTACTATCGTTTCGTATTTTTTGGTAACTTCGCTTTAGAATTTAGGGTTCGCAATTTCACATACAACTCTTGGCAGGGTAAAATCCGGAGGGCTTGTGGAGGAAATTGATAGTTTCTACCATTGAAGCAACCGTGATTTTGTAGCCATGGCGTTCACCATGCTCACCACTCGGTTCACTTCCGTGAATATCTATTCAAACTGCCAACCTGGTGTTTGATTAATTGCTTCCCATTTTATATGTGTTATTTCATATATTGTGTTTTGAAGTTGAAGTTGATTTTGTGTTTATTTCAAATTCAGGGTCAAAGCTGCCTCTTAAACGGGTCAAAATTGTCTAAGAAAGTGGCTGCCTATCAGGTGTTTGATCAATTTCGTTGTATTTTTTAGTAGCATTTCATTGTGTTTTTTCAATAGCATTTCATTGTGTTTTTTTAATACCATTTTGAGAATTGTTGGATCCTATATTATAACCATCAACTTCAATATCTTGATACTACATGAACTAATATTGTGTTTTTATTATTCATCTCATGTGTGTAGAATGGAGCAACAAGGGTGGATATTGATCTTGCTGGATAACGGTTCTGGGAGCGAAAGGAGATCAAAAGGCCATCGTATGGCTTCATTATCGTACATGGGTAAGTTAAATCTCCTTCTGATTATGTTTGGAATTCATTAAACTTAATTCTGCATATAGGGTTCTTGGTAATTAGACTTGGCGATTCGTTTGTATGAGTAATAAATGGTGATGTTTTCTGATTGACATCTTGATGTTGAGAAAAGTAACATTTCAGTTGTAACCACTGGTGAGTTTAGAATAAGAAATAAAGCAAACTGTTATTTTGGTACTAAGGCAAACAACTGATGAAGCCTTGTAAAGCACTGCTTGTGAAAGGAAAACACTGATGGCTAACAACTGGTGATGAACAACTGATGGAGTAAAACTACTGCTGTAGAGTGCAATCAGTGGGTAGGTGAATAGTTGGTTGAAGGTCAGTGTTCAGTTGATTGAAGAGCAGTGTTTAGAGTTCAAGGTCTGATTCTTACATTCTTGTAAGATCAGGGGGTGGTTGTGTAAATTCTTATAACGGTCAGTTGTAACTGAATTTGGAGCTCTTAGTATAAATAGTGGGTTTGTATTAGTTTGTAGATACTTTTCTATTTCAATTCCTTTTGTAATTTCTTTCTTGTAATTCATTCGTTTTTCGTTTCAATAAGATTCAATTGTTCAATCGTTGATATTTGTTGTATTCTCTGGGTTAATTTCTGGTTGTTTATCTAACACTTGATTATCAGGAAATTTGAGATGAATCTGATTGATGCACAAAATCTCAGTTTACAACAATTTGTAGAATCCTTAACCCTCTGTTTTCTTGATGTGGACTGTTAAAAAAAAGTCACAAATCCGGGTTAGTTTTGTTGAGTATTCTTGATTTGTGTTGTCAAAACAGTCACAATTAATTTTGTTAATTTACTATTTTAATAAATTTCTTGATGTGGGTTCGTTGCAGATTGAGAATAAAGTTCATGATTACATGAACTCACAAGCCAAATTCGAAGACAAGATGTGGGCGATTCTGAATGTCTAGTTGATTGAAAACTACTACAGTTGTTGCCTATATGTCCGTTGCTGCCTTTTATCATGAGTGATGTGCACAAAATGCAACATATAAATTACATCAATTGTGGCATAAAACTAACCCTTTTTTAGTACTAATGTTGGAAAAAGTGTGCTTTTGTCTTCCTTTTGTATTTTCAGGATTAAATGAGCTCAAAAGAAGCAAAAAGGCAGCTAAATCTAACATAAATAAAAGAAAAGGAACAAATGTGGCATGCCCGACCTTACCGACAACATCTTCCCAAGCAAAACAAGAGAACAGAAGGCTGAACACGCCCCGTGCTCAGTGAACACGGGGGCGTGCCCAAGTGCCAGTATAAAAAATAAAGCTATAGAAGCTTCTATCGCCCACCACGGGGCCGTGCTCAGCAGACACGGGGCCGTGGTCAACTATAAGATTCGCAGAATCCAGGCAAATATTGATAGTACAGATACGCTTCTGCATATGGGGGCGTGCCCAGCGGACACGGGGGCGTGGTCAACTAATGCAGACAAACTGCAATTAATGAAGACAGAGAAGAGGATGGACACGGGGCCGTGCCCAATGGACACGGGGCCGTGCCCGAGCTACTGTTCAGGCTATAAATAGGGGTGCTTGGCTCATTTGCAAACCATCCCTTGGCACACCACCTCTCTCACACTTCACCCACCACCCACCACCATCACAACACCATCATCCACCACCATCATCCATTGTCCATCATAGAGTGTGTGAGTCATCTCGGGATCCAAGATTGATCGTAAGAGTTCTTGACAATCAAACGCCATGTTTGCCTAAATCTCTTACATCACTTGGTGAAGACAAGTGTCTAGTGTAATACTTTTTATTTTTAATCTTTTCGCACTTTTTACTTGGTTATGTATTAATGACTTTAATAACTAGTTTCTTATGTTGAAGGTGATTCTTCCTTATCGTTTGTCTGTGGTGTCTTGGCATATTTTACTGTCTATATAAAATAAAAGATTTTCACCATTCATATCTCCACGGTCTATATGGAGGTATGTTGGCTACCTGGTCGGGGGTTAAGGGAACAGTTTGGTAAGAGTCTTGCCTTGTTCAGTGTATAGATCCTGCAAGGACCTGGGTCAAATTTAGTAGGACCTCCTTCAATACCCACCGGTATTGGATGGCGGGGGTCCAAACTCTTTATCCCCTCATATGTAAGCTACTATTAATACTTTAATCCGGCTACTTAGGACTGTATCCTTGCTGACTCATACTACTTAGCCGAGGGTAACGTCACCTTTAAAAGAGGGGCCTACCATAATATGCATTAATAACTTAATTAATTATCTTTCAATAATCCAACCCTTTAGGATTGTATCCTTGTTGACTCAAACTACTGGGTTGAGGGTAACGTCACCTTCAAAAGAGGGGCCTACTACAATAACTAAGATAATCTCTTAAAAAGTGCAAAAGTGCGGAAATAATCAAAGGTTACTCTAAACATGAGTCGGAGCCAAGTGATTCATCTTGTCTATCTGTTTTTATTTTTATTTTATTTTTCAGCATTTTAGTTAGTTTTTATTTTTCGATTTAAAACCTTTTTTCTAACTTTTGATTTGATTGGACGTTGAGGATAAACCGGTACTAAAAGCTCTTGTGTCCTTGGACGACCTCGGTATCTTACCAACACTATACTACGCTCACGATGGGTGCACTTGCCCATATGTGTCTTTGGTGTTAGTAAATATCGTGTTTTATAAATTTAAAACTTGTCTAACGTGTAAAAAGGGCTTAAAATATACTTAAATATATATCACACCACACACGCATCAATAAGCAAAGCTTTCATTAATGGCTTGTCATCATAAATCACAATAAATACATAGGAAGTGGAGGGTTCAAATGAGAAGAAATTCTTTGTAAGAAGAAAAAGAAGAAATTTCAACCAATAGGAATGTTTTATTAGACTTCATTTAATATTTGTACTTAATGTAACTATAAGGGTATATTAGTAAACTTACCTACATCATTAATTGGTAGTTTCATCTTTAATAACTAACTATATTAAATTTGTAACTTATTTTTAAGATACATATTTTTCACAAAAAATAAAAATAAAAATTCATTTAAAGTGTAGGATAAATACGAGGCGTGTAGGATAAATTACGAGTTGTGTAGGATAAATTTCAATATGTGTAAGATAAATTTCGAAATGTGTAGGATAACGTTTGATGTGTGTAGGCAAAAATATTTAGTGTGGAGGATTATAGTCTTAATGACTAATTAATTAGTCAAACATAATAATAAATGAGATGAGAAAAAAAAACTATTTAATGTTTTACAATTATACCCTTTTATTCTTTTTCTTCTCAATAAAATTTTCTTCTCAAATGAACCTTCTCATACATAGGAATACATTTTTTTTTCCTTTTTGGCCTTTGGATATTCCTTGGTTAAATAATCCTTACTATAACATATAAATATTTTGGATTACCTTTAAAAAAAAATGCCTGATGATTTGAGTTGTTTTGTTTTTATTGGAAAAAATTAGGTTCGCATTGCTGAAATTGGGATTCTAGGATTCATATTTGGTCAGATTTTCGCTACCGTCTCTGCGGCCTTACTGCTTTGTTGAGGTAATAATTGTGTTTAAATATGGGCCTTGAATTCTGAATCATAATGAGACCTCTGAACGTTACAAATAAGTGAATTATAACAGGTGAATTACAACAATCAAGATCTCATAGAGCCCAGATTCGAACGGATTTCTAAGCTTGAGTGATGAAATCAAGATCACAGACAATTTTTCACTTTGCCGGTCTTCTTTTATCTTTTTACTTTCAGATTGTTTACTTCCGGCCACGTAAATCGGTGTTTTTTTTGCTTCTTTTTTTACAATTGTGTCTTTTTTATTTGTTGCAGTTCATTCAATCTTTCAAAGCTTCTTATTGATTTGGTGGACATGGTGTGGTATGTGAAAATCGATCTGAGTAACTTGTGTCTCAAATATGAGATTGAGAATGAAGTTCATGATTACATGAACTCACAAGCCAAATTCAAAGACAAGATTGAGAATGAAGTTCATGATTACATGAACTCACAAGCCAAATTCGAAGACAAGATGTGGGCGATTCTGGATGTCTGGCTGATTGAAGATCACAACAAATAGATATAAAAGTATAATGCAACCCCAAATGACCCATTTGTTAGTAAATTCGTTGAGATGTCACATTTTATATTAAGGCTTAGAGGTTCAAACAAGTACTTATTGTTTGATTTTTGATAGTTTTCAGCATTTTTTATATATGTTTTGCAGGCTCTCTCAAAGGCTTTGACTAAGAATGAATTGATACATCTTAGCACTCATTTTAATCTGTTCGAACCGAAAGATGGGTAATTGCTTGGCGCATCAGATGGGGAGCTGTAGAATGGGATGCAACTAAGACGAAGGCGGCGTTGATGTAAACGGAAAAAGCTGGGAAGCAAAAGGGTTGTTCGTCTACGATGGTAGTTTACTACCAACGGTTCTCGGGGTAAATCCGATGATCACTATAGAATCGACAGCCTATTGTGTATCTAAGAAAATATGTCAGGCATTTGTAATCATTGTACTAATTGTATTAATATATGAAATTATATAAATAAATAAAAAAATTAATCTGGACGTTTTACAGTAAATTATGTATACAGTTTTTGATCTTTCGTCCATGAAGGTTTTTTGGCGTTATAGTAAAAATGTGCTATTAGCTGCACCAACTCGTCGGCTATTCGCGACTCTGCAAATCACAAATCAGAATTATAGTCAAATTACGATACAAATCAGTTTATTTTTCTAAACTGGCCCTTTAATGAACCATACAAATAAAATAAAAAAAAAACAAGGCAATTGTTATTTTCAAAGTAAAGTTTCACAAACTTTAACTACAAAAGAGTCACAAACTTTAGCTGCAAAATGGGTCAAATATTTTAAAATTCTCTCTTTGCATAAGGTGCCCAAATTTGTTTCTACATGCTTGTATTTCATTTGGTATACTCGAAATCACTCTGTTAGTATTTGATATTAGTAGGAAATTGGAAACATATGTTTATACAAAGTATCTAATAATTATAGGGATGTCAATTGTGTCGGTTGGCGGGTTGACGGGACCCATGTTATTATTCGTGTCAAAGATTTCAACCCTAACCCGCACACATAAATTCGGGTCAACCAGAACACGACCTGTTTAACCCGTATTTTTAAATGAGTCATACATGTTGACGATTTAAATGCGAGTTGCTGGATTTTAAGCGGGTTATCGATGACGTGTTTAACGGTGAGTATGAGTGTGACAATGTATAGTGTGCCAGAACTAACACTATTAAACTGAAAAAAACAAAAATATAAAAGTTTTCTTAATAAAAAATAGTTAAACGGGTTAACAGGTTAACCCGAACCCAGCCTGCTTTTAATACGGGTCTCCTGAACCCGACCCGTTTTTTTAAACAGGTCATGTTATGTTAGTCGACCCAACCCTTTTTTTTCATGTCGGGTTCGGGATAGGTTTCGGGCCATGTCAAGAATTGCCGCCCCTAATCTAATAAATGGTTTTTTTTTTCTTTTCTTTTTTGTATACCAAGGATTTACGAGCTTCTCTTGATAACGGAGAGGAGCTTGGAATGCCGGATGGGGTTCTGATCAGCCAGGGGACCGTTTAAGTATAGTTCCGTTGTTCCGGATGGCATTAACCATACAACGCTTAACGTTGATCCAGGTAGATGTTATTGGTATTAGTTAGTTTATTATATAAAACATGACATATGAAGCTTCATGGTTTTATTCTTAATAGAATTGGCATAAATCATAATATGCGGGTTGGGTAACGGGTCAACTACTCAAGTAAAGTTTGTGTTGAAAGAAGTCATTTGTAAGTGTCTAAAGGGTTGGTCAGCTTAGTTAGCCTGCAAAAACTTTAATTAATAGTAATAGTATGTTTTATTATAAAGTATGATTATGATGTTGTGACAGTATTTCTATATACTACAGGAAAAACTTACAGAATTCGCGTGATCAATGTTGGAGTCTCAACGTGTTTGAATTTTTGGATTCAGAGCCACAATTTGCTTCTAGCAGAAGCCGAGGGACATTATACATCCCAACAAAACTACAGTAGCTTCGATATCCACGTGGGACAGTCTTAATCTTTTCTGGTTAATATGGATCAAAACGCAAGTAGCGATTTTTACGTTGTAGCAAGCCCGAGATTTGTTAATGAATCAGTTTGTCAATGCGTCACAGGCGTTGCTATTTTGCACTATTCAAACTCCAAAGGACATGCCTTAGGTCCTCAACCCGACGCCCCAAACGACGTATATGATCGTTCATTTGCATTGAATCAAGCCATGTCCATCAGGTATAGTTATAAAAAATGATACTTTGTGATTAGAATTAGGGGTGTTAAAGTTAAACGGGTCGTGTTCGCGGGTTGGCTGGTTCAACCCGACCCGAACCTGAAAATCGTGTCATACATATGAACCTGAACACGACCCCAAATATGCAGATTATTTTTTAGACAGTATTGATTTTGTATCATAACTATTATATAAATCATTTATAGGAAAAGGAACAAAAAGTGTTTGCGGGTCAAAATGACAGGGCCAGACAACGGCTAAGGTGCATTTTGAAAGCGCCAGACAATCGCTAAGTCAAGCTGAGCTGGCTAAAGTGGCAGATCTTATTACGGAAGTGGATGTGTTCCCGTTTGAAGACGACATGACAGATGGGTATGGCTGCCATCTGGCAGCTTCTCGGTTCGCAACGCAAGAAAGGTTATAGAAAATAAATATTTCAACAAAATGGGTATCGAATTTACGTAGAATGGGTACCACTTAAGGTATATATTTTTTTTGGTATGGCAGGTCGTTTTATATAGATGACCAACTTCTGAAAATTTAAGGCGAAGAAATGTCCATTTACCATAGTTAGGTGCAATTGTAGTAGGTAAGGAGGTTAGACGGCATGCGTAAGGCAGTTAGACTGCGTGCTGATGTTTTCGAGGCGGTTATATGGCGTGCTGATGTTTCTGAGGCGGTTAAACGGCGTGCTGATGCATTGATGATATCTGGTGAGTCAGCGATGGGATCGTACGATAAGAAGGCTATATCTATTCTATGAATGACTAGCGTCTGAATGGAGCTATGGGCCGTGAGGTGAACCAATAAAGTTTCCTTTCTTAAATTGGCTGGTAACTGTCGGATCAAATAGCCGAACGGATCTGCAGTTGTGCATGACAAATGGGTACTATAACTTTCCTGATTTTATATCTCTCAACAATTCTAACCGGGGTCATCAACATTCATTGTGGTCATGTCTTGATCCACTTCAAGGGACATGCTGAGAGGCTGAAGCAATGGGTCGCAATGGGGGCCGTTACCTATCACACACACTTTTCAGGTTATACTTTTTATTTGCCATACTAATATCCATTTTTTTTTTAATTTTGTCTAATTATTTTTTAAATCAGGTCACCAATACCCAGGGTCATATCCACCGATTATCCGTAGTGTTATCAGTTGAGAGTCTTATCAAAGAAGAGTAAAAGCACTTTTATTCTGCAGGGGCACTTTGGGCATTTTTTATATAACTGAAAATTGCTAACTGTGAAAATGGACGGGGTACGGGTCAGAACGGTGTCGGGTTGGGTGGGTTATCTATTTTTTAGAGGGAGGTACTCTAGCAGTATTTTGGTTCATATCAAGGGGCTATTTGGTCAACCTTATGTAGGTCTGCTCATTCAGTTGATTTCCAGTAGCCTTCCGTATTATTTTAGAGGGAGGTACCTTCTGCATTTCATAATTTGTATGGTTATAGGTCAAGTTCCATATATGGTTACCTAAATGGCTTAGCCCACCTTTGATTTACTTAATATTAACTTGAGTTAAAGAAACTAAGATTTAATTATTCCTAATAATGTATACAATAATATGAAGCACTTAGAAAAATAATGTAATAAATTCTAGCGGTCCAGTTCGATTTATATACCGTCAGTTTTCGGTATAAATGTATATCAAACTGTTCGTGACAATTTGAAAATATTGAAATTGACCAAGCACAAGTTAAGTAAAAAAACCGGCCATGAAACCAAATCGATGACCGATTTGAACGGTTTCATGGTTTAAAACTAAACTGTAAACACCCTAATATTATTTTATCTTATATATAGTTTTCGTTGTTTCCATTAGCAAAATTTTGGCCACACTACGCATGAATATATTTGAAGTATTTCAAATCCAAGTTTTTTTATAGTGAGATATTTATATATATTAGCAGGGTAAACATGAGTAGTTTAATTGCATGGTCTCTTCAATATATATATTTAGAGTGTTTATAGAGATTGATTTTTAATTCTTTGTGTTGTGTAGATTGGATTCCCAGGGAGTCAGACCTGAGCATAGCTTTTGAAAAGATGTAGTCCGGGCCGAATATCATAGAATAGACCTGAAATACACCGGTTTAAATCAAACGTTAAATAGTACGGATGGCTCTACGGTTTGTTTCGGATACAGATCCACCACCAAAACGTGGTAGGGCTACAACGTCCTATTGGAGATACATATACCAGTACGGTTAGAGAATGGTGTCTAAGAACACAACCCAACACGCCACTATTGAATGGGTCGGAACCGTGAAACCCGTTTGGAACCAACCCATGTTACCCGTATATGTATATTATGGTTCGGGTCTCGGTTCTGGTATATGCCCTTTTCAAGGTTTCGGGTCGGGTCCGGGTAAACCCGTCAAAGAACCGATTAAGAACCCTTGGGTCAAAACGGGTATTTCTACAGAGGATTTGAAAGAAGAGGAAAAGAAGCCACCTTGGATGAGTTTGGGGATTGATATGCTTGTCATAGATAACCATGGGAAACTGTTTGGCCAGTTTAGTAGGCTGTTGGATGATGACCTTAAGATTTGCTGATGAAGTGATCATTGATGAACGATGACTCGAATAATCAGATGACCGTTTCCTGGCTGAGCATTTGTACATGACTTAATTCTGCCACAGTGGATGGTATCTGAACTGTTTGTGGGTCTGTGTTTCGTTCTTTCGCAATGACTTTGTTTCAGTTTTTTCGTTTCCTTTGAATTTGATGTTCCTTTGAAGAGGGAACGAGGCTGCTGCTGTTTATGATTTTTTAAATTCAATAAGTTGGTTGAAATAACACATCCAAACAGCTACTAATAGATATGTGAGTAGAGAATAGAGATATGGTTAACTTTTCTTAGCTCATATGTGTCGTATGTAGATTTTGAAGTTTTCGATGGTGGATTAAAATGTTACAAGGGGCTGGGTGAAAAGGCTACTATCGTTGATCATCTTAGATTTGTCTATGAATGTAATATATAATATAATGTCATAATTTCTTTGCGAGATAGTTGATGAGCCCCTGGGCCTATGTATTTTACTCTCATATTTTGATACAATATTTCTTTTGTTGCTCATTAGAATCAGGAATTCAGGATGTTGTTTGATGGCAAACTAGTGTCGAATAGGGCTTAAAAGTTAAAGCACAAAATGAATTTTAAATAGAAAAATTAATGAACTTGTGTTTTTTTTTAACTTTTTACTTGCACTTAAACCAGTTTTGAAACTTGCACTTAAACTAGTTTTGAATTTTTCTTTGTTTTTGACATAAGTAGCACCAAAAAATGTAGCTTACAGCCCGTGTATGTCTGATATTTGTGCTTTTGTTTTGTTAAAGTTTTAGTAGTTAGTGTATGAGAATATGCATTGTCATTGATGATGAGCTAGGGTGGTTGATGAATACTTTGGGTTGGTTATTTTCAGTTGGAGAAGGCATATGACAAACTCATGATGGCTCAATTGTCAAATACGGTTCTGGGCCTTAAATTCGGTTCCGGGAACCATTAGACCCGTTCACGGAACTGACCTGAACCCACATAAAAAGGGGTCGGTTAAGGTTCATGATATTGATACAAAACGGTTTCGGGTCGGGTCGGTTCGGTTCCCGTGGGTCAGACCCATTTGCTCACCCCTATGAGAGAGTGTTGGGACCACCCTGGCCCATTACATTGCGGTCCAAGCAGGAGTCCATAAGACAAAAATGGGTATTCGCGGGTTGATCACGTTGCACCCATATTTCTTTCAGAAAGAACCCGATTAGATAATCCAACATGTACCATTCATCTACATTTTTTTACATTAGTGGGATAGAACAAAGATGAACTGATTGTTTCCTTATCCATTGATGAGTTGATTGAAAATGCTAATGATTTTGTTGGTTGGTAAGTCCATTGTATAAAAGCTTCATTATGAACAAAATAAACAATAACCATAGACAAAAAATATGGCTTTTTTTTCTCTCTGTATGAATTCAGGTGTATTACAACATATATGTGGTTCCATCGAATCTTATAAATATAACAGTAACATTAAATATTTGTTAAAGAAGTATGACATCAACATAGTGTAGGAAATAGGTTCACCTTTGAAAAATATAATTACAAAATATATCATAACGAGACTCTCGTTATTCGTAGGAAATATCATAGTACAATACCGGTTGCAATAACTAAATAAAAAGAATATAAATATAATTATATATACCAATCTTGATTCAAGCCGCATCTCTGGTGGGTCCTTCACGCGCACTTGATAGCATCCTAGACTCGATTATTCATCATCTTGAGTCTTGAAAATTACCCCTTGACTGCAACAAAGAGCACACTAAAACGTTGACGATTTTGGTCGAGGCACGTGTTCAACACGCTTCCCTTAAAACAGATTTCGCGCCTCTACTAAAGATGACGCGTCTGTCTCCCAGGGTACAACAGCCGAAGCAGTCTGTACTGCCGGAGATGGCTCACCGGCCCAAGGTTACATCCGGTAATTGTAGTGTTTGAACTCATGTGGTGGAAACAAGTAGAGAGTACTCATCTCTCTAGTTGGTGTTCAAGTGTTCATACTACTTCTAGTATTCTTCATGTATCAAGCAATACCCTATTCTTGTTGTAACAAAAAGAAAGGCACATAGCCTACTATTTGAACAAGACTAGTGAAAGGATTCACTTAATTAGACATTTAATTAGAGACTTAAAACTCTAATAAAACTAATTAAATACTCAAGAGTTACTCTTTTAATTACCACATGAATATTCTAATTAATATTTATAATTTCATTCAATTGTAAATATATTTAATATCCATTCACCAAATTTCCAACAATCCCCCACATGAATGGAGATCATTCAAAACACTTAAAATTTCCAATGTAACCTCGACAGTTGAATTTTGCATACGACAGGTAGGTGTTACCCTTTGAACCTTCGCTCATGAAATGCACTTAGCCCACTAGCTCTGAGTAGATCTCGATGTCTTTAAACTCGTCTGCCATTTGTGTAGACGACAATACACTTCACACAAGACTCTCCCTAGCCGGGTCATCTCCTCATAGTCGTGTCCAATAATGGTCGTGGAACACTTTCCTGGTTCTGCGAGAGCTCTAGGAATTGTGCCCTCAATTCCATTCGAAGCGACCCCACTTCTCTCTAACATAGGTGATTCTCCTTAGATCATTAAAAGCATTGTGGTTATCATGATCTATCCAAATCATTTACCACATATTATGCTTAGCCTCACACTTGTCACTTTTAGGAATGGACTAGGAAGTTTATTAATCTTTATAATAAACTACCTTATTAAATGCGTAGGGTTATTCCCCCACAGTGACCTCGCTTATTCATACAATTAGGTTTTCCTATTGAACTCAATTCTTGGGATCTCCAGTCTACTGAGTTAGGTTTCCATCATATGAACTTTATTTTTCAAGGGCTTCAGTCCCATTCCACAACTTGATCTCTAATAAACCTTCAGGTTGTTGGATCCATAACATTAGCAAATACCTTTGCGTATTTGAGATCAGTTGTCATGTTGTGTTATTAACTCATAAGTTAATTTTGCCTATTGTCAACTTCTAAGACTATAACCTCAGTGGCCATCTGAATCTGGTTATAATATATGTCTTTGTAAGATACGCTTATCATTTAAGGCAAACACATCTCCATTATGCACTGCGACCTTTGTGTCCTCCACATAGTCGTCTGTTTGCAATGTTAGATTGGATTACAAAATCCTTATTGCCAAACTTTTATGATACAAATGCAAGACACCCCCACATTTAAGTGTTATAGGATATCATCCAGATGGGGTAATGAAAACCATTTCTACATACCCTTATAGGGTTGTTTCTAAATGGATCATCCCCCACATTTCTTGCCATTTGATTAACATTTCCGTAATTTCACTTATGACGACATTTATACACATATGATTGAACAAGATCAACCTCATTGTATCAGTGAATTCAACTCATACTGCATTAGCTTACATAAGCTTCTGAGCTAACCAAAGAAACTCTTGCCATTGTCATAAGTTTGTCACCAACTTATAATAATTCTAATTTAACATCTAGAATAAGCTTAGACAATGAGTTCTCCTCATTAGCTTTTCGAACAAACTCTTAAAAGTTACATGTCTTTTCCTTATAATGAATGAAAAATCCTCTCTCAACTTTGTCTATACACAAATTCTTTTGGTGTTCATACACATTTGAATGTTTAGAGTTAATTAGTCTCCGTCAAGACCCATAATTAACCAAGTACTCGTCTAGCATGCTTTAGACTATAATACTTTAGCATGTGAACAGAAGATGCATCATTCTGATTCTTCACAGCCCTAAGGATATCATAATATCACTTTGCAACATTCATCCCTTGTTAAGACAAAATAATGAGACTTATTCATAATCCTAAAACATCAATATTTAGGAAAGTCTCACAAATTATTGTATATAGCACATAGCTAAATTTCATCATTCATTTAAGGAACATAACTTGCTTACCTTTGATCTCCAACATTCTACCACTGACTCATAAGTACTTAAACATAAGTCTTAATCCAAGTCACTTGGTAAACACATTCATCACCAACAAGATGAATGTTTCTCGTCTACAAACACTATTATGTATGAGATAGAGTCAACTAGATCGACACTCAACAACATGACATTCATAATTTGCCATAAGTGATTTGCACATATCTATTGTTATTCATTAGGAGATATATATATTTAGGATGCTCTCCTAAATGAAGGTAAAATCTCCATATGGATCTAACAATGATCAAGTGGTAGACGCATCTACTTATAAGTCTCGCAAGATTTATTAAAGGTATACAATAACATATAGTACTTTACTTTCATATGTTAGAATTCACACTTGTGAATTTTCCAACGACTTCTAATGAAGTATGTTGACATGAATGTCCTTAGTGTATTTCATCTCAATACACTCACTACGTTCTTTCATTACTCACTCATGATGTGGTTATACATTTGATGTTTTGTTTTGGACTTTTAGTCAATGTAACAACTCTCAAGTTATTTATGTCCAAGTATTTTCATGTACTATCCGTTTAAATCCATATTCTTTTAAACAATGTATAACCGACGTTATAATTATTTTCCACAAAAATAATTTATACGTCACAACCATTAGTGATTTATTTCTTTGTAAAAATTGCATGTGTTATCCGAAGATATTGAACACAAAACAATAAAATACATTGGAAACTAAATCATAAGTGCCAATCACTTTTGAAATTTAAACGGAACATAGACAATTTGTAGACATCAAATAGTAAAGTGCTTTTATTTTCAACACTTTAAAATCTGACTGAAATCTTCTCAACAATATCGTCTCATGGCATGTCTTGAGGTACTCCCTCAATAAGACTACATGCACTTGTAAGTACAAGTTTCCTATTTCATGTTTAAACTTTCAACTTGGACAATTATGCTCAAAACAACACCAAGTTGTTACAAATACTACATTTAAGTAGTAAACTTGAACAATTAAATTTGTTCACAACAACACCAAGTTGTTTTTCACCAAATAACATTTTCTAACACACATGTTAAAAAAACATTATAACAAGCACATTATAGAATCGAACGTTTACATAAAACGTTTTCCAAATATATAGTTTATAAAATAAACCATTTCTCATCATCTTTAATGCTCACATAGGCAATTAAATGTTTACATAAAACATTTTTGTTCATTATGAACACTCTCTAACCTCGTATTATTGATACACATTTTCTAACACACGTGTTAGAAAATTTAAGTCATTTTATATGTACCAAACATGACCAAATTAGAGCATTAAATATCATCATTAAAACTCATCAAATGTCATCATTAAAACTCTACTCAAGAGTTTCACCAAATGAAGAGTTAAAAGTCTCAATAATTATGTACTTAAACTCTAATAAAACTTATCAAATGTCATCATTAAAACTCTACTAAAGAGTTTCACCATATGAAGAGTTAAGAGTCTCAATAATTATAGACTTAAACTCTAATAAAACTCATCAAATGTCATCATTAAAACTCTACTCAAGAGTTTCACCAAATGAAGAGTTAAAAGTCTCAATAATTATGTACTTAAACTCTAATAAAACTCATCAAATGTCATCATTAAAACTCTACTAAAGAGTTTCACCATATGAAGAGTTAAGAGTCTCAATAATTATAGACTTAAACTCTAATAAAACTCATCAAATGTCATCATTAAAACTCTACTCAAGAGTTTCACCATATGAAGAATTAAGAGTCTCAATAATTATAAATTTAAACTCTAATAAAACTCATCAAATGTCATCATTAAAACTCTACTCAAGAGTTTCACCATATTAGAGATTTTATTAGAGACATAAACTCTAATAAAAACTAATAAATTGACATAAATACTCTACTAAAAGTCTCACTTTATTAGAGATTTTATTAGAGAAAAAAAAAACTCTAATTAAAACTAATAAATTGACTTGAAACTCTCCTTAAGAGTTTATCTTCCATATGAAGAGTCTACTAAATGATTTTAATTTCATTAAATTCATATAAATACCACACCATCACTTTATGGTGATTTAATTCCTTGAAGCCAATCAAACATCAACTTCAATGTATGACATTTTATTTCTAAATCATACAAAGAATTAAAACAATGCTACAACAAATTGCTTATATAAAATGTCTACATAAAACATTTCAAAGCATTTGTATTTTAACCATTTTTAACAATCATGTTAAAATTTAAGAAATTCTAACGCGCACGTTAGAAATATTAACATTTTCACAAAATGTTAATTCGACTTGCTAAAAGCACATATATGGTTCAAATAAATAAGTCATTTCTAATACCCACGTTAGAAACTAAACAATTAAAAATTGCTTCCAAACTAACGCGTTTCATGAACGTTTCTAACACACATGTTAGAAGACAAATGATTACAAAAATCATTATAAGACTTATTTGTTCATATCAATCCATTGGTGGATGAAAAGTCTACTTTAAATAGAGACTTAATTAGAGACATAAAACTCTAATCAAGTAACATAAAACTCTTATTTAAAGGCATAAAAACTCTACTGAAGAGAATTTAACGTTTACAAAAAAACGTATGGTTTACACCAATAATTCTGGTCTAACACACATGTTAGAGAATTTAACGTTTATAAAAAAAAACGTATGGTTTACACTAATAAACCCGATCTAACACAAAAGTTAGAAAAATTAACGATTCTCAAAATCGTTTCAAAAACCAAACGTTGGAACCGAAACAATTCGTTTTGTACCACGGTATAGGATTTAAGATTTTATCTCAATCTCAAAAAATCCAAACACAACAAGTTGTACTACATACATATTTCCCAAAAAATATTTATAAGATCATAACCTCTAAAAATATTTTTTATTCTATTATAAATCCTTTCGTAAACCCAAAATCCTTATAAATAAGGTTTTTAAGATTGTACCAACAATCTCACTAAATCTGTTTTAAGTTTGTAGGAAATAGGTTCACCTTTGAAAAATATAATTACAAAATATATCATAACGAGACTCTCGTTATTCGTAGGAAATATCATAGTACAATACCGGTTGCAATAACTAAATAAAAAGAATAGAAATATAATTATATATACCAATCTTGATTCAAGCCGCATCTCTGGTGGGTCCTTCACGCGCACTTGATAGCATCCTAGACTCGATTATTCATCATCTTGAGTCTTGAAAATTACCCCTTGACTGCAACAAAGAGCACACTAAAACGTTGACGATTTTGGTTGAGGCACGTGTTCAACACGCTTCCCTTAAAACAGATTTCGCGCCTCTACTAAAGATGACGCGTCTGTCTCCCAGGGTACAACAGCCGAAGCAGTCTGTACTGCCGGAGATGGCTCACCGGCCCAAGGTTACATCCGGTAATTGTAGTGTTTGAACTCATGTGGTGGAAACAAGTAGAGAGTACTCATCTCTCTAGTTGGTGTTCAAGTGTTCATACTACTTCTAGTATTCTTCATGTATCAAGCAATACCCTATTCTTGTTGTAACAAAAAGAAAGGCACATAGCCTACTATTTGAACAAGACTAGTGAAAGGATTCACTTAATTATTCACTTAATTAGACATTTAATTAGAGACTTAAAACTCTAATAAAACTAATTAAATACTCAAGAGTTACTCTTTTAATTACCACATGAATATTCTAATTAATATTTATAATTTCATTCAATTATAAATATATTTAATATCCATTCACCAAATTTCCAACACATAGTATAAGTGGGATATGATGTGTAATTTGTTAAAAAAATATAACATTACTCAATAATAAGTTAAAGATATACAATTATTTTCGGGTAATCAGGTATAAATAATTGGGTAAATGGGTATATCATGTAATCCCATACCCGTCCCATACCCATGAAAAAACTAAAAAGGAATCCATACCCGTTTACCCAACCCCATACTCGTCCCACATGCCTTGGGTTTCAGGTATTCTTCACGTTTGATTGTCATCCCTACTAATTATTTGATACATTAAGGGTTAATGACCAATTCTCTTAGATAAAACCACCAAGGGTGGGGATGCAGATTTATCTATAAAAAGTAAATAAATATAATGTTTTAATAACATTGTGTTAATATTGTGTTTTTATATGACACTGTTTTTTTGTAGTTGCTTATGTTTTATATTCTAAATTGTGCTCTTCTAAAGCAATGTGTTTTTGTAGAACATTATGTTCTAAGAATGAAGATTATTACAGAACACTAATTATTGCAAGAATAAAAAAACCACTCTAATTCACTCAATTTTAGGATTTAAGGTTCATATTTTTTTAAATTTTATATTTCTTACATTCATATGTGTATTATATATACATAAAATACATTTTTACCTACACATAGCCTACATACATGTAGGTTATATAAAAACTGAAAATTTTTCATATTTTGTTTTGAATTTGAGTATGAGAAACAATAAATATTACATTTATAACATTTTCATTTACTTTCCTCTATGTTCTTATATGACATGATATATTTTTTATTTGTATTTTTTTAAAACATACAATGTATTAACGGTTCATTATTTCATGTTCAACTGTTTGTTTTGTAGTTGTCGATCATGTTCTCCTACAAAACTGATCATATCAACTTTTGTGTTAATGGTTAATAAAACTCGTCTCTCATGATAAATATATAACCTCCCCCATCCCGCACTAACTCCAGTTTTCTTGAGAAGGTAGTTAACTCGAGTGGTTATTATTTACAATGGGTATTTAGGTAGATGTATACATTAACTACATAGTGTTGTGTTTTTTACAAGGAATTGTGTTTTTACAAAGATATTTGTTTTTTGTATAACATTGTGTTATTGTCATTGTGTTTTTAAATAACATTGTGTGTGTGTGTGTGTTTTTTAGCATTATGTTATTGCCATTGTGTTTTTTTAGAGACATTGTGTTTTTGTGGAACATTGTGCGTATAAGGGATGACTTTCTTTGCTATCAACGCCTAATTTTGCTATAAGGCATTGTACCTTGCATTTGTTTTACACATTTTTATTGTCTTTGTTGTATGCATTTATTGAAATATATCATTATATATTTGAAGCTATTTTGTTATTGTTTGTTTTTTCTTAAAAAAATTCAAGTAGTACACAACGAAGCAAAGATGTTATCTTGCACCTACTAAATAATAAAATTTCAGTTAACATCTACGAGACTCAACCAACTATTGCGTCTACTAATCCCAGTTGGATTATGTAGGATCGGATTGTGACTCGAATGAGTCGTTCAGAAGAGATTTTATCCGTTTCAGAGGCGGAAACTAAGAAACGAATGTAGAAACAGCTTGAATATCACTTTAACCTTCTTGTATATTCAATTAACAGTGATTACAATCAGAAAAAATACCGGCAGCACTTCGGTACCAATCCCTATTCTCTGGTCTGTCACCTTCAAATGGCAACACATGTTACATATATATAGTGCTAGCTTGACAGCTTGAAATGACACATACACTGTTCAAGCTATCAGACATCTCAAGCTATTAGACAGATTCAAGCTAACAGACATATTCAAGCTAACAGACATCTCAAGCTAACAGACATCTCAAGCTAACATACAAATTACAAAACCAGTGACTCGATATAAGACGAAGACGACAGATGCACCAACAGATTAGATGTTATGGAGATCTTCAATGTAGATATAGTTTGAATGTTGTAAATTTTAGGAACCCGCCCCAGTGGACGGTTACACAGCTAGGGTTTCTATACATTAAGTTTTTACTAGGGTTTCTGTACACTATGTTATTGTAAGAACCTGTAACACAATGTTATTTTGGGTTCTTTTTCACTGTGTTTTTATTATCATAACCTATAACACAATATATGACACAGTGAAGATGAGTTTTCTTTGGATTGTGTTGAAGGTTCTGGTCATTGGTTTTTCAACCGGGTTTTGGTCATTACATTTTTTACTAGGGTTTTTCTACATTGTGTTATTATCATAACCAATAACACGATGTTATTTGGGTTATATCTATTATGTTTTTATTATCATAACCTATAACACAATGTATGACACAGTTAGGATGAGTTTTCTATACATTGTGTTTAATTTTCTATTCTTTGTGTTTTTCACCAGGGTTTTGGCCATTACGTTTTTACTAGGGTTTATAACACAATATTATTTTGGGTTCTGTCCATTGTGTATTTATTATCAAAACCTATAACACAATGTATGGCACAATAAAGATGGTGTTATATTTGGGTTTTCTGTATATTGTGTTATTAGTTTTGAATATTGTGTTTTCCAACTAAGTGGGTTTTCTATATATTATGTCATAGGTTCTGGTCATTGTGTTTAGTCTGTTATGTTGTCCATTGTGTTTTTTGTTATGTTGTGCATTGTGTTTAATCTAATATTTATTGTGTTTTAGTCGGTTTTTTATTGTGTTTTTAGTCTGTTATACATTGTGTTTTAGTTTGTCGTCCATTGTGTGTTTTATCTGATGTCAGTTGTGTTTTTTGTCTACTTTGCATTGTGTTTTTAGTTTACTACTCATTGTGTTTTACGTTATGTCCATTGTGTTTTACGTAACTGGGTTTTCAATTTTTTTTTCCAAAAGTACAATAATGTGGTACTCATATTAAAGATAAAAAGGCGCTCGATTTTATGGTATATTTTTTAAACAAATGACGTATAAAAAAGTTACGGATGTTTAAAAATGGGGGGTGGGGAATAGCATGTGGTAGTGCATATTTTTTTTCTCTTGGACAAAATTACCCTTCCCACTAGATCCCTCCATGGACACACTTGTCACTCTATGGTGACTTCTTACCATTCTTATTTTGTTTTGGTTTTGTAGAATATCTTAACCGTTTTTTTTTTTTTTTTTTGAATGGATTAAATTACGCCAAAACCATCTTTGACGAGACTCAGCCCCACCCGAATATCTTAACCCTCAACTTCGAAATTACTTTGGTTTAGCATAACTTTGATCATTAAATTTATTTATATTCCAAAGTTAAAGAATAAAATCCTCACTTTATTTGCTTATTGTTTTATTTCGTATATTTTATATGTATATTGTGAAGCTAGCAAAATAATTTTAGATATACCACTAAATAAGAAACAAAATTAAGTAATTATCTATACATACAATTCTCATGGGCGGGAATAGTGCCAGGCAGGTGGGGATATCGTGCAGAGTCATCGGCGACAGAGCTGTTGTACTAGAATCTACCATAGAGGTTATCGGCTTTTGTGGTGCTCGACGAAGATGAACGGCGACGACGTTTAGGGTTCTCCGGCGAGCAAGGTAAGCCTGATACCTTTGTTTCATTTGATATTAATTTAAGTGACAGTTATGATGATGGATACAGAAAGTGTTGAGAATGGTTAAGGATGATGGTTCAGGTACTATGAAAAGGGCACCTTCAATCTTCATAGCTGGAATACCGATTCGTCTGCAGTAGCATCATCACTGTAATAACCCTAATTCCTCAGGATTCCTACGTTTTCAATGGAGAACCATTGCATGAGTTACATATTCTCTAATTTATGTCACATAATGGTCTCTATTTTTTGTGGTGAGTATACGATGAACTTCATATGTTGGTTAGTATTAGAATGTTTAGTGTAGATGTTCAATCGTGGCGTCTGCAAAACGAAACTTGGTCGAAAGTGGTGTCTTTTGCACCCTATGTGTTTATGCCATTGATGATTGGGTCATCTGTGCACTATATTAATGGAAATAACAAGTTAATTACAGTACACGAATGGGGTGAGGTTGCTGAGATAAACGTAAGAGCAAAGAAGATGCATGGTTTTTTTCCTATCATCTTTACACAAGGCATCATAGGTGCAACATGCATTGAAACTATAGTTTCACCACATGTTTAGTTATTGTTTTGTATTTAGTTGTTTATTGTTATCTTTGTGTTATATACATACTATTATGTTTGTGGTTGTTTTTTGTGGTCGATGTATTTTTGTATATGGAGATTCAATCTTTAGCAATTAATATGGTACTTTAATTGGTCTATTATGTTTAGAATATCTTTATTAGTTAGTGTTGATTGTATAAACTTAGTAGAGTAAACAAAATAATTTTTATGATTTATTCAATTTATGAAATGTTGTGTAATTTTTTACGCCAATAAATATAATCTATGTTTGATTGTCATTGATAGTTTTTTTTAATACTTTCGTAACATGTAACATTGATAGATCTCACTTATCTTCATTTAATGGTGTTAGCAATTCCTACGTTAATCAATTTACAAATAATTAGTTAAATATTTTAAATCGTGCGAATTAGATGTGAGATTTTAAGTTAGTATGTATGACAATTAAAGAACAGTTGTAGTTACTAATTCCAGTTGGATAAGACATTATCGGGGTATTCAATGTATACATATTTGGAATGTTATAAATTTTAGGAAACCGTCCATGCGGATGAGTACACCGCTTTTTACGGTGATGACAATTCCTACATTAATCAACTTCTTATCCAACTGCTACAAGTTATGAAATGTTGTATAAAATTTATTGCCCCGTTAAATATATTATATGTTTGATTGTCAATGATAGTTTTTATTATTTTTACCAATTTCATAGACATGTAATGTGGATAGATCTCTTTTATCTTAATTTTAGTCTGTTAGCAACTCCTATCTTAATCAACTTACAAATAAGTAATTAAATATATTAAATTTTGCGAATTAAATATGAGAATTTAAGTTAGTATGTATGACAATTCAGTAACTATTGTACTTACTAATCACAGTTAGATAAGAAGTCATCGTGATATTAAAATATACAGTGAGTTTGGATGGTGTTAATCATATGTACCCGGCCTGCTTTTGGAGTGATCCTGGCCGTCCATTTTGAGCAGTTATTTGTGAGGCTTAATCCTGACTGGAATAACCCCTCAAAATTTGGCAGTTTTTTTAAGGGTAGCTGTTTGGCAGTTTCCTATTTTCTCGCCCCCATTTACAGCGGTTCAGAGAGGTTATGATTCTCTCTCATACGATCCTCCACACTTTCATCCATATAAATTCCCCCCACCTCCTGAATAAATCGACCCTTCTTCTCCGTCTACCATCCTTCCCTCAATTTCTCTCCATAACCTCATCAATCTGATCATCAGCGACTCTTGTGCTCTACTATAGCATTGTGTTTTTGTAGAATACTATGTGTGCATTGAACTATTTTCTTTGTAACCAACGTGTAATTTTGCTATGATGCATTGTACCTTACATTTGTTTAACACATTTTTATTGTCTTTGATGTATGGATTTGTAATTGAAATATGTCATTATATGTTTAAAGCTATTTCGTTATTGTTTGCTTTTTCCTTAAAAAAAATCGGGTTGTACACAACGATGCAAAGATCTTATCTTAAGCCTACTAAATAATAAAAATTTGAGTTAAAATGTACGAGAATTAACCAATTTCTGCGCCTAATAACCCAGTTGAATTATACGTTATCGGGATCATTAATGTATACATAGTTTGGTGAAACTGGTTAACAGAGAATCAGTCGATTAATGGATCGAACGGAACCTAGAAACCGGTGCTATGATAAACACTATGTTCGGTGTTTGTTTTGTTGGGTTTGAAATATTTTATGTTTTTGTTATGCTTGATCATCGCATGATAGTAGTGCGGCTCAACTTTTTTGTTGTAAAGTTGACCTTGTCTTCTTTCATACACCCATAACATTAGTCTGCATATTGTAAAGTAATAGATAGATTCATACTATCACCTATGTATTCAACCACTCATTCCTTCTTTGCATAATCCTGATGTAGATTCAGCAATTAAGAAACTGTAAGTATGAAATTGATTTCACTTGTACAGTTTCTTGGAGTGAGTAAATTCAAGACACCAACGAAAAAGATGATGTTGATTTAGGGCTTGAACAGGTCTAATGGTGGTGGGTGGATATAAAAAAGGGGTTAATAAATGAACTATGATAATAAACTGAAAAAGACAAATTGCCCCTGACTTAATGGAGGTCAATGGATGGGGTTAAGTCAGTTAGACTAAAATGGCAATGTTAAAACCTTTTTGGACCCATGGGTGATAAATGAAACCTTTGGATTAAAGTGACAAAATGACCCAAATCGCAGGGACTAAAATGACATTTCACTCTATTAAGAATATAACTTATGTCAACACTTTAAATTATTGCTAGCAATTCATATAAGTTATAATGGTCATTTCTGTTTTACATTAAATTTATGACGAAATACTATGTGTCCACCATTATCATAGACATGTATTATGTATATCTCTTATTTTTTTAACTTTTTGGTGATAGTGACTCCTACGTTAATCAACTTACAAATAACGAAGCAAAGATGTTAAATTGTGTTAACCATATACAAAAACTTGAGTTAACATGTACAATAATTAAACCAATGCTATACCTACTAATCCCAGTTGGATAAGAAGTCATCATGATCTTAAATGTACACATAGTTCAGATGGTCTTAAACTTAGGAACCCATCCCAGCGGACGAGTATACTGCTAGGCAGTTATTTATGAGATTAAATCTCAGCCGTAATAACCACCAAAAATTTGGCAGTTTTTTTTTGAAGTGCAGCAGTTAGGAAGTTACCTAAATTTACTCCTCATGTCCTTCACTCTCCCATTTAATTAATTGCACATGTGCAATAAAATATAGACAACATAAAATACGTTACTAAATCCAATTCTTCCTTTTTCAATGAATTATCTGGCAACAATAAAAAAAGTAAAACTAATTTACCTCTAAAATCATTATTTTTAATTAAACAATGTAACAAAGTAATACAATATTTATTTTAAAGGTGTATTAATATTTGTGTCAGGATGAATTTGAGTTGTAGCACGCAGCACCTAAAAGAAAAAGTTAAATTATATATTAACAAATAACCATTAGTTCGATCTCTTAATAGATATTACCTTTTTAACAAATAAAACTCAGGATGTATCAATATTGTTTAACCATTATTAATGCATTAAAATGTGTACGAATGTTATCCCATGAGCTATAAGCTGTAGTATTATAAATCATTGTGTTAGAAAAGTCATCGGTCAATATTTATGTAATTTAGTTACACGTAATATACATACAATTTAACATTGTGTTTTTGAAGACATTGTGTTTTTAATACGTCCAATCTTGACGGTTATTTACATAATTTAGTAACACATAATTAAATACATACAATTTAACATTGTGTTTTTGAAGACATTGTGTTTTTGAATACATAACAGTTATTTATGAATTGAAGTAATTATCTCCTAAAAACAGTTCGGGTTGACACTTTGACCTGGTCAGCCTAATAAATAGGAGATAACATTCCACGATCTAACAAAAAAGTTATAAATTAATTAAAAAACTGCTAAGTAGTTAGTTCCCCCCATGATTTTCTGCCCACATTCTCCACCTAAATCAGTTCCGACAAAAAGGAAGTAATTTAAAAAAACAAATGCAGTTACGTGGGTAGTTGGTTGGTTACCAGCAGTTTCTTTATATTCCTATATAAAGGGGAGCAGGGACATACTTTTTGTCTGATCAACACCTCCAATATCTCAACAACAATCTCGTATGGATCAAGCACAATATTAGTTTAGTTTTGATTGAAGATGGCAAACGTTTCCTAAAGGTAAAGTTAAAGTTCATGTAGCCTAATTTCTGCTTTTTGATTTAATTATCATATTATGTGCTTTATAGGAAGATGACAATTTAAAGATAACTGGAGAAGAGCAAAAGCTTATCAAAACAAAAGGTCAACCAACAACAATAACTTTTAGCTTTATAAATGTAATCAACATTTCTTTTTCTTTTTTTCTCATGAAAGATGGATCAAAATCGGATAACATTGACAAACACAAAGTAAGCCTAATTCATACTGCCTCATCCATTTTGTTTTCGTTTAGTGGTCTAATGGTCATATTTTAATGTTTATTCATGAGTTAAGTTTTTGAGGTTCATCTAACATTTTCCAGACTATGAAAATTCAGAATGTTCACCGGAAGGTAAATGTAAATTCAATTAGTTCATCTTAAATTTAATGTATTTAAGTATATGTAATGGTACTTTCTTTTAGTGTGTGATTAACACTTACTTTTTCTTTTATTTGAATTATTAACCTTGATAAGAAACCACTTAATTGTAGACACGAAGGTAGAGGCAAAGTTATGTATTCTATGTTTTTTTTTTTTTTTTGTATTTTATCAAATCTAATAGTTCTTTGTTCTAAATTACCGGAAAATGACGCAACTATAGAGATTATTGGTTTTTAAAGGCAACTAAGTTCTTACAACTTTCAACACGGGCGAGAAATTAGTGAGGTAAAGTGCTTGGGCATTTCATTTACATAGAAACATTATACTAATTACCTTATTATCTTATATTCGTCAGTTTGTCAAAACAATCATACGAGCAAGAACCATAATAAACATTAGAGTAATACCCAACCCAGTCCGGGTTTTGCAAAAGTATAACATTTAAATATAAATAAAATACTCACACTAAAAAGCTTATTAAATTTTCAAAGTGCAGGCAATCAAGAATCATAACCAATCAACAACTTGATGGGTACAAAAGTTCACAATAGAGTATAGCGTTTTCCAGTGCTAGATCAGCAAACAACACCCAATAACACCACCACACCATGGCGCGGTTAGGGGGTGGGGCAGGTGGGTTGGGGTTGGCCACGGCGTGGGTGCAAAGAAGTATTTAACGGGGTTGGTTGTCCCTTTGTAGGATATATGCTTCATATTTATTTTTTCGATTTCAGGCGAAAAAGAAAGAATGTGAACCGAAAAAGAAAGAAGATAACAGGTTGAAGATAATGGGTGATTGGCGCTTGTACTTTTTTATATTTTGTCCTTTTTCACATCTTGCTTACGTGTTCCTTCACCTTACCTCATTTTCACTTTAACTTTAGTTATTTTATTCATTAAGTATTTTTTTAATTCATGTACCTTTATTTCTTGAATTTTAATGTATATTATGCCTTTAACGATAATAATTAATCAAATTGATTTTATTTTATTTTAAATAAATTAATATTGAGTAAGTTATCATATATTATTTCATTTAGTATTGATTATGTCTTTTTTATATATCAGTTTGTCACAAATGTTCCTGTCAATTTTATTTATTATTAAATAATGATTACCTAATTATCAACCAAGCCTTGGTTCCTCCAGTTAACACAACAGAGGTTAATAGATGTAAGATTTTAAGTTAGCATGTATGACAATTCAAGAACAGTTGTAGTTACTAATCGCAATCAAATAAAAAGTCATCATTATCTTAAATATAGACACATTTATTGATGTTCTGAATAGTTGGATAAGAAGCCATTGTGATATTAAAATATGCAGTGAGTTTGGATGGTGTTAATCATATATACCCGGACGGCGGACGGGTAAACTACTAGTTATTAGGGACCCCAACTTTTTTTTTCTATTTTTAAAGTTATATGTGAAATATGGGCTTGTCTGGGCTAGCAGAGATCCATTATCATGGTATAGGAACAATCGAACAAAGGGGTGGCTATTGAATAGTTAATACAATATTTACCAATTACAATCGAACAAAGGGGGTTGATATTGATACGTTTGATCTTGGTGTTCTTAATGGTGTTTACAACCTGTTTGATAAAATGCCTGTGTAAAACTTAAAAATATAGTATGAATTACCAATTATTTACGGGTGTACCTATTGGCACACCCAAATGCCTATATGCACACCAAAAAGAGCTTTTTTGTCTTATATGCACACCCTGCAATGTTGAGCTGTGGCCAAAGCGCGGCGTTTTGGTCCGGTCAACCAGACAAAAGACTGACGGGTGTCTGACAGGTCTGTTGACCGGATCAAAACGCCGAGCTTTGGCCGCGTTTTGGTCCTGTCAACCAGACAAAAGACTGACCGGGTGTCTGGTTGACAGGACCAAAACGCGGCCAAAGCTCGGCGTTTTGGTCCTGTCAACAGACCCGTCAGTCTTTGTCTGGTTGACCGGACCAAAACGCCGTGCTTTGGCCACAGCTCGACACCGCAGGGTGTGCATATAGGACAAAAAAAAACCCTTTTGGGGCTGACTATCTACACACCAAGTGTGCAAATAGTCTCCCCCTTGTTTACAGCAGGCAAGATTGTTTCTAGTATGAATCAAAAGGGTAATGGTTGTAATGGACAAAGCTATAGTATTGGCCTTTTGGAACATATGGAGTAACTTATGTGGTAGAATGTCCAGATCAAGCTAACAGCACTTTATCAAATTAAAAGACTGGCCAATTAGAGAGATAATTATGCTTGGAATTCTAAGCACCATGGATCCTTTGGTAGACTGTAAACATGTCAAGACCAAGATAACAACATTTTATTCATAGGTCATTATCTTTCATTATATCTTTCCGTTGCTTGATTTGAACACATGGAGTTTCTAGCATGCTCTGGCCCTGTGTGGTTGGTGAAATAAGGATGACAATTGACAACGTGTCATGTAATTTATATGTGCTGTTCTTGAATTTAATGTGATCAGAGATTAAGCAAGCAGGAACTGGAAGGTGATTCTTTTTAAACCACAGCCGCACATCTAAGTTCTAACTTATGTTTCTAAAAGACCCTAACACTATAAGCAAACTGTTTACCTTAGTGAAGCTATTGGCAAGAAAATGAATCCTCAGTTTATACCTTCCATGCAGCCATTTTCAAATTCAACAAGGCACACGCTAATTTATCTCTCTCTTTTACTTGATTGATATCGACTTCAAGGTCTTTAAAAACAATAGCGTACCTCCATATGTGGCAATGATTGTAGTAAGCACATCAACTTCCTTTTTTTTTTTTTTCTTGCACTGCTTAGGCTATGAGGTGTGGATGGAGCCCCATGTGCTTTATCAAGTCCACCTAAACTCCACGTCAGCGCCACCTAGGATCCAACTCAACCATGGAGCCCCCTTTAAATTGCAGGGTGTCGATGGAGCCCTATATTAAAGAAAATAAAAAAAAAAAATTCATTGGTGCAAAACAAGTGGGTCCCACCTATAGAGCCCGTTGCAGCTCGTTACCATGGTGGCGGAGGTTCAATGGCGCCCCGGCTATGGCGCCGGGGGTGTGGTCAAATTTGGAGGGGGGCGCTATGGTGGTCTAGGTGGCGGAAGGGTGGCGCCCCACACCCTCCAGCCTTAGTCTCTGCTAAATCTTGGGTGGCTGGGCCCTCTATCTCCAATTCGCTTAGTTGGGAGACAATAATTTCATTCTTGGCCTCCATATATTGATGAAGGCACAGGAGGCCGAGACAAGAATTTGTTATACCTTTTAAAAAGCTCCTTGTGAAAACCCTTCTAAATCAACCCAAATACTCAATTGCCTCTCTATGATACTTTGATGTTTTGCTAGTTAGTTTTCTAGTAAAAAGAAGTAAGAAGTACCAGATACAATTTTAGTAGGATTAAATTCGAATTAGATTCACATGAGCACAAACTGTTAGATATGATTTTACAGTCAAAATCAGTAATGGTTACTGTGATCAAAGGGAAATAATTGGTCTTTTGGGACATATGGAGCAACTTATTTGGTAGACTGTCCAGTTCAAGATAACCACATTTTATTCAGTTAAAAGATTGGTCAATTACAGAGATAATTATGCTTTAATGTCTGACCTCAAAGGCCATTATCTTTCCTTTACTTCTTTTGAAAACATGGAGTTTCTTGTGCCTTCATGGGTATTGGACAGTTTCTCTAGCTTCCCGCCAGTATGAAGAACAACGGCTCACTCACTAACAATTCCGAGATGAAAATGCCCACGCACACTGGTACCCACTCCAGGGCAAGTGTATGATCACTATTTTGATGCGGGGTTTGTGGTTGACACGCTTAATCTTCGTGTTCTTCTTAACGGTGAGTTCAGTGGTGGACGTGGTTAATGAACATAACCTGTTTGATGAAATGTCTCTATGAAGCTTTGATATTCTGTTAGTTGGTTTTTATCTTAAAAATAGTAGCCGGACAAAATTATTTCTAGATTCAGTGATTTACCACAAAATCTTTTTAAATTTTACAATCAAAAGGGTAATAGTTCTAAAGACAAAATATTGGTCCTTTGGTACATACGGAGTAACGTTATTTGGTAGAATATCCACATCGAGATAACAGCATCTGATTTATTTAAAATATTGGCCAATTTCAAAGATTATTATGCTTTAGATTCTGAGCATTGGGGATGAGCTCGGTACCGAAAGTGTACCCGGTTCGGTAAATTTGGTACCAGGTACCATTTGCTCATCCCTACTGAGCACCAAAGGAAGTTGTCTACTTTACTTTGACATGTATCCTTTGCTTTTTTAGGATTATTTTTCATATGACCCCAAAGGTCTTATCTTTATTTATATTAGATAAGAGTTTCTAGTGCTCTGGTCCATGAAGCAGGTTTTGAAATTGATAGTCTTCACTTAGAAGTACTCAATGGTATTAAACAGATATTTCATTTGATTATTTGTTGTGTATGAAGGTTCTATGCTTGATCAAAACATAATCTTGAAATTCTTGTATAATAGTTGGCTTACTAACAAATTAACGAGATTTAGAGATTCACCTAAAAAAACTTTAGCTAAAAGTAATTTAATCTTAACAGATAATTCAAGAGACAAGAGCATAACAGGTACTTATTCAATTATGGTACTTCAACTTTAACCTTAAATTGTTTATGCCAATTGGTACATATGTGTACTGTCTTTTAAATGCTTCATGGTGATTATTTCTGTATAAACATGTGCAATCTTCAACTGCTTTTGCTATGTTCCCTGTCATAACACCTTTTTTCTTGCAAGCTATCTTTTTTAGTGCTTTAAAGAAGGCCTGGTCTATTCGCATACGCCATTTGTCTTTTTGCACACCCAAAGCGCAGCGCTATGGCCAAAGAGGGGCGCTTTGGGTGTGCAAAAAGACAAATGGCGTGTGGAGTGGAGTTGTGTTGTTTTTTTGTTAGAAATAGGTGGGATTTGGGTTAGTTTGGTAGTGTTTTTTGGATGAAAAAATTGTATTTGAGTTTTATTATTATTATAAAGTATTAGTATTACATATAATTCATAGTTGTTTTATAATTACGTTTTTTTACGTCATTATTTTTATAGAACGTATATAATATAAGTGTGTCTTTATAAACTGTTAACCTAGTTTATTTTGTTAAATTAAACGAACACGTTAAATAAAATGTGCAGAAAGCCATAAGAATTAAACGTAAACAATCCAAAACCATATCAGTTTGTACATACAAAACAAAAAGGTACAACTGAGTACATAATACATAACAAAACACTATACAAACAAAGGTACTAATCCTCGTGCGGTGGGGACGGTGGGAGGGGAAGTGGAGGCAACCCGGCGAGCTCTCGTAGAGCAACGAGCGTCTCGACCATCCAGTCAATGAGTGCGCCCTGGCGTCTGAGGCGCCGGTCGAAGTCCCGAGCCACCTCACGCGCTGCCGGAGGCAGGTCAGCGTAAACGTGCTGCGGGTACTGTGGCGGCTCAGGAGCCGGCTGAACTGGTGGTACCAGGATCTCCTCGACATGCTCCCCCTGAGCCGGATCCTCGAATACAGGCTGAGCCTGAGCCTGAGCCTGAGGCTGATCGAGGCCCAGAGCCTGTAGCTGAGCCTGCCGAGCGGCCTCCTGAACATGAGCAGGGGCTAACACTCCATCCCTCACCTCAATAACAACCGGGATGACCTCCGGCAACTCCTCCGCATGCCAAATCTGCCTGTCACTGCCCCTAAACCTCAGACCAACATCAAAGGTACGGGTGATCTGCATGCTAGATACTGACGCGCGGCCCAACCTAGTTGACGGGATCGGCGCGAACAGCTCCGGATCACTCTCGGGGACGATCCCTAGCGAGCGTGCAATGGCGGTGATGTATGAGCCACCGTGCAGCTTCCCGCGGAGCTGCCGGTGGTATGCACCTGCAAAGTAATCTGCCAGGCAGGCTGCTAGATCGCAGGTCTGGCCGCGAAGTAGGTAGTATAGAAAGAAAAGGTCACTGAGGTTGACCTTCTCCCTGCTGGTACCCCGCGGCACGATAGATGACCCGATAATATGGTGCAGGTATCGGTACAAGGGGTCTCTAATGGTGGTGGCCTTTTGCGACGATTTCCCAAAGGGAACCCTGGAAATGGCCCTCCAGAAACTAATAAGCGTCTGTCTGTCCATCGCCCTAACCCCCTGCGTATATAAATCAGTATCAAGCTCGGGCTCTGTGTACAAACCTGAATGGACAGCAAACTCCCGCACACTCATCTCAAACTGCTGACCGGCGAGACGGAATGTAACCTCGTGGAATGGAAAATCCGGGTCCTCCACGTAATCCGCCGGATGCGGCGCGTATGTAAACGTAGAAAGAAACTCGACCGTAAGCTCACGGTACGAGTCCTCCATCGCTAGCTGAAAGAGGCGCGACCAAGGAGTATCTAGTCCAACTATATCACGCGTCCGCGCGGCCTCTCCCACGGTCTCCAGCAGGTCCCAGTCTATCCCTGCATGCCCCCCAATCTCCATGGTGCGCAACCTAGCGCATCTCCTCACCGCCCGTGACCCCTGCTCAAACTGCAGGTACGGACATACCTCTACCTCAGCCTCCATCTGCTCAATCTCCTCCGCCTCCTCGTGATCGAAATCCATCCATGCACGTTTAAATACAAATACAATATTAAACAATATCAAATACAAGTTATTATTAATAATCCTAAAAAATTTAAATAATAATCAACAATTCAAACAATAAAGATCATTTTAATATTATTAAAATACAAATAATATTATTTATTTAAATTGTATTTTCCTTATTAAACAATAATATTGTATAAATAATAATAAACAAATAATACTAAAAACAAAAAAAAATTAAACATGAACCAAAGTGCACCGCTTTGGCCTCTGCGCGGCGCTTTGGTTCTTCGTTTTCAAATCAAAAACCCAGCCACAATCAAACTCAACCCAATCAACTAACAATCAAGTATAAATGAAGTTCGATCGTACCTAATAGCGTTTGAAATCTGGAAAAACACGATCGCGAGTTGAGTGTGTGTAATCGCACCTTGTGTGTGTGTTTTGTGTTTTGTGTTGAAATGGGGGAGAAGCCACCCCGCTTCAGGTTAAACGAGGGACCAAAGCGCCCCGCTTTGGCCATAGCGGGGCGCTTCAGTTAAAATTTCGGGCAAAGCGCCCCTCTTAGGTCAAAGCGCAGCGCTTAGGCCCTTTTTTAAATTTTTTAAAACTGTTTTTAATTCACAAACTCGTCCATAATAGTCTAAATTTTACGCTTTTTCCATTATACATCATTTTTAATATATATGGACAATACTGCAAGTTCCGGATCAAATCGGTTACGTGTGATGTCGTATTCCATTATATCGTATCATTTTGGTTTGAAAGCACAAGTACTCCTATGAGTAGTGTTATGTGTATCAGCCGCCTACCGTACATGTACATCACGTATTTTTTCATTAATTGTAGTATTATGATGTATATTGTCATTTTGGGTCGTACAAGTGCGTATTGAATCTGATTGGGTCGTGTCGGTGACATTCGGTTTTTAACGTGATGTAACGCATATTTTGAACAAACACAAACGTACTCTTGGATTGTAAAAAATTAACGTGATTATTATTAAACACAATTAACATACATCTTGAACATATGGGGTTACATTAAGGTCCGGGGGACGATACGTAAGCATTTCGTACGCGTTGATCTGATCCCTGTATAATGTATGCCAGGCTGCTGCGCGCTCTGTTTTGTTCGCTGTCCAGAGTAGGTTTGGGGGAGGCATTGGATAACATCCTCCAAGCTCTACATGTATGAAATGCCCACCGTTGACGAACACAACCGCAACCACCAGGTGAGGTTGCTCAGCTTCGTTTGGCCCACCCACCAGAGGGAAAATTGTATCGTTCCCACGAATGTCGAAGGTGTGAACAATCACACCGTATCGTTGGGCAATAAGAAACCCCGTCTCAGGCATCGTCATGTAATCAAAAACCTCTTAAATTAAAAAATGTAAATAGTCAGTTTTTGTTATTATATAAAATTTGAACATAATTATGTAAGAAATACTCACGTTCACGGCCATCTTCTTTCAGTTGTGCTTCAAGGTTTTCCAAGTTATACCTGTATATTTCCTCGGTCGTAGACTCGCACAATGTCCAAAATGTACGTACGAATTCTTTCCACTGCTTGTCAGAGAATTTCCTCTTGCTGTTCTTATTAATATTTTGTTGAATATGGAACCGACAAAGATACTTATGCGCTTTTGGAAAAACCTGTTCAAACGCGTTAATTAGCGCAAATTCCCTGTCTGTTAAAATCAAGCGCGGTTCCATACATCTTACCAGCATAGACTTGATCCTCTGCAACACCCATAGGTAGTTCTCTAACTTCTCAGCGGAAATTACTGCACAAGCAGCCGTAAACGATTTGTTTGTCGACGTCATGCCTACGACCTGAACAAATGGCAGGTTGTACATGTTCGTTGTGTAGGTGGCGTCATTCATTAGCACATGCGGGAAGGCACACCACATAGTAAATGATTTTTTGTGAACAAAGAAGACATCTTCAACTGCGTTCGATATCTCATTCGTGCGCATGTAATAAGTGTAATCTTTTTCAAGAAGAATGTTTTCAAGTTTTTGCATTGGAGACTTACCGACATTTTTTCCGGCGTTGATCTTCTGAACAGCGTTGTGTATATCTTTCGGAATAAGCTTTCTAGCCGGATTGTTTTTCGTCAGCGTTCGCCAGATACTGTGGTTGGGAATATCTTGCTCTGCCAGCTCCTTAACCAGTTTTGTATCCTCCGAAGAAAGCCTTCTCGCATACGCGTGACCCTCTAAGTTTTCAATAGGAGTGTGGTTATGCTTCGCCTTCGTCACCTTGATCCTCCAAACACTTCCGGATGATTCCGAAAACCCGATCATCTCGAACGGGCAGCATATTTTCTTGCTACCCGTTTTCCTCTGTGTAGCTATACTCTTATGCTCCCCACCAAAAGTACATTGAAACCAAATCTTGTAATTCTCTCCTCTTTTATTCGACCTCTTAATCACAATGAGGTAACCATTGTCTTTTGCCGTGTCTTGTACCCAACGCACCAACTCTTTACGTGACGAAAAGGTCTGTGTTGTATCAAACGAAAATGTAACCGGGTAACAGCCTTCCTCGTCAACAGACACATCCTCCGGCTCACCATCGTCACCGAGGTCCGAATAGACTTGATGTTCAAAGCTCTGTTGACAAACGTAACTGTGGTCTGGATAACACTCCTGCTGTACAAAGCTGTGCTCGCCACCGTAACCGAAATCGGGATAGTTAGGAAGACCGTACGGATATTCAACCTGAGGATACGCTTCGTCTCCGTAACCGTAATTCGAACAACCTTGTTGTGCGTAAGGGTCCTCCACAGGGGTATTCAAATCCAGCTTCACCGTGTTATCACGATAACGAATGCCAGATACAATCTCCTCCTCCCTCAAGTTGGACGAGACTGGTTTCTCATACGAGTCAGAAACAGCGGTCCCCTCGTAAGAATCAGGAACAACTGACTCGTTAGAATATTGACCGAAAAGATAGTTGCTTAACCACGACATCGTTTTTTCAAGACACGTAACTAATACAGCAAAACCGCGCGTTATTTTGAAGAAACACAAGTAAAACAACAAAACCCCCGTATGTTTGGAAACAATATATTGAGTGATTTAGAAATCGAATACGTTAACTGTTGTGCCTGACCAGCTTTTAAAAGCAAACATTTGGGGTTGAAGCGCCGCGCTATGTCCATAGCGCTGCGCTTAGGGGTCACGCGACACCTAAAACCTACTATCAACTTTATGTCCTCTCAAACATAGTCAATTATGTGTCTCAAACATCAGTCAAATCACCTTTTGTCGACCTAAGCGCCCCTCTTTGGCCATAGCGCGGCGCTTTGGCCGTGTGAAATTAACTTTGGCCGTGTGTAAATAGCATGATCCTTAAAGAATGGTACTTCGCTTCCTATTATTTTCCAACCGCTAGAGCGCTCTGTTTACTGTGGGTCCACTTTTACTTGAATATTTCTATAGTTTTTGAATGAAAGGCTCTTTATTGCCTGAATTTGTAAGTTATGTTCACATTATGTGTTTTCTAGCTTCCGTACGAGTTAAATCATAACTACTGATTAAAAATAGGGGAAATCACGAAAATAGCCAAGTCAACGCCGCTTTTTCAAAAATAGCCAGTTGACACCCCATAAAATGCCGTTTCACGGATTCCAACCCGGCTCAAGACAAAGGTTAAGAACTTTCCTCAAAGACCAGTCAGGTTTTGACACGTGTACTGCTGTCTCTATCATGTTCCCTCACTCCACTGCACACGTTAACTGTCAAGCATCACTTTTGTCACCTTTCTCTCTCCTTTCTCTCTCCTCTTTCTCTCTCTCAAAAACAGAAACACGACCCTGCAACCAAATAACCTCTTCTTCTTCAAGATCCTCAAACTCTTCATGCAACCGAGCACCACCACCCTGCAACCAACCACCACCCTCACCGAGCACCACCACCCTGCAACCAACCACCACCCTCACCGAGCACCACCACAAATAACGACCACCATGAATCACCACCGCCATCACTCTTCACCACCTGAACAACCATCAACAGCTACTGCTGTCACCATAACACATACAACCGACACCAACTGATCGAAGTGCAAGTCTTTATCGTCGTTCAGCATGAAAATCACCACCAAGATGGTTTACGGTGGTGCTCAAGCCGAGCCGTTTCCGGCGGTTTACGGTGGTGCTCAAGCCAAGCCGAGTCGTTTCCGGCAAGAGCTCAAGCCGTCACAGGCACTGTTCGAGACGTCTGAGGTGACCCAAGCCGGTTCATCTGATTGGAGCCGTTTCAGCATATGTTTCGAGCCGGTTCATCTGATCGGAGCCGTTTCAGCAAGCCATTTCAGAAATTTGATCGGAGTGGTGTAACGACAGTGCCGGAGAAATGATGATGAAGGTTGATAAATGATGAAGGTCGCAGGTGTCGGAGAGAGATGATGGTGACGAGGGTCGCCGGAGAAGTTAACCGGAGAAGATTTCAGCGGAGGAAAGGAGGTCGTCGGGAGATCGTCGGAAGATGACGACGGTGATTATGAAGGTGGGTTGTACGGTGACCGGCTTGGGAACATGATCCAAACAATCAGATGAACCGGCTTGGGTTGTACGGTGGAAGAATCTATATACGTGTGTGTTCCAATTGGTTTGTAGAGAGAGAAGAGAGAGGGAGAGAGAGTTAGAGAGAGAAAGAGAGTGCAGGTTTCTGTTGATGATAATGGAGAGTACAAGTCCATTTAATGCCTTGACAGTTAACGTGTGCAATGGATAGAGGAGTGAGGGAACATGATAGAGACAGCAGTACACGTGTCAAAACCTGACTGGTCTTTGAGGAAAGTTCTTAACCTTTGTCTTGAGCCGGGTTGGAATCCGTGAAACGGCATTTTATGGGGTGTCAACTGGCTATTTTTGAAAAAGCGACGTTGACTTGGCTATTTTCGTGATTTCCCCTTAAAAATATTTAAGCTGAAGTTTTGCAGTCTGGTGGCTGAAGGACAACACTGACATCAAACCTGTTGGCAAAACTCACTTTCAATGAATCAAATCCAACTTCATTTTCTTTAAACATTTTTTTTTTTGCATTGCCTACCATTAAGGTTGCTAAGAGCATAGGGATCTCTCATAAGATGCATCCTCATCAAATGATATTATGCAGTTCACAAATCCAACTTCATTCTCTTTTAACCTTTTTTTTTTTTTGTTTTTCAAACGGTGTTTGTTACTTGTTAGTTTGTAAATTAACTGTGTGGTATTGCAAAAATACTAAAAGAGATTTAAAAATTTCATAGTAAGAGAAGTTCTAGGAAAATCGTGTTAATCACAAAACGCCTCATCTTAATTGGTCTAGAGATAGTGCATCTCAAATACCAACAACTTCGTATACACCCGAACAACCAGTAAGATTTTTTTGATGGTTTTTATTTTATTTTATTCTATTACACCCCTTTTAACATGCCCTTACAATGCCCACATCCCTACTACACCCATTTTAGAAAAACGTTCCATAATGCTTCATTGTTGACTGGACTACCACATGGCGCACAGCGCCCATGGGTGGGGGCATTATTCATGCATACCACTACACATGATCTAATACTAAAAAACTAGGGGTGTGGTGGGGCATTGCTTAGCTGGACATGGCCAGCCATGTGGAACTTAAAAAAAACTACAAAGAAAATTAAAAAAAAAACCTATATTGAACCAGCCAACCACAACCCGCCATGTCACCCAGTCCTCCCGCCCCACGCCAGGCAGAATCTCCACGCCAAGTAGGCAACGCTGACCAAAACGCCAACTCGGGGTGGAGCACCCGACGTTAAAGGGCCAAAACGCCCAAAACCCACGCACACACCCACCAGTCTAAGGATGGACTCAAAAATGTTATGGTAAAGTGAATGAATTAGTTATTGGAAATTATAATAGAACTCCAAAATGCATTATTTATAACCCTCTCGTTTGTTTTATTATTAAAATTGCATTACTGTAAAAAAAAAAAATTGTGATTGTATATACTTTTTTTTTCTGTATGGCACAACATCATTAAAGACTTAGGCCATACGGAGTGGGCGGCAAACTGGTGCGGCAAAAGGTGTTTGCCGCTCGGGAACATCGCCGCCAACCAAGTTTGCCGCGCGGGGTGATTAACGATCGGGACAGAATGCCACTCGGGAAAGGTTGTTTCAAACGGCTATATAGCCGTTAACATTAATAAAAAAAATCAATTTTAAACTTTATAAATTAAAACAAATCCATTTCCATCTTCACCAAACAAACTCAATCTCCATATTCACTACAATTCTCACTCAATTTTTCAAATCTTTTCAAAGAAATGGAAGGCTCAAACAAAGGTGAATGCAAGAAAAAAAATGTAGGGTCCGGTTCGAAAGCAAGGGCTCAAGATAAACGTAGTGGTTCAGGTGATTCTAGTGTGCTGTTTCATCCCGAACTTAGCTTTGCGAATCAAACCCAACCTCCATTTTTTTTAACCAACCCATGCATCCAAATTTCGGTTATGATAGCCAACCCTTCCAAAATTGGATGCAACACGGTCCGACGATGGATCGACCCGGTTTTTACGATTACTCCCTAGACGCCCAAAATGCTTTTGTAATGAACAAATCAAAAGTGGTCGCCGGTACCTTTGTTGGGTGAAGAAAGCTCCGGCTCGAGTCAAAAAAGAAAGTCTTTGGATTCGGGAAATTATAGAGCGGATACACCGAATGCCGAAGTCTCGAGTGGTATTCCCGACATAAACGAGGATCCCTCGCCAAGACGATAAAAGAGAAAGGAGAAAAAGGACAAAGGGTCGTCTTCAAGAAACACGAAGATCCAAGAGATATAACCGGTAGATTCGAAGAATACAAGGCAATGAAAAAAGAGTTGACGGATATTAAACGTATACGAGAAGAAAAATACTTGACCATGGCGGATGAGCAACGAGAGGCGTTGCGACAAACAATGTACGACAAGGACTTGGAGACGTTTAATCGGCCTCACAAAAATGTTCACCCTTCGATGTTGGAAATCACACTCGCTAGAAAACGTGAGATCGCAAAAAAAAAATATGGATGGCCTTGTAATGCTTAGTTTTTTTAAACTTAGATGTTAATGTAATGCTTTTTTTTATTTATAAAAGTTTGATGTTTTATCCATTTTATCTTAAATTAAAAAAAACAAAAAATAAAAAAAAGTTTAAAGTGTCTAACCATTGCCAACACTTTTCATCATAGTTTAAACACTTTTCACTGTATGACGTGGCACACTCTGATTGGTTGATTTTTAAGTTTACCACTCTTAAATGATTAACCACTCCTTAGAGCATTCTCATCCAATCCATCAAATTATACATACATTCCACTAAAAAACAACTCCTATATCAATATATTTCCACTAAAAACAAATACTTTTTCTCTCTCCATTTCAATTAAATAATATTATCATCACATTTTTCTCTTTCCTTCACTCACAACCACTTTCAATATATATTAAAAAAATTATACTGGGTGAACAGTGCCCCCCAAATATACAGATGAACAGTAACATTTTCTCTCTCCTCCACTCACAACCACTTTTTTTACCCTTTACAATATAAAAACTCACCCTCACAAGTTTTGATGGATTGGATGAGAATGCTCCTATACCCTTATTTTATTTCAACGAAATAGGAATGCAAATGTACTTCCACTCAAATAGAAAAAAGAAAACAAATTTTGTGTTTACAATTTATTTTTGTCCATTATAAAAAAAAAAAAGGGATAAATCTATATGGGTCTAAACTCAATGCCTTCCATAATAAGCCCACTAAACTCCTTATTGTCACAAAGATTCAAAGTGAGATCCATGTCGAATCTAGTGGCAGCTTGGAATTCCCAAATTTTCACTTCAATCCATCCATCCTTCCTTTGGCGTGGAAGGCCTTTAAATTTCGGCCAATTGAGTGGGTTGTGGGTGTTTTGACCAACCTTTGGTCTAATAACTGGGGTTTGAGTACTCGTTAAATAGATATACCAAACTTTATATCTGGTTAAGCAATCTTCTTGGACTTTCACAGGCTCCTCAAATCTAGATTGGTCTTCTGGTAATTTGTAGACAAGGTAACATGCATATGTTGTTTCAGATGATATTAGTTGGGATTGGAGTTTAGTACTGATAATAATTTCTCTATCATTGTACTGAACGGCTTTTCCAAATCTGAGAAAACTTAGAAAGTCATCGTACATGTAAAAGATTCACAAAAGATAGTAACTTATATAAGAAATCTGACAGGGAGATATAAAATAACCTTGATTGTTTGGTTGAAAACATCTTGCCATTTGTGCCCCAACGCTGTATGATAGCCGCTGATAGCATATGGCATTTCTTCCCAGTTTTGTCAAGAGAAAACCACTGTCAAGCAATAAGTATGTAGATATAATTATCCCCAACCATGTTCAAAGGCTCCAAACAACTACATATGAGAAAAAAAAGACAGATGGACTTACAATGCTTATCTTCCTCTTGTCATCACTAATTAAGAACCCTCTGCACATGATTGAGTACAATTCCCTCTTTGTTCTCCACCACAATCTTTCTTTTGACCGCTTCATTATGTCTTTATAATCAGTAGGCAGTTTTTCTTCCCAATTTGCATCTGAATCTGAATCTGATATGGGTTGCTTCTCATCTGTATTTTCCACCTGTAGATCAACATAACATATTAGACTTTGAATTAGTCACTAATATGGGTTTTCATACATTGAAAATAACTAATGTTATCGTGGCAGCTGGACACTATAAGAAATTTAAATGATATTAATTAATGATGTACATGAATAATCAAACTTTAATTTGTAAACTTACGTTCTCCAAGGGCTGAAATTCAATGCCTTCTACTAGTATGCAGGAATAATATCTATCGAAGCCCTCAAACATAATCTGAAGATCAACTGTTCTGTGGTCAGTAGTAAACTGATACAATTCACATATCCCACATCCATCTTCTCTCTGATATGCAAGGTATGAAATTAAACTCTCACTCTCCCCTTGTAATCTGTATTTGAGGAATATAGGTTCACATCTTCTCTTCCCTTCTCTATCATCTTTGAACACAAGGTTCACCGTGTATGTGATTCCTGGTGACAAGAACTGAGTTTTTACATGTGTTTTCAATATGTCATCTTTACCCCATATGTAGGTGCCCACAGCAAATCTGCGTGAATAGCAGCAAAGAATGATACATTGTAGGTGGCAAGTACTTGTCAAATACTCTCAAAAGCTACAAACAGGAAAACTCACCTTGAATTACTTTTATTCCAGAATCCATCAAACACGACATTTGAACTCAAACATTCTGCGATAGATATCATCTCACAATGTTCTCCCTTCTTATTTAATGAAAACCACTGTACATTAAACAAGTTCAAGTTAGATCGTACATGTTAAAAGTTACATGTGATGGTAGCACTAGGAGGAGCAGTGTCACTTAATGTGACGGTAAATGGCATGTGATATTCTATAATACAGACACAGAAGCTAATTACCGTTTTGCCGCCGTTAAGGAGGATCCCTTTGGACTGAAACTTCATCGGTTCAACGTCAGATCTGTAGTTCAGAGGACATTGTTTGTTCCATTCACCTATAAAATCTAGATAATTGAGTAAATCTAGACTTCTCTGAAGTTCTGCCACAACCTCAGCCATCTTTGGCCGATCTTCACGAGATTCCTTCAAACATTGATACGCAATGTCTGAAAATATTTCTAAAGTACTCTGCTCCAATGGTTGAATGGTCGGATCTTTGAAGATGATATCATTTAACTTGTTCTGTTCATAGCTCTTAATCCACGTGGTCACTAAGATCTCGTTAACATGATCCTTGCTATTAAGCGTATAGCATAATCTCCCGCATAAAACTTCAAATAAGACCACACCAAAAGAGTATACATCCGACTTTTTCGTTAGGGTGTGTGTCATCGCATACTGTGGATCACAGTACCCAGGGGTACTTGCTGCAACTGTGACAGTAACAGAGCTATGCTCATTAGCGGGGCCCATTATTGATAATCCAACGTTAGAAACTTTAGCATTCAATTGGTCATCAAGTAGGATGTTGGCACTCTTTACATCACACTGGATAACTCTTTGGTGTCTCTCCCTTTGATCATGAAGGTACCTTAGCGCCTTTGCGGCATCCAAACATATCTTGAGACGTTGTGACCACGTGAGATGAGGGGAGTCCAAATAGCGGTCAAGGCTTCCACGAGACACATGCTCGTACACAAGGATCATCTCATCCCCTTGGTAACAAAATCCCAGAAGAGAGACAATGTTTTCATGCCTGTAACGGGAAAGAGTCCAGATCTTTTTCAAGAAGTTAGGGATTCCTTGTCCATACTTCGGATCAATACGCTTAATAGCAGTCATGCTTCGGCCCTCACAGTGAGACACTTCTCCTCTATAAACCTTCCCAAAAGCACCACCTCCAATACAGTTCTTCTCAACATTGAAGTGGTTGGTGGCTAATGTTATCTCTTCCAACGGGATTTTAAGATCTTGAATTTGCTGCCAGAATACCTACATATTATACAAATCAAGGGTGGGAAAGCAATTGCAAGTGCACAGCTTGACATGACGTCTGCAAACATTTTCATTTTCATTTCAATTCGTTGGTGTATTTCAATTTTAATTCATTCCACAATCTTATTTCTTTGGTGTTTAGAGTGAATCAACTGAATTCTTTCTCAAGAACGGTAAAGGGGAAAAACACTTCAAGGAGAAAAATAAGATTTTTGCTATGCCTTTTAAAGAAGCTAGTGAAATTTAACATCCAACAAACATAATGTACCTGCTGATATCTGAGTGCAGTCTCAAGTTCTGTCACAACCTCAGCCATCCTTGGCCGATCTTCACGAGATTCCTTCAAACATCGATATGCAATGTCAGAAAAAGTTTCTAAAGCGCTCTGCTCCAATGGTTCAATGGCCGTATCTTTAAAGATGATATCATTTAACTTCTTCTCTTCATAGCTTTCTATCCACGTGCGCACTAAATTCTGCTGAAGACGACCATTGCTATATGTACAACATAACCTCCCACATAAAACTTCGAATAAGACTATACCAAAAGAGTATACGTCCGACTCTTTTGTTAGGATGTTTGTCATCCAATATAGTGGATCAATGTACCCAAAGGTACCTGCTGCCATGGTGACAATAACCGATTGCTGCTCGTTTGCGGGACCCATTTTTGATAATCCAAAGTCAGAGACTTTACCATTCCAGTTGTCATCGAGAAGAATGTTGGCGCTTTTTACATCACAGTGGATAATTCTTTGGTGTGTCCCCCAAGGATCATGAAGGTACCTTAGCCCCTGTGCGGCATCCAGGCATATCTTGAGACGCTGTAACCACGTAAGATGGGGTGAATTTAAATAGCGGTCAAGGCTTCCACGAGATGCGTAGTCATATACCAGGATCATCTCATCCCCTTGGTAACAAAATCCCAGAAGAGAGATGAGATTTTCATGGCGGTAACGGGAAAGCGTTGTGATCTCTTTCAAGAACTCGGGTATTCCTTGTCCATGCCTCCGATCCAGACGCTTGATAGCAACTGTGCTTCGTCCCTTAGAGTGAGACAGTTCTCCTTTATAAACTTTTCCAAAACCACCACGTCCAATACAGTTATCATCGTTGAAGTTGTCTGTGGCTGATGTTATATCTTCTAGTTGGATTTGAAGATGTTGAAACTGCTGCAAGAAAGCATGGATTTGAAGATGTTGAAACTGCTGCAAGAAAGCATCCATATTCGTGGATCAAGTAATAATAAGAAAAAAACTGAAATGAAGCAATTGCAAGTTCACAGCTTGACAAGAGATGTGTAAAGAACCAACACAAGATGTGTATAGTCTCTAAATATCTCTTTAAAACAAGGAAGTGAAATTTGCTATGAGACAGCCATGAAAAATGTAGTGGTGGTGAATATCAAGTCTCTTTAGTTGACCCAAAGTCAACTCCGTGTGGGTCAGTCTACCAGCTGTCATCGTGTAAATAATTGAAGGATAACAGGTAATAATAGAGTTACATTAATTTTTTTTTGATCCAGCATAATCGATGATTGCTTCATGAAAAAAAAATAATTGGGTTGTCTTCGGGCTCACGGGTCTTGAGGGGACACCAAATTGGGGTCGGAATGGGTTCATCTTTTTATAAATTGTAGAAGTAGTAGAGAGAAAGTTTGATGGTGTGTGAGGTTTTTACAAAAAAAATGTATGAACAAATGGGTAATTTATATAGTGTGTTTATATTGGAATTAAAAAAAAATCAAAAAAATAAACAAAGTGACCGTTGCCAACGGTCAACTCGTTTCCCCATTCAAATTTTAGGCGTGTTTTAAAAAACGCTGGTGCCCATTTTTTCTCGAATCACGCTAAATAACGCCGCGAGGGGCGGAGGCCGGGCGTGTTCCGGTGTTTTTGGCGAATTTAAAAAAAAAACCGCTCCATTACGGGCGGTCTTATGAGAAGTAACGAGAAAAGAAGAAAAAAAAGGAAAAAGATGGATTGATGAAGACAATTACTATACTTTTTCACTTTAGAATAGATAATTATTATTGCTAGTGGGAGCGGGAGCTTTAAAGTTTAAAATGTTGCAATAATTTAGAGGGTATACTTTTATTAGGAAAAGATCAAATAGGAAGTTTATTTTGGCTAGGAAGTGTAGGAAGCAATAGGATTAGGACACGTGGCAACATTTAAAATAAAGAAAAAGGGTATTTTAGTCATTCCAACTCTTTCTTCCCCCTTTTCAAACCAGTAACTTCAAAACCCACCATTTTCAAAACCCACCATCTTCAACCATTTCTTCACTTTCTATCTTAATAATCACTACATTATAGTGCGATTTTCATCACCAATCAATTATTCAAACACCCGATCAACGTGTTCTTCAGCATAGCATTTTTGAAGAAAACCCAGTTTAATTTCATAAAAAATCTCGTTTTTCCAGTGATTTTGGAGATAATCACTCGATTCGTTCGATTCGAGCGCTGATAAGTGTTTCAATCATTCAAAATTCGTCAATTGTTGAAGAAATCACTTCGATCCATGTAAGAAATTCTTTAATTTCATTTTTACGATCTGGGTTTTTAATTTACTCATTGCGTTTTTCTGATTAAATTGCTGTAATAAAAATCATCAGAAAAATTAATTTTCCAGAAATTGGCTCATTTCGAAGACAGTAATTCGTAGACAATTCAGACAGTTCACAGTCACAGACAGTTCCCAGACAGTTTTATATGTCCATTGCGTTTTAGAAATAAGAGAGTTTTATGTGTTTTCTGGCTATTGCGTTTTAGAAAGAAACACATTTTTAAGTGTTTTTAGTCATTGCGTTTTAGGTGAAACACATTTTGAAGTGTTTTTAGTCATTGCGGTTTAGGTAAAACACAGTTTTTAGGTGTTTTCAGTCCATTGCGTTTTAAAATGAGTCATTTTTAAGTGTTTTCTAGCTATTGCGTTTTACAAATAAGACATTTCTTTGTGTTTTTGGTGCATTGCGTTTTAGGTAAAACACATTTTTATGTGTTTTTGGTGCATTGCGTTTTAGGTAAAACACATTTTTATGTGTTTTTAGTCCATTGCGTTTTAGAAAGTACATTTTCTTTTGAGTTTTTAGGCTATTGCGTTTTAGAAATAAGACATTTCTTTGTGTTTTCTGGCCATTGCGTTTTACAAATAAGTCATTTCTTTGTGTTTTTGGTGCATTGCGTTTTAGAAAAATGTCATTTTTTAGGTTTTTTTTTCATTGCGTTTTACGTAACTGGGGGTTTTTCTATTGCGTTTTACGCAACTGGGTTTTTAAATTTTTTGTTTGAAAATATAGCAATAGTATACTCGTTTTAAAGATAAAAAACGCTCGTTTTTTTGGTGCAATTTTTATAAAAAAAATAATGTCGTATGAAAGAGTTATTAACGTTTAAAAAATGGGGGGGAATTGGAGGAGAGAGAAACTATTGGCTTGGATTGACTAGAATGCCCCTAAACAAACTCATGCGCCTCTTTTTCTTTCCTTCAATTTCCCTGATTTAATCTTAGCCCTTGATTAACTAAATGGATGGTCAAGATCACTTCCTAGCCTTCCTAGCCAAATAAACTTCCTATTGTATCTCCACCCAATAAAGTTTATTAATATGAGAAAGGTTATTATATAACATGAAAGAAGTGTATTATTGAATGTCATCATCATCATCATCATCATCATACTCAGTAAATCCCACCAATAGCAAAGCAAAGGTAGGGTCTGAGGAGGGTAAGATGTAGACAGCCTTACCTCTACCCCGTAGGAATAGAGAGGCTGCTTCCAGTGAGACCCCCGGCTCGATAGTAGTTTTGCATCAAGCCTTGGACATAAGGCACATAACACTCGGCAATCGGGACAAAGACCGATTAGTGCATGTACCCCTTTGTCTTTCAGCTATCAACGCCACCACATGATGCATGATTAACCGTCCTCCACTTTTAACGTTATTTTCACGAAATTAGTAAAATAACGTTAAAATTAGTGCACTTTTACTTTTGCCCCCCGATGGCCCACACATATATACATTATATGCGCATACCGCAAGCGGGGCGTGATATTATTGAATGTGTAATCATTTAATAAGAATAATTGTATATTGGAGATTTAATCACGTAATAAAGCATAGACAATCAAGTTTTTATTATTGAATGTGTAATCACGTAATAAAAATAATTGTATTAACATTAGTTTATAACAAATCATATTGAATGTGTAATCACGTAATGAATTATATTGAATGCGTAACGATTTATGTTGAATGTGTAATCACGTAATGAGTATTAAAAAATCACGTAGTGATTTACTGGTATTCAAAATCACGTAATCATGTAATGGGTATTCAAAATCCTGTAAATTTTTTTAAGAAAACTATAGCAATAAGTTGTTCGAAGAGTATGAAATGCTCGTTAATACGGTATAACTTTTTTTTTAAATATTAACGTATGAGAAAGTTATATAGCTGTTTGAAAATCAAGGGGAAACTAGTTCACTTGAGAAAACACTAAGATACAATTCCTGCCAATGCACTTATCGCTCCCTCCTTCTCATCTATGCTTCGCACGGGAATTTTCTCTTGTACATGATCCAAACACCTATTAATATCTTCCTATTTTCATTCAGATGCATTCATGTCGGCTGGGGGTGGGCTAACCTTGGCTTGGTCTTTGCCAGGTTCATCTTTTCAATCATGGAACGACAAAGTGGTTGTAGGCAACCATAAAAGAGTTAATTAGGTCATACGGCTAGAGACTATAGAGAAACTCGCAAATTTAAAAAAGTTACAGTCACAGCAGATTCTTCGCAAACGAAACATTAATTCTTTTAATTATTAAGATTTTTAATAAAAATAAAATCTAAAACTTAACAATAATAAATATAAGATATAATAATATAAAATAAAAATACAAATGAGCAAGAAAAAATAGTTTTCTACTACCTAATTTCATTATCATAAGATTAAGACATCATCCATGATCACGTCTAAGATAAAAGAAAAAAAAAACAAAAACCAGTACACCCACTTTATTGTCCCTTTCACCATTATTGGCACCTTTTTTGGTAACTTATTTTATGCATTTATACAGATTTTTCATTTTTTTAGTTTAATATAAATGTATTATTTTACTTAAAAAAATTATTTCTAATCTTTTGAAAAAAAATGTTTTTATTTATTTTATATAAAATTGTTTTTTTAGTTCTCTTTACCTTTTTGATTTTTAAAAACATATAAGGGGAGAATATCACAGGTTTTAATTTAATTTTTTAAGAAGGGGTATAAAAAGTAAGTAAGGGATATTATACTTAGCCTAACTCTGAGCGAAATCTGAATTTCTAATTTCATATGAAATTACATAAACTTTAAAGATTTACATATATAAACTAGAAGTCAATGACTAAATTTAAAAAGGTTAAAAAAAATCGTTAACTAGACTTTAGAAAAGCTGTTATGAGAAGTAATCAGAAAAATAAAAGGAAAAAGATGGGTTTATGAAGATAATTACTAGATTTTTCACTGAAGAATAGATAGTTATTGCCAATGACTTTATAGCCTAGTGGTATTTTGGGATGTGATAAGGTTTTGAGACCAATAGGTCATAGGTCTATTTCCCACAAGTGGGGTTTTTCCATAATTATTGGGTTTCCTCCTGAATTGGTGTATATGCATTATGCCTAGTGGAGATGAATATAATTAGGTGGTTCCGTTGGTGACACCATGATACTCAATGATCTGTTAGTGATTCAAATTTTTCGTTCAAACAAAAAAGATAATTATTATTGCTAGTGGAAGCTTTAAAGTTTAAAAGGTTGCAATAATTTGGAGGATATACTTTTTAATAAAGTTAGTTATACTATTAATATGAGAAAGGTTATTATATAAGAGGAAAAGAGTGTATGAAGTGTAGCAGAAAAGTTATTTGTAAGATTAATGGTTGAGATCAAATGTTCATTAAATTTAGAATTTACAAAACTAAAAACAAGTAGGGAAAAGGGGGAAATCCAATATTGTTGACTTATAAACTCACTTCCTATTTGATTTTTAAACGACTATAATTTTTTCATACGTTAATATTTTTTTTTAAAAGTACACCGTATTAAAGAGTATTTCATTATCTTTAGTTCTAAGAGTCTAATGTTATAGCTTTCTTAAAAAAATGCAGGATTTTGAATACTCATTACGTGATTACATGATGTTGAATACCCATTACGTGATTTGTGACACCCTGTGAAAACATTGTAATACACTAGCTTATCAGTGGCTGCGCTCTAACTTTCGGGACGAAAGTTCTGGAAACTTGGGGATAATGTGACACTTCGGGTTTTCCCTGCTCGACACCTTCTATGTTGGAGATATGTACAATTATTATTGGAAATATAATGAATAAAAATTTGCATTATGATTGTGTTTGTTGTATGAATGTACGGTTTGAATATAGTATGTATATAAAATAATTAAGAATCCACTCCAACCGCACACCACCTAAATCCCGTACACTCCCTCACCTCTCGTACACTTCCCTCACTATTGAACTGGGCTACATTATACGCCCACTTGGGCCCTTCAAAGCCCACCTAAAACCCTTTGGTGACCGCACACACATTCTAAGGTGGTGGGAAAAGTGTGCGGTATCTTCAAACTCATATAAAAGGAATATGGGGTGCAAAACCCTAGGATGATTGGCAATCATTGTGACGGCTACATTCCATTTGTAGCAAACATTCTCTCTCTCCCCATCCATTTCCTCTCTCTAAAACCCTAAAGAAAATACCTCAAAATCTCCTTTTCTCCTTGAATCCAACGGCATAATCCTCAGCATTTGACGACAGCAGCATCAGCCCTCAAAGCAGGTTGTATCCATCACTCAAAAGCTTCCTTTCGTCGATTTTGCACACCTCTCACCTTTGATCTACATGGTTAGTACACTACCTACAGGTTGAAACGATAATGTGTAATAAAGGTGTTAATTTGATGAATGATTTGGACATTTAATGGTTATCATGATAAAAGTTAGGCATTACTTGAAAAAGATTAGGGATTTGCTATGTGAAAGTTCAAATCTTAATAAGCATAAATAATAATCCTTGTTTAGAATCCATTGATGTTGATATGTGTGTTCTCTTGATAAAACCCGGGTGATTTAAGTGTGCGTTTGGATGATGATATGTTTGTTGTTGATTTTAGACAATGGATATTTTTTAAGGATTGAGAATAACAAGAGGGTAAACCAATTCAAATCTATGTCTAAGTGTTTGTTCTTGACGGAATGTTAATAAATTGCTTGATGATTCTAGATGAATATAGGAAGAAGGATTTGTTGATGCTCGTAGATAAAACCGAATAGTTAAACAATGATGATTGCAATTTTGTGCTCATGATCTACTGTGAATGAACAAACATGGGAATACTTCGCTAAAACCCATACAAACATGGCACGTACAACTTCGTCTGCACCTTGTACAAGGGGGTCACAGCATGTCGCACACTTGGGTGACCGTACACTCCAGTGTACAAGTTGTGCCTGCACAAGGTACAAGGAAAATAAGCTTATCGCACACTATTTGAGTCACACATTTTAGAGCAACACTTATAACGATTGGCACAACTTAGAATGCAAAACCGCACACTCACTTATTGGGCTTATAAGCTATTGGGCCGTACACTCTTTTAATGGACTGACACAATAAGAAGAAGGTTGCACACTCGGAACTGGGTCGCACACTGACATAGTGTGGGGCTGTTATTATACTTAAACTGGTTATAGTAAATTCGCCCGCACACTACAAAGATGCATTGGGCTGCTGGGTTATGATTTAACTGTTGGGTTTATTATGTAAGACTGTATGAAAATAGTATGTGTAAAATGATACTGTATGATACGTGTATTTACGTGTTACGTGCTGAATACGTGTATACATGACGTTATTTAAATACGAACCTAACTAGATATGGTAAAAATAATAGGACGTGATTGACCCAAGTTATTTTAACAAGTAAACTATATGCCGAGCAAACCAAGGTGAGTTCACAACTTTTTCTAAAAGAATGCGTTCCCGGTGGTTGGGAAACGGAACAAAAAACACTATCTCCTTGTGTGGGATACAAACAACGCTATCTCCTTGTGTGGGATACGGGTACATTCTCCCCTAGTGTGGCACGCTCAGTTAATTACTGTTTATATTAGATGCAACAAGTGTACTAAATGAAACTCTATCACGGAAGTCCCTACGTATGATACTGATTAGTCGCCGGTTCCTGGCGAACGGGTTATTAGTTGATAGCACTATTTAGGTCTCACCAACCTTACACTGTGCCTAGAGAGGATCGGTCGTGAACTAATAGACTCAGGCAAAACCATCAATGATGATAGACATTGACAAAACGGGGCAAAAAAACATGAGGTCACAGAGTATTCGGTATAACGCAGTTTAGTATCTTACATATGGGGTACTCAGTGATTGCTGGAGCTTGCAGCTTGGGAGTGTAGTGGGCATGCTAACCCGTGTTGGATTCTTTTAATAATTATGAACAATGAACTTATGTTGAACCATTTTACTTATGCTTCCGCTGTTCTCTTAAAATGTTGTTTTGAACTTAAAAGCTTTTGACTTAAACTTAATTGTCACTAATCGTATTGGTTTGGTGAAACTATTTTACTATTACTATAATTGTTCAATATGATTGGTGGCTTGATCCTGGCCAATCACACGCCTCACGGTAGTACTTCGCATGTGGAATTTGAGGGTGTGACAGATTGGTATCAGAGCCATTGGTTATAGTGAACCCGGTTTTAAAAAGAAAATGACTTTTTGAGAAAAACCAGAATATAACCCATTTTGTACCAAGCAACTCGCAATGACACTACACTCCAAGTGCAAGGCTCAACGTATTAGACTTCGTGGCTCGGGCATGTGTTTACTTGTTACTTGTTTAGTACATATGTGATGTTATATGTACTAGTGTGCCTAGTTATATATATATATATACGTATATTTGTGTGCAATAATCGATCCTCCTCCTACTTATTCTTACGACACTATGGCGTCATTCTCATACTGTGTTTTCTGGATATGAAGACAATGAGCAGACGCGAAAGAGGCAACGTTCACATGACTCAGGATCAGTTTACAAACTTGATCAACACTGTGGCTGCGGCTTTTGCAGCCCACCCTGGAGGTAAACTTGTCATTCTAGGATGTTTAGATCCTACTCTCGTATCATCTTGATCGTTCTTAAGGCTGTTCACTTTGTTTTACGCAACAGAGCAACCTGCACCCGCTCAACCGCGCGTTTACACTTTCAAAACTTTTATGGATTGCAAACCTCTCCCTTTCAATGGCACTGAAGGAGCCATAGGCCGTCTACACTGGATCGAGAAGGTCGAATCTATATTCCCTGTGTGCGAATGCCCTGCTGCTAACTGGGTAAAGTTTGCTACTAGCACCTTGGAAGGAAACACGCTTTCTTGGTGGAAAGCACAAGTTCAGATGCTTTGATTGGAGACTGCGAATACTACACCTTGGGGTGACTTCAAAGACTTGATCAAGGAAGAATATTGTCAGAGGGATGACATCCACAAGCTCGAGACCGAGTACTACGAGCTAAAGATGGTTGGATCTGAAATCAAGACGTACACTAAGCGATCCAACTACTGCTGCTCTTTGTCCCAACATGTCCCAGCCTGTATACAAAAGGATCGAGCTATACATCAAGGGTCTGGTTTCCAAAATTCAGATTTTTTGTAACTTCAGCAAATCTCCCCACAATCCAGCAAGTTATTTGACTAGCTCACCGACTCACTGATCAAGCTGTGGAGCAAGGCAAGCTGCCCAAAAGGATCATTGCTACTGCCGAAACTCCTGTTGATAACAAGCGTAAGTGGGATGGTAACCAGGGTAAAGATACTAACCCCACTCAAGCCCCAACTCAACAAAGGAAGTTTGAAAACAACAAGGGTCCTCAAAAACAGGGTGGTTACCAAGGAAACCGACCCAAGTGCAACAAGTGCAATCGACATCCCAACAGGCCGTGTGAAAGGAACCGCTGTCAAAGGTGCAACAAAATGGGGCATGAGGCTAAAGACTGTAGAAGCCCGTACCCAGCAAGGCAAAACTAGCCACAACAATAGCGGTAGTAACAACAACAACAGGGAAACAACCGTGGCTACTACCAGTGCGGAGCAATGGGGCACATGAGGAAGAATTGCCCCCAACTGAATCAAAACCGTAACAACAACAACAACAACAACAACAACAACAACAATCAGGGTGCTGGAAACAACAACAACAACGACAATAACAATGGAGACAACGGTGCAAGAGGCAGAGCATTCATGATTGGAGCTGGCGAAGCAAGGGATGATCCTAACATTGTAGCGGGTAAGTTCCTACTTGATGATTATTATGTTTCTGTACTGTTTGATTCTGGAGCCGATTCTAGCTGTGTGTCCCTACGTATTAGTAAGATGCTTAAGCCTACGCCAACACCTTTAAACACTAAGCACGTTGTTGAACTAGCTAATGGTAGAAACATCGAAGCCTCACACATTATCAACAATTGCAAACTCGTACTATCTGGTCAGACTTTTCTCGTCAATCTCTTTCCCATCATTCTTGGAAGCTTCGATGTCGTTATTGGCATGGATTGGTTATCCAAACATCGAGCCAAAATACTCTGTCAAGAGAAAGTCGTCTGATTCCTCGTTCTCTTGGTGAACCTCTTCTGGTTCAAGGCGACAGAAGTAGCGCAATCACAGGCATCATTTCGTTCTTAAAAGCCTAAAAGTGTTTACGAAAGGGCCATACCGCTATTCTAGCACTCGTTACTGATACCCAGGGGAAAGAAAGGAAGATTGAAGGTTTTCCCATCGTACGTGACTTTCCCGAGGTATTCCCTGAGGAATTACCTGGCCTACCGCCTCACCGTCAAGTTGAATTTCAAATCGAGCTAACTTCCGGAGCGGCACCCATAGCTCGACTAGCCCCAGCCGAACTGGAGGAATTATCTATGCAATTGCAGGAGCTGCTGGATAAAGGTTTTATTCGTCCTAGCTCATCACCCTGGGGAGCCCCGATACTCTTTGTCAAGAAGAAAGATGGCACATTCCGTATGTGCATCGACTATCGTGAGCTGAACAAAGTGACTATCAAGAATCGTTACCTCTTTCGTGCATTGACGATTTGTTTGACCAGATGCAAGGGTCAAGTTTCTTTTCAAAGATCGACCTACGACCAGGCTATCATCGGTTTAGAGTCCGCGACGAAGACATCTCTAAAACTGCTTTCAGGACTCGTTATGGTTACTACGAATTCCTTGTCATGCTTTGGAATGACAAACGCGCCTGTGGTCTTCATGGATCTCATGAACCGAGTGTGCAAACCATATCTCGACAAGTTCATGATTGTATTCATCGATGACATTCTGATCTACTAGAAAAGTCGAGAAGAACATGAGCAGCACTTACATCTTATTCTAGAGCTCTTACACGACGAGCGACTCTATGCCAAGTTTTCGAAATGCGACTTCTGGCTTCGAGAAGTCCATTTCCTTGGACATGTGGTCAATGAAGCTGGGATTCACATCGATCCAGCTAGTGACTCTTTCAAGAACTGGCCTACACCCAAGAATCCAACCAAAATCCATCAATTCTTGGGATTGGTGGGATACTATCGTAGATTCATTGAAGGATTTTTGAAGATTGCTCAACCTCTCACGACTCTTACCCAGAAGGGTATTGCTTACAAGTGGAACGATGCTCAGGAATTTACGTTTCAGAAGTTGAAGGAGAAACTCTGTAGTGCTCCTATTCTCTCGTTACCTGGAGGTACTGACTTTGTCGTCTACTGCGATGCGTCTATTCAAGGACTCGGTTGTGTGTTGATGCAACGCGAGAAAGTTCTTGCCTACGCTTCCCGACAACTCAAGATCCACGAACGGAATTACACAACACACGATTTAGAACTATGAGCAATAGTCTTCACACTCAAGATTTGGAGGCATTACTTGTACAGTACCAAGTGCATGATTTACACCGATCATAAGAGTCTCCAGCACATCTTGGATCAGAAGGAGTTGAACATGCGGCAACGCCGATGGGTCGAGCTCCTTAACGACTACGAGTGCACAATCAAGTATCATCCTGGCAAGGCCAACGTTGTGGTTGATGCCCTCGGCAGAAAAGAAACCAAACCTAAGCGCGTTCGTGCTTTACAGCTCACTTTCCACTCGAACCTCCCTAACCAAATCTGAAACGCCTAGATCGAAGCACTGAAAGCGGAAAACCTTCTAGTTGAGTCCATGCGAGGCATGGAGAAGCAGCTTGAACTCAAGGACGACGGCGGACGGCATACACTATTTCATGGAATGTATCTGGGTTCCATCTTACGGAAACCTCTGAGAGCTTGCGATGGACGAAGCACACAAGTCTCGCTACTCAATACATCCTGGTTCTGATAAGATGTATCACGATCTCAAAGCCCTGTATTGGTGGCCTAACATGAAAGCTATTATTGCTAAGTACGTTAGTAAATGCTTGACTTGTGCTAGAGTCAAGATCGAATACCAAATGCCGTCGGGTTTACTGCAGCAACCAGAGTTGCCAACCTGGAAATGGGAACATATTTCCGTGGACTTCGTTACTGGCTTACCAAGATCCCAAAGCGGAAACTATACCATTTGGGTAATCGTAGACCGTTTAACAAAATCCGCCCACTTCCTCGGGATCAAAGAAACCGACAAGTTTTTGAAACTTGCGGCCATCTACTTGAAAGAAGTAGTTGCTAGGCACGGGGGGGCTATTATCTCCTATCATGATCCACGTTTTACTTCTGAGTTGTGGCAAGCTACGCACAAATCCTTTAGCTCACAGTTAGATATGAGCACCGCTTATCACCCACAAATGGATGGTCAGACTGAACAAACTATCCAAACACTTGAAGACATGCTGAGAGCATGTGTTATCGACTTTGGAAACGGGTGGGAACGACACCTACCTCTAGTGGAATTCTCTTATAACAACAGCTACCACACTAGCATTCAGACAGCACCTCAGGCATTGTACAGTCGTAAATGCCAATCGCCTTTGTGCTGGGCAGAAGTTGGCGAAAATCAAATTACCGGCCCAGAGCTCGTACTTGACACTACGGATAAGATTGCACAGATCAGACAACGAATGGCGGCAGCTCGTGACTGTCAGAAAAGCTACGCTGATAAGCGTAAGAAACCTCTGGAATTCTATGTCGAGGACCGGGTTCTACTAAAAGTTTCACCGTGGAAGGGTGTGGTATGTTTTCGCAAAAGGGGCAAGCTTAATCCGCAATACGTTAGATCTTTTGAAATTACTGAGAGGATCGGTAAGGTAGCATACAAACTAAACCTGCCTGAAGAGCTGAGTGCGGTACACAATGTTTTTCATGTATCAAATCTGAAGAAGTGTCTGTCAGATGAAACTCTTGTCATGCCTTTTAAAGAACTCACTATTGATGACCAACTACGCTTCGTTGAGGAACCGGTTGAGATCATGGATCGAGAGACCAAAACCCTCAAGCGTAGCAGAATACCTATCGTACGAGTTCGTTAGAACTCGCACCGTGGCCCAGAGTTTACCTGGGAATGGGAAGACCAGATGATGCGCATGTTTCCCCAGTTGTTTGCAAACAAAACTCACAGCACTGAGGCTACAGCAGAATTTCGTGACGAAATTCCAAACTAACAGGGGGATGATGTGACACCCCGTGAAAACATTGTAACACACTAGCTTGTCAATGGCTGCGCTCTAACTTTTGGGACGAAAGTTCTTGAAACTTGGGGATAATGTGACACTTCGGGTTTTCCCTGCTCGACACCTTCTATGTTGGAAATATGTACAATTATTATTGGAAATATAATGAATAAAAATTTGCATTATGATTGTGTTTATTGTATGAATGTACAGTTTGAATATAGTGTGTATATAAAATAATTAAGAACCCACTCCAACCGCACACCACCTAAATCCCGTACACTCCCTCACCTCTCGCACACTTCCCTCACTATTGAACCGGACTGCATTATACGCCCACTTGGGCACTTCAAAGCCCACCTAAAACCCTTTGGTGACCGCACACACATTCTAAGGCGGTGGGACAAGTGTGTTGTATCTTCAAACTCATATAAAAGGAACATGGGGTGCAAAACCCTAGGATGATTGGCAATTATTGTGACGGCTACATTCCATTTGTAGCAAACATTGTCTCTCTCTTTCTCTCTCCTCATCTATTTCCTCTCTCTAAAACCCTAAAGAAAATAACTCAAAATCTCATTTTCTCCTTGAATCCAACGACAGAATCCTCAGCATTTGACGACAGCAGCATCAGCCCTCAAAGCAGGTTATATCCATCACTCAAGAACTTCCTTTCATCGATTTTGCACACCTCTCACCTTTGATCTACACGGTTAGTACACTACCTACAGGTTGAAACGATAATGTGTGATAAAGGTGTTAATTTGACGAATGATTTGGAAATTTAATGGTTATCATGATAAAAGTTAGGCATTACTTGAAAAAGATTAGGGATTTGCTATGTGAAAGTTCAAATCTTTATAAGCATAAATAACAATCCTTGTTTAGAATCCGTTGATGTTGATATGTGTGTTTTCTTGATAAAACCCGAGTGATTTAAGTGTGCGTTTGGATGATGATATGTTTGCTGTTGATTTTAGACAATGGATCTCTTTTAAGGATTGATAATGCCAAGGGGGTAAACTGATTCAAATCTATGTCTAAGTGTTTGTTCTTGAAAGAATGTTAATAAATTGCTTGATGATTCTAGATAAACATAGGAAGAAGGATCTGTTGATACTCGTAGATAAAACCGTATAGTTAAACAATGATGATTGCAATTTTGTGCACATGATCTACTGTGAATGAACAAACATGGGAATACTTCGCTAAAAAACGTACAAACATGGCACGTATAACTTCGTCTGTAACTTGTACAAGGGGGTCACAGCAGGTCACACACTTGGGTGACCATACACTCGAGTGTACAAGTCGTACCTGCACAAGGTACAAGGAAAATAAGCTTGTCGCACACTATTTGAGTCACACAGTTTTGAACAACACTTATAATGATTGGCACAACTTAGAATGCAAGACCGCACACTCACTTATTGGGCTTATAAGCTATTGGGTCGTACACTTTTTTAATGGACTGACACAATAAGAAGAAGGCCGCACACTCGGAACTGAGTCGCACACTGACATAGTGTGGGGCTGTTATTATACTTAAACTGGTTATAGTAATTGGGCCGCACACTACAAAGATGCATTAGGCTGTTGGGTTATGATTTAACTGTTAGGTTTATTATGTAAGACCGTATGAAAACAGTATGTGTAAAATGATACTGTGTGATACATGTATTTACGTGCTACGTACTGAATACGTGTATACGTGACGTTATTTAAATACGAACCCAACTAGATATGGTAACAATAATTGGACGTAATTGACCCAAGTTATTTTAACAAGTAAACTATCTGCTGAGCAAACCAAGGTGAGTTCACAACTTTTTTCTAAAAGCATGTGTTCCCGGTGGTTGGGAAATGGAACGAAAAACACTATCTCCTTGTGTGGGATATAAACAACGCTATCTCCTTGGGAAGGATACGGGTACATTCTCCCCTTGTGTGGGACCCTCAGTTAATTACTGTTTATATTAGATGCAACAAGTGTACTAAACGAAACTCTATCACGAAAGTCCCTACGTATGATACCGATTAGTCGCAGGTGTCTGGCGAACGGGTTATTAGTTGATAGCGATATTTAGGTCTCACCAACCTCACATCGTGCTTGGAGAGGATTCGGTCGTGAACTAATAGACTCAAGCAAAACCGTCAATGATGATAGACATTGACAAAACGGGGCAAACAAACATGAGGTCGTAGAGTATTCGGTATAACGCAGTTTGGTAGCTTACATATGGGGAAGCTCCCCATGGCATGATATAAATGAGTAAATTAACTACTTAAATAAGTTTTATAGAATTAAAACTGGACAACTCGTGAACTCGTCAACTTTATGTTGACACCCTACTACATGCTTTGCAGGTACTCAGTGATTGCTGGAGCTTGCAGCTTGGGAGTGTAGTGGGCATGCTAACCCGTGTTGGGTTCTTTTAATAATTATGAACACTGAACTTATGTTGAACCGTTTTACTTATGCTTCTGTTGTTCTCTTAAAATGTTGTTTTGGACTTAAAAGCTTTGGACATAAACTCTAATTGTCACTAATCGTATTGCTTTGGTGAAACCATTTTACTATTACTATAATTGTTCAATGTGATTGGTGGCTTGATCCTGGTCAGTCACACGCCTCGCGGTAGTACTCCGCATGTGGAATTTGAGGGTGTGACATGATTTCATTATGGTATTTTATGTGATACCCCACTAAGTGGTTACGTAATGATCGATGACTATGTCTTATTACGTGAGTACGTGATTTTGAATAATCATTTCGTGATTACGTGATTTCATTATAGTATTCATGTGAAACCCCACTGATGATTATGTAATTACGTAAAAAACAAAACATGTAATACATAATATTTCATACGGAATACCTAATATTTCATGTATAATCATGTATTAAGGATAAATTATATACAAAATGTTAGCCAAATCAACCTATAATAACAATGTATATTGGAGATTTAATCATGTAATAAAGCATAAACAATCAAGTTCTTATTATTGAATGTGTAATCACGTAATAAGAATAATTGTATTAATATTAGTTTATAACAAATCATATTGAATGTGTAGTCACGTAGTGAATTTACATTGAATGCGTATTGATTTATGCTTAATGTGTAATCATGTAATGGGTATTAAAAAATCACTGTATGTACTGGTATTCAAAATCACGTAATGGGTATTGAAAATTCTGTAAATTTTTTTAAGAAAACTATAGCAATAGGTTGTTCGAATTAAAGAGAATGAAATGCTCGTTAATACGGTATAATTCTTTTTTTTTTAATATTAACGTATGACAAAGTTATAGCCGTTTGAAAATCATGGGGAAACTAGTTCACATGAGAAGACTAAGATACCATTCCTGCCAATAACATTTGTCACTCCCTCCTTCTCATCTATGCTTCACACAAGAATTCTCTCTTGTACATGATCCAAACACCTATTAGTATTTCCCATGTTAATTCACTGCAGGTAAACGTGACTTGCATTGATGTCAGTTAGGGGTGGGCTAACATTGCCTTGGTCTGTGTTGGGTTCATCTTTTCAATCATGGAACGACAAAGTGGTTGTAGGCAACCATAAAAGAGTTAATTAGGTCATATGGCTCGAGACTATAGAGAAACTCGCGAAATTAAAAAAGTTACAGTCACAGCAGATTCTTCACAAACGAAACATTAATTTTTTTATTATTAAGAATTAAGAATTTTAATAAAACTAAAATCTAAAACTCAACAATAATAAATATAAGATATAATAATATAAAATGAAAATACAAATAAGCAAGAAAAAACAGTTTTCTTCTACCTTTCATTATCATAAGACATCATTCACGTGAACACGTCTAAGATAAAAGAAAAAAACAAGAACCCGTACACCCACTTTATTATCTCTTTCACCATTATTGGCACCTTTTTAGACATGTAAAGCCCAGACTTGAGCAAATTTAATCTATATATGGTTTTAGCTTTTAGCGAGTCAGTCTCAAATATCTCACGAGCAGCTTGAATTGTTTACACCCTACACACCCTACTTGTGGTCGTTCATCCACATGGATGGCTCCATCTCTTCTTCTAAAAACACACAACTGACAGAGAGCTCGTCCGTGGCAAACCCATTTTTATTTGTAGTGCGGCCAAAAGGAAGTAGAAAAAGATAAAGGACAAAAAAAAGAAAATAGAGTTATAAATGAAAAAAAACAACCCTCCTCCACTCACTTTCTTCTACCTTTCTTTCATATTTGTTTTACCATTACTACATATAGTTAGACATAAGGAAAAAAAAAGGAAATGAGATATAAACTCAACCCTACGGATGTAAATAAGTCGAACTTTGGTTCACCCAAACTTGAGATTAGCTCAATTATGTGAGTGCATAATGTCTATCACTTCTGTCAATCGCCTTTCGTAGCTTAAACAGATGAAACAAGACTGGCGCTGAACAGAAGATTACATAAAGTTCATACATGTTAGAGTAGCTTCGTACTAAGGAAGCAACATGTAGCTTTGTACGAAGTGGCCAGCTTCATACGGAGGGAGAATTACTGGTTTCGTACGAAGCCATGAATACTATATATATGTGTGTAGTGTCTTGTTCATTTGTAACTTTAAGCAACTTTGAGGCGAAGCTCTGCTCGTTTGATTTCACGGTTTTGTACTGTCAAAGTATCAATAGAAATCATTCTTAATTACATCTTTGTGTTCTTATCCACACACGTATTTGGATTCCCCACATTATACATGTTCATACGCATTCATCGGTTGAAGATTCGATCCTCGGAGCGAATCCACAAGTGGTATCAGAACGGGTGATTGTTTGCACGGATTGAAGACACGAAGATTCAAGCTTCCTCATCAGATTCAGAGCTTAATTCATCATTTTCTATTCACATCTTCTTCTACTAATCTTCTACATTTCTTTTTGAACTTAAAACTCAGATTTACGATGTTTCCATGGTTAAAATTGGCTAAATTTTGAATATGTTGTGTGAAAAACGTTTTTGAACAATCCTATAAAGTTTCAGATCAAAATTCGAACAAAATCATACTTAAATCAGTGAAAAACCATGAAAAATGTGACTAGTTTCTTGGCAGCTTAGCTTCGTACTAAGCCACACACTCCAGCTTCGTACGAACCCACGTCCTTAGTTGTGCTTTTTACAAAGTTTGATTTTACGAAGTTACTGTTCGTAGCTTCGTACGAACCAGCAAAACAGGTTTTAAGAGTTTTAAGTCCCTTCGTACGAAGCCACATCTAGCGCCGTACGAATGCACAATCTGGTCTGAACAGCTTACATTTGCAACTTCGTACGAAGGAAACATTTCAGCTTCGTACGAACTGACTGTCTTGGTTATTTTCGAGTTTAATCAAAGTGTTTGATTGTTTGCAGGAATCATGGCTGAAGAATTTTTACAACATGTTTTACAATGCATTTACATCCGAAACAACAACTGAAGCAACACCCGTGACGAAGACTGTTTCGAATGTTATTTCTGAGAGTTTGAACCATGATAATGTTTACGGAAATCATCAACAACCACCGAAACTAATGAATATAAAAGATTATCATTGGTGGAGCACTAAATTTGAAAACTGGGTGCAAGCTTATGTTTATGATAGTTGGGTAATGTTAACCTTTGGATATGAAAAGCCAGTAAATGATAAAAATGAATTACCTACAATTACATAATTTTCAAAAATCGATAAACAGAAACAATCTGTTGAACTAAAAATGGTAACATTATTGCAACAATCGGTTAGAGAGGATATATTGTTTTTACTTCAACATGGTGAAACATCCAAGTCGATGTGGGAAGCATTGAAGCTGAAAGCCGAAGGCGGTAAAGACATCAAGAAAAACAAAATCTCTCTGCTGAAAAAGGAATTTGATATGTTCGGGTGCATGAAAGGCGAAACTATTAGACGAATGATAGAAAGGTTTTGTCATTTGAAAATCGAAATGGAGAGGTTTGGAATCAACAAAGACAGAGAATAGATTATTGATAAACTGGTTGAGGCATTACCACAGGTTGATGATTGGAAAACGTTTGTGATTGTTTTGAAAAATGATGCCAAATTTGATGAGATCACGTTGGATGGTTTGATTGAAAAACTTGAAGGACATGATCTAGAGTTACAAAAACAAAACAAAGTGTCCAGGTCGAGTTATCAGCAAAATGTTGATTTGTATTATCAAAGAAGTATGTTGCTGAACAATCAGTCACCAAAGATTGGTACAACATTTAGTACTGACAATGCTGGTGATTCTTCAAAGAGCAAATCTTCAAGCTATGATCCGGGATATCATTCATCGTCTTCATCAGCAAAATCCAATTCAAGTCAAAACTGGAAAGATTCTCCAAATTTGAACACTGATTTTGCTAGACAGCACATGAGTTTCTTGGCTTCTGTTCTGGGGTCATATGAAGGTTTAATCGCAGGAAAGATCGGTAATCCAAATATGACAAAGGAGGATTATGATCAAGTAGACCCAGAAGAGATGGAGCTCATGGATATTCGCTGGTGTATGGCGAGTGTAATCAGGAGAGCTCAACGGTTCATGGAGATCACTGGTAGGAAGTGTCTTGAAGGTCCTGATATGAAGCTAGGATTTGATAAAGCAAAAGTCACAAGTTTCAAATGCAAACAGAAGGGATATTTCAAAAGAGAGTGTACTAACCGTCAAGCTGATGATAGCATGAATCCTTTTCATGAAGATTACTACAAAAAGGCTATTTATCATCACAACAACGAGCAACCGTCAAGAACAAACCATAAGCAGATTGAGGAAGGATCATCCAAAGAAAAGAAACAAGCTATGGTGACGATTCAAGATGATAACAGATGGAGAATTCAGGATGATGAAGGTTTTAATTGGAATAAATATATTAAATAAGATGGAGAACTCAAGGCGTTGGTTGCTGAGTTCAAACAGAGCCGAGAGGAAGAATATGCACGAGCTTGTTTGAGTGATGTATACAAGGCTTTCACAGAAGCATGACGGGCAAATAGATGGGATGAAGAGAAAGAATGTTTTGTGGATCCTCAAGGAAACCCAACAGTTGATCCTGACAAGGTAGATTTTGAAGCACTTGTTGCTGCGATTCCAACTGTGGGAGTTTGGTGTAAAGGGCTCGAAGAGATTTCGAACTACAGAGAAAAGGTAGAGGAAGGAATAGAAAAGGTGATCTATGTAAGTTTAGAGAAGAAGAAGAAGACAGTAGAAGAAATCGTTGATGAAAGTCAGAAGATGGTGAATGAGGTGAAGAAAATAGCAGAGAAAGCTGGTGATGAGAAGCTGAAAAACTCAGTAGAGGAAGCTGTTGACGAGAAACAGCAAGAGATTGAAGACAGTCAGAAGCAGGCGGCAAAAGAAGCCAAGGTGCCAACCACTAAGGTAATAATTCAAACTAAATCTACTGACCTGTCAAATAAGTCTAATCATAAAACTGATGAACAGTGTGCAGTGCTTGTACTGAAAAAGATGAAAAATTTAAAATCAGAGACATTGAGTTTACTAAAATAGAAAAGATTTTCAAAGAAGAATTTAATGAAATGCTAGAAAATGAAAGATTTTGGAAAGAAAAAGAAAAAGAGCTAACACAGAAATGTGAAAATCTTGAAAAAGAAAACAAAATTTTGAAACAAAAGTGTTTAGCTAATTGCAACGAATGTGTTCAAAAAGATAAATCTATTCAAGAGTTGCAAAAAGAGTATGACGGAATGAAATTGTCATATCATACGGTAAAAGAAGCTTATGAAACTTTGAAGAGTAACGTCAAAAGTCTGGATGATAGATTGTCAGCATGTCAGACAACAACTAAATTTCTTGAAGCCAAATATGAAGGAGAACAACTGGTTCTAAATCAATATATTGATGATGTTGCTAAACTTAAACAAGAACTGGCTGAAAAAGAAAAATTGGTTAATAAACTTCAAAGTTATCATGCTTCTTCATACATTCTGGAACGCATTTTCAATATCACACCAGATGGTAAAGAGTCTGAAAAAAATAAAAAGGGAATTGGGTCAGAATACCATCAAGTTCCACCACCGTTGGAGGATAATTATACATTCTATGATGGCGAAAAGGTGGAAAAAGCGATAAACATGGTTGACCAATTACCTGATAACATCGATGTGACTTACACCAAATATGATGATCTTGGTGATTCAGAGGTGGTAGGTAAGGTTGTTGAAAGCATTTTAATAGATGAGTCTACCAACAATGGTAAGTCCAAATCACATGATGAAAATGAGGGAAGTTTTCATGAGAGTTATATTAAAATTCAAAATCTGAGAAAGATGCAAATGATGATCCGATAGGATTGGCTTATACCATGATTGGATCGAACAAATTATTCTCAGACATTGAAGTCCCGATTCGGAATAGGATTTTGGAAAAGATTGATAAAGTTTTCAAGTTGATAGAAATTGAAAAATCTGAAATTGTAAAATTTGGTGGAAAGAGCAAGAAAATCTTTTATAACAAACCTGTCTATAAAAAGAAAAACATGAAGGCCGGGTTGGGTTATAAAAGAAAACAAAATCAGAAAAAGTCTGAAAAATCAAATTATCAAAGGAAAATGAACTTTGTTCATGGAACAAGTTCTGAGGAAGAGAAAGAACTCAAATTTAGACGACAGTCTAATGAAGAGTTTTTTGCTCAAAAGAAGCAACAACAACAGGCCAAAGATGTTTCAAAGAGAACATGTTTTAAATGTGATCAAATTGGACATATTGGTCGCAAATGTCCAAATCTAAAGCCTGTTGATGTTGAAAAGAAAAAGAAAGTTGATGTTAAGAAACAGAAATCTAAGGATGTAAAACAGAGGTCAACCAGGTTTGATTCAAAACAAACTTGGATGTACAACTCAAACAAGTTTGCTTCAAAACAAACAAGGAAATAAAACCCGACCAGGTTTGATTCGACACAAACTTCGAAATAAAATACATCCAGATTTAGGACAACACAAAGTTGGAAAACAAGGGTTGATATGACAAAACCACATCAGTTTTGGAAATCAACTGCTGATTTGTCAAAAAAAACAATCAAAATGATTCACGATTTTATAAAAGAACTGTTTCAAAAGGATAAGTTTGGGTGGTCAAGAACCAAAAGATTTCTGAAAATGAGAAAATTAAGGGAGATCTTTTTGAAAAGAATGATCGAAATTATCCAGTCTTGCCTGGAAAGATATACGTTCAGCTACCTGAGTCAAAGCAGGCTTGGGTTGCTTTATTCAAGTGATTGAGTGAATTGAATGTGCAGGTGCTCCAGATAGACGCTGAGTGTCAAGTTGAAGAAGGGAGCAGCCTGGCACAGGAGGAGGAAGATCCCTACATATGAAAAACAGGGAGTTTGTTTGTTTCTGTACATAAATAAATCATAAATCAAAAACCCTAAAAATAGAAAAATTTAAAAACCAAAAATATGTTTTTATTTTGTCAAAAATTGAAAAATGAAAAAAATATGCTTGTTTTTAAAGTGTTAAAAATCAAAAATTTTAAAAAAATGTTTTGATTGAATATGTCGAAATCCTCAGGGCTGAACAAACAAAATTATTTCACAAGTGATTAAATGGCTTTATCATTGTTAAAAATCAATGTGTTGTAAATCATGGGGGTATTTTCTGCAAAACAGAGAATGTGAAGCAGAAAATGGATGGTGAGACAAAGCTATCTGCATTGAGTTGTCAATTTTTCTATAAATGTTTTGAATTTTAGGGGGAGTAAGAATTTTTAGAAAATACAAAAAAAATTTGAAATTTGAAAAAGCCAAAAACAACAGAAAATGAAAAAGAGTTTTATGTAAAAAGAGGAAATGATAGTACATCAGTTAGACAGTCACAGTACGCTAAAGAAATGGAAAGAAAAATGTGATAAATGGTCTCACTAATGATATACTAGTAGGTTTTTACACACTTAGTAGATTGATTTTGAGATATAAACCTAAATATCAATAACTTGCTTATCTCGTGGGGAATATCTCTCGGATATATGGATAAACCCCGAAATCTCGTTTGAGAGGTTGCCTGATTCTGAGATACTAGGTCTTTATACTGTTTGATATCTGGGTATTATATCTAGTCTTCTAATTTTGCGGAAGCAATGGCCTAGACCTCGTATAATACTTTACGTGCTTTAAAAAGCTTTCCCTCTGCATAAAAATTGAGAAAATATCGAAAGATATTATATTAAGTGCAGTTGTAAAGAAGATCCCTAAGTGGGACACACCTCAAAGTCGAGCCTTCATCTCTTTGACTTAACGGTAGTTAATACCTGAGTTCTCAAGGTCTTGCATTAACCCAGAGTACAGATATCAATATAGTATATTCACCTGTAAGACTGAATCTAGGGAATCTTGATACGGGAGTATATTCTGAGGTGGGACACGCGAATAAGTTTAAGTACTTAAAACATTAATCTCGTATCTCGAATCAGTTGAACTTTATGTGAGAATTTAAATGGATCAGTATACTGACAATCTAAGTGAATCGTTTAGAACTTAAAGTGTTTATAGCTCAACGGTGCTAGTGATTTGTCATAAACTGATACGATCTTCTGACACGAACTCAAACAAAAATATTGTTTGTAAATATTTCTTTACTGTTTTACATTAAAGAAAAAGTACAAAAAGATTTTAGGCTTGTTTTAGCATAAACTTTGAAAAATACAAAAAGATTTTGTTTTACTTTATTTTCGACAACCGATGTCTGAATGCTGAGTTTCAAAATCTAAGTATGCTGAACATGTTTCTGAAAAAATAAAACAAGTTCATTAATTAGAAACTTGAGGTTTTAATTGAAAAATTAAAAAAAAAAAACAGTTTAGTAAAATCTCCAAGGTCATTAAGTTGGACTTGGATGATTATCTGTGAGGATTTTGGAAACTTAACTGTCAAATATAGAGTAATTTGATAGGGGGAGAAAAGTCAGGAAATCCTGGATAACTACGTATTGTTACATTTATGTTTAGAGCCAGGTTCTCGATCTTGAACTTAAATTGTCAAATATCTTACAAATGGTTTGAGATTTGCAGATATTACTCCAGATTACGATCCCGATAGCTAAGGCTAAGGGGGAGTCTGAAGACAAGCTCAAAGCAAGTGCATTCAAATAGCTAGGTAACTATCCTGGAGGAGCTTGTAGAGTTAGAACCAGGTGTCGATCCTAGTAGCTGAAAGCACAGAAGCTTAAAGTAAGGGGGAGCATGAAGATAGAGTTAAATGAAAGGGGGAGCAGATGGAGCTAAAAGCAGATTCACGGGGAGTCTGTTAGAATAAAGGGAGAGTTTGTGGTGCTGAGAATGTCAACATTTTTGGAAGACTCATAGAGAGACAGAAAGCTATGAGATTGACTACAGTAATATCCAAGGGGGAGTCTGTGAGTGCATAATGTCTATCACTTCCGTCAATCGCGTTTCGTAGCTTAAACAGATGAAACAAGACTGGTGCTGAACAGAAGATTACATAAAGTTCATAAATGTTAGAGCAGCTTCGTACGAAGGAAGCAACATGTAGCTTCGTACGAAGTGGCCAGCTTCGTACGAAGGGAGAATTACTGGCTTCGTACGAAGCCTTGACTACTATATATGTGTGTAGTGTCTTGTTCATTTGGAACTTTGAGCAACTTTGAGGCGAAGCTATGCTCGTTTGATTTCACGGTTTTGTACTGTCAAAGTATCAATAGAAATCATTGTTAATTACATCTTTGTGTTCTCATCCACACAAGTATTTGGATTCCGCACATTATACGTGTTTATACGCATTCATCGGTTGAAGATTCGATCCTCGGAGCGAATCCACAAATTAAATTAAAAAAGCTCGACCACAGATCATTTCATTTGGAGCCTATTTTTAAAGCTCGACCTCAACTTAGGTTTGAAATGTTTGTTCTTTATTATTATTTAGTTATTAGTTATTTTATTTATATATAATCATGATTAATTTTATATATGTTTATGATTTAACTTTTATATGTAACCCAATGTATATTATTTAATTATTTTATCATATTGTTGTAAATGATAATACTACGTTAATATATATTACATGTATAAAATAATAATTATATAAATAATATCATTGTTATGTGAAACTTGGCCCATGCATGTTTATTAAATGAGCTCACATGTATGATCACGCTTCTTTAAATGAACTCAATCTAATTCTCAATGATTTAATCTCGAGTAGTTCACAAGCATTACGACTTACTTGCAGAAATGAGATTAGCATGAAGTGATAAGGTTTAGTTGTCTTATGGTCCTTATAACACCTTTAATCACATCCTATATCCTCATTAGGCACATGGTTAAATTAAAAGAGCATCTTTGACATTTGTTGACCAAGACTAGCCCCCATGGGGCCCACATAAGGGTATGGATGGTTGGGAATGGGGGGGGGGGGTCTTGCTTTGTTTTTCAAAGTTAAGTGTTTAAAAGGTTTAAGTGTTGCATCTTGCAAGTTAATCATGGTACATATCAATTTATGTTATCATATGATGTAAGATGAGTTATACTAACCTTATATTGTCCAAACAATGTCAACTAGTTTATAAGTTATGTCTAGTTAGTGTTTGGATGCTTATTTGGGTGCTAGTTTTGTTAACGGGATCGCTAAAAGTTAACATATGTAACTTGTAAGGTAAAATGTGTTTGTATATCCTTATTATATTGTCAATGTCTTTCATGTTGTTTATTGTTGGATCTGAGTTTCTTTTTGATTGTATTTTCGTTTGAAATTAAGATGAAAATGAAAGAGTTGTGCAGCGGAATTAAGATGAAAACAAACTTTGCATACAATCAAACGAGAGTAATACTTTAATCAAACATCTTTACACAATGAATCGAAAGATTGAATTTGTTTCAACAACGATTACAATGATTGATGAATGAATGCAAACTCCCCCTCAGCCAGAGCTCAGTAGTTTGTTCGTGCAAAGAAGACAATGTTGTGAAAGAGCTAATAGAACAGTACAAAGTACTGAACTATTTATAGGCACTTGCAAACCACTGAGCATCTTAGCTGACGTCACCATGAAAGTGACATCTAACCTCCTAACAAACTCTAACCACTGATCTATATAAACTCTGATCTACTAACTACTGCTATTACATTTCTTTACATAAAAGACACTTAAACAGCTGCTGCATCCTTCCACTGCTGTGTACCCAGCAGTGCCTGTCCGGATCAGCAGTACTTGACTCAGGGCAGTAGAATGAGTCAGCAGAGCTTTGGTCTTCCATCAGTCTTTGACATTTGTCAGTAGATACAAAGCAGCAGTTGTAGGACAGCACTTAGTAAGATCAGCAGATAGGAGGTCAGCAGATATAAAACCACTTTCAAGGGGAGAGATTTGCATGAACTAACTGTAATCGTCTGCTTATTCTGGATCCACTGCTCTGATCCAGTTTTGGCTTTAATTATCTGTTCCTCTGATAGGGTTCAATCCCAACAATCTCCCCCTGGAACAGATAATGCCAAAACTCTTCATTATTTGTGGAATTCTTTATTGCCTCATCAACAGCTCCCTTATCTGACCTTTAAATTGTAATTCAAAGTCTAGGGCATCTGTATCTTCATCATCCCTGCTAAGTGGAAGATCAAGGAGATCCTGCAAATCTTCAAGACTCAGGCCAAGAGCTTGTTCCCTTGATATTTTCTCCACTTCTCCACCAGACCTAAGCAAAGTCAATACGCAGGTCTGTTTGTCAGTTTCCCACTTTTGTATTTTTGAGCCTGGTGGGTTTCTTGGGAGATGTTTATTTGCAGAAGTATTTGGAGAGGCTGGCCTATTCATGACTGGCTGAGCAGTACTTGCAGTTTGATCCAAACCAAGAGTTTCCATGATCATTTTCTTTATACCCTCTTTTCCAAGGTCTTCACCTTCCATTAACTCTTTGATGGTTTCAGCAATCAGCTGTTTCTGTGGCCTTCTTTTGTAGATGGCAGCACCAACTGGAGCTGTGGATCTCCTGATTTGCAGCTTTGATGGTCTTTTTGAAACCGCTGCTTCAGGATAGTCAGGCTTTTGAGGAACTGTGGGATCTTTCTTTCTTAATTGTTCCAATTTTTTGTAAGTAGCCCTGACCACATCTTCTTTCCATCTAGCAACTTGTCTTTTGTTTCCATAATCAGCTGCTACCAGTTCCTCTTTCATTCTCCTCAGCTCTTCCTGTTTGTCAGGTACATTCTTTCTAAACTTTGCCCAGTTAGGAGGAGTGTGAGTGACTTTCCTGTTTATCATGTCTTGAATTCGTGCTGCTTCGTTTTCAAGTTCAGGAATAGTCCACTCTTTGTACATGTATCTCTCTCCTTTGTACTTCTTGTGAGCCATGATGCTTTCAATGTAGTCTTTCTTCAGAGTTTCAGCTGCTCTTTCAGAAATTTGTTGACTAACATTTTTTTGCAAATTGCTCTAGAGATCTGACTTGTGTGAGCAAATATTGACTTCTCTGTGCAATTTCTTTATCAGATTTCCCTTGTGTGTTTTTCTTTGAGATATCCTCTGCTTGCTTGGCCTTGATTTCCAAATATTCATCAACATTTTTAGGCCAGGGATATCCTTTTATTGATGGCAAACTCCGTTTGGCAGGGTCATCCTCAAAGTAAAAAGATTTTATTTCTTCTCTAACAGCTGCTAATTCAAGAGGAAATTGAACACCTGCAGGAGGTAAGGGCTTGTACATTTTAACTGAAGAGAGAGGAACAGGTTTTGGAATTGTGACAAGTGCTAAAGATTTTGAAGATGTTTGTGGTGGTGAATTGTCATCATCTTTGAGAATTAGTCTTCTCCTTTTTGTAGGAGGGACTGATGATGTTTTGGATGGAACAGTGGTGGTAGATGTAGTGGCAGTGGATTGTGATTGACTAATAGCTGTTGAAACAACTGGTGTTTCAACCACTGTTGTCATTACAACAGATGTTATAACATCTGATGTCTTCTGCTGTATGTCAGCAGGTGTTGTTTTTGGTGGTGATGATGGTAAAACAGTGGATGTTGTGTGTGTTGAAGTGGTGTGTGTTGATGGAACAACTGTTTGGCAAGTAGTAGTTTTTGTAACTCCTGTTGCATCAGCTGTTTTGTATGGTGGTTTTTGAGCAGACTTTGAATGTCTGGTTGGAATGGATTTGGGTTGCCTCACTTTTCTAGTAGGCTTCTTCTTTTCCTCAATAGGATTTTCATGATCCTTTGATCCAGAAGTACCCTGATCTGGATGATCCATTCTGTCCACCCTGGCTTTCCTTTTGGCCTCTCTATCCCTTTTTACACTTGCAACTGCTTCTGCTAGTGCATTTGTTGTCACATCAATTTTCTTGCTGCCATCTGGCAAAGGGATCTTTTTGGTCATGTTTGAATTTTCTGGTTCAAGATAGAGACCATCCTCTATACCCTTCTTTTTCCACTCCTTAATTTTCTCCCCCTTTTTGGCATTATCTTCGGGGATTTGATAAATGTAGCGGACTTTTGGAGGAGCATTGCCAGTGGTGTGCAAGATCTGAGTTTTGAGAGCCTTTAAATCAGCCTGAGTGTTCTTGAACCTTGACTCCATTGCATTTCTCAGCTGTTGTACATGTTTTTCATGTTGCTGATCTGCTAATTGTGCTTGTTGTTGGAGAAAGGATTGAAATAGATTCCAGAGCTCATTTGTAGCAGATGCCCTTTGTGGAGCAGGTGCTTGAGGTGGAACAGCAGTTGCTTGTACCTTCTGAACTTGTAACACCTGTTGTAGCATATCTTTGAGTTCTGCAACAGAGTTATCAAGCTTTGCAATACGATCCGTCAATTTCTGGTACTTTAAACCATCACCCAAGTTAATGGGATCATCTGATTTCCCACTAGTAGTGGTTTTATCAGTGGTAGATGTAGGGAGTATACTCCAAACATTTCCCACTAGTAGTGGTTTTATCGGACAATTTTAGTGTTTGTATATTTTCCGGAAAGTGTTAACATATATCCTTGTTTTCCCACTTGGGGTTTGGTATAACCTTGATGTTGGACCTAATTCTAAGTTTATGTTTGTCGTTTAGGTGAGTACCAGAACCGTGCTGACATAACTAGTCTAGCCAATCAATCTACCAATAGTTTTGTGCATAGTTTATATGTTTCGCGACGCGACGAATAAAAACATGTGATATACAAATAAAATATATTCCTCGAGATTTCTAGACTTATGAGACTTAAACACATTGAAATTGTATAATTCAAATAGTTGTTAAGTGTATGGAATTATCAGAAAATTTGTCGTTTGTCACATACTCCCCTTGTTAAAAAGAACCCCGTCCCGAAATTTAAGTCGAGTCATCCGTTGCAGGAGTCTTCTCGAACAGGTGGGGGTATTTTGTTTTGATATGATCTTCACGTTCCCATGTATACTCGGGTCTGTGTCTAGAGTTCCAACGAACTTTGACTAGTTTAATACGGCTTCTCCTTGTCTTTTGGACTTTCTAGTTCATAACCTCAACAAGTTCTTTTGTGAATTGGAGTTTGTCGTCGATGTGTATTTCATCCGCATGGATAATAACCATTTCTTGTGTTGGACTCTTCTTAAGATATGACTCATGAAATGTGTCGTGAACGCTACTGAGCTCTTCCGGTAGTTTCATCTTGTCAGCAACGGTACCAACCTTTGCTTGCTACGCCCTTCAAGGCGAGACTTTCAACAAGACTATGTCTCCGACCTCGAAGGATTATGGTTTGCGTCTTTTGTCCGTGTAGCTCTTTTGTCTATCTCGAGCTGCTTTGATACGGTCTTGGATTTGAAAGATTTTGTCAGTAGTCTCTTTGACTAATTCTGGGTCAATTAATTGCTTGTCACCGACCTGCGCCCAACATAGCGGCGATTGGTATTTTCATCCGTAAAGAGCTTCGAACGGTGCGACTTGAATACTGGTGTGGTAACCATTGTCGTATGAGAACTCAACCAAAGGTAGGTCAGTATCCCAATTTCTGCCTAAATCCATCACACAAGCACGAAGAATTGACGGCTAGAGTATCCAATTTAGAATCTTCAGTGCCTAAGATAAAATACATGTTGAAGATATTGGTACAAAAATCTGCTCTTCCTACAAATGCAGAACTTGCTGAGAAATTTGGATTCATGCCCAATCATATCTCCAACTAGGCCTGTAAACGAACCAAACGTTCATGAACTTGTTCGGCGAGAAGTTCGTTTACGTTCGTTTATTTAATAAACGAACGAACACGAACAAAAAATTATGTTCGTTTAACTAAATGAACAAACATGAACACACCTTGTGTTCATTCATTTATGTTCGTGAACGTTCGTTTATGTTCGTTTAAATAATATTAAATACATAAATAGTTATATTATACATATATTAAAAATTGAATGAAATGAACAGTGAAAAAAGTTTTTGTCTTCACCTACAAAAAAGAGACTAAGACTATGGGCTATGGGACGTGGGTTGGGTACAAACGGCCAAGTCACCTTTGGGTTTTGGCGTGGCCCCTTCGGCGGGGGTTTCAGCCCGGCGTTGGGCGTGCCTAGCGGTCTTCCGTGGCCGGCTCTCATTGGCTGGTTGGCTAGGCTATAGCGGCTAGGTTTAAAATTTAAAAAATAACCGTTTGGCATTAAAAATTGAATGAAATGAACAGTGAAAAAAGTTTTTGTCTTCACCTACAAAAAAAAGACTAAGACTATGGGCTATGGGGCATGGGTTGTGTACAAACGGCCAAGTCACCACTCCGAGTGGGTTTGAGTTTTGGCGTGGCCCCTTCGGCGGGGGTTTCAGCCCGGCGTTGGGCGTGCCTAGCGGTCTTCCATGGCCGGCTACCATTGGCTGGTTGGCTAGGCTATAGCGGGTAGGTTTAAAATTTAAAAAATAAACGGTTCACCCAACTCCTATACGACAGCGTCCCGGGCGGTGATATAAGTCACGAAGACCGGGTGGCGTTGGCCAACATCGAGTTCTGGGGCAAGGAGTGGAAGCCGTTTGGCAAGCTCGCCCTATTCGAAATCTACCTAACGCTTAATTAGGCTTTTTTTAATCCTTTTTTTTAGGATTTTGTTATTTTTAGGAAATTTTAATAATAATTTTAGGCTTTTTTTTATTTTGTGTGTATTTTTTAATTTTAAACTTTTTTTTTAATTTTTATAACACTGGCCAACCCACGCGGGCTAGCCACGCCCAGCCATACCGACCCAACACGTCACTCACCAGCGGTGCCCCTCGAAGTCCACGTGTCAACCCATGCCCCAAACCCCCGCCCCACCATACCCCACGGTCTAACATATTTTCAACATCTACAAACGACAGTGTGTCGGCGGCAATAGTTGTTGGCCTTTATTGGTTGACATGGGCGGCAAGGGAACAGTGCCAGGCAGCTGCCTGGCACTCCCCTATTGGCCTAATTAATTTATGATTTTATATCCGCTTTAAAATTACGATTTTGCTATCGGTTTAAAATTACGTATTTGCCCCCAGTTCAAAATAAAATGACGCTTTTGATCCCAGCTAAATTTCTCAATTTTGCCCTCGGTTCAAATTGATTACGGTTTTGGCCACAATTTAAAATTACGCATTTGCCCCCAGTTAAAAATAATTTATGCTTTTGCCCCCAGTTAAAATTTACGAATTTCCCCTCGGTTCAAAATTACGATATCACCCTCAATTAAAAATTACGTTTTTGCCCCAGTGCAAAATCAAAATATGGTTTTCCCTAGCTAAAAATTAGGATTTTACACTCGGGGAAAAAATTTGATTTTTCCCCCAAGTAAAAATAAAAAATATGACTTTGCCCCCAGCTAAAAATCGTGTCAAAGAGCTGGCTAACACTCTTTTTACTTTTTATTTGTAGCAAAACTATAGTACTGTTTTTTAAATTGGTTGAGAATTATTCGGCCATCGCCCCGCAGCGCGGGCAGGGAATCACCTAGTTTATATAAATATTAGGTTTTCTAACTACTTATATAAACATAACTAATTAGTAATTGAGTTTTCTAGTAATAGAAATGAAATTTAAAAAATTTTCTTAGATCGTAATTGATTACTTACTTAATATTTATATAAAAAAACTACTAAATTTTAGTATCTATGAGCCCTAATTTAGATGTGTTTTCGGATGAACTATAATATATTAGACTTGTTTGTTTGTGATCACTAATGTTAAGTTGTATTAGTTTATATATGTACAATTACGTTCATTTGTGTTCGTTTATGTTTGTTCAATAAATGTTAATTTATGTTTGTTTATGTTTATTCAAATATGTTCGGTTAATTTTTTTTTTTTTTGTTTATGTTCATTTGTGTTCGTTTATGCTCGTGAACTGTTCGTTTAGGCTTTAAACGAACGAACATAAATGAACACGAACATGCATGATTTCTTAATGAACGAACACGAACAAAAAAATGTGTTCGATTATATGTTCGTGTTCGGTTAAAGTTAAATAAACGAACATGAACATGCCTGTGTTCGTGTTAGTTCGGTTCGTTTACAGGCCTATCTCCAACTACAAAAGCAGTCTGCAGATGCCACTCACAACATTCACATGGAGTTAATCAGAAATATAGTTGATGCAAGATTTTCTGATACACAAGCAGAGATCCAAGCCATAAAAGATTATCTTGTTCAAGCAACAGGTGTTGTTCCACAAACCAGGCATCCTGCAGATGATGCCAAAAAGGGGGAGAATAGTGAAAACCTAGGAAAGCTTCCACCTGCAATTCCAGCCAAAAAGGCTAAGGTTGTTCAAACCACTGTTCCATCATTTCTAACCACTGTTTCATCCATTCCATCCCAAACCACTACACCCACTACATCTCTAACATCTGTTGGCATTCAAAAGTACAAACAGATGTTATAGCAACAACACCACTCACTACATTACTACCACCTATTCCTCAAACCAGAAAAAGAAAAATCATTACTTTACCTATCAAAATATCAACCACCAAAATCACAACATCTTCTATCCCAACATCTTCACTACCATCATCATCTATACCTTCTGCGAGTCTTCCTAGCCCAGCTAGTGTTGAAAAATACTTAGAATTGAAGAAAAGGCATGCCAAAAGAATGGTATTAGAAAGAAATCAAAGGAGGGATGATAAGAAAATCCTGTAGACTCTAACAGAAGAATACAAAAAGGTAGAAGCTTTGAGAGGCTATGCCAACATAATCTGCAGGAACCTATCCCATGATCCCATAAATGATGCAGATCTTAAAAAACTGCTCAGAGAGGATTACCTTAATCACATCATGGTGACAAAACCCTATGATGCTGATAAGGAACAGTTTATTGGATGGCCAACTAAATCCTTGCTAGATGAAATAGTAAGTATTGAAAAGTTGAATCTATTTCCAAATATCACTCCTTCAACCCCAAACAGGAAAGATGGCAAAAAGCCAAATGACAAAAGGGCTCTGAAGATAAGGATAATGAAGGAAAAGTTGGTTGCTGCAAAAATGGGCACCATGAAAACAATGGCTAAATGGAATGAGTCAACAACCTTAGAAAGTTGTAAACAGTTGGAAATCCAAAGAGAAAAGGATCTCTCATTGCCAAAAAAGGCCAGAGTATGAGCAGCTAGACTTTCCTATCAAAACATTGGTTAAACATTCTGAGTTCCCATCAGCAAGAAACATTGCATCAGCTGTAAGGGAATTTCTCAAAAGAAAATATGAACAGAAGAAGGACATCAGGAAAGAAGACATAGCCGGCACAATAATGGTAAGACTAGTCTCTCCTAACTTATCAGCAATAACTCTGGTCCCGACAAATCCTTCTAGTCAGAAAATTCTAAAATGGAAGTCAAACAAAGACACCCCTGAACTGACTTTACTTATGGCTAGTGGGGAGGTGGAGAAGATCACAATGAAAAGTGCCTCAGGCCTAAAAATTGAAGATCTCAAAGACTTGATAAGTCTACCACTAGAAAGAGACCCAGAAGACACTGTTTGTCTTTACTTTGAATTACAATTCAAAGGTCAAATAAGAGAACAGTTGATGAGAGAATAAAAGTTGATCAAATAAAAATCTGTTTTGGCATCATCTGTTCTAGAGGGAGATTGTTGGACCTATAAAAGAACATATGATATTCAAAAGCCAAGACATGAATCAAGATCAAGAAATAAACAGTTGTTGAAGCAATTCCCTCCCCAAAGATCGTGAATCTTGAACACCTAATCAGAACATATTGTCACACCCCAAAAACGTCGCAGCGGAATATAAAACGTAGTGGTGACGGAAGTTGGTGCCCATTTATATCTTGTCGATCGATGCATTTAATTGTTGGACATTTTAATTTATTTTAAACATAAGTTATTTAAACATTACGTTTTAAGACACGACACAACCACATAGTTAAGTTGTCTTTGATCCTCGCGGATCTTATTACATACGTCCCAGATAGTTTAAAAGTCGTCCAACATTTTTAAAACAAACATCATGCATCATTCAAACACAAGATACGCCATGATTCCCGTAGCCGAACTCAAGTACCTGTAGAACACGTTAAAATCAAGTGTCAACACAAAGGAAGGTGAGTTCACATATTCTCATACAAACAATTCATTCCAAAGGAAAACTTTCTGATTATGTGTTTATTTGAAAACATCCATATAATTTTTAGAAAGTCCATTTTACTTCCTTAATAAAATCCATGGGTCCTCCGTCGTGGTTCAACAACCCGACAATAAAACTCTTACCCAGATTTTGTATATTAAATTCATTGCGTAAATTTTCAGACTAGTATGTTAGCTAGACAATACGAACTATATATTTACCATGCAGGGATAATCAAAGCTAGACAATAATCAGAATATCAATTCTTCGTTTGACTTGACACGGGGCGACCGGTCACGACGGGGTTGTCAACCCGATAGATCTACCAACAATTCCTCGCGTACAATACTTAACTGATTAAACGACATCATGGGCGCGGGGTCCACTCGAGACCAATATGATGTCTGCCTCATGTACAATATATATATATATATATATATATATATATATCCTACTAATATGACAAATTTAATACACGAAGTTGTACGAATCCCCTGAATCTCCTTCCCTTGAGACCAGGCCGGCATCCGTCCCAACTTTACGGTCTGTTTCGCCTCAGAAACACCATACCAATCCCCGTTTCATCCCGAAACAAATATATTCAACAAAAACCGTTTCATCCCCGAAACATATATTTTCACAAATCCATATATTTTCAACGAAAATATATAATTTATATCAAAAAGGTATGTTTTATTCCAAAAACATTATTAAACCCTTTTATTGGCATGTTCTACCCCCAAAATATATACAAAGCAGTAAAAAGGGGGTTTAATGACACTCACATTTGGGTGCGTATTTTAAATAGCGCAATCCCAGATATTGATTTCTACACGTCCTATTATATATAGGAATGAATTTAAATCAATATTCATAACACAAAAATCCTAAGTTTCTCCGTTTTCTTAGAATTATCACATAACTTTGAGATTTTCTTGAAAAGTTATCATTTTTTATTATGTTGGCACGTTAATATATATATATGAGTCCATATATATATTTTTTTATGATTTTGAGACTTGAACGATTTTATTGGTGACCATTATTGTGTAAATCCATTAACACTCCCGTTTATACGCAATATATCTACGATTTGCGCGTCGTAATATATATACATAAACGTTCATTTAGTTTATCATCAACACACGCGAAATCTTGTTAACTTATCTATTTTGTCATTTTTAAAGCAAATATACATAAAACATCTCATATGTATCAAATTTTATGCTCGACAAATAAGTTACACATTTAACGCGATTTTTTACTGTTTCTACCGCACAAAACGCACAAATATACATGCATAATCTAAATTTCCAAAATCATGTTAAAAACTTAACATACTTTCACATTCTCATGTTTAAATCACATAATACATTTTAACACATAAGGTTTACCCAAAATTTTACCCATAATAGTGTACATTGAAAAATGCGTATTTTAGCGATTCGGTAACGTTTTCGGGCGTCGGAAGTCACGTATGACCAACCAAACACCAAGTAAACTTAAAATTAGTTAAAATACTTATTTTTAAACTAAAAACATTAGTTTACCTACTGATCTAAATCAGTTTTGTAGAAATCACTCGAAAAGCCGATTTTTGACTGTTTTAACGCATAGTTTTGCGTTAAACGTTACTATAATCATCTCAACTCGAAACGACTTGATATTTTAACACAATACATGTTATTTACTGATTAAAATAGTGGTTATAATCAGATTAGTTCAGTTTTTGTATAAGTTATAATCAGATTAGTTCAGTTTTTGTATAAGTCACATAAATCATGCGATTTCACGTATTTTACAACCTTTAATGAACCATGTACAACATGCAAAGCTAGCAAACATTATGACAAAGTTATATGTCACTAAACACTTTAAAATAACTTTATTTTAGTGTTTATAATCTGATTATACTTGATTTTTATTAAATCGTACTCAAATCACCTTTTTATAAACATTTATCATCATGCAAGATCTAGTTAGTGCATCTAATGCATCCACAACATGTTCTAATCATTTTGTATGAACTTGAATGCACTTAGATCTTCATTTATTTCATGTTTCTCATACTCAAACATTCCAACATTCTTATGATCATCATACAATCATTTCTTATAAATGCAAGACATACACCTTCTTACATATTTAAAACTTTTAATCATCAAAATTTACATGCATGTGTACATATACATATATACATACACGACACATATACACACATGCATATACTTCCAAAGTTTTACTTTTTAACATATTTATTTCAAATCATAGAAACCTTTTTAAGAACATTCTTTTAATGATTTCTTTTCAACACATGCATGAACCCATCTTTCAAATATCACTCAAATCAATCAAGAACAAGAAATCAAAACACAACTAAATACACACATAGCCATAACTTTCGGCCATACATACACACATATCTACACTCACTTTTACTTTGATTAAAATCTCATTCTTTGTTAAATACAAGTTTGTGATTCATTCCAAGTTCAAGAGAAACCATCTAACATCTCCATCATCACTAAAAATCAAGAATGTGATTTAAAAACAAGTTTATACCTTCAAGATTTTAAGTGGGTTTTTGAGAAAAGATGATGATATGAGGATTGTTCTTGCTTGAATCACTTCCAAACATCCATATTAGCTTGAAATCATCTTGAAAAGCCCTTGAATCTTCATGGAAAGGTTTGAAATTTTTGAATGTGTATGTGTGTGAGAGTGTTCGGCCGTGAGGTTCAAGAGAGGAAGAGAAAGAGTTGTTTGATCTTGTGTTGGGTGAAGGAAGTGTGTGTAGAAGGTTTTAATGATTATGTTCATGACACATGCTCCACTTGGCCAAATCTCAAAATTTCAAGGTGGGTGGCACCTCCCCAAGCCGCCACCTCTCTTTCTCTCTCTTATATACACACATAAATTATATATATATATATATATATACATATACATATGTAGATTAGTGATAAAAACAGGTATTTTACTGGATACCGGGTATTTTATCTAGCGTTTTAATCCCGTTTTAGTGCGTTTTAAATTATTTTTATCACTCTATAAAAATAATCACTCAAAATTATTACTGTAATAATTACTAGTTGCCTTGACTGGCTGCGTTGACAGTATTTTGTTTAATTCGCGCAGTACGCGCTCAAACTCGAAAAACAGAGTTTCTTGCGTTTTAATTTATTTTTCCTCACGAATATGATTAAAATTATTATTCTAATCATAACAGACTATTTTTAGGATTTTAACACTGATCGGGTGGTCACCGATGTTCGTTTCGCATTTTTAACCGCTACGCGATAAGCGTTTATCTTACCATTGCCTACATAATTTTTACTAAAGTTTAATTTTACCAACTCATTAAATTCCACAAATAAACATCATAACCAGTCAAATATAGCCCTGTTACCTATTCACAACACGTGTTACAATTGTACGGTACGGCCTGAAAAGCCGGGTGTCACACATATGTTCAACAACATATGTTCAAGAACATGGCAAACATCTGATCAAGGTTTGGAACCACTGTTCAAGAGGATACATGTAACACCCTTGTTAAAAGGATTGAATTTAATAATAGTTTACATAGAATTTATACTAACTTTGAGTTTACAATAGATATTCCATTGTTAATAAACCAACATATTCATGACGCTACTAATCAAGTTTAAAAGAAACATTTAGTAAACATCTACCAACTAGTTTTAAACATTCAAACACGGATGACAATTCATTTAAAACATAAACATTGTCTAGACAAATTTTAAGTTTAGCGCGGAAGCTTCAAAATGAGTGTTCGGTTCTTGAAAGTATGCTTGATCGCCATCCGGAAAGCCCACACTTTTACCTAGGGTCAAAACCACATCAATTGTTAGTTTTGACAACATTAAAATGTATTAAATCAAGTTCCAATATCAAACAAGCAAGAAAAATAAAAATTTTCAGCTTTCTGGTCTGTCGCGCCCCGCGACAGATCTCACATAAGTTTACGCGGGCCGCGAGCATGCCTCGCGTGTCGCGACAGAATTCGGGTCTCCCCTCTCGTGGCGCGAGGGAGTACAATTTCCAATAGATCAATTTCAGTGAGCTGCACTTGCTGCCAGCTCCGGAAATACAGATTTTTAACTTCGTTTGGCCATAACTTTTGACTCGTAAGTCCGTTTTAGGTGATTCTTTTTCCTGTACGTCTGTAAATTCATTACCGACGTGCTCATTACAATTATGATAACGAACTATTTATTTACAGACCGAAAGACTATATGTCATTATGCATTTATTCGACCCACTCTAACTTTACCCATTTTACTACCATTTAACTAGTAGGTTTATGGCACTTTATACCCAACATCCGGGACTTATTATCACCCGCATTTCTTTACCAATCTCATGGCTTAATGCTCTTGTGATTTTCATCGCCAATTTAACTCTCTAAACACTAGTACGATAATTTACACAACTATTCGACCCGTTTGACTCATCTTGTGGAATTCTCCAATATGATGACTACCAAACGATTCCTTGTTACTCTTAGCCTATCACTTCAAGTAACGATCCTGGTCGCTACAATCTACACCATAACTATCCTACAATGAGAATTCGCATAATTTAACAACAATTCGTTTAATGTAACGGGTCAAGTTACATACTTGCATATCTAAACAACATTATCAACCAACAATTCTAATTAACTATTTTGACCCGTTTGTTTGTCGAGTGAGTTACACCACTTCATTGACATACCAAACGCCATCATTTTCTCTATATCAATATTGAACATATCTACAACTAGGTTTATCTATATATGTAACGAGACAACAAGTCACGTACCTTTAAAGCACACCCTTCAACCGTGTATCACCTTCGGCTTGTCCGCTTAACGGTCCGGATTCTTTACCTAAAGAGTTCCATTCACAACCATTTTAGAACCCTTTTTACATTCATTTATCATAATTCATTATGATATCCGAATCTGCGTTTTTGTCCGATTATTAACATTTTGATCCTCACTTAGGCGTTTTAACAAACACCTAGCGGGTCGGATTTTTACATATTCAATAGTAAATTCATGACTTGTTAGTTTCGTCTAAATCAACTTCAACTTAGCAATTTACACAAAGTTTTAACATCAATTTTTCAGAAAATTACTTCATGCATTCAAATTTCACTAGAATAAGAATCATAATTCTAGTGTTTATCTAGTTTCTACAAACCAAATAATCACCTACAATGGTGATTAAAATCACCACAAGTATCATACAAGATTTCAACAAGAATTCATCTAGGGTTTATCTCTAGACATCAATTCGCTTCTAATTTCATCAATACAGCAATCATGCAGGCTAAATTTCAAAACTCATGAGTTCATCTAAAATTTGAAGTGGAACCAAATATCAAAATTTCACATACCTTACGATCCCTTTGTCGAGGTGATCACTAATATGTATTCAGTTTTCGATTTGGTCTTGATTGGAGCCTTCAATTGTGAGTTTTTGTAAGAGTTAGGGTTTGAAGGGGGATTCCCTGGTCGCCCTTTTTCTCTGATCGAACCAGACACACCATTTAGTGTGTGTTTGGTGTGTTATTTACTTATTAAACATCCTAGTTTCATGTTTGATAAGTTTGGTCCCTCTACTACACACAAGATATTTAAAAACAAATATGTTAACCATATTTGTTCTATTATGTCGAGATACTAACTAACTAGGTTATTCATTCCTAGTTATTTTATCTTGACTATTACCGCTATTTATTTTAAATAAGATATTTAAAATTTTGGGGTGTTACAATGAAACATCTATTGAAGCTAAAGACTGTTGAAAACCAAAGCACTGATGAAGTCAAAGGTCTGCTGAAAAAGACCAAACATCTGTATGGCCAAACAAATGTTTGGACAACTGCAACAGAGGATAACTTAGACAGTGTTTTCCCAATGTAACAGTATTTATCTTGTGTCAATGTTTAGACTAGTTAGAACAGATGGTAGGATTTGCACAGATGTTGACAAAACATCTGTGGAATCTTTTCTGTTAGGAATGTTAAATGTCGCTGTCAGGGTGATGTCAGCACATCATGAACAGAGCTTTAGTATTTAGTATAAATAGATCTCACCTGTTAGAGATCTATTCATCACTTCACCCATTCTCTTTTGTACGAATAGCTCTAGTGAGTGATGGGGGAGATTGTAGAATCATTTGTGTAAAACTTTTGAATCAATTGAAAAAACAATTTCTGATAATATCTCTCTACTTGTGAACTATATTGTGATAATCAATATTTGTTCATCAAGTATCAAACTTAGAACCTAACAATATATGCTTCCATTTTTCCAGCATACGTCACCAATGGGTTAAACTTCTCTAGGTGAATTTGGTACGGGTTCTGAACATAGCTTTTCCCCCATTTTTCCTAGGGGTGAGCAAAGTACTAAAACCGACCCGACCCGAGAAATGACCGACCCGACCTGGTAACCGAAACACCTTAATTATGCTACCCGAAATAAAACCCTATTTCAGGGTATTGGTTCCGGTTCTGTAGTTGTTCGGGTATATCGGTTCTAGGGTTCAAGACCGACCCGAAAACAATCAGCGGCATATGTAGAAGGTTATTCTGGTATGTTTGTGATTGTGAAGGCTGTGAAGCATTAAAGACACCATCCTGAAGTTGTTCGACAATGAAGAATTCAAGAATCATTAGCATTCACTTTCATTTCAGGTTTAAACATTTCAATCCTAGTTTCTATTTCAGTCGGATGTTAATTTCATGATCATCTCGTATAACATGTTTGTTTTAATTACTGAAAAATTGATAGGAATTTGTAATTATTTGATGCTTGATAGTTGATGGGGGTGTTTATGCTTCAATCTAAGGTCTATTAAACCTTATTAATACCTATGCACACCAAGTGTTCGATATAATGTCCGAGTGAAAAATTTGATGAAAACATGATACCAAAAGCTGTTTTTGATGAATTTCGTTACTAAACATAGAATAAATAAACCTTGTAACCCAAAATTCATAACTTAAACATCCAAAAATTCAAAAAGTATTAAGAACTTCAAACGTAATCGAAAACAAATGTAAGAAATCCAAACGAAATCCAACAAATCCAAAGCAAACGAACTGAAACCGATACTACTTTAACTCCTTTCTCCTTTTTCCGTATCCATCTCCAGCCATCCGTTAATCGACATCGATATTCATGTGATCCGGTTCCACTTTATCATAAATTTCTACATGAATGAAATATATAATGATAAATACAACGTAAACAACAAACTAAGGATGTGTATCGGTGTATGTCAAAATTACCTTTTCCAATGTCATCGAACTCTACCGAATCTTCGATGTATATTTTCTTTTTAATCGATGCACGAATCCAATCCTCTGTACATATTAATGCCTCGACAATCAGAGTTGATAAAGAAGTTCGATAAGTATCGACAACTCTTCCGCCTGTACTAAACGCCTCCTCAGAAGCAACACTGGATACCGGGATAGCCAATATGTCTATAGTGATAGGAAGAATATCTAATTAACACTATCGTATTATTTTAATTAATAAAAATAAACTACTAATTAGTAAACATACCTTTCGCCATTTTCGCTAATACAGGGTATTTTGAAGATGCAGCCTTCCACCAACCCAAAATATCAAATCCCTTGTAATGGTCCTCCTCTCCGTTGTCTAGGTACCTCTCAAGTTCTGACTTGGTGTTATAAGATGTAGAACCGCCATCCGCTTTAAATTCTGAAAAAAAAATCACTCTCTCCTTGTGATGATGGTTCAAAGTTCTCCTGACTTGGTGAAACTTTATCTGAACCATGTTTTTCACTGCTTGATGCATAATGCTCATACAAAAGCTTCAATTCATCCTTTATACTATTAACTACAATTTGAACTCGTTTCTTCAAGTCATCTTCTGTCTCATCGTCTTTTTTTTTCAGCCCTGAATATTCTCTCAAATCCAAACTGAATAACACGAACCTTTAACCTCGGATCTAAAATTGCAGCAAAATACAGAATGCAATTAAATGATCTGCCAGTCGGTAGATTTCTCCAGTACTTGTCGAACTTCAGGTGCATCTTAGCTCCCATAAGTTTACCTTCCAAGTCAGATCCGTCTTTCATCTTCCTTAAATGCTTGTCTATATCCATAACCTCGTTAAAAAATAAATTAACGGTAACTGTTTTTGTAGCAGAAGTGTTGGCAGTTTTACGCTGAAACAATTCTAACACACTTGCCAATTGTCTCCCGTAGTTCCAGTCAGTAACTCTAGGAGCATCATCACCCATATCATTTTTATAATTTGGGTCATCCAGATCATATCTGTTAAACGCCTTCTCAAATTTTTCTGCCTTCTCTAACATCTCCCAAGTCGAGTTCCATCTTGTAGCAACATCTATACCTATGAATGCTTTGCTTTCGATCTTTTATGCCTTAACACATTTTTTAAAAGTGTCTATTCGCTGAGGAGACATTCTAATATAGCGAATAGTATCTCTGATATGATCTATGCATGTTGACCCATCACGTAAGCCGTCTTTCACAATCAGGTTGATTATGTGTGCCATACATCGGATGTGCAAGTATCTTCCCTCGAACAAGAGGTTGTTTAACCTATTTTTTAGAAACTGTATGGCAACATCATTAGCTGACGCATTATCTAATGTAATGGTCAGCACATTTTCAATGTCCCATTCTTTTAAACATTGAATAAGGGACCTACCTATCTCGTCTCCCTTATGGCTGAATATCTGCTTGAAGTTGATGATCCTTTTGTGTAACACCCAATTGTCATCTATAAAATGAGCTGTAACACACATATAGTTAACCCGCTGATTTGAAGTCCACGTGTCTGAGGTTAGACATACCCGTGTGCTATTCTTTGCAAAAAATGATTTCAACTTCCCCTTTTCCTCTAAAAATATCTCCCCAATATCCCTCGCAATCGTAAACCTGCTTGGCATGTTAAAAGTCGGATTAAAACTTTCTATAACCCTTCTAAATCCCTGATGCTCAACGGTTGAAAACGGGACCTCGTCGATTAACACCATCTCTGCAATGGCTCTCCTACTCGCTTTCGCACAATACTTCCATGCCTTTACCTCACCACTACCGCCCTCGCCATCATCGCCTTTTTTCAAGAAAATATTGCTTTGGTTTTTTAATCGGTCTGGATGCTTTTCACATCTCCTACCGTGTTTACTCAACGCCGATGTGCCATTTTTATACGGGCCCGCATCCAAATCTTTCGAGCAATGCTTGCATCTTGCCCGTTGGTTTCCGTCCTCATCTTTATACTTCTCAAAATCAATCCAAACAGTAGATTTTCCCGATGTTTTAGAACCTGTCGTTTTCTTCGTTGTTGTGGTTTTAATTTTCTTTTTTGCGGTTTGTTTTTCGACATTTAGTGACTTCCTCTTTCCGGTTCTATCTCTGTGAGAGTCGTCGCTTGATACATTCTCGATGTCGACATTTGATGAATCCATCTACACTTTAACAATCAGATTGCAGGGTCATGAGTCAACTAACAGTTCTTGATCAAATATAACAGTCCATAAATGCAACAACCCCCCCCCCCCCCCACACACACACACTCAGAGTCTAATAAATAACTGGTTATGTCACGTGTCACAATTTTGTGAGCCCAAGATGTTGTTTCCCGGTTTTCTTATTCACCCCTTCGTCGTCTATTTCTTAATTTACAAAATCTACTTACAGTATTTACTTATGCTTAACTTCAATCATAACTTATCACAAAATATCGTTTTATAGTTCCTAAACCTTCATTACTAATTACAGTTCTTAATCAAATATAGCACTGACTATAGCAGTCAGTAAAAGGCAATATGTTATACCATTTTTTAATCAAATATAGCCAAAAAGATCACACACATGCACAACTAAAAAATGATTAATAAACGGCTGGTATCTGCAGTTTATACTTATTATTTGCTCTCATTGTTTACTTATTATTTGATACAAAATGTCACAGGAAATGAAAGAAGGGGTGGTGATTCAACTGAAAGATTATCATAATAGAGAGGGTATAAACAACATGATGATTCGAAAATGTGGGAGTCAACGGTTTTGATTTTGACACTGAGTTTGACTTTTGGCCGATTCAACACCCAACTGAACCGTCTCATGAAGATAGACCGGTCCAGTGTCCCATGCCTCACTCTTCCCACCTTATCAAGGTAAATATTTCCCTTTTTTACTTGTAAACGAACATAAACAAACAAATATAAAACAACACAGATGCCCAAACCTAAACAGACATAAAGTATACGATAAGTTACATTGGAAAAGCCCATGTTTATTATTGGAGAAACGTATATAGATAGTTAAAAAAATCATATTGCAGGGTCATGAGTCAACTAACAATTCTTAATCAAATATAGCACTGACTATAGCAGTCAGTAAAAGGCAATATCATAAGCTTTCTGCAATTCTTGATCAAACCTGAAATTCTGCAGTCTCTCTGCACGTTCTTGTATGGGTCTGCAGTCTTCAGCCGTCCCTTCCCTGATCCCTTGTTGATATTAGGTTTAAAAAAATATTGCATGTATATTATAAATATTTGTTTGGATTTGTTTATGCAGTCTGGACTTTTTTTTACAACTCTGTGGGCCCTGGCACCTTATCGATTAATCAAATTATGATCTCACTAATTCAAATTTATCACAATACGCCCTGTCCCTTTATCGCTTTATCGACTTATCGCTTAATAGTTTATTATGAACTCTTTGATTCCTGGTAAAGATCATGTACATCCTACTGAATCTGATCTTGGGTTTATCAAGAACTCTTTATCGACTTATCGCTTAATAGTTTATTATGAACTCTTTATCGACTTATCGCTTAATAGTTTATTATGAACTCTTTGAACATTTTTTTTATTTTTTTTATTTTTAGTATATATATTGCAGCTTTTAGGTACTCCTACTGAATCTGATCTTGGGTTTATCAAGAACGAGGATGCGATAAGATTTATCGGTCAGCTTCCCTGACATCCTAGGAAATCATTACCAGATACGTTTCCTCATGTTCATCCGTTAGCCATTGATCTACTTAGCATAACTTGTATTCGCTTTTAATATTATAACTTGTATTCGCTTTTAATAAGTCCAAAACCTTCAAACAAATTCAATTAAAAAAAACAAAAGTACAATGATCAAAGAAAACATAAAGCCTTCATCTTCAAATTATTTTCCATATTAATCCACCGGACCACCACCGTTCGCTAATCATCAGTACCGGGGTATTTCTCACATCTTTTAAGATGCCTTATCAATGCCACTTTTCTGATTTTTTCCTTGTCCGCATTGACAACAATCGAGCAATGCTTGCATCTTGCCTTAGCCTTCCCGTCCTCATCTGAAAACTTCTCAAGTTCGTCCCAAACATTGATGTTTGCATTAATCCTGTTTTGAACCATCTAAGTACAAACAACAATAAGAATACATGATAAAATCGTGAGAAATTGCAAAGTATATGATTCGATCGATTTGTTTTATCTTAGTGTTTGAACTACGTGTTATTAACAATTGTGGATTAATATATGTCTTGTGTATTCTCTATTGACAGATTATCAAATCATGTACCTCGTCAATGATCAGCCAACGATTAATGAATGATCGTAGTAGCAGCTAAGAAGTTTAATATACTCTTGCAGTTGCAGCCGTCCAGAGTTCCTGTTGTGTTTTGAATGAGAGAAATTTTGTTTTGTTAGGGATTATAATATCAAAGGCTAGTGGGCTTTTAGCCCATAATTCAATTACATATAATAAAAAATCGGTTCCAAGGTAAGGTCGGTTTTTATCTCCTACATACCCGGAATCGACCCGAGACCGATTTAATATGAAAACTGGGAACCGAACTTTGTACCTACTAGCATAGGTCCGGGTCGGTATCGGTTTTTTTTAGGGTCGGTTCTCGGTTAAATTCGGTCCGACCCTATTTTTGCTCACCCCTAATTTTTCCCACTTTATTTTAATTTTAAGCATCTATGTGTGTTAAATATACGACAAGTCATGGATTGTAACTGGGAAATACTGTTTGGATTTGCAAAGCAATTAGGTTTATTTTTAGTCTTGGACAACGATATCCTAACTTGTTGGCCCATGGGAAATTAGCTCAAGTCCATTCTTTTTTTTATTTGGTATTTTGGTTTGTAAATAAATAACACCTTATAAAAACATACATATAATATATATATATATATACACACACATTTTCATACAATAATATATACAATTCGCCTAAAATATATATTTAATAAAGTATTATGAGTTAATAAGGAATGGATGGAGCGTAGAGGTGCTTAAATCGGTTTTTGGCCCGAACCGATTTAGTTTGAAAAAAGTTTGGAATCGGTCAAAGAAAGTCAAAACTGGTTGATGTAAATCAAAGGACATAACAACTAGAAACTCTTGCATTCAAATGAAACTGATAGGCTCCAGGTCAATCGAGATACATATTCGAAGGTCGAAGCCAGCTCGTAAGGCAGCCCACAATTAATACTAGATACAGCTTTATCACTAGTATTGACAATTCGATCCAAAAAAAACGTATTTCAAGTTGCTAAACTTGAACTAGCAATGCAAATCAATTCTAACTCATAATCCAATGAATAAAATTAACATAATTTTTTCTAAACTTATTAAGTCCTTCTCTCTCATTCCTTCGAAAATCAAACGATAAAACATATTTTTTTCTAACTTATTACGTCCTTCTCTCTATCATTCCTTCGAAACTCATACATAAGAAACAAAAACTGACCACTATATCCTAGTCTTTAGAAGAAATGATAATTAAAGTACTAATCACAATGCAAAAAGTACAAGTAAAGAAAACATAAACGAATAAACCACTCAAAACAAACATGGAATGTGGGGAGCCATTTTATTGAATTAATTGTTTTGCATGAAAACGTGGAGAAAAAATAACACATGGTGTCATGAACTGTTACAACATAAATGGTAGAACTAGTCTTAAAAGACTAGCTTAGTGAGAAAGGGTGTCATTTAGGTTATAAACCTCACATTATTTGCTCATACAACCGATGTGAAATAAGTCATGTACCTTGCAATGGATTCAGTCCCTAACATGAACTTGTTATCACGTGTATCGTTGAATAAGTGTATTGAACAGGTCGGTGACCTGATATACAATGACAGTTTTATCTAGTCCTTTTCATGTTAGAAATCGGTTGATAAGGGGAAAATTATCAGAATGATTTGAAACCGGTTTTTATTAAGTTCACTTATTTTTTTAACCGGTTTCAAAGAAGGCCTTCTTGAACCAGCCTCCATGTAAATGATGTATTGCAATAGATTCATATGTTAATAATCTTATTGTTAATCATCAATAAGAATTTAACTTTTTAATAGTTACTGATATTTTAGATTGTCACTCTTTTACTGTTTTAATTAGGTGTAAATTCTAAGGTTTTTTTAATTAAAATTATTTCGGTTACGTCTATGGTCAAATCTAGAGCCAAAGGTTTATTTTAGAGTAAACTTGTCAGTTTTGTCTAGGAATAGCAAAAATACTCGAGTTCGACGGGTATACTTGAAACTCAAAGAATTTGGGACGGGTATATCTGATACTCGACGGGTAATGGGTCGGGTATGGGTATGGAAAAAAAATATTTCATGTGTATGAGACGGGTATGGGATTAGATAATACCCGACCCGATGACCCGAAACTATATACCCGTTTACCCGAAAACTTTTAAGTTTTATATTTATTTTCCTTTAACTATAGTTTAGTAATGTTTTATTATTGTAGCTTTATTATTTGAAAAATGAACTTTTCATTTTAAATATATATTTTGATGACATAATTCATATTTATATGCTATGAAATAAAAAAAAAATTGAGATTAATATTATAATATGTTTACATTTTTTAACATATCAAATATTATTACGGTGATGATAATTTGTATGTTATTTATCATAATTTAATATATTATATAGATTTTTAAAATATAAAATTATAAAGGAAAGTAAAAAATATATCCATGAAAATCCCAATGGGTATACCCGATACCCGACAGGTAATGGGCCGGTATGGACCAGATTTTACAACCGAGTATGTGTATGGAATTAGTCATACCTGACCCATTGTCATCCCTACTTTTGTCCTTGACCATTCCTGATTATGAACACCACCTTTCCCAACCTCATCCCCGATTCATCATCACCCAAGAGATATCGAGTATATACACAAATTGTTGTTTATGTTGCCATCAACAACCGGACTTACCTAAGATTATTTTCGATCATTCATTGTCACTGGTGTAAAATGCGATTGGTTTCTCATTGGCCATCCATCATTCACACACACACACACCCATTGTCGCCCATCGAGCACCGAAAAGTTGTAGTTTTTACCCAAAAAATCGGCTTGGTAGAAAAGATGAAAAAGGAAGCTTGTGAGTTGTGGTATGTGAGATCGCCAAGAAAACAAATGCGTTTTAAAGCTCAACTCTTTATTCGTACTAGGGTAAAATGCGATAAATATATGAGAGTAAAAAACAAAAAGACAAATTTGTAAAGAAAAAAACACGATTCCTCACATGGATGAAATTAACAACATTTTGACACTCTAGGGATACCAAAACAAGAAAGAAAACCCATGTTTTAGATAAAATTAACTAAATTGACCAAATCACAGGGACGAAAATGGCAGTTTACTCGTTTATTTTACAACTTAGTGATAATTAGATGGTTTATATGCAATTTAAAATAGTAGATACAATTGAGGGGTTGAAGCCCTCTGGTTTATGATTCATCATCCTCACTCTTGTCTTGCTTGAGCTTTCTCTCAAATGGTTACACCAAATATCCAAACCAAACTACTTGTTACAATCATACTCTTCACTTACTCTGTCGCCGATGAAGCATACCCATCTCCCTTTATATCCGCAATCACACCCTGCGAACTAAACGAGGGCATCAGTCTTTCTCCTATTCGCAAAGAAGTGTATGATGAGGGTCATATCTTTGACATAAGTCACCGGTATCATCCCGATTTACCGTCATGGGGATCGGACGAGGGTATTGGACAGTTTCTCCAGCTTCCGGCCAGTATGAAGAACGGCTCACTCGCTAATAATTCCGAGATGAAGATGCCTACACACACTGGGACCCACGTGGATGCTCCAGGACACGTGTATGATCATTATTTTGATGCGGGTTTTGATGTTGACACGCTGGATCTTCGTGTTCTGAACGGTGAGTTCACTCATGGTTAATGCATATAACCTGTTTGATGAAATGTCTGAATGAAACTTTGATTTTCTGTTAGTTGGTTTTTTATTTAAAAATAGTACAAGTAGTAAATGTGTTTGTTGTAGGACTAGATGGTTTTCAGATTCAGTGATTTATACAACAAAATTTGTTTAGATCTTACAATCAAAAGAGTGAGTAATGGTTCCGATGGACAAAGTGAAAGTAAGTAGTAGTCTTTTTGGGACCTATGGAGTAACTTATTTGGTGGATTATTATTTGTCATGTATGAAGGTTATATGCGTGATCAGAACATGGTTTTGCAGTTCTTGTATAAGAGTTGTGTTTTGTGTTGCTAACTAGCATGTTTTAAAGATTCACCTATAAGAGTTTTCGCTATAAATCGTGTCTTTTTTTTTCTACAGGCCCAGCATTATTAGTTGATGTTCCAAGAGATAAGAACATAACAGGTACGTATTTAACTACGGTTCTTTACTTTTAATCTTAAATTGTTTATGCCAATCAGTACATATTGATATAGGTACTTCTGTTTTAAGTGCTCCGTGATTCTTTATGTATATTTTTTGAAGAGTAAAATGCCATTTTCGTCCCTGAGGTTTGGCCAGTTTTGCGACTTTTGTCTAAAGGTTGTTTTTACGCATCCGAATCCAAAAGGTTTGAAATCTTGCCATTTTCATTTGGCTTGTTAACTCCATCCATTTTTCTCCATTAAATCAGGGTTATTTTCGTCTTTTTTGTTAACTTAAAGGGAAATTAGGTCTTGTACGTTATGCTAAATGCTTGTACATAAAGTGAAAAGGACCGGTTTGCTCTTTAAGTTAACTAAAAAGATGAAAATACCCCTGACTTAACAGAGAAAAATGGATGGAGTTAACGAGCTGAATGAAAATGGTAAGATTTCAAACCTTTTGGATCCATATGCAGAAAAACAAACTTTTGGACGAAAGTCGCAAAACTAGCCAAACCTTAGGGATATTTAGATTTAACCAGGTAACCTTAGGGATGGAAATCGCATTTTACACTTTTTTGAATAAATGGCTCTTTACTGCTAGCATGTGCGAGTTCCGTTCACATGATTTGTGTTTTCTAGCTTCCATGTGAGTTAAATCCTAATTACTATTTAAATTGTTTCAGCCGAAGTTATGAAGTCGTTGAACATTCCCAAGGGGGTAAAGCGTGTGCTTTTCAGAACATTGAACACTGATAGGTAATGGGCACCGTTTCATCAAACTTTTATAGTGGCCTTTGATTGTTCGGATCACTAATTTCAGGCGGCTAATGTGGCAAAAGGCATTTGACACAAGCTATGTTGGATTTATGAAGGACGGAGCCCAGTGGCTGAAGGACAACACTGACATCAAACTCGTTGGTAAAACTCACTTTCAGAACTGCAAAATTTTATCAGAGAACATTTTGTTTTCGGAAATACCTAATATAACCTTATTTTGGTTGTGCATTACATAAATACATAATCAGTCATTTGGTCTCATTTTATAGGTATTGATTACTTATCAGTTGCTGCATATGATCATCTTATCCCGTCTCATCTTGTCTTCTTAGAGAACATGGTAAGGTGTATACTTTTAACATACTTTGGGGATGTTTGTTTACCTTTTAATGAGACTCTTAATGGTTCAGACCTCTTACTGGTTCAGCACTTAATGGTTCAGACTGTTTGTTTCACGAGCAGATGTCTGAATGGTTCAGACATTTGCCTCTGAATGGTTAAGATATATACGGAATCTGAATGGTTAAGACCTCTAATCTGAATTGGTCAGACATTTGCCTCTGAACGGTTAAGCATTATACAGACTCTTAATGGTTCAGACCTCTTACTAGTTCAGCACTTAACCATTCAGATGTTGCCAAACAGCCCCTTTGTCACTTTGTGTGTAAAGTGTACGACATTTTTAACACCACTACTATATATGTGTGTACTCAGGATATCATTCTTGTAGAAGGTTTGAAACTTGACGATATAGAAGCGGGGATATATAATGTGCATTGCTTACCGTTAAGGTTACTAGGAGCCGAGGGATCTCCCATAAGATGCATCCTCATCAAGTGATATTGTGCGATTCATAAATAGACTTCATGTTCTTTTAGCTTTTTTTTCGTTTGCTAAACTGTGTTTGTTACTTCTCATTAGTTTGTAAATTAAGCATTGGTATTGCAAACATACTGAAATGGATGTGATGGTTTGATAGTAAGAGCAGTTATAGGTAAGTTATGTTAATCACAAAATGTCACATCATATTTGGTCTGCAGCTTGCATTACTATTAGGGGTGTGCACGATTCGGTTCGGTTCGGTTATTAGTATTATCTGTAACCGTAACCGATGTCATTGGTTAATCGGTTCGGTTAATTCGGTTAATTTGTCGGTTTTCGGTTCGGTTTGGTTAATAACCAATTCAAACAAGGGCTGGTTTTTTTTGCTTTGAAATACATGTAATGGAGGTATAAATACATGAAATAGATGTATAAATACATGAAATGGATGTATAAATAAATGAAATGAAGGTATAAATGCATGAATAGATGTTTAAATAAATGAAATGAAGGCATAAATAAATGAAATAGAGGTATTATTACATGAAATGAAAGTATAAAACATGAAATAGAGGTATAAAAGCTAGAAATATATAAAAAAAAATAAATGGTTCGGTTCGGTTAATTTCGGTTAACCGAAGGTAAAAAAAATATCCGTTAACCGACTTTCGGTTAATTTCGGTTCGGTTTTGTCGGTTTTCGGTTCGATTTCGGTTAACGGTTTGGTTATTGCACACCCCTAATTACTATAGTGGAAGTCTTAAATGTATGCATACATATGGATATTTAGTCCATTCTTGAAGCATCTCAAATCCCAGCAACTTCGTATACACATGAAGTAGAAATTAAAAAAGAGCAAATCCCAATGATCAGCTAACAGTAAGAAGAGTAAAATGAAATTTCCGTCCTTGAGGGTTTGGCTACTGCTATGAATTTCGTTTAGAGGTTTGAAATTTTGCAATTTTCAGCTGACTCGTTAACTCCATTCATTTTTTTAAGTTAAGTCAGAGGTATTTTCGTCCTTTTAGACATTCTTTTGTGATGATTAGAGGGTTTGGGTGGGGAGAAACTGAGAAAGTCATCAAAGGTGGATCTTAATTTTTATTGGGTTATCTATTTTAATAAAATATATCTAAAAAGACGGTGAGAAAGTCAACAGAAACGGATCTTTTTTTTTTATAGTGTTTTCTATTTTAATAAAAAAATGTCAAAAAAGACGGAAATGCCTCTCATCTAACAGAGAAAAATGAATTGAGTGAACGAGTGAGATAGAAACGGCAAAGATTTTAAACCTTTTGAATTCAGATGCTGAAAAACAAGAGCAAAGATAGCATTTTTTTTTTCCAATAAGAAAGAAAAGTATTCATTTCATAAACAATTACCCATCATGTATGAAGGACTGACTCATCTGAACCATTTATTCCCAATTCAAATTCAGTAAAGATCAAAGAAACTACAACATTTAAGTTACATCATGTTACAAATTACAACACTTAACAATAATTAACAAATCTAACACATAATCACATGAATTAGTTCAAATACAAACACATAAACCCTAGCCTAAATCACCATCTAGACTACAAACACAACAATGTAAAGCCTAAAGTTTACAGTCTCACTGGTTCTCAATAAAACCCTAAACGTCATCATTTGCCCTTGCCCCGGTCCCTGGCTCTTCTAGTGTTGTACCTTCTGGCTCTCGTCACTGGTCGGTTTACAGATGGGCTATTGGCCGCTTTAGTAGATGTCGGTTCACTGGTGTTGGAGCTGCCTTGAGAAGCGTTAACAACATCAGCCACTTCGGCATATTCAGTAGTTAGATCGTGATCCTCTTCAATAAGAATGACATCATCACCCGCTTTATCATCTTTAACGTCTTTTTCCTCTGCGATCTGAAGCATAACATTGAAGAAAGGTTTTCGGTGATTAAATGAATCATCCTTTAATTAGTATTAAAGAATTAGGAAGTTTTTGTGGACATTGGTTACCAGATTTTGCTCGTCGATTGTTGGAAGAGATAAGGTTTCGGTTGGTACATCATCTTGAGTGTTCTTCGTATCTTGACCAAAAGAAATACAAAAAAGCCGAAAGTTAGAATACAGAAAGCACGGATGTTTAAACGTATAAGGTAGAGAGAAAGAGGGGTGGTTATCTGGTTACATAACCGACTTGTGTATCACAGTAATTGAAACAATAGGCACAAGTGTTTATGTGGTTCTGGCAGTTTTGTTACGTATTGAAAGGTCATCTATATACAAATATACCCTTCAGGCCTTCATCCCAAAACAACTTCCAACTTTTCTTTTGTTAGTTTTATTAAAAGTTACATCTCTACCAATAAAGTTATGATAACAAAATATTGATTTTTTTTTAAAGGAGATAAAAAAATAACGATAAAACTAATGTGTACCCGCAAATGGGTGCTAAACGAGTCATGTTCACGGGTTGGCGGGTTCAATCCGACTCGAACCCAAAATTTTTAGACGAACCCGAACACGAAAATCGTGTCTTACATGTGACCCTGAACATGACCCGAATATTCGCGGGTTGACCCGAACACGGCCCATTCAACCCTGATTTTTTTATTTCTAATTTTTTTTTCCGTAACTTAATATAATTGACTTAAAATTTACTACAATAAAAAACACAAATGTATATTATACAACCACAATTAAAGGGTAAGGTTAACGTACAATATTCCTTAACATGCGATGGTACGATATGAAATCACGCATGTTATAAAACTCAAAACCTTAATCACGCATGAACAAAACCATAATCACGCATGAACAAAAATCATAACCATGCGTGATTATGGCTTTTCTTCATGCGTGATTATGGTATTAACCATAATCATGCATGAACAAAACCGTAAATCACATGAACAAAAATAATAACCATGCGTGATTATGGCTTTTCTTCATGCGTGATTATGGTATTTTTTTCATGCGTGATTAAGGTTTTGAGTTTTATAACATGCATATTTTCATATCGTACCATCGCATGTTAAGGAATATTACATTTTACACTTTCACTACATTTAAAACATAAAATCTTATGTCAATTTCTCTTTCAAGTAATAATTATAGCATAAATACACACCCAATTTAATTTATGACATAAAATATATTGTAAAAAATATACTAAAATATAAATAGGTTAAACAGGCCAATCCGCCAAGTTAACCGGTTTGACCCGAACCCAACCCGTTTAGCTAAACGGTTTCGCGGGCTCAATCTGAAACTGATTTGAACCAGTTTAGACTAAACCCAAACCCGTGAATTTAGTGTTAGGTCCGTGTCGTGTTCACGACCCTACAAAGATTCTCTTACCAACTATTTTTATATTTGACTAACAATAGAAATCAATAAACTATTTATTATGTCAAAAATTTTAAGAGAAAATGGAATCATCTAGAAACATGAGACTAAAAACCGAACTTTTAAAGACAAGTTCGCATTTTCATTACCGGGTTTTGGGGCATCTAAGTATATCGACTCATTTGGTTTCAAAAGCTCTGCAGCCTTGGAATGCAACCGTTGCATTTCGTTCTGAATCTTCCATGATGCACCAGAATGATTATCCATCTGTGGAATCGAAGTGTACATACTCAGATATGCAAATTACAAAAAGAAAAAATGCCATTGTTGTCCCTAAGGTTTGGCCATCTTTGCGACTTTCGTCCAAAAGTTTGTTTTTCCGCATCTGGATCCAAAAGGTTTGAATCTTGCCATTTTCATCCGACTCGTTAACTTCATCCATTTATCTCCGTTAAGTGAGTGGCATTTCCGTCGTTTAGACATTAAAAAAAAACACTATAAAAAATAAAAATCTACCTTTAAACATCACAAAAGGATGTCTAAAAAGACGAAAATACCCGTCTTAACGTTAAAAAATGCATGGAGTTAACAAGTCGGATGAAAAAGGCAAGATTTCAAACCTTTTAAATCCAGATGCGGAAAAACAAATCTTTGGACGAAAGTTGCAAAAGTAGCCAAACCTCAGGGACAAAAATGGCATTTTACTCTTACAAAAATATCCAAAAAAGAATCTAAATATATAATAATTAAATTCAAATGGTATCAGATCAGATAAAAGAGAAGCTGTAAAGAAATACTAACATTTGGATTCATAACAGATTTGGAACCATGAATGCTATTGTCCAACTCCGACTTTGAACTTGTACCGACCATGTTTTCTGTTATCTTTTTTCTTGCTTCCATGATGGCTTTGCCGATAATATCTGGCTTCTCTGAATATAATTAACAATATGGAGTATCGTTACACGTTCAAAAAAAAGAAAGCAAGTAGGAGTATTCATGGTCCGGTTCGGGCAAATTTGACGAAAAGTTTAGGCCAAACTGCTAACAAAGGTTTCGGGAAATGACAAAGCAAACCGGCCGGGTTGGGTGGGTCGGCTGGACAGACCGGCCAGCGGTTACGGTTGAACCAATATTTTTATTTCAAATCACAAGTTTATATCAATTATTTTAAAGAGTAAAATGCCATTTTCGTCCCTGAGGTTTGGCCAGTTTTGCGATTTTTGTCCAAAGGTTTGTTTTTCCGCATCGGGATCCCAAAGAAATCTTGCCGTATTCATCCGCGTCGTTAACTTCAGCCGTTTTTCTCCATCAAGTCAGACCGTCTTTTTTGTTAACTTAAAGGGCAATTCGGTCTTTTTCAAGGGTATTTGGTCTTTTTACATAAAAAGAAAAGACCGAAATGCCCTTTAAGTTAACAAAAAAGACGAAAGCACCCCTGACAACAGTGAAACATGGATAGAGCTAACGAGCCGAATGAAAATGGCAAGATTTCAAACCTTTTGCATCCAGATGCGGAAAAACAAACCTTTGGACGAATGTCGCAACATTGGCCAAACCTCACGGACAAAAATGGCATTTTACTCTATTTTAAATGATAAAGTAGGTTCATTAATATAATACATATACATAATTGCGTACGCTAAAAATGGAAAAATAAATAAATATATAAAAAACGTTAAATAATCAGTTCTTCCAACCCATTGGCTAGGCCACCACCAAACAGTATAAAAGCAACAGCCAAATTAGAAATATTCCGACTGAGAATCTTACTCGGTGCAGCATCCATTCCGTCTTTCATTGTATAATCTACGACTCGCGAATTGATAATCTCTATTAGTCTATCACACTCTTCCCTGTTAGAAATTGTAAAACATATCCATAAGTACAACTGTACAACTGAAAATTTGTATGTTAGCTTGCAAAAATCAAGGAAGCGAGAGTCACGGGATATCAAGAAAGATGACCAAAAGTATCAAATTTGGCCAGAATAAACGACAAAAACCGAAACTGAATGCCGTATGAACGACAAAATGTTATAGAAAAAAAAACGGTTACCTTGAAAAGTGTTCCAGCATAACTAGTTGTTCAATTAGATATAAAATCTCACTCTTCCCTGACGAACTGCCTTTATCCTGTGAAATAAATAAACATTTTACTTAAGATAATTTCATTCAAATATCCAAAGCTAAAACAAAAATGGTGCATTAAATAGTGTGTGAATGTGCAACTAATGATCAAAAAGCTATAATATGTTGGATATGTACTAAAAGTGGATAAATATGTGGGTATTTATAAAGGTTTTAAATTAAATGAAATTTTTTTTTAAACTAGCCGTTGTCAACGGCAATATTCAATGGACCCCACAAAAAGCAGCCCCGTCTCCAACGTCACAAATCCGACGAAACTGCCGAGCCGGGCCCCAAGGGGGCGGTGTGCGACGGGCCTAAAAGGGGGGGGGGGGGGGGGCGGTGTGCGACGGGCCTAAAAGGGGGGGACGGCCCGGTGCCGAGCCCCATACCCTTTGGTCTAAGAGCATCTGGTATCATAAAGCTAGTGTCCCATGCTTTTTGCCAGTTTCATTTAAAAAAAAAACATCTGAATCTGGGATAAAGTATGTGGAGGCCACATGTAATTACGTTCTTTATTTATTAAGGCACCCATATTATTGTAACTACTTTATAGGCCGTCCAAGTATGTATCTTAATTTCTTTCATAATTGCATACCAATGTTAGCCAATAAACATGTCACATTAATAAAATTGCCATAAAAATCTTGAAAAGACAAAAAATCTTTGATGAGGTGCCAACACATTATAGGTTAAACTCGTTGTCGTTTTTTTCAAGATACATACATGGGCCGTGGGCGGCCGCCACATACAGTACGGCAAAAAAATATTAAAAAATTATCTAATAATCATAAGTCATAACAATGCATTGAATGATACATAAAATCCAAGAAACTACGAACTTACCTGATTGAGCTTGGCATCAGCATCGGGAACAATTTCGTCATGTACATAATCATCTTCTATACCAGCTTCTACAAAACCGAATAAACAAAATCAAAACTTTCCAATCAAATCAATAAACAAGTAAACACAAGAGACTATCCCCACCACACACTGCAGTTTTTATACCCCAAACAACAACCCAATCATTTGTCTTTTACCATGCATAATCTTCTCAAACAATCCCTGTCACCAATAGTCACACATTTGACTTTCATGTACCCAAAAGTCAACTACTACCCAATTTTAAAAAAATTTTCTTGTGTCAACACTAATCCAACACCAACAATATCACACTTAAAACAACTACCTCACACTTTTTCTTTCCAAAATTCAATTTCTCTATTTTAATTTTATAAGTTCCGTAAAAACCCTAATTTTACAATTTCCGTAATAAACCCTAGATTTACAAATTTCAATAATAAACATAATTAAAATCCAAAAAAGCTCACTTATTAAACAATTAAACCACACATTATCAACAATATCCAAACTCTTAACAACAAGTTAGAACTTTATAAATTCCGTAATAAACCCTAATTTTATAAATTTTCCGTAATAAACCCTAGTTTTACAAATTCCGTAACAAACGCAATTAAAATCCAAAAAAGGCACAAAAATTAAACAATTAAACCACATATCATCAACAATATCCAAACTCTAACAACAAACAAGCCCTAATTTTAAACAAATCACAAAACCTGAATCAGAATCACCACTCTCTGAAGAAGACGAACGCGTGCCCCAACTTTTAGGGTTCCAAATCGACGAAAGAAGCCTAGTAGCACCACCGGCAACAAATTTGGCAGGAAAAAAGAGACCATTGCGCCAATTAGGGTTTTCAGGTTGCGGATTGGGTGCGGGGCGGTGGTAGGGGGTTTTTCTGGCGGAAATTGGTCTCCGTTTGATGATTTTTCCGCCGGATCTGCCGGCAGCGGCAAGGTCAGCGGTGGCCGGAGAAGCGGAGTCCATGGTGGTTTGTTACGGTGGAGATAGGGAGAGATGAGAGAGAGAGAGAGAGAGAGAGAGAGAGAGAGAGAGAGAGTATTGGGATGAATCGGCGGTGTGGTGGTTATTGGGGGAGTTGGATAAAGTGGTTTTATTATTATAGTGGAAGATATGACATGGCATAATAATAAGTCACACGAATGCTTTGTGATATGATGTATCATATGTATGCCTATATGTCTATCTATATCATGTGAATTTTGATGATTATTATGTTAATTAATGATTTTGGAAAGAGTAAATTACAAGTTTTGTCCTTTATGTTTACATCAAATTTCAGGCGCCGTCCTTTAGCGCAAAAATTGACAGGCGGTGTCATTTATGTTGCCAAATCTTGCAAGTTTTGTCCTTTAGGCCAAACCCAGTTAGATTTTTTGGTTAAATCTAATCATGTGCAAGGCACATGAGGGTACTATTGTAATTTCAGCATTCAAGGGGTTATTGTGTAAAATAAATTATATCAAGGGGCTATTATGTAAAGATAAAACAAAATAATTTAAGATATTATTTTTATAACCATATATATATATATATATATATATATATATATATATATATATATTTCTGAAATTAGGAACCACTTATCACCACCATCCTCCACCACCACCACCCTTCACCGTCACCACTACCACCTTTCATCATCTACAACCACCATACAATCAGACCAAATTTGCCCATAAAACAAGTACCAGATTCAGCCCATAAACTTGTGCAGATCAAAACCCCAATTTGCCACATCCCAGATCGAAGATTCAGCCCATAAATTTGCCACATCCCAGATCGAAGATTCAACGGAACAACGTGTGTTTCCGGCAAAAGAGAAAGGGGTTGTCGGCCTACTTCCGGCGAACTCCGATCGACGATGGCAAACCCAGATCGAAGATTCATCGGAACCCTCTGAAAAGGGAGACCTGAACTAGAGTCCCCGGCCACCAGATGTTAGCTTTGATTGCTTCTGTTAGTTTGGGGATTTTGGGGTTTGGAGTGAGAACGATGGGGAAGAGAATTCCGTTGTAAGATTTCTGTTGTGGTAATAAGTCAACGGCTTCGTGGAATAACCTCTGTTCCGCCATGTTTGAATCCAAGTGAGTAATAGGTTTGGACAATTTGTAATCAAATCAAAGACGAAAGTCAAATTTCTCTTGCTTCACCTAGTTGTATTGACTTTTTTCACAGGCTAGTATTTACGTTTTTTGAGTTGATAACATAGAGAGAAAGTGAAGAGAGCAGGGGTGACGGCTGCAAATCAAACAATCAAACAATTAGGGTTCCACCACCTGCAACCGCCCCTAAAACCACCTCCACCACCGCAAACGCACCTTCACCACAACCCAACTTCAGCATCCACAGACCACAACCCACCATCACATCCATCTTCACCATCCAAAACCCGCCACCGTACACCTCCCACCACCGCCACCCATCATCACCATCGCACCCACCACCGCTAAACCCACCATCACCGTCACACCCCACCACAATCCACCACCGTACAGAGATTTTTAGAGAGAGAGGGAGAGTGAATGCAGTAGTTTTTTAGAGAGAGAGAGAGTGAGTGCGAGAGCTTGTGTTAGAGAGAGAGAGAAGAAAAGTTAAGAGAGAGAGTGAGTGTGCAGAAGTTAAGAGAGAGAGTAAGTTAATATCTTTTCTAATTTTACAAAATAGTCCCAATCTATATAATACTTACACAATAGCCCCTTGAATGGTAAATTACAATAGTACCCTCATGTGCCTTGCACATGACTAGATTTAACCAAAAAATCTAACCTGGTTTGGCTAAAAGGACAAAACTTGCAAGATTTGGCAACATAAAGGACACCGCCTGTCAATTTTTGCGCTAAAGGACAGCGCCTGAAATTTGATGTAAACATAAAGGACAAAACTTGTAATTTACTCTTTTGGAAATAAGTATTGGATAATGTTAATTATGTTAGTTAATGATTTACCTTTATGAACAAGAGAAACTAAAAAATAAAGGGTCCTATTAAATCCACATGGTATCATCTTATTCTCACATGGTTGATACGGGCCGTATAAGGTTATACGGCCCGTATAGAATAAAGTGAACCGACAAAGGCTGTAGCAGCCTTTGTCGGTTCACTTTATTCTATACGGGCCGTATAACCTTATACGGCCCGTATCAACCATGTGAGAATAAGATGATACTGTGGTCGTATATATATTATACGACGATGATATACAGCTCGTATATATGTATACGACCCGTATACAATGATTTTCGTTTTTTTATTATTTTATTACTATTTGACGCGATGTATTATTACTCGATTCACGTGTGATTAGACGTGAGATTCTCCGATTCGATGTTATATTCCTCGAATCTCGTGCGAGTTATGTGATTAGACGTTAGATTCCTCGATTCACGTGTTAATCATTTGAAACGATGTAATATTCCGTAAAATTCTCTATATAAACGACACTAATTTCATTCATTTTCATTCAACTTCTATTCGTTTCTTATAATTTTCTCTGTATTCAAATTATTTACGTTATAATGTCGGGTTGGGGTGACTTTTTTAATGTGTTTGGTAACGAGGCGAATCAGGGGAATGAAGATAACAAAGCGGGCATGTTTGATCTGAATGCTCCGTTCGATCCCATTTTTGCGTCTGGTTCAGGTCAGGATACTTGGGGTTTGGATGCCATTCAGCCTAATTATGCTGGTTATTATCCATCGCAACACCCGGTTAATTTTGAAGCCCCTCCTGTTAGTGTTGGACCGCCGACTGATAGTTCTCATTCTCCTCCCATAAGTTGTGGACCGCCCGAGGGTCCAAATGCTGAAGAGGAACGTACTGAGTTTCAAAACAAGGAGGTATAACATTTAATTATACGTTTATTTGTTGTATGTTAACTATTTTAGTGTTTTTACGTTTGATGTTGTTTTTATTAAAATCTTAGATTAGGGTTGCTCAACGGGTCGTGTTCGCGGGTTGGTTGGTTCAACCCAACCTGAACCTGAAAATTTTACACAAACCCGAACCCGACCCGAACTCGAGAATTGTATCATACATAAGAACCCGAACACGACCCGAAGTTTCATGGGTTGACCCGAACACGAGCCATTAAAGCCGAATTTTTTTATTTTTTTCTGAAATTAATATATTAAAGTTAAAATTTACTTAAAAAACACAAATATATATATAATATCATATTTAAGTTATAAAATCTATGTTAATTTCTCTTTTTAACTTATAATCATGGCATAAAAATACACACCCCATTTAATTTATATATATTGTAAAAAATATATAATATAGTATAAATGTGTAACGGGTCAACCCACCATCCCGACCATGTTGACCCGAACCCGACCCGTTAATCCAAACGGGTTCGCAGGTTCAAGCTGAAACTGACCCGAACCCGTTTATACTAAAACTAAACCTGGGTTAATCATTTGAGTTAATCATTAATTGACACATATAAGTGTTTCCGTTAGAAATTCACTAGCATGGATGAATTGATAGACTGGTGTAGAGACGTCGGACGCGTAAATGGCTACGCCCTCGTCACCAAACGCACCATCTATGATAAACCCCATAGTTGCCAGCCGGTAAAAATTTGGCTTACGTGCGATTGTGCCGGCAATTACAAATCAACAGCGACGGTCAGACGCAGCGGGAGTAGGAAAACCGGTTGCAAGTTCCAACTGGTCGGGACATACAGAAAGAGGTTAGGTTACTGGGATCTAAGGGTTGAGGAAGGTAAACATAACCACGAACCATTTCTGTATCCAGAGGGTCATCCGTCCCTAATGAGGCTGACTCCATCGGAAGAGAGGACGGTGGAGCAAATGACGCATCAGAACATCAAACCACGAGACATTCTTGCTGCCATTAAAGAACAGAACCCCCATAATGTCTCAACAAGAAACACCATATACAACGCTCGAGCCAAATTGGGTCGAATGGAACAAGTCGGCGAGACTCCAATGCAGATACTTTTTGACCGGTTGGGTTTGTTTTTTACCATAGAACATCTCAAAACGGCGAACGGGTCGAGGATGTTTTCTTCATCCACCCGGAGTCGAACATGTTGTGGCGCGCTTTCCCGCATGTGTTGCTTATAGACGCCACCTACAAGACGAATCGGTACAAAATGCCTCTAGTCCAGATTATCGGTGTTACATCAACGTTGATGTCGTTTTGCATTGCTCATGCGTTCGTAAGCAACGAGAAACAGGAAAACTTCACATGGGTTCTACAGAGGTTAAAACACTCATTAGACAGTGTTATGGAACCCCGTGTAGTAGTAACGGATAGAGATCGCGCCCTAATGAACGCATGTGCAACCGTGTTTCCCAGGGCTAGACATTCATTGTGTAGGTGGCACATACAGCAAAACATCTTCAAACATTGCAGGAAAAGCTTTAAAACAGAGGATAAATGGGAGAGGTTTCTTTTCAAGTGGGGCGAGCTAATTAAATCAACGACCGATCATGACTACAACTACTGGTACGAGCGAATACGATCAAACTTGCCACGCAAAAAAACCGACGGTAAGTTTTATATAATTTTTGTTTAATAATCGTATTTATTTGACTTGTCTTAACTGCACTTGACTTTGATTACAGAGATTATGAACTATTTGGATTCAATCTGGTTACAACCATATAGAGACCGGTTTGTTTCGTTCTGGAGCGACCAACATCTGAACTTCGGTCAACGTACAACGAACAGGGCAGAGGGTCAACATGCCCCTTTGAAGCAGTACCTAGGCGACTCTAATTACACCCTGGAGAAAGTGGTACCACTTATCGATAAGCTCATAAGAAACCAGGTGACAGAAATCAAAGGCAACATTGAAACAAGCAGGAGCCGAACATTGGGTCATCATAACAAACCAATATTTAATCTCCTACTAAAGAAGGTTTCACATGCCTGCCTAGAGGTGATATTAGACGAAGTAAATGAAATAGAAAAATTAAAGTTATATAACCGTACATGCGCGTGCCGTTTGTATACAAGCAGTGGGTTGCTGTGCGCGTGTCGGTTGGAAGCGTATATAACGAATGGTAATACATTATTCGACCAACCACATTTTATAATCATACCCTTTCATCACGCAAAATCTTATTGACGTTTTATGTTGTTTGTTGATATGTTCCTTAGGTCAAATGATCCCGTTGGAGTTGATAGACCCTTTTTGGAGAAAGTTAAATTTGGACTCCATAGTGGAACCGAGCAAGGTGGACTCTTTCGACTTAGACGGCGAATTTGCGCTTCTCAAACAACATTTAAGTGCTCAGCCGAGAGAACTCAGGAAAAACTTTATTCAAAAGATGAAGGAGTTGGTACAACTCAATAAGACGAAGCTTAAACAACCAGTTGTGCAAAAAAACACACGGGGTCGTCCAACTTTAAAAGCTCAGCAACAAAGGAAGGATGATTCGTTTACGGAGCCTTCAAGACACAGCTTTTTTACAACGCAGGACCAGTATAGTGATTCACAAGATGGGTTTCGCACACAAGATGAGTTTGGCACACAAGAGTCAAATATCGAACCTACCAGGCACAGCTCGTTTGTCGAGTCACAAAGTTATTGTACTGAAACACCTATGTTCTTCAGCGAGATTGCGAAAGGCGCTAAGAATTCGAAAACGAAAAGAAGATCACAAAATCAAAGGAAGAGCCACCAGACTTACCTTTGCTGCCTGTCGGACAAGTTAATATGTTCACGCACTTCAAAAAGTTCATTCCACCGTGCTTCTATCCACACCTCAGTCACATACAAAATGTGCAGGGTGATGGTAATTGTGGGTTTCAATCTATAGCGGTCGGCTTATCGCTTAAAGAGTGGCAGTGGCCGTTCATACGGGAGCAACTTCATGATGAGTGCAACCGGTTCCACGAATTTTGGAAAAACATAAATGAAGTTCAGTATCAACAAGTTCTGGAATCATTAGTTTGGTCAAAAGACCATATAGACGGAGCACCTCGACATAAGTGGCTACAAATGCCATTCACAGGGCTTCTGATAGCAAACCGGTGGAATGTCATTTGTCTCTTATTAAGTGACCTTGGTTGTGCTTCATTTTTTCCCATGTTCAGAACAGCCTAAGAAAGTATTCCGCATCGAACAGTCGCGCTTGTACATGTACACAGGAACCATTTTATTCACGTCAGATTAGAAGGGGAATATCCAATGCCAACCCCATCAGGATACTGGCGACAACCGACACGGAATACGCCAGCAGAAAGTTGGTATCACTATTACAAGGAACGTATTGACCAATATAATACGATCGTTGATGAATATAGGACCAGGGATTACATAGATTTAGGTGCCCTATGAATATAAAATGTTATTTGCATGTTTTGACAATTTGTAATGATCAACATACACGTTATATAAATGTTTTGGCAACTTTTTGAGATTGAACTTGAAAAAACGTTTAAACGAATCAATTTGCATGTTTTGACAATTTGTAATGATAAACATACACGTTATATAAATGTTTTGGCAACTTGTTGAAATTGAATTTGAAAAAACGTTTAAACGAATCAACGTTAACGCATAACGACCGTATTTTCGTCAGTTCCGCATATAGTAATTGAAAAAAAATGAAAAAAACTGAATTGTATACGGGCCGTATAAAAATATACGCCTCGTATACTGTGATCGTATATTAAGTATACGACTGAATTAAAACAAATTAAATCACTGTATACGGGTCGTATACTTTTATACGGCCCGTATACAAATCAAAAAGATCGTATAAGTTTTATACGACCTCATTTCCACCATACGGCCTCAACATTCCACCAAAAATTCTCTCGGATCGTTCTTGGACAGCGTTCTTCGACGTTTTTGGCGTTTTCTTCTCGTTCTTCCTATACGGTACGTTTTCGTATAGTGAACTTTTAAATTCCGTAACATGTTAGATTATGGTCTTGTATAGTAAAGCGTAGATAGGCGTAACGATTACGATTGTATAATTCAATTTGAAAAAAAAAATTGAAACAGGAAATCGTAAATGATTATTATGTGTATACGGTCGTATAAATTGTATACGATCGTATAATGTTTGAATATTCAAAAAATATACGATCGTATAACATTTATACGACCGTATACACTTGAATAATCAAAGGTTATACGATCGTATACATTATATACGCTCGTATAATGTTTGAATATTCAAACATTATACGCTCGTATATTTATATACGGTCGTATAACGTTTGAATATTCAAACATTATACGCTCGTATATAATGTATACGGTCATATCCTTGTTGAATCTTCAAACATTGTACGAGCGTATATCATATGTACAATACGTTCGTATACAAGAACAATATTCGTATAATATGTTAACGATAATCGTATAGTGATTGCTAAGTTATAATTGTTATTTGTTACAGACGATATGGTTGAGTCATCAGCAGCTGGTGCGGCCCGTAGAGGTCGAGGTCAGGGTCGGGACCGTGGACGTGGACGTGGACGCGGACGGGGACGTGGACAAGAGGAGGAGGTTGTGCCCGATTTTACTGAGACGGGGCAGTTTGTTAGAGATATCCCCCGAGGTACGGTTGCCTATAGGGTTTTGGGAAAATTACGGGAGATGGTGCTGGATGCGCCTCGGACCATAGATTTTCAGTTTTTGACAGATATTGGAGCGATCGGTCGGGTCCGGGAGCTCATGCCAGCTAACTCCCCGTAGGACCGCTTATTTGATGCCGCCGCAGAGCGGGCCCACAGGGAGATTACTTTAGAGTTTTTATCTACCTTTACATTTACGGACACCCGGGGTGAGGGTTTTCAGCATTTTTTGACGACAGACGCCGTAACTTTTACTATTTGCGGCAAGACTCAGAGGATGACACTTCCTCAGTTCGCTGTTGCCTTGGGTCTGTACTCACAGGAGGACTCAAGGTCACGCGCATTTTTTGATGCGCCAGTCAGCACGTCCACTGACGTGTTGTGGCCGTATTGGAACAATATTGGGTTCGGGGAGTTCGCGAAACCGAATCAGCGATCCCCGAAGGCACGGGCGACTGATCTTTACGACCCGTTACACCGATACCTACATCGGTGTATCGCCGTGACGATCGTCGGTCGTCATGATAGCAGGGAATGGGTCACCCAAAGTGACCTATTCTTCTTGCACGACTTACTTACCGGCGGGAGGGCCAACTTGGCGTACAAGTTGGCCGCATATCTCGCCGAGTACGCTTTTAAGCGACCCTCTTCCCACATCAGCTGTGGGGCCTTCGTCACCCGTCTGGCGAAGGGTTACTTGCGCCTCCTATCCCCGCAGGTGGCAAGTGATATGACGCAGACACGCCAGCTTGACAGGGTTGGGAGGGACACAGCCCTATCGGTGGGTTTGGCTCGCGAGGTCAAGGGAGGGCAGCTGGTTTGGGCTTATGGCGTGGGTGAGGGACCCCGTGGAGAGGGTGGTGATGAGGAGGGAGACGAGGGAGAGGGAGGCGAGGGCGAGGGCGTGGGAGAGGGAGGCGATGGAGAGAGAGGCGACGGAGAGGGGGTCGCTCATACTGCCGATCGATCACAGGTAGTTGAGGAGGAGTTACGGGGTGATCGCCCGTACGTTCGACGCAGCGTGAGACAGCGTGTGATGCCTCCACCGGGGGTGGAGGAGAGACTCGTTCAGGTCGAGTCGGCTGTAGCTGTAGTCAGAGGGGATTTAGCTGCAGTGAGAGAGGATGTACAGTGGATGGTCGAGGCGATTGTGGCTATGCATTCTGCCGCGCCCCTACCTCCACGAGCTGGCGCTGCACCACCACCACCACCACCGCCGTAGCTGCTTATTGTATTATTATTATTTTTTTGTTATTTTACGTTTGAAACTTTGTAAAAGTTTATCTTTTTTTTTAGATGTAAAACATTATAAATATTAATCTTATGTTTAGATGTTAAGTTGTTTGTTTAATAATTGTTGTCGTAGTTTATCATAATCATATCACATATTTATCGTTTTACATAGTGGAAACTTACTAAACATTATAAATACGTTTAACTAGAAACTCGTAACATAATCCGATATATACAATACTATTTTAAAATTTATAAAACTTATTAAACGGTTTCCCGATTGCAACAAAAAATTAACTTTTCTTTACATATTTATCGTTTTACAAAGAGGAAACTTATTAAACATAATAAATACGTTTAACTACAAACTCGTAACATAATCCGATATATACAACACTATTTTAAAATTTTCAAAATTTATTAAACGGCTTCCCGATTGCAACAAAAAATTAACTTTTCTATACATATTTATCGTTTTACAAAGAGGAAACTTATTAAACATAATAAATACGTTTAACTACAAACTCGTAACATAATCCGATATATACAACACTATTTTAAATACAAAAATTTATTAAACGGTTTCCTGATTGCAACAAAAAAGTTAACTTTTCTATACGAGCTATACGGGCCGTATAACATTATACGGCCCGTATACAGATTCCAAAACTAAAAACCCTTGGCAAACCTTCGAAACAAAATTATGCAAATATGTATACGGCCAGTATATAACTATACGTCCCGTATACATATAAAAACAAAAAAAACATTCCACCGCATAAAATTCTGTGCATAAACATTCTATACGGCCCGTATCAGTTTATACGGCCCGTATAGATATAGGGATGTGAAAATAAGATTATAGGGGATGTGGAAATAAGGGGACCCAAAATAAATTATATTTTTCGTTACGTATTTATTTAGAAGGAAGGATTTTTAAATAAAAGATCAAGTTAAAATATAGTAAAGTGTTATTTGAACAAGAGAAACTAAAAAGTAAATTATATTTTTTGTTACGTATTTATTTAGAAGGAAGGATTTTTAATAAAAGATCAAGTTAAAAATTAGTAAAAGTGATATAAGTGTTTAAGTTAGTGTATTGAGACTGTTAAGGAAGGATTTTTAATAAAAGGTCAAGTTAAAATATAGTAAAAGTGATATAAGGATTTAAGCTAGTGTATTGGGATTGTTATGTAACAAAATAAATATTATTACAAAAATTGGTTTACAACTTCATATTACATGGTTAAAAAGTTAGAAAAATATACTATAAATATTGTTAAACTATTTGTGTCTCAACCTTAGTATTCAAATAGTGTAATTCCTCGCATGATGCATCGAGAATTCCGTACATACACAAAACATAATACAATGTTTATAATAGTATTAACACAAAGAAATAAAAGTTAAAATCATAAAGTCATGAGTCACAAAGTTGTGTTGCGACACGAAAACATTGGCAGTAAAAAAAAATACAAAAAAAAAAAAAAAAACCAAAACGGCTAGTACATTATCTTGTGTAAGTAAAGGAATATTGTACATCAATCAAAATCCATGAAAACGAATACAAGTATCAATTTTGATAATAATGATACCGGTACCAGTGTTGTTCGGTCGGTATCAGTTTGATTCATCATGGTATGAGCATGGTAATGTCACTCAATATAGTTTACGATACCAAAAAGTATGAATGAAAGTTATATATGTCCGGTTCAGTTTTGAATAAAACCTTTTTTTCAAACCGCAAATAAAAGTAAGCACGTGGTGATGTTATATGCAAAATTTCTTAGAGCATTATATCATATTATTAAAATAACCAAAACGGAAAATGGCGTAAAAAAAGCTAAATCATGAGTTAGCTTTGATAAGCTCCACGTTTGTACTTGTACACTAGTATTCACACCTTAATCTTAATTTGAATAACATTTATATAAAGGTGCACATAAAAACAAACATGTCGCAACCGTATACTCGGAATAATGTAAACAATCATACTTTAAAAGTTTTATAAGAAAAACCAAAATATGTTTAAAACTATCATAATAATCCATACCAAACAAGTAAATAATTGTTTGTGCCACGTGGCACAGTTCCGTAAGCTAATTTTTTTATGATTCACTTGTTTCACCGCCTCTCTATACTTAAATAAGTAACCAGGTAAGCATATCTTCTCCTAAAATATATTTTTAGAATTTCAATGTCTTTATAACTAACTACTTAATATTTTATTTATTCGATCCATTAATATAGGGGTTTTAAACTTAAATTAACATTTACCAAAGGCTTAGTTTTGTTCTTATCACTAATCGACTATGTGGGTCCTCAAGTTCGATCTTATTAAAATATGTATATGTGGATCGAGTAAAATTCATAACCATTTTATCACTACATATATTAACAAATAAAAATAGTATTTACATAAACACTAAAATATTTACAGGTTATCTTTCACTTGTGCTATGCGGATGATGTTTTATTTGTGAGGGAATGGTCGGAGCATAATGTGATTAGCCTTAATCGGTTCCTTAGGTGTCTTTATCTAGTAACTGGCCTTAAGGTTAATCATAAAAATCTCAGTTATTTGGGGTTGGGGTTGAAGACTCAAAAGTGGCTCGGTTAGCTAGTATTGCTAGGTATGAAGCCCGGCCATTCCCCTTTGTGTACCTTGGAATCACAATTGGGGCTAACACGAAAACGAGTGAGATATTGGCAACCAGTAGTTGACGCATTCACAAAAAAGCTTTCCGCTTGGAAAACTAGGATCCTATTCTTTTGCGGGTAGGATCCTTTGTGCACCGCGGAGGTATATAGAGGATCCGAATCAACTTTGGGCAAGTGTAGTAGGCTCGAATCATAAGTCTAAGTTTGAAGACAAGATCATTTCGGTTAAGAAAACGATACCGGGAATTTGGAAAGATATATGGTGCAACGACGGGGCGTTCAGCAAGTTGGGTTTAAGGTTACATGAGAAGTTAAGAGTGGAGGTAGGGGACATGTTATCAGCCCGGTTCTCGAGGGATACCTGGCTCACCGATAAGTCGCTCATAAATCACTTCACTGATATTTTCAGGCTAGCAAAAAGGGAAAACGATAATGTTGCCTCTTATCTACAGGGCTCAGTCACCAACGATTTTTGGAGCTAGGATCGGGTTAATCCACCAGATATGCCCAACGAGTGGACAAACTTCGCGGTCCTTATGGGGCTGCTATATTCAAGGGTGGAAATGATACTTGGTTTTGGCATAAAAAGGGTCAAGATCCTATCTCGGTTAAAACAGTTCGGTTTGGTTGGATATGATTGCAAAAGAAAGTATATAAGATGGTGGTCCCCAAGTTCTGTTTCATTGGAATTCTTGGGCAACACCTAAAAGTAACTATATTCTTTGGAGGGCTTTACAAGGGAAGGTGGCGTCCAAGATGGGGCTTCGTAACAAGGGTATCAACATTCCATATTCAAATTGTGATCGATGTGATATTGTTGAAGAGATAGTGGACCACATCTTTGTGACTTGCCTTTTTGCAAGAAGTATTTGGTGGAACATTTTTGTTGGATCAAAGTCCATATTCCTCAATATGTGTCCACTTTGGGGGATATTTTCAGCACTTTGCAAGCGAGCCCGGGAAGTAAAAGGTGGAAGAAATCGGTGTTAACTGTCGCAATGGCAACGGTTTGGCAGATCTGGCACGAAAAGAATGTTAAAGTTTTCGAAGGCATTTTCCTCCCTATAATGAAGACAGTGGACCTTATCAAGGAGGAAGCTTTCCTTTGGGTGAGCCATCGAGCCAAGATTTTAGCTCCGGTTTGGTAGAAATTGACTTGGATGTCGTTCATGTTTTGTAATTTGTTATCGCTTTCTTTTTTGGACGCGTGTTTCTTTGTATCTATTTTTCCAGCTCCTTGTTTGGCCCTTTATATATAAAGTGCGTTGCGTTCAAAAAAGTTAAGTGATGAATTTAACAATGAAGAATAATAAATGTCTTTTTGTGCTTGATAAGAAAAAAGTAAATGAATAAGTGGATCCCACTTTTATTAAGACTGGTGAGCTGAGCGAAAGACACATAATGTTAATAATTAACATTCACCAAAGGGTGCATCCCATACAGAGATGGCAATAAAACCTTAATCGGATAGGAAAACCCAAAAACCTAGTATATTTGGGACGGGTATTACTCTTCATTAGGGGATGGGACGAGTTTGGGATGACTTTTGAATTTTTTTTGTGGGTAGGAGCAGGTTTGGGATTTTGTAATATGCCCGATTACCCGATAACATAGACCCATTTACTTGATTATATACTCGATTAACCCGACATAATTTTATTTCTTTATTTAAATATTGATATATTTTAACATAAGTTAAAATAAGATTTTAAAAGTATTATGCATCTAATTTTGACTTTTAGTTTTCAATTTATATTTAAAATTAAAACTTAACTTATCCAACCCTAATTTACATCAACAATTCGATAGATATGTTAGATTTATGTGTAGTATTGATGTATTGCAAAATACATCCTTTATTCGTGTATAGTTTGTATAATTTCTCGTTAATTTTAGTTTAGTTTTAGTTAGAATGTGCGTACTATTGATAAATTCGAGTTTTGCAGCTCTTGGTACTAAATGTTGCTGAAAATGGAGTGAAAACGAGCGAAAATGCTGAAACACCAAGTCCCGGAACAAGTTGAAAAAAGAGTTAGAATTATTTTTGAGAAGTTAGAGCTAGGAAAATTTCGCAATAGTCTGTCCATTTTGAGCAGTGGCGCTACGCCACCACGATTGAGTTTAGTCGTGGCGCGACGCTACCATTAAAATAATAGTTTCTGAACTTTTACACCGTCGCGTTACGCCACGACAAAAGAAGATACCCGTCGCGCGACGCGATGGGTCGTTTTGACGGTCAAAATTCGTTTAGCGCTAGGGTTTGGTATATAATCCCAAGAAACTTATCATTAACCCTAGTTACAAACTCAAGAACCCATAGGCGATTTTCAGAGCAGATTTCGAGGTTTTCGGAGTGTTTTGGCTTCCAAGAATCATCCGGTTGAAGCTCGGAGCATAGGAAAAAAGATTGTTCGAGTCTTATCTCCCGGTTTTCTTTATTTTCTTGTTTCGATACTTTAATGATGAATTCTTGTTTTAAACTTATTTTGTTGATTTTAGACATCATGTTTTCAGGCTAAAACCTTTGTTACTACCTAGGTTAGATGATAGTTTAATAAAGCTTGGATTTTTAATGGTTTTCTATTGTTTGGTTATGGATTGATCTTTGAAAGTAAATAATTCTAGAACCTTTAATTTGGTGCGTGTGCGTATTTAGATTTGATTGTTGATTATTTGCTGTTTCACATAAATTTTGGTGGATGTCTTTCACATAATGAATTTGTGTTGATTATTCGTTTCTTTGCGGGTTCGGGTGATCTTTGGGTAAATCGGCCGATAGCCTTAGAAACGGTAATTAAAATACAATTAGAACTAAGTATTCTGCTTAACTTGTCGCTGAGAGGCTCGAGTTAGTCAGTAGGTCTCAGTGCGATATATAGCTAAGATAGGTTTGAGAGAAGTCGGTCTTAGTTCCCTAATCGTACCTGTGTCTATTGAACCAAGTTAGAATCTAGGATTGCTTTAGACTTTCGCGCTGAGAGGTAGATTGTCGTATTAGGGCACTTTTAGAGACGTTAGAGGACTGAGAGGAAGTCTAACAATCGGTGTTCATAACAGCCTTGTAGGGTTTCCTAGGTTTCTTCCTGAGAAGGGCCGGGAGGTCTTAGCATGAAATACCTTAGGGTTTAGTACTTTACGATCCCGGTTCCATACCACAATAGTACCGTTAGAAATCCATTCCTAGTTAAAATGGATTCAAGCCTAGGTAGTCGTTAATCTCTATTGAATTAAACCTTAGTTCTTGTTCGTGTCATAGTCTAGTTTTATTTTAATTCCAATTTTAGGATTTTAGTAAAACCCCCCTTTAAAACACAAAAATAGTTAAGTCGTGTCAGTAGCATTCTAAATAAAGTAGTTAACGTAGTTAATTAGAGTCCTTGTGGTTTCGACATCCGGACTTACTTTTCTTTACTAGAGTCGACCGGTACACTTGCCGGTGAGTATTTTAGTCGAGTTAGAGAGTCTAGATTATTATTACTTGAGTCTAAACTTAGGTTTATTTTAGTTTATTTATTTGAACTACTTCAAGCACATCAAGTATAGTTTTAATTTCCTAGTTGCACATGAACCATTCAGATTTGACTTGTTTTTGTATTTTTCAATTGTTATATCATTTTTTGTTTTGCAATAAATCCACTTCTAGATGATTTGATGAATCTAATCGTTTTCAAATAAATTTATTACTAAAAAATCAAGTAATAAATGTAAACGTATGAATGTCTTGTTGAGTTAACTTAGCCACGTCATTGCTTAATGCTATGTTTTATGTTCGTTCTTTAATGATTCACATTTACGATCGATACCCGATGAGTATTTTTAATATACTAATGAGTATACCCAAAACCCGCGGGTATACTCGATACCTAACCTGTAATTACCTGATAGGTTTAGGATGGACTTTAATAATCAGGTATGGGGTTGGGAATACCTAAAAACTTCCCAAACCCAACCACTTGCCATCCCTAATCACATAATATTGTATCCCCCTTCAGTATATATACGTGGACAATATGTGTCACACCCTCACCGTGGGCGGAAACCACGGTGGTGATTTCATGTTAGGGAAAGATAAAGGCAATAAAAAATTTGTTATTAATTGAAATAATAAATTACATTGTTTTAAAATCAAATAGTTGCAATAAAAAGCGAAAATAAAACTAGTCTTAAATTTTGATATCTAAGTCATGCAGAGTTAGATATAGGGTAGATCAATCTTGCATCGAGCAGCATGATTACCTCCTTCTTCACTACCTCCTGCATATCCGGGGTTAGCTTTCTCTAAGGCTGTACAAACGGTTTATACTCCTCGTCTATTAGAATTTTGTGAGTGCAAAATGAAGGGCTAATCGATTTAATATCCATAAGCTCTCGTATACTATAGAAAAAGACAAACCAATACCTTATCTCCTCTTGGTTGCAAGGATAACATAACACTTGTTTTAACAAAGTACTACTCGTTCCTAGGGTTTTTTAAAACAAGAAACCATAAGCAAGATTACAAACACAAAGTAGGTGAATAACACATGAAACTCAACTTGTATAATACAAAATCAAACTAGATAAGAATCATGCAGAACAAGTAAATAAAACTCAGCAAAACAAGCATGCATACGTGATAAAAACCAAAATATAAATAGACTTACCAAAACATGAATAAACAATAGAATAATCCAAACCAAAAGCAATACGAGTCTAACAAGCAATCACATGAGCCTAGGTAGTTTGAAAGTATTTAACCGCTCATGGTCATGCAAAACACAAAAACAAAGTCTAAACAAAACAGAGTGCGAATGTTCAAAACCGAAAAACTAGTTTAACTTTGAATTCTAACCGATTTGCAACTTGATTCTTCAATCTAATGGCATCCAACTTTAATCCCAACTTCAGTCCATCTTCAAAACGTCGTAACAGTAGGTATATTTGTCTATAGGTTCGTTGGAGATGTATATATACGGATAGGAGGTCATACGGTATTAGAATTGGACTTAAACTTAAATTTGATGATTTATAAGCCTTAGGCGTATTGCAATGATTATGAAGGGTTGGGCTCGCGGCACGCTTGACCACAAAAAGTCAACAATATAACGTGCGGTGGCAGGGGTAATAAACAAGCTTCATTAAGGGCATAATGAGGATTCCACATGTATTTTTAAGCCAAGTGTATCGTGATAAGGGCTTTCTTTATGGCTCATAACTCGCGAACGAATATAATCTTCAAAAATTACACTTTCAGTCCCTAAACTTCCATTCTTGCTCTTGGGTGCTCATTTCTTGGTCATTTTTGCTTCCTTTATGCACTGGGGCCTGTAATAACACCAACTAGTCAAATATACACTAAAATATAATAAAAATAACACAAATCTAATATGAAATTGTACAAAATACATTGGATTAAAGCATGCGTTTTGCAACACATCGTACATACATACATATTAAAAATAGTACTATTTTAGACCATTTACGTATTATTCCAATGAGTTACAGACTATATTATAAAGGATTAAATAAAAATATTTGCATTTTAAGTAACATTATAAGTAAAATATTTTTGCAATGTAATAATGCTTCAATTATATAAAATCAATTTTATGTTACATGGAATAATGATATGCGCAAAAATGAAATATATAAATTATATCAAACAAAGCATAAAATCAACCCTTTTTATATACTAATGTTGGAAAATGTGTGTTTCTTTGTATACTTTTGATTTTCAGGACTAAATGAGCTTAAACGTACAAAAGGAGCAAATTAACGGCAAAAACCAACACAAATACAAGAAAGAGGAGTTGACACACCATACGTACCATCCAAGCTATACCCCAAGACCAATACAACAATCCAGAAGACAAGCACGGGGCCGTGCCCCACCACATAATGTGTTCAAGGCCATGCAGATCAAGACAAAACAAAGCAGACCGGAGACAAGGGGCCGTGTCCCAAGGACACGGGCTGCGGTCAACCCCCAGATATGCAGAATCTCCCAATGGACCCCACAAAGTTAACCACGGGGCCGTGCCTACTATCACACGGGACCGTGTGTGCATACGATCTAACACCGGACATTAAATGAAGATAGAGAAAGAAGGGACACGAGGTCGTTCCCTATGGACATGGGGTCGTCTGAAGGGACTGATTTCAGCTACAAATAGAGGGGCTTAGTTCACTTACAACCTATCGCTTCGCAAACCACTTCTCTCTCATTTGCCACTATTCCACCACCACTCCAATACCATCATCCACCACATTCCTCCATTATCCACCTTTAGAGTGTGTGTAGTAGTCTCGGGATCCTAGATTGATTGTAAGAGTTCTAGTCAAACAAAGGTCATGCTTGGCTAATCTTTTACATCACTTGGTGAAGACAAATCTTTTATGTATTACTTTTGATTTCCAAGCATTGGCTACTTTTTATTTGGGGTTTATATTAATGACTTTAATAACTGGTTTTTTATATTGAAAGTGAACTTTACTCTATCATTTCTTCATGTTTTGTTGATTCACTCATTCGTGTCTTTGCGGTCTATATAAAGCGCGTTAACTGCCTGGAAGGGGGTTAGAATGGTGGTTTGGTAAGTTCTTGCTTCGTTCAGTGTAAAAATCCTGCGAGGACTTGACTCAAGCTTATTAGGACTTCTATTAAGGCAAATAACATCAAATCGGGGGAAGTAAGAACGGCTTGAATCTCTTATAAATAAACTAGTATTAAAACTTTAACCTGGCCTTGCGGGACTGTATCCCCGCTGATTCAGACCAATATGGTCTAGGGTAGCGTTGCCTCCAAAAGAGGGACATTGTAAGGACCTTCAAAAATGTCCCAAAACAACCCATAAGTGAAAACCCGGACCCCTAAAATGTTACTGTACATGAAAACTCAAGAAAAAAAAATCTTGGTCTTCAGACGGGCTGCGTAAGGGTTAGCTTAGCCCTACGCGGGCCGCGTCAACACTGGGTTGACCGGATAAGCACGCCGGGCCACGCGTCGCACACGTGGCAAGCCTAGGTGTGACACGCTAGCCCTAATCTACGAACTAGACCTCCACGCGGGCCGCGTGAGACCGCAATTTCACCTATAAATAGCTTGGTTCCTGAGCAGTCCAGTGGTGTCGAAAACATTCATAAAAACGAAATCATACTTCTCCAATTCGAATTTTACTTTCATAATAGGGAGGTGCTGCTACGATACCGGGTATTAACTCAATCGCTGCTACGATTCAATGTCCGGTCGATTGAAACTATCCGATGAATGTTTAAGTGCTGCTCAACTTAGGGTTATACTTTGTCAATCGTCGTGAATTCGATGGATGTTTAAGTATCGCACTTTGTCATTCGTCGTGAGGGTTTTAATCTCGTGAGTTATCGTAAATGCTGTATTAGTTACTGACCAAGTTCGTGTGCATTATTGTTTAAATTAGGTTACAAGGCTAATCAGTAGGCTAAACGCTGCCCGTTTAAATCTGCAATGTGAGTCATTCTCTTTTTACCAAATTGCTTTCAAAATCATGTTTGCTTTCAAAGTTATAATTACAGGGATTAAGTCTATGTAGTCTTCAATTACAGCCGGTATGTGGGGTTTTGTATACAATTCTTGATAACCGTCACCATTGGACAACGGGTTAGCCAATGGGTGATATGACCATAGTCACAGAAACGAGTCGAGTGACAGATACCGTTGGGTAATTGGTTGATATATAAACATTGTAATCGCTCTTAATACTGTAAATTATAACAATGTGTCGTTTTGTGCAAAATGAATGATTCACCAGTATTTCCCCGCTGACAAAATATTTTTAAAACACGTTTCAGGTGATCTACTGTGATCCAGGAAAAGTGCCGAGTAGCACTACAAGCTTAGAGACGTGGCTCAATAAAAATAAAGAAACATGTTTTTGTAAAACAGGGATTTCCCAGTGAAATTCCCTTATTGTAAATTAAGGGGTTGGTCCCTAAATATGAAATAAGATAAACGGGTATTTTCAAGTTTTAATCGATCCTGTTAATAATTCCGCTGCCAAAATTAAATAAATACCACGGGATTCCTGTCCCGCGGCTCCTGGACCGGGTCAAACCGGGCTGGGGGCCGTGACAGGAAAAAGGTGGTATCAGAGCCACTGATTTAAGCCAATTAAGTATTTAGAAATACTTAATTTTAATAACTGCCATTCTGTGATTATGTGTTTGTTTATTTGATTATTTGTTAATTTACAGTATGGGTAAGCAAAGACTTTCGGATATCTATCATAAATTAAATAATTCACAAAAGGGAAAAGAAATTTCATACTCTTCAAATACTGAGGAAGGAATATTTGTTCGAAAGGCCCAGTTTGAGAAACCACTTACTCCTAATAAAATAAGTTGGATTATTAGAAAAAGTCAAGAGAAAGCCAAGAAATCACAATCAAAAGAAGTGATGATTCCTGAGGAAACTCAGAAAATAGGCAATAACCCACCATGGGAAGACAAATTAGATGAAAAATGGGCAGACCTTTATATGTTAGCCACTACAGCAGTAAACGCTAACGTTTAAAATACCCTGAACAAATACTAGCACCCATATCATCTACAAGCCAGAAGCTTTAAAGAAACTTTTTCCTATTAAATAAATAATTTAGTAAGAAAATTTCAATAAATTACGGGTGCACAACCCTAGTATATTTTGAATTTCAGTTGTCCTTTGTATTAGACAAGACGCACGGTGTGCAATAATACTTGAATAGTTATATTAAAATATTCGTTTGTAAAATTTTATTATAAAATTTTAACTTAGCATTTTGTGTGCATTCTGCATATATGCTAAACAGCATGAATGAGTTATCTGAAGCCCTTCAGAATCTCAATCTCTATCCTGTGAAAGTAGAAGTTTCCAAAGACTTTACTGGTTACTTGGCCGAGGTTGAGGAACCTATGGAATTTCAAGCTCCACCTCTGGAGAAAGCAAAGCCTAAGAAAAGAAGAAGATTTGTGGGATGGAGGCGTGTGCGCAGAAGGAAACCAGTAACTAGGAGAGTTCCCAAAATAGAGAATCCCATGGATAAAGGAAAAGGGATCGAAATTGGGGAAAGTCCTAGGAAAGCAGGAATAGAAATTGGGGAAAGTTCAAGGCAAGTCGAGGAATTACCATTGCAGGAAGAATTGGATCGCATACTAGCAAGCTGTGATATCCTTAGGCCTATCAATAGCAACCTTTTCCCTTATCCTTCTGAAACCCAACTTCCAATAAATTTGGAACCAGCCATCCCAGACCCTCTGATCCACACTCAACCTCTAGGAGAAATGGACGAATGGTGGACCAACGACTGGCAGTTTCAAAACCTCCTCAATAACCCTTCTATCTTCTTCCCTCAGTTCGACCCAGAACCTGTACCAAACCAGCCAATGACCAATGAAAACTTAGCTGAACTCCGCCATTTTGGCGAAGAGCTGATAGATGCAGGGAATAGGATCCAGGAGGTAGGAGAACAGATCTCCTGGAAGTACGACGAGAGGGAGCATCGTTTCTAAAGCGCCAGTTGACGAAAGATAATGAAGCTATGGTTGTATAATGATAATAATAGTAATAAAAATATAATTTTGTAAGATAACTTCAAAATAAAACTTTTGTAAAATAACAGTGTGTACGAATGCATAATATAATATATAAAAATGGAAGTCGAGAAATCGATAATTTTGGCTATACGTGTGTTATGAAATTGTGTGATTATTTGCATATAGCTATTATTTCTTTTATGCTAATAATTTATAAATATTAATTACCAGATGGAACACGCTAGTAAGTTAACCAATCTGAGCAAAACCAGGAAGATCAATTCATGACTAGGCAAGATATCGAGAATATCGTTGCCCAAGGAATAGCCAATGCTATTCCAGCAATCTTGGCTGCTGCTCAGATACCTGTTAAGCCTCAACAAATTATTCCTAGCAAACGTACTCATGAAGATAACTTCAGTAATAGCGTAAATGGAGGCGGTAACTATACTAACAACAATAATGATATACGGCAAGCCCCAATTCTCAAAAGAATGAAGGCTGTAACGCCTGGTTGCACTTACAAAGAATTCATTGCCTGTAAACCTGTTGAGTTCGCGGGCAATGAAGGGGCAACTGTTGCACTGCGATGGTTTGAGAAAACCGAGGCGGTGATTAAAATAAGTAAATGTGCAGAAGAAGACAAGGTCATGTACGCGTCGCATCTTTTCAAAGAAGGGGAGCTAGAATGGTGGAATACGGTACCCCAAGCCAAAGGAAGTGATGTGGCCTATGCTATAGGCTGGGAAGAATTTAAGAGACTGATGGAAAGAAAATTTTGTCCCGAATATGAGAAAGAACAGATGGCAAATAAATTCCTGAACCACAGGATGGTGGGCGTAGACTGTCGAGGATATACTTCGACATTCTTCGAGTATGCTAGAGTAATACCAACCCTGGCTTCGCCAGAACCGGTACTCATTTCCCGTTATATTTGGGGATTAATTGGTGAAATCCGTGATATCGTTAAAGCTGCGAGACCTCGCACCATTGACGATGCAGTGGAATTAGCCAACACCCTAACTGACGGACTAATACGCACAAGAGAAGAAAACAGGAAAAAGGAATTGGCTCAGAAAATTACCCAAGGATTCCGTGTGGGTAATAATAGCAATTTCAAGAAAAGAGGAACTGGGCAATCTTCCACCCCGCCTTTCTGCAGGAACTGCAGAAAGAAACATTTTGGAAAATGCAATGAAACCTGCAATTTTTGCAAAGTTGTAGGTCATCGTGAAGAAGATTGTAGAAAGAAGACCAGGGTCTGCTTTAACTGTGGGGAAGCTGGGCATTTCAAACCAGAATGCCCTAAATTGGTCAAACCAGCAGACAACAAAGCCAAACGGGCAGACGGAACTACCAAAAAGAATGCACGAGCATTCCAGTTAACTACTCAGGAAGCTGAGCTAATCCCTGACGTGATAGCTGGTACCTTCCTAGTCCACAATGTTTATGCAAAAGTATTATTTGACTCTGGTGCAAACCAAAGTTTTATAAATACTTCATTTTGCCAAGATCTTAATTTACCCTTAACCAACCTTAGGCAGATTTTTACTGTCGAAACGGCAGATGAAAATTCTGTTAACATAGATCAGGTTTTGCGAGAAGGAAGGATAGAACTTTTAGGCCATAAATTTTCTGCAAACCTATTACCTATGAATTTAGCCGGATTCGATGTTGTGTTAGGAATGGATTGGTTAGTAGCTAACCATGATCGAATCCTTTGTGATAAAAATTCCGTAGAAATTCATACCCCCATAGGAGAAGTAATTACTATTACTGGGATAAGCCACGAAAGCCCCTAAAATTCGTTTCAGTAATGAAATTGGTCAGTTATTCAAGAAAACAACAAATGGTGTATATGATTTCCGTAATCATTAACTAGAAAAGTAAGGAACTTAAGGAAATTCCTGTAGTTTCAGAATACCAAGATGTATTCCCAGAAGAGCTGCCGGGATTACCACCCAATAGGGAGGTAGAATTTAGGATTCATCTAATTCCTGGAACTAAACCGATAGCCAAGGCACCTTATCGGTTAGCACCCACCAAAATGCTAGAACTGAAAAGGCAGTTAGATGAATTGTTAAGTAAAGGATTCATACAACCTAGTTCATCCCCGTGGGGAGCTCCAGTGTTGTTTGTGAAAAAGAAAGATGGGTCAATGAGAATGTGTATCGATTATAGGGAACTGAATAAGGTTACAATTAAGAATCGATATCCATTACCTAGGATCGATGATCTTTTTGATCAACTTCAGGGAGCTAGATATTTTTCTAAGATCGACTTACGCTCCGGATACCATCAATTGAAGGTACAAGAAGATGACATACCTAAAACTACTTTCCGAACTAGGTATGGACACTACGAGTTTACAGTCATGCCCTTTGGGTTAACAAATGCTCCAGCAGCATTCATGGACATGATGAATAGAATCTGTAAACCGTACTTGGATAAATTTGTAATTTTCTTCATCGACGATATACTTATTTATTCCAAAAGCCAAGACGAACACTGTCAGCATTTGCATGCACTCTTATCTTTGTTAAGAAAAGAAAAGCTTTACGCCAAATTCTCGAAGTGTGAATTTTGGCTACAAGAAGTGCAATTTTTAGGACACATGGTGAATCATGAAGGTATTCATGTAGATCCCTCCAAAATAGAAGCAATCACCCAATGGAAAGTTCCACAATCAGCTATGGAAATTAGAAGCTTTTTAGGGTTAGTCGGTTACTATAGGCGTTTTATTAAGGATTTTTCCAAAATAGCTGTACCATTAACTAAGCTAACCTGTAAAGCAGTTAAGTTTGAATGGGGACCCAGGCAAGAAGAGGCCTTTAGGATATTAAAGCAAAAGTTAACAAATGCCCCAATTCTTGCCTTACCAGAAGGAACTGAAGATTTTGAAGTATACTGTGATGCTTCAAAACTAGGATTAGGATGTGTGCTAATGCAACGCAAGAAGGTAATTGCGTATGCCTCAAGGCAATTGAAAAGGCACGAGGAAAACTATACGACTCATGACTTAGAATTAGGGGCCATAATTTTTGCCCTTAAGATTTGGAGACATTATCTGTATGGAAGTAAGTTTACTGTCTATACGGATCATAAGAGTTTAAGGTACATATTTGGGTAAAAAGAATTGAACATGAGACAAAGGAGATGGATGGAGATTCTAAATGATTACGACTGTGATATTCAATATCACGAAGGAAAAGCAAACGTAGTTGCAGATGCTTTAAGTCGTAAGTATCATGAGAAACAACGACGAGTTCGTGCTCTTAGATTAAATCCACAGTTAGATTTAATGGAACAACTGAAGAATGTTCAGGAAACAGCAATCGAGGATGATGCTGAAGGAATGAAAGGACTGATACAAGAATTAGAGCAGGGAAGTGATGGAATTTGGAAATTCCACAAGAAAAGGATTTGGGTACCTAAGCAAGGAGAATTAAGAGATAAAATTTTAGAAGAAGCTCATAAATCTAGGTATACCATGCACCCTGGAAACAATAAAATGTACCAAGATTTAAGAAATAATTTCTGGTGGATAGGAATGAAAAAGGACATAGCTAGATATGTTTCTAAGTGTCTTACTTGTTCGCAAGTTAAGGCAGAACATCAGAAACCTTCAGGGCTACTTCAGCAACTAGAAATGCCTGTATGGAAATGGGAGCTCATAACGATGGACTTTGTTTCTAAGTTGCCCAAAACCAGAAAAGGTAATGATACGATTTGGGTAATTGTGGATCGGTTAACCAAATCAGCTCATTTTCTACCCATAAAAGAAACCTTTAGCATGGAAAGATTAGCCAAGTTGTATGTGGATGAAGTAGTATCCTTACATGGAGTCCCACTCTCCATTGTATCGGATAGAGATAGTCGTTTTACTTCCCATTTCTGGACGAGTTTCCAAGAAGTTATGGGAACCCGACTAAATTTAAGTACTGCATATCATCCTCAGACAGATGGACAAAGTGAAAGGACGATCCAAACCCTGGAAGACATGCTTAGGGCATGTGTGATAGATTTTGGTGGAAACTGGGATGACCACCTACCTTTAATTGAATTCTCCTATAACAATAGTTATCATTCAAGCATCGAAGCGGCACCGTTCGAAGCACTATACGGACGAAAATGCAGAACTCCAGTTTGTTGGGCAGAAATAGGAGAAAGTCAATTATCAGGTCCTGAGATTGTACAAGAAACTACTGACAAGATCACTCAAATCAAGGAAAAATTAAAGACGGCTCGAGATCGCCAGAAGAGTTATGCAGATAATCGACGCAAGCCGTTAGAATTTCAAATCAGAGACAAGGTTCTCTTAAAAGTTTCTCCTTGGAAAGGAATAGTTCGGTTCGGTAAGAAAGGAAAGCTAAGTCCAAGATATGTAGGACCATTTCCAGTAATCCAACGTATAGGACCAGTTGCCTATCGCTTACAACTACCAGAAGAGTTAGCAGGAGTACATGACGTATTTCATGTATCCAATCTTAAGAAATGCTTATCTGACGAATCTCTGGTAGTACCTCTTCAAGATGTAGAGGTAAATGAAAAGTTGAAGTTCATAGAGAAACCGCTTCAAATAGAAGACAGAAAGATTAAGTTTCTCAAACACAAAAGACTGGTACTAGTCAAAGTCAAGTGGGATTCAAAAAGAGGACCCGAATACACTTGGGAGCTGGAATCGGAAATGAAGCGAAAGTATCCTCGCTTATTCCAGTAAAATCTCGAGGACGAGATTCTAAATAAGGTGGGGAGAATGTAAGGACCTTCAAAAATGTCCCAAAACAACCCATAAGTGAAAACCCGGACCCCTTAAATGTTACTGTACATGAAAACTCAAGAAAAAAAATCTTGGTCTTCAGACGGGCCGCGTAAGGGTTAGCTTAGCCTTACGCGGGCCGCGTCAACACTGGGTTGACCGGATAAGCACGCCGGGCCACGCGTCGCACACGTGGCAAGCCTAGGTGTGACACACTAGCCCTAATCTACGAACTAGACCTCCACGCGGGCCGCGTAAGGGTGAGCCCTTGGCTCACGCGGGCCGCGTGAGACCCAAATTTCACCTATAAATAGCCTGGTTCCTGAGCAGTCCAGTGGTGTCGAAAACATTTCATAAAAACGAAATCATACTGCTCCAATTCAAATTTTACTTTCATAATAGGGAGGTGCTGCTACGATACCGGGTATTAACTCGATCGCTGCTACGATTCAATGTCCGATCGATTGAAACTATCCGATGAATGTTTAAGTGCTGCTCAACTTAGGGTTATACTTTGTCATTCGTCGTGAATTCGATGGATGTTTAAGTATCGCACTTTGTCATTCGTCGTGAGGGTTTTAATCTCGTGAGTTATCGTAAATGCTGTATTAGTTACTGACCTAGTTCGTGTGCATTATTGTTTAAATTAGGTTACAAGGCTAATCAGTAGGCTAAGTGCTGCCCGTTTAAATCTGCAATGTGAGTCATTCTCTTTTTACCAAATTGATTTCAAAATCATGTTTGCTTTCAAAGTTATAATTACAGGGATTAAGTCTATGTAGTCTTCAATTACAGCCGGTATGTGGGGTTTTGTATACAATACTTGATAACCATCACCATTGGACAACGGGTTAGCCAATGGGTGAAATGACCATAGTCACATAAACGAGTCGAGTGACAAATACCGTTGGGTAATTGGTTGATATATAAACATTGTAATCGCTCTTAATACTGTAAATTATAACAATGTGTCGTTTTGTGCAAAATGAATGATTCACCAGTATTTCCCCGCTGACAAAATATTTTTAAAACATGTTTCAGGTGATCTGCTGTGATCTAGGAAAAGTGCCGAGTAGCACTACAAGCTTAGAGACGTGGCTCAATAAAAATAAAGAAACATGTTTTTGTAAAACAGGGATTTCCCAGTGAAATTCCCTTATTGTAAATTAAGGGGTTGGTCCCTAAATATGAAATAAGATAAACGGGTATTTTCAAGTTTTAATCAATCCTGTTAATAATTCCGCTGCCAAAATTAAATAAATACCACGGGATTCCTGTCCCGCGGCTCCTGGACCGGGTCAAACCGGGTCGGGGGCCGTGACAGGAAAAAGGTGGTATCAGAGCCACTACTTTAAGCCAATTAAGTATTTAGAAATTCTTAATTTTAATAACTGCCATTCTGTGATTATGTGTTTTGTTTATTTGATTATTTGTTAATTTACAGTATGGGTAAGCAAAGACTTTCGGATATCTATCATAAATTAAATAATTCACAAAAGGGAAAAGAAATTTCATACTCTTCAGATACTGAGGAAGGAATATTTGTTCGAAAGGCCCAGTTTGAGAAACCACTTACTCCTAATAAGAGAAGTTGGATTATTAGAAAAAGTCAAGAGAAAGCCAAGAAATCACAATCAAAAGAAGTGATGATTACTGAGGAAACTCAGAAAATAGGCAATAACCCACCATGGGAAGACAAATTAGATGAAAAATGGGCAGACCTTTATATGTTAGCCACTACAGCAGTAAACGCTAACGTTTAAAATACCCTGAACCAATACTAGCACCCATATCATCTACAAGCCAGAAGCTTTAAAGAAACTTTTTCCTATTAAATAAATAATTTAGTAAGAAAATTTCAATAAATTACGGGTGCACAACCCTAGTATATTTTGAATTTCAGTTGTCCTTTGTATTAGACAAGTCGCACGGTGTGCAATAATACTTGAATAGTTATATTAAAATCTTCGTTTGTAAAATTTTATTATAAAATTTTAATTTAGCATTTTGTGTGCATTCTGCATATATGCTAAACAGCATGAATGAGTTATCTGAAGCCCTTCAGAATCTCAATCTCTATCCTGTGAAAGTAGAAGTTTCCAAAGACTTTACTGGTTACTTGGCCGAGGTTGAGGAACCTATGGAATTTCAAGCTCCACATCTGGAGAAAGCAAAGCCTAAGAAAAGAAGAAGATTTGTGGGATGGAGGCGTGTGCGCAGAAGGAAACCAGTAACTAGGAGAGTTCCCAAAATAGAGAATCCCATGGATAAAGGAAAAGGGATCGAAATTGGGGAAAGTTCAAGGCAAGTCGAGGAATTACCATTGCAGGAAGAATTGGATCGCATACTGGCAAGCTGTGATATCCTTAGGCCTATCAATAGCAACCTTTTCCCTTATTCTGCCAAAACCCAACTTCCAATAAATTTGGAACCAGCCATCCCAGACCCTCTGATCCACACTCAACCTCTAGGAGAAATGGACGAATGGTGGACCAACGACTGGCAGTTTCAAAACCTACTCAATAACCCTTATACCTTTTTCCCTCAGTTCGACCCAGAACTTGTACCAAACCAGCTAATGAGCAATGAAAACTTAGCTGAACTCCGCCATTTTGGCGAAGAGCTGATAGATGCAGGGAATAGGGTCCGGGAGGTAGGAGAACAGATCTCCTGGAAGTACGACGAGAGGGAGCATCGTTTCTAAAGCGCCAGTTGACGAAAGATAATGAAGCTATGGTTGTATAATGATAATAATAGTAATAAAAATATAATTTTGTAAGATAACTTCAAAATAAAACTTTTGTAAAATAACAGTGTGTACGGATGCATAATATAATATATAAAAATGGAAGTCGAGAAATTGATAATTTTGGCTATACGTGTGTTATGAAATTGTGTGATTATTTGCATATAGCTATTATTTCTTTTATGCTAATAATTTATAAATATTAATTACCAGATGGAACACGCTAGTAATGAACCAGTTAACGAAGTTAACCAATCTGAGCAAAACCCGGAAGATCAATTCATGACTAGGCAAGATATCGTGAATATCGTTGCCCAAGGAATAGCCAATGCTATTCCAGCAATCTTGGCTGCTACTCAGAAACCTGTTAAGCCTCAACAAATTATTCCTAGCAAACGTACTCATGAAGATAACTTCAGTAATAGCGTAAATGGAGGCGGTAACTATACTAACAACAATAATGATATACGGCAAGCCCCAATTCTCAAAAGAATGAAAGCTGCAACGCCTGGTTTCACTTACAAAGAATTCCTTGCCTGTAAACCTGTTGAGTTCGCGGGCAATGAAGGGGCAACTGCTGCACTGCGATGGTTAGAGAAAACCAAGGCGATGATTAAAATAAGTAAATGTGCTGAAGAAGACAAGGTCATGTACGCGTCGCATCTTTTCAAAAAAGGGGAGCTAGAATGGTGGAATACGGTACTCCAAGCCAAAGGAAGTGATGTAGCCTATGCTATGGGCTGGGAAGAATTTAAGCGACTGATGGAAAGAAAATTTTGTCCCGAATATGAGAAAGAACAGATGGCAAATAAATTCCTGAACCACAGGATGGTGGGCGTAGACTGTCGAGGATATACTTCGACATTCTTCGAGTATGCTAGAGTAGTACCAACCCTGGCTTCGCCAGAACCGGTACTCATTTCCCGTTATATTTGGGGATTAATTGGTGAAATCCATGATATCGTTAAAGCTGCGAGACCTCGCACCATTGACGATGCAGTGGAATTAGCCAACACCCTAACTGACGGACTAATACGCACAAGAGAAGAAAACCAGAAAAAGGAATTGGCTCAGAAAATTACCCAAGGATTCCATGTGGGTAATAATAGCAATTTCAAGAAAAGAGGAACTGGGCAATCTTCCACCCCGCCTTTCTGGAGGAATTGCAGAAAGAAACATTTTGGAAAATGCAATGAAACCTGCAATTTTTGCAAAGTTGTAGGTCATCGTGAAGAAGATTGTAGAAAGAAGACCAGGGTCTGCTTTAACTGTGGGGAAGCTTGGCATTTCAAACCAGAATGCCCTAAATTGGTCAAACCAGCAGACAACAAAGCCAAACCGGCAGACGAAACTACCAAAAAGAATGCACGAGCATTCCAGTTAACTACTCAGGAAGCTGAGCTAATCCCTGACGAGATAGCTAGTACGTTCCTAGTCCACAATGTTTATGCAAAAGTATTATTTGACTCTGGTGCAAACCAAAGTTTTATAAATACTTCATTTTGCCAAGCTCTTAATTTACCCTTAACCAACCTTAGGCAGATTTTTACTGTCGAAACGGCATATGGAAATTCTGTTAACATAGATCAGGTTTTGCGAGAAGGAAGGATAGAACTTTTAGGCCATAAATTTTCTGCAAACCTATTACCAATGAATTTAGCCGGATTCGATGTTGTGTTAGGAATGGATTGGTTAGTAGCCAACCATGCTCGAATCCTTTGTGATAAAAATTCCGTAGAAATTCATACCCCCACAGGAGAAGTAATTACTATTACTGGGGATAAGCCACTAAAGCCCCTAAAATTTGTTTCAGTAATGAAATTGGCCAGTTATTCAAGAAAACAACAAATGGTGTATATGATTTCCGTAATCATTAACCAGAAAAGTAAGGAACTTAAGGAAATTCCAGTAGTTTCAGAATACACAGATGTATTCCCAGAAGAGCTGCCGGGATTACCACCCAATAGGGAGGTAGAATTTAGGATTCATCTAATTCCTGGAACTACACCGATAGCCAAGGCACCATCGGTTAGTGATGTGCGTTAGGTGTAATAAAGTTTAAGTATATTTTAAGCCCTTTTTACACTTTTATTAACCAAGTTTTAAATTTATAAAACACGATATTTACTAACACTAAACACACATTTGGGAAGTGCACCCATCGTGAGCGTAGTATAGTGTTGGTAAGATACCGAGGTCGTCCAAGGACACAAGAGCTTTTAGTAACGGTTTATACTCAACGTCTAATCAAATCAAAAAGGATGAAAAAGGTTTTAAACTAAGAAAAATAAAACTAACTAAAATGCTGAAAATAAAATAAAAATAAAAACAGATAGACAAGATGAATCACTTGGTTCTGACTCGTGTATAGTGTAACCTTTGATTATTTCTGCACTTTTGCACTTATTTAAGAAATTATCTTAGTTATTGTAGTAGGCCCCTCTTTTGAAGGTGATGTTACCCTCAACCCAGTAGTTTGTGTCAGCAAGGATACAATCCTAAAGGGTCGGATTATTGAAAGATAATTAATTAAGTTATTAATGCATATTATGGTAGGCCCCTCTTTTGAAGGTGACGTTACCCTCGACTAAGTAGTCTGAGTCAGCAGGGATACAGTCCTAAGTAGCCGGGTTATAGTATTAATAGTAGTTTAACTTATGAGGGGATCAAAGAGTTTGGACCCCCGTTATCCAATACCGTTAAGTATTGAAGGAGGTCCTACTAAATTTGACCCAGGTCCTTTGCAGGATCTATACACTAAACAATGGCAAGACTCTTACCAAACCATTCCCTTAACCCCCGACCAGGTAGCCAACATACCTCCATATAGACCGTGGAGATATGAATGGTGAAACTATTTTATTTTATATAGACAGTAAAATAATGCCAAGACACCACGGGCAAACGATAAGGAAGAATCACCTTCAACATAAGAAACTAGTTATTAAAGTCATTAATACATAACCAATTAAAAAGTGCGAAAAGATTAAAAATAAAAAGTATTACACTAGACACTTGTCTTCACCAAGTGATGTAAAAGACTTAGGCAAACATGGCCTTGATTGTCAAGAACTCTTACGATCAATCTTGGATCCCGAGACGACTCACACACTCTATGATGGACAATGGATGATGGTGGTGGATGATGGTGTTATGGTGGTGGTGGGTGGTGGGTGAAGTGTGAGAGAGGTGGTGTGCCAAGGGATGAGTTGCAAGAGATCCAAGCACTCCTATTTATAGGCTGAACAGGAGCTCGGGCATGGCCCCGTGTCCGCTGGGCACGGCCCCGTGTCCATCATTCTCTCTTTCTTCATTAATTACAGTTTGGCTGTATTAGTTGACCACGCCCCCGTGTCCGCTGAGCACGACCCCGTGTGCAGAAGCATATCTGTACTATTAAGATTTGCCTAGATTCTGCGAATCTTATAGTTGACCACGGCCCCGTGTCCGCTAAGCACGGCCCCGTGGTGGGCAATAGAAGCTTCTACAACTTTGTCTTGTCTGCTGGCACTTGGGCACGCCCCCGTGTTCAGTGAACACGGGGCGTGTTCAGCCTTCTGTTCTCTTGTTTTGCTTGGGAAGATGCTGTCGTGGGGTCGGGCATGCCACGTTTGTTCCTTTTCTTGTATTTATGTTAGATTTAGCTGCTTTTTTGCTTCTTTTGTTAATTTGAGCTCATTTAATCCTGAAAATACAAAAGAAAGACAAAAACACACTTTTTCCAACATTAGTACTAAAAAAAGGTTAGTTTTATGCCACAATTGATGAAATTTATATGTTGCATTTTGCACACATCAAATACCCCCACACTTGAATCTTTGCTTGTCCTCAAGCAAAACTCTTTATAATGTGGCTTTACACTCCCAAATGGAATAGGTAGAAGAAAAGGGTTTTTTGGGCTTGTCATAGAGTGTCGGGATTTCCAAGATTCTTTATTAAGTTTTATTTTTATTTATTTACAATCCTATTCGTCATGATTTATTTAAAACTTTTCATAAGATAAATTACTTATTAGGGCATAACATGCCTCTTTAAAATTCTATTTATATACAAGTTCACATACCTCACGGGGGATCACTCAACACTCGGCCAAATGTGTATTTTTAGTGAATCACTCGAGAGCGGCATGGAACTTACTTCTACCATAGGCTTGCCAAGCAATCAATCCTCCTTCTTTTTAACTATATACCTTTGTAAATATCAAGAGGACTTTTTGGGTGAAGGGTTAGGCTTGGGTTAAAGGTAGGTGGTTGGGTTAGTGGTTAGTGGTTAGTAGAAAAGGGCGAAAGGCGTAAAAGCGTCGGTTTTCGTAAGACTTTTTATTTATTTTTTATTTTTTTTGAATTTTTTATTTTGATGAAGCCTTTATTCAAACAAAGTTATTTTTGATAAACTTGTTTGTTTATTTCTTTTGCTTCATCATCATCAATTTTTTTTTTTTTGAAAAGTCATACGAAAAACCGGGCTTGTTACTAAAACAAAGGGTTAAAAATAAAAAAGATTTTGGTGGGTGAAGGGTGTTTGGTTTGGGTTATGAAATGAAAAGGTTTAGGTTCAAAGGGGTTAACTAGGGGGATTTTGGGTAGGTGGTAAAAAAAAGAAAAATAATGGTGTAGAAATAAAAAGGGTTAGTCCTAATGCCTCCATCATTTACTTACTCGGGTTTAAGTTGGTAAGGACCGGGAATGTATCGTCGTGGCAAGTTCTAGAGTTGTAAGAACCAATCAGCCTATTCACACAAGAAACGAAAGATGAGCATTTAGTTTAAAGATATGTATTTGTATGCTCAATAAAGGCTCAAAACTCACTTTTGTGGGAATGGGTTTTTATGTGATCAAGTATATATAATCAAATTTTAACTAAGCTTGTCATGGCATTTCATAATTTTCTTATGTTGGTTCTTTTTATCACGACGCTATCGGTTGTAAATTTGTAAAAATATAACCTTTTTAGAACTTGAATTTCCCGAGTTAAACCTAGACAAGTAAAAAAAATGACAATAGAGTTTTGTGTAAGGCTTGTTATTAGGACTTGCAAGATTCAAGGTTTTAGCATCCCCCCCACACTTAAATTACACATTGTCCTCAATGTGTCCCAAAAATAAGTTTTTAGGTTGATCGAATGTGTAAAAAGGTGTTAAAAAGAAAAAGTTTATGTTACTGGGCGCCTGGACACGGCCCCGTGTTGTCCGGGCACGGCCCCGTGTTCAGGTGCCAGTAACAAGTAATTACCAAAAGAAACAGAAGCCTGGACACGGGGGCGTGTTGAGTGAACACGGCCCGTGTCCAGTTTACCTGAACTGGGGAACTTCTGCAGACTGTTCAGCACGGGGCCGTGTTGGGTGGGCACGGCCCGTGTTGAACCTGCAGTAACGAGAAAAATTCGTCGGATGGCCCTTTTTTCCTGCATGGGGTGCTGATGCAACTTTCCCTTGTTATCCTTTGCCATCCCGAGTGTGTTTTATTCCTGAAAATTAAAACTAGACTAGAAAACATAAGAATTAATCTAAACTAAACTAAGGATAGTTCCGCGGAATGCCTCCGTGGTGCGCCACGTTTATAAGGGTCCTTGGCTAGACCCAAAGCCTGGTCATATGTTACTCAAGTGGGATGTTTTGCATCCCATGTTGCACCGTCGGAGATCATCATCCAAACTTGAGTCAATGACCTTCATGTAGTTGACCGGGTCTTCGTCTTCTACTCTTTTTCCGACTCCAAACTTTACTTCCTCGTCTCCAACCTTCAATGTTAGTGTTCCATCATTCATATCTACCATTGCTTGCGCCGTAGCTAGGAATGGTCTTCCCCGGCAACGGCGCCAAAAAACTTGATGTGCGTTAGGTGTAATATAAGTTTAAGTATATTTTAAGCCCTTTTTACACTTTTATTAACCAAGTTTTAAATTTATAAAACACGATATTTACTAACACTAAACACACATATGGGCAAGTGCACCCATCGTGAGCGTATTATAGTGTTGGTAAGATACCAAGGTCGTCCAAGGACACAAGAGCTTTTAGTACCGGTTTATCCTCAACGTCTAATCAAATCAAAAAGGATGAAAAAGGTTTTACACTAAGAAAAATAAAACTAACTAAAATGCTGAAAATAAAATAAAAATAAAAACAGATAGACAAGATGAATCACTTGGTTCTGACTCGTGTATAGTGTAACCTTTGATTATTTCCGCACTTTTGCACTTATTTAAGAGATTATCTTAGTTATTGTAGTAGGCCCCTCTTTTGAAGGTGACGTTACCCTCAACCCAGTAGTTTGAGTCAGCAAGGATACAATCCTAAAGGGTCGGATTATTGAAAGATAATTAATTAAGTTATTAATGCATATTATGGTAGGCCCCTCTTTTGTAGGTGACGTTACCCTCGGCTAAGTAGTCTGAGTCAGCAGGGATACAGTCCTAAGTAGCCGGGCTATAGTATTAATAGTAGTTTAACTTATGAGGGGATCAAAGAGTTTGGACCCCCGCCATCCAATACCGTTAAGTATTGAAGGAGGTCCTACTAAATTTGACCCAGGTCCTTTGCAGGATCTATACACTGAACAATGGCAAGACTCTTACCAAACCGTTCCCTTAACCCCCAACCAGGTAGCCAACATACCTCCATATAGACCGTGGAGATATGAATGGTGAAAATCTTTTATTTTATATAGACAGTAAAATAATGCCAAGACACCACGGACAAACGATAAGGAAGAATCACCTTCAACATAAGAAACTAGTTATTAAAGTCATTAATACATAACCAATTAAAAAGTGCGAAAAGATTAAAAATAAAAAGTATTACACTAGACACTTGTCTTCACCAAGTGATGTAAAAGACTTAGGCAAACATGGCCTTGATTTTCAAGAACTCTTACGATCAATCTTGGATCCCGAGACGACTCACACACTCTATGATGGACAATGGATGATGGTGGTGGATGATGGTGTTATGGTGGTGGTGGGTGGTGGGTGAAGTGTGAGAGAGGTGGTGTGCCAAGGGATGAGTTGCAAGAGATCCAAGCACTCCTATTTATAGGCTGAACAGGAGCTCGGGCACGGCCCCGTGTCTGCTGGGAACGGCCCCGTGTCCATCCTTCTCTCTTTCTTCATTAATTGCAGTTTGGCTGTATTAGTTGACCACGCCCCCGTGTCCGCTGAGCACGACCCCGTGTGCAGAAGCATATCTGTACTATCAAGATTTGCCTAGATTCTACGAATCTTATAGTTGACCACGGCCCCGTGTCCGCTGAGCACGGCCCCGTGGTAGGCAATAGAAGCTTCTACAACTTTGTCTTTTCTGCTGGCACTTGGGCACGCCCCCGTGTTCAGTGAACACGAGGCGTGTTCAACCTTCTGTTCTCTTGTTTTGCTTGGGAAGATGCTGTCGTGGGTTAACAAATGCTCCAGCAGCATTCATGGACATGATGAATAGAATCTGTAAACCGTACTTGGATAAATTTGTAATTTTCTTCATCGACGATATACTTATTTATTCCAAAAGCCAAGACGAACACTGTCAGCATTTGCATGCACTCTTATCTTTGTTAAGAAAAGAAAAGCTTTACGCCAAATTCTCGAAGTGTGAATTTTGGCTACAAGAAGTGCAATTTTTAGGACACATGGTGAATCATGAAGGTATTCACGTAGATCCCTCCAAAATAGAAGCAATCACCCAATGGAAAGTTCCACAATCAGCTATGGAAATTAGAAGCTTTTTAGGGTTAGTCGGTTACTATAGGCGTTTTATTAAGGATTTTTCCAAAATAGCTGTACCATTAACTAAGCTAACCTGTAAAGCAGTTAAGTTTGAATGGGGACCCAGGCAAGAAGAGGCCTTTAGTATATTAAAGCAAAAGTTAACAAATGCCCCAATTCTTGCCTTACCAAAAGGAACTGAAGATTTTGAAGTATACTGTGATGCTTCAAAACTAGGATTAGGATGTGTGCTAATGCAACGCAAGAAGGTAATTGCGTATGCCTCAAGGCAATTGAAAAGGCACGAGGAAAACTATACGACTCATGACTTAGAATTAGGAGCCATAATTTTTGCCCTTAAGATTTGGAGACATTATCTGTATGGAAGTAAGTTTACTGTCTATACGGATCATAAGAGTTTAAGGTACATATTTGGGCAAAAAGAATTGAACATGAGACAAAGGAGATGGATGGAGATTCTAAGTGATTACGACTGTGATAGTCAATATCACGAAGGAAAAGCAAACGTAGTTGCAGATGCTTTAAGTCGTAAGTATCATGAGAAACAACGACGAGTTTGTGCTCTTAGATTAAATCTACAGTTAAACTGAAGAATGTTCAGGAAACAACAATCGAGGATAATGCTGAAGGAATGAAAGGACTGATACAAGAATTAGAGCAGGGAAGTGATGGAATTTGGAAATTCCTCAAGAAAAGGATTTGGGTACCTAAGCAAGGAGAATTAAGAGATAAAATTTTAGAAGAAGCTCATAAATCTAGGTATACCATCCACCCTGGAAACAATAAGATGTACCAAGATTTAAGAAATAATTTCTGGTGGATAGGAATGAAAAAGGACATAGCTAGATATGTTTCTAAGTGTCTTACTTGTTCGCAAGTTAAGGCAGAACATCAGAAACCTTCAGGGCTACTTCAGCAACTAGAAATGCCTGTATGGAAATGGGAGCTCATAACGATGGACTTTGTTACTAAGTTGCCCAAAACCAGAAAAGGTAATGATGCGATTTGGGTAATTGTGGATCGGTTAACCAAATCAGCTCATTTTCTACCCATAAAAGAAACCTTTAGCATGGAAAGATTAGCCAAGCTGTATGTAGATGAAGTAGTATCCTTACATGGAGTCCCACTCTCCATTGTATCGGATAGAGATAGTCGTTTTACTTCCCATTTCTGGACGAGTTTCCAAGAAGCTATGGGAACCCAACTAAATCTAAGTACTGCATATCATCCTCAGACAGATGGACAAAGTGAAAGGACGATCCAAACCCTGGAAGACATGCTTAGGGCATGTGTGATAGATTTTGGTGGAAACTGGGATGACCACCTACCTTTAATTGAATTCTCCTATAACAATAGTTATCATTCAAGCATCGAAGCTGCACCGTTCGAAGCACTATACGGACGAAAATGCAGAACTCCAGTTTGTTGGGCAGAAATAGGAGAAAGTCAATTATCAGGTCCTGAGATTGTACAAGAAACTACTGACAAGATCACTCAAATCAAGGAAAGATTAAAGACGGCTCGAGATCGCCAGAAGAGTTATGCAGATAATCGACGCAAGCCGTTAGAATTTCAAATCGGAGACAAGGTTCTCTTAAAAGTTTCTCCTTGGAAAGGAATAGTTCGGTTCGGTAAGAAAGGAAAGCTAAGTCCAAGATACGTAGGACCATTTCCAGTAATCCAACGTATAGGACCAGTTGCCTATCGCTTACAACTACCAGAAGAGTTAGCAGGAGTACATGACGTATTTCATGTATCCAATCTTAAGAAATGCTTATCTGACGAATCTCTGGTAGTACCTCTTCAAGATGTAGAGGTAAATGAAAAGTTGAAGTTCATAGAGAAACCGCTTCAAATAGAAGATAGAAAGATTAAGTTTCTCAAACACAAAAGACTGGTACTAGTCAAAGTCAAGTGGGATTCAAAAAGAGGACCCGAATACACTTGGGAGCTGGAATCGGAAATGAAGCGAAAGTATCCTCGCTTATTCCAGTAAAATCTCGAGGACGAGATTCTAAATGAGGTGGGGAGAATGTAAGGACCTTCAAAAATGTCCCAAAACAACCCATAAGTGAAAACCCGGACCCCTTAAATGTTACTGTACATGAAAACTCAAGAAAAAAAATCTTGGTCTTCAGACGGGCCGCGTAAAGGTTAGCTTAGCCTTACGCGGGCCGCGTCAACACTGGGTTGACCAGATAAGCACGCCGGGCCACGCGTCACACACGTGGCAAGCCTAGGTGTGACACGCTAGCCCTAATCTATGAACTAGACCTCCACGCGGGCCGCGTAAGGGTGAGCCCTTGGCTCACGCGGGCCGCGTGAGACCCAAATTTCACCTATAAATAGCTTGGTTCCTGAGCAGTCCAGTGGTGTCGAAAACATTTCATAAAAACGAAATCATACTGCTCCAATTCGAATTTTACTTTCATAATAGGGAGGTGCTGCTACGATACCGGGTATTAACTCGATCGCTGCTACGATTCAATGTCCGATCGATTGAAACTATCCGATGAATGTTTAAGTGCTGCTCAACTTAGGGTTATACTTTGTCATTCGTCGTGAATTTGATGGATGTTTAAGTATCGCACTTTGTCATTCGTCGTGAGGGTTTTAATCTCGTGAGTTATCGTAAATGCTGTATTAGTTACTGACCTAGTTCGTGTGCATTATTGTTTAAATTAGGTTACAAGGCTAATCAGTAGGCTAAACGCTGCCCGTTTAAATCTGCAATGTGAGTCATTCTCTTTTTACCAAATTGCTTTCAAAATCATGTTTGCTTTCATAGTTATAATTACAGGGATTAAGTCTATGTAGTCTTCAATTACAGCTGGTATGTGGGGTTTTGTATACAATACTTGATAACCGTCACCATTGTACAACGGGTTTGCCAATGGGTGATATGACCATAGTCACAGAAACGAGTCGAGTGACAAATACCGTTGGGTAATTGATTGATATATAAACATTGTAATCGCTCTTAATACTGTAAATTATAACAATGTGTCATTTTGTGCAAAATGAATGCTTCACCAGTATTTCCCCGCTGACAAAATATTTTTAAAACATGTTTCAGGTGATCTGCTATGATCCAGGAAAAGTGCCGAGTAGCACTACAAGCTTAGAGACGTGGCTCAATAAAAATAAAGAAACATGTTTTTGTAAAACAGGGATTTCCTAGTGAAATTCCCTTATTGTAAATTAAGGGGTTGGTCCCTAAATATGAAATAAGATAAACGGGTATTTTCATGTTTTAATCTATCCTGTTAATAATTCCGCTGCCAAAATTAAATAAATACCACGGGATTCCTGTCCCGCGGCTCCTGGACCGGGTCAAACCGGGCCGGGGGCCGTGACAGACATGCCACATTTTGCACTAATAACTTACTTAATTATCTTTCAATAATCCGGCCTTGAGGGACTATATCCCTGCTGACTCAGACCAATATAGTTGAGGGTAGCATTGCCTCCAAAAGAGGGACATGCCATAATAACTTAGATAGTCTCTTAAAAAGCTCAAAGTGTGGAAATCATCAAAGGATACATAAAGGAGGAATCAGAACCAAATGATTCTATCTCGTTTATTATTTTCACTAACATTTTATTTTATTTTTATTTCTCTTTTAACTTCTTAAACCTACTTACATATTTTCTCCAATTTTTGGTTAGATCAGACGTCGACGACATTCCGGTATTAAAAGATTTTATGTCCTAGGATGACCTCGGTATCTTACCATCACTATACTACGCAAACGATGGGTGCACTTGCCCTAACGTGTTGTAGAGAGTGATTGTATTGTATCGTGTTCTATAAATTTAAAACTTGATAATGAGTAAAAAGTGCTAAAAATATACTAAAACTTATACCACACTCGACACACGTCAAGTTTTTGGCGTCGTTGCCAGGGACACAAGGATTTGTGAAAGTTTAGAATCGGCCTAATCATTTTTAATCTTCTTTATTTTTTCTTTTTAGGCTTTTCTTCTTTTTCTACATTTTCTTCACTCTCTGTAGGTTCAACACGGGTCGTGCTTGATCGAACACAGGGTCGTGCCTAACTTCCAGAAGGCTTAACACGGGTCAGGTCTACTTAACACGGGGTCGTGTCTATCTTATAGTACCCAAAGAATCTATTTTCTGTGTTACTTATTTTATGTTTAATATATGAAACATATTATATAAGTTTTTAGATGGTGTTTATAAGGTTTAATTGTCTTATGTAACTTTGATTGACATCTATCATTGACATCGATATACGGAATGAGATTCTTCAAGAACTAGAAAAGGGAAAAATATGGGACGAAATTCTTCGAGAACTAGAAAAGGAGAGAATACGGAACGAGATTCTTCCAGAACTAGAATATCGATATGGTTGTTGTAAAAGCTCACATGTTACTACATTGACGATGCGTTTTACCTACGAGACGGAGATGCATTCGGGATAAGCAAGAAAGAATACGTCAATGATTCATCCAAGATTGGACTTGAAACCAAGTATTTTACAAAACAAGAAACCTTGAAGACAGGTTTTCTTTTTGAGCTTGATGGATGTCCATTATCCACTTGGTGGTTTCTGTACCCATCTTCCTGCGACATGGCGTCTAAACCCTTGAATCCCAACGCTTCTCCTTACATTACTCATCATTTCGTTAATTTGAGTTCATTAAGAAGTAATGACTACTGACTAATTGCAAGACTGTTTATCGGGCTTCCAATGCTCACACAGGGTGATAAACAACGCTGATCTAGAATTATCAACCGTTGTGTATTTGCTTACTGATTATCTAGACTAAATTTGTGTATTTGCTTACTGATTGTTGAAAATATTTGTTGAAATTGAAGAAAAGAGTAAAAAAGATGAAATGAGGCGTGTTATGTTGGAAACTTAGGTTGAAAATTTGAAGTGTGAGAGTGGAGTGGAGTGGAGTACTGAACACCATTAAAATGTACTTTCATGTGTGTATAAAAAACTTCATAGCAGCTTTTGCAAGTAAAACATTTAACATCTCATTAACGCAAATGCAATACTTACAAAATTTGATAGGCACTAGTTGTCAATACAGAAACTGTCACGGCCCCCGACCCAGTTTGACCCATTTCAGGAGCCGCGGGACAGAAATCCCGTGGTATTTTATTTAATTGAGTTTAACAGCGGAAGTTTATCATCAGGATCTTTTTAAAGCTAAATTTTCCCGATTATTTTATTTCACAATTCGGGATAAAATCCCGATAATTTACAATACTATGATTTTACAGAGAAATCTTTATTTTACGAAACATATTTCTTTATTTAATAATGAGCCACTTTCTTAAGCTTGCGGTGCTCCACAACACTTTTCCTGAATCACAACAGATCACCTGAAACATGTTTGAAAAAGGTTTTGTCAGCGGGAAATACTGAGTGAATCATTCACTTTGCTAAAACGACACATTTGTTATAATTTACAGTATTAAGAGCGATTACAATGTTTCAGATATCAACCAACTACCCTCGGTATTTATCACTCGACTCATTTATGTGATTGTGGTCATATCACCCATTGGCTAACTCGTTGTCCAATGGTGATGATTAACAAGTAATGTATACAAAACCCCACATACCGGCTGTAATATGGTGACTACAAAGACTTAATCCCTGTAATTATAACTTTGGAAATAAACATACTTTTGAAAGTAATTTGATAAAAAGAGAATGACTCACATTGCAGATTTAACACGAACAGAGTCTAGTCTATGGATTTGCCTTGTTAACCTAATTTAAATAATAATGCACACAAAACTGGGTTAGTAATCAATACAGCATTTACGATAACTCACGAGATCAACCCTCACAACGAATGACAAAGTGCTATGCTTAAACATCCATCGAATTAACGACTAATGACAAAGCATCACCCTAATGTGGGCAGCACTTAAACATCCATTGAGTACATTGATCGATCGGAAAATGAATCGTAATAGCGATCGAGTTATTACCCTGTTTTGCGGCAGCAATTTAGTGAATCGTGTGTGTTTTTGAGAGTAAACAGAACGTATCTCAGTCTACGTAACGAGAATTTACGTCGTTTTAACTTCAGAAATCGATTGCCAATGTCTGCTATTTATACCCGAAATTTGGTCTGGCTTACGGACCGTAAGACTCAACCCTTACGGTCCGTAAGGAACAAGGAATCTTTATAGGTCAGACACCTCAGGGACTAGCCTTGCTGACTTGCCACCGCTCATGCTTACGGACCGTAAGACTCAACCCTTACGGTCCGTAAGGGACACGATACCACTATAGGGTTGCTGAGTGTGGGAGTAGGCTTGCTGAATCAATACTTTCGAAATTTTAACTTTTGACAAGTTTTTATTTGGATAATCGTAAACAGGTTTTACCCCCCTTTGAGTTTTAGGGCCCTGATCCTGATTCTGAAAATTCTGAAAATTTTAGAGTTTGTGCAGAATCACTTGGGTGTCTTAATTAGGGTTTCCTATTGGCTAAAATAATAAAATAAGTAGGACTTTTAATGAGAGTTGTTACATTCTCCCTACCTTAATAAAAATCTCGTCCTCGAGATTTACTGGAATAATTGAGGATACTTTTTCTTCATCTCAGATTCCAGTTCCCAAGTGTATTCAGCTCCTCTCTTTGAATCCCACTTTACTTTAACTAGTACTAGTCGTTTGTGCTTGAGAAACTTCACTTTTCTGTCTTCTATTTGAAGAGGTTTTTCAACAAATTTTAGCTTTTCGTTTACCTCTATATCTTGGAGAGGTACTACCAGAGATTCTTCTGCTAGACATTTCTTGAGATTGGATACATGAAATACATCATGTACTCCAGCTAATTCTTCTAATAGTTGTAAACGATAAGCAACTGGTCCTATACGTTGGATCATTGGAAATGGTCCTACGTACCTGGGACTTAGCTTTCCTTTCTTACCGAATCTAACAACTCCTTTCCAAGGAGAAACTTTTAACAATACTCTGTCTCCAACTTGGAATTCTAATGGCTTGCATCTATTGTCTGCATAACTCTTCTGACGATCTCGAGCCGTCTTCAACCTTTCCTTGATCTGAGTTATCTTGTCGGTAGTTTCTTGTACTATCTCGGGACCTGATAATTGATTTTCTCCTATTTCTGCCCAACAAACAGGAGTTCTGTACTTTCTTCCATATAGTGCCTCAAATGGGGCAGTTTCAATACTTGAATGATAACTATTGTTATAGGAGAATTCAATTAATGGTAAGTGATCATCCCAATTTCCACCAAAATCTATTACACATGCTCGGAGCATGTCTTCTAGAGTTTGGATTGTCCTTTCACTTTGTCCGTCCGTTTGTGGATGATATGCCGTACTTAGGTTTAGTCGAGTTCCCATTGCTTTCTGAAAACTTGTCCAAAAATGAGAAGTGAACCGACTATCCCTATCCGATACAATGGAGAGTGGAACTCCATGTAATGATACTACTTCGTCTACATATAATTTGGCTAACCTTTCCATACTAAAGGTTTCCTTTATGGGTAGAAAATGAGCTGATTTGGTTAATCGATCTACAATTACCCAAATCGCATCATTACCTTTTCTGATTTTGGGCAACTTAGTAACAAAATCCATTGTTATGAGTTTCCATTTCCATACCGGCATTTCTAATTGTTGTAGTAGACCTGAAGGTTTCTGATGTTCTGCCTTAACTTGTGAACAAATAAGACATTTTGATACATACTTAGCTATATCCTTTTTCATACCTATCCACCAGAAATTATTTCTTAAATCTTGGTACATTTTATTGTTTCCTGGGTGTATAGTATACCTAGATTTATGAGCTTCCTCCAAGATCTTATTTCTTAATTCTCCCTGTTTCGGTACCCAGATCCTTTTCTTATGGAATCTCCAAATTCCATCAGCTCCTTTTTCTAAATCTTTTATTCGTCCTTTCATTCCTTCAGCAACATCTTTCATTGCTGTTTCTTGAAAATGCTTCAGTTGTTCCATTAAATCTAATTGTAGATTTAATCTAAGAGCTCGAACTTGCTTTTGTTTTTCATGATACTTACGACTTAAGGCATCTGCAACTACATTTGCCTTTCCTTCATGATATTGAATATCACAATCGTAGTCACTTAGGATTTCCATCCATCTCCTTTGCCTCATGTTTAACTCTTTTTGCCCAAAAATATATCTTAAACTTTTGTGGTCTGTATAGACAGTAAATTTACTTCCGTAAAGATAATGTCTCCAAATCTTAAGGGCAAAAATTATGGAACCTAACTCTAAGTCATGAGTTGTATAATTTTCCTCATGCTTTTTCAACTGTCTTGAAGCATATGCAATTACCTTCTTGCGTTGCATCAGCACGCATCCAAATCCTAGTTTTGAAGCATCACAATATACTTCAAAATCTTCAGTCCCTTCTGGTAAGGCTAAGATTGGAGCATTGGTTAACTTCTGTTTCAAGATTCTAAAGGCTTCTTCTTGTTTAGGTCCCCATTCAAACTTAATGGCTTTACAGGTTAGCTTAGTTAATGGTACAGCTATCTTGGAAAAATCCTTAATAAACCATCTATAGTATCCAGCTAAACCTATAAAACTTCTAATTTCCATTGCGGTTTGCGGAACCTTCCAATTGGTAATTGCCTCTATTTTAGCAGGATCTACGTGAATACCTTCATGATTCACCATGTGTCCTAAGAATTGCACTTCTTGTAGCCAAAATTCACATTTTGAGAATTTGGCATACAGCTTTTCTTTTCTTAACAAGGTTAAAAGTGCATGCAAGTGCTGACAATGTTCTGTCTGACTTTTGGAATAAATAAGTATATCGTCTATGAAAACAATTACAAATTTATCCAAATACGGTTTACAGATTCTATTCATCATGTCCATAAATGCGGCAGGTGCATTCGTTAATCCAAAGGGCATGACTGTAAACTCGTAATGACCATACCTAGTTCTGAAAGCAGTTTTAGGTATGTCTTCTTCTTGTACCTTCAATTGATGATATCCGGAACGTAAGTCGATCTTAGAAAAGTATCTAGCTCCTTGAAGTTGATCGAAAAGATCATCAATCCTAGGTAATGGGTATCGATTCTTAATTGTAACCTTATTCAATTCTCTATAATCGATACACATTCTCATGGAACCATCCTTTTTCTTAACAAACAACACTGGAGCTCCCCAAGGGGATGAGCTAGGTTGTATGAATCCTTTACTTAGTAATTCATCTAATTGTGTTTTCAGTTCTAACATTTCGGTAGGAGCTAACCGATAAGGTGCCTTAGCTATTGGTGTAGTTCCAGGAATTAGATGAATCCTAAATTCTACTTCCCTATCTGGTGGTAATCCAGGTAACTCTTCTGGGAATATATCTGGGTATTCTGAGACTACAGGAATTTCCTTAAGTTCTTTATTCTTAGTATTAATGATTACGGAAATCATATATACTATTCCTTGCTTTCGTTCATAACTAGCAACTTTCATTACTGATATGAACTTCATGGGTTTACGTGGTTTATCTCCTGTAATCATGATTACTTTTCCAGTAGGTGCCTAAATTTCTATTGAATTTTTATCACAAATGATTTGAGCATGGTTGGCTATTAACCAATCCATTCCTAACACAACATCAAATTCAGCTAATTTCATAGGTAACAGATTTGCAGCAAATTTATGACCTGAAAGTTCTATTTCTACTTTTTGCAAAACCTGATCTATTCTAACTGAATTCCCATCTGCGGTTTCGACTGTATAAATCTGCTTAATGTTGGTCAAAGGTAACTTAAGAGCTTGACAGAATAAAGTATTTATAAAACTTTGGTTTGCACCAGAGTCAAATAATACTTTTGCATATACGTTGTGAACTAAGAACGTACCAGCTATCACATCTGGAATGAGTTCTGCTTCTTGAGTAGTTAGCTGGAATGCTCTGACATTCTTCTTAGTAGCTCCATCAGCTGGTTTAGCTTTGTTGTCTACTGGTTTAACCAATTTAGGACATTCTGGTTTAAAATGTCCCTTTTCTCCACAGTTATAGCAGATCGTTGTTTTCTTTCGGCAGTCTTCTTCACGATGTCCTACCATTTTACAAAAATTGCAGGTTATCCTACATCTTCCATAATGTTTCTTTTTGCAGTTCTTGCAAAATGGCAGAGTTGAGGATTGCCCTGTTCCTCTTTTCTTGAAACTACTGTTATTACCCGTACGAAATCCTTGGGTAATTTTCTGAGCTAATTCCTTCTTCCTGTTTTCATCTTGCGTGCGCACCAGTTCGTCGGTTAGAGTATTAGCTAATTCCACCGCATCGTCAATAGTGCGAGGTCTCGCAGCTTTAACGATGTTACGGATTTCACCAATCAGTCCCCAAATATAGCGAGATATGAGTACCGGTTCTGGCGAAGCCAGTGTTGGTACCACTCTAGCATATTCGAAAAATGTCGAAGTATAACCACGACAATCCACATTAACCATCCGATGGTTTAGGAACTTATTGGCCATTTGATCTTTTTCATACTCGGGACAGAATTTTCTTTCTACAAGACTTTTAAATTCTTCTCAGTTCATGGCATAGGCTACAAATCTTCTTTTAGCTTGTAATACTGTGTTCCACCATTCTAACGCCCCTTCTTTAAAAAGATTGGAAGCATACATAACTTGATCTTCCTCAACACATTTACTTATAGCAATTACTGCCTCAGTTTTCTCCAACCAACGTAATGCTGCAATAGCCCCTTCATTACCCGCAAACTCAGTTGGTTTACAGGCAAGGAATTCTTTATAAGTGCAACCAGGTGTTGCAGCTTTCATTTTCTTAAAAATTGGGCCTTGCAGATCATTATTATTATTATTATGATTTCCGCCTCCGTTTATACTGTTACTAGAGTTGTCGCCTTGAGTACGTTTACTAGGAATGATTGATTGAGGTTTAACAGGTTTCTGGACAGCAACAACGATTGCTGGAATAGCATTGGCTATTCCTTGTGCAACAATATCCTCTATATCTTGCCTATTTAACAATTGTTCTTCCTGTATTGGCTCAGATGGATTTACTTCATTTTCTGGTTCATTATCAATGTTTGCCATCTGATAATTAATTTATAGATAAATAATTAGTATAAAAGAAATAACCCAATGTCATAATTAATTGCACATAATCACGAAAACGAATATATAACAAAATTATAATTCTCCCATTTATTTTATAGATTATATCATGCCTCTATATACAACCGTTTTATTATTTCTTTTACACATACTGATTTTATTATTACTATTACACAGTCATAATCTTACTACCCACTTTCTTCTCATCACTTGTTTCCCTAAAAACGAAGCTCTCTTTCATCATATTTCCAGGCAATTTGTCCTCCTATCTCTCGGATCCGATTCCCAGCATCCATTAGTTCTTCACCAAAATGGCGAAGTTCAGCCATATTCTCGTTGCTCATCGGTGGATTTGGTAGGGGTTCTGGATCGAATTGCGGAAGAAAGGAATAAGGACTGTTAATAATATTTTGGAATTGCCAGTCATTTGTCCACCATTCATCCATTCCCAGAGGTTGAGGATGGACTATTGGTTCTGGGATTGCTGGTTCTAGATTTATAGGAATTTGGGTTTCAATAGGACAATTAAAAACATTTGTATTGACAGGCTGAATAGTCTCACAGCTTGCTAATATTAAATCTATTTCTTCCTGAAAAGTCATTTCTTGAGTTGTTTTAGAACTTTCTCCAATTTCCATCTGAGGTTGTCTAGCACTTTTTCCAACCTCCGTTTCTATTTCCTTAGAATATTCCTCAAATTGGATTCCCATTTGTCTAGCCTCTTTCCCCACTTCTATCTCTAATTCCTGTGGCTTCGAACTTTCCCCGGTTTCAATTTCTTTTCCTTTTTCTAAGGGATTGTTTATTTTAGGAAGTTTCGTAACTAGCTTTTTCTTACGTAAACGACTTCCCCATACGTATTTCCTTCTTTTCTTTGGTTTTGGCTTTTTCAAAGGAGGAGCATTGAATTCTACAAGTTGTTCCACATCAGGAAAATACCCAGTAAATTCTTTGGAAACTTCTATGGATACAGGACAAAGGTTGAGATTCTCTAAAGCTCCAGATAATTCATTCATGCTGTTTTAACATATATGTAAAATAATTAATCGCAACTTTCAAAATAACCTTCCCATATTATTGCATACCATATAACTTACAAAACAACTAAAATTTATGTTTTATTGTAAATTTATTTATTTACTGTATAGATTTTCTAGCTTGTGGATAGTATGATTTGTTAAAACTGAAACAAGTTATTTAAAGATCTGCGTTTACTGCTACTGTAGCTAGCATATATAGATCTGCCCATTTTTCGTCTAAATTATCTTCCCATGGTGATTTACTGATTAATTCTTGAGTTTCCTGTTTAACTTTCTTCTCTCGAGCTTTCTTTATTTTCTCTTTACTTTTCCTAATAATCAGACTTCTTTTACTAGGAGAAAGTGGTTCCTCATATTGGGCTTTTCTAACAAATATTCCTTCTTCAGGAATTATAGGGAGTTTTGAGGATTTGGTTTGGGATGAACTTCCCTTCTCGTTGGAGGACCTATCTAATTTAAGATAGATATCTGACAGCTTTTGTTTACCCATACTGTAACTAACAAATAGTCAGTTAATAAACATATAATCATATAATAATAATCAGGAAAAATTAAGTATTTCTAAATACTTAATCAGCTTAACTCAGTGGCTCTGATACCACCTTATTTCTGTCACGGCCCCCGACCCAGTTTGACCCGTTTCAGGAGCCGCGGGACAGAAATCCCGTGGTATTTTATTTAATTGAGTTTAACAGCGGAAGTTTATCATCAGGATCTTTTTAAAGCTAAATTTTCCCAATTATTTTATTTCACAATTCGGGATAAAATCCCGATAATTTACAATACTATGATTTTACAGAGAAATCTTTATTTTACGAAACATATTTCTTTATTTAATAATGAGCCACTTTCTTAAGCTTGCGGTGCTCCATAGCACTTTTCCTGAATCACAACAGATCACCTGAAACATGTTTGAAAAAGGTTTTGTCAGCGGGAAATACTGAGTGAATCATTCATTTTGCTAAAACGACACATTTGTTATAATTTACAGTATTAAGAGCGATTACTATGTTTCAGATATCAACCAACTATCCTCGGTATTTATCACTCGACTCATTTCTGTGATTGTGGTCATATCACCCATTGGCTAACTCGTTGTCCAATGGTGATGATTAACAAGTAATGTATACAAAACCCCACATACCGGCTGTAATATGGTGACTACAAAGACTTAATCCCTGTAATTATAACTTTGGAAATAAACATACTTTTGAAAGTAATTTGATAAAAAGAGAATGACTCACGTTGCAGATTTAACACGAACAGAGTCTAGTCTATGGATTTGCCTTGTTAACCTAATTTAAATAATAATGCACACAAAACTGGGTTAGTAATCAATACAGCATTTACGATAACTCACGAGATCAACCCTCACAACGAATGACAAAGTGCTATGCTTAAACATCCATCGAATTAACGACTAATGACAAAGCATCACCCTAATGTGGGCAGCACTTAAACATCCATTGAGTACATTGATCGATCGGAAAATGAATCGTAATAGCGATCGAGTTATTACCCTGTTTTGCGGCAGCAATTTAGTGAATCGTGTGTGTTTTTGAGAGTAAACAGAACGTATCTCAGTCTACGTAATGAGAATTTACGTCGTTTTAACTTCAGAAATCGATTGCCAATGTCTGCTATTTATACCCGAAATTTGGTCTGGCTTACGGACCGTAAGACTCAACCCTTACGGTCCGTAAGGAACAAGGAATCTTTATAGGTCAGACACCTCAGGGACTAGCCTTGCTGACTTGCCACCGCTCATGCTTACGGACCGTAAGACTCAACCCTTACGGTCCGTAAGGGACACGATACCACTATAGGGTTGCTGAGTGTGGGAGTAGGCTTGCTGAATCAATACTTTCGAAATTTTAACTTTTGACAAGTTTTTATTTGGATAATCGTAAACAGGTTTTACCCCCCTTTGAGTTTTAGGGCCCTGATCCTGATTCTGAAAATTTTAGAGTTTGTGCAGAATCACTTGGGTGTCTTAATTAGGGTTTCCTATTGGCTAAAATAATAAAATAAATAGGACTTTTAATGAGAGTTGTTACAGAAACTTAACCAGAGAAGCAACTAAAAAAGCCATGAACGGTGAGGAACAGATTTAAATGTGGAATTGACGAAAACGTAGTAACGTTGATGATCTAAAACTACAAACTTTGTTTGAGTTAGTTAATATTACACCAATTTGGGTGATGATGAAGGTTCGTTTGGGGAGAATGTTCTGGAAATTGAAGGAAAAGGACTTTGTTATGGTTTGGTAGGTTTTTACAAGGGTTAAAAAGCATACACACTCATCTCCCTTTGATAATCATAACCAATAACCCTCACATTTTCCCCGTCACTACACTCCATCCCACACTCTCCTGTGGTTTTTGTACCCATCTTCCTGCGACATGGCGTCTAAATCCTTGAACCCCAACTGTCACACCCTCAAAATTTCCACATGTGGAGTATTACCGCGAGGCGTGCGACTGCCCAGGATCCAGCCACTAATTATTTTGATCCATTTACGAAGTGTGTAAAACTATTCCAAATGATACAATTGGTGATTTGGTTTAAAAGTTTTAAAAAATGTACTTTATGTTTGCAGCGGAAATGTAAAATGAACTTATCACGGTTAGAAACCACAATTTAAACAAATGTACAAAACGTACCACTTTGCAACCCACACACACTCCATCCGTTTGCAACGTCCGTCCGCAGTTGTACCTGTAGATCTGCAAGCATGCAGTAGCGTGTCAACATAAAGTTGGCGAGTTCACAGTTGTTTAGTGTGGTTCCAAAAACGTAAGTTTGTTAAATTCCTTTGTTCTTTATAAAAACATGTCATGGGGAGCTACCCCACTGTTTTAAACTACTAGACCCGTACCATACCGACTACTGACTGTAGTATGTTTAGTGCCCCAAGTCAATGTCTATCATCATTGACCAAGTGCCCAAGTATATTAGTCCACTCTCGTCCTCTGCGGCACGGTGTGAGGCTTGTCAAACCTAATAGCGCTATTTAACTAATAACCTGTTCGCCATTGGCCCAACGATTAAGTCGGTATAAAAATGAGTGGGGACTTTCAGATAGAGTTCCGTCTAGTCCGCTTAAGACATGTAATATAAATAACGGTTTCCGTCCCTCACAAGGAGACCCGGTTGTACGTATTCTACCCAAGGAGAATACGCAGGTTGCATCCCACCCAAGGGGGATAGTTGTTGTTTAACCCATTCTCAAACTACCGGGAATCACATGCTTTTAAGAAAAGTGTGAACTCACCTTAGATTAGTTCGGCAGATTAAGTTATGGAAAGAAATACGTGAGGTGGAACCGGTCAATCACGTCCTAATATGATTACTGTTTAAGGGTTAGTAGGTGTGCTCACGCGGAAACACGAATCCTACACGTATCTAGCACGTAGCCCATTTTATCATACAACACTAAATATCATGTATGCATTTATCACGACATAGCTTAGCGACAACACAAGTGTCATGAAAGACTTAAAATGCTCTTAAAAAAATACAGCAATATAGTGTATTTTCAGACAGTTTTCAGAGTGTTATCCTGAATAGTTCGTGTACAGCAAAATTACCAAAAAAATTACAGGACGTGTCAATCGAAGCATCGACTATCGCGTAAAAATTTGGTGAGCAAACTCCTTACGTATTTTCCGTGACAAATCTTGCGCCAAACAGTGATCGGATACATTGTAATCTGACCATGTTTTCCGAATTATTTATTTAAAAATCTACATTTATCTGATTGATGAAATTCCAGTTGGAGGTTTGCACGGACACTTAAGAGCATCTACAGTAAAATTTTCAAGTCTAACCAGTAAACACATACCAAGTTATGACACGAAAAGTGAGCTTCGTTTTCTGCAAAAAAACACAGCTTTAGTTGCTGAAAGGAAATAATTTGTTTAAAATATGAAATGAAGTCCAAAAATCATGATTCCAGCGCCATTAGAAGCGTATTTTGAAATAACACGTTATAGACTCAAATAAAATCCAGATTTCGTTACCCCGTTACAGTCGATTAAAGTCGGCTGTAACTGTCGGACAATTTGCTGTTTTCGCTATTACTGTTCTAACGCGAGTTCTAATCGTTCCGTTTACATGTTTGGCGAACAACAACGACCCTTAAACATCGCATACAGCAGGTCATCATCAAAGAGTCAGATTATTTATTACCAAAGCATCAAGAACTATCCAGATTTAAACCCACAAACAACACCCTAGCGACTAACCACACCCTTAGTCGACTCAAGCATTATGCACACATGATCCTTATCCGCATAAAATTACAAGTATCATTATAATAAATAGGGACATGCTAATAATACCCAGAACACAGCCAAGATAGGAGAAGTTTCATAACAACAGGCATGCATGAATCTATAAAATTAAAACTACAAGTCAAGACATGGTACCTAGAGGCGAAGTGAGAGTGCGATTGAGTCTTGGACCGACTTGCGGAGGGGCTCTTGGCCTAGTTTGGCGTCGGCAGAGAGGAGAAGAGAGGGAGCAGGTATCGCAGGTTAGGGTTTGTGTCATGCAAGTTTACGTAACACATTAAAAGTAAACTTAGGTGGGGCGGTTAGGGAATTTGTGGGGTTGGGCCGTAAATCCAAGTCTGGGCCAATCATGGGAGTGGGCTGCCAAGAATTTATGGGAAGTGGGGGGTAAATCCAAGTCTGTCGTTGGGGATATTGTTTTACTAAGGTTTTATATAACAAACCAACTAGGTTATAACCCCGTGTATTACACGGGTTGAGTAAATAAATTTATATACTAAATAATAAAACATTATATTTTTAAAAACTTCTTTTATTGCACGGGTTAAATAAATATAATTTTATATATTAAATAATAAAAAGTTATATATATATATATGAACCATATTGTACAGGTTGAATTAATGTAATTTTATATATCAAATTAAAAAAAATTATATCTTTAAAACCACATGTATTACACGGGTTGAATAAATGTAATATTGTTTACCAAATAAGAAATAATACATCTTTAAAAAACCTCATTTATTACACAAGTTAAATAAATGTAATTTTATAAACCAAATAATAAAAATGTTAGTAAATGTAATTTTGTATAGTGAAAATAAAAATATTTAATATATTAATACAAAGTTTGGTTTTCGTGATAAATAATTTGTTTTATTTAAAATGTTTTAAACTAACAATTTACAATTTCGGATAATATTTTATTAGAAAAATAGAAGAATGGTATTCGAAATTTAAAGTAGGATAAACTTTAATATTAGTTCATTATTCATTTATTTATTTAATTAATATAAGATAAGTTTGGAAGTGAGGCGAGAAAATCATAAAATAAATACCTACAATGAACGACATGTGTCACACATTAATGTTTTATTATATAGTATAGTATCGATAAAAGTTTAGATTGATATAAATAGATTATTTTGTCGTAGCTTTGTTAACGAAGTCTCAATAAATTTAACCCATTGTTTAAAACTCCGTAAATGTATAAATGATAAAATAATATTAGTTAGAGTAATTTACGATTTTAGCCCCTGTGGTTATATCACTTTTACCCTTTTAGCCCAAAAAATAATTTTTTTAACATCTGAGCCCCCAACGTCCTTTTTTCTAACCCTTTTGGCCCCTAACACTAACCTCATCCATTAAATGTTAGGGGCCAAAAGGGTTAGAAAAAAGACGTTAGGGCCAAAAAGATTAGAAAAAAGACGTTGGGGGCTCAGATGTTAAAAATTCTTTTTTGGGCTAAAAGAGTAAAAGTGATATAACCACAGGGGCCAAAATTGTAGTTTACTATATTAGTTAAATAAATAATATTATAAATGAGAAGGAGATTAAACTAAATAATAATTATCCATAAGAAATTAAACTAAATAATATTTAATAGGAGGATTATCTATAATTAATTAGAAAAGATTAACCAAAATAATACTTATCTATAAAACATGGCCTAATATGATGACAAGTGTCACCAAAATGGTTTCTTTTATTATATAGTATAGATTGTATAATATGGATTTCATAACTTGTATTGTAGCTACTTATCTCCGATACTAAAGTATTGATTTTATTTAGTTTGCACCCTCATTATTTTGAGCATGTCTTATATAACCACAATAAAAGAGGTTTAATATAAAGAGATACATTTGATCATACAATGTTATCCAACTTTGTTCACCAATTTTATACATACAATATGCTATTGGGAAAATATATGTACATTCTACCCGTTTGTTTTGACCAGCTATTAGTCTACGGAGAGATATGTCACACAGCATTGTTTAATTTACCAACTACATCTTAAAATATTACCTTGTATGGTGAGACGTTAATACATACACATGTTATATATACTTTTTTTTATTAAAACACAAAAACAACAAATATATGCATATAATAAATTAACAATGATAATATATAATATACATGTTATGGTTTGGACCTCCTAGGCTTCGGGTTTCGCAAGTGGGTTGAATCAACAAGCGAGTTCATGCTTTGGTTCAAAGGTACAAACGGTTCGGGTCGGTTCAACACAACATGGATTTGGTTTCGGCTATATGTTTGCGCACTATAAATTAAATAAGTATAAATTTAATTCGTCGAATAAGATTAATATATAATTATTTTGCAAAAGAAAAATGAACGGTTTTTACCTTGAAGTTACGGGTTGTCACCCCAACGCTTCTCCTTACATTACTCATCATTTCCTGATTTCGAGTTCATTAAGAAGTAATCACTGCTGACTAATTGCAAGACTGTATACGGCCCGTATAAAGTTATACGGGTCGTATACAACCTTTATAATTTTTGTATTCGATCATATACTCAACATACGACCACTGTTTTATGTCTTGTATACGGGTCGTATAGCGTTATACAACCCGTATACAATTAACCAACTTCCCTTTTTTAGTTAGTATATGTGAATTTTTCAAAAATGCAGTAAAGTTGAGGATTTAGAACTACGAACTTCGTTTGAGTTTGTTAATATTACACCAATATGGTGATATTAGAACACTGTACACTGCATGTAAACACATTCGTCTTGTATTTATCAATGATGTTCTGATATCGAAAACTGTCGGAGAAGGCCCTTCATTTACCGTTGAATGCATCCTTAAACTTGATAGCAGCTTTTGCATTTGTAACTGTTAATCTGCTCCCTCCAAAACCACCACCTTGTCACGTATGGTCTCCTTGAGCCTAGATTCTTGCTTAAACGATGTTCTGATATCGAGTTATACGTTCCTTGTAAAAGTTTTTTTTGGTCTGTTAAGAATATGGGTGATGATGAATGTTCGTTTGGGGAGAATGTTATGGAAATTGAAGGAAAAGGACTTTGTTATGGTTTGGTAGCTTTTATTTTGAAACGTTGTGTTTTAGTATTTATATAATATTCATTATCCCTTGGTGGTTTCTGTACCCATCCTCGCACGACATGGCGCTAAACCCTTGAATCCCAACGCTTCTCCTTGCATTACTCATCATTTCCTGAATTCGAGTTCATTAATAAGTAATGACTGCTGACTAATGAATGTTCTGGAAATTGAAGGAAAAGGACTTTGTTATGGTTTGGTAGGTTTATTTAGAAACGTTGTGTTTTTGTATTTATATAATATCCGTTATCCCCTTTGTGGTTTATGTACCCATCCTTGCGCGACTTGGCGTCTAACCCTTGAATCATAACGTTTCTCCTTACATTACTCATCATTTCCTGAATTTGAGTCCATTAAGAAGTAATGACTGCTGACTAATTGCCTCCTTGGTAGTTGTTACCATATCCATTATCCCCTTGGTAGTTGTTACCATATCCATTATTTCATTACGTTAAGCTTGATCTTATTGCATGGTCTGACAATTTGTAATGATGAATGGTTGAAACTGTACAATAATAATGATTCAACTGCTACTATTGTTGATTGTTGATTGTTTACCGTGGAATGCATCCTTAAACTTGGAAAGATGACCGAATAGAGATTTATATACGGAGTGAGATTCTTCGAGAACTAGCAAAAAGAGAGAATACAGAACAAGATTCTTCGATAACTATATCTATCCATTATCCCATAGATTTTATTAGGGTATAGTTATAATTCCCCTAATATCAGGCCCATCGTTTACCGTGGAATGCATCCTTAAGCTCGTAACGGTTAATCTCTTCCCTCCAAAACCACCACCTTGCCGCGTATGGTCTCCTTGAGTCTAGATTTTTGCTTAAACGATGTTATGATATCGAGAATGTTCGTTTGGGGAAAATGTTTTGGAAATTGAAGGAAAAGGAAGGTTGAAACTGTACAATAATAATGATTCAACTCCTGCTATTGCCTATTGATGAAATAGGATTTGTTTAAAAGTAAAAAGAAAACTGAAACCCGTTTTCCTTGATAGTTAAAAGTCTTCCATGCTTGCTTTATGTTTATCAACTGGTCGTTTGTCTGAGTTTTCTTTCTCTTTAATGAAATGGGATTTGTTTCAAAGAAAAAATAAAACTGAAACCTGTTTTCCTTAATAGTTAAAAGTCTTCCATGTTTGCTTTATGTTTATCAACTGGTCGTTTGTCTGAGTTTTCTTTATCTTTGATGAAATGGGATTTGTTTCAAAGTAAAAAGAAAACTGAAACTAGTTTTCCTTGATAGCAGAAGCCAGTTCGATTTGATGGTTCTGAATACTATATAGACTGCCAGATCGAAACACTAATGTGTGAATATTAACTCAAAAAAAGGGATATCCTGTCTATACGGGTCGTATACCATTATATGGTCCGTATAAAACTATCGTATACGTTGTATACGACCAATGTTTGTTTTAACATGGTGTATACGGGCCGTATAAGGTTATACGACCTGTATAGAATAAGATAAACTGACAAAGGCTGCGCCCACAGGCTTTGTCAGTTTATCTTATTTTATACGGGCTGTATAACCTTATACGGCCCGTATACACCATGTTAAAATAAGATTTTACCATGTGTTATTATTAACACCCGTTTAAATATATGATGGTTCTGACAAGAGAGATGACGGTTTAAGTTTACAAGACCATATGAGATAATAAGCAAGGTTACAAGACCAATATAATCTTTAGTACAATTTTTTTTAATAATGTGGCTTAATTATAGCCATGTATTTTGGTTTTTATGGTTTTTTAAACTCAAAGGGCCTCTTGATATTAATTTTCTACTAGTTGATTTTCACCGCGCTTCGCGGCGGCATTTCAGCCGATATCAATTTGGTTTGTTTTTTACCAGTACGATACAAACATTCGGTATAGCAATCAGCACACGTTTTACATCGATCGAAAACAAAAAACAAACATGGTACCGGTATCGATGTTGTTTGATATAGGTTCGGTTGGTCACAGTATCGGTATTGTTTCGCTGACGGAGTTGTATAAATAAAATATTATCAAAACCAAAAACCAAAAAAAAGAATACGGGTACCGCTACCGATGTTGTTTGGTTCAGCTCGGTACAGTGCAGTACAGTGGTGATATGGTGTTAGTTTATCGAAACTAAAAATCATAAAACTAAATATCGGTACCAATACTAATGTTGTTTGGTCAATTTTATGTTCGATACGATAGCACACGGTATCCATTTTCAATAAGATTGACCAAAAACCATAAAAATGAATATCGGTACCGATGTTATTCAGTCGGTTTTCCGTTCGGCATGGTAGCGGCGCAACATCCATTTTCAATAAGATTTATATCGGGATATTGGAAAAAAAATCAAATATAGTTGCGTCTTTGGATCATTTTTTAAAACTTAACATACGCAAGTTATTAGCAAAAATATCATATTAAATAAAAGGTAAAATACTATTAACAAAACTAAAACAAATACTTAAAATTTTATTTACTATTCATGGTCCTTCGTGCCGCTACCAAACCAAATCGAAACCGATTGAAAAAATTCTGTATCGGTACCGGTTTTATTTTTATTGTTTTTGCTTTCGATAAACTGACACCGTATTGCTACCATATTTTACCAAACTGAACCGAACAACACCAATACCAGTATACATTAATTTTTATGGTATCCTGTTTGATAACGGATACTTTGATCATATGTTAAAGTTATATAAAAATATGTTTAAAATCAAATGATGTAATAAACCAATATAATATCAAACCTTAGAAAAAATCAATATTAAAAAATTGAAGCATTATTCATCACCTGTTTCTATTAATATCTACTATATATAATATAATAAAGTTAATATAAATTATAAATAAAATATTATTAAAAAATAAAAAACCAAATACTTTAAATTTTGAAACATTGTTCATTATAACTTTATATTATTCATCACCTGTTTCTGTTAATATCTATAATATAATAATATTAATATAAATAATAAATAAAATATTATTAAAAAATAAAAAACCAAATACTTTAAATTTTGAAACACTGTTCATTATAACTTTATATTAATATGTATAACTAGTGGTTTTCCGCCGCGCTATGCGGCGGGAACTTAGTTGGTATCCGTTCGGTTAGTTCTAGTACCGACATTCGCTATAGTAGCTGAAAGAGAAAACTATAAAATAAATCGGGTTATGCCCAAAAGAATACGCACTTTATATCAATCGAAAACCATAGAAAGGAATACCGGTTCCGCTACTACCAATATTTTTTTACTGATGTTTTCAGTTGAAATCGGTTCAGTTAGTTCCGTATAAACACTTGTATCGTGTACAATAAAAAAAATGTTTTTTTTAGATTTTTATTGGCACTCGTATAGTTTACAGTTTTCGATAGAAAAATATCAATTGAAAACCATAAAAAGGAATATTGGTTCCCATACTGCCGATATTGGTACCGATGTTATTCAGGTGAAATTGGTTCGGTAAGTCTCATATCAATACTCGTACAGTTTACGATAAAAAAAAATGTGTTTCTTATATTTTTATCGGCACTTGCATAGTTTTTGATAAAAAAAAAAACAAATTAAATATCATTGTCGGTTCCTGTTCGCTTTGGTACGATAGCGTCATGGTATCCATTTTAAACATCATTGTCGGTTTCGCTTTGATTTTGTATATTAGTGTCATGGTACCTATGTTAATATCATTATCGGTTTCGATTCGATCTGATACAATAGCAACACAGTATCCATTTTCAATAAAAAACAAATTAAAAAAAATAAATTAAAATAAATATAATATTAAAACATTAGTTTCACTATTCATCATCAGTTAAAAATAATATGTATAATATATATAACATGTGCATAAAATCGGTGGCCAAAAATAGTTCTTCCGTCGATTTATGTTTCTTCATATTTGTTTGTTTGTGTTTCTCGTCTCGTCTTCTAGTGTTCGCTTTCACTTTAAATAGGGGTGTCATTTTTTATACAACATTAACCTAATACGAAATTCGTAGATTTGTGTTTTGTCTAGACGAGTTTGGGTTTGTTTCAGGTTGAGCCCGGAAACTCGATTAGCTAAGTGGATTGGGTTCGTGTCAACTAGATGGGTTGGAAAGTTGACCCATTTAACCTATTTATAATTTATTTTATCTTTTTTAACATGTGTTTTATGACATAAATTAATTTGTTAGTGTTTAATGCGATATTTGTAACTTAAAGAGAAATTCGCGTAAGATGTGATAATTAAAATGTAATTATTTTATATGAATTTCTAATTTTTGTTGTAAAATTTTCATTATAAATATTAATGTATGGAAAAGGTAAAAAAAGGTTAAACAGGTCATGTTCGGGTTAAGTTAAGAATATCCGTGTTGTGTTTAGGTTCATATGTCCGACGCAGTTTTTCAGGTTTAGATCGTGTTTAGATTTGTACTATATTTTCGGGTTCATTCCCAACAATTTCTACTTCTCCTTGGTAATTAAAGGCTTTGTAGGTTAAAGTCATTGTTGGGACGGGACACACTTTAAAATTAGAAAATCATTGGAGGAAGACGGAGATGAGAAAAAATAAAACAAATATAAATAGAGGAGAGAACTATTTTTGGCCACTTATTTTAAATGCACATGTTGAGTTTCGATCATATATATGTGTTTGTGTGTATATATGTATATAAAGAGATGGTGTTTGTACAAAACGCCCCAAAAAAATAATAATATAGAGAGTTAAAGAGTATGTGACCTGTCGTTTTAGTTTTTTACCATATATATATAGGGAATCTTATATGCAGAATACTAAATATCACGAGAACTCGCAGAACACAATGAATCACCCATTTTTTCAATCTTAAAAACCTTTAAAGTAAATGAAAATGTTACAAATGTAAGATTTAGAATTCAAAACAAAATATGAAAAATTTTAACTTTTTGTATAACATACACATATGTAGGTTATGTGTAGGTTAAATTACCAACATGTATGTAGGGTATGTGTAGATAAAATTGTATGGTTTTTTTATGTATATATAATATACATATGAATGTAAGAAACATAAAATTTAAAAAATATGAACCTTAAATCCCAAAATTTAGTGTTTTAGAGTTGTTCTTTTTGTTCTCAGTAGTTAGTGTTCTGTAATGATCCCCATCCTATATATATATATATATATATATATATATATAGTGGAGAGTTCAAATGAGAAGAAATTTTTTGTAAGAAGAAAAAAGAAGAAATTTCAACCAATAAGAATGCTTTATTTTACTTCATTTAATAGAAGTATTTAATGTTACTATAAGGGTACATTGGTAAATCTACATAGTTCATTAATTTGTAGTCTTCCTCTTTAATAGCTAAATAAATTAAATAATTTGTAACTTATCTTCAAAATATATATTTTTTCAAAAAAATAAAATAAAATAATTTAAAGTGTAGGATAAATTACGAGTTGTGTAGGATAAATTTTTACGTGTAGGATGAATTTTGAAATATGTAGGATAACTTTTGATGTGTGTAGGCAAAAAAAGTTAGTGTGGAGGATAATAGTCTTTATGACTAATTAATTAGTCAAAAATGATAATAAATGAGACAAGTAAAAAAACTATTTAATGTTTTACAAAATTACCCTTTGTTCTTTTTCTTCTCAATTAAATTTTCTTCTCAAATGAACCTTCCTCTATATATATATATATATATATATATATATATATAGGGTAAGGTTCCAGCGTGAACAACCTCCCAAGAGTGAACTGCGTGAACAAATCTTGACCGCTGATTAATATGATCTTGATTATTTAAAGGGGTGGCATGATTGTAGTTAATAGGCTAGATTTTATTGTTTTATTAAAATTAAAAGGGTAGAAGTGTAATTATATTATTTTGCTTATTTAAAACTAGGAAAGAAAATTATTTCCAATAATAAGAGAGTAAATCCCGTAAATATATCATGTATTATACACATGTATACTATCGTGTTGGAATGTATAGAACACAGCAGTACACATGTGTACTACGGAGCTAAGACAACAATGTTGCGGGTCACATGTGTACTATACCATGTATTATACACATGTGTACTATCGTGTTGGAATGTATAGAACACAGCAGTACACATGTGTACTACGGAGCTAAGAGTATTACACAATAAAAAAGATGACTGAAAACTCTAGTTCAACCAAAAAAAGACTAAAACTATAATTCGAATCTTGCTACTATGACCAAAAACAATGACAATATTAAAATAAGTTAAGATTATCCTAACATATTTAAAATAAGTAATTGTTTTGTAGATGTCGAAAATGTTGGTAACTGATGATGATTTAAATATGTGAGGATTTTGAAATTAATAAGACAATAATTTAAATTAAATATTTATATAAAGTTACAATCTTACCCTTGTTAAATGTATATGGAATCAATGGTTCAAATCAGTTCACGCGGTTCACTCTTGGAAATTTGTTCACGTTTGAACCTAATCCTATATATATATATATATATATATATATATATATATATATATATAACTCTTGGAAATTTGTTCACGTTTGAACCTAATCCTATATGTATATATATAGTGGAGAATTCAAATAAGAAGAAATTTTTTATAAGAAGAAAAAAAAGAAATTTCAACCAATAAGAATGCTTCATTTGACTTCATTTTGTATTTAATGTTATTATAAGGGTATATTGGTAAACTTACATATATCATTAATTTTTAGTCTTCCTCTTTAATAACTAACTATATTAAATTTGTAACTTATTTTTAAAAGAGTAAATTATGATTTGGAAAAGCCCTTGTGGTTATATCACTTTTATCCTATTAGCCCAAAATAGAATTTTTTAACATCTGTGCCCCCATTGTCTCTATAACTAAACTATTTTGACCCCTTAGTCTAACTCAACCCATTACGATCTTGGCCCCTGTGGTTAGACTCAGGGTAATAGGTTGAGTTAGACTCATGGGCCAAAATAGTTAGTTATAGAGACCATGGGGGCATAGATGTAAAAGAATCTTTTTTGGGCTAATAAGGTAAGAGTGATATAACCACATGGGTGAAAATCGTAATTTACTCTTTTCAAAATATATATTTTCTCAAAAAAATAAAAATAAAGATTCATTTATAGTGTAGGATAAATTACGAGTTGCGTATGATAAATTACGAGGTGTGTATGATAAATTATGAGTTGTGTAGGATAAATTCCAATACGTGTAAGATAAATTTTGAAATGTGTAGGATAACTATTAATGTGTGTAGCCAAAAAAATTTAGTATGAATGATGATAGTCTTTATGACTAATTAATTACTTAAACATAATAAATGAGATAAAAGAAAAATTATTTAATGTTTTACAATTGTACCCTTTTTCTTTTTCTTCTCAAATGAACATCCCCATATATATATATATATATAGAAACGGGATCAGGAGAAAACGGTAGAAAGTGTGAGAACGGTGAGAACGCTTCCTGGCCCAACACGTGTCACGCCGCTTAGATAAGGGCAGAGGGGCTTTTTGTCCTTTCATATTTCTTTTTTTAAACGCATCTCACATCCCGTTTCCATTTTTTGGCGTTTAATAAATACGCCACGTTTTATTGTTTGTAGATCAGGATGATAGTAAAAATTTTGACGTTTTAGTTATGTTTTGGCGTTTTTATTGTTTTTTAAATCCGGATGCATGTCTATGATTTAAAAAACATCAGTAATTTTCTTGATGTTTATTATATCAAGTATGATACAGGTCTATAATTTGACATTCAATTATGGCATTTTGAAAAGATAAATAAATTCAGTTTTTCATGTAGTGGCTTTTAATATAATAAATATTTGGCAATAATGTTGTCGTCTCTTAATTTTACTGTTTAGCAATTTCTGTTTTCGTTCAATTTCATCGGTGAAATAGTGTTGATTTTTCCAGTAATACCTTGTTTGGCGTTTTTGTCGTTTTATAGCAACATCGTGCTTTGATAGCATCCGTTCTCTCAGGTTTCACGTTATCAGTCGTTTTGGTGTTTTTGGCGTTTTATATTAAATTTTTTTAGTAGATATTTAGATAATAAAATCAGAGAATTAGATAACAAACAATAGAAAGTGAAAAATAAAATACAAATTATAATCTAATTTCTCTTCCAAATCTTCACTGTCATCAGCCTCTTCTACTTTAACATTTTTTGGCGTTTTGAACCTGTCTTGAATACCTTATGTAGATCCTTATTTTCCTTCATAACGCTCGTCTTTATTAAGGGGTAAAAGTCTTTTTTTCTTCGTTTTTTCATTAACATTTGTCCATCTCATTCAGCAAAAGCTTATAGTGATACCCACCTCAGAGTAGAATCCATTCAGTGAATCTTCATTCATAACAATACTCAACATAGAATAAATGAGTTTCCGCATCTATGGCTTTTTTAAGTATCTTTTTTGGCGTTTTAAAGTGAATGGTTTGTTGGAAAGATAGCGTTTATTTTTTCGGTGGTGTGATAAGTTGATTGTGCAGGCGTCTCTCTTATAGGATGTTTTTGGCGCGTAGTTTAGGCAGGATTTTTATTTTATAATAAATGATATTAATAAAGTAGCCGTCTTTTCATTTACTGCGTGTATTTTTTACTGTTTTTGTGGAGGTTTTTATGGTCTTAGAAATTGCGTCTTCCAAATTTGGCGTTTTTTTAATGGCTTTATGTAGTTTTTGGTGTTTTTTTTTTTTTCCATTTTTAGCTTTTAATAATACTTCTGCAAATTACTTTTATTATAGGTTGGGAGTTTTTGGCGTTTTATTGCATTATGGCGTTTTCACAATAATTATGACTGTTTTGGCGTTTTATTAGTATAATGTTATTTTTTATTTTAAGTTGAAAAATACATAACAACCAACAGAAAAAAAAATTAAAAAAATTAAAATAGAAACAATTCATCTTTTAAATCTTCTCTGTCGTCAGTCTCTTTCTTCTTTGAAACATGTTCACTGGCGGTTTGGCTTAGCCCTACTTGTGTTTTTGCGGCCGTTTTGGAAGACAAAATGACATGAGTTTTTTGTTTGAATATGTATCTTCAAACAACTCATTAGTGTCATTTGTCTTTTTCATGCCATTATAATATTCATCAAGAACAAAACACAGAAAATGTCATAAGTCTGACCCCAACATTTTTTTGTTTATGATTTGTCCATCTGATGCAGCAAAATGTTATTTGAGTCACAGCACCTCAGGGAAAAATGCATTATTCGAATCTTTGGCGTAGAACAATATTTGAATATACAAGAAATAATATTTGGCATTTTTGGCGTTTTACTGAGGGAATAGTGTGTCTGAAAGAACCGTAGAAAATATGGCTTTTTTTGAGTAGTTGTGTTTGATGTTTTGGGGATTTTGGCGTTTGTAGGTTGAATGGTATATAGTAGAAAATATGGCGTTTCAGGTTTTGGGGTGTGTGTTTTTATGTTTGGGATGTTTTTTGTTTATATAGAGATGTGTTTTGGTCCGTAATGGCGTTGTATTCATCAGTATGGCGTTTTGGTATAGAGGTGTAAAGACGTTTTTACCCTTAATGAGGCGCGTCCACGTAAGAAAATTGATGTAATTTACGAAAAGGCCACCGCGCCAATCTAGTCCATAGATTGTTTTAATCGGACGATCGATAAGCGTTCTCACCGTTCTCACACTTTCTATCGTTTTCTCCAAATCCCGACCCTATATATATATATGGTGGGGTTCTAGAGTGAACACTAGTGTATTTGCGAACTGAGTGAACAAATCCTGGCCATTGATCTACACACATGTATGGCCATGATCTCATCATCAAATCGTAAAATACACTAGTGTATTTCAACATAAATCTTGGCCATTGATCTACACACGTGTATAGCCAAGATTAGTTCACTCAGTTCGCAAGCTACACTAGTGTTCACTCTTGAACCTAATCCTATCCTATATATAGAGTAAATTGCCATTTTAGTCCCTGAGGTTTGTCCCAAATTGCCATTTTAGTCCAAATAGTTTTTTTCTCCTCTGGGTCCCTGAGTTTTCCATTTGTTTGCCATTTTGATCACATTGCCTAACTCCGTCTAAAAACTCAGTTTTTAACTAGGGGTATTTTTGTCATTAACGAAAAAGGTTTCTATATTGCCATTTTAGTCCAAAATCATTTTTACAGATTTTTTTCTTTTAATCATATATATAATATAAGTCATTTGTATATATTATATAAATGATGATTTAAAAATATTAAATATATGTTATTATATAAATGATTAAAACACACATTAATATTAATATATAGGGGAATTGGCCTGTAATAATCCCACCTAGACCTTATTGGCCATTAATAATCCCACCTCAGAATATTCCCCCCACCAGTCCCACTTTTCACCTATTTTTCCTACAATGGTCCCCCGTTAAAAAAACTTAACGGAGTTAAGTTTTTTTCCAAATTACAAACAGATTTTTTAGGGCTTTTGATCAGAACGACGATACGAGTCCATTGATGTAAAACTTGCCTAGAAATGGTGCTCTAAGTGACTTGATTTTGGTTAATTGGAAATTTAAACACCCGAATTGAAGCACCGTTTTCATCGTTTGGAGCACTGTTTCGAGGCAAGTTTTACATTAATGGACTCGTATCGTCGTTCTAATCAAAAGCCCTAAAAAATTTGTTTGTAATTTGGAAAAAAGCTTAACTCCGACGGTGGCAGGTCCAGGGTTTCGGATTGGGGATGGTGAATGTGGTGAACGGCGGGTGATGACGACGGTGGTTTAGGATGGTGGTGGCGACGGTGGTGGTTCCGGTGGTTGAGTATGGTGAATAGCGATGGTGGTTGAAGTGGTGTTGGTGGTTTGAGATGATGGTGAAATGTGGTGGTGAATGATGGCGGCTGGGATTGAGGTTTATAATCCGGTCAAGTTAGGGTTCCAGTGAAGACCCAATAGTTCCGATCTGTCTTCCAAGTTCTAGATCTGGTGAACTAAGGTAAGTTCCAACCTTCTAAATCATTTTTCCAGATCTAGTTTCATTTTCTGGCTAAACCACTTTCTTCAATTGTTGATGTGCTGGAAAAGTGACAGAACAATGGTGGTTAGTGGTGATTTTGGATGGTGACCGGTGGTGTTGACGGAAATGTGAAGGGGGTAAGTGGGGATTATTAAATTTGATGGTAGACGGTTGGGTGGTGTTGGTCGTGGTGGAGTTAGAGGGCTCGGTGGTTGTTCTCGTAGGTGGAGGTGGACTCGGTGGTGGTGGTGCTAATGGGTCGCCGCAGGTGTGTTTGATGAAGAAGGTGAGGGTGAATAATAATAATAATAATAATAATAATAATAATAATAATAATAATAATAATAATAATAATAATAAAATTAAATTTTTTTTCTTTTATTTTTTTAATATAAAATAAGATTTGAACTAAAATGGCAAGTTGAAAAGTTTATAACGAAAATGTCAAAAATACCCCTGGTTAAAAACTGAGTTTTTAGATGGAGTTAGGCAATGTGATCAAAATGGCAAACAAATGGAAAACCCAGGAACTCAGATGAGAAAAAAAACTATTTGGACTAAAATGGTAATTTGGGACAAACCTCAGGGACCAGGGGCGAAGGATAAGAGGGGCGGGGAGGGGCGCCCCCCCCCCCCCCGAATTTTTCGCTCAGTAGTTTTCGTATAGAAATTTGTGGGTATATACGTTCCCCCCCCCCCCCCCCCCCCTTCGGTTCTATAGAAATTTTTGGGTATATACGTTTTCGCCCCCCCGGCCGAAAAATTCAAGCTTCGCCACTGTCAGGGACTAAAATGGCAGTTTACTCCTATATATATATATATCACACTAGTTAGACTAATTGAAATTCATTACAATGTGTCAAAGTGGTTTAATAGTTGTTTGGTAGCCTTTTAAAAGTCTATCTCTGAATCTCTATAAGCATTAAGTGTGTAGTTTATTAGAAAGATACCTCTGAATGAGTCAACGAGTCTCTTACCCATTAAATTTCAAAAGATACCTCTGAATTTCTAAGCATTAAGTGTGTAGTTTATGAAAGATTGTTATATTAAAATGTATGGTATCCTGTATTTTAAAACAGATAAAACCACTAACGCTCGTAAGAAACCACTGTAATTAGCTTGTTTCCATGAATTTGTAGAATAAAAACGCATATTATCAGTAGCATAAAAAAATAGGGACGAAAGTTGCAATCTTTGTAAACGATATGAATCATCCAAGTAATTAATCATCGGTTGTTGGTGATGCCACACCTTTCTCAAAATTTGATGATACAAATATTTGTAGCTCATTTAAGGCTTACACTTCACCTCGATTGTACATGAAATATTTATACCACATGAAATATAATAAATCTATGGATAGAATAAACAATTAACTACCTAATTACAAAATTCAGTTATTACATCTGTATATTAATATAAATATACATATATTATAATACAATAACTATAAAGTAGGAGCGCACGTTACCTCTTTGACTAACGAAAACAAAATTTTATTAAGAGAAAAAAAAATAGTGACTAACAATTGAGTTAGCCACATTAGAGCATTCACATCCAAACCATCAAATTATACATACATTTCACTAAAAAACAACTCCTATATCAATATATTTCCACTAAAAACAAATACTTTTTCTCTCTCATTTTCAATTAAATAATATTATCATCACATTTTTCTCTCTCCTTCACTCACAACCACTTTCAATATATATTAAAAAAATTATACTGGGTGAACAGTGTCCCCCCAAACATACAGATGAACAGTAACATTTTCTCTCTCCTCCACTCACAACCACTTTTTATACCCTTTATAATATAAAAACTCTCACTCACATATTTTGATGGATAGAATGTGAATGCTCTTACAGATACATTTACACCAGCAGGCCTTAGCCTCATTACAACCAAACAGAAGCCTAGGAAACAAACATTACACACCTAGACTGCTAACTTCAAACCTACACCATTGATCGCATGATAAGTTATGCACCTTAGAACGATTTTTTAAGTAGAGATAACCCAGGAGCTTCACCTCTTATATCATCCTAGCCAAGTTCGGTTATTTACTCTAAAAGACCACTGTGTTACGGTTCTGCCAAATACACCATACAACAGCTTGTACAACCGTGTAGACTGCTTCCTTCCACAATTTTGGAGCCTCTCACATGGTGATGAAAATTGACCAGGTCTTTATTGTCAAAGAAAAATAAAAATAAAGAGACGACAATCTGCACCAATTTGCTACAGCATCCTATACGCCTTGAGACAGCCTACACGACGTAAACACATGTTCCACATATTCCACACATTCGCTGCATAATGGGCAAACCAAGGATGTGACTGGCACTCTTCTTTTCGCAAGAGCATCCAGGGTTGGTAGGCGACCTAAGATCAGTCGCATGACATAAATGACCTCCCGTATGCATAATCTGCAACAAAAGAAGACTTTACCACGGAATTTAAGTAAACTTATTCCAAATCCATTCACACCTCAACCAAACATGTCACCCACAAAATTCATATCCAAATCCCAACGAAATCTACCCACCACACTCATCAAGAATGAAACTCAGATTCTAAAGACGAAAAGCTTATCGATGTAGATTCTTTTATCATTATTACAAAAACCAAGCTACACAATGTCTAACCAATCCATAATAGTGAGTGCTCAAACTAATAGTAAATTAAATAAACCAAAAATGTAATCAAACATCAGCATTAAAATATATAATACAATAGAAACAAAAGAAAGCATCTTACATCCTCACACTCTTTCATCTTCTTTTGCACACCTAAAGTTAAAACTGACATAAACATATGCCAAGAACTCTGTAATTGGATCTTAAAAGGAGTGTTGGTCTTGCTGAATAACTTTAATAAGTTCTTTCAACTGATGTCATCTCTTCTTGTAACTGAAACAACTCCCTGTCTTCTATCTTAATCTGAGGCAACTCGTTGAAAAAAAATAATGGAATCAATTTGATAATTAGAGAACAATGATAGTATGGAGAGTGTTACGATGTTAGGAAGAGCCACCATGTGTCAGCAAAAAATGGGAACATTCACCAACATTCAACAATCAATCAAGTTTTTGACCCAACCTTTTTTAGCCTGTTGCCTAACTCGATTTTATTGGCATGCTCAATGTCATATTTTGATTCATTAATATGATTAGAAAATGCCTGAAGGTTTGCCATTTGAAAAACTCTTGAAAACAACTTTTCCATTATGGAGAGCTCGTATTTCAGTAGTTAAAGGTACTTTCTTGGCACAATATTTAGCAATTTAAAGCCAACCACTGCAGAAGTAAAGAAAACAATAAAAACAAAAACAATATCATGATTACAACCACAGAGTTGTATAATGTTAAATCAATGAACAAATCTAAACCAAAAAAACCCTAGTCGATGGTACCGACTTGCTCAATCTACTCTGACTTTTCCACTTGTTAAAGAGTGTTTTTCTGCAGTTATCGTATTTAATAAAGTGAAATACCTTATGTAGATTACGCGATTAGCAAATAAGTTGAACATCAAAATCAGTTAAACAAAAATTTTGAGTTGTTGCTTCCCCCGCTGTCAGTAGAAATCATCATGCTAGGAGAACATAAGTTTTCTTCAGTTAAAGAGTCAAGAGTTAAAGAGTCAAGTGGTCCTTTACATGTTACACACCGGCATAGTTGTATAGGCTCAGTTGGAATCATCATGCTATAGTTTAATTACCGCACACCCGCAAACACATCAATAGCATATCTGTATAGACTCAGACATGTTAAAAATACAAAAATTACTCGCGTTGGCTGCACACTAAGAAGTGAAAGGCCTCATATGCCATGCCAATAAACACTAAAATCTTAGTTTTCTTCACAATAGAACACATCATCATAGCACATAGGTAGATACAATACTGATATCACATGCCAACTTCCAAAGAAAAAGGGTTATCGACTAATGTGAATGTGTTTGTACATTGGAACCTTTAAAGCTCAGATATGTACAATTGTACCCTTGTTTTTTTTTTTCTTCTCAAATGAACCTTTCCATATATATATATATATATATATATATATAGGGGAGGGTTTAAATGAGAACGCTAAGTATTGTGAGAACCGTGAGAACAAATGAAAAAACCGCGAGAACTTGTTCAAAAACAATTCAAATTCAAATTTTTTTTTCTACACTTATCATTATTATTGGAATACAATGTTAACAATTTAATTTACACGTTTAAATTTACGTGAATTCGTAAATAAAAAAAATTTACACGTGTAAGTTTGCCATTTACACATGTGTAAATCTGTTATATTTACACATGTGTAAAAAATCTAAAAAGAGTGATTTTGAAAGGAGAAATGAGTTATTTGATGTTGTAAATTCGTTTTTTAATGTTGTATCTTAATTACAAAGAGGTTTGTATTAAAAAAATTGGTTTTGATTGGTTTTTTCATTCGTTCTCACGGTTCTCACAATATTTAGCGTTCTCAAGATAACCCTCCCCTATATATATATATATATATAGGGTAAGGTTCCAGCGTGAACAACCTCCCAAGAGTGAACTGCGTGAACAAATCTTGACCGCTGATTAATATGATCTTGATTATTTAAAGGGGTGGCATGATTGTAATTAATAGGTTAGATTTTATTGTTTTATTAAAATTAAAAGGGTAGAAGTGTAATTATATTATTTTGCTTATTTAAAACTAGGAAAGAAAATTATTTCCAATGATAAGAGAGTAAATCCCGTAAATATACCATGTATTATACACATGTGTACTATCGTGTTGGAATGTATAGAACAGTAGAACACAGCAGTACACATGTGTACTACGGAGCTAAGACAACAATGTTGCGGGTCACATGTGTACTATACCATGTATTATACACATGTGTACTATCGTGTTGGAATGTATAGAACACAGCAGTACACATGTGTACTACGGAGCTAAGAGTTACACACAATAAAAAAGATGACTGAAAACTCTAGTTCAACCAAAAAAAGACTAAAACTATAATTCGAATCTTGCTGCTATGACCAAAAACAATGACAATATTAAAATAAGTTAAGATTATCCTAACATATTTAAAATAAGTAATTGTTTTGTAGATGTCGAAAATGTTGGTAACTGATGATGATTTAAATATGTTAGGATTTTGAAATTAATAAGACAATAATTTAAATTCAATATTTATATAAAGTTACAATCTTACCCTTTTTAAATGTATATGGAATCAATGGTTCAGATCATTTCATGCGGTTCACTCTTGGAAATTTGTTCACGTTTGAACCTAATCCTATATATATATATATATATATATATATACACACATACCACCCTTTATTGCGAGAACCAATGTGAACACAACCAAAAATGCCTAAAAATAGCTAAAAAACACACAAAATTTTTTTTTTAATATTTTTTATAAAAAAAATCGCTACTTTTAGTAGCAAAAAAAATTTAAAATAAAAAAAAAAAAGATTAATATAAACAATATTAAAAAAAATTTAGATTTTTTTTTTTTTTTTATAGATTTTTTTAGGTTTTTTGGGGGTTTAGTTTTTAGCATTTTAGCTTGGGGTGGGGGGTTAGATTTTTTTTTGGGTGGGGGGGGTGGGGGTTAGGTTTTTTTAGCTATTTTAGGTTATGTTCACATTGGTTCTCGCAATAAAGGTGGTTCTCGCATGAACCTTACCCTATATATATATATATATATATATATATATATAATGTAAGTATCTATAGAAAACCCACTTTTATTTAGAAAACTTGGTATACTCTAACCTCCCAATTTTTTTTTTTAAATTTACACATGTTATATACATGTTTTTAAGGGTTTTGGGAAAAAAAATCAAAAAAACCGCCGAGTAGATATTTAAAAAAAAAATAAACAAGTTTTGGTGTAACACATGTTACAAATATGTCAGATGAATGTAACATATGTTACACCAAAACTTGTTTATTTTTTTTTAAAATATCTACTCGGCATTTTTTTGATTTTTTTTTTTTTTGCCCAAAACCCTTAAAAACATGTATATAACATGTATAAATTTTTTCAAAAAAAAAACATCGGGAGCTTTGAGTTTCCCGGGTTTTCTAAATTAAAGTGGGTTTTCTATACATCCTTCCCCTATATATATATATGAGAAAAATCTGTTAGGAACCACCCTTTATTGCGAGAACCAATGTGAACACAACCAAAAATAGCTAAAAAACACACATTTTTTTTATATTTTTTACTTAAAATTCGTTGTATTTCTCTATTAAAAAAATAAAAAAATTTGGCTACTGAAAGTAGCGATTTTTAAGTAAAAAATATTAAAAAAAAATCCGTGTGTTTTTTAGATTTTTTTAGGTTTTTTGGGGGGTTTTAGTTTTTAGCATTTAGCTTGGGTGGGGGTGGGGGGGTTTAGGTTTTTGGGGGGTGGGGGTGCGGGGGGGGGGGGGGGTGTTATGTTTTTTTTTTTTTTTTTTTTAGGGGGGGGGGGGGTTTAGTTTTTAGCATTTAGCTTGGGGGTGGGGGTTAGAGTTTTTTAGGTTTTTTTTGTTGTGTTCACATTGGTTCTCGCGGTTCTCACAATAATGGTTCTCAAATGAACCTTACCCTATATATATATATATATATATATATAGGATTAGGCTTATTTGTGAACAATATCTTCATAGTGAACTGTGTGAACTAATCAGGATCATTGATTTCCATTTTATTTGTTAAGGGTAGGATTGTAATTATACACTAAATTAGTTTTAAATCTTTTTTCTAATCATTGAATTTCAGTTACACTTTTAATTTTGCTAGTTTTCTTAAATTGCATAATTATCTTCTTCATCTCTCTTAATTCAAAATAATTTTATTTTCTATTTCTCTGTACGTTCATGTCGTTCAACAGGCCCTTGGTAAGGGATAACTATATTCACACAAGACTAAGAATATTATTTTTAATAAATAAATTCATATGTTTGTGTTATTTATTCTTTTTTTTAATTGCATATTCATGCAAGAATGAATTATTTTCCAAAACGTTTGATTACATATTTTTTTATTTTTGGATTAAATATTCAATTTTTTTTTACAATTGCATATCCATGATTATTGTTCATGTACTCATCATGAATCTTGTATGATAACGTACACTTGTTCTGAACATAGGTGTGATAATGTACATATGTGTATACACTTTTTAAGAATATGGCTTGTTTATGTACATATATGTATATACGTGTTGAGACTGTTATGTACACATATGTATAATGTCGAACAATCATCTCAGATACTTACTATACACATATGTACCATGTTGAACAACCATATCACTAACTTCTTTTTTAGAAGTATATTATGAATGTACATATGTGCACATAAATCGAACATGTACACTTAAAGAAGATGATCGGATGGAACAATAATTGTTAATGTACATATATGTATATACGTTTTTAAATTGTGAATACGTATAATACATATATGTACATTCACTTCTACATTGTTTTTAATCATGTTCTAAATGTAAAAATATATTATATAATGGTTATATTTTTTAGAATTAATTAAAAAATTAGTTAATTGGTGAGAGAAAAAAAATGAGAGAGAATGTAATTAATTATTTAATTGGAGAGAGAAGTAGTTAACAATTTACCTTTATACCCTTTTTATTTATTTTTTACATATAAATAATTACAAAACTGCCATTATTAAAATTTCCAAGATCTAAACAATTAATGGTTCAGATTAGTTCACCACAGTTCACTCTCAACCTAATGTTAATTCTAGAACCCTACCATATATATATATATATATATATATATATATATATATATATCACTAATTAGACTAATTGAAATTCATTACAATGTGTCAAAATGGTTTAATAGCTGTTTGGTAGCCTTTTAAAAGTCTATCTCTGAATCTCTCAGCATTAAGTGTGTAGTTTATTAGAAAGATACCTCTAAATGAGTCAACAAGTCTCTTACCCATTAAATTTCAAAATGATGTTGATGCCACTTTATCCCTTTCTGTATTCATAACCCTCAGCCAGCCACTAAGGCACCACCCCCTTAACCAACCATCTCCTCCTGCACCACCAAATAACAAGTCTCTTACTGGCTCAGAGTCTCTCACAAATTCAAGTTTCTTACTGGTGTGCAAATGTTTCCAAACAAACCCTTAGTTAATTACACTTTAATTGAAACATCAGTGAACTTTTAATTAGTGTGCTATTACTATTAACTTGGTTATTATCCTATATAATAAAAATAATAATTTTGGGGGGTCATAATTTAGAGAAAACGGTGGAAAGTGTGAGAACGGTTAGAACGCTTATGAATCGTCCGATCAAAACAATCTATGGACTAGATTGGCGCGGTGGTGTTTTCGTAAATAACATCAATTTTATTACGTGGACGCGCTTCATTAAGGGTAAAAAGGTCTTTTGACTTCTCCACACAAAACGCCAACTCATGAAATAAAACGCCAAACAAATAGCACACACCTCTATCTAAAAACGCCATTTTATATACTAACAATTGATGAAACCTCTTAACAACAATGTCGGTTTCTGGGTTTCATATGACCGGCATCTTCCGGTCTTCCACACCTCTGCATAACCCATCTCCAACCTCAACTCACCGCCCCCAAACTCACCCAAATCTCAAACTGCAACAGCCACCTCGTTGTTCCTTTAACGATAGAAGTACGTAACTGTTTCAAAGAGACCGAAATCGGTGTTCCGAAGGCTAGGCTTCCACTGCGAACCTGACTACTATGGTGATTTGGGTTGTTGGTTCTGCATCGGCTACCCGAGTCATTGTAAATACTCACCGTTGAACCTGAGTTAAAGGTTGGAGTACAAATCTCCAGTTTCGCTGTCGTGTTAATATCTTTAATTCATTGGTTTTCTTTCCTAAATCACATTAGTCCCCACCATCGATTCTTACCTAATATTGCCTTAATCTTAATTGTTGTTGGTGTGAACTGGAGGTTCATTATTACCCTTAATCTTAGTTCATGACAGCGGTGATTTCAGGTTGTCAATCGGAGATTACGTTCACGATCTCTCTGCTATTCATTCTACATGTTTGTTTGACGATCCGTTGCTTTCCAATTCAGATTGTTTTTATCAGGTATTATTGTACTTCGGATAATTTTTTTTTGTTAATTTGTTAGTTTTTTACCTTCAAGTTTATATAGCTTACCTGATTTTGATGTGTTGAATACTTATGTTATTAACTGAGAATAAGTGTGCGATTCATATCCTCCATTAAGTATCAGATTTAGAACAAGTATGTGATTGATTTGAATGCATCTGACCTTAAAATCCAAGGATCATAATCATCATGTTTTCACATAATAAAACTGGTAGAATGAACAGCTACTAGATTAGGACTGAGGTAATGTAAAAATAATAAAATTTCCAGTTATATGTTTCGAGTATGTAGTTTGGGTAAACGGGTATATGATTTCGGGTAGTTAGATTGGTTATCAACTAATCCCATATCCGTATCATCAGTGGCGAAGGTGAAAGCCCTTAAGAACAGTATCGGTATAGGTCGGGTTTACGCGGTGTCACGGTGGTTGGCACGGTCCTTGCCATTAAAAAAAACCGCTGAGTCGTTGACTGCTGGCTGCGAATATTGGATTTCAAAGTTTAGTAGGCCCATTGTATTCAAGCTTCATCCCATATTCAACAATTTTTTTATTTTCTTTTCAAATATGTGTCTATTATGTGGAGAGTTAAGTTATGTGGTGGTCAGCTTAAAAAAATAAGTTAAGTGCCATCATAGGTGTGTAAGACACTCTTCCTTCCTTGATAACACCTACATGCTGCATCTATGGCTTATCATTAAGAAAAAAAATGCCGATAAGTTTCAACTTTCTGTTACTTTAAAGTTTCATGCTCTATTGTTTGCCAACACTGTACCTCCAGTCCTCTACTGTACATGTTGATTATTTTATTGCTTCTTAATAATCTATAGTGACTTGTGAGTTTGTCGTCTTATAGGTTGCTGTGTATCGGTTTTGCACATTCTGTTTGGTCATCTTTTCGGTATGTTTGTTTTCTCATAGATAAGTCATGTTTACATTTCTTTTATGTTGATGTCTATCGTTTTATTGCATGTGGTTGGTTATGATCCGTATATGTGTTGTTGCTCTTATTAATAATATTTCGTTTTGCCAAAAAAAATATTACATATGAATACACTTGGTAAACGTAGAGGAATAGTTAGCTCACATGAATCAGGTGAAAGTTCTACAGCCCGTTCTTTTCATAGACAGTCACGACGACAACGATTACTTAATGGTCCGTCTACATTATCATATGAGGCTGTACAAAGGCCGCTCCCTTTGTATTCTGATTGTGGAGATTGTCGCTATATTTGTGAATACTGCAGTGCTAAGTTTTGGTATGCAGAAAGGATTGTACATTGGTCTCATGCTGAGCATCCTCGCTATACTCAATGTTGTAAATTAGGGGCTGTAAGGTTGCCGTTTCCTATTCAGCCGCCTTCCGTCATCAACCAATTGTTTGAAGAGAGTAATTTTTTGGAAAATATTAGAGCATACAATAGCATGTTCTCTATGACATCGTTTGGGGCGGACATTGATGAGACGGTTAATGATGGTCGTGGCCCTTATGTTTTTAAGATATCAGGACAAGTTTCCCACTGGATTGGGTCTTTGTGCCCACCATCTAATGAGAAGCCGCGGTTTCTGCAATTATACATTTATGATACCGAGAATGAGGTTTCAAACAGGCTCCGCTTTTTTGGAGACTCAAGTCAATGTAGTCTTTCTGTTGATATTGTTAGAACACTTAATGATGTGTTGACCACCCATAATAAGTACTTGCGTGTTTTTAAAAATGCCAAGGAGATGGCTGATCAAACTGAGAACAAGTATTCTGTACGCCTTTACAACAATGTACCTGATAGAAGATATGCCCCCCTCTCCAGGTACCTTAGGCGGTATTGTATGTGGTGATGACGCTAACTCTAGTGAGTACGATATCATCGTACACTCAAAGGATGGAATACCTCAAAGGGTTAGTAAGTTACACCCATGTTATATGCCATTACGGTACCCATTGCTGTTTCCATTTGGTGAGGAAGGCTGGTCACCACGTTTTCATTTACATCAAGTTCATAGTACCAAAGAGAAGAGGTTGACGGTTAACATGTATTATAGTTATCAAATCCACGATCGAGCTGGTGTCTATTCTCTTCTTTTAAATGGTGGCCGCCTATTTCAGCAATACTTAGTTGATGCGTATACCTGTATTGAACAAAACAGGCTCACCTACTATAGTACACATCAAGATCAGTTGCGATCTGAGTATATTGGTAGTGTCTATGATGCTCTTTCTAGAGGTGATACAGAATCCCGTGAAATAGGCAAACGGATATTCTTGCCTGCTTCATTTACTGGTGGCCCGCGATATATGCATAGACATTATCAAGACGCATTAGCGATTTGTAGGGTTCATGGCAACCCTTAATATTTCATCACATTCACCTGTAATGTTAAGTGGCCTGAAATTACAAGATACATGGACAGCATTGGCAGCAACAATTCTCAACACCATCCTGACATTATAGCTCGAGTTTTTAAGTTAAAAGTAGAAGATTTCATAAAGTTTATGAAAGCTGACAAAACCTTTGGAGATGTCGCAACATGTAAGTCCCTTTTCTTATTACGATACAAACTTGAATTGCTTCTCCTATTTTATACACACATCATAATATTATTTATTTCCTATAATCTTTTGCAGACTTATATACAATTGAGTTTCAAAAAAGGGGATTACCACATTGCCATACTTTATTGTGGGTAACCGAAGCTTATAAAATACAGGATGCTGCTGCTATTGATAATTACATTACAGCTGAATTTCCCGATCCACAGTCAGAAGCGTCTTTGTATCAAACAATTACTGAATGCATGCTTCATGGGCCTTGTGGTTTGTTAAACCCTGCCGCTCCATGTATGCGTGAGGGTAAGTGTTCAAAGAATTTTCCAAAATCTTTTCAACCTACTACAACATTCGACAAAGATGGATATGTTCATTACAAAAGGAATGCTGGTATTCATCATGTGTTGCGGAGTGGAATCCGTGTTGATAACGGTTATGTAGTTCCATATAATAAACGCTTGTGTAGCCGTTTTAATGCACACATAAATGTTGAATATTGTGGCTTGAACATGTTGATCAAATATCTATTCAAATACATCTCTAAAGGAGTTGATCGTGTAAGATTTGTTATACAAAAATCTAAAGATGACGCAGCTTCCACATCTGTTGAGTCAACTCCTATCATCAATGAAATTCAGAATTTTGTTGATGGCCACTTCATTTGTCCACATGAAGCTTGTTGGAGAATTTGGAACTTCCCTATTCATGAACGTGATCCTGCTGTTCAAATCCTAGCTGTTCATTTAGAAAACATGCAAAATGTTACCTTCAAGGAAAATAGTCGTTTGCAGTAAATCGTTAACAACCCATCTTTTGGAAAAACAACATTAACTGAATGGTTGAATAACAATTGTAAAGAGCCAGAAGGATTGCACCTTACCTACAGTGACTATCCATCTAGGTTTTGGTGGGAGTCTTCTGGTAAAGGATGGATTCGTAGAGCCCGCTTAGGTAGCACAGCCATTGGTCGACTTGTATACATACATCTAACAGCTGGCGAATTATTCTGTTTGCGTATGTTACTTTGTCATCAAAAGGGCTGCAAATCATATGCGGATATTCGTACAGTCGCACATGTTACCTACACCACCTTTCGGGCAGCGTGCGAGGCTTTGGGGTTGATAGGCGATGATAGAGAATGGTCGGAAGCCTTCACTGATGCATCCTCATGGGCCACGTCCTCGTAATTGAGGTCCCTATTTTGTCACCTGCTTCTATTTTGTGACGTCAGCAACCCTTTAGTTTTGTGGGAGTCTCAATGGAGAAAAATGGCCGACGATCTGTTACGTACTTTAAATTCTAATGCTACAAACCCATCATTCTTCATTAACGATTATGATTTACAACAACAAGTGCTTTTGGAGCTTCAAAAAATCCTCAATTCTTCAACCCCATCAAAGTCGCTTCAAGATTTTGGTTTGCCGCTGCCATCAGAAACACTTCTTGCTATCTTAAAGAATAGACTCCTTGACGTGATGTTGTGGTACACGCAAATTTAATCCCAATAACAACTATAGATAGCGGTAAGTGGGTATCGAACACAGGGAGTTTGTGGAATGTGTGTTATTTGAAAGTTTATCTAAATTTACTAAATTTATCTAAATGCAAGAAAAGTAAAATTCAAGAGTTGGTTTGATTGGATTGATTTTAAAAACTAAGAATACTAATTAATTTGCGAAATAAAAGTTGAGTTTGTAAACAATTTGGAGATGAATGACCATCCTAAGTTTTCGGTTTGCTTCAACAATTGTGCTATCATCCACTAGAAAGAACTACATAGACATAGTTCGTGTGTAATTACTTATTGTGATAAAAGGGAACGAAGTACTCAGATTCCTAGAACGTGAGGTTGTTACCCGATGACCAATCAACCCTTACCCAATCCTAATTCTACCCATGATATCTCGATTGCCAACGGCACCAAGAACGTATGGTTTCAAACTAGAATATCATAAGAATCAACAATTTACAACTAAGCAATCACACACCATGATAAACAAGACATAGATAGAGTTTACCATTCTAGAAATATGGAATCAAAACACAATTGTTTCATACAAACCTTCAACCTAGGATGACCATAAAGAACCTAGCCACTCATGGCTTGGACAAACATCATGATAATAGTTTCAATGTTCCAGCGAATCAAAAAACATAAAAAAACAAGAAATTCACAAGTGTTCTCCCCCTCCAAAAACTCTAAAAGTCCCTCCAAATTCGAGTCCCAAGCAGGTGTAACCGACATCCAATGATAAGTCCCCTCGTTAAACCTCTTGAAAACAGCAATTAATATGTAAGTTACATTAAAACCCAGTCGGTGCCGTCGAAGATTGATGATCCCCCAAACCCCTGTTCACCTGATAATATGTGCCGCCCCCAAAAGAAGCCCACTATTGTTTTGTTATTACAAAGTTTGCCGGCCCCAAGTCCATGTGACTCTTATCATATCGGCCCACAGGTGTGATCCATATCCAATATGTCGGCCCATCAAGTCCAAGGTCTGCCAAGTTCACGTGATCAAGCCATGATGTTGTTGACTTTCCTCCTTGCATGTGCCGTCCACACAAAGTCCAGTCATATGTGTCAGTATTATGATTAGATGTGTTGACTTGTGTGCAAATACCCTCAATATGTCGGCTCCCCTTGTGATGATAATGATTATGTTTCCTTTCCCTTTTGTATGCGTGTATATCAACATGTGCTGGTGATGTTTGTATAAAACCTCCTAGAATCATAGTGCCCACCAATTCTCAATGAAGATTAATAACACTTTGAAACCCTCCAATCAACATCCACGTGCCACTCTGACTTTCTATTTCATCCATCATGAAAATAATATTGTAATTGAATAAATGAACTTATCTATCAAATCTCATCCCCCAAAGTCCCTATGTCGGCTGTAATTCACGTTTAAGAACTCATTTGACTGAATGTCAACTTCCATTTAATTACCAATCAACCCCTCGACTTCATTCTTGTACATCTCTTGTATATTCAAACAACCTTTTCGATCCGAATAACGCCTTCCGCTATGTTTATCATCCACGGGTGTTCCGCATCATCAACACGCACTCTAACTTCACCGATTTAGACGGTTAACCTGAAAAACCATGAGTACTCGTAGTTATCACATTCACGATACATAACCGTGTAAAAGATGGGATATGCACGTAATTAGCTCATTTAAGGGTTGTCCTACGGACCACCCGTCACTCCTACTCGAAGAAACAAGCTATGATAGATCTGCATTGCAAGTTCAACACTCTGAGATGCACTCACAGCTTAATGCAGACCAACTTAGTGTTTACAATGCAGTCACAACAACACATATTAACAAAGCTCAAATATTATTATTTGTTTATGGTCATGGAGGCACAGGGAAGACATTTTTATGGACTACAATACTCTCTTACTTTAGATCTATTGGAAAAATAGTACTGGCAGTCGCCGCTTCAGGAATCGCATCACTTCTTCTACCTTCAGGGAGGAGTGCGCATTCACGTTTCAACATTCCCATAGATCTATCGAACGAATCTACATGTAATATTAAGAAGAATACTCAGCTTGCAAACGTTATCAAGCAAACATCAATAGTGATATGGGATGAAGCCCCTATGCGTGACCGATGTTGTTTTGAATGCTTAGATCGAACACTGAAAGATATCCTAGAAAACGACACACATTCATTTGGCGGCATGTCAATACTTTTAGGCGGAGACTTTCGACAGACACTTCCGGTTAGACCAAAAAGCACAAGATCACAAATCCTAGCTTCAACTTTACCAAACTCTTACTTATGGCCATCTTTTAAAGTATATACATTGCATCACAATATGAGGCTTACAAACAATAATGATACATCAACACAACCATCATCAACATTCGCTTCATGGTTACTAGACATTGGAGATGGTGAAATAGGGCAGCCTGATACAGAGGATCCTCATAATACAAAAATTGTTCAGATTCAAGACAATTTTTTAATCCAACAAGATCAAAACAGCCTACAATCTCTAATAGAGTTTGTATATGAAGATGCGATACTCAGAAATCCGTCTGCCACAAACATGTCAAAAGGGCAATTGTCTGTCCAAAAAATCAAACAGCAGATGAAATAAACAACTTAATTTTGACTATGACAGTTGGTGAAACAAGAACTTATATAAGCTATGATTCTATGATACCTCACACACAGAATGCATCAGATTTAGAGACTTTGTATCCACAGGAATATCTTAATCAACTTACATTTTCTGGTATTCCTCCCCATAAATTAGTTTTGAAAGTAAATACCCCAGTCATGCTACTTAGAAATATAAACCAACCATTAGGCTTATGCAACGGCACACGTCTATTAGTATCTCAACTGTTACCAAAAGTAATAGAAGCATTTATTATTACAGGTGTCTCAATAGGAAAATGTGTGACATACCTAGAATTAAATTCATTCATAAGAATACAGATTTACCATTTGTTTTTACAAGAAGGCAATTTCCAATAAAAGTTTGTTATGCTATGACCATAAATAAAAGTCAAGGGCAATCTCTCGATAAAATTGGTATCTATCTTCCACAGCCTGTCTTTACACATGGCCAACTATATGTTGCTTTATCTCGTGCGACATCCCCAAATTCGCTTAAAATGCTTATCACTTCTACAGAAAGCACTACGTTGAACACAACAAAAAAATGTTGTGTTTCGCAACCTGTTGAGTCAAGTAAATACCAATCAGGTTGTTGTTATTGGCCGTTTGCATACGTATATCATATATGATATATATTTCCATCATACACTAACTATTTGCAATAGCATATGCATTCCGTTAATCTCTTTAATAATAATGTACAATTACGTTATCTATTGTTTGATGCTGAAACAGATGCACATAAATGAAAATCAAGAGGATTCCGGCTCTACAATACAACTCCGCAACGACAGAAATTGAAGTATGCGTCTGCTAAGAAAGTGGCACCTTACTTCAAATCCTATGAGACAAGGTTTTCTTTATCGTTCACAATGCATTACAAATACCACATTTCAACTAACACTAACAACATTTCCATTAGGGGATGCTATCCAAAATTTAGGCAAAAAGCAAACCAACCTTATGGTGTAGTAAGATTTAGAGGTTTGGGTGTACGATGGTGGTGGTTATTCATTGGAATCAAGACTTCTGGTGATGGAACATGTCCGACGACAAATCGCGAGGGACAACGAAGGTCATTGCCAGAGTTCAGGTGCTTTATTCTGCCTCTTTTTAACGCTACTTAGTTTTCCTATGATTTCTGGTAAGCAAAAATAAGAAGGGTTTGTTTCTTTATTTTTTATGTAGTTTTTATCCCTTTATTCAGCAATCTTTACTAATTTTGGAGTAATGATAGCGATGACTTCAGACTGCAAAGGGGACTCAATGGCAATAAACAATGGCAAATATGTTTGGTTCACACCGGAACATTGCCCAAAACCGAGCTCACAACGGAGACAACAAGTCATTCACGAGTGCCCTATCCTCTCAAACATCGAGCCAAAGCAGATCAAAGTCCGGTTTTAGAATCGAAGGTCAAATCTAATTTTTTTAAAATAAACTCTTGACTTTGAAACACCCCTTTCATGCCTAATTTATTTTCTTATACTTCAGTTATATTTTTCTATGCCTTTTTTTCTGCAGATTAAGGCCTCAAAGGAAAACGTGTTCCAACATTCAACACAATCTTAACTACAAGCGTAAAGTAAAACAAGTATTTAAGTGTTTCATTTATGTGCTTGCTTAACAACCATTTTGATAGTTTCTCATTGTGTAGAGAAAAAGAAGCAAAGATCGAAAATAAAACTGGGAACTACTTGGATGGGCTAGCGCCAAAGTGCCAAATTGAAAAAAACACCGTGGTCGGTTCTTTATGCTTGCGAATCTTTTTGTTTACAAAATCATAGTGCCTCAATACACCACTAACTTTCTAAAATTTCCTATACCGTCTTTGCAGTTGCTTCTAAGGTGTATAGATGGCATTTTGAAACTCAAATCTACCATGAAACGAACAACTTCAAGTGACTAATAAGTTTATAACATTACAAAATCTGGAACAGGCTGCATACATGATTTAGAAAAACTAAAAGCTATAGCCATTTACAAGTTACCACAACCACCAGACGACCACCATAGCCACCATCATGAGAAGCATCCACCAACAATCTGAAGATGAATATGTTGCAGACCTCACAGCTTCTGCAAATCACCTCATAAGGTAAACATATAAACCCTAATTTAGACTTTCTGGTCTTACACTGTTGAAGATTTGGTTAATTAGTAGTTGAAATAGAAAATTATGAATGTGAAAGTTTAGTTACAAGATATGTGCATTAATGAGTTGTACTATTTGTCTAGATCTTGATTTATAACAACTGAGTTCAAAATCGCGTCTCCGAAAACACAAAGGAATTAAATCGGCGACGATGATCGTTATCAGAGTCGAGGCAGTGCATCGGAAATGGAACAAATTGCCCATTTGTTGTTATTAGATTCAGGTATTGGTTATTTGTTTCGTTTTCAAATTTAAATTGTGCAATAATTTCTACTCTTGGTGGGTCATCAAAGGTGAAAAACTACTGTTCAGTGGAATAGATTTTGGTTAGAGGCTAGAAAATTTGTGGCTACATTTCGGCGTAATGTATCTGTTTTGGGTTGGGTGAGGTTGTTATAATTTGGCTCAGCTTAACTTCTTGCTAAGGTGTTGCTAATATATACTTTCTTATGGTGAATGAATTTTTTTTTGTTTAGGCGTTAATATCTCTTCTCTTGGTTTAAGTAGCATTGCAAGTAAATTACGTATTTTTAAATGGAGAATTGAACATCTTACAATACTGATTATAAGAGTAATTGTTGTCTTTATAAAAGAAGATAATAGACGAAACTCCATCTAAAGTGGAATTTCTTTAGATTGATGATTGATCAAGGCAAATTTTGATTCCGAATCTTGATGTATTAATTTTAATAGTAACATATTGCTTTCACAGATATGTTTGTTTGGTTTTTGTAGATATATCATGGATGTTTGGAATGAGTACATGGGTTGGCCATCAAATGCTAGGGTGCAGCTTTGGAATGTAATGTTTCATGGCACTTCAATGGATCAATTGCTTCCTTCTACACAAGTACATATTTTACCACATGTTATCATTCTTTGCTTCGATTTTACAATGTATTCGTAATATAAAGATGATTTTTGTCACTTTGTTGTTTCAATCATGCTTCAAGATGTTCTGTATATTTTGAATACAATCAATTTGATGCAACCCCAAGATGCGTTGATAATACGGTTTTAACCCGTCGCGAAGCGCAGGACTTTTTACTAGTTAGATATAAAATGCCAACTTAATTATAATAAAATCCCGCCTAAAAAACCGCAAAAAAAATCCTATATATACAACATCTCAGACCTTCAATTAAAAAACACACAAAACCCAAACGCCATATTTAATATATACCATTTGTCTTAGAAATGCCAAAAAACCCAAACATCAAATATCTTCTAAACCAAAACCTTTATTTGAAATTCAGTTTGGTTGTTTGTAAGGTTTCACTCAATGTAATGGACAAAAATCCTTAAGTGAGAATATTGTCCATTTCATTGAGTAAAATCTTATTGACTTTATCCTCAACTTCCATCCAATTTATAACGCCAAAACATACAACATTATTGAAGTTTGTTGTCAATAAAGTTTAGTTGTATGGGGTGGGCAACATTGTTAGATATCTTTCTTAACCGAGGATTAACAATGTTGTCCATCTCATACAGCAAAACATTATTGATTTTAGCATGATCAAATTTTGAGGTTTAATATGCTTTTATTTAGTGGCGTTCTTTTTATCGGTAAAACGCCAAAATTAAAAAATCAGACATCGTTTATTGGAAAATTCAAGATTGTTGGCTGAAGGGTGTAAACTCAATAACATTTTGCTGCATGAGATGGACAAATCTTCAAGAAAAGATGCTTGATGTCAGACTTTGCTTCCAAACGGCGACAAAAAAACTACTTAAAAAACAAAATGAATCATACGAAAGTCGAAACAACCAGTTAAGGTGATTCAAAAAAGAAGAAAGGGACTGGTGATAGTGAAGATTTGGAAGATCAATTGTTTATATATTCTTTTTTTTAATTTTCTTTTTCAGTTGATTGTTATATAATAAAACGCCATATATAATAAAAACGTCAGACAGCCAAATGCATGTTAAAACGCTATCATGCCGTAAAACGCCCCAAAAACTCCCAAACTATTATAAAATTACTTTGAAAAAGTATTATAAAAAACCCAAAAAAAAAACCAAACTTGAAAATGTAACTAGAAACAGTAACTACAAAACAGTAAAAATGAAGAGACGGAAAATTTATTATATTAGAATCTAAAACGTCAAACTTGAAAGACGGGACGTGTTACAGACTTCAGAGATAAAAGCTTATAAAAAACAATGATTAAAACAGTAACTGAAACGACGAATAGTTTATTATAATAATGCACCGCCTAACCTATGCCGCCAAAAGAAATCCTATAAAATAATACCTCTCAGCAACTTCCATTTAATCAAACCAAAAAAACAAACACCAATACTACTAAATGCCACTCACTGTAAAAAGCCAAAAAATTAAAAAAAATCAAAGATAGCTAATATGCTTTCTTGGATATTCAGTATTGTTCTTCGGGAAGTTTCACTGAATAGATTGTTAGGTGAGGGGAGTAACTCAGTAAGATTTTGCTGCATGAGATGGACAAATCTTCAAGAAAAAGATATTGATGACAATCGAATGTCATTTTGTGTTCTTTGTTCTTGAATAAGGCTTGGATGAGGAGAAGAGATCAATGACACTGAAGAGTGGGATGATTATAAAGATGAAGATCAAGATGAAGAAAAAGCGAAAAACCCACCCACACGTCATAGATCTATGTCCCTAAATATCCACACAAAGCCACTTCAACAGACGAGCAGGCAAAATAATCAAACCGATGGGTTTGTTAAGTTTTACATAAAACATCATGTATTTGGTGACAGTTCTTGTACTATTAAAGAAGAGAGAGACTGATGACAGTGAAGATTGTGAAGAGAGATCCGATTAGGATTTTTAATTTATTTTCTTCGCTTCTATTTTTTTCCCTGTGGTTGTAATATAATTTTACAATTGTAAAACACCAAGATATCACAAACACCAAAATGTATATAAAAATAATAGAACAATGGGCCATCTTGTTTAAAACGCCTTGAAAAACGCCATTTAGATAGATTTCCTGACCCCCTGGGGTTCTAATGGCATACAATTTGAAAAACGCCAAAAACGCCAAAATGTTAATACGATGAAACCATTAAACGCCATTAATTATTGAATTTGGTTAACGCCAAAAATTTTAAACCCCAAAAATAAAACAATATTGTGAAAAGAGGAACTGGAAAAGCAGAAGATAAAATGACAAAAAAGCCCATGCGCGCTAATTATATCGCACGCCACGTGTTGGGCTAGGATGCGTTCTCACACTTTTGAGCGTTTTCTCCTGATCCCGTTTCTAATTTTGGGTCCTTAGCAATAGTAATATTTTTTTGTTTTTTTAGTGTCTAGTTTTCATTTACATCTCTTCATCTTTAATAAATTTTAACATTTAGCTCCTCAACTCTAGCATAATTATATTTTTTTCTTGTTTTTTAACCGATTTACACTACAACATCTAAACCTTAATAAAGTTATCATTTTGTGTTTTAAACGGACTTTCTGTTATGTGATTTTTTATGGGTTACGTTTTTTGTATCAACGCTGTATGCGGGTTACTTTTATCTATGTTTCAACGTGAATTTTAATACCATTGTTTTTAAACCGGTTGGTTGTTTTAAACCGTTCGGCTTTTCAAAACACCCAACGCTCAATACACTATTGCAACACGTTTTTATCTACGTTTAGACTGACCCATTATAATACACGACCATCGTGTTTATCTTTATATACGTTTGGTGTAATTTTTCTTTGAGTATCTTGGCTTTTGTATACAACATGGCATAATTTTTCCTTAATTTTCGAATATACCACCGCGACGACATGGGATTCTTATTGTTACGTTGGCAATTTGTTCATTATTATTTTCGTTTCGAACCTACTTGCAGAACGTGAGTGATAACTCACCAGTTTTAAACAGTCAAATTAAATAAAATAAATAAGGCAAATTGGATTTAAATAATCCCAACTCACTGTTATTGGCCAATAATAATTCCAACTCATTTAATCACCAATAATAATCCGAACTATTCACTTTTGTTTGTAAAATACTCTCAGTTAAAAAAACACTAACTAGGTTAAAAAATTGCTGATGTGGCATGCCACGTCACCTGCAACATCAGTTGCCACGTCATCAAAAATGCCACGTAGGCTGCCACATCAGCTGCCACGTCATCAAAAAAATGCCACATCAACTGCCATGTCAGTAAAATTGCTGATGTGGCATGCCACGTCACCTGCCACGTCAGCAATTTTTTAACCTAGTTAGTGGTTTTTTAACTGGGAGTATTTTACAAACAAAAGTGAATAGTTCGGATTATTATTGGTGATTAAATGAGTTGGGATTATTATTGGCCAATAACAGTGAGTTGCGATTATTTAAATCCAATTTGCCAATAAATAATAAAGTAGCGAATAGTGTTCCTCCTTCCTAAACAAACTTACACTTTAATTAAAAATTTAATTAGGGACCGTTTGGCAACTTCTGAATGGTTAAGTGTTGAACCAGTAAGAGGTCCGAACCATTAAGTGTTGAACCAGTAAGAGGTCTGAACCATTAAGAGCCAGTGTAATGTTTAATCGTTCAAAGGCAAATGTCTGACCAATTCAGATTAGAGTTCTTAACCATTCAGACTCAGTATAATGCTTAATCATTCAGAAGCAAATGTCTGAACCATTCTGACATCTGCTCACGAAACAAACAGTCTAAACCATTAAGTGCTGAACCAGTAAGGGGTCTAACCATTAAGAGCCTCATTAAGAGCTAAACAAACAGCTCCTTAGTGTGCTATTACTATTAACTCGATTATTTTAAATTATTTTTAACAATCAAATCAAATAAAATAAAATAATAAACTAGCGAGAAACTAGCGTTCCTCCTAGTTAAACAAACATGACTTCTGTATTACTCTTTAATTGAAACATTATTAATCTTTTCTCTTTTTGAACCATAAATTTGGATCAGTGATGGACTACTGTACTATCATCATGCCACCAGCAGAACTACACCACCATATCCATCTCCACTAGACATAATGTCTATACACCAATTAGAGCATCTGGTTGGGCTTTTACCTCAAACTTCAGTCATCAATAGGAGACCTGGGTTCAAAACCGGAGTACATCCATTTAGAGCAGTATCATCCGACCCTTCAATCTACCTGATGTCATACGCATACAATAGTGGATATCATTAGGCTTGAAGATCAAACGCACAGCTTGTCTCCGAAAGAAACCACACAACTAGTGGCTTGTGTAAAACCCCCCTCACCTCAATCTTTTAATTAGTGTGCTATTAATATTAACTCGATTATTTTAAACAAACAAATTAATTATTAAATAAAATAATAACGTAGCGACTAGCGAGAAACAATAGTCTTCCTCCTTGCTGAAAACATGACTTATCTAGAAAAGATAAAAGTCAAAGTCAAACTCCATATTCGACGCGTGAAAAAAAGATACAAAATAAAAGAAAAGTACATGATCTACGTTCAACCCAAAGTAATCACGTGGTGTAAAATACAACAAATCTTTGCATTTACAATGAAAGACTTATTGGAATATTACAAAAAGGCGTCTATGGAAGATTCGAAAAGGCGATATATACAACTTGTCGTTTTGGCAACATGTTGGGGGATATGGAAAGCGAGGAAAGAAAATATATTCACCGGGAAAAAAGTTAATATAGATGCGATTTTCAGGAAGATGCAAGCAACAACGTTTCTATGGATCAAGGGGAGAGCGAAGCGGAGCCAAATGGAGTGGAACAAATGGGTGCGGTTTGATGTATTAAACTAAATGTCTGCATGGTTTTAATTGTGTCCTTGTGTTTGGTGATGTTTTAGTTTTATTTTTGTAAGTAGTGGGTGGTTGGCTTAATAACTTACTAACCATGTATGCTGTTTCGAACAATTTGGTGATGAATGAAATTGCAATTTGCCGTTAAAAAAAAAAAGTAAAACTTTTTAGCATAAATAATTTGTCAAATTATATATTTTGTTTATTTGTTATCAGAGGTGACCCCACACACTATGTGTATAAAAAATTATATAACATGTGTATTTAGGGTAAATCATAGGCATTCATATGATCGCGTACCATTTTTTTTTAATTAAACTCTATATATAACAAAAAACAATCATACCTCCTCAATAACAAAAATATATTGATAGTCTTTAAGGGTGAAATGAAGGAAAATCTTAGTTTAATTCTTAGTGATAGACTATAGACTAACATGGTAAATATTAATAGAAAGCTACCTAATATGACACACGTGGGTGTGTTAGTAAAAGAATTACGTATGTGTTAAAAAATATAAACATGGCAAATTAATTATGTGTTAGGAGTTGTTTAGCAACTTTTACACTAATAAGTGTTGAGGTAGTAAGTGGTTTGAATGGGTAAAAGACTCTAAGCCAGTAAGAGGCTTGTTTAGTGGCAGTTGATGAGGGGAGGGGGGGGGGGGGGGGCATGTGGTCGACTAAGGGTTATGAACACATGTGAAGGGACAACGGAGTAAAATTTTATTCAACACTTAATGGGTAAGTTCTTGTAAACCAAACACACTTAATGTTAAGGAATTCAGGGGCAACCTCATTAAGAGACTACCAAACAACCTCTTAGTAAAATAACACATGTGTAAAAAAGATCATTGCTTTTTACATGTGTGTTATTTTTTTTTCTAACACATACGTAATTTGCCACATACATATTGCATTTTTATTGGTGTAATTTTTCGCGTTTCATTGTTTTCTGGGTGTATTTTTATGTATCTAGTTTTCTGCTAGTTTGATGGTATGAAAGTTTCGTTAAAAAATACTTATTACACACACGCACTAGTGGGGAACATGTGCGTTGTGGTGGGGTCAATAATACGCGGCGTGGACATTATACGATCAGGCAATCAGGTGGTTAGTGAAGTGATGATGTCATGAGAGGTCATTGTACAACCTAATACGGATATCAGATTTAGTTATTCAAATGATTTATCCGTTTAATAGTGTAATAAAAATATCACATTTTTTACAACGCATCGATGAAAATCGAAAGTTTGGCGACAACAATTTACAACACATTTCTTGTTTTCTGTTAGTTTATTAATTATCTCGTGAAATATTATATAGTATTTCTTTCGGTAGGAATTATCCATGCGTTATGGCGGGCATTCGGTCGATATTAGTGTTGGTATTTAAATTTTCTTTATATGCATTTGTGCCCATTTTTATCATACTTGTTTTGCTTTTAGTGATTTAAAGCGTTTTGCAATAAAACAAACTTAAAAAATTCTTAGAAATTTTTTATAAACATATTTAATAGATTTTAAAATTTAAATTTCTCAAGCTTATGTTGGGTACTTTTATATAGTCATTAATCAAAGTATTTCCACAAAATTTACAAAATGTGAAAATCTTTTAAGTTCATAGAAATATCTTTTTAAATAGTCACCAACGAATGTTTTTCAACAAAACAAAACGATTGGCAAAGGCAAAACATTTAAATACATGAGTTTGAAAGGGCGAGATCTTAGATTCAACTCCCACAGACGACAAGGATTAAAAGAATTCTGTAGTTAAAAAAAAGAACAAAAAACAAAAATACAACTGTTTCCAAAATATTTACATTTTCATAATAACATTTATATAAATCAAATTTAAACTCATTAAAAAAAACATGCATGCACCCATATTATAAGAGTGAATTGCAAGAATTGTATTTTATCTTTATACCTAATTTCAGGGGGTGTCATTTGTCTTTAAAATTGATGAATTTTGTACTTTATGTTTTCAAATGCTACACGGTTTGTCCTTTTGGCCTAACTCAGTTAGTTTTTTTTTCGTCAAATCTAGTCATGTGCCTTGCACACGAGGGCAACTTTGTCATTTTACCTTTGCAAGGACTAATTGTGTAAATTACTAAAAAAGGTTTAGAAAAATAAATAATAAAAATCATATATATACACAAAAAACCTCACTCTCTCTCATTCTATCCCTCTTTCTCACCTCTCCATATCTCCCACCACCACCACCTCCTACCACCCCCCATCACAACCCCCACCAGCACCTGCGACCCCCATAACCACCGCCAACTGCACCTGCCGCCCCATAACCACCGTCAGCTGCACCTGCCGCCCCATAACCACCGCCAGCTACACCTGGCGTCTCCATAACCACCGCCACCTGAAACCTGCCACTGCGACCTGCTAATCGCTGCTAAAACCTAATAACACAACCACTACGGTGATTGAACAGGTCGGAACCTCCCCCCCCCCCCCCCCCCACTACATCGTCAACGATCTGTGGAGATCAAACAAATCGGAGCCCCCGTTAGCACCGCAACTACAGTGATGAAATTAGGGTTATTTGTGGTTTAATTGAAAGATCAGAACCCCCCCCCCCCCACATCGTCGATGATTTGTTGTACTTCAATCTGAGTTATTTGTGGTTTGATTGAACAGAAAACCCCCCATTGTCGATGATTTGTTGTCCTTCAATCTGAGTTATTTGTGCTTTGATTGAATTTGTGAACTTGTGTTTGTGGGATTGACGGAAACTAGGGCTTTATTCCCACAGATGGAAGCTGAGAATAGTAGAGGATGGTGGCGGTGGTGGCGGTGTGAGAGTAGTGGAGAGTGGTGGTGGCAGTGGCAGTGGAGAGAAGTAGAGAGGAGGGGGTAGAGACTCTCTATTATATTAGAATAATATTATATTATTACTTTTTAAATTTTATTTTGTTTTATTTGTTAAAATATATTTAAATAAATAGGTAAAAAGACTAAATTACCCTTGTGTGATCTGATTTAATGAAAAAACAAACTAAGTTAGGCCAAAAGGACAAACCGTGTTGTATTTGAAAACATAAAGTACAAAACTCATCAATTTTAAAGGTAAATGACACCGTCTGAAATTAGGTATAAAGATAAAGGACAATTCTCGAAATTCACTCTATTTATAAAGTAACAAAAGAAAATATAGATGTAAATGTTTCAAGATATAAATGCAGACTATTAGGGTATTGGATATGAATAACTTTAACTTTCATCATTTGGCCAATAGCCTTCTGAATCTTTTCTTGGTGTTTCACTTTCAAATGAAGTCTTAAACCGGTAAGGACTTCTGTTTTGGAGGAGCTATAATGTTTTATACATCAACTGTAAGCTCTTTCACATTTGTAAATCATGCAGATTTGATGTAAAGTATGTTACAACTTCCACATATTATTAGGTAACATAAAGAAGCTTATATAACAGAAGGATGTTAAGGTGACATTTTGTTTACCCCAGTCTTCAAACTTATCCCAATCAGCTGCAATGGCAACTCACCAACCTAAACAATTTTACATAAAATGAACATTTAAGCAAATGACAAAGGAATACATACCAAATTCAGTAAAGTGTTGTCCTATTTTAAAGATTGATACCCGCGTACCAGAGTAGGATTTTTTTTTTGGTCATTCTTTCAAGGGAAAAAGGATTTACATTATGAATAGCTTTTATACATTGACAATATAACGAACTTGTCGGATTCAGTATGTCTAATGTTCAATTATTTAACACTGCTATCATGGTACGAATCAAAGAGATACACTTTTGAGAATAATCATAAATGATATATTTAATAGTTAAATATAAAACACGATTTGCAGTACAAAATCATGGGAATTAATAATTTGGAATCATTAGTTATTGTTTAAAAAGTTAAACAAGGAAGATTTATTATTGGATGTTAGACTAAGTTAGATTACGTATTTTATATATTCTATATTAGAGAGCTAATTGTAACATTCATCTCCTTATATAGAAATTAATCAAATATTACTATCACTTATCAATAAAATACGTGGTTTCTATTTGGTATCAAGAGCCAAATCTCAACCCTAATTTCTAGGGCTGTAAACGAACCGAACAAACACGAACAAGATCTTGTTCGTGTTTGTTTGTTAAGAAATATAAGTGTTCGCAAACCGTTCTCGAACACTTATCAAACGAGATTTTATGTTCGTGTTCGTTTGTTAAGGAAATGAACTTGTTCATGTTCGTTTGTGTTTGTTTGTTAATTTTAGGCAACGAACAAAAACGAACATTGACCAACACAAATGAGCACAAACTAATGTTAATGAACACAAATGGATAAAAACGAACACAAACAATCATTCATGAACAAAATATATAATACACTAACACTTATTAGATATTTAATTTGTCAGAATTTTGAAGTATTTAAATAAATATAAAAACTAAAAACAATAATGAACTATCGAACACAAACGAACACGTTACCGAATGTTCACGAACACAAACGAACGAACACGACCTCTGTTCATGTTTGTTCATTTAACTAAACGAACGAAATTTCTTGTTCGTGTTCGTTTGTTTAATAAACGAACGAACACAAACGAACTGTTCGCCGAACGTTTGGTTCGTTTGTAGCCCTACTAATTTCTGTCGCCAACTCCTAATATGCAATTCCCTCCTTTTTTATCTGGCCAACTTGTTGTGTATTATTAACATTTTGCTAATCTATTAGCAGCACCCAACCAGAAGTAACCTGCTGTTCCTAATCTAATCTACCAGAAGAAACCTCTTGTCACTAGTCTACGCCAAACCATAAGCAACATGTTATCACTAGTCTAAGCCAAACATGTTGTTGCTAATCAAAGGCTATTATTGCTTTATTTTCTACCCAGTAGAAAACCTCCCACAACTCTCATAAATTTTCTTTTACCCTCTTCCCTACTAACTATGGATATTGGAAAGCTATGGTGGAACCATTCCTCGTTTCCAACAATCTGTTTGGTTATGTGGATGGTACAATCACATGTCTGTCACCCAAAATTCAAACCAATGAGGCGACAACTGATAACCCTAGCTATCCCAGATGGATAGCCAATGATGCTTACGCCCGTAAGTTGATTATCTCTACAGTTTCTAAAGCCTCATTTCAGCATGTTCAAGGCACAACTTCTAGGGATGTGTGGCTTGCCTTGGAACATGGTTATGCACCAAATACTGTTTCTCGTGAGTATACTCTAAAATCCAAACTTATTAAACTAACAATGATTGGTGACAAAAAAACTAGGTGACTACTTAACCATAGCACAAGAATATGCTACTGCCCTCGCTAATATTGGTGAACCGATGAAGAATAAAGATCTCGTTATGCTTGCTATTTCTGACTTTGAGATGACTATAATGGCTTGAAAGCCAATCTTTTGGCTCGTTCTCCACTCGTTGTTTTTATCGAATTGCATGGCCTCCTACAAGATCATGACTACATGACTAACAAATTCCTTACTACCAACCCACAAGCTTTTTTCGCCACTGCTACCAATCTTGGCGCAATTCAATCTCAACTCAATAGTTTGCAATCGTTAGCTGCTCAATTAGGGTATCAACTAAACCCTATTCCACCACCAAACTCTCAGCCGCAAGCCTACTATGCACCACGTTCCTTCAACCGAGGTAATCCTCGTGGCAATACACGAGAGAACTCATATGTTTGAGCCTTAGCTCCAGCTGTTTAACCTTGGGCAATTAGAACTTCTAGTTGAGCTTCTCTTATTTTAGCTTCCAGTTTTGCAAGTGTTTTGGTTCTTTGGATGATAGTTGGAGGCCTCATATCTACTTTGACTGTCTTGGTGATATTTCTGTCTGTTCTTGCAGCTTTTTCCTCAGCACTTTGCCTTTATATCTGATCTTTTGCCAAAGCAGCACGTAGACCTCTTTGATCTCTTTTAAGTAGCAAACCCACCTGAGTTGAGAAAACCCTACAAACTCTATGTTACAAAACTTTTTTTGTTTTTGATAAAATTAGGGCATGTAATATACATGATTTCAAGCATTCCGAGTCAAGAATATGAAAAAACGTCGAGTGTGTTTTTCCAGTGTGGTGATACTATTTATTATTTTGATGAAGATGTTGTGGTTTGTTGCTTTTGTCAAGTGTTTATTTGAATTTGTTGTTGTGGCTTGTTACTTTGATTATGACGATGATGATGATGGCTTTGCTTTTTACGCTTGGGCCTTTTTTGGGGTTGATGTTATGTGTTCGATACCACAATTGTGTTCTTTTTGTCTTATTTGTATGCTTTATTTAGTTTGATGATGATGATCATGATGTTTTGTCTGTTTTAGTTTCGGGCTTTTTGTGGTGGTGCTACTGTTTGTTCGCTTATGTTTTCGCTTGGGTTGGCCTTTTGTGGTGGTCGTACTGTTTGTGCAATTTTGTTTTCGGTTGTGGCTTTTGGTGGTGTTGGTGTTGTGTGTTGATTATACAATTGTGTTTTTTTATCACGAATTGTTAGTTTGATAACGATACTAATAATGTTTGATTTGTTTTGGTTTTGGGCTTTTGGTGGTATTGTTAGTTCAATTGCTGGGGTTGTCTTTTTTGGGTCTCTATGAAGATGGCTACGACTTCATTGGGGAGACTCGCGTAGTTGACGAAGATGATGATACACTCATCTGAAATTTAGAACATTTCGTATCTACATTGGCTATGATGTTGTTTAGTCATTTGGCATGGCAACCTAGGTTGCAGCCATGGTTGAAATCTGAGCCACAACTGATGCGTAGTCGAGTGTTATATATATTAGGTGTATATTTTAAGCCCCTTTAACACTTTTTAGTCAAGTTTTAAATTTATAAAACACGATATTTACTAACACTAGACACACATATGGGCAAGTGCACCCATCGTGAGCGTAGTATAGTGTTGGTAAGATACCGAGGTCGTCCAAGGACACAAGAGCTTTTAGTACCGGTTTATCCTCAACGTCTAATCAAATCAAAAAGTTTAGAAAAATGTTTTAACTAAGAAAAAAATAAAAACTAACTAAAATGCTGAAAATAAAAATAAAAAGAAAAACAGATAGACAAGATGAATCACTTGGTTCCGACTCGTATCTAGTGTAACCTTTGATTATTTCCACACTTTTGCACTATTTTAAGAGATTATCTTAGTTATTGTAGTAGACCCCTCTTTTAAAGGTGACGTTACCCTCACCCCAGTAGTTTGAGTCAGCAAGGATACAATCCTAAAAGGGTGGATTATTGGAAGATAATTAATTAAGTTATTAATGCAAATTATGGTAGGCCCCTCTTTTGGAGGTGACGTTACCCTCGACTAAGTAGTCTGAGTCAGCAGGGATACAGTCCTAAATAGCCAGGTTATAGTATTAATAGTAGTTAACTTATGAGGGGATCAAAGAGTTTGGACCCCCGCCATCCAATACCGTTAAGTATTGAAGGAGGTCCTACTAAATTTGACCCAGGTCCATTGCAGGACCTCTAAACGCTGAACAATGGCAAGACCTTTACCAAACCGTTCCCTTAACCCCCGACCAGGTAGCCAACATACCTCCATATAGACCGTGGAGATATGAATGGTGAAAATCTTTTATTTTACATAGACAGTAAAATAATTTCAAGACACCACGGACAAACGATAAGGAAAGAGCACCTTCAACATAAGCAACTAGTTATTAAAGTCATTAATACAAAACCAAGTAAAAAGTGCAAAAGATTAGAAATAAAAAGTATTACACTAGACACTTTGTCTTCACCAAGTGATGTAAGAGACTTAGGCAAACATGGCCTTGATTGTCAAGAACTCTTACGATCAATCTTGGATCCCGAGACGACTCACACACTCTACGATGGACAATGGATGATGGTGGTGGATGATGGTGTTATGGTGGTGGTGGGTGGTGGGTGAAGTGTGAGAGAGGTGGTGTGCCAAGGGATGGTTTGAGCTTGAGCCAAGCACTTCTATTTATAGGCTGAACAGAAGCTCGGACACGGCCCCGTGTCCAGTGGGCACGGCCCCGTGTCCACATCCTTCTCTTTCTTCATTTAATGCAGTTTTGTCTTTTTAGTTGACCACGCCCCCGTGTCCGCTGAGCACGACCCCGTGGTGCAGAAGAATCTTTGTACTATGCAGATTTGCTTGATTGTGCGAATCTTATAGTTGACCACGGCCCCGTGTTCGCTGAGCACGGCCCCGTGGTGGGCAATAGAAGCTTCTACCACTTTGTCTTTTCTGCTGACACTTGGGCACGCCCCCGTGCTGGCTGAGCACAGGGCGTGTTCAGTCTTCTGATCTCTTGTTTTGCTTGGGAAGATGCTGTCGTGGGGTCGGGCATGTCACGTCTTGTTCCTTTTCTTGTATTTATGTTAGATTTTGATGTCTTTTTGCTTCTTTTGTTAATTTGAGCTCATTTAATCCTGAAAATACAAAAGGAAGACAAAAGCACACTTTTTCCAACATTAGTACTAAAAAATGGTTAGTTTTATGCCTCATTTGATGAAATTTATATGTTGCATTTTTAACACATCAACAACTCGTCCATATTGGCTACGATGCCGTTTTGTCATTGGGCATGACAACATTGGTTGCAGTCATGCCTGAAATCTGAGCCGCATAGCTTTGCTTTGTATGGTTTATTTTTGTGCATTTGGAACTGTGATTATGATGTCTACTATTCGTATGGTAGTTGGGTATATGTATGTGGCTTGGTTTGTTTTAGACATTGGCTTCCAAATCAATATGTATATGTTACTTTGTAAGTTGTTTTTACAATAATGAGTTTTTCATGTTGCATATTAGGTATTTGTGTTGTATAATTTGTACATATATGGGTATAAAGGCAACCACGTAAGAGATTGTTGCGCTGTTGGGTTGTATATGTTGTAAACTGGTTAGAAAATATGTTTGATTTGCCATAATTCGTGGCATTGAGGTGTTGTAGATGTTGTTGGCTTGTTTGTGCGTAAAGTTGATATATATATATATATATATATGTTTGTTTGTAACTATTTGTGGGTTGAGGTGTTGTACATCTTGTTGTTTCAATTATTTATATGCTGCAAGATTAACTTACAAATTAACATTTGTATAAGTTGTGGGGTTGAATATTGTATAAAGGCTATGGTGAGGTGATTTTTTAATGTGTGACAACCAAGACGACTTAAATTAAGCAACCAGTTTTTGCAGCGTCTCTGAGCCTTAGGACCGATAATTTGTTTCCTCTTTTATGGTTTCTTATTTGTATTCAGATTTCAAAGTTGAAAGGCAATGATGAATGCATCGTGGTTGTCACTTTGGTAGCTATGACAGCATGGAATTGGTTCCAATTGCTTCGATGTTCATGAGCCTATTTAACGGACCGTCATAATGATTTTTTTTCATAAGTTTTGCATTCTTTATACGGTTATTGTGTTATCTAAATTTATTTTTACCATGTCTAGGTCTTTTTTGAACGATAAAGTTCTTTTAATCCTTGTCGTATGTGGGACTTGAATCCAAGACCTACCCCTCCTAAACCCAAGTTTTTAAAGACTTTGTCTTTGCCAATGGACCACCACTCCATATGTAGCATGTTGACTTCTAATGATGATTTTGAGGTTTTCGCTAGGCTACAAAAGATACTTGAAGATGTGTAAACTAATTGTTGTGTCACGTCAAAGCTGAACGAGTTGAAAGAAAGAGTTGGTCTCATTCGGAAGAAACATGCCGAGCTGCAGTTGTCCATTGACGTGATACACGCGCGTTATGAAAGTGCAAGTGTTGTGAACATAATATATTAGGGTTAAGTGTGTTATTAAAAACAAATACTTCTTGTAAATTTGATTTTTTATTATGATTCAATCGATATTAATCTACTTTTTTACTATTAGCGTTTTGGTTTTTTTTAGTTAGTGCGTTACGCACCCCTCACTACGCAGGAGGCAGTTTGTTTACCTCTTAATGAGGCTCTTAATGGTTCAAATCTCTTACTAGTTCAGCACTTAATGGTTCAGACTGTTTGTTTCGCGAGCAGATGTCTGAATGGTTCAGACATTTGCCTCTGAATGAGTAAGCATTATATTGAGTCTGAATGGTTAAGACTTCTAATATGAATTGGTCAGACATTTGCCTATGAACGGTTAAGCATTATACTGGCTCTTATTGGTTCAGATCTCTTACTAGTTCAGTACTTAATGGTTCAGATACCTTACTGGTTCAGCAGTTAACTATTCAGAGGTTGCCAAACAATCCTTAAGATAATAATATCTATAATTTACTTGTAATCACTTATTTGCGGTAAAGTCACAATCTATTTTCAAGGGAAATTTGGTGTAATCAATCTAGGAAGTTGTTCAACTAGGAGTTGACACTTGAATGTCCAGGTTCACTGAATCTCCCTATCTATGGATGACAATGCATGCACATCATACCTTATGTTAACTTTGAAAATAAATGTAGTTTTGTAACTCTCATTTATGTATAACAGGACGGTTTAAGTAATATTTAATTATATCATTAATGAATTGGTAAAAATAAAAGAAATCTTTTATAACCATCTCGATCAAGAAACCGAGTATGATGACTATATTTAACGAGTTAACTCAACGTGTTCGTCTTATTGTCACATATCCTGTAACATCTCCTGTTTTTGCTATGTATAGATACAAAACGGTCTCATTAATTTCTATGGCATTTTATCAACGCGTTACTAGAAGGATATACACAAATATCTATATAATGCTTCGTTTATAATAAGAATGCCTTATAAGTATGTATTTGATAAAAGTATAAAATCAAAATAAGATATGACTAAATTGCCTATAAAAATATGTACTCATTTTCAAATTTATTAAATATATATGTTCCTTTAATTATTTTAACAATATATATAAGAGTTTGGATTTTTTTAGAGCAACACACACTTGAGAAGTTACATATTCTTACACATTTTGATATTGCTAGACAACAAGCCCTTTGGTATAAGAATTTAAATTATAAGAAATAAGAAAAGAAATATAATAGTCATCCTATATGGTACAGGAATTTAAATCATAAGAATAAAGAAAAACATTATAATAGTCATCCGATATAAATTCCTATATAAATTGTATTTAACTAATACTATTTTCCTCAATATCTATGGTTTAATATTTTTTACAGCAATTGTACAATGTCCACACTATGGCATGTTAAATGGATGAAGATCAACGAGCATCCATCATAATATTTTTACGAGACAAATATGACATTCCTAAGTTTAGAACACCCTAGCACGTTTCTCTTATCTCAAACTTAGCATGCCATCTTTAAAAAAAATAAGATACCACTCAAATGTCAAATACAAATATAACATATAATCTGTTTCTTTACTACACCACTCAAACGTCATATACAAATATAACATATAATTTTTTTTCTTTACTATGTGTCATGTTTAAAGATAAGATACCACTCAAACGTTAGACACAAATATAACATATAATCTTTTTCTTTACTACATGTCATATTTAAAGATAAAATAACACTCAAACGTCAGATACAAATATAACATATAATCCTCGTCTTTGCTAACGTGACGGAGACGGTTACTCGGATTTTACATCCCCTTACCATATTGATACAACTAAAAAGAAGTCACAATCGTTTCTTTCCAAAAACAACCTTTTAAGTTTTGAGTCTCCAACCTCAAGGTTGTTGAAACAATTTAAAAAGTATTTTTTTTTCTTTTTAATTAAAAATGATGACTCATCACTCATGCATGCTCTTTAAAGTCATCATGCATACACACATACATATACATATACATACATACATAACTTTTATGAGTGGCATATGGTAAATACTTTCTATAAATAGTCCTCTTTCTTACATTTTATCACCCCTACCATCTGGCGATAACCAGGAAGAAAGAGGTGTGACTCACCGATCAACCACCTCTTTCACCGTCGCCGGAACCCTAATTTCCTGTTCTCTCCGGTAACCTTCTGTTTCTCCTCCAACTCATCTGACGATCGATCTCATTCGCTCAATCTCAACGCTCGTCAGATTCGATCAACGGCGCACATTACACTTCGTTCTTCGATTTCTGTAAGTTTTCACTCAATCCTGTTGTTATTTTGTTCATCGTGTTGATTTATATTGATCATTTGATCATGTGTATGTTATGTATTTGTTATGGAGTAACGTTGATGTTTTCGTGTTGTTTGTTTATGTATTTATGGATGATGATAAAGAAGAAGAAGAAGAAGAAGAAGTGTTGTTGGAGGAATTAGGTGAGATTTTGTTAGATCTGATTGGTAGTTCAGGTGTTTTGGAATATTGAAGTTGTTTATGAAGGTTTCAGGCGTTTTTGTGGTTGTTGTGATGAGAAATGATTGAATAAGTAGTGTATTTTAACTTTTAAGTAGAAATGATTTGTGTAAGTATGTAGTCAATCGTCTTGTTATGTGTTCATCGTGTTGATATTTTATGGTGTATATGTGTTATGGAGTAACGTTGATATGGATTTCTTGTTGTATGTTTTGTGTATATATTGGTGATGACTAAAAGAAAGAGAAGAAGCTGTTGTTGGAGGAATTAGAAGAGGTTTTGTTAGATCTGATTGGTAGTTAAGCTTTCTTGGACTCTGTTTTGAATTATTGAAGTCAATCTTGAAAGTTTGAAGGACTTTTGTGGTCGTTGTGTTGAAAAAAATATTGAATAATTAGTAAATTGCAAGTAGAAATGATTCATAAACCCTAATTTGACTAATATCTTGATATTTTTTTAAACTTTTGGTGCTTTTTTTTTAATTTTTGGTTGCATTTTGGTATATTTGATAGTATAAAAAATGAAATTATCTGTCAATCGTATTGTTGTGTTGTTGATTTATTATGGAGTAATGTTAATATCGGCATGTTGTATGATTGTGTATTTAGGGATGATGACAAAAGAAACTGCTGTGGGAGGAATTAGAATAGATTTTGTTAGATCTGATTGGTACTTTTGCTGTTTTGGACTGTGTTGAATTATTGAAGTCAATCATGAAAGTTTGAAGGACTTTTGTGGTTGTTGTGTTGAAAAATGATTTAATAATTAGTGTATTGCAAGTAGAAATGATTCATGATATGTAACGGGCTTGTTTTTGGATAAACCCTGATTGGTTTAATATTTTGCTATTTCTTGCTATTTCTTTAATTTTTGGTCCTTTTATGGTTTTCTGTAGCATTTTTGGTATATTTGATGCTAATCAGGATTTTTTGTTATTAATTGTGTATATGTGGACAAGATCTATATCAATCATGTATCTCGAAAGTAATCTTGTTTTGGCATACAAAGTTAAATGCTAACTTTTTAGGAAAAGTTCAATGGTTTATTGATATTTATTAAAAGCTAGTTCATATAAAGTGGTACACATGAACTTTCAAAAGTCAAAACAATCTTTTTATTTAGTTGAAGTGAGTCAAAACAATTATATGCCTAATCTTTTAATTATCAACGTTTTGTAGTTTCTGAAGAGTTGAAAATCATGGTTTTCTGGGTGTTTGGGTATGGCTCATTGGTATGGAACCCTGGGTTTGAGTATGACGATAAAATGATCGGGTATATCAAGAATTACCGCCGTGTGTTTGATCTTGGTAAGCAGCTACAAACCGTTTCTCGTTTTTTGGTTCCATTAAACTTATGCGTCTCTGTGTCGATCTAATATTGATAATCATACTATTATATCACAGCATGTATTGATCATAGAGGCACACCTGAGCACCCTGCAAGAACGTGCACCCTTGAATACAAAGAAGGAGCCATCTGTGTAAGTGTCAGAAAATACATTCAGTTAATTTTAAATACATTTTGTCTTTCTTAACCCGATTATTCTTTCAGTGGGGTGCTGTGTATTGTGTAAGAGGAGATGAAGAGAAGGAAAGATTGGCAATGGCGGTATGTATTATGATAACATCGTTTTTATGGGCTCGTATAAACCCTACAAATAAGTCATTTACAGATAATACAGTTAAAATAATGGTCTTGTTTCTTGTTTATTTCAGTATTTAGAGAACAGAGAATGTGAGTATGATCAGAAGACTACTGTTGACTTTTTCAAGGTAAAATAATATTAAATTTTCTCCCTCATGAAAATCAACACGTTCAATCACAAACCCGAAAGCTGATTTTGTTAACCCTTAATTCAGGATGGGGAGATTGAAGAGCCTACTTTATCAGGAGTTATAGTGTAAGCCATTATATCATCTTTTATATGTAAAATTCATAGACCGAAAACATTATAACTAGAATGTTATACTTGTTACAGATTCACGTCAACTCCAGACAAGGAATCAAATAAGTACTACCTCGGGCCTGCACCATTGGAGGATATGGCAAGGTAACATACGTAACCATTATGTATTTTTTTCGTCTTATTTAAGCTAATCTAAACCTTTAATTGAATAATTGGCCTGATTCTGATTGGTTTACATTTTCAGTCAAATAGCTACTGCTTTTGGCCCGTGTGGAAACAACCGAGACTATGTTTTCTTGTTGGAGAAGGCAATGTTTGATATTGGTAGGTTATAACTACTTCACTATTTCGATTTTCGTTTCACTGTATCTACACATCCACTATGGTCATTTCGAGCATATCGATAATGTGGTTGTCATTTTTCTCGGCATATTTTTGTTTTGGAATTACTTGCCCCACATGGTTCCTTATGTGTTCCATGAAAAACGCGTTGTTCTATGATAGGGACGTCGTCTTTTGGGCATATTTCTCATCTGAAATTACTTAATTGCCCCATAAGATTCTTGCTTATCACCAGTGGTGGACCCAAATTTTATTTTCTGGGCCGAGGGTTTTATCATGTTTTCAAGTGGTGCGATCGGGATTTTTTGCCTAAATAATACACTTATTTTTTGTATGGAGGGCGCCACTTGACTAAACAAGAAAAGAATCCTTCACCATCTCTTTAACTATAACGATGATCACTTCAAGCGTAGGGGAATCAATTAGGGATGAGCAAATGGTACCGGGTGCCGAATTTCCCAAACCAAAATATTTTCGGTACCGATCCGATACCGACTTTTGGCGTTTTTGGTACCTGTCTTTACCTTCAAATACCGGTACCGAACCGTACCGTACCGTGTATTTACGGTATCGGTACCGGTTACCCTTTTTGGTATTTTCGGTACTAGTTGGTACCGAGCTCATCCCTAGAGTCAATCGGGTCGGGTTGGTAGGTTGATGACGGCTAAGTGTTCAACCCGAACATTTGTTCGTGTTAAAATCTCAACCCTAACCCAATACACATGTAGCCTGAACACTAATGTTTAACCCATTTATCTAAACGTGTCAAACGGGTTGACGGATAGTAATTAAGTTGTAACCATGTTAATCAGGTTGGTGGGTTGTATGAAAGGGTTAAGCGGGTTGTAAATGGGTTGGCAGGCCTACCTGCTTGATTAAACAGGTCAACCGGAACACAACCCATTTAATTAAAAAAAGTTCAACCCAAACACGACTAGTTTATTAAACAAATTAGATATGACAACCCAAAACTTACTATTTTTGTGTCGTATCATAAATTGCTACCCTTAACTTCAAGCATAATGAAGCTTTTATTCTCTCTTAAACAGGTCACGAAGATGACTTGGTCATTGAGTTGGCAAATGAAGTCAGAAAAGTACTCGGAATCACGGGCCTAGGAATCCCGAAAGAGAGTAGCAACAGATTAACTGGGCCGCCTCTTAAGCCCAAATCCCCGATGTCACCTCGTAAACTGCTTCACCTTCCCGAAGCAATTTCCATGGACACCTAAGGCCACAAGAACACAATCGGTAACTTGGTTTGCTTAACTCTACTGAACCAGCTGGCAGTAACGTGACACCTTGAGCTCATTACTTCCCGTTTTTAGTCTATTAACCGACCCTTTGAACCGGGTCCATTATGTTAATCTTAGTACTTTCTTTTATGACAGGCTATAGAGTCGAATTTTCAAGTATAAAGTTAAAACGAATGTGCCGGACTTTTAATTCAAGTTTTAAGTTTGCATGTGTTAGTTTTTTAATATCTATAAATGTGGTTTTTATGAAACGTGTTTGGTGTGTGAAACTGTTGGGTGAACCATGGACCACCTCATTATTACAGAAAGCAACATTGGCTCCAAGTTGCTATATGCTTCAACATGGACCATCGAGGACCACCTTGTTGCTATGGTGGTCTCATGGTATCCGAGCTGTTTGTGGACCGCTGTGGACTACGTAGCTGTAAAGCCACCATAGGGCATAGACTCCAAGATGTTCGTGGACGGCCTTGCTATAAACTTGGCCCACGTCGCAACTCACCAATCCAAAACCAGATAGCTCATAGTTGCACTTTTTAACAACCTGATATGCGTCTGATGGGGTAAAGTTCTAGCTCAACTCGCATACCTCAAGTACAACTTATTAAACTTTCGTAAAATAAATTTATTTAGCTCCCATCTCACAACTACTCGTACTTATTGCTACGTTTTTTTCTACCAGGTGCCAACTTTCTCACCAACCATTTTCCTCCCAACTCATACTTACCTCATTCATTTCTTTGACTCACCAAAATAACTATAAGGCCACACGGAGTGGGATTCGAGGAGGGGTCGGTGACACCCAACCCTGGGAATACCACCCCCCGACATCGGGGTAAATTTTTTCACCGGAACTTAGTAACTCTTCACCGATGATCGGGATATTAGGAGAAACACACTACAACAGTCACGTGAGCGTTATTTTTTTTACCAAACCTTTTAAATACAAACCAAATTTTACAAAATTTCTACACCCAAATCCAACCATTTACTCTTCTCTCTACATACAAAATTTTCACAATCTCTACATCCAAATTCATACACGAGAGAATGCCAAGGTGGTTCTTCATCAAAGAAAACCAACCCTGAATTTCGCAACCCAAAAAAAAATTGTTCTTAGCTGGTTAATCAACGACTTTCAATTTTATTCACACATTCAACTCTTCTTTCTTTCAATCTTGACAATTCTTAATCCAAACTCGTACATTTAGTTGCTCAACGAAGGGTCTACCGATGAGAACCTAAACCCAAACTCATCCCCACGCCTAAACTCGAACACATTTTTATTCCCACAAGAACCAGGTTTTAGATATCTAGGCAAAGGATACCCACGATTCCCACAATTTCCCCCAATCCCACAACAACCAAATTTTAGATATCCTACATGCCAATAAAAGCAATATGAGTTCGAGCATGCTCACACACAATCCATGAAAAACTTGTTGCAAAAATTATAAAATATGGGATGTAATGTTTTAGACTTTAGTTTTAGCCGGTGTTGTAAAAATCATGACTAGACGGCGACTAGTCGGCGATTAACCGCTAGTCGGGCCTAGTCGGCCTAGTCGCGCCAAGTCGGACATAGTCGGCCAGCCAAAAATCGGCGATTCCGGCAAAAAACATGTATATTCCGGCCAAAACCTCTAAATTCCGGCCAGTTTTCAAACAAACCATGTGAATTCCAACAATTAATCTTGTATACTTAAAAAAATGAGTTGAGTAAGAGTTAAAACCAAGCTACTTAAAAAATTTACCTATGAAAATGTGTATATGTATACATAAAACTGAAAATTACATATAAAAAACTCGATCCGATTAATCCCGAGTAGTCGCTAGTCCCCACCTCACCGGCCGACTAGCGAGTTCTCCAACCTTGGTTTTAGCTTTACCTCAACTATAATAGATAATGAGTAAATTAATATAAGGACAATTATCCTACATCTAATAAACAATTCCAAATAATATATCTATACTTTCTATAAAAGGAGAAATCCCAATGACATAAGAAAAGCTGATGTGTCAGCAGGAGAGACTGTCCAACAATGCTTTTCTTATGTCATTATTACATCATAAAGTCTAATATATAAATCACTTTAAAATAGATTTAATTTGATTTCAAACCACTGCCTTGTGTATTCAAATGTTAAAGGTCTGGCCCACATTCCAAAGGGCAAACTACTGCCCTTCTATAAGAAAGTAGCAGATGCTTCCTTTGGCAAACGTATACCTAGCAGCAGATGTTTTGAAATTGCGGGTAATTTGAAATTCAAAATGCATGGGGATATGTAATTTTCAATTAATGCATGTCACTCACTCACTTCTGTCAATTATCTTCTTATATAAACGTGTTCTCTACTTTTGTATTTTCAAACCACATTTCTAATGTATCTCTCCCTCAAATCCCTTCTTCTCAATACTCGGCATTTGTTCATAAAGGATAACAGAAAACTGAAGCTCTCTCTGTCCCACTTTCAGAAAAAAAATTTGGGGATATGTGGTTTGCCTTGATCATGGTAATGTGATATATATGATTATGTTTGTTTTTGTTTTTTATTCTGATTTTTACTAAAGTTTTGTTATCTGAGTTATGAATAAATGATGATTGCGAATGATCTGCTGCAGATGATGATGATGATGATGATTGTTCTACGGTTGTTTCCAGTGTCATTGTTTCAACATCATTTAAAGTATGTGTTTTTTGCTACTCTAGTTTTGAAATTTTGAATTTTGAAGTGGTATACTCTAATTCTCGCTTTATATTTCAGTCTAATCACAGTTGTTTGAAATTCATACAATCTGCTGCGGGTTATTATAGGTTTGTATTAAAAGAAGCATAAAGTTAAATTAAACACAAAGAAAGATTATTAAATGTACATTTAAAATAATTTTTGCTTATGACTAAATGATGATTATATATGATTTTGGGCAGATGATGATGATGTAGAACCCGCAGTAGTTCCTACTAAACGCAAGAAAGGATCTGCTACTGCTGTAAGATAAGATTTTATCTTACTAGAGTAATGGTCTTTCCTGCCTTTTTTGTATTAAAAGAAGCATAAAGTTTGGTTTAAAGTAGCTATTTATGAACAAAGTTAAGGATTGAGTATGTGAGGACAGGGCTACTCTTCAACAGCTGAAGAAGTGTTTTCATGTACTGCATCTAGGTCTGTTCACCAGAGATTAGGTTTCTAGAAACCTGATTTGGATGCATTGAGTACTTCCGTGGAGTTCATGGCGATTGTCGAAGATATACATTGATGGAGTTTAAAGCTAAAAGCACCAAATTTTAAGCTAAAAGCACTAAATTTGAACTGTTAGGTTTGTAAATTTCTTGGTGGTGTTGTTAGATTTTAAAGTTTCGTTGTAATTTTAAGCTGAATAAGTATTATTATGTAATTTTGAATATCATCTGATTATTGCAGATCGGTACTGTTGATGTAGAAGTGAAATTGTCTCTGAGTTTAATTAGATTATGTTGATGTTGTATCAATTTCTGTTAGTGTATAGATCTGTCAAAGTTAAAGTTTGCCAAAAGAGAATATCTGCTCTAAATCATTATCTGCTGATCTAACGGCTGTTTGACTTGCTACTGGTGCCAACATCTGTTGTTGCCTAATAGAGCTTTTCGAAGAATTTCCTCCTCTCAATTGTTAAACATTTGTTGTTTCCAACATCTGTTTGACTTGCTACTGTTGCGAACAGGAGAGGCTTTAACAGATGTTCGCAATATCTTTGTATTCCAAATGAATAGATTTTTTATCTGAGTTATGACTAAATGATGATTGCTGATGTGTCAATTTTTTATCTGAGATTTTTTATCTGAGTTAAAATACATTTAATTTCAAACTACTGCTCTATATTTAAAGGTCAAAGGTCTGGCCCACATTCAAGAGTGCAAACTACTGCTGTCACACCCCCAAAATACCACCTAGGGAATGTCCCTGCTAGGCGTGTGACGTACCAATAACGAGCCACTAATTACATTGAACCCATACAAGTATATAAATAAAATCCTCAATTATTAATGAAAATACCATCAACAAGTTTAAATGAAAACCAATATGTTCAGCGGAAGCAAATGATAAACCAAAGTTAAACAGTTTCAAAACCAATGTATAGTATCAAGAAATCAATCACATGAATCCCTCCAGTCGACCCATGACCACTCCAGCTACTCCAGACAGCAAGTTCCCAGATCCAAGATATCTAACGACTGACGTGATGTCGTGGTCACAATCAAATTTAATCCCAATACTACTAAATAGCTAGCGGTAAGTGGGTATCGACCACAGGGAGTTTGTGGAATATGTGTTATTTAAAAGTGTATCTAAATTAACTAAGTTAAACTAAATTGCAATAAAAATAAATTCAAGAGTTGGTTTGATTGGTTGATTTTTAAGACTAAGATTACTAGTCTAATTTCAAAATGAGAATTTGGGTTGTAAACAATTTAGAGACAAATGGCCATCTTTAGTTTCCGGTTTGATTCGACGTTTATGCTATCATTCCACTAGAAAGAACTACATAGACATAGTTCATGTGTGATTACTTGTTGTGATAAAAGGGAACTAAGTACTCAGATTCCTAGAACGTGAGGTTGTTACCCGATGACCAATTAACCCTTACCCAATCCTAATTCTACCCATGATATCTCGATTGCCAACGGCACCAAGAACGTATGGTTTCAAATTAGATTAACATAAGAATCAACAATTTACAAACAATCAATCACACACCATAACAAACAATCATAAAGACAAAGTTTGTTATTCTAGAAATTAGGAAATCAAGCATAAAGTCTAATACAAACCTTCAACCAAAGATAGTCATCAAGAGTTTAGCCACTCATGGCTTGAATCATCATCCTCACACAAGTTTCAATGTTCATAACAATTAAAAACACAAACCGAATGATTGGAAATTGTCTTCAAGCACCAAGAACACTAGAAATCGCCCCTAGAACTGTGTGTAACCGAATGGGAATGATTCGGAATGAAAAGACACCATAAATCCGCATTAAAAGGTGGAAGTTACACATTTACGCAGGTCAGCGCCGTAAGCTACGGTGGCCACCGTAGCTTACGGTGGCTTGGAATGGCTTACGGGGGCTTTAAACTGTCATACGGTGACAAAAAGTGCTAGTCAGCGCCGTAATCTACGGCCCTTGCCGTAGCCTACGGCAGGCTTCATCATGAAAACTTGTTTTCAGCATAACTTTTTCGTTTCAACTCCGTTTTCTTCACCGTTTTCGCCTATGTTCTCGTAATTTCGTCCTCTATCATGCTATCCTCTTAATTCTTCAATTCAAAAATTGATTTTTTCATTTATTCTCCGTGTTCCTTCCATTTTAAGCTCTCGTTTGTACCTAAAACACAAACAACCGTAGTTATCTAATTCTAGACAACTACCCGATTAAATGTAGGATTTTATTATCATTTATACCACTTAAGGGTTGTCCTACGGACTACCCGTCACATCCCCACACTTAACCGTTGCTTGCCCCAAGCAACCCGTTCAAAAACTATTTCCAAACCATAAGCGATCAATCCTGCAAACCAAACTAAAATGTATTGTCACGACCCCCGACCCACCCTGGACGGAATCGGGAGTCGCGAACAGCCAAGTGGTACCGGTGATTAATTTGAAAATGTTGCAGCGGAAATTTCATCAGGACCGTGAGTTAGGAAAAATATCAGAGTTTAGAAAACACCGGATTTTATTTATTTAAATAGATGGGATAAACCCATGTTTTACAATGGTAGCTTTAATAAAGATAAATTTTATTACATAAAACAATATTTCTTATTTTGATTTAATTAATAAATAAGCCACTTCTTGATGCCTTTCAGTGCCGTATCCATCTCTTACTCCAATCTACTGTAATTACCTGAAACGCGTTTTAAAAAGGTTTTGTCAGCGGGAAATACTGAGTGAGTTCATTCATTTTATTTAAAACATATTTGTTATAATTTACAGCATTAAGAGTTTTTACATTTGCTTCTTAAAGATTGGCAAAGACTTAATCACTGCAAAGTATAACTAGAAAACAGTGTTATCAATTACAGTATTAAGAGAGATTACAATGTTTCAGATATCAAACCAACTACCCACAGTACTTGTCACTCGAACATCCATCGGAAGCCTCTTTGCCCGATGGTGTCTGTGACTATGGTCATATCACTCATTGGCTAACTCGTTGTCCAATAGTGACGGTTATCAAGTAATGTATACAAAACCCCACATACCGGCTGTAACTTGGTGATTACATAAACTTAATCACTGTAATTATAACCTTGAAAATAAATATGATTTCAAAAGTAATTTGATAAAAAGAGAATGACTCACCTTATAATCATGCAGATTCATATAATCAAAGTCTACAGATAAGCCTTCATAGATTGCAGATTTAATTTGAGCAGAGCTTAGCCTATTTCTTAGCCTGGTAACCTAGTGCATACGAACTAGGTAGTAACTAATATAGCATTTACGATAACTCACGAGATAAAACCCTCACAACGAATGACAAAGTGCAATACTTAACAATTCAGCGGATTCACAACGAATGACAGAGCATAGTCCGAGTTCGAACATCACTCAAACATTCAAGTCGAAATCACGATGAATAACAAAGTATAACCCAAGTTTGAGCAGCACTTAAACATTCATTGGATAGTTTAATCGATCGGACATTGAATCGTAGCAGCGATTGAGTTAATACCCGGCATCGTAGCAGCACCCCCCTACTAATTAGTGATTTTGTGACTGTTTCGACTATAACTCGACATACAGATCGAATTTGAACGTCGAATGAACAACAGAATGCGATTGCCAATGCCTGCTATTTATACAAGAATTTAGGCTAGCTTACGGACCGTAAGCATTAACCCTTACGGTCCGTAAGGGACACATAATGGCCATAGGTCTGCCACGTGTGGGACTAGGCCTGGTGACTTGACAGAATTCGAATTTTAAATATTGACAGCGTTTTATTTAGATAATCGTTTGAGTAGGAAACACCCCCCCTGAGTTTTAGGGGCCCTGATCCTGATTCTGATTGTTCTGAAAATTTTAGGGTTTGCGTAGAATTACTTGGGTGTCTCAATTAGGGTTTCCTTTTGGTTAAATTAAAATAAGAAATAGTATTTTAATGAGAGTTGTTATATCAGGGGTCCGGGTTTATACTTACGGAACGTTTTTAGGATGTTTTTGTGTGAGTCGTTACATTCTCCCCACCTTAATAAAAATCTCGTCCTCGAGATTTACTGGAATACTTTTTCTTTATCTCAGATTCCAGCTCCCAAGTATATTTGGGTTATGATATTTCTTTTAGATTTATGTCATATTTTATTCAACAAAATGACACAGATTTAAATATCAAATTTTGTGAATACGAGTTGTACAATAAGTAGGACTCAATGGTTCAACTGAATTAGTTCAAGAAATCGATAACAATCGAATAAGAGAAAATGATATAATTTCCAATGTGACTGGTTTCAAGCCAAAAGATATATGATCAATAGATATTTAGAATGAATGTGAAGGATTTTTAGAAATAAAATTCTTTGTCAAAAGAAAGCTTACTTTGATTGGCAACTGAGGAAGACTTAGAATTGACAGGTTTAAAATGAAATTAAAGCATGAAAAATGATTTGTCAAATATTAAATTATGATATGAGAAAATCATTGTGCTGAGATAAGTGAATTGCAATGATACACCAAAAGACTATAGAGTTAGTGTATTATTGTTTAGAGTTCCAAGTTGTTTTAATTATGAAACAATGTGATAGTATACTTTTAATGACTATATTTTTCATACTATGTCCTAGAGATCGAAATATAATAAAAACAAGTTGTTTTGGCATGACCAATTATATTATATTTTGTAAAGCAAATGTAATATATTATTTGTGTCCATATTTGAATCGTATCTTACATATCAAATATAAATACTATGTAATATATTTTATTTGTTACACATTTTTACTTATATGTAAATGGTTACTGCTTTTAAATAAATATTATTTTAGTATTTTACTATACTATGTAAAATAACTTATATTTACTATGTAATATATATTACAAAACATCGTAATGAAGTTATTACTTTACAAAATATTTTAGTATTATTATTTTGTAAAAGAATTTACTATTCTTTATAACGTTAAATGAGAATTGTAAACAAAGGGGTAAAATATTTAGTGTACAAAATTAATTTGTATATATATAACACTTAATGGATTGATTCTATGTGATTATTTTATGAAAATATATCTTCTTCTTATAAAGTAAAATATAATTAAAATTTATTAAATAAGTATAATTTATATATTTAACTAGTCATTATCATGGTTGGATATTGGTTAGTGCTGCCTTGTTTAAGCATAGGTGACCAGTCCATGCCTAACTAAGGCTAGGCTATCCAATATCTGCCTCTGATAATAATCCTAGTATTTAAAAATAATATTAATACTACTATTATTAATATATTATTATTAATAATAAAATTATCAATAATAAATAACTAAATAATAACTTTTAAACAAGAGTATACTTCAAACATATATATAAAAATATAATTTCTTTACCGTAATGGTTTAAAATATAGTAATACTATATTTGTAATTTAGGTAATTCCATATATAATCAATTAAATTTATATATAATGTTTTTCGATCAACGATGATTGAGCAATAAATATTACGAAAAACTTTGATTGATATTGTAATAACTATTAAGAGATATACCGAAATATGAATTTGGTTATCATTATTTGAGCACATGATTATTTTAAGATTCCTTGTATAGAATAAAAACAAAGTGGATTTAAAATAATTAAATGATTAAATCCGAGATTAGCGCAATCTTCAGATTTTGTGAAAATGTTACCTCAAAGTGATTGTGATCATAGAAATGATTTAGTGAAGTCGAGGATCACACAAGCATGTTATAGTTCAAGAGAATTAAAATGCTTGTTAGGATTATTTTGAATATGATGGTTTTAATTCATCATATGGAATTTTGAATTGAATATGTAATGCGAACAAGTTCAAACAATTGAACTCGGTTTAAACAAAACGAGTTTAAATAAGAAAGTTCAGACATGGTTATAACAGAAACCATGGATGCCAAAGAAAATTGAGTTTTTCAAAAATTTATTGACTTGATATTAAGAGTCATCGTTTAGCAATGATGCAGTTCATCATGCCAAAATCAAGTCTAACTAAAGGATATTTGAGTTTGGATAAAACGACAAATTAGAATGAAGCCCTCCAGTGGAATTCAAAAATTAAACGAACCACATGCATAACAAACGGTGCATGTGTAACGTGTGGATTTACCAAAAAAAAATGAAATGAATCAATATCTGCTACTATGAAATAAATCCTCCTGGTATGATGACCGTTAGGGGAAGTAGAAATATGAAAGAAATATAGGAACTTCTATCCGGAATTTTGTGTGATAACTGTTTATTAAATGACATTACTAGGGAATGTCAAATAAAATGAAATAGGGAATTTGCAAAGGTATATGAATCCTTTTGCAGTGATAATAATTATGACTCTGATTAGACTGTGCACCGATGGTTAATGAAATCTAGTTACAATGTACCTCAGTGATATTCTTGTCGCTTGTAGGATTGCGGGAAAAAGTGCTTCTTTTTTATTAGTAGTTCTTCTACTGACGGACTTAACATTAGTGTTATTGTGCCCAATTTATATTTTTCAAAAGATCTTTCCTTGGAAATCGTGTGATATTCTTCAACTTCTGTGGATTTATAATTAAATTTTTATGTGTTTTCTTGTACCTTATCACAACTTTATATGTTTTTTACTTGCGTTAATAGTTTATGGTAACGTGTTAGAAATTCTTTGCACTTTCGATAGTATCCCAACTTAATGGGTTTCTATTTATTATTGTCACTCAAGTTACTGAAATAATGTTTGATATCGGAAAAGAGATTCCTAATAAAGAAATCTAGACACAGATGCTTGTGCTTTATTCCAAATTGACTTTTGGAATTCCTTATAGATATATATATCTATATAATCATATATTTCACATGTGGAAATAAACATTCCATCTATCAAGTCAATGTATTTAACAGATTCATATTTCCAAATATCAGTCAGATATCAGATCATGATACTATTTAGGGAAATCTTGTCACTTGCTGACATATTATATACCTTCTTACCCGGTTCTCGCCGGAGAGGTATCTTCAGTATATCCGGACAAACTGGAGAGTCTGCTACATCATACCCAGTCTTGCCGGAGAAAATTTTCTATTTCCCATAAATAGTATCTTAAAAAAAATGCCTATCTTATTAGGGCTTTTATTCAGATTTAAGGAAATTTATATTTCCATAACATATCTTATTATTATTTTGACCACTGGACGATTCCTGTGACAGTGTCAATTTACTATTGATCATTCTTTCAACTAGTGACTCAGGTCATATTACTGTTGATCATTCTCTCAACTAGTAATTGCGGTCATATCACTGTTGATCATTCTCTCAACCAGTAATTGCGGTCATATCACTGTTGATCATTCTTTCAACTAGTGATTCTAATCATAACACTGTTGATCATTCTCTCAACTAGTGCTTTTGGTCATGTCACTGTTGATCATTCTCTCAACTAGTGACTCTGGACTTAGTTGTCCCGTGACATTACTTCATCAATTACTTATGGCACACCAAAAATTCCATCATATTTATTTGCACAAGTACTTAGCTTATCGTGAAGCTAATACTAAGGCATCTTTTCTTAAGTTCAAGTCTAAATGCTACCAGTTAACAGCAATCTCCTAACTCTTTTATATAAATTTAGGTATTATTATTACAACACCTAAAGGCTTAAAGCAGTGGCTCTGATACCACCTTCTGTCACGACCCCCGACCCACCCTGGACGGAATCGGGAGTCGCGAACAGCCAAGTGGTACCGGTGATTAATTTGAAAATGTTGCAGCGGAAATTTCATCAGGACCGTGAGTTAGGAAAAATATCAGGGTTTAGAAAACACCGGATTTTATTTATTTAAATAGATGGGATAAACCCATGTTTTACAATGGTAGCTTTAATAAAGATAAATTTTATTACATAAAACAATATTTCTTATTTTGATTTAATTAATAAATAAGCCACTTCTTGATGCCTTTCAGTGCCGTATCCATCTCTTACTCCAATCTACTGTAATTACCTGAAACGCGTTTTAAAAAGGTTTTGTCAGAGGGAAATACTGAGTGAGTTCATTCATTTTATTTAAAACATATTTGTTATAATTTACAGCATTAAGAGTTTTTACATTTGCTTCTTAAAGATTGACAAAGACTTAATCACTGCAAAGTATAACTAGAAAACAGTGTTATCAATTACAGTATTAAGAGAGATTACAATGTTTCAGATATCAAACCAACTACCCACAGTACTTGTCACTCGAACATCCATCGGAAGCCTCTTTGCCCGATGGTGTCTGTGACTATGGTCATATCACTCATTGGCTAACTCGTTGTCCAATAGTGACGGTTATCAAGTAATGTATACAAAACCCCACATACCGGCTGTAACTTGGTGATTACATAAACTTAATCACTGTAATTATAACCTTGAAAATAAATATGATTTCAAAAGTAATTTGATAAAAAGAGAATGACTCACCTTATAATCATGCAGATTCATATAATCAAAGTCTACAGATAAGCCTTCACAGATTGCAGATTTAATTTGAGCAGAGCTTAGCCTATTTCTTAGCCTGGTAACCTAGTGCATACGAACTAGGTAGTAACTAATATAGCATTTACGATAACTCACGAGATAAAACCCTCACAACGAATGACAAAGTGCAATACTTAACAATTCAGCGGATTCACAACGAATGACAGAGCATAGTCCGAGTTCGAACAGCACTCAAACATTCAAGTCGAAATCACGATGAATAACAAAGTATAACCCAAGTTTGAGCAGCACTTAAACATTCATTGGATAGTTTAATCGATCGGACATTGAATCGTAGCAGCGATTGAGTTAATACCCGGCATCGTAGCAGCACCCCCCTCTACTAATTAGTGATTTTGTGACTGTTTCGACTATAACTCGACATACAGATCGAATTTGAACGTCGAATGAACAACAGAATGCAATTGCCAATGCCTGTTATTTATACAAGAATTTGGGCTAGCTTACGGACCGTAAGCATTATTAACCCTTACGGTCCGTAAGGGACACATAATGGCCATAGGTCTACCACGTGTGGGACTAGGCCTGGTGACTTGACAGAATTCGAATTTTAAATATTGACAGCGTTTTATTTAGATAATCGTTTGAGTAGGAAACACCCCCCCTGAGTTTTAGGCCCTGATCCTGATTCTGATTGTTCTGAAAATTTTAGGGTTTGCGTAGAATTACTTGGGTGTCTCAATTAGGGTTTCCTTTTGGTTAAATTAAAATAAGAAATAGTATTTTAATGAGAGTTGTTATATCAGGGGTCCGGGTTTATACTTACGGAACGTTTTTAGGATGTTTTTGTGTGAGTCGTTACATGTATCGTCCTTTTACTAACTGTTTATCACACCACAAGACACACCCCTCACAATAACTCTCGGTGACAAGAAAAATTAGCACATAATGCTAAAACACTCAATGCATGTGTGATTGTGCGACAATAAGCTTGTATAAAAATCAAGTTTCCTCCTATCAACCATTTAGCATGCTTATGAATCAAAAAGACTTATGGGTTATGTGTAAAGGTAGGAAATAATGGGAATGTGAAAGTAGCTCATTGATTTGACCCGATTTTTATTTTTACTACTAAACAAAGCAACATCAACTATATACAAAACATCATCAACTTTTCAACTACTAACACAACTAAATTCTTCTTTTTGTATTTTTCTCTTTTTTTTTTTACTTTTCTTCTCTTTTTTTTTCTTTTTTTTTCAAAGATAAGACACAAAAACTCAACAATATATACAAGAATATCAACACTACATACTAAATCTCCTAAACCGGGTCATCTCAATAGGTAAAGTTTTGTAGGAAGTAGGTTTGGGTCACAACCGAATGGTATAAGGCTCAAACATGGCTTTCTAAAGACTAAACCCCCACCCCTCACAACACCAAGCTCATATATGTGACGTATGAGGTCCAACCCCCAATTCCCACACTCTCAGACATCTAGACGAGGCTACCTAAAAGTCCCCTATCATTTTCACAAGCATGCTAATCCTAGGCTTCAACAAGAATTCGTACACAAGTTCTATTAACACAATACACACATCGCCACTCAAAACAAGGAAAGCATCTTTAATAATCATATGTGGCTCAAAAACTCACCAAGAAATGACTAGAAAGGGGTGTCGGTGTGTCATGCGGAAGAATGTCAAGTGTTCAAATTCCAACAACTTTTCGCTTGGTTTCACAATTTTTTTCAAAAATTCTCAAAATTTTCCCCTCATCCCCACACTTGGGATACATTGTCCCAATGTATGGTTTTGAAGGGAAGATCACTTTCAACAAAAACACCAACATTTGCTTATACTCTCAAACCCCAAATTTCTTTTTGTATATTTTTTTTTTATTTTTTAAACAAAAGCAAACAAACTAACTACCAAAATTTCAAAGCTAAAGAACATAACAAGACTAAGGAAAGAGTACATCGACCTGGTGAAGTTTGACACAACCGATGTTGTAGACAATCCGACTTCCTATCACCACCTTCACACAAATATCCGCGCATCTTCCCCACACTTGAATGTCGCCATGGACCTGAAACATAGAAAAATAAAAACAACAAGATCATTATAAAACCCCGGGTTGCCTCCCGAGCAGCGCTAAAAATAAATACAGCAAGTACAATTACTAATTAAAAGTCAACATAAACAAGAATCCACTAACCAAGAATTTGACCGCAAAAGGTGATACTTCGATGATGATGAGAGGGGGTCCTAGTGCCGTCGCAATACAAGGGGGGGTATCTACTGATGTGCGTAGAAGATGGGGGAGAGTAGGGTTTGCAAGAGGTTGTGAGAACCTAATCAGATTGTACGCATCAGATTGTACGCAAATAAGAAAGAGGGGAGGTGGGCTCATAGTGGACTGATAATGTATTAATCAGATTATAAGCTTATTGGACCGATTCAAATTAGTGGACCAATACTATATTAAATTGGGCCGATAACTTTTGCAATCACATGATTGTGAATATATATATACACTAAATCCAAACGTTTATCATCTACTAGTTAGCAACACCATTTAATCATAATTATTAAATATAATTAAACAAGTTCAACAGGTTTACGGAACGTAGACATAATGACGACGCAGAGTAGAACATGAGTAGTAGCGAAATTTGACTAAACAAGGCTAACCTTGAAAGTTCGGGTTGTCACATCATCCCCAACTTGAAAGAAATTTCGTCCCGAAATTTAACAAGCAATTCAAAACAGCACGGTGTTAAATCAGAATAACTGTGGATTTTTCCCAGGTGCCACGTCTTCCCCAACTTGAAAGGGAATTTCGTCCCGAAATTCGCCAGTCGCATCAGAATTCAATTCGACGGTTTCAAACAGATTAGAATACGTGAGCTTCATCTGATTATCGCGATCCCACGAGAACTTCGGTTCATGATTTGAGTTCCAACGAACTCTTACGACTGGAATTCGACTATGCTAACTACCCTTGACTTCCTGGTCGATGATTCGATAGATTCCTTGACAACTACGACTCGTCGTTAACCTTAGGCTCTAGTAAAAGTATTACATGTGCTTCATCGTGCAACCACTGCCTTAGATTCGAAGCATAAATGTCATCACGCACGTTATCCAATCCGTCGGGTATCCTGAGTTTGTAAGTCACGTTACCTACTCTTCCCAGAATGTTGTATGGCTCAAGATGATGTAAGTTAAGCTCGCCACGCTTCCCAAGTGTACTACACCCTCCCAGGGTGAGACTTTCAACATGATACGATCGCTTACGGTGATCTTCCAGTGTTTTCTAAGCTTTCCAGTGTTTTCCTGGCGGTCACGCGTTCTTGCCAAACGAGTTTCGATCTAAACAATCTTCCTAAGAGTTTCGAGTACAAGTCCTGGGCCTGTGATTAGGTTGTCAACCATCTCAGTCTAACAAGAAGGTTGGCATAATCGTCTATGTAATGCCTCAACAGAGCTGTCTGGTTACCAAAATGATAACTGCCACAGTAGTACTCAACTATAGGTAAGAGTCCTTCAAATTTGCACCAAAGCCAGTCACACGCATGCTCGCAGCATGTCTTCGAGTGCCAGGAGAGTTCGTTTACTCTGACCGTTTGTCCAACGACGATAAACAATGCTCTGGTCTTGACGTGAGCCAAGGGTGTTGTATATTGCCTGGCATAAATCATGCATAGATCAAATTCAGAGGTAACAGGAGTTGGCACCTCGTGCCTAAAAGCCGCCTCTCTCAGAGGACATTCACAAATGTGAAGACTCGTCAGTTTTCTTGATTGCAATAAAGTGTGCTGGTAACGTGAGACCATCAACGATCACCCAGGTGATATTATTTCCGTTTCGAGTTGTAAGTAGACTAGTGACAGAATCCACGGCAGTCTGTTCTCCTTTCCATATAGGTGTTTCTGGTTGCTGATACTCCACCTTGACTGTCCCCACAAGTCAAACATGATTCACATACAATGCTAGGTGGGCCTTCATGCCCGATCACCAGTTCAAGGTTTATAAATCCTAATGTCTATCATCAAAACCCAGGCGACTAGATTATCAAGGTTGGTGTGCTTTGCCCAACGCAAACTTCCTACGGTTACTATATAATGAGATCCACATTCGTTCCATGAGGTCGCGAATATCGTCCGACCTGCCAACGATTGCCTCTCAATGCCCCGCATGGGTTTAACTTGCAAATTCTCTTCCTTCAGTTCTCCAGTTTGAACAGAGCAACCCTGATCAGGTAAGTTAGAGTCGATAGTGAACTGCAAAGCTCGTGCACGTTCAGGTTCCACAGTCGTAATCATTCAAAAGTTCCATCCAGCGATGCTATTACATGCTTAGCTCTTCCGAAACAAAGGTACTCGGGAGGCCCTTGTGATCGGTCTAAGTAGTGCATTTGGTACCGTCTAAGTAATGCCTCCAACTTACATCCAAAGACCACGGTTTCCACCGCAGATTGTGTGTCGTGCAATTCTCCTTGTAAGTCTATTACGTAAGCTATCACCTTCTCGTATTGCATCGGCGTGTAACTGGGACTCTGATTCGAACCATCATGATATACCACTAGATCACCCGTACCCTCGGGTAGAGACGATGCTCAGTGTATTGCAGAGTTGGGATTCGAAAGCTGAAAAGACGTCCTCCTGTTTTGTCTCCCAAGAACACAGCACCCTGCTGTGCTAAAGAGATTTAAGCTGCGCGATCTTCGAAAATCCTGTGATGAATCTGCGATAGCATCTAGTGAGACCAAGAAATTGCTGTATCCTCGAAGGACTCTTCGGTGCCGAAAAAGTTCTAATAAAATGGATCTTAGAGAGATCCACGTGTATTCCCAATTCGTTGACTACGTGACCAAGAAAGTGTACTCCTCGGATCCTGAAGTCACACTTTGGTAGGCTTCACATGGAGTTGCTCCTCCCCTAGGAGCTCTAAGATAAGATACAAGTGTCATTCATGGTGATCCTTTCTCCTGGAAGTGATTTCAAGTGTCATCAATAAACACGGTTGACAGTTTGACGAGATGAGGTTTACGCTTACGATTCATGTGGCCCCTAAAATTGCTGGTGCATGGAATAACTTGAATGACATACATAGAAAATCGTAGTAGCCGTACTGCGTTTGAAATGCTGTCTTAGGAACATCCTCCTCCTGGACTTCCATCTGATGTTTGCCCGATCTCAAGTCGGTTCCCGAGTAGATGATTGACCCTTGCAGCTGGCCAAGCAGGTCGTCAATGTGAGGTAATGGGTGATGGTTTTCGACTGGCACCCTGCTGAGTTTACGGTAGTCGATTCACGAATGAAAGGACTCGTCCTTCTTTTCACGGGTAGAGCTTGGGCTCCCCAAAGTAAGGAGCTAATCCGTCAAGACCCCTGCCCAGCGGTTCCTAAAGTTGACTAGGCAGTTCCTGCAACCTTCCTGATGTGAGACTATAAGGGATACTAGTAATCAGGGCTGCTTCTGACATGATACCAATCCGATATTCCACCTGACGATGTGGAGGTGAACCTGATAGTTCTTCTGGTAGCTCATAGGGAGAAATCACAAAAAGTTGGTCGATCCTCTTCTCCTTAGCCTTAGCATCAGTAACGAGTGCTAACATAGCGGGGTAATCCTTCCGTAGACACTTCTGGGCCCTTATTGCCGAAATGATACTAACCTTTACACAACTTGTAGGTCCCTCGAAGGATGAGGTCAAACCTTATCCTTGTTATGTTTAACACACTAGCAAGTGCGGAATCCAAGCTAGAATGCAAACCGATAGTTTATATGAGAGCACAAGCCACAAAGAGAAAGGGTAGACACACGAGATATCAAAGTTTTCTCTTGTATTTCAGTGGACACGGTTACAGCCCTTGACCAAACTGAAAATACGCTCTCTACAAGACTAAGTTTACTCACTTCTCACACACCTCTCTTTTTTTGATGTCTAAAAAAAGTGAACACATTACATGGATATATATATCCATCACAGCTTGTCTGGTCGAAGGATCAGATAGACTGATTGAAGGATCATCTATCGATCACAAGCCTATCGAAGGATCCACATTTACCTCGAAGGATGATATCCTTCGAGGTCCATCTATATCCTTCGAGCTCATCGAAGGATATAAACAATCCTTCGATGGCTCATCTTTCGACACAAACATCTTACAACAATGTTCCAACTGTTTGGCCAAGTCAAACCAGGAGGATGGTTGACTTGGTCAAACTTACATCGAACACACATATAAACAAACCTAAGACATAACTCAGACTAACACAAGACATCGTTTTGTATCATGACAAAATACAGACAAAGTACAGACACAAGTGCACCAACAAACTCCCCCTTGGCTGTAGCTTTGTCTCGATCTTCGTGTCTTCAAGTCTCTGACGTTCTTTCAAGTCTTCAATGCCGAGTCGAACCGAGCCGAGTCGCGTCCACACAAAGTGTATCAACAAACTCCCCCTTGGACGCTACTCGTGATGGTTCGTCTTCTGTGTCTTTCATGTCGGAGGATCTTCAAAGTCTTCACGCGTCGTAAGCAGAAAGTGTATCAACAAACTCCCCATTTAATTTAGGAAGTGTGTTAACAAACTCCCCCTTAGAGTGAACTCTCCATTGAGTCATGCTTGTGAATCTTTTGAACTTCAATTCTTTAGATCCTTGTGGTGTTGATGAGAGGTCAGCGGCAACTCGATCATTTTATCCTTTGAGTGCCTCCACTTCGTGTCTTCATTCCAAAGCTTGTCATCGAACATGTTCTCCTCACCTTTAGCATCTGCACATGCAAGAAAGCTAAACGCATAATGAGAACAACCGCTTGGAATATAGTTAACACTTAAACAAAAGACACATATGAGATTAAATCTCAATCAAACACCAACCGACAACAGTTTGAAAGTTTAGAAAATATACAATTTTAATCCTTTAACTTTCAAAATGTGTTAACTTCGACCATTTATGAAGGTGCAATTGTTTTCCGGCTTATAATCAGGATTTTGGGTAGGATAGACTCGAGTTCCAACATCAGACAATCAAAAATAAACTAGAAGCAAAATCTTTTTGGATTTTATAAAGTTTATATTAAAAACACACCTAAAATCTTTTTGAAATTTTTCATTTTTCAAAAGTAAAGACGGAAAGCAATAAATAAATATATACAAAGATGCAGAAACGAAAGCATTAAATAAATATTTACAGACATTCTTTTTGCGAGTTTCGAGGGTAAGAGAATCATATCAGTGTACGGTCACGCCAAAACGCTCTTGTTGTTCAGTTAATTAACATTAAGATAAGCATCCTATAACAATTATCGGTATTGTTGTCCACTTAAGCTCAAATTATCAGATGTAATCATGGCGAGGGGATACGTTAAGGTATGATTTATACTTACCGACCGGTGTTCATCCACATCACGACACATTCCCGTATCAAGGTATGCACGAGGGTTCATCTTACCGGTGAGTATACCGATTATCATCTGTTTGACCGTATATGATGTGAGATTCTCACTTATTTTGATTTGAAAACAAGCCCTATGTGATAGAATCACTTATTGATGAGGAACTTGATTTTCGATGCATGAGGGCACAAGAGCAAGTCCGTGAACAGGTCAGTACTTTCGTACAGCAGAGAGACGAACTTGACTCCCGGATAAATGTGATATATTATCACTTATTTTGTTTGGACATGTGATTGTTTATCACTTATTGAGGTCGTATGCAGTATGTACACGTATGTATGGTATCATGGAAGATCTAGACTTGCATCCCCGTTATTTTTCGGTAAAAGATACAACCATGATACCCAGATGATAAGCAGCATAAAGACCGAATATCTCAGAACCTCGGCAATCTCTCAAACGAAATTTCGGTACTAAGACCATATGCCAATGAATGGTTCCCACCTAGTCTTCAGTCGATTTAAGATTTATATCACCCTGCACACTTTAAAATGATTGTGAGCCTACCGATACATCTTATATAGAGCTGCTTATCGTTTTTCATTTTAGGTTTAAAGAGGTTTAGACAGACCACTGATGTACTATCATTTTCTCTTTTGCTCGCCAGGAAACTCATTTTTGTTTTTCTATTGTTTTTGAGTTTTTGAAATTTTTCAATGTTTTTGGATTTTCAAATTTGGATTTACTCCCCCTAAAAACAACAAACTAAGATAAATTTAAAACACAAAGATATTTACAAAAACGATTTTCCGATGTCGGTTAACTCATGTTTTACCTCAATGCCGTTTACCAAAATTAATCTTGAATCAGAAATGATGTATCGAATTTTGGAAAAATCAGTTGGCATGTCGGTAAGCGGTGCGGACCATGACAACATTGTCTGGCCAAAGAGTGTTGTACGATATAATAATTCAAAAAGCAGCTTAAATATCGACAAGTATAGGAGAGATTAGAAATTTAAAACCGTATCCTTCAACTGCTTCGTGCATTGTCAGGAATCTGAGTGCTCTCCCAAACTGGATATCCACCCGGTGTGGATTTCAAGGTCGATTTATGTAGCTACTTCACTTAATCCTAGATAGCTCCACACAGCAACAAGATCATAAACCTCCGGGTCCGGCTGGTCTTCCACATTGCACCAGCGAAGGTCTTTGTCTTTCTCTTTGAGAAGTAGTGTGCGGTTGTTCAATCCAAGCCAAGGCATCCGCACACCCGGTTGGTTTGTTCAACGAACACATTTTCATCAATCACACCACAAAGAAATGTACACTGCACGTTTATCTTGTTGAGTTTGAACTTCAGACGTGCTGCAGGTGCGTTCATTTTGATTTGAATCTATCCCAGGGACCCGATCAAAGCCTTTAACAATCACACTTTTGGAATGATTTTCATTTTGTCGAAGTTATCAATTTCTTTCGACAGACAACTCTGTTTCCCCTTTCTTTTTCTCTCCATCAAAGGCAACAATTTCTTCTGTCGCCTATCTTGTGCAAGAACGCTCCACTATCAACAATCTTACGACTATCGAAAGTTCCTCCTGGAATATCCTACACACTCACTCAGAGATTAGTTGGAGAGGGGGACCCAAGCCTTCACAGACTTGGGTCGTCCGAGATCATCAATGAAAGTGATTTCAATCACTTGATGATTAGGAAAAAGAACCTGTGGTGCTCCCCCTGATTGAATTACCTGCTTTTGCTTCCAAGTTGTTTGTCCTTTACCAGTATTTGAATTTATTGTTTTAGCATTTACTGGTTTTACAGTTTCAGATTTTGCTTGTACAGGTTTTTCTTCTTTGACCTCTGATTTTAAGGCCTTTTCAATTACCTTTTGATTCTTTTGCTTTAACTTCTTTTCCCTTTCTTTCAAGACACGTGGGTCTTGTTTCGGGGAAACTGATCGTTTTCGGTAATCGATTTCTTAGGGAGCACTCGTTTTTGACTTCAGCTTTTGCACGTGTGGACAATATCTTACAATATGCCCAACTGTCCCACATTCAAAACATGTTCTCCGCTCTACAAACTTCGGAGAAACATGTTGATGACCAGACGGAGAACCAGACAATGAACTTTGTGATCTAGACGTGCTTGGACCTAAATCACATCCGTTGGTGTGTTGGGTGTAATTATTCTGATCATTTCGTTTTAAAATTCTAACTTGTTTTATAAACTCAATGTTAGATTTATCCTGAAATGTTTCAAGTTTGTCTGAACCCGTGGATCCAACAAAGTTCATTTTTGGTTCTCGATTCTTAACAGGAGCTCTTTTGTTTTGCACCTTTTGTTGTTGAACCTTAGGTTGCTCAACCTTTGATTGTTGAATTTTAGGTTGTGCAGCCTTAGGTTGAGTAGCCTTAGACTGTTGAACTTTAGGTGCTTGAACATTCTTGTTCTGAGCCTTCTTTCCCTGTACCTTACCCTTTCCGGAGTTGACTTGTTGTTTTTGGTTTCCGTATTGTTTTCTAATTTGTTCACACGGAATTGGATCACATTGAGTGACGGTAACTTTGCCACTTTTTGTCACACCCCGACCACGTAGAACATACAAAACGTGGCGGAAATGTCGGGGAGTGTTGTAACAGAATTAATCGTTTCAAATCCATGGCAATTAAAGTTTCGCTTTATTAATCAATTATGAGAGTTTACAATGTTTAAACAAGAAACAAAGGGTACATAACATAAGTTAACTAGTTATTGTCTCGTTTTAAGTCGCTAAGGCACGAGTCCATCCTAAATGTAGCATGTATCAACAATCATTGCAAAGCAGTACCTGAAACATGTGTAAAAACGAGGTCAGCAAAGAAATGCTGGCGAGTATATAGGTTTTGTGAAAATAAGATTCATGACTTTTGTTTTAAGAAAATGTTTAGTCATGAACCTCGTAATTTGATTTGCCTTTGTAAATCATTTGAAAAAGAACGATGAGTTCAGGTGATATGTATAATAAGAAAATAATGCATGATTAAATGAATAACCATGTAATATGAGTTTGTATAAGATAAGTTGTTTGTAAATAAATGTCTTGTGAAAAGTATGTTATTTGTATAAAATGTTTATATGTATCAAACTGAAATGATTCAAATAACGCTGCGATATATGTAATACCATACAAACACTTATATATAGGAAGTACCAGCGGCGTATCCACCATGCTTGTATCATATTACACACGCATCGTTACTTAATCACTTATTCAAACCCAACCATCAAGATGTAAAATGTTCATGTCTAATGTAAATCTTGTAATATGTATTCAATGTGATTTGTATAAATAAATGTAAGATTAAACAAATAACCTTATAGTAGCATATTAAAAGTATACTTTGGATTTGTAAGTAACATATTAAACTATGTTTTTGGTTTCGTATATAACATATCAAAATATGCTTTGGATGTGATAAATAACATATTTAACTATGTTTTGGTTTCATAAATATATGTTGGTTTTGTACAATACCACACATGAGAGTATATTCAACTATACTTTAATAGTGTGATTTAAGAATTCATTCAGACCTAGTGCATCAAAATACACCTTTGAGACTATAGGAATACCACAAAGGAAATCCCTATTTGGATGGAGCAACAAATTGGTTTCAGACATTCCATGACAACAGGAATGGGGTGTCAAATCCTATAGCGCTATATCATACTAACAATCGGTCTGGTGAACATAAAATAAGTACAATTCAACAATTTATTTTATGTTCTTTGAGAAATCAATGTTTAAACTATAATTAATCATTCAGTTTGTCATATGATAAGTAATAACATGTATAATCAATTATACTTTTGGAATCATGAAAATAACAGATAGGTACACATGCTTCACCCCAAAACAGTTTAGAAAACAGTAAAAGAGGGGAATAATGTACTCGCCTGATAATGCTTGAAGGTCTTGAACAACAACCAAACAAAGCTAGAGAGAGAGCACGGAATCAGTCGGCAATCTAAAACTATATAAATTAACCGGACTTAAATCGGGAGATCGGATAGGATGAGGCTTGGTAAACCAAATGAGTATTGGAACTCATATGATATGGTTTAACAAGGCCTACATACTACATTGAGACTAACCTAAGTGCTTTCGACCCATCGCGACCCATTAAGGTAACTTATGCTACTTTAACGCGTCGTGCGCGTGAAACGCGTTCGGACCGCCTAACTAGCCCTATGACAAGTGTTATATGCCTAAACATGTTACATAATCAGTTATGTGACAAAGGTTTAGGTTACATATGCTTAATTACCAATTATACATGAAAAGGGTATTCTGGTAATTTACCTAAGGCATATAAACTACCTATCATAAAACTACTCAAACGATGTGACCATAGGGTATAACCTCGGAAGGTTATTCCCTACCTACTATGGTCACCTAATGTATTTGGTCGGATCCTAATGATCGACCAAACTGGGTCGGGTTCGAAGGTATAGGCGATTTATTAGATCGCCTACCCTACGACCCTAGACAACGTGGTAATCAGTGGGCATAGTCCCAAGGGACTATAACCAACGTGATTACACTCACGTTGCGAAGTTCAAACGAACTTCGCATTGACCATAACTGGTCAATGTAGAAAGTCAAACAAAGTTTGACTTTCTGACTCGAAAGACTCGAAAAGCAATAAAAGAACGAAAGAATACTTACGAAGGGTCCCCGAATGCTAATCCCGATCCAAGAACTCAGGTATGAAACAATGGTTTCAACTTAGAGCTCTCAAATCAGAATTCTTGTAAGAAATGAGGTTGGGGTGGATGGGTATTTATAGGAATACCCGAACCGTTAGGATCGTTTCATGGAAACCGTGCCTAGATCTCACCCGTACACTTGTCGATATGTTATGGTGACTAAATTGGCCACTCACCATAGGGTATCAACATGTGGCAAGGGATTAAGGAGTGGAGAACAGCTGTTAACAGCTGTTAATACGTCGAATCTGGTCCCGAAAGTGAAAAACTGATGTTTCTGCATGTTTTCTGTCCAGCATAGGCAGTCGCGTAGCGCTACTGCCAAGGCATTAGGCAGTCGTGCTACGCTAGCACCCTCCTGTTTCAGAAATCTTTCAAAAGTGGCAGGAATGGTCCCTGCACGTGTTTAAGGCCTTTTTCGATGCGTTTGAACCCCGTTAACCTCATTTCAAGGCTCTAAAATGAAGTTAAAGTATAGGGAACTCAAAACATGCTCAAAAATATGCCGGATGATGGTTCGTTTGGTCGTACGAACGCGATGTTCGCTTAATTACGACGGAATGCGCACAAGCGCGAAAAACGATCCAAATGACGAAACGAATGGATTTTTTCTTATGGAGAACACTAAAATATAATATAGTCATGCTTACATAAATTTTTGGATGTCCGGATGTATTCAGAACGTAAGTTATGCGCGAAAATGCAAACTTGTGCACTTTTTGACACTTTTAGTCCCTGAGTGACCCAAAAGTTTATTTTAGCATACCGAACCCCTCAAAGCCTATTTCTAAGCTATGTGAAGGATATTTATGGTATGTTTAACTTATGGTCATGTTCCGGAATGTCTGTTACAGTTCAAATTGGCATACTTTCGCAGTTTGTCAAGTTTAGTCCCTGTAAGCGAATTAACTTGTTTTTGCCATACCAAAGCCTTTAAAACTTATTTCTAAGTTATTTAAAGGTTATTTAAGTTATGTTAAGCCTACTTCACTATTCCGGAGTGTTAGTTGGATTAAACTGGCTATATTTACGCATCTGAGCGCGTATAACCCTCCAGAAAACGATTTAAAGCTTAAAATCGAACAAGAGTTGTTATGTGTAAAAGATACACATAATTTTACAAATCCCAAATATGAAATACAATATTTCATTGGTTTGGCATTTGTTTGACGGTTGAAGTGACACAGGTGTTACAGTCTTCCCTACTTTAGGAAATTTCGTCCCGAAATTTAATTCTAGAGGAAACTTGTGAAGACAGCTGTGACGGTTTCGCCTTCTAATAGATCCATTGAACCCTTAAGTAAAACTCTGGGCCATGTTAGGATTCTTAGCGAATTTGTTAACCCTCAAAGTGAATTCCTTGTAGCAGTAAAACATGAAATTTTTTAACTATGGATAGAAAAACGTTTCTTATGAAGACTTATCATAGGAAACTTGTGTGTGCTTGAAATCAGAATTGGGGAGCGTAAGATAAAATGACATCGGTCAAGGTCCAAGACTTCTCCCGTATCATTAATCTCATCACTATGGGTCTTAACACATGACAAAATTCCCTGTGGTTTCTGTGCACTGCATTCCATAATTATGTAGGCCTCCATAATTACTTAATTCCTTGCACAGTCCGCACAGTTCATTTCAGAATGCGTAGAGGAAAAATCAATTGAATAAACATGAAATGACTCGACTAGACCACCAAAGGGTCCTTTTAATTTGATCAACGAACGATCTTTTTAACTAGATCAACCCATGATCTTATTAACTAAACCGTCGTACGATCTCCTTAAATAGACCACTTAAGGGATCTAATTATAGAATAGTACTTTAAAATCCAAGGGACTTGACTACTACGTAGAAGTCCATTAAGGATTTAAGATAGTTACTTTGGATATCCTATTATGAATCTCTCGTATGAGATATGAAAGATTTTACGAGGATTTGGATGGATCACATACAACCACAAACATGTAAGAAAACACATAAGCACAAAAATTAGTTAACTTGATTTTTTAATTTGTTGTCTTTGGGGATGGATAATTAAAGCACACTAAAAATCCAATCCATGAATTTCATTCGGTACTTTAATCATTTTCAAGGATCCATCTATAAAGATAGAAGGATTCTCAATAAAAGTTTGGCTTTGTTTCTTAAAAGAAACGAGTGTTTAGGGTTCTTGGGGAGATCACAAAAAAAATGACAGAACCATACGAGTAGTTTGTCTTTGAGTTGACATCATAAGATTGTATCCAACGTTCACACAATCGTATCAGTTTTGCAAAAATAAAAACGACGAATTTTTATTTATATAACAACTGACTTGTCTTTAAACATCATAAGATAACAACCAAGGAAATAACAAAACACTAATTGTTCACTGCCGCATCATTGTTCATGTTTGCCTCATTGATGTTAAACGCTCATCCTCGCGCCGGAGGTGTGTTAACAAGCCTTGGGCAATTGTTCCTGTAGTGGGTAAGGTCACCGCAGTTATAACATGACCCCGGAGGGAACCGTGCTTGAACAGCAGCAGGGTTTGCAGCATCTTGATTTGCATAGCGACAAACATTGATCAAATGTCCCAACCATCCACAGTGGGTACATTTGTGACACTGCTCTTGCTCTAGATGATGACAGTTGCACTTGTTGCACAAAGGTGCAGTACCAACATAGTTTTGCCTTTTGCGAGGTTGTGTTGGTTGGTTTCGTGCAACCTGTTTGTCTTGAGCAGTTACAGCGCAGTTCTGAGAGGCTTTGCACTTCTTCTTCTTGGATACCTCTGCATGTTCTTCCTTTGGTTCCACTTGAGCAGTCTTGTCAGATGGTCTTGGGTCGCCTTTTCGAAACAGCTTACGTTTCCTGATGTGGGATTCAGTTAGGGTGGCAGACAGTTCAATGGCTTGTCTGACAGTAGTAGGGTTACTGCCAGTAACAATATCCTGAACTAGGTCAGGAAGACCATCCGTATATTTCTCGATCGCTTTATCCACAGGAGTAACCATAGCAGGACACAACAGGCTCAATTCTTCAAAACGGTCAGTATAGGCTCGATGTTCACCACTGTCTTGCTTCAAATCATCAAACTCCCTCTCCAAAGCTCGCAGTTCATGACGAGGGCAAAACTCCTTCATCATAAGAGCCCTAAGCTCAGCCCAAGTCTGTGCTAATGCAACCTCAGCACCGCGGTCTCTCATCACTCCGTTCCACCATGTGAGAGCCCTCTTCTGAAACACACTTGAAGAAAACTCAACCTTACGATTTTCAGGACACAGAACATGACGGAAGGTATTCTCAATGCTCTCGAACCACTGAAGAAGCCCAGTTGCTCCCTCAGAACCACTAAACTTGAGCGGTTTTGCCGAGTTGAAACTCTTAAAATTGCATGGAGTATTGTTGTTGTTGTTGGCTTGCATCATTTGAGCATAAAGATTTGGGAAGGCAACAGCCATTTGCTGCGCGATGATTTCCGCCAGTTCGGCATTTTCCATCTGATTGTCGCGTCGAGGAGGCATTCTAAAAGAGGAAACATGAGAGGAAACGAGTGAGAGAAATAGACGAAAAGAATGAGATGAAACAAATTTGATGAAGGCAAGGATAGTGGTCATTTGTTCGCTTTACAAAGCAAACAAACTACACACCGTGACTAATCAAAGTAAATGGGTCAAAAATAATGTATCGCGAAGACATGCTCGCCTATAAGTGAACACTCATCCCAAGAATTCCCAGGTAAGCACAACTGGTCTCGCGTCTGATGAGATATATACGAAGTGCTTGCCTAGACAGAAAACCCAGAATACAGGCATTCACCCTTCCAGTTTGCACGTGTTCACATTATTTAAAACCCAAAACCTTGACGAGATTTTTGAAAATTCAAAGGGGTTCAAAACCATATAACAGAGGGTTCAAAACCTTACAATAGAGGGTTCAAAACCTAGTAATCAATCATCCTAGAACAGATGATTAGTTTTTCAAAGCGGTTTTGAAATTTATGTTCTTGTTGTGGTCGTCGCCTAAGGATAGGTGACGGTATCGTTTTATGACTAAACGCAAGTAAACTCGCGTTAGGGTCCTAAGAAGGTTATAGACTAGGTCAAAGCATTACTAATAACCTAATTCCCTATAACCATTGGCTCTGATACCATCTTTTCTGTCACACCCCGACCACGTAGAACATACAAAACGTGGCGGAAATGTCGGGGAGTGTTGTAACAGAATTAATCGTTTCAAATCCATGGCAATTAAAGTTTCGCTTTATTAATTAATTATGAGAGTTTACAATGTTTAAACAAGAAACAAAGGGTACATAACATAAGTTAACTAGTTATTGTCTCGTTTTAAGTCGCTAAGGCACGAGTCCATCCTAAATGTAGCATGTATCAACAATCATTGCAAAGCAGTACCTGAAACATGTGTAAAAACGAGGTCAGCAAAGAAATGCTGGCGAGTATATAGGTTTTGTGAAAATAAGATTCATGACTTTTGTTTTAAGAAAATGTTTAGTCATGAATCTCGTAATTTGATTTGCCTTTGTAAATCATTTGAAAAAGAACGATGAGTTCAGGTGATATGTATAATAAGAAAATAATGCATGATTAAATGAATAACCATGTAATATGAGTTTGTATAAGATAAGTTGTTTGTAAATAAATGTCTTGTGAAAAGTATGTTATTTGTATAAAATGTTTATATGTATCAAACTGAAATGATTCAAATAACGCTGCGATATATGTAATACCATACAAACACTTATATATAGGAAGTACCAGCGGCGTATCCACCGTGCTTGTGTCATATTACACACGCATCGTTACTTAATCACTTATTCAAACCCAACCATCAAGATGTAAAATGTTCATGTCTAATGTAAATCTTGTAATATGTATTCAATGTGATTTGTATAAATAAATGTAAGATTAAACAAATAACCTTATAGTAGCATATTAAAAGTATACTTTGGATTTGTAAGTAACATATTAAACTATGTTTTTGGTTTCGTATATAACATATCAAAATATGCTTTGGATGTGATAAATAACATATTTAACTATGTTTTGGTTTCATAAATATATGTTGGTTTTGTACAATACCACACATGAGAGTATATTCAACTATACTTTAATAGTGTGATTTAAGAATTCATTCAGACCTAGTGCATCAAAATACACCTTTGAGACTATAGGAATACCACAAAGGAAATCCCTATTTGGATGGAGCAACAAATTGGTTTCAGACATTCCATGACAACAGGAATGGGGTGTCAAATCCTATAGCGCTATATCATACTAACAATCGGTCTGGTGAACATAAAATAAGTACAATTCAAAAATTTATTTTATGTTCTTTGAGAAATCAATGTTTAAACTATAATTAATCATTCAGTTTGTCATATGATAAGTAATAACATGTATAATCAATTATACTTTTGGAATCATGAAAATAACAGATAGGTACACATGCTTCACCCCAAAACAGTTTAGAAAACAGTAAAAGAGGGGAATAATGTACTCGCCTGATAATGCTTGAAGGTCTTGAACAACAACCAAACAAAGCTAGAGAGAGAGCACGGAATCAGTCGGCAATCTAAAACTATATAAATTAACCGGACTTAAATCGGGAGATCGGATAGGATGAGGCTTGGTAAACCAAATGAGTATTGGAACTCATATGATATGGTTTAACAAGGCCTACATACTACATTGAGACTAACCTAAGTGCTTTCGACCCATCGCGACCCATTAAGGTAACTTATGCTACTTTAACGCGTCGTGCGCGTGAAACGCGTTCGGACCGCCTAACTAGCCCTATGACAAGTGTTATATGCCTAAACATGTTACATAATCAGTTATGTGACAAAGGTTTAGGTTACATATGCTTAATTACCAATTATACATGAAAAGGGTATTCTGGTAATTTACCTAAGGCATATAAACTACCTATCATAAAACTACTCAAACGATGTGACCATAGGGTATAACCTCGGAAGGTTATTCCCTACCTACTATGGTCACCTAATGTATTTGGTCGGATCCTAATGATCGACCAAACTGGGTCGGGTTCGAAGGTATAGGCGATTTATTAGATCGCCTACCCTACGACCCTAGACAACGTGGTAATCAGTGGGCATAGTCCCAAGGGACTATAACCAACGTGATTACACTCACGTTGCGAAGTTCAAACGAACTTCGCATTGACCATAACTGGTCAATGTAGAAAGTCAAACAAAGTTTGACTTTCTGACTCGAAAGACTCGAAAAGCAATAAAAGAACGAAAGAATACTTACGAAGGGTCCCCGAATGCTAATCCCGATCCAAGAACTCAGGTATGAAACAATGGTTTCAACTTAGAGCTCTCAAATCAGAATTCTTGTAAGAAATGAGGTTGGGGTGGATGGGTATTTATAGGAATACCCGAACCGTTAGGATCGTTTCATGGAAACCGTGCCTAGATCTCACCCGTACACTTGTCGAGATGTTATGGTGACTAAATTGGCCACTCACCATAGGGTATCAACATGTGGCAAGGGATTAAGGAGTGGAGAATAGCTGTTAACAGCTGTTAATACGTCGAATCTGGTCCCGAAAGTGAAAAACTGATGTTTCTGCATGTTTTCTGTCTAGCATAGGCAGTCGCGTAGCGCTACTGCCAAGGCATTAGGCAGTCGCGCTACGCTAGCACCCTCCTGTTTCAGAAATCTTTCAAAAGTGGCAGGAATGGTCCCTGCACGTGTTTAAGGCCTTTTTCGATGCGTTTGAACCCCGTTAACCTCATTTCAAGGCTCTAAAATGAAGTTAAAGTATAGGGAACTCAAAACATGCTCAAAAATATGCCGGATGATGGTTCGTTTGGTCGTACGAACGCGATGTTCGCTTAATTACGAAGGAATGCGCACAAGCGCGAAAAACGATCCAAATGAAGAAACGAATGGATTTTTATTATGGCGAACACTAAAATATAATATAGTCATGCTTACATAAATTTTTGGATGTCCGGATGTATTCAGAACGTAAGTTATGAGCGAAAATGCAAACTTGTGCACTTTTTGACACTTTTAGTCCCTGAGTGACCCAAAAGTTTATTTTAGCATACCGAACCCCTCAAAGCCTATTTCTAAGCTATGTGAAGGATATTTATGGTATGTTTAACTTATGGTCATGTTTCGGAATGTCTGTTACAGTTCAAATTGGCATACTTTCGCAGTTTGTCAAGTTTAGTCCCTGTAAGCGAATTAACTTGTTTTTGCCATACCAAAGCCTTTAAAACTTATTTCTAAGTTATTTAAAGGTTATTTAAGGTATGTTAAGCCTACTTCACTATTCCGGAGTGTTCGTTGGATTAAACTGGCTATATTTACGCATCTGAGCGCGGATAACCCTCCAGAAAACGATTTAAAGCTTAAAATCGAACAAGAGTTGTTATGTGTAAAAGATACACATAATTTTACAAATCCCAAATATGAAATACAATATTTCATTGGTTTGGAATTTGTTTGACGGTTGAAGTGACACAGGTGTTACACTTTTGTTCCCCAAAAACTTATCAGTGCATCCTTCAAAATTTTGTTCAATTAAATCTTGATTTACATTTTTAATTGGAAAATCTTTGTTGGAGTAGATTTTGCTATCTCCTTTGAGCGTGTACAACAAATTATTCTCTTCACGGCTAGATACAAGGGACTCCATTGCTTTTGACATTTCAGTCTTACTCGGTTTCACTGGTGGATCACACAGGATGTGATTCTCGATTGGAATATCTGTTGTAACCGAGTTAGACTGTTGTTTCACAATTTCTTCAGATTCATCATCCGAAGAATCAGCATCCTCAACAATGGGAGGACTCTGTTCCTTAACACACGATGAATCTGTCACATTCTCAGATTCTGATTGACCCGAGGATGATGTACCAGTTGTGAACCCGAGACCTGCTGCAAAGTCATCTAGACCGAGTGGCACAGTAGGTTCAAAACGGGGCATATCCTCGTCATCAGGCAATTTGGAGTAATTGTGATTCATTGGGGGAGGACATGATTTGAATCCAATACATTTTGCATCCCCCTTTTTCTTTTGAACGTCAATGATGTGATCCAATACATAGCGGGAATTGGAATAGCTTTCCAGTTTCTGCTTAATTGTCTCACATTCACATCGAGCTGTTGCCAACTCTACCATTTGCTTTTCAATTGTGTCAATAAGATTATTGTTAGCATGTTGTTTTCGCAAAACAGCCTTTTGTAATTCTGAAACATCATGTCTTAATGACGCAATTGTTGCTTTAAATTCCTTTTCATTTCTGGTTAAAAACAAGTTAGCTTCAATTGCTTTAGAAAGATCTACAATCAATTCTTGATTGTGTTTGTATGTGATTTCAAACTGACTTTCCTTTTCAGCATATTTTAAACACTTTGCACAGTCAATAGGAACAGAAATAGAGTCAGAATTAGTATCACATACCTGAGAAGTCTGACCTTCTACGTGAGCCATAAAGGCTGTATGAAAAGAAAAAGATCCATCTTCAGAGAAGAACTGAGCAAGCTTCTCGGAAGTTCCAGCAGATTTCTGGCAAAGAATAGATCTCCTCTTGCATAATGCTTCAGCTTCAGCCAAAAGCTCATCAACTTCCAAATCTAAAGCATCACTTGATAAATCACCAGCATCAAGTGATTCCCCATCCATGCTCCCACTATAACCCGAACTATCTTCATCTTCTGAAGATTCACCAGCATTGGTGGAAGATTCTCCACCACTGGCGTGATTTAAATCCTTAACCACTTCAGCAAAACATGCTGTTCCATCTGGAGCATCACCACTCAGCTGAATTGACCAATCACAACCTTCATCTACTTGAACCACAAGTGCCTGGTTGGCATTAGATGGTCCTGCTTGACTCTGGTTGTTGACATGCACCAATGTGCGCTCATTGTTCCTTACTTGGTTCTGATTTGCCCTGTTGCCTTGACCTCTGAAAGGATTTTGGTTTCCATGTTGAGATGGCCTCTGACACTCCCGCTTGAAGTGACCCTTTTCACCACAATTGAAGCAAGTGACAGCATTCTTATCAAAACCATACTTGGTGTTGTTGTTGCTATTCAAGTTGGTTCTCCCCGTCCTTTCCATAAACTCCTTTGCTCTTCGAATTGCACTAGCAAGAGCCCATTTGATATCCATCATTTCAAACTCTTCTCTATCCACTTGCTGATAATCTTCATTGGTTAGATTGATATTCCCAATCTGACCTGCGACCAACCCACAATAAGCACTAACCAAGGTGTTCAACATCTCCATATGCTCCTTGGCTGTTTCGACACTGACTTTGGAAAAGTTGGAAGTGTCTAATATGAATGTGTTCGGATTGGAAGTGGCTTGAAAGTTTGAAGAGCTTCCATAAAACCCTTGTTGTTGCGGTTGTTGCTGCTGAGCTCTGCTTGGGTCTAAGAAAGGCGGTGGTGTGAATTGCTGAGCTGTCGGTTGCACATTCTGTTGTAGAGAAGAAGAAACTGGTCTTGAATACATCGTGTATGCTGAAGGATCAAACTGATCTGTTGTGGAAGGTCCGGTGTTTGAGATGAAGGCTGTTTGAAGCTTCGCATGTTGAGAGGCTGGTTTTTCTCCACTGATACCTCCTGCAATCCCATAGTACATCTCTGGATTTTGAGGAGTTAGTGTTCTTCTTGCCTTAAGCTTTTCTTCTACATCCTTGTTCTCCAATTTTTGAATTAACTCATAAACGGTGATTGTGTCTAGAACACCATTTTCTTTGAGAATTTCAAGATAACCGCTCCACTTTGCTGGTAAGCTATCAGCGAATCTCTTCACCATTTCTTGTGGAGTGGCAGTGACTCTAAAAGCAAACATCTCGCTCAACAAGTGATGGAACCTTGTAGATAACTCTGCCAAAGTCTCATTCTCCATACACGTGAATCCTTCAAACTCTTTCTTCAGTAATTCTTGCTTGATCTTTCTAGATTGAGCATTTCCTTCACATCGTAACGTGAGCATATCCCATAAGCTTTTAGTAGTCGTGCAGTAAACAAACTGGTGGTAAATGTCTCTGTGAAGAGCTTGTGTGAGAATCATGAATGCTTTCTTTTCTAACTCAAATTTCTTCTTATCATCATCAGACATAGTGCTGTAAGTTTCTGGATTAGATCCTGCAACTTCCAAATCATTGTCAAATGCGGTGAAGAAGCACATCCATAGATCTTGACCTTGCCCCTGAACATAAGTTCTCAGCCTTTCTTTTCACCATCCCCAATCATTGATGTGATTTAGCTTTGGCGGTTTTGTGCTTGTACCAGTTTCACTGTCGTTCTGCATCATAGATTGAATGCTGCTGCTTTGATTTGTGACCAATGCCCATTGATTTGCAGTTATCATTGCAGCTTGAGGTGGGGCAATAGCCTGCATCCATGCAGTTTTGTTGAAATCTGACGCAGATTGCATAGCTGATGATTGCGTAGCTGATGATTTTGGAGTCAAAGTTGTTTGAGTCCACGCGGTTGGATCCCACTGACCGTTTGTTCCCATTTTATAAAAATTAATATATTAAGTGAAAAAAAAAATTAATTTTCACAAACTATGTTAATATCTCGAATGATAACAACCAGCCGAAGGATCCTTGATCGAAAGACCTGAAAAACACAAACTTGTTAAACTTAAACAGACTAGAATCGAAGGAACAGAACTTGTTCGAAGGATCAACAGTGTTCGAAAGATCACTGTTGAGTTTCGAACAATGATTTCGAAAGGCTCTCCAATCGTAGGATCCTTATCTTTCGAATAAGAGCTGTCAATCGAAAAATGTATCCTTCGAAAAGATTCCTTGGATCGAAGGATAAGACACAGACTTCGAAGGATGTTCAAAGGATGATTATCTATCGAACTTCCTTTGATCGAAAGATGATCTTTCGACTTCGAAGGATATCCTTCGATCGGAACTGACACAGTTGACAAAAGTTGACAGGTTGGTGAAAAGGTGATGGGTTGGTAGAAATCTTTCGGCAGAAAGGTATGGTCAGACCATACTTTTACCAAAAACAAGATTTGAACAATAAAATATTACCCAAAAAGGACTGTTCTAACCCAGAAACCGGTCACCGGAGTAAGCCGGAGTTTGGCCGGAAATTACCAAACTTCTTAAAAACAAGTTTTTAAGTTACCCAAACCGTCCTTTAACACACCCGGTTAGTTTAGAACACGTTTTTACGACAAGAAATACGAGAAAGACACTAAAAACGGGTGCTAAACCAAGTGAGTTTTGTCCAAACACTCCAAAGTCTTGTATAAACTCGGTTTTTAACAAGGAAAAGAGCCACGGCTCTGATACCACTTGTAGGTCCCTCGGAGGATGAGGTCAAACCTTATCCTTGTTATGTTTAACACACTAGCAAGTGCGGAATCCAAGCTAGAATGCAAACCGATAGTTTATATGAGAGCACAAGCCACAAAGAGAAAGGGTAGACACACGAGATATCAAAGTTTTCTCTTGTATTTCAGTGGACACGGTTACAGCCCTTGACCAAACTGAAAATACACTCTCTACAAGACTAAGTTTACTCACTTCTCACACACCTCTCTTTTTTTTATGTCTAAAAAAAAGTGAACACATTACATGGATATATATATCCATCACAGCTTGTTTGGTCGAAGGATCAGATAGACTGATCGAAGGATCATCTATCGATCACAAGCCTATCGAAGGATCCACATTTACCTCGAAGGATGATATCCTTCGAGGTCCATCTATATCCTTCGAAGGTTTATCCTTCGAGCTCATCGAAGGATATAAACAATCCTTCGATGGCTCATCTTTCGACACAAACATCTTACAACAATGTTCCAACTGTTTGGCCAAGTCAAACCAGGAGGATGGTTGACTTGGTCAAACTTACATCGAACACACATATAAACAAACCTAAGACGTAACTCAGACTAACACAAGACATCGTTTTGTATCATGACAAAATACAGACAAAGTACAGACACAAGTGCACCAACACAACTCTGGTGCTTTGGAACAGATGACGATTCTCCACTAGGGATAGGGGTACGCAAAGCTTTCTTCTCGCAGGGTGTATCTGCGCGATGTATGGATAACCAATCCATACTAACTACTGCATCAAATCATCGAGGATAGCAGAAAGAAGGTTGACGTCGAACACTTGTCCCACAAGGTCGAGTTTACATCCCAACGGATATATGAGGTTTCATTTGACTTGCCATCAGTTGCTGCCACCACAGGTTCGGTTTCAAGAAGCATCAGGGTTAACCAAAACAGGGCTACTTATACAAGTTACCATGCTGCTATTATGCCTGGCGTCATCTACGCCAATCCTAAATGCCCTTCCGTAAGCATCATTTCCAGTGTTGTTGTTTTCGTTGCGAGAATTCCTAGTACCGTCTTTGTTCCCTTGGGTGTTGGCACTTTGACTTAACACAGTCAATCCTTGTCGAGGTCAACTTCGTTTCCATACTGTAATGCTACGATTACGAGTTCCTTGATGTTGCCGTGATTGTTGCCTCTACTGTTGTCACACCCAACCGATGGCGGAAATGATCGGGGCATGGCACTGAGCGAAACAGATTGTCCAGAAGTTTCCATAACAACTATCATTACCATTTAATTTAAGTTAACATGTCCCATACCATGTCTCAAATAGTAAACAAATTATTACAGATAAACATCAAGACAAATATCCTATTTCGACAACTCAGATTCAAATAAAAAAATAGTTTATTTATTGGTTTCTAGGACCCCATTTCCTAGCTTCGATTTCATCACAGCGCAGAGAGCATCCTAGACCTTTCCTAGCCTCAAGTTCACAGCATGCTAAGCATGTAAACTTCCTAAGCACCTGTCACATATGTTAAAATAAAGTCAATACATAAAATGTAAAGGTGAGCATACAAGTTTGATAATAGCATATAGAGTTCGAATTCGTTTACGCATAACCAGCACGTACACATAGTGAAATGAAGCACGTTAGTTATCGACATAGATCCATCGATGGCAATGACTGCGGGTTGACTGCCTGAGGCAGTTCGCAATACATGATTACCACCGTAATCCATGCAAGTAAAAGATCCTTAAAAACCCCCGTGTGAACGGGTGCTGAGTCCAAACTATAGTACTATCATTGCTAAGGCAGGTAGACAGCATTCCATGTGTAAACATAACAAACAAGCATTCATAAGCCACGTATAACATGCATTAACGGTTAGCGTTCAAATAGTTTGAGTAGTGTGATAGTTGTAGCTTGAATATTTGTAATGTATGTAACACCCAAAAGTGCTTAAAGCAAAAAGGGATCGAGAATACTCACAGTGATTTATGGATTGAAGGGAGCGCTTAGCGAATACGGTTAGCCTGAATAGATTCGGTAGCATAACGATAAGTGAAACGTAAAACAGGAAACAAGTACAGGGGAGTTGGACAGCTGGTCGATCGGACAGCAGTTCGATCGGACGGCTGACCGTTCGACTGACAGTCCATACGGTCTGCTGTTCGGTCGGTCGGTAGTGGATTGTTCCTTCCTTTGAGAAGGATGTGTTTGTGTATGATGGCTTGTCCTTTGATGTTTTCGTTGTAGCATTTTGAAAACATTGAAGTACCTTTGCCTTTCAGGTCAGTCGATCGGACAGCTGTTCGATCGGACGGCAACCCGATCGGTTAGGCATTCAACAGAAGTTCAAGGTTTAGTTCTTTGAATCGGACAGGAGTTCGATCGGACAGGTCAACAAGTCAAAGACTTTAATGAATGTAAAGTGTGATGCAATGGATCGGATGGTTGGTCGATCGAATAGCACAACTGTTGTTCGATCGGACAGCAGGGTGTCACCTGATCGGACGACTGTTCGATCGGGTGGCACTTCTAGTGCATTAAACATGTTGAAAATTGATTAAGTGTTGAAGCATAGTATCTCATGATCCGAAGAGTAATCCGATCGGGCAGTAGTTCGATCGAACAACAGTTCGTTCAATACCATTCTTCAAACAAGTTGTTTGTGTGGGACCACGTGCTAGCCGATCGGTTGGCCAGTCGATCGGCTGGTTTATCCGATCGGCTGGCTGTCCGTTCGGACAGCAGTCCGATCGGTCAGCATTTCGACCTGATCAGCCTCTGCGTCTAACACTTGGTTGCTTTGTTTGTTCGTCGTGCTATTGAGGTATTTTTTACAGGGACTAAAACCATAGACGCCTCGTTCTTACTTGGTTTCCCGGGTCGGACAGGAATCACCCAAATCCGGTCGGTGGTCTGCTCGGAACGAAGTTTAATCATTTAACCCGGAGTCGGTTAACCTCTTATATAGAATCCAGATCTTGAGCCGTGTAACCACCGAAGTGATTTGTAAACCGGCTCAGGCCCTGTTTCTACTGGTTCGAGTGAAAAGAGTTGAAGAAAGTTGGGAAATCCATCCTTCAATCCTTTTCACCATGTATATGTTTAGATCTATAAAATATCCTTGTTTGTTTATGTGGAAATCGGCTAGATCCAAGTTATTCTTGGTGGATTTATGCCAAAACATGAAGTTCTTCAAGAACCCATGATGACATCATCCTAGAACACTTGATTCTTGATGATTTCACGGTTAAAAGTTTAGATTTGAAAGATAGAAAGGTGTAGGAGTGTGTGTAGATCAAGAAAGTACAAGATTTAGGACGAGAACTTACCGGAATCGAGAGAAATCTGAGAAAAGGCGAGTTGAGTGTGCTGGTCGAACAGTGGTTTCCAAAAGTGGTAAAGGGTGATAATGACAGGGGTATTTATAGGATGACAAAAGAGGAAAGGGCTGGCCGATCGGCTGGCAGCTCGATCGGACAGCCTGTCCGATCGGACAGCAGTCCGTTCGGCTGGCTGTTCGATCGGCTGGGAAGCCTGATCGATCGGTTGCACCTTTTGAGTGTTTCGCGCGACGATTTCAGATATTTCGATTTCGATTGCGAGCGGTTCGATATGATAGGGTTTCCTAGTCAAATTACTTTCAGTCTCAACTACTTCGTATCTAGCGTAATCTCTTTCCCCCTATCCATCATGGTTCGATTGTGATTTGAGTTCGAGTTCGATGGAATTCGAGTTAGATTTCGAGTTCGATTGAGTTCGCTTAATTATCACAACATAACATAAATAAACATGCACAGGTAACACGTAAGGCGCGCACACACACACGTAGTAACAATAAGTAAAACCACGTAGTTCGAGTTACGATTCGATGTCGATTCAATTAGCATAGCTTGAATATTAGTTGATTAACTTTATCGCATTGTTGCTTCCTATAGTTCACAGTAGTAGGTCGATTGAAATACGATTAATACTCATCGATTATTGCAATGAACGACACTTACTCCACATAATACAAATACAATAAAGACATTTCTACAAGTCAAGTTGCGCGGAATCGGTCGTTGACTTTGACCTTGACTTTGACTTGCACTTACGAAAACATGGGGTGTTACAACTGTCGTTGCTTAAAACGGGGCCCTACGATCTTTCAACAACAGGGTCCATCTTGTCCCATTCCGTGTCGCGTCCTAAGGCACTACTCACTGCGTGGGAAGTTACGCATTCCGTGTCCCGATTGATTCGTAAGAGTCGACTCCCAAAAGTCATTTACTAGGGTTAAGGATTCGGTTGAGGTCAACCTACTGGATTTCGTTGCTGGTAATCAGGGTCGTTCTAATACTGAGGTTGGTAAAGCACTACGCTCATCCTCTTGTCCATCGTTCTTGCAAGTTGACTGAGTAATACACGATATGTTTCCAGAGTGTTGCAGAAGTGGTCGCACTCCGGGGTCTAATACGTCGGTACATTGAGTTCCAACCAATGAAAAGGAGTGAAAAGGTATCGTCCAATCATTCGACGCTGCAAAATCCAACTCAGGGATGTTCGTACAAGCACCTAACATTCTACACAGTTCGCTAGGCGATCAGATGGGTGTACAGGTAATACTCGATAGCATCGAGATTCGTAAGGATTCAGAGTGGAGTGGAAAGATCACGTTCAAGTAAGAGACACTCACTGTTATGACTCTTATAGACTTTTGTGTTTCACATCGATCAAATAACAGAACAGAACCCCTTTTTCATTTGTTAAGCCTCACTGGGACTCGCATGCACCCCACATTATTATTATGTGTGCACCCACAATAATATTGTGATTTGCATGCTCATCTCAGCTCCTCCTAACTCATGTCAAATGGTTCCTCAACCTCGAGTAGCAAACAAAGAGCATCGCGAAACGTAAGTCATGAATGTTTAGGGAAATACCACCCTATCAGTCACATAACATATGCAAGTAATACATGAATTCATACTGTTGTGCTAAACGTGCAATCATGTGCAATATCATATGTAAGTGTTCACTAGTTATGCAGTACAATGAGTATACGCGAGACGAACCTTGCAGTCTGGAGCTGAGTGTCGTGGTCATATTCACGTATTCGGAACTGTTCGGTTATAGTCTGGTTTTACAAAAACGTTTTAAAACCAAGTTCACTATAACCAGTGGCTCTGATACCAAACTGTCACACCCCCAAAATACCACCTAGGGAATGTCCCTGCTAGGGGTGTGACGTACCAATAACGAGCCACTAATTACATTGAACCCATACAAGTTTATAAATAAAATCCTCAATTATTAATGAAAATACCATCAACAAGTTTAAATGAAAACCAACATGTTCAACGGAAGCAAATGATAAACCAAAGTTAAAAAGTTTCAAAACCAATGTATAGTATCAAGAAATCAATCACATGAATCCCTCCAGTCGACCCATGACCACTCCAACTACTCCAGACAGCAAGTTCCCAAATCCAAGATATCTAACGACCTGCGAGCATGCAAAAAGTGTATCAGACAACGCTGGTAAGTTCATAGTTTTACGAAAACGTTGGTTACCAAGTGTTTAGCTAATCCATTGAATTTAATGTTGATAATATCCCGAATACAAGATGGCTTCTGATTTGCATTGCCCTTTCTTCAATGCTCTTATCAAAGCATTGGTCATGACTAGGTCATTAGTTCAACACCCGTCCTCCCAGGTACGGGGTGAGGTTGCCAAACCTAAGTAGCGCTACCAACTAATACCATGTTACCTCTCAGGTAACCAAACAACACGAAGGGACTTTAAAGGTGATAGGATGAGTATCTTATCCAACATTACTGATTTACAACAAGACGTATTCCTCTCAGGAATACCCAATTGATTTACCCAAAAACCTATCCCTCTCAGGGATACCCAATGACTGTCCCAACCACCGGGACGCATGCTCAAGAGAGATGAACTCACCTTTGGTTTGCTCGGTAAGATTAAAGTATGTGTTCCCAGTTGGTCAATTAACCCCTATTGTGGTTACCAAATTAGTTAGTTTCGTGCTCACATAACACATGTTTTCTTTGCATTCAATACACAGATTGCAAATAAGTAGAACATATATCATTACGCAAATCCTAGCAAGTATCTGGTCCTACTCACAACCACAATACCAGTTCATCTCATGCATTATCACAAGTAATTTAGTTCACATGTAAGTACACACGCATTGGTTCATCCGAATCCTTTAACTATTTTTCCATATCATGTTCATGTATCAATACATCACCCGACCGATTCGTTTGTTATTCACATATCATATCATACACATGATACTATGCAAATAATAATAATTAATCATGCAAACATACACAATCAGCACTTTGTTGATCAAGGTTATATACGCACATAAGAACAATAACTCATAACATCTTATGATCACTTTGGTTATAAAGACCTTGCATCAAAACCACATAAAACCCAGCCCAAACACCTAACCCGCTGCCCACTTAATATCGGCCCAAATTGACATCGTTAGGAGGTGTGCGGCCCACTTGGTTCCGGCCTCACTAAACAACCCGTTGAAGCCCATGTTTAATTCTTTACAAAGCCCAGCTAAGGCACCTAAAACTATCCCAGCCCACTAACATGTATGCATATACATCACACTGTTATTCAAGTTCATATATGTTTAAGTCTCGGCCCACTCAACCAACAACCTCCATGTTCACATTTATGAATTAAGTACCCATATACTGTTGTTAATTTCTTTGCATAATTTGAGTTATAGACTTTACAAACTTTTTAGGTGTATGAGTAGCAATTACCTAGCATGATCCTTAAGATATAGCCCGGCCCACGAAACCCAGATCATGTGCGGCCCGACCAGAACCTGCGGTTTAAGTTTGGTTCGGCCCAACCATGCTACCCATCCCCATACATTGCACAAACATATCATGTATACCTCTGCCCACCATACACCCCTAAATCCTATTGATTTCAGACTATGCATGATCATTACAGTAACATTCATCACAACATATTCAATCATTCTATCATCAATTATTATCTTAGACTTAACCAAGATCCATCAGTGATTCTTATGAACAAACAAGTCTAATTACGGTTCATCATTCAAGGAAACAGTTTACTTTAGTATCATGTGACCATATAATTTACAAAGCATGGATATAGTTTCATTAACCACAAATTCACATAAGTACAATTACTAATTAAAAGTCAACATAAACAAGAATCCACTAACCAAGAATTTGACCGCAAAAGGTGATACTTCGATGATGATGAGAGGGGGTCCTAGTGCCGTCGCAATATAAGGGGGGGTATCTACTGATGTGCGTAGAAGATGGGGGAGAGTAGGGTTTGCAAGAGGTTGTGAGAACCTAATCAGATTGTATGCATCATATTGTACGCAAATAAGAAAGAGGGGAGGTGGGCTCGTAGTGGACTGATAATGTATTAATCAGATTATAAGCTTATTGGACCGATTCAAATTAGTGGACCAATACTATATTAAATTGGGTCGATAACTTTTGCAATCACATGATTGTGAATATATATATATACACTAAATCCAAACGTTTATCATCTACTAGTTAGCAACACCATTTAATCATAATTATTAAATATAATTAAACAAGTTCAACAGGTTTACGGAACGTAGACATAATGACAACGCAGAGTAGAACATGAGTAGTAGCGAAATTTGACTAAACAAGGCTAACCTTGAAAGTTCGGGTTGTCACAACTGCCCATAGCCAAGAAAGTATAACTTAGCAGATGTTTCCTTTGGCAAACATATACCATAGCAGTGGTTTTGAAATTGCCGGTAATTTCAAATTCAAAATGCCTGGGGATATGTACTTTGCAATTAATACACGTCACTCAATCAGTTATGTCTTATGGTAAAGGCGTCTTATAGGTAAATGAAGAGGTTAATTGTAATTATAATAACGTGTTTAATGTTATATTTTTCCCATGGAAATGTATTAAAAGCCTAACGACTGTCACATCATATTCTTTCGTCTGACGATGTATTTAGTCATAACCGCCTTCATTGGGTATATAAAATACATTGGGCAGAGGTTTTGATCATTACCGTTTTCATCCATCTACTCAATCATCTTCAAAAGTTTTTTGTTTATCAATATCATTACAATTTCTTTTACTTTCAAAGACGCATTGGTTCACTGCAAAATGGAAAAATCTGGGTTTCAAGTGATTGTTTACGAGATTTTCACAAGGCTCTCTGCAGAAGATATTGGTCGTTTCAAATGTCTTTCCAAGAATTTTTATAGGGAATTGTCAAGTCATGGATTTCAGAAGATGCATGCTCTCCGAAGTGGAGATTCAGTACAAAAGAAACTACTCTCCTTTAAAGACACGTCAATTGTCGTTGACGACGTAGTTGCTGGTAATTTGGATGTTGTTAGAAGCAAAACCTTAAGTTTTCCTAACAATGTCCACCCTAGCTTCTTACGTATTCTATCGTCATTTAATGGTTTGTTGTTAGTTTGCAATGAAGGGATTTGCTGTCAGCTGATTCTTTGGAATCCAACTACCAGGTGCTATAAGGTTTCGTGTGATGACTACTTCAATTACAATCATGATCGAAACTCTGATACTGGTGGAATTTATTTTGATTAGTTCAATGATCTGAAAGTGCTGAACATCAGATGTTACCGTAATGTAATTGTTGCTCGTGTTTACTCACGACGTCATGAGTCATGGAGAACAATAAATTTCGGTAGCGTAAACAATTATGGTTCAAGTGGTTATTCATGGTCTACAGGAGTTTATGCTGATAAAAGCATATATTTTATGGTTTCAAATTATTGGTATCCACTAGGTGAGAGGAACATCGTTGCTTTTGATGTTCTGAGTGAGACTTTTAGAATGCTTCATTTTCCAGAGAGTATTGTAGTCAATCCTTGCCAAGGGCATTTTTTGACCATCGCAAAGAGGCTGCATTTGATTGTTATTGGAAAGTCTGCTGAGCTAACTGCTGATTTGCTCAGATATGAAGAAGAAGGCTGGATGAAGGTGTTTGTTTTCAATAATCCTCGTGTAGTTGATTATGTAGATAGGCGCCGAAGGACTAATATAATTGAAGACAACAAGTGGCTGATAACAAGCATCTGGGGGATATGATTGAAGTTGATCTGAGCAACGAACTTCTGAAATACCTCCAACATGTTGATAACTACAATGGTCCGAAAGGAGCTTTACTTATCGAGACTACTGTTTCACCAACTGATTAGGAATTAGGATCCTGTATTTTATTGAATGCTATTTGCTGTTTTGACAATTGTATTTTTTATATAATTAGTTGTGTTAAGATTATTAATCAGGTTTGTTATTTAAATTAAGTAAATGAATATTTATGTTTGAGAGTGTAAAAGCTTGTAATATTGGCAAAGGTCTGTTTAAATGATCAAAGCTCTGTTATTGGGAACAGATGTTTCAAAATAAAACAGTGGTTAATACATCTGTTGACTTGGGTCAACAGATGGATGAACTTTGTATGTTGTTTCGCCCATTGATTTGGAATTAGTATGTTGTATTCTATTGATTGTTGTTTGCTATTTTGAACTTTGTTTATTATATAGTTACCTCTGTTTGACACTTGTAGTTTTTATATAATTAGTTGTGTTAAAATTATTAACCATGTTTGTTATTTAAATTAAGTAAATAAATATTTAGGTTTGAGAGTGTAAAAGCTTGTAATATTGGCAAAGGTATGTTTAAATGATCAAAGCTCTCTTATTAGGAACAGATGTTTGAAAATAAAACAGTGGTTGATACATTTGTTGACTTTGGTTCAATAGATGGATGAAAACAGATGTTTGGAACTACTGTTAAGAAAACTGTGGTTGAAACCGCTGTTGGTTAAAATGGTGGTTTAAAACCACTGTTGGGTTAAAATAGTGTTTTGTGGAGGTTGAAGGGGATTGAAACGACTGTTGGGTTAAAATATAGTTTTTTGGAGAAGGAACATGCTTGAACTACTGTTTATATAATGACTGTTGTTAAAGCTCAGTGTTTTAATCCACTGATAGTTATAGTCTGCTACTGTTTTCATTTTCATCACTGTAAATACTGATATTGATTCATCAGTGGTTTCCAAACAACTGTCATCCATTATTCATCAGAGGTTGTCACGTGGACAATACTTAGCCGTCAGATCTTTTCTAACCGCTGCCATGTCAGCATTCACTTTTTCCACCTATAAAACTCTGATCAAAACCCCAAACAGGGTTTTGACTGTCGAGTCGAATTCAAAATTCCTTTTAAAAGCAGTTTTCACCAAATTCTCTCAAATCACTCATCTTCTTCCTTCGTTCTTAACTACCTTTGATTTATCATGGATCTTCCCTTCAAAACCCGTCATAACTACGTGTGTACACTTGCAAAAACAAGTAAAAACACAGGTTTTCATTCTGTGATTGATGCACTTTCATCTTCAAAGTACAAAACTTTGTTGACCTGCAATGAAACCATCTACCTGGATACCCAACGAGAGTTCTGGAAAAATGCAAAGCTTGAAACTAGGGACAAAAAGACCTTAGCTATTACTTCATCAATAAGGGGAATTCCAGTGGTCATCACACCTCAACCCATTTCAGAGGTTTTTGAAATCAATGATCTTACAGGTAAAAGCTCTTTCCCAAAAATAGAGTACCAAACTGATTTCATTAAGAGAGGGTATGAAGAAGAAATGAAAAAGGATACTTTAGAAAAGGGCAGTTTTCCACCTGCTCCGAGGTTTTTATTCCATACCCTCCTGATGTGTGTGTCAAATAAAACAACAACTTTTAATGAAATACCAATGAAAATTCAATATCTGGGCTATGCTATCATGGCTGAAGAAAATTTTAACTACTCTCAGGAAATTTTCAATGATATGGTTAAAAATGTTAATAAAAAATCATTTTTATTGTTTCCAAGGTTTTTAAGTTTTTATCTTCAAAATAAATTTTCAAAGGATAATGCACATGTGCTTATCCAAGGAAATCCTATTCAAATAAACAGTCTAACTTCTGAAACATTCACAAGGCTGTCAAAACCTTCAAAAACCCAAACAGAGGTGCCTGAGCAGAATTTAGCAGCAACAACTGCTCCTCAGGCCCCTGCTGTTGAGCCCACTGCTCCTGGTGATCACAGAAGCACAACCCCATCTGTGAAACCCACACCAAAAAATCATCAAAAAGACCAAAAAGAAAACTATCAAAAAGCCCCCCAAACCCACCAAAAAGGTGACTCTGGAAGACGAGATCCCAGAGGTAACACCCGTGACAACACAAAAGTCACCTGAAACCACTGCTGCTACTTCCTCACAGCAGATGGAAGAAAGATCTCAACCTGAGCCTAAAACTCCTCCTGCATCCTCTCAAAAGGATCAGGTTGTATCAACAGGGACACCATAATCAATGATACATCTGTTGGATGCACTTGATATAGCTCAGATAAAAATCAGTTCTTCTCAATCACCTGTCAATGAGAATATACCACAACAAGTGACTGAGTCTGGTGTCTCTATCTCTGTTAACCCACCAACAGTTGAGGAGGCTACACTGCAGGAATTACAAGTAATTCATGTCAGTAGTTTAAGTGGAGCAGCTACTACAGGTGTTGAACCCACTGGTTTACACCTGGACAGTAGTTTCATTAGTGAGACTCCCTTGAAGGCAATTTCTTCTTTGGGAACCATAGTGTCCACTGGTGTGTTTCCATTATACACTGGTGACCTTAAAATGGTAAGCTCTGCTGAAGAAAGAAGTCCCCAGTACCGAGAACAAGGGGCATCAGTGGATGATTTTTGGGAAACTTTTACTAAATCAACCACTGATACAACCACCACTAGTGGGAAATCAGATGATCCCACTAACTTAGGTGATGGTTTAAACTACAAAGAATTGACGGAGAGGGTTGATAAACTTGACACATCTGTTGCAGAAATCAAAACTATGCTGCAACAGTTGTTACAAGCTCAAAAGGCTACACCCACTGCTGCACCATCTGCAACATCTGCTCCATCCGTTGCTAAGCTATGACATCTGTTTCAACCTTTGTTTCACAAACAAAGACAATATGCAGATCAACAGCATGAAGTTCAACTTCAAATGGTCAGAAATGTCATGGAAGCTAGGTACAAAGATACTCAAGCAGATATCAAAGCCATTAAAGCTCATCTGCTTTAAACTACAGGCACTGCTCCTCCTTCAATCATCTATGTTGAAAATCCTGATGATGTCAAAAAGGGGGAGAAAACTAAAGGGATGAAGGGAAAAGAAGATGGTTTATACATGCCACCAGATCGAATGTCCAAACTTGTGGTAGAATCCCAAGGCCAGATGGTTCCAAAAAGGTTGACGAGACTCAAAATGCATTTGCTGCATTAAAGGCAAACATGAAAGGGTCTAAAAGGTTTGAGGAGGAGAAGAAAGTTTTGATGGAAAAAGAATAGCAGGGTACTTCTAAACCTAAAAGAAGACAACCTACCAGAAAAGTAAGCCAACCCAAAACCACACCTTCCAAAACCACCAAACAAACTCCTCAAATCCCCAAAAGTTCCTCTCATCAAACCTCCAAACCAACAGATGTTAAAACACATGTTGTATCAACAGTTGTTGGTACTTCAGTTGTTTCAACAGATGTTATCTCAACAACTGCCATCACTACTACACCAACCCACACTCAATGAAGATCGTAGGTGCGTTGGTCATTCCGAAAGAGATAACCTCGAGGCCTCACACGTTATTCGTAACTGCAAACTAGAATTGTCTGGTCAGACCTTCCGTATCGATCTCTTCCCCATCATTCTCGGAAGCTTCGACGTCGTCATTGGTATGGATTGGTTATCCAAGCATCGAGCTGAAATCCTTTGCCAAAAGAAAGCTGTTCGTATTCCCCGTCCTCCTGGCAAACCCCTTATCGTCCAAGGCGACAAAAGCGGAGAAGTCACATGCATCATTTCATTCTTAAAAGCCCAGAAGTGTTTACGAAAGGGGCACACCGCTATCTTAGCACTTGTTGCCGACACGCAGAAAAAGGAAAACAGGATTGAAGATTTTCCAGTTGTACGCGACTATCCTGAGGTATTTCCTGAAGAACTACCTGGACTCCCTCCTCACCGTCAGGTCGAATTTCAAATTGAGCTAGCTCCCGGAGCAGCACCTATAGCTCGTGCACCTTATCGTCTAGCTCCCGCAGAACTCAAGGAACTTTCTACTCAACTACAAGAACTTTTGGACAAAGGTTTTATCCGTCCTAGCTCATCACCCTGAGGAGCCCCAGTGCTCTTTGTCAAAAAGAAGGATGGCACATTCCGAATGTGCATTGATTACCGCGAACTGAACAAGGTTACCATCAAGAATCGTTATCCACTTCCCCGTATCGACGATCTGTTCGACCAGCTGCAAGGGTCGAGCTATTATTCCAAGATCGATCTGCGATCGGGCTATCACCAGCTGAGAGTCCGCGATGAGGACATCTCTAAGACTGCTTTCAGAACCCGCTATGGTCACTACGAATTCCTTGTTATGCCTTTCGGAATGACCAACGCACCTACGATCTTCATGGATCTCATGAACCGTATTTGTCCCGTGTAAAGTGTATAATTATTGTATAGTTTTATTTGTTTTTATTTAGTTTTAGTATTATATTATATTATATTATATTATATTTTGGCAGGTCCCGGTGCAAATGAAGCGAAAAAGAGTAATAATTAAATGACCAGCTACTTGAGCAGAGTGGGGCGCCAGGGACCGAATGAAATTTGCCGCTATTTTTCGTGATTGGGTCGAGGCCACTTATCTCTATTTTATAAACTCAAGGGACTAAAGTGCAAGAGGTTAAAAGCTATTTAAAAATAGTTTACCAAAGATGGGGGACTATTTATGCCAAGTGGTTGAAAGTTGGAATTAATTCATTCCATGATAAGATAAAAAGAAAGCATCTGGTTGTTTGGGGTTTTGTAATTCGTAGACAGTTTGACCACTTGGGTGTTGACTGTTAGACCGAAAATAATCAAGACTGGGCCATCTTTAAACGTATGAAACTCAGGCCCAATTACAATCTCTGCAAAACATGGCCAGCCCACCTTATGATTTTAATGATCTGCCAATTTAGTAAAGAATGATATCTTGAAGGGGCGGGACATTAGACGAAATTTTAACCATCGGGAGGCGGCTGCTAATATATTAAAACGAACAGGGAGAAAAAAAAGGAGATAGATATTCACAGAATAGGAGACGCACGAACGTATCAGCGGTTGGACGATTTGAAGGATTATTTGGCAAAGGATAAGGGTAAAGATTCATTGGAGTGGAACAAGAAGCTTGGAGATCAAGGAATTACCGGGTTTCGTTACCGATTCTTCTTATTTTCTATTTTTCTTTGTTCCATGTCTATGAATTCAGATTATAAACCCTGTTTTATTATTTTTGAAACCATGATTCTTGGCTAAAAACCTTTAACTACCTAGGTTATGACAATGGTTTAATAAAAGTTTGGATTTTTATTCGTTAATAATGTGGTTTATGGGTTTTCTTGAATTGTAAACGACTATGGAATTTTGATTTGGTGTATATGCATGCTTGATATTGCTTTATCGCTGTTTATTGCTTCGTATAATCCTTGGTGACGGTCTATATCACATAATAGGGTTGTGCTAGGATTCTTGATTTAGGTGAGTGTCTATATCACGTAATAAGTCATTAATCCTTTAGGGTGAAAATCGCGTAAGTAACCTTAGAAGTAATATTCGGTAATCTTAAAAAATCAAGTGTTCTACTAATCTTGTCGCTGTGAGGCTCGAGGTTATTAATAGGTCTCGGTTTGGTTTATAGCTAGGTCTAAGAAATCGGTCTAGTCCTTAAACATTCTCTTGTCTATTAAACCAAGATTAAAACCCATAGTTGCCTTAGACTTTCGCGCTGTAAGGTAGATCGTCTTATTTAGGCACTTTCAAGAAGTTAGAGGACTGTGAGGAAATCTAAAAGCCGGTAAGCGTAACAGCCTAGGTAGTGCCACAAGAATCGCCTTGAGAAGGATCGAGGGGCTTAGTTGGTATCTTAATAGGTTTAGCATTTAAAGATCCCGGTTCCATACCACAAAACTATCGAATAGAAATCCATTCTGAGTTTAACCTGCGTCTAGCCTAGGTAGTCTTCATCGCCTCTGATTTAAGTCTTCATCCCCATTCGTGTTTAGTATTTTCTTTAATATTCTAGTTTAGTATTTTAATATTTATTTAGGATTTTTAGAAAACCCCCCCATCAAATAAACAATTAGTAAGTCGTGTCAGTCCTAGTCTAAATAGAGTCTTAGCGTAATCATTAGAGTCTCGTGTATTCGATACTCGTACTTACTTTAGCTTTACTACATTGATCGGTACACTTGCCCGTTGTGTGGTTTTAGTTTTAAATCGAGTCTAAGTTTATAAATTTAAAGCTTAGAGTGTCTATATTAGGGTTAATTTTAGTTGTTTTTATTAAACCACTTTTAGCACATCAAGTTTTTGGCGCCGCTGCCGGGGATTCTTTGGCGATTGCGTTGATTACTTTGTTTGGACTTAACTGACATCATACGTGCTTCTTGCTTTTGTATATTGAGTCGTATGAGTCTAATTGTCCGTGTCTTTTATTTTTCTTGAGTCTTGTAAATATGTGTGAAATTTGTGGAGGACCTCGTTTTAGTGTTAATTGCCCACAATATGAGGGGTCCTCTGCACAATGTTACGCTAACCGTTTTGTGCAGTCACAACCATATTTTTCACAGGGGTATTCTTTGAATTATTATGATAATCAGCCATATTACGATGATCCGTATCAGCAGCCACAGTATAACGAGGGTCGGTATTATGATCAATATTCTGGTAGCAACTCTGATGGGGGTGATGATGTTGCTTGGGGTAGTTTGAGTAGGATGGAGGAGATGTTCGCTCAGATGATGACGCAAAATCAGGCGACGCAGAAATCCCTAATTGATTTTGCTAAGAATCAAGAGCAAATAAATAAAAATCGAGAGTCTGCTTTATTAGATCAACAGTCTGCTCTATTAGATCTTCAACGTACAGTAGATGACATTGCTAGGAGATTGAAAGAAGAGGAACAAGCGCAAAAAGTCCAACCAGATCAGCCAACGACTGGCTATACATATGATGCGGTAGGTAACTACCTCGGTTACATGCTTTCTACTGGGGAATTAATCCCAACATTTCCAGAACTGGGGAAAGAGCTGCCATATGAGGATTGGTCAGATGAAGAGATCACTTCAGCTACGGAGACGAAAATGGACGTTGAAGTCCCACCTCCGTTTCCACATGTTCCAATTATTAATTACTGGAGTGACTCTGATGACGAGATAGATGAAGAAGAATGGGCAGCGTATCAAAGGTCGTTAGTGAAGAAAGAAGTAATTGAAGAAGAAGTGGAATTGGGGGATTCCACTGGTTGGATGTTTGATGAAGTGAAAAAAGAAAAAGTGATGGAGGAGGAAGTGGATTTAGGAGACTCCCTTGGGTTAATGTTTGGTGCAGAGGAAGAAACTGTAGAGGTTGAAATTAAGTCGTCTGGGGAGGATGAGTTTTTAGAGTTAGAATTAGAGGGTTTATCGGTCTATGGAGAGGTAGGAGTGTTGGACCCTGATGGGGACATAGCATACTTTGATGCCCTACTTGAAGGTGAACTGACGAAGGTGCTTGAACCTACACCATACGAAGAAACTAAGTGTGGGGATCATCCTTTGAAAGTGGTGGAAGAAGAAGAGCACCACAACTGGCCCCTGGTGTTAGTAATAAGTGAAACTGAAAAATCAACAAAACCACGGGAGAGAGGAAAGAAAAGAAAGAGAAAGGATCTAAACCGGAAGAGGATCGAAGGTTGGGGCGAGATGGAAAAGAAGAAGACATTACAATTCACGCACGATCAGTCTTCTCGCTACATGTCATGCATTCGGTTTTTTCCAGGTAAGTATAAATTCTGGTGGTCTGACCCGTTTCAAAATTTTAAAATATTTTATTATTCCACTATTAAATTTTTAACTATTTTTTAGGACCGGGTGGAATTAAACGGGTTAGATAAGGTCCAGATCAAAGAAAAAACTCCTGATTAAATTCAAGTGTGGGGAGGTTTTGTAGAGTTTGTATTTTGAGTCGTAGTTTTTGTATATTGAGTCTTATTTAGTAGTATTGAGATAGTCTTTTGTTTAGAGTCAGTATTGCTTTGGTGTTTGCTTGTTTTTGTTTATGCAGGTTTGAATATGTACCACCCGTACTCTGTCACACCCCCAAAATCCACATGCGGAGTACCACCGCTTGGAGGCGTGACTGACCAGGATCCAGCCACCAATTATACTGAGCATTGGTCAATAGTAAAAATGTTCACCAACCACAATAGTTAGTAGACATTATAGTTCGACGTTTTAAAAGTTTAAGTTCAAATAACAGTTTAAGTAAACAGCGGAAGCATGAACCAAACAGTTTCAAAACAAGGTTCATAGTTCAAGATTATTTAAAACCCAACACATGGGCTAGACGACCACTACACATTCCCAAGCTGCAAGCTCCTGAGTCACTGGGTACCTGCAAAGCATGCAGTAGGGTATCAACAAAAATGTTGGCGAGTTCACGAGTTGTCCAGTTTTTAATTACCAAAAACTTGTTTCAGCAGTTAATTTATCCGTTTATACATGCGATGGTGAGCTACCCCATAAGTAAGCGACTAAACTGTTTTTACAATACCGAATACTTACTTAACCGTACGTTTCCGCAGTGCCCCGTTTGTCAATGTTCTATCATCATTGACGGTTTGCCAGAGTACATTAGTTCACTCCCGTTCCTAGTAACAAGGGTCGGTGTGAGGCTGGTTACACCTAAATAGCGCTATTAACTAATAACCCGTTCACCAGGCCCCAGCGACTAATCGGTATTAAATGGTAGGGACTTAAGTGATAGAGTTTCGTTTAGTGTTGCTTGTTGCATTTCCGTATAAACAATAATTAACTAAGAGTCCCATTTAAGGGGAAGAAAGTAGGTTTGTATCCCTTACGAGGGGATAGCGTTGTTTAAGTTTCTGTTTCCCAAAACCACCGGGAACGCATGCTTTAATAGTTGTGAACTCACCTTGGGTTGCTCGGCAGATTAGTTACTTGGTCAAACACGTTGGTCACCACGTCCTAACACGGTTACCAGTATAGGTCAGGTTTGGGCATATAGAAGTCACGTATATTCTACAAGTATCTATCACATAGCATGCACAACCTATAATTATCCATTAAGTCATTGGACCCGTCTAAATTCTTTAACAGCAACAGTTAACACGTAGCCCACTTAAACAGTAACAAGCATGTACAGTTAATACACTTGGGCCCAATAACGAAAACAAATAGCCCAGTCGAGGCCAGGTGGTCTCGAATCGAGAACAGGCGGTCTCGAGTCGCAACCAGGAGGTCTCGAGTCATAGACTTCTGGTCTCGAGTAGTGTTGGCATGAGTCGTAACCTTAGAGGTCTCGAATCCAGTCTCGAGTCGAGATCATGGGGTCTCGAGTCTCTGAAGTCTGTCTCGAGTTGTCACTATGTGGTCTCGAGTTGTAGTTCGATGGTCTCGAGTCGAGACCGGAGGTCTCGACTTGCACACCTGATGACCGAAACCATCTAGAACCTGCCCAATTGTACTATCCAATAGGATTGCCATTTCATGAAATTGTGTACTACCCAATTAACTCATACAAACATGTTTTCTTGTCTAATCCAAATCAAAACAGATCAAACATCATATATTCAAATATTTTCAATGATCTTCATACGGTTCATCAAGCACATTCATCATGTTCATAATCGAGATAGGCCTAATTCAACATCCTCTAAAACTGTTTCATCCGTTAAATCTTATCAGGAAGAACACGCAACCATTTTATCACTAACAATCATTTTGACCCATTCCTATACACAATTTCAGCCTATAACTCAACATCATCCAAGAACATGCTAGCACAATAATCATACATTCATCTACTACTCATATGTCAAGCTAGCATGATATTCATAAATCACTCTATCCTTTCTAACCATAAGCAAACATGTTTATTTAAGCAAATATAACACCTAGTTCACATCATCATCGTCATTTCATCATTTATTCAACACGGTTCACCTTACACTTACACACACATGCATTTCATGGTCAAGGATCACATACATGAGGTATCAAAACCATCTTAATCAAAACAAACAATAGATCAATATACACTTTTCTTAAACAATAATGACAATATCAACTATATATGAAGGACATATTTAATATGCATATAACAAAACATATATGGTATTTCCATCTCTATATTGCAAGAAACTACTAACCGGTTAGATTTCAAGGTGTGAGAGTATGAAGCAAACGATGAATAAGCTTCCAAGTAAGATCCCAAGCTTGAACCGAGAGTCCTTGTTGTCACCGGTTGAATCCGAGAGAAAGATGAGAGGAGGTTTGTGGTGGTGTTCTAGGGTTTTAGTGAGAGAGAGAGAGTGTGTGTGTGTAGGAGAGTGTGAAGGAATGATGATTGAAAAGTGGCAAGGTTGGCCATCAACATAGGTTATATACAAACCCAAGTAGGTGCACCCTAATGGGTTTCCGAGTGGGCTCAAGGATTGCGGCCCAACCGATGTGGGTTACTCGAGACTGGGTGGTCTCGAGTCGGGTCTTGGTGGTCTCGGCTCACCAATACTCTTATTCATATATATATACATAACTTATACATTATAATAACTTATACATTATACGTACACATTATCGACACATAGCACATCAAGATGAATCACAACTTTCATTTAGTATTATGTACACGCAATTTTAATACAAGATGGTTGCTCGGGAAAACCCAGAGTGTCACATTATCCCCAAGTTTTAAGAACTTTCGTCCCAAAAGTTAAGGCAGTCACTGTCAAGCTAGTATAAGTGAGAACGTTTCGACGGGGTGTCACATCATCCCCCCGTTAGTTTGGAATTTCGTCCCGAAATTCGGTTGTAGCTTCAGTGCTGGGAGTTTCATTAGGGAACAACTGGGGATACTTGCGCTTCATCTGGTCTTCCCGCTCCCAGGTATACTCTGGGCCATGGCGCGAGTTCCAACGAACTCGTACGAGAGGTATCTGGCTACGTTTGAGGGTTTTGATCTCTCGATCCGTGATCTCAATCGGTTCCTCAGTGAAGTGTAGCTGTTCGTCAATAGTGAGTTCCTTGAAAGGAATGATGAGTGTTTCATCTGATAGACACTTCTTCAGATTAGACACGTGAAAGACGTTGTGCACAGCACTCAGTTCTTCAGGCAGATTCAATCTGTAAGCAACCTTACCAATTTTCTCGGTAATTTCAAAGGGTCCGACATATATCGGATTAAGCTTGCCCCGTTTTCCAAAACGAACCACACCCTTCCAGGGTGAGACTTTAAGTAGAGCCCGGTCACCAACCTAGAACTCTAGCGGTTTCCTATCCTTGTCAGCGTAACTCTTCTGACGGTCACGAGCTGCCGCCATGCGTTGTCTGATCTAGGCAATCCTTTCCGTAGTGTCTACCACAAGTTCTGGTCCTGTGATTTGGCTGTCACCAACTTCCGCCCAGCAGAGAGGCGATCGGCATTTACGACCGTACAATGCCTCAAAGGGTGCTGCCTGAATGCTGGTGTGGTAGCTGTTGTTGTAGGAGAATTCCACTAACGGTATGTGCTTTTCCCAACCCTTTCCAAAATCGATCACACATGCCCTAAGCATGTCTTCAAGGGTTTGGATGGTGCGTTCAGATTGCCCATCCGTTTGTGGGTGATAAGCGGTGCTCATGTCTAAGCGTGAGCCAAATGATTTGTGCATAGCTTGCCACAACTCAGAAGTAAAACGCGCGTCCCGATCGGAAATAATAGAGGTTTGCACTCCGTGCCTCGAAACCACTTCCTTTAAGTAAACCTCTGCTAAGGTAGAGAACTTGTCTGTTTCTTTAATAGCCAAAAAGTGGGCAGACTTAGTTAATCGATCCACTATCACCCAAATGGTGTCATTTCCGCGTTGAGACCTAGGCAAGCCAGTAACAAAATCCATGGAAATTTGCTCCCATTTCCACTGCGGGATCTCTGGTTGTTGGAGTAGGCCCGATGGTTTCTGATACTCAGCCTTGACTCTTGCACAAGTCAAACATTTTCTGACATAGGTTGCTATGTGGGCTTTCACGCTAGGCCACCAGTATGTAGTCTTTAAGTCGTGGTACATCTTATCCGAACAAGGATGTACTGAGTAACGGGACTTATGGGCTTCATCCATTACAAGCTCGCGCAAATTCCCATAAAGTGGGACCCATATACGCCCGTTTACGTAGTAAGCACCATCTTCTTTTTGTTCTAGCCGTTTCCTTGATCCTCGCAGGGACTCAGCCCTGACGTTCTCGGCTTTCAATGCTTCGACCTGAGCGTTTCGGATTTGCTTAGGGAGGTTCGAGTGGATGGTGAGCTGTAAGGCACGAACACGCTTAGGTTTGGTTTCCTTCCTGCTGAGGGCATCTGCCACCACATTAGCCTTGCCTGGATGATATTTAATTGCACACTCGTAGTCATTTAGGAGTTCGACCCATCGGCGTTGCCGCATATTCAACTCCTTTTGTTCCATTATGTGCTGGAGACTCTTGTGATCGGTGTAAATCGTGCACTTGGTACCGTACAAGTAATGTCTCCAAATCTTGAGCGCGAAGACCACAGCTCTGAATTCTAAGTCATGTGTCGTGTAGTTCCGTTCGTGGATCTTGAGTTGTCGCGAAGCGTAAGCAATAACCTTCTCGCGTTGCATCAACACGCAACCAAGTCCTTGAATAGAAGCGTCGCAGTAAACAACAAAGTCGTCGATACCTTCAGGTAAGGAAAGAATAGGAGCACTACAGAGGTTCTTCTTTAGTTCCTGAAAGGCAGATTCCTGAGCATCACTCCATTTGTAAGCAACACCCTTTTGAGTGAGGGTCGTAAGTGGTTGAGCGATCTTAGAAAATCCCTTGATAAATCTACGATAGTATCCTGCCAATCCCAAGAATTGGCGAACTTCGGTCGGAGTCTTAGGTATAGGCCAATTCTTAATGGATTCGATCTTAGCGGGGTAGACATGAATCCCATCCTGATTGACTATGTGCCCAAGGAAATGGACTTCTCTAAGCCAGAAGTCACATTTCGAGAATTTGGCGTATAGTTGCTCATTGCGAAGGAGTTCGAGAATAAGACGCAGGTGTTGTCCATGCTCCTCTTGACTCTTCGAGTAAATTAGGATGTCGTTAATAAACACAATTACGAACTTGTCGAGGTAGGGTTTGCACACTCGGTTCATGAGATCCATGAAGATCGTAGGTGCGTTGGTCATTCCGAAAGGCATAACAAGGAATTCGTAGTGACCATAGCGGGTTCTGAAAGCAGTCTTAGAGATGTCCTCATCGCGGACTCTCAGCTGGTGATAGCCCGATCGCAGATCGATCTTGGAATAATAGCTCGACCCTTGCAGCTGGTCGAACAGATCGTCGATACGGGGAAGTGGATAACGATTCTTGATGGTAACCTTGTTCAGTTCGCGGTAATCAATGCACATTCGGAATGTGCCATCCTTCTTTTTGACAAAGAGCACTGGGGCTCCCCAGGGTGATGAGCTAGGACGGATAAAACCTTTGTCCAAAAGTTCTTGTAGTTGAGTAGAAAGTTCCTTGAGTTCTGCGGGAGCTAGACGATAAGGTGCACGAGCTATAGGTGCTGCTCCGGGAGCTAGCTCAATTTGAAATTCGACCTGACGGTGAGGAGGGAGTCCAGGTAGTTCTTCAGGAAATACCTCAGGATAGTCGCGTACAACTGGAAAATCTTCAATCCTGTTTTCCTTTTTCTGCGTGTCGGCAACAAGTGCTAAGATAGCGGTGTGCCCCTTTCGTAAACACTTCTGGGCTTTTAAGAATGAAATGATGCATGTGACTTCTCCGCTTTTGTCGCCTTGGACGATAAGGGGTTTGCCAGGAGGACGGGGAATACGAACAGCTTTCTTTTGGCAAAGGATTTCAGCTCGATGCTTGGATAACCAATCCATACCAATGACGACGTCGAAGCTTCCGAGAATGATGGGGAAGAGATCGATACGGAAGGTCTGACCAGACAATTCTAGTTTGCAGTTACGAATAACGTGTGAGGCCTCGAGGTTTCTACCATTAGCTATTTCAACGATGTGCTTAGAGCTTAACGGCGTAAGAGTGGACTTAAGCTTCTTACTAATACGTAGGGATACATAACTAGCATCTGCTCCAGAATCAAATAATATGGAAACATAACGATCATTAAGTAGGAACTTACCCGCCACCACGTTGGGGTCGTTCCTTGCTTCAGCAGCCCCAATCACGAATGACCTTGCATTGTTTCCAGCTCCCTGGTTGTTGTCGTTGTTTCCAGCACCTCGATTATTGTTGTTGCGATTCTGGTTCAGCTGAGGGTAATCCTTTCGCATGTGCCCTATTGCCCCACATTTGTAGCATTCTTGGTTGTTTCCTTGCTGCTGCTGTTGCTGTGGTTGATGCTGATTCTGCCTAGCTGGGAACTGACTCCTGCAGTCTTTGGCTTCATGCCCCATTTTGTTGCATCGCAGGCACTGACCCTTGCTACACGCCCCATTGTGGTGTCGATTACACTTGTTACACTTAGGGTGGTTTCCCCGATAGCCACCCTGTTGCTGAGGGCCTTTGTTGTTTTCAGTCTTCCTTTGTTGAACTGAGGCCTGAGTAGGGTTAGCATCCTTACCCTGATTTCCATCCCACTTTCGTTTGTTATCGCTAGAGGTTCCGGCAGTAGCACTGATCCTTTTGGGCAGCTTGCCCTCCTCCACAGCCTGATCGGTGAGTTTGTGAGCAAGACGGACCACTGGCTGAATGGTATGGAGGTTGGCTGAGGTCACATGGCTCCGGATCTCTGGGACCAAACCCTTGATGTACAATTCGATCCTTCGATACATAGGTCGGGACATGTTTGGGCAAAGTGCAGCATAGTCGTTGGACTGCTTGGTGTAGGTCTCAATCTCTGATCCAACCATCTTGAGCTCATAGTATTCGTTTTCGAGTTTGTGGATGTCATCCCTGTGACAATACTCCTCTTTGATCATGTCCTTGAAATCTTCCCACGCAGTAGCATTAGCAGTTTCCAGACCAAGCATCTGAATCTGCGCCTTCCACCATGAAAGTGTGTTTCTTTCAAGCGTACCAGTCGCGAACTTTACCCAGTTAGCAGGGGACACTCGCAGACAGCAAAGACAGCTTCGGCCTTTTCAATCCAGTGCAGAAGGCCTATGGCACCCTCAGTGCCATTGAAAGGGAGAGGCTTGCCATCCATGAAGGTTTTGAAAGTACAAACACGTGGCTGCGCAGGCCCAGGCTGACCTGTCGTGAGAAGTGAAGCGAATAGGCTTAGAGGTGAAAAGACGATGCGGGGGTAGGATCTAAACATCCTAAAGTAACGAGTTTACCTCCAGGGTGAGCTGCGAAAGCTGCAGCCACCGTTTTGAGCAAGTTAGTGAACTGAGCCAGAGTCATGTTAACGTTTCCTCTTCCACGTCCACTCATTGTCTTCATAGCTAGAAAACACAGTATGAGTATGATGTCGTAATGTAGCGAGAATGAGATAGAAGAGGGATGTGTATCTATCTAATTAGGCACACTAGTATGTATAGTAGAACAACAACATAAAGTAAACAAGCAAGTAAACACAAGTCCGAGCTATGAGGTCTAATGCGTTGAGCCTTGCCCTTGGAGTGTAGTGTCGTCACGAGTCACGGGTTATAGTCTGGTTTTTCTCAAAAAGACTTTCTTTTTAAAACCGAGTTCACTATAACCAATGGCTCTGATACAAATCTGTCACACCCCCAAAATCCACATGCGGAGTACCACCGCTTGGAGGCGTGACTGACCAGGATCCAGCCACCAATTATACTGAGCATTGGTCAATAGTAAAAATGTTCACCAACCACAATAGTTAGTAGACATTATAGTTCGACATTTTAAAAGTTTAAGTTCAAATAACAGTTTAAGTAAACAGCGGAAGCATAAACCAAACAGTTTCAAAACAAGGTTCATAGTTCAAGATTATTTAAAACCCAACACATGGGCTAGACGACCACTACACATTCCCAAGCTGCAAGCTCCTGAGTCACTGGGTACCTGCAAAGCATGCAGTAGGGTATCAACAAAAATGTTGGCGAGTTCACGAGTTGTCCAGTTTTTAATTACCAAAAACTTGTTTCACCAGTTAATTTATCCGTTTATACATGCGATGGGGAGCTACCCCATAAGTAAGCAACTAAACTGTTTTTACAATACCGAATACTTACTTAACCGTACGTTTCCGCAGTGCCCCGTTTGTCAATGTTCTATCATCATTGACGGTTTGTCAGAGTACATTAGTTCACTCCCGTTCCCAGTAATAAGGGTTGGTGTGAGGCTGGTTACACCTAAATAGCGCTATTAACTAATAACCCGTTCGCCAGGCCCCGGCGACTAATCGGTATTAAATGGTAGGGACTTAAGTGATAGAGTTTCGTTTAGTGTTGCTTGTTGCATTTCCGTATAAACAATAATTAACTAAGAGTCTCATTTAAGGGGAAGAAAGTAGGTTTGTATCCCTTACGAGGGGATAGCGTTGTTTAGGTTTCCGTTGCCCAAAACCACCGGGAACGCATGCTTTAATAGTTGTGAACTCACCTTGGGTTGCTCGGCAGATTAGTTACTTGGTCAAACACGTTGGTCACCACGTCCTAACATGGTTACCAGTATATGTCAGGTTTGGGCATATAGAAGTCACGTATATTCTACACGTATCTATCACATAGCATGCACAACCTATAATTATCCATTAAGTCATTGGGCCCGTCTAAATTCTTTAACAGCAACAGTTAACACGTAGCCCACTTAAACAGTAACAAGCATGTACAGTTAATACACTTGGGCCCAATAACGAAAACAAACAGCCCAGTCGAGGCCAGGTGGTCTCGACTCGAGAACAGGCGGTCTCGAGTCGCAACCAGGAGGTCTCGAGTCATAGACTTCTGGTCTCGAGTAGTGTTGGCATGAGTCGTAACCTTAGAGGTCTCGAATCCAGTCTCGAGTCGAGATCATGGGGTCTCGAGTCGAGACCTTGATGGTCTCGAGTCTCTGAAGTCTGTCTCGAGTTGTCACTATGTGGTCTCGAGTTGTAGTTCGATGGTCTCGAGTCGAGACCGGAGGTCTCGACTTGCACACCTGATGACCGAAACCTTCTAGAACCTGTCCAATTGTACTATCCAATAGGATTGCCATTTCATGAAATTGTGTACTACCCAATTAACTCATACAAACATGTTTTCTTGTCTAATCCAAATCAAAACAGATCAAACATCATATATTCAAATATTTTCAATGATCTTCATATGGTTCATCAAGCACATTCATCATGTTCATAATCGAGATAGGCCTAATTCAACATCCTCTAAAACTGTTTCATCCGTTAAATCTTATCAGGAAGAACACGCAACCATTTTATCACTAACAATCATTTTGACCCATTCCTATACACAATTTCAGCCTATAACTCAACATCATCCAAGAACATGCTAGCACAATAATCATACATTCATCTACTACTCATATGTCAAGCTAGCATGATATTCATAAATCACTCTATCCTTTCTAACCATAAGCAAACATGTTTATTTAAGCAAATATAACACCTAGTTCACATCATCATCGTCATTTCATCATTTATTCAACACGGTTCACCTTACACTTACACACACATGCATTTCATTGTCAAGGATCACATACATGAGGTATCAAAACCATCTTAATCAAAACAAACAATAGATCAATATACACTTTTCTTAAACAATAATGACAATATCAACTATATATGAAGGACATATTTAATATGCATATAACAAAACATATATGGTATTTCCATCTCTATATTGCAAGAAACTACTAACCGGTTAGATTTCAAGGTGTGAGAGTATGAAGCAAACGATGAATAAGCTTCCAAGTAAGATCCCAAGCTTGAACCGAGAGTCCTTGTTGTCACCGGTTGAATCCGAGAGAAAGATGAGAGGAGGTTTGTGGTGGTGTTCTAGGGTTTTAGTGAGAGAGAGAGAGTGTGTGTGTGTAGGAGAGTGTGAAGGAATGATGATTGAAAAGTGGCAAGGTTGGCCATCAACATAGGTTATATACAAACCCAAGTAGGTGCACCCTAATGGGTTTCCGAGTGGGCTCAAGGATTGCGGCCCAACCGATGTGGGTTACTCGAGACTGGGTGGTCTCGAGTCGGGTCTTGGTGGTCTCGGCTCACCAATACTCTTATTCATATATATATACATAACTTATACATTATAATAACTTATACATTATACGTACACATTATCGACACATAGCACATCAAGATGAATCACAACTTTCATTTAGTATTATGTACACGCAATTTTAATACAAGATGGTTGCTCGGGAAAACCCAGAGTGTCACATTATCCCCAAGTTTTAAGAACTTTCGTCCCGAAAGTTAAGGCAGTCACTGTCAAGCTAGTATAAGTGAGAACGTTTCGATGGGGTGTCACATACTCAATCTCCATTCGGGTGATTTTGGAGCTGCTTTTCGAATATCAAACATTTTTCCAAGTGTATCAGTCAGTGTCAAAGCCGATCGCGAACGAAATGCTATACGATCGAGCTGGATTGGACGAAAGACTTTGGAGCTTACGCGTTGTATTACCAGCTAAGTCCTTTCCGATTTGCCCTTTTTTTATTTCTTATTTATTTTTAGTTTTTGAGTCGGTTTCCATCCTACATTGAGGGCAATGTAGAGTTTAAGTGTGGGGATGGGAAACTATCGTTTAGTGTCGTTAGTATAGTTAGTAGAGTCATAAAAAGTTAAAAAAAAATTAAAAAATTTTTTGAAAAATCCAAAAAAATTGAAAAAATTAGAAAATGTCTTTTGAAATAAGAAGTTTGCAAAATAAAAAGCGAAAAATGATAGAAAAGTCGGGTTTTTGTTCGGGTTCAAATAATAATAATATAAGAATAAAATAATTGAGCTTGTGTCTAGTTTGGGATGCGCGAGTAGGCTCGGTTCGGTTCTAGGTTCCTTTGATCTTAAATATACCTAATTGTCGGTCTACTAGTGGGTTCTCATCTAGGGAAAGTGGGGAAATTGAAACCGCCAATAATAGTATATGGGATGCTGTTATAAGTTAAGACCGCTAGAGTTTCTTGTCATATCTCGTTGAAAAAGGAAAAAAATGAAAAAAAAGAGCTAGAAACTGAATGAAAGTAGCGCATTTCTATGTAGTCTGGGTTGGGGATAGTGACTTTACAACCGGATTACCGCTAGGGTGTGTGAAATCGACCTTGCAAAGAAAATAAAAAGTACCGAAGCCTAAGTAATCCGAGTTGGGGATAGCGACTCTACAGCCGGAATGCCTCTGGGTTAGGGAAAGCAACGTCTACGCTCGAAAAAAAAATGATGAAAAAGTGATAAAAAATGGAAAGAATAAATTTGATTCTAAACTCTCTTGATCTTGGTATAAAACGGTTAGGAAATAACCCAATGGTTGTTCCTTTTGTCCTATAAGCTTGAGGGGGGATTAGATGGACTTGCGATTCTTAGCGTGAGACCTTAGGTAGATTGACCGCACTTGAACTTAAATTGCATGATAAGGGCTTGGAACCGGGTTTGGGTTTAAGAGGATCAAAATACTTGCAATCGCGGGTAACACAAGTTTCGGTTTTAATAAGTAATTTAAGCTTTTGTCCCGAATGATTATTCCGTCTATGATTCCGTTTTGCATAATTCTTTTTCGAGGACGAAAAAAGGTTAAGTGTGGGGATATTTGATAAGTGGTAAAATACACGTATTTGTCCCGTGTAAAGTGTATAATTATTGTATAGTTTTATTTGTTTTTATTTAGTTTTAGTATTATATTATATTATATTATATTATATTTTGGCAGGTCCCGGTGCAAATGAAGCGAAAAAGAGTAATAATTAAATGACCAGCTACTTGAGCAGAGTGGGGCGCCAGGGACCGAATGAAATTTGCCGCTATTTTTCGTGATTGGGTCGAGGCCACTTATCTCTATTTTATAAACTCAAGGGACTAAAGTGCAAGAGGTTAAAAGCTATTTAAAAATAGTTTACCAAAGATGGGGGACTATTTATGCCAAGTGGTTGAAAGTTGGAATTAATTCATTCCATGATAAGATAAAAAGAAAGCATCTGGTTGTTTGGGGTTTTGTAATTCGTAGACAGTTTGACCACTTGGGTGTTGACTGTTAGACCGAAAATAATCAAGACTGGGCCATCTTTAAACGTATGAAACTCAGGCCCAATTACAATCTCTGCAAAACATGGCCAGCCCACCTTATGATTTTAATGATCTGCCAATTTAGTAAAGAATGATATCTTGAAGGGGCGGGACATTAGACGAAATTTTAACCATCGGGAGGCGGCTGCTAATATATTAAAACGAACAGGGAGAAAAAAAAGGAGATAGATATTCACAGAATAGGAGACGCACGAACGTATCAGCGGTTGGACGATTTGAAGGATTATTTGGCAAAGGATAAGGGTAAAGATTCATTGGAGTGGAACAAGAAGCTTGGAGATCAAGGAATTACCGGGTTTCGTTACCGATTCTTCTTATTTTCTATTTTTCTTTGTTCCATGTCTATGAATTCAGATTATAAACCCTGTTTTATTATTTTTGAAACCATGATTCTTGGCTAAAAACCTTTAACTACCTAGGTTATGACAATGGTTTAATAAAAGTTTGGATTTTTATTCGTTAATAATGTGGTTTATGGGTTTTCTTGAATTGTAAACGACTATGGAATTTTGATTTGGTGTATATGCATGCTTGATATTGCTTTATCGCTGTTTATTGCTTCGTATAATCCTTGGTGACGGTCTATATCACATAATAGGGTTGTGCTAGGATTCTTGATTTAGGTGAGTGTCTATATCACGTAATAAGTCATTAATCCTTTAGGGTGAAAATCGCGTAAGTAACCTTAGAAGTAATATTCGGTAATCTTAAAAAATCAAGTGTTCTACTAATCTTGTCGCTGTGAGGCTCGAGGTTATTAATAGGTCTCGGTTTGGTTTATAGCTAGGTCTAAGAAATCGGTCTAGTCCTTAAACATTCTCTTGTCTATTAAACCAAGATTAAAACCCATAGTTGCCTTAGACTTTCGCGCTGTAAGGTAGATCGTCTTATTTAGGCACTTTCAAGAAGTTAGAGGACTGTGAGGAAATCTAAAAGCCGGTAAGCGTAACAGCCTAGGTAGTGCCACAAGAATCGCCTTGAGAAGGATCGAGGGGCTTAGTTGGTATCTTAATAGGTTTAGCATTTAAAGATCCCGGTTCCATACCACAAAACTATCGAATAGAAATCCATTCTGAGTTTAACCTGCGTCTAGCCTAGGTAGTCTTCATCGCCTCTGATTTAAGTCTTCATCCCCATTCGTGTTTAGTATTTTCTTTAATATTCTAGTTTAGTATTTTAATATTTATTTAGGATTTTTAGAAAACCCCCCATCAAATAAACAATTAGTAAGTCGTGTCAGTCCTAGTCTAAATAGAGTCTTAGCGTAATCATTAGAGTCTCGTGTATTCGATACTCGTACTTACTTTAGTTTTACTACATTGATCGGTACACTTGCCCGTTGTGTGGTTTTAGTTTTAAATCGAGTCTAAGTTTATAAATTTAAAGCTTAGAGTGTCTAGATTAGGGTTAATTTTAGTTGTTTTTATTAAACCACTTTTAGCACATCACATACCAAAAACAATATCACCACCACAAAAACCAGCTGCCAAAAAGCAGAAAACAACAGTTGACACATCAACTGTTGTAGTGACCACAGTGGTTGAAACACCAGTTGTTTCAACAGCTGTTAGTCGGATACCAACTACTTCAATCACTGCCACTCAACCCACAAATACACCACCAACTTCTCCAAAGCACAAAAGGAGAAAGATAACAAACATTGTACTGGAAGATGACACTTCCCCAACTCTAACATCTACACAACCACTGTCCCTTGTCACCATTCCAAACCCTGTTCCAGTATCTTCAGTTCAACCCTTCAATCAAAACACTGCCATTGACCCTGCAGGAGTACAATATCCTCTAGATCTTCTAGTAGTCAGGGAGGAAATCAAATCCTTCTACTCTGAAGATGATCCTGAAAAGAGGAAACTCCCATCTATTCAAGGTTATCCTTTGCCAAGAAATATAGAAGAATAACTCAAAATAAAGGCCCAACAAGCAGAGGATATATCTAAAAGAGATACAGGGGGAAAGTCTGACAAAGAGATTCAAAGAAATTATCAATACCTGCTCACCAAAGTTAGAACTTTAGAGCAATTCTCAAAAGTCCATTGTCAGAAATTATCAGAAAAAGATGATGAAAGCATGAGAAATGACTATCTTGAATACATAATGGCATACAAGAAGTACAGGGCAGAAAAGTATCAATACAAAGAATGGACCATCAGTGAACTGCAAGAGGAGATAGCCAGAATTCAAAAGATGATTCAAGACAAGGTAAAGCAAACTCCTCCAGTTTGGGCCAATTACAAGAAAAATGTACCAGAAGGGACCTTGAAACTGAAAAGAATGAAAGAAGAGCTGATAACTGCTGATTATGGGTCAAGAAACCAGGTTACATGATGGAGAGAAGAAAAGGTATTAGCTACCTACAAAAATTTGGAAGAGTTAAGGAAGAGAGATCTCACTGCTCCTAAAAAGCCTGATTATCCGGAAGCATTGGTTCTAGTCAAACAACAAAAATTGCCAATCAGGAGACCCACTGCTCCACATGCTAGCATCCTTTATCAAAGAAGGAAAGAAAAGCAGATGGATGAATTAACAAAAGAAGACAAGACTCAAGAAGAATACATCATCAAAATGGTTTTTCAGACATTTATGGAAGAAAAACAAGACAAAGCACAATCTAAACTTTAAGTTTTTATACTCTAAACTTTAAGTATTTACCGACCGACTGACTTATTTATTTATTTTATTTATAAGTCTATATAAATATAATTATACTCATCGTTTATATTTGTTTTGCATGGTTTTCTAAGAAACGACACGTGTTTGCACACGGGTCTTACCGCTAGTACTATATAATAAAAGAAACCTGATTTGGGACACATGTCATTCAATGAGGACATCAGTAATTTATTGATAAATTTTAAATTTTAAATTAAAAAGATTTAAATATTATATTAGAATTTTATTTTGATTGTAAATCTAAAGTCTAAAATGTGTTTTAAATCTAATCTATAATTTATGGATTTAATTTTGATTTGAAATTATTAAACAAAAACCCATAAAATTAATAACCATTTAATCAATTTCGTAAGTTTTACTTTCCCTTCTACAATTAAATTAGATTTTTGTGATAATTAAAGTTTTGTCAAGAATATAAAAAATCATTATTTAATATTCAATATATTACATCAAATATTTAGAATTAAACTCCACTTCATTCTAAATACTAGGTATGTTTTTTTACTCTTCATATGTTATGCATATTATCTATGTCACATAGAAAACATCATGTTTTTTTAGATAAGTTTACCATGTCAAATAAGTAATATGCATATTATCTAAGTCACGTAGAAAACATCATCTATTTTTAGATAAGTTAGATATATGTGTTTTAAAACAAGGTAAACTCTTAACATACATATTTTTTCCTATTGTAACTAAGATGTAGAGGTCTGTGAAAGGTATCTTCACATTTGGAATGTCATAACTTTTTTTTTAATTTAGATTTACTTAGTCGTCGTATGGTGTCTCATGTCTTTATTTTTATTTTTTCACTTATATATATGTTTCATTGGTTCAGTTGTACATGTAAAGTATTACACTATACATAGTATTTTCTCAACTATAGCTAATTGGTTTTATTGATTCAATTTTCGTTTATTCATTTACATTACTTTTAACTGTCTAGAAGTCTCTTTTCAGACCTTTCAAATGGTATGGGACATATTACATTATCAATAGTTTTTATTGGTTTCCTTACTAATTGTGATAAAAGTAATTATTTCGTACAATTCATATTGGTTTATAGCTTTGAATACGAGCATACCTTATATTAGTGTTAATGATAGCGAAAGTGAGAAAACTATATTTGGATGGTAGAAAATATAATATTATGCCAACATTAACCCGTCAGAATAATCTATTATCAAATAAAATCAGACACGTTACCTTTGAACAAGAAAATGTCACAGTAAATATTAGTAGTGGTACAAAATTTTAAGTTCCTATGACAAATCCTAAAACAAATAACAGATCATATTATTATGAATGACTATACAAACTTCAATATTTATTTCGTATTTGGTCTGCATATTATTCTATATTATATATACTTGGATCATATTATGAACATATTTTTTTATTTCACATTATAATTATGATTCACCCTGTGTATTACACGGGACAATAACCTAGTTAATTATATAAACATACAAGAGTTACTTTTATCTCTTAAATATACCAATTTTACATATCAGAGATCAAGCTTATCTTTACCTCCATAACATACGATAAAGGGTCATATTTTTTTTAATGTGTTTGTATTTAATATAAATATATATACTAAAAAGATTAAAATTCTTTTAATCAATAGTTTGTTTATCTATGTTGTATTTTAATTATTCATGCATTAACTTTATTTTAATATCACATGTCATTAAAATTAACCACATGTCTTATTATTTAACACATTATATATTTCTAAAATCAAATGATTTTAATTATTGTTAAAGATGGTAAAGTTAAAAAAAAAAAAAAAAACACTCAAATCTAACTTCTAAGGATTACAATTAATGTCACATGTCACTCTCACCAACCTTACAATTTATACTTACATTTATTTTTAAAGATTAGGATGCAATGTTTTTAAATCTAACTAGGGGGATTCGGTGTACGCGTGTTGCGCGACATTAGATATTGGTCTCACTTGGTTAGGGTGTAGAGAATTCATTATGTTAATAATTGAGACAGACACAACCATCAAAAAGTGTTATGTCTAGGCATACATATTAGTTTCATTAAGATTCAACCATTAATTACAATTTTTATGTGGCTCATGTGTTGCACTGTTTGTATATGCAGCTTGCAATTAGTAGGCGGTCAACATCATGTACAAAAAGAACAAGTTGATGATAAGCAAATGGTATTGGTTAGGAGTACCGAATTTCCCGAACTAAAAATTTTCAATATCAATTCGGTACCGACGTTTGATGTTTTATGTACCAGGCTGGTGCCGGTTTTTACCTTCATGTACCGAGACCGAACAGGACCGTACCGGTATTTTGATAAAAGATGGATAAATGAAAAAAAAAATACCGAATTTCCTGAACCGAAAGATTTTAAGTCAATTCGGTAGCAACTTTTAGCGTTCCTTGTACCGGTTTGCTACCAGTTTTTACCTTCATATACCGTACCTTAACTGGTATTTTCGGTACCAGTACCGATTTAGTATCGGTTGGCACCGAGCTCATCCCTAGCGCTGAAACTAAAAAAAGGAAACACTAAAAGTTGAAGAAAATCAATAAAAAGGTTGTACGATACCGTTGATGTTTATACGATACCCGTGATTAGGGATGAGCAAATGGTATTGGTTAGGAGTACCGAATTTCCCGAACTAAAAATTTTCAATATCAATTTGGTACCGACATTTGATGTTTTCTGTACCAGGCTGGTGCCGGTTTTTACCTTCATGTACCGAGACCGAACAGGACCGTACCGGTATTTTGATAAAAGATGGATAAATGTGGGGAAAAAAACTTGTCACGTGGCAAGCTTTGAATGGAGAAGGTACTATTTATTAAATGAAAAAAAGGGGCTTGCCATATGGCAAGATTTGAGTGGTGAGGGTACTATTTACAAAAAAAAAAAGCTTGACACGTGGCAAGCTTTGAGTGGTGAGGGTACTATTCATACTATTCACAAGCTTTCCTTTTTAATATATAGGATAATAAAGAAATACAATAAATATTTTTTTAGTAAACCATTCTTATATTAATACTAATCTAAAAATAAACCATTCTTATATTAATACTAAGAGTAAACTGCAATTTTACCCGCTGAGGTTAGGGGTCATTGGCACTCTTACCCCCCTAAGGAAATAATTGCAATTTTACCCCCCACTGTTTGAGGTTATGTCGCAATTTTACCCCCCGGCTTCAATTTTGTTGACTGGTCTGTTGACTTGAGGGTGAAATGACTATTTTACCCTTTTATTTTACCCCCCCAACGTTTGCAGTTATGTCGCATGTTTACCCCCTGCCACCGCCATTCACCACCACAACCACCACTGCCACCTCCAGCCACCGCCATTCACCACCAGAACCACCACTGCCACCTCCAGCCACCACCCTCAACCACCTCCAGCCACCAGCCACCACCCTCAACCACCTCCAGCCCACTCTTTTATCTCTCTTCCAGATTTATCTCTCTCCCTCCCCATATACCAGTGCTCTGTTTTACAATTCATCCAATGAATGGTGTGAAAAAGTTATGTTTGTTCCTTTTACATTGCTCAGTTTTACAACACAATATCAAAATTCAAAGCATTCTTTTGACATCTCTGCCAAACGGACCGCCAAATTGTATACATTTCTGCTTGGTGGTTTTGTGTTGGTTAGTTGATCGGTTTTGCTGCACTCACACATCCAGCTGGCCATGTAAGCCCGTTAACCCACAGGGTCACACATTTTGGCATGTTTTCATGGGCTTCAACTCTTACTTAGCATACACATTCATGATGTTCTGTCACCACAGCGCGATTGATTTATAAGGTCATTACTTTCATTATCTTATTTTATTATGGAAGAAGGATCTAGGGTGTTCAATATATAAGAATACACTTTAGACGATATAATGTTAATCAACTGTTTGCACTTATGATGATCAAATATGTGTAGATTACAACAAGCATAATAATCCTAACCAAAGAAAATAAAGTCAAAAGAGTCAACCACTGTACAACAAGTACATGTCTAACAAATCTAAGAAAAATTCAAGTTTCAATAGTCCAGACAAAGAATACAAATACACACTATTCATGATTCGCCACACTGTCGATCTATGATGATCTGATTCATGATTCGCCACACTGTCAATCTGTGATGATCTGATTCATGATTCGCCAAACTCTCGATCCTTGAGGATCTGTCCAAGTTTCGAGTACAATTCTCTTTGTTCTTCATATGATAGATTCATTACAATCTGAAAAAACACCAAGTCAATACCTTAAAACCGCATTTTGATTAAATACAACATTTTTAAAATATGTGTCGGGTTGGGTAACATACCTGATCTAAAATCATCCCGAGAGACACGCTTTGAGCTACAATGAACGACTGGTGATAGATGTATGCAAACACGGCCATCACCATCTGTGTCCCAAAGTTACAATAGATCTCATTATTTTGACATATTTTTTTTTAAAAAAGAAATGAAGTATTATTATTAATAAACAGAGCACTGGTATATGGGGAGGGAGAGAGATAAATCTGGAAGAGAGATAAAAGAGTGGGCTGGAGGTGGTTGAGGGTGGTGGCTGGAGGTGGCAGTGGTGGTTCTGGTGGTGAATGGCGGTGGCTGGAGGTGGCAGTGGTGGTTGTGGTGGTGAATGGCGGTGGCAGTGGTGGCAGGGGGTAAACATGCGACATAACAGCAAACGTTGGGGGGTAAAATAAAAGGGTAAAATAGTCATTTCACCCCCAAAAGGGTAAAATAGTCATTTCACCCCCAAGTCAACAGACCAGTCAACAAAATTGAAGCCGGGGGGTAAAATTGCGACATAACCTCAAACAGTGGGGGGTAAAATTGCAATTATTTCCTTAGGGGAGGGGGGGGGGTAAGAGTGCCAATGACCCCTAACCTCAGGGGGTAAAATTGCAGTTTACTCTAATACTAATCTAAAAGGCACAATAATAAGATTGTACTATTATTAAATCTTTTTAACTGTGTGATAAGGATTATATAGAACTTTATAATTATATTTATTTTATATTTAACGTGTGTAGTACACGGGTTTGTAACACTTATAAATTAAGATATTATTCAATCTAATATATTTAATCCGTGTAATACACGGGTTTATAAGTTTTATATAATATAAAAATACATTAAGTAAGTTTTCTTTAATTATATTATTTTAAGTTATATGATATCACAACTAAAGAAGCCCATCTAAAATAAACCGATCACCACTTACACCAACACTCGTCAACAAAAATAAACCCATCACCACTTACACCAACACTCGTGAACAAGGTAATGTGGATTGAGTTTTACTAAGGATAGATGTGAAGGTTATGATTAACAGGTAATATGGTTGGTAAGTTTAGCATACTGAGAGCCTAAATTTCGAAATATTGTTTTGTTAATAACTTCAACTTTTGTTGCGGCGTTTACAAGCAAACACGCACATGCTTTGATTTTTTATATAACAAGGCATTTAACGTATGTCGTTTGTGCATCTTACAAACGACAAGACAAACTTTGAGAAAGTCAAAAAGAGAAATTAGAAGATGCAATTTGTCACTTACCAATAACACCCAAAGTGGTTTAAATCAGAAAATATTCTTGCAAAAGTCGAAGATACATGTTAGAATTCTCATTATAGAAGACAAGCATTTAGATTTTCTATGACTCATCATGTACTCTCTAATCGATTTGGTTGTATACTTTTTATTATGTGACCCAATCCAAATATTGAACCAGACCGAAAAAACCTAAAACCGAAATATAATATTCCAAATATTGAACCAGACCGAAAAGACCTAAAACCGAAATACAATATTAAGGAAAACATTTAAAAAGCTTAGGGGTGTTGATGAAACTTACACTTTCAGAGTTTCAGTTTATACACCAAACCGGGATTTCTACTCTCCGTTTCACCGGCGACTAACAAACCAAATCCAACTCATCACTTTCTCTCTCTAAAAGGTTCAGTTTCTCTCACTAGATCTAGAAATAACCTCAATCATTTCATCATTAGTATTATCATTCCATTTCGATTTGCATATTCATACGTATTCCGCATTTTGATTGTCTTACAAATAATGTGATTTCGTGTTCGCCAATACAGTTCTCAATCGGATCGGATCGGATCGAAAGCTTCTGTTGTATAGTGTTAACAATGGTGAGAATTCACAGCTTTCTCCTTTTGATAATTACGTTATTGCAAAATATAATTATATAATGAGGAATTTAGGATCTGTATGATCATTTTCGTATACCTAGGGTTTTATTTAGAGAGGATATTTTGTTTCTGTAATTGTTGTTTGAGGACATTGTAAACTTTGCACTGAAATTGTACTGATTTTTTTTTTTTTTTTTTGGTAGTGAAATTGTAATTTGTCTGTGTTATTGTTGCTTGAGGACGCTGTCAATTTTGCACATAAGTTGTACTGATATATATATTTTTTTACTGAAATTGTGATTTGTCTGTGTTATTGCTGCTGGAGGAGAGTGTAATTTTTGAACTGAAATTGTACTGATTTCTTTTTTTTCTTTCTTTTTTTTTGTTGTATTGGAATTGTAATCTGTCTGTGTTATTTGCACTGAAATTGAAGGTTTTTTTTTTTTTTTTTTTTTTTTTGTGTGTACTGAAATTGTAATTTGGCAGCAAAATATCTTTCATTTTGTTGCAAAGTGAGGCTTTATTTAGGAGTTGAGGAAGTAGTAAAATGATTGTAACAGTAGAGATAGGTTTTAGACTAGAGCATTGTTTGAGTTTTAGGATTAAGCATGTGTACTTACCGAAGTGGTCGCATATACATTGATAATGTTAATGGATTTACAGGTTTTTAGTTAGGAAGTTGGATTAATTTTTGTTACTCTGGTTATGATTCTTATGAAGAAGGGTCTTGCCTGAAGGTTGTCAAAGATTTTTTATCTGTCTACTATAGACATTAGACACTGCTAATTTAGTTCATTCATGCCTCAAATAAGATCTAAATTTTAGTCATGCTAGCCTCTATGGGTGCACAATTACATCAGCTTTTTTAGAATTTCCTGTATTTTCTTCAAATGTCCAGATGCGTGTGTTTCGGCATCATAGCTTATTATTAATCACAGTTATAGTTAGACTACATAAGTCTGAGAGCACCCTAGCTTATAATACTCAAAACAATAGGGAAAAGACCCTAACAGAATTTGCCTTGTTTGTGGTCACATAGGAGCCTAAGCTTTGAAAGATAAACCTGTCAACAGAACAGCTGACCAAACAATAAAGAAACATCCATTGAAGAACACATATGGTGTTCTTGATGTCAAAAAAGCTCTAGGTGCATCACCCTGTTTTACTTAGAACATTTAATGTGATCACCATGCATACCTATTGGGTGCTAGTTAGAGGCTTAATAGTAAAGTTAGCAGTTTGCAACCATGCGCCCTTCAGTGGTGTTCGTCTGCATAGGCTTAGGCATAGTTTTAAATAATACAGTTAGTAGAGATTTTTTTTTCTTAATTGCGTGAATACCTCTAAGAAGAATAATAAAATAATAAATGGAAATGTGAGGCTGACAGTTATTTTCTTGTTGCAGATTCACTTTGTTCTCTTAATAAGCCGGCAAGGAAAGGTTAGACTGACAAAGTGGTATTCACCTTATACCCAGAAGGAAAGAAGTAAGGTATGCTACTCTAATCAAGAACACGATATTCTTTACACTCAGATGAAATGCTTTATAGTTAAGTTTATATGATAAACACTTAGTTAACCTAAGAGTATGTTTATGTAAAAGGTGATACGAGAGCTCAGTGGGATGATTCTCACGCGTGGCCCCAAGCTTTGCAACTTTGTCGAGTGGAGGGGATTTAAAGTTGTTTATAAACGGTAACTTTGCTTTCTGTTTTAGTTTTCTAATGATCCTCCTTGTGTTGTCTGTCTTTTGTGATTGGTTTTAAACTTATTCATTGTGTTTTGCAGATATGCCAGCCTCTACTTTTGTATGTGCATTAATCAGGACGACAATGAACTCGAGATCCTTGAAATCATTCATCATTTTGTTGAGATTCTTGATCGTTACTTTGGAAGTGTGAGCCATCGAAACTTAAAACGCTATTGATAATCGTACCTAAAATCTTGATCCAGTTTTGCGACTTTCGTCCTTTTGGATCCAGATGTGGAAAAACAAACCTTTGGACGAAAGTCGCAAAACTAGCCAAACCTCAGGGACGAAAATGGGATTTTACTCTATACAGAAATTCACACTGTTTTGAAACTACTGTTCACCAGGTTTGTGAGCTGGACTTGATCTTCAGTTTTCAGAAGGTAAATGATTTTACTTTTCATCCGCTTGATACAGTTTCTTTTCTGAATTTCATGGCAAAAGTTACCCTGACTTAACAGTATCGGCTCGCAAGATTTCTTTATCGAAAGGGATTTTACTTGCGAAATCAAATCTTGCAGTCCTCTTTTTAATACTTTTTTTGTTGTATTATGTGTCGCAGGCTTACTACATGCTGGATGAGATTTTAATAGCAGGCGAACTTCAGGAATCAAGCAAGAAGACAGTTGCCCGTTTAGTTTCCGCACAGGTAAAACCTCCATATGTGTAACGCTAGAGGGGCAAAATGGGCAAGTTGGGTAACGCATAATGAGTCGGGTTGGGTTGGCATGAGACACCATCTGCCAATAACTTCTAAATCTTTTTGAAAAGATTGAAAGGTCATTTTCGTCCCTGAGGTTTGGCTAGTTTTGTGACTTTCGTCCAAAGGTTTGTTTTTCCGCATCTGGATCCAAAAGGTTTGAAATCTTGCCATTTTTATCCGCCTCGTTAACTCCGTCCATTGTTCTCCGTTAAGTCAAGGGCATTTCCGTCTTTTTGTTAACTCAAAGGGCAATTTGGTCTTTTTCACTTTATGTACTAGCATTAAAATACCCTTATTAAATTAAAAAACAAAAATAATATAGGTAAAAAGACAAAAGTACCCCTGACTTAACGGAGAAAAATGGATGGAGTTAGCGTGCCAGATGAAAATGGCAAGATTTAAAACCTTTTGGATACAGATGCGGAAAAACAAACATTTGGGCGAAAGTCGCAAAACTAGCCAAACCTGAGGGACGAAAATGACATTTTACTCTTTTTTAAATAATTTGTGTGTAATACGACTAAAAAATATAGAGTAAATTGCCAAAATCGTCTCTGAGGTTTGGGTATGTTTGCCATTTTCATCCAAAACAACTTTTTTGTACCATATAGTCCTTCACTTTTGGGATTTTTTGCCATTTTCATCCAAACGTCACTTTTTTGCCAAAATCGTCCCTGAGATTTGGGATTTTTTGCCATTTTCATCCAAATGTTTGATAGAAAAAATATAGCAAATTAGATGTTTGGATGAAAATGGCAAAAAAATCACAGAAGTGAAGGACTATATTGTACAAAAAAGTTGTTTTGGATGAAAATGGCAAACATGCCCAAACCTCAGGGACGATTTTGGCAATTTACTCAAAAAATATATATTATTACAATAATTTATGGTTTGACGGTTTGGTAGGTTGTACGCATTAAAAGTACACTTACGGTGACTTTCAATCTGTCGTGGACCCATTTTCAATCTTTTCTCTTTGCCTATTTGACCCGTTAGGGATCAACCCGTGACTACGTCTATTGCAACAAAAAGTTTCAAGTTTCGGTTTCCCTTTGTTTACCTTTTGCAGGATTCTTTAGTTGAGGCTGCAAAAGAAGAAGCTAATTCACTAAGCAATATAATTGCACAGGCAACCAAGTAAATTCTACTTTTATTTCTTTGCTGATTTCAAGCGTGTTCCTAAACATGTTTGCACTTGTCACGATACTTTGGGGAATGATGGAGTTACGTTTTTCATTTGATTTTAATTCGCATGTTGTAGAAAGGCTTTCGGATTTGGTAAATGTAGAGATATATATTTGAAACGGGTGGTTGTCAATTCATTTTTCATGTAACAACCGAGACTCTGCGATAAGAATGCTCATTAGAGACATGTTTGAAGTTGTATCGCATAAATAGCATCATTTATGGTATGCCTCATGTTGTAAGGCATGGTGCACTTTAAAATTCATGCAATCAGTCGGTATTTGGATTCACAATCCGCTCTGAATATTTTCAAAATGTTATAAAAAACGTGTAAGCAGTTTTAGTTTTCATGATGTAATTCTATCACTTTGATGTTCACTCATGTTGAAATTAATATTATAAAAGACTGCATGAAGATGTCATACATAGGCCAACCTTTTGGTTACAGAAAGCGGTTCGTTTCTTAACCATAACCACCGGTCCTGAGTCTATGTTAGTTAACACCAATTTCAGTCAATGCATCTCATCAAGTTTTAAGCCAGATCATAATCCTGTGAAGCTATATATAAAACAAAGGAGAGCAACGAGTCAAGCGACATGTTATTCATAAAAAAAATGTAATAAACGGCTCTAATATAAATAAAATATTTCATGTTTGGGTTTGAATGTTGCCTTATTTCGGTTACATTTTCTCTGAAGACGCATACAAATAAACGCCAATGTAGGGAATCAAGATGAAGAGAGCAAAGGTCATCACTCAGACTTGAACCGTAACAAAAGGTGAAGAATAAAGTGGGGTGAAGTAGGGATTCAAAGTTTTTTTATAGGTGTTGCCTTTTAAAAATATTTGGTGAACCGGTTTGACCAAGTATAGGATATTATTAAGCATTCTGTACCAGTGTCATACTATGTGAGTCCGCCATTGAGCCATTGCGTTTATTCAAACGCTATTGTAAGAAGCTTGCAACAAGCATGTATATCTTGGAACCGTATTATTTCCTACTTTCAACGAAACAGTTTTGGCTTTTAAAAAATAAAAGACTACATAAATACTAAATAAAAGTATTTAAATAAAAAGGTGGTTAATTGGATGAGATCTTCAGGAGAATTTGACTAGTGGAAATGAAGTGGTTGATCCGAACAAGACACGGAAAGATAATGTAGACGAAAAAACAGATTTTTTAAGCGAAAAACGTTAAGACGAGGACACTATGTTCCCATTACAAGAGACAATCGACTTGAAGCGAAAGATCAACATACTATTCTACAACATAACTCAGATTAGAAAATTTGAAGAATTTAAGGCATAGACGAACACATCTATTTGCCCTGACGTTCAGACAAACAGCCATGGACTGTTTTCCAGACTCGAAATTTAATCAAGACCTGACCCCTAACCAATTCGGTTGGCAAAGGTTAACCCAACACTAGCTAGGCTGGTTAGTTTATATGTGTGGCGATTGAACCGATTTAGCGGTTGGATCAATTTTAACTAAAAAATTGCATACTTATTTAAACTTGAAAGTTGAAACCTTAATTTTAACATAAAATGTTTGGTATTTTATTTCTTAGTTAGCTAAATCAATTACCCACTCCAAAAAAGTCCTTTTAACTGTTTTTTTATTTATAAGATCTCTTCATTCTTATCAGTAAAAACACAATAATATGCTATTAAAATTTTGTGTAATATACAAATATGTTTCTAAATTAGTTATCCAACACCCCGCTTGCGGTATGCGCATATAATGTATATATTTGTGGGCGCTCGGGGGGCAAAAGTGAAAGTGCACTAATTTTAACGTTATTTTACTAATTTCGTGAAAATAACGTTAAAAGAGGGGGTGGTTAATCATGCATCATGTTGATAGCCGAAAGACAAGTGGGTACATGAACTAATCGGCAGTTGTCTCAATTGTTGAGTGTTATGTGCCTTATGTCCAAGGCTTGATGCAAAACTACCATCGAGCCAGAGGTCTCACTAGAAGCAGCCTCTCTATTCCAACGGGTAGAGGTAAGGTTGTCTACATTTTACCCTCCTCAGACCTTACATTTGCTTTGCTATTGGTGGAATTTACTGAGTATTATGATGAGTATTATGATGATGTTTCTAAATTAGTTATGCCATCATCCTGTATTTAAACTTGGTACAATCGGGACAGCCAAGAATTATTAGCGTGATCAGTTTGATATCCGGTCCAGTTTATACATTAGCACTCAAAAGCAAAAACCAAACCGGTGTTTCGCTATGATATGTTTATCTTGGTTAATTTGGTAAACCGGTAAACTTTTACACGCTCTAAAAAAAAAAATCGACGCATTTTAAGTCATATTACAAATATATCAACTCATGTAAGCATGAAACTATACAACCACCAAAGATAACATAATAACAACTCGTGGAACATTATAGGAAGACAAACTTCTCAACGTCGATCAAAACAAGAAACATATGATACAAAAATGGCATGAACGATATAAAGCACCATAAAATAAGTTAAAACTACCATCAATATACATTCAGTGACGAAAAGGTGCAGCAACAAGACCCACCCGTTATCTCAATATAAAAAGGCAAGAAAGAAAATAATCACGGGCAAGAAAATCGAGCATAAATAGCACAAAAGAAACAAGCTTGTAGAATATGATGCTTCAAAATCTTACCGACGATCTGCTCAAAGAATATAAAGTATCGAGCAATTGGCAGACCGGTTTGAAGTTCTTAACCCTGTTCTTGCCAAGATTCTTCGTTGTGCAACTAGTGTATCGGGTGGCATAATATAAAACATAAACTGGTTTTGATTGTTGTGGTGAAAGTAGTACCTAATCGGAACTGGAATCGTAGAAGTCGCTTGGGCATGGAGTCATGATCTCTGATTCGAGCGTTTGAACCACACGGTGCATGGTGGGTCGTTCTTCTGGAGTTGATGACACACATTGAATTGCAAGTGAAAGCACAGCGTCTAGGGTTGCGGACTCGACTCCCGCACAGTTCACGTCGATAATCTCACGTTGCCTATCCTCCGTTATTAAATAATTCAACTGAAAATAGAAGAAAACAGTTACATAGTTGTAATAGTTCAATTAACCTGAATTTAAAAATATATATATAATTGTAAATAATATTCATTTGTTACGCAAAGAATAAAAACTTCTAAGAGTGCGATCAAACATTAAAGACAAACTAATTGAAATAAAGATAAAATATATAATATATTCAAAATTACATTTATTGTTTTTTCTTCAAAGATAAAAAAGAAAGCTAACAATTAAAAACAGAAAAACAAAAGGGTAAATTGCCAAAATCGTCCCTGAGTAATTGATACGTTTTAACTGAGTTTGTGATTTGGATGAAAATGGCAACAAAAATGAAATGTCAGGGGTCCAATTACAAAAAAAAAACAAAAAAAAAAAATTCTTATTTTGGATGTAACAGTAAAAGTGCCCAAACCTTAGGGACGATTTTGGCATTTTACTCTATTTTATAATACTATTTACTTACAAAAAAAAAAGTTCTATTGGTAAAAAAAATTGCACGTGACCCATACAAAAATTATCAAAGGTTATGTATATGTTCATTATGATTGTTTCCAAAAAGAATTTAATCCCAAAAAACTTTAGCATAAGTGAGATTTTTGGCATCTTTATATTTATGGTTGCGACAATTTAACTTCCTTAACTTGTAATATATAAAAATAAAAAAACGTACCCAGCCAACAATATTAAGACCCTTCTCGATATACGATGCATCAGTGGGCCTTTTTCCACTTATAACTTCAAGCACAAGTACTCCAAAACTATAAATATCGGTCTTCTCCGTTGCTCTACCACTCTGCATATACTCTGCAACAAACATAATAAAGAAAATAAGCAACATACACAACTTAGAAATCAGTTTCTGAACGATCATCTATTTTACAATAGTAAAATGCCATTTGCGTCCCTAAGGTTTGGCTACTTTTGCAACTTTCGTCCAAAGGTTTGTTTTACCGCATTTGGGTCCAAAAGGTTTAAAATATTGCCATTTTAATCCGGCCCGTTAACTCCATCCATTTTTCTCCGCTTAGTAATGGGTGTTTCCGTCTATTTTGCTACTTAAAGGGCAATTCGGTCTTTTCACTTTATGTAAAAAGACCGAATACCCCCGATTGCCCTTTAAGTTAACAAAAAAGACGGAATAACCCTTGACTTAACGAAGAGAAATGGATAGAGTTAACGAGTTGGATGAAAATGGCAAGATTTCAAACCTTTTGGATCTAGATGCGGAAAAACAAACCTTTGGACGAAAGTCGCAAAACTGGCCAAACCTCAGGGACAAAAATGGCATTTTACTCATTTTACAATTAAGTGTTTGAAAAAGAATATGTAACATGCAACGAAAACTTATGATCCTACCTGGCGCCAAGTATCCAAAAGTTCCGGCAACAATGGTTGTGATGTGAGATTCTTCATCTTCTAACAATTTTGCAAGTCCAAAGTCTGAAACCCGAGCCTCAAAATTTCCGTCAAGCAAAATGTTACTTGACTTTATATCTCGGTGTATGATTCGAGGGGAACAATCATGATGCAGATACGCCAGCCCTTTCGCAGCTCCCATTATTATGTTTAGCCGAGCCTCCCAATCCAAAAGCTCGGCTTTTTCTGCACATGACATCATAATTAATTATTATTTATAATTACTTGTGTGATGGGAAGAATATATATCTGCTTTATGTGCTTTCGCACATCCTAACCTCACAAAACTAATTTTTACCGGCGTACGCGAAATGATAACGCATGAACTACAACCGACCGGACTCCTTTTCCTAGCTAAATGTACGTCAAAACGTATGATAACTCAAATTTATACCGTCGAATCAAAGCATATTGCATTTGACCCGATTTGTTTTCAAACAAAATTTACGTCAAAACATAGTCCAACTCAAAATGTACCTAAAAAAACATTTTATAATTCACCCGACTAGTTTTCAAACAAAAATTACGTTAAAGCGTAAACGAACCCGAATTTATACCGATACGTCCATAAAAATAAAAACGTATGAAATTAGCTTTAGGGCAAGCACGAAACTTTAGAAACTTGAGGGGGTCAAAGTGACATTCACAAAGTTGAAGGATTACCTCTTAACATTATCACAAAGTTTAGGTGTAGATTGGTAGAATGGGTTACATGTCAAAAGTTTGAGGGTTAAAGAGAAGTTAGAAAGTATGGGGCCTTTTTTGTCAAGTTAGAAAGTAGGAGGGTCATTTTTGTCAAGTTAGAAAGTTGGTTTTTGTCAAATTAGAAATTTGAGGGGTGAATTTTGTCAGTTTAGAAAAGTTGGGAGTGATTTTTGTCAAATCCGAAAGGTGGTCGGCACCGACCTTTCAATTTAAGTTATATTATAATATGTCATACACATGATGCATTGGTAGAGGGATGAATTATATTACCATGAAGAGCCTCATCTAGACTGCCACCCGATAAGTAATCATAGATTAACAATTTCGATGTTGGCGAGTTGCAATATCCTCTTAAATTCACTAAATATCTGTGTTTGATGCTTCCAAGAATTTCAAGCTCCCGTTCAAAAAACCGATCGAACCCCTCATTCAGTTTCACTATTCTTTTCAAAGCGAATACGTTCCCATCATCCATTGCGAGTTTGTATACCGTTCCAAACCCTCCAGCACCAATCACATGCTCCTCGTTTAAAGGTTCCATTTTTTTTAAAATGTCTTTTGAAGAATATGGTAAGTCTCCGTGAAACATCACAATCGATGCACCTAAATTAACAATAATTCGTTATAACAGAAATACAGAATATGGTTGAATTCATAAATAAATATTAGAGTGAAGTACACGGATGGTCCTTGTGGTTTACCAAAATTTTGGATTTGGTCCCTAGCTTTCCAAAACCCTGTGGTTTGCAGTTTATAACGCATTTAGTCCCCAGCCAACAAATCTAAAGGTTTTAGCATGTCCAAGTTAGGGACTAAATGCGTTACAAGTTGCAAACCATAGGGACCATCCATGTACTTTTGGAAAAAGTTGGAGACTAAATGTGTTATACAGTGCAAACCAGAAGGACCATTTGTGTACTTTTAGAAAGCTAGGGACCAAATCCAAAATTTTGGTAAACCACAGGGACCATCCGTGAAGCATTGGTGAAAGCTCACCTCCACTGACATCAACCGCAAGACCTTTGACGTCATTTTTACCAAATTTCTTGTAAAGGAAGCAACCCCAGAAACACATAAGTGCAACCAGGAGCAGAGCGCCGACAGTAGCGGAAGCACTGATAAGTAACCGTCCGGAATTCTTCTTCACGCTCTGACTTTCTGTAAAAAAAGAAAAAAAAAACAAAAAGAATATTATTATAAATTGCTATGTAAGTTCATAATTCATCATAAGCTTGGTTTTAAATTGCGTGATGTGCTCCGATGCGTTTGGTCCAAAAATCTAATGAGCAATGTGTGATGCTAGAGCATCACACATACGATGCGCTCTTTATAAAAAAAATATTAAAAGATTATTTATACATAACAACTTATAAAAAACATACTTGAACTACAACAACTAGCGTAACAAGAAGATAAGAGTTAATTATTGAATAATTAATATCAAGCATACTATGATATTAATTATTGACGAAAGCCCAACCCATTTCATAAAATCTAGAGAAAACAAAACAAAACAAACAATGCTGCGTGCACTGGAGCGCATTATGTGAAATCGACGCAATATTCTCTCATCACGTAAACGTAGCTCTTCAGCGCATCACGCATTATGTGGGCATAATGAGCGCATTTTAAAATTATATTCATAAGAAAGCAATTATCGTGCAAAATTATGTAAAAACTTATAGTACACCTGTAGGATGTGAGCCTGTTGCACCTCCATCGTTTTTGCAAGACTGGCTGATATGGGTCCCACACAAGCCACGGTTTCCAAGAAAACTGAGTGACAAAATTACATGTTTCAATAATTTATATTAAAGTTGCATCAAACTATTATTTAGAAAAGTTACAAAAAATTCAAAACTAGTACAAACGTGCCAAGTAGCATCAATGCCCCTGTCGCCGCCAGCGATCACCAACACTGAAAAAACTCGTAAAACTAAAGAAATAAAAGTGAACGAAAAGTAGACGTAAAAACGTTGAACCGTGCATGCTGGTTGCGATGTGTTGATGCGCAAAAAACAGACCCAAACGTAAAACACAATGCGGCCATTAAACGAAAAAAACTAGAGACACAAACGTTCAACCAAATACGCACGTTGCGACACGTTAACTCAAAAAATTTAGACCGAAACGTAAAATGAAAAATTTGTAAAAGATGAAAAGTATATGGGACCAAAGTTGAAAGTGAAAAAAGTGTTGGGTTAAATGTAAAAGATGAAAACTATTAGAGTTAAAAGTAAAGAAAAAGATAAGACAAAGTAAGGTACAACCTACAAAGCATGAGGTACAAACCATAATGCATAATCAAATGCAAATTAATAATATATGTAATGTAATGTAATTCAACAGTTAATGTTTTATTTACAAGTGAGCACTAAATGATAGATAACGAAACTAGTTGTGCGACAATATAAAATCTTCACCATCTATAATGCATTAGTTATCATTTTTAGTGATTTATTTGATCCCATGCATATAACAATTTTCTAAATAAGAATCGAGAAGTTAGAACTTACGAATTGGCTTCGAATTGATCAAGAACACCGTCAGACGGGATTGGCCCGGCCAGAAAATTGTTGGAGACGTTACTTCAAAAGCGAAAAGAACATAAGTTAACAAAATATATATCAACAATATCAAGAAATATTAATATGATGCTTACAAAATCGAAAGGTTGTTCAGATATACAAGCGATGTTGGAATACTTCCACTAAGGGAGTTGCTAGAGATATCTCTGCAATGTACAAAAACAAATCATCAATGATTTTGTGTAGTAACATATTGCTCGTTGTAACTAATAAGTTTGTTGAACAAAAAAAAAACAATTAAGAGTTGCTTAGCACCTAAGATTGTTTATTCGATCATTATGCCGAGATATGAAAAAACACTTGGGGGATTTGTCAACTCTAATAAGAAAACTAGCATGAAAATAATACAGATGACATTCTTTTGTATATTAAGATTTAGAGTAAAGTACTGAGATGGTCCTTGTGGTTTACCAAAATTTTGGATTTGGTCCCCAGCCAACAAATCTAAAGGTTTTAGCAGGTCCAAGTTAGAGACTAGATGCGTTACAAAGTACAAACCACAGGGACCATCCATGTACTTTTGGCAAAAGTTGAGGACTAAATTCATTACAAAATGCAAACCACTGGAACCATCCGTGTACTTTTGAAAAGCTAGGGACCAAATCCAAAATTTTGGTCAACCACAGGGACCACACGTGTTTGTTGAAGAAGAAGGTGGACCCCTTTTAATAATAACATGGGTATAATGGTCATTTTACACGAATAGACTGTAATGGTTATTTTCAACAAACCACAGGGACGAAAAACGTAATTAACTCTATAGCAAATTACAGAAGATATTTACACAACTTACAATGTTTGAAGCTTTGAAAGATTTCCTATTTCAGTAGGAATAGATCCACTGAAGTAATTATTCTGCAGAAATCTGTCCAAAAAATAACATTATCATTACAAATAAAAAAGAAATATATATAATTACATATCAAAGAACTAAATTTGACAGAAATATTAAATAAAATGTCAGAAAAAAGTAAACTTTAATCATGTTGTGAATATGTAAAACGACAATACTTACAATCCTTGCAGCTCTGTACAGTTTCCTAATTCCGGAGGAATCGCCCCGTAAAAGTTGTTGTAATGAAGATCTCTACATCACATGATATTAGCATTCATTAGTGAGCTTATATAGTGTATTTGTAAAAATCATGCAAAAAACATATATTGAAAAATAGCAAGATAAGAGCCTCAAAATCACGTACAAAAATCTTAAACGATCTAGCTTTCCGATATCTGGTGATACGGGCCCACTCAGTTTGTGATTCGAAAGATTCCTGAAAAGTTGTATAAGAAAAGTGAAGAAATTACAATACTTGCAACAACAAAGCCATGTTAAAAAACGGTAACAAAAAAGTAGCTAATGCATTCAAGTAGGGCTGCAAAAGAAACGAACCTTCAACGAACAGTTCATGAACCGTTCGGCGGGAAGCTCGTTTGTGTTGGTTTGTTTAATGAATGAACACGAACAATAAATTTTGTTCGTTTGTTTCAACTTGTGTTCATGAACATTAGTTTGCGTTCATTTGTGTGAATTTTGTTTGCATTTGTTGCCTAAAACTGACAAACGAACACGAACATGTGCATTTCCTTAATGAACGAACACGAACATAAAATCTCGTTCGATAAGTGTTCATGAACAGTTCATGAACACATATATTTCCTTAACAAATGAACGGTTCTTGTTCGTGTCCGTGTTCATTCAGTTCGTTTGCAGCCCTACATTCAAGATAAGATTTGAGATTTTAATATCTTACAGATATACAACTCTTTTGGTTTTCGAATCACATGTTACCCCTTTCCATCCACATGGATCAGGATCCTCGGGTCTCCACTGACGAAGAAGGCCATCCGAACTAATAATGCTTGTTCGGAAATTAACAAGAGCCTCACCTGAAAAAATAAAAACAAATAATATTACATTTCAAGAGAAAAAATCATTAACAAATATATAGTTTTCTTTTCAATATGCGTAAATCGACATACCATCACTAGTAAGACAATGGAGTTCGTTCACCAGACAGCAAAGCAATAAACAGTAGACTAACAATGGTCCTTGAAAAGTTGTAAAGAAGATGCCCATTGCTGTGCTGATCAAGCATTCTACAACTCATGATAACGACCGACAGCAGTGAGCCTGTGAGATTCACAAGTTCCGTCAGAGAAGATAATGAAAATTTAGATTATCATAACAAGATAAAAAAATACGGAGAAAGTAATTGAAGATAAAAGAGTACTGTGGCTGGGCTTACATGCTTGTAGAAATAAGGCTACTGAATCATAGCAAAAGAGGTACAACCACTTTCCATAAGATACAAAAAGAAGTAAAGAACTAATGAATATTGAAGATAAACTCCGCAAACGCAAGTAGCTTTGGACAAGGCTTAATGGAACTAAGCACCTGTAAGACAAAAAGTAAACAATAATTTATAATTTTTAAGTTAAATACTATGTATACACAATTACATATTTAAGCAGGTATAGATATGAGATATTTATACCTTAAAGTAAATGACTTAATTTTTCTTTTTTGGATTCTATGAGTAGCAATTAAGGCCTGATTGGTTGCCATTTACTTGATTTTAAAAAATGACAATATGTCGCAAAAGGTGCAATTGTGCTAAGCCTTACACTTGCAAATATGCTACATATCAGCACTGATAACTATAACTCGATAGAACCTCTAAGATCCCAACTATGTCATTTTATAAGCAGACCAGAATGCAAATAATAACAACACAAACGAACCCCTCATTATAACCTTTAACCCAACTTCAGGAATCTATCTTATTTACTATTAATAGTATCTCCTAACAGGCTAACACACGACCGTGCATACTTTACCCAAGCAGCTTTGCATGCCTCATTAGTGTAGACATTCTATTGACATGAACACCCCTTGATTTTACTCATTTTAATAAGCTACCATGTTCAGTCAAACCTTAACATTCCACACCACCCCTAATTAACAACATCCCCCCCCCCCCCCCCAAAAAAAAAAAAAAAAAACCCTAATTCCAGTAACAAATGTGATCATACAACACACACTTTTGTTAACCCCAAACCAACACCTAAAGATTGATCAAATTAAGTAAGCTTCATTAATTACAACATGCTGTTGAAATAAACACATAACACCCCTTGATTTTACCTCTAATAGTCCACAATGTTCAGTCAGCAACCCAGATTTCAGTCAAACCTTAACATTCCACATCACTAAAAACACTAACCCCCCCCCCCCCCCCCCCAAACAAACAAACAAACAAAAAAATCCCTAATTTCAGTAACAAAAGTGATCATACAACAAACCCATTGATGATTAAATAACCCCAAACCAAAACCTAAAGATTCACACAACCCACATAGTGATCAGTCCCAGAACAGAAGAAAAAGATGTAATTGATGAAATTAAGCAAGGGAAATCAAAATGCAAGCAAGTGAAGTAGAGATTGTGGTGAAATTAGATCGAAATAAAGCAGATTAACGTGATAGGAAGAGATACCTTTGTTCGGATCTGCGATGAAGGAATTGGAAGATAGAGGAGTGTAGGAAGTAACCTAGATTTGTGCGATTGCAGAAAAAGAGAGAGAGAGAGAGAGAGAGAGTGACCGACGCTTGGATTGTGTTTACTTGTATGCTTCTAGCTTTTTCACTAGACTCACATTATCTTATTTTTTTATTATATATTACTCATCAATAAACTATCTTTATGAATTAATAATAACTAATACTATGGGCATGTTTGGGTAAGCTTTTTGAAACAACTTATTGGCTTTTTGAAAAGTCATAAGCTCTAAAATGATGTTTGGCAAAGAGGGTGTATGTGAGGGGAAAAAGCCAATAAGTCAATAAGTCACAAAATCCTGACTTTTCCAAGAAGCCAATAAGTCAATAAGTTGTTTCTAAAAGTTTACCCAAACATTCCCTATATATCTTTATGAAAGTGATATGATTTTTATATATTATTTATATATATTATATTATTATTTTTCTAACCTGTTTTTCTTTTATAACTTTTAAGATATTATGTTTTATAAAAATTTCGAGTCTACTATTGAAACATGTTTATTTTCTTGATATAATACTTTTTTTTCAAACCACAAAGGTGTAATTCATCGAATCGCAAACGTATATGTCATCACACTTGTCTATGGTTTGTTTGTTTCTTTTTATAAAGTGATGTTGTTAACTCTTTTTGCTATTCTAATCTAATTCTAATAAAGAACTCTCAATAATGTCACATGGTATTTTCTCCATAAATTCATTAATATTAATGATTTATTAATTAATTAATATCTAATTCTAATTTATAATTAAAAAATATATAAATTATTTATAATTTTAAAACCTTTGATTCTATTACTTCTTAAAATGGACAAGCACACATTTTCTCCATCAATTCATTAATATTAATGATATTATTAATTAAAATCTAATTCTAATTTATGATTAAAAAATATATAATTTATCTATAATTTTAAAACCTATGATTTTATTATTTCTTAAAATGGATAAGCTTATGGTTAGTTTACATTATTTGTTTTGCGTAAATCAAGTTTGAGAAAAAATAATTGTTATTATCTTTAAAATGGATAAGCATATGGTTAGTTTACGTTATTTGTTTTGCGTAAATCAAGTTGGAGAAAAAAATTCTATTATCTAAGAAACATGATGTTACGCTATTAAAATGTTATTTTTTATAGTGTTCCATTATTAAAAATGTTATTTTTTTAATTATATGCATCAATATTTCATATCAACACCACAAAAAATATGTAAAATAATAACACTCAGATTTGAGTTTATATATTAGAAATAATGTAGTGAATTGATTATTTCAACTAAATATTTTGTGATGAATTTATTTATTAATTCAAACAAAAATTAATTAATAATATTGTTAATGAATTGAAAGAAAGAATATTATATGACATTAACTGAAATTTTTATTAGAATTAGATATACGTTCATCGGTTTTTTTTTCTACTTTGTTAAATTAAAACATGTCATTTATGCATTTTGGATCCCATCACAACCAATCTCCATCACCACCATTTTCAGCCACCAACTCTATCTAAATTAAGATTTAAGAGACTTCTCATTATCATCCCAAAATTTTAAAGAAACCTTTATATGTTCATCAGTTTTTTTTCTACTTTGTCTCATTCCCCAAGATAAGGATGAGATTTAATAAATTTCTTCACATTCTTTACGTATCGTATCGTAACATAATATAGAAATTTAATTGTTATATAAATATATATTTTATGTATATCTAATTATTATTACTAAAGTAACAAATAAATATAAAATATTTGCTTAAACGCATCATTTATATTGAGTAATGTTATATTGTATTTAACTTGGTATAGATAGTTCATGTTAGGGTGATATGTGTAACGCCCTGCGTTTTCATACTTTCCATATTTAGAAACCATTGCTTGAAATTCTATTTTTTTGGAAATCTTGTATTCCTTGTAATCGTATTTCGTTGTATCGTTGTAAAATCCGAGACTTTGATCGTAATGAAACGAATCTTTTATACATCGTTTATACATTGATACGTGCACTCGTTTGATACATGGTTCGTAATTCATATAAACGTAAGCTTAACTCGTAAACAATAATCATCGTAATCCTTAAATCTTCATACATTAAAACACTTAGTTATTCGATTATAAGATTAACTTGTATGTTTTTTTCACTTGATCATACCAAACTATAAACCATATATACTTGTTACATTTCATGTGTTATACACACCTATGTTAGCACACTTTTTGCTAAATTAAAACATGTCATTTATGCATTTTGGATCTTGTTACAAGTTACATACATACTAGAAACCATGTTACACTTTATTAAACATCAAATATATACATTCTAATGTCAAAAAAATAAAATAAAATAAAATAAAAATTATAGGGCTGTTAACAGCTTTGCATCAACCCACTTAATTTCCTTGTTTTGAGTTATTTAGCCCACTAAACACTTCCAAAGCCCAACCCAATGAAACTCTAATCCATCCCCTATATAAACCAAGCCTAACCCAAGCATTTTACACTTTACAAATCACTACAAACTCCCTCAAATCCGTCTCCAAGTAGCTGCCAATCTGAAGTTCGAGTAGAATCACCTTCCTTCATTAAAACAAGCATAACTTTCTCATTTCTTGTCCGATTTACTCCATTCTTTTTCATATGTGCTTGGAACTTTCTTAGCTTCGATTCCATAGTTTTTTTACAGCAAACCAGCCCCTGGAACGTCGCCAAAAGGACTCCAAAGTTCACTGTTTGTTTTGTTTTGAATCAAACCTTACATAACTTGTTCAAACTTGAGTCTAACTCATCTCAAACCTATGTCCTTATGCTTATAACCACTCCTATGGTTAGTTAGGCTTAAAAACAAGGTTGAGACATCCAAAATCAGAGGATTAATCCTCACAAACTTTCTGTTTTGTCAAGGGTTTAACCCACAAGTGATGTTCAAGTCCAAAACTTGATGTATGTGTGATTAAGGATTAACTTGGGTTCTCCTACATAAAATCCACACATTGCTTGATGATTTCTTATAGATTAGTGTTTAATATTCTTGTATTACTTGTAGTTCATGACCCTCCTTGTATGTTTTTACATCAAGTGTAGTGGTGAACACTTTGAGGTGCCTAAATGGAAGAACTTGTTCTTCCTACCTCCTACATGATTTCTATGACATTTAGAGGTACCTAAATGAAGATTTTAATCTTCTACCTCATGCTTGAACTATTAAACTACTGGACATATTAGTATATCTATATAATACATAAACATATCCGAATAATCGAATCTTTGATGATAAACTAGTGTTCATATGTCAAGGTACTAGATTATATCATCCTAGACTTTGATAACTTGTCACGATTCTAATGGAACCTTGTTCCATGAAAATATTTAAACTCCTTAGAGTTTCCTAGTGTCAAGAACAAGTATCATATGTAATAGGTGATTACTTTCATATGTTATAGTCTTATGTTTTAAATTCCGATCTCGACTCTAAGCATACCTTGAACTTTAACCCTTATACATTCGACCTCCTAATCCCATTACTCGTCAACAATTGGATAATCGGAAAGCATATGCAATTTTTGTGAGTACACTTGACCCATTTTTCTTTTAATACACTTTGGGTGCAACATGTTTTACTTGTTAAACCGCACAATTCACAAACATGCTTTTATTCATTCGATCCGTATACATGCCTTGTTATGCTTAGGTTCATGCTAGAATACATACTACTTGTTAACTCGGCTTAAACAATTATAGCACTATAGGAGTAGCACACCACCCGACGGGGTTTTGTTGAGTCTTTATTCTATAACGGTCTCGTCACTTTTGTGTCGAGGGATGCTAAATACTAGTGGGCACTAGAGTTGACATATTGTTATGCATGATAGATTGACCTTGTATACCAATTGCTATGTTGGATTGAAAATACCTTTTTATACATATGCCACGAGTCTAAAACTAGTGTACTCGCCAATACCTTTGTATTGAACTATGCTTTTAAAACATGTTGCAGGTTTAGCGATGATGTTGATGATGCATGGAATCTAGTAGGATGCTTAGATACACACTTTAAATTTTGTATTTTATTTGTATTGTATTTCATTATTCATGTTGTATTTGTTTCAAATCCTTGTAATTGACTCTTTAGAAATGAAATGAAAATTTATCATTTAAATACTTGTCATAAATAGTGTTATGAAGTCTCTTGCAATCTATTTCGTCTCACTCCGATGTTTCCGCCATCGGTTGGGGTGTGACAGATTGGTATCAGAGCCATAACTATAGGGAATTAGGAAAAATTGCCATGCTTTTTACCTAGTCTATAGTTCTAGAGTTTTATTCTTATGTTTTGCTTGAACCACTTGCATGATACTTTCTTTGCTCCTTATTTATTTTCTTTTGGCCTTTTAAACATATATGTCACTTTTGTGTTAATACTTGCTTTATTAATTGTTAATACTTGTTGTATTATTCCATCCTTTATGTGTTATCCTTGAAATGTCTTTTACCTATTATTTCTTGGGATGCTTATTGTGCTTATACTTGTTATTATTATTTTGAACATACGTCTTTTACTCATTTATACTAAATTCGAAACCACTTGTAATACACAAATGAGACGACTTCACCAAAATAGGCGTGAAACCCACAATTTGGTGAAAGACTCTCAATCCACCTATTCTTTTTACACGAAATTCGCCACCAAGTTAGGAGTGAGATCCTCACCTTGATGGAGAATTTCCGCTTTCAGATTCTAGTGGACCCTCGTCAAAGTGTTGAAATTAAATTTTGACCCAACGAGTACCAACCAGACTTAGGATACGAAATCGTCAAGTTAGGGGTGAAACCCGCACCTTGTTGACTAGTTCCACTCCTTTAATTTTTCATAAATCCCGCCAAGTCTCGAAATTTCGATTGATTTGGGACATGTAGTAACCGGAAGGGTAAATACCGTTAACCGACTTGTCGGCGAGAGTATTCCACCTATTAGGCCAAATCATGCTCCTCAAATTCGAAAGACTTTTCGACTACTTTGGTTAGTCAAAGTTCCGTTTTGGAACCATCCCAAATTTTAAGCAAACATGTGTTTCTATTATTTATTTTATACGATGCAGTCTTTCAAATTCGAATTTACTTCCGATATTTTCTTCTCACACACACATCATACTAAATCTTTTTCATACATTTATACATATGCATAATTTAAAAGCGTTACTCAATTTTGTTTACATTCTCTATAACGCCAAAATGGAGACATATCATTGAGTTATGAGTGATTTCCTTACCTTGATGATTAACTCCACTCCTTCTTTTCTTAAAACGACCTCACCAACGAGTTAGGGGTGATTCCCTTACCTATGTGATCATTACCAAAAGTTTCCTTCAAAATATTTTATCAAGCAAACACAATCATGTTTCATACCTAAATCATTTATCATTTATCGAAATACACACTTATATCAATTCCAAAATACATTGTTTTATCAAACGTATTTCTTAAACTACAATCTATTTTCACATAACTCACATACACGAAATTCTTAATCATACCTTAAAGCGTTTTATTTCCCGAACTTCAAAACCTTACGAATGCTACCTATCAATTTAATCGGTCCAATGAATCTCTGGCCCATGAACTTCATATTCAACTTAATCACTAAAACACGCACACGTTATATCATCATACTAGAGACTTCCATTCTTAATCGAAATCAAACCAACCTTTCTTAATTACTTATAAGATCTTATAGATGTTATATGATCGTTTTACCAAATACTCTTTTCAACATTAACAAATCATTTGTTAAAACTTTTAACAATCACTAAGTCCTTTTGCTAAATTTCTTTTCTAAGGATCCTTGTTTTCACAAGAACCTCCTAAATTCATAATTTCTTGTTTGATGAAACGAACTTACTTTTTATCGAAAACCTTTTTCCTACACTAATTTACAAAACATGTGGGCAAGAAGACTTCATGGGGACCGACCATCTTCGGATTACGTAAACTCTTTTAAAACAAAAGTAGCATTTCCATTCATTACAAAATACATTATGCTTAACCAATGAGTACTTTATATCCTATTACATATACAAACTATATTCTACCCTTCAAATCAAGCTCAATCTAATTTTGATTCGATAAACTCAACGTTTCGTTTAAACAACTATACATGCATATCATCATACACATTTTAGTCGATATCTCGCGATAACATCATTCATATCGTTCGTATTTACATACTCAACCTTTTGAATGCTTTTATACGCTTAAATCCGCTATGTCCCAACGTACACTATATACGTAAATTTTATTATTCGTACCTACACTTATACGCATGTGTTTTATGCTTATACTTATACTCATACTACTCGTACGTTTTATGTTTATACTCATACTTACGTGCATATTCATACTTAAACTTATATTTATGCTCATACTTTCATTCATACTCATGATTCATACATTCGTACCCGTACCCGTACGCGAGCGTAATCCGAGTGATTCACTTACGTGGGTCCCATACATACTTAAGCATGGACTTACTTATATACTATATTCTTATACATACATATTCTTATTTTTAAATTATGTATACCCTGATTCATACACAACTAGTACAAGCTATGTGGATCATGCGACGATCAAAATAATCGCGGGTGCACACGGGATTATAGTGATAGGCGTATGAAAACCATAGAGCGTACTACTGTGTATGGTAAGACACGGAACGTAACATGACACCGAATAACGAGACGAACATAACATGGTCAAAACATGGTGGATACGTCGCTGGTACTTCCTATATATAAGTGTTTTCACCATGTTACCAAACTTTCGTAAAACGTGCCATGAGAAATTCAGTGTTTTGCAGACCTTTTGACCTAATACAAACTTTAAACAACTCTCAAACGCATTATATCCGATTATCCATGACGAGACTTCATCTTTAACACGCTACTTTCGTCTATCTAATACTTATATCATTCATATACTTGCATTCATTTAGAGTCAATCGTTCGCCCCATACTCCTATTATTCTCCATTATCCTTTCTTTCATACGAACCCTGTTCACAATCAAACTTGTTTAAACATTCAAATCCTAACTTATCTCATTACCATTAAAACCGTCTTCCTATTCTTTATTCTTGTGTAAATGTACTTAGAATACCTTTAACTCTTTATTCAAAGTACCAAACCTTTTCGTTCCTCTCAATAAACAATTTTTACGAAAATGTGATTTTTATACTATCCTTAAAACTTCCCCTATAAACTACCCCACTTTCCAACAAAATACAAATTGTTTGTCAAAATCTTCCTTCTTAATACGTCCCATTTTTAATACATCTCCAATTTAAGTTATCCAAACTTGTTTAGACTCACTTTACCTATATACGCACCTACACGTTTTCAACTATGTTTGGTACCTCAAAGTATTTTAGACAACGAACTCCCTTGCAAATTTACCTTGTTGTTCTCCAAAGTTTCGTACTTTTCAAACCGTTTCAAAATTTCCAAGTCTCAATTTTTGCTAAAACTTTTTCAAGTCTTCCTCTTGAATAAATTTTGGGACGAAATTTCCTAAAGGAGGGGAGACTGTAACGCCCTGCGTTTTCATACTTTCCATATTTAGAAACCATTGCTTGAAATTTTATTTTTTGGAAATCTTGTATTCCCTGTAATCGTATTTCGTTGTATCGTTGTAAAATTCGAGACTTTGATCGTAATGAAATGAATATTTTATACATCGTTTATACATTGATACGTGCACTTGTTTGATACATGGTTCATAATTCGTATAAACGTAAGCTTAACTCGTAAACAATGATCATGTATTCGTATTCCTTAAATCTTCATACATTAAAACACTTAGTTATTCGATTATAAGATTAAGTTGTATGTTTTTTTCACTTGATCATACCAAACTATAAACCATACATACTTGTTACATTTCATGTGTTATACACACCTATGTTATCACATTTTTTGCTAAATTAAAACATGTCATTTATGCATTTTGGATCTTGTTACAAGTTACATACATACTAGAAACCATGTTACACTTTATTAAACATCAAATATATACCTTCTAATGTCAAAAAAATAAAATAAAATAAAAATTATAGGGCTGTTAACAGCTTTGCATCAACCCACTTAATTTCCTTGTTTTGAGTTATTTAGCCCACTAAACACTTCCAAAGCCCAACCCAATAAAACTCTAATCCATCCCCTATATAAACCAAGCCTAACCCAAGCATTTTACACTTTACGAATCATTACAAACTCCCTCAAATCCGTCTCCAAGCAGCTGCCAATCTGAAGTTCGATAGAATCACCTTCCTTCACTAAAACAAGCATAACTTTCTCATTTCTTGTCCGATTTACTCCATTCTTTTTCCTATGTGCTTGGAACTTCCTTAGCTTCGATTCCATGGTTTTTTCACAGCAAACCATCCCCTAGAACGTCTCCAAAAGGACTCCAAAGTTCACTGTTTGTTTTGTTTTGAATCAAACCTTACTTAACTTGTTCAAACTTGAGTCTAACTCATCTCAAACCTATGTCCTTATGCTTATAACCACTCCTATGGTTAGTTAGGCTTAAAAACAAGGTTGAGACATCCAAAATCAGAGGATTAATCCTCACAAACTTTCTGTTTTGTCAAGGGTTTAACCCACAAGTGATGTTTAAGTCCAAGACTTGATGTATGTGTGATTAAGGATTAACTTGGGTTCTCCTACATAAAATCCACACATTGCTTGATGATTTCTTATAGATTAGTGTTTAATATTCTTGTATTACTTGTAGTTCATGACCCTCCTTGTATTTTTTACATCAAGTGTAGTGGTGAACACTTTGAGGTGCCTAAATGAAAGAACTTGTTCTTCCTACCTCCTACATGATTTCTATGACATTTAGAGGTACCTAAATGAAGATTTTAATATTCTACCTCATGCTTGAACTATTAAACTAATGGCCATATTAGTATATCTATATAATACATAAACATATTATCCGAATAATCGAATCTTTGATGATAAACTAGTGTTCATATGTCAAGGTACTAGATTATATCATCCTAGACTTTGATAACTTGTCACGATTCTAATGGAACCTTGTTCCATGAAAATATTTAAACTCCTTAGAGTTTCCTAGTGTCAAGAACAAGTATCATATGTACTAGGTGATTACTTTCATATGTTATAGTCTTATGTTTTAAATTCCGATCTCGACTCTAAGCATACCTTGAACTTTAACCCTTATACATTCGACCTACTAATCCCATTACTCGTCAACAATTGGATAATCGGAAAGCATATGCAATTTTTGTGAGTACACTTGACCCATTTTTCTTTTAATACACTTTGGGTGCAACATGTTTTACTTGTTAAACCGCACAATTCACAAACATGTTTTTATTCATTTGATCCGTATACATGCCTTGTTATGCTTAGGTTTATGCTAGAATACATACTACTTGTTAACTCGGCTTAAACAATTATAGCGCTATAGGAGTTGCACACCACCCGACGGGGTTTTGTTGAGTCTTTATTCTATAACGGTCTCGTCACTTTTGTGTCGAGGGATGCTAAATACTAGTGGGCACTAGAGTTGACATATTGTTATGCATGATAGATTGAACTTGTATACCAATTGCTATGTTGGATTGAAAATACCTTTTTATACATATGCCACGAGTCTAAAACTAGTGTACTCGCCAATACCTTTGTATTGAACTATGCTTTTAAAACATGTTGCAGGTTTAGCGATGATGTTGATGATGCATGGAATCTAGTAGGATGCTTAGATACACACTTTAAATTTTGTATTTTATTTGTATTGTATTTCATTATTCATGTTGTATTTGTTTCAAATCCTTGTAATTGACTCTTTAGAAATGAAATGAAAATTTATCATTTAAATACTTGTCACAAATAGTGTTATGAAGTCTCTTGCAATCTATTTCGTCTCACTCCGATGTTTCCGCCATCGGTTGGGGTGTGACAATATGTGTTTATATCAAAACTTATTTTTAACATATGCAATATTAAGAATAATCAAATTTTGTAATTATTATGTTATTCAAATACAACAAATCTTATCATTCAACCCGTGTAAGACACGGGACTATAAACTAGTAATATAATATAATGTGTCATAAAATTCCAAATATAGCATTGCGTTGTGTTTATTTTTATCCATGTTTTGATAAAAGATTTGTCAAAAATCGAACGTCTCAAACATAATTGGTTTTTTTTTCTTTACATTGACAACCCGAACCAATATTGTTTGATACCGACCATTTCAACATTGAATGACCAGTTAAGTCGTGCTTGACATAACCGACCAATTCAACATTGAATGATTTAACCCATGTTTTCTTTAACTTATTAATTGGGAATCATCTCGCTCTCAATTGAGCCTGTTTCGACCGTTGGTCCAATCAATTTTCAAAACATTGCTCGAGGGGCTCCCTATCAGTCACATGTCACATACGGAGGGATCCGACAACTTGCCAAGCTTATCATGTTTTAAGGTTGTCAAATGCACATATCACGAAACCATTTGTTATCATGTTTTAAGGTTACTAGTTTTTCTTGACGTCGCGCGTTGCGGCGAAACTGAACAAATGACAGTGTAAAACAAACATGATATGAAAATAAACATATTGTTTAGAAAGCCAAACCATTAGAATGGTTTAGTTTATCATCGTACCATTTTATAATACCAAATAAATACTTTATTTTGAGTACAACTTCGTTTTTAACAAAACTTATAACGAAATATAATGGAAAAATCAAGCACAACAAAACTTATAAGGAAATATAATGGAAAAATCAAGCACAACAAAACTTATAACGAAATGTAATGGAAAAATCAAGCACAACTACGTACTTAAGTTTTTAGAAAAAAGTTAAAAACGTAAATTATTAGAGAAGTATCAGATTAATTGATAAATTAAAATATGTTCTAAACAAAGAAAAGAGAATTATTAAAAATGGTAAAGGAAATATATGGTTTTAAAAAGGTAAAAAAATATTAAAAATATGTTATTAAAAGAAAAAATATGTTATTAAAAATAAATATAATAATAAAGTATTATAATATATTAAATAAAAAAAAAATAATAAAAAGTTATATATTATTATAAAAATAAAGTTAATATTCATCGTACTTCAACAACAATATATATATATAACTAGTTTTTCTTGATGTCACGCGTTGCGTCGAAACCGAACAAATGATAATGTAAAACAAATATGATTTGAAAATAATACATATTGTTTAGAAAGCCAAACCGTTAGAACGGTTAAGTTTATCATCGTACCATTTTATAATACCAAATAGTTACTTTATTTTGAGTAAAACTTCGTTTTTAACAAAACTTATAACAAAATGTCAGGGAAAAATCAAGCACAAATGCGTACCTAAGATTTTAGAAAAAAAAAATTATAAATGTAAATTATTAGAGAAGTATCAAATTAATAAATAAATTAAAATATGTTCTAAACAAAGAAAATAGAATTATTAAAAAGGGTAAAGGAAATATCTTGTTTTAAAAAGGTAAAAAATATTAAAAATATATTATTAAAAGTAAATATAATAATACACTATTATAATATATTAAATAAAAAATAATAAAAAGGTATATATTATTATAAAAATAAAGTTACTATTAATCGTCATTTTGTCAATTTATATAATATTAAAGACAAAGGTCGGTGACCTTTGTCTTTAAATCCTTCATAAAAGACAAAACAAATGTGAATTCATTTGCTTCAATGACTGAGTTCTAGAGTTTAGAGTTGCCAGACCTCTCTTGCTTCCTTTGATTTTTTTTTTTACATTTTCATTTCTTTTCTTTAAAGTTTTGAACCAACAAAAAAGGACCCTTATACTTTCAAGTTTTTCCACTTTACACCCTTAGTTTTTGACATGAAATATTATTAACCTTTATATTTAAGTAAGTTGCACATTCACTTCTAACTTTCAGTAATTGACAACTTTGACCTTCTTAACATTTTCTACTTAATAACTTGACACCTCCTTTGGTTTAAATGACTTTTACGACTTTACACCGCAACGTGGACAAATTATTATACTTTTTTTTATCTATGTTCTACTTATTTTGTGTACGTTCGTAAACTGTATTTGAAAGCAAGTCGGGTCAAATATACTACGTTTTCATTCGATGGCGATGTAATTTTTTTAAGTAAAGAGTCGGGTCAAATATACCGTATAAATACGAGTTACTTTAACTTTAGACGCCGCCGCAACGCGCGGCGGGTCAAAATCCTAGAAATATGTATATTATATTATACTACATATACATTTGTAAGTTGGGGGGAATAGTGCCAGGCAGCTGCCTGGCACTCCCACATTGGACCAACACATTTATTGTTTTATATCCATTTTAAAATTACGTTTTAGCCCCCAGCTCAAAATAAAATTATGCTTTTTGTCCCCATCTCAAAATTACGATCTTGCCCTTAATTCAAAATTACGACTTTGCGTGGCACTCTCCCATTGGACCAACCAGTTTATTATTTTATATTCATTCTAAAATCACGTTTTTTGTCACTCTTTAAAATTACGGTTTTGTCCCCAGCTCAAAATAAAATTACGCTTCTGTCCCCAGCTCAAAATTATGATTTTTCCCTCCATTCAAAATAAAATTGTGGTTTTGCCCTCGGCTCAGAATTACCTTTTCGCCCCCAGTTCAACATAAAATTTTGTTTTTGCCCACAGCTAAAAATTACGATTTTGCTCTCTGTTCAAAAATGTGATTTTTGTCACACCCCGAAATATCAGAGCATTGGCGTGACTGGACTGGTATCTTCATTGCACAGCGGAAGCAAATAAGCTAAGTCTTTTAGTATGTGAACACCCACTAAGTACTCGACTCTTCATGGTTCTCCTATTCCAACCGTGCCTTCTCTTAAAATGCAACCTGAGAAAGAAACATGCGAAAAATCAACATAAAGTTGAGCGAGTTCATAGTTTGTTTGTAAAAGATTTAAAATAAATCTTTTTGAATAACCGGTTTTTGTTGTATTGTTGAATGTTTAAATACTTGAATGTTTAAATACTTGAATGTATAAATACTTGAATGTTTAAATACTTGAATGTATAAACACTTGAATGTTTAAATACTTGAATGTTTAAATACTTGAATGTTTAAATATATCCTGTAGAATGTATCTGTAACTGAGTACTATGACTGTTTGAGATCGCTAGTGGTTTGCAAGGCCACTAACATGTGTCACAACATAGGAAGCCACCAAACCTAGGCATTTTTGTCGACTTTGACTGAGACACAGAAGCACTCATTGGTAGAAGTAGGCCAAGAGTGGGGTTGCCTGAAACCCATTAGATCTAACCTTTTGTTCCGCGGTCTGAATGTATACGTTGATTAATGGTGCTTATGGTACCATATTCGAGACATGATCTAGAATGTTTCACTTGAATGTTTCACATGAATGTTTTTCCTTTGAATGTTTTTGTACTCATCATACCATAACACATGTATTTTCCCCAATTTAGAAAACAAGTAAGCGTTGTATGCACTTTACAAAATACGCTTGTTTGAAAAAAAAACCGATATACTTATCATAAACCTTTCGTAAACCATTTGTGTCAGTTAAAAACTTGTTTGTAAAATGATTAAGAAATATGTAATTCATGTTTATTGAAAACTTTGAATGTTTTGTAGAATGTGCATGTCTTTCCACCCCGAAAACATTTATAAAAATGTAAAACCATAAAAGGTGGGGTTATGAACTCACCTGAATATTCCTGTGCAAAGCTAGCTAATTACGACTTCGTGATGTCGTTTCCAAGATTTGACTTGCTAGCGTGCATTCTACAATATTCCTAACACGGAATATCTAATAAGTATCTAAATAACGCAGTAACTAACTACGTGTAATCGAGCTCTACCGAATCGTTAGTCGAACGATTTGACGGTAAATAGTTAACTTAATGAAAATGACTAAGTTAAACTGCCGCGAGAAGTCGTTTGAGTATGTAGGAATATTCGTATGAAAGTATTATATAATAAACTCGTATTATATATATTGCGTCTTGTATATTTTTGCCAAAATATATGTATATGTCGTTTCGGCGTTCGTAATAAATATAAAATATTATATTTATTTTGCGATAGTATCATCGAGTAGTTCGAAATTTGAAATAAATATAAAACTATATTTATTTTTAAAAACAAATCCACGTTGTACGATGTTTGAAATAAATAGATAAGTTATATCTATTTTATAAAAGAATCGTTGTTTTTGTTTGACGTTTGAAATAAATATATAAAATATATTTATTTTATAAAGAATTGCCGTTTTCGTATGTTTGTAAAGTGTCGTCGAAAATATTATACACTTGTATATAAAGTGTCTTTATATTAAAAACGTGTTTCGTTTTACGGATTTTCTCGAAAAACAGGCAGAGTTTCCTCTGTTTTTTGACGCCCCGACAACACAAGTTGTCGTTATTTTTCAAGATTCAACAATTGTCAACAAACAATATATGTGAAATTTTCGTCAAGTGCCAAAATGTAAATAATAACTAATGTATATACGTTAATGAATCGGGTCGAGCTCGCTTGTCACGTAAGAATTAAAATTATAAAGATAGCATAACGAAATAAATACGCCGCTAATTTTTACCAAGTCTTCGCGTCGGGTTGTTGACCGAGTCGACTGAGTTGACTCGGTTTGACCGAGTCGGCCGCACCACTTCAAAATCTGTCCCTTAACCCGAGACCCGAACCGAAATCTGAACCGCGCTGCTAACTGTTGTTGACCCGAGTTGACCGAGTTAACTCGGTTGACCCGTTTGGCTGATTTGACTCGAACCGTCCGACGTGACCCGAACTGTCCGACCTGAACTCGAACCGTCCGACGTGACCCGAACTGTCCGACCTGAACTCGAACCTGCTCACCGAACCGTCCGAACCGCGAGTGAACCGAGCGAGCCGTAACCCCCAAATCTGACCCGTACAGAACCCACTTGACCATTGTTGGCTTCCGAACAGAAACCCGAGACCACCTCCACTGTCGTGATCATCAACATCAGAAATCTCGTCGGATAAAGGCGTGGACTGCCGGATAAACGAACCAAATCCGCCGGATAAACGAAATGACCGGTCGGAATCGGGACTTCGACCATCGGACCGCTGGTCCGAGTCTCCGACCGCCGGAGATTCTCTCTCTGCTACAGTCTCTCTCTCGTCTCTGGTTATCGCCGCCGCACCACCACCGGACGGTGGTGGTGGTGCTCCGTTTTGATGAAGCTAAAGAGGAGGGCGGTGTTGAGGTGTGGGTGTGCAGGTGAGGCGGAGAGGGAGAGGGTGTTTGGCCGGACATGTTCGCCGGAGCTCCGCCTGATGTTTGCCGAGAGGGAGAGAGAGCAAATGTGAGGGTGTGTGTTGTGTTGAGTTTTGTCTGTGCATTTGTTTGTGTGTGTGTTATCGAGAGGGAGAGACCACAGACTTATGTCTGTGGTTGCTTTGAGTTTGGGTGTGAAGTGAGGAGAGGTGGATGGCCTTTATTTATAGAACACAGTGTTTTTTTATTTATGTTTATTGTGCAAACAAATGACATTCAGGTCATTTGCTTTATTTTTTGGGTTAAAATCTTTTGTAGAGATTATGTAAGATTTAATAGATTTTGTAAATCTTGCACAATCTAGGCAATATATTTATAGAGATCTTAACAGATCTAATATATTAAGTGTAGGTTTATGTTTGTGGGTTTTGGGCTTGGGCCCGGGGCCCACAAGTCCATCTCCTGTGTAAGTGGCCCGTAATTCCTACGAGACCCGATATCGTAACCTAAACTCCATAGAATAAAATTTTCGTGTAACATCCATATCTGTCGGTGTCGTCAGTATTTCATACGGTTTCAATCCGTTGTCATTTGATGTTTCGCAGATTCCACGCGAATCTTCATGCGCGTACTGTATAGCTGAACAAACATTTATGGGCACTCCTAGGGCCTGGTTAAGTTAATTAACGTCGTAAGCACTATTTATTATCGCGCTAAACACCTGTTAATCACGTAATTAAGGGCGTAAATTACCGGTTGTCACAATTTTTCCCCGTTAAAAAATTGTGATTTCGCCCTCATTTCAAAATTACGTTTTTTCCCTGTTCAAAATAAAATTATGTTTTTGCCCCCAATTCAAAATTACGATTTTGCCCTCGGTTCAAAATAAAATTGTGTTTTTGCCTCCAGCTTAAAATTACGCCCGTGCCCTTAGTTCAAATTTATATTCTGTTGTTACCCCAAGCTCAAAATTACGAATTTGCCCCTGTGAAAATTTACAATTTTCCCCTCGGACAAATTTACAGTACTGCCATTACTTTAGCTTTTGGCAAATTACGATTTTACCCCAGTCAAAAAATACAACTTTCCCTCAGTTCAAAATTACAATATTGCCATTGTTTTAGTTTTTTTTATCAAAACTATAAAAGTGTTTTGTTTTAATTTGTTTACTCGATTTAATTGTTTTTCGTGTCAATGAGCTAACTAACACTCGCTCATTATTCGGCCATCGCCCCGCAACGCGGGCGGGGCAACACCTAGTATATATATATATATATATATATAATTGAGTACACATGCCATGAAACCATTCTTCGTATATATGGTTACAAATGTGAAATGCACTCTTTATTTTGATAACAATAACAATACAAGCATCTGATACAAATATTGATATAGTTATCCATATGCTCACATTATACATTCTCCAATTATCAATAAGAATGACCTAAAGACTAATATATTAAACTAGGATTACGACCGGCCGCAATGCGGCGAGGATTCTTTATTTATAACTAAGTCGATCTACGACCCACACGTTATGTTAAACCTGTCAAACGAGGTAAAAATAGACGATGTAAAAACGTTCACCCACACACGCACGTTGCGTCGTGTTAACTCGCAAAATTTAGAACGAAACGTAAAAACGTTAAGCCAAAGACACAGCTGTGATGTGTTAAGTCACAAAATTTAGAACCAAGCATAAAGCGAAAAATTTGCGAAAAATGGAAACTATAAATGACCAAAGTTGAAAGTAAAAAAAGTTATGAGGATAGATTGCAAAAGATAAAAGGTTTTGGGTTAAAAGTAAAAAAACAAATAGTTTTGGGTTAAAAGTAATTTATGAAATACTTTTGGGTGAAAAGTAAAAAAAAACATTTTTTTTGAAACCCCCCAAAGCCAACGTTACGACAACAATATGCATAACAATTTTTTCTTTGAAAACCACCAAAGCACACCCCGCGTTGCGGTGGGGCGTAAAACGATGTCAAATAGTACTAATGTCACACAACCGTCATCGACAGCCAACACTGACTTGACCTATAATATGCGTATTGCGACGAACCTGTCAAACATGGAAAAATAGAAGTAAAAACGTTGAACCACACATGCACGTTGCGTTGTATTAACTCGAAAAATTTAGAACTATACGTAAAACGAAAATTTGCGAAAGATGAAAAGTATAAGTGACAAAAGTTGTGAAGTTAAATTGCAAATAATGAAAAGTTTTGGGTTAAAGTTAAAAAAACAAATTATGTAGGGTTAAAATTGGAAAAGGTTCAAACCTTTGGGTTAAAACTAAAAAATCAATTTTTTTTTGAAAAACTCATAAAGCACAACTTACAACTAATAATGTACAAAAAGTTTGCAAACTTATATAGGTTTTAATTTAATAGAATTATTCAAGAAATAATTATATATTATATTATATTTATATATATTGTTTGCGAGTGATGATGAATAATAACTTTATTTTTATAATATTATATAGTTTTTTATTATTTATTATATTATAATAGTTTATTATTATATTTACTTTTAATAACATATTTTTCTTATATTTTCTTTACCTTTTTTAATATTTTTTACTTTTTTTAAACATATATTAATTTATCGATTAATTTGATACTTCTTTAATAGTTTACGTTTATAACTTTTTTCTAAAAACTTAAGTACGTAGATGTGCTTGATTTATTTCCCTGACATTTCGTTATAAATTTTGTTAAAAATGAAGTTGTACTCAAAATAAAGTATTTATTTGATATCATGAAACGGTACGATGATAAACTAAATCGTTCTAATGATTTGACTTTATAAACAACATATTTTATTTTCAAATCACGTTTGTTTTACATTATTATTTGCTCGGTTCCACCGCAACGCGAGATATAAAAAAACTAGTAAACATAATTTTTGAAGTCAATACTACAGCCAAGCCGTATATCGGCAACATTGTATTGTTGATCTCTACCATTATTAGAAGAGTAAAATGCTAAAATTGTCCCTAAGGTTTAGGCAGATATGTTTCATAAAAAACTTTTTTGTATTTCTATTTCATAAAAAGCTTTCAACTTTCAATGTTGGAAGACTTGTATTTGAGTTAGGTGTGAACAATGGAAGCTTGGGCTTTCCAAACTAGTTCCACCACTTCACTTAGTCAACCTAGTTCTTGTTCTTATTCTTACTATCATTCATGACCAACCGATTCATCAACAAAGTTGATGATTTGTGCTTTGGTGAATCTTACAATAAGGTTTAATGATTGTAAATCATCCTACCTCCTTGCGTGACCATTTTCATGGTACCTTACGAATACTAAGTATAACTATTATACCTAAACTCAAAACCAAATCCTCACCTTTACCAAACTTATGGTTAAAAGTGATGTATTATGGTAGTATTATCTTCGGTTAAGTCTCCTCGTATGTGGACTTCCAATGGGCGAAATAGTGCCCCATGAAACACACACAAAGATGGTGTCCAAAATGAGCATCCTAACAAAGATAACTTTTTGCATAATTTCATATTAAGCTACATTCCGCAATCATATCCCAAACCTCAATCCGTTGAACTTACACACCTCGTTTTCCCCTTGAAGGTTAACTCGACGCTCCCCACTCTTAAGACTCTTCACTCACGCTTTTGGAAGCTTTGCAAAATAGTGAGTATACATGACCCCCTATTGATTTTACATATTTTGGAAGCAATATATATATATAATCTATTAAACTCACACATACACATACAAATACATTATTCAAGCAAACAAATTTGTTATACATGCTCAATACGTTATGCTTTAGGAAGACTTGCATGCTAGAAGCCATTCTTGCACAATACTTGTCATTAAATTCATGAGCCAACCTTAACATGTATAGCGCTATAGGAGTAGCACATCGCTCGTTGATAAGTCATTGTTAAATATTTATCGTAAATGGTCTCGTCGCTTTGGTGACGAGATTAAGGTAGTGGAAACTTTGGTTTGACATTTATGTGATGCCTGCTAGCCTATGTTAAGTTATACCTCAATATACGATTTTGCCATGTGGATTATGTTAAACTTTTATACGTATGCTAGTAAACCAAACTTGTATGCTCACAACTTTAATATATATTGCAAAATTATGATGATGATGCGTTGAAAAGAAATCTTGTAGGATGGACTAGAAACGCGTCTTATTTAAGTTATGTTTTGTTGTTCTAGTTGTTATGTTCTAAATATCATTATTTTCTTCCAAATAATGTACTCGAATCTTTTGAAATGAAATGAAAGTTATTATTTAAATTATTGTCACAAGTTAGTGGTTGTGATGTCTCTTGCAATCTCGTTTTCGTCTCACTCCGATGTTTCCGTCATCGGTTAGGGTGTGACACGACGGTGGTTAAAAGGATTCATGATAGTGGCTATACGATAGGAGAGGGTGTGGTAGTTAGGGCTTAGATGGTGGTGGTTGTGCGGTGGGAGAAGTGGTGTTGGCTAGGAGTGTGTGTGTGAGAGAGAGAGAGAGATAAGAAAGAGATGGGTGATATTTATTATATTTTTAAATTTGTTTTGATTTGATTTATTAAAATATTTAGATAAATGGGTGAAAAGACTAATCTACCTTTAAATGAGTCAAGGCTAAATGGCGTAATGTGCAAGGGTTTGCAAATATCGAGTACATTTTTTGTACTTTTTGAATACAAATTACACACTTTGCAATCTAGTGTCAACACAAATGACGATTTTTATAATTTACTCTTTAATATATATCTATACTATATATAATGCATGAGGGATGAACATTTTAAGATACCCGAAAAAATAAGAACATTTTTTTTTGCTTTAATGTATAAGGTACAACCTAAAAGAGGGCAAATTAGTCATTCAAACATTAATTACAATTTAATCCACTCATCTAGATTATATTTTAATTCCTCATCTTTTACAAACGTATAGATAATTAGTTGATAGTTACAATTTATCCTCTTATAAAAAACTAACTCTCCAAGGATTTTTAAACGGTTATAACTTTTCTGTACGTTAATATATATATATACACACACACACACACACCATAAAAACGAGTATTTTATTCTCTTTAATTAGAGTATAGTATTGCAATAGTTTTTTTAATTAAAATTTTTGAAATGTTACATGATTAACAATGTATAAGGGTGAGTAATAACTGAATTGTTAACCGAAAACAAACGAAATCGAACCGAAAACAAACGAAATCGAACCGAAATCAACCAATAACTGAAAACTGAAACCCGAATTAAAAAAAAGGTTAACGATTTTTTGTACCCTCATTTAACCAAAATTAACCGAACCAAACCATTAATATTTTCATATATTTCTAGCTTTTATACATCCACTTAATGTATTTCATAATTATACCCCCATTTTATGCATTTATACTTCCATTTAATGTACTTATACATCCATTTCATGTGTTTATACCTCAATTTCATGTATTTCTAAGCAAAAGTTTTAGCCAAAGTTTGGTTTTGGCTATTAACTGAAATTAAATGAATTAAACCAAAAATTATTAATCTAACTGAATAAACCAAACCGATTAACTGAAAAAGTTTGGTTCCCCTAAAACTATGATGTTTCCCACGTTATATAAACGCGTTTAAATCATGATCACAATCAATTTTCCAAATCAAGTTTCAATTTATCAACTTTTTATACTTGATAACCTACACTTTAACCCTCATTTCCATGAACTTAACAAGTGTATTTTAACAACTTGATTATGACAAATAATCTTCACATTTTTACTAGACTTTTTGAAGACATCATTTTTGTTATAAGTTCAAATCAAGTTTTCCCACTTTATCCCCTTTGATTACTAGACTTTTATGGTGATATTTCATAAAAAATCAAATTATTAAACTTAACTTGTAAGAACAAAGTTTAATAAACTTCCAAAATTAAGTGTTAAATCCATTTAAACACTTGTTTCTTTATGAAATCTAAAAATTATATAATTAGTTCATGAAAGTGAGGATGATGATCTTTCAAGATTTAAACATATCCATGTTTAAATCATATAATTATGTTCATCATGGTAATATGAACATAAGTCTTGAAGACTACATGAATCTATTCATAAGATCATCATAAACATAAGCTTTAAGCTACTAATCTCAACAAAAATAACATAATCAACATGAGCATATGAACATATTAACACTAAACAACATAAATCAACACATAATATATTCATATTTAGTGTTTATTAGCTTTGTGTTTAGGGTTTTTGATTAAGTTAAGCTTTAAATTCAAGATCATCAACTTGTACTTCTATGATTAACTAGTAAAATAAAGCTTAAATATTGTGTTAGAAGACTCACAATCTTGCAAGAGTTTAAACAAGAAGAATAAGAAGAAAATAAGCTCCAAATATGCTCCTAATAATGCTCCATGTTTACTCCATATGTGAGTGATCTTGTATTGGCTAGAACATGAGTAAATTAGGGTGTTTTTGGAATTTTGAAGGTGGGATATGTGTGGGTTATGGCTGCCGAGATCAAGAGAGGAAAAGGAGAAGGTTTTTGTTGTTGTTTGCTAGTGTAAAAGATAAGAATGATGGTGATGATTATTTATGATAAATGTTATAACAATTTTCCACAACAACTTCATCAAGACCATACTCTAATTCTTCTCAATTTCAACAAGGATATGGTGGGTGGGACCCACCAAATTTTCGGACATCATGATGGGGGGGGGGGGTAAAATGAAAATATTTTATAAAAAAAGTTACTAAAAATGAAGATATTTTAGTAATTAGGCTAAGTATGGTGATTAGGGTTAATCTTTCACCATTAGGGGGTAATTAGTGATTCGAGACCAAAATTAATATTAACTAGTTCAGCAAACTAGTAAAAATTGTATTTCGATGCTTTAAATGTCTTTCGTTTGGTCGTCGGCGTGTTTACGACGCTTTTATGTCGTACCGACAAGAAATTCCGCGAGTTGTTATATCGCATCTGAACGATGTAGGAAGTGATTCCGAGTTCCAAATTTGGCTTAACTAGTTCACTAGAGTTTTCATTTGGTTGTTACGATGACGAAAATATCGCTTACTAGTTCGTTGGTTCGCTAACGAACTATTTTAGCGCAAAGCGATGTAATACCGAAAACTTGTGATTATGAACATTCTGTTGATATCATCTTATTGTTTTAGTGGGTTTTTCATCAATTGACATTATTCCGAAGTCCCGGAAATGCTTTGTTATAGGTTCGAACAAGTTAAAAGTGCTATATTTTTAAGCCGAAACGGACATTTTTGAGATTAGGGCGTTATACCGGAAAGTCTTGTTGCTTTGCAAGATATGCTTTCATAATAATGTTTTCTTATATAAATGGACTCAGTTATGTTATCCGAGTGTCGTTTTTCAGTGTTTCGGTCCGATTTCACGGTTTTGCTGACATGAATAGTGTAACCGTGAATAGTGCACGTGGCACTTTCTACCAACACTTTTAGGACATTGTTTGCCTGATTTCGCAATGTGGCGAAAACCAACATATGTTTTAGCATTGTTTCCTTGTCCTAACCTTGTTATCCAATTAACGACATTGTTACGTAATTAAATTACGCTAAATGCATGAGGTTATGTAAATAAAATAGGGATTAGTTTGTACGGAATTGCCGGTTTATTGCCATTTGTCACATTCTCCCCCTGTTAAAAAGAATTTCGTCTCGAAATTCATGTTGAGTCATCCTTTAAAGGACTCTTCTCGACCAGGTGGAGGGGTACTTTGTATTGATCTGAACTCCACGTTCCCATGTATTCTCGGGTTCGTGACGTGAGTTCCAGCGGACCTTTACTAGTTTAATACGACTTCTCCTTGTCTTGTGGACTTTCCAGTCAATAACCTAAACAGGTTCTTTGATAAACTGGAGTTTGTCATCTACGTGAATCCCATCCGCTAGGATGATAACTGTTTTCATTTGTTGGACTTTTCTTAAGATTCGACACATGAAATGTGTCGTGTACGTTACTGAGTTCTTCTGGCAGTTTTAACTTGTACGCGACGGTACCGATCTTTTCTAGAATTTCAAATGGCCCAATGTATCTCGGGTTTAGTTTTCCGCGTTTCTCGAATCTAGCTACGCCTTTCCAAGGTGAGACTTTCAGTAAGACTTTGTATCCGACCTCGAAGACTAATGGTTTACGTCTTCTGTCCGCATAGCTCTTTTGTCTGTCACGAGCCGCTTTGATACGGTCTCGTATCTTTGCTATCTTGTCAGTAGTCTCTTGGACTAGTTCAGGGCCAATGAGTTGTTTGTCTCCGACTTCCGCCCAACACAGCGGTGATCGACACTTCCGTCCGTATAGTGCTTCGTATGGGGCGGCTTTGATGCTTGTGTGATAACTGTTATTATAGGAAAACTCCACCAGCGGTAAATGAGTATCTCAGTTTCCGCCCAAATCCATCACACAGGCGCGAAGCATGTCCTCCAACGTTTGGATGGTTCGTTCGCTTTGTCCATCGGTTTGCGGATGAAATGATGTGCTTAGATCCAAACGAGATCCAAGCGATTCCTGAAATGATTGCCATATTCTTGACACAAAGCGACCATCGCGATCCGAGATTATTGAAATAGGTACTCCTTGACGTGCTATTATTTCTTTGAGATAAAGCTCGGCTAACTTCTCTGTACCGTCTTTCTCGTGAATTGGCAAGAAGTGAGCTGACTTGGTTAATCGATCGACGATAACCCAAATCATGTCATGACCTCGAGAGGTCCGTGGGAGTCCTGTAATGAAATCCATTGATATATGTTCCCATCTCCAAACGGGAATCTCAGGTTGTTGTAGTAGTCCAGATGGCTTTTGATACTCGGCTTTGACCTTTGCACAAGTTTGGCATTTCCCAACGTAGGTCGCAATATCTCCTTTGAGATTAGGCCACCAGTAATATTCCTTTACATCCTGATATATCTTATCAGATCCGGGATGTATTGAATATTTTGACTTATGTGCTTCATCCAACACTAAGTCTCGCAATCCGCCAAAGTAAGGAATCCAGATTCTTCCCATGAAGTACCTTGTGCCATCTTTGATCTCTTCCAGTTGTTTCTCTAATCCTCGCAAGGATTCTGCTTGAATGTTTTCCGGCTTTAGAGCTTCTAGTTGTGCATCGTGCACACGAGTAGTGAAGTTCATCTGAATGGTTAACTCTAAAGCTCGTACTCGTACAGTTTTTGACTCACTCTTTCCGGCTCAAAGCATCCGCCACAACATTTGCTTTTCCCGGATGGTACTTGATTTCACAGTCATAGTCATTCAACAATTCTATCCATCGCCGCTGGCGCATGTTTAATTCTTTTTGATTGAATATATGTTGAAGACTTTTATGGTCTGTGAATATGGTACACTTAGTACCATAAAGATAATGGCGCCAAATCTTTAAAGCAAATACCACTGCGCCTAATTCCAGGTCATGAGTGGTATAGTTCTTTTCATGAACTCTTAACTGTCGCGACGCGTACGCGATGACTTTTTCACGTTGCATTAACAAGCAGTCCAAGCCTTGACGCGTTGCATCACAGTACACCACGAAGTCATCGGTACCGTCAGGGAGTGATAAGACTGGCGCTTGGCATAGTTTATCTTTGAGTAGTTGAAATGACATTTCTTGTTTTACACCCCAACCAAAATTTCTATCCTTTTGAGTGAGTGAGGTTAGCGGTTGAGAGATTTTAGAAAAAATTTCAATGAATCTTCGATAGTATCCCGCTAAACCCAGAAATTGTCTTACTTCTGTTGGGGTCTTTGGAGTGTTCCAGTTCTTTATGGCTTCTATCTTAGCTGGGTCAACATGTATTCCGTTCTCGTTCACCACATGACCAAGAAATTACACCTCGCGAATCCAAAATTCGCATTTTGAGAACTTGGCATACAATTGTTCTTTCTTAAGCAACTCCAAAATAGTTCTCAAGTGTTGTTCGTGTTCCGCCTCTGTCCGTGAGTATATCAAAATGTCATCAATGAATACGATCACGAACTTATCGATATTTGGCTTACATACTCGGTTCATCAAATCCATGAATATGGCGGGAGCGTTTGTTAAGCCGAAAGGCATAACAAGGAACTCGTAATGCCCATAGCGAGTCCTAAACGCTGTATTAGGAATGCTTTCCTCTTGAATCCTCAGCTGATGATATCCGGATCTTAAATCAATCTTGGAATAAAAGTTAGAACCTTGTAATTGATCGAACAAGTCGTCGATCCTTGGTAGAAAATACCGATTCTTTGATAGTTAGTTGGTTTATTCCTCTATAGTCGATGCACATTCGAAAAGGTTCCATCCTTCTTTTTGACAAATAGCACTGGATCTCCCCCAAGGCAAGAAACTCGAGGTAGTGAATCCTTTGTCAAGCAGTTCCTAAAGCTGAGTGGATAATTCCTACGTCTCCGAGGGCGCCAGTTGATATGGAGTTTTCGCCATCGGTGTAGCTCCTAGCACTAGGTCGATATGGGATTCAACTTGTCATTGAGGTGGTAGTCTAGGCAAGTCTTCTGGAAAGACTTCAGAATATCCCCTTCACTACAGGTATGTCCTCCACCTTGTGCTCCTCGGCCTTCTTGTTAACCACATGGCAAGAAAGGCGATGCATCCTTTTCTCAGACTCTTCCGAGCCTTCATGCAATTAATAATTCGTAGTGGTGTGTCATGATTCTCCCCGTGCAGTAAAAGATGTTCTCTCATCAGACAGGGGGATGCAAATGATCTTCTCGTGACATATGACTTCGGCTCGATTATCGGATAACTAGTCTATGCCAAAACAAAACTACGTCGTAACAACCCAATTGAATGAGTGAGAGGTCGATATTGAATTTCCGTGCTCCAAGTTCGAGTGTGCATCCTTTAATGTCTTTCCCTGACTCGACTGATTTACCGTTGGTCATCACTATGGAATGAGGGGATGTCTAGCTTACCTGACTCTAGACCAAGCATATTTAGAATTCTAGGGGGATGAAACTGATACTGACACCGGTATCAAACAAAATGGATGCAACACGTCGGTTGGTAGGGAACGTATCGGTGACTTTTAATGACTCTTAGCTAAGTTGATTGAGCAAGACATGTCTAACCTACATGACTTTAATTCGTGCATATGCTTAATATCTAAAGGTACTAAGCTAAGCCGATGTTGGTATCCAAGGAATGGATACATGCTGGTTGTAGAGTAGAACGTACCCATGGCAACATTGGGATTTTGGGGAGAATTCATAGTTCTATCCATGCACTTACTTATTCACTTGCTTGATTCGTCATTAAACATCCATGCTTGTAGTAATCTCTTTGCCACCGTTAAAATCTCCTGGTTCTTTCTTGAGTATATCTAACTCATTAATTTCCGTTTTGTGCTCAGTCTCACCACACTGTTAATCTTGGCACTTTTGCAAGTGCCCTTATGGTGAGAGTTTCACTTATCTCACTCATAATTTTTTTTGGCAAGTTATTAGTGTACTCCTTGATGCCAGCTTCATATCTCAAGGCTAAACCCCAAGCGTAGCACTTAGCGCGTTTTGGATTCAGGTGTTATCTAGTATGCAACAATCTTTTAGAGATCGTAGATGCGTCGGGGGTAACCAGCTACGTTCGCTCTAATCATAATCGAGTTCTAGAGTTCGGTTCCCAACCTTGGAATTTACTACTAGCGAGCAATACTATTCTCGCATAAGATCCTTAAGTTCTTCCCACAATAACCTCTTTGTTGTATTACTCCCTATAGTTTGCACTTGGAGATTCCACCAAGTTAACGCCTCATTCAATAGAAGGCTATTCGTTTACCAAAACGTTTACTTAGGAGTACATTTATTAGCAAGGTTAACTGACTTCCTTGTCTTTATCTAGCGGATAGAACTCACCGCACCTTCCGTATCAATGAGGTCTCGTGGCTTATAATCTGGAAAAGCCTTAGGATTAAAATCTGGTGTGATTGCATCTCCAAGTGTGGCATTGCCACTCATTCTCATCCCATCGGGATTTGAACCACCTGAACTACCGGTACCATCAGTACCATCACTAGTGTCGACTCGACAACCTCATGTTGTTCCATATGACCTCTAGTTCAACTTTAATAGTAGGGCGCTGATTAACTGACCCTCTTCTAGGCGTAGATTTTCTTGTCGACGCCACGTTGTTTCCGATACATAGTATCATTGGGTCTAGGCTTTTATTTGGACAGATATAGCCTATCATGCGCCTAAGAATTGAGAATGTGATTGGTCATGGAAACCTCAAGATAGCGTTGCTCCTGTATGTTTGAACATTGATATTCATGAATAAATGCATTCCAAAATGCATAGTACCTCTTGAGTGTATTAGCCATGTGCCTAAATGGGAAAATAAGTAATTCGTTGAGGAGGAGAAACCAAACGATCGTCTCCAATTTTTACAACGTGTATCCCATACTTCCTGGATCTCGATCGCCCAAAGTAGGAAAAATCCTTCGCCGCACTAGCCCGTGTGACGAATACGCTGATACTCCTTGAGCTCCACGAGCTTTGACAAAATTGTTATAATTTCCATAGATGTCGAATAATACAATGAAGGGGTTGTAGCTTGGCTCATGCCATAGTATCCCTTGGAATAAGACAAATATCAAACGACAGAGTTTAATGTAATCATCTCCGATAACTAAGATAAGGTAAGGTGTCATAGACACCAAAGAACCAGCCCATGTACAAGAATTTCGAGAATGTTGAGGAAAAATCCTCCATGAGTGGCTAACGAGTTTTGTTTGCTTTCGATGACTAGTCTCAGACGACTCGTGTTATAGATCGAATGTTAAGTGCAAACAATACGTGTAGTCTTCCTGTATCGTAGAGTGTTATAGTAACCATTCCGGTTAGTGTTCTACTAGATAGAAATTTTAACAACTTAAGAACTTCGAATGGATAGTGATCTCTTGGTTTGACCCGCAGAGCCCACCAGGATTCCCATGCACTACAAGTTGTTATTACGTGGGCCCCCGTAATAATAAATTGTCTTGCATGGTCACCCCAGTGTCTCTCGTTCAAAGCAGACGATCAGTCAGAGAGAGGAGTCTATTGTCTACATACCTTCAACATAGAAGGGACCTTCGTGCTGGTCCACGTGCCAATGCCCCTTGTCATTATTCGTGAAAGGGCACAACGTTAGTCTAAAAAGAATTCGTAATAATAACCACTGGAGGGGCACCTTCAAGATGAATACCTCATCTTCCTTGCCTTAACAAGAATGTAATCAATCATGACCTTTATGAATCTCAGGGACCTCTTCCCACTAGTAGAGTTGTTGTCCAAGGCTGCCACCTCCGCCTCGTTGTCACAACCGAAGCTATACATACACTACTCGAGGGAAGCAACCATCTTCCACGGAATCAATGCTTTAGGGTCTCGATTAGGGACCACTTCCGCCAAAAGCTTCGTAATAGAAGCGAGGTTGTCATTCTCAACGCGTGAGTCATGGGTAATAATAGAATTCATAGTCGAAGGTATTTTCGTTCTTGGTAAATATTCCATACAACATATATACAAATACATTATATATATAATCACTAAATCTCATGCTGTTTTTGTTCTCATGTTTCACATGTAATTTCTAATGTTTCAAGTCTAATCCTTATAGACTAACCATGTATTGATCCTTATCTGTTACTTATGATTGAGCCCGCCTGATAGATCCTCATGTTATAGTGACACAATGAAAACCTCTTGTCATACTTTTGAAATCACTTTTGTAATGTTATTGACTTTGTTTTCATGTGTGAGCCCTTCGGTGATTGTAGACCAAACTTTCTAAAAGTTTTTCCCCGGTTCACTACAATCGGAGCTCTGATACCAATCTGTCACACCCTGCTAGTAGTGGAAGCGTATTGTGTGTGACGTAAACATGGTAATCATTGCATCCAAATGTATTGCTAACATGAACCAACAACGATGCCATAGATATATAGATTTCAACCAATATTTACAATTTTTCCAAAAGTAGTTTCGAGTTTCATACCACGTTTACAACGTTAGACATAATATAGTTATAAAATTATTTTACACATCACATAGTAAGGATTTATTCCCTATATACCCATACGAAGTTGGGATATAGAAGACAAACCCTTCAAAAGTGGCAATCGTTATCATTAGTTATCCCGAATCCCATAGAATATCACCGGCTCAGGTCCTGTTTCCTTAAATACATGTAGTTTTAAAAAGTCAACAAAAGTTGAGCGAGTTCATGCGGTATTTGTTATCATATGTAATCGTAGTATTCATGAAAATGAGATCTTGTAATTGTAGTATTCATGAAAATGAAATCTTGTAATCGTAGTATTCATGAAAATGAAATCTTGTAATCGTAGTATTCATGAAAATGAAATCTTGTAATCGTAGTATTCATGAAAATGAAATCTTGTAATCGTAGTATTCATGAAAATGAAATACTGGTAAGTATTAGCATATATGGAGTTTAAGGATCTATCAGTGGGTAGCGAGCCCCCTGACTATATGTACCATAAGTTACGTAACCAAACCGAGACAACTTTGACATTTTCTGGGATCACAAAAGCACTCCTATGGCCTATCAAGGAGTGGAGCGTGTCTCAAGCTCTATAGATCTACACCTTTTGCACCTTGGTCACTAAGTGATTAATGGTTACTATGTCATCATCCTACTTATGTACATTGATCGTGTTATCATCTAAACCCATAGCTAACATACCCATAGTATTAGCATGTATGCTAACATATCCGTAGTTTTAGCATTTATTTCCCCTCGATTGTTTTAAAAACCAAAACTTTGAAAACATTGAAAGGAGGGACATGAACTCACTGATTTGCGTTCCGTACTAAGTAATACCGTAGGTGAGCATCCGTACACGTGAGTAACCTACATGTTTACTAACTTGATTAGACTCTAGGTCTTTCGGACCTCGTACAAGTTGTTCATCTTGAATTCTTTATTATGTTCTCATTTGTCATCCTTGGAACAACTTTGTATTTTAGAGCGTTGATAGTTTACCCGCTCGATTTTTATGCATATCCATGTATTATATGTGTATTGACTTATGTGTGAACGGCTTCGAGCCTATGTCATTGGGCTTAACCCACGTTTTATTGTTATTTGGACTAGCCCTAGTTTTATGTCATTGGGCCTCGCCCTAGTTTTCTTGTTATTGGCCTTGGCCCATGTACCTTAGTAATTTGGGCCTAACCCAAATAATTTATCTTTGGGCTCTAGCCCATGCATTTTAGTAATTTGGGTCTAGCCCAAATCTAATTTTGGTGAGTCCATTAAACATACTCTTGCATTTTTACCAAAAATTCACCAAGCATGTAACTTAATAAGTTCGTTTTTCACAAGAAATATACTTGGTAATTTTTCTAGCTTTCGACTTTCCGGATTCTTGTTTTTGACCACTTAGATATGTGTTCGTTCTAGTGTCTAAAAATATGTTATTTTTAGACTCGACATTGTAGTAACTTGTTCACGATTTACTAGCATTTCTTGTCCTCGATACGCCCAATTTGTCGTCATCAAGTGTTATGTATTTCCATTTTGGCCATTTTATTTAGTTGTCCGATTTACTAGCATTTCTTGGACCATGTAGGAACATGTATGTGTATTTATTTTGATCACCATATAGGTATCTAATACATACACATATAGCACATAGTACATGCACTTGACAAGTTTCCAAAAATTATATATACATATATGGTTACATTTTAACCATTTATTTTTGTAAAAGAATAAGTTTAAGTCCATAGAACTTATTGAATATTCAAGACTTAAATATTCTCATTAGGGTTTCCAAAAATGATGTTTATGACCACTAATCACGTTTAACATTGTTAATCACCCTTTAATCCCCTCTTTAATCGCGATTAGATTTTTAGAAAAATTCGCCATAGTTTCCCCTAAAACTATGATGTTTCCCACGTTATATAAACGCGTTTAAATCATGATCACAATCAATTTTCCAAATCAAGTTTCAATTTATCAACTTTTTATACTTGATAAACTACACTTTAACCCTCATTTCCATGAACTTAACAAGTGTATTTTAACAACTTGATTATGACAAATGATCTTCACATTTTTACTAGACTTTTTGAAGACATCATTTTTGTCATAGGTTCAAATCAAGTTTTCCCACTTTAACCCCTTTGGTTACTAGACTTTTATGGTGATATTTCATAAAAAATCAAATTATTAAACTTAACTTGTAAGAACAAAGTTTAATAAACATCCAAAATTAAGTGTTAAATCCATTTAAACACTTGTTTCTTTATGAAATCTAAAAATTATATAATTAGTTCATGAAAGCGAGGATGATGATCTTTCAAGATTTAAACATATCCATGTTTAAATCATATATTTATGTTCATCATGGTAATATGAACATAAGTCTTGAAGACTACATGAATCTATTCATAAGATCATCATAAACATAAGCTTTAAGCTACTAATCTCAACAAAAATAACATAATCAACATGATCATATGAACATATTAACACTAAAAAACATAAATCAACACATAATATATTCATATTTAGTGTTTATTAGCTTTGTGTTTAGGGTTTTTGATTAAGTTAAGCTTTAAATTCAAGATCATCAACTTGTACTTCTATGATTAACTAGTAAAATGAAGCTTAAATATTGTGTTAGAAGACTCACAATCTTGCAAGAGTTTAAACAAGAAGAATAAGAAGAAAATAAGCTCCAAATATGCTCCTAATAATGCTCCATGTTTACTCCATATGTGAGTGATCTTGTATTGGCTAGAACATGAGTAAATTAGGGTGTTTATGGAATTTTGAAGGTGGGATATCTGTGGGTTATGGCTGCCGAGATCAAGAGAGGAAAAGGAGAAGGTTTTTGTTGTTGTTTGCTAGTGTAAAAGATAATAATGATGGTGATGATTATTTATGATAAATGTTATAACAATTTTCCACAACAACTTCATCAAGACCATACTCTAATTCTTCTCAATTTCAACAAGGATATGGTGGGTGGGACCCACCAAAATTCCGGCCATCATGATGGGGGGGGGGGTAAAATGAAAATATTTTATAAAAAAAGTTACTAAAAATGAAGATATTTTAGTAATTAGGCTAAGTATGGTGATTAGGGTTAATCTTTCACCATTAGGGGGTAATTAGTGATTCGAGACCAAAATTATTATTAACTAGTTCATCAAACTAGTAAAAATTGTATTTCGATGCTTTAAATGTCTTTCGTTTGGTCGTCGGCGTGTTTACGACGCTTTTATGTCGTACCGACAAGAAATTCCGCGAGTTGTTATACCGCATCTGAACGATGTAGGAAGTGATTCCGAGTTCCAAATTTGGCTTAACTAGTTCACTAGAGTTTTCATTTGGTTGTTACGATGACGAAAATATCGCTTACTAGTTCGTTGGTTCGCTAACGAACTATTTTAGTGCAAAGCGATGTAATACCGGAAAGTTGTGATTATGAACATTCCGTTGATATCATCTTATTGTTTTAGTGTGTTTTTCGTCAATTGACATTATTCCGAAGTCCCGGAAATGCTTTGTTATAGGTTCGGACAAGTTAAAAGTGCTATATTTTTAAGCCGAAACAGACATTTTTGAGATTAGGGCGTTATACCGGAAAGTCTTGTTTCTTTGCAAGATATGCTTTCATAATAATGTTTTTTTATATAAATGGACTCAGTTATGTTATACGAGTGTCGTTTTTCAGTGTTTCGGTTTGATTTCACGGTTTTGCTGACATGAATAGTGTAACCGTGAATAGTGCACGTGGCACTTTCTACTAGGGGTGGCAAAATGGGTGGGTTTGGGTAGGTTTGGGTAAGGGGTTAGAATGGGTTTGGGTTAGGATGTGTTTATTAAGAAATGGGTTAGGATGGGTTTAGGTCAAGATGGGTTTTTGTCAAGTTTGGATTTAGTCATGAATCATGATAGCCTAAAAATATAAATAAATCAAAAAAAAATTAAAAAATCAAAAAAACTAAAAAAAATAAAAAAAAAATAAAAAATTAAAAAATAAAAAAAATAAAAAAAAAGGTTCAACGCTTTTTGAGGATTGTACGTCACGATAAATTTCATTTGGTACCGGGTACCGGTACCGAACCGAACCGGTATCATGCACACCAGCTTCGTCCTCCGCGTGCTCGTGAACGCATTCTCTTTCAGCTCCGCCTCCGTCACCGCATCCACCTCGATCGAACCCACAGATACCGAAACCCGTTTTTCTTATTTGGGCGATGATCGGAGCAGAAGCGGTGGAATGGAGGTTGTAGGATGGTGGTGACATGGGTGATTTGAGATCCGGTTGCTCAGCCGGAGATTAACTGTTCCGATGCCATAGTATCACTCAACTCCAATCAAATTGAAATAAATTCAGCAAAATGAATAGAAGTTTCCTGTTGCTATACGTGTATAGATAAGTTATAGATATATACGTAGTGTGTAAGTTGTGTTTGGATCTATAAGGAATATGAATATCAATGGTGGTGATGAGAGGGGGGATGAATTGGTAGCAGGTAACGTAAATAATGAAATCAGCATACTCCAGTTTTGAAATTTGGATTATGGGGCAAATACTATGAAAATCCATCCTGACCCACATGTTATTTTGTTATTTTTTAAAGTTGCCCATCTTGACCCATTTAACAATTCTTGTTAACCCAACTTAACCCATCTACTACAAAAATAATACCCATCCTAACCCAAAATTGAATGTATGGGTTGATTTTGCCACCCATACTTTCTACCAACACTTTTAGGACATTGTCTGCCTGATTTCGCAATGTGGCGAAAACCAACATATGTTTTAGCATTGTTTCCTTGTCCTAACTTTGTTATCCAATTAACGACACTGTTACGTAATTAAATTACGCTAAATGCATGAGGTTATGTAAATAAAATAGTGATTAGTTTGTACGGAATTGCCGGTTTATTGCCATTTGTCACATTCTCCCCCTGTTAAAAAGAATTTCGTCCCGAAATTCACGTTGAGTCATCCTTTAAAGGACTTTTCTCGACCAGGTGGAGGGGTACTTTGTATTGATCTGAACTCCATGTTCCCATGTATTCTCGGGTTCGTGACGTGAGTTCCAGTGGACCTTTACTAGTTTAATACGACTTCTCCTTGTCTTGTGGACTTTCCAGTCAATAACCTAAACAGGTTCTTCGGTAAACTGGAGTTTGTCGTCTACGTGAATTCCATCCGCTAGGACGATAACTGTTTTCATTTGTTGGACTTTTCTTAAGATTCGACACATGAAATGTGTCGTGTACGTTACTGAGTTCTTCTGGCAGTTTCAACTTGTACGCGACGGTACCGATCTTTTCTAGAATTTCAAATGGCCCAATGTATCTCGGGTTTAGTTTTCCGCGTTTCTCGAATCTAGCTACGCCTTTCCAAGGTGAGACTTTCAGTAAGACTTTGTCTCCGACCTCGAAGACTAATGGTTTACGTCTTCTGTCCGCGTAGCTCTTTTGTCTGCCACGAGCCGCTTTGATACGGTCTCGTATCTTTGCTATCTTGTCAGTAGTCTCTTGGACTAGTTCAGGGCCAATGAGTTGTTTGTCTCCGACTTCCGCCCAACACAACGGTGATCGGCACTTCCGTCCGTATAGTGCTTCGTATGGGGCGGCTTTGATGCTTGTGTGATAACTGTTATTATAGGAAAACTCCACCAGCGGTAAATGAGTATCCCAGTTTCTGCCCAAATCCATCACACATGCGCAAAGTATGTCCTCCAACGTTTGGATGGTTCGTTCGCTTTGTCCATCGGTTTGCGGATGAAATGATGTGCTTAGATCCAAACGAGATCCAAGCGATTCCTGAAATGATTGCCATATTCTTAACACAAAGCGAACATCGCGATCCGAGATTATTGAAATAGGTACTCCTTGACGTGCTATTATTTCTTTGAGATAAAGCTCAGCTAACTTCTCTGTACCGTCTTTCTCGTGAATTGGCAAGAAGTGAGCTGACTTGGTTAATCGATCGACGATAACCCAAATCATGTCATGACCTCGAGAGGTCCATGGGAGTCCTGTAATGAAATCCATTGATATATGTTCCCATCTCCAAACGGGAATCTCGGGTTGTTGTAGTAGTCCAGATGGCTTTTGATACTCGGCCTTGACCTTTGCACAAGTTAGGCATTTCCCAACGTAGGTCGCAATATCTCCTTTGAGATTAGGCCACCAGTAATATTCCTTTACATCCTGATACATCTTATCAGATCCGGGATGTATTGAATATTTTGACTTATGTGCTTCATCCAACACTAAGTCTCGCAATCCGCCAAAGTAAGGAATCCAGATTCTTCCCATGAAGTACCTTGTGCCATCTTTGATCTCTTCCAGTTGTTTCTCTAATCCTCGCAAGGATTCTGCTTGAATGATCTCCGGCTTTAGGGCTTCTAGTTGTACATCGTGCACACGAGTAGTGAAGTTCATCTGAATGGTTAACTCTAAAGCTCATACTCGTACGGTTTTTGACTCACTCTTTCTGGCTCAAAGCATACGCCACAACATTTGCTTTGCCCGGATGGTACTTGATTTCACAGTCAGAGTCATTCAACAATTGTACCCATCGCCGCTGGCGCATGTTTAATTCTTTTTGATTGAATATATGTTGAAGACTTTTATGGTCTGTGAATATGGTACACTTAGTACCATAAAGATAATGGCGCCAAATCTTTAAAGCAAATACCACTGTGCCTAATTCCAGGTCATGAGTGGTATAGTTCTTTTCATGAACTCTTAACTGTCGCGACGCGTACGCGATGAGTTTTTCACGTTGCATTAACAAGCAGTCCAAGCCTTGACGCGTTGCATCACAGTACACCACGAAGTCATCGGTACCGTCAGGGAGTGATAAGACTGGCGCTTGGCATAGTTTATCTTTGAGTAGTTGAAATGACATTTCTTGTTTTTCACCCCAATCAAACTTTCTATCCTTTTGAGTGAGTGAGGTTTGCGGTTGAGAGATTTTAGAAAAATTTTCAATGAATCTTCGATAGTATCCCGCTAAACCCAGAAATTGTCTTACTTCTGTTGGGGTCTTTGGAGTGTTCCAGTTCTCTATGGCTTCTATCTTAGCTGGGTCAACATGTATTCCGTTCTCGTTCACCACATGACCAAGAAATTGCACCTCGCGAATCTAAAATTCGCATTTTGAGAACTTGCCATACAATTGTTCTTTCTTAAGCAACTCCAAAATAGTTCTCAAGTGTTGTTTGTGTTCCGCCTCTGTCCGTGAGTATATCAAAATGTCATCAATGAATACGATCACGAACTTGTCGATATATTGCTTACATACTCGGTTCATCAAATCCATGAATATGGCGGGAGCGTTTGTTAAGCCGAAAGGCATAACAAGGAACTCGTAATGCCCATAGCGAGTCCTAAACGCTGTATTAGGAATGCTTTCCTCTTGAATCCTCAGCTGATGATATCCGAATCTTAAATCAATCTTGGAATAAAAGTTAGAACCTTGTAATTGATCGAACAAGTCGTCGATCCTTGGTAGAAAATATCGATTCTTTGATAGTTAGTTGGTTTAGTCCTCTATAGTCGATGCACATTCGAAAAGGTTCCATCCTTCTTTTTGACAAATAGCACTGGAGCTCCCCCAAGGCAAAAAACTCGAGGTAGTGAATCCTTTGTCAAGCAGTTCCTGAAGCTGAGTGGATAATTCCTACGTCTCCGAGGTCGCCAGTTGATATGGAGTTTTCGCCATCGGTGTAGCTCCTAGCACTAGGTCGATATGGGATTCAACTTGTCATTGAGGAGGTAGTCTAGGCAAGTCTTCTGGAAAGACTTCGGAATATCCCCTTCACTACAGGTATGTCCTCCACCTTGTGCTCCTCGGCCTTCTTGTTAACCACGTGGTAAGGAAGGCGATGCATCCTTTTCTCAGACTCTTCCGAGCCTTCATGCAATTAATAATTCATAGTGGTGTGTCTTGATTCTCCCCGTGCAGTAAAAGATGTTCTCTCGTCAGACAGGGGGATGCAAATGATCTTCTCGTGACATATGACTTCGGCTCGATTATCGGATAACTAGTCTATGCCAAAACAAAACTACGTCGTAACAACCCAATTGAATGAGTGAGAGGTCGATATTGAATTTTCGTGCTCCAAGTTCGAGTGTGCATCCTTTAATGTCTTTCCCTGACTCGATTGATTTACCGTTGGTCATCACTATGGAATGAGGGGATGTCTAGCTTACCTGACTCAAGACCAAGCATATTTAGAATTCTAGGGGGTGAAACTGATACTGACACCGGTATCAAACAAAATGGATGCAACAGGTCGGTTGGTAGGGAACGTATCGATGACTCTTAATGACTTCACGTGACTCCGCTAATTCCCCATTAGCTAAGTTGATTGAGCAAGACATGTCTAACCTACATGACTTTAATTCGTGTATATGCTTAATATCTAAAGGCACTAAGCTAAGCCAATGTTGGTATCCAATGAATGGATACATGATGGTTGTAGAGTAGAACATACCCATGGCAACATTGGGATTTTGGGGAGTATTCATAGTTCTATCCATACACTTACTTATTCACTTGCTTGATTCGTCATTAAACATCCATGCTTGTAGTGATCTCTTTGCCACCGTTAAAATCTCCTGGTTCTTTCTTGAGTATATCTAACTCATTAATTTCCGTTTTGTGCTCAGTCTCACCACACTGTTACTCTTGGCACTTTTGCAAGTGCCCTTATGGTGAGAGTTTCACTTATCTCACTCATAATTTTTTTTTGGCAAGTTATTAGTGTACTCCTTGATGCCAGCTTCATATCTCAAGGCTAAACCCCAAGCGTAGCTCTCAGCGTGTTTTGGATTCAGGTGTTATCTAGTATGCAACAATCTTTTAGATATCGTAGAGGCGTAGGGGGTAACCAGCTATGTTCGCTTTAATCATAATCGAGTTCTAGAGTTCGGTTCCCAACCTTGGAATTTACTACTAGCGAGCAATACTATTCTCGCATAAGATCCTTGAGTTCTTCCCATACTAACCTCTTTGTTGTATTACTCGCTATAGTTTGCACTTGGAGATTCCACCAAGTTAACGCCTCATTCAATAGAAGGCTATTCGTTTACCAAAACGTTTACTTAGGAGTACATTTATTAGCAAGGTTAACTGACTTCCTTTTCTTTATCTAGCGGATAGAACTCACCGCACCTTCCGTATCAATGAGGTCTCGCGACTTATAATCCGGAAAAGCCTTAGGATTAAAATCTGGTGTGATTGCATCTCTAAGTGCGGCATTGCCACTCATTCTCATCCCATCGGGATTTGAACCACCTGAACTACCGGTACCATCAGTACCATCACTAGTGTCGACTCGACAACCTCATGTTGTTCCATATGACCTCTAGTTCAACTTTAATAGTAGGGCGCTGATTAACTGACCCTCTTCTAGGCGTAGATTTTCTTGTCGACGCCACGTTGTTTCCGATACATAGTATCATTGGGTCTAGGCTTTTATTTGGACATATATTGTAACAATCCTCAATAAAACCGACACCCTCATAATATTCCCGACACCCTAGTATATTTTTAAAATATCTCAATATATCTATAAAAACACCCCGTATGTGAAAACCGAGCCCGAAATGCAGTATAGCATTTAAAAATAAAATAAAAACTGTTTATTAAGTTGAGGCGGGCCGCGTAGGACCTACCCCAACCTTACGCGGGCGGTATAAGGACTAGAACCAGAATTCGTTGACCTTTAAGCTTAGGCGGGCCGCGTAAGCCTTAGCTTACATTTACGCGGGCCGCGTAAGATAAAAAATGTGGCGCAACCCTGTGCCGCCACGTGGCCCAACACCCGGCAGACCTACACATCGACTCAGCTAAGCTACGCGTTGACCCAGGGTTGACACGGGCCGCGTAAGCCCCGGGCTTGTGTTACGCGGGCCGCGAGAGAACCGAGATCTGGCACTATATAAGAGAGCAATGGGTTTTCGTTTTTCGTCGTTCATTTCTTCTTTCTCAAATCACAATTTCTGAATAGTAGAAGTAATACTTGGGTATTATACCCCCTAAATAGCGAAGTTCTGCTCCGTTGTAAGTATTATGACCCCTGGATACGTATTAGATACGCTGCCCAATTGATCCAGGGTTCCGTAACGGCTGTCGTGGTTCTGCCCGACGTAGTTGTTGGAATGCCGTCTCGGGGAGGGTATTACTAATGTTAAAATGGGTTATTAATACTAACGCGTGTACATTTGTGTAAATTATAGATTATCACCAGGAAACCCTTACGGAAAATCTAAGACAGCAATGTGAGTTGATCCACTTTTTGTAAATCTTTTGTTAAATGTTTTTACAAAACCTTAAATACTTTTCCATGCGAATAATAGTTATTGAGTATTTGTAAGCATACAATTATGATGAGTATGTTGGGGTTTTGTATACAAAATTTGTTACCACCTGGTCAAGGAGTAACATTTCCACAAGTTGAGTATGACAGTACCATGGATGTTAATTGATATGTCTTGGAAACAAATATAATTGCGAGATCGCCCTCAATACTGTACACTGTGACTTTTTAAACTTGATTAAATTGGGATTCACTCACGAGTATTTCCCACTGACAAATGTTTTTAAAACACGTTTCAGGTAACAAACTGTGAAAGCCAAATAGAAGCCAGCTGGACAGCACTGAAGGCTTGGAAAAGTGGCAATAAAGTTACCTAAAATAAAATAGATGTTTTTATTAAATAAAATAGGATTTATTCCTATAAAAACGTGTGTACTATGAACTTGGGTTTTACCCCATTTGTTTAATGTTATGAAAATGTGGTGTTTTACTCTGATAAAATATTTCCTAACTACGGTCCTGATGAAAAATTCCGTTGCCAAATTAGACAATACACAATACCACCGAAACTGGCTCGCGGCCGCCCGTTCCCGGGGATCAGGGATCGGGGGTTGCGGCAGAAGGTGGTATCAGAGCTAAGCCACTGATTCAGCCACAGAGGTGTTCTGCTGACATCAAAATGTAAAGTGTTAGGAAATAAATTACGGAAATACATGCATAACTGTATTTATTGTTATGTGTTATCTAACTATCTGTTAGTTTACAGTATGAGCGACCAAGGACCATTTGACGCGTATCGTCAATTGTCTGGTTCGCCTAGAAGCTAAGGCACCTCCTCTTCTCAGCCTGCCCTCTCAGGGTACTCTGCTGATACGGAAGAAGGAATCTTTGTGTTTAAGGCTCAATCAGAAGAGCCATTTCCTCAGAAAAAGAGGGGATGGTTTAGTAGAGGGGCACATGAGCGTAGGAAACGTATGAAAAAGTTACAAGACCAGAGAGCACTAGCAGCAGCCAAGAGAGAGAGACACAGATGCTTACGCCCAGGATATGATAAATAGGGATATAGCTAATATTCACATCTTAGCAACCACTGCAGCTGATCCTAATCTGGAGCAAATAATAGCACCCCAACCACAGCCACCCATCCCTGACCAACCAATGGAGATAGAAAACCCTGAAAACCAAGTAGAAATGAATGACTTCAATCCAGAAGAAATCCCTAGGGTACCAGCACCAAATCCCCTAGACCCAAACTACGACCCCTGGTGGGATGACGTTAGGGACTATGTGCAACGTTACCCGATACATGAAGACACACCTATGCAGAACATAGGAGCCTACCCAGGTATGGACCCTTTAGATCCCTATTTCCACGATGAACACATTAGGGAAATTTTAGAAGATCCTTACCGATTCCAGGTACCTACACCCCCATACCAGGAAACTGCACCCCAGATTCCGAACCCAGTCCTAGAACCTGCACCCCCAATGAGTGCAGAAAACGTACAAGAACTTAGGACATTTGGTGAGGAATTTTTAGAAAGCAGTGAGAGAATGCGATAGGTAGGAGAGCGACTCGTATGGAAATACGATGAGCGCAATATGGATTTTTGGATGAATCCATATCCATAGATGTGAGAATGGAGACGGTAATAGTAATAAAATAATAATATATGTGTGTACGGATGCCTACTACTCTTTATTTCAGTTGGTATTATAATCTTTATTTCAGTATTAGTGTGTAATAGATGCATAGTATATGGAAATAAAGTAAAGTCGCAATGATCGACGCTTTTGGCAAAAATGCGTGTCATGTGATTGACTATATTAATATTATTTTGTGATATTAATACGAGATAAATGTTTAAAATTCAGATGGCCGATGAAGGAAATCAAGGAAATCTGAATAATGATAACCAGAGTAACATTAACGTGGTTAATGAGAATCCGAGTATCAATAACAATGGAAATCAAATGGATAATAGTGCCGTTCAACACATAGTGGCACAAGGAATCATAGATGCAATGCCATTTATTATTCAAACTATTCAAGAAGCGAATAATAAAAGTAAAGCATAGCAGTAAGCGACCAGTTGAACCAGAACACAGCGTGAACAATGGACCCATGCTTCAGGTGCCCATTCCCAAAAGAAGGAGAACCATGCCTTATGGTTGTTCTTACAAGGAATTCTGGTCCTGCAAACCAATAGAATTCTCGGGCAATGAAGGACCTATTGCAGCTCTACGCTGGATAGAAAAAACTGAGGCTGTTTTAAAAATAAGCAAGTGTGCTGAAGAAGACAAAATAATGTTTACTTCTAATTTATTTAAGAACTCAGCCTTAGAATGGTGGAACACTATCCTCCAATCAAGAGGAAGTGATAGGGTTTACAATATGGAATGGGAAGAATTTAAGAACAAGGTAGAAAGGAAATTCTGCCCACCCAATGAAAAGGAACAGATAGCTAATAAGTTTCTGAACCTTAGAATGACCGGGGTAGATAGTAAGGGTTATACTACTACATTCTTTGAATATGCTAGAATAGTACCAACCCTTGCATCACCTGAACCAATATTAATCTCCCGTTACATCTGGGGATTAATTGGAGAGATTAGACATGTAGTCAAGGCAGCTAGACCCCAAACTATAGAAGAAGCTGTAGAACTGGTGAATACCTTGACCGATGAATTAATCCGTACTAGAGAAGAAGAACAGAGGAGAAACCTAACCCAAAGGCTTACTCAATAATTCCGTTCTGGGAATTATAATCGTAGGAATATGGGTTCTACCACTGCACCCTTCTGCAAGGTCTGCAAGAAGAAGCATTCCGGAAAATGCTCCACTCACTGCAATTTCTGCAAAGCACCAGGACACAAGGAAGAAGAATGCAGGAGAAAATCCAGTAATGGACTGTGCTTCAACTGTGGAGAAAAAGGTCACATCAAGCCGAACTGTCCAAAATTGGCTCCAGCTGTGAACAACAAGAACACTAAAAATGCTAGAGCATTTGTTCTGACTACAGATGAAGCCAAGATGATTCCAGACGTGATAGCTGGTACGTTTTTAGTTAATGATGTTTTTGCTAAAGTATTATTTGACTCTGGTGTAAATCAAAGTTTCATTAATACTTCGTTTTGCAAACTGCTAAATCAGTCATTAACTAAACTACCACAAGAATGTCTAGTAGAGACAGCTAATGGAGAAACCGTTAGGATTTCTGAAATCTTGCAGGGAGCAAGAATAGAAATTTTAAATCAGAAATTTATTGCAAATCTTTATCCCATGAATCTGGCAGGATTTGATGTTGTATTAGGAATGGATTGGTTAATAGCCAATAAAACCAGTATTTTATGTGATCAAAAGTCAATCCAAGTAAATTCACCAAAAGGTAAAAAGATCACAATTAAAGGAGATAAACCATCTAAATCCACAAAATTCATCTCTGTGATAAAAACTGCAAGTTATATAAGAAAAGGTTCTATAGTGTATTTGATTTCCATAATCACTAACACTAAAGGAAAAGAACTAAAAGACATCCCAGTAGTATCTCAGTTTTCAGATGTATTTCCAGAAGAATTACCAGGACTACCACCGGACAGAGAAGTTGAATTCAGAATTCATCTACTACCAGGAACATCACCGATTGCCAAAGCACCTTACCGTTTGGCACCCGCCGAAATGCAAGAATTAAAGAAACAATTAGACGAATTATTGGAGAAAGGATTCATACAGCCGAGTTCGTCGCCTTGGGGAGCACCAATACTGTTCGTTAAAAAGAAGGGCGGATCAATGCGTATGTGCATTGATTACCGTCAATTGAACAAAGTCACGATTAAGAATCGGTATCCACTACCAAGAATTGATGATTTGTTCGATCAACTGCAAGGAGCTCGATTTTTCTCTAAAATCGATTTAAGGTCAGGATATCATCAATTAAAGGTACAGGAAGAGGACATTCCTAAAACTGCGTTCAGAACAAGGTATGGTCATTATGAATTTACTGCCATGCCATTTGGTTTAACCAATGCCCCAGCCGCATTTATGGACATGATGAACCGAATATGTAAGCCATATTTGGATAAATTCATAATTGTTTTCATAGATGATATTCTAATTTATTCTAAGAGTAAAGAAGATCATGCAAAGCATTTGCACACACTTTTAAGTCTATTAAGAAAAGAAAAGCTTTATACTAAATTTTCAAAGTGCGAATTTTGGTTAGAACAGGTACAATTCCTTGGACATTTAGTGAATCATAAAGGAATTCATGTAGATCCAACAAAAATCGAAGCGATTACTAAATGGAAAACCCCTGAATCACCAACCGAGGTTAGAAGTTTCTTAGGATTAGCTGGTTATTATAGAAGATTTATTCAAAATTTTTCTAGAATAGCCATTCCTTTAACTAAGTTAACCTGTAAATCTGTTAAGTTTGAATGGGGATTAAAACAAGAAGAAGCCTTTAGAATCCTTAAGCAAAGATTAACCCATGCACCTATATTAGCGTTACCAGAAGGAACTGAAGACTTTGTAGTCTATTGTGACGCTTCTAAATTAGGTTATGGATGTGTATGGATGCAACGACAAAAGGTTATAACTTACACATCTAGACAACTTAAGAATCATGAAGAGAATTATTCAACCCATGATCTAGAATTAGGAGCTATAATTTTTGCTCTTAAGATTTGGAGACATTACCTTTACGGTAGTAAGTTTATCAATTCACTGATCATAAGAGTTTAAGGTATGTTTTCAAGCAAAAGGAGTTGAATATGAGACAAAGACGCTGGATGGAGATGCTTAGTGATTATGATTATGATTGTGATATCCAGTATCATGAAGGAAAATCTAATGTAGTGGCATATGCTTTAAGTCGAAAGTATCATGAAAAGCCAAAAATGATACGTTCTCTTAAATTAAATCTACAAGTAGATTTAAATGATCAAATAAGAGAAGCACAAGAATCAGTAATCAAGGATGATACTAAAAAACTAAAAGGTATGAGTAAGGAACTAGAACAAGGAACAGATGAAATTTGGAGATTCCATAAAAAGAGAATGTGGATACCTAAATTAGGAAACCTGCGTCATCGTATATTAGAAGAAGCCCATAAGTCTAAGTATACGATGCATCCAGGAAGTGATAAAATGTACCAGGATTTAAGGAAAATTTTCTGGTGGATAGGAATGAAAAATGACATAGCAGCCTATGTTTCTAAATGTTTAACTTGTTCACAAGTTAAAGCTGAACACCAGAAACCCTCAGGATTTCTACAACAACTAGAAATGCCAGTGTGGAAATGGGAATTCATAACAATGGATTTTGTTACTAAATTACCCAAAACAAAGAAAGGTAACGATACAATCTGGGTGATTGTAGATAGGCTAACCAAGTCAGCTCATTTCCTACCAACGAAGAAAATTTGTTATTTATTAATAAAAACCTACTTCTTCTTCACTTCATCTGAACACATAACTTAACCATTGAAAATACACATCCTCAAACCAAACAATTACTGACCAGAATGAATGTGATATAATCTGCTTATCTTAATTCATCATCGCAAATTCCTTCTTTCAATCAACACTATCCTGTACTAATCTCTTTCCTTCACATTCAATAATCTGCTTCTTCTTCGATGATTTAACCAGAAACCTACGGATTCTACTTCTTCTTCATGCGGATTCTACTTCTTTTAAATTTCAACAGAAAGTTTTATCTTATGACGTTAAATCACAAAATCAGATTGAAACTTCAATCAACAATCATCAAAACAAACTAAATTTGAAAAATAATGTCTAATTTCGATCTAAATCAACTGAAAATATGTCACAATTTCACCGAAGTGATCGGAGATTCAACCGAGTCAGTTCGAAATCATCAAATGACACACCGAAAACAACTTTTCAGTCCGAAATTTACCGAAATTCAATCAAAAACAGTTTGAATAACTTCGAAATTGATCCGAAACAAACTATAATCACAACTAAATCAACTGGATCAGTTCGAAATCAATCAAACATCACTAAAACACATCAAATCAATCTGAAATACTACCAAATCAGTTCGAAAACGATCGAAATCCAAATCGATTTCACCGAAACTCGTCCAATTTCGATGACGATTTAAACTCACCAACATATGAGATGCTACAGATTGTTCCTTTGAGATTATACCCTCATCTGATGAACCATCATCAAACCTTTAGGATTTCAACAACAAATCAAGTACCATGTTTCTCACATTAGTGTTTTTCACATCTGGGTCTAAATTATCATACACTAACACCGAATCTTGAACCTTATTTAACCTGTCCAAGAAAAGTAACTAATTAACCTGATTGCGGAGTGGTTTGTGAGGGAAACTTTAACTTCCTTTGAAAGATTAAACAAACCAACAATGGAAGCATAATCACCTTTACGTATTGCAAGCTCAATAACAGTTTGAAATATAGAATCTAACGGAGGTGGGTGTAGAGACAAAGAGGGGTTTAATTTTCACGAATGAAATTGAAAAAAGTTAAGAGCTTTAGTTGAAGTTTGAAACTCACGAGCGATTTTGATGAGAGATTGAGGGGTTAATGAGAGGATTTGTTGATTGAGAGTGGTGTTTGTTGTCCAATTATCGGTGGTGGTGATCTGGGTGATGATGGAATGTGTTAATTCTTGTGACGGTGGTTGTGGTGAGTCCGGTGCGACGGAGATGCGACGGAGATGGGTGGTTGTAGAAGATTTATAGGGTTTAAGAAGAGAGTGAATGTATTGTTTGGATGCAGAGATTGGTGTCCTCTTCATTAATGACTGAAGTGAAAGTATTATGCTGAGAAGATCAAAGATTTGTAGCTTGTTTAATATATATTTTTTAATATATATTAAAAGATTAACTAAAATGACATTAATACCCTCACAATGCATTGCATGTGAGGGCAGTTAACCAAGAAAATAAACGTGGTTAGTGCTAAAGGTTATACTCGTAACAAAATATGAACATAAAGGTTGGTTTTTGCCGATTTCATAGTGAAAGGTATAAAGTGCAGTTTAAGCCAAACAAAAAGGTTGTTTTCTGCAATTTTGTCTATAAAATATGACCCATATTAAAAGGGTGATGGTATCTACACATCCCCTAAAATTTTTGTACATCCCTCAATAGAAACCATATAGGCCAATACGCTTCCCATAGGGTTTGAAGCATTAAATGCGACACCAATAGGAAGCGTATTGGGCAATACGCTTCCTATTGGTACAATATTCTTTGATGCGCACGCAGTTCAAAACTATAAAGGTCTGAAAAGTGAGCCAATAGGAAGCGTATTGCCCAATACGATTCCCATAAGTTTAATAGGAAGCGTATAGGGCAATACACTTCATATTAGTTTTACTTAAAAATTATAAGTTGCATCAAATTTTTAACTTATTATTGTTATCTTATAATGTTTTTATAAAAACACTTATTAAACAAAACAATATATATATAGGGAGGAGATCATGCGAGAACCACCCTTATTGTGAGAACCGCGAGAACCAATGTGAACACAACCTAAAATAGCTAAAAAAACCTAACCCCCCCCCCCCTACCCCCTAACCCCCCCTCTAAAACCTAACCCCCCCCCCCCCCCCCCCCCCCAAAAAAAAACCTAACCCCCCCCCCCCCAAAAAAAAAAAAAAAACCTAAACCCCCTCCCCCACCCCCCTAAAAACCTAAACCCCCCCAAGCTAAAATGCTAAAAACTAAACCACAAAAAAACCTAAAAAAATCTAAATTTTTTTTAATATTTTTTATGCTCAAATCGCTACTTTTAGTGGTCAAAAATTTTTTTTTTTTAAAATTTTTTTTTTCTTCGAAAAGTAGCGATTTTTATATAAAAAATATTAAATTTTTTTATGTGATTTTTAGCTATTTTTAGGCATTTTTTGTTGTGTTCACATTGGTTCTCGCAATAAGAGGTGGGTCTCGCATGATCTTCTCTCTCTCTCTCTCTATATATATATATGGAGAGGATCATGAGAAAACTAGATATAAATGAGAAAACAAAAAAAAAACTAACAAAAAAAAGCACTAAAAAGGAGGGGGGAGACTTTTAATGAAAGAGGGGGGGACTTTTAATGAAGGAGGGGTAAAATTGGAAAAAAAAATATATAACTTTTCAAACATTTCCCATTTCTCCATACGTTATCATTTTAAAACAAAAAATGGCACCATAAGATCACAAATTTTTGTATCTTTCATTCAAGTATATTCGAGCATATTTTTTATGACATAAAAAAAGATTTATGGTGTCGTCTTGTTTTTCAATACTATTATTATAGTAGTGCACATGTGCAATATAACATGTACTACAATTGCATTACATGCTTAAAATTAGCTTTTTGAGTCTAGTTTAGCTTTTAGGGTTAGTTTTTTTGGAGGTTTAGGATTAGGATTAGGTTTTTGGGTGTGGGGGGGGAGGGGGGTTTAGGTTTTTGGGGGGGTGGGGGTGGGGGGGTTTAGTTTTTTTTTCGGGTTTACAATTGCATTACATGCTTAAAATTAGCTTTTTTGAGTCTAGTTTAGCTTTTAGGGTTAGTTTTTTTGGAGGTTTAGGATTAGGATTAGGTTTTTGGGTGTGGGGGGGAGGGGGGGTTTAGGTTTTTGGGGGGTGGGGGTGGGGGGGTTTAGGTTTTTTTCGGGTTTATGTTTAGGGTTTAGTTTTAGGTTTTCGGGAGGGTGGGGGGTTTAGGTTTTTGGGGGTTGGGGGGGGGGGGGGTTTAGGCTTTTGGTGGGAGGGTGAATTTATGTTTTTGGGGGGGTGGGGGTGGGGGGTTTAGGTTTTTGGGGGGTGGGTTAAGTGGTTTAAGCTTTATGTATTAGTGCACATGTGCAGTACAACAAAATTTTTTTTTTTGAAAATTTTTTTCTAGGCATAAAAACTAGCGATTTTGCATAAAAATTGTAAAAAAAAAATAAAAATTTTTTTTGGTATGTTTTTAGATTTTTTTAGGCTTTTTTGGTTAGTTTTTTGGTTTTCTCATTTAAACTAGTTTTCTCATGATCCATCCCCTATAATATATATATATATACATACATATATATATATATATATATAGGAAATGTATGGGGCAATATGGTTTCCTTGGACCCAAAGTATAGGAAGAGTATGCGCCAATATGGTTCCCCCTAGACCCAAAGTATAGGAAGCGTATGGGGCAATATGGTTCCCCTAGAGCCAATGTATAGGAAGCGTATGGGGCAATATGGTTCCCCTGGTCCCCTAATCTGAATCCTTTTTATAAAAATGAGTCAAAAAAACGTTTATACATTATTGTAATACCCAAAACATATTTATGATAACCATGTGGGGTGGCGGACACTGTTCGACATGTTATCGAGCAGGATAGACCGTGAGATCGTTTTTTTCGAATAGGAGCCGCACCATCTTATCGGCCGTTGATGGTGGAGTTTCTCTCCACATTCCGCTATAGACCTCGACCGGATGACCGGCCGAACTCGGATTTTGATGATCCGAACTTGCCGGCCCCATCACCCGAGATTACATTCCGTCTGTTCGGCGAGGTATTTGAGATGTCGCTTCGTCAATTTGCCGTCGCCACTGGTTTTTACACAGACGAGGAGTTGGTTCAGGACGTGTATACCACGGCTATCGATCATATGCCCGAGGATGAGTTGATTGCCTGGTGGCCCACCATCGGTGAAGGCCCATACACCAAGGCGGAAGAGGTCCGATCCTCGGAGATTCGCGACCCGTTAGTTCGTTACTTGCATCGTTGCTTTAGCACGGGCATCGCGGCCCGTGGCAAGAGTTGCTAGCACGTAATGAAGGCCAATCTTTTCTATCTCTATTGTTTATTTACTGGTCGTCCGTGCGCCCTCCATCTCTGCCTGGTGGATTATTTTGTCACACATTGGTAAAAGCAGCGTCGTGGTAGTATATATGGAGGATCGTTTATCGGCCGGATAGCCCAGAGTGTTAGTCGGTACTTTGGTTGGGTCGAGGATAGGTATCCACCGCCGGCTCCCTGCAAATATTTGGACATGAGGTCGATGACAGGGATGAAAGTGGCGGCAAACATTCCTAATGTTGGTTATAGGTTTGTCGGGACGAACCGTCAGGTTTGGACATGGCAGCCGTTGGTACATCACCCGCGTTTGGACGAACCGTCAGGTTTGGTCAACCAACCGTCTTCTCGATAGGATTTTGCGTAACCAAGATGAGCAAATGCGACTTCTAACACTGCATGGTCAGGAGATAACATCCCACGGTCGCCAGATGGATCAGATGCATGACGACATAGGGTGGTTGATGACTGGCATGGGTGAAATGTATAAGTACATGGGTATATCGGTTCCACCCCGTCCACCACCACGAGTTTATCCGGACCAGGGCCCGTTCTTTACGCAGCAGCCCGACCCGTCCATGCCATCCTTTACCCAGCCCCTCCTGTCCATACATGTATATTATCTTATTTTTATTTCATTTATCTACGAGCAATTTAATGTTATGTAATGGGTATTTTGTTTAAATTCTTATAGCCTTACAACCCGTCCTATACTCAGCCCGACCTTTCCTTGCCACATTTTCCTCGGTCCGGCCAGACCATGCCGCTCTTTCCTCTGTCCGACCTTTCCATGCAGGTATGTTATTTTGTTTTATTTCATTTTCTACGAACAATTTTAATGTTATGTAATGAGTATTTTTTTTGAATTTTTTATAGGCTCCAGGCACGTCCTATACACGGCACAACCCGTCACCCTCTACTAGGCGTGGCCCGAACTTTACAGAGGAGGAGCTCGCTGAGTCTGACGAGGAGTCTGACGAGTATTGATGATGATAGTGATTTTTATTATCATATTATGTAGTACTGTACGAACAATTGAATTTAATTTTAAGTATTTGTAATATCTGTTTAATTTGGATATGTTTAATTTGTTTGGATTGCTTAATTTCACTATGTCTTTTATAAAATTTATAACAAAAAAAACTAACATCATTTTATAACAAAAAAACAACTTAATTAATGTTTAAAAAAATAAAGTTCAAAAAGATACTAATAACAATATGCTGTTCTTGCAAAAAAAAATTCCTCTAGGGAACGTATTGCCCTATATGATTCCTCTTGTCTTTTGAAAAAAAATAATTAAGGGAGCTATTGCCCTATACACATCCTTTTAGCTGACCATCTTTTGAAAAGTTTGGTACACATATAGGAAGTGTATTGCTTAATACGCTTGGACCCAGAGGAACCGTATTGCCCTATACGCTTCCTCTGGTCCCCTAATCATTAGCTGACCATCTTCTGAAAAGTTTATACTTCAAGTACACATATAGGAAGTGTATTGCTCAATACGCTTGGACCCAGAGGAACCGTATTGCCCTATACGCTTCCTATAGGGTTCAAGGGATGTGCAAATAACCAAGTGGGATGTGTGAATAACCAAGCCCTATTAAAAAGTAACATTTTAAGGGGACCAAAATGTGAGGATGCAAATAGTTGACGTACTATTTCTGTATTTTGTGCATATAATTCCAAATACTCACTTAACACCGGCGCCTGTGTGTGCAATCCAGAGAGAGAGAGAGAGAGAAGAAATCCAGAGAGAGAAACAAGAAGAAAGGATGACAAGGGGAAAACAGAAGATCGAAGCACAGAGAAAAAACGCAGAGAAGAATCAGAAATCAAAAGGATCTCAATTAGAACATCGTGCTGTTGCTCTCAAAGTTACCTGTCCAATCTGTAAAGTAAGTTCCCCCTTTTCACGATCTCTATGATTTCATTGATTAATTAATTGCTTGTTTAACTTCGATTTTACTGAATCTATTATTGTTTGTTTGAGTTTTCATCTGTAAAAGATGAATCTATTATATGAACAGTAGTAATTTTAATGTTTGATGTTTTAGATTGAATGTTTTTTTTTTTTTTTATGTTGTATCTGGATTTTAATTTCAATTTTGGTTGAATTATTATATATGGTTTGTGATTGGTCATAAGAATATATATATATATGTTATGATGTTAAGTTAGTTATATGGGATTTTAGGGTTAGGTTATTAAAATGGATGAACTGTCGTCAACTGGCCTAAAACTTTGATAACTATGAATGTCGTTTTTAAAAGACTTAGTTTTGCCCTTCAAAAAGGGCTATTGGCACTGGTTTGCCTTCTGTTTCGATCGATGTATTAGTTTGGTATTTTACTATTTTAATATATTGAAACTTTATATATATATATATAGAGAGAGAGAAAGTGTAAAATACAATATTACTTAACGTGCGACCAGTACACGACCAAAAGATAACATGCGTAATTATTCATTATTGATACAACATGCGTCATTAGGTAAAAAACCAACCAAGCGTGATTTTGTGTAAAAAAAAACGTGCGTAATTATTGAACCTATAATCACGCATGCTCCTGCATCCTCTGTTCTACGGGCTGTTTTTCGAGTCGTCATTTTGATGAAAATTTTCAAAATCAAAGATGAATTTGAACACAATTAGATGAAATTGACCGAACAATGGCCAATTTGAACTGAAATGAAAAGAAAATTGAAACTAATTGGACGAAATTGATCAAACAATTGATCAATCCCAGGCTAATTGAAACGAACCCTAATCACGCGTGATTTTTCTTCTTCATGCGTAGTTAGGGTTTGAAATTTATAACGTGCGTAATTTACAAATGAACGTGCGTAATTATAGGTCGTACAGTGGTAGCACGTTAAGAGCTATTGTACATTAACCTTCCCCTATATATATATATAAAAGAACCTATTAACATTTACAAACTAGTAGTATACCCGTCCCAGTCGGGTTCGATAACTTAGTGACCGTTTTTGGGAGATTGAACAAGTCCTGTTAAAAACCAAAAGTAGAGGATAACATTGCACCGATGCGAAAATGTCTTTTTCTTGAAGTGTAGAACTATATTTTTTGGTCTTCTGAAGCGTGGGCAAGTTTACGTCACCCAGGTATAAGGTTGGAACAGGCACTGTGTAGCAGCACTTTTGGGAAGTTGTTTGGGCACCATAGAGCGAGGTTTTTAATGAGCCATTTGTTTGAGTTAACAGGAAGAAGTCGAGCGTGTGTTACACCAGCTTCCAAGTTTTTTTCAAAGCGGTTTAGAAGTGCGGCATATGAAAAAAGGATGATCTAAGGTTTATCGGTGAATCTGCAGCAATTTTCCTTTTCGATAGACCTTGGAGCAGTGGAAGTCGCTCTAACCATGCACACCATATGCACACAGCCACACATTAACCTTGACAGGCACCAATAAAATTCACCTAAACTTAGAATTGGGTGTTCAGAACTAAGAAGACAATTTTGTTTAAGAAGATATGATATTAGCCTATTAGGATAGTCTCTAAAATTGCCATGATCGTCAAGACTCCAAGGCTACCTATCATTCTTACCATCCTCAATTTAACCGGGCCTTGTATTAGTTTAGCGGAACCGTTTTTTTTTTTGTTAAAACAATTGAGGTTTTACTTTTGCTCTTTGATATGGGCTTCAGGGGTGAATATATAAAACGGGGTTTAAATTGATTTTATTGCTTAATTGTTGAACTTGGGTATGGGGTACGGGTACCAGATCAGGACTCGAGAGGTGACAAGCTTGATCCTTCTTAAACAAACAGGAGATTTGAAATTTTTATAAATTATAAAATTTGAATTACGGAAACAAATATCTATATTACTGCTTGCATCTTATGTTCGTGAGCTAGAAGAAGGCGATGTGGCTCATGGAACACTTTTTACTTGATAGTTTAGACTTAAGATTGACTGATGCACTACATAATTGTAAATGCAAGGAACACTTTTTACGGACTTAAGTTTGATTTGAGCATGTGTTTGCTTTATATATTAATGTAGGAAATATGAGATAATTCGTTGTTTTATTGTTTTGGTAAATGGTAATAAATTTGCATATGATTTCTTTTACTTTTTGGTGAAATAGCTTATCCTAGAACTATATAGGGCGCGTAAAGTACATAATTAATTTTAAGTAGAGAACCACGAGAACTGTATAAGCACTCGTACGTACTGCAGGCTAGATACAATGGGAGAGAAAAAGAGGGGTGGTTATGCAGCTACATAAATGCCTTATAAATGAAAAAAAAAATAATAATACGTACATGTATTTGCGTGGTTCTTGTAGTTCGGTATTTAAAATTATTTGGATGTTGAATGACCCTCTAGATATCTGTGTGTGTATATGTGTACTAATAGCATTGATAGAGACTTCACTTAATCAGCCTATTAATCAAAGCTTATTATACCAAAAATGTGGCTGTTTTATTTATTTCAGTTTCAAACGTCATTAAGTATTTCACCTGGCAATTTTAAGTTGAATATGGGGATTTTTTGGGACGGAAGGGGATTTGTGGCTAAACACTCGAACTAGCGATGCGTTGACTGTTGACTTCTGTTCATTTCTGTGCTTGCATACTGCTGCAATATAATGTTTTTTTTCTTTTTAGTTTTTGGCTCATATTAACTCGATGCATTGGGATTTGCAGGTGCAATTAGCAAATCAAAACCAGCTGGGTGATCATTATGGCTCCAAACATCCAAAGGAGAAGCCTCCAAGCAACTCTGAATGATTGGTATCTTGTTTTGCAGAACATGATGTTGTGATCGTCTTGTTTTATGGTAAACGTTGTGCTTTTTACTCATCTACATGAAACTAAACGAGGGTCAATAGTGTGAAGTTGGGCTTGTTGGTTTTTGCATTCACATTCCATTTTTTCATAGGCGTCTTGTGTTTCTATTACGTTGCCATTTGCGTTGTTGCATAAACTGGATCGTTTGTTGAGTTGTTGTGTGTAAAGAAAATTGCGAGTCAAGGTTAATATATGGTTTTTTTTTTTTTTTTTTTTTTTTTTTTTTTTTTGTTCAATAGCTTCTGTGCAGTGGGCTGTGAGCTTAAGTTTGTTTAGACAAATTGTTGTTTATGTTTCTTGAATATTTCCAAAAGAATTCAACACCTAAGTTTCAATGCGGAAAGGGTAGGTTGAGGTTAAACAGTTAAATAGATAAAACATTGACAATCTATAAAAATTCTAAATAACATCATCTGTGTGTGGTTATCAAGGTTTTAGTTAGACAAGTTGAATAAATATAATACGAATCTAATGAATGCACTGGAAGCGGGAACAGTTTCAGCTCATATCAATGATATATATTGATATATATGTAAGGGTTAACGGATTTAAACACCTCCAACTATTGCCATTTGGCCGCTGGCACTCTCAACTTTGACTTTGGCTCACACCACTCCTAACTTAACACATTGTTTGTCATGACACCCCGTCGTTAAATAAACACTAACTGGGTTAGAAAAATTAGCCTACGTGTCAATTTAATCCAACATGGCAAGTGTGACGTGTAATGTAAACCTGTTTCACCATCTTTATAACTCCAAATACCCCCAAACAACAAATCATATGAAACCCTAGAAATCCCTGATCAAAATTAAACACACCTTGGAGCCCTAATCACAACATACGATCCACCGACGAATTCAGCAGCAGCAACAGCACCAGCCACGACAACCCACCCCACCATCGTCCTCCGCAGCCACCCACACCCACGACCATACTCCCTTGTTCAACAACCATCGGCCACCACCCACTGCGACCACCTAACCCATACCACCGTCTTCATCATCAACATCAGAAAACACACATATTAGCTGTCGATATCACTCGGATTGTTACAAAAAAAATCAAAAGAAAAGGAGAGTTACGAGGAGTTTACTGAAAAAAGAAAAAAACCGACGAAGGATTATCACAGCCGTCGGCAAACTTCATCATCATCATAATCGGAAAAAAAAAACGGAGAAGGGGGGTGTTTGCCGGAGAAATGAACGGCTGGCAAACGTGCCGCTGTTCTCCGTCGTCTCCCTCTCTCTCTTCGAACTATCTCTCTCTCTGCTTCACTTTCTCTCTCTTCTCTTTCTGATCTCATTCTCTGTCTCTCTGTCGTTGCGCTGCCGCCGTGTGCGGCGGCTCCCTTTCTTCCGATCTCCAACGTGAAGGTGGAGGTGAAGGGTGGTTGGGGGGTGTGGGTGTCGGAGGTTTCGTCGCCGGTAACCAAGAAGGAGGTGGTGGCCGGGTTGATTGTACCGTCGTCTGCCTCCTCTTTACATGCCCAAACCATCTCAATCTCTCTTCCTTTATTTAATCTAACAACTACCACTCCTAACCTTTTTCTAAAAATTTCATTTCTCATCCGGTCTTGTGACAACCTGTATTTCAGACCCTGGTTAACCATAGAAAGTTACCTGTAGAAATATTATGTATTATTATATAGTAAATAATAATAACTTGTAAAGAGCGAACACATTGTTAAATTGACAATCACGATGACGTTGCACTACAAATTCTTTACGCATGTTCTTTTATACATATGAATAGATTATATATATGTTATATATATTTGTTTTAATTTAAATTAGAAAATATAATCTAAACATTATATTTATTTTTATGAACGAGAAATTATAAACGAAGCACGAGACATGAAACCTCACTCTCTTCCCCTCACTCGCGGCGCCCACTCTAAACAAACCCAACCCCAAACCCAAACCCAAACCCAAACCCTTGCGTGACCCATGTATCCTCGGCCCAAACGAAACGAACCTACCCCGCCCCCTTTACATCTGCGACCCAAAACCACCAGCCCACTCTCCTTTAAACCTCGGCCTAACCCCTCAAACTTCAAAAACCCGTACGTATGTATGGTTATATGTGCATGTGACTTGATCAAACTCAAAACCCTACCTCCTTTAGACGTCACTGCCCTCTCTCCCTCTCAGTGACGGACCAAGGAATTTTTTCCTGGGGGTGCGAAATTTTTTTAAAGATTTTAGACCTCTAGCTAAATAAACAAATCAGTTCATAGCGGGTCGGATCGGGTCGGGTCATGTAAAACAAGTAAAAACAAAGTTTCATAGCGGGTCGAATCAGATCGGGTCGAGTCCATTTCAATTCTCAAACAATCAAACCCTAGTTCCTAACTTCCTATCACATTAACAAACAAAAAAACATCAAAGTTCAAACCATCCCTACTTTTATTTCTCTTAATCATTCAATAAAAGAACAAAAAAACTTATCTATAACATACCTTGGTCTTTAATTAGAATAATCCGGCGAAAAAAAGTGGTTCAACCCCTTTCCTCTTGAGAAATCGCGGCATAACTTCCCTACTCATTGTTCATTCCTAATTCTATCACATACAAAATAAGCAAGGATCTTCAAGTGTTCAACCATAGCCCATATTCCTTAATTTTTAATTTAAAATTTTGAATTTCAAGCCCTAGTAATTATTATTTGCCAATCAACAATCATACAATCAACAAACATGTTTGCCAACCAAAATTTTGAATTTCTAGCCCTAGTAATTATTATAAGCCCTAGTAAAAAACATGTACCTGTCAGGGGCGGCCTGAATTAACCAGCTTGCAGCCAAAATTTTGCAGTCGCCGGCCGGAATTATGCTGTCGCTGGGCGCTGAAGTGAGGCAGAGGGAGGGTGGGAGTCGCTGGCAAGTGGCATCGATTTGGGTTTTTTTTTATTATGTGGACTGGTTTGTTTAACAAAACTAGTAGTTGGGTTGGGCTTGAATGTGTATTAAGTTATTGGGCTTGATGGATTGAATTTAAGTTTTATTAAAGGGGTTAGTAGGCTAACTTGTTTACATAATTTGACCGGGCTTCAATCCGTGTTCACAATTTTTTTACATAAATTCCTAACAGTTTTTTCTAAGGGGTGCGGACGAAAATCTCCAAGGGGTGCGGTCGGAATTTTACAAGGGGTGCGGACGAAAATTTCCAAGGGGTGCGGTCTGGATTTTTCGCGAAAAACACCACTAATTTTTTTTTTCAAGGGGTGCGGCCGCCCACCCACCCCATAACTTGGGTCCGCCCCTGCTCCCTCTCCCTCTCTATTGCCGTGAACAAGAAACAGATCCAAGGACCTAGGATCGAATCGTTTGCTAGTTAATCCGACCTCCTTCTTCGCTAGATAACGAGCCTTTGCATCCTTGTTATAATATATGTGTTTATACATGCGTTTTGATGGTTAGATGGCTGCGTTTAATTGTTATCTATGGTGTTTTGATGATATGTGATGTACTAGGTGATAGAGATCGTGTTTTTTTATATATTGGGTCGTTTAGATGATTAGTTAGATCAGTGGCGGACCCATGATTTTTTTTTCTAATGGGGTCCACTTTTTTCGGTGTTCAGAATTTTCGGGTCGTCGTCATTTGGGTCGGGTCGGAGCAAGGAACATAACAAAATATAATACCGTAACAAAACTATATAATCGTTACTCATTAGAAAACACACAATAACAAAAATACGATGTCATTCGAAACGGAAAAGAAACATTACAAACTTTTAAATTCGTTCCCTACGAGCTTTCATCTTTTGAAAACGATCCATTACATTTTCCACCGAAACATAAGCAAAATGGTCTCTTTAAGATAATAAGCCTCAAATTCTAAATTAAATTCAAAGCATACAAAGTAAAATCAGATTTAATAGTATATGTTACTTCATCACTTTATAAGATGAAAACTTCATAACTTCATCAGAGTGCACTTAATATTAAAGTACTAACCAAACTAAAAAAAAAAACTTAATCAGATTTTACAAAACGAAAAAAGTACGGTTCTTACCTGTGGAGAGGACTGGCGGCGGAGTGGTGGCAGCCGATGATAGGAGAGGGCGGCGGAGCCACGGATGGAGGCGGAGAGGGCGGAGAAAGGGCGGCTTTGGGTGGAGAGTGGAGGGTTGCTGACTTTGGGAAGAAGAAAAGGCACGTTTGATTTATTTTATGGCTCTGTCGTATGTTTTGAAAAGGAATAAAAAAACCTTAGTCTAAAATTAGATTTGTAGGAAAAAACACAAAAAACGGGTTAAACAGGGGTCGAACCCGGAACCTTTTGTTGATAAACACGGGGTTTCACCATTGCACTAGTCTCACTATTACTGGAATGGTGTCCAGCTATTTTATTTTATGGGGTCCATAGAAAATTTAATACACCTCTCTACTATTTTTTTAAAAAACATTGGGGTCCGGGGACCCCGACCCGTTCAATGTGGGTCCGCCCCTGAGTTAGATTGCTAGGGTTTTAACTTTGCGTATTGTGATATATTTAAATATTCAAGCATGATCGTATGGAGTAAGACTATCCACATCAAGGATGTTTGTAGGTGACATGGAGGATGTTCATTCCTATGTGGAGGGCATATGTGAGAGGTATGGATTAGTGGGTGTTGTAGAGGATGGCATGGAGGGTGTTCATTCTTCACAATTCTTGGGGAAGAATGGTGAAGAATGGCCTAATGGTGGGTCCTTTTTTTTTTTTTTTTTAAAGTTGTTTGTGGGAAGGATATATATGTTATTGTTGTGGGTAAAAAGTGTTTGTGGGAAGAATAAGTGAAAAGCTGATGTGGCATGCTGATTAGGCTCTTTGTAGAAAGGATAGCCTTTCACTGATGCGGATAGTCTAATATTGGTTGTGATTATGATTTAAGATTGAGTTTCTGTGGCTGCTTTTTATGATTAGATTATTGTAGTTGAAGTTGGGATAAATCACGGGTTCGGGTATGTCTCTTGGGTGTTGTTGATTGTTAAAATTAATGGCTAGTGATAAATTAGTAGTTACCTGATCTGTTTTAGTTCGCAAACCTGCTGCGATTGACGGTCACTAGCCATTGGGTTCACTAGTAAGTCGTTTGGGGGATTCGGTTAACTAAACGGGTTCTGTCCAGAACGTTACAACGGACTTTAGGCGGCTGTAACCGGGTCAAAACCTAACGAAAATGCGATTTTCTGAAGTCTAAAATGAACCTATTGAAGTACGATTCAAACCGCGCTGGTTTCATAATTTTTTCGATCTTGTTTGGTCAGTCAAAAGATTTAATCCGTTTCAGTGGTCAAAGCTGAAATTTTCTGCAGAATTTATGTGTTGTGTTTTACGTCATACCTTGGTGAATATTAGGAGTTAGATAATGAAATTTATACGGTAGATGGTCTTATGCGTCTGTACGAATCTCCAACTGGATAACCGATGATTTTTAAATGAATTTTTGCGTAAGCTGTAGTCAGATACTGACGAATCAGATCACTGCTTAGTAAATGATTTTTTTTTTTATAATTTTTCGGGCTTGAAACAGTGGAAAACTTTTGGGAAACAACTTACCTTATAACCGTAACCTAAAACCTGTGAACTCACTCATCATTATGTGTTGACACTTGTTCTTGCATGTCTTTCTCAAGTTGCTAAGGTAGCACACGTCAGGACTAGGATGCATCATGGAGTCGCATTGATTTTACCAAACATTTAGACTCAACTTTAGTTACATTAGTTATTTGATTTTGTAATGATATACTCTTCCGCAACTCAATTGTATTAACAATTTTTTCTCATGAATAAGTAGGGCTGGCATATCGTGTATACCCGTACACGATAAGACATGACACGATAAGACACGATACACGAAATCCCATACACGAACACGACACGATAACTTATCGTGTCCTTTTTTTTAACACGAACACGACACGATATACACGAAAATTATCTGTTAATACCTGTTAACACGACTGTTATACACGAAAATTACCTGTTAATACCTGTTAACACAAACAAAAACACGAACACGACATGCTATCTGAGAGTTACAGAGGGATTTTAGGGTTTTATTTTTTTAATTGAATGAGGAATGAAAATAGAAAGGAATTAAGGAACCCACACGCACATGGCTGATGAGTTTTATTTAATTTAATTTCTTACCGTGTACTAACGGGTATTAACAGGTAAACAAGTATTTAACCTGTTTATACACGAAAATTAACAGGTAATCTCGTGTCTACCTGTTTGGTACACGATACCTGTTAAGGCCATACACGATACCTGTTAACGTCGTGTAGGTTCGTGTCGTGTATTCGTGTAAAATTGCCAGCCCTATGAATAAGTAAACATGAAAATTTTTAAACTCATATAGTGGTTGTTCAATATGACTAATGGCTGTGATCATGGTTTGTCACATGCCTCGCGGTAGAACTCCGCATGTGGAATTTGAGGGTGTGATAGGTCTAACCTTGTGTGTTCCCACACATCCGCCTCAAGATCCCCATCTCTGCTACCTCAATCTTGTGTATATGTGTCCTCTTGATGCCTAGCATCATGTCCCATATAACATAATATGTTTTATTACAACCCTAAAAAATTTCCCTTGAATTTAGTTCGAAATCTCCAATCGCATAGTACCATAATGGCTACTCTCCTCCACCCACACTAGCCATCTTGAATGTGGGGGTCACGCCACTATCTATCTCCCAATCCCTTAGTAAAAATGATCCTAAAACCTGAACTTCTTTGCATGCGAAACAACTTGACCCTCAATGGTGATCATAGGATCCTTGTTGTTCCTTCACCAACTGGAATCACATTAAAGAGATACAGTCTTAGATTAATGCTTTAACCTTTGTCCACTAAAGCTTTTTGTCACTGAAAGAATTGAAAGAGATATATTTTTTTATTCACAGTAGATACATATAAATACAAGATGACTAGCACATAATTAGGAATGATTATTTCCTTTACAAAATTATACAATAACCATAAATAATTAGTCAACGTGAATTTGAAATTTGAATCTTGTGATTAGCCGCTATTACCCTCCTTCAAGCGAACAGGTAGGGGTCCAACTCGAAGCTTGGTACGGAATCGTTCAAACAGTGGTCGTGGTAAGCTTTTGGTGAATATATCCGCTACCTGGAGCGTGGTTGGCACAAATTTTGTGTGTAATCGACCCGCGGACACCAATTCTCGAATAAAATGATAATCAATATCAATGTGCTTGGCTCGTTTATGGGAGACCGGATTTTGACTTAAAAACAATGCACTCTTATTGTCGCATAAAAGAGTCGGTCGGTCTGGCGGAAGAGCATGTAGTTCCCTTAGAAGGTGAGTTAACCAAATAATCTCAGCTGCGGTGTTTGCCATGGCTCGATATTCAGACTCGCAACTAGACCGTGCAACAGTTGGTTGTTTCTTGGCACTCCAAGAAACCAAGTTTCCTCCTAAATAAATGGAATACCCATACGTTGACCATCTGGTCTCGATACAACGAGCCCAATCGGCATCCGAATAACCAACAAGAGAGGTTTTAATCGGGCGATCAAATGTTAAACCGTATGATAGAGTACCTTTGACGTAGCGGAGAATTCTTTTAACAAGTTGAAAATGCGCGGTAGTCGGGTTTTGTAGAAATTGACTAGCTTGGTTTACCGCGTATGATAGGTCCGGTCGTGTGATTTTGAGGTATTGGAGAGCACCGACTAGAGAGCGATACATTGTGGGATCAAAATGGTGTTCCCGATGAGACAAATGTGTCAGTGGTATTCAAAGGTGTTCCAACCGGTTTTGCATCCAAAAGACCCGCACGTGAAAGGATATCATAGGCATATTTCGCTTGACTAAGGAAGAGTCCGGATGAGTTTGAAATGACTTCAAGCCCTAGAAAGTAGTTTAGCATTCCCAAATCCTTGATTTTGAACTCTTTGTGTAGGCATTCAGTGAAGTTTTTGATAACATCTTGATTATTTCCTGTGAGAATGATATCATCTACATAAACGAGTAGATAAATCAATGCCTTATCGGTTTTGTAAACAAAAAAAGATGGATCGGCCCGGCTGCATTGAAAACCAAGGGTGATAAGGAAAGCACTCAACCTTTGAAACCAAGCTCGTGGTGCTTGCTTGAGTCCATAAAGAGCACGTTTGAGACGACACACGTGATTCGGAAATTTTGAGTCGATGAAGCCCGGTGGTTGTTCCATGTAAACTGTCTCGGTTAGGTGGCCGTTTAGAAAAGCGTTGTTGACGTCAAGTTGGCGTAGTGGCCAACTATAAATAGTAGCAAGACTGAGAACTACTCGAATCGTTGAAGCCTTGACGACGGGGCTAAACGTATGAGAGAAATCGAGACCTGGAACTTGTGTGAAACCTTGAGCCACTAAACGAGCTTTGTAACGATCAAGCGAGCCATCAGCTTTGTATTTAATGCGATAGATCCACTTCGAACCAACGACATTGGAGTTTGTCGGGCGTTGAACAAGATCCCATGTGTCATTGTTACGAAGGGCCGTGAGTTCATCTTTCATAGCGGAGACCCAATGTGAATTTTTTGAAGCTGTTTTTATGCCTTTAGGAACATGTGACGTGAACAACGCATGATGGAGTTGGTTTGTAGAAAAGTCAGTAAAGTTGGCAAAGTGTTTTGGCTTGAATATTCCTGATTTGGAACGAGTATGCATGGGGTGGGTGGAATTAGTTGATGGAGGCTGAGTGTTTTGGTTTGATGTAGAGACATAGGAATGAGTGGGATTAGAATTAGATGTGGGGCCGTGAGAGTGTTGTGAGGTGTTAGGTTGTTGAGAGGTGTTGGCTGATGAATGTTGTGTAGGATGTGTAGGGCTTTGAGGAGTGGATGAAATTGGGCTTGCAATGGTGATTGGGCTAGGAGGGGAAGGAGTTGATTGGGCTAAGGGAGGTAGGCTAATGTCATGGAGTGGGCAAAGGGTACATCGATGTGGGGAATCATGTGTGGAAGAGTTGTTTTTTGGTGTAGGTTGGTGTGATGGTTGGGAACCAGTAGATGGAATTGTTTCAACAAAGTTAGAAACAAGAAGTTTTTCAATATCAACAGTAGATACATGACCTGAAAAAGGAAAATTTTCTTCGTCAAACTTTGCATGCCGTGTCATGTAAATACGAGATGTGATTGGATCAAGACATCGATAGCCCTTGTATTTTGGACTATATCCTATGAAAATGCAAGGCGCACTCCGAGGAAGGAGTTTGTGTTTGGTGTAATCCCGTAAATATGGAAATACGCGACAACCAAATACACGAAAATTAGAGTATGATGGAGGGTGATGAAACAACATTTCGAACGGTGATTTGTTTTGTAGAATGGGAGTCGGTAGACGATTGATGATGTAGGTGGCGGAAGTGAAGGCATCAAGCCAAAATTCAGCCGGAGCATGCGCATTAAACATCATGGCTAAACCTGTCTCGGTGATGTGACGGTGTTTTCGTTCGGCACGACCGTTTTGTTGAGGCGTGTGCGGGCATGATAGGCGATGGAAAATGCCATGTTGTTGAAAAAGGTTTTGTACCCGATTATTAGTGAACTCGGTACCGCCATCACTTTGGAAACTTTTAACTTTGCATTCAAATTGATTTTGAACGAAGTTTAAAAAAGTGATGAGTATGTTGTAAAAATCCGATTTGAATTTTAACGGGTAAAGCCAAGTGAAACGGGAGAAATCATCTACAAAAACAACATAATATAAATATCCATCCGTAGAGGGTATGGGTGAAAGACCCCAAAGATCACAATGAACTAAATCCAACACACGTGAGGATCGTTTATTATTTTCAACAAAAGGTAAACGTTTAGCCTTAGAAAGTTGGCACGAAGAACATAAGCCCGGTTTGGGTAATAAGGACGTAACACACACTTGTCCAAGTTTATTTAAAATAGAAATAACATCAAACGAGACATGGCCTAAACGGCTATGCCATTTATCAAAAGAAGCACGAAGAGAAGGAACAGCAAGGGCAGCAACGAGAGACTTGTGGCTTTGTGAGAGCACGTAAAATCCATTTTCACATGTGCCTCTAGCAAGGACCGCCGCCGTTTTTCGGTCCTGAATTTGAAAGAAACTATTAGAAAACAAAACATCAACAGGAGCATCATTTGTCAACCGACTAATTGAAAGCAGATTTCGTGTGATGTTTGGTACCACAAGAACATTTTTTAATGGTATATTATTGAGTTTAGAGTTGCCGATTTGAGAAACCGGTAATGATTGACCATTACCGAAGGTGACAAAGGTGTTACCGGTGTTGTTATGCGCTTCATCAAGAGCATCAGTTGAACGAAGCATATGTGTTGTGGCGCCAGAGTCGGCTGTCCAATCCGGGTTAACGTTGCATTGAGCATTAAACGCTTGAGCAAGGTGAGCATCTAGCGGGGTGGCCTTTTGAGCGTAAGAAGCAAGATTTGGACAAGAGCTCGCGTAGTGACCGTCTTTTCTGCACAATTGGCAGTGTGGTGGTCGCCTATTGTTAGTAGAACGACCACGATTCGAAGAAGAGGACCCACGAAACCTTCCACGTGAAGACTGGTCACGTGACGATTTGTTAGAAAAACGTCCAGATTGAGCAGTGAAGGCAGCTTGGGGTGTGGCATGAGTATTGAGAGTCTGGAGAAATATTTCGTGATTTTCGGCTTGGTCCAAAATATCACGGAAGGGTGGAGACGGGTTGACCATTCTCTGAGCAGTCGAGAACGTTTCAAAAGAGGCACCAAGCCCGCATAGAAACCAATGTCGCTTGTCCTCCTTCGAAACTGGATGACCTATTGCTGCTAACTGGTCACACAAGTGTTTAAACTTTCGGCCATAATCCGAAACTGAAGAAGTACCTTTTTGAAGGACTCGAAGCGAATCACGGAGCGTATGCATACGCTCAGTAGACCGATGACTGTAGGCGTGTTCAAGGGCGCGCCATACCTGATAAGCAGAGTTGTGACCGAGTGCCTCGGACATAGCCTCCTCGGTTAGAGTAGAGTGAAGCAAAAGAAGGACACGCTGACCAGCCTCCTTCCATGTGATATAATCAGGGTTCGGTGTAGTTTTACCATCGGTGGTGATGGATTCCTGTGGAGTTGTGGTGGAGCCATCGATATGGCTGAGAAGGTTAAGATAAGAAAGGACTGGGTGAATCTGATTTCTCCATAGGAGATAGTTGGAAGATGACAATTTGATAGTGATAAGGTGGAGAAGAGTGTGAAGGGGAGTGGTAGCTGGGTCAGTGAAGGTTGGTGAGGAGGAGCCAGCCATTGAAGAAGATAAGAGGGAAGAGGGAATGGAGATGCGATAGAAATAATTAGGGCTAATCTTTCCTGGCTGATACCATGAAAGAATTGAAAGAGATATATTTTTTTATTCACAGTAGATACATATAAATACAAGATGACTAGCACATAATTAGGAATGATTATTTCCTTTACAAAATTATACAATAACCATAAATAATTAGTCAACGTGAATTTGAAATTTGAATCTTGTGATTAGCCGCTATTAGTCACTCATCTAACCTCACATTTAAACTCTGTTTAAGTCTCCACAACTAACACAATATCATTTGCAAAAATCATACACCATGGAACTGTGTCCTGATTCAACTTTGACATATCATCCAGAACAAAAAAAAAAAAAAAGGAAACATACTCAACATAGACCCTTGGTGGAGTCTCACCTCTAGGGATGAGCTTAGTACCGACCGGTACCGAAAATCCCCAAAAGTAGGTACCGATACCAGTATTGAATATACCCGGTACGGTTCGGTACCGGTACCGGTATTTGAGGGTAAAAACCGGTACCGTACCGGACTGGACTGGTACCGAAAATGTCAAAAGTGGGTACCGAATCGGTACCGGTACCGGGTACCATTTGCTCATCCCTACTCACCTCCACAATGAAGAAAACTTACAGGCGAACGGACACTAGTGTTAGTCCTACCATACATATCCTTACTTATGTTTGTATACTTCCGAAGAACCACTCCAAGCTATCCCAAAATTAACCTACAGGGTACAATATATGTTTATGATTAATGATTTATGTTTGTGATGAAAGCTTGTATTATACATTAGTGTATTTAATATTGAAGATGTTGGGAATTTTAGTGAAAATGGGGTTTTCACTAAATATTTTGGACACTAATTGTTTATCTTGGTTAATAGTTTAGACCAATTGTTTAGTTCGAGCAGCGGGTTGAATAAGTCTTGCGTAAGTGTGTATATATCAAATTAGATGGTTCATCTATAGATAGAGAATAAGAGAGAAATACACTCATTAGATGGTTCCATGAAAAAATTAGAGAGGAACACTCTCTAATTTGTTTCTTTCACACAACTTCTTTTCACTTTTTCTAAACACCATTATATCCGGTGCAATCTTGGGCGTGAGAGCCATCTTCAACAGTACAACTACTGTTTCAGTTGTTGTACCCTGGAAACAAAGACGTTCGTCTAAGAAGAGACTCAAAATCTGTTATAAGTGACCCGTTTCTAACAAGATCCTCAACCAAAATGTCAACCTTTAGTGTCCTAATTGTTGCAGTCAAGGTGCATGGTTCAAACTCAATGGGATGAATGCTAGAGTCAAGGATACTAGAAGAATGCCATTTGAAGCAACCACTGGAGACACATTTTGAATCAGGCTCGGTATATAGAAATTAAATTGCCACATTTTGAATCAAGCTCGGTATATAGAAAATTGCAATTGTATGTTTATTTTCATGTAGTTTCGTAACCGGTATTATACTACTATATTTATACTATACAAATAACGAGAGTATTGTTATTATATGTTTTATTATAATTTATATTAAAATGTGAATCCACTATGCACATGTAGATTTTGCTAATAGTTTAATATATTAACGAGTGAATATAGTGGATGATTGACATATTCTTGTTTATTCATTTGTGAATGTACTAACACAAGCCTTCTAGGCATAGTCTAGTGTATTTATTGATGTATACATTATGTAGATCATGAGTATAGTTTAGTGGATCATCTGATGAATTCAATATTGAATTATTACTTTAATGTATTCACTACAATATATTAGTTTTTTTTAACAAAATTTGGTGCATACTGTAAATATGTTGTATGTGCATTATTCACATAGTTTAATGTATTCACTCGTACATACACTTTGTCTGGATTTTGACAACTTTAGTGTATTCATGAATACACTATGTGGTGAGCTCTTATTTCAACACAGTCTTTTTATATCTTATTCATTGTTTGTTGTTTTCATTGTTCTCTTTTGATTTGTAATCGTTTTTCGTCTTCTCTTTTGTTGTGTTTCACCGATGTATGAAACATCTTGAGTTTGACTTACATTTCATTCATGATATGCTGCTGGCACATATTCGTAGTGTTGATATGTTCCGACTACAGTTTCGATTGTTGACCTCCTAACCAAGAGGCTATCTTTCTCTTGATTTAATAGTCTCCTGGCCAAGCTACACATTGATATGATGATACAACTTGAGAGGACATTTACAGTAGTTTGTTGATAGTCGTATTTTTGTTTAAAACAACAATTTCTCTGCTAGTTAGTTATGTTGTTGATTAACAATTTGTTGGGTTAATCGAGTTTGTTCACGGGTGTCATTGTTCAATTCGAGTCAGCATGTTGATTAAGTGAGTAAATAAATCAGGGGTAAAAGGGTCATTAAGCACCAGTAAAGAGCTTGACCGAGTAAATTAGAGAAATGAACGCACTACTAGAAAAGTGGTCATTTTGCTACGAAAATTTCCTACGCAAAAAAATGCGTCGCAAATTTTGACACATTTACTACGCATTTCCTACGGAAAAAGACCTTGATTTTTTTGGCCAATTTGCGACACAATAGTGACAAAAATACTAATTCTAAGTATTGTGTCGGAAATGCGTAGCAACTTGCTACGCATTTACGACGGATGAATTATATTTGTATTTGAATTATATTTAAACGTTTAATTATTATTATTATTATTATTATTATTATTATTATTAACTATTGCGTCGGAAATGCGTAGTAACTTGCTATGCATTTCCGACGGAACTATTATTTATTTGTTAGAATTAGATTTATATGTTAAATTCATTTAAATATTAATTGTTGCGTCGGAAATGCGTAGCAACTTGTTACGCATTTATGACGAAATATTTCTTATTATACTTAGATTATATTTTAATGTTTAATCAACATTATTATTAATAATTGCGTAGGAAATGTGTAGCAACTTGCTACGCATTTGTGATGGAAAATTTATTGCGTAGGAAATGTGTAGCAACTTGCTACACATTTGTGATGGAAAATTTATTACCATATTTTATTATTACCATACATCTCTTAATGCCCTTTCAAGCATTACTATCCAATTCATTTGCTCATCATTTGGCATTATAATATAAATGCCCTTTCAAAAATATATTGATAATTTATGTGCAACAATAATAAAACTCATAGATTCAAATTTTCAACTAAAAAGAATGTGATGGAGGCATGTGGTAAATAAATCACTTTCAAATATAAACACATGAGCCAATCAAAATGCTGTGACAATAGGTAATTTACGGCTCTTAATTTCTCGCAAAACAAGCATTAGAACGATAATAAATAGTGTTTAAGGCGAACGTTACCTCTGTTCATGTTCTTTTATAAACTGTTCGCCGAACGTTTGGTTCGTTTGCAGCCCTAATTATTATACAACTGTAATACATTTAATTGCTGTAAATAAAAAGAATAATGAAACATATTTATACATTATAAATTATCAACATCTTGATGCATTGAGTAGTTGTACTCTATGCTTAGGGAGATTTTCACCCCAAACCTTTTAATCTAAAACTATTTTGATTTTTTACTTTTAACCCCAAAGCTTTTATGTTTCGGTCTAATTTCTCCGCATTAACACTTCGCAACTTCAGTGTTGGTGGTCGCTAGCGGTGTTGTGGCCTTGGTGCTATTTGTCACGATTTTATGCCCCCACCGCAACGCGGGGGGCTTAATACTAGTTTATAACAAATTTAAGATTTAAAATCTAATTACATGACATATAGTTTACGAAAAATGTGATTTAACGAAAAATGTGATTTATAAAAAACTGGATATAATTTATGTGCCACAATATTAATAATAATAATATTTTTCATTAATAAACTAGTTAATAATAATACAAGTAATAGATTCCAATTTTCTAACTTATGAAAAGGATAATGGAGGCATAATGTCTTACACATAATTGAGCCAATCAAAAGCTTTAGTTAAACTTCACACGGATCACCATCCTACGGTCCATTGCTCACCTAATTTTCAATCCAACGGTTTAAAATAACCTCTAGAAACACAAAATCCTTAAACCCACAAATATCAAAATCTCTCAAACACGCACACCCCAAGATCCCTGCCCCCACCCTTTTTGCTTCAGTTCAACCACCAGAATTACCCACATCTCCATCATCGGCGACCACTGTAGGCGGCGGTGGCGTGGTGGAGGTTGTCGGGTCGTTGTTTGAGCGAGAGAGAGAGGCGGAGTTTTCTTTTTCTATCGATTGATTCGGCGTTGGTGGGGGCTGAGGAGGTGGTGGGGATTTTTAAGGTGCCGTTTACTGACGTGGCGATGGCAGGGATAGTACCGATACCAGTAGCGGCAATTATGGACGGTTGAGCTCGTTGTAGAAGCCATTGTATTGTTTCACCGTCGGATTTGTGCCCGAGCTCTCTGGCAGTTTTAGTTTCAATCACAGGTTCCGAGCTCTCTGGCAGTTTTGTTTTTGTTCTTCTTGTTGTTCGTCCACCACAGGTTCCGACTTTAATTGAATGAAAGTCTGAAACTTGATGTTTTTTAATGCTCGGAAGGTGTTCGATGATTTGCCTGAATGAAATGGAATTCTTTTCTCACCACTTGAGTTGCTGATGTTGTGTCGGTTGCTGATGTTGAGTTGCTGAGTTGCTCGGAAGGTGTTCGATGTTGGTTTCGATTCTCCAGAGCTGAAAAATGAGATGGGTGTGGGTTAATGTTATTGAATTTGTTAAAGGAATATGTAATTTTATTTTCTTTATGTTAGTAGATTTTATACATTTTTTGTTTGTAAATTTGTATAAATTTATGATTAATGTTATTGAATTTGTATAATTTTTAGTTTTATTTGCTTTTGTATCAGATCTCTGGGATGATTTATAAATAGAATAAAACAAGAAAAAACATTTTCTTTAAACAAAAGATATTTTTACTGATGGGTTTGTGACACAAAATCTATCGTCAAAAACCTTTTCTTTTTTCATTTTATTTATTACAAACTCGTCAGAAATGCGTAGTAAACAGTTAGTCAGAAATTTGTCATAAACTATGAAAAAATATAAAAATTAAATTTCGTGACAATTGTGTAGCAAAAATTAAAAATTAACTTCCGTTAAATGGGTAGGAAAATGTGTAGAAAATGTATAGCAATTTGTGACAGCCCTTTTCTGTCAGAAATTGGTAGGAAAATGCGTAGAAAATGCATAAGAAACCAGTTTCCTACTAGTGGTTTTCCTACATATGCATTTTGTCACAAATTCGTAGAAAATCGCGAGTTGTGACGCATTTCCTACGGAAAATGGTGTCAGAAATTTTAAATTTTCTAGTAGTGACGTGGGTTATTGAAGAATATAATATTATAAGATTTTTTTTTTGAACGGCAAATTTGGATCACTGACGGACTGCTAGAGTATCATCGTGCCACCAGCAGAACCACCCGATCATATCCATCTCCACTAGGCAATAATGCCTATACACCAATTCAGGAGGAAACCCAATAAATCTGGGAAAAACCCCCTTTGTGGGAATCGAACCTATGACCTAATGGTCATAAGCCTTATCCCACCACCAAGATACCACTAGGCTATAATGCCATGGGTTTACGTGAGTTTACATGAGTTTGTTTCTGTTTATTTTTCCTTCTTTTATGCAAGTAGCAGATAGGTTTGGTTTTATTTATTTAAAGCTCTTGTAATTAGTTTCCATTGTATATAGAGTCAAATCAGTTTGGGTTCTAGTGTGTGTTAACCAGGGCCCTGAAGCATCACAATTTAGTTAGGTAGAACCGAGAGGTGTTATCTTTAATGTGTGATTGATACTATAAGTATACTACACATTATGATGTTTTCTCCATATATCTTTTACTTCCTACAACCTTACAACTCCAAATATATGCAAGGTTAAGTATAAAGAGTTAGTCAAGAGTATATGCCAACATTATTTATGCCCACTGTTTTTGTAACCGCTTCTAAGGGTGATCGGGGCACTCGCGGGGAGGGTGTTCGGTGATCCCATTCCCCGATCGGGAACACCGCCGCCATCACCGCGGGGACCCGAATCGGGGAGGGGTTTCGGTGGGGAGACACCGCGATGAAATGGCACATTGATCGAGGATAGACGTTGGCAATGGTCGTTTTAACAAAAAAAAAAAAAAAATTCAATTTTAACAATATAAATAACCAACTTAAACTCACTCTCAAATAATTTTTTTACCACACCCACCACTCTCAAACTCACTCTAAAAAAATCTATCAAATACATCACAAAATGGATTCCAAGTTCCCGTTTTTTTCTCCCCTACCCGACTTTCCCGACGATGAAGGTTCTCCGTCAAACGATAGTAGTTTAATTTTCTTCCAAAATCTCATTCAACAAGCGGAGTTACTAGACACGGCATCGTCTAGTAAAAAAAAAATTGTCCCTCGAGATCGTGAGGGTGGCCACGAAACACTAATGGCCGATTATTTTGTAGAAAATCCAAAATTTAATGCCGATATTTTTCGTCAGAGGTTTCGTATGTCCAAGTCTTTGTTCCTAAAAATTGTTAGTGACGTCGAAGCGAACGACGAGTGGTTTCAAGAGGGCTTGGACGGGAGAATGAAGAAAAGTTTCACGCCGTTGCAAAAGGTTACTTCTGCGATTAAACAACTTGCAACCGGTAACCCACCAGACGAAAACGACGAGTATTTAAATATGTCTGAAAGGACCTCTCGTGAGTGCCTTGAATATTTCTGCCAGACGGTCTGTACAATGTATGCCGGTGAATTCTTACGTAGACCAACGAGCCACGACGTTGCGCTATTGTATCAGGCTCATGAGGAGAGACATCACCTACCTGGTATGTTGGGTAGTCTGGATTGTACACACTTCGTCTAGAGAATGTGCCCCACAGAATTGCGTGGACAATATATGAGAGGCGATCATCAATACCAGACGGTTATGTTAGAGGCGGTGACGTCTCAAGATTTGTGGATTTGGCATGCTTTTTGTGGCCCGGCGGGTTCACAAAACGACATCAACGTGCTCCAACAATCTCCGTTATTTCTTACTTAACGAAACGGAACGGCGCCATATTGTCCATTTCAGGTGAAAGACCACTTATACAAACGCGGGTATTATCTTACTGATGGGATCTACCCTAGCTGGTCCGTGTTTGTGAAGTCTTTTCCATATCCTCACATCCCGAATGAAAAAAAGTTCAAGAGGCAACACGAGGCCGCAAGAAAAGATGTGGAACGGGCGTTTGGTGTGTTAAAGGCGAAGTGGGGAATACTAAAGCGTCCAATGCGTTCCAAAACGGTGAAAAAGATAAGGTTACTCGTGTATACGTGCATTATTTTACATAACATAATTATAAAAGACGACGGAAGGGCGATAGCACCGGTACACATTCAAGATCCTCCAGTCGAACCCGTCTTCGCTGATACAACTTATAGCAGGCTCATTGACGAAGAAACGCATTGGAGACTAAAACACGATCTCGTTGAGCATCTCGGACGTTTAGATCTACCTCACCTTGAAGTGAGTTCCGACGACGAGTAGTTTGTTTTTATATTTTTCTAGTTTGAATGTAATTTTTATTTTTCTAGTTTAAATGTAATTTTTATTTTTAATTTAATGAAATGTCTTTTATTAAATTTTATTAAATTTTTATTAATATTTTTTTAATTTATAAACATGCATAATTTTACAACAAATAAAAAAAAAAACACAAGTCCCCTAAGAGGGGAGTGCCGCCATCAAATTGGGGTGTTAGGGGAGTTTAAGAGGGGAGTTGACGTGGCATATGCTGATTGGTTATGCGTAAGAGAGGGGACTCCCCTCTTAGACCATGTGTAGTGGTAAATCAATATAATGCCCCCACCATAGGGCGTTTTGCGACACGTGTCATCCCAGTCAGCATGTGGCATTATAGCATAAAGTGGTGTAGTGGGGCATTATTCCAATAACGCCCATGCAATCATTTCCCAATTATTTTTTTTTTAATTTAAAACATAAAAAACTTCATTAATTTAAAATAAAAATTACACTACTTGAAAAAAAAAAACCAAAATAAAAAACAGAAAATAAAAATACAGAAAATTAAAAAACCTAAAAAAAATAATGTTAAAAAAAAAAAACAAGAATAATTCGGTGTAACTTCAAAGGTCCTTTTGTTAAAAAAAAACAAGAAAATTACTTTTTATTTTTTTCCCCACCAAACTGCTTTACCCCTTCTTCTTCCTTTCTTCTTCCCCACCACCTGCAACTTCAAAAAAAAAAAAACCATTATCTTCTTCCTTTTCTTTTGTTTTTTTAAATAAAACTAATTATAAACACACACAAATATTATACACACATGGCAAGCTTTAATTGGACAATCAAATGCAGTTCCGGCGTTTTTAAAATCACGCCAAACCCATTTTTTTTCAAAAAAAACGCCCGGAAACGCCGGATGTAGTGGAGGAGTGGGCGTTTTCCGGCGTTTTTTTTGAATTTAAAAAAAAAAAAACGCCCCACTACGGGCAGACTTAGGGGAGTGCCCCTCTCACCCTAATACTAAGAGTCTACTTGTCACATCAGTTAGTCAGACTGGTTTTAAAACCCGATAAAGTAATAATTAATTTAAATATTAAAAATATATTCAACTGACTCGAAACATGATATGAAACAATTTACTCAAAACAAGAACGGAGTCTGAATCAGTGAATGAATCGCTAAATGTGATTCTGAAAGGAAAAAAATAAAATAAGATTGAAACCCAGTCCAACTAATTAACCAGTTTTGTTCGCCTGTAACCAACCGGTTAAAATGAAGTTGGTTCAAATAGACTCAACTGATCCGGTTGCCGATTCTCAGTCTGGCCTGTCGATATGGTTCTGAAAACACTGGTTCTACAATGAAGTGGTCCAACGTCTTTTTTGTTCTTCAAAGCTCCCTAACACAGCTGACTGTTTCCTTCTAACAAGATGATTTGCAAAAATATCATAGCAGGATACATGACTAAAGCCCTGCAATACTTTAATCCCTTTCTTTTTACGTTTGTTAAATATTATTTCTCCATCTCTAGATAGCTTCCCTTTTGCATAGATGTTCACATGCTTGATTTCGAAAGTAGAATTCAAAACTTTCTGATTGTTGGTAGCGACAATGGCAGCTAAAATCTCCCCCAAGAACATATCCTAAAATTGATTTAAGTGAGAAAATTTGTAACATGAATTCTAGAGGTAGTAAATTAAGGTAGTTCTAATGGCATACCACATGTCGATATAGTTGATGCTTTTGGTGTAAGTGATGAAGCCTCATCAACAAACGTCGAGTGAAACTTGTCTCAGGTGTTGTGCTATTTGATTGCAATCTTTTTATCATCTCTGGAAATGCGTAAACTTTGCGTTGCATATGAAGAGGGATGAGTGTGATCTCTAGTGATGAATCAAATACTGTCTTGGCAGACAAAGGATCGAGAAACATGTTTAGTTCCGCATATTTGTTTGATGGGACATTGATCACATTTCCTTTCTCTTGGTTGTTTTTGTAGTTGCTATGTCCTCCAAGTATAAACGCTTCCTGTATGATCGAGCTAGAATTAGGGTCGGAAAGTAGGATGTTTGCTAAATTTGTTAATGGTCCGTTTGACAAGAATGTAACTCTTGATCAATCATCAATAGACTTCACTAATGATCTCCAAACTTCTAATGCTAATGGTTGTTTAAGCTGAGGGAAATCCGTGTTACCAGGAGCTCCAAACTCAAAGGAGCTCGCCGATGTATACCTACAAATGAAGTCACATTTTAAGTTCGACTAGAGGTGACAATATGGGTGGGTGGACATAACGAAATTGAAGCAAAATGTTTAGGTCAAGGATGGATTAAAACAAACCATTTCTAGTTGGGTTAACCAAGAACACCTTGGCATCCATTGTTTTAACTTTAATGAATAAGTAATTACACTATTATTAAAATAGTGGTAAATATGTGGAAAACAACTCATGTGGTTTGCATGCAATAGAAATAGACTTTTAACGAGTTTCCATGTGATTACTTTTGGCAAATCTTTTTGATTTGATAAATTTGACCTATTTTAGATAAAACATAATCCAAGTTACTTGATTTATTAAGTAAATGGGTTGAAATTATAACATTTAATTGTTACATTACAAGCGATTACCTTCTTGGGCTCCTTGGTAGATCACGCGCAAGACCATATAGTGTATCGGAGTCCAATCGACCCGCGCTTCCATGTGGTATGGCCTTGGAATACTTACAGTCGCCAACATTTGGGGTGTGTGGATAAGATTGGTTCAAACCAAAAGAATCGCCTAAACCAACATCGATATCATCACGGCCCATCATATGTAACAAATCATACACCACGTCTATTGTTGCCGCGTTCGCCCAACCACTTCCGGTTACTAATATCGCCTAAAATAAAACAAACACCGTTTTTTTTACTTATGATGACAAAAATAATATTACTGCACTATATATTTAGATATTTGTAGAAAAACAATTTACTAGGCTGTAATATTTAAAATATACTATGGACGACTTTCAAACTGTGTGATGACTAGAATCACATTACCTTGAGATAAATTTCTTCGACAGGTACTTTAAGTAGATAAAAGAGAGCCAAGAAATCTCCCACACTCATATCCATATCAAACACGACAATCTTCCCAAGTTTTTTCCCTTTGAAATCTGGTTTGTAGAAAACTTGTTTGTAATAAGGGAATTCGGATGTGAAATTGAATCGCCCTTTTTGTTGAGCGCGATTTAGTACCTAAAATCATACCAAAACTCGTCGAATTAGTAGTTCAAAACGTAGGTCATACATAGGATGAGCTTCATTTTCATATCCACTTACATCAAGAAAACTAACAAAATATTCTCTATCCAAGGAGCTCGTATTGTCGTGATTAGGTTTTGCTCGTGTAGCAACTCGTACACGTACTGAATCCGGTCCGGTGACTTCTTCGGTATAACCATCCTATGTAGTTTAAAGACAACATCATTAGAATGCATACAAGATCACACCAACATTATTCTCGTGTTCTTGTACCTTTTTTCTCCCCAACTGTTTATTTTTCTATCACTAGTATAAAATAGGGTATTTGTGATCGAATTTTGCGACAACTCACAAGATAGTGATGCATTTGTGACTGTTGATTTTTCGTTGCAATTTGCCTCTAAAGCGTGACAGAACTTATATTTTTTGCTAGCGTAGTAACATATTAACAACGGATATAATTTCTGTCACTAATTATCAATGTAACTCCGTCGCTAAAATTGTGACGAAATAGCAACGATAATTAAATTAAATTTTGTTCTTTTGTGGATACAACATTTTGCAATTAACTAGTTACCTTGCATATCCCTGTCCGATTCTCACGAAGACAAAATGGATCTAGAATGCCTGTTTGGACATGACCACTATGAACTCCATTTTTCAGCAAGTTGAATTTCGGGATCTTATCGTCATCAAAGAGTGTAGTCGAGCCATCAGATATCCCATACGGTTCGTTCGATGTAATCACAGTAATATTCATGTACACCATTTCCGCAAATTCATTTTCCTCGTGTTTTTCGTGTATGTTACGCATAGTGGATGTCGCAACACCCGACATAAACGAATCCCACATAAAATAGTTCTGTGAAAACATCAACATTTATAAACCCATCAATGAGCAAAAATGTCAATAATAAATGTTTACATACCTTAAAGGAGTCAAGAGACAAAGTATGAAGGGCCGTCTTTAGCGACTTAAAAACGTATTGCGCTTCGTATGTATGCTGATTTTGCTCAAATGCTTCGAAGAACTCGTGGGTAATGGGAATCGTGTTTGTTGCATCTAATGGAACAAGGGTGATTGGAATCCCGGAATGAATAACCTGCAAACATGGATTAGATTGACGAAATTCGGGCATTTAGTGACAATTTTTTTTATTTTTTTGTTACCTGGTACGCAGCAAAAGGGTCGCTAAAGATGTTAAATTCGCCGTATGGATTACTTCTATAGGTTGTAAACATGTTACTATTGTCGCTAGTTGGATTATTCAACCTCACAGCACCACCCATGATGTAAATATGATCGATATTTCTCTTTAAACTCGGATTTGTCATAAGAAAAATTCCTAAATTTGTGTGTGCTCCTGCTAGGAGTACGCTAACCGGGCCTTCAGATATTGTCTTGATCAATATTTGTTGTGCAGTCGGTTGTCGAAGAGGAGAGTATCGTCGACTTCCCTAGTAATTAATGAACGCGATGAGAAAAAAATAACTTCAATTGTAGGGGTGTTCAGTGTCCGGTTCATGTTCAAGCAGTGTTGACAAAAAATAGGCTAAACCGCTAACTAATGTTCTGGAAAACGACAAACCAAACCAGGCCAGCCGGGTTGCGTAGGTCTGTGGGCCGACTGGTTTTAGCAGTTTCCCGGTTTGAATCTATTTTTCTTCTTCTCAAAATTGTTATTTTGTGCCAAAAAGTTTATAATCAAAATTGTGCTTTATGATTTACTTCATATGCATAACTTCATATTTAAAAAATAAAAAATAAATAGGAAAGGCTAACCAGTTGGTTCCAGGTTCCAGGTTCCAAACCCTCAATAACCATAACCTTATAAACAAACCGGCCTCTATCCGATTCACTTGTTTCGAATTGCATGGTTTATCGGTTTCAACAGTTAATGAACACTGACCCTAAGGTCTAACAATAACAAAAATGCTTGAAATACCTGTGGAAGAAAGCTTCTTCGCAAGCCGAAATTTGTATCGATATCCAGTCTTCCTCTACCTCCAACCGGAATAGCTTGCCTATATCTACAAGGTCCAGCAGTGCCGTTTTGCTGGTCGATTATCGGAAGATAACCACCGACATCGGGTAGTATTGTACCATTTTCGAGTATTCCACCCTCACCTCCTACACCAACATCAATATCATCTCGCCCCATCATGTATAGTATATCATATATATGATTTATTGCATGTCCAGCATTTGTCCATGAATTCGTGTTCAATGTTATCGCCTGAATCATAATGTTATAATAAATATACATACTGTTAGCTGATGTAGAAATGGTAAAATGGATGGGTTGAAGAAAATATATTGTTTTACTAGTAATTAATTATCAATCAAACTATCTTTATAAAAACCAAATGGAACTCTAATGAAAAACAAATTAGTATATTTAAATGAAGAAAATATATTGTTTTCCCTCGACATTCCGTTATAAGTTTGTTAAAAACAAAGTTGTAATCAAAATAAAGTATTTATTTGATATTATAATACGGGGGTAAGGATAGTGTAAAAATGGCATAAAGTGTGAGAAGTGTATTATAACACCATATATAATACTATATAACACCATATAAACACCGTATAACAATATGTAACACCATATAATACCATATAACACTATGTAACACTATATAACAAATATAACACTATACATCTATCATAGACATGCTATCAGACAACCTATAGTGTTATATTTGTTATATAATGATATATAGTGTTACATAGTGTTATATGGTATTATATGGTCTTATATATTGTTATACGGTGTTTATATGGTGTTATATAGTATTATATATAGTGTTATAATACACTTCTCACACTTTTTACAGGATCCACTACCTATAATACGGTACGATAATAAACTAAACTGTTCTAACGGTTTAACTTTCTAAACAACATAATTTATTTTTAAATCACTTTTGTTTTATATTATCATTTGCTCGGTTTTGTCATAACGCACAACGTAAAAAAGACTAGTGTTTATAACACATAACATTGTGAATCTGGCAATCAAAACACAGTAAACGAAAAAATTCTTAAACTCATGATACATATAATAATATAATAAAAAAATATACATTAATCTTATACAACCTTTTTTTCTAAAAAGAAAAAAGAAATAAACCGTCATTTATTAAATACGACATTTCTTCATATGGAAAGTTGGAAACCGGGTTTAAAGATTTGGGTGAAAATTTAAAATTAATAATACAGTATAATATATTAAAATAAATATGCTTATGCAACAACATACATTGAAACCAAGGGTAAAGATCAAATAGGAAGATTGATCTTGCTAGGAAGGATAGGAAGTAATCTTAGCCATCCACGTGTGATTTTTTAATTTAAGCGCGCAAGGGTATTTTGGTCCATAAACAATTTCACATTCTCTGTAATCTTTCACGCATAGAAAAAAAACCCCAATTTCACATCCCAAAAAAAAACCCTAAAATTCAAACAAATCTTCACTAGATTCAACCAATTAACAATTCAAAACACAAATCAAACCTCACGATCGTCGCTAAACGCATCGTTTCCTCCTCAAACCGTCCTAATTTACCTCAAGATCATCTGTAAATGCATTATTTCCTCCTAATTTGAGCTTGAACACATTCTCTAACCTCTAGTTTCTTCTCAGTCTCTTCCTTTTTCACTTTCAATGTGTTCGAAACCAGTCAGATCCACGCAGTTAACGCTAAATTAAGTCGATAACTTTGCAGTGGCTTTTCTCCACCAAAACTTCATGTGTTACATGATGATGATAAAAGAAGTTGAAGAGGAGAACAATGGTACCAAATTTACAAAAGGGTGAACCAGATTTGGAGATATTCTAATGGCAGACTTCATTGCGTTTTATGGACTTCATTGCGTTATATGGGCTTTCATTGTGTTATATGGGCTTCAGACTTTAGTAGTGCTCCATTACGTTTTATGGGCTTGAAACTTCAATTATTTGTAAGTATTTTTATGTGTTTTACTCCATTGCGTTTTAGAAAAAACACTTTCTTTTGTGTTTTAGGCCATTGCGTTTTAGAAAACAAATAATTTTAAGTGTTTTCTAGCCATTGCGTTTTAGAAAAACACATTTTTTGAAGTGTTTTTGGTGCATTGCGTTTTAGGTAAAACACATTTTTATGTGTTTTTAGTCTATTGCGTTTTAGAATGAGTCATTTTAAGTGTTTTCTGGCCATTGTGTTTTACAAATAAGTCATTTCTTTGTGTTTTTGGTGCATTGCGTTTTAGAAAAATGTCATTTTTTAGGTTTTTTTTTCATTGCGTTTTACGACACTGGGGTTTTTTCTATTGCGTTTTACGCAACTGGGTTTTAATTTTTTTTTTCAAAATATAGCAATAGTATACTCGTTTTAAAGATAAAAAAACGCTCGTTTTTTTGGTGCAATTTTTATAAAAAAATAATGTCGTATGAAAGAGTTATTAACGTTTAAAAAATGGGGGGGGGGGGGGGAATTGGAGGAGAGAGAAACTATTGGCTTGGATTGACTAGAATGCCCCTGAAAAAAGTCACGCGCCTTTTTTCTTACTTTCAATTTCCCTGATTTAATCTTAGCCCTTGATTAACTAAATGGATGGTCAAGATCACTTCCTAGCCTTCCTAGCCAAATAAACTTCCTATTATATCTCCACCCTTGAAACCAAACTTTAAATTTAGTATATACGAGATATAGTAATTTATTTAACATGGACGAATATAAGTTCTTTTTTTTTTAATAAAATCACTATTGAGTAAAATGCTAACTAGTGACAATAGAAGTATAAAAATAAATTAAATGTAAAAATAAATTAAAATCGTTAAACAATCAATCCACTTTGAGAAAGCGATAAAATAGTGTTGCAAAAAATAAACTTAACAAATTATGTAATTTTACATGTTTGGTTTTCCATAGAAAATTAAATTATATTATTAGTTACACCAATTCTTAACCCAATTGATGCTATCCAATTAAAATGTAAGAATAAAAAAAATTAAACTATCCCACCAGACACATTTTACCCTTTACAGACATTGCTTTCAATATTTTAATTCTTTAGTTACTAAAAAACACACAAAGTATCTATACATATAATAAAAAAAACCACTTTGAGGACACTTGTTATCATATTAGGCCATGTCTTTTGGATAATTATAATTTTAATTTAATCTTTTCTAATTAATTATAGATAATCCTTCTACTAAATATTATTTAGTTTAATTATTACTTTTATATTTATCTATTTACTTCAAATTCAAACTTAGTTATCTAATTTGATATTAGAGTAAATTACGATTTTGGCCCATGTGGTTATATCACTTTTACCCTTTTAGACCAAAAAGGAATTTTTTTAACATTTGAGCCCTCAACGTCTTTTTTTCTAACCCTTTTGGTAGGGGCCAAAAGGGTTAGAAAAAAAGACGTTGTGGGCTCAGATGTTAAAAGATTCGTTTTTTGGCTAAAAGGATAAAAGTGATATCACCACATGGGCCAAAATCGTAATTTACTCTTGATATTAACTATATATTTGAACGTTTAGTTTGGTATCAAATAGATTTTACTTTTTTATTATTTGGTATATAAAATTACATTTATTCAACCCATGTAATAAATGAAGTTTCTTAAAAATGTATTATTTTAGTATTTGGTAAACAATATTACATTTATTCAACTCATGTAAAACAAGCGGTTTTAAAGATATAACTTTTTTATTTGGTATATAAAATTATATTTATTCAACCCGTACAATATGGTTCTTATAGATATAATTTTTTATTATTTAATATATAAAATTATATTTATTCAACTCGTGCAATAAAAGAGGTTTTTAAAGATATATTGTTTTATTATTTAGTATATAAAATTCATTTATTCGACCCGTGTAATACACGGGGTTATAACCTAGTTAGTTTATAAAGGTCGTTATGTTTTTCCCTCTTAAAATACTACCTAGTAAACTAATACTTATTTATAAAAGGCAACAAAATTACCATTACAAAAATCTGTATTTTAAAAGTTAGACTTATATAACAAGCCCACACGCCCTTAAGACATATCAATGTAAAAATGAATGATGTGTATTCATGTTGATCGTATCATCATGTAAAAACGACCACATTTTATAAATCTCATAAAATATATATATGTTATAAATTAAACTAAAATTTTATAATATAAATGATGGTTTGTAAAAACAATGGGTTGATTAGGATATGACATAGAAGGCTAAAGTTGAATATACAGCAAGTTTTATAAAATTCAAAATAACTTTTATAAAAAATATTACATTATAAATATAAATGTTGAATGTAATAACACTAAATTATTATTTGCCATTTAGTACACTACATTATTAAACAAGTTTTATAAAATTCAAAATATTTTTTTTCTATGTACTGAATAATCTTTAACTTTTTTTATGCTCACAAACAAGACATCCTAATTGATATCATAAAGAATAGTGAAGTTAACAATGATGTTCATCAATCACAGAACAAACAGAAAAACATACTCTTCATAAAAATAAGTTGAAAGCGAATGAATACGTAAATTAAACCTGTAAATTAAATTCAGACCGATTAAGCTTGAGTAGATACAATATAGCAAATAAATCATCAACATCAACGTCGGTATCCAAGAGAATCCGATAAGGAGTGCCCCCATGAACCGTGGATCTAGCTGTTGCAGTTATAGCCATGCATACAGTGCACAGAAATATTGACCATAGCCATAACATCTTCATTTCTCCTTACCACTCACTACCTTATGGCACCTACAATTTACAAATCAAATCTTGTAGTTTGTAAAATGTTGTCTAGATAAAATGTGTTTTCAGATATGAAATATAAAGAGGTTCTGTTATTTTTTTTAGTTGCTGATCAAAGAACAATTTGAATGATATTAAATGCTTGTTTTACCATTTTAAGACAAACGAATAAAGTATTACCTTTTGATGAAGGATTGACTTATAAAAGTTCAAATTACAAAAAAAAAAAAAAAAGTTAATTAAATGCTAATATGATTTGAATACCATTCACTTTATTTACAAAACTGAATTTATTATAAAGAATTGAAAACGAAAACACTAATCAATGAAATATTGCTTTTTTTTTTTGAAAATTAAACTTTATTAAAACAACCTCCGACCCAAACGGGCAAAAGGCCAAACAACCAGCAGCACCCCCGACTCAAACGGACAAAGGGCAAGGAAATTACAACATATACAACGTGCATTTACACCATTCTGTCCAGCTAATATAATTACATAAAGATCTATTATTTAACCAAGCTATACATAACAATAGTTATTTGTTTAAATAAATAATGAATTATAAACAATCTAATATTACTACTTATAACATTATAAATGATGGCAGAAACATAGATAACTATTACATTAAATTTAAAGTATCACACATACATCTAAATTCTTAGGAGGCGAGCAGTAAGTTTCGCTGATTGGTTTCACGAATTTGGGACAGCTTAGGTTGTACAGTGCAACCTAGCCTGTGGATTGGATCAATGCCTTCCACCAAGTTAAAGCATCCTCCTTAAAGGATTGGGACACGTATCCTTGGTAGCACAACCGTTTACGTCAATAACAGTTTTCATCTCATCGAGCCATGTTAAAGCATCAATGGTTCCTTTCTCACCCGTAAAGTCACGGGGTTTACACGAGACTAAATGCATATAGGTTCACCTCTCCTTAGAGTTACGGGGCTCAGTTCTGACAACATTCTTAACGCTTTGCTCACTCTTAGTCGAGGAGTAGTGAGACTTTTCAGTAATGGAATGAGGTTAAGAAACAGATTTTTGCTTTGGTACTAATGGCTCCGACCCTTTAAATGTAGCTATGAATTCAACCATAGCTTTACCGACTTCAACGACAATCAAGGATCGAAGATTATTCTCGTCGTCCGTACGGTCTCAGTGATCACAGTTTTCACTATCGTTTTTTTAGTTATATTGCCAATATTAAGGCTTGCAATTAGTTCAGTCGGGAGCTATATAGCCATCAGTAAGATTTTGAGATATTAGTAGCAGATTAATTAAACAAATGGAAAAGAAACTTGAAATTGGATTTCATTAAGTCGACATATTACAATAATTGTCCTATAAGGACTTTTGGAATTGAAGATACAAACATTGTCGATAGGTGGACTTTTTGGAAAACAAAACTCAGTAATGAAAAAGAGTCTTCAGTGGTCCCTTTTGTCATTCTCGCTAGTCCTCTTGTTTCACCTTGCTTGGCGAAGTGAAGGGTTTAGCGATTGGTTAGACTTTTCTAGGTGATGATTTGTCATAGAAGAAGACCTAGCGGGTTCCAATGATAGTGAATAGTAACGGTCATGAATTGTAAACTGGCTCGTGTATGTAAGGTTCGAAATTTTGAAGTTAGGAGGTAGAAAGTATGGATCGTCAATGTCCACTGATACAGATTTTGATGTCCGGTTTGAAGGTTTATCAGTTTGGGGTTCTATAGGGGAAACAATATATTGGTCATAGGAGGAGGGAAAGAGCTCATCCTAACGCCCGGTCGTACTAACATCCTCGGTGCGAAGCTCCCGTTGTTGTGGCTTCGTCTAGAAATTTTTCGTGAAAGGAAAAAGTATGGGATCAACATCAGCAGTCTCCTTTCCTAGAGGCATCTTCCTGAAAATTTTATAAAATCGATAACTATATTTATATAATGAGAGGAGTAGTCCTAGGTTCAGGTCTAGAACTCGGAATAGTCTTATAGAATCTGCATTTGTGATATTTGGGTTTAGATACAAAAGGCTAGTGTCTAATTCACTTAATTTATAGCTCTGATACCAACCTGTCACACCCTGATTTCCAGTGGGCCCGGATGAGTAGGGTTTAAGCGTGACGATTGGATAACAGTATCACAATTTATAATGCAGCGCAAGTATTGGAGTAAAAATATTCATTCAATAAAAGTCTTGAATATAAATAAAATTTATACAAGTGTTCAAGTGCAAGCCAACAGGCATGATCTAAAAAAAAGAGCTTTAGACATCATAGGCCTTAAGCTATGAGTTGCAAATTCCATAGCCTTTATCATAGCTGCCCCAGATTCCCAGCCTAACATCAAGGTTCGATACATGCAGTTCAATCTTTTGAAAATACGTCAGCTTTCGCTGGTAAATACAATTAACCGACTCATTTTGAAAATAGTTTTTCAAAAATGATTTTTTTATACATAGAGAATACCCGTAGGTAATCATTTAATATTTCTTGGGATTTTATCTTGTCACCAGATTTACATACTTGTCATACAATGGGGACCGGAGATCAAAGCCGGTCATTTTTAGTGTTATGATTAAGGTACACACCAAAGTTAAATAAACGTGTGTTACTGTCACGACCCCCGACCACATCCTGGACGGGAGCAACGAGCAGTCAAGTGGTACCGGTGGTTATTTTAAAAACATTGCAGCGGAAATATTCATCAGGACCGTGAGTTAGGAAAAATATCAGAGTTTAGAAAACACCGGATTTTATTTATGAAAAGAAACCCATGTTTTACCAAGGTAGCTTTAATATGGGATAAACCCGAATACATGAAACAACATTTAATTTAATTTAATTTATTTGATAAAATAAGCCACTTCTTTAAGCCTTTCGGTGTCGTATCACAACTCTTATTCCGATCTACCGTAATCACCTGAAACGCGTTTTAAAAAGATTTGTCAGCAGGAAATACTGGTGAGTTCATTCATTTTGGTACAAAAACACATTTGTTATAATTTACAACATTAAGGGTTTTTATATTTGCTCTTTCAAGATTGGCAAAGACTTAATCACTGCAATTATAACTTTGTTATAATTTACAACATTAAGGGTTTTTATATTTGCCCCTATCTTATAATTAGCTGGTTCAGCTGTCACTCGACCGAATCTATGACTGTGGACATATCACTAATTAGGCTCGCCCACCTAAAGTGATAAATCGTTAGTAGAAATGTGCACAAAACCCCCACATACTGCCAGTAATTAAAGATTAGCAAAGACTTAATCACTGCAAAGTATAACTGGAAAACATTTAGGGTTTTGCAAAGCAATTTGATAAAAAGAGAATGACTCACTTTGTTAGCATATAGTCTTGTTTAACAAGCATCTTGATTCTAAGCATCTACTTTATGGTTCTGAATCTTCTGATGATTAAGCAACCATTTTGATTGTAAGAGTATGGTCTAGAGTTTCGGGTAGTTAAACATTTAGTTTAACAGAGTGGAATACGTATTAGTGTAAGACCACATCAAACCTAACGATGGTCACGAGATCAGAACCTTAACGGAATTTACAAAGTATAGTCTTGTTTAGACAACACTTTGGCATTCGTTTAACGAAATTCACAAAGTACAGCACTTTGGCATTCGTTAGTTGGTTCCTGAATCGATCGGACAAAATATCGCATCGGTGACTATTGGTTAGAACACCAACATATAGAGAGAAGAATAGAAGGAATGAGCAAAGAAAAATGAATCCTAAGCTTCCTATTTATAGGTAGGAAATATGAAATTTCTAGGAAGTTTCATATAGCTTTTCTAGGAAGTTACCTATACATTTTCTAGGAAGCTTCCTACCTACTTATATATCCTCTTACACCTTCCTAGCACCTTCCTTTGATATTATCTATCTCATATATATTTATTTTCATGTATATCTATCTAGGTGTTTAATTTATTTAATTAATCTTACTTAGCTTAATTAATCTTGCTTAGCTTAATTAATCTTCTTAGCTTAATTAATCTTGCTTAACCGATTAATTAATCTTACTTAACTTAATTAATCTTACTTAACTGGTTAATTAATCTTACTTAACCGATTAATTAATCTTAATGGTTTAATCAAGTAATTTACTTAGCCGATTAATTAAATAACATAACTAGCTGAATAATTAACTTACTTAGCTTACTTAACTGCTAAGTTTCCTTTCCTGTTAATTTTCTTAGCTATTAAGTTTTCTTAACCGCTAAGTTATCTTAATAGCTAAGTTTGATATAGGGATGAGCAAAATGGACCCGGTACCGGTACCGAAATTCCCGAACCGGGTACCTTTTCGGTACCGATTCGGTACCGACTTTTGACATTTTCGGTACCGGTTCGGTACCGATCCGGTACGGTACCGGTTCAGTACCGGTTTTTAACCTCAAATACCGGTACCGTACCGGTACCGAATCGTACCGAACCGGGTATATTCGGTACCGGTACCCACTTTTGAGGATTTTCGGTACCGGTTCTTTCGGTACCGGACGGTACCTAGCTCATCCCTAGTTTGATATACTAGTTTAATAGCTTCCTGATTATGAGTTCTAATGCTAGATACAATGGAACTCGTATTAGCGTATTAACCCAATTTAACTTTAACGATAATCACGAGATCAAAACTTACAACGAATGACAAAGTATAGCCGTATACAGGCAGCACTTAAACATCCGTTGGATCAGTTTCAATCAATTGGATATAGTACCGTATCCGTAATTAGAGTTATTACCCTGATAACGAGCAGAGTTTTAGGGTTTAGGGGTGTTGTGAAAAGAAACGGAGATACGAGAGAGTAAGTTCGTCAAAATTCGATCGAACTGGTGCAGGAATTCAAGTCCCACTGCTGCCCTTATATACCTGAATTTTGGGTCCCCTCGCGCGTCGCGCCAGACCCATATGGTCCCGGCGCGTGGTGCGACGATGGTCGACCTGGCTTTGGTCGCCACATGTCCCACGTAGGCCTGACACGTGTCGATGTGTCGTGACGCGTGTCCTTGGCCGCACTTCTCGTCCAATCGTGCGTTTTCCTCGATTTTCGTGGCGATACTTATCGCGTATGTTTGGGTCTTGATCTTACATGATTCATTTTTAATTGCGAATCTAATAAGACTATTTTTATGCGATTTGGTTCGTCGAATGCCAAGATTCCTTAATCGCTAAATTTTCCAGCTTGAATATACAAGTTTTTATCGCGTGCACTTCTGGTTTTGATTACGGTTTGTTGTCGAGAATATTTTTATGAGGGTTGTTACAGTTACAGTCGGTATGCCTACCCCTGCACGTTAATCCGTATGGCCATAATAGTTCATGAGTCCAGATGCCCTGATACGGTACCAATAACCCCCAATTGTTTCAGTTGTAAAGTAAAACAGATTAAACATAGTTCTTATATTTATGAGCAAATCATAGGTGGCTCATTTATATAACTAGGTTTAAAGAAGTTCGCCGCATTGCGGCGAATTTCTTTTGTTATTTAGTCTGTGTTTACATGTGTTTGGAAATCACTACGAGCGTGTTGCGAACGGAACTGCTAACAAGAATAAATAGAAAATGTAGAAAAAAAACACTAAAAGATAACCAAAAGAAAATCAACCAAAAAAGTTGTGTGGTAACGATGTTGTTCGTATGAAACCCGTGGCCAGAGATGAACAAATTGTTCGGGGTACCGTTACCAAATTTGTCGAACTGAAAGATCTTAAGTACCAATTCGGTACTGACTTTTGGCATTCCTGGTACCGGTTCACTACCGTTTTTTACCTTCATATACCGGTACCGTAACCGGTTATCGGACTGTCACGCTCCGGTCAAAGATAATATTTATAAGCCCTCTTTACCCTTAACAAATAGCTAGTGGTAGTAAGGGGTTGAACCACGAAGAATATGTGGTTTGCGAATGGATTCGATTGAATTATAGAAAAGTGTCACAATTATGAAGCTTGCTATGATATTTTGTCTTTTTGTTTTGTTGAAAGATGTGAATTTAAACTAATGGAATTGATTTAATTGATTAACAACTAATGATTAACGATTGCAAGAAAAATTTATTACTAAACAATAATAAGAAAAAGGGTTCACACCCGGTTTCGGTAATTGCCAACCTAGGGTTTCTACAAGTTTTTAGATCCAACTCAATTGCATACGATTAGCGGATTTAGTGTACCATGACTTAGGTGCCAATAACTATCCACGCTTCGAAAAACGGACAAGAATGCACTTTGTAATCAACACAAGTAAAACCTAACCACGACAATGCATAATTACACATAACCATTTCGTAAAGTCATAACTTTTAACATCGTTCGACAATTTACGAATACGAAACAAATGTAAACTATTGTCAATGGTTTCAAAAATCAAACACAATTTGTCACAAAGTTGAAGCAAGAAACAATTCAAAACCCTAAATTAAACAACTACCTACACCGGGGTGAAACCAAGGTGATTAGCCGCTCATGGTTGAAGAAACTCGATCACCGGATGATTGGGACTTGACTTGGAACATCTTGAAGCTTGAATGATGGGGAAGTGATGGATGTTGAGGGTTTTGGTGAATGATGATGATAGAGATGATGTATAGGTGATTAGGGTTAGTGATGGGTTGATGATTGTGAAAGATGGTGATAATTCTCGATTCGGATTGTATCTATGATAAGAGATGGATTAGAGATCAATGGTGGTTGGTGATGAAAAAAAAAAGGGCTCCAAGAATGATATTCAACTTCAAAACAATCCTCAAGATGTAACTCCCGAATAATGGCCAACCAAGATGTTTTGATTCGTTAAAAACCAAAGAATTCAAAATTTCGCGATTGAAAGATAGGAAGGCCGTCGCCGACGACCTGGCCCCCCGTCGGCGACGCCTTGTGCATTTGCTGATCTTGGACGACGTGTTATTCCCCTGTCTACGGACATTTCAGGCGACGGCCCATGATAATTGATGTTGCTTCCCACTTCGTGATACTCCCCCAAAAGTCCACGTGACTATGGTTGCCAAACTTTCTAATTCATGTGATTCTTTCCTTCACCCAAGACAATTGCATATTGTAATGATGATGTTACTAATAATGGATACAAGAGCCAATGATCGATGATTATGATGATGATTATGTTGTTGACTTTTTTTGTAAATGTTACTTTACCTCAAGAAGTCACCTGAATATGGCTCCAAAGTTTCTTCACAACTAATGATCATGATGTTGACTATTTATCCTCCTCTTTCACGTGAACTCCCTTCATTTAATTAATGATGATGTGATTTTATAGGTTGAGAATAGTGATGATGCTCCTTCTATTTTAGTTGTTGGCTGCCAACTCCATGAGTTTGTTATATGCATCTTTTTATAATTAAGGTTAAACCCTTTTAACTCTTTTTCCAAACAAGCATATGTACCGCTTTTTCTTTAAACATTCTAACGTCATCGAATTACGCGTTTTACCTGCAAAGAATACAAACACTCGCAGTAACATATTCCAAGAATATAATCACATAAAACGGATTAACTCGCGTAAGATAAACGCTTTAGCACCCATGTTTCACACTCTCCATCACATCCCCACACTTGTCGTTTTCTTGCCCTCAAGCAAATCTGTTTCTCACTTTCACGTGGGTCGAACAAGAAACACACATCCCATTCCCGAGACTAAGATTAAGGTCCGATGTCATACCCGGTTCAAACTTTTTACATTTTTCGAAATATCTAACGGTAAAGTGAATAATCACATATAAAATGGTTATCCAAGATTAACCCGCCCTTGAAACTAATAAATCATGCATATCCCTCACAATGTTCTCTCCACTCGGTTTAAAATTTGGCTAATTAGATAATAAATTAGCACCTTTTAAGTAATCACTCAAAACCGATTAGAACACGTACCCGCATATGCTTGCAACTCAATCATTCTCCACCACCGAACACGAATACTAAGCACAAGTCAAAAGGTCTTTGAAGGGTTGTAATGGGGCTAGGTGAAGGGTAGGAAATAGGATGTTTTAAAGTGGCTAAGGTGATGAAAACTCGATTTTTTATTACAAAGCAACTACTCTAAACAAAACTAACTATAGAAATCAACTACGAGGCAACGAATTTTTTTTCCGCCCCTTTATTCAACAACTAATAACTCATATTTTTGTATTTTCTCAACGATTTTCTATTCTCTTTTTTTCGCAACATTTTCTGATTGATTTTTTTTTTGCAAACACAACTATACAAACAAATAATCATACAATCGAATTTTCATCACACGGGTTTAAAAGAAAAGGTTTAACGGTTATGGGCTAAACAGGTTGTCAAACGAAAGGTTTAGGCACAAAGTGGGCGACTAGGGGATTTGTTTGGGTAAGGATAAATAATTGGTTTTAAAGGAAAAGGTTCACCTAATGCCTTAATCATTCTCGTGCTTATATTCGGTCTATGGTCTCGAACGTATCAAAAGTTGCAAGTTCTACAATACGCGACTAATGGTCCACTCAAACAAAGAAACATGTATATGTAAATCTATGATATAAAAGTGGCTCAAAACCTCACGTATAAGGGTATGGTATGTGATATGCATAAAATGCTAGTTCCTTAGGCGAATTATTCCCAAATAACCACCTGCTAAATACCCGTCATGCTATTAATTTGAACTTGACCATGACAAAAGACCAAATGGGTTGTGCCATCCCCCGTTGACTTAGTTACTTGTGCTTTTAAGATCGCTTTTGAAACAAGAAATTTTTGAAAAAATTTTGAAATTTTCCCTATCCCCACACTTGAGGTAAACATTGTCCTAAATGTGTAGTGTTTAAATGAACGGGTCAAAATCGAAAACTTTTACTACTCCCCCATCCCCACACTTGAGGTAAACATTGTCCTCAATGTGTAAGAACTAGAGTTTTTTAAAGCACACAAGGGATGTGACACGACTAACTTCCCCAAAATTTTACCCCGGCAAAATAAAATACAAAATACAATCCACTTATTACTAAGCTAAGAATCAAAAGTAAAAAGAAACGTATGCACCTGATTTTTGAGCTCATTCCTCGTGTGCTCTTCTTCTCTTCAAGAAAGCGGTCGTCCCACGAACATAATGTACCTACAAATCTTAACCCTTGTGTAGAAGCATGCTTCTCACAACCATTAAAATTTATTAGCTACCTAGTTCTACCACTTTTATGAAGATATTACCAAATCATACGTTAGTTTACCTTGATGTATGTGGAAAATTAATTTACAATAACAACAAACCTAACTCACTTTCGTAGGAATCACGGTTGCATTTAGCTTATGCAACAAGCCCTTTTAAACCTCCCAATAGCTCGGGAGGACGAGAGGTCTCGTGAGGGTTATATAGGGAACACACCCACAAAGTTCATTTAACTAAGAAAAGAAAAACAAAAACAAAAATAAAAATAAAAATAAAAATAAAAATAAAAATAAAAATAAAAATAAAAATAAAACGAATAATAGTACAAACTCTACAACAATTATACCTGATTTGCCTCTCATGGTGGTCGAAGTGCACATTTTCCTACCGAGTTGCCTACATACGCTCGGTATTTGGCATGCCGGATCCATTCTCTTTTTATTTTGCTCGGCATGCATATTGTACAACTTTGGGGTCGCTTCTTACTAAACTGGCCTATGTCTTGCAACGCCACCCTTCGAATCCTTATACCCGAACCCGCGTCCCCAACTTTGTTGGTTGGAGTGATAAGCATGGGAGAAGGATGGATATGAACGTGGGCATCTTTCGGATCCGACTCGTCTCGCGGTGTGATGTCTTCCGCTCGGTTCAAACATTCATTTTCTTGCTCGGGAAGATCGATAACCTCTTCCACCACATCACTATCTACTATTGTACCATTGGCCCAAACCTCTTGGTCTCGTTTCAGTTGGGCTAATTCCTCCTCTAATTGACCCACTTGCACCACCAATGCTTCATGGGCTTTATCTCTCACTTCATTCGCTTTCTTTATATCTTTGATATCCTGGTGATATTCTTTCACCATGTTCATGAGAGCATCAAGCTTGGAATGCATCGAATCTTGTAGTTTCTCGTATACCGGTTGAGGGTATTCATTATAATAATCATCATACTCCTCCTCCCGGTAACTTGAGAAATATGGTGATTTGGGTTCATAGTAATAGTCTTGATAATGTGGTGGTGGTGGATTATCATATGTATAATATGAGGATGGACCATTGAAATCTTCATAATCCGCCCTCCTATATTCAAACAATCCACTGAGGTAGTCTTCCCGTTCCTTGTTGGCTTGAACTTTTTCGTAGAAAACAGAGCAATCCTCTAAATAGTGCTCTCCGCTTCCGCAACACTTGACTTACCACCTCATTTGTGCCATTTCCTCCGCAAGTTGGCCCACTTGCTTCGCCAATGCCTCATGTGCTTTATCTCTAATCTCGTTCGTCTTCTTTATCTCCTTAATATCATTGTGAGAGTCTTTTTGCATCTTTAACAAATCATCCATTTTGGCACTCAAATCATCACCACCGGTTTGATTGGTCGACCCGCTTCCATTGCCGCCTTGATTATTGTAATTCTTTTGGTACCCTCCTTGGTAGTTATTGTCCCGACCTTGGTACCCTTGATTGTAATTACGTTGGTAACCCCCTTGGTTACCACCTTGGCGATTTTGATACGATGACCCGCTTTGGTTACCCGGTTGAAAGTTCGGGTTCATTTGATTCGCGGCATTCCCATATCGGAAGTTGGGATGGTTTCTCAATCCGGGATGGTAAGTGTTCGAATTCATGTCATTATTCTTTCTATCCCCGAACACTTGATTTACTTCCTCGGTGTACTCACCCGGCCCCGTTAGACATTGATCGGTCCTATGGCCAATATCTCCACAATCCTCACACACCGCGAATTGGACCGCGTTCACCTCCTTTTTCTTCATACGAGCCATTTCCCGTTCTAAGGTAGAAATTCGATCCTTAGAATCAAGATCGGGAAGTGACCGGGAAATGGGATGTTTCTTAGCTCTATCGGCCGATTCCTTCTCTTTTGACCGTTTGCTCATCCTCTCCAAAAACTCCCAATCATCATCTTCATGATTGCTCAAAAGAGTCCCGTTGCACGTCGACTCGAGGCGATTCCATGTCACGTCATCCAGCCCACGTACAAAACACTTCACCAATTCCCACTTTTCTATTTGGTGATGTGGGCATCTCCGCATCAATTCCTTAAATCGAGTGAATGCTTCATGTAACGGTTCACTCGATAATTGCCGAAACGACCTTATCTCATCCCTAGCATCGTCGGTCTTTGCCATCGAATAGTATTCGTCTAAAAAGACTTGTTGCATCTCACCCCATGTTCGAATACTATTTGCCGGAAGTGTGAGAAACCATTGCTTTGCCTTGTCTTTCAAAGAAAATTGGAACAAACGAAGCATGACCTCCTCTAATGCGAAGTTGTGCCCCCCAATAGTGTTACAAATGGACGAAAACTCCGCTAAATGCGTATACGGCTCATCATTAGACCTCCCATTGAAGTGGGGAAGTATATTGATGTAATGAGGTTTACAATCAAACATTCTCCTTTCGCACATGATTGGAGAGTCATTATCGGTAACTACCGGTCGAAAACGGTCATTCACTCCCCGTGGAGGTTGTTGATTACGTTGTGGACCATTAACTTCTTGATCAACCAGTCTTCGATGGTCCCTTCGATCACCTCCCCTATCACCTCTTCTATCATCTCTTCGATTTCCACCTTGATTACCTCTTTGATTTCCTCCTCCCACGAAATGAGGAATCCGATTAGGGTTACCATTATTGTTATTGTTGTTGTAAAACCCATCATTTCGGTTCCGTTGATTGTTGTTTCGTGGTTGGCGGTTGTTCTCATAACCGTCATTTCTTGCATTCCCGTACCCATAGTCATCATTCCCCACATAATTGGCGTTCTGATAGCCAAACTCCTCATCTTCAAACCCTCTTGCATTGTATAGATTGCCTTGATTCACATACCCCCAATCTTCGTCATCATTAACCCGATCATCATAGTAGCCCCCGTCATCCGAATTTTCCGTATGAACACTCACATGCTCCGGCGTTTGATAACCGGGAACACTATATGGTTCGTCATCGGGGATGGCGTTCCTCAAATCGTCTATGTTGAAAAATGGGTCTTCGTTCGCGGGATTGCCACGATCTCGATTACCTCGACGGTCGAAATTAACATTCCGGTCATCAAGGTTGAGGGGTAAGGAATTGTGTCGATGAAGGTTTTGTTGTTGGGGTGTTCTTTGGGTGTTGTTGGGATTTTGGTTTTGAAAAGGTGGTGTGGGTGGTCCATTGTTGTTATTACCACCCGGTCGCTCTTGAGGCATGGGTTGAACATTTTGAGCGGGGTGAAAGGTTCCTCGAGATTGGAATTGATTTTGGTTGAGGTTTGGGTGATTGGAGTTTTGGTTTTCCATTGAATCGATTTCAATGGTCGGTGTGAGTGGTGGTGTTTTGGTGGTTTGATTAGAAGCAAGTGTTGCCTCTACCCGACTTGCTAAATTTCTTCTTGCAACTCTTTCAATTTCCGGTTCGTAGACTAAAGGTGAAGTCCTCCCGGAGTTCCGCGTATCCATGCACTACATGTAACCTGCACAAGTAACACACCCCGCGTAACAAAGAAAAAGACAAGTACAAGAGAAGAAATTATGCAATTTAAACAGATAATCACACAAATTCAAGCAATATCCAAACACAAAGCGCACGCACTCCCCGGAAACGGCGCCAAAATTTGATCGGACTGTCGCACTTCGGTCAAACATAATATTTATAAGCCCTCTTTACCCTTAACAAATAGCTAGTGGTAGCAAGGGGTCGAACCACGAAGAGTATGTGGTTTGCGAATGGATTCGATTGAATTATAGAAAAGTGTCACAATTATGAAGCTTGCTATGATATTTTGTCTTTTTGTTTTGTTGAAAGATGTGAATTTAAACTAATGGAATTGATTTAATTGATTACCAACTAATGATTAACGATTGCAAGAAAAATTTATTACTAAACAATAATAAGAAAAAGGGTTCACACCCGGTTTCGGTAATTGCCAACCTAGGGTTTCTACAAGTTTTTAGATCCAACTCAATTGCATACGATTAGCGGATTTAGTGTACCGTGACTTAGGTGCCAATAACTATCAACGCTTCGAAAAACGGACAAGAATGCACTTTGTAATCAACACAAGTAAAACCTAACCACGGCAATGCATAATTACACATAACCATTTCGTAAAGTCATAACTTTTAACATCGTTCGACAATTTACGAATACGAAACAAATGTAAACTATTGTCAATGGTTTCAAAAATCAAACACAATTTGTCACAAAGTTGAAGCAAGAAACAATTCAAAACCCTAAATTAAACAACTACCTACACCGGGGTGAAACCAAGGTGATTAGCCGCTCATGGTTGAGGAAACTCGATCACCGGATGATTGGGACTTGACTTGGAACATCTTGAAGCTTGAATGATGGGGAAGTGATGGATGTTGAGGGTTTTGGTGAATGATGATGATAGAGATGATGTATAGGTGATTAGGGTTAGTGATGGGTTGATGATTGTGAAAGATGGTGATAATTCTCGATTCGGATTGTATCTATGATAAGAGATGGAATAGAGATCAATGGTGGTTGGTGATGAAAAAAAATGGGCTCCAAGAATGATATTCAACTTCAAAACAATCCTCAAGATGTAACTCCCGAATAATGGCCAACCAAGATGTTTTGATTCGTTAAAAACCAAAGAATTCAAAATTTCACGATTGAAAGATAGGAAGGCCGTCGCCGACGACCTGGCCCCCCGTCGGCGACGCCTTGTGCATTTGCTGATCTTGGCCGATGTGTTATTCCCCTGTCTACGGACATTTCAGGCGACGTCCCATGATAATTGATGTTGCTTCCCACTTCGTGATACTCCCCCAAAAGTCCACCTGACTATGGTTGCCAAACTTTCTTATTCATGTGATTCTTTCCTTCACCCAAGACAATTGCATATTGTAATGATGATGTTACTAATAATGGATACAAGAGCCAATGATCGATGATTATGATGATGATTATGTTGTTTACTTTTTTGTAAATATTACTTTGCCTCAAGAAGTCACGTGAATATGGTTCCAAAGTTTCTTCACAACTAATGATCATGATGTTGACTATTTATCCTCCTCTTTCACGTGAATTCCCTTCATTTAATTAATGATGATGTGATTTTATATGTTGAGAATAGTGATGATGCTCCTTCTATTTTAGTTGTTGGCTGCCAACTCCATGAGTTTGTTATATGCATCTTTTTATAATTAAGGTTAAACCCTTTTAACTCTTTTTCCAAACAAGCATATGTACCGCTTTTTCTTTAAACATTCTAACGTCATCGAATTACGCGTTTTACCTGCAAAGAATACAAACACTCGCAGTAACATATTCCAAGCATATAATCACATAAAACGGATTAACTCGCGTAAGATAAACGCTTTAGCACCCATGTTTCACACTCTCCATCAACCGGTATTTTCGGTATCAGTACCGATTCTGTATCGGTTGGCACCGAGCTCATCCTTACACCTGAAACTAAAAAAAGAAAAAATTCAAAGTTGAAGCAAATCAACAAAAAAAAGTTGTACGATGCCGTTGTTCGTACGGTAACCGTGATAAGGGATGAGCAAATGGTACCGGGTAGCAGCACTGAATTTCCCGAACCAAAAGATTTTCAATATCAATTCGGAACCAACTTTTGACGTTTTCGGTATTAGTGCAGGATTTTACCTTCATGTACTGATACCGAACATGACTGTCCCGGTATTTTCGATACCAATACTGGTTCGATACCGGTTGACACCTAGCTTATCCCAACCCCTGATATGAAAAAAAAGGATTAAAGTTAAAAAGTAAATAAAATAACTATTATTATAATAATAAAATAATAAAAGTATTAAAAAAACTATATATTATTATAATATTAAAATCACTATTCATTTCATTTCCTTTATTAATATATAGTAATACCCGCTCCAAGTGGCGTATTCGCCATACCCCAAGTTTTAAAACAAAAAAGTTACTATTATTTACCTTTTTGCTAGCTTCCAACCGATAATGGTTTTAGTATAGAAAAAGCCGTAAGTCAAAGTATTAAAACTTAAGTCCGAATTTCTGGGGGGTTTTATAGTCCGGAGTGAACAGAATAAGTTATCTGTTAGAACGTATACGGGTCATAGGTTAGTTCCTTAGACACGATCCGTTAGTTAAGAATATGATCAGTTTGCTAGATTAAGCGTAGACCGGATAGAATGTGGTTTATACCTATTTGAGTGTAGGACTCATTGGATAAAGGTTCATTAAACCAACATTCTAATTTTGAAAGGTTTTGAGAGATTTTGACCCGTTACGTCACTAGCGGCATCCACACTAAATGCATCAACAACTTTCAAAATTTTAAAAAACTTACCTTTTTTAAAAAATTCTAATTTTACATTATAAATATGTAACGCCCAGCGTCCCTAAACTTTAGACTTTTGTCAGAATTAGTCCCTAAACTTTAACTATTGGCCAGTCTAGTCCCTCTACTATATGATGTATGGTATTTTGATATCTTGGTAAATCTATATGCTTGGAATGTCTAAATCTATGTTTGAAATGCCTAAATCTATATGCTTGGAATGTCTAAATCTATGTTTGGAAGGCCTAAATCTATATGCTTGGAATGTCTAAATCTATGTTTGGAATGCCTAATGGAACGTCTAAATCTATTTGGTGCTTGACTCTTGAGACTCGTGAAGCTTGATTCTTGGTGGAACGAGAGACTGGAGACTTGTCACTGGCGGAATCTATTAATCTCGGAAAACTTTTGGTGTTTATGATGTAATATAGTTATTCTTTTACCAAATAATGCGCTACACTTAATCTAACTCGTAAAACGAATCGAAGACGAGAACGCGGAAAGGATGGAATCGACCAAGTGGCAACCCGATCGGATGACCGTCCGATCGGATAGCCACCCGATCGGATGACCACCCGATCGGACGACCACTCGATCGGCCTGCCATCCGATCCGTGCCACACCGCCCCTACACCCTCACACTATAAATAGGCCTGTCACATCACCAAATTCCCTGATGTGACAGCCTTACTCAGTCAGACGCACGCACACCACTTTTCTTCATTTTCTTGGCGATTTCGGTACGTTTTACACTAGATTCTTGTACTTTCTTGATCTACACTTCATTCTATACAAGATTCACCTTTGAAATCACACTTTTCACCATGGAATCTCTCGGATCTAAGCTCTTAAAGATGATGTCATCATGGTGGTTTGAACGAACTGTCATATGACGTCATTCCTGACAAGATCTAGCTCAGATCTAAGGAATTCCAGGTGTTTTGCACAAAATCTAAGCTAGATCTAGGTGTTTTCTTAATAAAACTTAAGCTTTCTTCATCTTTTCTTCAATCTTTCATTTAAGATGGTGAAATCCGGGCATAATCAGACTGTAGACTCGATGGGTAGTCTAGAGTAGGTTAGAAACAGATTGTTGCCGGAGAAGATGACCATGGGATAGATCCCGACATAAACCGTTGTAAACGGACGACTGACTGGACAGGGGTGGTTCCCATCCGATCAGAACGGCTGTAAGATGTTGAGTTTACCATTGTCGCAGTACGTCCTGAGCCCTTCATCGTTAATCTAGAAACTTACAAATTTTTACAAAGTTATAAACGGGACAAGGATCACTCGATTGAGTGACAATCCGATCGGATGACCATTCGATCGGACAGCCACTCGATCGGGTAACAGTTGTCTAGCAAACTTTGATACTTAGAAACTTTTTCAGAAAACTTGGAACTTTGGAAATCTCAATCGAGAGGCAACCCGATCGGATAGCCATCCGATCGAGGTGACCAACACAATAAATTTAATACTTGGATCGAGTGACAACCCGATCGGACTGCCATCCGATTGGGCAGTCATCCGTTCCCTCTCACATCAGCCACTCGATCGACTGGCAAACCGATCGAATAGCCATCTGATCGGACAGCCATCTGATCCTATGACTGTTCTGACTCTTTGCGTACTCTCGTTATTCTGCCCGATTCTTATCTGTTGTAATCTATCAGGCTAACCCTAAAAGAGCTCCCTTTGATCCAATAACGGTCTATACCGTTAAGCAATCACTATGAGTATACTCGATCCTTTTTTGCTTTAAACTTTGGGGTGTAACATGTATTCTACAAACTACGAAACTTGATACTTTTGCAAGCTAAACTCTATCTTATGTGTATGTGAAAACTTGTGCATTCTAGTATTCTATTTGTGCTATGTGACGTTTAATCCAAGGTGTGTAGGTCCGCCTTAACAATAGTAGCGCTATAGGAGGTGCACCTCTCCCATTATTCTAAGGGGGTATTGTTAGGAGGATTCTAGTTTACATTGAGTCTTGGGTAAACACTAAAGCATTGGGATACTTCGGCTATCACTGTGTGGACTGTGACATTAGCACGGCTGAAACTATATTTATTGCTTACATTGTGGATATGAGTTGTTTTAATCTATTATGCTATTACTCAAACTTGTATACTCGCCGGTACATTTTGTACTGACTCTATTTTAATACATGTTGCAGGCTGATAGGATGCTGAAAACATGGAATCGAGCTAGGATGAAGCTTAGAAACTCACCTAGTTAACTTAGTCTATGAATAATGTTTGATACTCGATGTTATTTGATATGGTTGTGTTGTTAGACAATTTTGCATGAAATCTAGTAATCTATATTGAAACATTAGTGTTATAGAAATCTCAGGAGCAATCTGAACGCATAGTGCTCGCACCTCGATGTTTTCGCCATCGGTTGGGGTGTGACAGATTGGTATCAGAGCCATAACTATAGGGAATTAGGATAAGTAGGAATACTTGCCCTAGTCTATAGTTCTAGGAAATCTCGACTCTTATTTGTTGTTTAAGACTTATGCATTCTACCGTATCTGCTTCCTAGCATCATATATTCCTGTTAAACTTACATTGCCTTTCCTAAGGCTAACATACTATACACTATATACTTTGAAAATGCTGTTAATCGGTGTTTGCATCTTGCACGAGATTGCTCTCAAGTCAGGAGTGACATCCGAACCTTGAAGGAAAAAATCTCCATATTATTCTAGTAGGTCGTGTCTGCGGATAAGTACCAATGCTATCAGGGTACGATGTTGTCAAGTTAGAGGTGAAACTCAGACCTTGATAACTAGTCCCACTCCTTGATGATTTTACGTCTCGCCAAAGTCTCGCGACTGCCGATCAATTAGGAACGTGGAATGACCAAAAGGACAAATATCGTAGGCCTAACATCGATGACGTATTTGTCTAAGTAAGTCAGGACACGTTACCTCAATTCGAAAAGGGGTTCGAAACACTTTGGTTAGTCGCCGTTCCTCTACCCGGAACAATCCTATGTTTTATGTATGTAATTTTAAACTCGATTCTTCGTTCATTTTGGTACATTCTTTTTACACGAATTGCACGTATGTTCGCAATCTAAAACGTTAATTCTAATCTCCCAGGATCAAACTAAATTTACAAGGCTTATCTACAATGTTAATCTATTCATCAATCTATGTGATATTGTGATTTTAAGGCACTAGATGTAACATGGCATGGAATACGAGGGAAAAGTGACGTGTCCGAAACATGGTGGATACGCCGCTGGTACTTCCTATATATAAGTGTTTCTGGCATGTTACCAACTTTCGTACCAAGTGCCATGCGAAACTTAGTGTCTGTGGATCAGTAATGATGTTGTTGAATTCTAAAACTACAGAAGGACTATTTGTACATTCTATGTGAAACCTATGTGAAATCTATCGTGTACTCTAGCAAAATCTAAGTGTAAACTACGTATGTATGGATTGAGAAACGAAATGCGAGATGTAGTCTAGCACCGAAGACGAGGAGGAAGTGGCATGACCGAAGCATGGTGGATACGCCGCTGGTACTTCCTATATATAAGTGTTTTTGGCATGTTACCGAACCTTCGTAACACGCGCTAAGCGAAATTCGTAGTTTTGTAGGCTCGGGTTGAAGTTGTGAAATCTATTTGGTTTAATCTATGTTGTTGAATATATCTGGTCAATCTATGTGGAAATCTCGTGGTAAATTCTAATGTTGTGGTTAACAAAGCATGACACCGATGACGAGACGGACGTGGCATGATCGAAGCATGGTGGATACGCCGCTGGTACTTCCTATATATAAGTGCTTCTGTCATGTTGCCGAACTTTTGTAGCACGTGCCATGTGAGATTTCGTTGGTTGTGGATTGTTAATACTAGTCTATTGAAGTCTATTAAAGCCTATTTAATCTAATGAAAATCTATTGAAGTCTATTGAAGCCTATTGAGTTTATTGAAGACTATTTGAAAACTATCGTAATCTATTGAAGTCTATGTGAACCTATGATAACAATGATAAGTGTCTTTTGCGACACGTAACATGACACCGGGTACGAGGCAGAAGCGATTGTGCCCGAAATGTGGTGGATACGTCGCTGGTACTTCCTATATATAAGCGGTTCTGACACATTACCAAAATTCATACAACGTGCCATGCGAAGGTCGTGGTTGCGGTATCTATATGAATCTTGTGAATCTTGAGTCTTAGTCTATTCTACGTTAATCTAGACTTATACGATCCTTTTGTTGGATCTTTTATATGTATTCTCGAAAGTTATCTGACACTCTCAAGAGATCTAGGGAGAAGTCTCAGAAAAATATGATGTCTTTTATGGCCGACCAAATTGCTCGAGTCGTGCCAAAGATCGTCTCTGAGCTCCAAGGATCAAACACTCCTTCATCCTCAGTGGACTCAAAGGCCGAAAAGCAAAAGTCTACTAAGTTCAACTATAAGCATTTCATCTCTTGCAACCCTAAGCCTTTCATGGGCAGTGATGGGGTGACTGCTATGCTCAAGTGGTTCGACAGCATCGAAGTTACCTTCATTAACAATGAATGCCCAGATCATCTAAAGACTAGGAGTGCGACTGGAATGTTCCAAGGCAGAGCGTTGGAGTGGTGGTCGAATGAGAGAAACATCCGTTCTAATGAAGAAGCCTATGCTCTTCCATGGGCTGAGGTGCGAGAACTCATGATGCTCGAGTTCTGCCCTCCTCATGAACAATTGAAGCTTGAAGAAGAGTTTTGGCACCTGAAGCATGTTGGTGATGATAATCTGGCTTATACTACTTGATTCAAGCAGCTGAGCTTGATCGTTCCTCACTTGGTTTCTACTCCTAAGCGAATGATAACCAAGTACATCAATGGTTTACCTCCTGCTATGCGTGATTCAATCAAAGCAGCTCAACTCGACACTATTGAAGAAGTCTATCGTTTGGCAGCAAGTTTGAACAACAACCATGTGCGTGATAAGCAGTTTGCTACTCCTGCTACCTCCAAGTCTGCAAATCAAGTCACCCAGCAGTCAAGTGGCAGTAAGAACAAGAAAAGGAAATCTCAGGGTTCAGGATGCAATGCTATTGTTCCTGCTGCAAAACCTGCTCCTGCTACTGCTAACCCTGCTGTTCCAGAAGTTAAGAAACTGTACACTGGGTCTTACCCCAAGTGTACAACTTGCAATTTTCATCACCCTACTACTTCTGCATGTCGTCTGTGTACCAACTGTAATCGCTATGGTCACACGACTCCTTATTGTCGCCAAGCTAACCCAGCTCAGCAAGCCCCAGCCCAGGCAGCACTACCAGCACCTCCAGCACCTCTGCAGAATCCAGGTCCAGTCAATGCTATTCGTGCATGCTTTCAATGCGGAGATACTACTCATCTTCACAATCGTTGCCCCCAGCTGAATCAAGAACAACAAGCAGCAACTCGTGGATGAGCATTCAATCTAAATTCTAATCAGGCTCGCAACAACAATGATGTGGTGAATGGTATGTTTCTCGTTAATAACCTTTACGCTTCGATCCTATTTGATACTGGTGCCGACAAAAGCTTTGTATCCGTGGAATTTGAGTCTTTGATAAACTGTACACGCTCTAAGTTACCTGAGTCGTTCTCTGTTGAGGTCGCCAATGGTAAGTCGATTCTTGTTAATTCTATTGTGCGTGATTGTTCCCTGAATCTTAACAATCACGTGTTCCCTATTGATCTAATACCCATGCGTTTGGGTAGTTTTGATGTCATTATCGGTATGGATTGGTTGCGTAAGAACCATGCCGAGATTTTTTGTCATGATAAGCTCGTTCGTCTTCCTCTTCCATCTGGTGATACTTTGAACGTCTATGGAGACCGACCTTCAAAAGGACTGAGGTTGATGTCATGCACTTAAGCGAGCAGATGCTTACGTAAACAGAACTTTGCCTTCTTGGCCCACGTGGTGGAACAAAAGGGTAAGGGGAAGAACATAAGCGACGTTCCAGTGGTGTGTGACTTCACTGATGTCTTTCCTGAAGATCTTCCTGGACTTCCTCCTCCTAGGTCCGTCGACTTTCGCATTGATCTCATACCTGGTGCGACTTCTGTCGCCAAGGCCCGTTACCGTCTTGCACCTTCCGAGATGCAAGAATTATCCAGTCAGCTACAGGAACTACTCGACAAAGGTTTCATTCATCCAAGTGCCTCTCCATGGGGTGCTCCTGTTTTATTTGTCAAGAAGAAGGATGGTTCATTTCGTATGTGTATCGACTACCGTGAACTTAATAAGCTTACCGTGAAGAATCGTTGCCCTCTACCTCGTATTAACGACCTGTTTGATCAACTACATGGCGCGTCCTGCTTCTCTAAGATCGATATTCGATATGGATATCATCAGTTGCGTGTTCTCGAAGATGATATTCCTAAAACCGCATTTCGTACTCGTTATGGACACTACGAGTTCGTGGTTATGCCTTTTGGACTAACCAACGCACCCGCCGTGTTCATGGACCTCATGAATCGTGTGTGTAAACCCTATTTGGATCATTTTGTTATAGTCTTTATTGATGATATTCTTATTTATTCTAAGTCTAAGGCTGATCATGCTCGTCATTTGCGTCTCATGCTTGAACTCTTACGTGGTGAACGTCTGTATGCTAAATTTTCTAAGTGAGAGTTTTGGATTGATGAAGTACAATTTCTTGGTCATGTCGTTAGTAAGCAAGGTATTCATGTTGATCCGTCAAAAATTGAAGCCATGAGGAATTAGAGTACCCCTAAATCCGCATCCGAAATTCGTTCCTTTCTAGGCTTGGCCGGTTATTACCGCCGATTCATTTCGGACTTTTCTAAGATTGCTGTACCTCTTACTATGCTGACCCAAAAAGAGAAACCTTTTGCTTAGGGTCCCGAGCAAGAGGAATCCTTTCAGACTCTAAAGACCCTCTTGTGTAACGCACCTGTACTTACTCTACCCAATGGGAATGAAGATTTCGTGGTATATTGTGATGCCTCAAACCATGGATTGGGCTGTGTGCTCATGCAGCGGGATAAGGTTATCGCTTATGCTTCCCGAAAACTCAAGGTACATGAGAAAAACTATACTACTCACGATCTGGAGCTTGGTGCAGTTGTTTTTGCGTTAAAGATATGGCGACACTACTTGTATGGTACTAAGTGTGTGGTTTTCACTGACCATATAAGTCTTCAACATATCTTCGACCAAAAAGAGCTGAACATGCGACAGAGACGTTGGGTGGAATTGCTTAACGACTACGACTGCGAAATTCGCTACCACCCTGGCAAAGCGAATGTAGTGGCCGATGCTCTTAGTTGCAAAACTCATGTGAATGCTATTCGTATCTCTAATGATCTCCATGCGTGTATTCGTGACGCCCAGTATTCATCAGCTAATGAAGGAAGTCTAGAAGAAGAAATCCACAGCGCTAGGATGGATCAGCTTGAAACTGAACCTAATGGGCTACAATATTACCTCAATCTCATCTGGGTACCGGATCGTGATAATCTCCGTGAGCTTATTATGAAGGAGGCCCACAAATCCCATTACTCCATTCATCCGGGTGCCGATAAGATGTACCATGATTTGTGTACAACTTATTGGTGGCCTGGCATGAAGAGGGACATTGCTGTGTTTCTAAATGCCTCACTTGTACGAAAGTTAAGGCTGAACATCAACGTCCCTCAGGACTCTTAGAACAACCCGAAATCCCAGTTTGGAAATGGGATAGCATCGCTATGGACTTTATTACCAAGCTACCTCGAACACCTTTTGGTCACGACAGTATCTGGGTGATTGTTGATCGTTTGACCAAATCCGCCCACTTTCTTCCTATTCGTGAAGATTATAAAGTGGAGAAACTTGCTCGAATCTATACTGATGAGATTATATGCCGTCATGGAATACCTCTTGACATAATCTCGGACCGTGATGGTCGCTTTACTTCACGTCTTTGGCAAACCTTTCAATCCGCTATGGGTACTCATTTGAATCTTAGCACGACCTTTCATCCTCAAACGAATGGGCAGACCGAGCGTACAATTCAGACCCTAGAGGATATGCTCCGTTCTTGTGTCATCGACTTTGGTGTTAACTAGGATGTACATTTACCATTGATTGAGTTCTCGTACAACAACAGCTATCATTCCAGTATTCAGATGGCTCCTTTCGAAGCCTTGTATGGCCGCAAGTGCCGATCTCCTCTCAGCTGGCATGAGATTGGTGAAAAGCAGTTTACTGGCCCTGAAATCATTCAAGCGACAACGGATAAGGTTCTCCAGATCCGTGATAACTTGATCAAGGCTAAGAGCAGACAAAAGAGTTATGCTGATAATAGGCTTAAGCCTCCGGAATTTGATGTTGGTGACCGAGTTCTTCTCAAGGTATCTCCCTGGAAGGGAGTAGTTCATTTTGGTAAGAAGGGAAAGCTCGCCCCTCGCTATGTGGGTCCTTTCAAGATACTCGAAAGGATTGGCAAGGTGGCATATAGACTCGACTTGCCACAAGAGCTAAACAACGTACATCCAGTGTTCCACGTATCCAATCTACTTAAATGCCTAGCCGACGGGGAACTTCAGGTTCCCCTTGAGGACTTGCAAATAAATGAAGCTGTGCAATTTATGGAGAACCCGGTAGAAATCATGGATCAAGCTGTCAAGCGTCTGAGGCGCAACAAAATTCCCATTGTTAAGGTTCGATGGGAAGGAAAGCGTGGCGCCGAATTCACTTGGGAATTGAAAAGTGATATGAAGGCCAAGTATCCGCAACTCTTCGAGTAGTCTTCTTCTAAGATTTCGGGGACGAAATCTCCTAAAGGAGGGGAGACTGTAACGCCCAACGTCCCTAAACTTTAGAATTTTGTCAGAATTAGTCCCTGAACTTTAACTATTGGCCAATCTAGTCCCTGTACTATATGATGTATGGTATTTTGATATCTTGGTATATCTATATGCATGGAATGTCTAAATCTATGTTTGAGATGCCTAAATCTATATGCTTGGAATGCCTAAATCTATGTTTGAAATGCCTAAATATATATGCTTGGAATGTCTAAATCTATGTTTGGAAGGCCTAAATCTATATGCTTGGAATGTCTAAATCTATGTTTGGAAGGCCCAAATCTATATGCTTGGAATGTCTAAATCTATGTTTGGAATGCCTAATGGAACGTCTAAATCTATTTGGTGCTTGACTCTTGAGACTCGTGAAGCTTGATTCTTGGTGGAACGAGAGACTAGAGACTTGTCACTGGCGGAATCTATTAATCTTGGAAAACTTTTGGTGTTTATGATGTAATATAGTTATTCTTTTACCAAATAATGCGCAACGCTTAATCTAACTCGTAAAACGAATCGAAGACGGGAACGCGGAAAGGATGGAATCGACCAAGTGGCAACCCGATTGGATGACCGTCCGATCGGATAGCCACCCGATCGGATAGCCACCCGATCGGATGACCACCTGATCGGACGACCACTCGATCGGCCTACCATCCGATCCGTGCCACACCGCCCCTACACCCTCACACACTATAAATAGGCCTGTCACATCACCAAATTCCCTGATGTGACAGCCTTACTCGGTCAGACGCACGCACACCACTTTTCTTCATTTTTCTTGGCGATTTCGGTACTTTTTACATTAGATTCTTGTACTTTCTTGATCTACACTTCATTCTCTACAAGATTCACCTTTGAAATCACACTTTTCACCGTGGAATCTCTCGGATCTAAGCTCTTGAGGATGATGTCATCATGGTGGTTTGAACGAACTGTCATATGACGTCATTCCTGACAAGATCTAGCTCAGATCTAAGGAATTCCAGGTGTTTTGCACAAAATCTAAGCTAGATCTAGGTGTTTTCTTAATAAAACTTAAGCTTTCTTCATCTTTTCTTTAATCTTTCATTTAAGACGGTGAAATCCGGGCATAATCGGACTGTAGACTCGATGGGTAGTCTAGAGTAGGTTAGAAACGGATTGTTGCCGGAGAAGATGACCGTGGGACGGATCCCGACATAAACCGCCGTAAACGGATGACTGACCGGACAGGGGTGGTTCCCATCCGATCAGAACGGCTGTAAGATGGTGAGTTTACCATTGTCGCAGTACGTCCTAAGCCGTCATCGTTAATCTAGAAACTTACAAATTTTTACAAAGTTACAAACGGGACAAGGATCACTCGATCGAGTGACAATCCGATCGGATGACCATCCGATCGGACAGCCACTCGATCGGGTAACAGTTGTCTAGCAAACTTTGATACTTAGAAACTTTTTCAGAAAACTTGGAACTTTGGAAATCTCAATCGAGTGGTAACCCGATCGTATAGCCATCCGATCGAGCTGCCATCCGATCGAGGTGACCAACACACTAAATTTAATACTTGGATCGAGTGACCACCCGATCAGACAGCCATCCGATCGGGCAGTCATTCGTTCCCTCTTATATTAGCCACTCGATCGACTGGCATTATTGAAGTGAAAATAATCAATTTCTCGCCATTATGCGTTTAGGGCGATAAACTAAGGATCAGGTAAAATGTGAATCTGATAAGTTAGTTTCTAATAATTCATGAAATTGATTAGAATATCGCCGCAATTGTAAGTAGATTTTAGATCTATCAATCTTTGTTATTCATAGTTGTATAAGCGCTTTTTATTGGAATCTTTTTTTATCTTTTAAGGAATTGGTTAGTCGTCCAGTAACAAGTAAGAATAGGAAATTTTATTCGATAAACGAAAAAGTCGGACAACCATCCGATCTAGTGACTGTTCCGACTCTTTGCGTACTCTCGTTATTCTGCCCGATTCTTATCTGTTGTAATCTATCAGGCTAACCCTAAAAAAGCTCCCTTTGATCCAATAACGGTCTATACCGTTAAGCAATCACTATGAGTATACTCGATCCCTTTTTGCTTTAAACTTTGGGGTGTAACATGTATTCTACAAACTACGAAACTTGATACTTTTGCAAGCTAAACTCTATCTTATGTGTATGTGAAAACTTGTGCATTATGTTTGGACATTATGTTTGGACAAAGGTAGTAAAAAGTTTTGCAAGATGTAAAGCCGGTTTGAATGATTTCTAATGGTGTTGTTTTCTTTGATATGGCACATTATGTTTGGACAAAGGTAGTAAAAAGTTTCTTGTTTTGACCCGATGCATAACAGGTCGTGCCTTTGACAACTCTAACTGTCTTGAACAAGACTGAGGTTTAGAGGGAAATCGGGAATGTGTTGATAATGCTTATAGTCACCAAAAGTTTCTTGTAAAGCATGATGCAGGAAGCAATAAATTTTTTTTTTTGTATCAAAGCAAAACTGAGACGTAGTTTATTGTAAAGGAGTTGTTTTAGGGAATGGTGGTCTATTAAGGGTGTACCTTAGTAAAAAAACCGGATCTAACCGAGCCAGAACAAAAAAAAAAGTAAAGATTATTATAGATGAGAACCACACGACATAATTTTAGTTTCGTGTCGGCTTGATACCGGTTTAGGGCTTAGAACCGACTCAAATTTTTAACTGAGTGATTCTTATACTTTTAAGAGGCTCAAAACAATATTGTTTTATAGATCAAAAGAATAAAATTCTAGTTTTGCACTAGACAAATATTAAAAAAAAAAAAACTGGGTGATAGCCAAAAACGTCATCAGACACTACATTAGCTCTCAAAATTAGGCTAAAATCCATTATTGAGGGTGCTCTAACGAGATAAACAGAAATCTGGGACATATATTATTGATTTATAAAATGTGATAATGTCTGTTGGAAATTTAGATGGTGTGAATGGATATTAATTTAGTTAAATTATAATTATTTACTAGACTCTTCATATGGGTGATAAACTCTTGGGGAAGGATCCACTAAAAAGTGAATTTTGCCTAAGCTGACTAAGAAGGATTGTGATGATGACATGTGGCACTCCTAATAAGTAGGAATGAAGGGCATTTTGGTCCTTATAAATAGGAGTGAAAATGACATGTGACACCCCTTTTGTTTTTTAAAAATACAACAAAATAAATCTAGTACAAAAAAATCTAGCACAAAAAATCTAGTACAAAAAAATATAGCACAAAAAATGTAGTACAAAAAAATATAGCACAAAAAAATATAGTACAAAAAAATATAGCACGAAAAAATTCAGCAAAATAATGTAGTACAAAAAAATCCAGCACAAAAAATTGAGAAAAAAATTTAAGATAAAAAAATCCAGCACAAAAATATAGTACAAAAATCCAGCACAAAAAAATGTTATACAACATAGAAATACAACACATTTTAGTGGGTTTTTTTAGTCTTCATATTTTCTATAGCAATATGGTACTCAAATTAAATATAAAAAGACGCTCGATTTTATGGTGAAAATTTTATGAAAAAATAATGTCGTATAAAAAAGTTATGAACGTTTAAAAAATGGGGGTGGAATATGCATGTGCCTTGCATGTGGAGAGAGAAAGTCCATAAATATGATTTTCCCAAGATACCCTTGCACTCCTCCTTTCTCCTACACTTTCATCTTAACCATTGATTTGAAAAATGAATGGTTAAGATTACTTCTCATCCTACTTAGGCAAAATCAACTTTTTATTTGATCTTACCCCTAAACTCTTAAGTGGAGTTTGTTGATGCATATTATGTGGACGCGACTCGGTTCGTGATGACTGTCGTAAGAGTCATGTAAAAACCTAATTAAACTACATAGATAGCGTAAGTAGGGTATCGTATCCACGGGGAATTTGTGGTTAGCGTTAAAGAAATTAATTAAAACTAAATTATCTAAATTGGGGGTTTGTTTGTAGATTTAAAAGAAAACACAATTTGTCACGAAAAGTGTTATCAATATTAAGAAGAAGTAACCTCCACCCGGAATCCCGAATACCCGTTTTAATATGAAAATCCGCTTTCTGATTCAAAATACCACATAGACATGGTCTCGGAATTAATGAATTTGATTAGTTAATAGGGATAGTTTTTAAGATTCACTATGCAACCTAATAACCCGTTTGATTGTATCAATTACCCACCAATTTACCAACCCGCTAACAACGCAAGAAAGTTGCCAATACGCTTAATAAATGACAAGTAATTCAAACACAAGAAACGTTTACCAATAATCCAACACAAGTGGTCAAGCTGTACCAGTTTACAAGAATCAGAAAAACAGAAAATTATATCAAACCGTATAAACGTTCATCCGGGCGGAAGTCACGAGAAGTTTAGCCGCGCATGGTGATCTTCGCCGCACCGGTTGTCATCCCGAATCGTTCCTCTTAGTCGATATATGACGGCTGTGCATGAATGTTCAATGTTGACCGACTTCTCCTTTTATATTGCATTCAAACGTGCGAAACTTGGGACTAAAAAAAATCATGTGTCGTCAAAAAGATATATCATGCAATCTACTCTTTTCCCATATTGAGAGCCCAAGTCCAACTAAAGAATCCACCATAATACTTCTGCAAATTCAGCCTACTTTCCATTTTTATGGCCCACACAAATTAATTCTAGCTTTGTTGTTTTCTTTCATAAGAAAAAGCTGCAAATATATATAGTAAAATAATGAATCAATCCAATGTTTGTAATCATCTCAGCTCAATTAATCGATATTGACTATTTAATCAATTTCTCATTTAATTCAATTTTTTATTCATGTATACGTGTAGATGTAACAAGCATTTAGCAATTGAATTAATTATCTATCATCACATTAATTACAATACCAATTCAAACAATCATTTTTTTACATTAATATCAATGCATTCTATCATATATATAGTAAAATAATGAATCAATCCAATGTTTGTAATCATCTCAGCTCAATTAATCGATATTGACTATTTAATCAATTTCTCATTTAATTCAATTTTTTATTCATGTATACGTGTAGATGTAACAAGCATTTAGCAATTGAATTAATTATCTATCATCACATTAATTACAATACCAATTCAAACAATCATTTTTTTACATTAATATCAATGCATTCTATCATAATTAGTGTCTAATAATGTGTACTTAAAATGCACCGATCAAATCCCCACACTTATCTTTTTTCGTCCCAAAAAAATTATTTGCAATGGAATCACAATCAGAAATATTGGCATTCAATATATTCAATTATTTTATCAATAAATTAAACCACACATTAACCAGGATTGCAGGTATACGATCCACTTAAACCCAACCGCCAGCTTCCAAGCCCTTATTCACGATTCATTTAAGTTCAAGTAATTATAGTCATCTATGGATCTCACACTGAAAAGACTGCAACGCCACCTAATCCCGTTTCAAGTTTATAAGGTTAAAAGATTATAATCTACCGTCTTATATAAAAAACCCTTATGCTCTTCCAATTAAATTTATGATGGATAGATGGATGATATTGCGAGCTTGCATGCTTTTGTATACGATCAATTTAGCGGACATACGCCACACGAGTCACCATCCCCATGGTTAATGCCATAAACTTCACATATTTTTTTATAACTCCACCTAGAGGGTATGTACCGTATGAGTCGCTATCCCCGCGGCAATACCATAAGCTTTGTTTTTCTCTTTTTTTCTCAACATATAGCTCAAATGGATGGATGGAATATATTTTTTTCGGGCGCCACACTGTTTCGGATTTGTTTTCACAAAAAGAAACAGGTGTGCCAATTTAATTGGAAAAACTTATAAGTTTTTTACTTATGACGTACCTCTTATACTTTCCACAGTTTCAGCTTTCTCACAGCTCCTAAGACGAGAACCCACAAGACTCCTAATTTAAGGTTTATTATATCGATCCTAAGGAACCTTTCAACCGGCTGGGCCTACCCACATATCCTAAGTTAGACGCATGACCGACAGTTTCGTTATCTTTTATATATAGTAATCGAAAACCAACGATCTGACTATACCTATCATCTTCCATTTATTGCAAAAATTTTCTCGAAACATTTTCCATTTTTTCAGTTTTTTTTTTTTTTGATTTTCTCAAATTTTATTTTTTATTTTTTTACGACACGACACTAAGATACAACTAAACGCTAGTCTCCACTCCCCACACTTATTTCCTTCATTGTCCTCAATGGAGCTAGAAACTATTTATATACTAAAAACATAAAACAAAATACAGAAAAAAATGGAACAGACTCCCCTGATTTGACGCGGTTGAATCCTTTGAGCCTCGTTCCACCGCAACCGTATAGCATTTCGTTCGCGGCTGCTTCAACACAGGACGCTTGTCTTTATATTGTTAGAAGCACTTTTGTCCAAATGGAGATTGAGTATGGACAAAAGCGATCAATCCTGCAAAATAAAACTCACAAGCTCCAAACACATTAAACGGGTTAGTAACAAAGAGACACGAGCGAAAACAAGTTTTTCTTTTTATTTTTTATTTTTTAATTTTATATATATATATATACTACCCGAGTCTCGACTACACCAACCGGCTTCTCCTTTTCGCTCAAACTTACTTGCCTCTACACGAATCATCGACCTATCCATTTGCACATCGTAACGACTAATCTCGACTCTATCCGCTCCTACACTCTTTCTAAATATCACTTGACATCCGCAACACACTACTACTTAAGCACAACTTACTGGTCTCCCTTCTAAATCCAATTAATCCGGACACCACCCACATCAAACAACCAATACTGAAATCATACCACGCATATTTCTTATACTAAAAATCATTCCAACTACTATGCGATTCAAACCACACCCACTATTCGTTCACAAACCAATCTCTCTCCAATTCCTATATTCGCCTACTCCAAACGCTACCTGAATCAATTAGACACATCCCATTCTTTTTAATATCAATTCATGATCAACCCACAGTCCCTGTTTTCACGTCTCTCAACCCAAACTCATATTCTTTCACAATTTACATTCACTACCCCTTTAACAAACTCACATCAAAACCAACAGAAACTCCCAAAATTCTCATAATCTATCACCTCTCTTTTACTCATAATTTTAACTTGAAATCAACTACATTCCTGTTTTCAACACCCAATGTATCATACGCTATATTCAACACTCAATCGACAATTTTCACAAATTCATCATCAAAGCATGAAAGATTTTATATAATCATAAAAAAAAAATTAAACCTTCATACCTGGGCCTTCACTTGAAAGTGATAATTAGAAGAAAACTTGAAAAAAAAATATTGTTCAATCAAACTCGGCCGGTCGTCGGATTGTGATTGTTGGTGGTCGACAGTTGTCGACAATGGTGATAGTTGTGATTAGTGTTCACCGGCGGCAATGGTGGTTGTAGGTGTAAGGAGATGATGATTCACAGTGAGAATTTTTTTTAGAAATGGTGTATTTTGAATATATTTTTAGGATAATGGGGAAGTAAAAAAAAAAAGGTTTTTGGTGTATCCGCTATTAGGAATAGCGGATTAGGAAGGAAATTAAATTGTGTTGCAGCAATGCTCAGGTAGGTGTCAGGTGGGTGTCAGATGTTTTTCTAATCCTCTATTCTCAATAGAGGATTAGGAGGAAACACTTAACCATGGTTCAAGCCTGGGTGTCAGATGTTTTTCTAATCCTCTATTCTCAATAGAGGATTAGGAGGAAACACTTAACCACCTGACACCTACCTGAGCATTGCTGCAACACAATTTAATTTCCTTCCTAATCCGCTATTCCTAATAGCGGATACACCAAAAACCTTTTTTTTTTTTGACTTCCCCGTTATCCTAAAAATATATTCAAAATACACCATTTCTAAAAAAAATTCTTCATAGTGATGGGTGATTAAAGGTTTGCGATTGGTGGTGAAGAAGGGAACGGTGGTCGATGGGGATGAGGAAAGAGGTGGGAGATGGTTGTGAACAGTGGTCGTCGACAGTAGTCAATCGGAGACGGTGGTGGGTGATCGGTCAGAGGGGTGGTCGGCAGGAGGTGGATGTCCTCGGTGGTGGATTGGTTAATCGGAGGTGAGGGTGGTCGCCGGGGCGATATCGATAGAGATTAAGGGTGAAAAATTGGGTGGTGGCCGGACAGAGATGGGTAATCAGTGGTAACTGGTGGTCGATTGACGGTGAAGACCGATGGTAGGGATAGTCGGAAGTGGAGGGTGGTCTTAGTGGTGTGATGGTGACCGGCCAGAAGTGATGAAAGGGGTGATGGTGATTAGGGTGTTCGTTCAGAGGAGATAGTGTTTACCGGAGAAGGATAGAGAAGGTTTTGTTTGTATAAAATCTGAACTGAGAGGGATAGAGAAGGTTTTGTTTATTGGAGTTGGTCCGCGACACGCGGTGATGTATTTTTTTTTAAAAATGACTTTTTTGACTTCAATCTCAGCGACACGCAGAAGAAACTTGACACATGTCCGTGACCTGCCTACGAACCCATTTTCCAGCAGTTTTACTCAATTTTTTGGGGTTCCATACCTTAGAAATTTTTTCTCTTTTTTTTTTCATGTTTTCACCTCCCAAATGATTTTTTATAATAAATTGTCAATAGAAACGTACCTGGGGCTCTTCTTTTCACAGTTTTCCTTCTTCGAATCATCTCGTTTTCTTGAAACACCCTGAAAATATCCCGAAAACAACCGAAAATTGTGCAAAAATCGCTCTTGCATATAATTTTTCCGGTCCGATTTTTTTTATGTAATCTTATAATCACTTTGCCCTACCCCCAAACAAGTGTGCATTGCCCTCAATTGCACTAACGCTTAACCAGACCTCCCGGAACTTCCCCACACTTGAACGATTGCACGGTTCGACACAAAAACTAACATAAAACAATCTAACTAACTACGAAAAGCAAAAATAAATACAAACGAACCTTAGGCTGCCTCCTAAGAGCGCTAAGTTTAAAGGTCTTCAGCCAGACCATACCTGCTATGCGTTATGGTGGTCTCAATGCACACTTACCCAAAACATTTCCAACGAATGCCCGAAAATTTACATGCCATCTCCATAGGTTTGTCAGTATAATTGGCATGTTCAGACTGCACCTGCGGGTTTCGCTAATCCACTTCACGAGATATACCATGATGTCTTGTTGTTTCACCCTTCTCATCTTCTTCCTCGAACCCTCTTCCCCACACTTATTAATTTGAATGATTGATATGGGAAGAGGTTCGGTACACATATTCATCTCCTCGGACTGTTCTGCCTCATCATCTGCAGACACCATCTGATCCACCAGTGACTCTTCATCAGATAAATGACTCATTGGTGTGGTATTATCCTCCATAACCTCCTCCTTCATGTGAGAATAATCTCTAATATCATCAGGTAACGGTGAGAGCTGTTGTTCTATCTCTATCTTCATTTTTAAATTCTGACACTTAGAAACTAAACAGCTGATTCGATCTTCATCGGAAAGGTTAAGTGCTGATAAATACTGCTCGAGTTTGGACAAAGTTGTCACACCCCAACCGATGGCGGAAACATCGGGGTATGGCACTGAGCGAAACAGATTGTCCAGAAGTTTCCATAACAATTATCATTACCAATTAATTTAAAGTAACATGTCCCATACCATGTCTTAAAAGGCAAACAAATTATTACAGACAAAATCTAGGCAAATAGTTCTGTTCCGACAACTCAGATTTATACATAGATAGTTTATTTATTGGTTTCTAGGACCTCTTTTCCTAGCTTCGATTTCATCACTACGCAGATAGCATCCTAGACCTTTCCTAGCCTCGATTTCACAGCGAGTTAGGCATACAAACAACTTAAGCACCTGTCACATACGTTAAAATAAAGTCAATACATATAATGTAAATGTGAGCATACAAGTTTGATAATAGCATATAGAGTTCGAATTCGTTTACGCATAACCAGCACGTACACATAGTGAAATGAAGCACGTTAGTTATCGACATAGATCTATCGATACCAATGAATGCGGGTTGACTGCCCGAGGCAGTTCGCAATACATGACTACCACCGTAATCCATGCAAGTAATTGTCCTTAACAACCCCTGCGAACAGGTGCTGAGTCCAAACTATAGTACTATCGTTGCTAAGGCAGGTAGACAGCATTCCATGTGTAAACATAACAAACAAGCATTCATAAGACACGTATAACATGCATTAATGGTTAGCGTTCAAATAGTATTGGGTAGTGTGTTCGATGTGATTTGAATAGTTGTAACGTATATAACACCCAAAAGTGCATAAAGCAAAAAGGGATCGAGTATACTCACAGCGGTTGATGGATTGAAGGGATCGCTTAGCGAGTAGGGTTAGCCTGAATAGATTGATAGCATGATGATAAGTGACGCGTAAAACGATACAAAGTATGAATGGGTCGGATAGCAGTTCGGTCGGATGGTAATCCGATCGGACGGCTTGTTTGTGCGGATGGCAATCCGTTTGGATGGTCATCCGGTCGGATGACTATTCGAGTGGATTGTTTCTTCCTATGAGATGAATGTGTTTGTGTATGATGGCTTGTCTTTTGATGTTTTCGTTGTAGCATTTTGAAAACATTGAAGTATCTCTATCCTTCAAGTCGGTCGATCGGACAGTCAGTCGTGCGGACGACAATCCGTGCGGATGGTCATCCGGTCGGACGGTAGTCCGGTCGGACGGCGACTTTAGTGATGAGGTTACTTAGTGGAAACAATTCATAGCAGAAGAGTCACTCGGTCGGATGTCCATCCGACCGGGTGGCAACCCTGTTAATGAACATGTTGAAAATTGTTTAAGTCTTTAAAGTCCTAGTATCTCAAGATCCGAAGAGTAATCCGGTCGGATGGTAATCCGATCGGATGGTAATCCGATCGGATGGTAATCCGATCGGATGGCAATTCGTTCAATACTCAAACTTTAGATATAGTTAATTAAGAGTGGGACCCAAGGTGTGATCCGTTCGGACAGCAATCCGTTCGGGTAGCCTATCCGTTCGGACAGTAGTCCGGTCGGATAGCACTTCGTCCTAGTTGCTCTAGCCGTCTTTCACTTGGTCGTTTTGTTTGTTGTCGTTTTATCGAGATGTTTTGACAACGTGTTAACCAACAGAACCCCATCCTAACCCGAGTGACCTGACCGACCAGGAATCACCCTAGTTCGGCCAGTTAACCGGTTCAAGACGGTTGTTCTTGTTTAACCCGAAATCGGTGGTCTCGTGAGTAGAATCCAGATCTTGAGCTAGCACAACACTAAGAATGAGCGGAGGACTAGATCTAGGTCCGATTCTATCGGTTTCAAGTGCATTGAGTGTAAAAGAGTTGAAAGAAAGTTAGAAACCATCTCTCAATCCTTTTCCACTATGTTTATGTTTAGATCTAGCATAGATCTTTGTTCATTTGTGTGGAAATCGGTTAGATCCGAGTTGTTCTTGGTGGATTGAATCCAAAACATGAAGTTCTTTAAGAACACATGATGACATCATCTTAGAACACCTCAAATCTAGCGATTTCACGGTTAAAAGTTAAGATTCAAAAGATAGAAAGGTGTAGGAGTGCGTGTAGATCAAGAAAGTACAAGATTTAGGACGAGATCTTATCGAGATTGAGAGAAATCGAAGAAAAGGTGAGCTGAGCGTGCTGTTTGGACAGAGGTTTCCAAAAGTAGAAAGTTTGAGAGTGACATGGGTATTTATAGGATTCCAAAAGGGGAAAGTGTGGGTCGGTCGGATGGCATCCCGCCCGAATGACTATCCGGTCAGATGTCATCTCGGTCGGATGGCATCTTGGCACCACGAACAAGTGGCAACCCGGTCGGATGGCTATCCAGCCGGATGGCACTTGGTTCGTGTGTTCGACGCGACGATTTTTGCTGATTCGATTTTGATTGCGATCGATGCGAATGCGATAGAGTTTCCTATTCAAATTACTTTTAGTCCCAACTACTATATCTAGCACTATCTCTTCTCCACTAATTATCATAGTTTGATTTCGATTGAGTTCGATTGCGTTTCGAGTTCGATTGCGATTCGATTGATTACCACACATAACATAAATGAACATGCACAAGTAACACATAAGGCACACACACGTATAACAATAACTAAAATGCGTAGTTCGAGTTGCGATTTGATGTCGATTCGATTAGCATAGTTTGATTATCGTTTAGCTAGCTTTTTTGCATTGTTACTTCCTATAGTTCACAGTCGTAAGTTGCTTAGATTGCGAATAACATGCCTCGATTATTGTAATTATTGACACTTACTCCACATAATACAACTAAAATAAACATACAAAAGAAATCTACTACAAGTCAAGTTGCGCGAAATCGGTCGTTGACTTTGACCTTGACTTTGACTTCTCGAAAACACGGGGTGTTACAGCCTTCCCTTGTTTAGGGAATTTCATCCCAAAATTAGGCTGAAGCCATAACAAACAACTGCGGGTACTTCGCCTCCATGTCGCTTTCGAGTTCCCAAGTGAACTTTGCGCCTCGTTTGCCTTCCCATCGGACTTTCACAATAGGAATGCGTGAGCGTCTGAGTTGCTTGGTTTGGCGATCCATGATCTCAACAGGCTTTTCCATGAAGTGTAATGTTTCGTTCACCTGAAGGTCATCGAGTGGAACATGTAAGTCGTAGTCGGCTAGGCATTTTCGGAGGTTTGACACATGGAAAGTCGGGTGGACGTTACTAAGTTCCTCTGGTAGTTCGAGTCTGTAGGAGACTTTTCCGGTCCTTTCCAGAATCTTAAAAGGTCCAACATATCGAGGCGCGAGCTTTCCTTTCTTGCCGAATCGGACCACACCCTTCCAAGGTGATACCTTTAGGAGTACGTTGAAGCGAGGGATTCGTCCATACCATCGGTAAAGTTTGGAAGACCACGACTGATCCTGAAAGGGAATGAATGGAAAAAATAGCATGTCGTATCAATTAAGAGTTCTGAGAATATTTTATTCTTTCCGGCTCGATACAAAGCCTTCATTTAAAATTTCAATTATTCATTTAAATTATTCAAAGGGAGCAAATCGAAGTCAATTTCAAGTTGGGTCGAATTAATAAATGGATAGGGCCCCACGGCTTCAATTCATTTCATTTTGATTATAGGGAAAGAAAAAGCAACGAGCTTCCGTTCTTAATTTGAATGATTACCCGATCTAATTAGACGTTAAAAAAAATATTAGTGCCCAATACGGGAAGGCTTTCTCCCAGGAATGTATTCTTGATTTTTTAATGAATCCTAAATATTACCACTCTCCATTCCATAATGGAGAAGTATGTGTATAAGAAACAGTATATTGATAAAAACATTTCCAAAATCAAAAGAGCGATTGGGTTGAAAAAAGTAAAGGGTTTCTAATCATCTTGCTATCCTATAATGAAAACGAACATAAATACTTAATTTTAAAGGGAAAAAGAGAGGATAGAGAATCTGTTTATAAGTTTATCTGTAGCCGAGGTATCTATTCGGTTTGTACTATAATACCTTGTTTTGACTGTATCGCACTATGTATCATTTAGAACCCCCAAAATCCTCTACCTTTCATTTAAATAGACTTTCAAATGGAGAAATTCCAAAGGCTAGATAGATCTCACTACTTCTTATATCCACTTATCTTTCAGGAGTATATTTATGTACTTGTTCATGATCATGGTTTAAATGGATCGATTTTGTTGGAAAATGCAGGTTATGACAATAAATCCAGTTTACTAATTGTGAAACGTTTAATCATTCGAATGTATCAACAGAATCATTTGATTCTTTCTGTTAATGATTCTAAACAGACTGCATTTTTGGGGCACAACAAGAATTTTTATTCGCAAGTAATGTCAGAGGTTTCTTCAACCATTATGGAAATTCCATTGTCTCTGCGATTAATATCTTCCCTAGAAAGGAAAGGGGTAGTTAAATCCGATAATTTACGATCAATTCATTCCATATTTTCTTTTTTAGAGGACAACTTTTCACATTTAAATTATGTATTAGATATACTAATACCTTACCCAGCTCATCTGGAAATCTTGGTTCAGGCTCTTCGCTATTGGATCAAAGATGCTTCCTCTTTGCATTTATTAAGATTCTTTCTCCATGAGTGTCATAATTGGGATAGTCTTATTACTTCAAATTCAAAGAAAGCCAGTTCTTCTTTTTCAAAAAAAATCACAGACTATTCTTCTTCCTATATACTTCTTATGTATGTGAATATGAATCTGGCTTCCTATTTCTCCGTAACCAATCTTCTCACTTACGATCAACATCTTCTGGAGCCCTTATTGAACGAATATATTTCTATGGAAAAATAGAGCATCTTGCAGAAGTCTTTGCCAGGACTTTTCAAGCGAATTTATGGTTCTTCAAAGATTCTTTCATGCATTATGTTAGGTATCAAGGAAAATCAATTCTTGCTTCAAAAGGGACGTTTCTTTTGATGAATAAAAGGAAAGATTACTTTTTCAATTTCTGGAAATCTTATTTTTACCTGTGGTCTTATCCAGGAAGGATTTCTATAAACCAATTATCCAATCATTCCCTTGACTTTCTGGGTTATCGTTCAAGTGTGCGTCTAAAGCCTTCAATGGTACGCGGTCAAATGCTAGAAAATACATTTTTAATTAATAATGCTATTAAGAAGTTTGATAGTATTGTTCCAATTATGCCTCTGGTTGGATCGTTGGCTAAATCGAAATTTTGTAACGCATTGGGGCATCCTATTGGTAAGGCAATTTGGGCCGATTTATCAGATTCTGATATTATTGAGCGCTTTGGCCGTATATACAGAAATCTTTCTCATTATCATAGTGGATCTTCAAAAAAAAAAGTTTGTATCGAGTAAAATATATACTTCGACTTTCTTGTGCTAGAACTTTAGCTCGTAAGCATAAAAGTACTGTACGTGCTTTTTTGAAAAGATTCGGTTCGCAATTATTGGAAGAGTTCTTTACGGAAGAAGAACAAGTTTTTTCCTTGACCTTTCCAAGAGTTTCTTCTATTTCGCGAAGGTTATCTAGAAGGCGGATTTGGTATTTGGATATTGTTTGTATCAATGATTTGGCCAATCATTAATGATTCGTTATGAAACGTTGTAAAAAAAAAATAGAATATATAAATATTCTAAAATGAAAAGCTAAAAAAAAAAAAATGATCGATTTCTATTCTGAAATGTTGATGTAGTATGTAGTAATGATTAAATCAACTGAGTATTCAGTCTTTTCTTGTCTAATGAAAGAACTGAGTTTTAGATGTATACAGAGGGAAAGCCGTGTGCAATGAAAAATGCAAGCACGGCTTGGGGAGGGATTTTTACTTATTTAACAAAGAAATTATCTACTCCATCCGACTAGTTCCGGGTTCGAATCCCGGGCAACCCATTGTCATAGTTTAATTCTATTATATGTTATATTTTTTAATTCTATTATATGTATAGTGTATAGAAATTTTTGCAAACCGTTTTTTTCTTTACAAAAAATTGAAATATACCCAGATAGTGTTGGTTGACACGCTACCAACGTCAAATTCAAGGGGCTTGCGTAGTCTATCGGCATAACTTTTCTGTCGATTCCGAGCTTTTACCAAGTTGTCTCGAATTTGGAAAATTTTGTCTGTCGTTTCTTGCAGTAGCTCGGGACCGGTTAATTGCGAATTACCGATCTCGTGCCACACAATAGGCGATCGACATCTTCTTCCGTATAAAGCCTCGAATGGTGCCATTTGAATGCTTGCATGATAGCTGTTGTTATACGAGAATTCGACTAACGGCAGGTATTTATCCCAATTACCACCGAAGTCTGTGACACACGAACGGAGCATGTCTTCAAGAGTACGGATCGTTCTTTCGGTCTAACCGTCGGTTTGAGGGTGGAAAGCGGTACTTAGATTAAGCGATGTACCGAGTGCCATTTGAAATGTTTCCCATAGTCGCGAGGTAAACCGAGCATCACGATCAGAGATGATGTCACGAGGCGTCCCATGATTACAAATGATCTCGTCGGTGTAGATTCGGGCTAATCGTTCTACCTTGTAGTCTTCCCGTATTGGCAAAAAGTGAGCAGATTTGGTTAAACGGTCAACCACAACCCAGATGCTGTCGTGACCTGATGACGTGTGCGGTAGCTTTATTACGAAGTCCATAGTTATACTCTCCTACTTCCACATAGGGATCGGTGGTTGTTCGAGTAAACCTGAGGGTCTTTGATGTTCAGCCTTGACTCTTGCACAGGTCAGACATTTTCCAACATAGAGAGCAATATCCCTTTTCATTCCCGGCCACCAGTACTTATAGCGAAGATCCTGGTACATTTTGTCGGCACCGGGATGGATAGAATACCGGGATTTGTGGGCTTCGTCCATCAAAATTTTTCGCAATTCGGTTCGTTTAGGAATCCAAATTCGGTCCAGAAAGTGGAATATCCCATTTGATTTACTCACAAGCTGGGCTCCATCGTGGTAGATTCTTTCCTTCTTCAGAGTGCGTTCATTAAAACACGCATGCTGAGCTTCGCGGATGAGGGTTTCGAGGTCGTATTGGGCTTGAACATTACGAGTGCTAATCAGATAGCTCCGTCTACTGAGCGTGTCGGCAACAACATTTGCTTTGCCTGGGTGATAACGAATCTCACAGTCGTAATCGTTGAGAAGTTCTACCCATCGGCGTTGATGCATATTAAGTTCCTTCTGATTAAAGATATGCTGTAGGCTCCTATGATCGGTGAAGATCATACACTTGGTACCATACAGGTAGTGTCGCCAAATCTTTAACGTAAAAACAACCGCGCCTAGTGTCACGGCCCTTGGCCCCGGTTTGACTCGGTCCAGAGCCGCGAGGCAGGAAATCTGATGGTATCTAATTAAGTGACAGCGGAAGTCTTTTAAACAGGATCGATTAATATTAAAACTGCTCGTTTATATATAATATAGGGATAAATCCCATAATTTACAATAAAGTGATTTCACTGAGAAATCTTTATTTCTTAAAACATGTTTCTTTATTTATTTGCATTGAGCCACTTTTCTAAGCTTGTAGTGCTCCAATGCACTTTTCTTGTGCTCACAACAGATCACCTGAAACATGTTTGAAAAAGGTTTTGTCAGCAGGGAAATACTGAGTGAATCATTCAGTTTTACTAAAACGACTCGGTTGTTATAGTTTACAGTATTAAGAGATTACAATGTTTCTGATATCAAACCAACTACCCATAGTATTTGTCACTCGACTCTTTTCTGTGACTGTGGTCATATCACCATTGGCTGCCCCAATGAATGACGGTTATCACTAAATTTAGGTTCGCCCACCTAAAGTGATAAAACTGCAATACTGTGCACAATACCCCACATACTGGCTGTAATTTGGTGATTACATAAACTTAATCACTGTAATTATAACTTTGAAAATATTTTAAGAATTTATAAAGCAATTTGATAAAAAGAGAATGACTCACTTTGTAGATTTAACGAGCAGAATATAAGCCTACTGATTAGCCTTGATTAACCTAATTTAAATAACAATGCACACACAACAGGTTAGTAACTAATACAGCAGTTACGACAATTCACGAGATTAAACCCTCACAACGATTTATTAGTGCAATACTTAACAATTCAACGGATTCACAACGAATGACAGAGTATAGTCCGAATTCGAGCAGTACTCAAACATTCAAGTCGAAATCACGATGAATTAATAAACTCAATTTGAGCGGCACTTAAACAATCGTTGGATAGTTCTAATCAATCGGACGTTGAATCGTAATAGCGATCGAGTTATTAACCTGATTGCGGCAGCGTTTCGAGATTAGTGTGTGTTTGTGTATTAATCGAACTATAACTCAGTCTACGTAAACTGAATTTACGTCGTTTCAAAGACAAATTTCAAGTCCCAAGGCCCTGTATTTATACCCCAAAAATGTCCCCCCTCGCGCCACGCGAAAGGATCTCTTGTGCGCGTCGCGTGGCGCGAGAGACCCTAGTCTAGCATAGGGTGGGTTCGTGTCCAGGGAGCTTGGGTGAGTTGGTTTCGTATTATTTTAAATTTTTGACAGCAAACTGTAAGGATATTACCGAATAGGGTTTACCCCCCCCCCCTGAGTTTTAGGGCCCCTGATCCTGATTCCGATTGTTCTGAAAATTTCAGGGTTAATGCAGAATTACTTGGGTTTCTCAATTAAGATTTTCTTAATAGATAATTAACCTACTAAGTATTAATTTTAGTGAGAGTTGTTACACCTAGCTCGAGGTCATGGGTTGTATAGTTCTTCTCGTGGATTTTTAGCTGACGAGATGCGTAAGCTATAACCTTGTCTCGCTGCATAAGGACACAACCAAGACCAAGGTTGGAAGTGTCACAGTAGACAATGAAATCGTCGTTTCCGTCGGGCAATGTGAGAACAGGAGCATTGCAAAGTTTGTGCTTGAGGGTTCGAAAGTGTCACGACCCTTGGCCCCGGTTTGACCCGGTCCAGAGCCGCGGGCAGGAAATCCCGTGGTATTTAATTTAGCGACAGCGGAAGACTTTTTAAACAGGATCAATTATTATTAAAACTGCTCATTTGTATATAATATAGGGATAATTCCCATAATTTACAAACACTTGATTTCACTGGGAAATCCTTTATTTCTTTAAAACATGTTTCTTTATTTATTTACATTGAGCCACTTTCTAAGCTTGTAGTGCTACTCGGCACTTTTTCCTTTGCTTACAACAGATCACCTGAAACATGTTTGAAAAAGGTTTTGTCAGCGGGAAATACTGAGTGAATCATTCAGTTTTACTAAAACGACTCGTTTGTTATAATTCACAGTATTAAGAGAGATTACAATGTTTCAGATATCAAACCAACTACCCACAGTATTTGTCACTCGAACATCCATCGGTAGCCTCTTTGCCCGATAGTGTCTGTGACTATGGTCATATCACTCATTGGCTAACTCGTTGTCCAATAGTGACGGTTATCAAGTAATGTATACAAAACCCCACATACCGGCTGTAATATGGTGATTACATAAACTTAATCCCTGTAATTATAACTTGGAAATAAATAGGGTTTTGTAAATAGATTTGATAAAAAGAGAATGACTCACATTGTAGATTTAACGAGCAGAATATAAGCCTACTGATTAGCCTTGATTATCCTAATTTAAATAACAATGCACACACAATAGGTTAGTAACTAATACAACAGTTACGTCAATTCACGAGATTAAACCTTCACAACGATTTATTAGTGCAATACTTAACGATTCAGCGGATTCACAACGAATGACAGAGTATAGTCCGAATTCGAGCAGTACTCAAACATTCAAGTCGAAATCACGATGAATTAATAAAGTATAATCTCAATTTGAGCGGCACTTAAACAATCGTTGGACAGTTATAATCAATCGGACGTTGAATCGTAATAGTGATTGAGTTATTACCCTGATTGCGGCGTTGATTAGTGCACTGTGTGTGTTAATTGTAGTAATTGAACTATAACTCAGTCTACGAAAACTGAATTTACGTCGTTTCAAAGACAAATTTCAAGTCCCAAGGCCCTGTATTTATACACCAAAAATGTCCCCCCTCGCGCCACGCGAAAGGATCTCCTGTACGCGTCGCGTGGCGCGAGAGACCCTAGTCTAGCATAGGATGTGTTCGTGTCCCAGTAGCTTAGGTGAGTTGGTTTTACGTTATTTTATATTTTTGACAGCAAACTGTAAGGATATTACCGAATAGGTTTTACCCCCCCCCCCCCTGAGTTTTAGGGGCCCTAATCCTGATTCTGAAAATTATGAAAATTTTAGGGTTTGTTCAGAATTACTTGGGTTTCTCAATTAGAGTTTCCTATTGGCTAAATTAAAATAATAATTAAGACTTTTGATGAGAATTGTTACATTCTCCCTACCTTAATAAAATCTCGTCCTCGAGATTTACTGGAATAAATGAGGATACTTTTTCTTCATTTCTGATTCCAGCTCCCAAGTGTATTCAGGTCCTCTCTTTGAATCCCATCTGACCTTGACTAAAACTAGTCGTTTATGTTTGAGAAACTTGATTTTTCTATCCTCAATTTGAAGAGGTTTCTCAACAAATTTCAGCTTTTCGTTTACCTCTATATCTTGAAGAGGTACTACCAAAGATTCGTCTGCTAGACATTTCTTGAGATTGGATACATGAAATACATCATGTACTCCAGCTAATTCTTCTGGTAGTTGTAAACGATAAGCGACTGGTCCTATACGTTGGATCACAGAAAATGGTCCTATGTACCTTGGACTTAACTTTCCTTTCTTTCCGAATCTAACTACTCCTTTCCAAGGAGAAACTTTCAATAGTACTTTATCTCCTACTTGAAATTCTAATGGCCTGCATCTATTGTCTGCATAACTCTTTTGACGATCTCGAGCTGTCTTCAGTCTTTCTTTAATTTGAGTAATCTTGTCAGTCGTCTCTTGTACTATCTCCGGACCTGATAATTGATTTTCTCCTATTTCTGCCCAACATACTGGAGTTCTGCACTTTCTTCCATATAGTGCTTCGAATGGGGCGGTTTCAATACTTGAATGATAACTGTTGTTATAGGAGAATTCAATCAAAGGTAAGTGATCATCCCAATTTCCACCAAAATCTATCACACATGCTCGGAGCATGTCTTCAAGAGTTTGGATTGTCCTTTCACTTTGCCCGTCTGTTTGTGGATGATATGTCGTGCTTAGGTTTAGTCGAGTTCCCATTGCTTGCTGGAAACTTTTCCAGAAATGTGAAGTAAAACGACTATCTCTATCTGATACAATGGAGAGTGGAACTCCATGTAATGATACCACTTCGTCTACGTACAACTTGGCTAACTTTTCCATACTAAAGGTTTCCTTCATTGGTAGAAAATGAGCTGATTTGGTTAATCGATCCACAATTACCCAAATTGCATCATTACCCTTTCTTGTTTTAGGCAACTTAGTAACAAAATCCATTGTTATAAGTTCCCATTTCCATACAGGCATTTCCAATTGTTGTAGTAATCCTGAAGGTTTCTGATGTTCAGCCTTTACTTGTGAACAAGTAAGACACTTGGAAACATATCGCGCTATGTCCTTTTTCATTCCTATCCACCAAAAGTTCTTTCTTAAATCTTGGTACATCTTATTGTTTCCTGGATGCATAGTATACCTAGATTTATGAGCTTCTTCTAAAATCTTAGATCTTAAATCTCCTTGCTTAGGTACCCAAATTCTTCTTTTGTGGAATCTCCAAATTCCATCTGCTCCTTGTTCTAATTCCTTAATTCTTCCTTTCATTCCTTCAGCATCATCTTTGATTGCTGTAACTTGAACATTCTTCAATTGTTCCATTAAATCTATTTGTAGATTTAATCTGAGAGCACGAACTCTTCGTTGTTTCTCATAATACTTACGACTTAAAGCATCTGCAACTACATTTGCTTTTCCTTCGTGATATTGAATATCACAGTCGTAGTCACTTAACATTTCCATCCATCTCCTTTGCCTCATATTCAACTCTTTTTGCCCAAATATGTATCTTAAACTCTTATGATCTGTATAGACAGTAAACTTACTTCCATACAGATAATGTCTCCAAATTTTCAAGGCAAATATTATGGCTCCTAATTCTAAATCATGAGTAGTATAATTTTCCTCGTGCTTTTTCAACTGCCGAGAGGCATACGCAATTACCTTCTTGCGCTGCATCAACACACATCCGAATCCTAATTTTGAAGCATCACAATATACTTCAAAATCTTCTGTCCCTTCTGGTAAAGCTAAAATTGGAGCATTTGTCAATTGATGCTTTAAAATCTTAAAAGCTTCTTCTTGCTTATGTCCCCATTCAAACTTAGTGGCTTTACAGGTTAACTTAGTCAAAGGTACAGCTATCTTAGAGAAATCCTTAATAAATCTTCTGTAGTATCCGGCTAAGCCTAGAAAACTTCTAATTTCCATAGCTGTTTGGGGGACCTTCCATTTGGTAATTGCTTCTATTTTAGCAGGATCTACATGAATTCCTTCATGATTCACCATGTGACCTAAAAATTGCACTTCCTTTAACCAAAATTCACACTTTGAGAATTTTGCATAAAGCTTTTCCTTTCTTAACAAGGTTAAGAGTGCATGCAAATGTTTGCAATGTTCTTCTTGACTTTTGGAGTAAATTAGTATATCGTCGATAAATACGATAACAAATTTATCCAAATATGGTTTACAGATCCGATTCATCATGTCCATAAATGCTGCTGGGGCATTTGTTAGTCCAAAGGGCATGACTGTAAACTCATAATGACCATACCTAGTTCTGAAAGCAGTTTTAGGTATGTCTTCTTCTTGTACCTTCAATTGATGATATCCAGAGCGTAAATCTATCTTAGAAAAATATCTAGCCCCCTGAAGTTGATCAAATAGATCATCAATCCTAGGTAATGGGTATCGATTCTTAATTGTAACCTTATTTAGTTCTCTATAATCGATACACATTCTCATTGATCCATCCTTTTTCTTTACAAACAACACTGGCGCTCCCCAAGGGGATGAACTAGGTTGTATGAAACCTTTACTTAGTAATTCATCTAATTGCTTTTTCAGTTCTAACATCTCGGTGGGTGCTAATCGATAAGGTGCCTTGGCTATTGGTGTAGTTCCTGGAATTAGATGAATCCTAAATTCTACTTCCCTATCTGGAGGTAATCCCGGTAAATCTTCTGGGAATACATCTGGATATTCTGAGACTACGGGAAATTCCTTAAGTTCTTTACCTTTAGTACTTATGATTACTGAAATCATATATACTATTCCTTGTTTTCGTTCATAATTAGCAACTTTCATTACTGATATGAACTTTATGGGCTTACGTGGTTTATCTCCTGTAATCATAATTACTTCTCCGGTGGGTGCCTGAATTTCTATAGAGTTCTTATCACAGAGAATTCGAGCATGGTTGGTTACTAACCAATCCATTCCTAACACTACATCGAATTCGGCTAACTTCATAGGTAACAGATTTGCAGAAAACTTATGGCCTAACAGTTCTATTTTTTCCTTCTTGCAAAACCTTATTTATGTTAACAGAATTACCATCTGCCGTTTCGACTGTAAAAATTTGCCTAAGGGTGGTTAATGGTAAGTTAAGAGCTTGGCAAAATGAAGTATTGATAAAACTTTGGTTTGCACCAGAGTCAAATAATACTTTGGCATACACATTGTGAACTAAGAACGTACCAGCTATCACATCTGGAATCATTTCAACTTCCTGAGTAGTTAATTGAAAGGCTCGAACATTCTTCTTGGTAGCTCCGTCAACTTGCTTGGCTTTGTTGTCTACTGGTGGTGCCAATTTAGGACATTCTGGTTTAACATGTCCCTTTTCTCCACAGTTATAGCAGGTTATGGTTTTCTTCCTGCAGTTTTCTTCACGATGTCCTACCATTTTACAAAAATTGCAGGTGACACCACATTTTCCAAAATGTTTCTTTCTGCAATTCCTGCAAAACGGCGGATTTGAATATTGCCCTGTTCCTCTCTTTTTGAAGTTGTTATTATTACCCGTACGATATCCTTGGGTAATTTTCTGAGCCAGTTCTTTCTTCCTATCTTCATCTCTTGTGCGGACCAGTTCATCAGTTAGGGTATTGGCTAACTCCACAGCATCGTCAATAGTGCGAGGTCTCGCAGCTTTAACGATATTGCGTATTTCACCAATCAATCCCCAAATATAACGAGAAATGAGTACCGGTTCTGGCGAAGCCAGTGTTGGTACCACTCTAGCATATTCGAAGAATGTCGAAGTATAACCGCGACAATCTACTCCCACCATCCGATGGGTAAGGAACTTATTTGCCATTTGTTCCTTTTCATATTCGGGACAGAATTTTCTTTCTACAAGAATTTTAAATTCTTCCCAATTCATAGCATATGCCATCCTTCTTCCTTTTGCTTGTAGCACCGTGTTCCACCATTCTAGTGCCCCTTCTTTGAACAAATTTGACGCATACATCACCTGATCTTCCTCGGAACACTTACTTATTGCAATTACTGCTTCGGTTTTCTCTAACCAACGCAGTACTGCAGTTGCTCCTTCATTACCTGCAAATTCAGCAGGTTTGCAAGCAAGAAATTCTTTGAAAGTGCAACCAGATGTTGCGGCTTTCATTTTCTTAGGAGGTGGAGCCTGTCGTGGATTATTATCATCATGATTGCCGCCTCCATTTACACTATGACTAAAATTATCTTCCTGAGTACGTTTACTAGGAATGATTTGTTGCGGTTCAATTGGATTCTTTATAGCAGCCACGAATGCTGGAATAGCATTAGCTATCCCTTGAGCAACAATATTTTCAATATCTTGTCTAGTCATATACTGGTTTTCCTGATTTTGTTCAGATTGATTCCCTTCATTAACTGGTTCATTACTAGCGTTTTCCATCTGATAATTATTATAAATATAACTATTAGTATCAATTAATTGTAAATAAACAATTTCACAAAATCACATAAAATTTTACAACACAGATATATATCCAAAATTGTCGATGTTTCGACTTCTATTTTGCTTTATATATATTAGATAGGCATCCATACACACCGTTTATCTTACAATGTTTTATTTCCCATTTTACAGAGTTATATTTAATTATTATTATTAATATACAGACATTTTTTCCCAACCCCACTATTCTTTGGTTACTAGAAGTTTAGTAGCGACGTTCCCTTTCGTCGTACTTCCAGGTAATCCTTTCTCCCATATCCCCAATCCTATTTCCTGTATTTATCAGTTCTTCACCGTACTGACGGAGTTCGGCTAAGTTTTCGTTACTCATTGGAGGATTGGGGATAGGGTCTGGCTCCCACTGTGGAAGGAAAGAATAAGGACTGTTGACAATATTCTAGAATGGCCAGTCATTTGTCCACCATTCTTCCATTTGACCTAAAGGTAGAGTGTGGATTAGTGGATCTGGAATAACTGGTTCCAGATTAACAGGAAGTTGGGTTTCTAGGTAAGGATATAGATTATTATGGATAGGGCTAATAATATCACAGTTTGCCAGTAAACGGTCGATTTCGTCTTGAAATGTGATATCTTCAGTTCGTCTAGAACTCTCTCCTATCTCTATTCCTTTTTGTTTATAGTCTTCCCTGAATTCTGCTGGTTTGGAACTTTCTCCGACTTTGATTTCCTTTCCTTTGTTTATAGGGTTTTCTATTTTAGGAAGTTTCCTAATAGCTGGCTTTCTCCTGCGCACTTTCCTCCATCCTACATATCTTCTTTTCTTTTTAGATTTTTCTTTTTCCAGCGGTGGAGCTTGGAATTCCACGGGTTCCTCTATGTCAGCAATATATCCAGTAAAGTCGTGGGAGACTTCAATTGGTACTGGGTAGAGGTTGAGATTCTGAAATGCTTCCGATATCTCATTCATGCTGGATAGCATATATGCAAAAGGTACAAAAATGCTAAGTTAAAACTTTGGAACAAAGTTTAACAAATAAACATTAAGTTTATTGCATACGGATTTGTACAAAAGATTACAGGAAAGTGAACATACTATAATTTATTTATTTACTGGGTATTATTTTTCTACTAGACCAAGTTTTAAAATTTAGAGATTTGCATTCTCTGCTACTGTGGCTAGCATATAAAGGTTTGCCCATTTTTCATCTACGGTATCCTCCCAAGGTGACTTATTGCCTAATTCCTGGATTTCTGGATTAAACCTCACTTTCTTGACTTGGGTTTTCTTTATTTTCTCTTGTCCCTTTCTAAGAATCGAATTTCTTTTATCTTGGGTGAGAGGGTTTTCATAGTTTGCTTTACGAACAAAAATCCCTTCATCTAGATCTGCTGGGTGTTTGGAGGAAGAGGTTCCTTTTCTTGTGGGTGCAGTATCTAATTTGTGATAGATAGCAGAAATCTTGTGTTTACCCATACTGTAACTCAATAATTAATCAGTTAATAAAACATATTTCCACAGAATAGCAATTAAATTTCCTAATTATTTTAATAGGCTAAAATCAATAGTAAGCTTAAATCAGTGGCTCTGATACCACCTTTTCCTGTCACGACCCTTGGCCCCGGTTTGACCCGGTCCAGAGCCGCGGGCAGGAAATCCCGTGGTATTTAATTTAGCGACAGCGGAAGACTTTTTAAACAGGATCAATTATTATTAAAACTGCTCATTTGTATATAATATAGGGATAATTCCCATAATTTACAAACACTTGATTTCACTGGGAAATCCTTTATTTCTTTAAAACATGTTTCTTTATTTATTTACATTGAGCCACTTTCTAAGCTTGTAGTGCTACTCGGCACTTTTTCCTTTGCTTACAACAGATCACCTGAAACATGTTTGAAAAAGGTTTTGTCAGCGGGAAATACTGAGTGAATCATTCAGTTTTACTAAAACGACTCGTTTGTTATAATTCACAGTATTAAGAGAGATTACAATGTTTCAGATATCAAACCAACTACCCACAGTATTTGTCACTCGAACATCCATCGGTAGCCTCTTTGCCCGATAGTGTCTGTGACTATGGTCATATCACTCATTGGCTAACTCGTTGTCCAATAGTGACGGTTATCAAGTAATGTATACAAAACCCCACATACCGGCTGTAATATGGTGATTACATAAACTTAATCCCTGTAATTATAACTTGGAAATAAATAGGGTTTTGTAAATAGATTTGATAAAAAGAGAATGACTCACATTGTAGATTTAACGAGCAGAATATAAGCCTACTGATTAGCCTTGATTATCCTAATTTAAATAACAATGCACACACAATAGGTTAGTAACTAATACAGCAGTTACGTCAATTCACGAGATTAAACCTTCACAACGATTTATTAGTGCAATACTTAACGATTCAGCGGATTCACAACGAATGACAGAGTATAGTCCGAATTCGAGCAGTACTCAAACATTCAAGTCGAAATCACGATGAATTAATAAAGTATAATCTCAATTTGAGCGGCACTTAAACAATCGTTGGACAGTTATAATCAATCGGACGTTGAATCGTAATAGTGATTGAGTTATTACCCTGATTGCGGCGTTGATTAGTGCACTGTGTGTGTTAATTGTAGTAATTGAACTATAACTCAGTCTACGAAAACTGAATTTACGTCGTTTCAAAGACAAATTTCAAGTCCCAAGGCCCTGTATTTATACACCAAAAATGTCCCCCCTCGCGCCACGCGAAAGGATCTCCTGTACGCGTCGCGTGGCGCGAGAGACCCTAGTCTAGCATAGGATGTGTTCGTGTCCCAGTAGCTTAGGTGAGTTGGTTTTACGTTATTTTATATTTTTGACAGCAAACTGTAAGGATATTACCGAATAGGTTTTACCCCCCCCTGAGTTTTAGGGGCCCTAATCCTGATTCTGAAAATTATGAAAATTTTAGGGTTTGTTCAGAATTACTTGGGTTTCTCAATTAGAGTTTCCTATTGGCTAAATTAAAATAATAATTAAGACTTTTGATGAGAATTGTTACAGAAAGGTGGACTCTTATTCAGTTCCCCAAACAAAAGGCTTGTCCTTATGCGTGAGAGCGATAAGCGGCACAGCGATCTTTGAGAATCCTTCGATAAATCGTCGATAATAGCCCGCTAGTCCGAGAAAAGAACGGACTTCAGAAGGGTTCTTAGGTGTAATCCAACTCTTAACAGCTTCAATCTTCGCAGGATCGACGTGAATACCTTGATTATTTACGATGTGACCCAGAAACTGAACTTCCTCCAACCAGAATTCACACTTGGAGAACTTGGCATAGAGTTGGTTCCCCTGGAGTAGCTCGAGAACCAAACGTAGATGTTGCGCGTGTTCGGTTTTCGATTTGGAGTAGATCAAGACATCGTCGATGAATACGATGACGAAACGGCCGAGATATGGTTTACACATGCGATTCATCAGATCCATGAAAACCGCGGGTGCGTTGGTTAAACCAAAGGGCATAACAACGAATTCGTAGTGGCCGTATCGAGTGCGAAACGCGGTTTTGGGTATATCCTCCTCCTGAATGCGTAGTTGGTGATAGCCTGAGCCTAGATCGATCTTTGAGAAACACGTAGCACCTTGTAGCTGATCAAACAAATCGTCGATGCGAGGTAGGGGATAGCGATTCTTGATAGTTAACTTATTCAATTCCCGATAGTCGATACACATCCTGAACGACCCATCCTTCTTTTTGATGAAAAGGACCGGCGCGCCCCAAGGAGAGGTGCTCGGGCGAATGAAGCCTTTCTCAAGTAATTCCTAGAGTTGGTTTGAGAGTTCGCGCATTTCGGATGGCGCGAGTCGGTAGGGAGCTTTGGCAATAGGGTTGGCTCCAGGAATGAGGTCAATACGAAAGTCGATATCACGACTTGGTGGTAGACCGGGAAGATCCTCTGGAAAAACGTTAGGAAATTCTCGAACCACAGGAACGTCTTTCACTTCCTTCTTCTCTTTCTTTTCCTTCTCCGCTACTACAATGTTAGCCAAGAAAGCTCTGTATTCCTTGCGGAGATACTTGCTAGCTTGGACACATGACATGAGCTTGAGACCCTTCGAAGCGGTTTCACCGTAAACACACAATAAATCACCATTCGCGAGCGAGAATCGGATCATCTTGTCGAAGCACACAATTTCAGCATGGTTTTCACGAAGAAAGTCCATGCCTACTATGACGTCAAAACTTCCGAGTTGCATCGGAATAAGGTCGATTGGGAAAATGTGATTGTTGAGCTCAAGAGTACAATCACGAAGAACAGAATTAACGGCGACAGTTCTTCCGGTAGCGACTTCAACATCGAACGTCGAGGAAAGTTGGGAGCGTTTACGACTAAGGAGCTTCTCGAATTCGAACGACACAAAGCAATTATCGGCTACAGTATCAAATAAACACGAAACATAAATACCATTCACAAGGAACGTACCATTAACCACATTGTTGTCGGCTTGGGCTTGGCGCACGTTGATGTTGAAAGTTCTGGCGTGTGCGGCTTGTTGTTGCTGTTGCTGCTGTTGCTGCTGTTGCTGCTGGGGCTCTTGTTTCACAACCCTGTTTGGGCACATGTTGGCGAAATGGTTAGGATTGCCACATGCGAAGTAGGCTCTGGCGTTGATCGCGGGTGCCGGAGGAGCTTGTTGACCCTGAGGGGCAGTGAGTAGAGCTTGATGAGCAGGTGTTTGTCGAGCACGGCAGTGGGTAGTGAAATGGCCGTACATATTGCAATGAGCACAAAAACGGCAAGCAATGGTAGTCGGGTGGTGGTAGGTACAAGTAGGGTAGAGCGGGTGTGGCCCAGTGTATGCACGCTTAGCAGGCGGTGCATTTGCCACAGGCGCCGCTACTTGACGCTGTTGAGCTGGTACAGCTTGTATCGGTGCAGCAGTGATCGCACAGTTCTTGTTGCTAGAGCTGTTCTTTCTCTTGTTCTTCCTCTTGTTGCTCGATGAGGTGGTGGTTTCAGCAGTTGGTGCGGCGGTGGTAGCTTGATGCAGGTGCTTTGAAGTTTTATCCCAGACACCGGCCTTGACCCGCTTGTCGTTGATTTCAGCGGCCAGTAGATAAGTCTCTTCGATCGTCTTAGTCTTAGCCGCTTGCACGAAATCGGCAACACAGTCAGGCAGGGCTCGGATATACTTCCTGATCGCCATGTCTGAGGTCTTGACTTGATCGGGACAAATGATGCTGAGCTGTTTGAAGCGAGCAGTGAGCGCAGCATTTTCACCATCCTTTTGCTGTATGTGCCAAAATTCATCCTCTAGTTTCTGACGTTCATGAGGAGGACAGAATTCTTCCAGCATGACTTCCTTGAGCTCGTCCCACGACAGACCGTAGGCTGCATCATTCCCTCGCTTGTTCCTCTCGGCCGTCCACCAGTCTAATGCGCGGGACTGGAAGACTCCGGTAGCGTTCAGAGTACGGAGGTCGTCAGGGCAACCGCTTTGTCGTAGAGTGACCTCAATGGAGTCAAACCATTGGAACAACGCTGTGGGGCCTCGTTCGCCAGTGAATTCTTTGGGCCCACAAGACTTGAATTGCTTGAAATTGAAGGCTTTGGTGGCAACTTTAGGAGCTTCGGTCCTTGACTCCTCAGACGATTTGCTGACATTCTCGTAAACATCACTCACGGCATTTGCTACTTGTTTAGCGATGATAGCAGCAAGGCGTCTGTCTCTCTTTTCTTGACGAGAAAGTGAGGGATGACGGGATCCAGATGACATTGTCTGCAACAGACATCGTCACAGGACTCAACACATTGTATTCGAGTCTCACCTCACGCGTCTACTACTTTCTAAAGCTCAGGAACACGCATAATCATGTAAACACATAGACACATAACCATGTAAAACACAGAATCACATAAACACATAAGCACGTAGAGCACAGAAACACATAACCACAGACACATGTAATCACAGAGACAGTTAGAATACAGAAACCTATCATTTAAAGTCTGCGATTTGTTCGAATATAACGGTCTCGTCTAATATATCGAATAGCGTAGTATAAGCGTACGGAATATCATAAGGTCGTCCATAATTCAGCGATCTGTTAACGTATTGAGGTAGAAATGCAGTGCGAGCCGTGTGTGTCGATCGAAGCGTAAGTATAAATCGAATAATTCTTCAAAATTTAATCACATGAACAGGTAAACACACATATAAACACATAAAATCGACGAATCATCAGAGTCAGCAGTTGCGGGCTCAGAATCGAAACACATAAAAATCGAGAAATAGATTGTCTGCGGCTAGTAGACTTCGACTAACCAAAGTGATTCAACTATTCACAAGGATCCGTTGCGCACATTTGACCTTCAGGACTATGCTTTTGCCTCGATTCTTGGGCGTTTGGCACACGTCCCGTTAGTCATATTGTGACTTCAGGTCGTTGGAGTCCGTCGAAACTTTGGTGAGAGTTTTGTTAAAACAAAGTAATAGTCGGAAAAAGTCGTCAAGGTTAGGGTTTCACCCCTAGCTTAACAGTTTCGTCCTTGGTTTGATAAAATTGAGGAGATTATTCATCAAAGTATGGATTTCACTCCTGATTTGGTATAATTCTCCTCGTTTGTAGATAAAATACGGGTTGATTAAGCAACTTTAGTCGAGAGTTTGCGGTTTTCACACCTAATCTCGACTTTATCGCCTATTCATAATTGAAAATTCGAGTGCAGTGATAGTGTAGCGTGTGCGAGAATAGTGAGAAATAAGCTCGTACCTAATCCCTACTGGATGTACACAAGTCGGTCTGTTGGTTCCTAACTATAGACTAGGTATCTAAGACATCGACGTGGACTAGGTCGTGTCTTGCCTAATTCCCTATAGTTATGGCTCTGATACCAATCTGTCACACCCCAACCGATGGCGGAAACATCGGGGTATGGCACTGAGCGAAACAGATTGTCCAGAAGTTTCCATAACAATTATCATTACCAATTAATTTAAAGTAACATGTCCCATACCATGTCTTAAAAGGCAAGCAAATTATTACAGACAAAATCTAGGCAAATAGTTCTGTTCCGACAACTCAGATTTATACATAGATAGTTTATTTATTGGTTTCTAGGACCTCTTTTCCTAGCTTCAATTTCATCACTGCACAGAGAGCATCCTAGACCTTTCCTAGCCTCGATTTCACAGCGAGTTAGGCATACAAACAACTTAAGCACCTGTCACATACGTTAAAATAAAGTCAATACATATAATGTAAAGGTGAGCATACAAGTTTGATAATAGCATATAGAGTTTGAATTCGTTTACGCATAACCAGCAAGTACACATAGTGAAATGAAGCACGTTAGTTATCGACATAGATCCATCCATACCAATGACTGCGGGTTGACTGCCCGAGGCAGTTCGCAATGCATGATTACCACCGTAATCCATGCAAGTAATTGTCCATAACAACCCCTGTGAACAGGTGCAGAGTCCAAACTATAGTACTATCGTTGCTAAGGCAGGTAGACAACATTCCATGTGTAAACATAACAAACAAGCATTCATAAGCCACGTATCACATGCATTAACGGTTAGCGTTCAAATAGTATTGGGTAGTGTGTTCGATGTGATTTGAATAGTTGTAACGTATGTAACACCCAAAAGTGCATAAAGCAAAAAGGGATCGAGTATACTCACAGCGGTTGATGGATTGAAGGGAGCGCTTAGCGAGTAGGGTTAGCCTGAATAGATTGATAGCATGATGATAAGTGACGCGTAAAACGATACAAAGTATGAATGGGTCGGATAGCAGTTCGGTCGGATGGTAATCCGATCGGACGGCTTGTTTGTGCGGATGGCAATCCGTTTGGATGGTCATCCGGTCGGACGGTAGTCCAGTCGGATGACTATTCGAGTGGATTGTTTCTTCCTATGAGATGAATGTGTTTGTGTATGATAGCTTGTCTTTTGAAGTTTTCATTGTAGCATTTTGAAAACATTGAAGTATCTCTATCCTTCAAGTCGGTCGATCGGACAGTCAGTCGTGCAGACGAAAATCCGTGCGGATGCTCATCCGGTTGGAAGGTAGTCCGGTAGGACGGCGACTTTAGTGATGAGGTTACTTAGTGGAAACAATCCATAGCAGAAGAGTCACTCGGTCGGATGTCCATCCGACCGGGTGGCAACCCTGTTAATGAACATGTTGAAAATTGTTTAAGTCTTTAAAGTCCTAGTATCTCATGATCCGAAGAGTAATCCGGTTGGATGGTAATCCGATCGGATGGCAATTCGTTCAATACTCAAACTTTAGATATAGATGATTAAGAGTAGGACCCAAGGTGTGATCCGTTCGGACAGCAATCCGTTCGGGTAGCCTATCCGTTCGGACAGTAGTCCGGTCGGATAGCACTTCGTCCCAGTTGCTCTGGCCGTCTTTCACTTGGTCGTTTTGTTTGTTTGTCGTTTTATCGAGATGTTTTGACAACATGTTAACCAACAGAACCCCATCCTAACCCGAGTGACCTGACCGACCAGGAATCACCCTAGTTCGGCCAGTTAACCGGTTCAAGACGGTTGTTCTTGTTTAACCCGAAATCGGTGGTCTCGTGAGTAGAATCCAGATCTTGAGCTAGCACAACACTAAGAATGAGCGGAGGACTAGATCTAGGTCCGATTCTATCGGTTTCAAGTGCATTGAGTGTAAAAGAGTTGAAAGAAAGTTAGAAACCATCTTTCAATCCTTTTCCACTATGTTTATGTTTAGATCTAGAATAGATCTTTGTTCATTTGTGTGGAAATCGGTTAGATCCGAGTTGTTCTCGGTGGATTGAAGCCAAAACATGAAGTTCTTGAAGAACACATGATGACATCATCCTAGAACACCTCAAATCTAGCGATTTCACGGTTAAAAGTTAAGATTCAAAAGATAGAAAGGTGTAGGAGTGCGTGTAGATCAAGAAAGTACAAGATTTAGGACGAGATCTTATCGAGATTGAGAGAAATCGAAGAAAAGGTGAGTTGAGCGAGCTGTTCGGACAGAGGTTTCCAAAAGTAGAAAGTTTGAGAGTGACATGGGTATTTATAGGATTCCAAAAGGGGAAAGTGTGGGTCGGTCGGATGGCATCCCGCCCGAATGACTATCCGGTCGGATGTCATCTCGGTCGGATGGCATCTTGGCACCACGAACAAGTGGCAACCCGGTCGGATGGTTATCCGGCCGGATGGCACTTGTTTCGTGTGTTCGACGCGACGATTTTTGCTGATTCGATTTTGATTGCGATCGATGCGAATGCGATAGAGTTTCCTATTCAAATTACTTTTAGTCCCAACTACTATATCTAGCACTATCTCTTCTCCACTAATTATCATAGTTCGATTTCGATTGAGTTCGATTGCGTTTCGAGTTCGATTGCGATTCGATTGATTACCACACATAACATAAATGAACATGCACAAGTAACACATAAGGCACACACACGTATAACAATAAATAAAATGCGTAGTTCGAGTTGCGATTTGATGTCGATTCGATTAGCATAGTTTGATTATCGTTTAGCTAGCTTTATCGCATTGTTACTTCCTATAGTTCACAGTCGTAAGTTGCTTAGATTGCGAATAACATGCCTCGATTATTGTAATTATTGACACTTACTCCACATAATACAACTAAAATAAACATACAAAAGAAATCTACTACAAGTCAAGTTGCGCGAAATCGGTCGTTGACTTTGACCTTGACTTTGACTTTGACTTCTCGAAAACACGGGGTGTTACAAAAGTCACTTCCAATATAGCAAGCTCTTTCTCCTCCTCGGTTTGATAAGTATAAACACCCTTGGGCTCAGAATATTCTTCAGGATGATATCGTCGATATCCCTGATACGGTCTTAAGATGTGTGCATCCATCATTTTTTTATTCCAATACTTCTGATTTTCCAAATACACCGCGCACACATCATAATCATAAGTATGATCACGACCGCAACAGAAACATCGTCCATCCGTCCTTGTCTCATAATTAACATCCTCGTCCCGATCCCATCCGTCAGAGTAATAACTATCCTCCACCGTTGTATCAGAATCATAGAAATATGGTGGATAGGAAGGATTCTCATAGCAAGGCATCGGTGGTTCTTCCAATTTCGCCTTTTCCCGTCTAAATCGTGCCTCGTGGCAACCGATACACGGGTAAAGTGGTTCCCCGCATAACTTGCATTTAGAAGAGCCGCAAAATATAGTAAGATCTGTCATCCTGCACAAACACAGCTCAACTACCCACGTAAATCACGAACAAACCAGATAAAACAAAAAATATTTTTAGGTTTTTTTTTAGATTTTTTTTAGAAAGCAAGAACAACTAACTAACTAACACTAAGCGCACTAATTCCCCGGCAACGGCGCCATTTTGATGACTGTCGTAAGGGTCATGCAAAAACCTAATTAAACTACATAGATAGCGTAAGTAGGGTATCATATCCACGGGGAATTTGTGGTTAGCGTTAAAGAAATTCATTAAAACTAAATTATCTAAATTGGGGGTTTGTTTGTAGATTTAAAAGAAAACACAATTTGTCACGAAAAGTGTTATCAATATTAAGAAGAAGTAACCTCCACCCGGAATCCCGAATACCCGTTTTAATATAAAAATCCGCTTTCTGATTCAAAATACCACATAGACATGGTCTCGGAATTAATGAATTTGATTAGTTAATAGGGATAGTTTTTAAGATTTACTATGCAACCTAATAACCCGTTTGAGTGTATCAATTACCCACCAATTTACCAACCCGCTAACAACGCAAGAAAGTTGCCAATACGCTTAATAAATGACAAGTAATTCAAACACAAGAAACGTTTACCAATAATCCAACACAAGTGGTCAAGCTGTACCAGTTTACAAGAATCAGAAAAACAGAAAATTATATCAAACCGTGTAAACGTTCATCCGGGCGGAAGTCACGAGAAGTTTAGCTGATGGTGATCTTCGCCGCACCGGTTGTCATCCCGAATCGTTCCTCTTAGTCGATATATGACGGCTGTGCATGAATGTTCAATGTTGACCCACTTCTCCTTTTATATTGCATTCAAACGTGCGAAACTTGGGACTAAAAAAAAATCATGTGTCGTCAAAAAGATATATCATGCAATCTACTCTTTTCCCATATTGAGAGCCCAAGTCCAACTCAAGAATCCACCATAATACTTCTGCAAATTCAGCCCATTTCCATTTTTATGGCCCACACAAATTAATTCTAGCTTTGTTGTTTTCTTTCATAAGAAAAAGCTGCAAATATATATAGTAAAATAATGAATCAATCCAATGTTTGTAATCATCTCAGCTCAATTAATCGATATTGACTATTTAATCAATTTCTCATTTAATTCAATTTTTTATTCATGTATACGTGTAGATGTAACAAGCATTTAGCAATTGAATTAATTATCTCATCATCACATTAATTACAATACCAATTCAAACAATCATTTTTTTAACATTAATATCAATGCATTCTATCATAACTAGCAGTTTTTCATCTTCGCGCTTTGCGCGAGTGCAACAATAGGTTTCGGCGTCGGTTTTACAACGATTAACATGCGAGTATGGGTTTTGCGTCGGTTTTACAATGAACTTAATAATATCCGTCATCTGTATATATCTATATTTTTTTTTAATCATTTCCCCTTGTTGTCTAGTCCCAATGTCTAGTTCCATGTTTTGCGTCTATTTTTTTGAAAGGCCAATGAAATTTATTAACCCCAAACACTCAAACAGAATGTTACAACCATTCTTTCTATGCAGTAGCTAGCTAAGAACCGTTCTTTCTATGCAGTGGCTAGCCAAGAGATGATTACAAAAAACACCCAATACCCCTCACTGTACAAAAATGGAAGTTAACCACACCTTAAGGCGCCATAACGATCCGGTGCTAATTCTAGGGTTAGATAACCCGCTACAGCATGGAATACTACGAAGAGACTTGTAACTTTGAAGCTATATTCAACATTTGATGCTCAGACTATGAATATACATCATCACAACTGTTATGAGGTTGTTGTTGACCAACATGAGCCAACTGCCAACGCCCATCGTCACAGCCTCAAAACACTTAAACATCAGTAACGAACCAACCATTGAGGCAAAAAAAACAACTAAAAAACGTCTCTGATGAGCCACAAAGATATGAAGCACAGGCTCATCATCATTGACCGAACAACGAAAAGAAAAAAAACACCCCAAATACAGAGTAAACCATCAAACAAATAACAGAGACAAAATGAAAACGCCCCAAATAAAATTAGCTTGACATGGAACCACCGTTGGTGCTTCTGTTCTTGTACCACCGTCACCGTCGCTTGTGTGACCGAACCGATTAAACTTACCGGCATTGTTAGCTTGACATGGAACCACCGTTGGCGCTTCTGTTCTTATTGTGTGACCGAACCGATGCTACAATAAGCTTCGCTGCCCTTTGTTTAGTGGATCCCAACAGTGCACTCGCCGTATATCGCCGCCGTGGCTCCCTCTCCTTTCATGCGATCTCTCACTCTCTCTTCAGTGTTCTTTCTCTCTCTAATTTGTTTCCAGTTCCACTATTTATTGTGGAAAGCTTCTGGATGAAGCTAATTTTTTGAGGCCACACGTGTAAATCCATCTTACACGTGTATCTAGGGCTTACAACCCAAATCCATCAAAACATTTAACATTGTTCATTCCCATCATCAACTATCATATTTAAATTAGTGTCTAATAATGTGTACTTAAAATGCACCGATCAGTTCGGTTCGACTTAGTTCGGTTTGACTCGGTTAGGTTTAGCTCAAGACCGACGTCACGACATTCCTCCGTCGTGCGCCCCAGAGTTCGACATGCGAAGCACGAAGCGCCGCGAACTAACATCACCATGACATCATCATGTTGATGTCATCCATGTGTAAAATTGAAATTCTCTTGCAAAGTCTACGAAGACTTAACTGTTCGTGAGAATTGTTTTTCTCTCAAGGGTTCGTAATTACCCTCCAGGCAACGAACCCTCTACATGATTGCTTGTGACGAAGAGTATGAGGGTTCGTCAAGACCTCATGCAGCGAAGACTGATGGTTCGTCGGGGATCTGCTGTCGACGAAGAGTCAAGGCCACGAAGGGTGACTCTTCGTGGGCTCTCTTACAGTTCGTTGGCCAGGTTAACAGTTCGTGTAGATGTTATTTATGTGTGTCTATTTAAACAGCTTGCTGTACACAGAAGAAATAAACACACTGACCGAGCACACATCTGAGAGTTTGAGAGTATTATTTCTTTTATCATTCTTGTAACCAAACTCTTCCAGATCTATACACATTTAAGCTTTAAACGTTGAATCTTTGTTTGTGTGTTTGCTCTCTCGCTCGATTTGTGTCGCGACGAGGATTCCGCACTCGTTACAGCACCCTAAACAAGAAGTCATCGTAGTCCGACGATCCGTATCGGGACCTAAAAGTGGTATCAGAGCGTAAGGCTCGATTTCTTGTTGAAAACTGAGTTTCCGGTGTGATTTTCGAGTGGGTTTTGAGTGTGTCTTGTATAAAACTTCAGAAACCCAGTTCTGGTTCATAAAATTTTGAATTTAAACTCGAAAATTGGTAGTTTTTAATGTTGTTTTTTGGATAAATATTGTTAAAACGGGTGGAGATAATCGATAGAGTTATTGAGTTTTGAAGTGAAAATTATAACTCACCATTTTTTCCGGTGAGCTTGGTAACGGAAAAGCCACCGGAATTACTCTTGAAGGAGATAGGATTCAAAAGTTTTTCGGTGTCTGTGTGTGAGTTACTATATCAAGATACCCACCAAACTACTTTCTAAATTTCAGAGACAATATTCTGTCTTTTAAGGAAATCTCTCACCTACCATTTTACGAAAACCAAGTCTCACCCTTCGTTACAACAACTGTTCGTCACACCCTTGGACCAAATTGTTGGCCTAGTCAGTGTTCGTAGGACATTATTAACAAACATTCTTCGTGGATACTTACACTCTTCGTGGAAACATTCTTTGTGGATGGGACCTAGGGGCTTTTGATTTGTTGGATAAATTATTCGTGGAAGAATTGGCCCGCTATTACCTCACGAAAAACCAACAGTGGCATTTTATTTAATCTCATTTTTTTTTGTGGATCACATTTAACATCTAATTTTTCCCAAAAATCAGCGTGGACTTGTTATTAATTTTTCACACTTCACAAAAGTCAATCTTTCACATAATATTTTTCAAAGTGTTCTACTATTTAACGAAAAAAAAAATAATGGGCCAAATTTTTTTAATCAATTAAGTAATTAGTGGGTTGTAATTTATTCGTGAGCCTGTTTTTAATATTTCACTAGAGTATTTTGTAATTGGGCATAGTGGCGGATCTAGAAAATCCGTCAAACCGTAACGTTTTATAAAAAAACGGTAACGAAATCGAAAAAACGTCAATTTTTTTTCCAAAATTTACACTAATTTTACACTATCGCCGGAGCGCCAAGCAGTAGCGGGGGTTTCCCCTTGTACCATGCTGGATCCGCCCCTGATTGGGCATGCATTCTTCTTTGGTCACGAAACTTTGGTTCATTTTTCGTGGATATAAGACACAGACACGAGAGACATACATAGAGAGAGTGTAGTGAGAGAGAGTTGTCGGGTTGCTTTGTATTAGTCGAATCTTCTACCGAAACTATGTAGAAATCAATACACGAAACCGTTAATCGTTAAATATCTTTGCGTATTGTTCATTCTCTCGCTCGGTTTGTGTCGTAGCTTGGATTCTGCACTCGCTACGGCATCAGAAACAAGAAATCATCGTAGTCCGACGATCCGTATCGGGGCCTACAGAGTTTTATGTCAATTAATCTCTTTTTTTTTTTGAAAATAAACTTTCATTCAAAACCCCAAAAACGGTCCTCAAAGCAAGGACCGAGGCACAACCCAACTTACATCATGTACAACGGGGACCGACACCAATCTTTCCACACTAAATTATTACATTTAGACCTATTCTTTAACCATAAAAAGGAGAGGGACTTCACATTCGCAACTATATCCCCAAAATACGCCGTCTTCCCATTAAACACCGACTCATTTCTAGCTTTCCACAAAACCCACATCGTCACGATCATCACACCATGCACAATGTTCCTTCTCATCTTACCACCCGTAACCTTTTTGTACACTTGCAGCAAATCTTTAACCTCAAAAGCATAGATCGGCTCCACACCACACCTGTCACACCCCTTTCTACGGCGGAAGCACGAGGTGTGATCATGAAAGGTTCTCATTGCATACGAAGAGTAAACATGCTACATGCTCGTTAAATAACATCAAATACCATAATTTGAAAACATAAGTTTAGCGTTTACATCGCTAGACAGCTTAAAACATTGTCTCAAGAGTTTACAACTTTATTTAAAGTTAAACACAAGCGACATCCACGAGCATAAGCAAGACCACGCGCACATCCATCCTAGTTACCTGAAATACATGTGAGTTTTTGGAAAAACGTCAACATAAAGTTGGTGTGAATTCATGCAGTTTTGTATTTCACGTTTGTATACTTTGTATAAAAACATAGTTGTGAATAAATCAAGTTTTTCTCGAGTACTCCACGTACTTCAAGTTATATATCAATCCTCTTGAGTACCCCACGTACTTCAAGTTATATATCAATCCTCTTGAGTACCCCACGTACTTCAAGTTATATATCAATTTTAGTATGGTATGAATTTTATGTAAATACAGTATTTCTGTAATTATCAGATTGTTAATGGGTTGCAAAGCCATTAACATGTGGCACGTCATAGGAAGTCACCAAACCTAAGGCATTTAATTGGTATATTCTGAGACACAAAAGCACTCCTCGGTTCTCGCCCCGACCGGGAGTGTGGCTGCCAGGCACCCGTTAGATCTAACCTTTTGTTCTGCGGTCTAAGTATGTACACGATTAATGGTGCTTCTGTACCCTATTCGTGACACTATTTCTCATAACGCATCCTACTTGGTTCTCGTTCTCACCAAGCGCGTTTCTTGTTATCATTTCTCATAGCGCCTCATACTTGGTTCTCGTTCTCACCAAGTGCGCTTTTCATATTCTTATATTTCATCACACTTGGTTCTCGTTCTCACCAAGTGTACTTCTCGTATTCTTATATTTCGTCACACTTGGTTCTCGTTCTCACCAAGTGTACTTCTTGTATTTATATCATACCAATTATAAATTTTGTACATTTGTACATGTATTTCACCCCCGAAGTTATAAAAACTGAAAACAGTTAAAGAGAAAAGGGGGAGCATGAACTCACAACTTTGCGTTCCTAGCGTCGTAAACTCCACCGGATTTGCTTAATTAACGTCGTAACCTATACGCGTTTTCTTAACGTTAGTCACTAGACTTGCGTCGCACAAGTACAGTCACTCTCTTTTGTATATATTCTTGTGTTAAAAATATTCTATATTTTTAACTACGTATCTTACTTATATTATTTTCTCCAAAAATAAATATAAGTCTTTTGTGTTTTGCACTTTGCACCCGAATTATGTATCTTGTATGTTGTATGTGTATTTTTATATTTCTACTCCTCATGAGTAATTAGTGTATTTTTAAGTCTTAATACACTAGCACGTATAACACATACTATATACACTTAGCACAAAAGTTGGTGATCAAATAATATATATTTTTTTCTTTCAAAAATATATACTTAATATCCATTTTTATTCTTGAAAAATCACCATTTCTCATCACCAAAAATTAGGGAAACCTTAGTAATACTTTTAAACACATTTTTAGGGAATAAGTTTCTCAAAACTTATATTTTTCTAAGTGTCAAAATTTATAAAAATTTTGACAGAGTTTCCCCTAAAAATGGAGGTTTCCCACGTTTTCAAAACGTGTGTTTATTTTCTTTTAAATCATCATCAATCATCAATAATCATCAACAACAATTATCAACAATAATCACTACTTTTCCCCACTTCATGAACTTGGATATTTACCAAAATTGTGTAGTATCTTACTAGCACATTTGGTAAATCTTTCCATCTTTAAAAATAATTTTAGTTTCTTAAAAACTTTATTTTTAAAGAATATGAAGTTTCACAACTTCTAGTCAAGATTCGCAAAAATACTTCTTTGTTAAATTTTCTTGTGACACAAGTGTCTACACACTTGTTTATTTACTAAAAATGCTTTTAGTTCGGATAAGATCCGGGTTTTAAACAAGACTAATAGTTTTGCTTGGTTCTTCCGAAAAACCACTTGTAGATCTTTAGATCTACTAGTTTTGAACAATATTTTGCAAGTAAAAATACTTTTACACAAGTTCATGTTTCATGTGTGGTAGAGTTTCACCTTTTAACCCTTATATCTTCTAACATAACCTTATGTCATGATTCATGATCATGACCAAACCGGGTTAAATGATGATCCGAGCTACCACAACATAGATCGGGTCTAAATAATCACAAATTTCAATTACTACAACATTTACACCACATATGTGCTATTAACCACCATTTTTAGTGTTTTAAGTAGGCTTTAAAGCATCATCTTGCATGTTAACGAGTTTTATCCGATAAAAATCCTTTTAACCACTTTAGATTAGTTCAAATATGAGTTTTAAGCATTATACCTCTAGCTCAAGGCTAGGGAAGAATCTATACGCAAAAGAGGTGGATAAAAGCTAGAGAAGGAGGTCCTTCGCGTTCCGTTTGCTCCAAGGCTCCTAATACGTGACCCTTGATGTTTGTATGATCTTGGAATGGCAAGAACCAAACTCGAAAATGGAGGGTTGAAGGAGGGATGTTTGGCCGTGAGCTAGGTAGAGAGAAAGAGAGGGTTTGAGTTGGTGTTGTGTTGTGTAATGATCTCTTGTGTTATTCTTCCAACTTATAGGCAATTAGGATGTGCTTTATCCAAAGGTCCATATGTAGTCTTGATACTAAACATAGTGATTAAAATAATCAAGGTTGTACAAGGGGTGTCCCCCTTAGTTTGGGGCCGGTTAGAGAAAGGGGGGGGGGGTCTAGTTCGGTTCCAAGTATTAGTTAGACATTAGTTATGTTAAACCAAGTTAGTTAGGTGTTTAACTTGGTTAGTTATGTTTAGTGAGATATAATGGGTGTTAGGGTATTTAGGGACCCTAACTGGCTTAGAAAAAAGATAAATAATGTTATTAACAATATTTTCATGTTCCGGGTATAGTCCGGTTGTTCGGTTACATACCGATTCGTTAAAGTGCTAAATTGCACCTTTTAGTGTTTAATAAGTATCTTTTTGTAACACTATCGATTCCCAACACGTAGGGAAATATTCTGGATAATAAAACGACATTTCTGCATAATATTTATGTGTCCAAATGCTGAATTATTGCTGAATTTTATAAATTCTGCACTTAAAGTGCGTTTCGGGTGCTTTTTAGTGCTTATTTTTGCTTTCGCAATGTATATATATTAAACCCTTGTATGTACTCTTGGGTTTTAATGCATTCTTGTTGTCGGACCTACACATAGGCTCCAATTTTATTGTCTGACTGCTTTCTGCAGTTCAGTCGACACAGTGTGTCTTACCGGTGAGTTTACTATTATTTTTGACGCAACGCTCTCGTTTATGCTTAAAGCAATATTTTGTAGTATACAACGTGCATGAATTCACTTGTTTAATCATGTGTTCAGACATTGCTGACAATTAAACTCATAATTGCAGTCATTAAGCAATAAGTAATGTGTACGGAAGCTACCGGTTTGGGCCAGTTGTCACAACACCATCTCCCAATACACTCCCAAACATTAGTCGCTATGAGACAATCGAAAAGGACATGTATAGACGTCTCCTCACAATAATCACACCAAACACACGTCGTAGGAATATGCACACCTCTTTTCACCAATTCTACCTTAGTCGGCAAACGATTCATCTCCGTGCGCCAAGCCATAATAATACACTTTAACGGCACCCATGAAACCCATTTTATCACAAAAAAATGCCGTAATCTTCTCCCTTTCGCATCAAATTCCAAACCGACTGAACCGAGAAAATGTTGTTATTCTCCCCAACCCACACCCATTTATCTTCCGAGCTCGACAGCTGCATGTCTTCAAGACTGATACAAAGTTGTGACCATTGCTGGAAGTCTTCGCCCGATTGCAACAAAGGAATCCAATCTGCATCGAAATGAAGTTGGTCATCCACAATCTTCACCCGCTCCGACACAAAGCATGTTTTATTATTTTCCAATCTGAATAAATTTGGCCATCTATGTTTTAAGTCACAATCTCCCATCCAAACATCTAGCCAAAACCGCACAGAGTTCCCATTTCCTAGCTTCGCCCTTATAAGAGTATGGAGAAAAACGTCGTTCGCTTTTAAAGAACCTCCCACTTTCACAATCGTCTTCCAACAACCCACACCATTTTTATTAACCGGAAGAACATCCCATCTATTACTATTTTTATGGCACGCATTCACCACCCGACGCCACAAACTATCCTTATCCGCCCTATACCTCCAAACCCATTTAAAAAGGAGCGCTTCATTTATCTCTTTCAACCTCTTGATCCCTAACCCCCCAAGCTTTTTAGGAGTGGTAACTCTACTCCACTTCACCCAATGAATTTTGTTATTGTCACTTATTCCCGACCATAAGAATTTCTTCATTAACCGTTCAAGATAATCTATTATTTTCCCAGGGGCTTTATACAACGAAAAATAATAAATAGGAATGCTTTCGAGGACCGCCTTAATAAGAATGACCCGACCACCAATCGAAAGAAGCTTTGCTTTCCACAAAGCTAACCTCGCCTCAAACACTTCAACCACCTTCTTCCAATTACAACATCTATTCATATTCGCACCAACCCTAATCCCCAAATAATCGAAAGGAAAATCCCCTCGTTTACAACCCAAAACCAAAGCCGTGTTATCCGTCTCACTATCACTAGTACCAAACCCATATAAATTGGACTTATTAATATTGATTCTCAACCCCGAGCAAATGTAAAAGCATCTCAATATTCTCGCCACCTTAGTCACATTACTGTCCGACCACTCACCTAAAATGAGGGCATCATCCGCATAAAATAAATGGGAGATAAACGTACCATCTATGTCCAACCTCACCCCTTGAAACTCCCCTATAGCGCGCGCTTTATTTAGAACACATGAAAGAGCTTCCATGACCACCAAGAATAAAAACGGAGACAACGGGTCACCTTGTCTAAGACCTTTTTGACATGTGAACTCAAACGTAGGCGACCCGTTGACTAAAATAGACGATCTAGCCGACTGAAGAATCCCCATAATCCACATACACCATCGATTCGGAAAACCCATTTGCTCCAAAATAGAAATTAAAAATCCCCAATTAACGTTGTGACAACCCGAGTTTTCAAGGTCTCTTTTGACTTAACTTATCTAATATGCAATAAACATGTTGTTTATAGATTCGTAATGTGTGTTATATGTGTGCATGTATTGATATACGTTGGTATGAATAATATGTTTTATTTAATGTTAGTGGAACCTTGCCAAACACCCCCTACGAAAACACCCTCTAGCCAAAAACCCATTCCTCCCAACGAAATCACCTGGACGAAAACACCCAAGTGTTTTCGTCAGGATATGGGCTGGCGAATACGGAAACGGGCCTTTGGCCCAGTAGCGATCTGTTATTTATTTTGTTCAAACCTTTGAGTGAAAGTTTTCAATCGGCAAAACCCTACTCACTTCTCCTCCCCTTATCACTGTGCGACGGCAAGACTAAGATCTCGAAGCTTTGTACGTATTCATTGTTCATCCTGCCTGGCTAATAATCAACTGTGGTTAGTTATTTGTTTGGTTTCATCAAATACATGTTTGTTGATTATCATATGTTAACTGTAATTGTGAAGTGTTTGATAAGTAACTAGATCTCCGTGTGTTGTACGTTATGTTGGGATTAATCTCGATGGATATGTGATCGCATAGTACTTGATTAGATTCCAATGATTCTGACTACATGATGCCTGAATGATAATTTTGATTGTACAGATGATTGAGTATGTAAGCGATTATATTAGTTTTCTGATTGATTGATTGTTTGTAGAAGCGGTCAAAACTGTTAAGTGATGATTAGGGTTGTTATTGTTATTCGTAACTGTTACTGATGATGTTGATGCCGTAGACGAAAACACAGCAACCGGACGAAAACACAAGGTGTTTTCGTCAAGCCTTATGTCCGATGAAAACCCTTGGGTTTTCGTCAAAAGTGATTTCGCCAGTAAAGGTGGTTTCGACCCAGTGTTCTCGTGTAAAAGGAGATTTCACCTGAAGAGGGGATTTCGCCATTAGTGTTTTCGCCAACATGTGTTTTCGCCACATACATGATTCCGTCAAATACTGTAACACCTTAAACCCGTTAAGTTATTAACTCTGTTAAACCCTTTAACTCTGTTAAACTATGCATGTAACCCGGTTAGAATGTAACTTTGTTGAGTAAGTAGCTCTATTAGTTTATTAACTCGGTTAGTTAATTAACGTTGTTAAACATGTCGATTATATTAAGTATGTTAAGTGGGTTATGTTAACTATGTTATGTGTGTTAGGCTCAATATGTGTGATAACTCTGTTAATTTTGATCTAACTCTGTTATGACACAGTGACTATGTTAAGTGTGTTAACTCTGCCATGCATGTTAGTTCTATTAATCCTGATTAACGCTATAACACAGTTAACTTTACCCAGACTGTTGATGAATAACTAAGTTAAAATAAACTGAGGAAGCCTTTAATGTAAAGCTTGAATTGCATGAATTTGATTTAACTGCTTATGTGTTACATGACGTTAACTGTCAAACACACGTTGTGACATAGAGTGTATGTGGAACCTTACAAACATGTACTGATTGAGTATACGCGCATACTATAGGACTTGACTGATTTCTTGTGAGCACATAGTTTAGCATACCGAGCAAACCAAGGTGAGTTCACACTCTTTCCAAGGCATGGGATTCCCAAGGGTTGGGAATGGGTTAATGAATTAAACGGTAACTACAACCTCGCGTATTCTCCTTGGGTAGGATACGTACGGCCATCCTCCGTGGGTAGGATGCCAAGATTACACACTGGACCAAACTTCTATCATTGAAGTCCCTCATTATATCAACTTAATCGCCGAGGCCTATGGCGAGCGGGTCATTAGTAAATAGCGCTATTAGGTTTAACAAACCTCACACCGTGTCGTCCGAACGGGCGTGTACTAATGGACTATGGGAAAAGGGTCAATGCTGATAGACATTGACTTAGGGCACCACTTACATTTTCGTAATAGTCGATACGCACGGTCTAGTAACACATGGGAAGCCCCCACTAATCTTCGCAAACATGTATGGGAGACCGCGATACGAATTAATACGATACATGGTTTACAAAACGAACATATGATTTACGAAACGAATGCTATAACTAAACAACCAACTGTGAACTCGCTCAACTTTGTTGTTGATTCGTTGTTACATGCCTTGCAGGTCGTTAGGTACTCATGGAGCTTGCACAGGGAGGCGCGGTCGTTGTGGGACATGGCAGTGTGTGCCATGCTAAAAACATTACTTTATTTCGTACTTAATACTTACATTGGGTTTTACAATTATGCTTCCGCTAAACACTTAACTACGTTTTTTATTTGAAACACCTTTCATATTGTGTGGTTGAATTTTAATTATTACTTGTTATGTTCAATATGATTGGTGGATTGATCCTGGTCAGTCACGCCTCCAAGCGGCGATACTCCGCATGTGGATTTTGGGGGTGTGACAGATTGGTATCAGAGCCATTGGTTATAGTGAACTTGGTTTTAATAAGGGAAAAGTTTTTGTTAAAACCAGACTATAACCTGTACAGTGCTCAACGATCCACAACGACGCTTCGCTCCATGTGCAAGACTCGACACTATAGGTGATATGATACATGTTTATATTACCTACTTGTTAGTTACATAGAACATTGCTCATGGTATGCTTAGATAACGTAGTAACTACTGCTTGAAAACTTTGTGTGTTCACTCTCTTCTGTCATTCCGCACTTGCGCATTGATACGACGCACTTCTCACTTGTGTTCTCTGTATTGTGAAGATCATGAGTGGACGCGTTAACCTAACTCAAGCCCAGTTGGCGGCTTTGATCACTGAACAAGTTACTGCAGCGCTCGCAGCTGCCCAGGCAGGAGGTATAACCTGCCATCACAACTTACTCTAGGATCTTTAGATCCTACTCTCGTAAACCAACACTTGTACTTAATTTTGTTTTACACACACGACAGGTCAACACGCTCAGCCACCTGTGTGTACTTTCAAAACCTTTATGGATTGCCGACCTACTACTTTCAACGGCACAGAAGGAGCTGTAGGCCTCCTCCACTGGTTCGAGAAGCTCGAGTCGGTCTTCAAAATGTGTGAATGCCCTGAGGCTCGTAGGGTGAAGTATGCTACTGGTACTCTCGAGGGCATAGCGCTCACGTGGTGGAACGCGCAAGTTCAAATGTTAGGGCTGGCAGCTGCAAACGCCACCCCATGGAACGAATTCAAGGAACTGATCAAGCGAGAGTACTGTAATCGTGATGACATCCACAAGTTGGAAGTGGAGTTCTTTAACCTGAAAATGACGGGGTCAGAAATAGAGGCGTATACGAAACGATCCAATGAACTGGCAATTTTGTGTCCTACTATGGTGGATCCTCCCATCAAACGCATCGAGCTGTACCTCAAAGGCTTAGTACCAGAGATTCAAAGCCATGTAACTGCTGCTAACTTTGCTACCATCCAGGATGTTACTCGTCTTGCTCATCGTCTCACAGACCAGGCAGTAGAACAGAACAGGCTGCCTAAGCATATAGGTGCTACTGCTACTACTACTTCTGCTACTCCCAATGACAACAAAAAAAAATGGGAAGGAGCCTCCAGCAAGGGTTCAACTACAGTTTAGTCCCAGGCGCAGCAGCGAAAGATTGATGACTACCAGAGTCCTGGTCAGCAATCTTCTGGTAGTCAAGGGCAGGGTGGATATCGAGGAAACCTCCCGAAGTGCAACCAATGCAACAGACACCACAATGGTCAGTGCAATATGGGTCGTTGTCAGAGGTGTCTCAAGGTGGGTCATGAAGCTAAGGATTGAAGGAGCTCACGACCTGCGAACCGGAACCATCAACAACAACCACCAGCTCCACAGAACCAGCAGCAGCAACAGCGGGGCAACAGGGGATGCTTTCAGTGTGGTGCTGAAGGCCACTTCAAGCGGAACTGACCTCAGTTAAACCAGAATCAGAACAACAACAACAATAATCATGGCAATGGGAACAACAATGGGGGAAATAACGACGACAATGGTGCCAGGGGTCGAGCGTTCGTGATTGGTCAGGGTGACGCAAGGAATGATCCTAATGTGGTGATGGGTAAGTTCCTTCTCGACGACTTTTATGTTACTGTTTTATTTGATTCGGGTGCCGATACCAGTTATGTGTCTCAAAAAGTTAGTCAAATGCTTAAACGCACACCAACACTTTTGAACACCAAACACGTCGTAGAGTTAGCAAATGGTTAAAGTTTAGAGGCCACTCACATAGTCAAGGGTTGTAACCTCGTCTTAGCTGGTCAGACATTCTCCATCAACCTTATACCTATAGTCTTGGGTAGTTTCGACATCGTCATAGGGATGGATTGGTTATCCCAACAGCAAGCAGAGATCCTTTGCAAAGAGAAGATTGTTCGTATTCCCCGATCTGGTAAAGAACCTCTCGTGATCCAAGGCGACAAGAGTGGTGCTATTGGGGGTATCATCTCCTTTCTTAAGGCCCAGAAGTGTTTGCGAAAGGGCCACGCTGCTATTTTAGCACTCGTTACTGACGCATCAACGAAAGAGAAGAAGATAGAGGATATTCCAGTTGTACGTGACTATTCTCAAGTGTTTCCTGAGGAATTACCTGGTCTACCGCCACATCGCCAGGTCGAATTTCAAATCGAGCTAGCTCCTGGAGCAGCGCCCATAGCTCGAGCACCTTATCACTTTGCTCCAACCGAATTGGAAGAACTGTCCAAACAATTGCAAGAACTCTTGGATAAGGGTTTCATTCATCCTAGCTCTTCGCCCTGAGGAGCTCCAGTTCTGTTTGTGAAGAAGAAAGACGGTACCTTCAGGATGTGCATCGACTACCGCGAACTCAACAAGGTGACCGTGAAGAATCGCTATCCTCTTCCACGCATTGATGACTTATTCGACCAGCTGCAAGGGTCGAGCTACTACTCGAAGATTGACCTGAGGTCAGGGTACCATCAACTGAAAGTCCGAGACGAGGACATCTCCAAAACAACATTCAGAACTCGCTACGGCCACTACGAGTTTCTGGTTATGCCATTCGGGTTAACAAACGCACCTACGGTTTTCATGGATCTTATGAACAGAGTGTGCAAGCCTTATCTTGACAAGTTCGTTATTGTTTTCATCGACGACATCCTGATCTATTCGAAGAGTCAGGAGGAGCACGAGCACCATCTACGACTTATTTTGGAACTCCTCCGAACAGAACAGTTGTACGCTAAGTTTTCGAAATGCGACTTTTGGCTTCGTGAAGTCCACTTTCTAGGCCACGTGGTAAACAAGGATGGGATACACGTTGATCCATCCAAGGTAGACTCGATCAAGAACTGGCCTGCACCCCGTACACCAACAGAAATCCGCCAATTCTTGGGTTTGGCAGGCTACTATAGAAGGTTCATCAAGGACTTCTCCAAGATTGCACAACCCCTCACCTCACTAACTCAGAAAGGCGTTATCTACCGTTGGGGTAATACACAGGAATCAGCATTCCAGCACTTAAAGGATAGACTTTGTAGCGCACCTATTCTTTCATTGCCAGAGGGCACAGATGATTTTGTGGTTTATTGTGACGCGTCAATTCAGGGTCTTGGTTGTGTTTTGATGCAACGGAATAAAGTCATCGCTTACGCCTCGCGCCAACTTAAGATTCATGAAAGGAATTACACTACACACGATTTGGAGCTGGGAGCTGTTGTTTTCGCACTTAAGATATGGAGACATTACCTGTACGGTACCAAGTGCACCATTTACACCGATCACAGGAGTCTCGAGCATATTTTCAAGCAGAAAGAGTTGAACATGCGACAACGTCGATGGGTCGAGCTATTGAATGACTATGAATGCGCGATTAAGTACCATCCGGGCAAAGCCAATGTTGTGGCCGATGCCCTCAGTCGAAAAGATACTACGCCTAAGCGCGTGCGAGCATTACAACTTACCATTCAATCTAGTCTTCCTTAACAGATACGAGATGCTCAGGTTGAAGCATTGAAACCAGAAAATGTCAGGGCTGAAGCCCTACGTGGCTCAAGGCAACGGTTAGAACAAAAGGCAGACGACGCCTACTATGTAACAGGATGCATCTGGGTCCCACTCTATGGAAATTTATGAGAACTTGTAATGGATGAAGCACATAAGTCTCGATACTCAGTACATCCTGGTTCAGATAAGATGTACCACGATCTCAGAACTACGTATTGGTGGCCTAGCATGAAAGCTCACATAGCAACTTACGTTAGCAAATGTTTGACTTGTGTGAGAGTCAAGACTGAATATCAGAAACCATCGGGCCTACTCCAGCAACCAAAGATAACACAATGGAAATGGGAGGAAATTTCCATGGATTTTGTTACTGGCCTGCCTAGATCTCAACGTGGGAATTGTAACAACTCTCATAAAAAAAGTATTATTTATTATTTTAATTATCCAATTAGGAAACCCTAATTAAGAAACCCAAGTGATTCTGTACAAACCCTAAATTTTTCAAGACATTTTGAATCAGGATTAGGGCCCCTAAAACTCAGGGGGGATAAACCCTAATTGATAATTATCTTTAAAATGTGTTGTCTGAAATGAGAATTCACGAAACATTGACTCACTAGGCCTATACTAGTAACGAAGCAACCCTAGGCTAGGTAGGTTTCCCAGGCGAGTCGCGACAGGGGAAGGGAATCCCTTCGCGACACGCGGGGGGTGCACATTTAGGGTATAAATAGTAGGCTGTGGGACTGGATTCTGGGCATTGATGCGACGTTAAAATTCTTTACGTACGCTAAGTTATAGTATAATTACTACGAAAACACACACTGATCACGAAGTGCTGCCACAATTCAGGGTAATAACTCGATCGCTGCTACGATTCAATGTCCGATTGATTAAACTATCCAATGGATGTTTAAGTGCTGCCCACATTAGGGTTATTGCTTTGTCATTCGTCGTTAAATCAATGGATGTTTAAGTATCGCACTTTGTTATTTCGTTGTGACGGTTGGAATCTCGTGAGTTATCGTAAATGCTGTATTAAGTTACTAACCTAGTTTGTGTGCTTGATTATTTAAACTAGGTTATCAAGGCTAATCAGTAGAATAAGCTCTGTTAAATCTGCAATGTGATTCATTCTCTTTTTATCAAATCTATTTACAAAAGCATGTTTATTTCAAAGTTATAATTACAGTGATTAAGTATATGTAATCACCAAGTTACAGCCAGTATGTGGGGTTTTGTATACATTACTTGATAATCTTCACCATTGGACAACGAGTTAGCCAAGGGGTGATATGACCATAGTCACAGACACTATTGGACGAATGGGCCAATGGGTCGAGTGACAAATACTGTGGGTAGTTGGTTTGATATCTGAAACATTGTAATCTCTCTTAATACTGTAAATTATAACAAATGTGTCGTTTTATTAAATAGAATGATTCACTCAGTATTTCCCGCTGACAAAACCTTTTTCAAACATGTTTCAGGTGATCTGTTGTGATTCGGGAAAAGTGCCGTGAAGCACTATCAGCATAAAGAAGTGGCTCAATATTAAAATAAAGAAACATGTTTTGTAAAATAAAAGATTTCTTCGTGAAATCTCAAGATTGTAAATTATCGGGTTTTATCCCAAATTGTGAAATAAAATAATCGAGAAATATTTCAGTTTTTAAATGGATCCTGAAGAAACTTCCGCTGTTAAACTCACTTAATTAAATACCACGGGATTTCTGTCCCGCGACTCCTGAATCGGGTCAAACCGGGTCGGGGGCCGTGACAGAAATAAGGTGGTATCAGAGCCACTGATCTAAGCCTATTAAGTATTTAGAAATACTTAATTTTACTAATTGCCAATTATGTGATTATGTGTTTTATTAACTGATTATTTGTTAAATTACAGTATGGGTAAACAAAAGCTGTCAAATATCTATCTTAAACTAGATAGGTCATCCAACGAGAAGGGAAGTTCATCCCAAACAAAACCTTATGTAATTCCTGAAGAAGGAATATTTGTGAAAAAGGCAAATTACGAGGAACCACTTTCTCCTCAAAAGAGAAATTTGATTATTAGGAAAAGTCAGGAGGAAATAAGGAAAAACCAAGAGAAGAAAGTTAAACAAGAAACCCAGGACATAATCAATAAATCACCTTGGGAGGACAAATTAGATGAGAAATGGGCAAATCTTTATATGCTAGCTACAGTAGCAGAAAATGCAAATCTCTAAATACTCAAAAGTTTTAGCACTTTTATTTCCCAGAAACCTTATTTAGTAAATAAATAAGTTACAGTAAATCGTAGTATAATTCACTTGTCAGTTGTTTCATGTATGCAATAATATTTACGGGTTATCTATAAAATATTGTTTTAACATTTGGTATGTATTTTGCATATATGCTAAACAGCATGAATGAGATGTCAGAAGGTTTAGAAAATCTTAACCTCTATCCCGTTAAGATAGAAGTTTCCAAGGAATTCACTGGTTACTTTGCTGATGAAGAAGAACCCATGGAATTTCAATTCAAACCACTGGCAAAACCTAAACCCAAGAAAAAACACTGATTTGTGGGCTGGAGGCGTGTACGAAGGAAAAAGCCAGCAACAAGAAAGGTTACCAAAACTAAAGAACCAAAAGGCAAAGGGAAAGGGATAGAAATTGAGGAAAATGTTAATCAAGTAGAGATAGAAGTTGAGAAAAGTTTTAAACAAACAGAAAGAGAAATCGGAGAAAGTTCTAGCCAGAAACAGAAAATGACTCCTTGGGAGGTTTTAGACCATAAGTTAGTAATGAGTGACCTCATCGGACCTGCCGATGGAAACCTTGAACCAGCTAATCCAAACCTTATATTTACTGAAGAAGATCTTTTTAGCTATCCACTAGAAGCTCCAATCCCAATCAATTTGGAACCTGCTATTCCAGATCCTATTGTCCAACCTCAACCTCTACCAGTAGAATTAGATGAATGGTGGACAACTGATTGGCAATACCAAAATCTTTTAAATAACCCTGATACATTTTTCCCACAAGTTGACCCAGAACCTCCACTATACCCAACTATGAGCCCGGAGAATTTGACTGAACTTCGTCTTTGGGGCGAAGAGTTAATTGATGCAGGAAATCGTATTAGGGATGTGGGAGAAAGAGTTACTTGGAAGTATGACGAAAGGGAGCGTCGTTTTTAAATTAGCTGACCAGATAATGGGAGTTGCAGGAATATGTGTTAATAAATAATCATAATAACCAGTATGTGTAATAACTTAACAATAAAACGTTGTATGATAATCGTGTGTACGAGGCATAATATAATATAGAGAAATGAAACTTGTGAAATCATACATGTTAATGTGATTATGTGCAAACTGTTTTATTATATTTATATTTATACTAATTATTTACATAAAATTTATTATCAGATGTCAAACATTGGTAACAAACCAGTAAATGAGGTTAATCAATCTGAGCAACATCCAGGAGATTAATATATGACTAGACAAGATATCGAAAATATTGTTGCTCAAGGGATAGCCAATGCTATTCCAGCATTCGTTGCTGCTATAAAGAATCCAATCGAACCGCAACACATCGTTCCTAGTAAACGTATTACTGAAGATAACTTCAGTAATAGTGTAAATGGAGGCAATGATAATGTTAATCAAAATGGGGAACCACATCAAGCTCCATTACCCAAGAAAATGAAAACTGCAACACCTGGTTGCACTTTCAAAGAATTTCTTGCTTGTAAACCCACTGAATTTGCAGGCAATGAAGGAGCAACTGCATCACTGCGTTGGTTATAGAAAACCGAAGCAGTCATTGCAATAAGTAAATGTGCTAAAGATGATCAGGTCATGTATGCATCAAATCTCTTTAATGAAGGAGCACTTGAATGGTGGAACACTGTGTTACAATCAAAAGGAAGAAGGATAGCTTATGCAATGACTTGGGAAGAATTTAAGGGTTTTGTAGAAAGAAAATTCTGTCCCGAGTATGAAAAGGAACAGATGACGAATAAGTTTCTAAATCATCGAATGATGGGGGTAGATTGTCGCGGTTATACCTCGACATTCTTTGAATATGCTAGAGTGGTACCAACGCTGGCTTCGCCAGAACCGGTACTCATTTCTCGCTACATTTGGGGATTAATTAGTGAAATCCGCAATAATGTTAAAGCTGCGAGACCTCGCACTATTGACGATGCTGTGGAATTAGCTAACACCCTAACTGATGAACTGGTGCGTACAAGAGATGAAGACAGAAAGAAAGAATTGGCTCAGAAAATTACCCAGGGATTTCGTAAAGGTAATAATAGTAATTTCAAGAGAAGAGGAACAGGGCAACCCTCAAATCCGTCATTCTGCAGAAATTGCAAAAAGAAACATTTTGGAAGACGTAATATAATTTGCAATTTTTGCAAAATGACAGGACATCGTGAAGAAAACTGTAGAAAGAAATCCACAATTTGTTACAATTGTGGAGAAACTGGACATTTCAGGCCAGATTGCCCAAAATTGGTCAAACCAGCAGACAATAAAGCTAAACCAGCAGATGGAGCTACAAAGAAGAATGCTAGGGCATTTCAGTTAACCACTCAAGAAGCAGAACTCATCCCAGATGTGATAGCGGGTACGTTTTTAGTTCACAACATTTACGCCAAAGTATTATTTGACTCTGGTGCGAACCAAAGTTTTATAAATACTTCATTCTGCCAAGCTCTTAATTTACCTTTAACCAATATTAGGCAGATTTTTACAGTTGAAACGGCAGATGGAAATTCGGTTAAAATAGATAAAGTTTTGCAGGAAGAAAATATAGAACTTTTAGGACATAAATTCTCTGCGAAACTATTGCCAATGAAGTTAGCCGAATTTGATGTTGTATTAGGAATGGATTGGTTAGTAGTTAACCATGCTAGAATCCTTTGTGATCAGAATTCCATAGAAATTCAGGCACCTACTGGGGAAATAATTAGGATTACAGGAGATAAACCACGAAAGCCCATGAAGTTCATATCAGTAATGAAAGTTGCTAATTATGAACGAAAACAAGGAATAGTATATATATGATTTCAGTAATCATTAGTACTAAGGGTAAAGAACTTAAGGAAATTCCTGTAGTCTCAGAATATCCAGATATATTTCCAGAAGATTTATCAGGATTACCTCCGGATAGGGAAGTAGAATTTAGGATTCATCTAATTCCAGGAACTACACCGATAGCCAAGGCACCTTATCGGTTAGCACCTACAGAAATGTTAGAATTGAAAAAGCAATTAGATGAATTACTAAGTAAAGGTTTCATACAACCTAGCTCATCCCCTTGGGGAGCGCCAGTGTTGTTTGTAAAGAAAAAGGATGGTTCAATGAGAATGTGTATCGATTATAGAGAATTGAATAAGGTTACAATTAAGAATCGATATCCATTACCTAGGATTGATGATCTGTTTGATCAACTTCAAGGGGCTAGATATTTTTCAAAGATAGATTTACGCTCCGGATATCATCAATTGAAGGTACAAGAAGAAGACATACCTAAAACTGCTTTCAGAACTAGGTATGGTCATTATGAGTTTACAGTCATGCCCTTTGGATTAACAAATGCACCTGCTGCATTCATGGACATGATGAATAGGATCTGTAAACCATATTTGGATAAATTTGTAATTGTCTTCATAGACGATATACTTATTTATTCCAAAAGTCAGACAGAGCATTGTGAACACCTTCATGCACTCTTAACTTTGTTAAGAAAAGAAAAGCTTTATGCCAAATTCTCAAAGTGTGAATTTTGGTTAAAGGAAGTGCAATTCTTAGGACATATGGTGAATCACGAAGGTATTCACGTAGATCCTGCTAAGATAGAGGCAATTACCAAATGGAAGGTTCCACAAACAGCAATGGAAATAAGAAGTTTTATAGGTTTAGCTGGGTATTATAGACGGTTTATTAAGGATTTTTCCAAGATAGCCGTACCATTAACTAAGCTAACCTGTAAAGCGGTTAAGTTTGAATGGGGACCTAAGCAAGAAGAACCCTTTAAAATATTGAAGCAGAAATTAACAAATGCACCAATCTTAGCTTTACCAGAAGGAACTAAAGATTTTGAAGTATATTGTGATGCTTCAAAACTAGGATTTGGATATGTGCTCATGCAACGCAAAAAGGTGATTGCATATGCTTCAAGGCAATTGAAAAAGCACGAAGAAAATTATACGACTCATGATTTAGAATTAGGAGCCGTAATTTTTGCCCTTAAGATTTGGAGACATTATCTTTACGGAAGTAAATTTACTGTCTACACAGACCACAAAAGTTTAAGATATATATTTGGGCAAAAAGAGTTAAATATGAGGCAAAGGAGATGGATGGAAATCCTAAGTGACTACGACTGTGATATTCAGTATCATGAAGGAAAGGCAAATGTAGTTGCAGATGCCTTAAGTCGTAAGTATTATGAGAAACAACGAAGAATTCGTGCTCTCAGATTAAATCTACAAATAGATTTAATGGAACAATTGAAGAATGTTCAAGCTACAGCAATCAAGGATGATGCTGAAGGAATGAAAGGACGAATCAAGGAATTAGAACAAGGAGCAGATGAAATTTGGAGATTCCACAAAAGTAGAATTTGGGTACCTAAGCAGGGAGACTTAAGACCTAAGATTTTAGAAGAAGCTCATAAATCTAGGTATACTATGCACCCAGGAAACAATAAGATGTACCAAGATTTAAGAAAGAACTTTTGGTGGATAGGAATGAAAAAGGACATAGCCCGATATGTTTCTAAATGTCTTACTTGTTCACAAGTTAAGGCAAAACATCAGAAACCTTCCGGGTTACTACAACAATTAGAAATGCCAGTATAGAAATGGGAACTTATAACAATGGATTTTGTTACTAAGTTACCCAAAACCAGAAAAGGTAATGATGCAATTTGGGTAATTGTGGATCGATTAACCAAATCAGCTCACTTTTTACCTATGAAAGAAACCTTTAGCATGGAAAGACTGGCTAAATTGTATGTAGATGAAATTGTATCCCTACATGGAGTTCCACTCTCCATTGTTTCAGATAGGGATAGTCGTTTTACTTCTCATTTCTGGAAAAGTTTCCAGCAAGCTATGGGAACTCGATTAAATCTAAGCACTGCGTATCATCCCCAAACAGACGGACAAAGTGAAAGGACGATCCAAACTCTAGAAGACATGCTCCGAGCATGTGTAATAGATTTTGGTGGAAATTGGGATGATTATTTACCATTAATTGAATTCTCCTATAACAATAGTTATCATTCAAGTATTGAAACCGCCCCATTTGAAGCACTGTATGGAAGAAAGTGCAGAACTCCAGTCTGTTGGGCAGAAATAGGAGAAAGTCAATTATCAGGTCCTGAAATAGTGCAAGAAACGACTGATAAGATTACTCAAATCAAGGAAAGACTGAAGACGGCTAGAGATCGCCAGAAGAGTTATGCAGACAATAGATGCAAGCCACTTGAATTCCAAGTTGGTGACAAAGTACTATTGAAAGTTTCTCCTTGGAAAGGAATAGTCAGATTTGGAAAGAAAGGAAAATTAAGTCCCAGGTACGTAGGACCATTTTTAGTGATCCAACGTATAGGACCAGTCGCTTATCGTTTACAACTACCAGAAGAATTAGCAGGAGTACATGATGTATTTCATGTATCCAATCTCAAGAAATGTCTAGCAAACGAATCACTGGTAGTACCTCTTCGAGATGTAGAGGTAAACGAAAAGTTGAAATTTGTTGAGAAACCTCTTCAAATTGAGGATCGAAAGATCAAGTTTCTCAAACACAAACGACAAGTTTTAGTCAAAGTCAGATGGGATTCAAAGAGAGGAGCTGAATACACTTGGGAGCTGGAATCAGAAATGAAGCGAAAGTATCCTCACTTATTCCAGTAAATCTCGAGGACGAGATTTTATTAAGGTAGGGAGAATGTAACAACTCTCATCAAAAAAGTATTATTTATTATTTTAATTATCCAATTAGGAAACCCTAATTAAGAAACCCAAGTGATTCTGTACAAACCCTAAATTTTTCAAGACATTTTGAATCAGGATTAGGGCCCCTAAAACTCAGGGGGGATAAACCCTAATTGATAATTATCTTTAAAATGTGTTGTCTGAAATGAGAATTCACGAAACATTGACTCACTAGGCCTATACTAGTGACGAAGCAACCCTAGGCTAGGTAGGTTTCCCAGGCGAGTCGCGACAGGGGAAGGGAATCCCTTCGCGACACGCGGGGGGTGCACATTTAGGGTATAAATAGTAGGCTGTGGGACTGGATTCTGGGCATTGATGCGACGTTAAAATTCTTTACGTACGCTAAGTTATAGTATAATTACTACGAAAACACACACTGATCACGAAGTGCTGCCACAATTCAGGGTAATAACTCGATCGCTGCTACGATTCAATGTCCGATTGATTAAACTATCCAATGGATGTTTAAGTGCTGCCCACATTAGGGTTATTGCTTTGTCATTCGTCGTTAAATCGATGGATGTTTAAGTATCGCACTTTGTCATTTCGTTGTGACGGTTGGAATCTCGTGAGTTATCGTAAATGTTGTATTAAGTTACTAACCTAGTTTGTGTGCTTGATTATTTAAACTAGGTTATCAAGGCTAATCAGTAGAATAAGCTCTGTTAAATCTGCAATGTGAGTCATTCTCTTTTTATCAAATCTATTTACAAAAGCATGTTTATTTCAAAGTTATAATTACAGTGATTAAGTATATGTAATCACCAAGTTACAGCCGGTATGTGGGGTTTTGTATACATTACTTGATAATCTTCACCATTGGACAACGAGTTAGCCAAGGGGTGATATGACCATAGTCACAGACACCATTGGACGAATGGGCCAATGGGTCGAGTGACAAATACTGTGGGTAGTTGGTTTGATATCTGAAACATTGTAATCTCTCTTAATACTGTAAATTATAACAAATGTGTCGTTTTATTAAATAGAATGATTCACTCAGTATTTCCCGCTGACAAAACCTTTTTCAAACATGTTTCAGGTGATCTGTTGTGATCCAGGAAAAGTGCCGTGAAGCACTATCAGCTTAAAGAAGTGGCTCAATATTAAAATAAAGAAACATGTTTTGTAAAATAAAAGATTTCTTCGTGAAATCTCAAGATTGTAAATTATCGGGTTTTATCCCAAATTGTGAAATAAAATAATCGAGAAATATTTCAGTTTTTAAATGGATCCTGAAGAAACTTCCGCTGTTAAACTCACTTAATTAAATACCACGGGATTTCTGTCCCGCGACTCCTGAATCGGGTCAAACCGGGTCGGGGGCCGTGACAGGAATGATACTATTTGGGTGATCGTGGATCGACTCACAAAGTCTGCACACTTCTTGGCTATCAAGGAAACGGATAAGTTCTCCACCTTAGCAGACGTCTACCTTAAGGAAGTTGTCTCGAGGCACGGGGTGCCAACCTCTATTATTTCCGATCATGATGCACGTTTTACTTCTGAATTGTGGCAAGCTATGCACAAATCTTTTGGCTCTCGATTAGACATGAGCACAGCTTATCATCCACAGACGGATGGGCAGTCCGAACACACCATCCAAACTCTTGAAGACATGCTTCGTGCATTTGTAATCGATTTTGGCAACAGCTGGGAAAAACATCTCCCTCTAGTGGAGTTTTCGTACAATAACAGTTACCACACCAACATCCAAGTAGCTCCATTTGAGGCATTGTACGGGCGTAAATGCCGATCACCTCTTTGTTGGGCAGAGGTGGGGGATAGTCAGATCACGGGTCCAGAACTTGTAGTGGACACAATGGAAAGAATTGCTCAGATACGGCAACGAATGGAGGCAGCTCGTGACCGTCAGAAAAGCTACGCTGATAAGCGTAGGAAACCTCTAGAATTCCAGGTCGGGGACCGGGTTCTACTTAAAGTCTCACCCTGTAAGGGTGTGGTTCGTTTTGGTAAAGGGGCAAACTTAATCCGCGTTATGTCGGACCGTTCGAAATCACTGAGAAGATTGGAAAGGTGGCTTATAGATTGAATCTACCAGAAGAACTCAGTGCAGTTCACAACGTTTTTCACGTGTCAAATCTGAAGAAATGTCTGTCAGATGAGACCCTCATAGTTCCTTTGAAGGAGCTCACTATCGACGATCAGTTGCGATTCGTCGAGGAACCAGTTGAAATCACGGATCGAGACGTTAAGGTCCTCAAGCACACAAGAATACCTCTTGTTCGAGTTCGTTGGAACTCCCGTCGTGGCCCAGAGTTTACTTGGGAACGAGAAGATCAAATGAAACTCAAGTATCCCCAGTTGTTCGGAAACAGCACAACCACCACTGAGGCTGAAGCTACTACAGAATTTCGGCATGATATTCCAAGTCAACGGGGGGATGATGTGACACCCCAGGAAAACCAGGAAACAACACAACACAACTAGCTTCCTCTGTAATCACGTGCTAAATTTTGGGACAAAATTTCTTTCAAGTTGAGGATAATGTGACAACCCGAGTTTTCAAGGTCTCTTTTGACTTAACTTATCTAATATGCAATAAACGTGTTGTTTATAGATTCGTAATGTGTGTTATATGTGTGCATGTATTGCTATACGTTGGTATGAATAATATGAATAATATGTTTTATTTAATGTTAGTGGAACCTTGCCAAACACCCCCCTACGAAAACACCCTCTAGCCGAAAACCCATTCCTCCCAACGAAATCACCTGGACGAAGTGTTTTCATCAGGATATGGGCCGGCGAATACGGAAACGGGCCTTTGGCCCAGTAGCGATCTGTTATTTATTCTGTTCAAACCTTTGCGTGAAAATTTTCAATCGGCAAAATCCTACTCACTTCTCCTCCCCTTATCACTGTGTGACGGCAAGACTAAGATCTCGAAGCTTTGTACGTATTCATTGTTCATCCTGCCTGGCTAGTAATCAACCGTGGTTAGTTATTTGTTTGGTTTCATCATATACATGTTTGTTGGTTATCATATGTTAACTGTAATTGTGAAATGTTTGATAAGTAACTAGATCTCCGTGTGTTGTGCGTTATGTTGGGATTAATCTCGATGGATATGTGATCGCATAGTACTTGATTAGATTCCAATGATTCTGACTACATGATGCCTGAATGATAATTTTGATTGTATAGATGATTGAGTACGTAAGCGATTATATTAGTTTTATAGATTGATTGATTGTTTGTAGAAGCGGTCGAAACTGTTAAGTGATGATTAGGGTTGTTATTGTTATTCATAACTGTTACTGATGATGTTGATGCCGTAGACGGAAACACAACAACCGGACGAAAACACAAGGTGTTTTCGTCAAGCCTTATGTCCGACGAAAACCCTTGGGTTTTCATCAAAAGTGATTTCGCCAGTAAAGGTGGTTTTAACCCAGTGTTCTCGTGTAAAAGGAGATTTCACCTGAAGAGGGGATTTCGCCATTAGTGTTTTCGCCAACATGTGTTTTCGCCACATACATGATTCCGTCGAATAATGTAACACCTTAAACCCGTTAAGTTATTAATTCTGTTAAACCCATTAACTCTGTTAAACTATGCATGTAACCCGGTTAGAATGTAACTTTGTTGAGTAAGTAGCTCTATTAGTTTATTAACTCGGTTAGTTAATTAACGCTGTTAAACATGTCGATTATATTAAGTATGTTAACTGGGTTATGTTAACTATGTTATGTGTGTTAGGTTCAATATGTGTGATAATTCTGTTAATTTTGATCAAACTCTGTTATGACACAGTGACTATGTTAAGTGTGTTAACTCTGCCATGCATGTTAGTTCTATTAATCCTGATTAACGCTGTAACACGGTTAAGTTTACCCAGACTGTTGATGAATAACTAGGTTAAAATAAACTGAGGAAGCCTTTAATGTAAAGCTTGAATTGCATGAATTTGATTTAACTGCTTATGTGTTACATGACGTTAACTGTCAAACACACGTTGTGACATAGAGTGTATGTGGAACCTTACAAACATGTACTGATTGAGTATACGTGCATACTATAGGACTTGATTGATTTCTTGTGAGCATATAGTTTAGCATACCGAGTAAACCAAGGTGAGTTCACACTCTTTTCAAGGCATGGGATTCCCAAGGGTTGGGAATGGGTTAATGAATTAAACGGTAACTACAACCTCGTGTATTCTCCTTGGGTAGGATACGTACGGCCATCCTCCGTGGGTAGGATGCCAAGATTACACACTGGACCAAACCTCTATCATTGAAGTCCCTCATTATATCGACTTAATCGCCGAGGCCTATGGCGAGCGGGTCATTAGTAAATAGCGCTATTAGGTTTAACAAACCTCACACCGTGTCGTCCGAACGGGCGTGTACTAATGGACTATGGGCAAAGGGTCAATGCTGATAGACATTGACTTAGGGCACCACTTACATTTTCGTAGTAGTCGATACGCACGGTCTAGTAACACATGGGAAGCCCCCACTAATCTTCGCAAACATGTCTGGGAGACCGCGATACGAATTAATACGATACATGGTTTACAAAACGAACATATGATTTACGAAACGAATGCTATAACTAAACAACCAGCTGTGAACTCGCTCAACTTTGTTGTTGATTCGTTGTTACATGCCTTGCAGGTCGTTAGGTACTCATGGAGCTTGCACAGGGAGGCGCGGTCGTTGTGGGACATGGCAGTGTGTGCCATGCTAAAAACATTACTTTATTTCGTACTTAATACTTACATTGGGTTTTACAATTATGCTTCCGCTAAACACTTAACTACGTTTTTTATTTGAAACACCTTTCATATTGTGTGGTTGAATTTTAATTATTACTTGTTATGTTCAATATGATTGGTGGCTTGATCCTGGTCAGTCACGCCTCCAAGCGGCGATACTCCGCATGTGGATTTTGGGGGTGTGACAAACGTTGTCGTAAGCCTTCTCGAAATCTATCTTCAACAAAAACGCTTTCTTGGACCTTCTTTTCAACCATGCAATTACCTCGTTCAAAATTAGGGGTCCATCCAAAATATACCTATCTTTAACAAAAGCGGTTTGCGGCTCGGATATCACATCACCCATAACATTCTTTATCCTATTCGCCAACACCTTCGAGATCACTTTACTTATCATACCAATGAGGTTTATAGGCCTGTAATCTTTCATAGTAACCGAATTTTTACACTTTGGTATCAATGTAATAAAAGAAGTGCTACATTCGGGGCTTAAGAAACCCGTGTCATAGAACTCAGTAAAAATTTTATAAAAATCGGCCTCCAATTCTACCCAAAATTTCTGCACAAAGTGAAAATTAAACCCATCCGGTCCGGGCGCCTTATCCTTACCACAATCGAACACGACATTCTTGATTTCTTCTTTAGAAAATGGTCTCACCAAGTCTTCGCCTTTATCATTAGAAACTTTCTGTACATCCTCACACATAAGCCGAGGCCTTTGTTTACACTCTTCTTTGAAATGATTACGAAAAAATTTCATCACTTCTCTTTTAACAATATTCGGCTTCGTCATCCACACTCCATCTACATCGATCCCCGGAATAGAATTAGACGCCTTTCGCCCATTAATAACTCTGTGATAGTATGCCGTATTATCGTCCCCCATCGATGCCCACTTGATACGAGCTCGCTGCTTTACATCTTTGTTTCGCGCTGAAGTAATCTCTCCAATACGACACTTGCATTCTTCCAAAATCCAAACTTCTTCTTCATTAAGGTCCCTATTTTCCATCTCAACTTCCAGATGTCGAATCTCTTTTTGACAATTATCCATTTCTTCATTCTCTTTTTGTATCATATCATCCCTCCACTTGCGTAAATCTCGTCTAACATTCTGTAACTTATAATGAAGGATTTGGTCAGCCGAACTTTTGCCACAGTGAATACCCAAAGCTTTTCTAACAACATCAACACATCCTTCTTTTATTCCCCACGAGTTGAACCAACGGAACGGTTTCGGGCCAAACTTCTTGTTAACCATATTTAAAACTAATGGGCAATGATCCGACAAACCCCTTGGAAGAGCTCGTAAACACGCTTCCGACCATTTGTTAAACATATCCATACAAACCAAAACTCTATCGATTTTACTTTGCTTGTTTCCGGTTCCTTTTCCCGCCAAAAACGTGTATTTCCTACCCTTCATAACATACTCTACCAAACCTTCCTCATCAATGAAAGAATTGAGATCCATAGCGCTTGTAACATTATAGATTGTGTTCTTCCTTTCTTCCGGACTCCTAACCGTATTAAAATCGCCTAGGAAAATCCACCATCCATCATTATCTCTCATTATATCCCTAAGCTCTTGCCACAACAAACGTTTCTGAGCATTATTTTGAGGACCATAAATATTTATGATATTTACCTTCACGTTGTTCTCCTTCAACCTTCCACTAATCATAAGATATTGACGATTCTTTTGGACGCTTGTTTTCAAAAACACTGCCGGGTCCCAAACACTCACCAACCCACCCGAGAGGCCAATAGGGTCACTAACATCAAACTCGAAATCTCCATTTCCCCAGAACCGGCCTATAGTTAACCTATCCAGATCTCTCGTCTTTGTTTCTTGCATCGCCATGAACGAAATGTCATACTCCTTTTTCATACCTCGAACCCACTCATCTTTTCCTTCAACCCCTATTCCTCTAATATTTACACATAGGTAATTCATGTTTTCACCACTTGTACGCCTTCTTTAGAGATCGATTCTCGTATCAAATCCTGAAAATCTTGTAACTCCGCAGCCAATTTACGTCCCAGTGTTACCGTGTTAATCACCTCATCCTCATAATGAATACCACTCCTATCCTTCCTCCCTTCGTTATCCTCAGACGGCTCCACCCCATTATCCTCAAGTGTAATCGTTCCCGGTTGTGAATTAAGATCGAACTTATCCACCAAATGACCTTCCTTTGACATCGTAATATCCTCATCACCCTTCGAGCCTTCTGTCTCCATCTCCTCCACTTCAACATTCGTATTATCCACCCCATCGTTTTCTTCGTGCCCCGATTGTACACTTATGTCATTAAAACCAACATCCTCTATTTCCTGTGAAGGTTCCTGTGAAGGTTCCTGTGAAGATTCCTGGATCCCAATAATTGCATTCAGCCCAAAAGGGTCACTTCCTCGAGCCCGTTTCCCTGCTTTGGGCCTTTCCTCGCTACTGCCCGTTTTATCTTGGCCCATTCCATGTTTTTTAAACTTTTTTCCCTTTTTCCTTTTATTATTTTTAGCACCCGAAAAATAGTAAATATTATCACTTTCCTGATTACCATCTTTGGAAGAGATATCACCTTTATTGCCTTCATTAATTTGTGCTTCAAAATTTGAATTATGAACATCAATGTTTCCCGTAATAATCTCGTCATTCAATGCCATTCCTACATTTTCGCTCTTACCATATTCCTTGTCACCGTCAACATCACCGGAGTTTTGATCTCCGGCCATCTTCTTACCCCCATCCGACCTTGTGTTATCATCACTAGTAAACTCCGGCATCCACTCGCCAAGTTCTTCCATCACCCAGACTCGGTACCGTCTTCCTCTCCAACAAATCACCACCTCTTCATTTATACGATTGCCTTCTCCTACCAGTACACCGATGTACTCGAATGACAAGTCACCATCTCCCGGTTTGTGTTGTGCATTCTGAATAATCTTCCCGAAAAGGCCACCTATGTTGTCCAAAACTTCATTGCAAAGAACATGCAGGGGAACTCCTTGTATCTTTAGCCACGCGATCCTCTAGTACGGTAACGATTGACCCATCCACAATTGCACCGCTGAAAACACGTCACCCGTCTCCTTCGCTTTAGACAAAACCCGTAAAGTCTCTTCTTTCGTCGAACAAGTAATGAGCACCACCAAACCCCCGACATATTGAACTCGTCCACCATTATCAATTATATCTTTCATCGTTTCCTTAATCAATCCTAGTTGTTTAAAATCTTTCAACCGTGCAACAAACAATCTGCCTTGAATGTCTTGAAACGCCATAGTATCATTCTTGACTATCACCATTTTCTTGTCATTCTTTGTTTTTTTACGTCCCGTCAAGGCCTCTAAGAAAGAGACGTCTTCCTTCCTCGTCGCTTCTGCATGATCTCTCTTTGGCACTTGTCTTTTCTCCTCTTCGTCATCCTTCTTCCTTTATGGTATGTCTTCTTTTGTCTTCGCGTCCCCATCAGTAAACAAAGCGATATTAGATTTCAACCAATTATCCCCTATTTTGATCTTCGACATCCTCCTTTGCAGTTCCACTATGTCTTTAACATACTTGAAAGTAACGAATCCGAACCGTCTTCCGAACTTGTCTCGTTTCCTCGCAATGTAAATCCCTGCGATGACACCAAACTCTCTAACTCTTTCTGCCAAATCCAATCCGCTGCATCTCTCTGGAATGTTTGTTACGTAGAATTTTGTCTCTTCCGTGATAGTCTCTGTTGCCGATCTTCTTTGGTTGCCTTGGTCACCTTGGTCGCCTTGGTTGTCTCCTGCCTCCATCGCCTTGGTTGTTTGTTTAGATTAATAAAATCTCTAATAAAGTAAGACTTTTAGTAGAGTTTTTATGTCAATTTATTAGTTTTTATTAGAGTTTATTTCTCTAATAAAGTGAGACTCTTCTCTACCCCATATCTCTTGTATGCAAAGTAGGTTATGTGCCTAACTTGATGAAGCTAATTACAAGTAGAGAATTGAAAGTGGAATTTTTAGAAGAAAAAAAAATAGAAGAGTTCTTGGAGATACTTGAAGACCCATGTGTTGGGTACTTAGAGAGATATGGTTTCTCTATTCGATTTCATCATCTTCATACCATTATTTTCCACAAGTTCTAACACTATAATTTTATCTAGTGTAATATCGGGCGCTTGGCCATCTCCGGCAGTACATACTGCTTCGGCTGTTGTACCTTGGGAGATAGACACGCCGTCTTTTGTAGAGGCGCGAAATCTGTTTTAAGGGAAGCGTGTTGAACACGTGCCTCAACCAAAATCGTCAACATTTTAGTGTGCTCTTTGTTGCAGTCAAGGAGTATTTTTCAAGACTCAAGATGATGAATACTCGAGTTTAGGATGCTATCAAATGCGCGTGAAGGACCCACCAGAGATGCGGCTTGAATTAAGATTGGTATATAAAATTATATTTTATATTCTTTTTATTTAGTTATTGCAACCGGTATTGTACTATGATATTTCCTACGAAGAACGAGAGTCTCGTTATTATATATTTTGTAATTATATTTTATAAAAAGTGAACCAAGTTCCTACAAACTTAAAAAATATTTCATGAGATTGTTGCTACAATCTTAAAACCTTATTTATAGGATTTTGGGTTCACAAAAGGATTTATAATAAAAAAAAATATTTTAAAGATTATGATCTTAAAAATATTTTCTTTTGGGAAATATGTATATAGTACAACTTGTTGTGTTTGGATTTCTTGAGATTGAGATATAATCTTAAATCCTATACCGTGGTACAAAACAAATGGTTTTGGTTCAACCGTTTGGTTTTTTAAAGGATTTTGGGAATCGTTAATTTTTCTAACTTTTGTGTTAGATCGGGTTTATTAGTGTAAACCATACGTTTTTTGTAAACGTTAAATTCTTGAACATGTGTGTTAGACTGGAATTATTGGTGTAAACCATACGTTTTTTGTAAACGTTAAACTCTCCTAAGTAGAGTTTTTTATGTCTTTAAGTAAGAGTTTTATTTTACTTGATTAGAGTTTTATGTCTCTAATTAAGTCTCTATTTAAAGTAGACTCTTCATCCACCCATGGATTGATATGAACAAATAAGTCTTATAATGATTTTTGTAATCATTTGTCTTCTAACATGTGTGTTAGAAACGTTCATGAAAAGCGTTAGTTTGGAAGCAATTTTTTTAATTGTTTAGTTTCTAACGTGTGTATTATAAATTGCTTATTTATTTGAACCATATATGTGTTTTAGCAAGTCGAATTGACATTTTGTGGAAATGTTAATATTTCTAGCGTGCGCGTTAGAATTTCTTTCATTTTAACATGATTATTAAAAATGGTTAAAATACAAATGCTTTGAAATGTTTTATGTAAACATTTTATATAAGTAATTTGTTGTAGCATTGATTTTAATGCTTTGTATGATTTAGAAATAAAAGGTCATACATTGAAGTTGATGTTTGATTGACTTCAAGAATTAAATCACCATAAAGTAATGGTGTAGTTGTGTGGGATTTATCACCAACTTTAATTTGGGATTTCTAAATCCATTTGAGTGAAATTTTAATTACTAATTAAACTCTTCATATGGTGAAACTCTTGAGTAGAGTTTTTATGATGACATTTAATGAGTTTTATAAGAGTTTAAGTCTATAATTATTGAGACTCTTAACTCTTCATATGGTGAAACTCTTGAGTGGAGTTTTAATGATGACATTTGATGAATTTTATTAGAGTTTAAGTCTATAATTATTGAGACTCTTAACTCTTCATATGATGAAACTCTTGAGTAGAGTTTTAATGATGACATTTGATGAGTTTTATTAGAGTTTAAGTCTATAATTATTGAGACTCTTAACTCTTCATATGGTGAAACTACAAGAAAACTGGGTTTTTAGTACGCGCAAAAGCGTCCTAAAATGCTATTTTATAGGACCTTTCATTTAATAGGACCAACGGTAAAAGCGTTTCATGTAAAGGGGTCGTAATAAGTCTCAGAACTAAAAAAGCGTCCTAACATCTCAAATAAGATTATGAAACCAATTTTTTGGTCGCGTTATGTGTCTTTGAACAACCAAAATAGTGTCCTAATAAAAACATATTAGGACACTTTTACGATGTTCTAACAATATGCTTACATACTTTTAATCTTTTGATACACTTACAAGCGTCCTTAGAAATTAATTGATAGGACCCTTACGATGTAACATTGTAGCTAATTTAGTACCAAGAAAAGGGTCCTAATATACCAAATAAGATTATGAAACCAATTTTATGGTTGCATAATAAGTCTATAGACAACTTAAATAGCGTCCTAAAAAGAACATATTATGACACTTTTACAATGTTCTAATATGTGATTACCTACTTTTAATCTTTTGATACACTTACAAGCGTCCTTAGAAATTAATTTATAACAAATTTAGTACCAAGAAAAGGGTCCTAATATACCAAATAAGATTATGAAACCAATTTTATGGTCGAATAATGTGTCTATAGACAACTTAAATAGTGTCCTAAAAAGAACATATTAGGACACTTTTACAATGTTCTAATATGTGATTACCTACTTTTAATCTTTTGATATACATACAAGCGTCCTTAAAAATTAATTTATAGGACCCTTATGATGTAACGTTATAGCTACTTTAATATCAAGAAAATGGTCATAATATCCCAAATAAGATTATAAAACCAGTTTTATAAACAGACCATCAACATATAACATCCTAATAGTTATTGTATAAAATCAACTAATGAAAGAAATAAAACTTCATAATATTTCAAAAAAACATGTTCATAACAAAAACACTAACCATAAATAAGTTATAACATTATCTAACATAAAGTCTTAACATTTAACAAAGAAATTAAAAACAATTACGAAATAAGAGGCATAAAATCTTGAGTCATCATGCGTCCTCAATCCTCATGGACTACCTTCAAATAAACCATCCATGTATAAGCATTAAGTTCCATGATATTAAAATTATTTGTATCACAAATTTAACAAATACATACCGAGATGAATGGATAGGGCCATGCGATGGATGCACCAATACAATCTTGAATTGTAGAAAATAAACCATATGGTCTTACCAAGTTTTCATATTTTTTTATTGGTACTTGAACGTTTACCTCACACCATTCTGGTCCAATCTCTGTACCACCAACTAGATCATTTGGGTCCAAGCTCTGGACCCTTCCTCTTGCTACAATCTCGGTAGAGTTTAGAATGCTTTTGAGGAAAACTTCATCTCCGACCTAGATTTTAGTTTTCAACAAATATTTATTAAACTCTAGTCATAATAGTGCAAAAAATCATTTTACAAAAAAATTAATAAAGTTTTACACTAGCAGGCTAACATTTTTATAGAAAAATTAAGGAAAATTAGTTTTTAAAGATTTTTATAGAAAAATACCCGTAAACGTTGATGTCCATTGGTTACATTGGGGAAATGTTGTGATGCAAGAGGTTGAACACCGGAACCACCCCTCGACCCTTCCATCTCTGATACTTGGGCTCGTAACTGGACCACAGTACTAGTAAGTTCTTCACATTGAGACTTCAATTGGATGTTTTCTCTATGACATGCTGAACGACTTGGTATTACACCCCAAACATCAGCAGCACGAACACCCAGACCATACATAACTGCATCACCATTTCGATCATTACCCATTACTTTAGAAAAAAACATCATCTGGTCCAGGCTTATCGATCGAGCCCTCGGGAAGATTAGAACTAAGTTGTTGCATTTGTGCCTATATTAGACATAGTAACAAAAATAAGTATGTATTTTTAACAGCATCAAGAACACATAGAAAAAATATGTATATGAATATATAAGCATATTACTTACAATTTCATTTGAAGCTTCCAAATTTTTGGTAGTTCCATCTTTGGAGAAACATGCACGAAACATTTCCAATCGACTTGGATCTTGTCCCTTAGATGCCTGTTTGAATAAAAAGAAAATAAGTATTAACAATGGATATCGACATGCTACATTAACAATTGCACTATCTCATACAATCACCTTTAGCTCTTCGCGGACTCGAGCATAACTTTTTTACCCGTTACTTGAACCATCTTCTTCTTTGCCCGATTCGCCTTGTTTTTTTCACTTACGAGCTTCAGTAGACAAGTGAAATTTCAGAATGGGAAATAAACTAATGTTATTTTAAAGTGGTAGGCTATTTCATACCTTAGACTTTTCTTTATTCCAATACTTCACAAGTTTCTTCCATTGTTTTTTTGCACTTGTTTTGGCCTAGAACTTATTTGTTCCTTCAGTGACAAAGACGGATCATGGTATAGTTCCTTAACTCTTGCCCTCCAGTTCTTCACCTTCCGCCCAAATGATTGCAATATCCATCCTTTAGCAACTTCAGGAATATCAAATTTTGTCTAAAAATGAAACAGGTTACATGAGAAAACAAATACTTAAGTCATTAACATACATATTTTTAATTATGTACCTTTAAGAGTGCAAACAAAGCTTCTTTTTTGGCGGCCTTAACTTTATTCCATGGTTTATAAATCCGACAATACTTTCCACTCCTTGAAAGGGTTCCCATGAAATGGGTCAGTTGACTACTTTTGTCATTAATAGGTTGTCCGTGTTCATTAACTAAAATATGAATTCTATCCCCTTTTTCTTGGGCCCAAACCTTTGGCATACGCGTTGGTCCTCTCACTCTTTTACGTACATTTCGAACTACAAAAAGTGAACATGATGTACATATATACATTAAAAATACTAAATATATGATTTAACAAAAAAATGAAGCAATCAAGTAGATAGAATAAACCTGCTTCATTTTCTTGTTGTGAACCTTCATGCCCTTCTTCATTTTCTAGAACTTCACATTCTTTTTCAACCAGTTCATCGTTCTGATTTTCTAAATCATTCACTTGTTCTAAATCTTCCATGTCTTTACCTCCATCATCTTTAAAACTATCTTGTTCTTCATAAGCTTCATTCATATCTATATCTTCAATATCATCAAATTCAACATCATCTTGTTCTTCATTGATATCTATAGTTACAAAAAAGGTAAGCATAAAAAACAGTTAATTGAATCTAGATTTAATATTAATTAAATATCATACATAAAATATTTGAAAAACAAACATAGGTACCATGAAATCTCATGTCACGCTCCCCATGGTCATCATCGTTGTCAACTGCAGATAACTTTCTCTTAGCTACAGTTGATCTCCCACTTGTATCAATTACTTGTCCCTTTTGCATATGAGATTCTGAAGATGTTAGCACACAGGAGACAGTCGGAGCAATGAATCGTTTCTGTGCTAAATTAGTATATCTTTTCAGGGACTGCGGAGAAATGTATATTGGACGTTGTTTCTGTAAGTCGAATTGTTAGAGAAGAAACCGAAAGAAATTATATTATCCGTATTTGATATTAGTACATTTTTAGAGATTTTTGTAGCAGCTTCTTGATAATCTTGCTCAACATCAATATCAGAACTAGGCATATACTCTACATCTATATCTTTCTTGCTGGTATCCATTGATTTGTTTTTCTTTTTCTTTGTTTTGTCACTCTCTGCTAGACTTGTCAAAGATTTAGCAATATTTTTCAATCCCAAAGCTTGTAATTTTTTTTGGTTCTCTTGAATCCTTGACATTCTACTCTTTTCATAAGCATTCATACGTCTTTTGGAGCTTTGTCCTTGCATACTTTTATCTACCATTACTGGTGTATACAAAAAAGAAAAATCTTATTAAATCATTCATAAAAAGCCCAAATAAATAAGAATAGTAAGAAATAAAGATTTATAAAAAGAAAATCAAACTTAGCTGGTGAATTTTAGGGCAAATTTTATCAAGTATTTCATTTGTGCATGTCTTTTCTAAACGCTGCTCTGCTCTCACTCAGGAAACATCTTAACCCTATTTTTCAAGCATTTCATCTTTCAGTTATTTCTGTGTACATTCAATCATTGAATCAATCTATGTAGATTCGATCTCTCTGAAATTCCTTATTTGTTCATCTCAATTATCACATCAAAACTTCACAAATCGATTATATAACTTTTAGTTTACACTTGATTTCGTTATCCTTCGATTGGTGTATAGTTCATCTATCTCAAACCTGAAATTTGGGGATTTGAAGAAGGAAAAACAAGCAAGCACATCTGATTTTGATTTTTTAGAGGTTTTGAAAGAAGTACACCTGATCAGCAATCTCTCATATTGCCATAGATACAGGTTTGTATATGTGATCCAACTTCTATCGTTTTCGGGATTGCTACTATTACATTCATCAATTAGATTGTTAATTGAGGTATTGTCAGTTTGGCTTATGATATCTAGGGTTTAATTTTGATTTAGTGATGAAAAAGTGTGATGGATACCTGAGTCAGTGGTTATTGTTATGGGTAAAGTTCTTGTACAAATAATCTTAACATACTAAACATACAAATTGAAGGAAAACTCAAAAAGACAAGGTGGCATTTTTGTAATTATCAATAACTTTCAAAGTTACTCTACAAATATACCTAAAAAAACCTAACCACTTCCCCACCCAAAAAAAAAACCTAAACCCCCCACCCCCCAAAAACCTAAAAAAAACCTAACCCCCCCCCCACCCCCCCAAAAAAAAACCTAAAAAAACTTAACCCCCCCCCCCCCCACCCCCCAAAAACCTAAAAAAAACCTAACCCCCCCCCCACCCCCACCCAAGCTAAAATGCTAAAAACTAAACCCCCAAAAAACCTAAAAAAATAAAAAAAAACACACAAATTATTTTATTTTATTTTTTTAACATTTTTTATTAAAAAAATCGCTACTTTTAGTAGCAGCAAAAAAAAAAAAAAAAAAATTTTTTTTTTTTTTTTTTTTTTTTTTTTTGCTAACGAAATGTAGCGATTTTTTAATAAAAAATGTTAAAAAAAAATTTTGTGTTTTTTTAGGTATTTTTGGTTGTAACTTTGATAGTTTGTGGTAATTACAAAAATGCCACCTTGTCTTTTTGGGTTTTCCTTCAATTTGTATGTTTAGTATGTTAAGATTATTTGTATTTGATCTTTTGCCTTATTGTTATTGTGTATAAATTTAGGGCTTCTGGTGTGTAATGTCACAATGTGTTATACGAGTATGTTGACTTCCATGTGCTGCGCTCTAAAGTTTTGGCACTGTAATTGTGTATAAAAGTGTGATGGATATCTGAGTCACTGTAACATGTTTACACAAGATTAACGATTTGGTAAATCTCAAATGTGTGTTGGCTGATGTTTCTTAATTTTAATGGTGGTGGGTCAGCAGCTTTTGAGATGGGGAACATCAAAGGACTTTATGTAAACCTAGGGTGTGTGTCGGGTCGGTTTGGAACAGTACGGGTTACGGGTCGGGTCGGCAAGGGACGATGGAGGTCAGCGGCTTTTTATATACCCGTAGATATAGAACCTTGCCCCACTTTAATTTTGCAAAGCACCCTCAAGTTTCCCACACCCAAGCAGTTTCTCACACCTAAAATCCATCTCAGAACACTTTTTTTCCTCTTGTACCTTACCACAATGACACTTGTAAATGCCTCTAGCTCTACTAGTGAAATACAATTTCTCAAGGGTTTAAATCACCTTACAATAAGCTCAAATGTTTTGTTTAAAGTGTTCAAATTCGTTATCACAAAAAAGCATTTAAGTACTGTTTATGATTTGCCTAACTGTAACAAATGTTGTATTATTATCAACATGTAAGACTAACGGAGGATCACAACTACTAGTATCAAAATCACCTCAAATACTCACAGAGGCATTTCATCGAACAATTGGTATGCACAAATTAAATCCAATGCAGTAACGTCATTTTCTTGTCAATTTATCCCCAAAACACATGTTATAACAATAATCATCGTGCAAATTATCATTCCTAGTTGATAACAATAAACATAAAATCTCAAATTCTGATAAAAAAGTCAAATAAGCTGTCAATTTTGTTAAAAATAGACTTACATATGAAGACAACGAAAACTGTTCTGTTCACTACTTGACTGAACTCTGAAGATCGATCGAGATTCGAGAAGACGATTGAGTGTACTAGTAATTTGATGGTGTTTTATCTGTGATTCTTATGCAATTACAATTGTTATTTAATTACTCGATGTTTTGATTAATAGTGTAAAATTGCGGGAACGACAAATATGACAGGGGCGGGAGAAAGGATTGATTACCATTTACATAGTTGAACATGCTGAGTTGCTGACTTAAAGGTATGATAATTGATAAAGAAAATTAACTTTTTAACCCACCAACAGTGCTTGTGTTTTGTTTTGTTATATTAATATCTAACTTCGTTACAAACCATATCATGCAGTGCTAAGCATTCCAGAAGTTTTACACCCTCTACACCAGTCGTCAACATTACTTGCTCAAAGAACAACACTCGCAGTATGACTCCTTTTATGTAAGTTGAAAAGTTTTATAAAAAAGTGGATGAACAAGATAACAATGGCGAGATTTTATGAACCAGTGTATCGGCTAGAAGGTAATTTTGATTGGAATATGGTAGTGATTTTAATTGGATTAGATGATTTTTAATCTAAATTCTTACCCCATTACCATCATTGAAATTCAATATCAATAGCAACCGAATGAGATAATAACGAAAACAACAATCAGTGAGTTACCTCAAGTGGAAATCGGTGAGAGTTCAAAGCGTACTGCCGTCTATAATCACGCGTTGTGCCACCAGACTTCTTCGCAGCGAACAAGCAGGTTAACGAAGAGTGAAGGGGAGGTGAGAGGGAACTGTGTGTGAGGGTTTTTGTGAGAACGTGGCAGAGTGGGGGATTTACGGATTGATTCAGAGTGATGAAGGAAATTCAAAGCTTGATTTGGTTCGTTTGACTTTAGATTGAAAATTATGCGTTTTAATTTTATATATATATTTAGTCACTTATATCTTTCCTATAATTCTTTGTTTCCTTATATACAATATCCTTTGATGTTGTTTTATATGGATCGGATATTGTATTTTGAAAAAAACTAGTGGGGGAGACTTAAGGCTGATGTAAAATGGTGTTTGTGAGTTGTACCAACTGCATTGAAAGGTGTACTTTTTATTTTAATTTTTTTGCTATAGTGACTTGTACAATGTGTTTTGAAAGTTGTACTTTCATAGGGGTATGGATGACATTTTACTCAAACTAGTATTAAGCACCCCTCGCGTTACGGCGGGGGCGAGCACTAATGTCACACTACTGCCAGCGACCTCCGACACTGAAGTTAGGGCGTGTTAATGCAAAGAAATTAAACCGAAACGTAAAACATAGAATAAAATAACTAAGTTGATCTAGGACTTGCGCGTTACGATGAACCCGCGTCTATTTTTTCCCGTTTGACAGGATCATCGTAATCTATATATATTATATATCATTATCACTATACAAATCATAATGCATATATTACAACAACCGTTACATCAATATGTTGCAAATTATATTTATATAAGATTTTGGCTAAATTAATTAGATTATTATAAATACTAATAATTTACAAATAAAACAACACAAATTTGAATGGGTCAAACTGATTGAACATGGTAAGATAATGAAACCATTATTTGATTAGGGCACAACCACTTAAACACAATTTACAACCATAAATGCATACAAAACAGGTTGAACATGGTAAGCTAATGAAACCACTATTTGATTAAGGTACAACCACTTAAGCATAATTTACAACCAAACATGCGACAAATTATTTGATTAAGGTACAAACATTTAAGCATAATTTACAACCAAAGATGCATACTATTTGATTAAGGGGAGTGGGGGTGGTTACAAGTGATGGAATTCCATCACTCACAAACATCCAATCATGTTCCGCCATGTCAGCAACCACTATTCTATCACTCACAAGCATTTTTTAGTGGCGGTGGTAATCACTATTGATGGAATTCTAACGTACAAGTAGTAATACACAACGTACAAGTCATACACATACAATCAATTTTTTACAACGCGTGATATGTTCAATGCGTTCTTTTTTTCACGAGTGATGGGAGTGGTGGCGGCAGTGTTCCAAAAAAAAACGAGTGACAGAATTCTATCACGCTCCCACCCCCACTCCCCTAAGGTACCATTAAGACGATCTGGGTTATCTCTATCCTACGCATGGTTGTAAAAGTCCCGCCTAGGCTCCGAGTACTCCCCGAGTACTCGCTACAAGGTAGGCTGCCGAGGCACGAGTACTGGTCTCCCAGGCCAATTACTCCCCGAGTAATCTCCGCCTAAGCCGAGTACTTCCCGAGTACTCCCGAATCCGACTAGGGAGCGCCTAGCGACTTTTGCAACCATGATCCTACGATCTAAGTTCCATAAAAAATGGAATATGGTCAATTTATTATTATTACATTGCGGTTCAGATCTATTATTGTCTATTGTGATCCGTTAAGGCCCAATATAGCCCATTAATACATTTATGATCTAGTATTGGCCATGGAGGTCCATAAGGCCCAATATAGTCCATTAAGAAATTTTGATCTACTATTGCCAAAAGTGTGGTCGTAGCCCCTTTTTTCATGTAGTGCCGGTTCAACCGCCCGATAAAACCCAGTTCAACCGGTTAAACCATTTTAGAACCCAACCCGATAGATGTTTTAGTTAAATCTGGTCATGTGCCTTGCACATGAGGGCATTTTTTGTCAATTCACTTGAATGGAAAGAAGTAGTTAGCGTATCATGGTATCGTCGTTATTACGTGTTGGCAAATTTGGAAGGCTAGGAATGAGCTAGTGTTTGCGGGGAAGCATCCGAAGGTTGAGGAGGTGTTTAGTGCAATCAAGTCTATCGGGTATCTTTGCTTTAGGAGTAGGTCGAAGTATTTAGACGTTTCATGGGTCGAGTGGTGTAAATTTGTATAGTGCTTTCTTGTTCTTTGTAGTTGGTTTGGCCGCCCGGTTGTTTTTAGGGCTGACCTTGTTTTAATTAAGTTATCCTTTAAAAAAAAAAACCAAAAGTTTTAAAATAATAAAAAGATTATATATACATACATAAATAAACAAACCTTCCATGTTTGCACTTTAAAAAAAAAAACCTAAATTAATATATTAGGTCTTTTGACTTTTTGTATTCATGTTCAATTCATTGGTTCCCTCTTGCTTTCCCTGTCCATCGAAGAAACAAAAGCACAACATTACTCCGCAATCAACAGCCCCTTCGTCATCGTGACCTCCACCGTCGTCCAACTCCGGCAGCCACCGCCCACCTGCCCTTGAATTCTCTCACTCTCAGGTGTTTTTTCTATAACTTTTTCACTCAATTTGCTAAAATTGTTGTTTGATTTGTTGATTATTATGTGTAAATTCTTGAAAGTTGCTATATGATTGAGATATGATATAAATTCTTCATTATCTTCGTTAGGGTTTGAATGCTTTCCAGATAATGCTTTCAATGCATATAAATTCTTCATTATCTGTATTCGTTAATTGAGTTAAGTGAGTGAGTGATGTTGAACTAGGGGTTTATGTGTGTTTTTAGTCGATTTAACGCTACATGCTATATATCTGTGTCTGTATTTGTTAATTTGTTTTTGATGATTGTTGAAGCGGTTAATCTGTTTGTTTTAGATATAGTGAGTCGAATTGATATCGAATCATTGATGGAGATTATCTTATGATCTGGAACAGTTAATTGTTGTAGAATAAAAGAGATAAGTGAGTGAGTTAGAATTGAATCAATGTTATGGAACTGGTAGTTTATGTGTGTTTTTAGTCGATTTATCTCTACTTGCTATATTATCTGTATCTGTATTCACTAATTTGTTTCTGATGATTGTTGAAGCCGTTAATCTGTTCGTTTTAGACCTACTGAATTGAATTGATATCATATCGATGATGAAGATTATGTTCTGATCTGAAACAGTTAATTGTTGTATGATATTAAATGAGTTCGTTTGAATCAAATCATTTTTTTGAATATGTGGTTTATATGTGTTTGGAGTCGATTTATCTCTACTAGCTATGTGTCTGTATATGTGTTTGTTGACGTGTATCTGTTAATGCTCTCAAAAAACGTAATCGGTTTATCTATACTTGCTATATGTCTGTATGTGTGTTCGTTAATGTGTATTTGTTGAGTGTTGAAGCTGTTAGTGTGTTATTTTTAGATCTAATGAATCGTATTAATATCATATTGTTGATGGAGAGTTAGGTTACGATCTGAAACAATTAATCGTTGTAGAATATGAGAGGTAACTGAGTGAGTGAGTTCGAATCAAATCAGTGATTATGAACTAGTGGTTTATGTGGGTTGTATGTGTTTTAGTCGATTTATCTATACTTTCTATATATGTATTCTCGTTAATGTGTATCTGTTGATTTTTGAAGCCGTTCGTGTCTTTTTTTAGATCTGTATGATCATAGTAATGTCGAATCTTTGATGGAGCTTACGTCACGATCTGGAACAGTTACTTGTTATAGAATAAGAGAGTAGGTGGTCGGATTGATTTTAGAGATGAAAAATAATATAAATGGTTCTGAACTTTCTACTCTACTTGATATACATCTGTGTCTGTATTTTTATAATCCATATCTGTTGATTTGTGAAGCTGTCCATTTCTGGTAAAATGATTGGTTGCAGCTTGTTGATTAATTATTTTTACATGTTTTGATCCGTTAGTAATCAAATGTGTTGAATAATTAGAGGTGGCAAAATGGGTGGGTTGGGTAGGTTTGGGTAATGGGTTAGGATGGGTATGGGTTAGGATGGGTATGAGTTAGGATGGGTTTTTTAAGAAAAAGGTCAAGATGGGTTTAGGTCACAATGGGTTTCGGTCATGATAGGCTAAAAATTAAAAAAAAAATATTAAAAAAATAAATAAATAAACAAAAATTAAAAAAAAATCAGAATTTTTTTTAAAATTCAAAAAACATCAAAAGCATCAAAAACTACCAAACAATCCAATAAAACTCACCTTCTTATGCCCTTCAAGTTGTGTCAACATCCCAAAGCCACCAGTACACAATGAATGCATATGATATACCTACACCTCTCCCCAAAACTACAACTCCCCTGTATCCAAAAATTACAAACCTTATCTTTCTTAACACCAACACCAACACCAGTACCACCACCTCTACTTTTAGTTTACTTGAGGCCACCAAATACATTCTTTAATTACTTATGAATTGGGTGCATGTATTGACTTATGAAATTACTAATTGTTTGTTTAATCCAGTTTTAAGATGGATACGAGTTGGATGTCTTTACCAAGAGCTACTACTGAATATGAAAACGGTCTTGACAAATTTCTTGATTTTATCTTTTCTACCGAGGGTAAAAATGGTCAAATATCATGTCCATGCATTGATTGCAGTAATCAAATATGGGTTGATCGGGAGGAGGCTAGAACGCATCTCCAATGTGTCGGGTTTATTAAAGGCTACATAATTGCACCTTTTATTTCCGAATCATGTGAAACTCCTATGTTGGATGCTGAAGATGACATGCAAGGGTTGGTGCATGATGCATTCAACGGGTTTGGTGAGAACATACATGAAAATGAAATAGGGACACAAAATGAAAGTCAAAGTATGCCAAACACAAATGCGAAAAAGTTTTATAAAGCGTTAGAAGATGCAAAGAAAGAACTATATCCTGGGTGTAAGAAGTTCTCGGTTCTTTCTTTTATCATTAGACTATTTCATAGTAAGTGTATTGGGAAATGTAATGACAAGGGTTTCAGCATGATGCTTGATACATTGAGGGAAGCCTTCCCATATGCTTCCATACCGAAGTCATTGTATGACCTAAGGAAGATAATAAGAGAATTAGGACTTAGTTATGATAAAATTGATGCATGTCCTAATGATTGTATGCTGTACTGGAAAGAAAACAGTAAGAAAACAGAATGTGATATATGTCATACGTCAAGGTATAAAGCAAATGAAAATGATCCTGATGATGAGTTAACCATACCTGATACGGATAAGAAGATTAAGAAGATTGGAGCAAAGGTTTTACGTCATTTTCCGCTCATACCACGGCTGCAAAGGTTGTTTATGTCATCTAAAACTGCTGCCTCCATGAGATGGCATGAAGAGAGTCGCACGAAAGATGGTTACTTGAGACATCCTGCTGATTCCTCAGCTTGGAAAACATTTGATTTTAATTATCCTGATTTTGCCAGTGAGTCTCGTAATGTCAGGCTTGGTTTAGCGAGTGATGGGTTTAACCCTTTTAGAACAATGAGTGTTTCTCATAGTACATGGCCTGTTGTTTTGATGCCATATAATCTACCTCCTTGGATGTGCATGAAACAACCTTATTTCTTTTTATCTTTACTTATACCTGGCCCATCAGCTCCTGGGAACAATATAGATGTTTATATGGAACCGTTAGTGGCTGAGCTACAGGAGTTATGGGATATTAATGGAGTAGAGACTTATGATGCATCGACAAAGAGTAACTTTCAGATGCGTGCTTCTTTGTTATGGACGATAAGTGACTTTCCCGCTTATGAGAATTTATCCGGATGGAGCACAAAAGGAAAACTTTCATGCCCTTGCTGCCATAAACATACAAAATCACAACGCTTAACTCATGGCAACAAATATTGTTTCATGGGACATCGTCGATATCTGCCAGGTGATCATGCTTTTTGAAAAGATAAGAAGTCTTTTGATGGCACAAAAGAAACGGAGAGGCAACCACGTGGCTTAACAGGATCAGAAGTACTTGATGAGCTAAATGGTTTTGAAATTAAATTTGGAAAACTTGTGAAGACCAACCCTGATCTACCATTTAACTGGAAGAAGAGAAGTATTTTTTTTGAGTTACCATACTGGAAAACTAACTTGCTACGCCATAATCTAGATGTAATGCATATTGAGAAGAATGTTTGTGACAGTGTCGTTGGAACGTTAATGAATCTAGATGGAAAGACCAAAGATCATTTAAAAGCACGCCTTGATTTGCAAGAAATGGGTATTAGACCTGAACTTCATCCTAAAGTTCAGAATAACAACAAAGTGTATTTGCCACCTGCTTGTTTTTCAATGGATAAAAAGAGAGATATATTTTGTCGTGTTCTTAAAAAGGTTAAAGTTCCAGATGGTTATGCAGCTAATATATCAAGATGCGTAGAGTTAAAACCTCCAAAACTGTTTGGCCTTAAAAGTCATGATAGCCATATTTTGATGCAGCAGTTGCTTCCCATTGCTTTGCGAAATGTGTTACCTAAGCACGTGCGTTATCCTGTGATGAAGCTATGTCGTTACTACAAACAGTTATGCTCAAAAGTTCTTAATCCAAATGATTTGGTTCAAATGAAAATGAGATTGGAAAAAATCCTTTGTGATTTAGAAAGGATTTTTCCGCCATCATTCTTTGATGTCATGGTTCATCTTTCGGTTCATCTTGCTTCAGAGGCCAAATTAGGAGGGACAGTTCATTACCGTTGGATGTATCCAATCGAGAGGTGTGCGTTCATATTTTAGTAAATACTTTTTTAAAGATAATATTGAATCTGATCTTAATATTTTTTTATCATTCAGGTATTTATCTACATTAAAATCTTACGTCAAAAATAGGAGTAAACCCGAGGGTTCCATTGCAGAAGGATATTTAGCTGAAGAATGTTTGTCATTTTGTTCATTGTACTTATCAAGTGATGTCGAGACCATACATAATAAGACAAGTCGGAATTATGATGACGGTGGTTTCGAGGATATTTTACCTATCTTTTCTATGTCGGGTCGGCCGATTGGTGCTACAGTGGTAGAGATACTTGACCTTGACATTTTGGCTAAAGCACATTCATATGTGTTATTCAATTGTAGTGAAGTTGATGAATTTCGAACGTAAGTAGTTATTTAGAAGTTGTGAGTTCCATTTATTATATTATATTTAAAATTGTTTTTGTTGTTATCATCATTATCATCTTTTGACGTTGCAGAGAACATCTGACGAATGTTCGTCATGAAAATCGAAAATTACGTGAGCGTGAGATTCAGCGTTTACATAGCGAGACTTTTGAGTCGTGGTTTCAAGATCATGTACGGAATAACATAGATGTATTACTTTTAAAATACAATTTTAATGATATAACATTTTCAAGCTTCTAATCGCTAGATGTATAACGAAAAATTTAACACATCTTGCCTTAATTCAGGTTGAGGAGCTGCATACCAGAGGGGATCATAGAATCACGGAAGATCTAAGAAACTTGGCAAGTGGCCCAGCTGAGTTTGTGAAAAAATATAAGGGATTTATCATAAATGGTTTCCGAATTCACACAAAAGATCTGGAACAGAATAGGAAAACACAAAATAGTGGAGTTATGCTTGAGGCCATGACTAATAGCTTCTCAAGTGCTAAAGATAACAATCCTATCGTGGGAGATGTAACATACTATGGGGTTTTGAATGATATCATTGAGTTGGAATATGCTGTTGACAGGAAAGTAGTTTTGTTCCATTGTGATTGGATCTCGAATGGTTCAAGGAAAAAAGCAAGATGAGAATGGGTTTACTCTACTCAATTTTGAAGGTTTGAACCCTCATAACGACCCTTTTATACTAGCTTGTCAAGCACAACAACTATTTTATGTTGTAGATCGTGTTGACAAAGGATGGAAAGTTGTGATCAAGACAACGCCTAGAGATTCTTATGACATGAATGAACAAACATGTCTTGAGAATGTGGAAACACATTTGCAGAGTGACACATCTACGGGTCCTCAACTTGATGAAAATATGAATATTGAATTGGTTAGAAGGGGTTTAAATGGGACCGTTGTTGACAAAAATACCTTAGTTTTTGACGGAGATGAAGATCTATTTGAAGCTGCTTCATGATTTCAATTAGTTATTTAATAATATGATTTTTTTTCATCGCATATCCAATACTTGTATTTGATTTTTTTTCTGCATTGATGATAATAATTATTTTTTCATCGCTATTGCTAGTTTTTTAATAGTTATGTCTATGTGAACAGATATGTATCACAACTAGTACATCTGCTGGGTTAGATCAGATCTTGCCTCGGATGTTCTATCATAAAGTACTTGGAGTTGGAACTCACTTGGAATAGATGGAGTAGTTTTGACTTGTCATGTTTGGGCTAGACAAAAATTCTTATGTACTTTAATGTAATGGTGTAACCGTGGGGTTTGGATGGTGTATACCCCAACACCTTGCTCGGTTTTAATTTATGAATGAAAGTTTGAGTTGGCCATTCAAAAAAAATTTGATTGAGTTTGTGTCCCACTTTCAACAGATCAGAAAACCACAACCCAGGGTGGAAAGAATGTAGCAGGATGAATGATGAAACTTTAGTTTCAAAATTATTGTTTGTTTACTACCATCCCGTGTAATCACGGGTCAATAACCTATTGTTATTATAAAACTCTAGCGAATAAACATCCTATAAAACTTATGTTTTACGACTCAAATATCAAGTATCCTATTACGATGTATTTATAATAACACCATAATGATTAATCATCCTATAAAGATTAAAGTTATAAGACCCTAGTGTCAAGTGTCCTATTAAGTTATGTTATAATAGAACTCTAGTGAATAAGCGTCCTATAAAACTGATGTTTTATGACTCAAATATCAGGTGTCCTATTACAGTGTATTATAATAAAACCACAATGATTAAGCGTCCTATAAAGGTTAAATTTATAAGACCAAAGTGTCAGGTGTCTTTTTAAGTTATATTATAATAAAACTCTAGCGAATAAGCGTCCTATAAAACTAATGTTTTATGACTCAAATATCAAGTGTTCTATTACGGTGTATTATAATAACACCACAATGATTAAGCGTCCTATAAAGTTTAAAGTTATAAGACCCAAGTGTCAAGTGTCCTGTTAAGTTAAGTTCTAATATGACTTCGACTAGAAAGGGTCCTATAACACTGAACATTTATGACTTAACTACAACGTGTCCTATTAAGTTATGTATAATAGGACCCAGATGATCAAGTGTCCTAATACAGTACCACATAATGGGACACTCACAATTAAATGTCTTATAAAGTACTTTATTAGAATCTACATTTTAAGTGTCCTATTAAATTATATGATAATAGGACCCCAAAAAATCATCCATCCTATTAAATTAATGATGACATTTGATGCTTTAATTTGGTCATGTTTTATATATATAAAATGACTTAAAGTTTTCTAACATGTGTGTTAGAAAATGTGTATCACGAATACGAGGTTAGAGATTGTTCATAATGAACATAAATGTTTTATGTAAGCATTTAATTGCCTATGTGTGCATTAAAAATGATGAGAAACGGTTTATTTTATAAACTATATCTTTGGAAAACGTTTTATGTAAACGTTCGATTCTATAATGTGCTTGTTATAACATTTTTTCCAACATGCGTGTTAAAAAATGTTATTTGGTGAAAAACAACTTGGTGTTGTTGTGAACAAATTTAATTGTTTAAGTTTACTACTAAAATGTAGTATTTGTAACAACTTGGTGTTGTTTTGAGCATAATTGTCCAAGTTTAAAGTTTCAAGATGAAATGGGGAACTTGTACTTACAAGTGCATGGAGTCTTATTGAGGGAGTACCTCAAGACATGCCATGGGACGATATTATTGAGAAGATTTCGGTCAGATTATAAAGTGTTGAACTATTTGATTTCTACATATTGTCTATGCTTCCGTTTAAATTTCAAAAGTGATTGGAACTTATGACTTAGTTTCCAATGTATTTTATTGTTTTGTGTTCAATATCTTCGGATAACACATGCAATTTTTACAAAAAAAATAAATCACTAATGGTTGTGACGTAGAAATTATTTTTGTGGAAAATAATTATAACGTCGGTTATACATTGTTTAAAAGAATATGATTTTAAACGGATAGTATATGAAAAATACTTGGACTTAAACAACTTGAGAGTTGTTACATTGACTAAAAGTCAAAGACGAAACATCAAATGTATAACCACATCATGAGTGAGTAATGAAAGAACGTAGTGAGTGTATTGAGATGAAATACATTAACGACATTCATGTCGACATACTTCATTAGAAGTCATTGGAAAATTCACAAGTGTGAATTCTAACATATGAAAGTAAAAGTACTATATGTTATTGTATACCTTTAATAAATCTTGCGAGATTTATAAGTAGATTCATCTACCACTTGATTATTGTTAGAACTATATGGAGATTTTACCTTCATTTGGGAGAGCATCCTAAATATACATATCTCCTAATGAATAACAATAGATGTGTGCAAATCACTTATGGCAAAATTATGAATGCCATGTTGTTGAGTGTCGATCTAGTTGACTCTATCTCACACATAATAGTGATTGTAGACGAGAAACATTCATCTTGTTGGTGATGAATGTGTTCACCAAGTGACTTGGATTAAGACTTATGTTTAAGTACTTATGAGTCAATGGTAGATTGTTGGAGATCAAAGGTAAACAAGTTATGTTCCTTAAATGAATGATGAAATTTAGCTATGTGCTATATACAATAATTTGTGAGACCTTCCTAAATATTGATGTTTTATGATTATGAATAAGTCTCATTATTTTGTCTTAACAAGGGATGAATGTTGCAAAGTGATATTATGATATCCTTAGGGCTGTGAAGAATCAGAATGATGCATCTTTTGTTCACATGCTAAAGTATTGTAGTGTAAAGCATGCTAGACTAGTACTTGGTTAATTATGGGTCTTGACCGAGACTAATTAACTCTAAACATTCAAATGTGTATGAACACAAAAAGAATTTGTGTATAGACAAAATTAAGGGAGAATTTTTCATTCATTATAAGGAAAAGACATGTAACTTTTGAAGAGTTTGTTCGAAAAACTAATGAGGAGAACTCATTGTCTAGGCTTATTCTAGATGTTAAATTAGAATTATTCTAAGTTGGTGATAAACTTATGACAATGGCATGTATTGCTTTGGTCAGCTCGGAAGCTTATGTAAGCTAATGCAATATGAGTTGAATTCACTAATACAATGAGGTTGATCTTGTTCAATCATATGTGTATAAATGTCGTCATAAGTGAAGTTACATAAATGTTGATCAAATGGCAAGAAATGTGGGGGAGGATCTATTTAGAAACAACCCAATAAGGGTATGTAGAAATGGTTTTCATTACCCCATCTGGATGATATCCTATAACACTTAAATGTGGGGGTGTCTTGCATTTGTATCATAAAAGTTTTGCAATAAGGATTTTCTAATCCAATCTAACATTGCAAACAGACGACTATGTGGAGGACACAAAGGTCGTAGTGCATAATGGAGATGTGTTTGCCTTAAATGATAAGCGTACCTTACAAAGACATATATTATAACCAGATTCAGATGGCCACTGAGGTTATAGTCTTAGAAGTTGACAATAGGCAAAATTAACTTACGAGTTAATAGCACATCATGACAACTGATCTCAAATACGCAAAGTTATTTGTTAATGTTATGGATCCAACAACCTGAGGGTTTATTAGAGATCAAATTGTGGAATGAGACTAAAGCCCATGGAAAAAGGGTATGTGAAGGACACCTAACTTAGTTGACTAGAGATCCCAAGATCTAAGTTCAATAGGACAACTAACTCATATGCCTAAAGGTGGTCACTGTGGGGGCATAAATGATATGCATAAGCTAGTATGTATGGCTATACATACCCCCAAAGTATAAAAGGGTGTTTAAATACGTCCTAGTCTATTCCTATGATATTTGGTGACAAAGAGTGAGACTAAGCATAATATGTGGTAAATGATTTGGATAAATCACGATAACCGCAATGCTTTTAATGATCTAAGGACAATCACCTATGTTAGAGAGAAGCGGGGTCGCTTCGAATGGAATTGGGGGCACAATTCCTAGAGCTCTCGCAGAACCAGGAAAGTGTTCCACGACCATTATTGGACACGACTATGAGGAGATGACCCCGCTAGCGAGAGTCTTGTGTGAAGTGTATTGTCGTCTACACAAACGGCAGACGAATTCAAAGACATCGAGATCTACTCAGAGCTAGTGGGCTAGGTGCATTTCATGAGCAAAGGTTCAAAGGTTAACATCTACCTATCGTATACAAAACTCAACTGTCGAGGTTCCATTGGAAATTTTATGTGTTTAGAACGATCTCCATTCATGTGGGGGATTGTTGGAAATTTAGATTGTGTGAATGGATATTAATTTAGTGAAATTATAATTTAGTAAAATTATAATTATTTACTAGACTCTTCATATGGGTGAAAAACTCTTAATTGGAGTTTTATGTCAATTTGTTAGTTTTTATTAGAGTTTATGTCTCTAATAAAATCTCTAATAAAGTGAGACTTTTAGTAGAGTTTTTATGTCAATTTATTAGTTTTTATTAGAGTTTATTTCTCTAATAAAATCTCTAAAAAAGTGAGACTCTTCTCTACCCTATATATCTTGTATGCAAAGTAGGTTATGTGCCTAACTTGATGAAGCTAATTACAAGTAGAGAATTGAAAGTAGAATGTTTAGAAGAAAACAAAATAGAAGAGTTCTTGGAGATACTTGAAGACCCATGTGTTGGGTACTTAGAGAGATATGGTTTCTCTATTCGATTTCATCATCTTCATACAATTATTTCCTACAAGTTCTAACACTATAATTTTATCCGGTGTAACATTGGGCGCGTGGTCATCTCCGGCAGTACATACTGCTTCGGCTGTTGTACCCTGGGAGACAGACGCGTCGTCTTTAGTAGAGGCGCGAAATCTGTTTTAAGGGAAGCGTGTTGAACACGTGCCTCAACCAAAATCGTCAACGTTTTAGTGTGCTCTTTGTTGCAGTCAAGGAGTATTTTTCAAGACTCAAGATGATGAATACTCGAGTCTAGGATGCTATCAAATGCGCGTGAAGGACCCACCAGAGATGCGGCTTGAATCAAGATTGGTATATAAAATTATATTTTATATTCTTTTTATTTAGTTATTGCAACCGGTATTGTACTATGATATTTCCTACGAAGAACGAGAGTCTCGTTATTATATATTTTGTAGTTATATTTTATAAAAAGTGAACCAAGTTCCTACAATGTCAAGAACTATGTTGTCAAAAGCGTTAGGCACACTTAATGTGCAAAGGTCTCGCCTGGAGACTAGGCGGAAGGCGCAAAGAAAAGCGTGGGCTTTTTTTAAGTAAAGCGTCGTAGTAAAAAATAAAAGAAATTATATATAATAGGTATAAAATTAATGGTTTTACAATATTATAAGAATATAATGTAAAAAAATCATGATATCCTTTTAGAATATGTACGGTAATAATTAATGTTTGTAAAAATATCCAAGTATTTATAACAAATTAAAACAATAAAGTGAAAAACAATCTAAAGATCTTTAGTTGGGCCACTCATTTATTCTATAAAATAGTTTAGTTATCTAAAACAAAGACTGACCCAATACCATCTCACATAATCTACAAAAGACAGCCCATCAGTTTTACTGAATTAGGGTTTCCTATCAAAAAGAGTAGCCGACACCAGTCCACCACATTGCTGGTCGGCCACAATGCTCTAGAGTTTAACCAGGTAGTCTTCAAGAAGTTGCTAAACCAGGTTCCTAACTATCTACCCTCTCTAAATTAACGTTTCAGGTCGTTCCTTCTTGTTTAAGGCTGTTTTTTTTTTCGGTTTAGGGTCGCTAATTTTGCGCCCGCGCCCAGCTCTAGGCGAGCGTCTGAGCGCGTTTTTTTTTAAAAGACGCAGATTTACGCCTAGCTCTCTACCAGACGGTTTAGCTGCGCCTCGCTGAGCCTCGCTGAGCCTGAGCGCCGCTTTTGACAACATAAAGAACAAGTGCTTGATTAAGATATGTTACCTCATGATTAGGTTCTTCCAACATAGTATAGAATATTCGTCTTGGGTATTCTTACATGGTTATTTAACATAACAATGAGTACTAAAATTTCAAACGTTTTAACTTTTTGTACACGCAGAAAAAAAAACCGTGGAAGGGATACAAACATCTTTTCTTATATTATAAATTTTTAGATTAATACGTCTTTGGAAAAAAAAAAAGAAGCTATTTAAGCACCGTCAAATTTTCATTATATATAAAAACATACAGTAACATGTGTAATATCTATTGTATTTGGTAGTTTATTAGTGTGTATAATGGATATAAACTTTGTACAAATCTTATTTTTAAATCATACAAATTGGACATGTCTAATATAGTGTGGTTACAAAGCACACCCTCTATGAATCAATTATATCAGTTGATGAAATACCAATCCTTGTAAAGAAAAATGATTACCTTAGAACATCAAAAATAAACATTTTTAAAGCATTAGAAAAGCGTTTTAGTTAATCATTAAAAATAAAAAAATATGTTTGTTTAAAAGTATTTAGACATTTTTCTATCTTGTTTTAAGATCATTTTATTGTATTATTTTTTTTATCTTTTGCTATTACTATTGTAGCTATCGGCCCTCATATTATATTTAGTGTTTACACACACATGCATGTATGTATGCATAGTAATGTTATAAACTCGAGACCTATAGGCGTAGTTTTTAAAAGACTTAGTTTTGCTATTCAAAAAGGGGTAGCGGCGCAACTTGTTGCCCGTTTACCATCTATCTTGATGTAAATTCATAACACGTTAGATTGAAGAATAAAACTGTTTTAACTCTTTCCGTTTGCCAACATGCTTCTCCTTTTCATGTTTGGCAAAGGCTTTTCCAACTACCCCACTTAGTTTGCGGATTTCAAAAGGTTCTACATCATAGAAGATCGGGTAAACAACATGAACTGCGTTCCTATGGCACTCCATAATTTTTACTAGTTCATCCAAACACCAAGATGAAGATGCAGAATTCTTGAAGAATATTATAAGGTAGAACTTTGAGTCTTTAATGGATTTGATGAGCTCATCATTTATCATTTTCCCTTTCTTGATTTTATCATCTTTGAAAGTACGAATGTTTTTTTGTTGAAGAGCAATGTAAAGATGATCAACGAAGTTTTTACGTGTATCTTTACCTCTAAAACTTAAAAACACATCATATGTGAAGCTCTTGTGAATGACTGAAGTTGAAGAAGAGGCCATTAAGTTATATAGTTGAAGTACTATACGAAGCTACGAAGTGAGCACAAAGCAAACTATTTCTTTTGTTAGTGAAAAGAAGTACTATAAAATCAAAAAAAATTTCTTGGGAAATTTATAAGAAATGATTGAAAGAATCATTGTTAGTGATGAATTGCCCTCTAGAGCTTATAATAAGAAAACAATGGTTCAAGAATTGGTAATTATACGGGTTAATTTGGGGAAAATGATGCAATTAGGAGGAGAAACCAATTCACCCCTTAGCTTTTAACGTAACTATCTGTTTATACCCTTAGCTTTTAACGTAACTATGTGTTTATATGATGTGTTCGATGATAATTGTGATATTATAATTTATTAAATTTAACGGTTTAAATTTAGGTTTTTCCACACGTTTGTTTTCATAGATGTATAGGACAAGTTATGAAACATTCATTTCTAACAACATCAAAAACTGTTTTTCTCAACCCCTTTCATGATTCTAGTCACCATCTTTGTAAGTAGGAATAATTTTTTAAGAGGCGAAATTAATAAAGATGATCCAAAGCTTTAACGGGCATGTTCACCTCTAAAAATAAATGTAATAATGGATTAAAATAATCCTAACTATTCTTAATTGGTCGTTACCAGTCTCAACTTCAAAACTCACAAATAGCAGTACCAACTATTGACATATTTGCCTCCAATGGACCCTTGACTAACAAAACCTTAACGCCTTTAGTTGCCGGTCGCCGGATAAACATTTTTATCCGGAAAAAGGTTCATAAAGGTCCGATCTAAGGTTGGAAAGATGTTTGAGACGAAAAGGTTGAGTTTTCTATCCAAAAAGGAGTGTTCCGACCGCATTTTTTTGTGACCTTAATAATTGGGGATTTTACTAAAAAAGGTTCTGTTTGTCGTTAGGGTTCTGTTTGTCATGGTCCATTAGAGGTCACCATGTTAATAGTTGAGACTGCTAGTGGTGATTTTTGTAATTGGGACCAATGGAAGCCATTTAACAATAGTTGGAATTATTTAAATCCATTATTCCAAAATAAATAATCAAAAGAACCGTTTCAAGGTTGGTTGTTTTCAATTCATTGGTTGGACCACTCTTCCAATTACTGGATGCTACAATAAATTCCCAATGGAATTAAAGGAATACGGATCACCACGATACAAATTCAGTACTATGTTGAAGACTCTTAGTTAGGGGTATAAACGAGTCGAGCCACTCGTAAACTATTTTGGATCGCCAAAATCAAACGAGCTTGGGCCAAAATTAAAGTTGATTTAATAAACAAGCTCAATCTTGAGCCCAAACCGAGCTCTTATATAACTAGTTCTATACCCGTCCGTAATAATATGGAAAACTGACTTTCTTTGAGTTATAAACAAAGTCAAATAAGGTGTCAATTAAAAGCACAATTCATTAAGACAACAAAAAAATAAGCGAAACGTAACAATAAAACCTAAGACGATAAAAAAGCTAGTATTACTAAAAATGTACAGAAAGTTTCATAAAATTCAAACTTGCACCTATTCAATCGCTTTGGCCTCTGGATCGTCCTCCTCGGCCTCGAATAGGACCTTGTTCCACGTTGACCTGGCCATGTCCTGGTATAAATTGTAAAAATATGCGACAATTAAATATAAAAGATTCCTTCGGAAGTAAAGTGTACTTTGTGTGTTTGAATATGCCTTTACCATCGCCTCACTGTTCTTACTCTTCACAAATTTCCCAGCTTAGATGATAAAAGAACATACACATATATTAACTACATTTTTACAAAAGAAAAGGTGGCAGTCAATTACCCTAACCAGCTTTGGGCCAAGGTGGTGTCTGCCATCAACGGAGATAGTAACTCGTCGCTCAATCAGTCCATAATTCCCTAAAAAAATCGATTACCGGAGCTTGGAAGGATATCGGCTCCCTTGACGTGGCTCTTCTGAAAATCGGTATTAACATTAAAGAGTTTCTCATCAATGACGGTTCGGGATGGAGATGGCGTAATGATTCTACCGGTTCGTTTTCGGTTAAGCAGGTGCGGGATGATATCGAGAAGGCGGCGCATCAGGAGGTTTGTGACGGGTTCGTGTTTGGCTGGAATAATTGGGCCACACCGAAAGCAAACTATTTACTTTGGAGGGCTATGTTGGGGAAGATCGCTTCTAAGGTCGGTCTAATCCACAAGGGTATCATTCTCGACGACAGCCTATTCCCTCGGTGCGGTATTCAAGACGAAAGCCCGTATCACATTTTCGTTAGATGCTTGTGGTCCCAATGTGTTTGGTGGAATATCTTGGCGTGGGTTCCGATTAAATACGTCGCTTTCAACAGCTTAAAAGATCTAATCATTCATATCCAGCAGTGCCCGGGAGATAAAGTTTGGAAGAAAACTGTGTACATGATCGCTATGGCGACAGTTTGGGGAATTTGGTGGGCTAGGAACGAAAAACTCTTTGAAAACAATTTTATCCCGATTAGCAAGATAGTGGAGCAGATCAAAGAAGATGCTTTTCTTTGGATTTGCAACCGTTCCAAGGTTAAGTCGCCTAATTGGGATAACTGGAAGGTTTTTGATATTTTAGTCTTGATGTAATTCGTTTTTTCTTTCTTTTGCGTTGTATTTCCAGTTTCTTGTTGGCCCTTTATATTTATATATAAAGAATGTTTGCTGTTCAAAAAATAAAATAAAATAAATAAATAACAACCATAGTTAGATAATTACGTTACCCAAGTAAAACTTACCTTTTTGTCATGATTTTACCTAAGTAAAACTTACCTTTTTGTCATCATTGGTTGGCTTCAATGACACTTGATGTTGAATCTGCACACTAATTAATAGAAACGACGTACCCCTTACTGGGTATGCTGGTTACACCATCTTCAATTACATCTCATATCAAGTGTACCCCAATCTTATAACACAATGTTTGTAAAGAAATTGTTTACCTGACACATTTATGTTTAAATTGAAACAGTTGACTTCAAAATGTTCTCGTAATATATCAAATCTTAAAACGAACTGTAAAGTGTATCAATGTCAAAAGATTTGAAGCTATGGTTACTCAGTTGCATACCATACATCATAACCTATGGTACCTTTTTACAACAGTAATAGAGGAAAAAAACTGAATTAGAAAGAACCCAACCAGTAACATAACCACCAAATCAAGAGAAGGTTCGACGCTAGTGATGGGACCATAACCATGCGCTTTTTAAGGTAAAGCCTCTACTACCCCATTGTAGCTTTATGACATGTTTTACCACAAGTCCTACCCGCACGCATGGGCGGTTGCAAAAATGAGTTTCTGAACTGGAATTTGGTTGAACTCGTGCGTGCCCGCACGTCCCGCGGACACGAATGCAGCTCCGAAAACCCAGGCCCGTGTGAGGCAGTTTTTTGCACGCGCTCGGTTTCGTTTTTGATGGTCATTTGTGCTTTGTTACCTTTTGTTTCCAGCGCTACAGCACCGTCCGTTTTTTCGCCTAGGCGCGCGCCTTTTGCGCCTCAGCACCGTTTTTACAAAAAAAACCCATTTTTGCGCCTAGCCTAGCGCTATAGGCTCGCCTCACTGCGCCCGTGTGCCTAGGCGCATGCCTTTTGCGCTTTTGACAACTATGGTTAACACACGTGTGAATGTTTTCATGTATAAGACTAAGAGAAAAAGAGAAAGAAGGAAAATATTGTGTATTGTTCTATCTTATATGAGTACAATGTATACAATATTTATAACCACAACTACATAACCTACACCACCAATAACTGCCATATCAGACTATCATGAGCCAACTATATACACTCCAATACACCCCCTCAAGCTGAACGGGAAGTGCCTACGTGAAGCTTGGACCGAAGACTATCAAAACGAGTCGCTGACAAGCCCTTGGTCAAAAGATCCGCCAACTGAAGAGTCGTAGGGACATAACGAACACACAATGTCCGAGAAAGAACCATATCTCGAATAAAATGCAAATCAACCTCAAGATGTTTCGTCCGTTGGTGAAAAACTGGATTCACCGCAAGATACGTGACACCGATGTTGTCACACTAAACTGTAGCTGGACAAGATAAAGTAATATGCAGCTCCTGAACAAGAGACAATAACCAACGAATATCCACTGCTGTGTGAGCCAAAGCACGGTACTCAGCCTCTGTACTCGAGCGTGCTACAGTATGCTGCTTCTTGGAACTCTAACTAACTAAGTTGGGTCCAAGAAATACACAATATCCAGTCGTCGAACGACGATCATCAGGACATCCAGCCCACTCAGCATCAGAATATGCATGAATAATAACACTATCAAACCGTCGAATAGTCAAACCATGGTCAACTGTACCACGTAACTACCTCAATATACGCTTGACCGCAACCCAGTGTCAGTCAGTAGGAGTCTGTAAAAACTGAGATACTTTGCTAACCCATAAGCAATCTCAGGTCTAGTCAAAACTAGATACTGCAAGGCGCCAACCGTACTCCTATACAAAGTCGGATCAGCAATAGGAATACCAGAATGCCGAGAAAGCTGATGACCAGATGAAACCGGAGTAGATAGTGGTCGACACTCAGAAAGTCCTGTACGATGCAGCAAATCAAGCAAGTAACGCTGCTGAGACAAATGTAGCACATCATCTGAAAAGGTAGCCTGAATACCTAGAAAATATGAAAGAGTGCCCAAATCCTTGAGCGCAAACTGAGAATGTAAGCGCCCAATCAGATCCATCATAAAAGATGAAGAACTCCCAGTAATGATGATGTCATCAACATACACCAAGACATAACACATGACAGACTCTCGACTATAAACAAATAGAGACGTATCAGAGAGACACTGAGTGAAATCACTGAGAAGAAGAGCAGAAGAGAGCTTTGAAAACCAAGCCCGTGGAGCCTGCTTCAGGCCATAGAGAGCCTTCCGTAGTAGACACACATGATTAGGATGATCATGATCAACAAAGCCAGGAGGCTGAGACATGTATACAGTCTCAGTCAAATCTCCATGTAGAAAAGCATTATTGACATCAACCTGCCGAATAGTCCAGCCTCGAGAAAAAGCAACAGACAAAACAAGACGAATAGTTGCTGGTTTGACCACAGGACTAAAAGTCTCAGTGTAATCAACACCAGCTGTCTGATGAAAGCCCTTGGCAACAAGCGGGGCTTTGTAATGGCTCACTGATCCATCAGGATGACGTTTGATCTTGTACACCCACTTGCAACCAACAATGTTAGTTGCAAGAGGAGACGGAAGAAGATCCCACGTCTGATTGGGATGTAAAGCACCAATCTCAGCCTGCATAGCATCCCACCACACAGAAAATCTCCGAGCCTGATGAAAAGTAGATGGCTCAGTAGTAGGAGCATCAGTAGTGGGAACAATAGAAACACTAAACACAACATGATCTAGAAACTGTCGAGGCTGACGAGTATGATCACGAGAGCGAGTAATCATAGGATGAGAAGGAGGAGGGGGAGAAGGAGGAGGAGAAGAAGAAGAAGTAGAAGCAGAAGCAGAAGAGGAAGAAGAAGTAGAAGAAAAGGTAGAAGAAGGAGGAGTAGGAGGAGTAGGAGAAGAAGATGAAGACGGAGAAGAAATAGAATAAGAAGGGGGAGGAACAAAGAAAATAGGAAGCGAATCTGAAACGGGAGGATCAGAGGGAGATGAGCTACCAGGAATATCAAACACAGCCTCATGAAACACAACATGACAAGATGTGTAAGTCCTACTCGTGCAAGGATCAAAACACAAATACCCACTGTGACTAGGAGCATATCCCACAAAAATGCATGGAGTAGATTTGGGTGATAGTTTATCAGGACGAGTATCACCCAAAAACGGATAACATAAACACCTAAACGTACGAAGAATCGTGTAATCCGGTCGAGAACCGAATAAGATCTCATATGGAAACGAATGATGAAGCACCGGTGTAGGTAACCGGTTAATGAGGAACGACGCGGTAGCATAAGCATCATACCAAAAACGCTTTGGTAAGCGTGCATGAAACAACAAAGCACAAGCTACCTAAGAAAGATGTCTATTCTTGCGCTCAGCCACCCCATTTTTTTGGGGTGTGTAAGGACAAGAAATACGATAAGCAATACTGGCCTCAGATAGATAACGAGACATAGCACCCTGAATCAACTCCGGTGCACCATCACACTGAAGTGACTTGATAGTGCATGAAAAAAGATTTTCGACAAAAGGTCGAAAATGGCGAAAAGCATCAACAACGACCAACATGTCAAGGGATACATCCATGTAAATCTACTGTAATCATCAATGAATGTAATAAAGTAACGATATCCGGTTCTAGACATGACCGGTGCGGGACCCCATATATCACAGTGTATAATATGCAACGGATCACTAGAATGTGAAACACTCGTATGAAAGGGAAAACGAATAGACTTGGAAATACAACAAGAATTACAAACATTATTTCCAGATTTATTTCTCAAAGAAAGAAAAGATAGTCTAGACAAAACAGAATCTGATGGGTGTCCCAAGCGAGAATGCCACGTCTCTCGAGAAGCAGAGAAAGTAGCAGAAAGAGAGTAAAGCTGATGCGAACTAGGACGCATGTGGTGGAGGCTGCGAGAGTCTGAAAAGACAAACCAAAGTGAGAAAATACAATAGCTATAGGATGATCAATCACAAGCTGAGTAATGGATAATAAGTTCTTGGCAAGGCTAGGAACTACCAGTACATGGCCAAGTAACAATGTACAACTAGATAAATGAAGGTAAGAAAAACCGATATGAGAGATAGAAATAGCTGTACCATCACTAACAATAACACGCTCAGTCCCGGTATACGGTATAGCACCAAAAACCATAGACGGACTCGAATTCATGTGAGCTGAAGCACCAGAGTCAGGAAGCAATGACTCAACCTGCTGGCACGTACTCGATAAATCTGCCTGAAAACCATAGTGGGACCCGCTGAAAGCCGTCTGTGGTCCAGCCCAACTATGAAAGTGCTCAGGCCCATAACCTGTCAACCTATGATTAGACGGCCCAACCTGACCAAGTGGCCCACTAGCACTACTACCAACCATCCCAACATGAGAAACTGGCCCAAATGACCCATGTTGGCCCAATACACTAGATGAGGATCTAAACATACCTGTTGGTCCAGCAAAGTATGAAGTAGGGGGTCCAGAACCCAAAATACCTTGGCTAGAAGTATGGATTGGCCCACAAACAAAACCTGATCCATTAACTTGATCAACTCCATTCACAGGAAAAGGAACATAACCTGATGAAAACCCTGGTCCACCAAATTCAGCAACATTCGCAGAGAACCTGCCATCACCAGAGTTCCAACGACCACCACCTCTAGAACCACTGTTCCAACCACTGTTAAACCTTCCACGACCACCGTTTCCTCTCCAATTTCCATGACCACCATTACCTTGCCCTTGAGACGATGCTGTATAGCGAAAATAACAATGAGTAGCACGGTGACCTGGTTTTGCACAGATCTGACACGGAACAGAAGAAATCGCTAATTGAGAAGCACTCTGATGAGGTGGAAGTTGAGCATTCATTGCTGCAAGTGTTACTGTTGAAGCCGACTGTCGTTGTTTCATACGTGCCTCAAATGTAAGCAATTTTGCCCTTAATTGGGCAAAATTCAGTTGACTATTACTATTTTCAACATTAGTCACAAAATTCTCATAATCTGGAGACAGTCCTTGAATAATTTGCAACACGAGCATATTTGCATTAAGCACATCAACAGTCTCCTTTGCTTGATTCAAGTACTCAATTATCGATTTGTTTTGTTGTTTTAGGTTATGAAACTGAGTTCTATACAGAGACTGTTTCGCAAAAACCTGCTGAAAGAACGTGTCCTCAATTACTTTCCAAAGACTAGATGTAGAGCTTGCATTTCTTGCCAAATGCATCAACGACGGTGATAGTGTAGCTGTAATCAGTGCCATCACATATCCATCAGTTTTCTCCCAAATATCTCTCGCATCAGATCCAGATTCAGGTATAGTATGATTCTGATTGAGAAATTGCAACACACCGAGTGTCTTTAGATCAACAAGAATTTGATGTTTCCTGTTCATGAAATTGCTGTCATCTAGCTTGAGAGATAGAAAATTAGTTATATTTGGTAGAGAATTGAAGGAGGTAGGAACAGAGACTGATGAGATATCAGATGTAGAAGAAGAAGCAGACATGATTCAAGATAAGAATAGGATCTAGAGATGTGAGAAGAAAAGAGATTGAAATCGAAAAAAACAGAGGATGAAATAGGATTGCCGGAAAAGATAAGGTATCGCCGGAATTCCTTACCGGAAACTATGGAGGTTTACCGGAAAAGAAAAGAATCTTCCAGAAACCCTAGCTTAGGGCTCTGATACCATGAATGTTTTCATGTATCAGACCGAGAGAAAAAGAGAAAGAAGGAAACTATTGTGTATTGTTCTATCTTATTTAAGTACAATGTATACAGTATTTATAACCACAACAAGCTAATCATACACCCACTAACTACCTAACCTACACCACCAATAACTGCCATATCAGACTATCATGAGCCAACTATATACACTCCAATAGCAACCACTATTTGCAGCCATTTCTTCCTGGATTAAAGGTATAACAAAATTATTTCCATCACATTCGCTTTGATTTCTTTAGGTTTAACCACATAAACTAAAGATGCACATTATCATAACTAATAGTTTAGAATAATGTGTACCTGACGACCAGAAATTCACGCAATGCTTCTACACAGCGCGAGGTAGAGTCTATCTTCATACTTGCATGGTAGTCCAAGTCCCGGAAGTATTAAACTCTGGTAACTCCTGAATTAAAATAAATATGAAATTCCATTACGACATATGTGATTTGATGAACTATTGATCAACTTAGTTAAAAAAGTCACACGGCTAGAAACAAAAACCAACTATTACCCATATTCCATAAAACACAATCATGTGTGTGCGTGATAGTTGATTTTTTTTGTTAACTTTTGAAGGTCGCACACAAAAAGAGTGATACCTGTATAAATTGAAGCCTCATAAGATTTTAAAGTGGGTTTACGTTGAATACGACCCACCTTTTGTACACGTTAAGCCGGTTATGCTAGCCCGCCGCCACTTTTTTACCTATATATTTTAAAATAATTAATGCATTAAACATTATTATAAAAAAACTATATTACTATAATATTGAGCTAAATCACCGTACAAAAGAATTTAGGAGGTTGAGACTTCCAACTTGTACTTTATGTATTTGACCCGTTTGGGAAGAACAATAACCCAAATCAACCCGTTCATACCTGCTATGATCTAACAAAGGGTTGTTTACCTTTCTGAGTTCTGTGCAAATGACGAATATCCTTTCAGCATGATCCGACGGTTACGTGGCTATCAGGATTAGGTTGACTATAAACAAAATTAAAGTCAAGTCATGTCATGTTGACTATAAACAAAATTAAAGATATAAATAATAGAATGTTTTACCCAACATGAAGGCGGTCTTTGGCAACATCCAAATAGAAATACGAGAGATCCACGAAAGCAAACCGTTGATCTGATATAGAACAATACATTTACAATCAATCAATAAGAAATCTTTAACGAAGAAATGATGGCTTTCACAACATTCTTTAGTGTTTTTTTCACATCACTTTCAAGCTGAAACATAGCATGTTGATTGCAATTGCATTTTCAGGCAGCAAAATATAATCAGAATATAAAATAATGTAGAAACCGTCTTCAAACCAAACACATATCAAAGGAAAATTTTCACTCGCCTTAATACTTGAACTTCTTGCAACGTCGATAATACTCTTATTATCCTCCATATACTACACACTAACATCAAGAAAAACTGATAGATAAGATACTTCTATACAACCCTAATTATGCAAACCTGAGGGTTGAGACTTGTCCATCGTTCCTGATAACGACAAGCTATGTTCCAACACCACTGATTTTGTGAACAAACGATAAAAGCATCCAGGCGTTCTCGAACCTGAAACCATCAGATGAGACTCTTTTTGAAGAAAACTCCTCACAACTCGAAGAACCAGTGACAAGCAGGCGGCGATGCGACTGAGACGACCGCGGAATGAAAACCTCGTCATTTACTCTATCGAAGCAATTCGAACCTACTCCGAACTATGAGGTTTTTCGACGTCGTTGGATCTGGGTGGAAAGGGGTTTCACTAATTGAAAATCATAAAGCATAATTGTTAGCATTGAGGGGTAAACGATGGGTATGAGTGGTTTTTGTTAACTGCAACAGTGTATCAGCGGATGACCAGGAGCATCAAAACCGCTGCTAACTTCTCCTTCTAAAAGAATTTTGGTAATTTAAAGGGCTGAGATCTGATCTCAGCTTCATCCGACGGTTATAATTAAAAATAGGAGGCTTTAACTTTAACGGTGACATAAGAATATATATATATATATAGGGTAAGGTTCATGCGAGAACCACCTTTATTGCGAGAACCAATGTGAACATAACCTAAAATAGCTAAAAAAAAACCTAACCCCCACCCCCCCCCCCAAAAAAAAAACCTAAACCCCCCGTCCCCCCCCCCCCCCCCAAAAAAAAAAACCTAACACCCCCACCACCCCCCGCCCCCAAAACCTAACCCCCCCAAACCTAAACCCCCTTCCCCCACCTCCCAAAAACCTAACCCCCCCCCAAGCTAAAATGCTAAAAACTAAACCCCAAAAAAACCTAAAAAAATAAAAAAATCTCTAAATTTTTTTTTAAATATTTTTATGTTAAAATCGCTACTTTTAGTAGAATTTTTTTTTTCTTTAAATTTTTTTTTTTTAAAAAAAAAATTTTTTGGCTACTAAAAGTAGCGATTTTTTTATAAAAAATATTAAAAAAAAATTTGTGTGTTTTTTTAGCTATTTTTAGGCATTTTTGGTTGTGTTCACATTGGTTCTCGCAATAAAGGGTGGTTCCTAACGGATCTTTGTTCTATATATATAGTGTGAGGTTTATTGGGGAACACTAAAAAAGTGGGGAACCGGGGAACACTCTTAAAAATTTAACTTAACATGTTAAAAATTATTTTTTAAACATCTTTTTCAACGCTTCTCCTTATATATACTTGTAGAAGCGTTTTTAACAAAAAAAAATCAAAAACTAAAAATATTAAAAAAAAATTAAAAAAAGGCTAAAAAATGTTTTTTTAGAAAAAATATTTTTTTACTCGACTAGTTTCTCCTCCTTTTTATAAAGAAAAGCGCTGAAAAATTAAAAAAAAAAATTATTTTTAACATGTTAAGTTAATTCTATAAGATATAACTGTTTTTTAAACATTTTTTATATTTTTAGTTTTTGATTTTTTTTATAAAAAATGTTTCTACTTGTATTTATAAGAAAAAGCGCCGAAAAAAATTAGAAAAATATTTTTTTTAACATGTTAAGTATAATTTTTAAAAGTGTTCCCCCGTTCCCCACTTTTTTAGTGTTCCCCAATGAGGGGTAAGATCAAATAAAAAGTCAATTTTCCTTAAGTAGGATGAGAATGAATCTTAACCATTCATTTTTCAAATCAATGGTTAAGATGAAATGGTAGGAGAAAGGATGTGAGCAAGGGTATCTTGAGAAAATCATATTTATGGGCTTTCTCTCTCCACATGCAAGGCACATGCATATTCCACCGCCATTTTTTAAACGTTTATAACTTTTTTATACGACATTATTTTTTCATAAAAATTTCACCGTAAAATCGAGCGTCTTTTTATCTTTAATTTGAGTACCATATTGCTATATAAAATATGAATACTAAAAAAACCCACTTAAATGTGTTGTATTTCTATGTTGTATAACATTTTTTTTGTGCTGAATTTTTGTACTATATTTTTGTGCTAATTTTTTTTTTAAATTTTTTTTCCTCAAATTTTTTGTGCTGGATTTTTTTGTACTACATTATTTTTGCTGAATTTTTTCGTGCTATATTTTTTTTACTAGATTTTTTTGTGCTATATTTTTTTGTACTACATTTTTTGTGCTATGTTTTTTGTACTAGATTTTTGTGCTAGATTTTTTTGTACTAGTTTTTTTGTGCTAGATTTTTTTGTAATAGATTTTTTTTGTTGTATTTAAAAAAAAAAGGTGCCACATGTCATTTTCACTCCTAATTATAAGGACCAAAATGCCCTTCATTCCTACTTATTAGGAGTGCCACATGTCATCATCACAATCCTTCTTAGGCTACTTAGGCAAAATCCACTTTTTAGTGGATCCTTCCCCTCCCTAATGAACCCTCCCCTATATATATATATATATATATGTATATGGACCACCTCTGAAATCAATATCCACCATTGGATTTGATCTCAGCCACTTAAACTCATAAAAATAACCTCTGTAATGGCATGGCAGTTTCCTGGGCCTCCACATTTTTCTGCCCATGTTATCCCCAAATCACGCTATGTTGGCGGTTCTTAGCAGTTTTGAAGGCTAAGCACTTAAATTCATCCTTAGGCTATGGGGTGTGGGGGTCATGGATTGGAACATTATTTCCACATAGGATCATTAATTAAATGGTATACCATCCCCCTCCTTGATTGATGGTGGTTCCCATGGATTAAACCACGATTACCACGACCCTCTCATTTGATAACTTTAAGACAAAAACAAATTAACAAAAATAAAGGGGATAGTGGTTTGGGTCATGACCACACCCTTAGAATAGTGGTTTTGAATAATGGATTAAAGATGGATGATGTGGTGCCTATGTGGAGGGTCATGGTGGTCATGAGGGTCATGACCACACCCTATAGCCTTATAAACCCCCTTCTACCTCATGAATCAATGCGTCCTCTGTCTCTTTCTTCCCATTCAATGAATCTTTTCTCTCTCATCCAAGTATCTCAACATCATCTGGTATCCATTGCCCAAATTTGAAAAATCAGGAGCCATCAGTGTTCACCGCCACTACCACGGTTTACGATTACGAGAAGTGGGCACCGCGATACGACCACAATCTGGTAATTCGTTCTTTCCTGTCTTGGTTGTTCTCCTGCCATGGCTTGGAGCACAGTCAATCTCTCTCACTCTTGGTAGTCCGTTAGGTTTCTCAAAGCCCTAATTAAAGAGACTTTGTTAGATGTCTGTTTGTTTTGATGATGTCTGATGCGGATAAACCCGATCTCTTTAATTATCTTTCTATTTGAATTTAATATTTTATCTTATTTTGTTTCCTTTTCGAATTATGATTCATATCTTATAAATAGGGTGTTTAGGGTTATTGTTTAGACAGTTTTTGAGTTTGATTATAGTAAAGAAAACCTCTGAGATTTCTTTAAACCATTCGGTTCCAAGTCTTTGAAAGAATCATCGTGTTTGAGCCATTTGATTGCTAAGAAAAACTGCATCAATGTCTTTATATTGTCGATAACAGTTTAGGGTTACACCGCTGAATTTCTTAAGTTCCAGTTTGCTTGATCTGTTTCTATTTTGAATTTGTTGGTCATTGTGGAAATTGATCGGATGTGTATAGAATTTATGTTTGTTGTATAACTTACATTATGCTTGTAATCATGCTTTTGTGCTTCTCGGGCTTTCCGAATCAAAACTCGTCTGCGATGCTGCTAAGATCCATGGTGTTTCTGATCTTTAATTCAATTCATCCAATGAAGGAATTGTAAGTGTAAACTAATTTTCATTCCTGTTGCTTCGTTTCTTGATTTACCGTATACTTCACTTCATTAATTGTTAATTTGTTTGACCTAATTTCCACTTGATGTTTCTGTTATGTACGCTAATCTATGGCTTTTCTTTATAGTAAATGTCCTTATTCATCATTTTATTAGTTTATACGTCAACCTTAAAGATTTATAATGCTTTTGCAATTTGTTGATTTGGTTGAGAAGCATGTTGATGAAATAACAGCTCTTGAAGTTAGGTTACATATTGTTTGTTCTTTCCATTCTTTGATTATAATTTGTGAGATTTTTTTGGGTTTACAGTTTATGTACCGAGAAAAACTGGAAACATTACTACACTTTTGCAGTATTTATGGCTCATGTGAAATAATTTATGTTATAAATTAAAGAAATATCAAATTAGTGGTTAATAGTCAGGCTTCCTATGGGTTTAAAATTTGTAAACAGTGGGTTAGTGAAACATGGGCTTCCTATGGGTTTACTATAGTGCTTTATGTCAGGTAAAAGATAGCATTGAAGGGATACTAATATAGTTTCATACATTCTAATTAGATCGAAAATACATCATTAGACAATTATAGAATCATACTGCTATTAAGCTAAAAAAGTGTGTGGGCTAACATGGTTGAATATGTTCAAAATACATGATGATAATGATGATGATGATGATGATGGTATTTGGATTAACGTGGCTGATTGTTATTTGAAATCAAACAAAACAGAACTAGGAAGAAAATGGCTCTCTATTTAGATAAAAACAAGCACATAAGTTCTTTGGTATATTGTTCCTGTAATATATCTACAAGAATATTTATATTGCTATCTATATTAAGTTCTTTTGGTTGATTATAGAACTGATGTTAAAAAGGAAAATAGCAGGAAGCTTAAGCCACTAAAGGCGGAAACAATGTCTTCATCAAACATAGTAAACGAGGAGGATGGACTACCTTCCCATTCATATTAAGTTACCTGCATCGGTTCTATAACATGTATAAAATCACTAAATCATGGGCAAATTTTTTATGGTATGTGCAAATTGGGAATGGGTGAGGTATCTTTGGTTGGACAATGGGTGAGCTACCTAGCTTTTGGATCATACTTTTCAGGTATCTTTCAACATCTTTTGCCATTTAATGCGGATAACGGTTATGAGAATGTTCGGTTTAATATGGTGGATATGACGGGGGAATCCTGCGTAGTCGGCTCTGGGGTACCGATTTTCTAAAGCTGAAATCCGGCGAAGTTGGCTCTGAGGTACCGATTCACGAAAGCTGATCTCCAGCCAAACAATGCCAGTGATGTGCAAACAGCTCTGGTGTGCCCATTCTCGATAGCAGATTTCCAGCCAAACGGCAGTGATGCGGATAACGGTTTTCACCAGATCGGTGGATTACTTCAATCGACGGTGATTAACAACACAACGAATCCGCTGGACTTGCTTGCAGCATGTTTAAACGAGGGTTTCAAGATTCTAGACGCCAACACGGAGCCGGCGTGGCGGTGGTGCAGTCATAACTGGATCCCACTGAGGTACATGAGGCGGTGGATAAAATTAACATATGTTGTATATGTGTGTTTGTTACTTTTTTGTCTCTTCATATATTGAAGAAATAAGTTGTTGATGGTGTGATTGTTGTTGTACGCTATGCTTTGTTGTACTTTGGTGATAACTGAATAAAATTGATGTTTGTTTGCAAATCTTTGTTGTGGTTTATTATTTTGTTTATCATATTTATATTAAGAATATGTAATTTTAAAAATAAACCATAAAATAATGCATATTGTTTGTGAAATGGCACAACCTTAGACGCGAAAGGTATAGATCCTAGACTCAGTTTTGTTTTCCATTTGCAAGGAATTTGGTCATGATCGAGTCACTCATTGAAATCATATTTGCTTCGAGTGTGTGGGTTAAACATAAACAAGCAAAATGATGGATCAATGGTTCTATTAATCATGACAGAATGCAAAAATGGCCAACATTTTGTTCCTTTATATAAATTTTAAAAAACTAATTTTTTTTTAAAAATACTGTTATTTAACTCTGTAGTTTGGGATTCATGTCTTTCGCTCCTCCAACTAGGGGTGTTCAAAAAAACCGAATTAACCTAACCATAACCGAATTAACCGACAAAACCGAACAAAAAAAACCGAACCAAATAAAAAACCGGTGGGTCAGTTAATGGTTTTTTTTTTGAAAACCGAAAGTAGCAGGTCGGTTATGGTTATCATTTTTTCCATACCCACTATAACCGAACCGAACCGACATATAATAAATCTTTGTAGGATTTAGGACTTTTCACCATATTTTTAATATTTGATGTTTTTGTCTAAAGATTTTTACTACTTAAGGGTTTTTCATGTCATTTTGTGGTTTTGGTTGAATGTTTATTTGAATTTATGGAATGTATCATGTCACTTTATTTGAATATTCGATAATAATTAGTAATAATATTATAGATTATATGTATTTTTTAATACTATGTAATATACTAATATATATAAATATGCAATAACAATTTATTCCATGTTAAAAAAATTAAGCTATTTTTAGCTAAGCTAAATACACAGTTAACCACGCATAACCGACCCGCTATAACCATCAAAACCGAATAACCATTGTTTTGGTCAAAAATTACCTAAGTAATTAAGTGATCAAATTAGTTAAGTGAGGTAGTGTGCTAAAAGTATTCGTGGAAAATATGCTGATCAAGTTGTTAACAAAAACAGTTTTTAGGATATAGCTCAGGATATCAAGCTATATCTATAATCAAACAATGAGCAAAAAGGGTAAAGGGTGACACGGGATGTACGAGGAAAGCCCTTGATCAATCTAGATCACCGGCACAAAACTTCGGGAGTTGATAATCGCAGCTGCCTTGTTCTTCTTATTACTTCAAATATCAGGATACAGTGCAGGATATGACACAGATCAGCTAAGTGTTACAAAGAATTTCGAGTGTAAGTGTTGGTGATTGCGAGTGATTGCAGCTAGTAGAAAGCAAGAGTGTGTGAAAAAATTGTGTGTGTCTATCGATCCGTACATTCCCTTTTATAGTAAAATGAAAATAACAAACCAGCCTATAAAACCGGGATGCTGCGAATATTCCCTTCTTGAACGTTGTAGACCACTTCTTCCGGCTTCAACGTCCCCTTTTCAACTGATTAGTCCGATTCTTCAGGAGAACTGGTCCACTCGAACGTTATAAGCTGGCCTTGTTAATCTGCACGTGAACTAATTAGTTACTATCAGGATACTGTATCAGGATGTTACCAATATCCTGATCCGGTATCCTGATCACAATCAAAAGTAATAGAATCAGAATATTATCTAGGATATATGTTCAGAAAACCACCCATAACAATTGTCCCCAAAATATATCTGTTGGGATACCAATTTCCAACGTATATATTTTAAATATTATCTCTTAGATTGACGCAATTAAATTGAAGTGACATCGTGCAACTTCCAACGCGCTTATTACTTGATGGCTTTCTATGAGGCCGCTATATCTTCTCTCTTCTTGTTTGAAATTCAACCATCTTCAACATAATTTCCAGGTAATCATTTATCTCTTCTTTTTCTCTTGCGACTTTCCTCGTTTCTCTCTCAATGGCTACCAAAACTCACTCCCACACCGGCGAATCTGGCGAGACCTTTACCCAGCAGAATCTTCTCAAGAATCCCGAGAAGGAGGTATGTGCCTTTGATAACGCAGACATCGCAACATTGAGAGCCTCCGGTGCCTTTCCTGATAAGGCAATCATCAGGTCGTTCGACCGATCAGTCCAATCAGACGTATCGTCTAGGGAATGGATCTGTTTCCCGGCATACCCCTTTTCTCTAGGCCTTCGATACCCCTTCCCTGAATTTATGATGTAGTTCTTTCGAAAAACCAGCCTTAGCTTCTCTCAAACAATGCCTATGGTTTGGAGGGTGTTGATCGTTCTTAATCAGATCAAGGCCCTTCATGTTCCTGACCTTTGCATTGAAGATATCCCAATCGCTTATCGTCTTCGATCTCACGGTTCTAGCCAATTTTTACTGTTTTCCACATCCAGTAATCCTCTCGTCCTCAAGGCGACCAAAAACGAGAACGGTTGGCAAAGAAAGTTTTTCTTTGTCAGGCGAGATTCCAATTCCGAGGGTAACAGTCTTCCGGTTAAATGGTTAACCACCAGTAGGGTTTAGGGTTCTAGGAATATCCCCAAACGTATCTTGAGCTTATATCCTGTACTGACATTCTATTATTTATCCTGCAGCGAACTTCAGAGAGCTAGCTCCCCCTACCGAAGAATCCGAAAGAAGAATCCAAGCGGTCTACCGGTTGCCGGGAAGTGACATTAGCTTTTCCTCACACCTTCCAAGTTCCAGTCAATACTCTTCATCCGACATGTCTGGTAAGGATTATCTAATTCTGCATGTATTTAATTAGTTTATTATAATGAAGGGATAAAAAAGAGTTTAGAGTTTCTCCCTTTGTTTAGCACCAATCAAAACCCCTGAAGTTTTTTATCTCGATGAGTTGGACAGTTACTCTAGTCCTGTCCAAGTTAAGAAAGAGCCAAGCCCCAAAGCAGCCACTTCATCCAAGCCCACCAGCTCAAAACCTACCTCGATCCCGAAGCCCTCTCCGGCTACCAAGACCCGTGCTTCCAGTACCCGAAAGAGGAAGGAAACTAATTCTCCTGCCACTTCCGAGACATTTCCTTACGAGAATCATGGATTCGTCGAAGCCAGCGGCTTCATGACTTCCTTTCTCAACCAGGTATGAATCTTGTATCCTACACACGCATGTTGAACTAATATCCTGATCAGTTTGTATAGACTAATACCTGTGTTTTTGTTGTAGGGCCTTGAGCGTCTGCTGCATTTATATGAGGAATCCTGCGTGCTCAACAAAATGCTGGAGGTCAAACTGAAGAAGGCCGAAGTCACCATCACCGATCAGGGAATGATTGCGGCCGCCAAATCCCAGCACTATGAGGCTCAGTCAAAGCTCGACGCCGCTCAGACCCAGCACGAGCAGGATATGTCCTCTTACAGGGAAGGCCTCAAGAGCTCTGTCATCATCTCCCTCCTTCAGGCCAGGCTAAAAATGGCTTATGAAGCCAAGGCCAAGGGCTTTGAATGACCTTCTTAGAATGTTGATGCTTGGGAGGCAAGGCTAAGAGATCTCGGCGGTAATCCTGTGGAACATCCTGCTAAACCTGTGGTTGAGGAGCCTTCCAAGGCGGCTAAAAAGGTAACTGATGCTGGTGGCAATGCTGAGAAAGATGTTGGGGCTGATCCTGGATCGGGTGCTGGTGCGGATGCTGATGAAGCTATGGTTGAAGAGGGTGCTGCCCCTTGAAGGCAGCGAAGTGGGCGATGATTTATGTTGATGCTGTTATGGGTGGTTTTCTGCTCATATATCCTGAACAATATTCTGACTATGTTTCTTTTGTTATAATCAGGATACCGGATTAGGATATTGGTAACATCCTGATACAGTATCCATGTAGTGACTAATTAATTCACGTGCATATTAATGGTGCAAGTCTATAACGTTCAAGTGTACTTCTTTTCCCATAGACTCTAGCTAATCTGTTGGAATAAGAACGTTGAAACAGGAAGATGTGGACTACAACGTTCACAAAGGGAATATTCGCTATATCCCGGATTTGTAGGATAGTTAGTTAGCTTTACTTTACTATAAATTGGATTGATCGGATCAGATAAGAACACACACAATCACTCGAACACTCTTGCTCTCTAGCTGCAATCACTCATAAACACTCACACTTATATTTAAATTGCATTGTAACACCTAGCCGATTCGTATCATATCCTGCACTGTATCTTGATATTTGAAGTAATAAGAAGAACAAGGCAACTGCGATTGTCAGCTCCCGAGGTTTTGTGCCGGCGATCTAGATTGATTAAGGGCTTTCCTCGTACATCTCGTGTCACCCTTTACCTTTTTGCTCATTGTTTGATTGTAGATACAGCTCGATATCCTGAGCCGTATCCTGAAAACTGTTTTTGTTAACAACTTAACCAGCATACATTTTTCGAACATTTCTAGCACACTACCTCACTTAACTAATTTGATTACTTAATTACTTAGGTAATTTTTGACCAAAACAATTTGGCGCCCACCGTGGGGCGAGTGGTGTTATTTCTACTAAAAGGTTTTGCAAAATCAATACTTGGTTTTCTATTTTCAAAACTTTTTGCTACACTATTTTCAATGGCCTCAAGATCAAACATGAGCTCTTCTACCGTATCTGCTACAACCTCTGCAACAATTGGTTCGGTGCTTCCACCACCTCCTCCAAGGACGCAAGCTTCTTCACAGCCTCTGGATGTTATCCCCACTCGGAGTGTTCAGGGATCTGCTCCTGTTTTAGCCTCTAATGATGAAATTCTAACTTTATTTGGTAGTATACAGGATCAGATGAAGCAACAGCAGGAGACCAACCAAATGCTGATGAGAAAGATACAACTCTTGAAATCCAGCTCAAGCAGGCCAGCTGAGGATACTGTCACTCCCTTGCAGCCCAGAGCTTTGAATTTCAGTTTGGCAGTATATACTGAGGATAACAGGGGGAATATTGGGCCTAGCCATTCCCAGAGTCATATTCCTGAGATACCCTCTTCGGTTAGGGTTTCAACTGTGAGAAGTTCAGGATATGCTTCAGGATATGGCCAAAATCCACAGACTGGTAACGTGTCTAATAATAATAATACTCTTGCTACTAATGGTATTGGATCTTTGCAGGATGCAGGTATGACGTCAGCACTTTCCAGGGAGCTTCAGAAGTTAAAGGACATGATATCTAATGTGCCTGGGGTAGTACAGCCAATTCCAGAAGTGTCCCAGGATAGCCACAAGATATCTCGGTTTGTGTATCCTATCTGTGATGCCGAAATCCCAAAAAGATTTCAAACCCCCAACATGAAGCTCTATGACGGAACTACGGATCCTGAAGAGCATATTGCTCAGTATAGAGAAAGGATGGAAACTAACCCTATCCCTCCGGATCTCAAAGAAGCTTGCCTCTGCAAGGGTTTTGGTTCTACCTTAACAGGATCAGCCTTAAAATGGCTCTTAAACGTTCCTCCTCATTCGATTACATCATTTGCTCACTTAGTCAATTTATTTAATAGTCAATTTTCTTGCAGTCGAAGTTTCGAAAAACTAACTAGTGATCTCTACAGGATATAACTCAAGGACCTCAGAATTCTTAAGAGTATATGTGAACAAGTTTAGCCGGGAATCCTTAGATATCCCACATCTTGATGTTGCAACAGCAGTGCAGGCTTTCAAGATGGGATTGCAAAAAAATTCTCAATTTTACCAGGATCTTGTAATGAATCCCTGCAGGAACCTGGATGAAGCCCGGAACAGAGCTTTAAGATATATTCGATTGGAGGATGACAAAAAGATGCAAGAGAGGATGAATTCATCTTCATCCTACGAATCAACCAACAGGAAGTCAGAATCCTCGTACAAGCCATATCGCTCTAAGCCCTATGGCAGAAATGACAGCAAGAAAGTGAATGCTGTTGAAGACGAGGATCCTGAGGAGTATCTTGAGTTGTCAGAATATTGTTTTTCTGTTAATATACCTGAACTGATGTATGCTATGCAGGGTTTAGGAGACAAAGCAAGGTGGCCTAGGAAGAACCAACAAAAAGCTGATTGGAAGGATAAGTCCAAGTGGTGTGCCTTCCATGAGGATTTTGGACATGTTACAGAGGATTGCATTGCTCTGAGGAAGGAAATAAGCTATCTCCTAAGCAAAGGATATCTGAAGGATCTTCTGGGAAGAAAGAAGAATAAGGGTCAGGATACTGAGAAGGATCCTGAACGTGTAGCATCACCTCCTGCAGATGCCAAGATAATTAACTTTATTTCAGGAGGATCCGACATTTGTGGAACTTCATACTCTGCTGCAAAAAGACATGCAAAAGAAGCTAAGGCAGAAAGGGGAGATAAGCCAACCAGGATGTCAACCCTCACGACTGATAAAGTGATCACATTCGATAGTGATGACAGGGATACTGTCCAGGATCCTCATCATGATGCTTTGGTAATAACTTTATATGTTGCTAATCACTTTGTGCGCAGGATACTGGTGGATAATGGCAGCTCCGTCAACATAATTCAACTAGAAAATTTGAAGAGGATGAATGTATCCCCGATGGATATCACTTCAAAATCCACTGTGCTTGTTGGGTTCAGTGGAGAGGCCAGGAATACCGTGGGAGAGATAAAATTGCCTGTGTAAGTTGAAGGGGTCAACTTAATGCAACGCTTCTGTGTCATGGACTCCTTATCCTGCTACAATATTATATTGGGTAGGCCATGGATCCATGATATGAAAGTTGTGCCATCTACCTATCATCAGTGCATCAAGATCCCTACCCCTTGGGGGGGTTGTCAAGGTGGAAAGTGATCAACAAGAAGCAAAAGAGTGTTATTCTTCTTCGATGAAATCCTCAACAAAGTCCAGTGCAACATAACAATTAAAGATGCGAGTCCAGGATATCGTGGAAGCTTTAGAGCAGGATGTTAAGAAAGTTATCCTGGATTAGGATAATCCAGATATCTCGGTGCTCGTAGGAACCAATATCCCTCAGGATATTGAGAATCAATTGATAAACTTTTTGAAATGCAGGATGTCAACATTCGCATGGAAACATGAGGATATGACAGGTATTTCCAAGGATTTTATAACTCACAAGCTTGGAATTGACAGGTCTTTCAAGCCTGTCCAGCAAAAACGAAGGAAGTTTGCTCCTGAACGAAACGCGATTATTCAAGAGGAAGTTGAAAGATTATTAAAGAGCAAGATGATTAGGGAAGTGAAATTTCCCGAATGGCTAGCAAATGTAGTTGTGGTGCAAAAGAAAAATAGGAAATGGAGAGTTTGTGTAGATTAAACAGACTTGAACAAAGCGTGTCCTATAGACCCATCCCCTCTACCTCATATCGACTCAATGGTGGATGCTATTGCCGGTCATGAGATGTTAACCTTTATGGATGCATCCTCAGGATTCCAGCAGATCCAAATGGAACCTTCGGACTAGGAGGATACTGCTTTCATGACTCCAACAGGTATTTAATGTTATACTGATATGCCTTTTGGTTTGAAAAATGCAGGTGCAACATACCAGAGATTGGTGAACATGATGTTTAAAGACAAACTGGGGGACACCATGGAGGTATACATTGATAATATGGTGGTAAAATCTAAGAAGGCTGAGTGTAACAACTCTCATCAAAAAAGTATTATTTATTATTTTAATTATCCAATTAGGAAACCCTAATTAAGAAACCCAAGTGATTCTGTACAAACCCTAAATTTTTCAAGACATTTTGAATCAGGATTAGGGCCCCTAAAACTCAGGGGGGATAAACCCTAATTGATAATTATCTTTAAAATGTGTTGTCTGAAATGAGAATTCACGAAACATTGACTCACTAGGCCTATACTAGTGACGAAGCAACCCTAGGCTAGGTAGGTTTCCCAGGCGAGTCGCGACAGGGGAAGGGAATCCCTTCGCGACACGCGGGGGGTGCACATTTAGGGTATAAATAGTAGGCTGTGGGACTGGATTCTGGGCATTGATGCGACGTTAAAATTCTTTACGTACGCTAAGTTATAGTATAATTACTACGAAAACACACACTGATCACGAAGTGCTGCCACAATTCAGGGTAATAACTCGATCGCTGCTACGATTCAATGTCCGATTGATTAAACTATCCAATGGATGTTTAAGTGCTGCCCACATTAGGGTTATTGCTTTGTCATTCGTCGTTAAATCGATGGATGTTTAAGTATCGCACTTTGTCATTTCGTTGTGACGGTTGGAATCTCGTGAGTTATCGTAAATGTTGTATTAAGTTACTAACCTAGTTTGTGTGCTTGATTATTTAAACTAGGTTATCAAGGCTAATCAGTAGAATAAGCTCTGTTAAATCTGCAATGTGAGTCATTCTCTTTTTATCAAATCTATTTACAAAAGCATGTTTATTTCAAAGTTATAATTACAGTGATTAAGTATATGTAATCACCAAGTTACAGCCGGTATGTGGGGTTTTGTATACATTACTTGATAATCTTCACCATTGGACAACGAGTTAGCCAAGGGGTGATATGACCATAGTCACAGACACCATTGGACGAATGGGCCAATGGGTCGAGTGACAAATACTGTGGGTAGTTGGTTTGATATCTGAAACATTGTAATCTCTCTTAATACTGTAAATTATAACAAATGTGTCGTTTTATTAAATAGAATGATTCACTCAGTATTTCCCGCTGACAAAACCTTTTTCAAACATGTTTCAGGTGATCTGTTGTGATCCAGGAAAAGTGCCGTGAAGCACTATCAGCTTAAAGAAGTGGCTCAATATTAAAATAAAGAAACATGTTTTGTAAAATAAAAGATTTCTTCGTGAAATCTCAAGATTGTAAATTATCGGGTTTTATCCCAAATTGTGAAATAAAATAATCGAGAAATATTTCAGTTTTTAAATGGATCCTGAAGAAACTTCCGCTGTTAAACTCACTTAATTAAATACCACGGGATTTCTGTCCCGCGACTCCTGAATCGGGTCAAACCGGGTCGGGGGCCGTGACAGAAATAAGGTGGTATCAGAGCCACTGATCTAAGCCTATTAAGTATTTAGAAATACTTAATTTTACTAATTGCCAATTATGTGATTATGTGTTTTATTAACTGATTATTTGTTAAATTACAGTATGGGTAAACAAAAGCTGTCAAATATCTATCTTAAACTAGATAGGTCATCCAACGAGAAGGGAAGTTCATCCCAAACAAAACCTTATGTAATTCCTGAAGAAGGAATATTTGTGAAAAAGGCAAATTACGAGGAACCACTTTCTCCTTAAAAGAGAAATTTGATTATTAGGAAAAGTCAGGAGGAAATAAGGAAAAACCAAGAGAAGAAAGTTAAACAAGAAACCCAGGACATAATCAATAAATCACCTTGGGAGGACAAATTAGATGAGAAATGGGCAAATCTTTATATGCTAGCTACAGTAGCAGAAAATGCAAATCTCTAAATACTCAAAAGTTTTAGCACTTTTATTTCCCAGAAACCTTATTTAGTAAATAAATAAGTTACAGTAAATCGTAGTATAATTCACTTGTCAGTTGTTTCATGTATGCAATTGTTAGGTCCAAAGTTTTACGCTTATCTTTATTACGTTTATTTATGTTTATTTTGGTTTAGATTAGGTCTTGGGCTTGGGCTAGGCCATGTGGGCCAATAGGGTAGTGGCTCCTATAAATAGTCTTATCTAGGTTATTGTAGTAGAGCTCTCCATTATAATGATGTAGCCCCAAATAGAGAGCCTTGTACCAGACAATCCTAGGGATTGTGTGCAAGGTTCTCGAAGATCGTACCAGACAGTCTTCGAGACTGTGTGCGATCTAAGCAGCGGCACTAAGTTATTTAATAAAATATTTCTTTTTGTTCTTGCCGGTTTGATCTTATATTCCGCGTTCAATCGAACCGTTGAGTGATATCACGGGTTTTTCGGGACTAACAAGTGGTATCAGAGCCATTGAAGTCTTTCAAAGGCTCGGTTTTGATATCACTCGAAGAACAAGAAGAAGTTTTTCAGTGTCGGGGGAGTATGTGCGTTAAAGGAAGAGATCTCGGTTCATGAAATCTGATATCCATCCTCAGATCTGAAAAATATATGATCTGCCGGAGGTCGGAAGCCGAACCGCGCAGTGGATACAAGCTGAAAAAGTTGGTCCATCGGTGTTGTTGTGAGTAACAGTGGTGGTAAACAAAGAACCGGAGATTGAAGATGATGATAGTGGTAAACGGAAGACTTGAAACAGTGACTTGCAGGTTGACCAGCGACGGAGATCGACGGAGGTTTTAAGGTTTAAACGGTGGTTGTTGATCGGAGTTACGGTGGACGTCGGTGTGTGCGGAGGGTGACGGAGTGTGTCCGATGATGACTGGATGTGAATAATAATGAAGGTGATGTTGTTTGATGATTGATGATCTCGGATGAAAAGAGAATGAAGATGGTGTTCGTCGGATTCAATTTCCTGTTGTTTAGCGTCTCTATTTGTGCTGGGTTTGTTGGTTTGCCGGTTAGTTTATGATGGGTGGTGACTGGTGATGTTGTTAGAAACAACGGCGATGTGGTGGTTCTTCAATGCTTACGGTGATGATTCCGGTTCAATGGAGTTATGAAAGTAGGTTCGTTTGTTTATTTTTTATTATAATTTATGTGATGGAGGTCACGGTGGTTCTGCGGTGATTCATGGGAGGCGGTTGTTGGTGTACATCGATTTCATGTTTCTGATGCCGACAGTAATGACGGTGTGATGACTGCTTCACCGTCGTCGTCTACATGCTCGAAGGATACAAGGGAAGTGATGAGAGGTGGAGCGGTTCTACTCAGATATATGGAATTCATGCATAAATGGGTGTCTCGCCGGTAATTTTATCATCGTCGGAAAAGATGGAAAAGGACGGTTTTAGTGATGAAGAATGTTGCTGATGTCATGGCTGATGTCAGGGGAATGTTCTTGACGGCTGCACATAGGATGTCACATCAGGAATAAAAAACCCTAAACATTGTAAACCGTTGGATGTGGGAAAGATCAACGATCAAAGGTGATGAAAAATTGAATTGTTTTCAGTGCAAAATTCTGTGGGACCAACTTTGGAGCTAAACATCTCGGCTACTGGACCAAATAGAGATGACTTATTTTGAGCCCAATAGAGAAGAGCCCAGGTTAGTATAATAGTGGGTCTAGTAGTGTTAAAGTCCAAATTGTAGTGGGGGTAGGCCGGACAGAAACCTTGTCTACGGCAACTACATCTGGACAAATTGGACTTGGGCCCTACAATGGTCTTAATTTTCTACAATATGTTTGATACTGGGCCACGCATGGAAATACTGTAAACATTCATCATTATATCATCATCACGGACAACAGTCTCTAATCCGAGATACATTTCAATTCGTCCGACATCACATTCATAATCTTTTCATCCGAGATACGTTGATGGACTTGTTCACTGCTGGGCCAGTAAAGGAGGAGACCCAAGATTGGAGATCATCTAAACCGTTATAAAGATAGCATAAAACTAGGGGGAGATTGTTAGGTCCAAAGTTTTACGCTTATCTTTATTACGTTTATTTATGTTTATTTTGGTTTAGATTAGGTCTTGGGCTTGGGCTAGGCCATGTGGGCCAATAGGGTAGTGGCTCCTATAAATAGTCTTATCTAGGTTATTGTAGTAGAGCTCTCCATTATAATGATGTAGCCCCAAATAGAGAGCCTTGTACCAGACAATCCTAGGGATTGTGTGCAAGGTTCTCGAAGATCGTACCAGACAGTCTTCGAGACTGTGTGCGATCTAAGCAGCGGCACTAAGTTATTTAATAAAATATTTCTTTTTGTTCTTGCCGGTTTGATCTTATATTCCGCGTTCAATCGAACCGTTGAGTGATATCACGGGTTTTTCGGGACTAACAGCAATAATATTTACGGGTTATCTATAAAATATTGTTTTAACATTTGGTATGTATTTTGCATATATGCTAAACAGCATGAATGAGATGTCAGAAGGTTTAGAAAATCTTAACCTCTATCCCGTTAAGATAGAAGTTTCCAAGGAATTCACTGGTTACTTTGCTGATGAAGAAGAACCCATGGAATTTCAATTCAAACCACTGGCAAAACCTAAACCCAAGAAAAAACACAGATTTGTGGGCTGGAGGCGTGTACGAAAGAAAAAGCCAGCAACAAGAAAGGTTACCAAAACTAAAGAACCAAAAGGCAAAGGGAAAGGGGTAGAAATTGAGGAAAATGTTAATCAAGAAGAGATAGAAGTTGAGAAAAGTTTTAAACAAACAGAAAGAGAAATCGGAGAAAGTTCTAGCCAGAAACAGAAAATGACTCCTTGGGAGGTTTTAGACCATAAGTTAGTAATGAGTGACCTCATCGGACCTGCCGATGGAAACCTTGAACCAGCTAATCCAAACCTTATATTTACTAAAGAAGATCTTTTTAGCTATCCACTAGAAGCTCCAATCCCAATCAATTTGGAACCTGCTATTCCAGATCCTATTGTCCAACCTCAACCTCTACCAGTAGAATTAGATGAATGGTGGACAACTGATTGGCAATACCAAAATCTTTTAAATAACCCTGATACATTTTTCCCACAAGTTGACCCAGAACCTCCACTATACCCAACTATGAGCCCGGAGAATTTGACTGAACTTCGTCTTTGGGGCGAAGAGTTAATTGATGCAGGAAATCGTATTAGGGATGTGGGAGAAAGAGTTACTTGGAAGTATGACGAAAGGGAGCGTCGTTTTTAAATTAGCTGACCAGATAATGGGAGTTGCAGGAATATGTGTTAATAAATAATCATAATAACCAGTATGTGTAATAACTTAACAATAAAACGTTGTATGATAATCGTGTGTACGAGGCATAATATAATATAGAGAAATGAAACTTGTGAAATCATACATGTTAATGTGATTATGTGCAAACTGTTTTATTATATTTATACTAATTATTTACATAAAATTTATTATCAGATGTCAAACATTGGTAACGAACCAGTAAATGAGGTTAATCAATCTGAGCAACATCCAGGAGATCAATATATGACTAGACAAGATATCGAAAATATTGTTGCTCAAGGGATAGCCAATGCTATTCCAGCATTCGTTGCTGCTATAAAGAATCCAATCGAACCGCAACACATCGTTCCTAGTAAACGTATTACTGAAGATAACTTCAGTAATAGTGTAAATGGAGGCAATGATAATGTTAATCAAAATGGGGAACCACATCAAGCTCCATTACCCAAGAAAATGAAAACTGCAACACCTGGTTGCACTTTCAAAGAATTTCTTGCTTGTAAACCCACTGAATTTGCAGGCAATGAAGGAGCAACTGCATCACTGCGTTGGTTAGAGAAAACCGAAGCAGTCATTGCAATAAGTAAATGTGCTAAAGATGATCAGGTCATGTATGCATCAAATCTCTTTAAGGAAGGAGCACTTGAATGGTGGAACACTGTGTTACAATCAAAAGGAAGAAGGATAGCTTATGCAATGACTTGGGAAGAATTTAAGGGTTTTGTAGAAAGAAAATTCTGTCCCGAGTATGAAAAGGAACAGATGACGAATAAGTTTCTAAATCATCGAATGATGGGGGTAGATTGTCGCGGTTATACCTCGACATTCTTTGAATATGCTAGAGTGGTACCAACGCTGGCTTCGCCAGAACCGGTACTCATTTCTCGCTACATTTGGGGATTAATTAGTGAAATCCGCAATATTGTTAAAGCTGCGAGACCTCGCACTATTGACGATGCTGTGGAATTAGCTAACACCCTAACTGATGAACTGGTGCGTACAAGAGATGAAGACAGAAAGAAAGAATTGGCTCAGAAAATTACCCAGGGATTTCGTACGGGTAATAATAGTAATTTCAAGAGAAGAGGAACAGGGCAACCCTTAAATCCGTCATTCTGCAGAAATTGCAAAAAGAAACATTTTGGAAGATGTAATATAATTTGCAATTTTTGCAAAATGACAGGACATCGTGAAGAAAACTGTAGAAAGAAATCCACAATTTGTTACAATTGTGGAGAAACTGGACATTTCAGGCCAGATTGCCCAAAATTGGTCAAACCAGCAGACAATAAAGCTAAACCAGCAGATGGAGCTACAAAGAAGAATGCTAGGGCATTTCAGTTAACCACTCAAGAAGCAGAACTCATCCCAGATGTGATAGCGGGTACGTTTTTAGTTCCCAACATTTACGCCAAAGTATTATTTGACTCTGGTGCGAACCAAAGTTTTATAAATACTTCATTCTGCCAAGCTCTTAATTTACCTTTAACCAATATTAGGCAGATTTTTACAGTTGAAACGGCAGATGGAAATTCGGTTAAAATAGATAAAGTTTTGCAGGAAGAAAATATAGAACTTTTAGGACATAAATTCTCTGCGAAACTATTGCCAATGAAGTTAGCCGAATGTGATGTTGTATTAGGAATGGATTGGTTAGTAGTTAACCATGCTAGAATCCTTTGTGATCAGAATTCCATAGAAATTCAGGCACCTACTGCGGAAATAATTAGGATTACAGGAGATAAACCACGAAAGCCCATGAAGTTCATATCAGTAATGAAAGTTGCTAATTATGAACGAAAACAAGGAATAGTATATATGATTTCAGTAATCATTAGTACTAAGGGTAAAGAACTTAAGGAAATTCCTGTAGTCTCAGAATATCCAGATATATTTCCAGAAGATTTATCAGGATTACCTCCGGATAGGGAAGTAGAATTTAGGATTCATCTAATTCCAGGAACTACACCGATAGCCAAGGCACCTTATCGGTTAGCACCTACAGAAATGTTAGAATTGAAAAAGCAATTAGATGAATTACTAAGTAAAGGTTTCATACAACCTAGCTCATCCCCTTGGGGAGCGCCAGTGTTGTTTGTAAAGAAAAAGGATGGTTCAATGAGAATGTGTATCGATTATAGAGAATTGAATAAGGTTACAATTAAGAATCGATATCCATTACCTAGGATTGATGATCTGTTTGATCAACTTCAAGGGGCTAGATATTTTTCTAAGATAGATTTACGCTCCGGATATCATCAATTGAAGGTACAAGAAGAAGACATACCTAAAACTGCTTTCAGAACTAGGTATGGTCATTATGAGTTTACAGTCATGCCCTTTGGATTAACAAATGCACCTGCTGCATTCATGGACATGATGAATAGGATCTGTAAACCATATTTGGATAAATTTGTAATTGTCTTCATAGACGATATACTTATTTATTCCAAAAGTCAGACAGAGCATTGTGAACACCTTCATGCACTCTTAACTTTGTTAAGAAAAGAAAAGCTTTATGCCAAATTCTCAAAGTGTGAATTTTGGTTAAAGGAAGTGCAATTCTTAGGACACATGGTGAATCACGAAGGTATTCACGTAGATCCTGCTAAGATAGAGGCAATTACCAAATGGAAGGTTCCATAAACAGCAATGGAAATAAGAAGTTTTATAGGTTTAGCTGGGTATTATAGACGGTTTATTAAGGATTTTTCCAAGATAGCCGTACCATTAACTAAGCTAACCTGTAAAGCGGTTAAGTTTGAATGGGGACCTAAGCAAGAAGAAGCCTTTAGAATATTGAAGCAGAAATTAACAAATGCACCAATCTTAGCTTTACCAGAAGGAACTGAAGATTTTGAAGTATATTGTGATGCTTCAAAACTAGGATTTGGATATGTGCTCATGCAACGCAAAAAGGTGATTGCATATGCTTCAAGGCAATTGAAAAAGCACGAAGAAAATTATACGACTCATGATTTAGAATTAGGAGCCGTAATTTTTGCCCTTAAGATTTGGAGACATTATCTTTACGGAAGTAAATTTACTGTCTACACAGACCACAAAAGTTTAAGATATATATTTGGGCAAAAAGAGTTAAATATGAGGCAAAGGAGATGGATGGAAATCCTAAGTGACTACGACTGTGATATTCAGTATCATGAAGGAAAGGCAAATGTAGTTGCAGATGCCTTAAGTCGTAAGTATTATGAGAAACAACGAAGAATTCGTGCTCTCAGATTAAATCTACAAATAGATTTAATGGAACAATTGAAGAATGTTCAAGCTACAGCAATCAAGGATGATGCTGAAGGAATGAAAGGACGAATCAAGGAATTAGAACAAGGAGCAGATGAAATTTGGAGATTCCACAAAAGTAGAATTTGGGTACCTAAGCAGGGAGACTTAAGACCTAAGATTTTAGAAGAAGCTCATAAATCTAGGTATACTATGCACCCAGGAAACAATAAGATGTACCAAGATTTAAGAAAGAACTTTTGGTGGATAGGAATGAAAAAGGACATAGCCCGATATGTTTCTAAATGTCTTACTTGTTCACAAGTTAAGGCAGAACATCAGAAACCTTCTGGGTTACTACAACAATTAGAAATGCCAGTATGGAAATGGGAACTTATAACAATGGATTTTGTTACTAAGTTACCCAAAACCAGAAAAGGTAATGATGCAATTTGGGTAATTGTGGATCGATTAACCAAATCAGCTCACTTTTTACCTATGAAAGAAACCTTTAGCATGGAAAGACTGGCTAAATTGTATGTAGATGAAATTGTATCCCTACATGGAGTTCCACTCTCCATTGTTTCAGATAGGGATAGTCGTTTTACTTATCATTTCTGGAAAAGTTTCCAGCAAGCTATGGGAACTCGATTAAATCTAAGCACTGCGTATCATCCCCAAACAGACGGACAAAGTGAAAGGACGATCCAAACTCTAGAAGACATGCTCCGAGCATGTGTAATAGATTTTGGTGGAAATTGGGATGATCATTTACCATTAATTGAATTCTCCTATAACAATAGTTATCATTCAAGTATTGAAACCGCCCCATTTGAAGCACTGTATGGAAGAAAGTGCAGAACTCCAGTCTGTTGGGCAGAAATAGGAGAAAGTCAATTATCAGGTCCTGAAATAGTGCAAGAAACGACTGATAAGATTACTCAAATCAAGGTAAGACTGAAGACGGCTAGAGATCGCCAGAAGAGTTATGCAGACAATAGATGCAAGCCACTTGAATTCCAAGTTGGAGACAAAGTACTATTGAAAGTTTCTCCTTGGAAAGGAATAGTCAGATTTGGAAAGAAAGGAAAATTAAGTCCCAGGTACGTAGGACCATTTTTAGTGATCCAACGTATAGGACCAGTCGCTTATCGTTTACAACTACCAGAAGAATTAGCAGGAGTACATGATGTATTTCATGTATCCAATCTCAAGAAATGTCTAGCAAACGAATCACTGGTAGTACCTCTTCGAGATGTAGAGGTAAACAAAAAGTTGAAATTTGTTGAGAAACCTCTTCAAATTGAGGATCGAAAGATCAAGTTTCTCAAACACAAACGACTAGTTTTAGTCAAAGTCAGATGGGATTCAAAGAGATGAGCTGAATACACTTGGGAGCTGGAATCAGAAATGAAGCGAAAGTATCCTCACTTATTCCAGTAAATCTCGAGGACGAGATTTTATTAAGGTAGGGAGAATGTAACAACTCTCATCAAAAAAGTATTATTTATTATTTTAATTATCCAATTAGGAAACCCTAATTAAGAAACCCAAGTGATTCTGTACAAACCCTAAATTTTTCAAGACATTTTGAATCAGGATTAGGGCCCCTAAAACTCAGGGGGGATAAACCCTAATTGATAATTATCTTTAAAATGTGTTGTCTGAAATGAGAATTCACGAAACATTGACTCACTAGGCCTATACTAGTGACGAAGCAACCCTAGGCTAGGTAGGTTTCCCAGGCGAGTCGCGACAGGGGAAGGGAATCCCTTCGCGACACGCGGGGGGTGCACATTTAGGGTATAAATAGTAGGCTGTGGGACTGGATTCTGGGCATTGATGCGACGTTAAAATTCTTTACATACGCTAAGTTATAGTATAATTACTACGAAAACACACACTGATCACGAAGTGCTGCCATAATTCAGGGTAATAACTCGATCGCTGCTACGATTCAATGTCCGATTGATTAAACTATCCAATGGATGTTTAAGTGCTGCCCACATTAGGGTTATTGCTTTGTCATTCGTCGTTAAATCGATGGATGTTTAAGTATCGCACTTTGTCATTTCGTTGTGACGGTTGGAATCTCGTGAGTTATCGTAAATGCTGTATTAAGTTACTAACCTAGTTTGTGTGCTTGATTATTTAAACTAGGTTATCAAGGCTAATCAGTAGAATAAGCTCTGTTAAATCTGCAATGTGAGTCATTCTCTTTTTATCAAATCTATTTACAAAAGCATGTTTATTTCAAAGTTATAATTATAGTGATTAAGTATATGTAATCACCAAGTTACAGCCGGTATGTGGGGTTTTGTATACATTACTTGATAATCTTCACCATTGGACAACGAGTTAGCCAAGGGGTGATATGACCATAGTCACAGACACCATTGGACGAATGGGCCAATGGGTCGAGTGACAAATACTGTGGGTAGTTGGTTTGATATCTGAAACATTGTAATCTCTCTTAATACTGTAAATTATAACAAATGTGTCGTTTTATTAAATAGAATGATTCACTCAGTATTTCCCGCTGACAAAACCTTTTTCAAACATGTTTCAGGTGATCTGTTGTGATCCAGGAAAAGTGCCGTGAAGCACTATCAGCTTAAAGAAGTGGCTCAATATTAAAATAAAGAAACATGTTTTTTAAAATAAAAGATTTCTTCGTGAAATCTCAAGATTGTAAATTATCGGGTTTTATCCCAAATTGTGAAATAAAATAATCGAGAAATATTTCAGTTTTTAAATGGATCCTGAAGAAACTTTCGCTGTTAAACTCACTTAATTAAATACCACGGGATTTCTGTCCCGCGACTCCTGAATCGGGTCAAACCGGGTCGGGGGCCGTGACACTGAGGATCATCTCCGGGATATTGAAGTAGCATCCGATATCCTGGACCAGTACAAAATGAAGTTAAATCCTGCCAAATGCCATTTTGGAGTGGGGACAGGAAAGTTTCTAGGATACATGGTGACTAAAAGGGGTATAGAAGCAAGCCCAGAATAGAGTAAAGCTATCTTGGATATCAAGTCACCTTCAAACATGAAAGATGTACGAAGATTAACAGGGCGAGTAGCAGCATTAAACAGGTTTATATCAAGATCCTCGGAAAAATGCAAGGAATTCTATGATATCCTGAAGAAGAATAAGAAATTCGAATGGGGAGAGAAGCATGAAGCAGGGAGAGTATCTTGCAACTGCTCCACTATTGATGAAACCCGAGGATGGTGAACCACTATCCTTATATCTTGCAGTATTAGGGAACGCAGTAAGTGCTGTCCTGGTAAAGGATCACGAAGGTCAGCAGTATCCAGTCTAGTATGTTAGCAAAAGTTTATTAGATGCTGAAACTAGATATTCTCATTTAGAAAAATTGATATTGGCTCAAATTATGGCATCGACAAAGCTTAGACATTACTTTGAGACACATAGGATTCATGTTAAAACTAATTATCCTATTAAAAATGTGCTCAGGAAACCCAAGATGCCGGGTAGGATGGCTAAGTGGTCAGTAAAATTAAGTGCTTATGATCTAGTATATAAACCTAGAAATGACATAAAGTCTCAGGCTCTAGCTGACTTTGTGGCTGATTTCAATAGGGATATTCAAAATGAAGTAGACCTAGAAGTACAACAGCTAGGAGAAAACTTAGAATCCTGGACATTATATACTGATGGTGTATCTAATGTGAGAGTTGTAGGATTGGGTATACTACTAAAATCGCCACAGGGGGATATATTACCCCAGGCCATTAGATGTGAATTTCCTGCCACTAATAATGAAGCAGAATATGAAGCTTTGATTGTAGGATTAGAGTTGGCCAGGAATATGAACATTAAAAGTTTGCAAGTATTTGTTGATTCCTTGTTAATTACTAATCATTTTAATGGATCCTATGTAGTTAAAGGTGAGAAGTTAATCGAGTATCTCGAAATTCTCAAAAAATTAGCAGGATATTTCGATGTTTTTACACTTGAACAAGTACCAAGAGAGGATAGTGCTGAGACAGATGCCTTGGCAAATCTAGGATCATCAGTCAGGATACCGGAGGGAACCCGAATACCAATACTACATATACTATATCCCGCAGTGGATCTTCTCAGATCTCAGGATAAGGAAGTAGTAAGTATCCAGGATCCTGATGATGAATATCCAGAGGAGGATCCTAAGTCATGAATGGCTCCAATCATGAGATATCTCAAGGAAGGACACATCCCAAAGGATGAGAATCCCAAAGCCTTTAGAATGAAGGTAACATGATTCACTATTATAAATAATGTTTTGTATAAGAAATCTCTTGCAGGACCATATCTGAGGTGCTTGGAGGATCCCGAGACTAAAGAAGTGCTTCAGGAAATACACGAGGGGGATTGTGGTAACCATACTGGGGGTAGGTCGTTATTCTCAAAGGTATTAAGAACATGATACTATTGGCCGACGATGAGGAAAGATGCTGCAGAATATGCTCGAAGATGTGATGCATGTCAAAGGCATAGTAATATACTACATCAACCTGCTGAGCTACTATATCCTATTGCTTCCCCTTGGCCATTCATAAAGTGGGTAATGGACATAGTGGGAAAATTGTCAAAAGCTCCAGGAGGAAAAGTCTTTATGCTGGCGATGAGTGATTATTTATCTAAATGGGTTGAAGCTGAGGCATTTGTTCAAGTTAGAGACCAAGAAGTAGCATCCTTCATAAAAGGAATATCCTGACTAGGTTTGGGGTACCAGCTGAGATAATTTGTGACAATGGTTCTCAGTTTATCAGTAAGAGGACAACCAATTTTTGTAAGAGTTGGGGAATTAAGATAATTACATCCACACCGGTACATCCTCAAGCAAATGGACAAGCAGAATCCTCGAACAAGATAATTGTCAATAATTTGAAGAAAAGACTTGGAGCTAAGAAAGGAAGATGCGCAGAAGAATTACCCTTTGTTTTATGGGCTGATAGAACGACAGTAAAAAGTGCAACTGGGCAAACCCCATTTTCCTTAGTGTTTGGAGCGGGAGGCAGTAATCCCAACAGAAATGGTGATACCTACAGCAATATCGAGTCTCAAGGATCCTGAGAAGAATCCTGAAGCTCTGTGCCAGGAATTGGACACTGTGGATGAAACAAGAGATGCGGCAAAGCTAAGAATGGCAGCATATCAACAGAGGTTATCCAGAGCATATAACAAGAATATAAGGACTAGAAGGTTTCAAGTTGGAGATTGGGTGTTAAGAAAAACTCGCCAAACCATTGGCATGGTCTGAGCATAACTAAGACCGGTGGTTCGAAAAAATTGCATCACGAATTCTGGGAAAGGGTACCGAAGGCCTAGCGAGAAAGGATATACCGGAAAATAGACCCAATCGTCAGACGAAACGTCCGATCGAACTGACCGGTCGAATGGTCTGATAATCGCACTGTCTGGAAAGGCGCCTGAGGCTCTCAACACTGCGATATCTGCATTATCGAAGGCACATATTTCTTTCTCGGGGTTCTTGAGAAGGTTTTGTTGGACGAAGGTCTCCGTCGATTCACCAGTATGATAACAGGTTCTGGTAGCCATTGGGAGTAGAATGAAGAGATTAGCAAGAAAGGAAGGAAGAATGAATAATTACCTGGAGATTCTGTTCAAGATATTTGGTTTTCAAACAAAAAGAGAGAAGATATAGGGGCGTAATAGATAGCCATTGAGTGTAAACCGCGTTGGAAGTTGCACAATGTCATCTCAACCACTGCTTCAATTTAATCACCTCGATATAAGAGATAAGCTTTAAAATATATCCGTTGGAATTGGTATACCAACATATATATTTTAGGGACAATTGTTATGGGTGGTTTTCTGCTCATATATCCTGAACAATATTCTGACTATGTTTCTTTTGTTATGATCAGGATACTGGATTAGGATATTGGTAACATCCTGATACAGTATCCTGGTAGTGACTAATTAATTAACATGCAGATGAATGGTGCAAGTCTATAACGTTCATGTGGACTTCTTCTCCCAAAGACTCGGGCTAATATGTTGGAATAAGAGCGTTGAAGCCGGAAGATGTGGACTACAACGTTCACAAAGGGAATATTCGCTATATCCCAAATTTATAGGCTAGTTAGTTAGCTTTACTTTACTATAAATTGGACTGATCAGATTAGATAAGAACACACACAATCACTCGAACACTCTTGCTCTCTAGCTGCAATCACTCACAAACACTCACACTTGTATTCAAATCGCATTGTAACACCTAGCTGATTCGTATCATATCCTGCACTGTATCCTGATATTTGAAGTAATAAGAAGAACAAGGCAGCTGCGATTGTCAGCTCCCGAGGTTTTGTGCCGGCGATCTAGATTGATCAAGAGCTTTCCTCGTACATCTCGTGTCACCCTTTACCTTTTTGCTCATTGTTTGATTGTAGATACAGCTCGATATCCTGAGCTGTATCCTGAAAACTGTTTTTGTTAACAACTTAACCAGCATACATTTTTTCGAACATTTCTAGCACACTACCTCACTTAACTAATTTGATCACTTAATTACTTAGGTAATTTTTGACCAAAAGAGATGCCGAGGCCAGAGCCCACTTTTTAAATTTGATGGTTGTGGTAGTTATCAAACAATTTACTTTCCTTGTCTGTCAAACAATTTACTTTCCCGCAATTAGACAATATGATGGCCAAAGGTGGAAGGATCCTGACTTTCAGGATGAAGCCTTTGGTCATCAATTAGTATGTTTTATTGTGAACAGTATAACAATTTAAGGTGGAGGGATCTTGGGTTCCAAGACAAAACCTTTGATTGTTTAAGTAAATATGGTTAAAAAACTAAGTGTGCTTTTGGTGGATGGGTCTCGGTTTTAGATGAAACCAAAAGCACAATCTTTTGCTATGTTAATAAACTAACTTCTTTTGGCCTTACTGTTAGGGGATCATTTTCTAAATCCTAAGGATCACGGGTGTTTTGGTCAAAAATTACCGAAGCAATTTAGTGATCAAATTAGTAATGTGAGGTAGTGTGCTAGAAAGTTTATAGAAAATATGCTTGTTGAGTTATTTAGAAAATCAGTATTCAGGATACGGCTCAGGATATTGAGCTGTATTTGCGATCAAACAGTGAGCAAATAATAAACAAAAAGTAAAGGAAACGACACGAGATGTACGAGGAAAGCCCTTGATCAATCTAGATCGCTGGCATAAAACCTCGGGAGCTGACAATCGCAGCTGCCTTGTTCTTCTTATTGCTTTAAACTTCAGGATACAGTGCAGGATATCAACCAGATCGCTAAGTGTTACAATAAATTCGTGTGAGAGTACAAATTGCGAAAGAACAAGTGTTAGAGTGTAGTGAGTGTGATTGCAGTGAAATTGTTGTGTCCTATTTGATCTGGTGTTCCTCCTATTTATAGTAACGAAGTATAAACAAATATTCCTATAAATATGGGATGCTCCGAATATTCCACCACGAACGTTGTAGACCGAGTAATAAGGTTTCAACGTCTTTCTTTGAACGGCCTGGACCGAGTCTTCCGCGGAATAAGTCTTTGTGAACGTTGCTAGCTTCTAACACACGTACCTGCACATAATCCATTAGTAATCCCGAGGATACCGTTCAGGATACTACCAATATCCTGAACCGGCATCCCGGATGTAAACAGATAAAATATAGATCAAGATATTTTCCAGGATATGAGCTCAGAATTTCACCCATAACAATTGTCCCCAAAAATGTTACCGTTTGATATCCTAACGGTTACATTTTTTCACAATGGCCGAGACAATTAAGAGATAAGACTTCTGATGTGACAGCTTTCAACTACCCAGCCTATATTTACTCATCATACCCTATATCTTCTCATCCTCATCTTCTTTTTTACCCACAGTCGTCAAGAAAAGGTAATATTCTCTCTCTCATCTTCATAACCATTTCTCATTTTACTCCGGCAAGAATTCAGGCGACCAAATGCCTAGGCAAACGAGATCCAGTTCAGGCGACTCGGCTCCCACATTCATCCAACAAAATCTTCTCCAAGAACCGGAGAATGAAACATGCACCTTTGATAGTGCTCATCTGTCGGCTCTGAAATCTTCCGGAATCTTTCCGGATGGAACCATATTCCGACCCTTTGACAGAGAAATCCGATCAGATATGGTTTCCACCGAATGGATTTGCTTCAATGCTTTCCCCTTCACCTTAGGGCTACGATTCCCCTTTCCGGATTTTATTACCGAGTTCTTTAACATCACTAACATTTCTTTCAGCCAAACCATGCCAATGCTTTGGCGTGTTTTGTCTGTTCTTGACCAAATCAAGAGAAACCACATACCTGACCTTTCTGTCCATGATCTTCCTTTAGCCTACAAACTTAGATGCCATGGCTCTTCTAGGTTTCTATTTTACTCTAGCTCCGGTCCCCCATTGATTCTTCGTGCCACCAAAAACGAGGATGGTTGGCAATCCAAGTTTTTCTTTGTAAAAAGGGATTCGATCCCCGGTGGAACGGATTATCCGATGAGATGGTTAAGAAAGGGTAGGAATTAGGGTTTAAGAATGATCCTGTCTCTTATCCTGTCTCATATTCTGAACTAATAAATTTTCACTATTGTGCAGCTGATTTTAGGAAGATTGCCCCTCCTCTTGCTAATTCTCAAGAAAGAATAGACGCCATTAGACTTCTCCCAGAGGCAGAAAGAAGTTTCAATCCTTCTCCACCAACTCCAAGCCCTCTTTCAAGTGCCAACATGTCTGGTAAGGATCCTGCAAGATAACCTGCACACATATGTTTTTTATCTGTTATTCATAAGAGGGATTTAGAATTTACTCCCTGTGTGCAGATTCCAGCAAAGTCCCAGTCTATCTAGACCTAGAAGAACTTGACAGCTATCCAACTCCAGCCATAGTCAAGAAGGAGACTCCTGCTACCACTAGTTCCAAGCCACTCCCGGCTCCCAAGGCCAATCCAAGAACCCGTGCTTCCGCAGCGAAAAAGAGAAAGGGCCTTGAGGTCAGTACTCCAGGCTCAGAAGGGTTCTCCTATGATGAACTCAGCTTCTCCGACTCCTTAGAGCCAATGACATCCTTCCTCAACAAGGTAATATCCTGCCGCATATCCTTCATGTATATCCTGCACATATATCCTGCACGTATATCCTAACAGGATATCCTGGTAGGATGTCTTAGTCAGCATACATTCTAACCCCATACCTGTGATCAATGTACAGGGCCTCCAGCATTTGCTCCACTTGTACAATGACGCTTGTGGTACTGTGGCACTTCATGAAGCCAGGATCAAGCAGCTCGAGAGCACCGTTGCTGACCAAGGTGCTATTGCCGAAGCAAAGAGCCAGCACTATGAAAGCTTGCTAAAGAAGGTCACCCAAGATGCTGAGGTCAAACTTGCCAGCGTTCAAATGGACCATGATCAGGCCTTGATCAGCTTTCGAGAGGGAATTAAGGCTTCTGCTATCGTCTCCCTGCTACAAGCACGCATCAAGATGGCCTATGAGGCCAAGGAGACGGGCCTTGTTTGTCCATCTTGGCCAGTCGAATCCTGGGTGGCCAAATTGAAGGAGCTCGGAGGCAAAGCTGTGCCACTTCCTGCTGAAGCCGGTGAGTCTTCCAAGTCAACAGAGGTGGTGGTCCAAGCTGGAGAGAAGAAGGATGCTGGAGGTGATGCTGAGATGGACATTGGTCAGGATGCTGCGCAGGATGCTGGTCAAGATGCTGGAATGGAGAAGTCTGAGAAGGTTGGAGGTGATGCCGCTGTGTGAGGGCATTTAGGTGGGCGATGACGGATATACGTGCCAAGGCCAGAGCCCACCTTTTTTGAATTTGGATGTTGGTTTGCAGTTCCACAAACAATTTACTTTTCTGCATTTTACTTTTCCGTACCTGAACAATTTACATTTCCTGCATGCTTTTTGAACAATACAACAGTTGAAGGTGGATGGGTCTCGGTTTGAGATGATGCCCTCAACTGTTGGGTAAATATGGTTATGAACTACTAGTGCTCTTAGTGGATGGGCCTTGTTTTGAGGTGAAACTAAGAGCACATCTTTTGGTATGTTAATAATATAACTACTTTCTTGACTTTATTGTTATTGTCATACAAATTTTACTTATGAAAATTGTTTGGTTTGAACATTCTTAGGAACAGATATTATAAATGAATCCTGGAATATATCCTGAAAGATATCTTGATCAGGATATTAAAATACACCAAATAAAAAGGAGAAATCATACCAGAGATCCTTAGAGGACCAGTTCCGATTTTTTATCATAAGTTTGTCCCCAGTGCATACTTATAAACTTGGATCCATCCTTTGAGCAGTATTACATATGTCCCCTGTGTTCGACAAAAACACAAATGTATTTACATTTTGACTCGAACGAATTCCGAATGCCCAAGGGCAGAACCCCTGATATCCTGAAAAGAATCCTTAGTATATTGGGGATAAACCCTGATATCTGGGGATAAACCCTGAATTTCATGCGCTACAGGCGAGAGTGTATAAACTCCTAGACTTAGAAAGGTGAAAACCTTTAAACCTTTGAGAGTATGAAAATACTCTTTCGTGAGAGAGGGTGATCAATCCTCATATACCTTTAGGATCCAGGATATAGCCAACAGTAACGAAATTGTCAGCCACTTTTACATGAACTGGTCCCGCTACCTTGAACTATACCTAGATAACTTGCGCTCCAGGCGAGGTGTTTAAACCCAATTCAAAAGAAAGGTGAATACCTTTAAACCTTTGAAGGGATCAGGATCCCTTAAACGTGAGAGAGGGGGCCAATCCTCTAATCTTTCGACTTATCCTGAGTATATATCCTGGAGCTATATTCTGAAACATATCCTGCAAAACAATTGTAAACTAAGGTGGGTGTTAGCTTGGCTAACACCCCTCCGATGCTTAAGTCAGTATTGGGTTCAAGATAATAAACAAATATATTTAAAAGAGATAAAACACATACCATTCCGAGATAGAAAATAAATTCTACTCTTACTTGAAATAGAGCTTCAAATGTATTGCATTCCAGGATCTTGGTAGCATATCCCCTTCCACATTCCTGAGTCGATATGCTCCTTTCCCTGCTTCTGACTCGACTTCATAAGGTCCTTCCCATTTCGGAGCTAGCTTGCCATCGGCAGGATTAGTGGTATTTTGAAAAGCCTTTCTCAGCACCCAATCACCAACTCGAAATCTTCTAGTCCTTATGTTCTTATTGTATGCTCTGGATATTCTTTGTTGATATGCTGCTATCCTTAGCCTTGCTGCATCTCTTTTTTCATCTATGGTATCCAAATCCTGACATAAGACTTCAGGATTCTGTTCAGGATTCTGTAGCATAGATCTTGCAGTAGGTATCGTCATTTCTGTTGGAATCATTGCCTCCGCTCCAAATACCAAGGAAAACGGGGTTTGGCCCGTTGCATTCTTCACCGTTGTCCTATCAGCCCACAAAACAAAGGGTAACTCTTCCACCCATCTTCCTTTTTTGGCTCCAAGCCTCTTCTTTAAGTTATTGACTATTATCTTGTTCGAGGATTCGGCTTGTCCATTCGCTTGAGGATGTACCGGAGTAGATGTGATCATTTTGATTCCCCAATTCTTGCAAAAGTCAGTAGTCCTTTTGCTTATAAACTGGGAACCATTATCACAAATGATCTCAGCTGGTACTCCAAACCTAGTCAGGATATTCCTCTTTATGAAGGATACTACTTCTTGGTCTCTTACTTGAACGAATGCTTCAGCCTCGACCCACTTAGAGAAATAATCCGTCATTGCTAACATAAATACTTTTCCTCCCGGAGCTTTTGGTAACTTCCCTACTATATCCATCCCCCACTTCATGAATGGCCAAGGGGAAACTACAGGATATAGTGGTTCAGCTGGTTGATGGAGTATGTTACTATGCCTTTGGCATGCATCACATCTTCGAGCATATTATGCAGCATCTTTTCTCATTGTTGGCCAAAAGTATCCTGTCCTCAATACTTTCGAGAATAATGATCTGCCCCCAGTGTGATTACCACAGTCCCCTTCATGTATATCCTGAAGTACTTCTTTGGCTTCATGATCCTCCAAGCACCTTAAATATGGTCCTGCAAGAGATTTCTTGTATAGAATATTATTTATAATAGTGAATCGTGATACCTTCATCCTAAATGCCTTAGGATTTTCATTTTCGGGGATGTGTCCATCTTTAAGATATTTCAGAATTGGAGTTGTCCAGGATTTAGGATCCTGTTCAGGATATTCCACTCTAGGATCCCGAATATCCGCTACTTCTTTACCCTGAGGATTAGTTGCAGGATATAAGACATGTATTATTGGTATTTGGGTCCCTTCCGGTATCCTGATTGATGATCCCAGATTTGCTAAGGCATCCGCTTCAGCATTATCCTCTCTTGGTACCTGTTCAAGTGTAAAAACATCAAAATATCCTGCTAATTTTTTGAGAATATCAAGATATTCAGTCAATTTCTCACCCTTAACTGCATATGATCCATTAAAATGGTTAGTAATTAACAAAGAGTCAACATATGCTTGTAAATTTTTTATACTCATACTCTTAGCCAATTCTAATCCTGAAATTAAAGCCTCATAGTCTGCTTCATTATTAGTAGCAGGAAATTCACAGCTAATAGCCTGGGGTAATATGTCCCCCTGTGGCGATTTTAGTAGTATTCCTAATCCTACTCCTCTTATATTAGATGCACCATCAGTATATAATGTCCAGGATCCTGAGGATTCTCCTAATTGTTGAACTTCTAGGTCTACCTCATCCTGGATGTCACTACTAAAATCAGCCACAAAGTCAGCTAAAGCCTGAGATTTTATGGCATTCCTAGGTTCATATACTAAATCAAAAGCACTCAACTTTACTGACCACTTAGCCATCCTGCCTGACATCTCTGGTTTCCTAAGCACATTCTTGACAGGATAATTTGTTTTAACATGAATCCTGTGTGTCTCAAAGTAATGTCTAAGTTTCGTTGATGCCATGACTAATGCTAGTATTAATTTTTCTAAGTGAGAATACCTAGTTTCAGCATCTAACAAACTTTTGCTAACATAATAAACAGGATATTGCTGACCTTCATGGTCCTTTACAAGGACGGCACTTACAGCATTCCCTGATACCGCGAGGTATAGGGATAATGGTTCACCATTCTCAGGCTTCATGAGTAGAGGTGCGGTTGAAAGATATTGCTTTAACTCCTGTAGGGCCGCTTCATGCTTCTCACCCCACTCGAATTTTTTGTTCTTCTTCAGGATATCATAAAAATCTTTGCATTTCTCTGAGGATCTTGAGATAAATCGGTTTAATGCCGCCACTCGTCCTGTTAATCGCTGAACATCTTTCATATTTGAGGGCGATTTAATATCCAAGATGGCTCTAATCTGCTCCGGACTCGCTTCTATTCCTCTTTTGGTCACCATATATCCTAGAAATTTTCCTGCCCCCACTCCAAAATGGCACTTAGCAGGATTCAGCTTCATATTATATTGATCCAGGATATCAAACACTCCTTTAATATCCTGGAGGTGATCCTGAGCTTTCTTTGACTTTACCACCATATCGTCAATGTACACCTCCATGGTGTCCCCCAGTTTGTCTTTGAACATCATGTTTACCAATCTTTGGTATGTTGCACCTGCATTTTTCAAACCAAAAGGCATAGCTGTATAACAATAAATACCTGTTGGTGTCATGAAGGCAGTATCCTCCTGGTCAGAAGGTTCCATTTGGATCTGTTGAAATCCTGAGGATGCATCCATGAAAGTCAGCATTTCATGCCCAGCAGTGGCATCTACCATTGCATCAATGTGGGGGAGAGGAAATGGGTCTTTAGGACAAGCTTTATTCAAGTCTGTGTAATCCACACAGACTCTCCATTTTCCGTTTTTCTTCTGTACCACAACCACGTTTGCTAGCCACCTTGGGAACTTGACTTCTCTAATCATTTTGGACTTCAACAATCTTTCAACTTCTTCTTGAATAATTGTATTGCGTTCAGGAGCAAACTTCCTTCTTTTTTGTTGCACGGGTTTGAATGATTTATCAATTCCAAGCTTGTGAGTGATGATATCTTTGGATATGGCTGTCATATCCTCATGCTTCCATGCAAACGTTGACATCCTGCATTTTAAAAAGTTAATTAATTGCTCTTCAATATCCTGAGGGATATTGGTTCCCACGAGCACCGAAATATCGGGATTATCCTGGTCCAGGACAATCTTCTTCACATCCTGCTCCGGATCCTCCACGATATCCTGGGCCCGCGTCTTTAATTGCTATGCTGCACTAGGTTTGGTTGAGGATTTCATCGAGGATGAGTAGCATTCTTTCGCCTCCTGCTGATCGCTATCAACTTTAACAACTCCCCAAGGGGTAGGTATCTTGATGCATTGGTGATATGTTGATGGCACGGCCTTCATATCGTGAATCCACGGTCTTCCCAGTATAATGTTATAGCAGGATAGAGAGTCCATCACACAGAAACGTTGTATCGAGTTGACTCCTTCAACGTACACCGGCAACTTTATCTCTCCCACTGTGTTTCTGGCCTCTCCACTGAACCCAACAAGCACGGTGGACTTCGAAGTGATATCCATTGGAGATACATTCATTCTTTTAAGTGTCTCTAGTTGGATTATGTTGACGGAGCTGCCATTATCAACCAATATCCTGCGTACAAAATGGTTAGCCACATATAACGTTATTACCAGAGCATCATGGTGAGGATCCTGGACAGTATCCCTGTCATCAGCATCAAATGTGATCACTTTGTCAGTTGTGAGTGTAGTCATCCTGACAGGTTTGTCTCCCCTTTCAGCCTTAGCTTCTTTTGCATGTCTCTTTGCTGCCGAATACGAAGTCCCACAAATGTCGGATCCTCCGGAAATGAAGTTGATTATCTTGGCATCCGCGGGAGGTGAGGCTGCTCGCTCAGGATCCTTCTCAGTATCCTGACCCTTATTCTTTTTTCTTCCTAAGAGATCTTTCAAATATCCCTTGCTTAGAAGATAGCTTATCTCTTTCCTCAAAGCAATGCAATCCTCGGTCATATGTCCGAAATCTTCGTGGAAAGCACACCATTTTGATTTGTCTTTCCAATCCGCTTTTTGTTGATTCTTTCGAGGCCATCTTGCCTTGTCCCCTAGACCCTGCATGGCATACATCAACTCAGGAATGTTAACAGAAAAGCAATATTCAGATAATTCAGGATATTCTTCAGGATCCTCATCTTCGACAGCATTCACTCTCTTGTTCTCATTCCTGCCATATGGCTTGGGCCGATACGACTTGAATGAGGATTCCGACTTCCTGTTAGTTGACTCATAAGTATTGGATGAGTTCATCCTTTCTTGCATCTTCCTGTCATCTTCCAATCGAATGTATCTTAGGGCCCTGTTCCGAGCTTCATCCAGGTTCCTGCATGGGTTCATTACAAGGTCTTGGTAGAATTGAGAATCCTTTTGCAACCCCATCTTGAAAGCTTGAACAGCTGTTGCAACATCAAGATGAGGAATGTCTAGTGATTCTCGGCTAAACTTGTTCACATAATCCCTAAGGGATTCCTGAGGCCCCTGCGTTATCCTGTAGAGGTCACTTGTTAATTTTTCAAAGCTCCTACTACAAGAAAACTGACTATTAAATAAATTTACTAAATGAGAAAAAGATGTAATTGAATGTGGAGGAACATTCAAGAGCCACTTCAAAGCTGATCCTGTCAAGGTTGAACCAAAACCCTTGCACAAGCATGCTTCCTTGAGATCCGGAGGGATAGGGTTGATCTCCATCCTCTCCCTATACTGAGCAATATGCTCCTCAGGATCCGTCGTTCCGTCGTAAAGCTTCATGTTGGGGGTTTGGAACCTCTTTGGAATCTCAGCATCACAGATAGGATATGCAAAACGAGATATCTTATGGCTGTCTTGAGACACTTCCGGGATTGGCTGGACCACCCCGGGTACACTTGATATCATGTCCTTCAACTTCTGAAGTTCCCTGGTAAGTGCTGACGTCACACCTGTATCCTGCAAGGATCCACTATTGTTAGTAGTATGAGTATTATTATTATTTAATATGTTACCCGTTGGAGGATTCTGCCCATATCCTGAAGCATATCCTGAGCTCCTTATGGTCGATATCCTGACCGAGGAGGGTATTTCAGGGGTATGATTCTGAGGAAGGCTGGGCACAATATTCCCCCTGTTATCCTCTGTATACACGGCTGAACTGAAGTTCAAAGCTCTGGGTTGTAATGGAGTGACAATATCCTCAGCGGATCTGCTCGAGCCAGACTTCAGGAGTTGTATTTCCCTTAAGAGCATTTGGTTCGTTTCCTGCTGCTGCCTCATTTGTTCCTGCACACTTCCAAATAAGGTTAAAATTTCGTCGTTAGATGCTAAAACAGGGGCAGATTCCTGAACACTGCAGGGTAGGGATAATATCCTGAGGTCGTGTAGAGGCTGGCATTCTTGGAGGAGGTGGTGGAAGCACCGAACCTGTAGTAGCATAAGTCGTAGCAGACATAGTAGAGGAACTCATGTTTGATCGTGAGGCCATTGTGGACAATGTAGCAAAAAGTTTTGAAAATAAAAAACCGATTAGCGATTTAACAAAAATTTTTAGTAAAGAGAGCACCACTTGCCCCACGGTGGGCGCCAAATTGTTTTGGTCAAAAATTACCGAAGCAATTTAGTGATCAAATTAGTAATGTGAGGTAGTGTGCTAGAAAGTTTATAGAAAATATGCTTGTTGAGTTATTTAGAAAATCAGTATTCAGGATACGGCTCAGGATATTGAGCTGTATCTGCGATCAAACAGTGAGCAAATAATAAACAAAAAGTAAAGGAAACGACACGAGATGTACGAGGAAAGCCCTTGATCAATCTAGATCGCCGGCATAAAACCTCGGGAGCTGACAATCGCAGCTGCCTTGTTCTTCTTATTGCTTTAAACTTCAGGATACAGTGCAGGATATCAACCAGATCGCTAAGTGTTACAATAAATTCGTGTGAGAGTACAAATTGCGAAAGAACAAGTGTTAGAGTGCAGTGAGTGTGATTGCAGTGAAATTGTTGTGTCCTATTTGATCTGGTGTTCCTCCTATTTATAGTAACGAAGTACAAACAAATATTCCTATAAATATGGGATGCTCCGAATATTCCACCACGAACGTTGTAGACCGAGTAATAAGGTTTCAACGTCTTTCTTTGAACGGCCTGGACCGAGTCTTCCGCGGAATAAGTCTTTGTGAACGTTGCTAGCTTCTAACACACGTACCTGCACATAATCCATTAGTAATCCCGAGGATACCGTTCAGGATACTACCAATATCCTGAACCGGCATCCCGGATGTAAACAGATAAAATATAGATCAAGATATTTTCCAGGATATGAGCTCAGAATTTCACCCATAACAACGGGTCCTCAACTGCTACCAGGATCATGGATCCTCAATTCTGTTTGAATTAAGGATCCTCAGCAGGTGTCGCAGGATCAGGATTCAGGATCACTGTTGTTATCCTACTACTAACAATTGTCTTCCTTGTACGTAAATTTGTTTTGCAGGAACGAGAGCATGGACCAAGTCTCACCGAAATTCCTGGAGTATATTCCCTCAATATTCCGCACGTGCTTGACCATTGTGAACGTTATGGAGATCGTGGGGAGAGTGCACGAATTACGGATAGTTAGTTAGACTAGTTATTTTCTAATTTAAAATGGGGGATAACAAGCTTGAAAAAAAAACACTTAGCAAATTTAGCAACTACACACACTCGTAACAGCTCTCTGTCAGCTCTCAAGCAATACTTGGCGATTTCATACATTTTTTGGCACATTACACACTAGTGATCCTTGTAACAAGCTTGTTATCATCCCGAGTTGTAAACTTCTCTTATTTAATCTTAGTTGGTGATCGGTAGTTTCCATCACCCGAGGTTTTTTATGCTGGAGATCAACTATTGATCAAGGGCTTTTTCCTCGTATAAATCCTTGTGTCACTTGTTCGTTACATTTCTGAGTGATCCTCAATATTGTTCATTGATTCAAGCATCACACCTCACAACAAAAGATTTGGTTGCATTGTCTTTGCTTGATTTTTGACCAAAACAGTTTGGCGCCCACTGTGGGGCAATTGGTGCTTCATTTCTAAGAAATTCTTGTTATTGCGGTTATTTTGGTTCATTACAACTAAGCAGATGGCTTCTTCAGCAAAGAACACATCAAGCTCTATGCCGACAATGAGTTCTTCACATGGCGTTCCTCCTTTGCCTCCACCACCTTCTGGATCCCAGAAGAATGCTGAAAATGCTGCAAAGAGACAAAGCCCCATTTTTCCAAAACCATCAACTTCTTCTGTTTCTTATAATCCTACTACTAGTGATCTTTTTACTTTGATTTTGTAGATGAGGGATCACATACAAGAGCAGGACAAAACCAACGAAAGGATCCTCCGGGAGATCGGTGACATCAAGAAACAGAAGAGATCAGGGGAGGATCACTCTCCTCTGATACCAAGGTCACTGGATTTTGACACTCCAGCCGTAACCGCCCTGCAATCCGCAGCTCCAGACATCCAGTACCAGAGTGGACCATTGGAAAGACGTTATGGAACAACAACTATGAGTCAGGCTTTTGGGTCTCACTTCCAGCCTCAAGGATCCTGTTTTCAGCCTTCGGGATCCTCTTTTCAGCATCAGGGATCCTTCATCAGCTCAGGAGGATATTTGGGAATGCACACAGTTCAAGGATCCTCTCAGGTTCAAGGATCCTTGGGGGTCCAAGGATCCTCTCAGGTTCAAGGATCCTCTCAGGTTCAAGGATCCTCATTTCAGGTTCAAGGATCCTCTCAGGTTCAAGGATCCTCATTTCAGGTTCAAGGATCCTCTCAGCCTCAAGGATCCTCTCAGGTTCAAGGATCAAACATCTTTCAGGATCAAGGATTCTTGAGAAGTATACAACCCCCAAGCACAGATGTTCATCAAGGAGACTTCATTCCAATGCAGACCATTGCCTCTTCTGGTCCTTCAATCATACCAGAATCCAGTCAATATAGATTCACATCTGTAATTCCTAACCTGAATCCTCCGAGAGCTAACACTTTCAATAATTCTTATAACACTAACCATGGCTCTATGCAGGATACAGGCATCAATCAAGCTACGGCTAGGGAATTACAGAAGCTGAAGGATATGATATCCAGCGTACCAGGAGTGGTTAAGCCCATTCCTGAAATTGCAGACGGGAGCCATAGGATAACTCGTTTTGCACCTCCTATTTGTGATGCTGAGATACACAAAAGGTTCCAAATACCAACCATGAAGCTGTATGATGGTTCAAAGGATCCAGAGGAACATGTGGCTCAATATAGAGAGAGGATGGAGATCAACTCCATCCCAGAAAAGGTTAAAAGAAGCATGTCTATGCAAGGGTTTCGGATCCACACTCACAGGATCAGCTCTTAAATGGCTGCTAAGTCTTCCCCCTTACTCTATTACTTCATTTGCTAATTTAGTTAATCTGTTTAATAGTCAATTCTCATGTAGTAGAAAATTTGAACGATTAACTAGTGATATATATAGGGTAACACAAGGTCAAAATGAATCACTTAGAGATTACATCACTAAGTTTAGTAAAGAATCCTTAGATATCCCTAACCTGGATATAGCTACGGCTGTAGAAGCCTTTAAAATGGGTTTACTTAGGGATTCATTATTCTATGATGATCTTGTTATGACCCCATGCAGGAATCTTGATGAAGTAAGAACCATGGCCCTTAGATTCATCCGACTAGAGGATGATAAAAAGGATCCAGGAGAGATTGGCAGGATCCTCAAAATAGGAAAAGCAAGGATCCTACTTTAAAAATAACAAGTTCAAGTCCTACAACAAGTCTGATAACCAGAATGTGCATGCAGTAGAACAAGAAGAGGATGATGAGGATTATCCTCCAATTTCTGAATACTATTTTTCTGTTGATAACAATGAACTAATTCTTGCAATGCAGAGTCTAGGTGAGAAAGCAAGATGGCCAAGGAAAAGTGATAAACCAGCTACTACAAAGGATAAGTCCAAGTGGTGTGCATATCATGAGGATTTTGGGCATCTCACCGAAGAGTGTATTACACTAAGAAAAGAAATTGGTTACTTGTTAAGAAAAGGGCACTTAAAGGAGCTTTTGGGACGGAAGAAATCAAGGATCCAGGATCCTGAAAGGATCCCGGAAAAGGCTCCTGCTCCTCCAGCAGATGCACAAGTTATAAACTTCATATCCGGTGGATCAGACATTTGTGGTACTTCTTTTTCAGCAGACAAAAGACATGCCAAGGAAACCAAGATGGATAATGGAGACAGACCCATCCGGACCTCCACTGTTACCAAGGATAACATTATAACTTTTGATGAGGATGATCATCTTGATGTTCAGGATCCTCATCATGATGGTCTTGTTATTACTCTGTTTATTTCTAACCATTTTGTTCGCAAGATCCTGATAGATGGAGGAAGCTCAGTAAACATCATTCAGCTTGATGTCCTCAGGAAAATGAACATTCCTGAATCAGACATTGTGCCAAGATCCTCTGTTCTTGTGGGATTCAGTGGAGAAACCAAGAATACATTGGGGGACATCAAACTCCCTATCTATATTGAAGGACTTCATTCTTATCAAAAATTCCGTGTTATAGATTGCTTATCCTGTTGTAATGTTATCCTTGGCAGGCCATGGATACATGACATGAAGGCAGTCCCATCTACCTATCATCAGTACGTGAAGCTTCCTAGTCCATGGGGAGTGGTGAAAATTGAGAGTGATCAACAAGAAGCTAAGAACTGCTACACGTCATCAATGAAGCCAGCTTCAAGACCAAGGGAACAATAGCAATTAAAGCATCCTTCAAGAGATGTCTTGGAGGCAAGAGAACATGATGTGAAAGAAATCCTTATGGATCCTCATGATCCTGAATCCATAGTCTTCATAGGATCTGGGATCCTCAGCAACATTGAACAGGATCTAGTATCCTTCCTTAAGAGGAGGAAAACTACCTTTGCCTGGAAGCATGAGGACATGACAGGTATATCTAAAGATATAATTACTCATAAGCTTGGCATTGACAGGTCATTCAAGCCTATACATCAGAAGAGGAGGAAGTTTGCACCTGAAAGGAAGGCTATTATCCAGGAAGAGGTAGATAAACTACTTCGGGCAGGTATGATAAGAGAGGTTAAGTATCCAAGGTGGTTAGCCAATGTGGTTGTTGTTCAAACGAAAACCGGAAAGTGGAGGGTATGTGTCGATTTTACTGATTTAAATAAGGCATGTCCCAAGGATCCTTTCCCATTACCCCACATTGATTCCATGGTGGATGCTACCGCGGGTCATGAGTTGTTGACTTTTATGGATGCTTCATCTGGATTTCAACAAATTCAGATGGAACCATCTGATCAAGAGGATACAGCCTTTATGACCCCAACTGGTGTTTTGGTCAAAAATTACCGAAGCAATTAAGTGATCAAATTAGTTAAGTGAGGTAGTGTGCTAAAAAGTGCGTTGGAAATATGCTGGTTAAGTTGTTTGTAAAAACAGTTTTCAGGATACGGCTCAGGATATTGAGCTGTATCTACGATCAAACTATGAGCAAAAAATAAAGGAAATGACACGAGATGTACGAGGAAAACCCTTGATCAATCTAGATCGCCGGCATAAAACCTCGGGAGCTGTCAATCGCAGCTGCCTAGTTCTTCTTATTACTTCAAACCTCAGGATACAGTGCAGGATATCGACCAGATCGCTAAGTGTTACAATGCTTTTTTGTGAAAGTGAAAATTGCGAGAGAACGAGCGTAAGAGTGTAGTGAGTGTGATTGTGATGTCCTATTTGATCTGATATACCCACCTATTTATAGTAACGAAATACAAACTAAAATTCCTATAAATATGGGATGCTCCCGAATATTCCATTGTTAACGTTGTAGACCGAGTAATGCGGCTTCAACGTCTTCATTTGAACAACTTGGACCGAGTCTCCCGGAGAAAGGGTCTTCGTGAACGTTGGTCACCTGGACGCGTACTCCTGCACACAACCCGTTAGTAATCCTGAGGATACCATTCAGGATGTTATCAATATCCTGAATGAGCATCCCGGATATGAACAGATATCATACAACCAAGATATAAGTCAAGATATTTCCCAGGATATGAGCTCAGAATTTCACCCATAACAATTGTCCCCAAAAAATGTTACCGTTTAGTATCCTGGCACTAACGGTCATATTTTTTTTTACGAAGAACGAGGAAATTTAAGAGATTAGACCCATGATGTGACTGTTTGCAACTGCTCAGCCTACATTTACTCATCACCACCCTATAACTTCTCATCCTTATCCCATTTATTCTTTACCGAAGAGAAAAAGGTAAAAACTTCTCTCTCTCTTTCATCTTCTTCTCTCATTCTTTTCAGCATTCCGGCGAGAATATGACAAGGCAAACAAGATCAAGTTCCGGCGACTCCGCCCCGACATTCATACAACAGAATCTTCTCCAGGATCCGGAGAAAGAAATATGTACCTTTGATAGCGCCCATTTTTCGGCCCTCAAATCCTCCGGTATCTTCCCGGAAGGGACGGTATTCCGGCCGTTTGACCGGGAAATCCAATCAGACATGGTTTCCGACGAATGGTTGTGCTTTAGTGCCTTTTCTTTCACCTTAGGGTTACGGTTCCCCTTCCCAGACTTTATTACCGAGTTTTTCAGCATTACAAAAATCTCTTTTAGCCAAACAATGCCGATGCTTTGGCGAGTCTTGTCCGTTCTTGACCAGATCAAGAAGAATCACATCCCTGACCTTTCTGTTCATGACCTCCCCCTAGCATACCGGCTTAGATGCCACGGATGTTGTAGAATTTTGTTTTACTCCACCTCCGGCGAGCTGCTGATACTTCGTGCCACCAGGAACGAGGAGAAATGGCAATCCAAGTTCTTTTTTGTAAAAATAGACTCAATCCCTGGTGGAACGGAATATCCGGTGAAGTGGTTGAGAAAGGGTAGGATTTAGGGTTTAAGGGTAATCCTGCCTCTTATCCTGTTCTATATCCTGAACTGATCAACTTTCTGTTTATTGTTTTGTATACAGCTGATTTTAGGAAGCTTGCACCTCCCCTTGCTGATTCACAGAAGAGAATCGATGCTATCAGACTCCTTCCAGAGGCTGAAAGAAGTTTTAACCCGTCACCACCATCTCCAAGCCCTCTTTCCAGTGCAAACATGTCTGGTAAGGATCCTGCACAATATCCTGCACACATGTTTTTATTTGGCATATTTAGGAAAAAATTCTACTCCGTGTATGCAGACTCCAGCAAAGTCCCAATCCTCCTCGATCTCGATGAGCTTGACAGTTACCCTACTCCAGTCATGGTCAAGAAAGAGACCCCTGCTGCCACCAGCTCCAAGCCACTCCCGGCTCCTAAAGCTAATCCGAGGACTCGTGCTTCCACCTCAAAGAAGAGGAAGAACTCCAAAGTTAGTGCTCCAGGCTCCGAAGGATTCTCTTATGATGAGCTCAGCTTCACTGATTCCTTGGAACCGATGGCATCCTTCCTTAATAAGGTAATATCCTGACCCTATATCCTGCACATATATCCTGATAGAATATCCTGACAGGATATCCAGGTTAGCGAATATTGATTTATTCCTGAATTTTGACTTACAGGGCCTCCAGCATCTGCTCCACCTTTACAACGATGCCTGTGTTACTGCTGCACTCTATGAAGCCAGGATTAAACAGCTTGAAACTACTGTTTCCGACCAAGGTGCCTTTGTTGAAGTGAAGACCCGGCACTATGAGGACAAGCTGAAGAAAGTGACCCAGGATGCTGAGATCAAGCTGGCCACTGTCCAAATGGAACATGAACAGGCCATGGTTTCTTTCCGGGAAGGAATCAAAGCTTCTGCCATCGTCTCCCTGCTACAAGCTCGTATTAAGATGGCCTATGAGGCTAAGGAGACAGGTCTTGAGTGCCCATCCTGGCCGGTCGAATCCTGGGTGGCAAAGCTGAAGGAGCTTGGAGGCAAGGCTGTGTCCCTTCCTGCTGAAGCTGGTGAATCCTCTAAGTCGGCAGAGGTGGCAGACAAGGCTGTAGACAAGAAAGATGCTGGAGCGGATGCTGGGACGGATGCTGGCGAGGATGCTGCTCAGGATGCTGAGGCTGAGAAGGCAGAGAAGGTTGGAGAAGATGCCGCTGTGTGAGGGCATTCAGGTGGGCGATGATGGATGTATGTGCCAAGGCCGGAGCCCATTTTTTTAAATTTGATCGTTGGCTTGTAACTCAAAACAATTTACTTTTCCTACATTTTACTTTTCTGCACTTGAACAATATGATGACCAAAGGTGGAGGGATCCTGAGTTTCAGGACGAAGCCCTTGGTCATCACCGTTAGTATGTTTTCTCTTTTGAACAATATAATAGTTGGAGGTGGATAGGTCTCAGTTTGAGACAAAGCCTTCAACTGTTAAGTAAATACGATAAGGAACTGTTAGTGCTCTAAGTGGATGGGCCTTGGTTTGAGGTGAAACTAAGAGCACATCTTTTGGTATGTTAATAATATAACTTCCTTTTGCCTTTTCTGTTGTTACTACTTTGTTGTTTAAACTTTACTTATAAAAACAGTTAAATTTGGACAATATAGGGAACATATTGCAAGAATATCCTGAGAGATATCCTACTCAGGATACTGCCTCGCAACTTATAAAACTTAGGCTATAAAAAGGAGAGATCATACCAAATACTCCCGGAGAGTCAATTCCATCCTCCAATCACAGGAATGTCCCCAGTGCATAAATTTAAATCCATCTTTCAAATTGTATGATGTATGTCCCCTGTGTTTAACATGGTCATATTTTAGTTCGACTACATAAACCTCAAATATCCTGGGGATAAACCCTGACATCCTGGGGATAAACCCTAATATCCTGGGGATAAACCCTTAATATCCTGGGGATAAACCCTTAACATGCTGGGGATAAACCCTGATTTTCATGCGCTACAGGCGAGAGTGTATAAACTCCAAGTCTTAGAAAGGTGAAAACCTTTAAACCTTAGAGGGTATGAAAATACCCTTTCGTGAGAGAGGGTAATCAATCCTCATATACCTTTAGGATCCAGGACATAACCAATAGTAACGAAATTGTCACCCACTTTTACATGAACTGGTCCCGTTACCTTGAACTATCCCTAGATGACTTGCGCTCCAGGCGGGGTGTACAAACCCAATTCGAGAGAAAGGTGAATACCTTTAAACCTTTGAAGGGATCAGGATCCCTTAAGCGTGAGAGAGGGGGCCAATCCTCTAATCTTTCGAAATACCCTGAGCATATATCCTGGAGCTATATCCTGATGCGTATTCTGCAAAACAATCTTAAACTAAGGTGGGTGTTAGCTTGACTAACACCCCTCCGATGCCTAGGTCAGTATTGGGTTCAAGATAATAAACGAATTCAAATATATTTAAGAGAGATAGAATATATACCATTCTGAGATAAAAGCTAAATTCTATTCTTACTTGAAATAGAGCTTTAGGTGTATGGCATTCCAGGATCTTGGTAGCGTATCCCCCTCCATATTCCTGAGCCAGTATGCTCCTTTTCCTGATTCTGATTCAACTTCATATGGTCCTTCCCACTTTGGAGCCAACTTTCCATCGGCAGGATTAGTGGTATTTTGAAAAGCCTTTCTTAACACCCAATCTCCAACTTTGAACCTTCTAGTCCTTATATTCTTGTTGTATGCTCTGGATATCCTTTGTTGATATGCTGCCATCCTTAGTCTTGCTGCATCTCTTGTCTCGTCTATGGTGTCCAAATCCTGGCATAAAGCTTCAGGATTCTGCTCAGGATCCCGGAGGATAGATCTCGCAGTAGGTATCACCATTTCTGTTGGGATAACTGCTTCTGCTCCAAATACCAAGGAAAATGGTGTCTGGCCAGTTGCATTCTTTACCGTTGTTCTAACAGCCCACAAAACAAAGGGTAGTTCTTCTGCCCATCTGCCTTTCTTGGCTCCTAATCTCTTCTTCAAGTTGTTGACAATTATCTTGTTTGAAGATTCAGCTTGTCCATTTGCATGAGGATGTACGAGGGTAGAAGTGATCATTCTAATTACCCAACTTTTGCAAAAGTCAGTAGTCCTTTTACTTATGAACTGGGATCCATTGTCACAAATGATTTCAGCTGGCACTCCAAACCTGGTCAGGATATTCCTCTTTATAAAGGATACTACTTCTTGGTCTCTGACTTGAACAAATGCTTCAGCCTCCACCCACTTAGAGAAATAATCAGTCATTGCCAGCATAAAGACTTTTCCTCCTGGAGCTTTTGGTAATTTCCCTACTATGTCCATTCCCCATTTCATGAATGGCCAAGGGGAAACTATAGGATATAGTGGTTCGGCTGGTTGATGTAGTATGTTACTGTGCCTTTGGCATGCATCACATCTTCGAGCATATTCTGTAGCATCTTTCCTCATCGTTGGCCAAAAGTATCCTGTTCTCAATATTTTTGAGAATAATGACCTGCCCCCAGTATGGTTACCACAATCCCCTTCATGTATATCCTGAAGGACTTCTTTAATTTCGGGATCCTCCAAGCACCTTAAATATGGTCCTGCAAGAGATTTATTATACAAAATATTATTTATAATGGTGAATCGTGATACCATCATCCTAAATGCCTTAGGATTTTCGTCTCTAGGGATGTGTCCTTCCTTGAGATATCTTATGATTGGATCCGTCCAGGATTTAGGATCCTCCTCAGGATATTCAGCAACAGGATCCTGGATACTTATTACTTTTTCATCCTGAGGATTCGTTGCAGGATACAAGATATGCAATATTGGTATTTGGGTCCCTTCTGGTATCCTGACCGATGATCCTAGATTTGCTAAGGCATCCGCCTCAGCATTATCTTCCCTTGGTACCTGTTGAAGTGTAAAAACATCGAAATATCCTGCTTATTTTTTTGAGAATATCGAGGTATTCGATTAATTTCTCACCCTTAACTGCATAGGTTCCATTAAAATGATTAGTGATTAACAAGGAGTCAACATATACTTGCAAATTCTTGATATTCATATTTTTAGCCAGTTCTAATCCTGCAATTAAAGCCTCATACTCTGCTTCATTATTAGTAGCAGAGAATTCACACCTAATAGCCTGGGGTAATATATCCCCCTGTGGTGATTTTAGTTGTATTCCCAATCCTACTCCTCTAACATTAGATTCTCCATCGGTATATAATGTCCAGGATCCTAAGGATTCTCCTAATTGTTGTACTTCTAGGTCTACCTCATCCTGGATGTCACTACTAAAATCAGCCACAAAGTCAGCTAAAGCCTGCGATTTTATGGCATTTCTAGGTTCGTACACTAAGTCATAAGCACTTAACTTTACTGACCACTTGGCCATCCTGCCTGACATCTTGGGTTTCCTAAGCACATTTCTAATAGGATAATTGGTCTTGACATGAATTCTATGTGTCTCAAAGTAGTGTCTAAGCTTTGTTGATGCCATAACTAGTGCCAGTATCAACTTTTCTAAATGAGAATATCTAGTTTCAGCATTTAACAAACTTTTACTAACATAATAAACAGGATATTGCTGACCTTCATGATCCTTTATAAGGACAGCACTTACAGCATTCCCTGATACTCAGGCTTCATCAGTAGAGGCGTAGTTGAAAGATACTGCTTCAAATCCTGCAAGGCTGCTTCATGCTTCTCACCCCATTCGAACTTCTTGTTCTTCTTCTGGATATCATAAAACTCTTTGCATTTCTCGGAGGATCTTGAAATAAATCTGTTCAATGCTGCGACTCGCCCTGTTAATCGTTGAACATCCTTTATATTTGAGGGTGATTTAATATCCAAGATGGCTTTAATCTGCTCCGGGCTCGCCTCTATTCCTCTTTTGGTCACCATATATCCTAGAAACTTTCCTGCCCCCACTCCGAAATGACACTTAGCAGGATTTAGCTTCATGTTATATTGATCCAGGATATCAAATGCTCCTTTAATATCCTGGAGGTGATCCTCAGCCTTTTTAGATTTTACCACCATATCATCGATGTATACCTCCATTGTGTTCCCCAGCTTATCTTTGAACATCATGTTCACCAATCTCTGGTATGTAGCACCTGCATTTTTCAAACCGAAAGGCATAGCGGTATAACAATAAATACCTGTTGGTGTCATGAAGGCAGTATCCTCCTGGTCCGAAGGCTCCATTTGAATCTGCTGAAATCCTGAGGATGCATCCATGAAGGTTAACATCTCATGCCCGGCAGTAGCATCTACCATTGCGTCAATATGAGGAAGAGGAAATGGGTCTTTGGGACAAGCCTTATTCAAGTCTGTGTAATCTACACAAACTCTCCATTTCCCATTCTTCTTTTGAACCACGACCACACTTGCTAGTCACTTGGGAAATTTGACTTCCCTGATCATCTTGGACTTCAATAGTCTTTCAACTTCCTCTTGGATAATTGTATTTCGTTCAGGAGTGAACTTCCTTCTCTTTTGTTGCACAAGCTTGAATGACCTGTCAATTCCAAGCTTGTGAGTGATAATATCTTTGGATATACCTGTCATATCCTCATGCTTCCATGCAAATGTTGACATCCTGCACTTCAAAAAGTTAGTTAATCGTTCTTCAATATCCTGAGGGATATTGGTTCCTACGAGCACCGAAATATCAGGATTATCCTGATCCAGGATAACTTTCTTCATATCCTGCTCTAAAGCCTCCATGATATCCTGGGCCCGCAACTTTAATTGCTATGCTGTACTAGGCTTGGTTGAGGATTTCATTGAGGATGAGTAACATTCTTTTGCCTCCTGCTGATCAGTGTCAATCTTGACAACCCCCCAATGGGTAGGGATCTTGATGCATTGATGATAAGTTGATGGCACAACCTTCATATCATGGATCCATGGCCTGCCCAGTATGATGTTATAGCAGGATAGGGAGTCCATCACACAGAAACATTGTATCGAGTTGACCCCTTCAACATATACAGGTAACTTTATTTCTCCCACTGTGTTCCTAGCCTCTCCACTGAACCCAACAAGCACGGTGGATTTCGATGTGATATCCATTGGGGATACATTCATTCTTTTCAAAGTCTCTAGTTGGATTATGTTGACGGAGCTGCCATTATCCACCAATATCCTGCGTGCAAAATGGTTAGCCACATATAATGTTATTACAAGAGCATCATGGTGAGGATCCTGGACAGTATCCCTGTCATCACTATCGAAAGTGATCACTTTATCAGTTGTCAGGGTGGTCATCCTGGCTGGTTTGTCTCCCCTTTCGGTCTTAGCCTCTTTTGCATGCCTCTTGGCCGCAGAATACGAAGTCCCGCAAATGTCGGATCCTCCTGAAATAAAGTTGATTATCTTGGCATCCGCAGGAGGTGATGCCACTCGTTCAGGATCCTTCTCAGTATCCTCACCCTTATTCTTCTTTCTTCCTAGGAGATCCTTCAGATATCCTTTGCTCAGAAGATAACTTATTTCTTTTCTTAGAGCGATGCAATCTTCAGTCACATTTCCGAAATCTTCGTGGAAGGCACACCATTTGGATTTATCCTTCCAATCAGCTTTTTGTTGATTCTTCCGAGGCCACCTAGCTTTGTCTCCTAAACCCTGCATAGCATACATTAATCCAGCAATGTTAATAGAAAAGCAATATTCAGATAATTTAGGATACTCTTCAGGATCCTCGTCTTCAACAACATTCACTTTCTTGTTGTCATTTCTACCATACGGCTTAGAGCGATATGGTTTAAATGAGGATTCTGACTTCCTATTAGTTGACTCATATATAGTGGATGAGTTCATCCTTTCTTGCATTTTCCTATCATCCTCCAGCCTGATATATCTCAAGGCTCTATTTCGAGCTTCGTCCAAGTTCCTGCAAGGATTCATCAAAAGATCCTGATAAAACTGGGAATCCTTTTGTAGTCCCATCTTGAAAGCCTGCACAGCTGTTGCAACATCAAGGTGTGGGATATCCAAGGATTCCCTGCTGAATTTGTTCACGTAATCCCTTAGGGACTCCTGAGGTCCTTGAGTTATCCTGTAAAGATCACTTGTCAGTTTTTCAAAACTCCGACTACAAGAAAATTGACTATTAAATAAACTCACTAAGTGAGCAAAAGATGTAATCGAATGCGGAGGAACATTTAAGATCCATTTCAAGGCTGATCCTGTTAAGGTAGAACCAAAGCCCTTGCACAAGCATGCTTCCTTGAGCTCCGGAGGGATGGGATTAATCTCCATTCTTTCCCTATACTGGGCAATATGCTCTTCAGGATCCGTAGTCCCATCGTAGAGCTTCATGTTGGGGGGTTGAAATCTTTTCGGAATCTCAGCATCACAGATAGGATATGCGAAACGAGATATCCTGTGGCTGTCTTGGGACACTTCCGGAATTGGCTGGACCGCTCCAGGTACACTGGATATCATGTCCTTCAATTTCTGAAGCTCCCTAGTAAATGTTGACGTCATACCTGCATCCTGCAAAGATCCACTATTGTTAGTAGCATGAATATTATTATTTCACACGTTACCAGTCTGAGGATTCTGGCCATATCCTGAAACATATCCTGAGCTCCTCACAGTTGACATCCTGATCGAGGAGGGTATTTCAGGAGTATGATTCTGGGAATGACTGGGCACATTATTCCCCCTATTATCCTCAGTATACACAGCCGAACTGAAGTTCAAAGTTCTGGGTTGTAAAGGAGTAACAATATCCTCAGCGGATCTGCTCGAGCTAGTTTTTAAGAGTTGTATTTCTCTTAACAGCATTTGGTTAGTTTCCTGTTGCTGCCTCATTTGTTCCTGCACACTTCCAAATAAAGTTAGAATTTCATCATTAGAGGATAAAACGGGAGCAGATCCCTGAACACTCCGAGTAGGGATAATATCCTGAGGTTGTGAAGAAGTTGGCATCCTCGGAGGAGGTGGTGGGGGCACCGAACCGGTAGTAGCAGAAGTCATAGCAGACACAGTGGAGGAGCTCATGTTTGATCTTAAGGCCATTGTAAACAATGTGGCAAAAAGTTTTGAAAAAAGAAAACCGATTAACGATTTCACAAAGATTTTTAGTAAAGGTAGCACCACTTGCCCCACGGTGGGCGCCAAATTGTTTTGGTCAAAAATTACCGAAGCAATTAAGTGATCAAATTAGTTATGTGAGGTAGTGTGCTAAAAAGTGTGTTGGAAATATGCTGGTTAAGTTGTTTGTAAAAACAGTTTTCAGGATACGGCTCAGGATATTGAGCTGTATCTACGATCAAACTATGAGAAAAAAATAAAGGAAATGACACGAGATGTACGAGGAAAGCCCTTGATCAATCTAGATCGCTGGCATAAAACCTCGGGAGCTATCAATCGCAGCTGCCTAGTTCTTCTTATTACTTCAAACGTCAGGATACAGTGCAGGATATCGACCTGATCGCTAAGTGTTACAATGCTTTTTTGTGAAAGTGAAAATTGCAAGAGAACGAGTGTAAGAGTGTAGTGAGTGTGATTGTGATGTCCTATTTGATCTGATATACCCACCTATTTATAGTAACGAAATTCAGACTAAAATTCCTATAAATATGGGATGTTCCCGAATATTCCATTGTTAACGTTGTAGACCTAGTAATGCGGCTTCAACGTCTTCATTTGAACAACTTGGACCGAGTCTCCTGAAGAAAGGGTCTTCGTGAACGTTGGGCACCTGGATGCGTACTCCTGTACACAACCCGTTAGTAATCCTGAGGATACCATTCAGGATGTTACCAATATCCTGAATGGGCATCCCGGATATGAACAGATATCATACAACCAAGATATAAGTCAAGATATTTCCCAGGATATGAGCTCAGAATTTCACCCATAACAACTGGTATATATTGTTATATTGCTATGCCATTCGGACTAAGGAATGCAGGTGCTACTTATCAAAGGCTAGTCAATATGATGTTCAAGGAACAAATTGGACACACTATGGAAGTCTATATAGATGACAAAGTGGTTAAGTCCAAAAAAGCTGAGGCTCACCTTAGAGACTTGGAGGAAGCATTCAATATCCTTGATAAATTTAATATGAAAGTAAATCTTTCCAAGTGTCACTTTGGTGTTAAAGCAGGTAAATTTCTAGGCTATATGGTGACAAAAAGAGGCATTGAAGCAAGTCCAGAGCAAATTAAGGCTATTGTGAATATCAAATCTCCTGCCAATGCTAAGGATGTGCAAAGATTGACAGGCAGGATCGCAGCCTTGAACAGGTTCATATCCAAATCTTCAGAAAAATGCAAGGAATTCTATGACATTTTGAGGAAGAACAAGAAATTTGAATGGACTGAAAAGCATGAAAATGCTCTCAAAGCTCTCAAGGATTACCTATCCTCAGTCCCTGCCTTGATGAAACCAGAAAAAGGAGATTTATTATCCTTGTATTTGGCGGTATCCTCTAAAGCAGTAAGTGCGGTCCTTGTTAAGGATCACGAAGGTACACAACATCCTGTCTATTATGTAAGTAAGAGTTTGCTTGATGCTGAATCCAGGTATTCACATTTAGAAAAACTTATCCTTGCACTAATTATGGCATCTACTAAATTAAGACATTATTTTGAAACTCATGCCATTATTGTTAAGACTAATTTTCCAATTAAGAATCTTCTCAGGAAACCTGAAATGTCAGGAAGGATGGCTAAGTGGGCAGTGAAGCTTAGTGCTTATGATATAAGATATGAACCAAGGACTGTCATCAAATCCCTAGCCTTAGCTGACTTTGTGGCAGATTTTAGTAGTGACTTGCAAAAGGAAGCTGAATTAGAAGTCCAACAGCTAGAAGAAACTAAGGATCCTTGGATACTTTTCACTGATGGAGCCTCCAATGTCAAAGGAACAGGACTTGGAATACTACTAAAATCGCCACAGGGGGACATAATACCCCACTCTATAGCTTGTGAGTTTCAAACTACTAACAATGAGGCTGAGTATGAAGCCTTGATAGCTGGTTTGCAAATTGCCAAGCATATGAGGATCAGGTATCTTGAGGTACATGTAGATTCATTGTTAATTACTAATCACTTTAATGGATCCTATGCTGTTAAAGGTGAAAGACTAATCAAATATTTAGAGATAGTCAAAGAATTGGCACTCTCTTTTGTTTCCTTTAGTTTGACACAGGTACCTAGAGAAGAGAATGCAGAGGCTGATGCATTAGCCAATCTAGGATCATCCTTGAAGATTCAAGAGGATATCAGGATCCCTATTATCCACATCCTATCCCCTGCTATTGAGGATCATGTAGCCAAGGAGATAGGAGAGGATTCTGCAATCATCCCTAGCGATGATACACAATCTCATTCAGGATCATGGATCCTTCCAATCATGAGATACATACAACATGGAGAGATTCCTACAGGAGAAAACCCCAGGGCTTTCAAAATCAAGGTATCCCAATTCACAATATTGAATAACATGTTATATAAACGATCTCTTGCAGGACCATATTTAAGATGCATTGAGGATCCTGAAATCAGAGAAATCCTAAAGGATTTTCATGAAGGAGATTGTGGAAACCACACTGGGGGCAGGGCATTATTCTCAAGGATCCTGAGGACGGGATACTATTGGCCTACCATGAAGAAGGATGCTGTGGAATATGCCAAGAAGTGTGATCCTTGTCAGAGACATAGTAATATCCTTCATCAACCAGCAGAGCTTTTGAATCCTATATCCCCCTCTTGGCCATTTATGAGATGGGGAATGGATATAGTTGGTAAACTTCCCAAGGCACCTGGTGGAAAAGTGTTTATGCTTGCTATGACTGATTACTTCTCCAAGTGGATACAGGCTGAAGCCTTTGCTCAAGTCAGAGAAAAAGAAGTGATATCCTTTATCAAAAGAAACATTATTACTAGATTTGGTATTCCTTCTGAAATTGTTTGTGATAATGGATCCCAATTTATTGGGAGTAGAACTACCAACTTTTGTGACAGCTGGGGGATTAAGATGATAACATCAACACCAGTCCACCCACAAGCTAATGGTCAGGCAGAATCATCCAACAAGATCATCATCAACAATTTGAAGAAGAAGCTTGGATCCCAGAAAGGAAAATGGGCAGAAGAACTACCTTATGTACTTTGGGCTGATAGGACAACTCCCAAGAATGCTACTGGCCAAACTCCATTCTCTTTGGTATTTGGAGCAGAATCACTGATCCCTACAGAGATGGTGGTTCCTACTGCAAGAACAAGCATTCGTGATCCTGAAGAAAATGATGAAAACTTGGTTCAAGACTTGGATACTATAGAAGAACTCAGGGATTTGGCAAGGATAAGGATGGCCAGTTATCAACAAAGGATGGCTGGAGCCTACAACAAAAATGTCAGGATCAGGAAATTCCAAGTTGGTGATATGGTATTAAGGAAAGCATTTCAGAATACCACCAATCCTGCTGAGGGTCATTTATCCTGAGACTAGGCATGGATCACGGATGCTTAATGGCTGATGCAGAGAGTCTGAGGATCCAGAGTCTGAGGATCACGAGTCTGAGGATCACGAGTCTGAGGATCCAGGATCCTTAACAGAACTTATGTTTTGCACGTTTTTAATGTGTAAATGTAGGTAATGGACGTAGTGGACCACTCCTTTGCTGGAATCTCGTGGAATATGCTTTTAGGCACGTGCATATTGAAGAAATAACCGTTAGTGGTGGTCATGGGTGACTTCCACCTTTTTCGGGAAGTTAGTTAGTTGTTTATTTCTTATCTTTTTAAGGGGAAAACAACTCAATGAAGGCACAAGTCGTACACACCACACAAACAACACTTAACACACGAATTCTCTGCAAACACTTAGCAAAAAACACACACTTACACTAGCAATTCAATGTATTGAGCTTGTTTTCTTCCGAAGTTCTACAAGGATCACTGTTGTTTTTGCAATATAGTTGGTGATCGGTAGTTTCCGTCACCCGAGGTTTTTTATGCCGGAGATCTTCTAAAGATCAAGGGCTTTTTCCTCGTATAAATCTCGGTGTTCATCGTTGATTTCATATACTTGTTGTTCATACAATTAACCAAGCATCATACCTCACAAAATCAGATTTGGTTGCATTATCCTTGTGTGATTTTTGACCAAAACAGGAAGTTAGCACCAAAGTGGGAAGGCCTCTATTTGATTGAAGCTGAAGCAGGAAAAGGGGCATATCGATTGCTAACAATGGAAGGTGATCTGCTACCAAGAGCTTGGAATGCTGTTCACTTGAAGAAATACTTCATGTAATAAGGATCCATGATCCTTAGCTAACAAGTATCCTTGAAGGATTCTCAGAGGACAGAGGATCCTCATTTTGGTAATGATCTAATCTCAAACTATTTCATTCTTTAATTATCCTATCTACAAGGATAAGGATCCTGGATCCTTTATCCTCCTTTCACTTGATTCTGAGTTTTGCAGAAGGTTTGGGTATCCTTAACAAAGGATTGAGTATCCACAGAAGTCTCCAGTTATTTGGGCTTGACCCCAGTTATTTGGGCTAGTCCCCAGTTTTTGGGACTGTCCCAAGTATCGCCAGCAGTGCACGATGATCCTGGTACAGTTCATGGTAATGGGACCAGTAGTCGCTTTAGGGGCTGACAATTTCATTGTACTGGCTGTATCCGGGATCCTACGTATAATGGTAGACGTACCATACATCCGTTCCTAAGGTTTCTAACGTTTTCACGTTAGCTAAGGTTTTGGCATTTTCATGTCACTAAGTTTGGATAGTCGCCAGTGAGGGCCATACTCCAGTTTACACAAGATCCATTGGGCTTGTCCCCAGTTATCCTTTGGGCTTGTCCCCAGTTATCCTTTGGGCTTGTCCCTAGTTATCCTTTGGGCTTGTCCCCAGTATATTGGGCTTGTCCCCAGAATTGTTGGGCTTGTCCCCAGTTACTAACTCTTCTCTTATATTTGGCTTAGTCCCAAGTCATGTTCTGTTTCAGGGTTTTGAAGTTATACAGCCATGGATCCTTGATCCTTACTTTTTACTAAGGTTTGTCTTTTGGTTATCCTGATTATGAATGTTAATGGGTTAGGATCCTAACCTGGATTCTCAGGTATGATGCTTAATCACTTTGATTTTATTCATTATTCAGCTAAGTGACCCTTATCCTTTGACAACAGAACTAATGATCCTTAAGTTACATAACTTTTCTGAATTTATTGACTATAGGATCTTTGATCCTTGATCATATCCTAAAACTTTTAAACATGATTTACTAAACCTTTATCCTTTACTTACAAATTCAAACAAAGTACATAACAACAGTTGAAAATAAAGAATTCACAAGGATAACAACACGGGAAATAGCCAAAAAGTTGAAGTTATTTTTATTCACAAAAGCTAACCCTTCAAAGGTTGTCAAAATTACCTACCCCAAGCATCTACCAGCAATACGTGGCCCGTCCGCTGGGGTAGGTAAAGGGTGTCCATTGTTAATAGGTCTTTCAAGTGCAGGAAATATAAGATGGCAGGATAACAAGTGGTTTCATCCCGCAAACAGAGGATCCGTCCACCACCTATTATCCTACCTATTGTCTAAGGATCCATGATCCATAACCCTAGAAACTATTGTTCAAAGTACAACCCAACATTGTTTAAAACATCACAACCAAAAAACTACCAAATCCTAAAAAATGGGCTCCGGCCGCGTCTAGAAATATCCTTCGTCGCCCATTTCAGCAGCTCACACCTTGGTTGCATCACCTCCGGCATCATCACCACCAGCTTAATCCTTCCCGCTGCTGCCTGCCTCAAGCGCCAAGACCTCGGTAGCCTTCTCTTCATCCTCCAGCTCTGCCAGCTTTGCCTTCCAACCCTCCTTGTCCCAAGTGGTCCTGTCGAAGTTAGGATCCTCAACCTCCTGAGCCATTTGCAGTTTGATCTTATACATGGTGATGGCAGCAGAGACTTTAGCATCCTCCAGCAGGTCGTGCCTCTCATGATCAGCCTCTATCTGGGCTATGACCACTTGCTGCTTTGCCAGAGCGAGATCCTTTTCAAGGCGAGAGATGGTTTGATCCTTGGCCAAGAGGAACTTTTGGAACTCCTGGTGCTTTTGTTCCGCCTCCTCAACATATGCATCAAACAGCATTTCGACCTCAGCAAATTTCTGCAAAGAAAACAAGGTAAAGTTCAGGATCGCGTGATCCTCAAGTGGGCAGGATAATTAAGCATAGTCAGTGATCCTTACATCAGCAAAGTATTCTTGGAACTGGTGGCGGATAAGAGGCAAGCCTTCAAGATTGTCAGCTTCGGAGGCCTTTCTTTTCTTTCCCCCCTTGGAGGTGGTAGGCTTGGGAACCACAACACCCGGGCTAGCAGCAGTCTTCTTCTTCCCAGACCTGGGAGCAATGGTAGTAAGATCGGTGACACTAAAGTGGGAGGCAGACCTTGAAGATTTTCCAGCACCTGTCAATCCAAAACAATAAATAAGTATTCTTGTTTTATTGGCATTTCAATATTTAATCATATATAAACTTGGATACTTACTTGACATTGTAACAGAGCCTGAGGATACTTCTTGAGAATCCTTGGTGTTTGCTTGAAATGACCTTATTGCAGGATCAAGGTTCCGGAAAGCGGTGATCATCTCCTTGGTTGCAGGAGATGTAATGATGTGTGAAACAGAAATAGATGCAAAATAGAAACAAAGGGGTTAATGATCCTCAGCAGGAACAGGTTATCCTATGATCCTTCTATAAGGATCCTCTATCCTACCATGAGTGGCCCATTTTCTGGGGAGATCCTTCCCATCAGGGATAGAATCCCTCCTGATGAAGAAAAAACGTTTCTTCCACTTGTTATCGTTCTTGGTGGTTTTCAGGATTGGATGAGGTTCACCGGGTTTGTGTTTGAATAGAAAGCGGTGTGAACCATGGCTCACAAGGTTGTATAGTTCAGATAACTCCGACATTCCCAAATCTATATCCTCTTGCTCAATGATCCTTTCAAGGGTAAATAGAACCCTCCACATCATTGGCATAGCCTGGATATAAGATATACCGGTAAGGGAGAAGAAAGATTGGGTAAAAGCGGGAAAAGGATAGGAGTATCCTATCGAGATAAAATCACTCCGGACGGTAGGGTCAAGGGGTTTGAAAACAGTGCTCGCCGGAAAGCAATGACGAATCCTGTCAATCTCAGGATCAGTAAAGCAGCAACGTTCCTTCGGAGAGTCTTCGATGATCCCTTGGCTTTTTAAGGGACTATGTTTTCGATGGTCCTTAGCAGGGGATGATCTTAGCTTCATTGTGATTCGGAGATTTTGAGAAAGAAGAAGAACAGAGTAAGAAAGAGAAAGGGGAGAGAAGTACCTGCTTGATCTTCAAAAGAGGATTTAACGGATGTAACACACGATTTTAAATGCCTCTAGACCCTTATCTCTAACTTGAATTTATAATCATGATTTTGCAGGGATGTCGCTTCAGATGACGTAAGATCTGCAACAGATAGTTCGATCATAACGGCTATATATCCGTTAGTTTGTTGCGGATAAGATCAAGAAAATATAACTCGATAATTTACACTTTACTCCTTATATTTTGGGGGCAATTATTAGGGGAGGATTTCTGTCACACCCTCAAAATCCACACGCGGAGTACCACCGCTTGGAGGCGTGACATGACCAGGATCAAGCCACCAATCATATTGAACATAAGTATAGTAAAAGTCATTCATCAATACGATAGGTGTTTCCAAAACCAAAAATAAACAAGTGTGTAGCGGAAGCATTTAAAGTAAAACCCAACATAAGTTTAAGTACAAAATGTCATAATGTTTAACAACACATTTACGATCCATGTCCACAACGACCGTGCCTCCCATGCAAGCTCCAAAAGTACCTAAGGTCCTGCAAGGCATGTAACAGAGAGTCAACAACTAGTTGAGCGAGTTCACAGTTAGTTATTCAGTTATAGAATTCGTTTCATAAATCAGTTGTTCGTTTTGTAAACCATGTTTCTTATTAATTCCCATCGCGGTCCTCCAGACATCTGTGCGAAGGTTAGTGGCCGTATCGCGGTCCTCCAGACATCTGTGCGAAGGTTAGTGGCCGTATCGCGGCCTTTTCAGGCATCTGTGCGAAGATTAGTGGGGGGCTTCCCATGTGTAGACTAGTCGTATTTGTACGTGCCCTTCTTGATCCAAGGACCGTAGCGAGTGTGAGTGTACGTAGGTTTTACGTACGTTAAGGTTGTTGTCCTACCCAAGGAGGACGAACGTACGTAGTCTACCCAAGGAGAATACGCAGGATTAATATTAGCATCCTACCCATGGAGGATGGCGGTACATATCCTACCCAAAGAGAATATGTAGGTTCCATTTTTATTTCTTAACCCATTCCCAAACCACCGGGAATCCCATGCCTTAGAAAGAGTGTGAACTCACCTTGTTTTGCTCGGTATGCTAAGTTAAGTGCTCACAATTAAATCAGTCAAGTCCTATAGTAGGCACGTATATTTAATCAGTTCATGTTTGTTAAGTTTCACATGTAACTATCATCAAAGTATCATCACCGAGTGTGCCTCGCAATTAGCATTCTTGTATCATGTAAACAGTTAATCCAATTCATGCAAAAACAGCTTACCCATAATAGCTTTCACAGTTAATTCAAACATAATTAACCAACAACACAGTTAATTGAGCTAGTTTACTGAACTAACATATTCAAACAGGGGTACACAGTTAACAAGGTTAACATTTAATAACTAACTGTGTCACATGCTTTTTCTTAACTAAATTAATAGTTATAACAGAGTTAACATAGTTGATATAACCCAGTTAATATACTTAACAAATATAACAGTTTACTAGAGTTTATCAACTAACAGGATTATTTACTTAACATTGTGTCATACATAAATCTAACAAAGTTAATGAGATCAACTGAGTTAATAAAGTCAACTGAGTTAATAAACTTAACTCAGTTAGCTGGTTGAATATAATTGCATACTTATCAGTGTTATAAACTTAACAAGATTAACAGTTTAATAAATCATAACAGTTGGGTCGAAAACCCCCTTAGCCGAAAACCCCTATAGCCGAAAACCTCACTGGGCCGAAAACAATATATATTGAAATCATATATGGTGGGCCGAAAACCAAACTTGGGCCTAAAACACTTGAGCCGAAAACCACATGTGGGCCGAAATCACAAAGTGATTTCGTCCAGGTTGTTTTTGTGGGGGGTGTTTTCGTCAAGTCCTTCATCATCATCATCATCAATACTAACAGTTCATATTAAAACCCAGCAACTCTAATTTTATCAGTTACATGATCATTTTAATATCATTCAGATCTAATCATAACAGTTCATAACCTCTTTGATATCACTAGTCAACATAATAATATCATCACAATAAATCACATATATATATACCATATATATAAATCTGAAAATAACTAACTGTGTAAAATCACTAACCGAACACAGAGATCAAACAGACGTGATCTGGCTTCAAATGAGGAATTCTTTTGTGTGGGTTTCAGATGTAGAGAGAGAGAGAACAAAGTGATAAGGTTTGGTGAGTGGGTAACGTCTCGGAGAAGATTGTGATTAAATAAATATATAATACCCCACTGGGCCTAAAGCCCATCTCTGATTTCGCCAAACATTCTGGACGAAAACACTAAAGTGTTTTCATCACTTGGGTGATTTCATGGGTATTGTTTTCAGTAAGAGTTCATCTTTATTTAACATATGCTAATTAATACAACACCTCATTAACATACAATCACATATAAAAATATATTATGGATCCCAAGTATAAAATATCAATCGAAATACGATATAACGTATTACCAAGGTAAGCGTTGTGAAACAACGAGTCGTGTAAACAAACACATAAACAATAAAAAAAATTAACGTGCACTAAATGCGAAGATGGAAATCTCGGAAACTCGAGTTGTCACATTATCCCCAACTTGAAAGAAATTTTGTCCCGAAATTTAGCATGCGGTTACTGAGGAAGCTAGGCAAGTTATCGTTTACTGTTTCTCCTGGGGTGTCACATTATCCCCCCGTTGATTTGGAATTTCTTCCCGAAATTCTGTAGTAGCTTCAGCCTCAGTAGTAGTTGCATTGTTTTCGAACAACTGGGGGTATTTGAGTTCCATTTGGTCTTCGCGTTCCCAGGTGAACTCTGGGCCACGACGGGAGTTCCAACGAACTCGAACAAGAGGTATTCGGATGTTCTTGAGGACCTTAACATCCCGATCCGTGATTTCAACTGGTTCTTCGATGAAATGCAACCGTTCGTCGATAGTGAGTTCCTTCAGAGGAACTATGTGGGTCTCATCTGACAGACACTTCTTCAGATTCGACACGTGAAAGACGTTGTGAACTGCACTGAGTTCAGCTGGTAAGTTCAGTCTGTAGGCCACTTTGCCTATTTTCTCTATGACTTCAAACGGTCCAAGGTATCGTGGATTGAGTTTGCCCCTTTTGCCAAAACGAACCACACCCTTCCAGGGTGAAACTTTGAGTAATGCTCGATCCCCAACCTGGAACTCGAGTAGTTTCCTGTCTTTATCGGCGTATGCTTTCTGACGGTCACGAGCTGCCGCCATGCGTTGTCGTATTTGAGCAATCTTTTCAGTAGTATCAACTACCATTTCTGGACCTGTGATCTGACTGTCACCCACCTCTGCCCAGCAAAGAGGTGATCGGCATTTACGCCCGTACAATGCCTCAAACGGAGCAGCTTTTATGCTGGTGTGGTAGCTGTTGTTGTACGAAAATTCCACAAGTGGCAGATGTTTTTCCCAGCCCTTGCCAAAGTCAATTACGCACGCCCGAAGCATGTCTTCTAGAGTTTGAATAGTACGCTCAGACTGCCCGTCTGTCTGAGGATGATAAGCTGTGCTCATGTCTAATCGAGAGCCAAAAGATTTGTGCATTGCTTGCCACAGTTCTGAAGTAAAACGTGCATCACGATCAGAGATAATAGAGGTGGGCACCCCGTGCCTCGAGACAACTTCTTTAAGGTATACGTCTGCTAGAGTGGAGAACTTATCCGTTTCCTTGATAGCCAAGAAGTGAGCAGATTTTGTGAGTCGATCCACGATCACCCAAATAGTATCATTCCCACGCTGAGATCTAGGCAGGCCAGTAACAAAATCCATGGAAATTTGTTCCCATTTCCATTGTGGTATCTCAGGTTGCTGGAGTGGGCCTGAGGGTTTCTGATATTCCGCTTTGACTCTCGCACAAGTCAAACACTTGCTAACGTAAGTGGCTATGTGAGCTTTCATGCTAGGCCACCAGTATGTAGTTCTGAGGTCGTAGTACATCTTATCCGAACCCGGATGTACTGAGTAGCGAGACTTATGAGCTTCTTCCATTACAAGCTCGCGTAAGTTTCCATTGAGTGGGACCCAGATGCGTCCTGTTACATAGTAGGCGCCGTCTGCCTTTTGTTCTAACCGTTGCCTTGAACCGCGTAGGGCTTCAGCCCTGACGTTTTCTGGTTTCAATGCTTCTACCTGAGCATCTCGTATCTGTGAAGGAAGACTGGACTGAATAGTGAGTTGCAACGCTCGTACACGCCTAGGTGTAGTATCCTTTCGACTAAGGGCGTCGGCCACCACATTGGCTTTGCCCGGATGGTACTTTATGGCACATTCGTAATCGTTCAGTAACTCGATCCATCGACGTTGTCGCATGTTCAATTCTTTCTGCTTGAAGATATGCTTAAGACTCCTGTGATCGGTATAGATGGTGCACTTGGTGCCATACAGGTAATGTCGCCATATCTTGAGCGCAAAAACAACAACTCCAAGCTCTAAATCGTGTGTAGTGTAATTCCATTCGTGAATCTTAAGTTGACGTGAAGCATAAGCAATAACTTTATCCCGTTGCATCAACACACATCCAAGACCTTGGATAGATGCATCGCAGTAGACTACAAAATCGTCCGTGCCTTCAGGCAATGAGAGGATAGGTGCGCTACAAAGTCTACCCTTTAAGTGCTGAAACGCTGTTTCCCGTGTATTACCCCAACGATAAGCAACACCTTTCTGTGTTAGTAATGTAAGCGGCTGTGAAATCTTTGAGAAGTCTTTGATGAACCGTCTATAATAACCCGCCAAACCCAAGAATTGGCGTATTTCGGTTGGTGTGCTAGGTGCAGGCCAGTTCTTGATCGAATCTACCTTGGATGGATCGACATGAATCCCATCCTTGTTCACCACATGGCCTAGAAAGTGGACTTCACGAAGCCAGAAGTCGCATTTTGAAAACTTAGCGTACAGTTGTTCCGTTCGAAGGAGTTCCAAAATAAGTCGTAAATGATGCTCGTGTTCCTCTTGACTCTTCGAATAGATCAGGATGTCGTCGATGAAAACAGTAACAAACTTGTCAAGATAAGGTTTGCACACACTGTTCATAAGATCCATGAAAACCGCAGGTGCGTTCGTTAGCCCGAATGGCATGACGAAAAACTCGTAATGGCCGTAGCGTGTTCTGAACGCTGTTTCGAAGACGTCCTCATCCCGGACTCTCAGTTGATGATAACCTGATCTCAGATCAATCTTCGAGTAATAGCTCGACCTGGCGATGAGGCGGTAACCCAGGTAACTCTTCAGGAAACACTTGAGGAAAGTCACGTACAACAGGAATATCCTCTAACTTCTTCTCTTTCGTCGATGTATCTGTAACGAGTGCTAAAATAGCTGTGTGGCCCTTTCGCAAACACTCCTGTGCCTTCAAGAAGGAGATGATGCCACTCACGACACCACTCTTGTCGCCCTGAACTTCGAGAGGTTCTTTGCTTGAACGAGGAATACGAATAATCTTTTCTTTGCATAGGATCTCTGCTTGCTGTTGGGATAACCAATCCACACCAATAACGATGTCGAAACTACCCAGAACTATAGGAATGAGATCGATAGAGAAAGTCTGACCAGCCAAAACGAGATTACAACCCTTGACTATGTGACCACTGTGGTGTCTGTTGCATCTATTGCACTTTGGGTGATCTCCTCGATATTCACCCTGCCCTTGCCTACCAGAAAATTGCTGACCAGGGCTCTGGTAGTCATCAATCCTTTGCTGCTGTGCCTGAGACTGAACTAAAGTCGAATCCTTGCTAGAGGTTCCATCCCATTTTAGTTTGTTGTCACTGGGAGTAGCAGATGTAGTAATAGTAGTAGTACCAATACGCTTTGGCAGCTTGTTCTGTTCCACTGCCTGGTCTGTGAGACGATGAGCAAGACGAGTAACATCTTGAATAGTAGCAAGATTAGCAGCCGTCACATGGCTTTGAATTTCTGGTACTAAACCTTTGAGGTACAGCTCAATGCGCTTGATGGGAGGATCCACTATAGTGGGACATAACACTGCCTGTTCGTTGGATCGCTTCGTGTACGCGTCTATTTCTGACCCCGTCATCTTCCGGTTAAAGAACTCCACCTCCAGCTTATGAATATCATCACGGCTACAGTATTCCTCTTTGATCAACTCCTTGAAAATCATTCCATGGGGTGGCATTAGCAGCCGCTAGCCCCAGCATCTGAACTTGCGCGTTCCACCAAGTTAGCGCAGTGCCTTCGAGAGTACCAGTGGCGTACTTCACTCTACGAGCCTCAGGGCATTCACACATCTCGAAGACGGATTCGAGCTTTTCAAACCAATTGAGGAGTCCAACGGCTCCTTTAGTGCCACTAAAAGTACTAGGACAACAGTCCATGAAAGTTTTGAACGTGCACACAGGTGGCTGAGCGTGTTGACCTGTCATGTGCGTAAGAGTAAACATACTTGAGCACGAGTGTTGGTTTACGAGAGTAGGATCTAAAGATCCTAGAGTAAGTGGTGATGGCAGGTTACACCTCCTGCCTGGGCAGCTGCGAGTGTTGCAGTAACTTGTTCAGTGATCGAAGCCGCCAACTGGGCTTGAGCTAGGTTAACGCATCCACTCATGATCTTGATATCAAGGAGAACATGAGTGAGAGAGGTTCGCAAGTAATGCGATAACAGAAGAGAGTAAGCACACAAGTGTTCTCATGCAATAGTGTTACGTTAATCTAAGCATACCCTGAGCAAAGTTCTATGCAATTCTAGCAAGTAGGCAATAAAACATATACCATATTACCTAGGATGTTGGGTCTTGCACGTGGAGCGAGGCGTCGTTGTGGATCGTTGAGCACTGTTCTGGTTATAGTCTGGTTTTAATAAAAACGTTTTCCCCTTATTAAAACCGAGTTCTCTATAACCAATGGCTCTGATACCAATCTGTCACACCCTCAAAATCCACACGCGGAGTACCACCGCTTGGAGGCGTGACATGACCAGGATCAAGCCACCAATCATATTGAACATAAGTATAGTAAAAGTCATTCATCAATACGATAGGTGTTTCCAAAACCAAAAATAAACAAGTGTGTAGCGGAAGCATTTAAAGTAAAACCCAACATAAGTTTAAGTACAAAATGTCATAATGTTTAACAACACATTTACGATCCATGTCCACAACGACCGTGCCTCCCATGCAAGCTCCAAAAGTACCTAAGGTCCTGCAAGGCATGTAACAGAGAGTCAACAACTAGTTGAGCGAGTTCACAGTTAGTTATTCAGTTATAGAATTCGTTTCATAAATCAGTTGTTCGTTTTGTAAACCATGTTTCTTATTAATTCCCATCGCGGTCCTCCAGACATCTGTGCGAAGGTTAGTGGCCGTATCGCGGTCCTCCAGACATCTGTGCGAAGGTTAGTGGCCGTATCGCGGCCTTTTCAGGCATCTGTGCGAAGATTAGTGGGGGGCTTCCCATGTGTAGACTAGTCGTATTTGTACGTGCCCTTCTTGATCCAAGGACCGTAGCGAGTGTGAGTGTACGTAGGTTTTACGTACGTTAAGGTTGTTGTCCTACCCAAGGAGGACGAACGTACGTATTCTACCCAAGGAGAATACGCAGGATTAATATTAGCATCCTACCCATGGAGGATGGCGGTACATATCCTACCCAAGGAGAATATGTAGGTTCCATTTTTATTTCTTAACCCATTCCCAAACCACCGGGAATCCCATGCCTTAGAAAGAGTGTGAACTCACCTTGTTTTGCTCGGTATGCTAAGTTAAGTGCTCACAATTAAATCAGTCAAGTCCTATAGTAGGCACGTATATTTAATCAGTTCATGTTTGTTAAGTTTCACATGTAACTATCATCAAAGTATCATCACCGAGTGTGCCTCGCAATTAGCATTCTTGTATCATGTAAACAGTTAATCCAATTCATGCAAAAACATCTTACCCGTAATAGCTTTCACAGTTAATTCAAACATAATTAACCAACAACACAGTTAATTGAGCTAGTTAACTGAACTAACATATTCAAACAGGGGTACACAGTTAACAAGGTTAACATTTAATAACTAACTGTGTCACATGCTTTTTCTTAACTAAATTAATAGTTATAACAGAGTTAACATAGTTGATATAACCCAGTTAATATACTTAACAAATATAACAGTTTACTAGAGTTTATCAATGTCACACCCCGACCACGTAGAACATACAAAACGTGGCGGAAATGTCGGGGAGTGTTGTAACAGAATTAATTGTTTCAAATCCATGGCAATTGAAGTTTCGTTTTATTGATTACAAGTGTTACAATGTCTTAACAAACAAAGAAATACAACATAATTAACTAGTCTTGCATCTTTTATTGTCACTAAAGCCCAAGTCTGCCTATGTGTATCTTGATCATCTTATGCAACAGTTCCTGAAAAACACATGTGAAAATAGGTACGTCAGCATAAAAATGCCTGTGAGATACATAGGTTTTGTGAAAATAGGTTCCATGACTTATGTTTGAGAAAATGTTTAGTCATGAACCTTTTTGTTTGCTTTGTTTTGTAAATCATTTGAAAAACAATGAGTTCAGATGATATGTATAAATAAATGAATAATGTATGGTTAAATGAATAACCATAGTAAAATGGATTTGTATAAGATAAGTTGTTTGTAAAACAATGTCTTGTGAAAAGTATGATATTTGTATAAAATGTTATATGTATCAAACTGAAATGATTCAAATAACGCTACAATATGTAATACCATACAAACACTTATATATAGGAAGTACCAGCGGCGTATCCACCATGCTTGTATCATATTACACACGCATCGTTACTTAATCACTTAATCAAACCAGAACACCAAAGTAATGTTTAACAGTTATAGAAATGTTTATGTATGGTCAAAGACGGTTCACACGGTTCATAGATACAAACGGTTCACAGATACAAACGGTTCACAGATACAAACGGTTCACAGATACAAACGGTTCACAGATACAAACGGTTCACAGATACAAACGGTTCACAGATACAAACGGTTCACAGATATCAACGGATCACATAGTCAAATGATTTCAACGGTTCAATATGTAGTATAATGTGTTCATATGCTGGATAAGCATATGCAACAGAAAGGCAATGTAAAACAATGTACTAAGTATGCACACAATGGACATACATAGTATGAAATGTAATGTAGAACGATGTACTAAGTATGCACACAATGGGCACAAATAGCATAGGATGTAATGAAATCATGTACTATAATGTACTAACGAACATAGCATGTATATGATGTGAAAACAGGAAAGCATGAAAGTAACAAGTAGGCACATGTGTTCCACCCCAAAACAGTTTGGAAAACAGTAAAAGAGGGGTCTATGTACTCACTTGAGATTGCTCAGATGTCTAAAGATAATCACCAAGTAACGCTAGAGATCTCGGAATCAAACGGCACCTAATATAGGTAACTATGTTAATAAACCGGACCTATCTCGGGAGATTGGGTAGCATTAGGGTTTGTAAACCAAATGAGTGTAGGAACTCACTTGATATGGTTTAACAAAGCCTATATGCTAAATGAAACTTAACCTAAGTCTTATAGACCCATTATGATCCGTTTAGGTAGCTTATGCTACTTTAACGCATCGTGCGCGTGAAACGCGTTCGGACCGCCTAACTAGTCCTATGACAAGTATTATATGCCTAAACATGTTACATAATCAGTTACGTGACAAAAGTTTAGGTTACATATGCTAAATTACCAATTATGTATGAAAAGGGTATTCTGGTAATTTACCTAAGGCATATAAACTACCTATCATACAACTATTTAAACGATGTGACCATAGGGTATAACCTCGGAAGGTTATTTCCTACCTACTATGGTCACCTAATGTATTTGGTCGGATCCTAATGATCGACCAAACTGGGTCGGGTTCGAAGGTATAGGCGATTTATTAGATCGCCTACCCTACGACCCTAGACAACGTGGTAATCAGTGGGCATAGTCCCAAGGGACTATAACCAACGTGATTACGATCACGTTGCGAAGTTCAAACGAACTTCGCATTGACCATTACTGGTCAACGCTGAAAGTCAAACAAAGTTTGACTTTCTGACTCGAAAAGCAGTAAAATAAGGAAAAGAACGAAAGAATACTTACGAAGGGTCCCCGAATGCTAATCCCGATCCAAGAACTCAGGTATGAAACAATGGTTTCAACTTAGAGCTCTCAAAATCAGAATTCTTGTAAGAAATGAGGTTGGATGGGTTGGGTATTTATAGGAATACCCAAACCGTTAAGATCGTTTCATGGAAAATGTGTCTTAATCGCAACCGTACAAGTGTCGGAACCTTATGGTGACTAAATGGCCACTCACCATAGGGTATCAACATGTGGCAAGGTTTTTAGAAGTGCATAACAGCTGTAAACAGCTGTCGATACATCGAATCCGGTCCCGAAAATGCGAAAAATGAGTTTCCTGCATGTTTCTGCCCCAGAATAGGCAGTCGCGTAGCGCGACGGTGAGGGCCTAGGCAGTCGCGCTACGCCACTGACCCCCAGTTTTCAGAAAAGTTTCAAAAATGGCAGGAATGGTCCCTGCACGTGTTTAAGGCCTTTTTCGATGCGTTTGAACCCCGTTAACCTCATTTCAAGGCTCTAAAATGAAGTTAAAGTATAGGGAACTCAAAACATACTCAAAAATATGCCGGATGATGGTTCGTTTGGTCGTACGAACGCGATGTTCGCTTAATTACGACGGAATGCGCATAAGCGCGAAAAACGAACCAAATGACGCGACGAATGGATTTTTCTTAAGGCGAACACTAAAATATAATATAGTCATGCTCACATAAATTTTTGGATGTCCGGATGTATTCAGAACGTAAGTTATGCGTGAAAATGCAAACTTGTGCACTTTTTGACACTTTTAGTCCCTGAATGACCCAAAAGTTTATTTTAGCACACCGAACCCCTCAAAGCCTATTTCTAAGCTATGTAAAGGATATTTATGGTATGTTTAACTTATGGTCATGTTCCGGAATGTCTGTTACAGTTCAAATTGGCATACTTTCGCAGTTTGTCAACTTTAGTCCCTGTAAGCGATTTAACTTTGATTTCACCACACCAAACCTTCCAAAACTTATATCTAAGTTATGTATAGGTTATTTAAGGTATGTTAAGCCTATTTCACTATTCCGGAGTGTTCGTTGCATTAAACTGGTTATATTTACGCATTAGTGCGCGTATAACCTTCCAGAAAGCGATTTAGAGCTTGAAATCGAACATGAGTCGATATGTGCAAAAGATACACATATTTATACAAGTCCAAAGTATGAAATACATTATTTCATTGGTTTGGCATTTGTTTGATGGTTGAAATGATGTCACACCCCGACCACGTAGAACATACAAAACGTGGCGGAAACATCGGGGAGTGTTGTAACAGAATTAATTGTTTCAAATCCATGGCAATTGAAGTTTCGTTTTATAGATTTAAAAGTGTTACAATGTCTTAACAAACAAGAAATACAACATAATTAACTAGTCTTGCATCTTTTATTGTCACTAAAGCCCAAGTCTGCCTATATGTATCTTGATCATCTTATGCAACAGTTCCTGAAAAACACATGTGAAAATAGGTACGTCAGCATAAAAATGCCTGTGAGATACATAGGTTTTGTGAAAATAGGTTCCATGACTTATGTTTGAGAAAATGTTTAGTCATGAACCTTTTAGTTTGCTTTGTTTTGTAAATCATTTGAAAAACAATTGAGTTCAGATGATTTGTATAAAATAAATGAATAATGTATGGTTAAATGAATAACCATAGTAAAATGGATTTGTATAAGATAAGTTGTTTGTAAAACAATGTCTTGTGAAAAGTATGTTATTTGTATAAAATGTTCTATGTCTCAAACTGAAATGATTCAAATAACGCTACAGTATGTAATACCATACAAACACTTATATATAGGAAGTACCAGCGGCGTATCCACCATGCTTGTATCATATTACACACGCATCGTTACTTAATCATTTAATCAAACCAAACAACCAAAGTAATGTTTAACAATAGTAGAAATGTTCATGTATGGTCAAATACGGTTCACAGATACAAACGGTTCACAGATACAAACGGTTCACAGATACAAACGGTTCACAGATACAAACGGTTCACAGATACAAACGGTTCACAGATACAAACGGTTCGCAGATACAAACGGTTCACAGATATCAACGGATCACATACTCAAATGTTTACAACGGTTCAGTATGTAGTATAATGTGTTCATATGCTAGAAAAGCATATGCAACAGAAAAGCAATGTAAAACAATGTACTAAGTACGCACACAATTTGGGCATACATAGCATGAAATGTAATGAAATCATGTACTATAATGTACTAAAGAACATAGCAGTATATGATGTGAAAACAGGAAAGCAGGAAAGTAACAAGTAGGCACATGTGTTCCACCCCAAAACAGTTTGGAAAACAGTAAAAGAGGGGTCTATGTACTCACATGAGATTGCTCAGTAGTCCTTGAGTAACAACTAAACAATGCTAGAGATCGCGGATATCAAACGGCACCTAGTATAGGTAGCTACATTAATAAACCGGACCTAAATCGGAAGACTGGGTAGCATTAGGGTTTGTAAACCAAACGAGTGTGGAGACTCGTGTGATATGGTTTAACAAAGCCTACATACTAAATGAAACCTAACATAACTGTCTACGACCCATTACGACCCGTTTGGGTAGCTTATGCTACTTTAACGTGTCGTGCGCGTGAAACGCGTTCGGACCGCCCAACTAGCCCTATGACAAGTGTTATATGCCTAAACATATTACATAATCAGTTATGTGACAAAGGTTTAGGTTACATATGCTTAATTACCAATTATATATGAAAAGGGTATTCTGGTAATTTACCTAAGGCATATAAACTACCTATCATACAACTACTTAAACGATGTGACCATAGGGTATAACCTCGGAAGGTTATTCCCTACCTACTATGGTCACCTAATGTGTTTGGTCGGATCCTAATGATCGACCAAACTGGGTCGGGTTCGAAGGTATAGGCGATTTATTAGATCGCCTACCCTACGACCCTAGACAACGTGGTAATCAGTGGGCATAGTCCCAAGGGACTATGACCAACGTGATTACACTCACGTTGCGAAGTTCCTACGAACTTCGCATTGACCATTACTGGTCAACGCTGAAAGTCAAACAAAGTTTGATTTTCTGACTCGAAAAGCAGTAAAATAAGGAAAAGAACGAAAGAATACTTACGAAGGGTCCAAGAATGGAAGGTTTGGATCCGAACACTCTCAGGTATGAAGTGTTAAACACGACAACTTAGAGAGCAAGTTCAGATTCAAAGGTGTGAGTTTTTTGGGTGTATGTTGGTGGGTATTTATAGGAAATGGTCCACCGTTAAGATCGTTTCTTGTAGAAGGAGGCAACGATCAAGGCCGTACACTTGTCGGAATGTTATGGTGCCTCATATGCTCCTTATCTTAGTGATTAAGCAAGTTGCAAACATGTGGTTGTGGTTAATCAGCTGAAAACAGGCTGTTAAAACATTGCACCTGGTCTGGATACCCCATACGCATCGTATGGTATATATACCATACGCATCGTATGGGTGAACTTTGGCAGAATTACAGTTTTGGTCCCTGAACTGTATTTAGGCCATTTTTGACACGTTTAAGGCCCGTTAACCCCATTTCAAAGCTCTAAAATGAAGTTAAAGTATAGGGAACTTAAAACATGCTCAAACATATATCGGATGTCGGTTCGTTTAGCCGTACGAACGCGATGTTCGCTTAATTACGACGGAATGCGCATAAGTGCGAAAAACGATCCAAATGACGCGACGAATGGATTTTTCTTAAGGCGAACACTAAAATATAATGTAGTCATGCTTACATAAATTTTTGGATGTCCGAATGTATGCAGAACGTGAGTTACGCGTAAAAATGCAAACTTGTGCACTTTTTGACGCTTTTAGTCCCTGAATGACACAAAAGTTTATTTTAGCATACCGAACACCTCAAAGCCTATTTCTAAGCTATGTAAAGGATATTTATGGTATGTTTAACTTATGTTCATGTTCCGGAATGTCTGTTACAGTTCAAATTGGCATACTTTCGCAGTTTGTCAACTTTAGTCCCTGTAAGCGATTAAACTTTGATTTCACCACACCAACCCTTCCAAAACTTATATCTAAGTTATGTAAAGGTTATTTAAGGTATGTTAAGCCTATTTCACTATTCCGGAGTGTTCGTTGCATTAAACTGGTTATATTTACGCATTAGTGCGCGTATAACCTTCCAGAAAGCGATATAGTGTTTGAAATCGAACAAGAATTGATATGTGTAAACGATACGCCTATTTTTACAAATCCCAAGTATGAAATACAATATTTCACTGGTTGGGCATTTGTTTGATGGTTGAAATGACACAGGTGTTACAGTCTCCCCTACTTTAGGAAATTTCGTCCCGAAATTAATTCGTAGGAGTCTATTTGTGACGTTGTGTCAGATAACCACCAGAGGTATGTGAAGCATAATCATGTCATTTCTTTAACAGACATTCTTCAGAATGAAAATGAACAAACGGAGTCATTTTCCTCAACGAGTATTCTTCAGAGGCGGAAATGAAGAAATAAACAAACGGGGATTCACTTCCTTAACGGAAAATCTTCAGAAACGAAAATGATCAAACGGAGTCATTTTCAACGGTTTGTTCCCTCAGAAATGGAAATGAAAATGATAGACAAACGGATATTCATTTCCTTTACGGAAAATCTTCAGAACGAAAATGAACAAACGGAGTCATTTTCTACGGTTGCTTCCTCAGAAACGGAAATGAAAAAGATGGACAAACGGATATTCATTTCCTTAACGGAAAATCTTCAGAAACGAAAATGAACAAACGGAGTCATTTTCTACGGTTGCTTCCTCAGAAACGGAAATGAAAAGGATGGACAAACGGATATTCATTTCCTAAACGGAAAATCTTCAGAAACGAAAATGAACAAACGGAGTCATTTTCTACGGTTGCTTCCTCAGAAACGGAAATGAAAAGGATGGACAAACGGATATTCATTTCCTAAACGGAAAATCTTCAGAAACGAAAATGATCAAACGGAGTCATTTTCTACGGTTGTTTCCTCAGAAACGGAAATGAATGGATGGACAAACGGATATTCATTTCCTTAACGGAAAATCTTCAGAAACGAAAATGAACAAACGAAGTCATTTTCTACGGTTGCTTCCTCAGAAACGGAAATGAAAAGGATGGACAAACGGATATTCATTTCCTAAACGGAAAATCTTCAGAAACGAAAATGATCAAACGGAGTCATTTTCTACGGTTGTTTCCTCAGAAACGGAAATGAATGGATGGACAAACGGATATTCATTTCCTTAACGAAAAATCTTCAGAAACGAAAATGAACAAACGGAGTCATTTTCTACGGTTGTTTCCTCAGAAACGGAAATGAATGGATGGACAAACGGATATTCATTTCCTTAACGGAAAATCTTCAGAAACGAAAATGAACAAACGGAGTCATTTTCAACGGTTGTTTCCTCAGAAACGGAAATGAATGGAGTTAACTCCTAGGCACATTACAAAGCTTACTGTGGTTTCTGTGCACTAAATTCCATAATTATGTATGCATCCATAATTACGTAATTCCTTGCATAGTCCGCACAGTTTGTCTTGTAATGTTCATAAGCACATAATCACATAGTTGTTTAACTTGGTTATTAATTTGTTATTAATTTGTTATCGATTGAGAACGGATATGGAAACCAGTCAATGGACTTCGATGTCCTCTGGGATCTATCTGAAGAGATAGGAAGATCTCTCAAAAATTCGATTTTGTTTTCAAAGAAACATAATAGTCGAATTAAGGAACACAACAATTTAAGACATACGGAAATACCTTTGGGTACCCTATTAAGAATTTATAGTGGTACTTGAGGTATTCGTACAGAATTATATCTTTTATCTTGTACTTCGTTTCTTTGCAAGAGACGGGTACTTAGGATCTTTGTGGAAAACGCAAGAGATTGTAAAATGGAAGAATTTTGGGGGTAGTTTGTCCTTCAAGGAATACGGTTCCTTGATTGTCGGTATTGTAAGAGATATGTTGTCTATACATACAACCACATAATTACATTGTAATGTAAATAAAAGGTTTATTTATAAACAATGATCACAACTGTTTCTTGGACCTTGACAACTAAAGAAAATAATACATAAGGATTGATTATTTCTAAACAGCGTTGTCTTCCATTCGGTCAGATGCTCATCCCTGTGCTGGATTTGCATTAGCAAGCTTTGGGCAATTTCTTCGGAAATGACCCATCTCGCCACAGTTGAAGCAAGAACCTGGTAGAAAACGACCCTGAGCGGTATTGTTGTTAACTTGATTTGGTGCAGCTGCAGCTGGGCAGACTCTTGCTGTATGGCCTATGAGTCCGCAAGTTTGGCATTTGCGGCACTTCACAGCAGCATGATGATGTAGGCCACATTGGTTGCACAAGGGTGCAGTTCCATTGTAGGGTTTCCTGGCAGGGGGTTGAGCTGGTTGATTGAGGACGGCTTGATCATTGTGAGCGACCACAGCGTAGTTCTGAGAAGCCTTTCGCTTCTTTGACCTCTTAGGGGATCCAGTCTGTTCATCCATGATCTTTGATTCCTCGATTGGTTCTGATTCTTCGACCGGCTTCTTGTCACCTTTTCGGAAAAGTTTACCTTTCCTGATCTTCGATTCAGTCAAGGTTGCAGATAGCTCAATGGCCTGTCTAACTGTAGTAGGGTTGCTACCAGTCAAAATGTCTTGTATTGAGTCAGGGAGGCCATCAATGTACTTTTCGATTGCCTTATCCAAAGGCGTGACCATGTTTGGGCATAACAGACTTAACTCTTCATAACGGTCCGTGTAGGCTCGATGCTCACCGCTGTCTTGCTCAAGATTGTCGAATTCCCTTTCCAAAGCCCTGATCTCGTGTCGAGGACAGAATTCCTTCATCATAAGGGCCCTAAGTTCAGCCCATGTCTGTGCTAGAGCAACTTCTGCACCACGATCCCTCATAATCCCGTTCCACCACGTAAGGGCTCTCTTCTGGAACACACTCGAAGCAAACTCGACCTTGCGATTGTCAGGACACTGCACATGGCGGAAAGTATTCTCGATGCTCTCGAACCATTGAAGAAGCCCAGTCGCTCCCTCAGAACCACTAAACTTGAGTGGTTTCGCCGAGTTAAAACCCTTGAAATTGCATGGACCATTGTTGTTGTTGTTGGCTTGATTCCACAGAGCAAAGAGGTTTGGGAATTGAGCAGCCATTTGCTGCGCAATGATTTCTGCCAGTTCGGCAGTCGCTATCTGGTTTTCGCGTCGAGGAGGCATTCTAAAAGAGGAACATGAAAGGAAACGAGTGAGAGAATTAGACGAAAAGAATGAGATGAAGCAAATCTGATGAAAGCAAGGATAGTGGTCATTTGTTTGTTACTTCAAAGCAACAAACGACCTCGGTGAATAATCAAAGTAAATAGGTCAAAAAATAATGTATCGCGAAGACATGCTCGCCTATAAGTGAACACTCATCCCAAGAATTCCCAGGTAAGCACAACTGGTCTCGCGTCTGGTTGAGATGTATACGAGGTGCTTGCCTAGACAGAAAACTCAGAATACAGGCATTCACCCTTCCAGTTTGCACGTGTTCACATTATTTAAAACCCAAAACCTTGACGAGATTTCTGAAAACTCAAAGGGGTTCAAAACCTTACAATAGAGGGTTCAAAACCTAGTAATTAATCATCCTAGAACAGATGATTAGTTTTCAAAGCGGTTTCGAAAATTATGTTCTTGTTGTGGTAGTCGCCTAAGGATAGGTGACGGTATTGTTTTATGACTAAACGCAAGTAAACTCGCGTTAGGGTCCTAAGAAAGTTATAGACTAGGTCAAAGCATTACTAATAACCTAATTCCCTATAACCATTGGCTCTGATACCATCTTTTCTGTCACACCCCGACCACGTAGAACATACAAAACGTGGCGGAAACATCGGGGAGTGTTGTAACAGAATTAATTGTTTCAAATCCATGGCAATTGAAGTTTCGTTTTATAGATTTAAAAGTGTTACAATGTCTTAACAAACAAGAAATACAACATAATTAACTAGTCTTGCATCTTTTATTGTCACTAAAGCCCAAGTCTGCCTATATGTATCTTGATCATCTTATGCAACAGTTCCTGAAAAACACATGTGAAAATAGGTACGTCAGCATAAAAATGCCTGTGAGATACATAGGTTTTGTGAAAATAGGTTCCATGACTTATGTTTGAGAAAATGTTTAGTCATGAACCTTTTAGTTTGCTTTGTTTTGTAAATCATTTGAAAAACAATTGAGTTCAGATGATTTGTATAAAATAAATGAATAATGTATGGTTAAATGAATAACCATAGTAAAATGGATTTGTATAAGATAAGTTGTTTGTAAAACAATGTCTTGTGAAAAGTATGTTATTTGTATAAAATGTTCTATGTCTCAAACTGAAATGATTCAAATAACGCTACAGTATGTAATACCATACAAACACTTATATATAGGAAGTACCAGCGGCGTATCCACCATGCTTGTATCATATTACACACGCATCGTTACTTAATCATTTAATCAAACCAAACAACCAAAGTAATGTTTAACAATAGTAGAAATGTTCATGTATGGTCAAATACGGTTCACAGATACAAACGGTTCACAGATACAAACGGTTCACAGATACAAACGGTTCACAGATACAAACGGTTCACAGATACAAACGGTTCACAGATACAAACGGTTCGCAGATACAAACGGTTCACAGATATCAACGGATCACATACTCAAATGTTTACAACGGTTCAGTATGTAGTATAATGTGTTCATATGCTAGAAAAGCATATGCAACAGAAAAGCAATGTAAAACAATGTACTAAGTACGCACACAATTTGGGCATACATAGCATGAAATGTAATGAAATCATGTACTATAATGTACTAAAGAACATAGCAGTATATGATGTGAAAACAGGAAAGCAGGAAAGTAACAAGTAGGCACATGTGTTCCACCCCAAAACAGTTTGGAAAACAGTAAAAGAGGGGTCTATGTACTCACATGAGATTGCTCAGTAGTCCTTGAGTAACAACTAAACAATGCTAGAGATCGCGGATATCAAACGGCACCTAGTATAGGTAGCTACATTAATAAACCGGACCTAAATCGGAAGACTGGGTAGCATTAGGGTTTGTAAACCAAACGAGTGTGGAGACTCGTGTGATATGGTTTAACAAAGCCTACATACTAAATGAAACCTAACATAACTGTCTACGACCCATTACGACCCGTTTGGGTAGCTTATGCTACTTTAACGTGTCGTGCGCGTGAAACGCGTTCGGACCGCCCAACTAGCCCTATGACAAGTGTTATATGCCTAAACATATTACATAATCAGTTATGTGACAAAGGTTTAGGTTACATATGCTTAATTACCAATTATATATGAAAAGGGTATTCTGGTAATTTACCTAAGGCATATAAACTACCTATCATACAACTACTTAAACGATGTGACCATAGGGTATAACCTCGGAAGGTTATTCCCTACCTACTATGGTCACCTAATGTGTTTGGTCGGATCCTAATGATCGACCAAACTGGGTCGGGTTCGAAGGTATAGGCGATTTATTAGATCGCCTACCCTACGACCCTAGACAACGTGGTAATCAGTGGGCATAGTCCCAAGGGACTATGACCAACGTGATTACACTCACGTTGCGAAGTTCCTACGAACTTCGCATTGACCATTACTGGTCAACGCTGAAAGTCAAACAAAGTTTGACTTTCTGACTCGAAAAGCAGTAAAATAAGGAAAAGAACGAAAGAATACTTACGAAGGGTCCAAGAATGGAAGGTTTGGATCCGAACACTCTCAGGTATGAATTGTTAAACACGACAACTTAGAGAGCAAGTTCAGATTCAAAGGTGTGAGTTTTTTGGGTGTATGTTGGTGGGTATTTATAGGAAATGGTCCACCGTTAAGATCGTTTCTTGTAGAAGGAGGCAACGATCAAGGCCGTACACTTGTCGGAATGTTATGGTGCCTCATATGCTCCTTATCTTAGTGATTAAGCAAGTTGCAAACATGTGGTTGTGGTTAATCAGCTGAAAACAGGCTGTTAAAACATTGCACCTGGTCTGGATACCCCATACGCATCGTATGGTATATATACCATACGCATCGTATGGGTGAACTTTGGCAGAATTACAGTTTTGGTCCCTGAACTGTATTTAGGCCATTTTTGACACGTTTAAGGCCCGTTAACCCCATTTCAAAGCTCTAAAATGAAGTTAAAGTATAGGGAACTTAAAACATGCTCAAACATATATCGGATGTCGGTTCGTTTAGCCGTACGAACGCGATGTTCGCTTAATTACGACGGAATGCGCATAAGTGCGAAAAACGATCCAAATGACGCGACGAATGGATTTTTCTTAAGGCGAACACTAAAATATAATGTAGTCATGCTTACATAAATTTTTGGATGTCCGAATGTATGCAGAACGTGAGTTACGCGTAAAAATGCAAACTTGTGCACTTTTTGACGCTTTTAGTCCCTGAATGACACAAAAGTTTATTTTAGCATACCGAACACCTCAAAGCCTATTTCTAAGCTATGTAAAGGATATTTATGGTATGTTTAACTTATGTTCATGTTCCGGAATGTCTGTTACAGTTCAAATTGGCATACTTTCGCAGTTTGTCAACTTTAGTCCCTGTAAGCGATTAAACTTTGATTTCACCACACCAACCCTTCCAAAACTTATATCTAAGTTATGTAAAGGTTATTTAAGGTATGTTAAGCCTATTTCACTATTCCGGAGTGTTCGTTGCATTAAACTGGTTATATTTACGCATTAGTGCGCGTATAACCTTCCAGAAAGCGATATAGTGTTTGAAATCGAACAAGAATTGATATGTGTAAACGATACGCCTATTTTTACAAATCCCAAGTATGAAATACAATATTTCACTGGTTGGGCATTTGTTTGATGGTTGAAATGACACAGGTGTTACAAATGACACAGGTGTTACAGTCTCCCCTACTTTAGGAAATTTCGTCCCGAAATTAATTCGTAGGAGTCTATTTGTGACTTTGTGTCAGATAACCACCAGAGATATGTGAAGCATAATCCTGTCACTTCCTTAACGGACATTCTTCAGAATGAAAATGAACAAACGGAGTCATTTTCCTCAACGAGTATTCTTCAGAGGCGGTAATGAAGGAATAAACAAACGGGGATTCATTTCCTTAACGGACAATTCTGAGAAACGAAAATGAACAAACGGAGTCATTTTCAACAGATGTTTCCTCAGAAACGGAAATGAGAATGATAGACAAACGGATATTCATTTCCTCAACGGACAATTCTTCAGAAACGAAAATGAACAACAGAGTCATTTTCAACGGTTGCTTCCTCAGAAACGGAAATGAAAATGATAGACAAACGGATGTTCATTTCCTCAACGGATAATCTTCAGAAACGAAAATGAACTAACGGAGTCATTTTCAACGGTTGTTTCCTCAGGTTCGGAAATGAAGATGATAGACAAACGGATGTTCATTTCCTCAACGGATAATCTTCAGAAACGAAAATGAACTAACGGAGTCATTTTCAACGGTTGTTTCCTCAGGTTCGGAAATGAAGGATTACATAAACGGATATTCATTTCCCTCGACGGATACTCTTCAGAACGAAAATGCACAAACGGAGTCATTTTCCTCAACGGGTATTCTTCAGAATTGGAAATGAAGGATAAACGGATATTCATTTCCTCAACGGATAATCTTCAGAAACGAAAATGACCTAACGGAGTCATTTTCAACGGTTGTTTCCTCAGGTTCGGAAATGAAGGATTAAATAAACGGATATTCATTTCCCTCGACGGATACTCTTCAGAACGAAAATGCACAAACGGAGTCATTTTCCTCAACGGTTATTCTTCAGAATTGGAAATGAAGGATAAACGGATATTCATTTCCTCAACGGATAATCTTCAGAAACGAAAATGACCTAACGGAGTCATTTTCAACGGTTGTTTCCTCAGGTTCGGAAATGAAGGATTAAATAAACGGATACTCATTTCCCTCGACGGATACTCTTCAGAACGAAAATGCCCAAACGGAGTCATTTTCCTCAACGGGTATTCTTCAGAATTGGAAATGAAGGATAAACGGATATTCATTTCCTCAACGGATATTCTTCAGAAGTGAAAAATGAATAGCTAGTTCATTTTTCCTCAACGGATACTTCGTCAGAATTGGAAATGAATAGGGTTAACTTCTAGGTACATGACAAAGTTCGCTGTGGTTTCTGTGCACTAAATTCCATAATTATGTATGCATCCATAATTACGTAATTCCTTGTACAGTCCGCACAGTTTGTTTTGTAATGTTCATAAGCACATAAACACATAGTTGTTTAATTGTTATTATCTTGTTATTGATTGCTATTAACTTGGCACCTCGTACTTCGTTTCTCTTGGAAGAAACGGATACTTAGGAATTTCATGGAAACGCAAGAGATCATAGAATGGGAAAAATTTTGGGAGTAGTCTGTTCTTCAAGGAATGCGGTTCCTTGATTGTCGGTATTGTAGGGGATATGTTGTTTATACATACAATCACATAAATACATTGCAATGTAAATAAAAGATTTATTTATAAACAACGATAACAACTGTTTCTTGGATCCCGACAACAAAAGAAAATAATACATAAGACGTGATTATTTCTAAACGATGTTGTCTTCTGGTTGATCATATGCTCATCCCTGCGCTGGATTTGCATTAGCAAGCCTTGGGCAATTCCTACGAAAATGGCCTATCTCGCCACAGTTGTAGCAAGATCCCGGTGGAAAACGAGCTTGAGCAGGATTGTTGCCAGCTTGATTTGGTGCAGCTGCGGTTGGGCAAACCCTAGCTGTATGACCTATAAGTCCGCAAACTTGGCATGTGCGGCACTTCACCCCAGCATGATGGTGTAGGCCACATTGGTTGCACAAGGGTGCAGTTCCGTTGTAGGGTTTCCTGGCAGGGGGTTGAGCTGGTTGGTTGAGGACGGCTTGATCATTGTGAGCGACCACAGCGTAGTTCTGAGAAGCCTTTCGCTTCTTTGACCTCTTAGGGGATCCAGTCTGTTCATCCATGATCTTTGATTCCTCGATTGGTTCCGATTCTTCGACCGGCTTCTTGTCACCTTTTCGGAAAAGTTTACCTTTCCTGATCTTTGATTCAGTCAAGGTTGCAGATAGCTCAATGGCCTGTCTAACTGTAGTAGGGTTGCTACCAGTCACAATGTCTTGTATTGAGTCAGGGAGGCCATCAATGTACTTTTCGATTGCCTTATCCAAAGGCGTGACCATGTTTGGGCATAACAGACTTAACTCCTCATAACGGTCCGTGTAGGCTCGATGCTCACCGCTGTCTTGCTCAAGATTGTCGAATTCCCTTTCCAAAGCCCTGATCTCGTGTCGAGGACAGAATTCCTTCATCATAAGGGCCCTAAGTTCAGCCCATGTCTGTGCGAGTGCAACTTCTGCACCACGATCTCTCATAACACCGTTCCACCACGTAAGGGCTCTCTTCTGGAACACACTCGAAGCAAACTCGACCTTGCGATTGTCAGGACACTGCACGTGGCGGAAAGTATTCTCAATGCTCTCGAACCATTGAAGAAGCCCAGTCGCTCCCTCCGAACCACTAAACTTGAGTGGTTTTGCCGAGTTAAAACTCTTGAAATTGCATACACCATTGTTGTTGTTGTTGGCTTGATTCCATTGAGCAAAGAGGTTTGGGAATTGAGCAGCCATTTGCTGTGCAATAATTTCTGCCAGTTCGGCAGTCGCTATCTGGTTCTCGCGTCGAGGAGGCATTCTAAAAGAGGAGACATGAAAAGAAACGAGTGAGAGATTTAGACGAAAAGAATGAGATGAAACAAATCTGATGAAAGCAAGGGTAGTGGTCATTTGTTTGTTACCACAAGGTAAACAAACGACACACAGTGACTAATCAAAGTAAATGGGTCAAAATAATGTATCGCGAAGACATGCTCGCCTATAAGTGAACACTCATCCCAAGAATTCCCAGGTAAGCACAACTGGTCTCGCGTCTGATGAGATGTATACGAAGTGCTTGCCTAGACAGAAAACCCAGAATACAGGTATTCACCCTTCCAGTTTACACGTGTTCACATTATTTAAAACCCCAAAACCTTAACGAGATTTTGAAAGTTCAAAGGGGTTCAAAACCTTACAATAGAGGGTTCAAAACCTTGTAATAAATCATCCTAGAACAGATGATTAGTTTTCAAAGCGGTTTTGAAATTCATGTTCTTGATGTGGTCGTCGCCTAAGGATAGGTGACGGTATTGTTTTATGACTAAACGCCAGTAAACTCGCGTTAGGGTCCTAAGAAGGTTATAGACTAGGTCAAAGCATTACTAATAACCTAATTCCCTATAACCATTGGCTCTGATACCATCTTTTCTGTCACACCCCGACCACGTAGAACATACAAAACGTGGCGGAAATGTCGGGGAGTGTTGTAACAGAATTAATTGTTTCAAATCCATGGCAATTGAAGTTTCGTTTTATTGATTACAAGTGTTACAATGTCTTAACAAACAAAGAAATACAACATAATTAACTAGTCTTGCATCTTTTATTGTCACTAAAGCCCAAGTCTGCCTATGTGTATCTTGATCATCTTATGCAACAGTTCCTGAAAAACACATGTGAAAATAGGTACGTCAGCATAAAAATGCCTGTGAGATACATAGGTTTTGTGAAAATAGGTTCCATGACTTATGTTTGAGAAAATGTTTAGTCATGAACCTTTTTGTTTGCTTTGTTTTGTAAATCATTTGAAAAACAATGAGTTCAGATGATATGTATAAATAAATGAATAATGTATGGTTAAATGAATAACCATAGTAAAATGGATTTGTATAAGATAAGTTGTTTGTAAAACAATGTCTTGTGAAAAGTATGATATTTGTATAAAATGTTATATGTATCAAACTGAAATGATTCAAATAACGCTACAATATGTAATACCATACAAACACTTATATATAGGAAGTACCAGCGGCGTATCCACCATGCTTGTATCATATTACACACGCATCGTTACTTAATCACTTAATCAAACCAGAACACCAAAGTAATGTTTAACAGTTATAGAAATGTTTATGTATGGTCAAAGACGGTTCACACGGTTCATAGATACAAACGGTTCACAGATACAAACGGTTCACAGATACAAACGGTTCACAGATACAAACGGTTCACAGATACAAACGGTTCACAGATATCAACGGATCACATAGTCAAATGATTTCAACGGTTCAATATGTAGTATAATGTGTTCATATGCTGGATAAGCATATGCAACAGAAAGGCAATGTAAAACAATGTACTAAGTATGCACACAATGGACATACATAGTATGAAATGTAATGTAGAACGATGTACTAAGTATGCACACAATGGGCACAAATAGCATAGGATGTAATGAAATCATGTACTATAATGTACTAACGAACATAGCATGTATATGATGTGAAAACAGGAAAGCATGAAAGTAACAAGTAGGCACATGTGTTCCACCCCAAAACAGTTTGGAAAACAGTAAAAGAGGGGTCTATGTACTCACTTGAGATTGCTCAGATGTCTAAAGATAATCACCAAGTAACGCTAGAGATCTCGGAATCAAACGGCACCTAATATAGGTAACTATGTTAATAAACCGGACCTATCTCGGGAGATTGGGTAGCATTAGGGTTTGTAAACCAAATGAGTGTAGGAACTCACTTGATATGGTTTAACAAAGCCTATATGCTAAATGAAACTTAACCTAAGTCTTATAGACCCATTATGATCCGTTTAGGTAGCTTATGCTACTTTAACGCATCGTGCGCGTGAAACGCGTTCGGACCGCCTAACTAGTCCTATGACAAGTATTATATGCCTAAACATGTTACATAATCAGTTACGTGACAAAAGTTTAGGTTACATATGCTAAATTACCAATTATGTATGAAAAGGGTATTCTGGTAATTTACCTAAGGCATATAAACTACCTATCATACAACTATTTAAACGATGTGACCATAGGGTATAACCTCGGAAGGTTATTTCCTACCTACTATGGTCACCTAATGTATTTGGTCGGATCCTAATGATCGACCAAACTGGGTCGGGTTCGAAGGTATAGGCGATTTATTAGATCGCCTACCCTACGACCCTAGACAACGTGGTAATCAGTGGGCATAGTCCCAAGGGACTATAACCAACGTGATTACGATCACGTTGCGAAGTTCAAACGAACTTCGCATTGACCATTACTGGTCAACGCTGAAAGTCAAACAAAGTTTGACTTTCTGACTCGAAAAGCAGTAAAATAAGGAAAAGAACGAAAGAATACTTACGAAGGGTCCCCGAATGCTAATCCCGATCCAAGAACTCAGGTATGAAACAATGGTTTCAACTTAGAGCTCTCAAAATCAGAATTCTTGTAAGAAATGAGGTTGGATGGGTTGGGTATTTATAGGAATACCCAAACCGTTAAGATCGTTTCATGGAAAATGTGTCTTAATCGCAACCGTACAAGTGTCGGAACCTTATGGTGACTAAATGGCCACTCACCATAGGGTATCAACATGTGGCAAGGTTTTTAGAAGTGCATAACAGCTGTAAACAGCTGTCGATACATCGAATCCGGTCCCGAAAATGCGAAAAATGAGTTTCCTGCATGTTTCTGCCCCAGAATAGGCAGTCGCGTAGCGCGACGGTGAGGGCCTAGGCAGTCGCGCTACGCCACTGACCCCCAGTTTTCAGAAAAGTTTCAAAAATGGCAGGAATGGTCCCTGCACGTGTTTAAGGCCTTTTTCGATGCGTTTGAACCCCGTTAACCTCATTTCAAGGCTCTAAAATGAAGTTAAAGTATAGGGAACTCAAAACATACTCAAAAATATGCCGGATGATGGTTCGTTTGGTCGTACGAACGCGATGTTCGCTTAATTACGACGGAATGCGCATAAGCGCGAAAAACGAACCAAATGACGCGACGAATGGATTTTTCTTAAGGCGAACACTAAAATATAATATAGTCATGCTCACATAAATTTTTGGATGTCCGGATGTATTCAGAACGTAAGTTATGCGCGAAAATGCAAACTTGTGCACTTTTTGACACTTTTAGTCCCTGAATGACCCAAAAGTTTATTTTAGCACACCGAACCCCTCAAAGCCTATTTCTAAGCTATGTAAAGGATATTTATGGTATGTTTAACTTATGGTCATGTTCTGGAATGTCTGTTACAGTTCAAATTGGCATACTTTCGCAGTTTGTCAACTTTAGTCCCTGTAAGCGATTTAACTTTGATTTCACCACACCAAACCTTCCAAAACTTATATCTAAGTTATGTATAGGTTATTTAAGGTATGTTAAGCCTATTTCACTATTCCGGAGTGTTCGTTGCATTAAACTGGTTATATTTACGCATTAGTGCGCGTATAACCTTCCAGAAAGCGATTTAGAGCTTGAAATCGAACATGAGTCGATATGTGCAAAAGATACACATATTTATACAAGTCCAAAGTATGAAATACATTATTTCATTGGTTTGGCATTTGTTTGATGGTTGAAATGACACAGGTGTTACAATCAACTAACAGGATTATTTACTTAACATTGTGTCATACATAAATCTAACAAAGTTAATGAGATCAACTGAGTTAATAAAGTCAACTGAGTTAATAAACTTAACTCAGTTAGCTGGTTGAATATAATTGCATACTTATCAGTGTTATAAACTTAACTTAACAAGATTAACAGTTTAATAAATCATAACAGTTGGGTCGAAAACCCCCTTAGCCGAAAACCCCTATAGCCGAAAACCTCACTGGGCCGAAAACAATATATATTGAAATCATATATGGTGGGCCGAAAACCAAACTTGGGCCTAAAACACTTGAGCCGAAAACCACATGTGGGCCGAAATCACAAAGTGATTTCGTCCAGGTTGTTTTTGTGGGGGGTGTTTTCGTCAAGTCCTTCATCATCATCATCATCAATACTAACAGTTCATATTAAAACCCAGCAACTCTAATTTTATCAGTTACATGATCATTTTAATATCATTCAGATCTAATCATAACAGTTCATAACCTCTTTGATATCACTAGTCAACATAATAATATCATCACAATAAATCACATATATATATACCATATATATAAATCTGAAAATAACTAACTGTGTAAAATCACTAACCGAACACAGAGATCAAACAGACGTGATCTGGCTTCAAGTGAGGAATTCTTTTGTGTGGGTTTCAGATGTAGAGAGAGAGAACAAAGTGATAAGGTTTGGTGAGTGGGTAACGTCTCGGAGAAGATTGTGATTAAATAAATATATAATACCCCACTGGGCCTAAAGCCCATCTCTGATTTCGCCAAACATTCTGGACGAAAACACTAAAGTGTTTTCATCACTTGGGTGATTTCATGGGTATTGTTTTCAGTAAGAGTTCATCTTTATTTAACATATGCTAATTAATACAACACCTCATTAACATACAATCACATATAAAAATATATTATGGATCCCAAGTATAAAATATCAATCGAAATACGATATAACGTATTACCAAGGTAAGCATTGTGAAACAAGGAGTCGTGTAAACAAACACATAAACAATAAAAAAAATTAACGTGCACTAAATGCGAAGATGGAAATATTGGAAACTCGAGTTGTCACAATTTCTCAATGACCTGTGATCCTCAATTACTGTTGGGTTTGGTGATCCTCACTTCTGTTTGAGTTAGTGATCCTCAGAAGTGGTTCAGGATCAGGATCATGGATCATCTTAAGGATCCTTATACTAACGATTGTCTACTTTGAATATGGTATTGTTTTGCAGGAGTACGAGCTTGGACTTGGTCTTGGCGACATTCCTGGAGCATATTCCATGACTAATTCCGCACGTGCTTACCTGAAGTGGACGTTATGGAGTTCGTGGGGGACTTGCATGATATGCGGAATGTTAGTTAGAGTAGATATTTTCCATTATTAAAGGGGTAGCGAGCTAATTAGAAAACACTTGGCTATTGTTTTGGTCAAAAAATCTGATGAGGATATTGCAACCAAACTCTATGTTATGGGGGTATGATGCTGATTATATAATAGCGATGAGGATCACTTCAATGTAGATTTGCACAAACAACACAAGGATTTATACGGGGAAAAAGCCCTTGATCAAGAGTTGATCTCCGGCACAAAAAACCCCGGGTGATGGAAACTACCGATTACCAAGCTCTAATAAATGATTAAATGTTTACAACTTCGGATAGTAACGAGCTAGGTACAAGGATCACTACGGTGAAATGTGTAAAAAGTGTATGAGATTGCTAAGTGTTTGAACGAGAGCTTGTATGAGCGTTTGTACGAGTGTGTGTAACTGAGAAATGACTGAGTGTTTTCTACTAGCTCGTTACTCCATTTTTAAAATAGAAATAACCACCTAAACTAACTATCCGACTTTCGTGCCAAGCCTCCACGTTCTCCATAACGTCTATTTTTGGTCAAGCACGTGCATAATAGTTTAGGAATATTCTCCAGGAATGTCGCCTAGACTTGGTCAAGCTCGTTATACCTGCGAGATAGTACAATACATAAACAATCGTCAGTACGAGGATCCTTAAAGTGATCCATGATCCTGATCCTGAAGCTCTTCTGAGGATCACCACCTGTCACAGAAGTAAGGATCACCAGTTAGGATAACAAATAAGGATCACTAATTGTTAGAAAATCCTCCCCTAACAATTGCCCCCAAAATATAAGGAGTAATTTGTAAAATTGACGAGTTATATTTTCTTGATCTTATCCGTAACTAACTAACGGATATATAGCCGTTAAAATAGAACTAGCCGTTGCGATGATGATGTCACGGAAGTGACAATCCTGCAGAATCATAATTATAAATAGAGATATAGATAGGATCATTATGCATTCAAATTCGAAAGAAACTCCCTTTAAATTCTCAATCGACGATCGATCAGGTATTTCTTTCTCCTCTTTCTTCCTCCCTTACTCTGTTTTTCTTTTTTTATCTCTATCACTTCGAAAATGTTGCTCCGACGTTCTCCGGCCAAGGATCACAAAAAGGATAGCCCTTTGAAGAGTCAAAAGATCATCAAAGACTCGGCGAATGAGAGATGTTGCTTTAACGATGCACAAATAGATAACATCCGTCACCGTTTTCCGGCGAATGCCTTTTTCAAACCCTTCGATCCTACTGTCCTGAGTGACTATGTTTCAGAAACATGGGTTGCTTTTCCAGTTACTCCATTTGCTATAGGATACACCTATCCTTTCCCAGAATTTACACAATCCTTCTTTTCTCTTACCGGCATCTCTTACATCCAAGCCATGCCGATGATTTGGAGGGTTTTGTATACCCTGGAGAGGATCATCGAACAGGAGGGTATTGATTTAGGCATGTCAGAGCTGACACAATTGTATGATGTTACCACCTTTGGATCCCACCGTTATTTATTCAAACGAAAACCTAGTGCAGAACATCCCCTTCTTAAAGTCACCAAGAATGACAAAGATTGGAAACGTCGCTTCTTCTTTGTGAGAAGGGATACCATTCCAGATGGAAAGCATTTACCAAGGGAGTGGTCCACCAATGGTAGGACAGAGGATCCTGAGAAGGATCACCAAGTAGTCTTGTTTTTGTAATAGGATCACTAACCCTTTTTGTTTTGTATCACGCAGCTATTTCTGTCTCACACATCATCACATCACCTGAAACCAAGGATAGGCTCGCTGCTTTCTGGAAGCTTGATCCTGAAACAAGGACATTCAAGATAGACACCCAAGACTCACAAGAAGTATCCTCAGGTTCCATTACCATGTCAAGTAAGTATCCTGCCTTTTACATAGTTTGAATATTAGAATAAATAAATAAATTGAAATAGGATAAGGATACTCATCTTGCTATGAATGTGTAGGCGCTGGAAAATCTGCCAAGCCTGTATCCCAATTCAACACGGCTGACCTTGATGTCGTACGATCCAGGAAGAAGAGATCCACCACCAGTCCTAGCATTTCCATTCCAAAGGCACCCACTAAAGGAAAGGGTGTCAAGAAGAGGAAAACTTCTGATGCTGAGGATCTTCAGGGTCTACCACTGATCCGCCACCAGTTCCTTGAATACTTCAATGATGTAAGGATCCTTTATTCTGCCTATGTATCCTACTCGTATGAGGATCACTTGGTCTTGAACTGCTTTTATCCTTTTCTTTTGCAGAAATTTGCTGAGATTGAGGATTATGTGGGCCACGTTGAGGATCAAGATAAAAAGATTGCCGACCTCCAACAGGTTGCCGTGCTCAAGGATCTTGCACTTGCTGATGCTCGGAAGGAACTCCTAGATGAGAAGACTAAGACAGCCAAACTTCTGATCGACCTTGACTATGAAAAGCATGACCTTATTGAAAATGCTAAGGTCTCTGCCGCCATTACAATGTACCAGACAAAATTGAAGATGGCCCAGGAAGCTCAAGATCCTAGCTTTGATAAAAACAGCTGGGATGTTGAGGGTTGGAAGGCAAGGTTGGCTGATCTTGAGGATGATGAAGAGGAGGCTACTGAGGTCTTGGCGATTGAAGCAAGTGGCAGTGGGAAGGATCTTGCGAAGGATACCGCAGCTGGAGGAGATGATGATGCAGCGAAGGCTTAGGCTGCATGATTGGGCGATGATGGAAACTTCTAGACATAGCCGGAGCCCAATTTTTTTAAGTGTGATAGTTTGTTTTGGTGATGGTGTTTTTTGTTGAACAATGATGTATGGTACTGAACAATAGGTTTTTAGGATTAAGGATCATGTATGATCCTCAGGACAATAGGCAGGATTGCAATCGGTGGAGGGATCCTCTGTTTGGGGGATGAAGCCATTGTGATCCTGCCGCCTTTATATTCCTGCACTACTTTTGAACTCATTATCATGGACACCCTTTACCTACCCCAGCGGACGGGCCACGTTTTGCTGGTAGAAGCTCGGGTAGGTAATTTTGACAACCTTTAAAGGGTTAGCCTTATGTTAATAAATAAAAACTTAACCTTTTGTCGCTTATCTTGTGTTGTTATCCTTTTTAGTATGTTACTTTCCAACTGTTGTAATGTTCATTCTGTTTATATTTATCAAGCCTTGAAAAATTAGAAAAGATATCCAGAAAGTTTAGGATATGATCAAGGATCACATATCCCATAACCGATAAGTTCTAAAAAGTGATATAGTTTAAGAAACACAAGTTCAGTTGTCAAGTATAGGGGTTATTTAGAAGAATAATGAATAAAATCAAAAGAGTTAAGGATCATACCTGAGGATCCAAGTTAGAATCCTAACCATAATAAGGATAACTATAAGATAAACCTTAGAGTGAAATAAGGATCAAGGATCCCTAGCTGCCTATCTTCAAGGACCTGAAATAGAGCATAACTTGGGACTAAGCCGATATAAGAAAGGAGTTAGCAATTGGGGACAAGCCCAAGGATAACTGGGGACAAGCCCAAGGATAACTGGGGACAAGCCCAAGGATAACTGGGGACAAGCCCAAGGATAACTGGGGACAAGCCCAAGGATCATATGTAAACTGGAGTATGGCCCTAACTGGCGACTATCCAAACTTGGTGACATGAAGATGCCAAAACCTTAGCTAACGTGAAAACGTTAGAAACCTTAGCTAACGTGAAAACGTTAGAAACCTTATGAACGGATGTATGGTACGTCTACCATTATACGTAGGATCCTAAGCATAGCCAGAACAATGGAATTATCAGCCCCTAGAACGAGTACTGGTCCCAAAGCCTTGAACTACACCAGGATCATCATGCGCTACAGGCGGAATCTGGGGACAAGCCCAAATAACTGGGGTTAAACCCAAAAGATGGATTGCTCCTGTGGATAACCAACGTTGCGCTAAAGATACCTGAACTTTCAAAACTTGAACTCACGTGAGAGATGGATAAAGGATACATGATCCTTATCCTTATATGAGAAAATAAAGAAATGAAATAGTTCAAGATTAGGATATTACCTGAGTAAGGATCACCGATACTTTGAGGATCCTTTAAGGATATCCCTATCGTGAGGATCACCTATGCCATAAGGATCCTGCTTACATGAAATATTTCTTCAAGTGGACAGCATTCCAAGCTCTTGGTAGCAAATCACCTTCCATGGTTAGCAATCTATATGCCCCCTTTCCTGCTTCAGCTTCAATCAAATAAGGGCCTTCCCATTTTGGAGCCAATTTTCCATCAGCAGGATTGGTGGTATTCTGAAATGCTTTCCTTAACACCATATCTCCAACTTGAAACCTCCTGATCCTGACATTTTTGTTGTAAGCACCAGCCATTCTTTGTTGATAGCTGGCCATCCTTATCCTAGCCATATCCCTGATTTCTTCAATAGTATCCAGGTCTTGAGCCAAGTTTTCATCATTTTCCTCAGGATCACGGGTACTTGTTCTAGCAGTAGGAACCACCATTTCTGTTGGGATCACTGATTCTGCCCCAAACACCAAAGAGAATGGTGTTTGACCAGTAGCATTCTTGGGGGTTGTCCTATCAGCCCAAAGCACATAGGGTAGTTCTTCTGCCCATTTCCCTTTCTTGGATCCAATCTTTTTCTTCAAATTGTTGATGATGATCTTGTTGGATGATTCTGCTTGGCCATTAGCTTGTGGGTGGACTGGTGTTGAAGTTATCATCTTAATCCCCCAGCTGTCACAAAAGTTAGTGGTTCTGCCCCCAATAAATTGGGAACCATTATCACATATAATCTCGGAAGGAATTCCAAATCTAGTTATAATATTTCTTTTAATGAAGGATATAACTTCCTTTTCTCTGACTTGGGCAAAAGCTTCAGCCTCTATCCACTTGGAGAAGTAATCAGTCATAGCTAACATGAATACTTTCCCACCAGGTGCCTTAGGGAGCTTTCCAACTATATCCATACCCCATCTCATAAATGGCCAAGAGGAGGATATAGGATGCAATAATTCAGCTGGTTGATGAAGGATATTGCTGTGTCTCTGGCAAGGATCACATCTTCTGGCATACTCCACAGCATCTTTCTTCATGGTTGGCCAGTAGTATCCTGTCCTCAGGATCCTTGAGAATAAAGCCCTGCCCCCAGTGTGGTTTCCACAATCTCCTTCATGGAAGTCTTTTAAAACTTCTTGAACTTCAGGATCCTCAATGCATCTCAAGTATGGTCCTGCAAGAGATCGTCTATACAACATATTATTTATAATTGTGAATTGAGATACCTTAGATTTGAAAGCCCTAGGGTTTTCTCCTGTAGGAATCTCTCCGTGTTGTAAGTATCTCATAATTGGTGAGATCCATGATCCTGATCCTGAATAGGATTGAGTATCCTCACTAGGGATAACTGCAGAATCATTTCCTATCTCCATAGTCTGGTGATCCTCGATAGCCGGGGTCAAGATATGGATAATAGGAATCTTGATATCCTCTGGGATCTTCAAAGATGATCCTAAGTTAGCCAATGCATCAGCTTCTGTATTTTCTTCCCTTGGTACCTGTGACAAACTAAAGGAAACAAAAGAGAGTGCCAAACTTTTGACTATCTCCAAATATTTGGTTAGCTTTTCACCTTTAACAGAATATGATCCATTAAAGTGGTTTGTAATCAACAAAGAATCTACGTGTACCTCAAGATACCTGATCCCCATATGCTTTGCAATTTGTAAACCAGCAATTAGGGCTTCATATTCAGCCTCATTGTTAGTGGTTTGGAATTCACAAGCTATAGAATGGGGTATTATGTCCCCCTGTGGCGATTTTAGTAGTATTCCAAGTCCTGTGCCTTTGATATTTGAGGATCCATCAGTATAAAGTATCCAAGGATCCTGGGTCTCTTCTAGCTGCTGGACTTCTAGCTCAGCTTCTTCTTGTAAATCACTACTGAAATCAGCCACAAAGTCAGCTAATGCTTGGGATTTGATGGCTGTCCTAGGCTCATATCTTATATCATATGCACTCAATTTCACTGCCCACTTAGCCATCCTTCCTGACATCTCTGGTTTCCTGAGGACATTCTTAATTGGAAAATTAGTTTTAACAATGATAACATGAGTTTCAAAATAATGTCTTAGCTTGGTAGATGCCATAATTAATGCAAGAATAAGCTTTTCAAGGTGTGAGTACCTGGATTCGGCATCAAGTAAACTTTTACTTACATAATAGACAGGATGTTGTGTACCTTGATGATCCTTAACAAGGACCGCACTTACTGCTTTTGAGGATACTGCAAGATACAAGGATAACACATCACCTTTTTCTGGTTTCATCAAAGCCGGGGCCGAGGATAGGTAATCTTTGAGGGCTTTTAAAGCATTTTCATGCTTCTCCGTCCACTCAAATTTCTTGTTCTTCCTTAGGATATCATAGAATTCTTTACAATTCTCGGAGGACTTGGATATAAATCTGTTCATGGCTGCTATCCTTCCTGTTAGCCTTTGAACATCCTTAGCATTGGCCGGAGATTTGATGTTCACTATTGCTTTGATTTGTTCCGGGCTAGCTTCGATGCCTCTCTTTGTCACCATATATCCTAAGAATTTACCTGCTTTAACACCAAAGTGACATTTTGAAGGATTAAGTTTCATGTTATATTTGTCAAGGATATCGAATGCTTCCTCCAAGTCTCTTAGGTGATCCTCAGCTTTTAAGGATTTTACCACCATATCATCTATGTAAACCTCCATAGTTTGTCCAATCTGATCCTTGAACATCATATTCACCAGCCTTTGATATGTTGCACCTGCATTTCTTAATCCGAATGGCATAGCAATATAGCAGTATATACCAGTTGGAGTCATGAAGGCTGTATCCTCTTGGTCGGATGGTTCCATTTGGATTTGTTGGAATCCAGATGAAGCATCCATAAAAGTTAACAGTTCATGACCCGCAGTTGCATCCACCATGGAGTCAATGTGGGGTAAAGGGAAATGATCCTTGGGACATGCCTTATTTAAATCGGTAAAGTCGACACATACCCTCCACTTTCCGTTTTTCTTTTGAACAACAACCACATTGGCCAACCATCTTGGATACTTGACCTCTCTAATCATACCTGCCCGGAGCAATTTCTCTACCTCTTCTTGGATAATGGCATTCCTTTCCGGTGCAAACTTTCTTCTCCTTTGATGGATTGGTTTGAAGGATCTGTCAATGCCGAGTTTATGGGTGATAACATCTTTGGATATACCAGTCATGTCTTCGTGTTTCCATGCAAAGGTAGTCTTTCTCCTTTTGAGGAAGGATACGAGGTCTTCTTTCATTTCGCCAAGGATCCCTGATCCGATATAGATTTTGGATTCAGGATCATCGGGATCCATGAGGATTTCTACCACATCCTGCTCTCTGGCCTCCAAGACATTCCTTGGAGGATACCTTGATTGCTATTGCTCCCTTGACTTCGAGGCTGGTTTCATCGATGAAGTGTAGCAATTCTTAGCCTCCTGCTGATCACTATCAATCTTTACTATTCCCCAAGGACTAGGGAGCTTCACACATTGATGGTAAGTAGATGGGACTGCTTTCATATCGTGTATCCAGGGCCTGCCAATGATAACATTACAACAAGATAAACAGTCAATAACACAAAATTTTTGATAAGAGTGTAAGCCTTCAATGTATATTGGGAGTTTAATGTCCCCCAGGGTGTTCTTAGTTTCGCCACTAAATCCCACGAGCACGGAGGATCTTGGTATGATCTCTGATTCAGGGATACCCATCTTCTTTAGAACATCAAGCTGGATAATGTTCACTGAACTTCCTCCGTCTATAAGGATCCTGCGGACAAAATGGTTAGATATAAAAAGAGTAATAACTAAACCATCGTGATGAGGATCCTGGATATCAACACGATCCTCTTCATCAAAGGTTATGACTTTTCCTTTGGAGACACTTGATGTTCGAACTGGTCTTTCTCCATTATCCATTTTAGTTTCCTTTGCATGCCTTTTAGCTGCTGAGAAGGATGTGCCACAAATGTCGGATCCTCCAGAAATAAAGTTTATTACTTGTGCATCTGCTGGAGGGGCTGGAGCCTTCTCAGGGATCCTTTCAGGATCCTGAGTTCTTGACTTTTTTCTTCCCAACAATTCTTTTAGAAGCCCCTTGCTCAACAAGTATCCAATTTCCTTTCTTAATGCAATGCATTCTTCTGTGAGGTGCCCAAAATCTTCATGATACGCACACCATTTTGATTTATCCTTAGTTGCAGCTGGCCTATCATTTTTTCTGGGTCATCTAGCTTTATCACCTAGACTCTGCATCGCAAGGATTAGTTCATTGTTATCAACACTAAAACAATATTCAGAAATTGGAGGATAATCCTCATCATCCTCTTCTTGATCAATAGAATGCACGTTCTGATTATCAGATTTGTTGTAGGATCTGAACTTGTTGTTCCTGAATGAGGATCCTTGCTTATCCTGCTTTGAGGATCCTGTTAACCTCTCCTGGATCCTCTTGTCATCCTCTAGCCGGATGAACCTGAGGGCCTGGGTTCTTACCTCATCCAGGTTCCTGCATGGTGTCATAACAAGATCATCATAAAATAACGAATCCCTAAGCAATCCCATTTTGAAGGCCTCAACAGCCGTGGCTATATCTAAGTTGGGAATGTCTAAGGATTCTTTACTGAATTTGGTGATGTAATCCCTTAATGATTCATTATGACCCTGGGTTATCCTATATAAATCACTAGTTAATCGTTCAAATTTTCTACTACAAGAAAACTGATTATTAAACAAGTTAACTAGGTTAGCAAATGAGGTAATAGAATAAGGAGGAAGACTTAGCAGCCATTTGAGAGCTGATCCAGTAAGAGTGGATCCGAATCCCTTGCACAGGCATGCTTCTTTTAACCTTTCTGGAATTGGATTGATTTCCATCCTTTCCCTATATTGTGCTATGTGTTCTTCAGGATCAGTCGAACCATCATACAGCTTCATTGTAGGCACATGGAACCTCTTGGGTATCTCAGCATCACAGACGGTGGTGCAAAACGAGATATCTTGTGGCTCCCATCTGCAATCTCTGGGATAGGTTTGACCACTCCCGGAACACTTGATATCATATCCTTTAGCTTTTTCAATTCTCTGGCCATGGCATGATTGATACCTGGATCCTGCATAAGACCATGGTTAGTAGTATGAGAATTATTAAAAGTGTTACCTCCCATTGGATTCAAGTTAGGAAGAATGGATGTTAATCCATATTGTTGAGACTCTGGAATGATCGAGGGACCAGTAGAGGCATTGGTCTGCATTGGAATAAAATCTCCTTGATGGACATCTGAACTTCCTGTTTGCAAACTCCTCAAGGATCCTGGCATCTGGAAGGATCCCTGAAACTGGGATGATCCTGGAACAAAGGAGGATCCTTGAACCTGGGATGATCCTGGAAAGAAAGAGGATCCTTGAACCTGGGATGATCCTGGAACGAAGGAGGATCCTTGAACCTGGGATGATCCTGGAACGAAGGAGGATCCTTGAACCTGGGATGATCCTGGAACGTAGGAGGATCCTTGAACCTGGGATGATCCTGGAACGAAGGAGGATCCTTGAACCTGGGATGATCCTGGAACGAAGGAGGATCCTTGAAACTGCTGCATTCCTGAATATCCTCCTGTACTCGTGAGGGACCCCATATGCTGAGGATAGGATCTCGCTGGCTGGAAATATGAACCTAATGCCTGGGGTCATAGCTGTTGTTCCATAGTGCACTCCTTTTGGTCCACCCACATATTGAATGTCTGGAACCACTGACGGCTGAGAAGTAATCACCGGAGTATCAAAATTCAAAGATCTGGGCATCAGTGGGGAACGATCCTCTGCCGTTTTCTTCTGTTTCTTAATTTCGTCAATCTCCCGGAGGATCCTTTCGTTTGTCTTATCCTGCTCTTGTGCATGATTCCTCATCTGCAAAATCAAGGCATAGAGATCATTAGTAGTAGGATTAGTTGAAACAGAAGAAGTAGGTAGTTTTGAGAAAATGGGAGTTGGTTTCTTCGCGGCATTCTCAGTATTCTTCTGGGATCCAGAAGGTGGTGGAGGCAAAGGAGGGACGCCTTGTGAAGAAGTGGATGATGGCATCAAGTTTGAAGCACTCTTCGCTGAGGAAGCCATTTGCTTGGTTGTAGTGAACCGGAATGAGCACAGAAATGCGAATTCTTCTAAGGACAAAGCACCAATGGCCCCACGGTGGGCGCCAAACTGTTTTGGTCAAAAAATCTGATGAGGATATTGCAACCAAACTCTATGTTATGGGGGTATGATGCTGATTATATAATAGCGATGAGGATCACTTCAATGTAGATTTGCACAAACAACACAAGGATTTATACGGGGAAAAAGCCCTTGATCAAGAGTTGATCTCCGGCACAAAAAACCCCGGGTGATGGAAACTACCGATCACCAAGCTCTAATAAATGATTAAATGTTTACAACTTCGGATAGTAACGAGCTAGGTACAAGGATCACTACGGTGAAATGTGTAAAAAGTGTATGAGATTGCTAGGTGTTTGAACGAGAGCTTGTATGAGCGTTTGTACGAGTGTGTGTAACTGAGAAATGACTGAGTGTTTTCTACTAGCTCGTTACTCCCTTTTTAAAATAGAAATAACCACCTAAACTAACTATCCGACTTTCGTGCCAAGCCTCCACGTTCTCCATAACGTCTATTTTTGGTCAAGCACGTGCATAATAGTTTAGGAATATTCTCCAGGAATGTCGCCTAGACTTGGTCAAGCTCGTTATACCTGCGAGATAGTACAATACATAAACAATCGTCAGTACGAGGATCCTTAAAGTGATCCATGATCCTGATCCTGAAGCTCTTCTGAGGATCACCACCTGTCACAGAAGTAAGGATCACCAGTTAGGATAACAAATAAGGATCACTAATTGTTAGAAAATCCTCCCCTAACAGCTATTTTTTGGCTACACACACACTTTTACAACTGCTCTCACCAGCTCTCGTTAATTCACTTAGCGATTACACACTTTTTTACACAATACACTATAGTGATCCTTGTACTTAGCTCGCTATCATCCGAAGTTGTAATAGAATTCTTGTTTAATTTGAGTTGGTGATCGGTAGTTTCCATCACCCGAGGTTTTTTATGCCGGAGATCATTCATTGATCAAGGGCTTTTTCCTCGTATAAATCTTTGTGTCACTTGTTCATTGCATTTCAGAGTGATCCTTAGTGTTGTTCATTGATTCAAGCATCATACCTCACAACAGAAAGTTTGGTTGCATTATCATTGCTTGATTTTTGACCAAAACAGTTTGGCGCCCACCGTGGGGCAATTGGTGCTTCATTCCTGAGAAGATTCATACCTTTGTGTTCATTTCGGTTCACAACAACCAGGCAAATGGCTTCTTCAGCGAAGAACACTTCAAACTTAATGCCGTCATTCAGTTCTTCACAAGGCGTTCCTCCTTTGCCTCCACCACCTTCTGGATCCCAGAAGAATGCTGAGAATGCTGCGAAGAAACAAACCCCAATTTTCACAAAACCACCAACTTCTTCTGTTTCAACTAATCCTACTACTAATGATCTTTATACTCTGATTTTGCAGATGAGGAATCATGCACAAGAGCAGGACAAAACCAACGAAAGGATCCTCCGGGAGATTGATGAGATCAAGAAACAGAAGAAATCAGTGGAGGATCAGTCCCCTCTGATGCCAAGATCGCTGAACTTCGACACTCCAGTCATAACTTCCCAACACTCAGCGGTTCCGGACGTGCAATACTTGGGTGAATTACCAGGAAGGCGTTATGGAACAACAACTATGAGTTAGGCATTTGGCTCTCACTTCCAGCCTCAAGGATCCTCTTCTCAGCATCAGGGATACTTCACGTCAGGAGGATATTTGGGAATGCATGCAGTCCAAGGATCCTCCCAGGTCCAAGGATCCTCACAGGTCCAAGGATCCTACCAGGTCCAAGGATCCTCACAGGTCCAAGGATCCTCCCAGGTCCAAGGATCCTCACAGGTACAAGGATCCTCCCAGGTTCAAGGATCCTTCCCGGTCCAAGGATCCTCCCTTGTCCCAGGATCCTCTCTGGTCCCAGGATCCTCTCTGGTCCCAGGATCCTCTCTGGTTCCAGGATCCTTTCAGGTTCAAGGATCATGTCAACTTCAAGGATCCAACGTCCTTCAGGATCAAGGATTCTTGAGAAATATGCAGCCTCAGAGCTCGGACGTTCATCAAGGAGACTTCATACCAATGCAGACCATTGCTCCCTCTGGTCCTTCAATCATGCCAGAGTCTCGTCAATATGGATTCACATCCGCAATTCCAAACACGAATCCTGTGGGAGGTAACATTTTTAATAATTCATATAACACTAACCATGGCTTAATGCAGGATACAGGTATTAATCAGGCTATGGCTAGAGAGCTACAGAAGCTTAAGGATATGATATCCAGTGTACCGGGAGTGGTTAAACCCATTCCTGAAATTACAGATGGTAGCCATAGGATATCTCGCTTTGCACCACCCTTATGTGATGCTGAGATACCTAAAAGATTCCAGATACCATCTATGAAGCTGTATGATGGTTCGACGGATCCAGAGGAGCATGTAGCTCAGTACAGGGAGAGGATGGAGATCAATCCAATTCCTGAAAGGTTAAAAGAAGCATGTCTATGCAAGGGATTTGGATCCACACTTACAGGATCTGCTCTTAAATGGCTGCTAAGTCTTCCCCCTTACTCTATTACTTCATTTGCTAATCTAGTTAATTTGTTTAATAGTCAATTCTCTTGTAGTAGAAAATTTGAACGATTAACTAGTGATCTATATAGGGTAACACAAGGTCAAAATGAATCACTTAGAGATTACATCACTAAGTTCAGTAAAGAATCCTTAGATATTCCTAATTTGGATATTGCTACGGCTGTAGAAGCCTTTAAAATGGGATTGCTTAGGGATTCATTATTCTATGATGATCTTGTCATGACACCTTGCAGGAATCTTGATGAAGTAAGAACCAGGGCCCTTAGGTTCATCCGCCTAGAGGATGACAAAAGGATCCAGGATAGATTGGCTGGATCCTCAAAACAGGAGAAACAAGGATCCTACTTCAGGAACAACAAATCCAAGTTCTACAATAAGTCTGACAATCAGAACGTGCATTCAGTGGAACAAGAAGAGGATGATGAGAATTATCCTCCTATTTCTGAATACTGTTTTTCTGTTGATAACAATGAACTAGTCCTTGCAATGCATAATTTAGGTGAGAAAGCTAGGTGGCCAAGGAAGAGTGATAAACCAGCCGCTACAAAGGATAAGTCCAAGTGGTGTGCATATCATGAAGATTTTGGACATCTCACTGAAGAGTGTATTGCACTGAGAAAGGAAATTGGTTACTTGTTGAGCAAGGGGCATTTGAAGGAACTCTTGGGTCGGAAGAAGTCAAGGATCCAGGATCCTGAAAGGATCCCGGAAAAGGCTCCTGCTCCTCCAGCAGATGCACAAGTTATAAACTTCATATCCGGTGGATCAGACATTTGTGGTACTTCCTTTTCAGCAGCCAAGAGACATGCCAAGGAAATCAAAATGGAGAATGGAGATAGACCCATGCGGACGTCCACTGTCACCGAGGATAAGATCATAACTTTTGATGAGGACGATCGTCTTGATCTCCAGGATCCTCATCATGATGGTCTTGTAATTACATTGTTTATTTCTAACCACTTTGTTCGTAGGATCCTTATAGATGGAGGAAGTTCTGTGAACATCATTCAGCTTGATGTCCTCAAGAAGATGCATATCCCAGAGTCTGATATTATCCCAAGACCCTCAGTACTTGTGGGATTCAGTGGAGAAACTAAGAATACATTGGGGGACATTAAACTCCCAATCTATATTGAAGGATTGCATTCTTATAAAAAATTTTGTGTTATAGATTGCTTATCATGTTGCAATGTTATCCTTGGCAGGCCATGGATACATGATATGAAGGCAGTTCCATCCACCTATCATCAATGTGTAAAGCTTCAAAGTCCTTGGGGAGTGGTGAAAATTGAGAGTGATCAACAGGAGGCTAAGAATTGTTATACATCCTCAATGAAGCCAGCCTCAAGACCAAGGGAGCAATAGCAATTAAAGTATCCTTCAAGAGATGTCTTGGAGGCAAGAGATCAGGATTTGAAAGAAATTCTCATGGATCCTGATGATCCTGAATCCAAGATCTTCATAGGATCAGGGATCATTAGCGACATTGAACAGGAGCTAGTATCATTCCTTAAAAGAAGGAAAACCACCTTTGCCTGGAAACATGAAGACATGACAGGTATATCTAAGGATATAATTACTCATAAACTTGGCGTTGACAGGTCGTTCAAGCCTATACATCAAAAGAGGAGGAAGTTTGCACGTGAAAGGAATACTATTATCCAGGAAGAGGTAAATAAGCTACTTCGAGCAGGTATGATAAGGGAGGTTAAGTATCCAAGATGGTTAGCCAATGTGGTTGTTGTTCAAAAGAAAAATGGAAAGTGGAGAGTATGTGTCGATTTTACTAATTTAAACAAGGCATGTCCCAAGGATCCTTTCCCATTACCCCACATTGACTCCATGGTGGATGCTACCGCGGGTCATGAGTTGTTGACTTTTATGGATGCTTCATCTGGATTTCAACAAATTCAGATGGAACCATCTGATCAAGAGGATACAGCCTTTATGACCCCAACTGGTATATATTGTTATATTGCTATGCCATTTGGACTAAGGAATGCAGGTGCTACTTACCAAAGGCTTGTCAATATGATGTTCAAGACACAAATTGGACACACTATGGAAGTCTATATTGATGACATGGTGGTTAAGTCCAAGAAAGCTGAGGATCACCTTAAGGACTTGGAGGAAGCATTCAATATCCTTGACAAATTTAATATGAAACTAAATCCTTCCAAGTGTCATTTTGGTGTTAAGGCAGGTAAATTCTTAGGATATATGGTGACAAAGAGGGGCATTGAAGCAAGTCCAGAACAAATCAAGGCTATTGTGAATATCAAATCTCCTGCCAATGCTAAGGATGTACAAAGATTGACAGGCAGGATCGCAACCTTGAACATATTCATATCCAAATCCTCAGAAAAGTGCAAGGAATTCTATGACATCCAGAGGAAGAATAATAAATTTGAATGGACTGAGAAGCATGAAAATGCCCTTAAAGCTCTTAAGGATTACCTATCCTCAGCCCCGGCTTTGATGAAACCAGAAAAGGGAGACGTATTATCCTTATACCTAGCAGTATCCTCGAAAGCAGTAAGTGCGGTCCTTGTTAAGGATCACCAAGGTACACAACATCCTGTTTATTATGTAAGTAAGAGTTTACTTGATGCTGAATCCAGGTATTCACACTTAGAAAAACTTATCCTTGCATTAATTATGGCATCTACTAAGTTGAGACATTATTTTGAGACTCATGCCATTATTGTAAAGACTAATTTTCCAATTAAGAGTGTTCTCAGGAAACCTGAAATGTCAGGAAGGATGGCTAAGTGGGCAGTGAAGCTGAGTGCATATGATATAAGATATGAACCAAGGACTGCCATCAAATCCCAAGACTTAGCTGACTTTGTGGCAGATTTTAGTAGTGACTTGTAAAAGGAAGCTGAGTTAGAAGTCCAACAACTTGAAGAGACTAAGGATCCCTGGATTCTCTTCACTGATGGAGCCTCCAATGTAAAAGGAACATGACTTGGAATACTACTAAAATCGCCACAGGGGGACATAATACCCCACTCTATAGCTTGTGAATTTCAAACTACCAACAATGAAGCTGAGTATGAAGCCTTGATAGCTGGTTTGCAAATTGCAAAGCATATGAGGATCAGGTATCTTGAGGTACATGTAGATTCTTTACTGATCACTAATCACTTTAATGGATCCTATGCTGTTAAAGGCGAAAAGCTAATCAAATATTTGGAGATAGTCAAAGAATTGGCACTCTCTTTTGTATCCTTTAGTTTGACACAGGTACCAAGGGAAGAGAATGCAGAAGCTGATGCATTAGCCAATTTAGGATCATCTTTGAAGATCCCTGAGGATATCAAGATCCCTATTATCCATATCCTGACCCCTGCTATCGAGGATCATGTAGCTATGGAGATAGGAGAAAATTCTGCAGTCATCCCTAGTGATGATACTCAATCTCATTCAGGATCATGGATCCTCCCAATCATGAGATACATACAACATGGAGAAATTCCTACAGGAGAAAACCCAAGGGCTTTCAAAACTAAGGTATCTCAATTTACAATATTGAATAATATGTTGTATAAACGATCTCTTGCAGGACCATATCTAAGATGCATTGAGGATCCTGAAATCCAAGAAGTCCTAAAAGATTTCCATGAAGGAGATTGTGGAAACCACACTGGGGGCAGGGCATTATTCTCAAGGATCCTGAGGACAGGATTTTATTGGCCCACTATGAAGAAGGATGCTGTAGAGTATGCCAAGAAGTGTGATCCTTGTCAGAGGCATAGTAATATCCTTCACCAACCAGCAGAGCTCTTGCATCCTATATCCTCTTCATGGCCATTCATGAGATGGGGAATGGATATAGTTGGAAAGCTTCCTAAGGCACCTGGTGGAAAAGTATTCATGCTTGCTATGACTGATTACTTCTCCAAGTGGATAGAGGCTGAAGCCTTTGCCCAAGTCAGAGAAAAGGAAGTTATATCCTTTATTAAAAGAAACATTATTACTAGATTTGGTATCCCTTCTGAGATTATTTGTGATAATGGATCCCAATTTATTGGGAATAGAACCACTAACTTTTGTGACAGCTGGGGGATTAAGATGATAACATCAACACCAGTCCACCCACAAGCTAATGGTCAGGCAGAATCATCCAACAAGATCATAATCAACAATTTGAAGAAGAAGCTTGGATCTAAGAAAGGAAAATGGGCAGAAGAACTACCTTATGTGCTTTGGGCTGATAGGACAACTCCCAAGAATGCCACAGGCCGAACTCCATTTTCTTTGGTATTTGGGGCAGAATCAGTGATCCCTACAGAGATGGTAGTTCCAACTGCAAGAACAAGCATTCGTGATCCTGAAGAAAATGCTGAAAACTTGGTTCAAGACTTGGATACTATAGAAGAAATCAGGGATTTGGCAAGGATAAGGATGGCTAGTTATCAACAAAGGATGGCTGGAGCCTACAACAAAAATGTTAGGATCAGGAAATTCCAAGTTGGTGATATGGTATTAAGGAAAGCATTTCAGAATACCACCAATCCTGCTGATGGAAAGTTGGCACCAAAATGGGAAGGCCCCTATTTGATTGAAGCTGAGGCAGGAAAGGGGGCATATCGATTGCTAACAATGGAAGGTGATTTGCTACCAAGAGCTTGGAATGCTGTCCATTTGAAGAAATATTTCATGTGATCAGGACCCATGATCCTAACATGACAAGTATCCTTGAAGGATCCTGATAAGGCAGATGATCCACATTCTGGTAATATTCTGATCTCTAACTCTTTCATTTTCTAATTATCCTATATAAGGATAAGGATCCTATATCCTTTACCCTCCTTTCACTTGATTCTGAGTTTTGAAGGTTTAGGTATCCTTAACTAAGGATTGAGTATCCACAGAAGTATCCAGTTATTTGGGCTTGACCCCAGTTATTTGGGCTTGACCCCAGTTTCGCCAGTAGCGCACGATGATCCTGGTATAGTTCATGGCAATGGGACCAGTACTCGCTTTAGGGGCTGACAATTTCATTGTACTGGCTATATTCAGGATCCTACGTATAATGGTAGACGTACCATACATCCGTTCCTAAGGTTTCTAACATTTTCACGTTAGCTAAGGTTTTGGCATTTTCATGTCACTAAGTTTGGATAGTCGCCAGTGAGGGCCATACTCCAGTTTACATACGATCCTTTGGGCTTGTCCCCAGTTATCCTTTGGGCTTGTCCCCAGTTATCCTTTGGGCTTGTCCCCAGTTATCCTTTGGGCTTGTCCCCAGTATATTGGGCTTGTCCCCAGAATTGTTGGGCTTGTCCCCAGTTACTAACTCTTATCTTATAGTGGCTTAGTCCCAAGTTGTATCCTATTTCAGGTTTTTGGAGAAAAATGATCAAGGATCCTTGATCCTTACTTTCTACTAAGGTTTGTCTTTTGGGTTATCCTGATTATAAGTGTTAAAGGATAGGATCCTAACTTGGATTCTCAGGTATGATCCTTAACTATTTTGATTTTAGTCATTATTTATTTATTTAACCCTTACCCTTTGACAACTGAACTTATGATCCTTAAACTATATTACTTTTCAGAACTTATCGATTATGGGATATGTGATCCTTGATCATATCCTAAAGTTTTTGGGGATATTTCTTAAATTTTCTTGACTTGATAAGTTAGAACAAAATGAACATCACAGCAGTTGGAAAGTAAAATATTAACAAGGATATCAACACAGGATAAGACAAAAAGTTAAAGTTATTTTATTCACAAAAGATTAAACCCTTTATGGTTGTCAAAATTGCCAACCCACGTTTCTACCAGCAAAACGTGGCCCGTCCACATGGGTTGGCAAAGGGTGTCCATTGTTTAAGGGTCTTGGTAGTGCAGGAATCAAAAGACGGCAGGATCACAATGGCTTCATCCCCCAAACAGAGGATCACTCCACCATTTGTAATCCAACCTATTGTTCGAAGGATCCATGATCCTTAGTCCTAATTCCTATTGTTTAAGTACAACCCATCATTGTTCAACAAAAAACACCATAACCAAAACAAACTATCAAACTTAAAAAATGGGCTCCGGCTACGTCTAGAAATGTCCTTCATCGCCCATTCATGCAGCCTACACCTTCGCTGCATCATCATCGTCTCCTCCAGCTTCCGTATCCTTCACCTGATCCTTGCCACTGCCACCGGCCTCGATTGCCAGAACCTCTTCAGCCTCTTCATCATCCTCCAACTCAGCTAGCCTAGCCTTCCAGCCCTCCATGTCCCAGTTGCTCCTGTCAAAAGTGGGATCCTGAGCTTCTTGGGCCATTTGCAATTTGGTCTTGTACATGGCAATGGCAGCGGAGACTTTGGCATCCTGAGTGATCTCGTGCTTCTCATAGTCAGCATTGATCTGGGCAGCAACCATCTTAGTCTTGGCATCAGTGAGATCCTTTTCGAGGGAGGCAATCTTGAGGTCCTTGAGCATTGCCACTTTTTGGAGGTCAGAGTATTTCTCCTCAAGCTCTTCAACATTCCCAACGTAGTCCTCGATTTCGGCAAATTTCTGCAAACAAGACAATGCAAAGTTAGGATCACATGATCCTCAAATGGGCAGGATAGTCAAGTCAAGTCAGTGATCCTTACATCTGCAAAGTACTCGAGGAACTGATGGCGGATCAGAGGCAAGCCTTGTAGGTTCTCAGCTTCAGAGGTCTTCCTCTTCTTTCCACCTCTTCCCTTCGAAGTGGTTACCTTGGGGATTGTGACGGAGGGGCTAGCAGCAGATTTTTTCTTGGAGGATCGGACATTGTCAAGATCAGTGACACTAAATTTGGAGGCAGATTTTGAAGATTTCCCGGCGCCTACACACCCAAAACAGATAAGTATCCTTATCCTCCTTCTATTTAATTATTTATTTAAACATTTAACTATACAAAAAACAGGATACTTACTTGACATAGTGACAGAACCTGAGGATACTTCTTGAGAATCCTGGGTGTTTGTTTTGAATGATCTTGTTGCAGGATCAAGCTTTCTGAAAGCAGCAAGCCTTTCTTTGGTGGCAGGGGATGGTATAAGGTGCGAAACAGAGACAGCTGTACAACAAAAACAAAAGGGTGTTAGTGATCCTTATACAAAAACAAGGTTATCTGGTGATCCTTCTCAGGATCCTCTATCCTACCATGGGTGCTCCACTTCCTTGGCAGATCCTTTCCATCAGAGATAGAATCCCTTCTGAAAAAGAAAAAACGTCGTTTCCAGTTGGTATCATTTTTTGTGGCTTTGAAGATTGGGTGTTCTTCACCGGGTTTACGCTTGAATAGATATCGGTGGGATCCAAATGTTGTGAGGTCATACATCTCTGCCAATTCCGACATTCCTAGAGCAATTCCTTCTTGCTCAATGATCCTCTCAAGGGTATATAAAACCCTCCAGATCATTGGCATAGCTTGAATGTAGGAGATGCCGGTGAGGGAGAAGAAAGACTGGGTGAATTCAGGGAAAGGATACGAGTATCCTATTGTGAAAGGAGTGACCGGGAAAGCTACCCAAGTTTCAGAAACGTAATCACTTAGAACGGTGGGATCGAATGGTTTGAAATCGGTGTTCGCCGGAAAGCAATGTCGGATCCTGTCTATTTGTGGGTCAGTGAAGCAGCATCTTTCTTTCGCCGAATCTTTGATGATCCCCTGGCTCTTAAGAGGACTGTCCTTCTTGTGATCCTTACCCGGTGAGGATCTTAGCATCATCTTGATTATGAAGAAGGTGAAGAAAGAAGGAGCAGAGAAAGAAAACGTAAAGGAAGAAGAGGAAGAGAGATACCTGCTTGATCTTCAGATATGAATTTAAAGGGAGTTCCTCTTGAATTTAAATGCAGATTGATCCCTATCTCTAACTCCTATTTATAATGATGATTTTGCAGGATAGTCACTTCAGTGACGTCATGATCGTAACGGCTAGTCCGATTACAACGGCTAGTTATCCGTTGGTTGATTGCGGATAAGAACAAAATACAACTCGTTTATTTACATAATTACTCCTTATATTTTGGGGGCAATTGTTAGGGAAGGATTTCTCAATGACCTGTGATCCTCAATTACTGTTGGGTTTGGTGATCCTCACTTCTGTTTGAGTTAGTGATCCTCAGAAGTGGTTCAGGATCAGGATCATGGATCATCTTAAGGATCCTTATACTAACGATTGTCTACTTTGAATATGGTATTGTTTTGCAGGAGTACGAGCTTGGACTTGGTCTTGGCGACATTCCTGGAGCAAATTCCATGACTAATTCCGCACGTGCTTACCTGAAGTGGACGTTATGGAGTTCGTGGGGGACTTGCATGATATGCGGAATGTTAGTTAGTGTAGATATTTTCCATTATTAAAGGGGTAGCGAGCTAATTAGAAAACACTTGGCTATTTTTTGGCTACACACACACACTCTTACAACTGCTCTCACCAGCTCTCGTTAATTCACTTAGCGATTAAACACTTTTTTTGCACAATACACTATAGTGATCCTTGTACTTAGCTCGCTCTCATCCGAAGTTGTAATAGATTTCTTGTTTAATTTGAGTTGGTGATCGGTAGTTTCCATCACCCGAGGTTTTTTATGCCGGAGATCATTCATTGATCAAGGGCTTTTTCCTCGTATAAATCTTTGTGTCACTTGTTCATTGCATTTCAGAGTGATCCTTAGTGTTGTTCATTGATTCAAGCATCATACCTCACAACAGAAAGTTTGGTTGCATTATCATTGCTTGATTTTTGACCAAAACACAAAGGATCACGGGTCCTCAACTGCTACCAGGATCATGGATCCTCAATTCTGTTTGAACTAAGGATCCTCAGCAGGTGTCGCAAGATCAGGATTCAGGATCACTGTTGTTATCCTACTTCTAACAATTGTCTTCCTTGTACGTAAATTTGTTTTGCATGAACGAGAGCATGGACCAAGTCTCACCGAAATTCCTGGAGTATATTCCCTCAATATTCCACACGTGCTTGACCACTGTGAACATTATGGAGATCGTGGGGAGAGTGCACGAATTGCGGATAGTTAGTTAGACTAGTTATTTTCTAATTTAAAATGGGGATAACAAGCTTGAAAAAAAAACACTTAGCAAATTTAGCAACTACACACACTCGTAACAGCTCTCAGTCAGCTCTCAAGCAATACTTGGCGATTTCATACATTTTTTTGGCACATTACACACTAGTGATCCTTGTAACAAGCTTGTTATCATCCCGAGTTGTAAACTTCTCTTGTTTAATCTTAGTTGGTGATTGGTTGTTTCCATCACCCGAGGTTTTTTATGCCGGAGATCAACTATTGATCAAGGGCTTTTTCCTCGTATAAATCCTTGTGTCACTTGTTCGTTACATTTCTGAGTGATCCTCAATATTGTTCAATGATTTAAGTATCACACCTCACAACAAAAGATTTGGTTGCATTGTCTTTGCTTGATTTTTGACCAAAACACTTACCTATTGTTGTCCATTTTTGCAAATCTTGTTATGTGTTGTTTGATTTGAATGCAATTTCAATTTTTCAATCTTAGTGTAATATTTCAAATATTCTGACCAAATATCCTGAGAGTCTATCCTGGTCAGGATACTCATAAATATTCCATCAAAACTTTTGTCAAACATGGTTCCAAAAATTTAGATAAGGCTTCTAAAAGAATAAAAAGGAGAGATTATACCAGAGATAGAATATATCTCAATTCTTAACCTTCACTTCTTTTGCAACCATCCCATCAAAGATGTCCCCAGTCTGGGAGACTTAGTAAACCAAGTCCAAACTTAATCCATTGAACTGTTCACAACGCCTTAGTAGGAATGTCCCCTGTGCATGGTGTCTTTAAATACTTAGGAATTTTTGGGCATCAATCGCAACTGATTGTACACTTGTGTATAACTTTAGTATTACAGGGGATAAACCCTAAATATCCTAGAGATAGATCCTCAATATTCTGGGGGTAAACCCTAAGTATACTGGGGAAAATTCCAAATTTTCGTGCGTTACAGGCGGGAGTGTATAAACTCCAAGACTTAGAAAGGTGAAAACCTTTAAACCTTAGAGAGTATGAAAATACCCTTTCGTGAGAGAGGGTAATCAATCCTCATATACCTTTAGGATCCAGGATATAGCCAACAATAACGAAATTGTCAGCCACTTTTACATGGACTGGTCCCACTATCTTGAACTATCCCTGGATAACTTGCGCTCCAGGCAGGGTGTTTAAACCAAATTCGAGAGAAAGGTGAATACCTTTAAACCTATGAAGGGATAAGGATCCCTTAAACGTGAGAGAGGGGGCCAATCCTCTAATCTTTCGATTCATCCTGAGTGTATACCCTGGAATGACATCCCGAAGCATATTCTGCAAAACAACCTTAAACTAAGGTGGGTGTTAGCTTGGCTAACACCCCTCCGATGCCTAAGTCAGTATTGGGTTCCACATGAATAAAATAAAATTATATTTAAAAGAGATAGAATTCATACCATCCTGAGTTAGAAATTAAATTCTAAACTCACTTGAAATAGGCTTTGAGGTGTATAGCATTCCAGGATCTTGGTAGTATATCCCCCTCCATATTCTTAAGTCGGTATGCTCCTTTCTCGGATTCCGATTCAATCTCATAAGGTCCTTCCCACTTTGGAGCTAACTTTCTATCAGCAGGATTAGTAGTATTCTGAAAAGCTTTCCTTAATATCCAATCTCCAATTTGAAACCTTCTCGTCCTTAGGTTTTTGTTGTATGCTCTGGATATCCTCTATTGATATTGTCACACCCCCAAAATCCACCATGCGGAGTATCACCACTTGGAGGCGTGACATGACCCCAATCGAGCCACCAATCATATTGAACAACACAATTAAGTAAATGAAACCAATTACAATACGATTGATGACCTAAAGAAGGTGACCGATTTTAAGATAACAGCGGAAGCATAAAACGTAAGTTCAAAACATAAGTTCACAGTTCATAAGTTTAAAGTCTCAAACATAAGTTCCATAGGTTTATAAAGTTCAATTATTAAGTATGGGATATAACAACCCATATTCCACAGCAACCTTCTCCTCATGCAGGCTCCAAAAGCACTTAGCGACCTGTAAGGCATGTAACAACGAGTCAACAACAAAGTTGAGTGAGTTCACGTTTGGTTGTTTAATTTTAAGTTGTTTATGAAAAACGTGGTTTGACTTTCGTTGGCTTAATTGCCGTGGGGGTTACCCCATAGTTGAAAGTATGTTTAACCAGTTCCTTTTTCATTACCCAAACCATAACCATAATCAGTGGGGGGCTTTCCCCGTGTGAACTACTAGACGGTATGATATCGAGTACTACGAACAATAGTTGTGCTCTACATCAGTGTCTATCATCACTGACAGTTTGCCATAGTCCATTAGTACACGCCCGTCTGAACGGCACGGTGTGAGGTTTGTTAAACCTAATAGCGCTATTAACTAATGACCCGCTCGCCATTGGCCTCGGCGATTAAGTCGATATGAAGAGGGACTTATTGATAGAGTTTTGTCTAGCTAGTTTTAAGGTTGTTGTCCTGCACCAGGAGGATGAACGTACGTATTCTGCACCAGGAGAATTCGTAGGATTAATAATGGCATCCACTCTATGGAGGATGGCCGTACATATCCTACCCAAGGAGGATATGTAGATTTAGTTTTAATTCTTTAACCCATTTCCAAACCACCGGGAATCCCATGCCTTAGAAAGTGTGTGAACTCACCTCGGTTTGCTCGGTTAGATTCTCAAATATAGCTAACAGTCAAGGTCGGTCAATCACATCCTAGTATGATTTAACAGTTAGTCATTTAGTGATTTTCAAATAGAGCACAAAGTTTCTACACGTATCTATCACATAGCATGCATTACTTAAACTGTTTATGCCCATATATACTTCCCATCCATTCCCCACTCATAAGCAAACATACGATAGTGCACGTAACACATAACACATATAACATGTTAGATCATTCACAGATAGTATACACGACATTTAGACACGCAAATCACAACTTATGTCATTTCCGCATTAATATTCAAAACCGGGCTGTTTTCGGACATTTTAATAAAATAGTTAACTTATTCTAAAAATTCCCAAATTTTTACCGAATGTCTTAAACATTCCATATTTTATTGTGTAAAAATATAGGGGTCCGGTTCATTACCAATATTTTATAAAAAATCATTTTCCGGACTGAACTCAGATTTATATTTTTCTGACCACAGTCCACGGGATAATTTATTAAAAATTCATCGAGCGTCCGATTTACGAAATTCCAGTGGGGTAATTACAAATACATCGGTGGTCATCTACCGTACAAGTTTCAGGATCCAACTCTACACAAAACCCAAGTTATGACAGAAAACAAAACTCATATTTTCAGCAGAAAAATGCAGCTCTAGCTGCTGTTACGAAATGACGCTTTAAAAATAGTAAACGAAGTCCAAAAATTACGATTCCGGTGCCATTAGAACCGTATTTCATAATAACACGTTTTAGACTCAAAATATCAGTTTTTCGTAGAGTTTATGACCTGTTTACAGCCAACTGAAGTTGGCTGTAAAACTTGGACATATTCTGTTTTCATTCTTTAATCTTCTAAGACGCGTTCGATTGATTCCGTTAACATGATTAGTGATCGTAACAACATCAAACATCAATATTAACCAGCAACACATCAGATAATCAACCAAGAATCATAACAACACAAGATCTATATGATTTACACGCATAACTTCTCTTTATCCACACTTTAACACATTATGTTCAAGACTTGTTCATGAGGTTTAAAGTTTCTTAACTTTTTATCATTCAAACATCTATTAACCACAAAAATCAAGAACAAGATGGTGATTGGAAGCACTTACTACTAGCACAAGTTAGGGAAGAAACTAGACGAAAAATGGGTGGTTAATAGCGATGTAGAGAGGTCCTTCCACTTCCAAGAGCACCAAGCTTCGTTGTGCACCTTGTATCACCTATGTATGGCCTTGGATTGAATGAATGAAGATCGAAAATGGTTGTGTGTGTGGGTGAAGTCTCGGCCGAGACCAAGGGGGCCAAGAAGAAGGAGTTAAAGTGTGGGAGATGGTGAATGATCTTGTTGCACTTATATTCTCTAGTCTCTTTGTCTGTTGGATCCTATGCTCCCTCTAGTACATACATATATCTAATTAAATCTCATCAATACCAAGTAAATATTATGGAAGGATTTAGTGTGATCTTATGAAGATCATGGTGGGGCCACACTCTTGGCCGATTACTTACCATGGGGGGGGGGGGTTAAATGTAAGTTGTTATGGTAAGTAGGTGTTTTAGTGGGGTGTTAAGAGCAAGTCTTGTGTTGTATGTATAACTTGCATTGTGTAGTGTATTAAGGTGTTCGGGAACCAATACTAGCTCAGAAAAAATGAAAACAATGTGTTTAACAATATTTTCGTGTTCCGGGTAGAGTCTGGTTGTTCGGTTTGACACTGTTCCGTTTAAGTGCGTAATTAATCCGTAAGGTGTCTTTTATATATATTTTTATAACACTTTTTAATTTTTAATACTCAGGAAGGCATACCGGACTATTTAGTAACTTTTCTGCATCCTACTAGCATGTTAACAAATATATGTAAGTATAACACAGATATCAGAAAGCAGTTAAGTAATTCCACACAGTCGTCAAGCACTTTAATTATCATTAATAAATTGTACGGAATACATGAAATTTTGAGAGTTGTCACATTCTCCCCCTGTTAAGAGAATTTCGTCCCGAAATTTAGCGCGTGGTTACTGAGGAAGCTAGTTAAGTTGTGTTGTTTTCCTGATTTTCCAGGGGTGTCACATCATCCCCCCGTTGATTTGGAATTCCGTCCCGAAATTCTGCAGGAGCTTCAGCCTCAGTAGTGGTTGCGTTTTTCTTAAACAGTTGGGGATACTTGAGTTTCGTTTGGTCTTCTCGTTCCCAGGTATACTCTGGGCCACGACGAGCATTCCAACGAACTCGGACCAGAGGTATCCTGGTATGCTTGAGGATCTTAACATCTCGATCTGTAATCTCTACTGGTTCCTCGACGAATCGCAGCTGGTCGTCGATTGTGAGTTCCTTGAGAGGAACTATGAGGGTCTCATCTGACAGACACTTCTTCAGATTTGACACATGGAAAACATTGTGAACTCCGCTGAGTTCTTCAGGTAGATTCAACCTGTAGTCGACTTTCCCAATTTTCTTGGTGACTTTGAATGGTCCGACATAACGTGGATTGAGTTTGCCTCGTTTGCCAAAGCGGACTACACTTTTCCAAGGTGAGACTTTGAGTAGCACTCGATCCCCAACCTGGAGCTCGAGTGGTTTTCTTCCCTTATCAACATAGCTTTTCTGACGGTCACGAGCTGCCGCCATTAGCTGTCGTATCTGAGCAATTCTCTCGGTGGTATCTATCACAAGTTCTGGGCCAGTGATTTGGCTGTCACCAACTTCTGCCCAACAGAGAGGTGATCGGCATTTGCGTCCGTACAATGCCTCGAATGGAGCAGCCTGGATGCTGGTGTGGTAGCTGTTGTTATATGAGAACTCCACTAGCGAGAGGTGCTTTTCCCAGCCATTACCAAAATCGATTACACATGCCCTAAGCATGTCTTCAAGGGTTTGGATGGTACGTTCAGATTGCCCATCCGTCTATGGGTGATAAGCGGTGCTCATATCTAAACGTGAGCCAAAAGACTTGTGCATTGCTTGCCACAGTCCAGAAGTAAAACGCGCATCACGATCAGATATAATAGAGGTTGGCACTCCGTGCCTTGACACTACTTCCTTTAGGTAAATGTCTGCAAGAGTAGAAAACTTATCCGTTTCTTTGATAGCCAGAAAATGTGCAGACTTGGTCAGTCGATCTACGATCACCCAAATGGTATCGTTTCCGCGTTGAGATTTAGGCAGACCAGTAACGAAATCCATGGAAATTTGCTCCCATTTCCATTTCGGGATCTCTGGTTGTTGAAGTAGGCCTGATGGTTTCTGATATTCAGTCTTGACTCTCGCACAAGTCAAGCACTTACTGACCTAGGTTGCTGTGTGGGCTTTCATGCCAGGCCACCAATACGTAGTCTTGAGGTCGTGGTACATTTTATCCGAACCAGGATGTACCGAATAACGAGACTTGTGCGCTTCGTGCATCACAAGCTCGCGTAAGTTTCCATAAAGTGGAACCCAGATGCGCCCTGTTACATAGTAAGCGCCGTCTTCTTTTTGTTCTAGCCGATGCCCCGATCCTCGTAGGGATTCAGCCCTGATGTTCTCTGCTTTCAATGCTTCAACCTGAGCATCACGAATCTGAGCGGGAAGGTTAGATTGGATGGTAAGCTGTAGAGCACGTACACACCTAGGTATAGTATCCTTTCGACTGAGGGCGTCGGCCACAACATTGGCTTTTCCCGGATGATACTTGATAGCGCATTCGAAATCATTCAAGAGTTCGACCCATCGGTGTTGTCGCATGTTTAACTCCTTTTGCTTGAAGATATGCTCGAGACTCCCGTGATCGGTGTAAATGGTGCACTTGGTACCGTACAGGTAATGTCTCCATATCTTAAGTGCGAAAACAACTGTTCCCAGCTCCAGATCGTGAGTAGTGTAATTCCTTTCGTGAACTTTGAGTTGGCGTGATGCGTAGGCAATAACCCTATCACGTTGCATCAATACGCAACCAAGTCCTTGGATGGAAGCGTCGCAGTAAACCACAAAATCATCTGTGCCTTCAGGCAAAGAGAGGATAGGCGCGCTACAAAGTCTATCTTTCAAGTGCTGAAACGCAGATTCTTGTGCATCACCCCAGCGATAGGTGACACCCTTCTGAGTCAGTGAAGTGAGGGGTTGCACAATCTTGGAGAAATCCTTTATAAACCTTCTGTAATATCCGGCCAAACCCAAGAATTGGCGGATTTCTGTTGGTGTGCGTGGTGCAGGCCAGTTCTTGATCGATTCAACCTTAGATGGATCCACATGAATTCCATCCTTGTTTACCACATGGCCTAGAAAGTGGACTTCGCGATGCCAGAAGTCACATTTCGAAAACTTGACATACAACTGCTCTTTTCGAAGAAGTTCCAGCATAAGTCGTACATGCTGCTCGTGTTCCTCCTGACTCTTAGAATAGATCAGGATATCGTCGATGAACACAATAACGAACTTATCCAGGTAAGGCTTGCACACTCGGTTCATGAGATCCATGAAGACCGCTGGTGCATTCGTCAGCCCGAATGGCATAACCAGAAACTCGTAATGGCCGTAGCGAGTTCTGAATGCTGTTTTGGAGACGTCCTCATCTCGGACCCTCAGCTGATGGTATCCCGATCTCAAGTCAATCTTGGAGTAATAGCTCGACCCTTGCAACTGGTCGAACAAGTCGTCAATACGTGGAAGAGGATAACGATTCTTCACAGTCACCTTGTTAAGTTCGCGATAGTCAATACACATTCTGAAAGTACCATCTTTCTTCTTTACGAACAAGACTGGAGCTCCTCAGGGTGAAGAGCTAGGATGTATAAAACCCTTTTCCAAGAGTTCTTGTAGTTGTGTGGACAGTTCTTCGAGTTCTGATGGAGCTAGACGATAAGGTGCTCGAGCTACTGGTGCTGCCCCAGGAGCTAGCTCGATTTGAAAATCAACTTGACGATGAGGCGGAAGACCAGGTAATTCCTCAGGAAATACCTCAGGAAAGGTGCGCACAATAAGAATGTCTTCAATTCTCTTCTCTTCCGTTGATGTGTCAGTAACGAGTGCCAGAATGGCAGTGTGGCCCTTTCCCAGACATTTCTGCCTTAAGGATAGAGATGATGCCTTCGACAGCACCACTCTTGTCGCCACGAATCACGAGGGGTTCTTTATCAGAACGAGGAATGCGGATGATTTTCTCCTTGCAAACAATCTCCGCTTGATGATGAGATAGCCAATCCATCCCAATAACAACGTCGAAACTACCAAGTGTGATAGGAATAAGATCGATAGAGAAAGTCTGACCAGCTAAGACGAGGTTACAACCTTTAACTACGTGTGTGGCTTCAAGACTTTTACCTTTTGCTAGCTCTATCATGTGTTTGGTGTTTAGAAGTGTTGGAGTGCACTTAAGCATTTGGCTAACTTTTAAGGACACATAACTAGTATCGGCACCCGAATCGAATAAAATAGTAATAAAGAAGTCATCCAGAAGAAACTTACCCATCACAACGTTGGGATAGTTCCTTGCTTCTCCCTGACCAATCACGAACACCCGTCCTTGGGCGCCATTGCCATTATTGTTACCTCCATTGTTGCCTCCGTTGTTGTTTCCATTGTGGTTCCCGTTTCTTTGGTTATTGTTCTGGTTTTGGTTCAGCTGGGGGCAGTTCCTCTTAAAATGGCCTTCAGCGCCACACTGAAAGCATCCTTTATTGCCCTGTTGTTGTTGCTACTGGTGGTTCTGTGGAGCTTGTTGTTGTTGTTGGCGATTTTGATTAGCTGGTCGGGCGCTCTTGCAATCCTTTGCTTCATGCCCAAACTTGTTACATCTCAGGCAACGACCTTTGTTGCACTGCCCGCTGTGATGTTTGTTGCACCGGTTGCACTTGGGGTGGTTTCCTCGGTATCCACCCTGTCCTTGATTACTGGAAGATTGCTGACCAGGACTCTGGTGGTCATCAGTCTTTCGCTGCTGAGACTGAACTGAAGTAGAACCCTTTCCGGAGTTCCCATCCCATTTTCTCTTGTTGTTGGTAGGTGCATCAGAAGTAGCTGTGGCACTGATTCTATTGGGCAGTCTATTTTGCTCCATCGCCTGGTCAGTGAGTCGATGGGCCAACTTGATGATTTGCTGTATGGTGCCCAGGTTGGCTGAAGTCACGTGACTTTGAATCTCTGGTACAAGGCCCTTGAGATACAGCTCAATTCGTTTGATGGGAGGGTCCACCATAGTTGGACACAGGATGGCCAGCTCGTTTGACCTCTTAGTATACGGCTCAATCTCAGACCCCGTCATCTTCAGATTGTAAAATTCCACCTCTAGCTTGTGGATGTCATCCCGACTACAGTACTCCTCCTTGATCAGCTCTTTGAAACCATTCCAGGGTGTGGCATTAGCAACTACCAGTCCTAGTAGTTGAACCTGTGCCTTCCACCAGGTTAACGCAGCTCCTTCAAGTGTTCCGGTAGCATATTTCACCCTACGGTCTTCGGGGCATTCGCACATCTCGAAAACTGACTCGAGCTTTTCAAACCAGTGAAGAAGGCCCACTGCTCCTTCGGTGCCACTGAAAGTGGTAGGTCGGCAGTCCATGAACGTCTTGAACGTGCACACAGGAGGTTGAGCATGTTGACCTGTTGTGTGAGAATAATAGACAAGGTTAAGCACGAGGGTTGGTTTGTGAAGGTAGGATCTAAACGTCCTAAGGTGGGTTGATATAGCAGGTTATACCTCCTGCTGGATTTGCTGCGAGTGCCTCCGCAACTCGTTTGTTGATCAAAGTCGTCAACTGGGCTTGAGTGAGGTTGATACGTCCTCCGCATCCGCTCATGATCTTCATAATGAAGCAACCTAAGTGAGAAAAGTGTCGCGAAAGTGCGTAAGTGTGGGACGATAGTAGAGCGTAAGCACACAAGGTTCAAGTAGCAATTATCACATTATCTAATGCACAGTGAGAACTATCTAACCGACATTATAATATAAATCATACCACTTATGGTGTCGAGTCTTGCACGTGGAGCGAAGCGTCGTTGTGGATCGTTGAGCACTGTACTGGTTATAGTCTGGTTTTACCAAAAACTTTTCCCTTTTAAAACTAAGTTCACTATAACCAATGGCTCTGATACCAATCTGTCACACCCCCAAAATCCACCATGCGGAGTATCACCGAGTGGAGGCGTGACATGACCCCAATCGAGGCACCAATCATATTGAACAATACAATTAAGTAAATGAAACCAACTACAATACGATTGATGACCTAAAGAAGGTGACCGATTTTAAGATAACAGCGGAAGCATAAAACGTAAGTTCAAAACATAAGTTCACAGTTCATAAGTTTAAAGTCTCAAACATAAGTTCCATAGGTTTATAAAGTTCAATTATTAAGTATGGGATATAACAACCCATATTCCACAACAAACTTCTCCTCATGCAAGCTCCAAAAGCACTTAGCGACCTGTAAGGCATGTAACAACGAGTCAACAACAAAGTTGAGTGAGTTCACGTTTGGTTGTTTAGTTTTAAGTTGTTTCTGAAAAACATGGTTTGACTTTCGTTGGCTTAATTGCCATGGGGGTTACCCCGTAGTTGAAAGTATGTTTAACCAGTTCCTTTTTCATTACCCAAACCATAACCATAATCAGTGGGGGGCTTTCCCTGTGTGAACTACTAGACGGTATGATATCGACTACTACGAACAATAGTTGTGCCCTACATCAGTGTCTATCATAACTGACAGTTTGCCATAGTCCATTACTACACGCCCGTCCGAACGGCACAGTGTGAGGTTTGTTAAACCTAATAGCGCTATTAACTAATGACCCGCTCGCCATTGGCCTCGGCGATTAAGTCGATATGAAGAGGTTGTCTAGCTAGTTTTAAGGTTGTTGTCCTGCACCAGGAGGACGAACGTACGTATTCTGCACCAGGAGAATTCGTAGGATTAAAAATGGCATCCAGTCTATGGAGGATGGCCGCACATATCCTACCCAAGGAGGATATGTAGATTTAGTTTTAATTCTTTAACCCATTCCAAAACCACCGGGAATCCCATGCCTTAGAAAGTGTGTGAACTCACCTCGGTTTGCTCGGTTAGATTCTCAAATATAGCTAACAGTCAAGGTCGGTCAATCACGTCCTAGTATGATTTACCAGTTAGTCATTTAGTGATTTTCAAATAGAGCACAAAGTTTCTATACGTATCTATCACATAGCATGCATTACTTAAACTGTTTATGCCCATATATACTTCCCATCCATTCCCCACTCATAAGCAAACATACGATAGTGCACGTAACACATAACACATATAACATGTTAGATCATTCACAGATAGTAAACTCGACATTTAGACACGCAAATCACAACTTATGTCATTTCCGCATTAATATTCAAAACCGGGCTGTTTTCGGACATTTTAATAAAATAGTTAACTTATTCTAAAAATTCCCAAATTTTTACCGAATGTCTTAAACTTTCCAAATTTTATTGTGTAAAAATATCGGGGTCCGGTTCATTACCAATATTTTATAAAAATTCATTTTCCGGACTGAACTCAGATTTATATTTTTCTGACCACAGTCCACGGGATAATTTATTAAAAATTCATCGAGCGTCCGATTTACGAAATTCCAGTGGGGTAATTACAAATACATCGGTGGTCATCTACCGTACAAGTTTCAGGATCCAACTCTACACAGAACCCAAGTTATGAAATGACGCTTTAAAAATAGTAAACGAAGTCCAAAAATTACGATTCCGGTGCCATTAGAACTGTATTTCATAATAACACGTTTTAGACTCAAAATATCAGTTTTTCATAGAGTTTATGACCTGTTTACAGCCAACTGAAGTTGGCTGTAAAACTTGGACAGATTCTGTTTTCATTCTTTAATCTTCTAAGACGCGTTCGATTGATTCCGTTAACATGATTAGTGATCGTAACAACATCAAACATCAATATTAACCAGCAACATATCAGATAATCAACCAAGAATCATAACAACACAAGATCTATATGATTTACACGCATAACTTCTCTTTATCCACACTTTAACACATTATGTTCAAGACTTGTTCATGAGCTTTAAAGTTTCTTAACTTTTTATCATTAAAACATCTATTAACCACTAAAATCAAGAACAAGATGGTGATTGGAAGCACTTACTACTAGCACAAGGCTAGGGATGAAACTAGACGAAAAATGGGTGGTTAATAGCGATGTAGAGAGGTCCTTCCACTTCCGAGAGCACCAAGCTTCGTTGTGCACCTTGTATCACCTATGTATGGCCTTGGATTGAATGAATGAAGATCGAAAATGGTTGTGTGTGTGGGTGAAGTCTCGGCCGAGACCAAGGGGGCCAAGAAGAAGGAGTTAAAGTGTGGGAGATGGTGAATGATCTTGTTGCACTTATATTCTCTTGTCTCTTTGTCTATTGGATCCTATGCTCCCTCTAGTACATACATATAACTAATTAAATCTCATCAATACCAAGTAAATATTATGGAAGGATTTAGTGTGATCTTATGAAGATCATGGTGGGGCCACACTCTTGGCCGATTACTTACCATGGGGGGGGGGGGGGGGTTAAATGTAAGTTGTTATGGTAAGTAGGTGATTTAGTGGGGTGTTAAGAGCAAGTCTTGTGTTGTATGTATAAGTTGCATTGTGTAGTGTATTAAGGTGTTTGGGAACCAATACTAGCTCAGAAAAAGTGAAAACAAAGTGTTTAGCAATATTTTCGTGTTCCGGGTAGAGTCTGGTTGTTCGGTTTGACACTGTTCCGTTTAAGTGCGTAATTAATCCGTAAGGTGTCTTTTATATATATTTTTATAACACTTTTTAATTTTTAATACTCAGGAAGGCATACCGGACTATTTAGTAACTTTTCTGTATCCTACTAGTATGTTAACAAATACTTGTAAGTATAACACAGATATCATAAAACCGTTAAGTAATTCCACACAGTCGCAAGCACTTTAATTATCATTAATAAATTGTACGGAATACATGGAATTTTGAGGGTTGTCACAGATATGTTGCCATTCTCAATTTTTGCCGCATCCCTTGGGATTACTGCTTCTGTAGGTATCACCATCTCAATTCACGATTCTTCTCAGGATCCCGGAGGTTGGATCTTGCTGTAGGTATCACCATCTCTGTTGGGATTACTGCTTCTGCTCCAAAAACTAAAGAAAATGGGGTTTGCCTAGTTGCACTCTTTACTGTTGTCCTATCAGCCCATAACACAAAGGGTAACTCTTCTGCCCATCTTCCTTTCTTTGCTCCTAGTCTTTTCTTCAAATTGTTGACGATTATCTTGTTCGAGGATTCTGCTTGTCCATTTGCTTGAGGATGTACCAGTGTATATGTGATCATTTTGATTCCCCAACTCTTGCAAAAGTTGGTAGTCCTCTTACTGATAAACTGAGAGCCATTATCACAAATTATCTCGGCTGGTATCCCAAACCTAGTCAGGATATTCCTCTTGATGAAGGATACTACTTCTTGGTCTCTGACTTGGAAAAATGCCTTAGCGTCAACCCATTTGGAGAAATAATCCGTCAATTCCAGCATAAAAACTTTTCCTCCTGGAGCTTTTGGCAACTTTTCCACTATGTCCATACCCCATTTCATGAACGGCCAAGGGGAAGCAATAGGATATAGTGGTTCAGCAGGTTGATGCAGTATATCGCTGTGCCTCTGACACGCATCACATCTCCGAGCATATTCTGCAGCATCTTTCCTCATCGTTGGCCAATAGTATCCTGTTCTTAATGTTAGGGATGGATTTTCACAGCATATGGATCATGGATCCTCAAGTGCAGCCAGGATCACGAATCCTTAGTTCAGTTTGAATTAAGGATCCTCAGGAGACGTTGCAAGACTAAGGATCCAGGATCCTCATTATTATCCTTATACTAACGATTGTTTCCATTATATTTGAACTTGTTTTGCAGGAGTATTCGAGTGGGACTTGGTCTTGCCGAGATTCCAGGGGAATATGCCTTCTAATTCTACACATGCATGGCCTTCGTGACCGTTGTGGAGATCGTGGGAAGCTAGCACCTTTTGCGGATTGTTAGTTAGCTAGTTTATTTATATTTTTATAAGGAGATAACAACCTTGATGAGATACAACAATTAGCAACACACACACTCTCGAGAACTCTCTGCAACTTATTGGTGATTACATACTTTTTGCATAGTAGTGATCCATGTAACAAGCTTGTTGTCATCCCGCATTGTTTACATTGTTTGTTTAATATATCTGGTGATCGGTAGTTTCCATCACCCGAGGTTTTTTGTGCCGGAGATCATATATTGATCAAGGGCTTTTTCCTTGTATAAATCCTTGTGTCCAACATTCATTTTATTCATACATTTGTTCATCTTTTCAAGCATCACACCTCACAAAATCGGATTTGGTTGCATTATCCTTGTGTAATTTTTGACCAAAACAGTTTGGCGCCCACCGTGGGGCAATTGGTGCTTCAATTCTGAGAAATTTTGTTCATTTCACTCATTTTGGCTCATTACCTTCAACTACATGGCTTCTCAAGCAAAGAACATTTCAAGCTCCATGTCGGCGATCACCTCTTCACAGGGCATTCCACATTTGCCACCTGTTTCTTCTGGATCCCAGAAGAATGCTGAGAATGCTCCGAAGAAGACAACCCCCGTTTTCACAAAACCAATTTCTGTTGTTTCTTCTGGCCCTACTAACAATGATCTTTATTCTTTGATTTTGCAGATGAGGGATTACATGCAGCAGCAAGACAGAACCAATGACAGGATCCTTCGAGAGATTGACGACATAAAGAAATTGAAGAGATCAGCGGAGGATCACTCTCCTTTGACGCCGAGATCACTAAATTTCGCCACTCCAGTCGTAACTGCCCAGCACTCTACAACATCAGATGTCAAGTACCAGGGTGGATCATTGGGAATGCGTTATGGATCATCGACAATTACTCAGGCTCAAGGATCCTACTTTCAGCCTTTGGGATCCTCTCTTTAGCCTCAAGGATCCTCCTTCCAGCATCAAGGATCCTTCACTAGTTCAGGAGGATACATGGGGACGCAGACAGTTCAAGGATCCTACTCTCAGTATCCAGGATCCTCATCTCAGGTTCAGGGATCCTCGTCTCAGGGTCATGGATCCTCATCTCAGGTTCATGGATCCATGGATTATCCTCCAAGACCCCCGACTTTGGTGTATTAAGGATCCAACATCTTTCAAGGTCAAGGATCCTTAAGAAGTGCAGAACCCAGAAGTTCAGAGATTCATTTGGGAGACTTCATACCTATGCAAACTATTGCTTCATCTGGTCCCTCAATTATACCAGAATCTCGCCAATATGGATTCACATCCGGAATTCCAAACCTGAATCCTTCAGGAGGTAACACTTTGAATAATTCTTATAATGCTAACCATGGCTTTGTGCAGGATACATGTATCAACCAAGCTATGGCTAGAGAGTTACAAAAGCTCAAGGATATGATATCCAGCGTTCTGGGAGTGGTTAAACCCATTCCTGAAATTCCAGATGGGAGTTACAAGACATCTTATTTTGCACCACCTATTTGTGATGCAGAGATACCGAAGAGGTTCCAAATACCTAGCATGAAGTTGTACGATGGCTCAACTGATCTAGAAGAGCATATAGCTTAGTACAGAGAAAGAATGGAGATCAATCCCATTCCTAAGAGGTTAAAAGAAGCATGTCTATGAAAGGGTTTCGGATCTACACTGATCAGACCAACTCTTAAATGGCTGCTAAGTCTTCCCCCTTACTCTGTTACTTCATTTGCTAATCTAGTTAATTTGTTTAATAGCCAATTCTCATGCAGTAGGAGATTTGAACGTTTAACTAGTGATCTATATAGGGTAACACAAGGTCAAAATGAATCACTTAGAGATTATATCACTAAATTCAGTAGAGAATCCTTAGAGATTCCTAATTTGGATATTGCTACGGCTGTAGAAGCTTTCAAAATGGGTTTACTTAAGGATTCACAGTTCCATGATGATCTTGTCATGACCCCTTGTAGGAATCTTGATGAAGTAAGAACCAGGGCCCTTAGATTCATCTGTCTAGAGGATGATAAAAGGATCCAAGAAAGACTAGCAGGATCCTCGAAGCAGGAAAAGCAAGGATCCTACTTCCGGAACAAAAAGTCCGAATCCTACAACAAGTCTGATAATCAGAACGTGCATGTAGTAGAACAAGAAGAGGATGATGAGGATTATCTTCCCATTTCTGAATATTGCTTTTCTGTTGATAATAATGAACTGATCCTTGCAATGCAGAATCTAGGTGAAAAAGCAAGATTGCCCAGAAAGAGTGATAAGCCAGCAGCAACAAAAGACAAATCTAAATGGTGTGCATATTATGAAGATTTCGGTCATCTCACTGAAGAATGCATTGCCCTTAGGAAAGAGATTGGTTACTTGTTAAGTAAAGGGCATTTGAAGGGGCTGTTGGGAAGAAAAAAGTCAAGGATCCAGGATCCTGAAAAGGTTCCAGAAAGAGCTAATGCTCCTCCTGCTGATGCACAAATTATCAACTTCATATCTGCTGGATCAGACATATGTGGCACTTCCTTTTCAGCAGCCAAGAGGCATGCCAAAGAAACCAAGATGGATAATGGGGATAGGCCCATTCGAACCTCAACCCTTACATAGGAGAAAGTTATAACCTTTGATGAGGATGATCGTGTGGATATTCAGGATCCTCATCATGATGGTCTTGTTATTACTTTGTTTATATCTAATCATTTTGTTCGCAGGATTCTGATAGATGGAGGAAGCTCAGTGAACATCATTCAACTTGATGTCCTCAAGAAGATAACATCCTTGAGTCAGAAATTATCCCAAGATCATCAGTTCTTGTGGGATTCAGTGGAGAAACCAAGAACACATTGGGGGACATTAAACTTCCCATTTATATTGAGGGGGTTAATTCTTTTCAAAAATTTTGTGCTATAGATTGCTTATTCTGTTGCCATGTTATCCTTGGCAGGCCATGGATACATGACATGAAAGCGGTTCCATATACATACCATCAATGTGTGAAACTCCCCACTCCATGGGGGGTGGTGAAGATTGAAAGTCACCAATAAGAAGCCAAGAATTGCTATACCTCATCAATGAAGCCAGCCTCAAGACCCAGGGAGCAATAGCAATTAAAGCATCCTCCAAGAGATGTCCTGGAGGCAAGAGAAGAAGATGTGAAAGATATCCTGATGGATCCTCAGGATCCTGAATCCAAGGTCTTCATAGGATCCGGGATCCTCAACGACATCGAACAGGATCTGATATCCTTCCTCAAGAAGAGAAAAACTACCTTTGCCTGGAAGCATGAAGACACGACATATATTTCTAAAGATATTATTACACATAAGCTTGGCATTGAGAGGTCGTTCAAACCCATACATCAAAAGAGGAGAAAGTTTGCACCTGAGAGGAATGCCATTATCCAGGAGGAGGTAGATAAACTGCTCAGAGCAGGTATGATTAGAGAGGTTAAGTATCCAAGGTGGTTAGCCAATGTGGTTGTTGTTCAAAAGAAAAACGGAAAGTGGAGGGTATGTGTCGATTTTACTAATTTAAATAAGGCATGTCCTAAGGATCCTTTCCCATTACCCCACATTGACTCCATGGTGGATGCTACCGCGGGTCATGGGTTGTTGACTTTCATGGATGCTTCATCTGGATTTCAACAAATTTAGATGGAACCATCTAATCAAGAGGATACAACCTTTATGACCCCAAATAGTATCTATTGTTATATTGCTATGCCATTTGGACTAAGAAATGCAGGTGCTACCTACCAAAGGCTAGTCAATATGATGTTTAAGGAACAAATTGGACATACTATGGAAGTCTATATAGATGACATGGTGGTTAAGTCCAAGAGAGCTGAGGATCACCTAAGAGATTTGGAGGAAGCGTTTGATATCCTTGATAAATTCAACATGAAATTGAATCCTTCTAAGTGTCACTTTGGCGTAAAAGCAGGCAAGTTCCTAGGTTACATGGTGACAAAAAGAGGCATAGAGGCAAGGCTAGAGCAAATCAAGGCGATTATGAATATTAAATCTCCTGCCAATGCCAAGGATGTGCAAAGGTTCACAGGGAGGATCGCAGCCTTGAACAGGTTCATCTCAAAGTCATCAGAGAAATGCAAGGAATTCTATGACATCCTGAGAAAGAACAAGAAATTTGAGTGGACTGAAAAGCACGAGAATGCTCTCAAAGCCCTTAAGGATTACATATCCTCAGCTCCAGCCTTAATGAAACCAGAAAAGGGGATATATTATCCTTATTGTTTTGGTCAAAAATCACAAAAGGATAATGCAACCAAATCTGATTTTGTGAGGTATGATGCTTGGTTAATTATATGAACGACAAGTATATGAAATCAACGATGAACACCGATATTTATACGAGGAAAAAGCCCTTGATCTTTAGAAGATCTTTGGCATAGAAAACTTCGGGTTATGGAAACTACCGATCACCAAATGCATTAAACGAGTAAAGGTTTACAACTTCGGAAGTTGATCAAGTGTTGTACAATATTTTCTAAAGTGTGAGTGTGTTTGAGAGCTGATATTCATGAGAGAGAGTGTGTGTTTTCTGCTTATTGCATAATGTGTTATCTAAACTTGATCAACCCCTTAAATTAGAAATAACAAACAAGTCCGAAAATTAAGGAAGACCACGTTTTCTCCCCATGACCATCATAAAAATAGCACATGTGGGGCATCTTGAAGGAATATTCCCGAGATTCTAGCTGAGAATTAGTCCACAACGTCCATTACCTGCATATAAACATTAAAAACGTGACAATTGTTAGAAATCATAAGTAATGTTAAGGATCCTGGATCCTCAGACTCTGGATCCTCAGACTCCCTGCATAATCTGTTAAGGATCCGTGATCCATGCCCAGTCTCAGGATAGATGATCCTTAGCATAAAATCCATGCCCTAACACTTATATTTGGCAGTCTCTTCTAAGGCAGTAAGTGCAGTCCTTGTAAAGGATCACGAAGGTACACAACATCCTGTATATTATGTAAGTAAAAGTTTGCTTGATGCTGAATCCAGGTATTCACATTTAGAAAAAATTATCATTGCTTTGATTATGGCATCTACTAAATTACGCCATTATTTTGAAACTATTGCTATTATTGTTAAGACTAACATTCCGATTAAGAATGTTCTCAGGAAACCTTAATGCATTTGCTGATCGGTAGTTTCCATCACCCGAGGTTTTTTTATGCCGGAGATCTTCTAAAGATCAAGGGCTTTTTCTTCGTATAAATCTCGGTGTTCATCGTTGATTTCATATACTTGTCGTTCGTACAATTAACCAAGCATCATACCTCACAAAATCATATTTGGTTGCATTATCCTTGTGTGTTTTTTGACCAAAACAGTTTGGCGCCCACCGTGGGACAATTGGTGCTTCATTTCTGAGAAATGTTTTTCATTTCGGTCATTTCGGTTCATCACCTTCAACCACATGGCCTCTCGGGGAAAAACTTCTTCAAGTTCCATGTCGACGGTTACCTCATCATAGGGCATTCCACCGTTGCATCATCTTATCAGACAAGAAGATCCTTCTGTTTCTGGAGAATGAATCCTTCTACACCATTTGCTATTAACCTTCCTGCACTTTAATTTCTGCATAGACACTTTAACTGTTAGATAGGCGTGTCCGGCCTGGTTGGATGGTCCATGGTTTTGCTGGTGAAATCCAGGCCAGATGATCCTGATACATAATGAATGGGTAATAACATTAAACTTTTTTAGCTACATATGTTGTTTCTTCCCTCTTTATTTTTTATGTATGCTTTCTATTTTCAAAGATATCATCGCCAAACAACTGAAAAGTTATTGGAAATCTGATGATAATGTTAAACTTTTAATAAAAAACTTAAAGTGTTCAGACAAATGTGGATCAATGATCCTTAACCAAAAAGGACAAGAGACAACTTGCAGCTTAGAAAAAGTTAGAATATAACATACCAGAGAATCCAAGTTTGGATTCTATATCCTTGTAAATTATTGCTGAATAAACAAACTGTGAAAAGTAAAGTTTCAAGGATCCGGGATCCTTATGTCAGAACTTGTATAACTTTAGAGCTCTAAGATCCTGTAAGAAAAACAAACTTGGGACCAAGCCAAATAATTGGGAATGAACCCATAATAACTGGGGACAAGCCCAACAAACTGGGGACAAGCCCAAATAAACTGGGGACAAGCCCAACAAACTGGGGACAAGCCCAAATAAACTGGGGACAAGCCCAAATAAACTGGTGTAAACTGGGGACGAGCCCAAATAAACTTGTGTGAACTGGAGTATGGCCCAAACTGGCGACTATCCAAACGTGAGCGACATGAAAATGCCGAAACCTTAGCTAACGTGAAAATGTTAGAAACCTTAGGAACGGATGTATGGTACGTCTACCATTATACGTAGGATCCTAAATACAGCCAGTACAATGAAATTGTCAGCCCCTAAAGCGGGTACTGGTCGCATTGCCTTGAACTGCACCAGGATCATCGTGCGCTACTGGCGAAACTGGGGACAGGCCCAAAAACTGGGGACAAGCCCAAAAACTAGGGACAAGCCCAAATAACTGGGGACAAGCCCAACAAACTGGGGACAAGCCCATAAACTTTGGAGAGTTGGCCAACCACTTTGATCTTCTGTAAAATGATAACAACTCTTTAAAAGCTTAAACTTTATGAAAATAGATGTTAAATGTTTAACATCTTTGACTTAAGATAAGTAATAAGTATAAAATGAATGAAAATGAAAGTAATGTGTTACCAAATGTAGAATCATATATCCTTTGAGGATCCCGGATCCTTAATCAGAATACTGGTATCGCTAAGGATCCCTGATCCTTCTTACTTAAAGTATTTTTTGAGATGAACCGCATTCCAAGCTCTTGATAGGAGATCATCATCCATTGTTAAAAAGCGATATGCCCCCTTTCCTGCTTCAGCTTTAATTAGATAGGGGCCTTCCCATTTTGACGTTAATTTGCCATCAGCTGAATTCGTAGTGTTTTTGAATGCTTTCCTTAGCACAACATCACCAACTTGATATCTTCTGATCCTGATATTCTTGTTGTATGCTCCAACCATTCTTTGTTGATAACTGGCCATTACTTCCTTTTCTCTGACTTGAGCAAAGGCTTCAGCTTCTATCAACTTAGAAAAGTAATCAGTCATGGCAAGCATAAACACTTTTCCTCATGGTGCTTTGGGAAGTTTGCCAACTATATCCATTCCCCATGAATAGCCAAGAAGAGGATATAGGATGCAGGGGCTCCGCTGGTTGATGAAGGATACTGCTATGTCTTTGACAAGGATCACATTTCTTCGCATAATCGTCAGCATCCTTCTTCATAGTAGGCCAATAGTATCCTTGTTAGGTCCAGAGTTTTACGCTTATCTTTATTACGAGTCTTTTATGTTTATTTGGTTTTAATTTATGTCTTGGGCTTGGGCTAGGCCATGTGGGCCAATGGGGTAGAGGCTCCTATAAATAGTCATGTCTAGAATATTGTAGGAGAGCTCTCAATTGTGTCACCATGTAATCCCAAAAAGAGAACCTTGTACCAGACAATCCTAGAGATTGTGTGCAAGGTTCTCGAAGATCGTACCAGACAGTCCTTGAGAGTGTGTGCGATCTAAGCAACGGCACTGAGTTCTTTAATGAAATATTTTCTTTTTGTTCATACGGTTTGATCTTATATTCCGCGTTCGATTGAACCGTCGAGTGATGTCACGGGTTTTTCTGTACTAACAAGTGGTATCAGAGCCATTTAAGTCTTTCAAAGGCTTGGTTTTGATATCACTCAGAGAACGAGAAGAAGATTTGATCAGTGTAGGGGGTATGTGTTCGTAAATGGTGATCTCGGTTCATGAAATCTGATTTTCATCCACAGATCTGAAAAATATAAGATCTGTCGGAGATCGGAAGCTGAACCGCGAAGTGGATACAACCTGGAAAGATTTGGTCCGTCGGTGTTGTTGCGTGTAACAGTGGAGGTAAACAGAAGTCGCCGGAGTTACAGGTTGCAGAACGGAGAACAATGAGTGACCTGAGATGACGACGGAGTGGCAGAAGCAAAGATGGTGGTGGCTTTTTGGATACGAGCGGTGTACGGTGATCGGATTTTGCATGATGAAGAGTGGATGACGTTGAAGATGATTGTACGGTGTATATCGGAGATGATGGTCAGATGTACGGTGGTCGTTGATGTTCTTGTCTCGGATGGTTGTTGACAGTCTCGGAGATCCGATGATGAACCGACGAGAAGGATGATGATGGATTGTGTAAACAAATGAATGTTGCAGTGTTGCTGACGTAAAAAGTATCTCAGATCGGAGGATGACCGGAGACGACCACCGGACTGGTTGATAAAGATGATGACGGAGATGAAAGAGTTGACGGCCGATGATTATTTCCGGTGACTGAAAGATGATGACAGCAGAATGTGTGTATGGCGTTGTTCAAGATGGAATGTCTGGATGAAGATGGAAACGATATAATGAAGGCGGAGATCAGAAATGAGGTTGGAGATGATGGTTGCCGGTGAAACAGATCGATGATATTGATGAATGTGTCCGATGAAATTTATGAATGATGTATTGTTAACGTTAATGACTCTGCTAAAACGATTTCGGACATGTCGTAATGGATTTCGGATGCTGAAAGTTTGAGGATGATGATGTCACGCATCATCAGCAAAGAATGTGAGGGAATGATTGTGGCGGCTGCACATGGGTCACATCAAAATTCTCTAAAAACCCTATTAATTGTGAGCCATTGGATGAGTGCATGATCAACGGTCAGATGATTAAAGGGAATTATTGTTTTCAGCGAAGAATTCATGTGGGGACCATCAGTGACCAGGTATGTTCTCTAAATTGTTTGTGGGAATAGTATTAACCTGGCCATGCAAGAATGGAGTGACGTTTTCTTTTGGGGCCCACCTAACTATTGTCATGAAGATGCACTTTTGGGATTAATTATTCAGCTTACATTAGATTGGGGTTTGGTTTCAATATGCAAGGTTCAACATTTTTTGGATTAATAGGATGCATCGATTTTTTTTATGGGCTCATCATTTAACTTTCTGCGGTGAAACGAATTAATTTCTCACTTGTGCCGTGAGTGTGCTTTTGGTTGGGTGTGGTGTGGATTGTGAGTATGCTTTGGGATGTGCGTGAATGGCGAATTTAAGCACGTTTTAAAACAGTGCAAACTTGTGTTTTTGCGCGACTTGAATACCAGACGGATAACTTGAATCCGTGTGTTCTTGTTAGTGAATCAGATTTGAAATTTCAATCCGAGATCATACTTTATATCATCCGAGATCCGTTGATGGGCTCGTTCACTGCTGGGCCACTAAAGGAGAAGACCCAAGGTTGGAGATCGTCTAAACCGTAATAAAGAGAGCATAAAACTAGGGGGGAGATTGTTAGGTCCAGAGTTTTACGCTTATCTTTAATACGAGTCTTTTATGTTTATTTGGTTTTAATTTATGTCTTGGGCTTGGGCTAGGCCATGTGGGCCAATGGGGTAGAGGCTCCTATAAATAGTCATGTCTAGAATATTGTAGGAGAGCTCTCAATTGTGTCACCATGTAATCCCAAAAAGAGAACCTTGTACCAGACAATCCTATAGATTGTGTGCAAGGTTCTCGAAGATCGTACCAGACAGTCCTTGAGAGTGTGTGCGATCTAAGCAACGACACTAAGTTTTGTAATGAAATATTTTCTTTTTGTTCATACTGTTTGATCTTATATTCCGCGTTCGATTGAACCGTCGAGTGATGTCACGGGTTTTTCTGTACTAACAATCCTGTCCTAAGGATCCTTGAGAATAGTGCTCTGCCCCCAGTGTGGTTTCCACAATCTCCTTCATGAAAATCCTTTAGGACTCCTTGAATTTCAGGACCCTCAACGCACCTTAGATATGGACCTGCAAGAAATCGTTTATATAACATGTTATTTAGTATTGTAAATCGAGATACCTTGAATTTGAAAGCTCTAGGATTTTCTCCTGTAGGAATCTCTCCATGTTGTATATATCTCATGATTGGAAGGATCCAGGATCCTGAACTTGATTGTGCACCATCACTAGGTATGATTGCAGAATCCTCTACTATCTTCATAGCTGCGTGATCCTCAATTGCAGGAGTTAAAACATTGACGATGAGTATTTTCCAGTGATGATCCAAGATTAGCTAGAACATCAGCTTCTGCATTTTCTTCCCTAGGTACCTGTGTTAAACTGAAAAAGGCAAAAGAATCTGCCAATTTTTTTGGACTATTTCTAAGTACTTGATTAGCTTTTCACCTTTGACAGTGTAAGAACCGTTATAATGATTAGTAATTAATAGAGAATCTACATATACTTGAAGATACCTGATCCTCATATTGTTAGCTAATTGCAAACCTGCTATCAAGGCCTCATACTATGCCTCATTATTAGTGGTTTGGAATTCACATGCAATGGATTGGGGTATAATGTCCCCCTGTGGCGATTTTAGTAGTGTGTCTTGTCCAGTTCCTTTAACGTTTGAAGCTCCATCCGTGAAGAGTGTCCAAGGATCCTTGGTCTTCTCAAGTTGTTGAACTTCTAATTCAGCTTCCCTTTGTAGATCACTACTGAAATCAGCCACAAAGTCAGTTAAAGCTTGGGACTTGATGGCAGCCCTGGGTTCATACTTAATGTCATATGCACTAAGCTTGACTATCTACTTTGCCATTCTACCTGACATTTGAAGTTTCCTGAGAACATTCTTGATAGGAAGGTTAGTTTTCACAATAATGGTGTGAGTTTCGAAATAATTTCTATGTTTAGCGGAAGCCATAATTAAATCAAGAATTAATTTCTCTAAATGAGAATACCTGACCTCAGCATCAAGTAGAACTTTACTTACATAGTATACCGGATGTTGAGAGCATTCATGATCCTTAACTAGGATCACACTTACTGCTTTAGCTTAAACAGCTAAGTATAAGGATAATGATTCTCCATTTTCTGGTTTCATCAGGGCTGGTGCTGAGGATAGATAATCCTTAAGAGCCTTGAGTGCAGCTTTATGCTTACCAGTCCACTCAAACTTCTTATTGTTCCTCAATATGTCTTACATGCCTTGAGCAATTTGTCTACCTCTTCTTGGATAATGGCATTCCTTTCAAGTGCAAACTTTCTCCTTTTTTGGTGTATTGGCTTGAAAGACCTGTCAATGCCAAGTTTATGAGTAATTATATCTTTAGAGATACTTGTCATGTCTTCATGTTTCCAGGCAAAGGTAGACTTTCTTCTTTTCAAGAAGGATATTAAATCCTGTTCAATACTGTCTAGGATCCCGGATCCTATAAAAATTTTGGATTCAGGATCCTCTGGGTTCAACAGAATATCCTTGACGTCTTGCTCTCTTGCCTACATGACGTCTTGCTCCTTTGTGGCTGGTTTCATTGAAGAAGTGTAACAGTTCTTTGCCTCCTAATGATCACTTTCTATCTTCACCACATCCCACAGAGTTGGGAGCTTGACATATTGATGATATGTTGAGGGGGACTACCTTCATATCGTGTATCCATGGCCTGCCAAGGATAACATTACAGCAAGATAAGCAATCAATAACATAGAATATTTGAATAGAATTCACTCCCTCTATATAAATAGGAAGTTTGATGTCCCCCAATGTAATCTTTATCTGTCCACTGAATCCCACAAGGACAGATGATCTTGGGACGATATCAGATTCAAGGATGTTCATTCTTTTGAGGACATGCAACTGGATTATGTTCACTGAGCTTGTCCCATTAATGAGAATCCTGCGAACAAAATGGTTAGATATAAATAATGTAATAACCAAACCATCATGATGAGGATCCTGTATGTCCACACGATCATCCCCATCAAAGGTTATGACTTTTTCCTGGGTAAGAATGGAAGTTCGAACAGGTTTGTCCCCATTCTCCATCTTTGTTTCCTTTGCATGTCTTTTAGCTGCTGAGAACCTCCGAAGATGAAATGGATGATTTGAGCATCAGCTGGTGGAGGAGGAGCTTTTTCATGAATTTTCTTAGAATCCTGGATCCTTGACTTTTTCCTTCCAAGCAATTCCTTGAAGTATCCTTTGCTCAAAAGATAACCTATCTCCTTCCTTAATGCTATGCACTCATCTGTGAGATGACCAGAATCCTCATGGTAAGCACACCATTTCAATTTGTCTTTGGTAGTAGGCAGTTTGTCATCCTTCCTTGGCCAGCTAGCCTTGTCGCCTAAATTCTGCATAACAAGGATTAGTTCATTATTATCAGCAGAAAAAACAATATTCAGAAATAGGAGGATAATCCTCATCATCTTCCTCTTGTTACACAGCATGCACATTCTGGTTGTCATGCTCGGAGTATTGCTTGGATCAATTATTCTTGAAATAGGATCCTTGTTTGTCTTGCTTTGAGGATCCCGCCAATCTCTCCTGAATCCTTTTGTCATCCTCTAAATGGATGAACCTAAGGGTCCTGTTCCTTACCTCATCTAAGTTCCTGCAAGGTGTCATAACAAGATCATCATAGAACTGAGAATCCTTAAGTAAACCCATTTTAAAAGCTTCAACAACAGTAGCAATATCTAAGTTAGGGATTTCTAAGGATTCTCTACTAAATTTAGTTATATAATCCCTTAATGATTCATTATGACCTTAGGTGATCCTATATAAGTCACTAGTTAATCGTTCAAACCTCATACTACATGAGAACTGGCTATTAAACAAATTAACTAGATTAGCAAATGAAGTAATAGAGTAAGGGGGAAGACTTAGCAGCCATTTAAGAGCTGATCCTGTCAGTGTGGATCCAAGACCCTTGCATAGACATGCTTCTTTTAACCTCTCAGGGATGGGGTTGATCTCCATCCTTTTCTCTATATTGAGCTACATGTTCTTCTGGATCCGTCGAACCATCATATAACTTCATAGTTGGTATTTGGAACCTTTTGGGTATCTTAGCATCACAAATAGGTGGTGCAAAACGAGATATCTTGTGGCTTCCATCTGCAATTTCAGGAATGGGCTTCACCACTCCTGGAACGCTGGATATCATATCCTTCAGCTTCTGTAATTCTTTAGCCATAGCTTGATTGATACCTGTATCCTGCACAAAGCCATGGTTAGTGTTATAAGAATTATTCAAAGTGTTACCTCCCGGGGGATTCAAGTTTGGAATCCCAGATGTGAATCCATATTGACGAGATTCTGGTATGACTGAAGGACCAGAAGAAGCAATTGTCTACATTGGAATGAAGTCTCCTTGATAAACATCTGTATTTGAGGGTTGCACATTCCTTAAGAATCCTTGATCCTGAAAGATGTTGGATCCTTGATGTGCTGTGACTAGAGGTCTTGGATGATAATCCATGGATCCGTAAACCTGAGATGAGGATCCTTGAACCTGAAAGGAGGATCCTTGAACCTAAGAGGATCCTTGAACCTGAGAGGATCCTTGAACCTGGGAGGATCCTTGAACCTGGGAGGAGGATCCTTGAACCTGGGAGGATCGTTGATCCTGGGAGGATCCTTGAACCTGGGAGGATCCTTGAACTGTGTGCGTCCCCATATATCCTCCTAAGCTAATGAAGGATCCCTGATGCTGGAAAGAGGATCCTAAAGGCTGGAAGTAGGATCCTTGAGGCTGCGCTGACTCCAGTGATCCTTGCCGTAGGATAAAGGATCCTTGAATCTGGACATTGGATCCTTTGGAAAACTGGATTGTTGATGATGGAGTAGTAAAATCCAACGACCTGGGCATCAATGGGGAGTGATCCTCTGCTAATTTTATCAATTTCGCGAAGGATCCTGCCATTAGTTCCGTCCTGTTGTTGCATGTATCCTCTCATGGGGGTTGTCTTCTTCGAAGCATTCTCAGCATTCTTCTGGAATGCAGGGATAAGATGATGCAACGGTGGAATGCCCTGTGATGAGGTAACCGCCGACATGAAATTTGAAGAAGTTTTTCGCTGAGAAGCCACGTGGTTGAAAGTGATGAACCAAAATGACCGAAATGAACAAAATTTCTCAGAAATGAAGCACCAATTGCCCCACGGTGGGCGCCAAACTGTTTTGGTCAAAAATCACACAAGGATAATGCAACCAAATCTGATTTTGTGAGGAATGATGCTTGGTTAATTGTATGAACGACAAGTATATGAAATCAACGATGAACACCGATATTTATACGAGGAAAAAGCCCTTGATATTTAGAAGATCTCCGGCATAAAAAACCTTGGGTGATGGAAACTACCGATCAGCAAATGCATTAAACGAGTAAAGGTTTACAACTTCGGAAGTTAATAAAGTGTTGTACAATATTTTCTAAGGTGTGAGTGTGTTTGAGAGCTGATATTCACGAGAGAGAGTGTGTGTTTTCTGCTTATTGCATAATGTGTTATCTAAACTTGATCAACCCCTTAAATTAGAAATAACAAACAAGTCCAAAAATTAAGGAAGACCACGTTTTCTCCCCATGACCATCGCAAAAATAGCACATGTGGGGCATCTTGAAGGAATATTCCCGAGATTCTAGCTGAGAATTAGTCCACAACGTCCATTACCTGCATATAAACATTAAAAACGTGACAATTGTTAGAAATCATAAGTAATGTTAAGGATCCTGGATCCTCAGACTCTGGATCCTCAGACTCCCTGCATAATCCGTTAAGGATCCGTGATCCATGCCCAGTCTCAGGATAGATGATCCTTAGCATAAAATCCATGCCCTAACACTTATATTTGGCAGTCTCTTCTAAGGCAGTAAGTGCAGTCCTTGTAAAGGATCACGAAGGTACACAACATCCTGTATATTATGTAAGTAAAAGTTTGCTTGATGCTGAATCCAGGTATTCACATTTAGAAAAACTTATCCTTGCTTTGATTATGGCATCTACTAAATTACGCCATTATTTTGAAACTATTGCTATTATTGTTAAGACTAACTTTCCGATTAAGAATGTTCTCAGGAAACCTTAATGCATTTGCTGATTAGTAGTTTCCATCACCCGAGGTTTTTTTATGCCGGAGATCTTCTAAAGATCAAGGGATTTTTCTTCGTATATATCTCGGTGTTCATCGTTGATTTCATATACTTGTCATTCATACAATTAACCAAGCATCATACCTCACAAAATCAGATTTGGTTGCATTATCCTTGTGTGATTTTTGACCAAAACAATTTGGTGCCCACCGTGGGGCAATTGGTGCTTCATTTCTGAGAAATGTTTTTCATTTCGGTCATTTCGGTTCATCACCTTCCACCACATGGCTTCTCAGGGAAAAGCTTCTTCAAGTTCCATGTCGGCGGTTACCTCATCATAGGGCATTCCACCGTTCCATCATCTTATCCCTGCATTCCAGAAGAATGCTAAGAATGCTCCGAAGAAGACAACCCCCGTTTTCACAAAACCAACTGTTGTTTCTTCCTCTACACTTACTAACAATGATCTTTATGCTTTGATTTTGCAGATGAGAGGATACATGCAACAACAGGACCAAACTAATGGCAGGATCCTTCGCGAAATTGATAAAATCAGCAGAGGATCACTCCCCTTTGATGCCGAGGTCGCTGAATTTCGACACCCCGGTCAAAACTTCCCAGCACTTTGCAGCTCCAGATGTCCAATACAGGGTGGATCAACAGGAATGCGTTCTGGATCATCAGCATTGTCTCAGGCTCAAGGATCCTCTTTCCATCCTTCAGGATCCTCATTTCAGCATCAGGGATTCTTCACCAGTTTAGGAGGATGCATGGGGACGCAGCCAATTCAGGGATCCTCCTCCCAGGTTCAAGGATCCTCTCAGGTTCAAGGATCCTCCTCTCAGGTTCAAGGATCCGCTCAGGTTCAAGGATCCTCCTCCCAGGTTCAAGGATCCTCTCAGGTTCAAGGATCCTCCTCTCAGGTTCAAGGATCCTCTCAGGTTCAAGGATCCTCCTTCCAGGTTCAAGGATCCTCATCTCAGGTTTCCGGATCCTTGGATTATCCTCCAAGACCTTCATTCACAGCACATCAAGGATCCAACATCTTTCAGGATCAAGGATCCTTAAGAAGTGTACAACCTGGAAGTTCAGATATTCATCAAGGAGACTTCATTCCAATGCAGACCATTGCTTCTTCTGGTCCCTCGATCATACTAGAATCCCGCCAATATGGATTCACATCCGGAACTCCAAACTTGAATCCTCCGGGAGGTAACATTTTGAATAATTCATATACTGCTAACCATGGCTTTATGCAGGTTACAAGTTATAACCAGGCTATGGCTAGGGAATTACAGAAATTGAAGGATATGACATCCAGCGTTCCAGGAGTGGTCAAACCCATTCCTGAAATCCAAGATGGAAGCCATAGGATATCTCGTTTTGCACCACCCCTTTGTGATGCAGAAATTCCTAAAAGGTTCCAGATACCAACCATGAAGTTGTATAATGGTTCAACATATCTAGAAGAGCATGTGGCTCAATACAGAGAAAGGATGGAGATCAATCCAATTCCCGAGCGGTTAAAAGAAGCATGTCTATGCAAGGGTTTCGAATCCACTCTTACAGGATCAGCTCTTAAATGGCTGCTAAGTCCTCCCCCTTACTCTATTACTTCATTTTATAATCTAGTTAACTTGTTCAATAGTCAATATTCATGTAGTAGGAGATTTGACCGATTAACTAGCGATTTATATAGGGTAACACAAGGTCATAATGAATCACTTAGAGATTACATAGTTAAATTTAGTAGAGAATCCTTAGAAATCCCTAACTTAGATATAGCCACAACTGTAGAGGCTTTTAAAATAGGTTTACTTAAGGATTCTCAGTTCTATGATGATCTTGTTATGACACCTTGCAGGAATATAGATGAGGTAAGGAGCAGGGCCCTTAGATTCATCCGTTTAGAGGATGATAAAAGGATCCAGGAGAGGTTGTCAGGATCCTCAAAGCAAGACAAATAAGGATCACCAACTATAATTAAACAAATGATCTTTACAACTCGGGATGATAACAAGCTTGTTACAAGGATCACTAGAGTGCAGTGTGTATGAAATCGCCAAATAAACTGTTGAGAGCTTGCGAGAGTGTGAGTGTTACCGAACTTTGCCAATTGTTCTAATTCAAGCTTGTTATCCCCTTTTTAAAATTAGAAATAACTAGATAACTAACTATCCGCTAAATGTGCAAGCTTCCCGCGATCTCCATAAGGTTCACAAAGGCTATGCACGTGTGGAATATTTAAGCATATTCCCCTGGAATATCGGCAAGACCAAGTCCAACGCGTATACTCCTGCAAAACAAACTTAAACATAGTGAAGGCAACCGTTAGTATAAGGATACCAATAAGGATCCTGAATCCTGATCCTGCAACGTCTTCTGAGGATCCTTAATTCAAACAGAATTGAGGATCCGTGATCCTGGCAGTACTTGAGGATCCGTGATCCTTAGGTTTAGAAAATCTATCCCTAACAATAAGAAATATACAATTACAATTGAAAGGTAAATAGACAAAGAATGAACAACACAAGATAGCCAAAAGTTAAAGGTTTTATTTATTTATCCATACTTAAACCCTTCAAAGGTTGTCAAAATTACCTACCCCAAGCATCTACCAGCAATACATGGCCCGTCCGCTGGGGTAGGTAAAGGGTGTCCATATTAACAAAGTCTAAAGTGCAGGAAATAAAGATGGCAGGATAATAGTGGTTTCATCCCCCAAACAGAGGATCCCTCCACCAGCTATCATCCTACCTATTGTCCCAAGGATCCGTGATCCTTAAACCTAAATACTATTGTTCAAGTACAAGCCAACATTGTTTAAAAACACCAACAAACAAAAAACCATTAAACCATAAAAAATGGGCTCCGGCCGCGTCTTGATAAATCCATCATCACCCATTGTTGCAGCCTAACCCTTCGCTGCATCGTCACCACCAGCTACCTCTTCCACCGGATCCTTCACACCACTGCTACCACCCTCAATTGCCAAGACCTCCTCAGCTTCCTCTTCATCATCCAGCTCCGCCAGCTTCTGCTTCCAAGCCTCTTGATTCCAAGCAGACCTGTCGAAAGTAGGATCCTCAGCCTCCTTAGCCATTTGTAGCTTGATCTTGAGCATGGCGATTGTAATAGAGAGCTTTGCCCCTTCCATCACCTCTTCCTTTTCCTGTTGAGCTGTGATCTGGGTCAGGACCACCTCCTTTTTCACCAAGTTGATATCCTTCTCGAGGGAGGAAATTGTCTTGTCTTTGGCCAGGAATATCTTCTGGAAGTCTAGCTTTTGCTGCTCAGTCTCAGCCACATGTTAATCCAAGAGCATTTGGATCTCAACAAATTTCTGCATAAAGGAAGCATTTAGTCAGGATCCGTTATCCTCATAAAGGGAAGATCAGACTTAAGGATCCAGGATCCTTACCTCAGAGGCATACTCCTCGAACTGGTGTTGGATGAGAGGGAGGCCTTCAGTGGGCTCAGAGTTCTTTCTTTTCTTGGAACCCTGGCCCCACGTGCTCATACCTTTAGGGTTCGGGATGATGGGACTGGCAGCTAGTTCCTTCTTGATGGACTTTGAGGATGCAAATGCATCAAGATCACTGACACTGAACCTGGAAGCTGATTTTGAGGATTTTCCAGCGCCTACAAATGCAAAACACAGATAAGTATTCATATTTTAGTTTCATTTAAATATCTATTCATACATAGATTTGAATACTTACTTGACATTGTGAAGTAACCGGAGGATACTTCTTGTGAATCCTTTTCTTTGAGTTGAAATATCCTTACAGCAGGATCAAGGTTCCAGAAAGCAGAAATCCTTTCTTTTGTTGTAGGTGTTTCTTGAATATGAGAGAGCGAGATAGATGCACAATAGAAACAGAAAAAAGAATCAGTTATCCTTAAAAGAAAAAGGGTCCTACTATGATCCTTGTTTAAGGATCCCATATCATACCCTGGGTGATCCATCTTTTGGGAAGGTCTGTCCCATCTGGGATTGAGTCCCTCCTTACAAAGAAGAACTGGTTCCTCCAGTGGGTGTCATTTTTGGTGGTTTTAAGGATTGGATGAGGCTGGCCAGGTTTGTGTTTAAACAGAAAGCGATGGGAACCGTGGCTAACAAGGTTGTACATTTGACTCAACTCAGATACCCCTATTTCTACACCCTCCTGTCGATGATGTTTTCTAGGGTATAAAGAACTCTCCACATCATTGGCATGGCTTGTATGTAGCTCATGCCCGTGAGTGTGAAGAAGGATTGTGTAAAAGCAGGGAAATGATAAGAAAACCCTATCAGAAAAGGAGTTGTCGGAAAAGTGATCCAAGCATCAGAAACAGAGTTACTCTTTGTCGAAGAGTCAAATGATCTAAAGACGGCTTCCGCCGGAAAGCAATGACGTATCCGATCGATCTCAGGATTGGTGAAACGACAGATTTCCAGCGAAGGGTTTTTAGTTACACCCTGGCTTTTCAAGGGGCTGTCTTTCTTAGGATCCTTAGCAGGTGAGGATTGGAGAGTCATCTTTGCCATGGATGCTCGGAGAATAAAGGATTGGAAGACAAGAATTTAGAGAGAAGGAAAGAGAGAATACCTGTTTGATATCCGGATGAAGATTTAAAGGGGTGAAACGCTCGAATTTAAATGCATCTTGTTCCTTATCTCTAACCTGTATATATATAATGATGATTCTGTAGGAAGTCTTGTTGCTGACGTAATATTCGCAACGGCTAGTCCGTTGGCAACGGCTAGTTTTTCGCTAACCAACTCGTTCGAGATAAAACAGAAAATATGACTCATCTAGTTATATTTAATTCCTCATATTTTGGGGGCAATTGTTAGAGATGGATTTTCACAGCATATGGATCACGGATCCTCAAGTGCAGCCAGGATCACGGATCCTCGGTTCAGTTTGAATTAAGGATCCTCAGGAGACGTTGCAAGACTAAGGATCCATGATCCTCATTATTATCCATATACTAACGATTGTTTCCATTATATTCGAAATTGTTTTGCAGGAGTATTCGAGTGGGACTTGGTCTTGCCGAGATTCCAGGGGAATATGCCTTCTAATTCTACACGTGCATGGCCTTCGTGACCGTTGTGGAGATCGTGGGAAGCTAGCACCTTTTGCGGATTATTAGTTAGCTAGTTTATTTCTATTTTTATAAGGGGATAACAAGCTTGATGAGATAGAAAAATTAGCAACACACACACACTCGAGAACTCTCTGCAACTTATTGGCGATTACATACTTTTTGCACACTAGTGATCCTTGTAACAAGCTTGTTGTCATCCCGAATAGTTTACATTGTTTGTTTAATATATTTGGCGATCGGCAGTTTCCATCACTCGAGGTTTTTTGTGCCAGAGATCATATATTGATCATGGGCTTTTTCCTCGTATAAATCCTTGTGTCCAACATTCATTTTATTCATACATTTGTTCATCTTTTCAAGCATCACACCTCACAAAATCGGATTTGGTTGCATTATCCTTGTGTAATTTTTGAACAAAACACTTAACACCTTTGAGAATAATGACCTGCCCCCAGTATGGTTGCCACAATCTCCTTCGTGTATATCCTGAAGTACTTCCTTAGTTTCGGGATCCTCCAAGCACCTCAGGTATGGTCCTACAAGAGATTTCTTATATAGAACACTATTTATAATAGTGAATCGGGATACCTTCATCCTAAAAGCCTTAGGATTCTCATCCTTTGGGATGTGTCCTTTTCTGAGGTATTTCATGATGGGGTCGTCCAGGACTTAGGATCCTCCTCAGGATACTCATCATCAGGAACATGAATACTAGCTACTTCCTTATCTTGAGATTTGAAAAGATTCACCGCAGGATACCGGATATGTAGTATTGGTATCTGAGTTCCCTTTGGTATTATGACTGAAGATCCTAAGTTTGCCAAGGCGTCCGCTTCAGCATTATCCTTTCTTGGTACCTGTTCAAGTGTAAAAACATCAAAATATCCTGCTAATTTTTTGAGAATTTCAAGATACTCGATTAATCTTTCACCTTTGACTGCATAGGATCCATTAAAATGGTTAGCAATTAACAAGGAATCAACAAATACTTGCAAACTTTTAATATTCATATTCCTGGCCAACTATAATCCTGCAATCAAAACTTTATATTCTGCTTCATTATCAGTGGCAGGAAATTCACACCTAATAGCATGGGGTAATATGTCCCCATGTGGCGATTTTAGTAGTATACCCAATCCTACATCTCTCACATTAGATGCACTATCAGTATATAATGTCCAGGATTCTAAGGTTTCTCCTAGTTGTGTACTTCTAGGTCTACTTCATTTTGAATATCACTACTGAAATCAGCCACAAAGTCTGCTAGAGCCTGAGACTTTATAGCATTCCTAGGTTCATATACTAGATCATAGGCACTTAATTTCACTGACCATTTGTTTTGGTCAAAAAATCTGATGAGGATAATGCAACCAAACTCTTTGTTACGGGGAATGATGCTTTAAATGTAGAACAATGATGAGGATCACTTCAATGTAAATTGCACAAACGACACAAGGATTTATACGGGGAAAAAGCCCTTGATCAAGAATTGATCTCTGGCACAAAAAACCCCGGGTGATGGAAACTACCGATCACCAAGCTCAAATAAATCAATAAATGTTTACAACTTCGGATAGTAACGAGCTAGGTACAAGGATCACTATTGTGAGATGTGTAAAAGTGAGTGAAAACTAATAAGTGTTCGTCGAGAGCTTCAAGAATGAGAGTGTGTGCAGCTGAAAATGGCTAAGTGTTCTAAATTCTAGCTCGTCACCCCTTTTAAAAATAGAAGTTAACGATAATAACAAACTATCCGACTTTTGTGCCAAGCTCCCACGTTCTCCACAACGTCCATTTCCAGTCAAACGTGTGCGAAATACCCGTGGAATATTCCATAGTAACGTTGCCAAGACCAAGTCAAGCTTGTTACTCCTGCGAAGTAATACAAAACACAAACAAACAATCATCAGTATGAGGATCCTTAAAGTGATCCATGATCCTGATCCTGAAGCTCTTCTGAGGATCACTATCTGTCACAGAAGTAAGGATCATTAATTAGGATAACGAATAAGGATCACTAATTGTTAGAAAATCCTCCCCTAACAATTGCCCCCAAAATATAAGGAGTGATATGTTAAATAAGCGAATTATATTTTCCTGATCTTATCCGCAACTAACTATCGTAAATATAGCCGTTATTGTAGAACTATCCGTTGCAACCATGACGTCACAGAAGTGACAACCCTGCACAATCATGATTATAAATAGGAGATAGAGATAGGATCGAATGCATTTAAAATTTCAGAGAGACTCCCTTTATAACTGCATTTCGAAGATAAACAGGTATTCTCTCTTCATCTTCTTCCTTCTCTTGCTCTGTTTTTCGTTTCTTTTCACCATTCTATCAAAGATGTTGCTCCGGAATTCCCCAGCTAAGGATCACCCGAAAAACAGCCCACCGAAAAGCCAGGGGATCATCGAAGATTCCATAAAAGAACGCTGTTGTTTCAATGATGCACAGATTGATAGGATCCGCCACTGCTTCCCGGCGAACACCGAGTTCAGACCTTTTGATCCCAATGCCCTGAGTGATCATATTTCCGACAAGTGGGTTGCTTTTCCTCTCACTCCATTCACCATAGGCTATACATATCCTTTTCCAGCCTTCACCCAATCTTTCTTTTCCCTAACTGGCATCTCTTATATCCAAGCCATGCCGATGATTGGGAGGGTTTTGTATACCCTTGAAAGGATCATCGAGCAGGAAGGGATAGACCTAGGAATGTCAGAGCTGGGAGAGCTGTATGATCTTACTACCTTTGGTTCTCATCGTTATTTGTTTAAACGTAAGCCTGGTGAGGAACACCCGATCTTCAAAGCCACCAAGAACGATGCTAATTGGAAGCGGCGTTTCTTTTTCGTCAAGAGAGATTCTATTGAGGATGGAAAGGATCTACCCAAGAAATGGGCTACCCATGGTAGGGTGGAGGATCCTGAGAAGGATCACCAGAAACTTTCTTTTGATGTAAGGATCACTTATATTTTTGCTTTCTTCTTATGCAGCTATCACCGTCTCACACCTCAGATTGTCTCCTGCTGCTAAAGAGAGACTTATCGCTTTCAAGAAACTTGATCCTGAAGCAAGAACTTTCAAGACAACAACCCAAGATTCTCAGGAGGTATCCTCAGGCTCTGTCACGATGTCAAGTAAGTATCTTTGTTTAAAATTTAAATAAATAGTGAAATATAAGTTTAGTGAAGATACTTATCTTGTTTTGGTTGTGTAGGTGCTGGAAAATCCACCAAGCCTGCTTCTCAATTCGACACGGCTGACCTTGATTCTGTTAGACCCAGGAAGAAAAGGTCCACTACCAGTCCTAGCATCTCTATTCCCAAAGCACCCACTAAAGGAAGGGGTGGCAAAAAGAGAAAGACCTCCGAGGCTGAGGATTTGCAGGGTCTGCCTCTGATCCGTCACCAATTCCTCGAGTACTTCAATGATGTAAGGATCACTGTATCTGCCTGTATATCCTACTGGCATATCCTGCTGGCATATCCTGCTGACATATCCTACTGATTTGAGGATCACTTGGTCCTGACCTTATCTTTTATCCCTTTTGCAAAAATTCGCTGAGATTGAGGACTATGTGGGGAACGTCGAGGAGCAGGACAAGAAGATTGCTGACCTCCAACAGGTTGCAGTACTTAAGGACCTCAAAATTGCTGATCTTCAGAAGGAACTCCAAGATGCCAAGACTAAGACGGCTAAACTCCTAATTGACCTTGACTATGAGAAGCATGATCTCATAGAAGGTGCAAAGGTCTCTGCTGCCATCACAATGTATCAGACAAAACTGAAGATGGCCCAGGAAGCTCAAGATCCTAACTTTGACAAAAGCAGCTGGGATGTTGAGGGCTGGAAAGCAAGGTTGGCTGATCTTGAAGATGATGAGGAGACTGAGGAAGTTTTGGCGATTGAGGCTGGAGGCAAGGGTGAAGGTGGTGAAGCAAGCGGAGCCGGAGGTGGTGATGCAGGGAAGGTTTAGGATGCATGATTGGGCGATGATGGAAACTTCTAGACATAGCCGGAGCCCAATTTTTTTTTTAGTTTGATGGTTGTTTTGTTTGAACAATTTGATGGTTTGTACTGAACAATAGTTTTTAGGATTAAGGATCATGTATGATCCTTTGGACAATAGGAAGGATTGCAAATGGTGGAGGGATCCTCTGTTTGGGGGATGAAGCCATTGTGATCCTGCCGCCTTTATATTCCTGCACTACTTTTGAACTTATTATCATGGACACCCTTTACCTACCCCAGCGGACGGGCCATGTTTTGCTGGTAGATGGTCGGGGTAGGTAATTTTGACAACCTTTTAAGGGTTAGTCTTTTGTTAATAAATAAAATCTTAACCTTTTGTCGCTTATCTTGTGTTGTTATCCTTTTGTTTCTTTAATTCTCCTTTGTTTTGATGCACATTTATTGAATAAACAATTTTGAATAAGTCAGATTGAAAATATTTAGGACATGATCCACGATCAAATATCCTATAGTTAAAGAATCCCAAAAAGCAATATATTTTAAGGATCACAAGTCTAGTTGTCAAATTTTAAGGGTTATTCAAATAAATAATGAATAGAATTAAAAATAATTAAGGATCATACCTGAGGATCCAAGTTAGGATCCTAACCATAATAAGGATAACCATAAGATAAACCTTAGAGAGAAGTAAGGATCAAGGATCCCTAGTTGCTTATCTTCAAGGACCTGAAATAGATCATAACTTGGGACTAAGCCAATATAAGATAAGAGTTAGCAACTGGGGACAAGCCCAAGGATAACTGGGGACAAGCCCAAGGATAACTGGGGACAAGCCCAAGGATAACTGGGGACAAGACCAAGGATCGTATGTAAACTGGAGTATGGCCCTAACTGGCGACTATCCAAACTTAGTGACACAAAAATGTCAAAACCTTAGCTAACGTGAAAACGTTAGAAACCTTAGGAACGGATGTATGGTACGTCTACCATTATACGTAGGATCCTAGGTATAGCCAGTACAATGGAATTATCAGCCCCTAAAGCGAGTACTGGTCCCACTGCCTTGAACTATACCAGGATCATCATGCGCTACAGGCGGAACTGGGGTCAAGCCCAAATAACTGGGGTTAAACCCAAGGAACGGATTGCTTCTGCAGATAACCAATATTTTGCTAAAGATACCTGAACTTTCAAAACTTAAAATCACGTGAGAGATGGATAAAGGACACATGATCCTTATCCTTATATGAGAAAATAAGGAAATGAAATAGTTCAAGATTAGAACATTACCAAAGTAAGGATCACTGATACTTTAAGGATCCTTCAAGGATACCCCTGACGTAAGGATCATCTTCCATGAGGATCATGCTTACATGAAATATTTCTTCAAGTGGACAGCATTCCAAGCTCTTGGTATTAAATCACCTTCCATGGTTAACAATCTATATGCCCCCTTTCCTGCTTCAGCTTCAATCAAATAAGGGCCTTCTCATTTTGGAGCCAATTTTCCATCAGCAGGATTGGTGGTATTCTGAAATGCTTTCCTTAATACCATATCTCCAACTTGAAACTTCCTGATCCTGACATTTTTGTTGTAAGCACCAGCCATTCTTTGTTGATAACTGGCCATCCTTATCCTAGCCAGATCCCTGATTTCTTCAATAGTATCCAGGTCTTGAACCAAGTTCTCATCATTTTCCTCAGGATCACGGGTACTTGTTCTAGCAGTTGGAACCACCATTTCCGTTGGGATCACTGATTCCGCCCCAAATACCAAAGAGAATGGCGTTTGACCAGTAGCATTCTTAGGGGTTGTCCTATCAGCCCAAAGCACATAAGGTAGTTCTTCTGCCCATTTCCCTTTCTTGGATCCAAGCTTCTTCTTCAAATTGTTGATGATGATCTTGTTGGATGATTCTGCTTGACCATTAGCTTGTGGGTGGACTGGTGTTGATGTTATCATCTTAATCCCCCAGCTGTCACAAAAGTTAGTGGTTCTGCCCCCAATGAATTGGGAACCATTGTCACATATAATTTCAGAAGGAATACCGAATCTAGTTATAATATTTCTTTTAATGAAGGATATAACTTCCTTTTCTCTGACTTGGGCAAAAGCTTCAGCCTCTATCCACTTGGAGAAGTAATCAGTCATAGCAAGCATGAATACTTTTCCACCAGGTGCCTTAGGGAGCTTACCAACTATATCCATACCCCATCTCATAAATGGCCAAGAGGAGGGTATAGGATGCAAAAATTCAGCTGGTTGATGAAGGATATTGCTGTGTCTCTGACAAGGATCACATTTCTTAGCATACTCCACCGCATCTCTTTTCATGGTTGGCCAGTAGTATCCTGTCCTCAGGATCCTTGAGAATAATGCCCTGCCCCCAGTGTGGTTTCCACAATCTCCTTCATGGAAGTCTTTTAAAACTTCTTGGATTTCAGGATCCTCAATGCATCTCAAGTATGGTCCTGCAAGAGATCGTCTATACAACATATTATTTAAAATTATGAATTGAGATACCTTAATTTTGAAAGCCCTAGGGTTTTCTCCTGTAGGAATCTCTCTATGTTGTAAGTATCTCATGATTGGTGAGATCCATGATCCTGATCCTGAATGGGATTGAGTATCCTCACTAGGGATAATTGCAGAATCATTTCCTATCTCCATAGCCACATGATCCTCGATAGCCGGGGTCAGGATATGGATAATAGGGATCTTGATATCCTCAGGGATCTTCAAAGATGATCCTAAGTTAGCCAATGCATCAGCTTCTGTATTTTCTTCCCTTGGTACCTGCGTCAAACTAAAGGAAACAAAAGAGAGTGCCAAATTTTTTACTATCTCTAAATATTTGGTTAGCTTTTCACCTTTAACAGCATAGGATCCATTAAAGTGGTTTGTAATTAATAGTGAATCTACATGTACCTCAAGATACCTGATCCCCATATGCTTAGCAATTTGCAAACCAGCAATTAAGGCTTCATATTCAGCCTCATTGTTAGTGGTTTGGAACTCACAAGCTATAGAGTGGGGTATTATGTCCCCCTGTGGCGATTTTAGTAGTATTCCAAGCCCTGTGCCTTTTAGCTGCTGAGAAGGATGTGCCACAAATGTCTGATCCTCCAGAAATAAAGTTTATTACTTGTGCATCTGCTGGAGGGGCTGGAGCCTTCTCAGGGATCCTTTTAGGATCCTGAGTCCTTGACTTTTTTCTTCCCAACAATTCTTTCAGATGCCCCTTGCTCAACAAGTATCCAATTTCCTTTCTTAGTGCAATGCATTCTTCTGTGAGATGCCCAAAATCTTCATGGTATGCACACCACTTTGATTTATCTTTGGTTGCAGCTGGCCTATCATTCTTTCTGGGCCATCTGGCTTTATCACCTAGATTATGCATCGCAAGGATTAGTTCATTGTTATCAACAGAAAAACAATATTCAGAAATTGGAGGATAATCCTCATTATCCTCTTCTTGATCAACAGCATGCACGTTCTGGTTATCAGATCTGTTATAGGATCTGAACTTGTTCTTGAATGAGGATCCTTGCTTATCTTGCTTTGAGGATCCTGCTAACCTCTCCTGGATCCTTTTGTCATCCTCTAGCCGGATGAATCTAAGTGCCCGGGTTCTTACCTCATCTAGGTTCCTGCATGGTGTCATAACAAGATCATCATAGAACAATGAATCCCTAAGTAATCCCATTTTGAAGGCCTCAACAGCCGTGGCTATATCCAAGTTGGGAATGTCTAAGGATTCTTTACTGAATTTGGTAATGTAATCCCTTAATGATTCATTATGACCCTGGGTTATCCTGTATAGATCACTAGTTAATCGTTCAAATTTCCTACTACAAGAAAACTGATTATTAAATAGGTTAACTAGATTAGCAAATGAAGTAATAGAGTAAGGAGGAAGACTTAGCAGCCATTTGAGAGCTGATCCAGTAAGAGTGGATCCGAATCCTTTGCACAGGCATGCTTCCTTTAACCTTTCTGGGATTGGATTGATCTCCATCCTCTCCCTGTATTGTGCTATGTGTTCTTCAGGATAGTCAAACCATCATACAGCTTCATAGTTGGAACATGGAATCTCTTGGGTATCTCAGCATCACAGATCGGTGGTGCAAAACGAGATATCTTGTGGCTCCCATCTGCAATCTCTGGGATAGGTTTGACCACTCCTAGAACACTTGATATCATATCCTTCAACTTTTGCAATTCTCTGGCCATGGCATGATTGATACCTGGATCCTGCATAAGGCCATGGTTAGTAGCATAGGAATTATTAAAAGTGTTACCTCCCATTGGATTCAAATTAGGAAGAATGGATGTTAATCCGTATTGTTGGGGCTCTGGAATGATCGAAGGACCAGTAGAAGCATTGGTCTGCATTGGAATAAAATCTCCCTGATGGACATCTGAACTTCCTGTTTGCAAACTCCTCAAGGATCCTGGCATCTGGAAGGATCCCTGAAACTGGGATGATCCTGGAACAAGGGAGGATCCTTGAACCTGGGATGATCCTGGAACAAAAGAGGATCCTTGAACCTGGGATGATCCTGGAACAAAAGAGGATCCTTGAACCTGGGATGATCCTGGAACAAAAGAGGATCCTTGAACCTGGAATGATCCTGGAACAAAGGAGGATCCTTGAACCTGGGATGATCCTGGAACAAAGGAAGATCCTTGAACCTGGGATGATCCTGGAACAAAGGAGGATCATTGAACCTAGGATGATCCTGGAACAAGGGAAAATCCTTGAATCTGCTGCGCTCCTGAGCAACCTCCTGAATTCATGAAGGATCCTATATACTGAGGATAGGATCCTGCTGGCTGGAAATAGGAACCCGATGCCTGAGTCACTGTTGTTGTTCCGTAGTGCACTCCTTTTGGTCCACCCACATATTGAACATCTGGAACCACTGATGGCTGAGAAGTAATCACCGGAGTATCAAAATTCAAAGATTTGGGCACCAGTGGGGAATGATCCTCTGCCGTTTTCTTGTGTTTCTTGAGATCTCCGATTTCTTTGAGAATTCTTTCATTGGTCTTATCCTGTTGTTGTATATGATCCTTCATCTGCAAAATCAAAGTAAACATGTCACTAGTAGTGGGAGTGTAAGAAGCAGAAGAAGTTGGAGGTTTGGAGAAAATTGGAGTTGGTTTCTTCTCGGCATTTTTCTGAGGTCCAGAAGGTGGTGGAGGCAAAGGTGGAATGCCCTGAGATGAATTGACCGCAGACATTGCGGTAGAGGTATTCTTCAATGATGAAGCCATGTATTTGTATGCAATGAACCGGAACGACCACCAACAGAAAAACTTCTTAGGAATGTAGCACCAATTGCCCCATGGTGGGCGCCAAACTGTTTTGGTCAAAAAATCTGATGAGGATAATGCAACCAAACTCTTTGTTACGGGGAATGATGCTTTAAATGTAGAACAATGATGAGGATCACTTCAATGTAAATTGCACAAACGACACAAGGATTTATACGGGGAAAAAGCCCTTGATCAAGAATTGATCTCTGGCACAAAAAACCCCGGGTGATGGAAACTACCGATCACCAAGCTCAAATAAATCAATAAATGTTTACAACTTCGGATAGTAACGAGCTAGGTACAAGGATCACTATTGTGAGATGTGTAAAAGTGAGTGAAAACTAATAAGTGTTCGTCGAGAGCTTCAAGAATGAGAGTGTGTGCAGCTGAAAATGGCTAAGTGTTCTAAATTCTAGCTCGTCACCCCTTTTAAAAATAGAAGTTAACGATAATAACAAACTATCCGACTTTTGTGCCAAGCTCCCACGTTCTCCACAACGTCCATTTCCAGTCAAACGTGTGCGAAATACCCGTGGAATATTCCATAGTAACGTTGCCAAGACCAAGTCAAGCTTGTTACTCCTGCGAAGTAATACAAAACACAAACAAACAATCGTCAGTATGAGGATCCTTAAAGTGATCCATGATCCTGATCCTGAAGCTCTTCTGAGGATCACTATCTGTCACAGAAGTAAGGATCATTAATTAGGATAACGAATAAGGATCACTAATTGTTAGAAAATCCTCCCCTAACACCATTTAGCCATTCTACCCGACATCTCTGGTTTCCTAAGCACATTTTTAACAGGATTATTAGTTTTAACATGAATCCTATGTGTCTCAAAATTATGTCTAAGCTTAGTTGACGCCATAACTAGGGCCAATATTAATTTTTCTAAATGAGAATATCTAGTTTCAGCGTCTAATAAACTTTTACTAACATAATAGACAGGATACTGCTGACCTTCGTGATCCTTTACCAGAACAACACTTACTGCATTCCCTGATACTGCAAGATACAGGAATAATGGTTCACCATCCTCGGGCTTCATCAATAGAGGTGCAGTTGAAAGATACTGCTTCTATTCCTGCAGGGCCGCTTCATGCTTCTCTCCCTAATCAAATTTCTTATTCTTCTTCGGGATATCGTAGAATTGCTTGCATTTTTCCGAGAATCTCGATATAAACCTGTTTAATGCCGCTACTCGCCCTGTTAATCTTTGTACATCTTTCATGTTTGAAGGTGACTTGATATCCAGGATAGCTTTGATCTGTTCCGGGCTTGCTTCGATCCCCCTTTTAGTCACCATGTATCCCAAAAACTTTCCTGCCCCCACTCCAAAATGGCATTTAGCAGGATTTAATTTCATGTTGTACTGGTCTAGGATATCAAATGCTCCTTTAATATCCCGGAGGTGATCCTTAGCCTTCTTGGATTTTACCACCATATCATCGATGTACACCTCCATGGTGTCCCCTAGTTTGTCTTTAAACATCATGTTCACCAATCTTTGATATGTTGCACCTGTATTCTTTAGACCAAAAGGCATAGCAGTATAACAATAAATACCTGTTGGTGTCATAAAAGCAGTATCCTCCTGGTCCGAAGGTTCCATTTGTATCTGCTGGAATCCTGAGGATGCATCCATGAAGGTTAATATTTCATGACCGGTAGTAGCATCCACCATTGAGTCGATATGAGGCAGAGGGAATGGGTCTTTAGGACATGATTTGTTCAAGTCTGTGTAATCTACACAAACTCTCCATTTCCCATTTTTCTTTTGAACCACAACTACACTAGCTAGCCATTTGGGAAATTTGACTTCCCTAATCATCTTGGACTTCAATAATCTTTCCACCTCTTCCGGAATAATTGCGTTTCGTTCAGGAGCAAACTTCCTTCGTTTTTTGCTGGATCGGTTTGAAAGTCCTGTCAATTCCAAGCTTGTGAGTTATAATATCCTTGGAAATACCTGTCATATCCTCATGCTTCCATGCGAATGTTTACATCCTGCATTTCAAAAAGTTAGTCAATTGATCTTCAATATCCTGAGGGATATTGGCTTCTACGAGCACCGAGATATCTGGATTATCCTGGTCCAAGATAATTTTCTTAACATCCTGCTTCGAGGCCTCCACGATATCTTGGGCTCGCATCTTTAATTTCTATCCTGCTTTGGGCTTTGTTGAGGATTTCATCGAGGAAGAATAACACTCCTTCACTTCTTGTTGATCACTTTCCACCTTGACAACCCCCAAGGGGTAGGGATCTTGATACACTGATGATAGGTTGACGACACAGCTTTCATATCAGGGATCCATGGCCTACCCAATTTAATATTGTAGCAGGATAAGGAGTCCATGACACATAAGCGTTGCATTGAGTTGACTCCTTCAACATATACTAGCAGCTTTATTTCTCCCACAGTATGCTTGGCCTCTCCACTGAACCCAACAAGTACAGTGGATTTTGAAGTGATGTCCATCGGGGAGACATTCATCCTTTTCAACGTTTCTAGCTGAATAATGTTGACGAAGCTGCCATTATCCACCAGTATCTTGCGCACAAAGTGATTAGCAACAAATAAAGATATTACCAAACCATCGTGATGGGGATCCTGGACAGTATCCCTGTCATCATTGTCAAACGTTATCACTTTATCGGTTGTGAGGGTTGTCATCCTAGTTAGCTTATCTCCTCTTTCTGCCTTAGCCTCCTTTGCATGTCTTTTTGCTGCAGAATAAGAGGTTCCACAAATGTCGGATCCTCCTGAAATAAAGTTAATTATCTTGGCATCCGCAGGAGGTGATGCTGCTCGTTCAGGATCCTTCTCAGTATCCTGACCCTTATTCTTCTTTCTTCCCAGAAGATCCCTCAGATATCCTTTGCTCAACAGATAGCTTATTTCCTTCCTCAGGGCTATTCAATCTTCCGTATTCTGTCCAAAATCTTCATGGAAGGCACACCACTTGGATTTATCCTTCTAATCAGCTTTTTGTTGGTTCTTCCTAGGCCACCTCGCTTTGTCTCCTAAACCCTGCATAGCATACATTAGTTCAGGTATATTAACAGAAAAACAATATTCTGACAATTCAGGATACTCCTCAGGATCCTCGTCTTCAACAGCATTGACTTTCTTGCTGTCATTCCTGCCATATGGCTTAGAGCGATATGGTTTGTACGAGGATTCTGACTTCCTGTTAGTTGATTCATAAGTTAAGGATGAATTCATCCTCTCTTGCATCTTTTTATCATCTTCCAGTCGAATGTATCTCAAGGCCCTGTTTCGAGCCTCATCCAGGTTACTGCAAGGATTCATTACAAGATCGTGATAAAATTAGGAATCTTTCTGCAACCCCATTTTGAATGCCTGCACAGCTGTAGCAACATCAAGATATGGGATATCTAGAGATTCCCAGCTAAACTTGTTCACATAATCCCTTAAGGATTCCTGAGGCCCTTGAGTTATCCTGTAGAGATCACTTGTTAGTTTCTCAAAACTTCGACTACAAGAAAATTGACTGTTAAATAAATTGACTAAGTGAGCAAATGATGTAATTGAATGAGGCGGAACGTTTAGGAGCCATTTTAAGGCTGATCTTGTCAGAGTAGAGCCAAAACCCTTGCAGAGGCATGCTTCCTTGAGATCCAGAGGGATAGGGTTAATTTCCATCCTTTCCCTATACTGAGCAATATGCTCTTCAGGATCCGTGGTTCCGTCATAGAGCTTCATGTTGGGGGTTTGAAATCTTTTCGGGATTTCAGCATCACAAATAGGATATGCAAAGCGGGATATCATGTGGCTATCCTAGGACACTTCTGGAATTGGCTGGACCATCCCAGGTACACTGGATATCATATCCTTCAACTTCTGAAGCTCCCTAGAGAACACTGACATCATACCTGCATTCTGCAAAGATCCAATACCATTAGTATCAATAGTATTAGTATTATTAGACACGTTACCAGTCCGAGGATTCTGGCCATATCCTGGAGCATATCCTGAACTTCTCACAGTTGACACCCTAACCGAAGAGGGTATCTTAGGAGTATGACTCTGGGAATGGCTAGGCACAATATTGCCCCTCTGGTCCTCAGTATATTCTGTCGAACTAAAGTTTAAAGCTCTGGGCTGCAAGGGAGTGACGGTATCCTCAGCAGGACTGCTTGAGCTGGATTTCAAGAGTTGTATCTCTATTATCAACATTTGGTTGGTCTCCTGCTGTTGCTTCATCTGATCCTGTATACTACCAAACAAGGTTAGAATTTCATCATTAGAAGCCATAATAGGAGTTCTCCCTGAGGCAGCAGATCCTTGAACATTCTGAGTGGGGATAATATCCCGAGCCACATGAGTTTCAGTCCTTCTTGGAAGATCTTGAGGCTGTGAAGAGGCTTGCGTCCTTGGAGGTGGTGGAAGCATCAAACCAACTGTTGCAGAGGTTGTAGCAGACATGGTGGAAGAGCTCATGTTTTATTTTGAGGCCATTGAAAATAGTGTGGCAAAAAGTTTTGAAAACATAAAACCATGTAATGATTTTAACAAAGCTTTTAGTAGAAATAGCACCACTTGCCCCACGGTGGGAGCCAAATTGTTTTGGTCAAAAATTACCTAAGTAATTAAGTGATCAAATTAGTTAATTGTGGTAGTGTGCTAAAAGTATTCGTGGAAAATATGTTGATCAAGTTGTTAACAAAAACAGTTTTCAGGATATAGCTCAGGATATCGAGTTATATCTATAATCAAATAATGAGCAAAAAAGGTAAAGGGTGACACGAGATGTACGAGGAAAGCCCTTGATTAATCTAGATCGCCGGCACAAAACCTTGGGAGCCGACAATCGCAGCTGCCTCGTTCTTCTTATTAATTCAAATATCAGGATACAGTGCAGGATATGATACGGATTAGCTAAGTGTTACAATGAATTTCGAGTGTAAGTGTTGGTGATTGCGAGTGACTGCAGCTAGTAGAAAGCAAGAGTGTGTGAAAAAATTGTGTGTGTCTATCGATCCGTACATTCCCTTTTATAGTAAAATGAAAATAACAAACTAGCCTATAAAACCGGGATACTGTGAATATTCCCTTCTTGAACGTTGTAGACCACTTCTTCCGGATTTAACGTCCCCTTTTCAACTGATTAGTCTGAGTCTTCAGGAGAACTGGTCCACTCGAACGTTATAAGCTGGCCTTGTTAATCTGCACATGAACTAATTAGTTACTATCAGGATACTGTATCAGGATGTTACCAATATCCTGATCCGGTATCCTGATCACAATCAAAAGTAATAGAATCAGAATATTATCCAGGATATATGTTCAGAAAACCACCCATAACAACCATAACCACCATAACCGATCGGTTATGGTTATGGTTATCAAATAACCGACATCGCGGTTATGGTTATGGTTTTTGGTCAAAACCGACCCATGCACACCCCTACCTCCAACAAGTGTACGTCTCTGCGTAAACTCAGATGTATGGGAATGGACTGTATTTAATTTATATTTGTGTACACTTAATATATATTATCTTTGTTGTTTATAGGTTCATTCATTTTGTTACTATAATACATCAACGTAACCCGTCCACCGGACGGGTATTAAACTAGTTACTCATGAGCGGAACTCAACTTTAGACATAGAGATCAAAAGGAACCAAGCTATTGAGAACAAATACCAAGATTCATGAAAAAAATGAATGAAATGATTAGGCTAGCAAAGCACCATGGTTCATGAGAAGATTGAACAAGATGGTTAGATGTTTCAAGATTGGAATTGAACCCTTCATAAATTTAACCGTTTAACAACTATTTCGAGCATAACTTACGCTCAAGATGTAGATTATCTGATTTGCAAATAACCAACAACATCGAGCTAAATTGTCGGTGGTTTTATGGTTATCATCACGTCTCAGAAAACGTAGCGTATTTAGAGCTTTAAGCTCTTGTGAGTAAATAAAGTTGAAATAGAAGAGGCTAACTGTAAAATATCCTCCAAGTCCTATAAATATGTTTAAATTGCCATTTTAGTCCCTAAGGTTAGTCTCAAATTACCATTTTAGTCCAAATAGTTTTTTTCCTCCTCTGGGTTCCTGAGTTTTCCATTTTTTTGTTATTTTGATCACATTGCCTAACTCAGTCTAAAAAGCTGGTTATAACCAGGGGTATTTTGGCACTGACAAAAAAAGTTTCTAAAATGCCATTTTCATCCAAAACAACTTTATGTTTTTTTATTTTTCCTTTTTAATTTTTTTATATATTTATAATCATTTTTCAAAACTCCAAAATTCATAAATCGTCAGTTCGTCACCATATTTTGGGTTGTCAATATGCTTTCACTTCTTACGCATTTAAATACAGATCTATCTAAGGTATACATACACATTTATATATTTTATTTTACATATACACACATATAGCCACCGTCTCAGATTACCATAGTTCACCCCTAAGTCCTCAACATCAAACCTGCAACTAAAAACCCAAAATTATAATCGGATCCAAAATCAAATGAGAAACCCCCACCATTGCAGCCGTTGTTAGCTCCTTCGGATTCAAGGGTTTCAGTTCTTACTACCACCGCTAACTACTTTGATGTATTTCGATGTATTAGATTTGCATGCCGGAGGTGGTGTCGTCGTCGTCGCCGCCGAAGGACCGTTGTTGTCTTGCCTCAGCTTTCCTGTTATCTCTCTTCTCAACACATCACACACATGTGTGTGTGTGTGTGATGTGGGTGGCGGTGGACACAGATTGTGGTGGCAGTGGCAGTGGTTATGTCGCAACCCCGACCCCTACCCCGGGAGCGGGAGCCGCGAGACACGAGCCGGTGGTATCGGTGTTTATTAACTTGGCAACGGAATTAAAACATCAGGATCGTAGTTAGGAAATAAATTTCAGAGTTTCAAATCACAAAACTTTTATATTAAATAAATGGGATAAAACCCATAGTTCATTCATAATATCTTTATAGGGATAAACCCTTGTTTCTGAAAACATAAACTTTTATTTAGGTAACTTTATAGCCACTTTCTTTAAGCCTTCAGTGCTCCATAGCTTGCTTCTTATAGCTTCACATTAAGTTACCTGAAACGCGTTTTAAAAATATTTTATCAGCAAGAAATACTGGTGAGTACATTCTAGTTTATAAAAATGAGCTTTTATAACTTTACAGTATTAAGAGCGATTACAATGTTTATATCTACCCAATTACTCATTCAGTATTTGTCACATTGGCAGTTACAATGATAGTGGTCATATTACTACTGGCTAAGTCTTTGTCCAATAGTAACGCTTGATTAGTAGTGTATACAAAACCCCACATACCGACAGTAATTGTAGAATACAAAGACTCAATCACTGTAAGAATAACTGAAAACATTTGAGATTTTGTAACACAGTTTGGTAGAAAAAGAGAATGACTCACATTGAAAACTTAGGTATTTCTACGGGTTTTCTAGTGACAGTTCCTGATTATTTTCTTGAGTTTCTATTAAAAACATACAATGCACGCATGTTAGTAAAATAACCTAAGTCACATTAGCCATACAACACGAGACAGAACCCCCAACGAACTTAGTCAGGCAGAGCTTTGACATGCGTTGGTAGGTCCTAAATCAATCGAGTAGGGTAACGAATTAATGATTGGGGGTTAAAATACTTACAACGGGGCAGAGCTTCGTGTTTTAGGGGTATAATTTTCGTATTCTAATTTGAGAGAGAAGAGAGACTGAGCGAGTAGGGACTATGGCTCGAAAGAGATATTTATATCTGTTTTTGGCCCTGTCGCGCTCCGCGACGCAATAAGGCTTAGCCTCTCGCGGGCCACCACTCCCTATAGCTAGGTTTAGGCTTGGTAACTCACAACCGTAGACCCACCACATTTCGGGACACGTGTCGAAATGGGTGTCCGACAAGGAAGGGTGCGTCGCGCCCCGCGACACACGTAGGTGGTATCCGTCGCGGGCCGCCATGGCATTAAAACTTATTTTATTTAATTTTTAATGAAAATAAGGTTATACGGGCCCGGTTTCGCACATACGGGGTATTTTAGGGTGTTTTTGTGGGTTGTTATATCCTCCCCACCTTGTTTTAAATCTCATCCTCGAGATTTACTTGGATAGGTGTGGATTCCGTTGCATTTTGGGCTCTAACTCCCACGTGTACTCTGGTCCTCTCTTTGAATCCCATTTCACATTAACCAGAACTAATCTCGTGTGTTTAAGATTCTTGATCTTTCTATCTTCAATCTGAATAGGTTTCTCTATAAACTTAAGTTTCTCATTTACCTCTATGTCTTGAAGAGGTATCACTAGTGATTTGTCTGCTAAGCACTTCTTGAGGTTACATACATGAAATACATCATCTATTGCAACATACCTTGGGCTTAGCTTTTCTCTTTTACCGAATCTGACAACTCCTTTCCATGGAGAAACTTTTAACAATACCTTATCTCCAACTTGAAATTCTAGTGGTTTTCATCTGTTATCTGCGTAACTCTTTTGACGATCTCCTGCTGCTTTCAGTCTTTCATTGACTTTATTAATATTTGTCAGTTGTTTCTTGTACAATCGCAGGACCTGACAATTATTTTTCTCCAATTTCTGCCCAACATACTGGTGTTCGGCATTTCCGTCCATAAAGGGCTTCAAATGGTGCAGCATTGATGCTGGTATGATAGCTATTGTTGTAAGAAAATTCTATTAAAGGTAAGTGTTCATCCCAATTTCCACCAAAATCTATCACACAAGCTCTAAGCATATCTTCCATTGTTTGGATTCTCCTTTCGCTTTTTCCATCCGTTTGAGGTTGATAAGTTGTGCTTAGATTTAATCTAGTTCCCGTTGCTTTTTGGAAACTTGTCCAAAAATGAGAAGTAAAATGGCTGTCTCTGTCAGACACAATAGATAAAGGAATTCCATGTAATGAAACTATTTCATTTACACATAGCTTGGCTAGCTGTTCCATACTGAAAGTTTCCTTAATTGGTAAGAAATGAGCAGATTTGGTCAATCTGTCTACAATCACCCAGATTGTATCATTACCTTTTCGTATCTTGGGTAGTTTGGTAACAAAGTCCATTGTTATCAATTCCCATTTCCAAATTGGCATTTCTAGTTGCTGAAGTAATCTTAAAAGTTTCTGATGTTCAGCTTTAACCTGTGAACAGGTTAGACATTTAGCAACGTAATTCGCTATATATTCTTTTTCATTCCTATCCACCAGAAATTCTTTCTTAAATCTTGATACATCTTATCGGTTCTAGGATGCATACTTATGGGCTTCTTCTAGAATTCGGTTTCGTAGGTTTTCTTGGGTAGGTATCCAAATTCTTTTCTTATGGAATCCCCAAATTCCATCTGTTTCTTCCTAATTTCTTAATCATTCCTTCCAATCCTTCAACATCGTCCTTGATTGCTGTTTCCTGTATCTGTTTAATTTGCTCATTTAAATCTATCTCCAGGTTTAGTCTAAGAGAGCGTACTCTTTTCGGTTGTTCAGGATACTTACGACTTATGGCATCAGCTACTACATTGGCTTTTCCTGCGTGATACTAGATATCACAATCATAATCACTAAGAATTTTCATCCAACGTCTCTGCCTCATGTTTAATTCTTTCTGTCCAAAGACATATCTTAAACTCTTATGATCTGTGAATACAATGAACTTACTACCGTAAAGATAGTGTCTCCAAATCTTAAGGGCAAAAATTATCGCTCCTAATTCTAGATCATGGGTGGTATAATTCTCTTCATGCTTCTTAAGCTGTCTATAGGCATAATAATTACCTTTTGGCGTTGCATTAACACACATCCATATCCTAATTTAGATACGTCACAGTAGACTACAAAGTCTTTAGTTCCTTCTGGTAAAGCAAGTATTGGAGCATTGGTTAACTTTTGATTCAAAATCCTGAATGCTTCCTCTTGTTTTGGTCCCCATTCAAACTTAACTAATTTGCAAGTCAGTTTGGTTAATGGAATGGCTATTCTAGAGAAATCTTGAATAAAATGTCTATAATATCCTGCCAATCCATGAAAACTTCTCACTTCTGTTGGTGACTCGGGACTTTCCATTTGATAATCGCTTCGATCTTTGTGGGATCCACATGAAGCATATTCTCCGCAATGTTTGCCGCTAGAGCTAGTTTCGGACAGTTCGGTTTAATATGATCAGCTTCTCCGCAATTGTAGCACATTCTAATTTTAGCTTTCTTCCTACAGTCTTCTTCCTTATGCCCTGATATTTTGCAGAAGTTGTAGTATATCAAGCACTTCCCTGAGTGTTTCCTCTTACAGTACTTGCAGTAGGGTGAAGAGGAAGAATCTGTTCCTTTCCCGCGATAGGAATTACCATAACGTAGTTCTTGGGTAATCTTTTGAGCTAGGTTCTTTTTCTGGGTTTCCTCTTGCGTATGTACCAATTCATCTGTCAAGGTGTTAACAAGTTCTACTACTTCTTCTATGGTTTGTGGTCTAGCTGCCTTGACTACATGTCTGATCTCACTGATTAATCCCCAGATGTAACGGGAGATTAATACGGGTTCTAGTGAGGCTAGTGTTGGTACTATCCTTGCATATTCAAAGAATGTGGTAGTATATTCCCTGCAATCTACCCCAATCATTCTTTGATTTAGGAACTTATTAGCAATCTGTTTCTTTTCATTAGGATGACATAATTTTCTTTCAACTATTTCCTTAAAGTTGTTCCATTCCATGTTGTAAACCCTATCACTTCCTCTGGACTGAAGAATTGTATTCCACCACTCTAAGGCTGCATTTTTACAAAGATTAGAAGCATACATTATCTTATCTTCATCTACACATTTACTTATCTTGAAAACTGCTTCTGTCTTTTCTATCCAGTACAAGGCTGAAATGGCTCCTTCATTGCTTGAGAATTCTATCGGTTTGCATGATAAGAATTCTTTATAAGAATAACCATATGGGATGGTTCTTTTCTTTTTTGGAATTGGAACTTGGATAAATAGTCTGTGATTTCCATTCACGCTGTGATTTGGCTCAATGGGTGCACGTTTACTTCCGATTATGGAATCATTATTCTCTGCCTTTTAAATAGTGTCGATAATATAGGGCATAGCATCTATGATTCCTTGGGCTACTATATGTTCGATTGCACTTTTATCCACTTGGTTCTCGTTATTATTGTTATTTTGGACTTCCTGATTTACTTCGTTTGACATCTGAATTGTATACATTTATCAGGTATTAAAATCACAGAATAAATTAAACAACAGACACTCAAGCACATAGAACCAAAAACGTCGATCATTGCGACTTTACTCTTTCCATACATCTATGCATCTATTACAACTATAACTGGAATTTAAACATTAGTAGCTATGCATCGATATATATATGTGTGTATATATATATAGGTGAGATATATATTAGTTTATATCTATTTTAGTTGATTTTTTTATCTTGGGCTTCTTGTATGTTTCAATAAGGTTTGGTGTGACTATCATTCTCATCGACTTCACTCGAATAGGCGGTGGATATTCTTTTCGGCTTAACGCGTCTGCTACGACATTGGCTCTACCCGGATGGTAAAGAATGTCGCAATCGTAATCTTTAAATAATTCTAGCCACCTTCGTTGTCTCATATTAAAGTCTTTCTGCTCGAAGAAATATTTGAGACTCTTGTGATCTGAGTAGATTATGCATTTCGTTCCGTACAAATAGTGCCTCCAAAATTTTAAGGCAAAAACTACCGCCGCCAACTCTAAATCATGAGTCGGGTAGTTACTTTCGTGTTGTTTGAGTTTTCTTGAGGCATAAGCAATGACTTTGCCTCGTTGCATCAAGACACTCCCCAACCCCTGATGCGATGCATCCGGGAAAACTACTAGATCTTCCGTTCCTTCTAGTAAAGTCAACACCGGAGAACTTGACAATTTTTCCTTTAACATATGAAAAGCTTTCTCTTGTTTAATACCCCATGGAAATTTCTCTTCCTTTTTTCGTCAATTTGGTTATAGGCAGGGCTATTTTAGAGAAATCTTAAATAAATCTCCTATAATAGCCAGCTAAGCCGAGGAAACTTCTCACTTCGTTAATGTTCTTCGGGGGTAGCCATTTAACCGCAGCTTCTACTTTAGACGGATCTACCAAAATCCCTTTTTCATTAATCACATGGCCCAAGAATTGCACCTCCCTGAGCCAAAACGCACATTTGGAAAATTTATCATATAACCTTTCCTTACGGAGTGTCTCGAGCACCACACATAAGTGACATGCATTTTCGAATTCACTACGAGAGTATACCAAAATATCATCTATAAATACTATGACAAATTTGTCTAGCATGTTTTGGCATACCCTATTCATTAAATCAATAAATATGGCCGGAGCGTTAGTTAATCTGAAAGACATTACTAAGAACTCATAATGTCCGTAACGGGTTCTAAATGAAGTCTTAGCCATATCTTCTTCCCTTACTTACAGCTGATGATAACCTGATCGTAAGTCGATTTTCAAAAACCAACTTTCCCCTTGCAATTGATCAAAAAGACCGTCTATTCTTGGTAAGGGATATCGATTTTTCACTGTGAGTTTATTGAGCTCACGGTAGTCGATGCACATGCGCATCGAGCCATCCTTCTTTTTAGGACAGGTGCTACCCAAGGGGATACACTAGGATGTACAAAGACCTTGTCAAGGAGTTCTTGTAATTGAACCATTAATTCTCGTACTTCAACGGGTGCTAACCGGCAAGGAGCTTTGGCTACCGGCTTGGCATTTGGTTCCAATTCGATCTGAAATTTTACCTCACGTTCGGGTGGAAGTCCTGGTAATTCATCTAGAAACACATCCGGATATTCATTCACAATCCTTGTATCTTCTATTCTTAAAGCATCTTGTTTAGTATCGACTACATAGGCTAAGAATGCCTTCCATTTCTTACATGCTTAACCGATTCATTAATGGTACACAATTTAGTCTTGTAACACCCCAATCGCGTAACACGCGGCGGAAATATCGGGGAGACACGTTACAAATTGCTCACAACAACTGGTACTAAATTGTTTCATTATTGTTAACATTGTTTTACAAAACACAGAACACATGTAATCGTCTTTTGTTTAAAGAAGTCTAAGGCACGGATGCAATCCTACGCGTTGCATGCTTGAATAATCAAAAACCTGAAACATATGTGAAAATGAGAGTCAACAATAAAGTTGGCAAGTACATAGGTTTTGTTAGCCAAATAAATGGTAAAAAGTTTGGTATTGCAATACTTTGACAACTACGAGAGTTGTCAATTGAAAATGAAATCTTGAATCCAAAGAATGGCAAAAGGTTTAGTATTGCAATACATTATCTTAATTATGAAAACTTGTGACAAAGAGTTTTGTATATGACAATATGATTATTATTAGGTAATTTTTATGCCATTGAAAAATTGTACTTTGTAATCTCATTGAAATCATCATAAAACTTGTAGGTGTGTTATTAGAAATCCAATCAAGGATTAATAATAACAGTATTGAAATTTGTCGTAACTTGTGTGAGTATTGTTAAAAATCAAGTCAATGATTTATAATAATACTTTGGGTATCCTTCTAAGAATCTAACATATGAAGATATGGAAGATTCTACAAGGATTTAGATACTTGAACATTGAATCGGTTGACCACATAAATCCTAAAGTGATTTGGATAACGCTACAAGAGTAATACAATAAGAACACTTATATATATGAAGTACCAGTGGCGTATCCACCATGTTCTCATGGTATTACACTCGTTTCGTTATCTAAATCACAACTAACCACATAAACACATAAATCGTCAACTTGTCACCAACTTGTAAACACGCATTAAAGTACACAATGAATCCAAACAAGGGCTTCAATTGTACTTTAAACATCCCACGAGTATCTAACTATGAAGATAGATAAATACTACAAGGATCTGGTTTTCGTCACATCGTCTTGTCACGTATGCATTAAAATAAAGAATTAAATCCAATCAAGGACTTCAATATTAGCACTTTAAACATCCTAGAAGAATCAATCTATGAAGATAGATAGATGCTTAAAGTATTTGGTTTCGTCATATTGAATCATTGAATCATAACATCCTAGATCCTAATTGTGATTCGGGATAACGCTACGAAGGGTAATACAATAAGCACACTTATATATAGGAAGTACCAGCGGCGTATCCACCATGTTCTTATGTTGTTACTCTAGTTTCGTTATCTAAATCACCAACAATATCTACACATAAACAATAACCATCGTCTTGTAAAGTACTTCTTAAAAATCTCACTATGAAGATAGGAAGATCTAAGACTGTACTTCAAATATCATACAAGAATCTAACTATGAAGATAGATAGCTCTTATAAGGATTTGGATAATCGTCGTGTTTGCATAATCGGAATAATACACATAAAAACACTTAGTAAACACATATTTGCCATACATTTGAAAATAAATCGATTAAACATATGAATCACCCCAAAACATTTGAAAAATGTAAAAGAGGGGAGCTATGTACTCACTTGGGGTTGCGTTTAGATCTTGAAATAAAGATCAAATAAAGCTTGTGGAATCAAGGAATCAAACGACACCTAATATGGATAACTATGTTAATAAATCGGGACCTAAACCAGTGGATCAGATAGAATGAGGTTTCATAAACCTTATGAGTATTGGAACTCATATGAATGATTTAATAAACCCAACATTCCGATTAGAAAGTGATCATAAGTGCTTGTGACCCGTTACGACTCGTTAAGGTAGTTTACGCTACTTTAACGTGTCGTTTGTGCAAAAGCGCATTTGGATGGTCAAACTAGTCCTATGATAAGTCTTATATGCCTAAATATGTTTAATAATGTTGCAATATTAGTGTAAGTGTCAAAATTTAGGTTACATATGCTTAAATTGTATTTATGCGCAAAAAGGGCATTTTGGTCATTTTCTAAAGGCATATAAACTACCTATCATACGACTAACCAAACGAAGTGACCATAAGGTATAACCTTAGAAGGTTATTCTCTATACAACTATTGTGACAATATGTGTTTGGTCGGATCCTAATGATCGACCAAAAGAGTCGGGTTCGAAAGTCTAAGCGGTGGTCAAGACCGCTTGACTTACGACCCTAAATAAGCACTAAACTAGAAGTGACGAGTTAAACATGTTAAAACATGTTTTACTAAGTTAGAAAACTAATTTGGTATCAAAACAAAGTGTTTTGATACCCCAAAATAGTTCTGTCGTAAAATGCACATAAACGTGCATTTTGACCGAACTTTGACATGTCACTACGACTAGTCAACGTGGTAATCAGTAGGTATAATTGCAATGGATTATAACCATCGTGATTACGATCATGTTGCAAAGTTCAATTGAACTTTGATTTGACCAATTAATGGTCAAAGACGAAAGTCAAACATTGTTTGACTTTTAGCTTGAAATAACTAAAATAAATAAACAAGACTAGGAAGAACACTCACTTGCGTTCTAGGATGATAGATGAACCAGAAAACTCAGATGGGAGGCCTCCTAATAAGGTAGCAACTCCAACTTTGAGTTATAGAGAGAAAGAAAAGAATTGAGCAAGGAAAATGAGCAAATGAGGGTGCTATTTATAGTTGTTTAGGATGCACAAGATCATGCCAAGTGTTTGGAGTGTCCTACAAGGATTTATAGGATGATTACAAGTGTTAGAATCAGGTTAAAAGGCTTGGGGATCACTTAAACTTGGCCACCAAACAATAAAAAACCATGGCTGATTAAAAACAGGCTGTTGGGGAAGCTTTACGAACTGCAAGGGTAAAGGTTTGAGGACCGTAAAGGCTGCAGCAAGGCAAAAGTTTGAAAATTGACAACTTTGGTTCCTGAATTTGTTTTATCGAATTTTGGCACTTCTAACACCCATTAAGCCCATTTTTGTCACACCCCGACCGCGTAAAACAACAAACCGCGGCGGAAACGTTAAGGAGTGGAGCGACAGAATTATTGTTTCAACAACCATGGTAATTAAAGTTTTGTATTATTGATTAAAGTCTTTACAATGTCATGGAATTAACAGAAACATAACATAACTAAACTGTCTTTTAAGTCACTAAGCCCCAAGTCCGCCTAAGTGTAGCACAAACGTCATCATGCGTTAGCACCTGAAACACATGTAAAAATAGGTACGTCAGCATAAAAATGCCTGTGAGATACATAGGTTTTGTTATGCCGGATTCATGACTTGTAGTTAAAAGAAGTGTTTAACAAAAATGTAGTCATGAACCTTGTAAAATGTTTTCCTTATAAAAATCATTTGAAAATCGAATGATAATAAAAGGATAATGCATGGTTAAATGAATAACCAAGTAAAAGTGAATTTGTACAAAACATGTAATTTGTAAAACAATGTCGTGTACTTGTATAAAATGTTTCATGTCTTTGTCAAGTGGTTTAGATAACGCAACAATGTATAATACAATAAAAACACTTATATATAGGAAGTACCAGCGGTGTATCCACCATGCTTTTATCATATAACACATAGCCCCGTTACATAAGTCACTTATCAATAATCAACCAAAACGTCTTGTTTAAAACCAATGTCCAAATGTTTATGCGTAAACCATGTTCAATGTCATGTGTAAAATGCATCATGTATAACCAAATGTAATGCATAGCAAGTAGAAAGTATCTACTCAAAATATATGATAATGTCAATGTGGAAACAATGTCATGTATGGTGAATAACTAGTAATTACTCAACCCCATAGGAAAAAATGTACAAAACAAAGTTTTTGAATAAACCTAAGTTTAAATCAAATGTTATGTTTTGCAGAAAACAATGCTTTATGATTACAAACATTTATACAGTAATGTTAATCTCATACATTCAATTCTTGCGACTGTGGCGACAAACCCTTAAACATATTAAAGGTTTATCTAAATCATGTATGTCGGATTCTATCATTCCCAACTTCCAAACAAACCTAGGAAGTCGGAAACGGGATTTGTCAAGTCCTATGGTACCATTACATACTACTGAGCGGCGTGATCAATGTTAATGAATGTATTATTGTCCCGATTAAACATACCAAATGTCATAACCAATGTTGCATGTGAAAACCATGTACTAGGTATGCTAAGTAAACATACATAGTAGAAATGTTCATGAAATCAATTGTGCTAGCATGCTCAGTAAACATACATAGCAGAAATGTCATGTAAAACAATGTGTCCATATGCTAAGTAAACATATGCAACAAATGTCTAAGAAATCAATGTGCTAGCATGCTTAACATACATAGCAAAACATAGTTGAAATCATGTACTATATGTATACTAGGTGAAACTAGCATGTTTATGTCATAAAAGCATGTAAAGCACGAAAGTAACATGTATGTACATGTGTATCACCCCAAAGTATTTGAAAGCGGTAAAAGAGGAGAACTATGTACTCACTTAGGATTGCTTATTAGTCTTGAGAATAAGACCAATTTAAGCTCCAAGGATCACGGAATCACCAAGGCACCTAATATGGGTAACTATGTTAATAATCGGATCCTAAATCGGGAGATAGGATAGAATGATGATCTACAAATCAAATGAGTATTTGAACTCATATGGTATGATTTAATAGAGCTAACATTCTGATTTCGAAGTCTACCTATGTGCTTTTGACCCGTTTTGACCCATTATGGTAGTATAAGCTACTATAATGCGTCGTTTGCGTAAAACTATGGTCGGATGGTTAACTATGTGCTATGTCAAGTCTTACAATCCTAATTATGCCTAAACATATTACTAAATCAGATTATATGTCAAAAAGTTGATCACATATGCAAAATACGGATTTATGCTTCAAAAGGGCATTTTGGTCATTTTTTATGGGCATGTATACTAGTTAACGAATAACTAACCAATCCATTGTGATCATAAGGTATAACCTCTGAGGTTATTCTGTATGCAACTATGATCACTAAACATGCTTGGTCGGATCCTAATGATAGACCAAACGGGTCGGGTTTGAAAGTCTAAGCGGTTGTTTAGACCGCTTAACTTACGACCCAAAACAAGCACTAAACTAATAGTGACGAGTTAAACATGTCAAACATGTTTAACTAACTTAGAAAACTGATTTGGTATCAAAACAAAGTGTTTTGATACCTAAAAGTAGTTTCGTTGCAAAATGCGTGCTAAAACGCATTTTGACCGAAACTTTGACTAGTCACTACACCTAGTTAATGTGGTAATCAATAGGTATAATCGCTAAGGATTATAACCATCGTGATTACAATCACGTTGCAGTGTTCAAACGAACTTTGCATTGACCATTGACTGGTCAAAGCTGAAAGTCAAACACTGTTTGACTTTCATGCTAGAAAAGCGATAAAAGCACGAAAGAAGCTTACAAAGGGTCCAAGCTAGGGAGAACTTGATCTAAAAATTCTCAGGTATGAAGTTATAAACCTCAACTTAGAGAAAATCAGATCAAGGGTGAGTAAAATGGATTGAGAGCTTGGCTATTTATAGTTGTGTTGATGCTCTAGGATCATCACAAGTGGTTTGTTTGGCTACCAACCAATAGATCATAGCCATACAAGTGTTCAGGACAGATTTCCTTTGCTTGGAGAAGGCTTAACTTGATCATTAAGGTGCCAAAACAATCAAACAAAAACCAAGGATTTAAGCTGAATTGCAAAAACAACTTTTCTGCCCAGATGTGATGGTGGCGTGCTGCGACCATAAGCCCATAAGGCCGTCGCGCGACGCCAGGGCATGGCTGGAAGTTTCAAAGTTTGGCAGAAATGGTACCTGCACGTGTTTAAACTTGTTTTCTACGTTTTTAACCTCCGTTAAGCCATTTTCAAGGCTCTACAAGGTCGTTAAAGTGTAGGGGACTGGAAATATGCTTGGAAATATCACGGATGTCGGTTCGTTTGGTCGTACGGTCACGTTGTTCGGTTATTTACGACGAAACTCGAACGAACGCGAAAACGAACCAAATTAAGCGACGAATGGTATTTTTGCATGGCGATCACTAAAATAAAAATATTTTAGTGTCTACAAAAATTTTGGATGTCCAGATGTGGTCAGAACGTAAGATATGCGCGTAAATGCAAACTTACGCCGTTTTTGACGCTTTTAGTCCCTGCATGATCAAACAAGCGTATTTTTGCACACCGAACCACTCAAAGCATATTTCTAAGCTATGTTTAGGTTATATATGGTATGTTTAGCTTATGATCAAGTTCTGGACTGTACGTTGCCTTACGAAACGACAGACTTTTGCAAGTTGACGCAAATAGTCCTTGTGAGCGAATAAACTTGTTTTTGCCATACCAAACCCTTTAAAACTTATTTCTATGTTATGTAAAGGTTATTTAAGGTATGTTAAGCTTATGTTGCTGTTCCGGAGTGTTTGTCGCATTAAACTGATCACGTTTACGCATCAGTTTGCGTATAACATTCCAGAAAGCGATATAGAGTTTAAAATCGATCAAAAATCAAAACGTGCATAATATCAAACATAAATAACAAACATTGGGACCAAAACACATTGTTTTATTGATATTGAATTGCTCAGAGTTTATACAATGATTACACAAGCACAGATGTCACAATTTTTAAGCTCCATAAGGATTAAAGCATATTTAACTTGAATTATGCTAAAAAATGTCATGGATGTCGGTTCGTTCGGTTGTATGGTTGCGTTTTTCGGTTAATTACGACGAAAGTCGCATCGAACGCGAAAATGATCCAAATTGTGAAACGAATGGTATTTTTGCATTCCCATCACTAAAATACAATATTTTAATGATTACAAATATTTTTGGATGTACGGATATGGTCGGAACGCAGAATATACGCGAAATGGCATACTTTCGCAGTTTTGACGCATTTAGTCCCTGTGACCAAATAAGCATATTTTTCACAAACCGAACCCCTCAAAACTTATTTCTAAGTTATGTAAAGGGTATTTAGGTTATGTTTAGCTTATGTCACTATTCTGGAGTGTACGTCACTACGAGAATTGGCAGACTTTTGTAGTTTGTCGAAAATAGTCCTTGTACTTGTATACACATGTTTTCGTCATCCCTAACCCTTCGAAACTTATTTCTAAGCTATGTAAAGGGTATTTAGGGTACGTGCAGCTTGTGTCCTTGTCCTGGTGTGTACGTCACATTTAACAGATTATGTTTTAAGCATCAGTTATAGAATTGCTTTCAAAGAAAAAGTTTTTTTTTGAAAGCCCGAAATTTTACACAAGGGTTACAAGTCTCTACCCTTCTCTCTCCGTATATGCTTACCCACTTCCCCTTAGGAGATGTTACACGAATAGTCTTGCTTTCACATAGAAATTCTGCATGGTATCGGGATAGCCAATCCATGCCCACCACTACTTTGAATTCTCCCAAAACAATGGGAATGAGATCGATATCAAATTCTTCATCCTAAATGGTGATCTTACAATTTCTACATATCTCATGTAATAAATAACTTTTGCAATCGGCTATTTCTACTTCTAAGGGTATGGGCATTCTTTCTATTACAAACGAAGGGGAATGTAAAGATTCGCTTGAAACAAATGACCTACTAACTCCAGTATCAAACAATAGATATGTAGGCATAGAGTTCAGCATAAATATACCTGATACAACATTCGGATGAACCCTTGCCTCTTTCGATGAAATTTGGAGCATTCTTCCTTTAGCTTTGAGGTTTTCTCCCTTCTTTCCTTCCCTTTTCTTTCTTTGCTTGAGTTTTGTGCATTCACCTTTCACATGACCCGATTCATTATAGTTGTAACACACCCTTTTTGGATTGGGAAAATTGTAGTATGGATGCCCCTCTTGACCACAGTTGTAGCATCCTCTTTTTCCCATTAAACATTTGCTCGAATGGAGTTTCCCACATGTCTTGCATCATGGAAATCCTCCCTTAGGAGTTTCCTTCTTGTTATGGTCATGAGTCTTGGGCTTTTTAGGGGTGCCTTGAGTTGTTCCTTTTTCGATTTGCCACTTCTTCCCCGTTCCTCGTGTCTTTTCAATTCGGTCTCTCTATCCCTCGCCCAATTAATGAGCTCATTCAAGTTTTCACATTTAGAAGGGGTGATGAATTCTCGGTACTCGACTTTTAGCATATCATGATAACGGTTAATCTTCATGATAACTGTTAATCTATATATATGTGATTGTAGTGTATTAAATTCCTCATAGCTTAAAATCATGGAAAAACTTAATTTCTCTGGGTTTAAAAATGCAATTAAGTTATATATACAGTCGATCAATAAAACAATTTGAAAAAAGCTGAAAATTTATATTGCTAGATTACATTTACAGGTATGAACATCTATCGTTGCTGAAAATTTATATTGCTAGATAACACTTACAGATATATATGAGCATCTTTCTTCACAATATTTAAAAGCACGGGAATAAATATATATTATGTTACTTTTTAGGTATCATTTTACTAATATAAATACCTTTTTTACTATATTGTTGAGGGGAAACAATGTTGGTGCATATGTCTGTCGACTTCGTCTTGTATCGAGTCTTGTAATTGTATGAGATAGATCAGGGCACGTTAACCGAGAATATGATAAATATGTATTGTAGGGGTATTTCGCACGAAATGACAAACTGTCATTTCACACGAAATCAACTGGGTATTTCACACGAAATGACTGAACTTGATTTCGTGTGGACCATTCCGTGCGAAATAGGCTGACCTATAAATACCTGTTGTGCTATCTCATTTGTAACTTTCCGGTTTCAGAGTCGAACTGCTGCCGATATGTCTACTCGATGTAAATTGTTGTTATATCAATCAAAAGATAGTTTAAAGTGAATTGCATGCTGAATCAACTCGATACGTTTGTTTCCGCCTCTCGTATTGAGGAAAAACTCTTCTGAATGACTCTATTGGTCGTGAAAACGATCCTACAAGTGGTATCAGAGCTCAGGAGGAAGAGTTCTTACTGATTCAGCTCAAAATTTTGATTTCTACACCTTCTTTTCAAAATTAAACGTGTTTTCACGGATAAAATGGATTGATTTTCTCACATTATAAGCGAAACTGTGTTTTAACAAAGCCTTGAAAGAATTAGATCTAAAATCGGATTAAAACCTGTTCAACTGGACAAAAACATGACCGAATTGATGACATCAGCAGCATTTCGCACGGAATAGTATCTGTTTCATCTATTTCGCACGAAATACCACATTCATTTCGCACGAAATCATCCTATATTGTCATTTCGATTGAAAAAGTATTTCATTTTGTACGAAATCACCCATTTCGTACGAAATCACTTCATTTCACTTGAAAGTTCAGCTATTTCGTACGAAATCATCTATTTCGCACGAAACCAGTCATTTCACTTCAAAAGTTATTTCGTTTGAATAAGGTCATTTCGTGTGAAGAAGTGTATTCCGCATCAAAGTTCATTTCGTTTGAATTGTGCTATTTCATTTGAAAGATTAAGTTTGTGAGAATTTGAAACCGAATCATGGAAGAAGAATTTTACAACGCCTTTGCTACTCCGATTACCATTGCACAACACACAATGTTAGAAAATGAAACGAGCACCATGCAAAAACCGCCAAAGCTTATGAATATCGAGGAGTATAAAGGATGGGAAGAGAGATTTGAAAATTAGGTTCAAGCAAATTACTTGGATGCTTAGGAATGTGTTGAAACAAAATATGTTAGACCGGTGAATGATGATGAAGAGGTTATTGCAATTAAAGATCTCAGTGCTGAAGAGAAAAAGAAATACAAAGATGAAAAAATGATGACAAATCTATTGCATCAAGCTGTGAAAGAAGATATCTTGGTTTTATTGCAACACAATGGAACTACATATTCAATCTAGAAAGCATTAAAATCAAAGTTTGTTGGAAGTAAAGAGATGACAAAGAATAAAAAATCACTTTTGAAAAAAGAGTTTGATTTATTTTGTGGTTTGAGAACTGAAAGCACTAAGCAGATCATCGAAAGATATTGCAATCTGCTAGTTAACATGAAGAGGGTGAGCATCATAAAAGATAATGAAGAGTTGATTGAAAAGCTGGCTGATGCATTGCCACATGAAACTTGGGGCACGTATCTTATGATGTTGAGAAATAAGAAAGATTTTGGGAATCTAACACTGGGAAAGTTCATTGAAAAACTTGAAGCTCAAGAGATGGAAGAAAGGAAGATCTCTAGAATGAAGGATTTTAATGGTGAACAAGATATTGGACTTTGTTACAAAGGAGGTATCAATGATAAGACCAACATATCACTAAAGATCGAAACTGCATTCAATGCTAAAAGTTCATCTGGAGGGTCATCTAAAGGATCAAACAGCAAAATGAGTTTTTCTTCATATCCATCATTTGATCAAAATTTTTCAACGACAAAGAATGGCAAAGTTATACAATGCAACATTGCACTAAATCTTGAAAATGATCAGAATTACTCAGAAGAAGTTGCAAAAAGTCACATGTCTTTGTTAGTGACTGTGTTAGAATCGTATGGGAGTTTAGTAGCAGGAAGGATCGGAAATCCAATGTTAACAAAAGAGGATTACGATTAGATTGATGCTGAAGAAATATAATTAATGGATATAAAGTGGTGTATGGCAAGTGTGTTGAGAAGAGCTGAGAAATTCAAACAGATCACAGGTAGAGATGATTTCCGTGATGCAAATGTTTCTACTTTAGGCTTTGATAAATCTAAAGTTACTTGTTTTCGTTGCAGGGAAAAAGGACATTTCAAAAGAGAGTGTACAAATCGCGAAGCAAGTGGAGCTCAAAATCCGTTCAACAAAAATGATTATTATCGGAAAGCGATCTATTATCAAGTTGCTCAACAACAACAACAACCACAAACTGCTCATGCTAAGAAGGAGATTGAAGAATCAAAGAAAGCATATTTGATGAGTAAACTAATAGATCAAGATGATGAAAGATTACCAGAAGGTTTTAGCTGGGACAATTACTGTCCAGATAAAGAATTTTTGGCTAAATCTTTTGTTGCTAGAGTTGATGAAGACAGTGATAATGATAATGACTATTATGCAAACAGAATGAAAGAGCATTTAAGAATGTTAGAGGAGAGTGACAGTGATGATGGAAAAGTTCGAAAGAAAAATAAGAAAGTTAAAAAACAAGTCAGCAGTGATGACGAAGAAGTTCCTGTGATAAAGAAAAAGGTAAAAGAAGTTCCAGCTTTCACAGTTGAAGCAGAACCTGATGCACGAAAAATTCCTGTGAAATGTGAAAATTGTGAAGCAGTGAAAAAGCAAAACAGTACTTTGATTCTTAACATGAACAGATTGAAAGAATCTTATGATGTTCTCAACAAAGCAATGAATCAGTACAATCAGTCAAGCAGTGAACAAGCAACAGCAATGAAGACACTTCAAGGAGCTTTCATGACAAAGCAGAAAGTTGTCAATAATTACATTGAGAAATGTGCTGTTTTGCAACAGAAATTGGAAACCCAGAGGATAGAAACAGAAATTAAAAAGTTACTCATGTAGTTCTTATGTCATTGACAGGATTTATCCAACTGTTGAAGCCATGAAGGCATTTGAAGACGAGGAAACATCTGAAGAAAAGACTTCTAAAAAGAAGAAGACTGAAGTGAATGATTCTGGTAAGAAAAAAGGTTTCAGTTACAACAAGTGTCCACCTCCGCTTGAAAATGGATATTCTTCACGAAATCCAAATTCAGAAAGAGTCAAAAAGGCAACCAATTTACATTGGAAATCTGAGTCTTCAGATAATTTTCCAGACAACATTGATGTCATTTTTACTTCATCTGATACTGATCATGAGTCAGAGTTAATAAAGAAAGTGGTCGATCAGGTGTTGGATAAAGATGAAACTGAGGAGTCAAAGTTGGAGTCAAATTCAGAGTCAAAGTCTGAAACTTCAAGTCCAACAGTCAAAAAGAGCAATAGGGTTTACAATAAAGAGTTTTTGTTATCAAAATCTAATTTGAATGATGAAACATTCAAAGTGGCTTATACTTTGAATGATTCTGACAAATTATATTCTGATAAAGAATTTCCAATAAGAAGTGTCAAAACTGAAATGATTAAAAAGGTTTTCAAATTAACAGAAATTAATATTTCTGAAAAAAAGATGTAAATCTTTCTGAAAAACCTAAATCTTACACTTCAAGAGTTCAACAACGTCTAAACAAGAAAAAGGGTTACAGTTCTGGTTCAGGTTATCGAAAGAAACCAAACCATAACGGTAATTTCAAAAGGAAAGGTTTTGGTTTTATTCCACCGAAAAATCATAAAAATGAAAAAACTTATAAACCAAAAACTGTATTTGTTTCAGGGACATCATCTGAAGAAGAAAAAGAGAAATTGTTCAGAAAGCAAACGAACAAAGAATTCCTTGCTAAGAAGTAAGAGGAAATAAAGAATGAATATGCTCAAAGGAAGGAAACAAGAACCTGTTTTCAATGCAAAATAGCTGGTCATATTGCCAGGAATTGTCAAAAGGCAATCCAAACAAAACTGGGAGTTTTTCTTAAAATGAAAGAAAAGATGGTTGAAAATGAACTACAAACCAAACCTTTTATAGTTTTCAAAAACTCGAAATTTGAGGTTGGTGAATGTTCAAAAGGTTTTTATAAAAGAAAAGCAAATCTTGACAACCAAAAGTGGGTCGTTAAGAAATTTGATGATAGTGCTAGCAATGATTCTGATTCGTCAAAATCAGAGGAGCTATTTTTTCGTAATGAATCTGATTCCACAAAGTCAGAGGAGCCACAAGTTGAACCAAAAGTTGAAATATCAGTATCGCCAATGGATGATGCAAATTTTCCACCATTGCGGGCTGAAAATTTTAAACAAAAAGTTGGTAAAGTTGAGATTTCAAATCAATTTTTTTCTGAAAAGAAAGAATTTGATGTTGAGAAAGCTTTTAATCCCAAAGTGAAACATATTTTTGGAAAAATGATTGATGGAAAAGTCAAAGGGGTGAAGGAATTCTATGAGAAGAAAATGAAAGGAAAGAAACCGAGTGTTGATAATGTTGGTGCATGCGTCTGTCGACTTCGTCCTATGTCGAGTCTTGTATTGTTTTAGATAGATCAGGGCACATTATACGAGAAAGCTGTCAAAAATAGGTTAGAAGTTAATTTCGCACGAAATTACAGATTGTAATTTTGCTTGTTAATTTCGCACGAAATTACTATTTCGTGTGAAATGTAATTTCGTGTGAACAGGTTCATGCGAAATTAGGTTCCCTATATATAGGTGTCTTGCTATTTCATTTGATATAGTTCCAACATTCCGGTTTGAGAGCCGAAGTGCTGCCGAAGTGTGTACTCGCTGTAAATCTTTGTCAAATCAATAAAAAGACAGTTTAAAGTGTATAACAAGATGAATTACCTCGATACGTTTGTTTCCGCCTCTCGTATTGAGCAAAAACTCTTCTGAACGACTCGTTTGGTCAGTAAAACGATCCTAAAAGTAGTATGAGAGCTCAGGAGGAAGAGTTCATACCAATTCAGCTGCAAATTCTGATTTCTACACCTTCTTTTCAAAATTACACTTGATTTCACGGTTAAAATGTCTTGAATTTCTCACATTATACGCGCATTAGTGTTTTAACAAACACTTGAAAGTTTCAGAGCTTAAAACGGCTTAAAACATGTTCAATTTTGGCAAAAACAGCTCGAGATGATGATATCAGCAGTATTTCGCACGAAATAAGGTTCTAATTTCGCACCAGATTGTAATTTCGTTTGTGAGGTTCACACGAAATTAGTAATTTCGCATCAGATTGTAATTTCGTTTGAGAGTTCCAAACGAAATTAGCTTATTTCGCTTCAACTGGTATTTCGTTTGGTTTTTTCGCATGAAACCAGGTATTTCGTGTGAAAAGAGTATTTCGTGTGAAGTTGACATTTCGCTTGAGTTGGTATTTCGTGTGAAGTTGGTTATTTCGCTTGGAAGGAGTAATTTAGTTTGAAAAGACTGTTGTGTAAAATTGTTGCCTAAAACATGGAAGAGGAATTTTATAACGCATTTGCTACTACCCCGACTACTCTGGCATCTGTTACTCAGAACTTGAACATGGAAAATGAAACAGGCACTATGCAAAAACCACCTAAGCTCATGAATATCGAGGAATATAAAGGATGGGAAGAACAATTTGAGAACTGGGTTCAACCAAATTATTTGGATGCTTGGGAATGTGTTGAAACAAAATATATTAGACCATTGAATGATGATGAAGAGGAGATTGCTATTAAAGATCTAAGTGTTGATGATAGAAAGAAATACAAAAATGAAAAGATGATGATTAGTCTATTTCATCAAGCAGTTAAGGAAGATATCTTGGTTTTATTGCAACACAATGGAAGTGCATACTCTATCTGGAAAGCATTAAAATCAAAGTTTGTTGGAAGTAAAGAGATGATCAAGAACAAAAAATCACTTTTGAAAAAAGGAATTTGATCTATTTCGTGGTTTGAGAACTGAGAGCACCAAGCAGATTATTGAAAGATACTGCAATCTGTTAGTCCAAATGAACTGAGTGAGCATCACAAAAGATAATGAAGAGTTGATAGAAAAATTGGTTGATGCTTTGCCACATGAAACTTGGGGCACATATCTTATGATGTTGAGAAATAAGAAAGATTTTGGGAATTTGACACCGAACAAGTTCATTGAAAAGATTGAAGCTCAAGAGATGGAACAGAGGAAGATCTCAAGAATGAAGGATTTTGATGGTGAACAAGATATCGGTCTTTATTACAAAGGAAGTGTTAGTGATAAAACAAACATGTCACCAAAGGCTGAGACTGCATTCAATGCTAAAAGTCCATCAGGAGGGTCTTTTAAAGGATTAAACAGCAAAACCGAATTTTCTTCATATCCATCATATGATCCAAACTTTTCAACAACAAAGAATGGAAAGAAGTTACAATGCAACATTGTATTAGATCTTGAAAATGGTCAAAATTACACAGAGGAAGTTGCAAAAAGTCACATGTCTTTGTTGGTGACTGTGTTAGAGTCATATGAGAGTTTAGTAGTAGGTCGGATCGGGAATCCAATGTTGACAAAAGAGGATTACGATCAAATCGACGCTGAAGAGATGGAATTAATGGATATAAAGTGGTGTTTGGCGAGTGTTTTGAGAAGAGCCAAAAAGTTTAAACAAATTACGGGAAGAGATGATTTCTGTGATGCTAATGTTTCTACTTTAGGTTTTGATAAATCTAAAGTTACTTGTTTTCGTTGCAGGGAAAAAGGACACTTCAAGAGAGAGTGCACAAATCGCGAAGCAAGTGGAGCTCAAAATCCGTTCAACAACAATGACTATTATCGGAAAGCAATTTATCATCAAGTTGCTCAACAACAACAAGAACCACAAACTGCACATGCCAGGAAGACAATCGAAGAATCATCAAAGAGAGCCTGTATGGTGAATCAAGAAGATAATAAATCATCAAAAGGATTTAGTTGGGACAAATATGTTTCAGCTGATAGTAAAGCATGTCTGATAAATCAAGATGATGACAAATTACCAAAAGAGTTTAGTTGGGAAAATTTCAGTTGGGATGATCATGATCCTAACAAAACTTCAAATCACAAAGCTTTTGTTGCTCGAGTTGAAGAAGACAGTGATAATGATGATGATTAATATGCAAGAAGAATGGAAAAGCACTTAAGAATGCTAGAGGAGAGTGACAGTGATGATGAAAAAGCTAAAAAGAAAAAGAAGAAAGTTAAAAAAACCCGTCAGCAGTGATGATGAAGAAGTTCGAGTGATAAGGAAAAAGGTCAAAGATATTCCAGTTTTCACAGTTGAAGCTGAGGCTGATGCACAAAAGATTCCTGTGAAATGTGAGAATTGTGAAGCAGTGAAGAAGCAAAACAGTACTTTGATTCATAACATGAACAGATTGAAAGAATCCTATGATGTTCTGAACAAAGCTATGAATCAATACAATCAATCAAGTAGTGAACAAGCAACAACAATGAAGACACTTCAGGGAGCTTTTATGACAAAGCAGAAAGTTGTCAACAATTACATTGAGAAATGTGATATGCTTGAACAGAAACTGGAAACCCAAAGGACTGAAATAGAAAGAGTAAATAGGTTGTTAAAAAGTTACTCATGTACTTCTTATGTTATTGACATGATTTATCCAACTGTTGAAGGCATGAAGGCATTTGATGAAGAGGAAGTATCTGAAGACAAGAGTTCTGAAAAAAAGAAGGATACTGAAGTGAAGATTTCTGGTAAGAAACAAGATGCCAGTTATAACAAGTGTCCACCCCCGCTTGAAAATGGATATTCTCCACGAAATCCAAATTCAGAAAGAGTCAAAAAGGCAACTAATTTACAGTGGAAGTCTGAGTCTTCAGAAAATTTGCCAGACAACATCGATGTCACTTTTACATCATCTGACACTGATCATGAGTCCGAATTAATAAAGAAAGTGGTCGATCAGGTGTTGGATAACGATGAAACCGAGGAGTCAAAGTTGGAGTCAAACTCAGAGTCAAAGTTTGACAAGTCAAAGTCAACAGTCAAAAAGGAGAAACGGGTTTACAATAATGAGTTTTTGTTATCAAAATCTAATTTGAGTGATGAAACATTTAAAGTAGCATATACTTTGAATGATTCTGACAAATTATATTCTGATCAAGAATTTCCAATAAGAGGTGTTAAACCTAACATGATCAAAAAAGTTTTCAAACTAACAGAAATTAATATTTCTGAAATTAAAGATGTAAATCTTTCTGTAAAAGCTAAAAATTACACCTCAAGAGTTCAACAAAGAGAAAAAAAGAAAAAAGGTTACAGTTCTGGTTATGGTTTTCAAAAGAAACTAAACCATAATGGTAATTTCAGAAGGAAAGGTCTTGGTTTTATTCCACCGAAAACTCATAAAAATGAAAAAACTTATAAACCAAAAACTGTTTTTGTTTCAGGAATATCAACTGAAGAAGAAAATGAGCAGTTGTTCAGGAATCATTAAAACAAAGAATTCCTTGCGAAGAAGCAAGAAGAAATGAAAAAAGATGTTGCTCAACAAAAGAAGGAGACAAGAATTTGTTTTCAATGCAAAAACAGTTGGTCATATTGCCAGAAATTGTCCAAAGGCAATCCAAACAAAACAGGGAGTCTCTGAAAAACTGAAAGAAAAGATTGTTGATAGTGAATCACCAACCAAACAATTTAAAGTTTTCAAAAATTCAAAGTTTGAGGTTGGTGAATGTTCAAAAAGGTTTTACAAGAGAAAAGCAAATCTTGACAATCACAAGTGGGTTGTTAAGAAATCTGATGATAGTTCTAGAAATGATTCAGATTCATCAAAATCAGAAGAGCTATTTTCAGGTGATGAATCTGATTCCACAAAGTCAGAGGAGCCACATGTTGAGTTAAAATTGGAAACATCAGTTCCACCAATGGATGATGTCAATTTTCCACCATTGAGGGCTGAAAATTTTAAACAAAAAGTTGGTAAAATTGAGATTTCAAATCAATTTTTCTCTGAAAAGAAAGAATTTGATATTGAAAAGGCTTTTAATCCCACAGTTCAAAATATTGTTGGAAAAATGGTTGACAGGAAGGTCAAAGGGGTAAAGGAATTCAATGAGATGAAAACGAAGAAACCAGGTAAGGATAGATCGTCCCTGGTTTGTGACTGGGATGGAACCTATTATTATGATTGAAAACCTGGACTTGCCGGAGCAGGAATCGACATCTTTCTTGAGAAATTCACGTTTGGTGATATTTCGATTTACAAGTGGTAAATCAGGGACATTAAGTTGTACTTGATTTTCTACAAGAGGTATTTGTTGATTGAACTTAAAACTGTTATATTTTTCAAAAGGTTGAAGATGAAAGAACAAGATGATGAATTGAACCCCTAACCTACAAGTGATTTGAAAAATCAACAAAATTTATTTTCCGGAAAAAACCATTTGATTAAAACAAACTTAAGTGTTTTGAAATCATAATGGGAAAATAGTTTGTTGTCAGGGGGAGTTCTGATTGTTTATGCCAAGTGGATGGCGAATTGAAGTGATTCGATATCAGTTGTCATTTTACTTGTATAGTTTGTTTTCAAAGTTTCTTTAAATGGTTTTGAATTTTAGGGGGAGTAAGAATTTTCAGAAAATCCAAAAACATTTGAAAATTTGAAAAAAAGGCAAAAACATGATAAAATCAAAAATGAGTTTTGTTGTGAAAGAGAGGAAATGATAGTACATCAGTGGACGATCACAGCATGCTAAAGAATTGGAAAGTCAAAATGTGATAAACGGTCTCACTGATGATATGCCAGTAGGTTTTTACACATTTAGTAGATTGTGTCGAGATATAAACCAAAATTTCAAAGTTACTTATATCGTGGGAAACATCTCTCGGATATATGGGTAACCCCCGAAATCTTGTTTGAAAGGTCCCTCTTTCTGAGATAATAGGTCTTTATGCTTAGTGATATCTGGGGTATTATCCCGGGACTTCTGATTTTGCGGAAGCAATGGCCTAGTCCCCGTATAATACTTTACGCTTGCTTGAAATATAGCACCACCCTCAGCATAAAAAATGATGAAACATTGCAAAATGCTAATCATGTGCTGTTGAAGAAAAGATTCTCTAAAGGGAACACACCGAAAGTCGAAGCCGTCATCTCTCTGATTTTGCGGAAGCAATAGCCTGAGCTCTCACGGCCCTCGCATTTAACCCTTTACAGATATCATCTAGGTATACTCACCTGTAAGACTGAATATTGGGAACTGGATACGGGAGTATATTTTGAGGTGGGAAACGCGTATAAGTTTAAGTCTCTAAAACATTAATCTCGTATCTCGAAACAGTTGAACTTTGTGTGAAAATTTAAGTGGATCAGTATACTGACAATCTAAGTGAATCGTTTAGAACTTAAAATGTTTAAAGCTTAACGGTGTTGGTGATTTGTCTCAAAAACTGATATGATCCTCTTACACAAACTCACAAAAATATTGTTTGTAAATAGTTCTTTACTGTATTTCTTTAAATTCAAAATTCCAAAAAGACTTTCAGTGTGTTTTAGCATAAATTTTTGAGAAATTCGAAAAGATTTTTGACAACTAAGGTTGGAGAGCTGGTTTTCAAAATTCCGAGTGCTAAACATGATCATGGTTGTAAAACAAGGTTTCCAAGGCCGAGTACTCCCCGAGTAGTCACTACAAGGTAGGCTGCCGAGGCGACTTTCTTTCACTCCGCCTAATTACTCGGAATCGGTCGAACGCGGTCAACCTCGACCAAAATCTTATATAGTAGGTCAACTCGGGCCGAGTTTGACTTAAAAATAATAAAACATAATTTCTATGCCTATCTTATTAAAGAATGAATATTCTTTTCACGTATTTTGTAATAGATATTAGTAAATTTATGTTATTTGACATATAGTTAATTTCCAAAAACTAATTTCTTTATAATTTAACACGTCCGAGTACTCCCCTGGTACTCTCCGCCAAGGCCGAGTACTCTTAACTCCCTGGTCGACCGACTAAGGAGCGCCTAGCGACTTTTACAATCATGAACATGATGAACAGGTTTGGGAGAGTTTGTGTGAAGAAATACTTATAAATGGTTTTCAGAGTATAAAAATTTCGAATGTTTGTTTACAAGTGGTCATCAGAAATTTTTTAAATGTTAAATCATTCTATTTCTGCTTGTGATTTCTAAATTTGTTAAAGTTTAAATTTGAGAAATTTACTTTGAGGTAGAGAATGTGCAGGAATGAAGATTGGCTAGAGCTAGGTTATGATTTCTGAGGATCCTGTGGTTACAATGAGCTAGGTCACAATCTTGAAACAAGAACTATTCCAGACTACGATCCCAGCTTATCGAAAGGGGGAGTCTAAAGACATCAAGAGGGAGTTTAAAGATCGTAGAGCAAATTTTAAATCCTGAAGTTCACACAAGCTGCTGATGCTGATGAACTTAAGGAATCAAGAGATCTGATCAAGAGAATTAGAGAGAGATAAAAGCCAGGTCGAGATCCTGAAATGAGAAGAAGAAAGAGATTGAGGATGTTTTACATTGTTAGATATTTCGGGAGAAGTCGAGAAGACTGATAAAGACTGAAGATTGAAGACTCGACACTGAAGACTCGTCAACATTCGAGGGGGAGTCTGTTGGTGCATGCGTCTGTCGACTTCGTCGTGTATCGAGTCTTGTATTGTTTTAGATAGATCAGGGCACGTTATACGAGAAAGCTGTCAAAAATAGGTTAGAAGTTAATTTCTCACGAAATTACAGATTGTAATTTCGCTTGGTAATTTCGCACGAAATTACTATTTCATGTGAAATGTAATTTCGTGTGAACAGGTTCATGCGAAATTAGGTTGCCTATATATAAGTGTCTTGCTATTTCGTTTGATATAGTTCCAACATTCCGGTTTGAGAGTCGAAGTGCTGCCGAAGTGTCTACTCGCTGTAAATCTTTGTCAAATCAATCAAAACACAGTTTAAAGTGTATAACAAGCTGAATTACCTCGATATGTTTGTTTCCGCCTCTCGTATTGAGCAAAAACTCTTCTGAACGACTCGTTTGGTCAGTAAAACGATCCTACAGATAACTCGGAATCTCCCAAGGTCTGTCAGGATTGGGAGAACCTCTTTAACTAAAAAAACCTGACTTGCCGAAGCACTCAAGTTGGTAATCGTGAAGCAGGAATCCGCATCATTCTTGAATTATGTGTGTTTGTGGAAAATATACAAGTGGTATTGATTGATGAGAACCTACAAGTGGTTAATCAAGATCATTAAGTTGAACTTGATTTAACTTTCATTCAAGTGTTTGAAAAGACAAAATGATGAACAAAATCCCATTCCTACAAGTGGTAAAATCAACAAAACTAATTTTCCGGAAAAACCATTTTGATTAAAACAAACTTAAGTGTTTTGAAATCATAATGGGAAAATAGTTTGTTGTCAGAGGAAGTTCTGATTGTTTATGCCAAATGGATGGCGATTTGAAGCAATTCACAACAGCTGTCAGTTTATTTGTATAGTTTGTTTTCAAATTTTTCTTTAAAATGGTTTTGAATTTTAGGGGGAGTAAGAAATTTCTGAAAATCCAAAAACATTAGAAAATTTGAAAATAAAACATGATAAAATTCAAAATGAGTTTTGTTGTGAAAAAGAGGAAATGATAGTACATCAGTGGACTATCACAACATGCTAAAGAATTGGAAAAATAAAAAGTGATAAACGGTCTCAATGATGATATGCCAGTAGGTTTTTGCACATTTAGTAGATTGTGTTCGAGATATAAACCTAAATTTCAAACTTACTTATCTCGTGGGGAACATCTCTCGGATATATGGGTAACCCCCGAAATCTTGTTTGACAGATCCCTCTTTCTGAGATACTAGGTCTTTATGCTAAGTGATATCTGGGGTATTATCCCGGGACTTCTGATTTTGCGGAAGCAATGGCCTAGTCCTCATATAATACTTTTCACTTGCTTGAAATATTAGCGACCCCCTCAGCATAAAAAATGATGAAACATTGCAAAATGCTAATCATGTGCTGTTGAAGAAAAGATTCTCTAAAGGGAACACACCTAAAGTCGAAGCCATCATCTCTCTGATTTTGCGGAAGCAATAGCCTGAGCTCTCATGGCCCTCGCATTTAACCCTTTATAGATATCATCTAGGTATACTCACCTGTAAGACTGAATATTGGGATCTGGATACGGGAGTATATTCTGAGGTGGGACACACATATAAGTTTAAGTCTCTAAAACATTAATCTCATATCTCGAAACAGTTGAACTTTATGTGAAAATTTAAGTGGATCAGTATACTGACAATCTAAGTGAATCGTTTAAAACTTAAAATGTTTAAAGCTTAATGGTGTTAGTGATTTGTCTCAAAAATTGATTTGATCCTCTTACACAAACTCACAAAAATAATTGTATGTAAATATTTCTTTACTGCATTTCCAATATAATCAAAATTCAAAAATAATTTAAGTGTGTTTTAGCATAAAATTTTGAAAAATACAAAAAGATTTTTGACAACTGGTATTGAAAAGCTGATTTTCAAAATTCCAAGTGCTAAACATGACGACAACTGGTTTGGGAGAGTTTGTTTGAGATGTTTGAGATGAAAAATTGTTTGACATGATAAATGGTATTTTTACAAATGGTTCATCAGAGATTAACATTGTAAAATCATTTTATTGATTGATTAATACCTGCAAGTGGTATATAAATTTGTCAAATTTTAAATTTGTCAAATTTTAAGTTTGTGAAATTTATTGTGTGGTAGAGATTATGCAGGATAGTCAGGTTCTTGATTTTGGTGTCATAGAGAGCCAGATTATGATCCTGATCCTGTAAAAGTCAGGCTACGATCCCAAGTATAACTTAAGGGGGAGTCTGCTAGCAAAGGGGAGTCTGAAGATAGTAGAGCCAGATTCAGATCCTGAAGATCACGTAAACTGCAGATGCTGATGAACTTAAGGAATCAAGAGATCTGATCAAGAGAAGTAGAAAGATTGAGATTCAGATTTAAAGAATGTGAAGATGATAGATCAACATTCAAGAGGGAGATTAGCTGATAGAGAAAAGAGAGAGGATTGAGGATGCTTTACATTGTTAGATACTTCGGAATAGAGTGAAAAGATTGATAAAGACTGAAGATTGAAGACTCGACACTGAAGACTTCGTCAACATCCAAGGGGGAGTCTGTTGGTGCATATGTCTGTCGACTTCGTCTTGTATCGAGTCTTGTAATTGTATGAGATAGATCAGGGCACGTTATTTGAGAATATGATAAATATTTATTGTAGGGGTATTTCGCACGAAATGACTATTTCGTGTGAACTTGATTTTGTGTGGACCATTCCGTGCGAAATAGGCTGACCTATAAATACCTGTTGTGCTATCTCATTTGTAACTTTCCGGTTTCAGAGTCGAACTGCTGCCGATGTGTCTACTCGATGTAAATCGTTGTTATATCAATCAAAAGACAGTTTAAAGTGAATTGCATGCTGAATCAACTCGATACGTTTGTTTCCGCCTCTCGTATTGAGGAAAAACTCTTCTGAACGACTCGTTTGGTCGTGAAAACGATCCTACAAACAATGTGAATAACAAAGTCGATGGAGAATCAAATATACAAAGAATTCTTCTCATATTTACATAGGTTGAGCCATAAACATGTTAATCTCTAAAACATTAATTTTCTCAACTCAACGGTCTCTTTTCTTTTTAGAGTTGTTTTGTGTTAACTCAATAACACCATGCTGATGTGACTCAGTGTTGGACTTTTGAACTATCTTTAACCGGGAAAATATTTGAGCAAAAGCAACTCTTGTTAAAGTTTTCTTCACACGACCTCCCATTCTCTTGACCATATTTATGGAAATATCATCAAAGCCAAATTTTAAAGATGAAAGAGCATCCTCTTTCTCAATCTCCACGCCTATTAATTGTCCATCATTGTTTGATTTACATAATTCTAATGAAATCTCAGCAACAACTTCTTGGATGAGTTTAGCTTCATGCCTGTATATTAAAGAAGATTCGGTTAGCATGATTTTATAATCTCACATGAGGAGTTTGTTTAATTACTCAATTTATATTTAATGTTTAATCTTCAATACTAGGGACATATGAAATACCCATCAAAAGTGTTCTTCAATTCCCATCCAACCAGATTGGCTGCTTCTTTTAGAGCCTCTCTCCATTTGCCTACACGCTTTTCATTTTCATGTTTGGCAAAGGCTTTTCCAACTACCCCACTTAGTTTGCGGACTTCAAAGGGTTCTACATCATAGAAGATCGGGTAAACAACATGATCTGCGTTCCTTTGGCACTCCATAATTTTCACTAGTTCATCCAAACACCAAGATGAAGACGCATACTTCTTGGAGAATATTATAATGTGGAACTTTGAGTCTTTAATGGATTTGATGAGCTCATCATTTATCATTTTCCCTTTCTTAATTTTATCATCTTTGAAAGTACGAATGTTTTTCTGTTGAAGAGCAAAGTAAAGATGATCAACGAAGGTTTTACGTGTATCTTTACCTCTAAAACTTAAAAACACATCATATCTGAAGCTCTTGTGAATGAACAAAGTTGAAGAAGAGGCCATTAAGTTATATAATTGAAGTACGAAGCAACGAAGTGAGCACAAAGCAAACTATTTCTTTTGTTTAGTGAAAAGAAGTACTATAAAATAAAAAAATTTGCCTTGGGAAATTTATAAGAAATGATTGAAAGAATCATTGCTAGAGCTTATAATAAGAAAACAATGGTTATACGGGTTTATTTGGGGAAAATGATGAAATTAGGAGGAGAAACCAATTCACCCCTTAGCTTTTAACGTAACTATGTGTTTATACCCTTAGCTTTTAACGTAACTATGTGTTTATATTATGTGTTCGATGATAATTGTAATATTATAATTTATTAAATTTAACGGTTTAAATTTAGGTTTTTCCACACCCTTGTTTTCATAGATGTATAGGACAAGTTGTGAAACATTCATTTCTAACAACATCAAAAAGGGTTTTACTCAATCCCCTTTCATGAATCTAGTCACCATCTTTGTAAGTGGGAATATTTTTTTTTTCAAAAGACGAAATTAATAAAGATGATCCAAAGCTTTAACGTGCATATTCACCTTTAAAAATAAATGAAATAATGGATTTAAATAATCCCAAGTATTGTCAGTTGGCCATTACTAGTATCAACTTCAAAACTCACCACTAGTACTCCCAACTATTAACATATTTGCCTCCAATGGACCCTTGACTAACGGAACCCTAACACTGTTAGTCGTCGGTCGTCGGATAAACATTTTTAGCCGAAAAGATGTTCATAAAGGTCCGATTTAAGGTTGGAAAGAGGTTTGAGACGAAAATGTCGAGTTTCTCAGCAAAAAAGGAGTTTTTCGACGACCTCAATAATTAGAGTTTTTTTTTCTAGAAAAAGGTTACTAAAGGCCTAATCTATGGTTACAAAGAGGTTTGGGTCTTTTTTGTCCAAAATAGAGTGTTCCGACTGCGTTTTTTTTTCGGCGACCTTAATAATTGGGGATTTTACTAAAAAAAGGTTCCAAAATGTCCAATCTAAGGTTATAAAGAGGTTTGGGATGGATAAGTTGTGTTTTCCGGCCAAAAACGTTTTTCTTGCGACCGCTGACCAAAGTCGTTAGGGTTCTGTTAGTTAGTGTCCATTGAAGGCCACTATGTTGATAGTTGAGACTGCTAGTGGTGAGTTTTGTAGTTGAAACCAGTGGCAGCTAGGGGTGTTCAAAACCGGATATCCAAAAATTCGGATATCCGAAATTTTCGGATACTAGATTTCGCTATCCGAATCCGTATCCGAAATTTCGGATATCCGAAATTCGGATGTCCGAAATTTCAGATATCCGATCGGATAGTGAATCGGATATCCGAATATCCAATTTTTTATTTAATTTTTATTTATTAATTTTTTATAATCGGAACCGGATATTTGGAAGAGTTTCGGATATCCGAATATAAATTTTCGGATATTTTTCGAATAGTTTGGGATATTTTTCGGATATTTCGGATATTTTTCGGATAATTCAGATATTTTCGGATATCCGAAAAAAAAATTAAATTTTCGTTCGGATATCCGAAATATCCGAAAATTTTTAAAGTCACTATACGAATCCGAATCTGAAATTTCGAATATCCGAATTTCGGATATCAGAATTTCCGGTTTCGGATATCGGATATTTCGGATCGGATTTTCGGATACGGATCACCACCATACAGTTTTAGTACTATGTTGACGACTCTTAGTTTGGGGTGTAAACGAGTCGAGCCACTCTTAAACTATTTTGGATCGTCAAAATCAAATGAGCTTGGGCCTAAATTAAAGCTGATATAATAAACAAGCTCAATCTTGAGCCCAAGCCGAGCTCTTATATAATTACTCATGAGGGGAACTCAACTTTAGACATAGGGACCAAAAAGAACCAAGCTATTGAGAACAAATACCAAGATTCATGACAAAATTGAATGAAATGATTAGGCTAACAAAGCTTCATGGTTCATGAGAAGATTGAACAAGACGGTTAGGCGTTTCAAGATCGGATTTCAACCCTTCATAAATTTAACCGTTTAACAACTAATTCGAGCATAACCTACGCTCGAGAGGTAGATTATCTGATTTGCATATAACCAACAACATCGAGCAAGAATGTGGGTGGTTTTACGGTTATCATCACCTCTCAGAAAACGTAGCATATTCAGAGCTTTAAAGTTGAAATAGAAAAGGCAAACTGTACTATATCCTACAACTCCTATAAATATCAAAATACATGTAGAAAGAAGACAATGAAGGGAAGTGACGAGGGTTTCCAACATCGGTTATGTAAACATGATCGATCAATTAGTTGGGGTACCTGTTGCAACGAAATAAATGTTTTTTTATTAAATGTTAGATGATAACGACCATATACCTTTCGACAAGTTCTACGTTAATAAATATGAACTCGCTGTGATTATTATTTGTATATTTAATTACCAATTACCAATTTTAACAACCATTGGTTTTTATTCAACAGTAACGACTGATAAATTATATTACAATTATTAAATTCCTTCACTCTACAATTATAAAATTCCTTCACTCACTATTATTTGTATAGGACGGCATGAATTTTCCTTCGCCTATCACAACCTCCTTACATGCAACATGCAAGCCAAACCAAGAATTTCTTCGATAAAAAATAAACATGCATTAAAGATGTTCTAAGCTAGCTGCATACATATACATAGTTCATGATAAAAAGTAACAATTACTGATACACAGGGGCGGACTGAAGACATGTCCAGGGTGGGCGGGCGCACCCCCGGGAAAAAAAAAATTTAGTGCTAAGTTCCGTCGAAAATTCCGTCCGCACCCCTTGGAATTTTTCGTCCGCACCCCTTGGATTTCTTCGTCCGCACCCCTTCGAATTTTTCGTCCGCACACCTTAGGTAAAAAATATTATGGATTATGTTAAAAAAATTAGTAAAGTCTGATTTTTTTTCTAAAACTACCTATATTATATAAACTTATACTAACTAAACCCAAACCAAGCCCATTATATAAACTTATCAATAGCCCACTAATAATCTAGCCCATTAACCCACCTAAATTAAAACTAAAACAAATAAAATAAGCCCAAAACCCTTCAATTACTATCCCGCCCTCTCCCTCTGTGCGTGCGACTGGTCTGCCAGCGATCTTCATCAGCGTCCATCACAGCAACAACACTGCAGGTCTGCCGCAGCCGGAATCCGACATCAACGTGACCGGAATCCGCTCCAAACCAACCGGACACCGACAAACGGTGAGTTTTTATGTTTTTTATTTGATTTTTCTTGATATTATATGAGAAAAGGGGTAATAAAAAACTTAAATAGGTATGAAAAATCGTGTGTTTTGACGTTGCGTATGGTTGTTTAGATGATTTTTAGGATGATTATGTTATTTAGATGATTTTTAGGGGTGATTACACAATTCTAGGGCTTGATTATGTTATAGAAATTAGGAAACCATCATGATTAGGGGCCTAAAATTTTAAAAAAAAATTTGTCTTACATGACCCGACCCGACCCGACCCGATACAACCGATTTTTTTACTTATGTACCTAGGGGCCTAAAATTTTTAAAAATGTTCCGCACCCCCATGGATTTTTTCCTGGGTCCGCCACTGCTGATACATGTAGCACATTAATATCAACTTATCGTATTATATAATGCATAATAATTATGACTTAGGTTGATTAATATACACTTAAATTAATTTAACCCTTACACAAACTAGAAAACTTTTTCTCAAAAATTTAAAATCACATTAATCAGGGTAATTGTTTTTAATCAAAATGTTGGCCAGTTAAGATGCTACACATTTGGTATGCAATAAAAAATCTGACACCCCGACCAAAAAAAATGCTACACATTTGGTAAAAAGGCTCGAGTTTTGCCAGAATCTTGTACTGCAGCCACGGAATTGGACTTTATGCGAGACGCATGTGCATTTTCGCCTGATGAGATGAAGGCTCGAATATAGGTACACTTCGGAGATGCTTAATTTTCTTTTTCGAACAACTCATGATCTACACCTATTTAATCCAACTAAAACCCAATTGTGGGAAACGAACCTTCGTCCATTTGGATAGAGGGGGCATCAATACCTCCTGGCCAAAGCCCTTTGGTCTATACGGATATGCTTGATGGTCGATCGATGGGTAATTACCTGTGTGGCATGCATGAGAGTAAAAGGTCAAAGGGATGGTTGCTGGACTCTATATATGGGCACACCGTATGCTGCCAACTGAGCCGGCCGTCCAGCTTGTTTTTTTGTCAACATATGAACCAAGTCCAATAAGTTTGTTGATTTAGTATTTTAAACATTTATTTGTCAACATACAAAGTGATTTTTCCCTATTTTAATATATATAACTAGCGCCGTTCAAAAAAAAATATATATATATAACTAGCCTAGATCGAGATTCATAAATTCAAACGATACGTTATAAATACCAACGCCTTTCAGAATATCGATGATGATAGAGTTCTGGCTTTATAGAATGCTGGCGGAGTGGCATATATTGAGAGTAAAAAGGCCAATATTGTATGACGTGTTCCATTACAATCACTTAATGGTTCTACAGGTTATTGTCAATGGGTATATGCGGTTTAATAAATAAAGATACTATGAATTTGTTTTAAAATTTATAATATGTCATTAAGTTAACTAGTTATAAAAACCGTCGCCGCGTTGCGGCGAACTTATTTTGTTATTTAGTCTATCTTTATATGTGTTTGAAATCACTATGAGTGCGTTGCACACGTAATCACTGAGAAGAAAAAAAATGTAGAAAAAACACTAAAAAATAACCGAAAGAAAATCAACTAAAAAAGTTGTATGGTAATAATGTTGTTCGGTAGAAACCCGTAGTCAGAGATGAGCAAATAGTAACGGGTACCGGTACCGAATTTCCTGAACCGAAAGATCCTAAGTATCAGTTCGGTACTGACGTTTGGCATTCCTGGTACCGGTTCGCTACCGGGTTTTACCTTCATATACCGATATCGTAATCGGTATTTTCTGTAGCAATACCGAGTCGGTATCAGTTAGCACCGAGCTCATCACTACCCCTGAAAATAAATAAAAAAAGTTGTACGATACCATTGTTGTTCGTACGGTAATCAGGGATAAGCAAATGGTACTGGGTAGCGGCACCAAATTTCTCGAACAAAAAGATTATCAAACTCAATCCGGTACCGACTTTGGCGTTTTATGTACCACACTAGTGTTGGTTTTTACCTTCATGTACCAATAACGAACCAGTATTCTCGATACAAGTACCGGTTAACACCAAAGAAGGTAACAATTATTATAATTATAATATTAAAATAATAAAACTATAAAAAAACATGTATTATATTATAATATTAATTACTATTCCTTTCATTCTCTTTTTAATATATATTCTCTTTTTAATATATATATAGGAGAATATGAAGATTTAAACTATAACTAATTCACGTAAATATTGTTGGCAATTTTAGTGATTATCAACATTTGTAGTGGTATTGGATTAACTCGTTGAATAGGTATTTTCGTTATATATTAATCGAGTTAGGTGATGCATGAATGATGAACTTGGTTGTTATAACGAGCTAGTGTGTTTAATCGGATTTGTGCCAAATATCTTTATTAAATGGGCTAATTAATTGGATCTTGTTAAAAAATTCAATGGACCGGCTATACTAATTGGTATGTTAATGATGTATATGTAATTAAGATTTATCAAATATTTGAGGGGGAAGGTTCATTTAAGAAGAAAATATAATTGAGAAGAAAAAGAACAAAGGGTAATTTTGTAAAATATTAAATAGTTTTTTCACTTATCTCATTTATTATCATTTTTTACTAATTAATTAGTCATAAAGACTAGTATCCTCCACACTAACTTTTTTTTGCCTGCACACATCAAAAGTTATCTTACATATTTCGAAATTCATCCTACACGTTCAAAGTTATCCTACACAACTCGTAATTTAACCTACACAGCCCGTAATTTATCATACACTTTAAATTATTTTATTTTATTTAAAAATATATATATATTTTGAAGATAAGTTACAAAAAATTTAATGTAGTTAGCTATTAAAGAGAAAGACTACAAATTAATGACCTATGTAGATTTACCAATATACCCTTATAGTAACATTAAATACTTATATTAAATTAAGTAAAATTAAGCAATCATATTGGTTGAAATTTCTTCTTTTTTATTCTTACAAAAAATTTCTTCTTATTTGAAGTCTTCACTAGAGGGTAATATATGTGATTAGATATATTATATTAATTGTAATATATTTTTTTTGATAAATATATGTGATTAGATATATCCAAATGTGGGTTTGGCATTTGCTTACAATTGTCATAGATTGTTGGATATTATTAAATCAATTAAATTGTGTCAAATATTATGGGAACATATATATATATATATATATATATATATATATATATATATCTAATTAAATACCAAGTTAGTTATTTAGGTGTAAGTAACTGTTGCGATCTTTTTGGGACTGATACAAAAAAATGGCTTATTCAATGATCTGGATCCGGTATTTTCACATCTCAAAGAAACAATCCTGTTCTTATTACGAATTGAGTTTAATCCGTTCGAACTTTTGAGTATAGCGATCAAATAATTCGTTCTGATAGCTCTCATACGACTCTCAATTCAATCCAAGCAATTTTATTTTGATTCACTGTGGTCTTCATCAATCCAACCAACAAAAAACGAACTATTTCAACATGACTGGTGAATCTGCAGGCGACATGACAAGCAAATTCATAATGTTGTAGAAATTTGAAGGGCGGGATTTTAGGCGCCGGAGGAAGAAGATGCACTTCTTGTTAACCACACTAAAAGGTGTGTACGTTCTGAGTACACCGATGCCTGAGGAAGTGGAAGATGAAACTCTGGATCAACAGAGAAAGAGATTGAAGTGGGAAAATGATAATTATATATGCAGCGGGTATATATTGAATGGAATGTGTGTTGGGTTGTTTGATCTGTACCAAAATGCAGTGTCTGTCAAAGATCTTTGGTATTCTCTTGAATCCAAGTATACAACAGAGGATGCATCTAGAAAAAAATTCTGGTAAGTAATTTCAATTCATATAAAATGGTTAACAATAGACCAGTTATGGAGCAATACAATGAATTATTGCACATATTGGGTCAATATACACAACATAATATGTATATGGATGAGTCAATTTTCGTTTCAAGTATCATTGATAAACTTCCCCCAACACGGAAAGATTTTAAACACACTCTTAAACATCGAAAGGAAGAATTGACTTTGCTTCAATTGGGAAGCCATATTCGAATCGAAGAATCTCTTCGGGTTCAAGAGGTTGATAAAAATAAGGGTAAAAGTGTGGTTGGTCAGTCTTCAATTAACATGGTGGAGCATGTGGTTGGTCAGTCTTCAAAAAACACAAGTTTGATCATGGTAATAAAAATTCAAACAAGAAAGCCAAAAAGACATGTTGGTGGTGCCACAAAGTGGGACACTTCAAAAAGGATTGTCGGATGAAACTTACAGGAAACAACAAAGGCTTGAGTGGAGCGGGTCCAAGTGGGTCCAAGGATCCACCAACTCAAACGGGTACGTGCTCTAAATTTTATTCGATTGCAAATAACTTTAGTGATTGTTTGAAGGTTCTATGCATACAACATAAAATACAAAATGTTTTTAATTCAGATGAAAGTTACTGTAATGTTGGAAAAGATTTATATTCAAAAGCAAAATGTTCATGCGATAATAATAAATTAATTGATTGTGGTAATAAATTGCAATATTGTAATTATATCTCACAAACTGATTTTGGGAAACCAAGACACCACAATGTTACTTTTGCAAAACTTTCGACAATTGATGCTAGTGGCCCATATTGGGGCCAAGTCAAAATACAACAAGGCTTGGACAGATGGAATAATTCTAAGCATATAGTGGGTGGCGGCCTACTCATGAAACTTCCATTAGATTTTAGTGGTCATCCATAGAGATGGGCATGATAATCAGTTCCAAACCGGACTCGGTAAACCCGACCAGGAACTGGTTCAAGTTCCTACCCACTACATAGAAGAATCGGTTCCGTGTTCAAAAAACCCGTAGGTTCTTACCCGGTTCCACATTTATAAAAAAAATACGGTCGTACCCGGTTCCTACCCGGAACCGGTTCCTCTGTAAAGAAAAAGAACCGGTGCATTAAACTCTTGCCTTTATTGATTTTATTACCGTTGGAATCGATTCTTAGCCCTTGGAATTGATTCCCAGCCGTTGCAAACTGTCCATTTAATGCATTATTACCGTTGGAATCGATTCCTAGCTTCAAGAGCCTAATGCTCTGATACCAATTGTAGGTCCCCTTATTCGTATGGATCTTCAATAGAATTGTGTTGGAATCGACTCCTAGCCGTTGCAAACTGTCCATTTAATGCATTTTTACCATTGGAATCGATTTCTAGCCGTTGGAATCGATTCCGGTAAGTATAAATAGTGACCAAATTTCATTTGTTTTTCACACCATCTTCCATCTTCTTGATTATTCTTCTACTCAATAGTTTCTTTAGTTCATTTGATACTATGGCAACCAAGAATTCCAAAACCAACAACTCTCCATCCGTCAACTAGGGTCCTCAATCCGCTCCAATTTGCCTAAATGATCATTTGGATGCCGTGGATCGTATTCAGGATAAGACAAGTCTAGAAGACGAAGTGGAATTAGAGAGCAAGACAGTTGATGAAGAGGAGGATGACGAAGTAGAAACTAATGATTCGGAAGACGATTGTACCGAAGTGGCAACACCAAAGCGAGCCGCAAGTCAAATGGCCGCATCCACGACAAGTAAACGGTTAAAGAGATAAACCGGCTACAATACAATATGTTTGTATGTTTTCTAAAATTGTAGGATTTTATCCAAATATAAGGAATTTTTTTTAAGAACCGATTCCACAGTATCATTTCAGCGATTTTAAGGCCTTACCCGGTGGAACCGGTTATTCAGGAGAAACTGGTTCTAACCCGAACCGGAATCGGTTACTATCGGTTCCAGTATTAAAGCTCTAAACCCGGTTAGGAACTGGACCCGGTTCCTATAAGAACCGGTTCCCCAACACTCTAACAAGAACCGGGTTCGGTTAGGAACTGGTTCCGGGTAAAAAAAAAAATACCCGATATGCCCATTTCTAGTCATCCAAAAGAGTGTGGTCCAATGTCAAGCCAACTCGAAAATTCTAAAACAATGACATTGGGCTGTGATGGTTTGAAAGAAAAACAAATGGGCCATCTTTTAAATACTAAACATATAACTTGTGGCCGCACAGTTGAAAATACCAAATTGGTATGTTTAGATAAATTACAGGGATATTGGATTTTAATAATTCTAAGTTTCACATGTTGGCCGATAATAATGCCAACTTTAAAAATTCCCTCCAATAATCCCAACTTATAAAAGTTTGGCCGCCATTGATTCTTTTCTAACATAAGTGCACTTAAATCAATTAAGGGGTCTCTAGGTGTAATTGAATCTATTGAGGAAACCAAATTCTTATATGTTTGAAAAGGATCAATGGTGACCAAACTTTTACAAGTTGGTATTATTGGAGAGAATTTTTAAAGTTGGGATTATTATCGGCCAACAGGTGAAACTTAGGATTACTAAAATCCAATAACCCTAAATTACATAATGTTAAATCTAGTGGTGTATTGTCAAATCCATTAAAACGAGGCATGGCTAATAATTCAGATCCATTGATACACTTTGATATTAATACAGGTCCATCAAAAGGAATGAATAATAATTCAAAATTTAATTCGAATAATTATTCGGATTCTAATAATAATTCGGTTGTGAATTATGTTTACTTTATCAATGAATCATTTTGTGTTCGGATGATGAATTTGCATGGTGGGTAGACTTCCGAGCTACAGTCCACGTGTGCAAAGATCTAAGGTGGTTTGACGAATGAAAACCTATTTTTTTGAAAAGTATTGATGATGGATCTAAATTACGAATGGGAAATGTAGCAACCGAGCCTACTAAAGGTGTCGGGAAAGTAAAGCTTGTATTTACTTCTGGCTAACACTTATTACTAGATTATATGTTGTATGTTCCGAGTATACGAAAGAATTTATTGTCGGGTATTCTATAAAATAATTATGGGTTTAAACAGGTCATTGAGTCTGACAAGTTTATCTTGTCAAGACATGGAACCTTTGTAGGATTTGGATATTTATCTCATGGTTTGTTTAAGTTAAATGTTCATGTTCCGTTTCTAAAGAATCCGTGTGTATTGCTTCTTCTAGTAATAAAGTCGATTATGAATCAAAATTATGGCATGCTAGGTTAGGACATGTTAATTATTTTAGAATGAAAGACATGTCTAAATGAGCTTGATACCCGCTTTTGATATGAATAATAATCAATGTCACACTTGCAAGTTAACCAAGATAACAAGAAAACCTTTTAAAGATATCAAAAGAGAATCTAAGGTTTTAAAACTCATTCATTCTGACTTGTGTGATTTTCATAATACTCCCTCGCTTGGAAATAAAAAATTTGTTGTGACCTTTATTGGTGATGCTTCTAGGTTTTGTTATGTCTACTTGTTACATGTAAAAGATGAAACGTTAGATAAATTTAAAATATATAAACAAGAAGTAGAATTGCATCAAAAGGAATTGATTAAAAATCTCCGTACTGATAGAGGTGGTGAATATTATGATCCAGTTTATTTCCAATCCATCGATATCATACATCAGAGCACTGCTCCTTATACACCACAACAAAATGGTGTATCTGAGGGGAAGAATAAGACATTAAAAGAAATGGTTTAATCCATGTTTTCCTATTCGGGTTTGAGTGAAGGATTTTGGGGTGAGGCTATGCTAACAACCTGCTATTTATTGAATAGGGTTCCAAATAAAAGGACTAAGGTAACCCCATATGAGCTCAGGCACAAACAAGCACCAAACTTAAGTCATCTTAAAGCTTGGGGTTGTAAAGTTGTAGTAAGGCTCACTGACCTAAGATGAGAACCATTGGTGAGAAAGGCATAGATTATATATTCATTGGATATGCTGAACATTCTCCGGCTCATAGGTTTTATGTGACAGAACCAAATGATTATGTGTCTGTTCACACAGTAATTGAGTCAAGAGATGAAGATTTTAGGAACGATGATACGTTTTCCTAGGTACCTAGACTTAAAGATATGCCTCAGAGTCTAAAAGATTTTGAATGAAACTCTATCAACACGAAAGATGTACCTTCCACTAGTACAGAACCAAGGAAAATTACTAGGGTAAGGAAAGCCAAGAACTTTGGTGATGATTTCCAACTTTATTTGGTTGAAGGATCAAGGGATAAAATTGAATACCAATATCAATATTGTTTCAATATTGAGGAAGATCCGAAAACTTTCAGTGAAGCAATGGCTTCAAGGGATGTTTCATTTTGGAAGGAAGCGCTTCAAGATGAAATTGATTCTATCATGCAGAATAAGACCTGGAAGTTGAGAGATTTACCTCATGGATGCAAACCATTAGGATGTAAATGGATTTTTAAAAGGAAAATGAAAGTGGATGGAAGCATTGATAAATCTAAAGCTGGGCTAGTGATACAAGGCTTTAGACAAAAAGAAGGAATTGACTTCTTTAATACATATGCTCCAGTAGCAAGAATATCCACAATTAGGTTGTTGGCTTTAGTAGCTATCCACAATCTTGTAAATCATCAAATGAATGTAAAGACTGCATTCCTAAATGGTGAATTGGATGAAGAAATCTATATGAAACAACCAAAAGGTTTCATTATGCCTGGAAATGAACATTAGGTTAGCAAGCTGGTTAAGTCTTTATATGGCTTGAAACAAGCTCCTAAACAGTAGCATAAAATATTTGATGATGTTGTGTTGTTAGATGGTTTTATACTTAATCAAGCAGACAAATGTGTATATAGCAAATTTGACTCCTTAGGAAAAGGAGTTATAATTTGTCTATATGTTGATGACATGTTGATATTTCGTTTTGACTTAGGTCAAGTTGTTAAAACCAAAGAAAGATATGGGGGAGGTTGAGGTGATTCTTGGTATAAAGATCACACGAGGGAACAATGGTATATCAATCTCTCAATCGCATTATATTGAGAAGATGTTGAAGAAATTCAAAAGTTTAAATTGTTCTCCATTTGGAACTCCTATTGATCTTAACATTAGGCTTATGCGTAATCAAGGTAGCCCCATATCTCAACTTGAATATTCCAAAGCAATAGGATGTTTGATGTATGCTATGATCAGCACAAGTCTTTATTGCTTATGCGTGGGAAAACTTAGTAGATTTACTAGTAACCCAAGCACACATCATTAGCAGGCAAGAAACAGATTGTTTAAGTACCTGAAAGGAACTATAAATTATAGTTTGTGCTATTCAGGTTTCCCCTCAGTACTTGAAGGGTTTATTGATGCATGTTGGATAAACAATAAGGAAGATCATTCTTCCACAAGTGGATGGGTGTTCTTACTTGGTGGAGGTGCTATTTCCCGGGCCTCAAAGAAACAAACTTGCATCATAAATTTAACAAAGCTTACATGGGGTAGCTCCCCATGGCATGTTTTATAAACGGTAACTTAATAATTAATGTTTTTGGATAAAACAAGAAAACCTTTTCAAAAACCGTGAACTCGCCAACTTTATGTTGACATACTACTGCATGCTTGCGGATTTACAGGTACAGCTGCGAACGGACGTTGTAAACGGATGGAGTGTGTATGGTTTGGAAAGTTTTACATTTTGGCACTTTTATTTGAATAGTGGTTTCTAAATGTGAAAATTTTTAAGTTACATTGCTGCAAATTATATTTTGAAAATTTAAATTAAGTCACTAATTGTACGATTATCGGTAATGATTTTCTAAGTTCGCAAGCGGTTCAAAATAGTTAGTGGCTAGATCCTGGGTAGTCGCATGCCTTGCGGTAATACTCCACATGTGGAATTTGAGGGTGTGACAGATTGGTATCAGAGCCACTAGTTATAGTGAATTAGGTTTAAGATATAAAATATTTCGATTCGAGAAATGAAATATTTTTATATGGAAACCAGTCTATTAACCGTTCTTTAAAAAGAAACCACAATATCACACTCCAGATTTGCAAGGTTCGCCGGACTTAGCTGCTTACTTGGTAATTGTACCATTCAACCTTTACTTGTGCATGATATATGTATAAACGTGTATACATACGTATATTTAGTATCTAACACCGTTACACATACGTAAACAAAAATTGAAAACACGATATATCTTAGGAAGGCATGAATTCTCTTAACATTAATTCGACATCACAACACGCTAAGTATGAGAAATCAGGTATTCATAACCCTCGTCTACACACTTCCCTATCTCACCCCGGGATTTGAACGAACCAACGCAAAGAACACCTACTTACGAGTAGCCTGCTGCGAATCCTATAAGGAAGTCACAAGAGTGAAACAACGAAGGAGAGTCAGTCCTATATCAATCAAGCTGTTATGGCACAATTGCACAACAATTTGGTCCCATGTATGGAGCAACTAGCAAGGATTGGAAGGAATCGACGATGTCATTCACATCCATTTTATCTACACATCTCCTTTTCAAACTTAAGTGGTGAGACGTGTTCCCTCACCCAGCTGATCACCTGGATTCTTGAAGCGATCTAGTAAGTCTGCAGTACTCTATTCCCTATTGCGCGAAGCCCCCTTTTCACAGAAAGTGTGCTGCTGGGAGCTGCAACTCCCAGCTTTACCACTTTTCACAAACATGTTCATATCTCCTTCAATTTTGATCCGTTTTTCCTCGTGTTTCATCCTACATGATCATAATTTGGTTCTCTATTATATAGAGTTAAAATCCGACATCCGGATTAAAAATTTTCTAGATTTTAAGCCCTTGGCTTAAAATTCAATTATTAAACTTTTGACACGTTTCATGATTTATTAAACAAACTCGTTTCTAAATAATCATAAAGTATGTACCAACGTATTTAACCCAAAATCTTTAACTCGGGTTCATAACTTTTATGAATTACGCGGCCATTACCCAAGTTATGCGCATAAATCATTTTTGACCCGTTAAGAGAATTTAAGCATTTAAGCTTAAATCTCGCTCTTCCTTTTCACACATCCCATTTCCACATTAAGATATCTACTTATCTTCCACCACAACTATAATTGTGATGGATTTAATATAGTGAACTGTTTATTCCGAATTCTACCCTTCGGTTTGTCATTTTACGGAAAAGACCCATTTTGAGGCGTTTGACCCAAAATGCTTATACCTTTAACTTTTTACACTTATAAAAAGACTTACTCGATCATAAAAGTTTTTTTCCAAACAACCTTTAAGGGTCGTTTGCCCGGTTTATCATTCAAGGGCATTTTGGTTAACTTTAGTCCCTTCCTTTACGACGAAGGACTTTCAACAACGTATTTGACCAAAATCGCACATTTTAACTATAATCTTTTTTACACATACCTGGCTGGATCAAAGTATAGACCCATTTTAATACATCGCTTTAATAACCGCTAATTGATAGCAATACAAATTTCCATTCGCTATTCACTCCTATGAGCATAAGACTCAACAAACAATCATTAGTCAATATTGTCAAATGATGATATCATCACCTTTTGACCCGTTTTGATCTAAATGACTATTTACCATCTCATCCAAGTCACCCATTCCAGTTTACACCGTACCATCATATTACTTAAAAATCATTTCCTAATTCTTTTTACCCATCATGGCTTACGCCATAGAGTATCTTTCTCAAAAACTGATGTTTATTCAAAACTCATTGTTTATTCGTCATTGCATGACCGAATTACCTACTCCTTTTTAACCATTAAACATGGTTTCTTATTATTTTCATTTAACTCATCCCGATTTACTACACGTCAGAACATCATATTCCAAATACTTATTTACCTTATTCGAAATCAATACAATAAGGAGATATTCTACAAAATAAAAAAGGGTGTAAGCTTTACTTACATTGCATCCAAATTATGCTTTTCCTTCATACTTGATTTGTTTGACCCGCTTCCTTCCCAAGATTCCACCTAGCTTATCAAGCGTCAAACTACCTTTTATCATTCGTAAGATGGTTAGATTAGTCATCATTATTGAGACTATCTCACCTTACAAACTTTATATCAAAATTACCATTTGATCTCATTTTGGTAAGTTTGACTTTAGTCAAACTTCCTATTAGCGTAAGTGATTACACTATGAATCTCAACAATTCATTTAAGCACTTTGTCAAGTATCCGGTAGTCATCATTCTTACGCCACTGTTTTAACTACTTTCTCAACCAAGTTCATGTAACCGTAAATCATTGAATTAACACAACATCAATCATAGTATGCTAAGCTATTAATATCATACAAGGATTTGGGATTATTTTATCAATATGAAACAATTCATTGCATCGTATATATATAGAATTCACCTAAACATCAAGTTTAGCCAAATATTTTAATCATTCATAACACATGATGATCTCAAACATCATTTCACTTAAATATAACATTTATTCCTTCATATCATACAAAACCCACTCTACGGCAAGTATGAACATATACCCGAATTCATAATTTATTCAAGCATCATCTTATCACTATCATGTATGATGATTCTAAACATAATTATATCATCAATTTCATCATATTATTAAAACCCACTTATCTAAGTGTGGTAATTTATCTAAACATTCAAAGCATAGCAATATATGTATATTTTTCACTTAGTGTCTTGTCCCTAAGCAAGTACACATCTCTAATCCAACCATAAACTCTACGATTCATGCATAAATCGCACATTGTGATGTTTATCAAATTTTACAACTTCAACAAACATCCAAAATTCTACATATCTTATGATCCCCTAGCTTGGGTGATCATTAATTCATGTTCCTTTATGAGTTTGAGCCCTAATTCATCCTTTAATTTGATGATTCTTGTTCAACTAGGGTTTTGGCTCTGTTCTCCTTCCTCCTGATCGATACACGCACACACACCTAGTGTGTGTTGTGTTTTTGTTTTTATTTTTATTATTAACTTTTCAAGTTATCCCACTTTGGCCCCTCATGTTTGGTTAGTTATTAAGTAGGCCACAACCTACTTAGTTCCAACAATATTTCCTCTTATTAACTAGGTTAAACATTCCTAGTTAACTTAGTGGGTTCGGGGAGCTTACAAATGATGTGTGGTAAAATATACATATTTTCCCCGTATAAAGTGTATTATTTTTGTATAGTTTTTATTTAGTTTTAGTGTTATTTTATATTATTTTATGTTTTGCTAGGTCCTGGTGCAAATGGAGCAAAAACGAGTAAAATGGAAATAATCAGCCAGTTGGGCAGAGTGAGATGCCAGACCGAAGTAAAATTGCCGCTATTTTCCGTGATTGGGTCGAGCCCACTATCTCTATATTTTTATTGGAGGCATTAATATATATTATTATTGTTGAAAAAAGTGGCGGATATATTATATTTTAGGACGAATTAAAAGAAATAAAAAAAAGAAGGCTGCTATTATAATTTTGGAGGATTGCCATAATATTCTTGGTGCAGCAAATTACTAATAGTTAAACATTTAGTTTAATAGAGTGGAATACGTATTAGTGTTATACCAAATCAAACCTAACGATGGTCACGAGATCAGAACCTTAACGAAATTCACAAAGTATAGTCTTGTTTAGACAGCACTTTGGCATTCGTTAGTTGGTTCCCGAATCCCTAGGTGTTATCTTCCTTAGTTGAACCTTCCCTAGATAAAACATTTCCTAGATAAAACTTTCCTTAGATAAAACCTTCCCTAGATAATACCTACCCCATATATATCTATTTTTCATGTATATCTATTTAGGTGTTTAATAAATCTTACTTAGCTGATTAATTAATCTTGCTTAGCTTAATTAATCTTGCTTAGCTTAATTAATCTTGTTTAACTAATTAATTAATCATACTTAACTTAATTAATCTTTGTTTAGCTGATTAATTAATCTTACTTAACTGATTAATTTTCCTTAATGGTTTAATTAAGTGATTTACTTAGCTGATTAATTAAATAACGTAATTAGCTGATTAATTAACTTACTTAACTTGCTTAACTGCTAAGTTAAGTTTTACATAACCATTAGGTTTACTTAAACACTAAGTTTTCTTAACTATTAAGTTTGCTTAATCATTAAGTTTACTTAATTGCTAAGTATTCTAGTTTAACAGCTTCCTGATTATGAGTTCTAATTTCTAATGGAACTCGTATTAGTGTATTAACTCAATTCAACTTTAACGATAATCACGAGATCAAAACCCTCACGACGAATGACAAAGTATAGCCAAGTACTGGCAGCACTTAAACATCCGTTGGATCGGTTTCAATCGATTGGATAAAGTATCGTACCAGTGATTAGAGTTATTACCCTAATAACGGGCAGAGTTTCGAGGTTTAGGGTATAATATCGAGCTACTATTTTGCTATAATAGAAGCTAAGAAAAGAAAAGAATTGAGCAGTTTGAAATGCCCAAACTTCGTCCAATTTATAGCTGAATTTTAGGTCTCTCACGGCCCGCGTAAATTTGAAGGGGGATCCTTCGCGGCCCGCGAGGACATAAAGGCGGCAGTAGGGTTTGCTGAGTCATGGTGTGATCTTGACACGTGGATGACACGTGTCCTAAAGCTTATCCGAAGTTTATCCTGGCTGTCACGCCCCGCGTAGACTATCCTTAAGTCTTACGCGGCCCGCGACAGATCAATAAAATTGAATTTTCTTGATTTCTCCAAGCACGAAGGTATTTCGGGTCCAATTCTCGCATTCGGGGTGTATTTAGGAATGTTTTGGTGTGAGCCGTTACTTCCTCCCCACCTTGTTTAAAATCTCGTCCTCGAGATTTACTGGAATATGTGAGGATACTTTTGCTTCATTTCCGATTCTAACTCCTATGTATACTCTGGTCTTCTTTTTGATTCCCATTTTACTTTGACCAGTACCAGTCTTTTGTGTTTGAGGAACTTGACCTTTCTGTCTTCTATTTGAAGGAGTTTCTTCCACAAATTTCAACTTTTCATTTACCTCTATATCTTGAAGAGGTACTACCAAGGATTGATCAGACAAACATTTCTTGAGATTAGATATATGTAACAGGTCATGTACCCCGGCTAACTCTTCTGGTAGTTGTAAACGATAGGCAACTGGTCCTATTTGCTGGATTATTAGGAATGGTCCTATGTACCTTGGACTTAGCTTTCCCTTCTTACCGAACCGAACTACTCCTTTCCAAGGAGAAACTTTCAACAGTACTTTGTCTCCAACTTGAAATTCTAACGGCTTGCGTCGATTGTCTGCATAACTCTTTTGGAGATCTCGAGCCGTTTTTAGTCTTTCCTTGATTTGAGTTAGCTTGTCGGTGGTTTCCTGTACAATCTCGGGACCTGGTAATTGACTTTCTCCTATTTCTGCCCAGCAAACTGGAGTTCGGCACTTTCGTTCATATAGTGCTTCGAACGGGGCAGCATTGATAATTGTAGGCCAATTATTGAAAAAAATATTATGAGTGATAAATGATAGTCCTACTCTTATCAATATTTATCACACATGTACTTAGCTTATCTTTCTAGGTTTGTAGTGTTCCTTCACACTGCTCAAAATAAGTCGGGTTAAAATTTCCCCAGAAATGAGAACACAATAGATCACAAGATTCTATGTAATGAGACTATTTCGTTTCCACATGACTTAACTAAGTGTCTTATACTAAAGGGTTTCCTTCATTGGTAGGGATTGAGCAGACTTGGTTAGTTGATCCACAATCACCCAGATTGTGTCGTTTCTTGATTTGGGTAATTTGGTAACATAATTCTTTGTTATCAATCCCATATCCCTACTTGCATTTCTAATTGCTGAGGTAAACCTAAAGGGCTCTATTGTTTAGTTTTAACTTGCTAATAAACTAAATACTTATAACTTGCTATATCATTATTCATGCCTATCTATCAAAATTCTTATTCAAACCTCGATACCTCATATTACTTACACAATGCATCAAATACTTAATTCTATGGGTTTCTTCGAGAATCCCTTCTTGTAGGGTTCCTTGAATAGGTATCCGAATTCTTTATGGAATTTCCAATTTCCATTAGTTCCTTTTTCTGATTCCTTCATTATCCCTTTTCAAATCTTTCAGCATCATCCTTGATTGCTGTTTCTTGGGTACTCTTTAATTGTTCCATTAAATCTATCTGCAATCTAACCTAAGAGCACGTACTTGTTTATGACTTAAAGCATCAACTACTATATTAGTCTTAACTTTGTGTTATAACAATCAGTGTTGTTCAGATGAATTCTGAGTTTCTCTTCACGATCGGGTGATAGTCCAAATAGATCCTTTGGGAAAACGTCGGTCGGAATTTCTTTCAATTCCCTGCCTCCAGTGTTAAAGGAACTCCGAGACCATATATGCTATGTCTCACTTTCGTGCATGACTTGCAACTTTCATTATAGAGACGAATTTTGTCGGCTAGTCTGTCTTGTCTCCTGGTGGTCACTTCTCTGGTTGGTTTGCAAATCTAAACCTAATTAAGCAATCACCTCAGGAATCATCGTTGCCATTTTATTCCTTTTTATGAAGCAGATAGGATTTCCTTTCTGTCAGTTCTTTCCATTTCATGGCATATGTCGTGATTACGTGTTTTGAAGATCGGGTCTCACTATCTTAATGTCTAAAATTTGAAGCATACATTACTTCATTTTTCTTAGCATATATATTAATGGTTTGGATAACTTTAGTCCTTTGCAGCCCATGTATTTTGTAACAGCTTCTTTATTACTGGTAATCTTAGTAGGATTATAGGTGAAGAGAGTCTTTGTAAGTGCATCTAGTCGTGGTTGCAAGAGTTCTTTAAGAAAGTAGAGGTACCCTCATTAGTGTAGGTTTTTAGATGTTTTGTGCCTAGCACAACTTTAGCTACAAGTTTCCTAATGTGTTAATAATCTAAGGTAACGCAAGGGGAATTCTTATACTTTCGATGGCGGCCCAACTTAAAGGGTTCCCATCGTTTATATTGTCGCCCGAGTTACGAGACAGATGATCAAACGAAATAATGTTTGATATCGGAATTATAGATATATACGAGAGATTCCTGACAAAGAAATTCTAAAATTTTATCATTGACACATATGTTCATGACTTATTTAAATTGTCAATCCTTATGGCTTTTGGGATTTCCTTATAGATATACATATCTATATAATCGTATTTTTCACATACTGTAATATACAACCCCTTCATAAGCTTAATGTATTTTAAAAGATTCATATTTTCAAAAACAGGTCAGACATCAGGTCAGGATACTATTTAGAGAATTTTGTCACTTGTTTGACATATCGTATACCCCATCTTACCCGGTTCTTGCTGGAGTGGTAACCTCGTCTTACCCAGACAAGCTGGAGAGTCTGCTACACCATGCCCAGTCTTGCCGGAGAGGTAATTTGAATTTCCCATAAATAGATCTTTCTTAAATCATGATTTAGAAATGAACCTTTTATTAGTGCTTTCATCAAGGAACAAGGAAATTAGTATTCCCATGACGGATCATATTCAAGAACCAAGTAGTACCAATAAATAAGAAATAACAGTGGCCAAGTGTTATCGCTTATTTACCATACTTGCAATGTTCTAGTTATCATCCTCACGGCATACCAACACCCATCATACTTTAACCATGCAAGTACTTAGCTTATCTCGAAGATTATAGTAAGGCAATTTTTTCTTAGGTTCAAGTCTAAATACTATCAAGTGTGTTATCAGTTAATAGCAATTTCCTAACTCTTTTGGTTAAGCTTAGGTATTATTATCACAACACCTATTGGCTTAACTCAGTCGCTCTAATACCACCTTCTGTCACGACCCCCCCCCCCCCGACCCCGCCCTGGACGGAATCGGGAGCCGCGAACCAGCCAGGTGGTACCGGTGGTTATTTTAAAAACGTTGCAGCGGAAATATTCATCAGGACCGTGAGTTAGGAAAATATCAGAGTTTTGAAGAACCAGATTTTTATTTATTAAACAGATGGGATAAACCCATGTTTTGCAAAGGTAGCTTTAATATAGGATAAACCCAAATACAACGTTTAGTTTAATTTAATTTATTTTATAAAATACGCCAATTCTTTAAGCCTTTCGGTGTCGTATACAACTTTTATTCTGATCTACTATAATTACCTGAAACGCGTTTTAAAAACATTTGGTCAGCAGGAAATACTGGTGAGTTCATTCAGTTTGTACAAAAAGACACGTTGTTATAGATTACAGCATAAGAACGATTACAATGGCTACTATCTTATTTTTATCTGGCGCCGTGTCACACCTTGGTGACGATGGTCATACCACTATTGGGTCCTTTCACCCAAGTAGTGATGATTATCACTGTTAGGTTAGTGAACCTAACTGTGAGAAATTAGTAATGTGCACAATACCCCACTTGCCAGTGATTCAAGATAACCAAGACTTAATCCCTGTAATTATAACTTTTTGAAAACAAATAGGGTTTTGGAAACAATTAGATAAAAAGAGAATGACTCACCTTGTTAGCATATAGTCTTGATTAAACAAGCATCTTGATTCTAAGCACCTACTTTATAGTTCCGAATCTTCTGATGATTAATCATCTTGTTTGATAGTAAGTGTATAGTTTGGAGTTTTCTGATAGTTAAACATTTAGTTTAACAGAGTGGAATACGTATTAGTGTTATACCAAATCAAACCTAACGATGGTCACGAGATCAGAACCTTAACGAAATTCACAAAGTATAGTCTTGTTTAGACAGCACTTTGGCATTCGTTTCTTAACGAAATTCACAAAGTATAGTCTTGTTTAGACAGCACTTTGGCATTCGTTTCTTAACGAAATTCACAAAGTATAGTCTTGTTTAGACAGCACTTTGGCATTCGTTAGTTGGTTCCCGAATCGATCGGAGAGAATATCGTATCGGTGATTATTGGTTAGAACACCAACGTATAGAGAGAAGAATAAAAGAAATGAGCAAAGGAAAATGAATCCTAAGCTTCCTATTTATAGCCAAGGGATAAGTCATACCCCTATATAGAATTTCCCTAGGTGTTATCTTCCTTAGATAAAACCTTCCCTAGATAAAACCTTCCTTAGATAAAACCTTCCCTAGATAATACTTACCCTATATATATCTATTTTTCATGTATATCTATTTAGGTGTTTAATAAATCTTACTTAGCTGATTAATTAATCTTGCTTAGCTTAATTAATCTTGTTTAACTGATTAATTAATCATACTTAACTTAATTAATCTTTACTTAACTGATTAATTAATCTTACTTAACTGATTAATTTTCCTTAACGGTTTAATTAAGTGATTTACTTAGCCGATTAATTAAATAACGTATTTAGCTGATTAATTAACTTACTTAGCTTGCTTAACTGCTAAGTTAAGTTTTACATGACCATTAGGTTTACTTAAACACTAAGTTTTCTTAACTATTAAGTTTGCTTAATCATTAAGTTTACTTAATTGCTAAGTATTCTAGTTTAACAGCTTCCTGATTATGAGTTCTAATTTCTAATGGAACTCATATTAGTGTATTAACTCAATTCAACTTTAACGATAATCACGAGATCTAAACCCTCACGACGAATGACAAAGTATAGCCAAGTACTGGCAGTACTTAAACATCCGTTGGATCGGTTTCAATCGATCGGATAAAGTATCGTACCAGTGATTAGAGTTATTACCCTAATAACGGGCAGAGTTTCGGGGTTTAGGGTATAATATCGAGCTACTATTTTGCTATAATAGAAGCTAAGAGAAAGAAAAGAATTGAGCAGTTTGAAATGCCCAAACTTCGTCCAATTTATAGCTGAATTTTAGGTCTCTCACGGCCCGCGTAAATTTGAAGGGGGATCCTTCGCGGCCCGCGAGGACACAAAGGCAGCAGTAGGGTTTGCTGAGTCATGGCGTGATCTTTACACATGGATGACACATGTCCTAAAGCTTATCCGGAGTTTATCCTGGCTGTCGCGCCCCACGTAGACTATCCTTAAGTCTTACGCGGCCCGCGACAGATCAATGAAATTGAATTTTCTTGATTTCTCCAAGCACGAAGGCATTTCGGGTCCATTTCTCGCATTCGGGGTGTATTTAGGAATGTTTTGGTGTGAGTCGTTACAATAACAATATTACAATATATACCGGTAGGGGTCATGAATGTAGTATCCTATTGATCAGATGGTTCCATCTGTATTTGTTGAAATCCAGACGAAGCATCCATGAAGGTCAGTAATTCATGACCAGCGGTAGCATCCACCATGAGTTAATGTGTGGCAATGGGAAAGGATCCTTGGCACATGCCTTATTTAAACCAATAAAATCGACACATACCCTCCACTTTGCATTTTTCTTTTGTACTACCACAACATTGGCTAACTACCTAGGATAGTTTACTTCCCTAATCATACCTGCTTTTAAGAGTTTATTTACCTCTTCTTGTAAAAAGTCATTTCTCTCAGGCGCAAATTTCCTCCTCTTTTGGTGTATAGGCCTGAAAGACTTGTCTATACCTAATTTATGTGTAATGACATCTTTAGAAATACCTGTCATGTCTTCGTGCTTCCGTGCGAAGGTTGATTTCCTTCTTTTAAGGAAGGATATCAGATCCTTTTCAATTGAATGAAGGATCCCTGATCCTATGAATACTTTGATGTCAGGATTCTCAGGTTCCAGTATTACTTCCTTGATATCATGTTCCCTTGCCTCCAGTACGTCCCTTGGAGGTTTCTGTAATTGCTATGCCACTCTAGTCTTTGAAGCTGGCTGCATCGAAAAGGTATAACAATTCCTAGCTTCCTGTTGGTTGCTGTATATCTTCACTACTCCCCAAAGGAGTTGGGAGTTTTACACACTGGTGGTATGTTAAGGGAAGAACCTTCATCTCATGGATCCAGGGCCTGCCAAGAATCACATTACAATAGGACAAGCTGTCAACGACATAAAATTTTTGGATAGAGTTTAATCCTTCTATATATATTGGTAATTTGATGTCCCCCAATGTATTTTTTGGTTTCACCACTGAAACCAACAAGTACTAAGGATCTTGGGATGATCTTAGTTTCTGGGATATTAGTTTTCTTCAGCACATCAAGCTGCATAATATTCACGGAGCTTCCTCCATCTATGAGAATGTTGCGAACAAAATAGTTAGCGATAAATAATGTTATAACTAGACCGTCGTGGTGAGGATCCTGGATATTGACCCTGTCATCCTCGTCAAAGGATATTATTTTCTGATCCGTCAACGTGGAAGGCCTGATGAGTCTATCACCATTCTTCAATTTAGTTTCCTTTGCATGTCTCTTAGTTGCCGAGAAGGAGGTGCCCCAAATGTCTGATCCTCCTAAGATAAAGTTGATCACTTAGGCATCGGCTAGAGGTTGAGCAGCTCTCTCTAGGACATTTTCAGGATCCTGGCTCCTTGATTTCTTTCTGCCTAGCAATTCTTTCAAATGCCCCTTGCTGAGAAGATAGCCTATCTCTCTCCTTAATACATTCGTCTGTCAAATGCACAAAATCCTCATGGTATGCAAACCACTTGGACTTATCCTTGAAGGAGTTTGACTTCTCGTTTTTCCTTCGCCACCTTGCCTTCTTACCTAAGTTTTGCAAAGCAAGCACTTGTTCACTATTATCAACAGAGAAACTGATGTGTGTCGGTTTGAGTATATTTTTGGTTATATTTTTAGCTCTTTTTTAACTCGCCAATTTTCAAGTTTTAAATTTATAAAACACGATATTTTACTATCACTCTACACACGTTAGGGCAAGTGCACCCATCGTGGACGTAGTATAGTGATGGCAAGATACCGAGGTCGTCCAAGGACACCAGAGCTTTTAATACCGGCTTATCGTCAACGTCTAATCGAACCAAATTTTTAGAAAAGATTTTTAAACAAATAAAAATATAAAAACAGAAAATAAAAATAAAATAAAAAAGATAGACAAGAAAGAATCACTTGAATCTAACTTATCTTTCATGCACCCTTTTGATGATTTCCGCACTTTGGGAATTTTAAGAGATTATCTTAGTTATAGTAGTAGGCCCCTCTTTTGGAGGCGACGTTACTCTCAACCTAGTGGTTTGAGTCAGCAAGGATACAATCCCACTAGGTCGGAATATTGAAAGATAATTAAGTAAGTTATTAATGCAAAATGTGGTGGACCCCCCTTACGAGGCGGCGATCACTCTCAACCCGTTGGTCTGAGTCAACAGGGATACATTCCTCGCGGTGATCACCCTCAACCCGTTGGCCAATCCATGGAGTAGTACTAAACTTGCACCAGGTTTTCGCATGATCTATACACTGAACGAGACATAGAATTACCCTGTTCACCCTTCTAACCCCCTTACAGACAACTAACATGCATTATATAGACCGTAAAGACATGAATATGTTGAGTAAACGAACATATGAAGAATGGGTGAAAAAATTCGCCTTCAATATAAAAAACTAATAATTAAAGTCATTAATACTAGCCCAATTAAAAAGTAGCCAAAGATTGGAAATCATAAAAGAAATACATAAAAGATATGTCTTCACCAAATGATGTAAGAATTTAGCCAAGCATGGCCTTTGTTTGACAAAGATTCTTACGATCAATCTGGGATCCCGAGACTACAAACACACTAGGGGTGAGCAGAAAACCGAAATAACCGAATCGTAACCGAAATAACCGAAAAATCCAGACCGAAAAAACCGAACCGAAACAAAAACCGACGTTTCGGTTTTCTTATTTTTAATAACCGAAAATTTTGGTTCGGTTTTCAGATAATCATTTTCAATAACCGAAAATAACCGAACTGAACCGATAGGTTTTAATAATATACCAAATCTATATCTTTTTATGTTTAAGTGGTTTAAGTATTTACCCATCCTACTAATAATTATTAATTTTATTCTTGTTTGTTAAATATTTATAATAAGAACATTACCATGTTTATTTATCATTAAAATTATCCATTGTTTACAAGAGCTTACAAAGTTTAATATAAAAATTAAATGGTTTTCAAAGTATTATAAAAGAAAAAGTCTTAACAAAAACTTTGGAGAAACATTAAAATAGATTAGAAGATTAGGTTTACGTGGACAATATTAATTTAAAAGACTAAATATATTAACTTAAATGTAAACATTTAAGAAAGATTCTTAAACTTTGAATTATACTTTTAAGTTTTGAATCTTACATAATTTATTTCAAAAAATGAAAAAACCGAAAACCGAACTGAACCATTGCTAAAACCAAAATAATTGAAAGCAAAAAAACTGAAACCGAACAGTTTTTAAAAACCAAAAACCGAACCAAACCATGCACACCCTTAAGACACACCCTAAAGATGGAAAAATGGATGATGGTGGTGGATGATGGTGTTGTAGTGGTGGTGGACTGGTGGCAAGTGAGAGAGAAGTGGTTTGCCAAGGGATAAGTTGAAGTGAAACCAAGCACTTCTATTTATAGCTATCTTCAGAAGCTTCAGCACGGCCCGTGCCCCGCTGGCACGACCCCGTGTCCATCTCTCTCTCTGTTCCTCATTAATTGCTTGTCAGATGTTGTACTAACACAGCCCTGTGTGTCAACGGCACGGCCCATGGCCATAGTACTTGCTGTACTATCGCAGATTCTAAAAATCTTTGAGTTGACCATGCCCCGTGTTGGCTTAACACGACCCCGTGTTGGCTTAACACGGCCCCGTGTTGGCTACCATTTTTTTCTTTTGCAGTTGTCTTTTTCTCCTACCCAGTGTCCATCTTCGGACACGGCCCCATGTCAGCCTTCTGTTCTTGTTATTTTGAGGTTTGGATGTGAAATGGGGCTTGGCGAGCTGCGGCAATTCCTTCTTCTTTACATTTATGTTGGATTTTGTTGTCTTTTTGCTCCTTTTGCAAACTTAAGCTCTTTTATTCCTAAAAATTTAAAGGAACGAAAACACGAGACTTTTCCAACATTAGTACTAAAAAGGTGGTTTTACGCCGTTTTTGACATAATTTATATGTTGTATTTTAATCACATCAAATACCCCCACACTTGAATCTTTGTTTTGTTCTCATGCAAAACTCTATTACGTGGCTTACACACCCAAACGAAATAGGTAGAAGAGAAGGTTTTTGGGTCCTATCTTTAGAGTGTCGGGTATCCAAGTTTTAAATTTATTTTGTTTTTTTATTTATAATCCTATTCGTCATGATTAATTTAAAACTCAAATTACGAAAAATTATTTACTTTGGGTATAATATGCCTTTATAAAATTCTATTTAGTTATATACAAATTTACACACCTCACAAGTATTCACTCAACACTCGACCAATATTAAGTGAAACGCTCGTGCCCGATTGGAACTGACTCCTACCATAGGCTTGACAATCGATCAAGCCTCCTTCTTTTGACGTTAAATCCTTATAAGTATCAAGAGGACTTTGAAGGGTAGGTGGTGGTTTGGGTATGGTAGGTTTTATTCGGAAAATAGTGAAAATCGTAAACTATTGGTTTTTGTATATCTTTTTGGCTTAGCAAAAAATACTTTGGCATATTTTTCAAAATTTTCTGATTTTTTTTTGCTAAAGTTGAAACTGAGCCGAAATCGTAACTTCATAACCGATAACTTTACAAAAATGAAAGGTGAAAAATGAAAAGGGTAGTTTTTGTGGGTTTGAAAAAAATAATTTAAAGGTTCAAAGGGTTTAACTAGGGGGGTTGTTTTTAGATAAGTCAAAGAAAATAAAGGTTTTGTTCTGAAACCGGGTTTATCCTAATGCCTCTATCATTTACTTGGATTTTTGTCGGTTAGGACTTGGAATGCATAGGGTTGTCAAGTTCTAGATTCGTGAGAATCAAACGGGCTATTCACACAAGAAACGAAAATTGAGCAATTAGTAAAGATATATATTTTTATTCTCGGTAATGGCTCAAAACTCACTTTTGTGGGAAAAAGGGTTATAGTATAAAAATATGTATATAATCAAATTTTACAAAGATTTATCAAGCCCATTTTCGTAATTTTCTAAATTGGTTCTTTTTTTCACGACGCTATCAGTTGTAAATTTGTAAAAACATAATTTTAGAACTTGATTACCCAACTAAACTTATGATAAGTAAAAAAATGAAAAGAAATTTTTTTGAAAAAGTTTGGGGTGTTTAGCGGTTCCAATGCGAGTTTTGTGTAAGGCTTGATTTAGGACAAACTATTCAAGATTTTATTATCCCCCCCCCCCCACACTTAAATTACACATTGTCCCCAATGTGCCTAAAAATGATTTGTTAGAATCGGAGTTTGACTTGATTGTGTTGTTTTAATTAAGATGGTAATGAAAGAAGTTAAACCAGAGAATAATTGCAAGGGAAATGAATGTAAAACTTTGTAACACAATCAAGGAAAGATTAGCTTTGTTCATATAATGCTTTCATAGTCAAAAGATTGAAAGATTACAATATTCAGACTTATGCATGCATAAACACTAACTCCCCCTCAGCCTGAGCTCACTATGGTTATTCGTATAAGATGAGTGTGTGTGCAAAAGAGCTAAATAGAACAGTACAAGCACTGTCTATTTATAGTACAAATCCTAACCACTGCTGACGTCACATAGAAAGTGACAGCTAACAGTTATAACAACCTCTAAACACTGATGCTACATAAATACTGTTACGCTGATAAATAAACTATACTAAGCACTGATGAAGCAATCCACTGATGATGCTTTAATCACTGATGAGTCTGAGCAGTGCTTTCCTCTAGGTTGATCAGGCCTTTGATTCCAGCGGTACTTTGTCTTCAACAGGACTTTGACAATCAGCAATTGATAGGCCTTAACAGTCTTTGTGATCAACAGGGCTTTGATAGAATAGTCTTTGTGCATAATAGTCTTTAGGATCATCAGTTGTTAGAAGCCACTGCCATTGAAGGGAATTAAGTTCAAACACTGCTTATTGTGGATCAACTATTGAGAACCAGTTTTGGCTTTTGTATCATCTGTTCTTCAAGAAAGGATTACATGGGCCAACAATATCCCCTAGAATAGATGATGCCAAAACAGTTCCTTATTTCGATCTTTATTCTCTCGTCAATCTTTCCCTGATTTGCCCTTTAAACTGGAGCTCAAAATCCAAGGAGTCGGTGTCATCTTCATCCCTTTGAAGTTTAGGTTCAAAAGATCTTAGAGGTCACCTGCACTCAGACCTAGTGCATCCTCCCTTGATATATATTCAACTCTACCATTAGACTTGAGCAGAGTCAATATGTGAGTCTTTTTGCCAGACTTCCACTTTAGTATTTTTGGGTCTAATAGGTTTCTTGGGAGAAGTTTTATGTAACACCCCGTGTTTCGAAAGTCAAAGTCAAAGTCAAAGTCAAAGTCAAGATTGAAGTCAAAGGGAGACAAGATTGCTAATTGCGATCTGTCACTCCTTGCTCAATTCCTGTTTTGGCTTCTTTGACTTGTAGATAGACTTTTTATGCTTTTACGTTAGTTGTATTATGTGGAGTATTTGTTAATAATCAAGGTTTAATCGCTATTTATCGATATTTATCGCATGTCTTATCGCTTTATCGCTTTATTGCTTATCGCAATCGCACTCGCAACTCGGATTACGCATTCTGGTTATTGTTCTTATGTGTGTGTGCCCTTTATGTGTTACTTGTGGATGTTATTTATGTTTTATGATGTGGTGATTAATCGAAACGCAATCGCAACTCAATCGCAAACGCTAAACGCAAAGTTATGATTGTATGATTGTTTGTTGATATAGTAGTTGGGATTAAAAGTAATTTGAATAGGAAACTCTATCGCATTGCAACGCTCAACACTCGAATCGAAATCGCAAAACTCATCGCGCCGTGCACTCGAATCGAGTGGCCAGCCGATCAAGCTGCCACCCGATCGAAGTGCCACTCGATCGAGCTGCCACCCGATCGAGGTGCCACTCAATCGAGGTGCCACCCGAACGGGTTACCACTCGATCGACCAGCCACTTATTCCCCTTTCCATTTATGGAAACCCTATAAATACCCCATATGTCAACCTCACTTGATGTTGACAGCTCTCTTCCTCCCCACTCGCTCCAGCTGCTATTTCTTCAGATTTCTCGCGATTCTTGTAAGTTTTCAACCTAAATCTTGTACTTTCTTGATCTACACGCACTCCTACACCTTTCTATCTTTTAAATCTTAACTTTTAACCGTGAAATCACTAGATTTGAGGTGTTCTAGGATGATGTCATCATGGTGTTCTTATGAACTTCATGTTTTGGCCTCAATCCACCAAGAACAACTTATATCTGAACGATTTCCACATGAATAAACAAAGATCTTTCATAGATCTGAACATATTCATGGTGAAAAGGATTGAAAGATGGTTTTCCAACTTTCTTTCAACTCTTTTACACTCAATGCACTTAAAACCGATGGAAACAGAGCTTCTTCTAATCTTCTACTCTTTCTTGTGGATGTGTTTCTTGGTGCATATGTCTGTCGACTTCGTCTTGTATCGAGTCTTGTTATAGGATTGATAGATCGAGTCACGTAGTTCGAGAAAAACAGGAAAAAGTCATGAATCAGCTAGTTCACACGAACTGACCAGTTCATGCGAACTGGGTTGTCCAGTTCGTGCGAACTGGAGATTGGTTGTTTCATGCGAAGTGGCATAACTATAAATAGGTGACTTGTGTCTTTCATTTGTAACATTGCTGATTCCGGAGCAGAGGTGTTGCTGAAGTGTCAAGTGGTCTGTAAAGATTTCAAATCAATATACAAGACAGTTAAAGTGAATCCTTGTGTGAATCAAGCTGCAATCAAGTCTGAATCATTGAATTCCGCCTTTGGTTTGGATTAGAACTCTTCTGATCGACTCGTTTAGGTCGAATCTCGATCCTACAAGTGGTATCAGAGCTCAGGATGAAGAGTTCTTACCATTTCAGCTTGTTTTCACCAAAAATTCTGACTTCTACTCATTCTTTTACATTTTTCATCAAATTAACTGAGATTTTACGGATAAAATGGACTGATTTTGTCATATAACACGTAAAACATAGTTTTAATTAATCCTTGAACAAATCAGAACCTAATTCGATCTAAAACTTGATAAAATCATGAATTTTTGGTCCGAAACCGCGTGAAAAACCCCCAGTTCGTGTGAGATCTTGTTAGTTCGCATGAAATAGTCTCTCAAGTCATACGAAGTGAACTGTCAGGTCGTTTGAGGTTGTCAGTTCGTATGAAATTATTCTTCAGTTCGTACGAAGTGAGTTCAATTCGTTTGAAAGTTTAACCAGGTCGCACGAAGTGACCTTCAGTTCGCACGAGAAGTCTAGTTCGCACAAAGTAGTCCAAGTTGTTTGAGATTGTGATCACTTCGCACGGATTGGACTGTTCAAGTTGTTTGAAATCGAGTTTGCATGTGAAACAAATCACTGACCCATGTGTTTTGACTGAATAATTGTTAGCGGCCCAATCACATAATAAAATCAAAGGTAATTTTCAGTTGGTCACGTGAATATCTCGGCCCAAGGTTTGCATGAGATTAAAGTTGGACGGACCAATAGAGTTAAGTATCCATTTATTGTTGTCGGCCATATTCAAATGTGTTAGTCAAATCTTCTAATTCATCGACCCAATAGATTTTAAGAGGTAGTGATCAGATTACATCAGTCCACGTGATCATTTGTCGGCCAAGTTCAAAAAGTGTTTTATCATTCTTGTCACCTGAATAAATTTTACTTGGGCCGATTATCCAAGATTGTTGGGCTGGGTCATCGTCTTTTTGGCGATAAGAAGGATTGAAAGGTTTAGCATTAAAAGTTTGAGCTACAATTTGAGGTGGGCCGGTACTAAAAATTTTGAGTGGTTTGGTTTATGTTTGATTTGGACCGAGGTTTAAACAATTGGACCAAGGTTTGGATATTGAGTTGCTTGTTGGGTCGATCCTATAAATCAATTTTTTTTTTGGGATCAATATTGTTAGAATTTGACCTTCTAGTTTAAACCGGGTTTTGGATTAGTGGGCCACTAGTTTGTGGATTTCTTGGTTACAAACGTTTAGTGTGTCTCATGAAAAGTTGAATTTTGTGGACTTTGAACGTATCACCAGTTCGCACGGGGTGCATCATAGCAGGTCGTTTAGTATTGGGTCAGATTGTTTGGAATTGGAGCAGATTGCTTGAATCAACCAGTTCGTTTGAACTCAGATCGTTTGAAAACTCAGCTTGCTTGAATATTGTGAATTTTGGAAATTTTTGATACTGAAACATGGAAGACGAGTTTTATAATGCGTTTGCTACTACTCCAGCTGCTCCAGTCACAGTTGCCGAAACTGTTGAAATCAAAAATGAAACGGGAACTTTCCAAAAGCCTCCGAAGCTTATGTACATTGAGGATTTTAAAGGATGGCAGAATCGTTTTGAAAACTGGGTGCTAGGAAATAAGTTTGATGCATGGGTTTCGATAGAGAAAGAATATGTTAGACCGAAAGACAATCGTGACAATGAAAAACCATTAAGTGAATTTACAGCGAATGAAAAATTAAGATACACCAGTGAAAAGATGATGATTAGTCTTCTCCAACAAGCGGTAAAAGAAGATATTTTTGTTTTGCTTCAACATGAGGGAACTGCTAGATCAATTTGGTTAGCGTTGATTCAAAAGTTTAAGGGAAGTGCTGATATAATAAAAAATAAACGTGCATTATTAAAAAAATCTTTTGATATGTTTACAGCTTTTGAAGGTGAAACAACAAGAACGACTATTGAGAGATATTGTCATCTTGTCCAGGAAATGAAAAGATTGGACATCAAGAAAGAAGATGATGAATGGGTTGATAAGCTAGCCGATGCACTACCACAGAATAAATGGGGAACATATCTGTTGATTTTAAAACATATGCGAAAATCTGAAGATATGAATTTGTGTAAGTTCATTCAGAAGCTTGAAGAACATGAATTAGATGTTCAGAAAACTGCTATCATGAAGAATCCAGGTGCACAACAAGATGTTAGTCTATATTATAGAGGAAGCAAATTTGAGACCACTCCAAGTCCGAAGATTCAGACTGCGTTCATTGCTGATGGTACTTCCGGAACAAATGTTAGCACTACAACTCAGAGTGGTGGATATTCTTCGTCTTATTCAAGTTTTGATCCAAATTTCTCAACACCAAGTCCTCAACAACAGAGTTCAACAAATTTGCAATGCAATGTGACATTAAACATTCAAAATGGAAGAAATTTTTCTCCAGAAACTGCAAAGCAACACATGGCAGTTCTTGTTAGTGTGTTAGAGTCGTATGAAAGTTTGGTTGCTGGAAGAATTGGCAATCCGATGCTCACTAAAGAGGATTATGACCAGATCGATTCTGAAGAACTCGAGTTGATGGACATCAAGTGGTGTTTAGCTAGTGTTTTGAGAAGAGCAGAAAAATTCAACAAATCACTGGAAGAGATGATCTTCGTGATGCTGCTACATCTCAGCTAGGTTTTGACAAATCGAAGGTTACTTGTTTTCGTTGCCGAGAAAAAGGACATTTTAAACGAGAGTGTACAAACAGAGAAGCAACCGGAAGACAAGATCCGTTTGGAAACAAAGATTATCATCGAAAAGCAATTTATCATCAGGTTGCTCAACAACCATAACAACAACAATCTTCACACTAAAAAACTATTCAAATAGAAGATGAAAAGAAGGGTAGAGCTTGTTTTGGTTGGTTAAACCAAGATGATGAAAGGCTTCCAGAAGGATTCAGTTGGGATAAATATGATCCTAACAGAACTTGGGAAAAAACAGCATTTGTTGCTCGAATCCTTAAAGACTCAACCTCAGAAGAAAAATCAGTCAAATCTAAGAAGAACAGACCGAGAAGAATACCGATTTTTAAAGAATTAGGAAGTGATGCAGACACTGATGATGAGGAAGAGTATATTGATAAAGCTAGAAGACAATTGGATTCTTATAGTTTTAATTTGTTTTTTGCAGATAAAATCAAGATGTTGAAAGAGAAAAGGGCTGTTAGACTGAAGAAAGAATTGGAAGCAAGAAGGATTGTTGAAGAAGAAATTGAAGCAAGAAGGGTAGCTGAAGAACAGACTAAGATTCAGATGGAAGCTGAAAAGACAAAAGCTGAAGAAAAACCGACAGAGAGGGTCGAGATTGAAGAGAGTGAAGTGAAAATAGAATTTGATAAAGAATCAGTTGTGATGGAGAAGGTAGTGGAGAAAATTGTTGAGAAAATCGTTGAAGTTGAGAAAATCGTCGAAGTTGAAAAAATCGTTGAAGTTGAAAAAATAATTGAAGTCGAGAAAATAGTTAAAGTTGAAAAGATTGTAGAGGTTGAAAAATCTTGTCTAAAATGTTTGGAATCATGCAAACATTGTGAAAAGAAAAATAAGAAGTATATTGAGCTAGACAAGATGAAAGAAAAATTGTTGTATGATGTTAAGTACGTGAAAGACTCTTATGACGTGCTGAACAGAACGGTTAATCAGTTGGAAAAGACAAACTCAGAAAAGGAAAATGCTTTGAAAATGATGGGGTCAACGATGATGACTAAACAGAAGGCCATCAATTACTATATTGATGAGTGTGCAAAGTTGAAGCAGGAATTGGAGACTGAAAAGATTGAGAACGAAAGAATCCGACGATTTCTACAGAGTTATTCAAGTTCTGATTACTTGATTGATAGAATTTATCCAACTGTGGTAGGTTTTGAAGCATTTCAAGATAAGAAGTCTGAGGATACGGATACTGGTAAGAAACAAAGTGCAAATTATAACAAGTGTTCGCCTCCGATCTGGGAAGGTTATTCTCCTAGAAAACCAAATTCGGAACAACTCAAAACGGCAGTCAATATAAAGTTAAAGTCTGAAACAACTGATGAGTTACCAGACAACATTGACGTTACATTCACATCGTCTGACACTGATCATGAGTCTGAGTTATTAAAGAGAGTGGTCGATCATGTGTTGGATAAAGATGAAGAGTCAAAGTCAGAGTCTAAATCTGAAAAGTCGAGTTCGTCAGACAAAAGCTTGAGTTCACCGGTCAAACGGGTTTACAATAAAGATTTTCTGATGTCACAAAATAATTTGTATGATGAAACATTCAAAGTAGCATATACTTTGAATGATTCTGACAAATTATATTCTGATGAAGAATTTCCAATAAGAAGTGTTAAAACTGAAATGATTAACAAAGTTTTCAAACTAGCAGAAATTAATATTTCTGAAATAAAAGATGTAAATTTTACTGAAAAGCCTAAAAAATACACTTCAAGAGTTCAAAAGAGATTGAACAAGAAAAAGGGTTACAGTTCTGGTTCTGGTTTCGAAAGAAACCAAACCATAACAGTTATTTCAAAAAGAAAGGATTAGGTTTTATTCCACCAGAAAATCATAAAAATGAGAAAACTTATAAATCAAAAACTAAATTTGTTTCAGGAGGAAGTTCGGAAGAAGAGAATGAGAAACCGTTCAGGAGACAGTCAAACAAAGAGTTTCTTGCAGAAAAGAAAAAGAATACGGTGAAGGAATCTGAACAGAGAGTTGAAAGACGAACCTGTTTCAAATGTCAAGAGGTTGGACACATTGCTTGGAATTGCCCCAAGCAAATGAACACAAAACAGGGAGTTTCTTCTAACTCAAAATTGAAAGAAAAATGTGTTGACAATGAGAAACAACCATTAGAAAAGTTTAAAGAGTTCAAAATATCAACTTTCGAGGTTGGTGAAAGTTCGAAACATTTTTACAAAAGAAGAGCGAAACTTGATAAACAAAAATGGGTTGTTAAATTAGATGTTAGTTCTGGCGATGAATCTGACTCGTCAAAGTCAGAGGAGCCACATGTTGTGAAAAGTGATGAGAATTCCGTTCCAACAATAGATGATGAAAATTTTCCACCATTGTCAAATGGAAACTTGAAGTCAAAAGGTAAGTTTGAGATTTCAGATCAATTTTTTTCTGATGAGAAAGAATTTGATGCTGAAAAAGCATTTAATGGAAAAGTGTTACATATTTTTGGGAAAATGGCTGATGGGAAGGTAAAAGGAGTGAAAGAGTTTTATAAATAAAGAAGAAATGTTCAAAAACCGAGTGAAGATGACTCGGAATCACCCAAGGACCGTCAGGCTTGGGTGAATCTCTTTAACTGAAAAACCTGACTTGCCGGAGCTCCCAAGTTTGTAATCGTGGAGCAGGAATCGGCATCATTCTTGGAAAAATGTTTTTGTGAGAAAAAGCTTCAAATGTTGGATTTTACAAGTGGTGAAAGAAAAGGAAAAGTGAACCTACAAGTGATAATGATAAAACATTGTGATGAGACCCCACAAACTATTTTTTTGGAAAAAACCATTTTGATTAAAACAAACTTAAGTGTTTTGAAATCTTAATGGGAAAATAGTTTGTTGTCAGGAGGAGTTCTGATTGTTTACGCCAAGTGGGTGGCGAGTTGAAGCAATTCACATCAGTTTGTCAATTTATTTGTACAGTTTATTTTCAAATTTTCTCGTAAAATCAAAAATTGAAACATATTTGATTTTAGGGGGAGTAGAAAATTTAGAAATTTTAAAAATTTGAAAATAAAAAAACATGAAAAAATTTTAAAACCAAAAGACATCAAAAAATCAAAAATGAGTTTTGTTGAGAAAAAGAAGAAATGATAGTACACCAGTAGACAATCACAGTACGCTAAAGAATTGGAAAGTCAAATGTGATAAACGGTCTCACTGATGATATGCCAGATGGTTTTCGCATGCTTAGTAGATTATTTTCAAGATATAAACCTAAATATCATACACTTACTTATTTCGTGGGGAACATCTCTCGGATATATAGGTAACCCCTGAAATCTTGTTTGAAAGGCTTTCTATTTTTGACATACTAGGTCTTTGTGAGTGATGATATCTGGGGTATTATACCAGGACTTCTGATTTTGCAGGAGCAATAGCTTAGTCCTCGTATAATACTTTGCACTACTTTATTCATAAAGCTCGCCCTCAGCATAAAAAATGACGAAACATTGAAAAATGCTAATCATGTGCTGTTGAAAAGAAGATCCCCAAGGGGGAACCACCGAAAGACGAACCATCATCTCTCTGATTTTGCGGAAGCAATAGCATGAGCTCTCATGGTCTCGCATTTAACCCCTTACAGATATCATTAGTGTACATTCACCTGTAAGACTGAATATAGGAGTCTGGATACGGGAGTATATTCTGAGGTGGGACACGCGAATAAATTTAAGTTTTTAAAACATTAATCTCGTATCTCGAAACAGTTGAACTTTGTGTGAAAATTTAAGTGGATCAGTATATTAACAATCTAAGTGAATCGTTTAGAACTTAAAGTGTTTAAAGCTCAATGGTGCTAGTGATTTGTCTAAAAAAAATGATATGATCCTCTTAAACAAACTCACAAAAATATTGTCTGTAAATATTTCTTTACTGCATTTCTTTAAAAACAAAATCCAAAAAGATTTTAGTGTGTTTTAGCATAAAATTTTGAATATTCAAAAAGATTTTATTTCATCTTATTTTCGACAACTGATGTTGAAAAGCTGATTTTCAAAATTCCGAGTGCTAAACATGATGAACAACAGTGGGTTGGGAGAGTTTGTTTGATATGAAAAATGAAGTTAAAGTTTGAGAAAATCTGAGAAATGTTTTGAAGCTGATTTTTACTGTTAGTTAATCAAGGTCATTAATTTGAACTTGATATAACTATTGTTGATGTTGAACAATATCTACAAGTGGATTCTAAATTTGTTAAATTTTACAAATTGTTATAAACAAAAATCTTATGTTTTGGGTAGAGATTTGTGCAGATCCCCAAGTCTAAGCCCGAGCAGAGTTTGAGCCAGGATACGATCTTAGAACGAGAGCTATGTCAGATTACGATCCCAGATCAACTTAAGGGGGAGTCTGCTAGCAAAGGGGAGTTTGAGGTCGTAAGAGCCAATTTCTGATCCTGGAACAAAGCTCGAGATAGAAAATGCTGTAGCTGATGAGCGAGAGAAAGATAAAGATTGAAAGACGTTTACAGTGTTAGATACTTTGGAAAGAGCATGAGGACTGATCAAGACTGAAGACTCGTCATACTGAAGACTCGACACCGAAGACTTCGTCAACATCCAAGGGGGAGTCTGTTGGTGCATATGTCTGTCGACTTCGTCTTGTATCGAGACTTGTTATAGGATTGATAGATCGAGTCATGTAGTTCGAGAAAAACAGGAAAAAGTCATGAATCAGCTAGTTCACACGAACTGACCAGTTCATGCGAACTGGGTTGTCCAGTTCGTGCGAACTGGAGATTGGTTGTTTCATGCGAAGTGGCACAACTATAAATAGGTGACTTGTGTCTTTCATTTGTAACATTGCTGATTCCGGAGCAAAGGTGCTGCCGAAATGTCAAGTGGTATGTAAAGCTTTCAAATCAATATACAAGACAGTTAAAGTGAATCCTTGTGTGAATCAAGCTGTAATCAAGTCCGAATCATTGAATTCCGCCTTTGGTTTGGATTAGAACTCTTCTGATCGACTTGTTTATGTTGAATCTCGATCCTACAGTGTTGGTTCAAGATCTGGATTCTATCCACGAGGTTACTGATTTCGGGTTAAACATGGAACACCGTCTCGAACAGTTAACTGGTCGGACTAGGGTGGTTCCTGTCCGATCGGGTCACTAAGACTTGATGAGGTTTCTGTTGTTTGACACGTTATTATACGACCTCGAGAAAACGACAAACTACCAAAACAACCAAGGAAGAAGACGACCAGGTCATATGGGATGGATTACCGTCTAATCAGATTGCCGTCCGATCGGATTGCCACCCAATCGGATTGCACCTTGGGTCCCACACTTAACTTTTATTTCCATTTGAGGTTTTGAACATTGAACGGATTGTCGTCAGATCGGATTGCCACCCGATCGGAATACCACCCGACCATGTGATGTTTGACTTCAAACACTTAAACAATTTTTCAACATGTTCAATCCGAACGGATTGTCACCCGATCGGATAGCCATCTGATCGAGTGACTGTCCTTTGGTGAACTTGTTTTCGACATGAGGAGCCTCGCCAATCGGATTGCTGTCTGATCGAACGGCCGTTCGATCGACCGACCTGAAAGGTAGAGATACTCCCCTGTATTCAAAATGTTACAACGAAAACTTCAAAAGACAAGCCATCATACACAAACACATCCATTCCAAACGAGATAACAATCCAGTCGAGTGGCCACTCGATCGGGCGACCACCCGAATTGATTGTCATCCGATCAACCGGCCACCCGATCGGATTACGATCCGAACAACTGACACTTTGCTTCATTTTACGCAATACTTATCGTTTATGCTATCATTCTAATTAGGCTAACCTTACTCTCTAGCGCTCCCTTCAATCCATCATCACTGTGAGTATACTCGAACCCTTTTTGCTTTACGCACTTTTGGGTGTTACATACGTTACTTATTCTAAATCACATCGAACACACTATGCAATACTTTAATGCTAACCGTACCACATGTTCTACGTGACTTAATGAATGTTTGTTTGTTATGTTTACACATGGAATGCTGTCTACCTGCCTTAGCAACGATAGTACTATAGTTTGGACTCAGCACCTGTTCACTCAGGGGTTGTTAAGGACAATTTGTTACATGGCTCACAGTGGTGAGTGTGTATTAGGAACTGCCTTGGGCAGTCAACCCGCAGTAATTGGTATCGATAGGTTCATGTCGATAACTAGCGTGCTTCATTTCACACTGTGTACGTGCTGGTTATGCGTAAACTAATTCGAACTCTATTATATCTATTAAACTTGTATGCTCACCTTTACACTATGTGTATTGACCTTTACTTTAACGTATGTGGCCGCTCCTTAAGATGTTTAGATGCTTGGCTTGCTGTGAAATCGAGGCTAGGAAAGGTCTAGAAACAAATAAACGAATTGTCTGTATTTGAAATCTGAGTTGTTGGAACAGAACAATTGACTAGATTTTTTCTGTAATAATTATGTTACTTTTTATGTCATGGTATGGGACGTGATGCTTAAATAATTGGTAATTATAGTTGTTATGGAAACTTCTGGACAATCTGTTTCGCGTAGTGCCACGCCCCGATGTTTCCGCCATCGGTTGGGGTGTGACAGATAGGATCAGAGCCATAACTATAGGGAATTAGGCAAGACTCGACCTAGTCCGAGTCGGTGTCTTAGAAACGACCTAGTCTATAGTTAGGTACCAACAGACCGACTTGTGCGTACCCTGTAGGGGTCACGTACGAGCTTGCTTGCTATTTCTCGCTACTCCCGCCTACGCTACACTATCACTGCACTTTAGTTTTCAGAAATGAACGAGCAATTAGGTCGAGATTAGGTGTGAAAACCGCAAACTCTCGACTAAATTGCTGGTTCGACCCGCATTTTATCTACAAACAGGAGAATTTGCGCCGAATCAGGAGTGAAATCCATACTTTGACGCATAATTTCTCCTTTATTTTATAAAAAACAGGAACGAAGTCGTTAAGTCAGGGGTGAAACCCGAACCTCGACGACATGTTCCGATCTCTATTTTATTTTACAAAACTCTCACCAAAGTCTCGACGGACTCCAACGACTTGAGGTCGCCCTGAGACTAGAAGAATTCATGCCATTCGCCCAGATTCGAGGCGAGAGCACAGTCCGGAAGGCCAAGTATGTACAAAAAGTCCTTGTGAATAGTCGAACCACTTTGGTTAGTCGACGTCTAAATAGCCCCAAACAATCTATTCTCGATTTTTACTTGTTTCGATTCTAAGCTCGCTATTGCCGACTCCGATATATGTCGTTTTATGTGGATTTTATGTGTTTTGTGTGATTTTATCTGTTACGTGTTAAGTTTTTTGGTGATTTATTCGCTTTTCGCTTTGATCGACACATATGACTCGCACTGCTCATCCACCACAAAACGCTGACAAATCGCTACTACATGAGGAACGACTTTACGCCATGTTGCTTGCTATATTATTCGCTTATGCTGTACTACTCGCTATGTTAATCGCGATCGCTATTCTCAAACGCTCGCGGACTTTGAATGATAGGTTTCTGTATTCAGACTGCCTCTTGTGATTATGTGCTTCTGTGCTTTTGTGTTTCTGTGCCTTACGTGTTTATGTGCTTCTGTGCTTATGTGAATCTGTGATTATGTGCCCACGTGTTTACATTATCGTATACCTGAGCTTTAGTAGTATTAGACGTGTGAGGTGAGAGTCGATTATATTGTGTCTGAGTCCCATGACGATGTCTGCTGCAGACAATGTCGTCATCTGGACCCTCATCTGGACTCCATCACCCACGAGTTACTCATCAAGAAAAGAGAGACAAACGCCTTGCTTCTCTCGTCGCTAAGCTAGTAGCAAAGGTGGTTCCTCAGATCGTGAGTGAACTATACGAGAATGTGAGCAAATCTTCTGAAGAGTCCAGGACCGAAGCTCCTAAAGCTACTCCTAAAGCTGCTATTAGTTTCAAACAGTTCAAAGCTTGCGGACTGAAAGAGTTCACTGTGAAGATGGCCCTACGACTTTGTTTCAATGGTTCGACTCAATCGAGGTCACCCTGCGTCAGAGTGGATGTCCGGACAATCTCCGCACTCTGAATGCTACCGGCGTCTTCCAGTCCCGCGCTTTAGACTGGTGGACGGCCGAGAGGAACAAACGCGGAAATGACGCAGCTTATGGTCTGTTATGGGATGAGTTGAAGAACGTCATGCTCGAAGAGTTTTGCCCTCCCCATGAGCGCCAAAAGCTGGAGGATGAATTCTGGCATCTGAAGTAGAAGGATGGTGACAACGCTGCTTTGACTGCTCGCTTCAAGCAGCTCAGTATTATTTGTCCTGACCATTTGAAGACTGCTGACATGAAAATCAAGAAGTATATCCGCGCTTTGCCGGATTGTGTTGCAGATTTTATGCATGCTTCAAAGCCAGCAACAATCTAAGAAACCTACCTGCTTGCCGCTGAGATCAACGACAAGCGAGTCAAAGCTGGATTTTGGGATAAAGCTACCAAGAACCTGCATCAAGCTACCACCGCATCAACCGCCGAAACCGCCACCGCTCAGTCATCAAAGTCCTCTCGTCGCAAGAGGAAGAACAACAACAGCAACTCCAGCAACAAGAACTGTGTTGTCACTACTACTGCTTCTCCGCTTCAAGCCGAACCGACTCACCGCCTGCAAAGCGTGCATACACTGGCCCTCACCCTGATTGCCCGACATGTATTTATCATCATCCGGTGGGTATCGCCTGCAGATTTTGCGTGCATTGCAACATGTACGGATACTTCACCGCCAACTGCCGTACTGGCCCCCGACAAGCACCAGCTCAAGCAACTCCTCATCAAGCTCTACTTCCAGCTCCTCAAGGCCAACAAGCGGCTCAGGCACCCGTGTTCAACGCCAGAGTCTGCTTCGCATGTGGTGATCCCAACCACTTCGCGAACATGTGCCCAAACAGGGTTGTGAAACAAGAGCCCCAGCAGCAGCAGCCTCAGCAACAGCAGCGGCAACAACCTCAACAGCAACAACAAGCCGCCCGCGCCCGAACTTTCAACATCAATGCGTGCCAAGCCCAGGCTGACAACAATGTGGTCAATGGTACGTTCCTTGTGAATGGTATTTATGCTTCGTGTTTGTTTGATACTGGAGCCGATAACTGTTTTGTGTCGTTTGAATTCGAGAAGCTCCTTAATCGTAAGCGCTCCCATCTCCCCTCGACGTTCGATGTCGAAGTCACCACCAGAAGAACCGTCACCGTCTATTCTGTTCTTCGTGATTGTACTCTTGAGCTCAACAATCACATCTTTCCGATTGACCTTATTCCGATGCAACTCGGAAGTTTTGACATCATAGTAGGCATGGACTTTGTTCGTGAAAACCATGCTGAAGTTGTGTGCTTCAATAAAATGATTCGATTCTCGCTCGCGAATGGTGATGTATTATGTGTTTATGGTGAAACTCCCTCGAAAGGTCTTAAACATGTGTCATGCGTCCAAGCTAGCAAGTATCTCCGCAAGGAATACATAGCTTGCTTGGCTAATATTGTAGTAGCGGAGAAGGAAAAGAAAGGAAAGACAGGAGTGAAAGACGTTCCTGTGGTTCGTGAATTTCCTAATGTGTTTCCTGATGATCTTCCTGGCCTTCCGCCAAGTCGTGATATCGACTTTCGTATCGACCTCATTCCTGGAGTAAACCCTATTGCTAGAGCTCCTTATCGACTCACTCTGTCCGAAATGCGTGAACTCTCAAGTCAGCTCCAGGAATTGCTTGATAAAGGCTTCATTTGCCCGAGCACCTCTCGATGGGGCGCACCAGTCCTTTTCGTCAAAAAGAAGGATGGGTCGTTCAGGATGTGCATCGACTATCGGGAATTGAATAAGTTGACAATCAAGAATTACTATCCCCTGCCTCGCATCGATGATTTGTTCGACCAGCTACAAAGTGCTACGTGTTTCTCGAAGATCGATCTACGCTCAGGCTATCACCAACTACGCATCCAAGAGGAGGATATACCCAAAACTGCTTTTCGCACTCGATATGGCCATTATGAGTTCGTTGTTATGCCTTTTGGTCTAACCAACGCACCCGCGGTTTTTATGGATCTGATGAATCGGGTGTGTAAACCATTTCTCGACCGCTTCATCATCGTGTTCATTGATGATATCCTGATCTATTCGAAATCGAAATCCGAACACGCGCAACATCTACGTTTGGTTCTCGAGTTCTCCAAGGGAATCGACTCTCTGCCAAGTTCTCCAAGTGCGAATTTTTGCTAGAGGAGGTTGAATTCCTCGGTCACATTGTGAATAGTCAAGGTATTCACATCGATCCCGCGAATATTGAAGCAGTTAAGAGTTGGGTTACGCCGAAGAACCCGTCTGAAGTCCCTTCTTTTCTCGGACTAGCGGGCTATTATCGTCGATTTATCAAAGGGTTCTGTAAAATCGCTGTGCCGCTTACCGCTCTCACGCATAAAGACAAACCTTTCTTTTGGGGAACTGAACAAGAGTCTGCTTTCCAAACCCTCAACCACATGCTTTGCAAAGCTCCTGTCCTCACTCTACCCGACGGAAATGACGACTTTATTATCTATTGCGATGCCTCGAACCTTGGTCTTGGTTGTGTTCTCATGCAACGAGACAAGGTTATCGCTTACGCATCTCGTCAGCTCAAGATCCACGAGAAGAACTATACAACCCACGACCTCGAGCTAGGCACCGTTGTTTTTGCGTTAAAGATTTGGCGACACTACCTGTATGGTACCAAGTGTACGATCTTCACCGATCATAGGAGCCTACAACATATCTGTGACCAGAAGGAACTTAATATGCGTCAACGCCGATGGGTAGAACTTCTCAACGATTACGACTGTGAGATCCGTTATCACCCAGACAAAGCAAATGTCATTGCCGACACCCTCAGCAGACGGAGCTATCTGCTCAGCATTCGTAATATCCAAGCCCAATACGATCTCGAAACCCTCATCCGCGAAGCCCAGCATGCTTGTTTTAATGTACGTACTTTGCAGAAGGAAAGGATCTATCACGATGGAGCCCAGCTTGTGAATAAGTCGAATGGGATATTCCACTATCTGGACCGAATTTGGATCCCTAAGCGGACCGATTTACAACATATTTTGATGGACGAAGCCCACAAGTCTCGATATTCTATCCATCCCGGTGCCGATAAAATGTACCAGGACCTTTGCTACAAGTACTGGTGGCCGGGCATGAAGAGAGATATTGCCCTCTATGTTAGTAAGTTCCTGACTTGCTCGAAAGTCGAGGCTGAACACCAAAGACCCTCTGGCTTACTCGAACAACCCCCGATCCCTATGTGGAAGTGGGAGAGTATAGCCATGGACTTCATAACAAAACTTTCGCGTACGCCATCAAGTCACGACAACATCTAGGTTGTCGTTGACTGTTTGACCAAATCTGCTCATTTTCTGCCAATACGAGAAGACTACAAGGTAGAAAGATTAGCCCGAATCTACACCGATGAGATCATTTGTCGACATGGGATGCCTCGGGACATCATTTCTGACCGTGATGCCTGGTTTACCTCGCGTCTATGGAAAACATTTCAAACGGCTCTCGGTACTACGCTTCATCTAAGTACCGCATTCCACCCTCAAACCGACGGTCAGACTGAAAGAATGATTCGTACCCTTGAAGACATGCTCCGTTCGTGTGTCATAGATTTCGGTGGTAATTGGGACGCTTACCTGTCGTTAGTCGAATTCTCGTATAATAACAGTTATCATTCCAGCATTCAAAAGGCACCGTTTGAGGCTTTATACGGAAGAAATGTCGATCGCCAATTGTATGGCATGAGATCGGGCACTCGCAATTAACCGATCCTGAGCAATTGCAAGAAATGACTGGCAACGTCCTCCAAATTCGAGACAATCTGCTGAAAGCTCGGAGTCGTCAGAAAAGTTACGCCGATAGACGACGCAAGCCCCTTGAATTTGACGTCAGCGACTACGTACTCCTAAAGGTATCGCCTTGTAAGGGTGTGGTCAGATTCGGCAAGAAAGGGAAACTAGCGCCTCGATATGTTGGTCCTTTTAAGATTCTGGAAAGGATCGGAAAAGTCGCCTACAGACTCGAACTACCGAAGGAACTTAGCAACGTCCACCCGACTTTCCATGTGTCGAACCTCAGAAAGTGCCTGGCTGAGCATTATTTAATTATACCTCTAGAAGATCTTCAAGTAAATGAAACACTACACTTTGTGGAGAAGCCTGTCGAGATCATGGACCGCCAAACCAAGCAGCTCAGACGCTCGTGCATTCCCATTGTGAAGGTTCGATGGGAAGGCAAACGAGGCGCAGAGTTCACTTGGGAACTCGAAAGCGACATGAAGGCGAAGTACCCGCAGTTGTTTATTACGGCTTCGGCCTAATTTCGGGACGAAATTCCCTCAACTAGGGGAGGCTGTAACACCCCGTGTTTCGAAAGTCAAAGTCAAGATTGAAGTCAAAGGGAGACAAGATTGCTAATTGCGATCTGTCACTCCTTGCTCAATTTATGTTTTGGCTTCTTTGACTTGTAGATAGACTTTTTATGCTTTTACGTTAGTTGTATTATGTAGATAGACTTTTTATGCTTTTATCGATGTTTATCGCATGTCTTATCGCTTTATCGCTTATCGCAATCGCACTCGCAACTCGAATTACGCGTTCTGGTTATTGTTCTTATGTGTGTGTGCCCTTTATGTGTTACTTGTGCATGTTATTTATGTTTTATGATGTGGTGATTAATCGAAACGCAATCGCAACTCAATCGTAAATGCTAAACTCAAAGTTAAATAGGATGATTGTATGTTGATATAGTAGTTGGGATTAAAAGTAATTTGAATAGGAAACTCTATCACATCACAACGCTCAACACTCGAATCGAAATCGCAAAACTCATCACGCCATGCACTCGAATCGAGTGGCCAGTCGATCGAGCTGCCACCCGATCGGATTACCACTCGACCATGTGATGTTTGACTTCAAACACTTAAACAATTTTTCAACATGTTCAATCCGAACGGATTGCCTCCCGATCGGATAGCCATCCGATCGAGTGACTGTCCTGCGGTGAACTTGTTTTCAACCTGAGGAGCCTCGCCAATCGGATTGCTGTCCGATCGAACGGCCGTTCGATCGACCGACCTGAAAGGTAGAGATACTCCCCTGTATTCAAAATGCTACAATGAAAACTTCAAAAGACAAGCCATCATACACAAACACATCCATTCCAAACGAGATGACAATCTAGTCGAGTGGCCACCCGATCGACCGGCCACCCGAACGGATTGTCATCCGATCGACCGGCCACCCGATCGGATTGCCATCTGATGCACTGACACTTTGCTTCATTTTACGCGCTGCTTATCGTTATGCTATCATTCTAATCAGGCTAACCTTACTCTCTAGCGCTCCCTTCAATCCATCATCACTGTGAGTATACTCGAACCCTTTTTGCTTTACGCACTTTTGGGTGTTACGTACGTTACTTATTCTAAATCACATCGAACACACTACGCAATACTTTAACGCTAACTGTACCGCATGTTATACGTGACTTAATAAATGCTTGTTTGTTATGTTTACACATGGAATGTTGTCTACCTGCCTTAGCAACGATAGTACTATAGTTTGGACTCAGCACCTGTTCACTCAGGGGTTGTTAAGGATAATTTGTTACATGGCTCACAGTGGTGAGTGTGTATTACGAACTGCCTTGGGCAGTCAACCCGCAGTCATTGGTATCGATATGTTTATGTTGATAACTAACGTGCTTCATTTCACACTGTGTACGTGCTGGTTATGCGTAAATGAATTCAAACTCTATTATATCTATTAAACTTGTATGCTCACCTTTACACTATGTGTATTGACCTTTACTTTAATGTATGTGGCAGGTGCTTAAGATGTTTAGATGCTTGGCTTGCTGTGAAATCGAGGCTAGGAAAGGTCTAGACACAAATAAACGAATTGTCGGTATTTGAAATCTGAGTTGTTGGAACATAACAATTTGACTAGATTTTGTCTGTAATAATTATGTTACTTTTTATGTCATGGTATGGGATGTGATGCTCAAATAATTGGTAATTATAGTTGTTATGGAAACTTCTGGACAATCTGTTTCGCTCAATGCCATGCCCCGATGTTTCCGCCATCGGTTGGGGTGTGATATTTTATTTTTGATGAGTTAGGGGATTGAGGTCTGCTTGCTAACCTTTGAATAGTTGCAGCAACTTGAGCTTGAAGTTGCAAGGAAGCCTTATCCATTCCAAAATCAATTTGATTTCTGATAGCCTCTTTTCTGATTTCTTCTTCTCTCTTTTCATCTTCCTGATCAATCAGTTGTTGCCTTTTTCTTTGGTTCAAGGCACTAATTGATACATCTGCTGATGAGAACAGTTTGTTTAGAGGGAAGGGTCTGCTGAGGTCTAACAGTGGTTTCATCATTGTATACTGGCTTCTGAGGCACTGTTTAGTTCTTCTAACTTTTTTGTAAGTTACATCAACATTCTGCTTGGACCATCTTGCAATGGCCCTAGCAGTCCCATAGTTAACTGCTACAAGTTCTACACTTTTTCTTTTATACCTTAATGCTTCATTTACATCAACCTTCTTGTATTGTTTCCAGTTGGGAGCATATTTTCACATTTGAGGATCATTTTTCATCTTTTCAAATCTAGCAACTTCTTCCTTAAGAGCTTCAAGAGGCCAGTCTTTGAAATCAGACCTGTAGGCTTTGTAGGGCTTTGTATCCATGATGATGTTCAACAAATCATCCTTCAATATATTTTGAAGCTCAGCATTTGGTGGCAGATTTGACATTTTCTTACTAAGGTCTCTAGCAAAGTCTTCTAACTTCTAGACTTTACTAAGCCCATGTTGCATACGACCTTGTAAGTTGTTGTCTCCTAGCCCTTTACTCTCTTCTTTTGCCTGCTATTCTGCTTGCTTGGCTTTTAGCTTCAGATATTCATCAATATTCTTTGGAGTTCTGAATCCATGAGGAGATGGGAAGGTTCTTTTCGATGGATCTTTCCATCTGTTGTGAGGAAGTAGCAACAGTGGTTTCTAGTGAAATTTGTGTTGTCACAGGGTTAACCTATGGGATCTCATCTTCTAGAGGACCCTTATTTGTCGGTTTGGTGGGCTTTGTGGATTTCTTTTTGGTCTTTTTGGATTTGGACGGTGGGGGTTGCACAACAGTGGTTGTGCTGCTGTGTTCACCATAAGTAGCAGTAGGCTCAGCAATAGAGGTTTGAGGAGCATATGTGGACTCATCTAAAATTTGCTCAGACCTTTTTGCTTGTGTTTTTGAAACTTTTGACTCTTTTACCATTAGGCGAGTAAATATTTCAGAAGAAAGACTGTTTATTTTGAAAGTTGTTCCTTGTTCAAAAGCATCTTGTGGAATTTTCTTTTGCAAATAGTAGCTTAAGAACCTTGGGAACAGAAGAAAAGCTGAATTTTTCCCATCTTTGATGTTTTTCACGTTATTGACCAAATCAATAAACAATGCTTGGGAGTAGTTAAAATCTATTTTTGACATATTTGCATACCCCAAGTATTGGATTTTTAACGGTATTTCATTGAAAATAGTTGTTTTGTTTGAAAGACAAGTGAGCAGGGTATGGAACAAAAAATTCTTAGGTGGTGGAAAATTTACTTTTTGAATTGTAGCTTTTTCTAATTGTCTATCAGACCCTCTTTCGATCAAATCCAGTTGATACTCACTCTTTGGAAAGGAAGTTTTATCTGTAAGATCATTCATTTGAAATACCTCGGAAATGGTTTTTGGCGTTATTGGGACCAAGAGACCTCCTACTTTTGATAAGATTCCCCAAGCCTTTTTATCTTGTTCTTGAACTTCAGCATTTGCCCAGAAATCTCGTAGAGTGTCTTGATAAATGGGTGCATCACAGGTGAGTAGGGTTTTGTATTTTGAAGTGGACAAAATGTCGATTATGGAATGAAACTCTGTATTTTTGTTTGTTTTCTCAAACCTACAGAGATAGTTGTGGGGGTTTTTGATGATAAGAGCCATAATCGGAAGTTGAGAATTTGCGAATGGTTGAAAGAGAAATGAAGAAGAAGATGGTAACCGCTTTGTAGAATTTTTGAATTCGATACGGCAGTAAAAGCTCTGTTTGGGGATTTATCAGGGTTTTGTAAAGGGAAAAAGTGAATGCAGACGTCGCAGCGGTTTCAAAGATCGGACGTTTAACATCTGCCCATGTGGCAACCTCTGATGAACAAAGTGGATGACAGTTGGTTGGAAACCACTGATGGGCAACAACAGTGGTTGACAACAGTGCATGAAATATCAGTGGCTGAATTTATCTATCAGTGGATAGAAATCAGTGGTTGAAACACTGATGTTTAGTCAATAGTTTTGACAACTGTGTTCTGTAATCATTGTATAATGTAAAACAATGTTGATTATCAATAAAACAATGTGCTTTGGTGTTATTATATATGTTATTGTGTTTTGATGATTTTACAATTTGATTCGATTCCGATTTCAAGCTTTAATCGCTTTCTAGAAGGTTATACGCAAACTGGTGCGTAAACGCAATCAGTTTAACACGACGTACACTCCGGAACTGTGACATAAGCCAAACATACCCTAAATACCCTTTACATAACTTAGAAATAAGTTTCGAAGGATTCGGTATGGCAAAAACATGTTTATTCGAACTTTAGAACTAATTACGACAAAACTGCGAAATGAACGTTGGTAACCGCCCGGATAATATTTAAATCTCAAATATATTCTGTTATGATTAAAATTTTATTTTTAATCAGGTTCGTGTTGAAAAATAAATTAAAACGCTTAAAAACGTTATTTTTCAAGTATAAGCGCGTACCGCGTGTTACTGCGCAACACAGTGCTTCTACTGCAAAACGCAGACAACGCAGCCAGTCTCGGCAACTGAAATTTATTTCAGTAATATTTTGGCGAGTTTATTTTTATAGAATAATAAAAATAATTTAGAACGCCATAAACCGGGATTTAAACGCTAGATAAAATACCCGGAATCCAGTTAAATACCTGTTTTTATCTATTTACCAAACAAATTTACATTTAACCCCCCCCCCATATGATATTTACGGTCACCATAAGTGGCCCCCACCTAATATTTCCAAGATCTTGATTTTATTTCCTAGATCTTTACTTGATTTTCTTTTGGCCAAGTGTTACTGCATGCTACTTCCATATCTTTTCATATATCTTTCCTAGATCACAATCTTACCAAGATAACTCAATATCCTCACTCTCTCTCCCTCCCAAAACCGTAACCCCCACCTTCATCACCATCTTCAACTTTTCAACATTGTTCTTGAAGATCAAGCTCCATTACAAGCTAGATTCAAGTTGGTGTGAAGATCCAAAGGAGTTTCCAAGGTGCTTTCAAGTGATTTCAAGCTCCATATCATCAAAATCTCATCCCACAACCTACTTGAATTTTGAAGGTATAACAGTTATGTTTAAATCATACTATTGATTCTTGGTTGTTCTTGATGATTTGAAGTTTCTCTTGAATCTTGGAATTTTCACAAACTTGAAATCTAAAATGAAATAGGTCTTGATACAAATAAAAATGGTGATGTTTATGTGTGTATATGACCGTATACATATATATATATATATGGGTGTATGAGTTTTGAAGTTTGATTCTTGATAAGTACTTGTTTAAGTTGTTGCTTATTCTTGAATGATAGTTAAAATGCAAGTGTTTAATGATCTATGCATGATATGATAAATGTTCAAATACATCAGCAAATAAACATGAATAAGTTGCATATTTGATGCATTTAGATTAATATGAAATGTTGATGATATGATAGTATGCTTTAGACACTTGTAAATGAGAATACATGATGATTTAAAGCTCAAGAAGTGATAAAAATGGTTATATGACAAAAATGTTTTAGAACAGATTATAAACACTAAAAATAACATTATTTGGTATATTATAATGGCATGAAACTTTGACATAGTTTTGATAGCTTTGCATATTGTACATATAGCTTAAAAAGTGGTAAATTATGTGAAATTTGCATGATTTATGTGCTTTATGTAAGACCTGCACTATCATGAGTATAACCACTATTTTATTCAGTAAATAACATGGGTTATGTTAAAATAAAAAGTCGTTTCGATTTGGGATGGTTCGGGTAACGTTTGATGCAAAACTATGCGGTAAAACGGTTAAAAATCGGCTTTTCGAAGGATTTTTATAAAACTGTTTTAGATCAGTAAGTAAACTGATATTTTTGATATAAAAATAAGTATTTTAACTTATATTAAGTTTACTTGGTGTTTGGTTAGTCATACGTGACTTCCGACGCCCAAAAATGTTACCGAATCGCTAAAATAAGTGTTTTTCGACATACACTATAATGGGTTGTTCATGGGTAAATTTTATGTGTTACAATGTGTTATGTGTTTTAATATATGTGTATGATGACATGATAATACTTGACAAGATTATGTGTATTACGCTATTATTTGTATGTCATGTTTGAGTATATATATTACGACGCGCAAATCGTAGATATATTGCTTATAACATGTTGAGGGTCACCAATAAAATCGTTCGAGGCGCAAAGTTTTTAAAATATATATGTGAACTCATATATATACAAATACACCAATATAATAAAAAATAATAACTTTTCGAGAAATCTCAAAGTTATGTGAAAATTCTAAGTATCGGAGAAACTTCGGTATTTTTGTGGGTTTTTGATTATTAAATCATTCTTATTTAATTTAGGACGAATAAACAATTTGAGGGATTGTGTTAACATATAAAAACGCACCCAACGGTGAGTACATAGATCCCCTCTTATATTGTTTTCGATTGTTTTGTGGTGATTCATATGTATCAAAACGATTTCGATGATTTTAACGATGGTTTCAAAACGAGTAAGATGGTTTATACTAAACTAATAATGATTTTGATAATGTGAACGAGCTTGTTGGTTGTAGTTACATAACGAATGACATTCATTAATTTTGGCCGAACCGACCAGTATTAGGTTATGGTACTATAGGATCTGTCAAATCCCGTTATCAGACTGCACCCATGGTTATGTGTGGGTTATGTGGGTAACGACTGAACCTGATGATTGTTAACTTACCCTTTGGTGGTTTGTTAATACGAGTTGAACAAGTTGAACGATGAACGAGTCATGAAGGTTTGAATGTTATAAACGAGACGACCAAAAGTAGTTATCACAATTAAAACGAGAACGAGTGAACGATCTGAGATTTGAACAATTTAAACAAATGAACGATGGTTTATTACATGAATGAATTAAACGATTTTAAACGATGTCACACAACGAGGTTCACTAAACGCTATAAACCATACGAGTTTTATTACGAGAACGATTTACGATTTGGTTTACGAAAACAAATGTATTGGGTTAAGATTCATGGCATCGAGGTTTTATAAACTATAACCAATCGGTTTTGACTTGGTTATTCCTTTTACAATAACAACATTTTACAAAACAAGGTTTTTAATATCAGTTAACGAAGTTGTACGAGTTATTTCAACATGTAAACGAGCCATGAATCTGACACCCTCACAAAACCTATGTGCTCGCCAGCATTTCTTTGCTGACTTTGTTTTTACATATGTTTCAGGTGAAGTTGCTTGATGTTGATTTCTAGGATGCATGAGTCACATAGGATCTGGACGAGACCTTAGTGACATAATAACAATGATAGTCGATTTATAACTTGTTGGTTTCTTGCTAAAACAATGTAATCTACTTAATGATTAAATAAAACGAAACTCTTTTGTATCCATGGTTGTGAAACAATAATTCTGTTACAACACTCACCGACGTTTCCGCCATGATTTGTTGTTTTACGTGGTCGGGGTGTGACAGAAAAGTTGGTATCAGAGCCAATGGTTATAGGGAATTAGGTTATTAGTAATGTTTTAACCTAGACTATAACTTTCTAGGACCCCAGCACAAGTTGATTTTCGTTTAGATTTTTAAAAACAAAAGCATCACCTACCCGTAGGTGATAACCACAACGAGGACACAAAACCCGAATCTGCTTCGAAAATTAATCATCAGTTCTAGGATGATTGACTACTAGGTTTTGAACCCTCTGTTGTAAGGTTTTGAACCCTTCCAGATTGACTCATTTTTGGCTTAGTGCCTTCTGAGTTTTCAAAATCTCGTCAAAGTTTGGGTCTAACTAATGTGAACATGTGCTAACTGGAAGAGTGAATGCCTGTACCCTGAGTTTTCTGTCTAAGGCTAGAGTGTTCGTACAAATCCACATAATCGGACCAGTCACTCTTACCTGGGAACTCTTGGGGTGAGTGTTCACTTATAGGCGAGCATGTCTTCGTGATACATTATTTTGATTCATTACTTTGATTAGTCACTGTGTGTCGTTTGTTTGTTCGAGGTAACGAACAAATGATCGCCTTCCTTATGTTTCGTCGATATTTTCAATACCTCTTTTATTTTTTCTAAATGTCGACCTCACTCATTTCTCATATTTCCTTGTTAGACAATGCCTCCTCGATGTGATGCACAATCTTTTACTGCTGAAGAAGTCACAGCCCTTGTCTCTCAGCAAATGGCTGTTGTGCTTCCAGGCGTTGTGACCCAAATCCATGAGCTATACAACAACAATAATAATAACAATGCACAATGTAATTTCAAGAATTTCAATTCTGCTAAGCCGCTAAATTTTTCTGGGTCGCAAGGAGCAACTGCGCTCCTTCAATGGTTCGAAAGTATCGAGAGCACATTCAGACATGTGCAATGTCCGAATGGGCGTAAGGTTGAATTTGCATCAAGTGTGTTTGAGAAGCCTGCTCTTACATGGTGGAACAGAGTGATGCGCGATAGGGGTGCCGAAGTGGCATTGGCACAAACATGGGAAGAGCTTCGAGCTCTCATGATGAGAGAGTTCTGTCCCCATCATGAAATTCGAGCTTTGGAATGAGAGTTTGATGATCTAAAGCAAGATGGGGGAGAACACCGTGCATATACAGATCGATTTGAGGAACTCAGTCTTTTGTGTCCTACTATGGTTACCCCATTGGAGAAAGCGATAGAGAGATATATCGATGGTTTACCCGATTCCATACAGGATATTGTGACTGGCGTTAATCCTACTACTGTTCGTCACGCTATCGAGTTATCTGCTACCCTGACTGTGTCGCAAGTCAGGAAGGGTAAACTTACCTGCAAGGGTGATAAGAAGAAGTCGACCGAATCTGTCAAGGAAAAGGGTAAGGGTAAGAAAGGTGAGTCGTCGAAGAAGTCGAGAAAGCGAAAGGGTGCTCAAAACTTTGCAGTTACTGCTCAGAACCGTCAAAACCCACCAGCTCAACCGCCTGCGAAGAAAGCGTATGCTGGTACCGCACCTCATTGTGCTCGCTGCAACGGTCATCATGTTGCACAACAAGCTTGTAGGAAATGCACAACGTGTGGTAAGCTTGGGAATCTGGCCAACATCTGTCATTCGGGTCAGAATCAGATTGTTCAGAATTGTTGGTGCACTTGTGTCTGTACTTTGTCTGTATTTTGTCATGATACCAAACGATGTCTTTGTTAGTCTTGTAAGTTTGACCAAGTCAACTATCCTCCTGGTTTGACTTGGCCAAACAGTTTGAACATTGGTTGAAAGATGTTTGGGTCGAAGGATGTGTCATCGAAGGATAGTTTATATCCTTCGATGAGCTCGAAGGATAACCTTCGATGGATAATTGATGGACCTCGAAAGATTTCATCCTTCGAGGTATATGTTGATCCTTCGATAGGTTTCTGGTCGATAGATGATCCTTCGATCAGTCTATCTGATCCTTCGACCAGACGTCCTGTGTTGGGTATAAATACCCATGTAGTGTGTTCATTTTAAAGTAGGAGAGCCAGAGACACAAGAATAGATAACACACACACACACGAGAGAACATTGAGAGTTTGCAGAATACATCTGTAAACATTGAGCTTGTAACCGAACCTTTCATACGTATTAATACATGTGGTGTTAATCGGTGAAGTTTGTGTGTTGTGTTTGTGCTTGTTCTATCTCGGTTTGCATGCTAGCTTGGATTCCGCACTTGCTAGTGTGTTATACATAACAAGGAATAGGTTTGACCTCAACCTCTCAGGGACCTACAAGTGGTATCAGAGCCGTGGCTCTTTTCCTTGTTAAAAACCGGGTTTATACAAGATTTTGAAGTGTTTTGGACAAAAACTCATTTGGTTTAGTAACCGTTTTCTGTGATTTTCTCGCATTTCTTGACGATAAAACATGTTCTAAACTAACCGGGTGTGTTAAAGAACGGGTTGGGTAACTTAAAAACTTGTTTTTAAGAAGTTTGGTAATTTCCGGCCAAATTCCGGCTTACTCCGGTGACCGGTTTCTGGATAAGAACCTTCTTTTTAGGCAATATTTTAGTTGTTCAAATCTGTTTTGGCAGAAAATCATAGTCTGACCATACTTTCTGCCGAAAGATTTCACCAACCCATCACCTTTTTCACCAACCTGTCACTCTTTGTCAACTGTGTCAGATCAGATCGAATGATATCCTTCGAAGTCGAAAGATCATCTTTCGATCATAGGAGGTTCGATAGATAATCATCCTTCGAACATCCTTCAAAGTCTGTGACTTATCTTTCGATCCAAGGAATCTATTCGAAGGATATATCGTTCGATCTACAGCTCTTTTTCGAAAGATAAGGATCCTACGATTGGAGAGTCTTTCGAAATCAATTGTTCGAAACTCAACAGTGATCTTTCGAACACTGTTGATCCTTCGAACAAGTTTTGAACCTTCGATCCTTGTCTGTTTGAGTTTAACTAGTTTGTGTTTTTCAGGTCTTTCGATCAAGAATCCTTCGACTGGTTGTTAACCTTCGAGATATTAACATAGTTTGTGAAAATTAAATTTTAAAAAGGGAAAACTTGTTTTTCAAATTTTAAATCGATTTTCACTTAATATATTAATTTTTATAAAATGGGAACAAACAGTCAGTGGGATCCAACCGCGTGGACTCAAACAACTTCGACTCCACAATCATCAGCTACGCATGATCGGTGGGATCCAACCGCGTGGACTCAAACAACTTTAACTCCACAATCTTCAACTACGCAATCTGTGCCAGATTTCAACAAAACTGCATGGATGCAGGCTATTGCCCCACCTCAAGCTGCAATGATAACTGCAAATCAATGGGCTTTGGTCATAAATCAAAGCAGCAGCATTCAAACTATGATGCAGAACGACAGTGAAACTGGTACAAGCACAAAACCGCCAAAGCTAAATCACATCAATGATTGGGGATGGTGGAAAGAAAGGCTGAGAACTTATGTTCAGGGGCAAGGTCAAGATCTATGGATGTGCTTCTTCACCGCATTTGACAATGATTTGGAAGTTGCAGGATCTAATCCACAAACTTACAGCACTATGTCTGAAGATGATAAGAAGAAATTTGAGTTAGAAAAGAAAGCCTTCATGATTCTCACACAAGCTCTTCACAGAGACATATACCACCAGTTTGTTTACTGCACGACTACTAAAAGCTTGTGGGATATGCTCACGTTACGATGTGAAGGAAATGCTCAATCTAGAAAGATTAAGCAAGAATTACTGAAGAAAGAGTTTGAAGGATTCACGTGTTTGGAGAATGAGACTTTGGCAGAGTTATCTACAAGGTTCCATCACTTGTTGAGTGAGATGTTTGCTTTTAAAGTTACTGCCACCCCACAAGAAATGGTGAAGAGATTCGCTGATAGCTTACCAGCAAAGTGGAGCAGTTATCTTGAAATTCTCAAAGAAAATGGTGTTCTAGACACAATCACCGTTTATGAGTTAATTCAAAAACTGGAGAACAAGGATGTAGAAGAAAAGCTTAAGGCAAAAAGAACACTAATTCCTCAAAATCCAGAGATGTACCATGGGATTGCAGGAGGTATCAGTGGAGAAAAACCAGCCTCTCAACATGCGAAGCTTCAAACAACCTTCATCTCAAACACCGGACCTTCCACAACAAATCAGTTTGATCCTTCAGCATACTCGATGATGTATTCAAGCAGAGCTCAGCAGCAACAACCGCAACAGCAAGGATTTTATGGGAGCTCTTCAAACTTTCAAGCCACTTCCAATCCGAACACAGTCAGATTAGACACTTCCAACTTTTCCAAAGTCAGTGTCGAAATAGCCAAGGAGCATATGGAGATGTTGAACACCTTGGTTAGTGCTTATTGTGGATTGATAGCAGGTCCGATTGGGAATATCAATCTAACCAATGAAGATTATCAGCAAGTGGATAGAGAAGAGTTTGAAATGATGGATATCAAATGGGCTCTTGCTAGTGCAATTCGAAGAGCAAAGGAGTTTATGGAAAGGACGGGAAGAACCAACTTGAATAGCAACAACAACACCAAGTATGGTTTTGATAAGAATGCTGTCACTTGCTTCAATTGTGGTGAAAAGGGTCACTTCAAGCGGGAGTGTCAGAAGCCACCTAAGCAAGGAAATCAGAATCCCTTCAGGAATCAAGGACAGTCACAACAGCAACCGAACAACAATTCCGACAGATCAATAGTTCCCGTTGGAGGAAATGCATCTGGATCCACAAACACTAATTCCCACAGAGGATTGGTTGTTCAAGCTGATGAAATCTGCAATTGGAACCTTCAGTTTGGAGAAGGAAGAAATGGTGGAACAGCATGTTTTGCTGAAGTTGTAAAGGATTTAAAGCACGCCAGTGGTGGAGAATCTTCCACAAATGGTGATGAATCTTCTGAAGATGAAGACAGTTCTGGTTATAGTGGAAGCTCAGATGAAGAATCCTCCACTTCAGGCAATGATCATGTGGATGAGACATCAAATGCGTCAGTCGATGCAGATATTGATGAGCCTTTGGACGAAGCTGCAGCAGGAATTCAAAGAAGATCTATTTTAGTGGATCAAACTGCTTCCTCTTCGTCTTCTCTCCATTCAGCCTTTATGGCTAATGTCGACAGTTCATCAAGTCAGGTATGTGTCGATGAACCCACTGTAGTTAGCTGTGAAAATTGTGATAGTTTAAATGTTAAATATGCTGAAAAGGAAAGTCAGTTTGAAATCACATACAAACACAATCAAGAATTGATTGTAGATCTTTCTAAAGCAACTGAAGCTAACTTGTTTTTAACCAGAAATGAAAAGGAATTTAAGGCAACAATTGCGTCATTAAGACATGATGTTTCAGAATTACAAAAGGCTGTTTTGCGAAAACAACATGCTAATAATAATCTTATTGACACAATTGAAAAGCAAATGGTAGAGTTGGCAACGGCTCGATGTGAATGTGAGACAATTAAGCAGAAACTGGAAAGCTATTCCAATTCCCGCTATGTATTGGATCACATCATCGACGTTCAAAAGAAAAAGGGGGATAAACTATGTATTGGATTCAAATCATGTCCTCCCCCAATGAATCACAATTACTCCAAATTGCCTGATGATGAGGATATGCCCCGTTTTGAACCTACTGTGTCACTCAATCTAGATGACTTTGCAGCAGGCCTCGGGTTCACAACTGGTACATCATCCTCGGGTCAATCAGAATCTGAGAATGTGTCAGATTCATCGTGTGTTAAGGAACAGAGTCCTCCCATTGTTGAGGATGCTGATTCTTCGGATGATGAATCTGAAGAAATTGTGAAACAACAGTCTAACTCGGTTACAATAGATATTCCAATCGAGAATCACATCCTGTGTGATCCACCAGTGAAACCGAGTAAGACTGAAATGTCAAAGGCAGTGGAGTCCCTTGTATCTAGCAGTGAAGAGAATAACTTGTTGTACACGCTCAAAGGAGATAGCAAAATCTACTCTAACAAAGATTTTCCAATTAAAAATGTAAATCAAGATTTAATTGAGCAAATTTTTGAAGGATGCACTGATAAGTTTTTGGGGAACAAGAGTGGCAAAGTTACCGTCACTCAATGTGATCCAATTCCGTGTGAACAAATTAGAAAACAATACGGAAACCAAAAACTACCAATTGAGCGAAAACAACAAGTCAACTCCGGAAAGGGTAAGGTTCAGAGAAAGAAGGCTCAGAACAAGAATGTTCAAGCACTTAAAGTTCAGCAGTCTAAGGCGGAACAACCAAAGGTTCAACAACAAAAGGTGCAAAACAAAAGAGCTCCGGTTAAGAAACGAGAACCGAAAATGAACTTTGTTGTATCCACGGGTTCAGACAAACTTGAAACATTTCAGGATAAATCTAACCTTGATTTTATAAAACAAGTTAGAATTTTAAAACGAAATGATCAGAATAATTACACCCAACACACCAACGCATGTGATTTTGGTCCAAGCACGTCTAGATCACAAAGTTCATTGTCTGGTTCTCCGTCTAGTCATCAACATGTTTCTCCGAAGTTTGTAGAGCGGAGAACATGTTTTGAATGTGGGACAGTTGGGCATATTGTAAGATATTGCCCACACGTACAAAAGCTGAAGTCAAAAAACAAGTGCTCCCCAAGAAATCAATTACCGAAAACGATCAGTTTCCCCGAAACAAGACCCACGTGTCTTGAAAGAAAGGGAAAAGAAGTTAAAGCAAAAGAATCAAAAGGTAATTGAAAAGGCCTTAAAATCAGAGGTCAAAGAAGAAAAACCTGTACAAGCGAAATCTGAAACTGTAAAACCAGTAAATGCTAAAACAATAAATTCAAATACTGGTAAAGGACAAACAGCTTGGAAGCAAAAGCAGGTAATTCAATCAGGGGGAGCACCACAGGTTCTTTTTCCTAATCATCAAGTGATTGAAATCACTTTCCTTGATGATCAAGGACGACCCAAGACCACAAAGGCTTGGGTCCCCCTCACCAACTAATCTCTGAGTGAGTGTGTAGGATATTCCAGGAGGAACTTTCGATAATCGTAAGATTGTTGATAGTGGAGCGTCCTTGCACAAGATAGGCGACAGAAGAAATTGTTGCTTTTGATGGAGAGAAAAGGAAAAGGAGAAACAGAGTTGTCCGTCGAAAGATATTGATAACTTCGACAAAATGAAAATCATTCCAAAAGTTTGATTATTCAAGGCTTTAATCGGGTCCCCGGGATAGAATCACGTAAAATGTACGCACCTGCAGCACGTCTGAAGTTCATACTCAACAAGATAAACGTGCAGTGTACATTTCTTCGTGGTGTGATTGAAGAGAATGTGTTTGTTGATCAAACCAACTGGGTGTGCGGATGCCTTGGCGTGGATTGAACAACCGCACATTACTTCTCAAAGAGAAAGACAAAGACCTTCGCTGGTACAATGTGGAAGACCAGCCAGACCCAGAGGTTTCTGATCTTGTTGCTGTGAAGAGATTTCTAAGTAGCTATAAAATCGACTTTGAAATCCACACCGGGTGGATATCCAGTTTGGGAGAGCACTCAGATTCCTTGCAATGCACGAAGCAGTTGCAGGATACGGTTTTAAATTTCTAATCTCTCCTATACTTGTCGATATTTAAGCTGCTTTATGAATTATTATCATCTCGTACAACACTCCTTGACCTGACACATTGATCTCGAATATCACCTCACACGTGATTGTTTCATTATGAAACTCATCAATGTTGTCATGGTCCACACCGATGACCAACGTGCCGACCTTTTTACCAAAGCATTTGACAAATCAAGATTTGACTTTTTATTGATGGTAAATGGCATTAAGGTCAAGCAAGAGTAAAACCAACATCGGAAAATCATTTTTGTTAATACCTTTGTGTTTTAAATTTATCTTAGTTTGTTGATTTTAGGGGAGTAAATCCAAAAATTTGAAAATCCAAAAACATTGAAAATTTCAAAAACACAAAAACAATAGAAAAACAAAAATGAGTTTCCTGGCGAGCAAAAGAGAAGATGATAGTACATCAGTGGTCTGTCCAAACCTCTTTAAACCTAAACTGAAAAACGATAAGCAGCTCTATATAAGATGTATCGGTAGGCTCACAATCATTTTAAAGTGTGCAGGGTGATATAAATCTTAAATCCGACTGAAGACTGGGTGGGAACCATTCATTGGCATATGGTCTTAGTACCGAAATTTCGTTTGAGAGATTGCCGAGGTTCTGAGATATTCGGTCTTTATGCTGCTTATCATCTGAGTATCATGGTTGTATCTTTTACCGGAAAATAATGGGGACGCAAGTCTAGATCTTCCATGATACTATACATACGTGTACATACTGCATACGACCTCAATAAGTGATCAACAATCACATGTCCAAACAAATAAGTGATAATATATCACATTTATCCGGGAGTCAAGTTCGTCTCTCTGCTGTACGAAAGTACTGACCTGTTCACGGACTTGCTCTTGTGCCCTCATGCATTGAAAATCAAGTTCCTCATCAATAAGTGATTCTATCACATAGGGCTTGTTTTCAATCAAAATAAGTGAGAATCTCACATCATATACGGTCAAAAAGATGATAATCGGTATACTCACCGGTAAGATGAACCCTCGTGCATACCTTGATACGGGAATGTGTCGTGATGTGGATGAACACCGGTCGGTAAGTATAAATCATTCCTTAACGTATCCCCTCGCCATGATTACATCTGATAAGTTGAGCTTATGTGGACAACAATACCGATAATTGTTATAGGATGCTTATCTTAATGTTAACTAATTGAACAACAAGAGCGTTTTGGCATGACCGTACACTGATATGATTCTCTTACCCTCGAAACTCGCAAAAAGAATGTCTGTAAATATTTATTTACTGCTTTCGTTTCTGCATCTTTGTATATATTTACTTATTGCTTTCCGTCTTTACTTTTGAAAAATGAAAAATTCCAAAAATTTTTAGGTGTGTTTTAATGTAAACTTTATAAAATCCAAAAAGATTTTGCTTCTAGTTTATTTTTGATTGACTGATGTTGGAACTCGAGTCTGTCCTACCCAAAATCCTGATTATAAGCCGGAAAACAATTGCACTTTCATAAATGGTCGAAGTTAACACATTTTGAAAGTTAAAGGATTAACATTGTACATTTTCTAAACTTTCAAACTGTTGTCGGACGGTGTTCGATTAAACAATGGTCACACGTGTGTCATTTGTTTATGTTTACTATATTCCAAGCAGTTGTTCTCATTACGCGTTTAGATTTCTTGCATGTGCAGATTCTAAAGGCAAGGAGAACATGGTCGATGACAAGCTTCGGAATGAAGACACGACGTGAAGGCACTCAAATGAAGAAAATGATCGAGTTGCTGCTGGCCATCATCAACACCACAAGGATCTCAACCCATAAAGAACAAGTATTTCACGAGCATAACTCAAGGGGGAGCTTATGTTAAGGGGGAGTTTGTCAACACACTTCCTACATGAAACGGGGAGTTTGTTGGTACACTTTCTGCTTTCAAGACGTGAAGCCTTTAAAGATCCTCCGACATTGAAGACTTGAAAGGACGTCAAAGACTTGAAGTCACGAAGATCGAGACAAAGATCAAGAATTAAAATCAAGACAAAGTTACAGCCAAGGGGGAGTTTGTTGGTGCACTTGTGTCTGTACTTTGTCTGTATTTTGTCATGATACCAAACGATGTCTTTGTTAGTCTTGTAAGTTTGACCAAGTCAACTATCCTCCTAGTTTGACTTGGCCAAACAGTTTGAACATTGGTTGAAAGATGTTTGGGTCGAAGGATGTGTCATCGAAGGATAGTTTATATCCTTCGATGAGCTCGAAGGATAACCTTCGATGGATAATTGATGGACCTCGAAAGATGTCATCCTTCGAGGTATATATTGATCCTTCGATAGGTTTCTGGTCGATAGATGATCCTTCGATCAGTCTATCTGATCCTTCGACCAGACGTCCTGTGTTGGGTATAAATACCCATGTAGTGTGTTCATTTTAAAGTAGGAGAGCCAGAGACACAAGAATAGATAACACACACACACACACGAGAGAACATTGAGAGTTTGCAGAATACATCTGTAAACATTGAGCTTGTAACCGAACCTTTCATACGTATTAATACATGTGGTGTTAATCGGTGAAGTTTGTGTGTTGTGTTTGTGCTTGTTCTATCTCGGTTTGCATGTTAGCTTGGATTCCGCACTTGCTAGTGTGTTATACATAACAAGGAATAGGTTTGACCTCAACCTCTCAGGGACCTACAAGAATCAAGCTCCAGTTCAGGGGAATGCTGCTAGATTCCCACCGGGTTCATGTTTCAATTGTGGAGAGTTTGGTCACTTCCGCAACAACTGTCCGAGGTTGGCAAATGCAAATGCGAATCCGAACGTGAATGCCAACGCGAATGCGAATCCCGCTCGTGGACGAGTATTCAATCTGAATGCTAACGAAGCGAGGGCTGACAACGAGGTCGTCAATGGTACGTTTCTTGTTAACAATCGACCTGCATCTATTCTTTTTGATTATGGTGCCGATAGAAGTTTTGTTTCATTATCTTTGGAACCTTTGCTTGCGATACCTAGAACTAAACGGAGGAAACCCTTATCTGTCGAAGTTGCTACTGGTAAACCTCTTGTTCTCGATTATGTTATTCGTGATTGTCAGTTAAACCTTGATAACCATCTTTTTCCCGTTGACCTCACACCGATGCAACTTGGGAGTTTCGATATTATTGTGGGGATGGATTGGTTAACCAAACATCATGCTGAGGTGGTTTGTTTCGATAAGATTGTTCGTATTCCTCTTCCGTCTGGCAAACTTCTGGAAGTTCGTGGCGAGAAGCCATCTGGCGGTTTGAAGCTTATGTCGTGTACAAAGGCCCAAAGTTATTTGCGAAAAGGATGTGTTGCTTTCCTGGCACATGTCACCAAGGAGAAAGGCAAGAGCAAGAGTATTCGGGATATTCCGATTGTTCGGGATTATCCAGAGGTGTTTCCCGATGAACTGCCTAGTTTGCCTCCAGTTCGTCAAGTCGAGTTTCATATTGACCTTGTACCCAATGCCAACCCGGTTGCGAAAGTACCTTATCGCCTTGCCCCGTCGGAGATGCAAGAGTTATCGAAACAGCTTCAAGAGTTGTCTGATAAAGGATTCATCCATCCGAGCTTTTCGCCTTTGGGAGCTCTTGTCCTCTTTGTGAAAAAGAAAGATGGATCTTTTCGAATGTGTATTGATTATCGGGAGCTTAATAAGCTTACCATCAAGAATCAATATCCCTTACCTAGAATTGATGATCTATTCGACCAGCTGCAAGGTGCTTCATGCTTTTCCAAGATCGATCTGCGTTCTGGGTATCATCAACTTCGTGTACTCGAAGAAGATATTCCCAAAACTGCATTCCGTACGAGATATGGGCACTACGAGTTCACTGTCATGCCTTTTGGTTTGACAAATGCCCCAGCTATCTTCATGGACTTAATGAACAGGGTTTGTAAACATTATTTAGATAAGTTCATCATTGTGTTCATCGACGATATTCTCATTTATTCAAAGACTCGAGCCGACCATGAGCAACACCTTCGTTTGACCTTGGAACTTCTGAAGAAGGAACAACTTTTTGCTAAATTCTCCAAGTGTGAATTTTAGCTTAGAGAAGTTCAGGTTTTGGGTCATATAGTCAACGAAAAGGGTATTCATGTAGATCCATCCAAGATAGCTGCTATTAAGGATTGGAATACACCGACGACACCTACAGAGATTCGATCATTTCTTGGTCTTGCTGGTTATTATCATCGATTCATTTCTAATTTCTCAAAGATCGCGGTTCCACTCACTGCTTTGACTCAGAAAAAATAAGCCTTTTGAGTGGGGACCTAAGCAAGAAGAAGCATTCCAAACGCTGAAATGGAAGCTCTGTGATGCTCCTGTTTTATCTCTACCTGAGGGAAACGATGATTTTGTTGTCTATTGTGACACGTCTAATATAGGACTTGGTTGCGTTCTTATGCAATGAGGTAAAGTCATAGCTTATGCGTCTAGACAGCTGAAAATTCATGAGAAGAACTATACGACTTATGATCTTGAATTAGGAGCTGTGGTTTTCGCACTTAAAATCTGGAGACACTACCTCTATGGAACGAAGTGTGTGGTTTTCACAGACCACAAAAGTCTCCAGCATATTCTCAATCAGAAGGAGCTGAACATGAGGTAACGATGTTGGGTTGAACTCTTAAACGATTATGATTGCGAGATCCGCTACCATCCTGGTAAGGCGAATGTCGTAGCCGATGCGCTGAGTCGAAAGGAGCGAGTCAAGCTTCATTCTGTTCGAACTCTATCTGACATTCAATCTCGTGTCCTTCAAGCTCAACGATCTTGTGTGACCAAAGACTTATTGAAATATGAGCTACCACTTCAACTTGAACTTAAACTCGAAACGAAGGACGATGGGTTGCTATATTTCAAGGACCGTTTGTGGATTCTGAAACAAGACGATCTTCGCACCTTGGTAATGGATGAATCTCACAAGTCTCGATATTTTATCCATCCTGGTGCTGATAAAATGTACAAGGATCTTCGTACTCAGTTCTGGTGGCCTGGTATGAAGAAGGATGTTGCCTTGTATGTATCGAAATGCCTAACTTGTCTCAAATTCAAGGCTGAACATCAACGACCTTCTGGTTTGCTTGTATAACCAGAGATACCGGTTTGGAAGTGGGAGAACATTGCAATGGATCTCATCACTAAGTTACCACGTACATCTAAAGGTCACGATGCTATTTGGGTTGTTATCGATCGATTAACGAAATCAGCTCATTTTATACCGATTCGCGAGGATCTATCTGCTGATAAACTTGCAAAGATTTATGTTGATGAGATTGTATCACGGCATGGTGTTCCTTTGGATATCATTTCCGATCGTGATGCTCGGTTTTCATCTCATTTTTGGAAGACCAGGAAATTTGCATTGGGAACCCAACTGAATTTAAGCACTGCTTATCATCCCCAAACAGATGGACAATCTGAGAGGACGATTCAAACTTTGGAGGATATGCTTAGGGCATGCGTGATAGACTTTGGTGGTAATTGGGATTCACATCTTCCACTGATCGAGTTCTCTTACAACAACAGTTATCATGCTAGTATTAATATGGCACTATTCGAAGCTCTCTACGGTCGAAAATGTCGTTCACCTGTCTGTTGGAATGAGATCGGTGAAGCTCAGCTTACTGGATATGGAAAGAAAGGAAAACTTGCACCCCGATATGTTGGACCATTTAAGATTGTTGAAAGAATTAGAAAGGTTGCCTATCGACTAGAGCTACCTCCAGAGCTTGGAAATATTCATCCGACTTTTCACGTGTCCAATTTGCGAAAGTGTTTAGCTGATGCTGATCTTCACATTCCTCTCGACGAGATTCAAATCGATGAAACGATGCACTTTGTCGAGAAACATGTGGAGATAGTGGACCGTACATTCAAATAGTTGAAGAACAAACGGATTCGATTGGTCAAAGTTCGCTGGGAATCCAAACGTGGCCCCGAGTTTACTTGGGAACGTGAGGACCAGATGAAGATGAAATATCCGCATTTGTTTTCACAAGTTTCCTCTAAATAAAATTTCGGGACGAAATTTCCTAAAGTAGGGGAGTTTGTGACAACTGTGTTCTGTAATCATCGTATAATGTAAAACAATGTTGATTATCAATAAAACAATGTGCTTTGGTGTTATTATATGTGTTATTGTGTTTGGATGATTTTACAATTTGATTCGATTCCGATTTCAAGCTTTAATCGCTTTCTAGAAGGTTATACGCAAACTGGTGCGTAAACGCAATCAGTTTAACGTGACGTACACTCCAGAACTGTGACATAAGCCAAACATACCCTAAATATCCTTACATAAATTAGAAATAAGTTTCGAAGGATTCGGTATGGCAAAAACATGTTTATTCGGACTTTAGAACTAATTACGACAAAACTGCGAAACGAACGTCGGTAACCGACCGGATAATATTTAAATCCCAAAAATATTCTGTTATGATTAAAATTTTATTTTTAATCAGGTTCGTATTGAAAAATAAATCAAAACGCTTAAAAACGTCATTTTTCAAGTATAAGCGCGTACCGCGTGTTACTGCGCAACACAGTGCTTCTACTGCAAAACGCAGACAACGCAGCCAGTCTCGGCAACTGAAATTTATTTCAGTAATATTTTGGCGAGTTTATTTTTATAGAATAATAAAAATAATTTAGAACGCCATAAACCGGGATATAAACGCTAGATAAAATACCCGGTATCCAGTTAAATACCTGTTTTTATCTATTTACCAAACAAATTTACATTTAACCCCCCCCCCCCCCATATGATATTTACGGTCACCATAAGTGGCCCCCACCTAATATTTCCAAGATCTTGATTTTATTTCCTAGATCTTTACTTGATTTTCTTTTGGCTAAGTGTTAGTGAATGCTACTTCCATATCTTTTCATATATCTTTATATAATCTTTCCTAGATCACAATCTTACCAAGATCACTCAATATCCTCACTCTCTCTCCCTCCCAAAACCGTAACCCCCACCTTCATCACCATCTTCATCTTTTCAACATTGTTCCTGAAGATCAAGCTCCATTACAAGCTAGATTCAAGTTGGTGTGAAGATCCAAAGGAGTTTCCAAGGTGATTTCAAGTGATTTCAAGCTCCATATCATCAAAATATCATCCCACAACCTACTTGAATCTTGAAGGTATAACATTTATGTTTAAATCATACTTTTGATTCTTGGTTGTTCTTGATGATTTGAAGTTTCTCTTGAATCTTGGAATTTTCACAAACTTGAAATCTAAAATGAAATGGGTCTTGAAACAAATAAAAATGGTGATGTTTATGTGTGTATATAACCGTATACATATATATATGGGTGTATGAGTTTTGAAGTTTGATTCTTGATAAGTACTTGTTTAAGTTGTTGCTTGTTCTTGAATGATAGTTAAAATGCAAGTGTTTAATGATCTATGGATGATATGATAAATGTTCAAATACATCAGCAAATAAACATGAATAAGTTGCATATTTGATGCATTTAGATTAATATGAAATGTTGATGATATGATAGTATGCTTTAGACACTTGTACATGAGAATACATGATGATTTAAAGCTCAAGAAGTGATAAAAAATGGTTATATGACAAAAATGTTTTAGAACAGATTATAAACACTAAAAATAACATTATTTGGTATATTATAATGGCATGAAACTTTGACATAGGTTTGATAGCTTTGCATATTGTACATATAGCTTAAAAAGTGGTAAATTATGTGAAATTTGCATGATTTATGTGCTTTATGAAAGACCTGCACTATCATGAGTATAACCACTATTTTATTCATTAAATAACATGGGTTATGTTAAAATATCAAGTCGTTTCAATTTGGGATGCTTCGGGTAACGTTTGATGCAAAACTATGCGGTAAAACGGTTAAAAATCGGCTTTTCGAAGGATTTTTATAAAACTGTTTTAGATCAGTAAGTAAACTGATATTTTTGATATAAAAATAAGTACTTTAACTTATATTAAGTTTACTTGGTGTTTGGTTAGTCATACGTGACTTCCGACGCCCAAAAATGTTTCCGAATCGCTAAAATAAGTGTTTTTCGACATACACTATAATGGGTTGTTCATGGGTAAATTTTATGTGTTACAATGTGTTATGTTTTTTAATATATGTGTATGATGACATGATAATACTTGACAAGATTATGTGTATTACGCTATTATTTGTATGCCACGTTTGAGTATATATATTACGACGCGCAAATCGTAGATATATTGCTTATAACATGTTGAGGGTCACCAATAAAATCATTCGAGGCGCTAAGTTTTTAAAATATATATGTGAACTCATATATATATACAAATACACCAATATAATAAAAAATAATTACTTTTCAAGAAATCTCAAAGTTATGTGAAAATTCTAAGTATCGGAGAAACTTCGGTATTTTTGTGGGTTTTTGATTATTAAATCATTCTTATTTAATTTAGGACGAATAAAAAATTTGAGGGATTGTGTTAACATATAAAAACGCACCCAATGGTGAGTACATAGATCCCCTCTTTTATTGTTTTTGATTGTTTTGGGGTGATTCATATGTATCAAAATGATTTCGATGATTTTAACGATGGTTTCAAAACGAGTAAGATGGTTTATACTAAACTAATAACGATTTCGATAATGTGAACGAGCTTGTTGGTTGTAGTTACATAACGAATGACATTCATTAATTTTGGCCGAACCGACCAGTATTAGGTTATGGTACCATAGGATCTGACAAATCCCGTTATCAGACTGCACCCATGGTTATGTGTGGGTTATGTGGGTAACGACTAAACCTGATGATTGTTAACTTACCCTTTGGTGGTTTGTTAATACGAGTTGAAGAAGTTGAACGATGAATGAGTTACGAAGGTTTGAATGTTATAAACGAGACAACCAAAAGTAGTTATCACAATTAAAACGAGAACGAGTGAACGATCTGAACGATTTGAACGATTTAAAAAAATGAACGATGGTTTATTACATGAATGAATTAAACGATTTTAAACGATGTCACACAACGAGGTTCACTAAACGATATAAACCATACGAGTTTTATTACGAGAACGATTTACGATTTGGTTAAGTAAAACAAATGTATTGGGTTAAGATTCATGGCATCGAGGTTTTATAAACTATAACCAATCGGTTTTGACTTGGTTATTCCTTTTACAATACCAACATTTTACAAAACAAGGTTTTTAATATCAGTTAACGAAGTTGTACGAGTTATTTCAACATGTAAACGAGCCATGAATCTGACACTCTCACAAAACCTATGTGCTCGCCAGCATTTCTTTGCTGACTTTGTTTTTACATATGTTTCAGGTGAAGTTGCTTGATGTTGATTTCTAGGATGCATGAGTCACATAGGATCTGGACGAGACCTTAGTGACATAATAACAATGATAGTCGATTTATAACTTGTTGGTTTCTTGCTAAAACAATGTAATCTACTTAATGATTAAATAAAACGAAACTCTTTTGTATCCATGGTTGTGAAACAATAATTCTGTTACAACACTCCCCGACGTTTCCGCGATGATTTGTTTTTTTACGTGGTCGGGGTGTGACAATAGTGGTCAACAAGGAACTGAAGAAACAGAGGTTGCCTTTCAGCAGTGGGTGAATTTTCAACTATCAGAGGTTTAAAACAAACAGTGGTTAAGGACAGACTTTTAAGGATTTATGAAAAAATTTCGTTTTAACAATTTTTAAGAATGGATTTTTGATTTTTTGAAAAAAATTTAATGCTTTTTATTCAAGGATAAGAAGGTTTTAGCCTTCTAATCCAAGTTAAGCATGCCAATCCTAGAGATCTAGCTTTCAAATGTGGATGTGTCTAATGCTTTTGTTAGCACATCTGCTAGCTGATCTTTAGTTAGAATATGATGCAGAGAAATCAAACCTTTTTCATAGCAATCCCTCACAAAGTGATGTACGATATCAATGTGTTTTGTGGTTGAGTGGGAAACTGGATTTTTGATGATATTTTCAGCTGCCTGACTGTCCAACATGAGAGGAGTCTTTAGAGCATTTATACCGAAATCTAGTAACTGATTTTTAAGCCACAACAGTTGAGCTGTACAGCTTGCAGCAGCAATGTATTCTGCCTCAGCAGTGGATGTGGAAACAGCTGCTTGCTTTTTGCTTTGCCAAGACACTACGCAATTGCCTAGGAATTGACACCCTCCCGATATAGACTTCCTGGTGGTGTTGCATCCAGCAAAATCACTATCTGAGAAACCTGAAAGCTTAACATTCCCATTAGTAGGGTACCAAATACCAAGTGTGGGAGCACCTTTTTATGTATTTGAATATCCTTTTCACAGCAATGAGGTTAGACTTCCTAGGTACTTACCGGGATCTGGCACAAACACATGTTGCAAACCTGATGTCTGGCCTTGATGCAGTTAGGTACAATAAACACCCAACCAAGCTTCTATATAAGGTCTGATCAACCAAGTCATCTTTTTCATCAGACAAGACCAGCTTTGTGGTTGCCCTGGGTGTACTACATGGTTTATAATCATTCATCTCAAATTTGTTTAAAAGATCTTTTACATATTTGCTTTGATGAATGAAAGTACCATTTTTCCATTGCTTAACTTGGAGACCAAGAAAGCATTGTAGGTCACCCATTGCACTCATTTCAAACTCTGCTGTCATGAGTTTTCTGAACTCTTCACAGATTGCATTGCGTGTGCTTCCAAAAATGATTTTATCCACATAAATTTGGACAATCATCAACTCTTTTCCTCTCCATTTTAGAAATAGTGTTTTATCAATTTTACCTCTTGTAAATCCAATAGAGATGAGAAATGTGAAAAGAATTTCATAACAGACGCTTGGTGCTTGTTTCAAGCCATACAAAGCTTCATTTAGCTCGTAGACATGATATGGATAAAAAGGATCTTCAAAACCAGGAGGTTGGCAAACATATACCTCTTCCTGGATTTTGCCATAAAGGAATGCACACTTGATATCCATTTGAAACACCTTGATGTTGTGGTTGACAACAAAGGCTAAGAACAATCTGATGGCTTCAAGTCTTGCTACAGGAGTAAATGTCTCATTATAATCAATGCCTTCTTCTTGTCTATAAGCTTGAACCACAAGCCTAGCTGTTGACAACAATGCCCCTTTCATCTGTCTTGTTCTTGAAGACTCACTTTGTGCCAATTGGACTTACATTTGTAACACCCAAAAAATATGCAATTAATTTTGTTACCTAAAATGTCTAGTTATGATTATTTTTAACCTAGTTAAATACATATGTTAGTAACTCAATTAGAAGGAAAGTTACGTGACAAATAAACAACAATACTAACTAGAGGGGGTAAACTTGTAAAAAGGGAAGGAAGTTTTAATTTAATAAGTAAAACACAAAACACACACCTTGTGTGTGTTCTGTGGATCGACCAGAGCCAAAGGAGGGCCAAGAGAAACCCTAACTTCTTAACATTCTCAAAATCAGAAGGAAATTAAGAGCTCTAATGGATGAATGAACCCTAAACTCGATTAATCTGAGCTTGTTCAACGATTGGTAAGTCGAAAATTCTATTTTGATGATTTGTAGAAAGTGGGTTTCAACCAAATCTTGTAGTAATGTGAATAATTGTGTAGTTGTGAGTTAGGATTTCACAATAGAACAAGAAATTTGTTTGATTTTAGTTAATCAGATGGTTTGAAACATAAACCCAATTGAATTAGGAAGGTAACGAAGAACAAGAATGAAATTATGTGTGAAATTATTGTAATAGTTAGTATGAGAATTGTTATTGATGAATTAATGATACTTAAAAACTGATTTGGAGTGATTGTTGTGGGAAATTTTGGTTAATCTTGATAATCTAAGAATGAACTAGTAGGATTATGCTTTGAACACTTGTACCTTATGCTTCGTTGATGTTATGCACACCTTGTGTTTAATGAAATGCTTTAATGAAGATGTTAGCCTTGTTAGTTATAAACTTTATGTGAACTGAATGTGTTTTTGAAGTAAGTGTGGATTGTATGATGTCTTACCAATTGGTGTGTGTAAACGGGTATAAGACCTAAATTAAAGTATAAATGGTTATGTATAGGTGTTATGGAAGAAAGTTCGAGTCAAGCGAAGCTACAAGGAAATCAAGATCGAGGTACGCTACTTGTACAATTCATGATTTTATTATATTGTTGTTTTAACATAAGATGTGTTGAATGGAATCGATTATGAAAAAGTAATTGTGTGGACCCTTTTTATGAACGGGTCGAAGGAATAGAATGGAAGAATGGAAGGAATGGTATGAAGTTCCATTCGGAACATACTTATGTGCAAGAATGAAGGTATTTAGCAATTTACAAGTTTGCGGATGTCATAATGGTTATAAATCCGTAAGTGGAATTCTCGAGTTAAAAGAAAGAATTTTAGTTCTAATGAGTTTACTTTGTTGGGGCGATGTAGGTAAATCTCAAGTTTAGCTATCAAGCTTCGTCCGGTTCGAACACGCTTCAAGGCCCGTCTCATGTTCTGATACTTTTGTAAAGAAGACAATGTTTAATACTTTGTCACTTTTGTCTATATCTAGTAGTTAATCCTAGTTTTTATTATGTTTGTCTTTTGAAAACCTTAGTAGGATGCATGTATTTTAAACTTAATGGTTTTCATAGTGTGTCAAGGTTTGTTTGATAGTGTATATTATGGTTTTTGAAATGCGTCGTGTTGAAAATGAATTTTGAATGTGGAAAATTGGAGACCGCTCGTATTATGAACGGGTCATGCCCAAATTTTGTTAGATAAAGTCTGTCATTATTTAAATAATTTAAAAGGAAAAATTTTGGGCGTTACAAGTTGGTATCAGACCCTTGGTTTGAGGGATTTAAGCATCAAATGCTTGAACTCAAACCGAAAGCTCGTGAGAAGTGTGTGTTCGTTCCGCGGCGCGAAGCAAGTAAGTACCTTTAAAATTTGAATTTTTTCATTACGAATAATTTAGTTACAGAATGTTATGGAATAGTTACGGAATGTTATGGAATTGTTACGGGATGTTGTGGGATGAATCGGGTCAGTTTGGGGTAGAACGGGTCGGAAAGGGCTTCAAAAACATGAAAAATTAGCCATAGTATGCTAGGCGTCACCGTAACCTACGGTGGCTACGGTAGCTTACGGTAGACCTAGAGACAGAATTGCCATCGTAAGACAGTAGCTTAGTGGCGTAAGGAAAAAGACGCCACCGTAGCTTACGGTGGGGACCATTTTCAGTCAATTTCAAATGTGTTGTTCTGTTTGATGTTTTTATCACACGGGAAGTATTGAAAATGTTATAATAAGACTTTAAAGAATAAAAAGAATGACACCAAGATATACAGAAGAAAGAATGCCATAATGATTGGTTGTCTGAAACGTTGAGCTTTCAAAGGAAGTTTAAGTATGAAATAATCATGTGTAATTCCTTTTACACATTAAAAAGAATGAAAGTTATGTATTACTAGCATGATTACATGATAGAAAGGATGAATGAAAGTTTGAAATAAAGAATGATGTTTATGTGTAGATGGCGGATACGAATGAGGACGAAGCGACACAACAAGAACAACTGAAAACTATGATTTCGGAAGAGGTTGGAAAGGCAATCCAGGCAAGTATTCCTCGATTAGCCCAAGAAGTGGAGAGTTAAGTGTTAGAAGTGGTGGAAACGATGATGACAAGTAAGATGGACGAGTTGAAAGGGATGATTGGTGAAATAAAAGGAAAGAAGGGGGCTCGCAAATGCACATACAAGGAATTTATGGCGTGCAATCCTTTACCCTATAAAGGAGAGATTGACCCTATAGCATGTCAAAGGTGGATCACAAGTATGGAGGCGGTGTTTGTATGGAGCCACTGTGAAAAGGAAGACCAAGTAATGTTTGCCACCAGTTGTTTACAACTCCAAGCTAAAGACTGGTGGGATGCTTTTAGTAAAGAAATTGGTGAAGATAAGGTTCAAGTCTTGACATGGCAAGAGTTAAAGGAACCTTTCCTAAAGTACCATTGTCCGCAATCTGCCACTGACAGGATCCAAGAAGATTTCTTACATCTTCGACAGAAGGACGAAACCATTGATGAAATCACCAACACTTTTCTTGACAAGCTGAAATTCTGTAAAGAAATAACGGGAACGGAAAGAATGAGGATAACCCGCTATCATGGTATGTTGAAGGCCGAATATCGGGAGTTTATAACTCCCGCTAAATGTGAAACCTTGAATAAGCTCATTAATTTGGCCCGAGATAGGGAAATTGAACTAAGAAGACAAGCAGAAAGAGGTGAGAAAATAGTGTCTGAGAATGTTCCCAGCTCAAGCCCGTCAAAGAAACAGAAATTTCAAGATCATGGCAAGAAGGATAAGGCGAAAGGTAGCATTTTGAAATGCAAGACTTGTGGAAAGTTACACACGGGGGAGTGCTTGAAGGGGAAGAAGGGTTGTTACAATTGTGGTCAAGAGGGACATCCATACTATAGATGTCCTAATCCTACCAGAACGTGCTATAACTATTTCCAACCGGGTCATATTAAGGCTGAATGTCCCAAGCTTCAACAGAAATCGATAAGGAAGCAAGAAAGGAGGAAGCCCCAAGAGCTAAGGGGAGGATGTTTCAGATCTCGACTGAAGAAGCAAAGGACCACCCGAATGTTGTGTCAGGTATATTCTTATTGAACTTGATGCCTACGTATGTGTTATTTGATACTGGAGCCAGTAGATCGTTTGTATCAAGTGAATTAGTGTCACACCCCTCTTTTAGAATCGAAAGAATGCATGTGCCATTAGAAGTACAGATAGCGGATAGTAAGAGTTATTTGTTGCACGAAGTTTGTAGAGATTGTGAAATTATCGTTGAAGATGAGAAGTTTGCCATTGACCTTATTCCCATGGTTTTGGGAGAATTCAAGGTTGTAGTTGGCATGGATTGGCTAGCCAAACATCATGCCGAAATTCAATGCGAGAAAAAGGTAATTCATGTGTTAACACCAGGTGGAAAATGAGTGAGTATACAAGGGGAAAGGAATGTTAATTCGAAGCTTTGTTCTATAGTCCAAGCATTCAAGTATGTGCGAAATGGAAGTAAGGCGTTTCTAACTTACGTGATAGTTACTAACCAGAATACCCCCAAGATAGAGGAGGTTGAAGTTGTGAAAGAGTTTCTTGATGTATTTCCGGAAGATTTGCCGGGGCTTCCACCAGAATGTGAAGTAGATTTTAAGATTGAATTGTATCCCGATGCCAAACCCGTAGCCAAAGCTCCTTATAGGTTGGCCCCAACTGAAATGCGGGAGTTAATGGTTCAGATACAAGAGTTACTCGACAAAGGATTTATACGCCCGAGTGTATCGCCTTGGGGAGCGCCTGTTCTTTTTGTCAAAAAGAAGGATGGTTCGATGCGCATGTGCATCGACTATCGAGAATTGAATAAGCTAACGGTGAAAAACTGATACCCGTTGCCCCGAATCGATGATCTCTTCGATCAGTTACAAGGGGCAAGTTGTTTTTCCAAAATTGATTTACGGTCCGGATACCATCAATTAAGGGTACGGGATGAGGATGTGGCGAAGACGACATTAAGAACGTGATATGGACATTACGAGTTCTTAGTAATGTCCTTTGGGTTAACGAACGCGCCCGCCGCGTTCATGGATCATATGAATCGAGTTTGTCGAGCCATGTTAGACAAATTCGTTATAGTTCTTATTGATGATATCTTGGTTTACTCCCAAAGTGAAGCCGAACATGCATGCCATTTGCGCGAAATTCTTGAAGTGCTCCGCAAGGAGAAATTTTACGCGAAATTCTCTAAGTGTGCTTTTTGGCTTAGAGAAGTACAATTTCTCGGTCATGTGATTAATGTGGATAGTATTTTAGTAGATCCGTCAAAGGTGGAAGCTGTTATGAAATGGGTACCTCTAAAGAGCCCAAGTGAAGTGAGAAGCTTTTTGGGCTTAGCAGGCTATTATAGGAGGTTTATTCAAGACTTTTCTAAATTGGCCCTGCCATTGACCAAGTTAACCAAGAAGAATGAGAAGTTTACATGGGGTACAGATCAAGAAAAGGCGTTTCAAACTCTGAAAGAGAAGCTTTCGAGCTCCCCGGTATTAACCTTACCTGATGGAACGGAAGACTTGGTGGTGTTTACTGATGCATCACACCAAGGGTTGGGATGTGATTTGATGCTGAGGGGTAGAGTCATTGCTTATGCTTCAAGGCAATTGAAATCACATGAAAGTAATTATCCAACCCATGACTTGGAGTTAGCAGCAGTAGTGTTCGCTTTGAAGATATGGAGGCATTATCTATACGGTACGAAAAGCACAATTTATTCTGACCACAAAAGCCTTAAATATTTTTTTGAGCAAAAAGATTTAAATATGAGGCAACGAATGTGGTTACAACTTCTTAAAGATTATGATTTTGAAATCCTTTATCATCTGGGCAAGGCAAATGTAGTGGCCGATGCCCTGAGCCGAAAGGATTATCCGCCTCCAATTCAAGTGAAATCCATGAAAATGGTAGTTACACCTCGATTTCTTGAAATGATTAAGGAAGCCCAAGTCAAGTCGCTGAGCGAAATGGATTCAAGAAAGGAAAGAACAAAGGGGTTTGTTGATAAATTAGAAGAAAGACCCAGTGGAATTAAATCAATGTATGGCCGGATATGGATACCTCGGTTTAGGGAAGCAAAAGACGTGATACTCGAAGAAGCTCACAAATCCCGATTTTCAGTTCATCCAGGAGCTACAAAAATGTATTTGAATTTGAAGAAAAGTTATTGGTGTCCCGGAATGAAACGGGATATTGTAAAATATGTTGCAAAATGTCGAACTTGTTCCCAAGTTAAGGCGGAACACTAGAAACCATGTGGTATGATTCAATCATTAGAAATTCCGGTATAGAAGTGGGAAAATGTGCCTATGGACCTTGTGACTAAACTTCCAAAGACAAAGAAAGGGCATGATGCCATATGGGTGGTCGTAGATAGGCTCACCAAAAGCGCTCACTTTTTACCCATCCGGGAAACCGCTACCTCAGAAAAATTAGCGGAAATCTATGTGAATGAGATTATATCTCGTCATGGGGTACCCGTATCCATTATTTCAGATCGTGATATCCGATTCACATCTCGATTTTAGCAAAGGTTTCATGATGAGATGGGTATAAGATTACATTTCAGTACCGCCTACCACCCACAAACAGATGGTCAATCCGAACGGACCATCCAAACGCTCGTTGATATGTTAAGAGCGTGCGTGATGGATTTTGGGGGAAGTTGGGATGATCATCTACCCTTGGTAGAATTTTCATATAATAATAGCTATCATAGTGGTATACAAATGGCCCCATATGAAATGCTATACGAAAGAAAATGTCGGACTCCCATATGTTGGGAAGATGTGGGACAAAGAGAAATTGCACCTAGCGACGTAGTAGCTATAACTAACGAGAAGATTGATCTTATACTGGCTAGATTAAAGGCGGCACAGGATCGACAAGCAGCATATGCAAATCAAAGAAGACGTCTTCTTGAATTCCAAGTTGGGGATTATGTATATTTGAAAGTATCCCCATGGAAAGGCGTAATACGTTTTTGAAAGCGAGGGAAATTGGGTCCGCGATACATAGGAGCTTTTAAGGTTCTAGCACGAGTTGGAAGGGTAGCATATCAATTGGATTTACCGCCAATTTTAGAAGGGATTCATAATACGTTCCATGTATCTCAACTAAGGAAGTGTTTATCGGATGAAACCGCTTACGTATCTCACGAAGATATTGTATTAGATGAAAGATTGAATTACATTGAAAAACCGATAGCTATCAAGGATTCTAAGGTAAAGCACCATCGGAACAAAGCTATAAAGCAAGTCTTGGTGCAATGATAACATCGGAATCGATCAGATCTTACATGGGAACTAGAAGATGATTTGAGGAAGCATTACCCGGCATTATTTGGTACATATTAAGGTTTCGGGGACGAAACCTCTTTTAAGGGGGGTAGATTTGTAACATGTAGGATCGGTTTTAACTTCGAACGATTGCAAAACGAACGTGTGACGTGCGGAATCCGTACACGAACGTGACCAAACACACAAGAACGTACTATAACTGTGATTCTATAGAATAATATGACGAGTACAATGCCCCGAGAATCACGTTTGAGGACTTTCTCTCTCTAAGCTTAGATCTCCAAAATGTCAAATGAGCAAAAACTCTTAAACTTTAACACTAAGTATCCTATTTATAGGCCAAGGCTTTAATGAGACTTCTCATTAATTACAATATTGCCACCTTGCCTTTTTCCTACTTTATGTAACATAAGGTCTTGGTTTCTTCAGTTTCAGCTACGATAACAATTGATGGAGGCGATAGACATTACTGCACCAACAGACTCCCCCTTGGATATTGCCGCAATCAATCTCGTAGTGTCTTATCTTTCTCTTTCTCGAACAGAATCCCCGTGGATCTGTCTTCAGACTTCCATTGCTCTTCCTTTCGATCAGACTCCTTTTCTTCAGGCTCCCCCTTTTGTTTAAGCTTCCGTGCTTTTAGGATCGACACCTGGTTTTCCGTATACAAGCTCCTCCAGGATAGTTACCTGGCTCCTTGAATACACGCTCCCCCTTGCGTTGAGCTTGTCTTCAGACTCCCCCTTAGACTCTGCTGTCGGGATCGTAGTATGGCTTTCACAGGTTCACAAGTTCAGAATCAATTCCTGGCTCTATTCTGCATCTGCTCTGGATTTGAAACCCGGTTAACCTGCACATCCTTTACCTCAACATAAATTTCACAAATTTACAAATTTTACAAATTTAAGAAACCACTTGAATATATCGTTCAATTATTAATAATTTTTATCAAGATCAAACTCTCTTTTGGAGAGATTTATTCATAACACTTTTCATTTCAAAAACAAACTCTTTCAACCCATAGTTGTTCATCATGTTTAGCACTCAGAATTTGAATATCAGCTCTTCAACATCAGTTGTCGAAAATCTTTTTGAATTTTCAAATATCTATACTAAAACACAATCTTTTTGGGTTTTTGTTTTTAGAGAAATGCAGTAAAGAAATATATACAGACAATATTTTTGTGAGTTTGTGTAAGAGGATCATATCAGTTCATGAGACAAATTACTAGAACCATTAAGCTTTAAACATTTTAAGTTCTAAGCGATTCACATAGATTGACGATATAGTTGTCCTCTTAAACTCAATCTAAAAACTTTCGAAATGCTTACCGATACGTTAAGGTATATTAATTTTGCACTAAATTCTTATGGACCCCACGATCTCAGCATATCCTCTCATCATGCAATACACTAACTCATGTAATGCCTTTAAACTTTCATCAACTGTGATATGTGCGAAAATAACTCAGAATGTTTAAACATTAACAATCAGGTCGATCTTTCGATACGCAGAGAAAGTCCAATGTTTAAACAAAATAAGAAAATAAAACAAGTTGAAATTGTTTAGGCTTTAACCACCAGGTCGATACTCCCGTATACGCATGGGTGATCCAAAGCTTAAACGAAACACCAAAGAAAATAAAGCAGAATGTTTAGGCAATAACATCCAGGTCGATACTCACGTATACGCAGAGGATGTCCAATGCTTAAACAAAATAAAGAAATCAAACAAGTTTAAATCTTTGCAAAATGAAATGCACAATCACAGCGACTTTTTCAGCAAGTTGTAAAAGTTCCGAGACTTAACGGTTTTTATGCTCTTTTAGCATTCAGCGATTACTGAGTAGGCACACAATCACGAAGGAAAAAACTAAGTACTATGCTTTCAACCATGTTTCCCACTAGAACTAGGCTTTTTCATTTAAGTTTATATCGTTATCGCAAATCTACTAGTCTAGCTGAGCCTATCGTCACATCCTTAGTGAAACCATTTATCACATTTGACATTTCATTTCTTTAGCATGCGGTGATAGTCCACTGATTTACTATCATTTCCTCTTATTCACAACAAAACTCATTTTTGCTTTTTCAATGTTTTTGGTTTTTCAAATTTTCAAATTTTTTTTTAAATTTTTCTCCCCCTAAAATCAAAATATGTTTCAATTTTGATTTTCTGGGAAAATTTGAAAACAAATTGTACAAGGTAAAGTGACAACATGATGAGAATTACTTCAATTCTCCATTCACTTGGCTTAAACAATCAGAACTCCCCCTGACAACACACTATTTTCCCATTATGATTTCAAAACACTTAAGTTTGTTTTAATCAAAATGGTTTTTCCGGAAAATAAGCTTTGTGTGTCATTTCACAAATTCGGGGTTTCATCACCTTGTTTTCTTCAACCATTTGAAACATTTAACAATTTTTAGGTTCTATCAACAAAAATCACTTTGTAGAAAAGATAAATCAAGTAAAACTTAATGTCCTTGATTAACTTTCTATAATTCGAAATATCACCTAAGTGAATTTCTCAAGAAAGATGCCGATTCCTACTCCACGCTTACCAATCTGGGAGTTCCGGCAAGTCAGGTTTTTCATTTAAACAGATTCACCCAAGCCTGACCAGCCTTGGGTTTGACAGTTTTTACCTCAAAACTTGGCTCTTCTGACTTTGTCGAGTCAATTTCATTGCCTGATTGTGGCTCCTCTGACTTTGACAAGTCAGAGTCAATGCCAGAATGTGGCTCTTTTGTTTTCTCATAAACAAATTCATCGCCATTCTCTATTGGAACCCAATCCTTACAATGTTTAACCTTTCCAAATTTGTCAACCTGTGACATGCACAATTTTTCATTGTCATTTTTATACTTAAAAACTTTGATAAAGGCTTTGTCTGAAAAATTAACTTTCTTTGATTGTTCATCGGTTTGATTAGTTAATTTTTCTTTCTTTATCAACCTTTTTATCCTCAGATTTGTATCTGATGAGTTCGTTTTGCTTGATTGATCCTTGTTAGTGGAGCAAATCGATTCATCAGAACTTTTTCTTAGATTATCAGTTGTACCCGAGGACAAAATCCTTTCGAGATACTCTCTTGCTTTCTTCTTTTTCTTTCTCAGTCTATCTTTCTGCCCTTTTGATAACTTCACCTTTTGTTTCTTCACTTTATGTCTTTTGGGCTTTTCTTCAATTTTGACTGAGTTCTTCACCTTTTCCTAAGATTCAGCCCTCGATCTTGCCTTTGATCTCATTGGGCAATCTTTGGCAATACGGCCTTTGATTTGACATTCATAGCATCTTCTTGTCTCAAAACTCTGATTCTGGCAATTAACAGCAATGTGTCCTTGAAAACCACATTTGTAACACACTTTGTTATCATACCATTCTCCTCTTTCAAACCACACACTCAGATCGTAACATTGATTTGCTTTGTGGTAGTCATGTCTCCTCTTGTATCCTTGATTTGACTTTTGAGCACTGTGGTCAAACCTGCACCACTTATTACCAACTTTTTGTAAGTTTTAATTTTCAAATTTTTGTGATTTTTTATAATGATTGGATGATTGAACTGATGATCTTTTATTTTCTTTTTGAAATTTTTCTGAATTTTTAACATTTTGTTTTTGTTCTACATTCTTCTTAACAGGTTTTTGCTTTGAACATTCACCTATTTCAGTAGAATGTAAAACAGTATCTTTAAATTTTTCTTTTAATTCCAAAAATATTTTCTTTTTCTCTTTTTCATCATCAGTTTTATCATCACAATCTTCAATTATGACTTTGTCATAATTTGTGACATTGTCACTTATTGGACCTGCATTGATCGGTTTTGGACATACAAGATCTGGTATTGATGACGAAGTCACAAAATCGTTCAATTTCTTTTCTAAAACATCAATTTTATTTTTATCACATTCAACTACTTTTTCAAGTTGAATGATTTTCTCAAGATGAGAATTTATTTCCTTTTGTTTTTCAATATTATTATTACCAAAAATAGATTTTTCATTTTCTAAAACTTTTAATTGATGTACAAAATCTTTCTCAATTTTCAATTTTTCATTTTCTAAAATTGTTATTTTATTTTGAAATTCTTTTTCATTTTCTTTTAAATTTTTGTTTTCCAATGTCAAACTCAATACATTCTTCAAGAGTTTAACATTGTCTGCTTCAGATTTATCACATTTTGAGCACACAAATTCAACTTTCTTGGATTCTTCATTCTTTGACATTCCTTCTGTTTCCTTCTTGTATGTTCCTGCAAGAAAATTTTCAACAATATCAACAGGATTCAAATCTTCATCTAAAAAACAACCTCTTTTGAAATCATATTTTATCTTACTTCTTGTGGTAAGACCTTTTCTAATTATTTTTTATTATTTCAAGAAACACATCCAAACTTATATATTCTAAGTTCATTTCTAATTCATTTATCAAATCTTTCTTTTTCTTTTCAGTTTCACATTTGTGCGTTCTAAGCTCTCTTATGAAATCATCTGGACTAAATTTTGAGAACCTAGAATCCTTTTTCAGTTTACTCAAAAATTCATCCCATTCCAAAGGTAAGGCATCTGCAAATTTTGATATCTTTTCAGCATCTGACATCTTAATCCCATACCTTTTTAAATTGTCAAGTAATTCATTATACCTCTTTTCCAAATCATTAAACTTTTCATATTTTTTACACAAAAAGTATTCAGATCTTTTAACCCAAGCATCCTTTTTCTCATCTTCTTTCCTATACTCCCAATACATATCAAACCAATCATTTATTCTTCCAAGTTTATCGTTTTCCTTTTCGTCAAACATTTTAACCACAATTACTTTGTTAAATGACTTGGTTTAAAAATTGTTTTTTAGCTCAGAGTCCACAAAATTTCAACTTCTTGGTATTTGCGCCTTGTAAATCACCTCGAATCACCTGCAAACAAAACAAACAAGCGATCAGTTTAAACGGACTGAATACGTAACAATGTGTGTTGATGAAATCAATCTAAGACTCGTGTCGAAGATTTGCGGATTCGTTCCAATGTTGTTCGGGTGAAATCTCTAAATGAATGGGCTTGATCAATATTATCTGTTTAGTTCACACACATGGCCCGTCAATCAAAGGAATTAATTGGGCCGATACTCTTGAACAATTAATGGGTTGGTTCAAACAATCTGATATACTTAAATCTGATTGGGCCACTAAATCCACTAAACCAACAACAATAAGTTCTAAAATACTATGATTGGGCCGAGAATCTGAATTCACATGCAATCTTAATTGAATTAATAGCCAACAACTTTTTTGATTTCTTAACTTTTATTGGGCCGCTTGTTTTGAAAGACTCTGTTAACAATTGATGGTGATTGAGCCGATGTAAACAGTGGCTGACACAATTGACCTTCAAATCATTTTATGCAATTATGGCCATGTGATCTCTTGTTTCACAAAGAAATTGATTCGACCAACACACAATATCACATGAATTGGCAGGGGTTCACATGGGTCATCAGTTTATGAGGCCGACCATTTTAAGTGTACATGAACTTTGATTGGACCGAGACTTTTAGATTCACGTGATGTGTAGGCTTGAAACAATTAATGAAGACAGACGCTTTCAAGCGGAATTAGACACTTCACATTCAAACAGAATTACAATGTGTTCAAGCGAAATCTTCAAACGGAATAAGCATTTTCACACGGAATCAAGTCTTTCAAACGGAATTAAGTTTTTTTCAAACGAAATTATGTGTTTTCAAACGGAATTAAGATTTTTCAAACGAAATTATGTGTTTTCAAGCGGAATTAAGTTTTTTTCAAACGGAATTATGTTTTTTCAAATGGAATTAAGATTTTTCAAACAAAATTATGTGTTTTCAAGCGAAATTAGGCTGTTGACGCGAAATCGGACCTAAAAACCCAGATTTCTCCTAAACGGCTAGGAATTAGAATCTGAAACTTGGTAGAGTTATAGATCAGGTGTTTTCGCACAACATATCAAAAAATCATGTAATTTGGACCGTAAAAACCCGTTCAATTTTGAAAAATTCAGACAAAAACGTGAAAGAAGTGTAGAAGATGAAGAAATGATGAAATTTGGATCTGAAATCGATGAAATCCTATATGAATCTATGTGTTTGATCAGTGCAATCGAGCTCCTGCTCTGATACCACTTGTAGGATCGTTTTTGACTCCGAACGATTGCAAAACGAACGTGTGACGTGCGGAATCCGTACACAAACGTGACCAAACACACATGAACGTATTATAACTGTGATTCTATAGAATAATAGGATGAGTACAATGCCCCGAGAATCACGTTTGAGGACTTTCTCTCTCTAAGCTTAGCTCTCCAAAATGTCAAATGAGCAAAAAGTCTTAAACTCTAACACTAAGTATCCTATTTATAGGCCAAGGCTTTAATGAGACTTCTCATTAATTACAATATTGCCACCTTGCCTTTTTCCTACTTTATGTAACATAAGGTCTTGATTTCTTCAGTTTCAGCTACGGTAACGATTGATGGAGGCGATAGACATTACTGCACCAACATAACACCCCAAAAATATGCAATTAATTTTGTTACCTAAAATGTCTAGTTATGATTATTTTTAACCTAGTTAAATACATATGTTAGTAACTCAATTAGAAGGAAAGTTATGTGACAAATAAACAACAATACTAACTAGAGGGAGTAAACTTGTAAAAAGGGAAGCAAGTTTTAATTTAATAAGTAAAACATAAAACACACACAAGGTGTGTGTTCTGTGGATCGACCAGAGCCAAAGGAGGGCCAAGAGAAACCCTAACTTCTTAAGATTCTCAAAATCAGAAGGAAATTAAGAGCTCTAATTGATGCATGAACCCTAAACTCGATTAATCTGAGCTTGTTCAATGACTGGTAAGTCGAAAATTCTGTTTTGAAGATTTGTAGAGAGTGGGTTTTAACCCAATCTTGTAGTAATGTGAATAATTGTGTAGTTGTGCGTTAGGATTTCACAATAGAACAAGAGAATTTGTTTGATTTTAGTTAATCGGATGGTTTGAAGCATAAACCCACTTGAATTAGGAAGGTAATGAAGAACAAGAATGAAATTATGTGTGAAATTATTGTAATAGTTAGTATGAGAATTGTTATTGATGAATTAATGATAGTTAAAAACTGATTTGGAGTGATTGTTGTGGGAAATTTTGGTTAATCTTGATAATCTAAGAATGAACTAGCAGGATTATGCTTTGAACACTTGTACCTTATGCTTCGTTGATGTTATGCACACCATGTGTTTGATGAAATGCTTTAATGAAGATGTTAGCCTTGTTAGTTATAAACTTTATGTGAATTGAATGTGTTTTTGAAGTAAGTGTGGATTGTATGATGTCTTACCAATTGGTGTGTGTAAACGGGTATAAGACCTAAATTAAAGTATGAATGGTTATGTATAGGTGTTAAGGAAGAAAGTTCGAGTCAACCGAAGCTACAAGGAAATCAATATCGAGGTACGCTACTTGTACAATTCATGATTTTATTATATTGTTGTTTTAACATAAGATGTGTTGAAATGAATCGATTATGAAAAAGTAATTGTGTGGACCCTTTTTATGAACGGGTCGAAGGAATAGAATGGAAGAATGGAAGGAATGGTATTAAGTTCCATTCGGAACATACTTATGTGCAAGAATGAAGGTATTTAGCAATTTACAAGTTTGCGGATGTCATAATGGTTATAAATCCGTAAGTGGAATTCTCGAGTTAAAAGAAAGAATTTTAGTTCTAATGAGTTTACTTTGTTGTGGCGATGTAGGTAAATCTCAAGTTTAGCTATCAAGCTTCGTCCGGTTCGAACACGCTTCAAGGCCCGTCTCATGTTCCGCTACTTTTGTAAAGAAGATAATGCTTAATACTTTATCACTTTTGTCTATATCAAGTAGTTAATCCTAGTTTTTATTATGTTTGTCTTTTGAAAATCTTAGTAGGATGTATGTATTTTAAACTTAATGGTTTTCGTAGTGTGTCAAGGTTTGTTTGATAGTGTATATTACGGTTTTTGAAATGCGTCGTGTTGAAAATGAATTTTGAATGTGGAAAACAGGGGACCGCTCGTATTACGAACGGGTCATGCCCAAATTTCGTTAGATAAACTATGTCATTATTTAAATAATTTAAAAGGAAAAATTTTGGGAGTTACAACATTCTTTGGCATTGGTACAAGTTCCCATACTTGTTGTCTTTTGAACTGTTGGAGGTCTTCTTGCATAGCTTCTACCCAACTATTGTCTTTCAGTACCTCTTGGTACTTGACCGGTTGATGGAGTGATAGAAAGCCAACAAAAAGACATGATATTTGAAAAAAAAAGCTTAACACTGTTAAGTTTTTTTAACGAAGGACCATTGTAGGAAAAATAGGTGAAAGGTGGAACTGGTAGGAGGAATATTCTGAGGTGGGATTATTAATAGCCAATAAGGTCTTGGTGGGATTATTACAGACCAATTTTCCTTATATCAAAAACTTTCAAGTGAAAACAGTCCTTTGTGGAGTGATTTCTTTTCTCACAAAAATCACAAAACAAGTTTTTAACATTTTCTCTTCTCTTCCTCTCTTCAACATTCTTTTCAACGGAGTTTTTAACCTCTCTTGGGATGTCTTTAAGAGGAATGACCTTAGCCTTAGGTGCTTTGACACCCTCAACTGTGGAAAAATCCATTGGCTTGAAATTTTCAAGTATGTCACATTCATCTGACTAGGTGGGTTTGAATTGATATTTTTCTATCTCTTCAAAGGTTGATGACCCTTTTAGTTTTTCTAAAGTGATTTTGTTTCCATTTTTATCTGTGACTTTAATCTCTTGACCAGCCAGATTTGTTGGTATTACTTCAACTAAGCCAGAATCAATTTCAGCAGTGTTTTCAGTTTTGTCATGTTTTCTAAAGCCTATGCCAAACTTTACATTGCTCTTGATCTGCTTCTCTAACATCAACTCATAACCTTTACAAGACTCCACCCATTTCTCACAAGTGATTTGGGTGGATTCAAGCTCCTTTTTACAAACTTGGTATTTTTCTACCATAACTTGGAGTTGGTCTTTGGTTATGTTGTGTTCATGTTTCAGACTGCAGATTTCATTTTCTTTTTCATACAATTTGTTTTTCATCTCTTTGGTAGTTTTTTCAAATTGTACTTCATCTTTTAAAATGTTATCCCTATGTTTTCATTCACCTCTTTTATATTTGCAAATGCAATGATGCATTTATCCGAACATAAAATTTTCAAGACCTGAGGTGATACCTTAGCTGCAGCCATCATGGCACAGTCACATTCATCCTCACACACTCTACCATCCCATGGATCAGCAAGAGGTTCCAACAGTGGTTCAGGTTCTTTCTTCTCTAACATCTATTCACCAACAACAGCAGTAACCACTGCTTCAGCAACTTCATCCACTGTTTCAGCACTGGGTTCTACTTCATCAGATTCCTACCCTTCTGGTATTGACTCTAATTCCATAAAACAAAATTCATCACAAGGAACATTAGAATTAGCAAATAGAGCAAAATTTTCATCAGTCAAATCATCATGCATACTGCTTCAATCAACAAAGCCCTGAGTAAAGAAACTCTGTTGACTAGCCTCTGCTGAGGCAGATGTTTGTGTAGTATGTTATGGTGCAGGTTGTTGCACTTGGACCTAAGAGACAGGGGCTTGGACGTACTGAATTTGTGGAACTGTGGTTTGAACATATTGCACTAGAACAGTGTTTAAAAGATGTGCAAAATGGATAGTGTTTTGTATATGAGGAGCAGGGGTATATTGGGAATAGTGCATAGTGTTTTTTGTATTTTGAGGTCTTGGGCTAGGGTAACTATTGGACCACTATTTTGACTCCTACATTCCCTAACAAAATGACCAAGCCTATTACACTTATAGCACTTAATTTTGGACTTATCCAACCCCACTTTTAAATTCCCATGCAGTCCTGGAAACTTTCTACCTGTTCTCTTGTAAAACTTGCTGGTTCTTACACTCAACAAGGTCAATTGGTGTAAAATGTCCATTTCTTCCAGATCAATGGGATCAAAATGTTGGGGGTCATTGAGTTCAAAGGATAAGTTGTCAGAGTTGTGGTTTTCCCTAATAGCTGTGAAAGCATAATTGGTTGAGAAAGGCTTAGAGTTGAAGGCTACACCTGCAGTTACGTCGATGTAATGATCTTAACTCTGGTCCTTACTACCACCTGATGACTCTTCTTGACCCAAACGTGTTGTGTTACCAAAAGTGTAATCATCAGCAACTTTTTCATATTCCTACAACTTCTTTTTCTGGTTCAGCTCTCTCTCATAGGTGAGAAGCCTACCATTAAGTTGGGTCAGACTTAACACTTTTTCTGGTTTAAAACCTCCCTGTTGTTTTCTGTGACCTTTTCTGTCCCACCAAACTACTCTTTCAGTGCATCCCAAAGCTCTTTGGCACTGTTATAATGTAACAGTCCAACATATATGTCATTTTGAAGAGCTGAGGCCACAATGCTAAAAGCCTTTGCATCTAATTCATTTTTTTGAAAATTCTGATCTGAGTAATTTTCAAGGCTTTTAGGCACTTGGGCCTTGGGATCTTCTGTGCTTGGTACCATTGGAACATGAGGTCCAAAGATGACAGACTTCCAACAGCCGGTGTTTTGTTGTTCTAACACATGGCCCATCCTACTTTGCCAGATATTGTATTCATATATGACAAGCAAAGGTGGCTTGAATAGTGTTCCAGTGTTGTGAGGGTCCTGTGAGTGTGAAGTCATCCTGGTCGTTTTACAGGAGTTTTTGAAATAATCAACTTAAGACGTGATTACACATGTAATCTATTTTTCAACTGATACAAACAACTTATTATCAATGAAATTGAGCTTAACTTTTACGTTAAATTGATTGTTAGATTGAATTTGACTTTCCTATGCTATGATACCAATTGTTAGGATCTGATTTTGACTTGATTATGTTATTTTAATTAAGATGGTAATGAAAGAAGTTAAAACAGAGAATAATTACAGCGGAAATGAATGTAAAACTTTGTAACATAATCAAGGAAAGATTAGCTTTGATCATACAATGCTTTCATAGTCAAAATATTGAAAGATTATAATATTCAGACTTATGCATGCATGAACACTAACTCCCCCTCAGCCTGAGCTCACTATGGTTGTTCGTATAAGATGAGTGTGTGTGCAAAAGAGCTAAATAGAACATTACATGCACTGTCTATTTATAGTACAAATCCTAACCACTGAGCATCTAAACTGACGTCACCTAGACAGTGACAGCTAACAGTTATAGCAACCTCTAAACACTGATGCTACATAAACACTGTTACATTGATAAACAAACTATACTAAGTACTGATGAAGCAATCCACTGATGATGCTTTAATCACTGATGAGTCTGAGCATTGCTTTCCTCTAGGTTGATCAGGCCTTTGATTCCAGCAGTACTTTGTCTTCAAGAACACTTTGACAATCAGCAGTTGATAGGCCTTAACTGTTGGGATTGAACCCTATCAGAGGAACATATAATTAAAGCCAAAACCGGATCACAACAGTGGATTCACAATAAGCAGCTGTTTACATTAGACTTTCCCCTTGAAAGTGATTATAACATCTGATGGTCCTCTATCCACTGTCCGGATACAACGGCTGTTGTCCTTCAAACTGCTGATGAAGCCCTGAAGACTGCTAAGAAGTAAACACTGCTGGTTCAAACTACTGACGCTAAAAGGCTGCCCACTCAAGTACTGATTAACTTTGAGGAAAGCACTGATGGAAGAAGATAGCAGTAGTTTAGGGTATTACTTGTCTTATGTAGATTCAGTGGTTAAGATTAGCAGTGTTTGTATAGGAACAGTGGTTACAGTTTGTTAGGCTATTAGACGTCGCTTTCATGGTGACGTCAGCTGAGATGCTTCAGTGGTTTGGTATGCCTATAAATGGAGCATTACTCTGTACTATTACATTTGATTGACTGAGCGAGTTCTTCTCCTCTAGTCCAATCCTTTCATCTTCTGCAATCAACCATGGAGTATCAGGTTGAGGGGGAGTTTAGTTTGTAAGCTTGCTTTGTAATCTTTTAATTTGCTTTGTAACCTTTTGACTGATGAAAAGCATGTGTTTATCAAAACCATTTTCCCTTTGATTGTGTTTACAAAGTTTGTATTCATTTCCGCTGCATAACTCATTGAATCATGTTTATTAATTGTTCATTTATTACAAACAAACACAATCATGAGAGCCTCAGATCCTAACAATTGGTATCAGAGCTTGGACAGTCAAATTCGATCTAACAATCAATTTGACATAACAGTTCAGCTCAAAATTCATTGATACTAAGGTTGATTGTATTCAGTTGAAAAACAGAGTAACGAGTAATCACGTTCAAAGTGGCTATTCAAAAACTCTGTAAAACAACCAAGATGTCATAAGACACACAAAATTCATACAACAAGTGATATCATACATAAATCACCTATAGGTTTCAGATCTGAAAATATATCTGTTAACTATGGTACAATTATCCTCTTTACAAAATTGATTTCAATTGTTGTTTTGAAGTTTTATGCTGTATCCATCATGTTTGCAGCTAAAGTATGTACCTCAGGTCGACAAAAACCTATGTTCATAAAACATTAGTGTTTGTGTCTACATAAAAAGAGGAAAATTAAAACTTTAGTTCCAAGATCTTATGTGTTGAAAAACAGGTTAGGAATCCTGTTGAAAAGGACCAAATCAACTCTGTTAAAAACACATTAAGAAAACCAGGTGTTTAAATAGTCCAAATCATATGTAATGTAAGACTTGACATATGCATGTACAAAATATGACCAGGTCTCTCAAAAACATTACTGTAAAATGATTCTGGATTAAGTATTTCTTCAATAAAGACCTCCCAGTAAGTATTTCATTACTTATGAATGGGAAGGGTAAAAGGGGAAGAAGGAAAATCACAAAAACTCAGAAGTGTGTTTATCTCAAAACTTTTGAAGTCAAAAGAAAAGAGTAAAAATATAAAACACTTAAGAGTCAAAAATTGGGGTAAAAATGGTCATTAAGCAACTGTGTGCATTCATTGGGTCAGGGAAATTCAGATAACAATAGTATCCCCAGTGAATAAACTTACAAGAGGACTAGACAAGCCTTTCAGAATCATCACATTGTAACAAAGTTTATAATAGGACTTTCAAAAACACATGTGAACATGTCTCCTCATTTTTGCAATCAATTAAACAAGAAAATGGTCTCAAACAGTGGTTATTACAATGTGTTTCAAACCACTGACCATTTTCATAAACTTGAGAATGATGTGATTATGAGTTGTATTAGGAAATATACCAGATCCTTTTGATGCTATTTTTAGAAAAATCTTCAATTGTTTTTTTCTTGAAAAGGTTTTTCTCAATAAAGCAGGATATATCATTCCTTATTTTTTTAATGATATATTTTGAACTTTTACTTGTTTTTTAGAGCAAAAGTTTCAAACACCTGTCTGCATGTAGAACGCTTATTTTTGGTGATATTATCCTTAAAATGGATCAGAAGGATTTGGTACAAGTGTCAAGGTCATGTCAAACTAAAGTTTGTTTTAACACTGAGCAAAAGATTGATTGTTAACAGACCCTAAAATACTTGGGTACTCATGTTCTAATTAAAATATTATGACACAAAATGAGTAGCCTTAGTAAAAGGGTTTTCATCATCTGGGATACTAAACCACTGTCAGGAATCTATAAAAGCTTCAAAATGTGTAATTGACATGTGGCAAAACCTTGAATGAAAGTTTCTGTAAAAGTTGCTGACATACTAGTCTTTCAAATCTTTACCATTACCTTAACCCTAACCACTGATTTGTTCAAACATCTGCTTCCTAAATACTGTCCACTGCTGAAAGTCAACCACTGACCTTTCATTTTCTTGGCAAGCACTGATTCTTAAAATCAGTGTCTTATCCACTGATATGCTATCCACTGATAGTAAAAATCACCCACTGCTCTCATATTGTTACCATTATAACCACTGATATTTGCTTCATCAGTGATTCTCCAAAACAATCGTCCTCCATTATTCATCTTTTCTTTAGAGGTTGGCACGTCGTCAGTTCTTAGCCATCAGATCTTTGTAACCGCTGCCACATCAGCACTTACTTTTTCCCTAAATAAAACCCTGATCAAAACCCCCAAACAGGGTTTTACACTGTCGAATTGAATTCCAAAATTCTCTTCTCAAAGCAGTTTCCAACTCTCATCCCAAATCATTCTTCGCTTCTCTTCATCAAAATGACAAAATCAAAATCAAAATCATCCTCATCTCCTAAAGAGGACACTCAAATGGCTGCTGAACCCATTGAAATCCCATACAAATCCCCTCACAACTACTTGGGTCTACTCACAAAACCCACCAATAACCACACCTTCGATTCCATCATCGACATCATGACTGCATCAAAGTATAAAACTTTGCTAACAGCAGATGCTCCAATCTACCAACAAACCCAGAGAGAGTTTTGGAAAAATGCTACTCTTGAAAAACAAGACGATAAAGTCATAGCCATCAACTCTTCCATACAGGGTAAAACGATTCAAATTACTCCACAATCCATTTCAGAAGTCTTTAAACTCGATGATCAGCAAGGTAAAACCTCTTTTCTTAAAAACGAGTTGAAAACTGATTTTCTGGAAAGGGGGTATGCAGAACAAACAAAAAGGGATACCTTACAAAAAGGTTTCTTCCCTTCTGCACCTAGGTTTTTATTTCACACTCTCTTGATGTGTGTTTTAAATAAAACAACTGCTTTTAACGAAATACCATTAAAGATCCAATGTCTGGGTTATGCCATTTTACATAATGAAAATTATAACTATTCCCAGGAGATCTTTGATGATTTGGTGAAAAATGTTGATAGCAAATCATTTTTACTTTTTCCAAGGTTTCTAAACTACTATTTTGAACAAAAATTTGGAAAGGAAAATGAAAATCTGCTCAAACAAGGTGGTTATTTTCAAATAAAAGATTAACACCTGAAACATTCACTAGAATGTTAGCACCTTTAAAAACAAAAGCAGAGGTGCCTGAGCAGAATTTAGCAGTTACCACTGCTCCTCAGGTATCAGCTGCTGAGCCTACTGCTCCAGGTGATCATAGCAGCACAACCACTGCTTTGAAACCCACACCTGCCATTACCAAAAAGACCAAAAAGAAAACATCCAGAAAGCCCTCGAAACCCAAAACAAAGGCAACTCTGGAAGATGAGATCCCAGAGCCACTGCCAGTGACAACACAAATGTCACGTACAACCACTGCTGCTACTTCCTCATAGTAGATGGAAGAAAGATCTCCACCATTGCCTCAAACTCCTCATGCATCCTCACAAAAGGTGTTAGTGCACTACGTCTATTGACTTCGTCTTGTATCATGTAATAGGATAGAATAGGATATTCAGTGCACAAGGTTCGAGAAACTGAGAAATGTGGTTTAAGTAATGATTTCGCTTGAAGTGAACTTGTTACAAGTTCAAGCGAAATTCACTTAACAGATTTCGCTTGAACATGTTCAGAACACTCTCAAGCGAAATTCTCATCTCTATATATAGGGCACTTGTCATTTCACTTGGTACGCGACTTCCGAAAGTGTAACGAAGTGCTGCCGGTTTTCTGTCAGGTTGTAAACATTATTATTATCAATACAAGCAACAGATTAAAGATTACAAGTTGTTTTCGTGTCCGGTTTACTGATTCCGCCTTTAAACTGGATGTAAAACTCTTCTGAACGACTCAGTCGGGTCAAATAACGATCCAACAAGTGGTATCAGAGCTCAGGAAGAAGAGTTTAGCTTGATATCATCTATTTTCTGACTTCTACACCTTCTTTTTCAATCTGGACGAGATTTAACGGTCAAAATGGTCTGAGTTTTTCACCGAACGTGTAAAACAGTATTCTAACAAATCCTTGAAAGTTTCATGGCAAAATTCAAAGTAAAAATGACAAAAACTGGACAGAAACTAGATTTCGCTTGAAAGAGTTCGTAGATAATGGGTTGATTTCGCTTCAAATCAGACTTATTGGACTATTTCGCTTGAAACTTCTGAAGCGAAATTGACTTTGCTGGATTTCGCTTGAATACAACTGAAGCGAAATAGTTGTTTTCGCTTGAAGCTGATTCGATTGGAACTTGTATTGTTGAAGCGAAATAGATCATTTGGGATTTCGCTTGAAGGATCTAATCATCTTGAAGCGAAATTGAAGTGCTGGAATTTCGCTTGAAACACTTAAGACAGATTTCGCTTGAACAGTTTAAAAGGAAATTTCGCTTGAACAATATTATATTGTGCTGAATTCGCTTGAAGTAGTTAGTCAAAAGATTTCGCTTGAAGTCTCATTCTGCTTCAACTTGAGATTTCGCTTGAGTTTCCTAGTTCGATTGAAAAGTGGAATTTTGTGTCGGATCATTTCACGACGATCAAGTGTCAGTCATTTTCAGTTTATTTGATATTTGATTGTACTGATTGGGTTTGTTTGATCAATCTGTCAGGTTTGCATTATGGCTGAAGTCAGTGAAGAAAAAGTTGAGATTAAAGAGAAAACTCGAGAAGAGATCTTAAGTGAGAAGACTTACAGAGAAAGAAATGTGGTCTACAACAGAATGGATGACATGCAGGAGGAGTATGAGATGGCTGTCGGTAGCAAAAGATGGGATAAAAAGAGAGAATGTTATTATAACAGAGAAGGAGAACCGGTTGTTCCCAAGAAAGACATAATCTTCGATGATGTTCTTCTTGCAGTCTCGTTAAGAGCTGAATACTATAGAAGAGTATTGAAAGATGACACATACGCTAAGAGATATGAAAGGGATATCAGATATGCCATGTTATCATGTCTAAGAAAAAGGGACGAAGAGAGAATGAAGAAGAAGGTTGAAGAAATGGTGAACAATCTGAAGAAAGATGCTGAAGAGGCTAAAACAGAAACTGTTGAAGTTGAAGTTGTGAAGGAAATCAAAAGTGAAGAAGTAGTTGTGAATGAAGAGGTTGAGGAAGCTGTTACTGAAGAACAGCAGATAAAAGAAAAGAATGAGAATGAGGAAGCTGATAATGTTGGTGATGAAGTCGGTGTTGAAGAAAAGCAGACAGAGGTTGCTGAAAACACCAAAGTGCCAATCACTGAGGTAAATTCTGATTTTGAAGACCTAAAACTGATTGATCAGTGCAAGAAATGCATGGAACCGTGCAGAGCTTGTACTGAAAAAGATGAGCAATTTAGAACAAGAGATCTTGAGTTCACAAAAATTGAAAATATTTTCAAAGAAAAATGCAAAGAAATGCTAAAAAAAGAAAAGGGTTTTAAAGAAAATGATGAAAAACTTTCAGAAAAATGTAACAAATTAGAGAAAGAAAATGAAGTTTTGAAAGAAAATGTTTTGAAAATGACAAATGAGTGTGAACAAAAAGAAATTGCTTGTCAAGAAATGAAAAAGGAATATGACTCAATGAAATTATCATATCACATTATGAAAGAGTCATATGATAAAGTAAAAGACGAAATGAAATATGCTCAATCAAGAATGAATTATCTTTCTGAAACAACCAAAGAGCTTAAACGAATGTATGCTATAAAACAAGATGTTGTTAATTCCTATATTGAGGATGTTGCTAAGTTGAAGCGACAGATTGCTGATTTAGAACAGGATAACAACAAGTTAAAGAGTTACCACGTGTCGTCATATGTGCTTGAACGAATTTTCAATATAAAACCGGGTGATGGTGAGTCTGAGCAGAACAAGAAAGGCATTGGTTCAGAGTTTCATCAAGTTCCACCACCGGGAAAATTTGCATTTTATGATGAGGAAAAGGTCGAAAAAGCTTTCAACATGGTTGATCAATTTCCAGACAACATTGACATAACCTATTCCAAATCTGATGATTCTCATGATTCAGAGGTGGTAGGTAAAGTCGTTGAAAGTGTGTTGAAAGAAGAGTCGGTTGATACAGGTAAATCTGAATCACAGGATGAAAATGAAGGAAATCTTCATGATGGTGATCTGAAAAACACAAAATCCGAGAAAAATTTGAATGATGATTCAAAAGGATTGGTTTATACCATGATTGGATTGGATAAATTGTTCTTAGATGTTATATTCCCGATTCAGAATGTGATTTCAGAAAAAGTCGACAAGGTTTTCAAAATGGTTGAGATTGATAAGTCTGAAATTTCAAAGTTTGTTAGTAAGAGTCATAAAGGTTCGTATAACAAACCTGGTTTCAAAAAGAAGAACATGAAGGCTGGGTTGGGTTATAAGAAGAAACAGAATCGAAACAAAAATGAAATGCCAAATTTTCAGGCAAAAATGAGTTTTGTTCAAGGAGGCAGTTTAGAAAAAGAAAAAGAATTCAAAATGAAACAGTCTAATGATGAATTCTTTGCTAAAAAACAAAAGCAACAACCACAGGTTAAAGATGTGTCCATGAGAATATGTTTCAAATGTGATCAAAAAGGACATCTTGCACGCAAGTGTCCTAATCTAAAACCTGTAGATGTTGACAAAAAGAAGATTGATGCTGAGAAACAAAAATCTGAGAATGTGAGACAAAGGTCAACCAAATTTGATTCGAAACAAACTTGGAGGTTCAATACAAACAAGTTTGCTTCAAATCAAAACTGGAAATCAGACCCGAACAGGTTTGATTCTAGACAGACTTGGAATTCTCACACACCCAGAGTCAGAACAACTCAAAGTTGGAAAACAACTGTTGATATGACAAAACCTCAAGAGTTTTGGAAACCAAGAGTTGTTGTTCAAAATCAAAATGTTCAAAAAGTTTCACATTTTTACAAACGAGGAACACCAAAAGGTCAAACATGGAGTGTTAAGAAACATGTTGATTTGGTAAAAGATGAGAAAGTTGAAGTTAAAATTGAGAAAGTTTTTGTGAAAAATGACAAAGAATTTCCAGCATTGAATGAAAATTATTGTATTGAAATGCCTAAGGTTCAACAGACCTGGGCTAAATTGTTCAAGTAATTGAGTAGTTTGTTTGTGCAGGTGCTCATGGAATTCAAAGATTGTGAAATTGGAGATTGGAGCAGCCTGGCACATCGAGAGGAGGCTGCTGGATCCTGTGTTGGTTGAAACAGGAAGTTTATATGTTTTCTGTAAATAAATAAAAAATATTTTAAAAACCCTAAAAATTGAAAAATTTGAAAAATCAAAAATATGTTTGTTTTTAATTTTTGTCAAATATTCAAAATTAAAAAAAAATATGTTTTGATTGAATATGCTGAAACCCTCACGGCTGAACAAACATGATTACTTTCATCAGATTGAAAAACGGTTTTCAAACTGTAAAATATCAATGTGTTGTATATCATGGGGGTATGTTATATTTTCTGCTAAAAGTGTTATATTTTTTTGCAAAACAGAGCATGAGATGCAGAATATGGATGGCGAGACAAAGCTATCAGTGTTGGTTGTCAAATTTTCTTTATATGATTTTGCATTTTAGGGGGAGTAATATTGTTAGAAAATACAAAAACATTACTTGTAGGACCGGTTTTGACTCCGAAACGATTGCGAAACGAACGTGAAACGTGCGGAATCCGTACATGAACGCGACCTAAACACACATGACGTAATATAAACGTGATTCTATTAGAAATCTGAAATTGTACAATCACTTGAATCACTTAGAGACTTTCTCTCTCTAGTTTCTCTCTCTAGAACTAGAGCTCTTCAAATCTCTAAAATGGCAAAAGTTCCTAACTTTCAGCTTGTCTTCAGACTCCCCCTTAGACTCAGCTCTCGGGATCGTAGTCTGGACTATCATCTGCAATTTCTCAAACATTTATGAGTAACAGCATTTTGAATTCTCAATCAAATTCTCTAATCCACTCCCCCTATCAACAAACTGTATAGATTTAGCAGCATTAAAGAATCCAACTCCCTCACAGTTAATCATCCAAGTCCAAACTAATGACCTTGGAGATATCACAAACTGTTTTTGAATTTTTGATTTAAAAATTTCAAGTTTCAAATTAATGAACTTGTTTTATTTTCAGAAACACAATCAGCATACTTAGATTTTAAAACTCAGTTCTCAGACATCAGTTGTCGAAAATAAAGCAGAAATCAAAATCTTTTTGTATTTTCTGAAAATATAAAGCAATAACGAAATATGTACAAACATATTTACAGACAATATTTTTGTTTTGAGTATGCGTTAGAGGATCATATCAGTTTTTGACAAATCACACGTACCGTTGAGCTTAAAATCACATTATGCATTAAACAATTCACTTAGATTGTCGATATACTGATCCACTTAAATTTTCACACAAATTTCAACTGATTCAGGATACGAATTAAGTATATTAAGAACTTAAACCTATTCATGTGTCCCACCTCTTGAATATACTCCCGTATCCAGAATCCCAATAATCAGTCTTACAGGTAAGTATACTACAATGATATCTGTACATAAATTAGGTATGCGAGGGCCGAGGGATCTCAGGTCGATACTTCCGTATACGCAGAGAGATATCAGCTTCGACTTTACGGTATGTCCCCTTTAGAGGATCTTTTTGCTTACAACAGCAGCGACTATCAATTTTATTGTTTCATCGGCATGCTGAGGGTTTAATGCTATGTTTCAAGCATTGCAGAAAGCATTATCCAAGGACTAGGTCAGAACTACCGTTCAACAGAAGTCCCGGAATAATACCCCAGACATCATTGAGTATAAAGACCTAGTATATCAGATTAAGAGACCTTTCAAACAAGATTTCAGGGGTTACCTATATATCCAAGTAGTGTTCCCCACGAAATAAGCAAGTGTTTGAATTTAGGTTTATATCCCGAAAAAGTTTACTAAATGTATAAAAATCTACCGACATATCCACGGTGAGATCGTTTAACACATTTAAACTTTTCATTTCTTTAGCATACTGTAACTGTCTACTGATGTACTATCATTTCCTCTTTTTACGCAAAAACTCAATTTTTGAATTTTATCATGTTTTTGACTTTTTCAAATTTTCAAATGTTTATCTGGAAAGCTAGGTGTCGATCCCAAAGCACGGAAGCTTGATGAAAGGGGGAGCCTGAAGCTGATAGAAGAAGAGAAAGATTATTAGATGCTTAAAATGTTACAATTTGAGTGAAAAGGCAGAATGATCAAGACTGAAGATGTGTCATATTGAAAGAATAGTCACTGAAGACTGCGTCAATATCCGAGGGGGAGTCTGTTAGTGCACTACGTCTATTGACTTCATCTTGTATCATGTAATAGGATAGAATAGGATATTCAGTGCACAAGGTTCGAGAAACTGAGAAATGTGGTTTAAGTAATGATTTCGCTTGAAGTGAACTTGTTACAAGTTCAAGCGAAATTCACTTAACAGATTTCGCTTGAACATGTTCAGAACACTCTCAAGCGAAATTCTCATCTCTATATATAGGGCACTTGTCATTTCACTTGGTACGCGACTTCCGAAAGTGTAACGAAGTGCTGCCGGTTTTCTGTCAGGTTGTAAACATTGTTATTATCAATACAAGCAACAGATTAAAGATTACAAGCTGTTTTCGTGTCCGGTTTACTGATTCCGCCTTTAAACTGGATGTAAAACTCTTCTGAACGACTCAGTTGGGTCAAATAACGATCCAACAAAAGGATCAGGTTGTAAGCACAGGGACCCCACATTATGAAGCTCTGGACCCAATTAGATCCATCTTCCTCAGTCCTGATCCCAAGGACATGTCTCTTTCAACACCCATATCTTCACCCCTCACATTACCACTATCAATAATACCCTTGTTGCATGCAGTTGATATAGCTCAGACACAAACCAGTTCCTCTCTATCACCTATCACTGAGAGTACACTCCAACAAGTGACTGGGTCTGATGTTTATACGTCTGCTATCCCAGCAACAACTGAGGAGGTTACACTGCAGGAGTTACCAGTAATTCCTATCAGTAGTTCAAGTGGAGCACCAACTACAAATGTTGGATCAACAGATTTACATTTGGCCAGTTGTTACATTAATCAGACTCCCTTGAAGGCAATTTCTTCCATAGCACCACTGATAACCACTAGTGAGGCTGTTTTGACCACTGGTACCATCGAAAGGTTATCAAGTGCTGTAGAAAGAAGTCCCCAGTACCAAGAACAAGGGGCATCAATGAATGATTTTTGGGACTCAGTTCCTAAGTCACACATTGATACAACCACTGCTGGTGGGGAACCAGATGATTCCATTAATTTGGATGATGATTCAAAATATCAGGAATTGACGGGTAGAATTGAAAATCTTGAGACATCTGTTGCTGAAATAAAGGATATGGTGCAACAACTGTTAAAAGCTCAAAATGCACAATCCACTGCTGTTCCAGCTCAAGCACCTGCTACAAATGAGTTGTGGAACTTATTCCAACCTCTGCTCCAACACCAAAGACAAATGGCTGATCAGCAACATGCTATACATGTTCAAGAGCTGAGAAACATGATGGAGTCCAGGTTCAAAGATACTCAAGCATACATTAAGGCTATAAAGGCCCACATCCTGAACACCACTGGCAAAGCTCCTCCCATTGTACTCTTCATTGATAACCCCCCTCCAGATAATGCCAAAAGGGGGGAGAAAATCAAGCAGTGGAGGAAGAAAGGAATAGAAGATGGCCTCTAATTGAACCAGAAAAAGAAAACATGACCAAAAACATTCCTTTGCCAGATGGTAGCAAGAAAATTGATGAGACTACCAATGCACTTGCAGAAGCAAAAGCAAGTGTTAAAAGAGGTAGAGAGGCTAAGGATAAAGCCAGGTGGGAACAGGAGAAAAGAGCTTACATAGAGCTGAATGCACAGGGTACTTCTAATCCAACGGATGATTAAAATCCTAAGGATGAAAAGAAGAAGCCCACTAGACAAGTGAGGTAACCTAAATCCATACCATCCAGACTAACAAAGCTTAACTCCAAACTGTGACACATGTGCCTCCACGGCCATCAAACAAATACCAAACCAATGAAATATTGTATTTCATACTTAGGATTTGTATAAATATGTGTATCCTTTGCACATATCAATTCTTGTTCAATTTCAAGCTTTAAATCGCCTTCTGGAAGGTTATATGCGCATTGATGCGTAAATATAACCAGTTTAATGCAACGAACACTCTGGAACAGTGACATAGGCTTAACATACCTTAAATAACCTTTACATAACTTAGAAATAAGTTTTGAAGGCTTTGGTATGGCAAAATCATGTTAATTCGCTTACAGGGACTAAATTTGACAAACTGCGAAAGTATGCCAATTTGAACTGTAACAGACATTCCGGAACATGACCATAAGTTAAACATACCATAGATATCCTTTACATAGCTTAGAAATAGGCTTTGAGGGGTTCGGTGTGCTAAAATAAACTTTTGGGTCATTCAGGGACTAAAAGCGTCAAAAAGTGCACAAGTTTGCACTTTCGCGCATAACTTACATTCTGAATACATCCGGACATCCAAAAATTTATGTAAGTACTAAAATATTTTATTTTAGTGTTTGGCATAAGAGAAATCCGTTCGTCACGCAATTTGGATCGTTTTTCGCGCTTATGCGCATTCCGTCGTAATTAACCGAACATCGCGATCGTACGACCAAACGAACCAACATCCGGAATATTTTTGAGCATGTTTCATGTCCACAATGTTTAGGCATCATTTTAGGGCCTTAAAGTTGGCTTAACGGGCCTTAAACATGTCAGAAATGGCCTTAAACACCAACAGGGACCTAAACTATCAATTCAGCAAAGTTGTTTCTGATCAGAAGGGCCAGGCGGCCCGCGTAAACTCTTGGTGTATCCTTACATGGCCCGCGTCAGCCTCCCAGATCAGATTAATCAGTTTTAACAGCGGATTACAGCTGTTAACCACTCAAAACTCACCTACACTTGCCCTTTCAGTTCATGAGGGGCCATTTTGAGTTACCATAGCGTTTCAACAAGTGTATGGATGAGATTGAAGCACGTTATTCAATAAATGATCATAACGGTTCTACCACATCTATATATACCCATCAAGTTCACTTGCAAAACCCACTTGAAATATGAGAATTCTCTAAGTTGGAGTGTTTTATCACTTCATATCTGAGAATACTTGGAAGTTCAATCTTGCGGTGACCCTTTGTAAGTGTTCTTCCATTCTTTTCATCCGTTTTAGCGTTAAAGTCAAACTTTGTTTGACTTTCTGCATTGACCAGTTTATGGTCAATGCGAAGTTCGTTTGAACTTCATAACGTGAGCGTAATCATGATGGTTATAGTCCTTAGTGACTATACCTACTGATTACCACGTTATCTAGGCTCAGTGACGAGTTGTAGTTTCGGCCAAAATGCGTGTTATTGCGTATTTTGTAACCAAACTACTCTTAGGTATCAAAATCGTTTGTTTTGATACCGAACCTGTTTTCTAAACTTAGTTAACCATGTTTTAACATGCTTAGCTCGTCACTTTTAGTTGTGTGCTTGTCTAGGGTCGTAAGGGTAAGCGATCTAAACAATCTCTTATACTTTCGAACCCGACCCGTTTGGTCGATCATTAGGATCCGACCAAACACATTAGGTGACCATGGTTGTATAGGGAATAACCTTCCGAGGTTGTACCTTATGGTCACATCGTTTGAGTAGTTGTATGATAGGTAGTATATATGCCTTAGGTAAATTACCAAAATGCCCCTTTGACGCCAAAATTCATTTTAAACATATGTAACATAAATTTTGACATCTAAACTGATTTGGCAACAATATTAGACATGTTAAGGCATATTCTACTTGTCATAGGACTAGTTAGGCGGTCCGAACGCGTTTCACGCGAACGACGCGTTAAAGTAGCATAAGCTACCTAAACGGGTCGTAATGGGTCGTAAGCACTTAGGTTAGGTTTCATTTTAGTATGTGGGCTTTGTTAAACCATATTACACGAGTCTCCATACTCGTTTGGTTTACGAACCCTCATTCTATCCAATCCTCCGATTTAGGTCCGGTATATTAACATAGTTACCTATATTAGGTGCCGTTGGATATCCGTGATCTCTAGCATTGTTTGGTTGTTACTCAAGGACTACTAAGCAATCTCAAGTGAGTACATAGACCCCTCTTTTACTATTTTTCAAACTGTTTTGGGGTGAAACACATGTGCCTACTTGTTACTTTCATGCTTTCCTGATTTCACATCATATACTTGCTATGTTTATTAGTACATTTATAGTAAATGATTTCATTGTGTTTTTGCTATGTATGTCCTTTGTTGCATACTTAGTACATCATTTTACATTACATTTTATGCTATGTATGTCCATTGTGTGCATACTTAGTACATTGTTTTACATTACATTTTATGCTATGTATGTCCATTGCGTGCATACTTAGTACATTTGTTATTCATCACATGCTTACATTTTGGTATGACATTTGGTTTGTTTAAATGGGACAATATACATTCATTAACACCGATCATGCCGCTCGGTAGTAGGTAGTGGTACCATAGGACTTGACAACTCCCATTCCTGAACCCTAGGTTTGTTTGGGTGGAAGGAATGACCGAATTCGATAAACATAACACATATAGACCTTTAAATTTGTTTAGGGGTCTATCACCACAGTCACAAGGCTTGGATGTATGCATTTTCATAATACTGCATAGATGTTTATATCTGTATAGCATGCATTTGTTCCACAAAACATAACTTTGATTTAAACCATGTTTTACTTCAATACCTTGTTTTTGTGCATTTTACATATGGTTTAGTTGATATATTTCACCTACCATACTTGATATTTTGGATACACATTACATGATTTGCATTAGACATAAACATTTTGACATTGATATACACAATTCATGATTTACATTAGACATAAACATTTTGACCTTGATATACACAATTCATGATTTACATTAGACATAAACATATTGACATTGATATACACAATTCATGATTTACATTAGACATAGACATTAGACATGGTTCTCACACAAACATTTTGACATTTGATTATACATAAACATTTTTACTTTGGTGGTTTGGTTTGAGTAAGTGATTTAAGTAACGAGGCGTGTGTAATATGATAAAAGCATTGTGGATACGCCACTGGTACTTCCTATATATAAGTGCTTGTATGGTATTACATATCGTAGCGTTATTTGAATCATTTCAATTTAGACATATAACATTTTATACAAATAACATACTTTTCACAATACATTGTTTTACAAACAACTTATTTGATATTAACTCATTTTACTTGGTTATTTACTTAACCATGTATTATTCTTTTATACATATATACCATTTGGTGTATTTATCACTTTTCAAATGATTTACAAGACAAAGAAAATTACAAGGTTCATGACTAAACATTTTCTTAAACATAAGTCATGAATTCTATTTTCACAAAACCTATGTATCTCACAGGCATTTTTATGCTGACGTACCTATTTTCACATGTGTTTCAGGATATGATGCATAGGATTTATCAAGATACACTTAGGCGGACTTGGGCCTTAGCGACAACAAAAGATGCAAAACTAGTTATTTATGTTATGTTTCTGTGATTGTCAAGAAATTGTAACTCTTTTAATCAATAAAACAATATTTCAATTTCCATGTGTTATGAAACAATGATTCTGTTACAACACTCCCCGACGTTTCCGCCACGTTTTGTTATTTTACGTGGTCGGGGTGTGACAGAAAAGTTTGTATCAGAGCCCATGGTTATAGGGAATTAGGTTATTAGTAATGCTTTGACCTAGACTATAACCTTCCTAGGACCCTAACGCGAGTTTACTTGCGTTTAGTCATAAAACAATACCGTTGCCTATCTTTAGGCAGCAACCACAACGAGAACATCAATTCTGAATCCGCTTTGAAAATTAATCATCTGTTTTTGGATGATTGATTACTAGGTTTTGAACCCTCTGTTGTAAGGTTTTGAACCCCTTTGAGTTTTCAAAATCTCGTCAAAGTTTGGGTCTTATAATGTGAACACATGCAAACTGGAAGAGTGAATGCCTGTACCCTGAGTTTTCTGTCGAAGGCTAGAGTGTTCGTACAAATCCGCAATATCGGACGAGTCACTCTTACCTGGGAACTCTTGGGGTGAGTGTTCATTTATAGGCGAGCATGTCTTCAGAGATACATTAATATGATCCGTTTACTTTGATTTGTCACCGTCTCATTTGTTTGCCTTAGGTAACAAACAAATGATCGCAAATTCTTATGCACTGCCATTCAGTATTGTTTATCCGATGACGTTTCACTTGTTTCTTCCTATGTCTTTCATTTTCTCCTAGAATGTCACTTCATCGCGATGACACCCAGATATCCGAGCAGACAGCCAAATTTGCCCAGCGAATAGGCGAAGTAGTCCTGAAGACTGTCGAATTAGCTACTGCCATGTATCGTCTCCAGGATGAAGCCACTCAAGAGCCACCAAAGGAAATAGAAGTCAAGCCAGCACCAAAATCAAGGAAGCGTAAGGCTTCAAGGAAACCCGCAGTAGTTTCACCTACTCAAGCGGGACCTAGCCAAGTGACAGCACTACCAGCCAGGAAGCCATACAACGGTACTGCACCCTTGTGCAACCAATGTAGCCTTCATCATCAGGCTAGTGTGAAGTGCCGCAAATGCCAAATTTATGGACTTATAGGTCATACGGCAAGGATTTGCCCAACTACAGCAGTACCAAATCAAGCAGGACCTAGCCAGGAGGCAACACCACCTGATAAGAAGCAATACAAGGGAATGGCACCGTTATGCAACAAATGTAAGGGGCATCACCAAGCTCACTTACAGTGTCGTCTGTGTGTATCATGTGGGCGAGTTGGTCACCTGGCAAGTGCTTGTCAATCAAACCCGAACCAAAGTGGTCCAAACCAACCACAAGCCAACTCTGCTCAATCTCGTTTCTCACCAGGGTCTTGCTACAACAGTGGCGAGATGGGCCATTTCCTAAGGGGTTGCCCAAAGCTTGCTAATGCAAATCCAACCCACGGATGAGCAGTTGGCTGACTAGAAGATGTTGCTGTCTTATGCTTTTGTTCTTCTGTTTTCTTGTAATGTGAAACAATCTATTTTGTTTATAAATAAATTATTGTTCACAATTCTGATGTACAAGTGTAGTATATGTGTGTATGACTTTTCCCTATAATACCTACATCAAGGAACTATGTTCCTTACAAACTGCTCTTGCGAATTTCCCATTTTTGCGTTTGCTCATAATTCCCTTGAAAAATTCTAAGTACTCGTTTCATTCTAAGAAACGAAGTACATGAAATAAAGTGACATTATGAGTAATCGTGCTTTTCACGCATCTGTGCCTTTGAATTCTTGGTTAGATAACTAAGGGTATTTTCAAATCTTAAACCCATTACATTCTGATTTTTTTTTTCAACATGCATAACATATGTTTTCAAAAACAACCTCCATGATTTCAAGGACATTGTCTATGTTTTCAAAAACAACCTTCATGATTTCAAAATGTTATTAATACCATAAATTTCTTATATCAAGTGCATGACTTCAAAAACATTATTCATGATTTCCCAAAAACCTTATACATAATTTCAAAATTCATCTCGCATGATTTTAAAACATTTTATAAATATACCTACCTAGTACACCTACTTTATGATTTCAAAAGTATTATATATAAGGTTTCAAAAACATTGAACACATTTTTTTAAAAAGAAACCCCATGCATAGTTTTCAAAATATTTTCCTCATACATTGACTTAACTTTCAAATTCTGCTTCATATGTCGCCTTGACATACCTAGCATCTCAACTTCATAAGCATTTTTACTTCATGTTTTAACTTAAGCACATCCAGTGCAAGGTTTCAAAACAGGTTTCAAAACATCTTCAACTTCTAAAATCCATATGGGATCTTTTTATCTCCATAATTAGACCCTTGTGGATGATTAGCATACAAATCGGAATCCTTAATTGGATTCCTTGTGCACCTAAATTTGAACATTTCGGTTCCTTATAATAGAAATCGAATTTTCTCTTTAAAGGATCTTTCTATCTTCATAATTAGATTCTTGCTAATGTTTAAAGTACCAAGTGAAATCCACGGAATGGATTCCTAGTGTACTTTAACTGCACGTACGCATTTGACAAAACAAATTAGCAAATTAAATATCTAAATAAACAATTTTGTGGTTGTTTGACTATGTGTTTATGCATCTTGTGTTTTCTTTTATGCATTTTGTGTTCTTATATACTCTGGATATTCGTTATCCAAATTCTCGCAGAATCTTTCATATCTTCATATGAGGGATTCGTAGTAGGATATTCAAAAAGGTACTACCTTAAAATCTGCATTGGGATTCTATATGATAGTTAAAACCCTTGGATTATATAGTACCATTCCATCTTTTATAAGAGACCCTTTGAGTGGTCTAGTCAAAAAGATTAATTCAGAATCTGGTTAAAGAATGACATATGGTGATATGGCTGGACAGACTCCTTGATAGTCTATTTAGATCATTTATTGATTTAATTAAAAGGACTCTATGGTGGTCTAGTAACACTCATCACAGGTTTGTTCATTTGGTTTTCCCCTACACATTATAAAATAGACTGTGTGAACTATGCAAGGGATTGTGTAATTTTGGACGCGTACATAATTATGAAATTCAGTGCACAGGAACCCAGTAAGAATTATCATGTGTAAGAACCTATAGTGGCAACAATAACGAAATGTGAACGATGTAATGGAGGTATGGTGGACGCACCAATAACACTTTATATACTTGCATATAAGTGTCCCTCATACATTGCAAGCATAATGTTATTAAAGTTACTGGAAGTTCAGAACCTTAACCAGTGTTATTTTGTCTTTTCAAAATTCATGTTTCAAGCTCTCACAAGTTTCCTCTAAATAAATTTCGGGATGAAATTTCCTAAAGTAGGGGAGACTGTGACACCTGTGCCTCCACGGCCATCAAACAAATACTAAACCAATGAAATATTGTATTTCATACTTTGGATTTGTATAAATATGTGTATCCTTTGCACATATCAATTCTTGTTCAATTTCAAGCTTTAAATCGCCTTCTGGAAGGTTATACGCGCATTGATGCGTAAATATAACCAGTTTAATGCAACTAACACTCCGGAAAAGTGACATAGGCTTAACATACCTTAAATAACCTTTACATAACTTAGAAATAAGTTTTGAAGGCTTTGGTATGGCAAAATCATGTTAATTCGCTTACAGGGACTAAATTTGACAAACTGCGAAAGTATGCCAATTTGAACTGTAACAGACATTCCGGAACATGACCATAAGTTAAACATACCATAGATATCCTTTACATAGCTTAGAAATAGGCTTTGAGGGGTTCGGTGTGCTAAAATAAACTTTTGGGTCATTCAGGGACTAAAAGCGTCAAAAAGTGCACAAGTTTGCACTTTCGCGCATAACTTACATTCTGAATACATCCGGACATCCAAAAATTTATGTAAGTACTAAAATATTTTATTTTAGTGTTTGGCATAAGAGAAATCCGTTCGTCACGCAATTTGGATCGTTTTTCGCGCTTATGCGCATTCCGTCGTAATTAACCGAACATCGCGATCGTACGACCAAACGAACCAACATCCGGAATATTTTTGAGCATGTTTCATGTCCACAATGTTTAGGAATCATTTTAGGGCCTTAGATTTGGCTTAACGGGCCTTAAACATGTCGGAAATGGCCTTAAACACCAACAGGGACCTAAACTATCAATTCAGCAAAGTTGTTTCTGATCAGAAGGGCCAGGCGGCCCGTGTAAACTCTTGGTGTATCCTTACGCGGCCCGCGTCAGCCTCCCAGATCAGATTAATCAGTTTTAACAGCTGATTACAGCTGTTAACCACTCAAAACTCACCCACACTTGCCCTTTCAGTTCATGAGGGGCCATTTTGAGTTACCATAGGGTTTCAACAAGTGTATGGATGAGATTGAAGCACGTTATTCGATAAACGATCCTAACAATTCTACCACATCTATAAATACCCATCAAGTTCACTTGCAAAACCCACTTGAAATCTGAGAATTCTCTAAGTTAGAGTGTTTTATCACTTCATACCAGAGAATACTTGGAAGTTCAATCTTGCGGGGACCCTTTGTAAGTGTTCTTTCATTCTTTTCATCCGTTTTAGCGTTAAAGTCAAACTTTGTTTGACTTTCTGCATTGACCAGTTTATGGTCAATGCGAAGTTCGTTTGAACTTCATAACGTGAGCGTAATCACGATGGTTATAGTCCTTAGTGACTATACCTACTGATTACCACGTTATCTAGGCTCAGTGACGAGTCGTAGTTTCGGCCAAAATGCGTGTTATTGCGTATTTTGTAACCAAACTACTCTTAGGTATCAAAACCGTTTGTTTTGATACCAAACCTGTTTTCTAAACATAGTTAAGCATGTTTTAACATGCTTAGCTCGTCACTTTTAGTTTTGTGCTTGTCTAGGGTCGTAAGGGTAAGCGATCTAAACAATCACTTATACTTTCGAACCCGACCCGTTTGGTCGATCATTAGGATCCGACCAAACACATTAGGTGACCATGGTTGTATAGGGAATAACCTTCCGAGGTTATACCTTATGGTCACATCGTTTGAGTAGTTGTATGATAGGTAGTATATATGCCTTAGGTAAATTACCAAAATGCCCCTTTGACGCCAAAATTCATTTTAAACATATGTAACATAACTTTTGACATCTAAACTGATTTGGCAACAATATTAGACATGTTAAGGCATATTCTACTTGTCATTGGACTAGTTAGGCGGTCCGAACGCGTTTCACGCGAACGACGCGTTAAAGTAGCATAAGCTACCTAAACGGGTCGTAATGGGTCGTAAGCACTTAGGTTAGGTTTCATTTTACTATGTGGGCTTTGTTAAACCATATTACACGAGTCTCCATACTCGTTTGGTTTACGAACCCTCATTCTATCCAATCCTCCGATTTAGGTCCGGTATATTAACATAGTTACCTATATTAGGTGCCGTTGGATATCCGTGATCTCTAGCATTGTTTGGTTGTTACGCAAGGACTACTAAGCAATCTCAAGTGAGTACACAGACCCCTCTTTTACTGTTTTTCAAACTGTTTTGGGGTGAAACACATGTGCCTACTTGTTACTTTCATGCTTTCCTGTTTTCACATCATATACTTGCTATGTTCATTAGTACATTTATAGTACATGATTTCATTGTGTTTTTGCTATGTATGTCCTTTGTTGCATACTTAGTACATCGTTTTACATTACATTTTATGCTATGTATGTCCATTGTGTGCATACTTAGTACATTGTTTTACATTACATTTTATACTATGTATGTCCATTGCGTGCATACTTAGTACATTTGTTATTCATCACATGCTTACATTTTGGTATGACATTTGGTTTGTTTAAATGGGACAATATACATTCATTAACACCGATCATGCCGCTCGGTAGTAGGTAGTGGTACCATAGGACTTGACAACTCCCATTCCTGAACCCTAGGTTTGTTTGGGTGGAAGGAATGACCGAATTCGATAAACATAACGCAGATAGACGTTTAAATTCGTTTAGGGGTCTATCACCACAGTCACAAGGCTTGGATGTATGCATTTTCACAATACCGCATAGATGTTTATATCAGTATAGCATGCATTTGTTCCACAAAACATAACTTTGATTTAAACCATGTTTTACTTCAATACCTTGTTTTTGTGCATTTTACATATGGTTTAGTTGATATATTTCACCTACCATACATGATATTTTGGATACACATTACATGATTTGCATTAGACATAAACATTTTGACATTGATATACACAATTCATGATTTACATTAGACATAAACATTTTGACATTGATATACACAATTCATGATTTACATTAGACATAAACATATTGACATTGATATACACAATTCATGATTTACATTAGACATAGACATTAGACATGGTTCTCACACAAACATTTTGACATTTGATTATACATAAACATTTTTACTTTGGTGGTTTGGTTTGAGTAAGTGATTTAAGTAACGAGGCGTGTGTAATATGATACAAGCATGGTGGATACGCCGCTGGCACTTCCTATATATAAGTGCTTGTATGGTATTACATATCGTAGCGTTATTTGAATCATTTCAATTTAGACATATAACATTTTATACAAATAACATACTTTCCACAATACATTGTTTTACAAACAACTTATTTGATATTAACTCATTTTACTTGGTTATTTACTTAACCATGTATTATTCTTTTATACATATATACCATTTGGTGTATTTATCCCTTTTCAAATGATTTACAAGACAAAGCAAATTACAAGATTCATGACTAAACATTTTCTTAAACATAAGTCATGAATTCTATTTTCACAAAACCTATGTATCTCACAGGCATTTTTATGCTGACGTACCTATTTTCACATGTGTTTCAGGATATGATGCATAGGATTTATCAAGATACACTTAGGCGGACTTGGGCCTTAGCGACAATAAAAGATGCTAGACTAGTTATTTATGTTATGTTTCTGTGATTGTCAAGACATTGTAACTCTTTTAATCAATAAAACAATATTTCAATTTCCATGTGTTATGAAACAATGATTCTGTTACAACACTCCCTGACGTTTCCGACACGTTTTGTTATTTTACGTGGTCGGGGTGTGACACAAACCACCTCCAAAAGGCTCCAAACCTCAAACCACAAAATCTCAAACCTCCATCCAAACAGTTGATATGTCAGTAGTTTCAAAAACTGCTAGCTAAACAGCTGCCATATCTTCAACACACACCACTACAACCACTGCCCTATCATCACAACCTAAAACTACATCACCGCTCACCAAATTACCACCTGCTCAAAAGCAGAAGACATCTACTGATACATCAGTAGTTGTAATGACAATAGAGGATGAAACACCAGTTGTTTCAACAGCTGTTTGCCAGTCATCCACCACTGCTCTCATAAATGTCACATCACCACCAACACCTCCTGCTAAAAAGCAGAAGACATCAGATGTTACAACATCTGTTGTAATGACAACAGTAGTTGAAACACCAGTTGTTTCAACTACTGTCAGTCCAAGCACCCTCACTTCACTTCAAGCCATCTTCACTTCAATCAACAAATCACCCAAAAGCACTCCTTCACTAGAGAAAAATTACTCCAGAAAAAGAAAAACAACTCAGGCAGGTGATGACAAATCTGATCCTATGGCTGCAAAATATCCACTGGAACCTAAAGCTGTAAAAAATGAGATGAGACAATTCTACACTGAGGATGATCCTTCAAAAAGAAGATTTCCTTCTCTCATAGGCTTCATAATCCCAGAAAATATGGATGAATATCTCAAGCTCAAAGCAAGGCAGGCTAAGATAAGAGCCAAACTTGAAAGTGAAGATCAAAGTGACAAAGCCATTTCTGAAAGAATGGAATTTTTGCTCACCAAAGTCAAACAGATGGAAGACTATGCAAGGGATCTGAGCAAAGAAATGGCAAATTTACCACCCAAAGCAGATCTACGAAAAGAAATGAGAAAAGAATATCTTGCATACATCATGAAAGAAAAATTATATCCAGCTGAAGAAAAACAATTTGAAGAATGGCCAATAGTTGCTTTAAAGCATGAGGCAAACAGAATTGAAAAATCAAAAATGATCCAAGCAAGAATAGGGCAACTCCAAACTGGAGCAAATACAAAAAGCTCATTGCTGACCTTACATCTGAGTACAAAAGAAAGAAGCAGGAGTTGGTGGATGCAAAGGTGGATACTACTAAAGCCATAGCAAAATGGACAAAGCAGTATACAGATGAGGCTTATGAAAGGCTGAAAAGAAGAAAAGTGACAGATCCAAATTCACCAAAGAAGCCTGAACACAAAGAGCCAAAACAGGTCATTGATCCTAAACCACTGTTCACATCAGCAGATACCTCTATCATTGTGATAAACCAAGAAAAGAGGAAACAGCTGACCAATGCAGAAGAAAAAGAAAAAGAAGCTGAGTACTTTAAAGAAGCCATCAATAAAATGGTTTTAGATGAAGACAAATCAGCAAAACTTCAGGACCTTACCAAAAAGGTTTTGAACAAATCATCATCACCAAACACATCCGCAGATATCCCAGACATTGAGCTAGATCAAAGAAAGAGACAAGAGCGGATTGAAAGAGAAGTTGCAAAAGATATAGCTGCAGCAAATGAAGTCATAGAAAAGGCTTTCAAACAAATGTCTGAAAATTCTGAACTAGCAAAAGCTAAGGATACTGCTTTACAAATCTTTACAAGGCCAAAATCTCCCAACTCATCACTCAATAAATCTCTCCCAAGAAACCCATTGGGTTCAAAAATACTAAAATGGACGTCTGATCAAAAGACCCATGTATTGACTATGATCAGATCCAATGGTGAAGTGAAGTACATATCAAGGAAACAAGCACTAGGCCTTGGTGTTGAAGATCTACAAGATCTCCTTAAACTTACACTGTGCAGGGAAGAGGATGACTCAAGTTCCAAGGACTTTGAAGTAGAATTTAAAAGACAAGCTAAGGAACTTCTGATGAGACAATAAAGATCCAGAATAATGAAGGGTTTTGGCATTATCTGTTCCGGGGGGAGATTGTTGGGATTGAACCCTATCAGAGGAACAGATAATTAAAGCCAAAACCGGATCACAATAGTGGATTCACAATAAGCAGCTGTTTACATTAGACTTTCCCCTTGAAAGTGATTATAACATCTGATGGTCCTTTATCCACTGTCCGGATACAACAGCTGCTGTCCTTCAAACTGCTGATGAAGCCCTGAAGACTGCTAAGAAGTAAACACTGCTGGTTCAAACTACTGACGCTAAAAGGCTGCCCACTCAAGGACTGATCAACTTTGAGGAAAGCACTGAGGGAAGAAGATAGCAGTAGTTTAGGGTATTACTTGTCTTATGTAGACTCAGTGGTTAAGATTAGCAGTGTTTGTATAGGAACAGTGGTTACAGGTTGTTAGGCTGTTAGACGTCACTTTCATGGTGACGTCAGCTGAGATGCTTCAGTGGTTTGGTTTGCCTATAAATGGAGCGGTACTCTGTACTGTTACATTTGATTGATTGAGCTAGTTCTTCTCCTCTAGTCCAATCCTTTCATCTTTTGCAATCAACCATGGAGTATCAAGCTGAGGGGGAGTTTATTTTGTAAGCTTGCTTTGTAATCTTTTGATTTGCTTTGTAACCTTTTGACTGATGAAAAGCATGTGTTTATCAAAACCATTTTCCTTTTGATTGTGTTTACAAAGTTTGTATTCATTTCTGCTGCATAACTCATTGAATCATGTTTATTAATTGTTCTTTTATTACAAACAAACACAATCATGAGAGCCTCAGATCCTAACATTAACAGTCTTTATGATCAACAGTGCTTTGATAGAACAGTCTTTGTGCATAACAGTCTTTAGGATCATCAGTTGTTAGAAGTCACTGCCATTGGAGGGAATTAAGTTCAAACAGTAGTTATTGTGGATCACTTGTTGGGAACCAGTTTTGGCTTTTGTATCATCTGTTCTTCAAGAAAGGATTACATGGACCAACATGATTTATCTTGGAAAATGTGTAAAAAAATATGAAAAGAACAAAAATTTTTGGTTACTGGCACTTGCAGCACGACCCCGTGCTATGGGGACACGACCCTGTGTCCAAAGTGCCAGTAACAAATGAAGTCAGAAGACTTACAGTGGGGTGGCCACGGGGGCGTGCTGGGTGAGCACGAACCGTGCCACCTTCTGGGCAGAAAATGTTTGACAACAGTAAGACGGGCACAGGGGCGTGCTGGGTGAGCACGGCCCCGTGCTGCAGCCACTTTTTTTGCAAAAAAAAAGAGTCGGGAGGCTTCTATTTTACGTGCAAGGGTTTCATTTTATCATCCTTCTAGTGTTTCCGCAGTCTCTAAGACATTTATTTGAAATACCTCCATCCAAACATCCATTTTTCATTGAAAATAAAAATATTACAAGGAAATGAAAAATTACAAACCTACTTAAACTAAAGCTAGATAGATAAAATCTTGGATATACCTTTCCGAGATCAATTTTTAACAACCTAAAAGCTACATTCCTAAATTTATGAATGTTAGAAAATGGAGGACAAATAGCTTTTATGGGAAATACTCAAGCTAGAGGTCGTTGAGCATTTCTTCAATCTCCCTTGGTAGGAAGATAAAGGGCTCCTCTTTCGCCTCCTCTTGAGTGGGTGCGGGATTGATCGGGGCCTCAAAAGTGACGTCAATAGGAGGAGGTTCCGGAATCTCGACATCCCAACCAGTAGGTTGTATGATCTCATTGGCTAGGTTCCAATCTTCTTGTGGGAAGATTGGCTCCATGAGAAGTAAAGCCAAGATATCCAACCTTTAATGGAAAAGGTTGATTTCTCTGAAACAATCCTCCAGCCCCATGGTAAGGTAGTTCATCCGTCTATGAGAACCTCTTCCACCAATGTCATCTCATCAAGGCTCTCTCTTAAGGCACTCACGTATCTTACGAGAGTATCCTCGATTGAGAGCCTTCTTCCTCTTCTCTGACTTCTGGAGCTTATCGACGATGTTCCACTCTGTTGGCTCTCTATCTTGAGAGAAAATGACAAACCATTAGAAAGAAATGAAAGATCAGAACATTCAACATGAACTCGTGCTGCTCTATATGTTCCAGATTTTTAGCTCTAAAATTTTTATTTCAAATTAGTTTTGACTGATTCTTAATTTTTTGAACGTAAATAACTTAAAATAATGTTTTACTAATGTGAATTTGCAAAACCTTGAGCTAAAAATCAAGAGTATGAGCCTCCTACTGAAGCTTTTGAAGCTTGAAGCTTCAAGCTTCAATGGAGTTCATGGAGAATGAAGAAGAGGAAATGCACAAAAGAGAAAAAGACAAGAAGCTCAATTGAGAACTTTTTAAGAACATACCTTTTCTGGTATGTGTGAAGAATCTTAGAGATCTTGCCTTTTGAGAATGGTTCCAAACATTCTCCCAAAGGCTGACTTTATAGACAGTGATAGCACGCAGGCACGTCCCCGGGCCTGGGCAGCACAGCCCCGTGCCGGATGCATGTGTCAAAGAATGTTGTCCGCTAGTTGAACACGGCCTACGTCTTTGTCGACACAGCCCCTTGTTGAAAAAATACAAGTGGCATGGCCCCGTGTTAGTTTGACACGCCCCATGTTCCTGAAGAGAGTGGGCACGGCCCCGTGTTCAAGGAGCACGTCCCTGTGTTCAGGGAACACGGCCCCGTGTCAGAGTTTTTAATAATGTTATCTAAATTTTTAAGGAATTATCCGATATCGGGTGGTTCCTTACTGGTTGGAACAACACCGTACTGTCGGATATACCGCAGACTTAGGCGAGGGATACGAAAAAGCAAGAGGTTTTCGGAAAGGTAGAAGATTTCTTCAAAAATGGGAAAATGGGGTCTTCCCTAATTTACCTTTTCCGGACTCTTGTTAAAGAAGGTGTGAGTCGATTCTCTCCTGTCCATGCTGTTGGTGTGAGATTCACACACGATAAGGGGGACCGTCACGGCTGAATCGATAAAGGGACGACTATCGCTTTCATTTTAACGGTCGTATATGGTAGAGGTTTGTTTGACCTCGATGTTGTCGTGTATGCCTGTTTTTTCCTCCATCGGTGTCACACCCTGGCTTTTGCGGAAGCATGGATTTATTTGGTGTGACTTCTTAATACCATAGCAACAATCACAACAATGCTATATGATAAAAAGTACGCGATGTTCATCCATTAAAATAGTTTAGAAAAAAAATGCACAACATATTGTCTTAAAAACATCAATCCCAAAACATATTACAAACCATGACTTGTATAAAATGAGATCATAAGACTCAACGAAAGACTACCAACAAAACGAGGATTAGAGACAAGCAACCCGTCCAGGAAGGAGTTACACTTCCCAAACCCTACGACCCTGGGTGACATCCTTATTTAGTACGCAGCTTGACTAACATGCAACACTTGCCAGATCCGATTAATTCCCTGAAATACATGTAGTTTAAAAATATCAACAAAAGTTGAGCGAGTTCATGTGTAAGTTTGTGTGTATAAGCCTTTAAAATAAGTCTCGTATGTATAAAAGTCCCTGGTATGTAGCAATAAGGAAAAACTGATCACTATTGGGTTGCAAAGCCAATAGTATGTGTGACTGGTGCAGGAAGACTCAAACCTAGCAAATTTGTCTCCGGTATGAAGACATAGTCACCACTATGGGCCACCCCGGCCTCATGGGTGTGGGCTCGCTACACCCAAATAGATCTATCACTCATGTCCCGTGGTCCTACAATGAGGATTAATGGCCTTAAGTGTCATGCCCACCACTCACTTGATCGCGTAATAAAAACCCTCCTTAAGCTAACCATACCATGTATAAAATGTCTGTAATAAATTGTAACATGTATTCCACCCCCGAAGTATAAAACTAAAAATAGTTAAGAGAAAAGGGGGACATGAACTCACTGTAGTGCGTCTTGTACCGTATCTCAACTCTGTCAGCTACACGACAACCTACAACGTACTAATGTCTATTAGACGAACGGGTCGTGCCTTGGCTTAGAGTTTAAGGTTTTGAGTTACGTTTCTTATATTATTCCGAGTGATAATTATTTGCCAAAATAATTAATATTTCAACTTAATCATATGTCATGTTGGAATATTTATTCATTCAACATTCTTGTACTAATACTTCTAAAGTATTTATATAGGCGTTTCCTTCCCAAGGATGGGATATTTTACACATGTATGCTCGTACTGGAATTATATTTTTAAGTCCTATTTAGAGAACATATATTTAACCATATTCATGTATGAAACCAACCTCCGATACTGAGTATTTTGTTACAAAAATCAGGGCGAGTTTTATGTTTGAAAAACATAGTCTAAAATGTACTAGTAAACACTTGCCTAGAAATATTTACTAAGTGTTAGAATTTTTAGAAAATTTCGCCATACTCTCCTTTGTAAATGGAGGTGTCCATGCTAAAAAGCATATCATTTTCTTTAACATATATCACGTTAGATCGTTCTTAAATAACCAACCCGACATTTAGACATGTAAAATACTACTTATGTCGTTTCAGCTTTAATGTTCAAAACTGGACTGTTTTCGAGCATTTTAATAAAATAGTTAACTCATTCCAAAAATTCTCAAATTTTTACAGAATGTCTTATACGATCCAAGTATTTTTTTGTAAAAATATCGGGGTCCAGTTCATTACCAATATTTTATAGAAAATCATTTACTGGACTGCAATCAGATTTGTCACTCTCTGACTGCAGTCTACGGAATAATTCGTTTAAAATAAAATTCATCGTAAGTCCGATTGACGAAATTCCAGTTGGAGGATCACAACGACATCAGGGATCATCTACAATATAAATTTCATGAGCTAGTTTCACTCAGGTTTCAAGTTATGACTAAAAATACAACACACATTTTCTGCCGTAAAAACGCAGCTTGAGCTGCTGTCCAAAAATAGACCTTTAAAAATAGTAAACGACCTTGAAAAATTACGATTCCAGTGCTATTTGATCCGTTTTTCGAAAATACATAATTTAGGCTTCAGAAAATCCGTTTTTCGATTTATAATGATCCAGTTACAGCCATTTGAAGTTGGCTGAAAATGCTAATCAGCATGCCTTTTTATAATGTAAATGTTACTAAAACGCATCAACAATTGTTCTAACAACGGGGTTATCAAGAAATCAACGATCAAACATCATGCATGCCTTAACAAAACTTAATCCAACCAGATTTTATCTTTATGTAAACTTATGTTCATGGTCTTTGTTCATTTTCTTTTTATGTCCTCATGTTAAACATCAACAACAATCTTTCGAATAATCAACGTAGAAGTGACCAAGAGTTAAATCGAAGACTTAAAACTAGCACGAAGGCTAGGGATGAACTTGTGAACAAGAAATGGTGATGAAAATGGTGTGAGGATGCAAGGTGTGATGTTTCTTCAAGACCTCCAAGCTTCAAGCTTCACAAGACTCCTTCTAGCACTTGATTTGAACTTGAAAATGGAACAAATGGTTGAATGTTGAAGTGATGGTGGTGGTGGCGGTTATGTGCAGCCGAGAGGGAGAGAGAGAGTGAAGAAGATGGTGGAGTGAACTTGTAGTGAAGATGAAATGATGAGTATGATCTCTAGCCCAACCTATATAACATCATTGTGATTTCTTGGCAAGAGCAAGGCCAATCACAATAAAAGGGAATATTTTATTTGGGGATTTTGTGATGATGGGGTGGGTCCCCTTATTTGAACCAAAAATATGGAGGGGGGGGGGTTAATTGTAAGTTTTTAATATAAGTAGGTGATTACTTAGGAAGTTTAGTGAATTATCTAAGGTATCAAGTGTATGACATATTTTTATAGTGTGTTGGGAATTTTTTGAGACCATAATTAGTTAAAAATAATAAAACAATGTTTCTGACCAAATTTTGGTGTCCCGGGTAGTGTCCGGTTGTTCGGTTAAGTGCTGTTCCGTTAAAGTGTTAAATTTCACCGTATAGTGTCTCTTATGCATCTTTTTGTAACACAATTAATTCCCAATACTTAGGAAAGCATTCAGGACCATTTAGTCAATTCTCTGCATAATACGAGGATGTTAAAAGTTGAATTTTTGCTGAAAATGCAGAATTCTGCACTCAAAATGGGTTTTAGGCACTTTCTGGCACTCAAACTATCACCTAGTGACACCGTCTTATGGTCCTCACTTCCCTACACGCGGACTGGTATAGTACTTTGTCCCCGGCCCATACTGGGCCTCAAAACATTGTCTGTCTATGTACTGGCACTGTCAGTATATTTCTGAGTTATCCGCTTAACTGTGCTAACTGTGATTTGTGCATCATGTTTGTCACTAAGGTTTGTATGTAATGAATGGAGTGACAGTATGAAATGTGATGCACATCTATGTATTATGCAGTAATCAGAAAGCGATTAAGTAATTTGGCACAGTCATTAAGCACTTAATTAATATTAATTAATTGTACGGATACCTGGTCTATTGAGGGTTGTCACAATCGGTTCTCCATAGGTCGTCTAGGAAAGAGGATCGATGGGGTTCAGGCGAAGGGATATCCTCGTTATTTCCACTCCTGCTTGTTTCGGGGGTTTCATTACAGGAAAAAGATGGGGCTAAATAGTGGGGAGTGAAGTTTAGAACGCGACATTCCGCTTCTTCATGATCCTCCCCCAAAAAATCGCACCATAATCCGTAAGAGTGGCGGGGGTAGAAATAATCAAAGATATCCATTTATATATATATATATATATATAGACCATCGGGATCAGGTGGTCACTATTTTCTTACAAACAGAGAGTTTGGCATGGCCCCATGTTGGAACAACACGGCCCCGTGCTGCACTCTGTATCTGGGAGAAAATAGTTTTAAGATTCTAGAGAGTTGACACGGCCCCGTGTTGGAGCAGCACGACCCCGTGTCAATTATGCAGAAAGAAAAAAAATAAAAGAAAAGGAAGAAAAACCAAAAAAGAAAAGGAAGAAAATGACCAGGCAGTTAATTTTAAGCTTTCATAAAATCGTTGTGTCCCTTGCAACGGCGCCAAAAACTTGACGTGTGTCGGTGTGAGTATATTTTTAGTTATATTTTAGCTCTATTTTAACTCGTCGATTTTCAAGTATTAAGTTCATAAAACATGATATTTTACTATCACTCTACACACCGTTAGGGCAAGTGCACCCATCGCAGACGTAGTATAGTGATGGCAAGATACCGAGATCGTCCAACGACACAAGAGCTATTAATACCGGCTTATCGTCAACGTCTAATCGAACCAATTTTTTAGAAAAGATTTTTAAACTAATATAAAGATAAAAACCGAAAATAAAAATAAAATAAAAATGATAGACAAGAAAGAATCACTTGGATCCGACTTATCTTTCATGTACCCTTTTGATGATTTCCGCACTTTGGGTATTTTAAGAGATTATCTTAGTTATAGTAGTAGGCCCCTCTTTTGGAAGCGATGTTACCCTCAACATAGTGGTTTGAGTCAGCAAGGATACAATCCCACCATGTCAGAATATTGAAAGACAATTAAGTAAGTTATTAAAGCAAAATGTGGTGGACCCCCTTACGAGGCGGCGATCACCCTCAACCCGTTAGTCTGAGTCAACAGGGATACAGTCCTCACGAGGTTGGTTTAAAGATTTAATAGTAGTTTATGAATAAGGGGTGAAGCGTTTTCTTACTCTCAGTCGGGCCAGTAATTCTCGGCCAATCCATGGAGTAGTACTAAACTTGCACCAAGTTCTCGCATGATCTATACACTGAACGAGACATATAATTACCTAGTCCACCCTTCTAACCCCCTTACAGACAATTAACATGCTTTATATAGACCGTAAAGACATGAATATGTTAACTAAACGAACATATGAAGAATGGGTGAATAAATTCGCCTTCAATATAAAAAACTAATTATTAAAGTTATTAATACTAACCCAATTAAAAAGTAGCCAAAGATTGGAAATCATAAAAGATATGTCTTCACCAAGTGATGTAACAATTTAGTCAAGCATGGCCTTTGTTTGACAAAGATTCTTACGATTAATCTTGGATCCTGAGACTACACACACACTCTAAAGATGGAAAAATGGATGATGGTGGTGGATAATGGTGTTGTAGTGGTGGTGGAGTGGTGGCAAGTGAGAGAGAAGTGGTTTGCCATAGGATGAGTTGAAGTGGAACCAAGCACTTCTATTTATAGTTGTCTTCGGAAGCTTTAGCATGGCCCGTGCCCGGCTGGCACGGCCCCATGCCCATCTCTCTCTCTCTCTTCCTCATTAACTGCTTGTCAGATGTTGTACTAACACGGCCCCGTGTGTCAACGGTACAGCCCGTGGCCAAAGTACTTGTTATACTATCGAAGATTCAGAATCTCTTTGAGTTGACCACGCCACGTATTGGCTTAACACGACTCCGTGTTAGTTGCCATATTTGTCTTTCGTAGTTGTCTTTTTCTTCTGCCCAGTATCCAACTTCGGACACGGCCTGTGTCTGGTGGACACAGCCCCGTGTCAGGCTTCTGTTCTTGTTATTTTTGAGGTTTGGATGTGAATTGGGGCTTGGCGATCTGCGGCAATTACTTCTTCTTTACATTTATGTTGGATTTTGTTGTCTTTTTGCTCCTTTTGCAAATTTAAGCTCTTTTATCCCTGAAAATCTAAAAGGAACGAAAACACGAGCTTTTTCCAACATTACTACTAAAAAAGGGTTGCTTTAACGCTATTTGTGACATAATTTATATGTTGTATTTTAATCACATCAGAAACAATATTAAGATATCCTAGGATATTCTTCCTTGTCTTCATCTTGTTCCACCGTGTGGATTTGTTATTCTTATAGACAAATCCTTGTTTCTTGTCATTATACTAATGCTTGGTAGAATCACCAAGCCTGTCTTGAATTTTTTTATCATCCTCTAGTCTGATGAATCTCAATGCCCTATTTCTAACTTCGTCCAAATTCCTATATGGGGTCATGCAAGGTCATCATAAAAGTGAGAATCCTTTTGCAATCCCATCTTAAATGCTTCAACAACAGTTGCAATATCAATATTCAGGATCCCTAAGGATTCTCTCCCAAACTTAGTAACATAATCCTTAAGGGATTCATCACGAGCTTGGGTAATTCTATACAGGTTACTAGTTAACCTCTCAAATGTTCTACAACAGGAAAACTGGTTATTAAACGGGTTAACTAAATGTGAAAATGAAGTTATAGAATAAGGAGGAAGACTTAGCAGCCATTTTAACGCTTTTCCAGTGAGTGTGGATCCAAAGCCTTTACATAGGAAAGTCTCTTTCAACCTTTCATGAATGGGGTCTATCTCCATTCCTTCCCTGTATTGTGCCACATGCTCCTCTAGATCGATTGTACCATCATACAACTTCATGTTGGGGGTTGGGAAACGCTTGGGTATCTCTGCATTGCCTATTAATGGTGCAAAACGACATATCCTATGACTTCCATCTGGAATTTCAGGAATAGACTTGACTACTCCTGGGACGTTGGATATCATATCCTTGAGCTTTTGCAACTCTCTCGCCATAGCCTGATTGATCCCTGCATCCTGCATAAAACCATAGTTAGTATCCAAAGATGTATTATGTTAATTGTTACCTCCTGGTTGACTTGAAGATGGTATTCAAGAATCTAGGGTATGATATGTATGCTGTTATAGTAGGGCCTGAGGAAGCAATAGTCTGCATGGGGATGAAATCCTCTTCATGGATTTCAGAGTTTCTTAGTGGTTGTCTCCTTGAGGATCCTTGATGATCCTTGATCTTGAAACACATTGGATCCAGGAAAGGTCCATGTTGAAGGTCTTGGTGGATAGTCCATGGATCCTTGAACTCGAGCTGAGGATCCTTGTTGATTGAAATAGGATCCTTGAGGCTAGAACATCTCCAGGTATCCTTCTGAATGGAGGAAGGATCCCTGAGGCTGAGTCATCGCCATTGATCCTTGGTGGTGGATAGAGGATCCCTGAGGTTGTATAATGGATCCTCTAGATTGCTGAGCTGGTGATGCTAGAGTGACAAAATCCAACACCCTAGGCATCAATGGTGAATGAGCCTCTGTTGGCTCTTTTGTTTCTTGATATCTTCAATCTCACGCAGGATCTTTTGGTTGGTCTTGTTCTGCTGTTCCATGTAGCTTTTCATCTACGAATACAAAACAGAAAGTTCATTGTTAGTATTATTATAATAAGAAGTAGCAGAAGTTTTGGATCCTTGGAAGATAGATGATGTCTTCTTCTGAGCATTTTCAACATTCTTCTAGAATGGTGGGAGAATAGGAGGCAACAGCATAGTGGTTTTAGATGGGGTAACCACTAGCATGGTAGTTGAAGTAGATTTCCCCTGAGAGGCCATGGAATTGGTGAGAATGAACAGAAATGAACGAAAATCTTTATAATTGAAGCATCACTTGCCCCATGGTGGGCGCCATATTGTTTTGGTCAAAAATCTGATTAAGGATAATGTAATCAAATATGTATAGTGAGGAAGAGGTCTTAGGTGATGAACAATGAAAAATATGAATGCTTCATGAATGAAATGATGAACACAACGATTTGTACGAGAAAGCCCTTGATCACTAGTAGATCGCCGGCATAAAAACCTCGGATAGTGAAAACTATCACTATCAACTATATTGAACAATAAAAACTACAACTTTGGATGTTGATCAAGTGTGGTACAATCGAATGCTAAGTATATGAGAGCTCTGGTTTGCAATGTATGCGAGTGTGTGTGCGAAAAGCGAGAATGTGCCTAGAAACACTTGATCAACTCCTTTGGAAATAAGCTAACAACTAAGTCCGATTTTCTTGGAATACCACGTCCAAGCTCCATGAACGTTAGTGGAATTCAACACGTGCAACATCTCCAACGAATAATGCCCGAGATTCCAGCTAAGACTTAGTCTACGTCGTCCATAACCTACATATAAACATTAGAAAACATAGAGAACAATTGTTAGATAACATAAGTAATAATAAGGATTCTTAATCCTCAGGCTCCTTGCACCATTCGCTAAGGATAAATGATCCAGGCAACATCTCATGACACATGATCCACAATTATTAAAACCTATGCCCTAACTGTTTTTGTATAGTAATTTTGGGTATATACGTTTTCGACCCTCGGTTTTATAGAAATTCTTAGGTCCGGTGACTTCCGCCCCCTCGGTTGGAAATCTCAAGATTTGCCACTGCATATTTCTAGAGTAGCTTCTTCTCTCCATAATTATAGGAGAACCACTTCTTGTGTTTAAACTCTTGTATTCTTTCATATCTTACATCGAATACCAAATCTCAGAAGAATCGTACAACAGAATTTGTTTTTTGAAATATCTATATATATGTGATTGTAGTGTATTAAATTCCTCATATTTTAAAATCATAGAAAAACTTAATTTCTGCAGGTTTAAAAATGCAATTAAGTTATATATATAGTCGATCAATAAAACAATTTGAAAAAAAGCAGAAAATTTATATTGCTAGATTACATTTACAGGTATGAGCATCTATCTTTGCTGAAAATTTATATTGCTAGATAACACTTACAGATATATATGAGCATCTTTCTTCACAATATTTAAAAGCACGGGAATAAATATATCTTATGTTACTTTTTAGGTATCATTCTACTAATTTTTTTTACTATATTGTTGAGGGGAAACAATGTGAATAACAAGGTCAATGGAGAATCAAATATACAAAGAACTTTTCTCATATTTACATAGGTTGAGCCATAAACATGTTAATCTCTAAACATTAATTTTCTCAACTCAACGGTCTCTTTTCTTTTTGGAGTTGTTTTGTGTTAACTCAATAACACCATGCTGATGTGACTCAGTGTTGGATTTTTGAACTACCCTTAACCGGGAAAATATTTGATCAAAAGCAACTCTTGTTAAAGTTTTCTTCACACCACCTCCCATTCTCTTGACCATACTTATGGAAATATCATCAAAGCCATATTTTAAAGATGAAAGAGCATCCTCTTTCTCAATCTCCATGCCTATTAATTGTCCATCATTGTTTGATTTACATAATTCTAATGAAATCTCAGCAACAACTTCTTGGATGAGTTTAGCTTCATGCCTGTATATTAAAGAAGATTCGGTTAGCATGATTTTATAATCTCACATGAAGAGTTTGTTTTAATTACTCAATTTATATTTAATGTTTAATCTTCAATGCTAGGGACATATGAAATACCCATCAAAAGTGTTCTTCAATTCCCATCCAGCCAGATTGGCTGCTTCTTTTAGAGCCTCTTTCCATTTGCCTACACGATTTTCCTTTTCATGTTTGGCAAAGGCTTTTCCAACTACCCCACTTAGTTTGCGGACTTCAAAGGGTTCTACATCATAGAAGATCGGGTAAACAACATGATCTGCGTTCTTATGACACTCCATAATTTTCACTAGTTCATCCAAACACCAAGATGAAGACGCATACTTCTTGGAGAATATTATAATGTAGAACTTTGAGTCTTTAATGGATTTGATGAGCTCATCATTTATCATTTTCCCTTTCTTGATTTTATCATCTTTGAAAGTACGAATGTTTTTCTGTTGAAGAGCAAAGTAAAGATGATCAACGAAGTTTTTACGTGTATCTTTACCTCTAAAACTTAAAAACACATCATATGTGAAGCTCTTTTGAATGAACGAAGTTGAAGAAGAGGCCATTAAGTTATATAGTTGAAGTACGAAGCAACGAAGTGAGCACAAAGCAAACTATTTTTTTGTTTAGTGAAAAGAAGTACTATAAAATCAAAAATTTGTCTTTGGAAATCTATAAGAAATGATTGAAAGAATCCTTGTTAGTGATGAATTGCCCTCTAGAGCTTATAATAAGAAAACAATGGTTATACTGGTTTATTTGGGGAAAATGATGAAATTAGGAGGAGAAACCAATTCAACCCTTAGCTTTTAACGTAACTATGTGTTTATACCCTTAGCTTTTAACGTAACTATGTGTTTATATTATGTGTTCGGTGATAATTGTAATATTATAATTTATTAAATTTAACGGTTTAAATTTAGGTTTTTCCACACCCTTGTTTTCATAGATGTATAGGACAAGTTATGAAAAATTCATTTCTAAAATCAAAAAGTGTTTTTTCTTAATCCTCTTTCATGATTCTAGTCACCATCTTTGTAAGTAGGAATAATTTTTTTTTCCAAGAGGCGAAATTAATAAAGATAATCCAAAGCTTTAACGGGCATGTTCACTTCTAAAAATAAATGCAATAATAAATTTAAACAATCCCAACAATTGTTAATTGGCCGTTACCAGTCTCAACTTCAAAGCTCACCACTAGCAGACCGAACTATTAACATATTTGCCTCCAATGGACCTTTGACCAAAGGAACCCTAACGCCGTTAGTCGCTGGTTGCCGAATAAACATTTTTAGCCGGAAAAAAGGTTCATAAAGGTCCGATCTAAGGTTGGAAAGAGGGTTGAGACGAAAATGTTGAGTTTTTCAGCCAAAAAGGAGTTTTCTGGTGACCTCAATAATTAGAGTTTTTTTTTCTAGAAAAAAAGGTTACTAAAGGCCCGATTTAAGGTTACAAAGAGGTTTGGGACGGAAAGGTTGAGTTTTCTGCACAAAAAGGAGTGTTTCGACCGCGTTTTTTTTCCGGTGACCTTAATAATTGGGGATTTTACTAGAAAAAGGTTTCTAAAGGTCCAATCTAAGGTTAAAATGAGATTTGGGACAGAAAAGTTGTGTTTTCCGGCCAAAAACGTTTTTCTGGTGACCGATGACTAAAGTCGTTAAGGTTCCGTTAGTCAGGGTCTATTGGAGGACACTATGTTAATAGTTAAGACTGCCAGTAGTGATTTTTGTAGTTGGGACCAGTGGCAGCCAATTAACAATAGTTTGAGTTATTTAAATCCATTATTTCAAAATAAATAATCAGAAAGAACTGTTTCAATGTTGATTGTTTTCAATTCATTGGTTGGACCACTCTTCCAAACTGGATGCTACAATAAATTCCCAATGGAATTAAAGGAATATGGATCACCACCATACAATTTCAATACTATGTTGACGACTCTTAGTTAGGCGTCTAAACGAGTCAAGCCACTCGTAAACCATTTTGGATCGCCAAAATCAAGCGAGCTTGGCCCTAAATTAAAGCTGATTTAATAAACAAGCCCAATCTTGAGCCCAAGCCCCAAGCCAAGCTCTTATATAATTACTCATAAGCGGAACTCAACTTTAGACGTAGGGATCAAAAGGAACCAAGCTATTGAGTAGGGGTGAGTAGAAAACTGAAATAACCGAACCGTAACCGTAACCGAAATAACCGAATACCGAAACAAAAACCGACGGTTTGGTTTTTGGATTTTTAATAACAAAAAAATTCGGTTCGGTTTTGGATAATCAATTTCAATAACCGAACCGATAAGTTTTAATAGTATACCAAATCTATATATTTTTATTTTTAAGTAGTTGAAGTGTTTACCCATGCTACTAAGAATTATTAATTTTATTCTTGTTTGTAAAATATCTATAATAAGAACATTACCATGTTTATTAATCATTAAAATTATCCATTGTTTACAAGAACTAACAAAGTTTAATATAAAAATTAAATGGTTTTCAGAGTATTATAAAAGAAAACGTCTTAACAAAAACTGTGGAGAAACATTAAAATAGATTAGAAAGTTAGGTTTATGTGAATAATATTAATTTAAAAGACTAAATATATTAACTTAAATGTAAACATTTAAGAAAGATTCTTAAACTTTAAATTGTACTTTTAAGTTTTGAATCTTATATAATTTGTTTAAAAAACCGAAAAAAACGAAAAAACCGAACCGAACCGTTGCTAAAACCGAAATAACCGAAACCGAACGGTTTTTAAAAACCAAAAACCGAACTTTCGGTTACGGTTTTGGTTTTACCCAAAAACCGAACCGAACCGAACTGTGCACACCCCTACTGAGTATTGAGAACAAATACCAAGATTCATGACAAAATTGAATGAATTGATTAGGCTAACAAAGCACCATGGTTCATGAGAAGATTGAACAAGATGGTTAGATGTTTCAAGATCGGATTTGAACCCTCCATAAATTTAACCGTTGAACAACTAATTCGAGCATAACTTACGCTCGAGAGGTAGATTATCTGATTTGCATATAACCAACAACATCGAGCAAGAATGTGGGTGGTTTTACGGTTATCATCACCTCTCAGAAAACGTAGCATATTCAGAGCTTTAAGCTCTTGTGAGTGGATAAAGTTGAAATAGAAAAGGGTAACTGGGCAATATCCTCCAGGTATAAATATCAAAATACATGTAGAAAGAAGACAATGAAGGGAAGTGACGAGGGTTTTTTTTGCCAGTAAAAGACAATGTTTCCAACATCGGTAATGTAAATATGATCAATTAGTTTGGGGTACCTGTTGAATTGATAAAAATGTTGTTTATTCAAAGTTAGATGATAACGACCATATAGCTTTCGACAAGTTCTACGTTAATAAATATGAACTAGCTGTGATTATTTGTATATTTAATTACCAATTTTAAACAATCATTGGTTTTTATTCAACATTAACAACTGATAAATTATATTACAATTATTAAATTCCTTCTCACACTACAAGAAAATATATCTACGGGGACTAAATTTTTTGAACTATAGGTGACGACATGTCGTCTCTATAGGTCGAAACAACTTATAGAAATGACATGTGGTCTTCGCATCGTTTGTCTCTAGAAGCTCGCCTGGATTGATTACTTCCTTAGATGCCACATGATGACCGACTCTCTTCTCTCTCTTCTTTTCATGAATTTTCCTTCGCCTATCACAACATTCTTACACGCCTATCACAACATTCTTACACAGGGGCGGAACTAGTATTATAAAAGAGGTAACACGGGCTATAGCTCAACCCCGTATCGTAGTGTATTTTTTTCCAGTTTTATACAAAGAATACCCCTAAACATAAATGAGGATATCCTTGACCAAAAATAGGATGTCTGATATTATTAAAATTCCAATTTTTTTATAAGCCCAAACCATTTACAACCCAAAACTTGTAGAATAATTAAAAGTAGGCCAATTTGTAAATATCAAAGCATAGCCCAAGGTCCAAAACAATAAAATAAACCTTTTAATTATGGGCGGCAATTGGAAACCAAACATTGAACAGAAGCTGAATAGAAGCCAGCGCTGATTGTCCCTGCTGAAATTGTCGCCGTTGACCAAGTGCACGGTAAAAAAAAATTAGGATACCTCTAAGTTAATGGGCTAGCTTCGTCAATGTCCCATACATGCAACATGCAAGCCAAACCAAGGATTTCTTCGATACAAAGATAAACATGCATTAAAGATGTTTTAAGCTAGCTGCATACATAGACATAGTTAATGATAAAAATAACTCTAACTAATAATTACTGATACATGCATCACATTAATATCAACTTATCGTATTATATAGAGTTAAGTTCCCGTAAAAATAAAATAAACGTACGAAACGTATGAATTGAAAGAAAAGTCAAAAAAGTGGCGGTATCATTTTGGTAATTATCACCAACTTCAAAATTACTATAGTAGAGTAATTTTGTAAATGTTCATGTAGAGTAATTTTGGTCGTGTAGGGTAATTATCAAAATTACACTAACCCCCCCCCCCCCCCCCCCCAACCCCCCAAAAACCTAAAAAAACCTAAACCATTGTAAATGTTCATGTAGAGTAATTTTGGTCGTATAGGGTAATTATCAAAATTGTAGGGTAATTATCAAAATTACACTAACCCCCCCCCCCCCCCCCCCCCCAAACTAAAAGTTAAAAACTAAACCATAAAACTAAACCCTATAACTAAATGCTAACAAAATTACTCTACAAGACATTTTCCAAAATTACTCTACAGAAGTCAAAATTACTCTACTAGAGTAATTTGATAATTACCCTACATTTCCCAAAACTACTATATAGATGCTCAAAATTACTCTACAGATGCTCAAAATTACTCTACAAGACACCTTTTGCTTTTTCCCCAGTAATTTTGAAGTTGCTGATAATTACCAAAATGACACCGCCACTTTTTGTTTTTTCACTCAATGCGTACGTTTCGTACGTTAATATTATTTTTATTTGATCCTTTACCGTATTATATAATGCATAATTATGACTTAGGTTGATTAACATAAACTTAAATTAGTTTAAGAGTAAAATACACGGATAGTCCCTGTAGTTTGGTTAAATTTCACCTTTGGTCCCCAACTTTTCATAATTACACTCTTAGTCCCTGTGGTTTGACAAGTTGTTACTCGGATAGTCCCTAAAGCGGATAAAGGTTACTCGGATAGTCCCTGTGGTTTGACAAGTTGTTACTCGGATAGTCCTTGTCATTTCACACCCACTTAACCAGAAAAAACTAACTTCCATCCGCTTTGGGGACTATCCGAATAACAACTTGTCAAACCACAGGAACTAAGAGTGTAATTTTGAAAAGTTGAGGACTAAAGGTGAAATTTCACCAAACCACAGGGACTATCCGTGCATTTTACTCTTAATTTAACCCTTACACAAACTAGAAAACTTTTTCTCAAAAATTAAAATCACATTTATCAGGGTAATTGTTTTTAATCAAAATGTTATAATTAAGATGGCGGTTTTTCGTCCGATATGCAATAAAAATCTGACACCTAGACAAAAAAAAAGGGAAAATTACGAAAATGTCGGTTGACCAAACCTATTTTCAAATTTGTCACGCTCCTGCGTCCTTGGAGTGTCGCATCATGCGCGGGATGCGTCTTTCAAGCACGGGATACGTCCTTCAAGCACGGGATGCGTCCTTAGAGCAAAACCCAATAAAAAATGGACACGTGGCCACGGGATGCGTCCTTCAAGCACGGGATGCGTCCTTCAAGCACGTGATGCGTCCTTGGAGCATGGGATGCGTCCTTGAAGCACGGGAAGAGTCCGGCGAGGTTTCCGGCGAGTTGCAGGTTTCCGGCGAGGTTTCCGACATGTGAGAATCGTGTGAACAGTGAGAGGTGTGTGCTAGTGGGCCTGAATCAACACATTTGGGTAACGAAACGGGAGTAGATTATTATTAGTGATGTGGTTTAACTGTAGGGCGGTCAACGAAGAGATTAACCTTAGAAGTGGTAGAGAAACTAACGAACAAGAAAGTGGGTGCTATTTGTTGTTAGTTAGGATGGATTTATGTTTTTATTTATTTATTTTTATTTTTTAATTAGTTAAAAGAGTAAAACGGACTTCTCACACGATTCTAAGGCCGGGTGTCATACCTCCACTGTTCACACGATTCTCACATGTCGGAAACCTCGCCGGAAACCTGCAACTCGCCGGAAACCTCGCCGGACGCTTCAGAAAATCGCCGGACGCTTCCCGTGCTTCAAGGACGCATCCCGTGCTTCAAGGACGCATCCCGCGCATGATGCGACGCTCCAAGGACGCAGGAGCGTGACAAATTTGAAAATAGGTTTGGTCAACCGACATTTTCGTAATTCACCCAAAAAAAAATGCTACACATTTGGTAAAAAGGCTCGACTTTTGCCATAATCTTGTACTGCAGTGACGAAATTGGACTTTATGAGGGATGCATGTGCATTTTTATCTGATGAGATGAAGGCTCGAATATAGGTACACTTCGGAGATGCTTAATTTTCTTTTTCGAACAACTCATGATCTATGCGTATTTAATCCAACTAAAACCCAATTGTGGGAAACGAACCTTCGTCCATTTGGATAGAGGGGGCATCCATACCGCCTGGCCAAAGCCCTTTGGTCTATACGGATATGCTTGATGGTCCATGGGTACCTGCGTGGCATGCATGAGAGTAAAGGGTCAAAGGGATGGTTACTGGACTCTATTTCAACAACCAAAAATATTAGAGAAAGGTTTAGAAGAAGACGAAAAAGCCTTAGATGCAATACTATATATGGGGCACAGGGTATACTGCCAATTGAGCCGGCTTCTTTTTTTTGTCAACATATACTAACCAGTCCAATACGTTGGTTGATTTAGTATTTTAAGCATTTATTTGTCAACATACAAAGTGATTTTCCCTGTTTTAATATATATACAACTAGTCTAGACGGAGATTCATAAATTCAAACGATACGTTGTAAATACCAATGTCCAACGATTCCATTCAGAATATCCATGATGATAGAGTTCTGGCTTTATAGAATGCTGGCGGAGTGGCATATTTTGAAAGTAAAATGGCCAATATTGTATGACGTGTCACATCACTATCACGTTCTACAAGTGGTTTTAGGGGAAAGCAAGCAAAATAGACATATACTAGGTTATTATCGGTGTGTATACGCGGTTAACAAATAAAAATACTATGAATTTTTTTTTAAATTTATATATGTTATTAAGTTAATATGAAGATTTAAACTATAACTAATTCACGTAAAGAAAGGGAAACTAAAATATACGTATGAAAGGGTGTTGCATTATATACTTACTACATTTTTAGGGGACTGGGGGTGGTACAAATTCCATCACTCACAATATTCAATCAAGTTTCGTCATGTCATATACCATTATTTCATCACTCACAACCTTTTTTAGTTGCGGCGGTCATCACTCACAACACCCAACAATAAACTCCCACACCCCATCACATCCATTTATCACTCACACCCCCATCACTCGTTGATTTTATCACGCCAACATTCCATCACTCGTTGAAAATCTTGGTGGCGGTGGGAATTAATTTGTAGAACTCCACGCGAGATAGAAGGTGCATCACCCACCACCCCGCATCCTCTTATGGATTACAATTTTAATGTTTGTGGAATGAAAATTACAACCTCTCTACACATCCATCCAAAATAGCCACTTAAAATGAGATAAAGTAATTGTTCTACCTTAAATACTACTTTTAACATATTACAAATGTCATTGAAATTAGTTTTATTTTTTTGGTCAGCCAATAAACAAACTTTCATTCATTAAGAAACATACAACTCTTAGTCAGGGACTAATATGTCATTACACCCCAAACATAAACAAAAATACACACCAAACAAAACAGATAATTACACTACCTAACCAAAATCAATGTTTTCAGAAATAAGAAACATACAACCGTAGTGAGACTCACCATTCTGTCTCTTTTCACCATACACAAATAAGACTCTTGTTTAATACTTTCCAGGACCAAAGTTGCAGCCTTAAATTTTTGTCTAAACACTCTCTCATTCCGGATGTTCCAAATCTTTCAAAGGGTCAATAAGAACACCGAGTAGTGGCCCATTTCTTCTTTTCCCCCACCCCTTGGTTCTGGCCATGCTTCGGAATCTACAACAACTTGACCTCCATTTTGAACATTGTTAAACCATAGAAAATGTCGAAAACATGTTCATCAAAACAAATGATCATTTGCAAAATAATAAAAAAATGAAACAATTAGATATTTATATTTACCTGTAAATAATATATATATAGGATTAGGCTCAAGAGTGAACACTGGTATAGCTTGCGAACTGAGTGAACTAATCCTGGCCATACATGTGTGTAGATCAATGGCCAGGATTTGATGTTGAAATACACTACTGTATTTTACGATTTGATGATGAGATTCTGGCCATACACGTGTGTAGATCAATGGCCAGGATTTGTTCACTCAGTTCGCAAATACACTAGTGTTCACTCTAGAACCTCACCCTATATATATATATATATATATATATACTAGACGTATACCCGCGCGATGCGGCGGGACGGCAATTTACAACGCAGTATTCGTTTACTGTGAGTTTATCAATTTTCTCGTGATACTTTGTATTATACGTTTGTTAAGTTTCTTATTCGTAGCATCCATGTGTGGCGTATACCATGAGCCTAACAGGCTTTTAAAAAATAACAAACATGGAGAACATAATCCGCATGCTCACAACAATAAACAATAAACAGTAACCTCTTAACATTGGAGAACATACCAAACGACGTTTCCTGAAATGACTCAAAAAGTAAATGTTGACTTATGAGGTCAAAAAGAAACTTTTTTTTAACAACCCAGTTTGCCATAAGCTATTTGCTACATATATAAAGGTCTTAATGTTGTGTATTTAAATGGATGAAGATGAATTTGGAAAAAAAAAAGATTTTGTAGGATTGACCTCAAAAGTCAAACAACACAAAAGAGTAAACAAATATATTAAATGAGTAATCAAAACAATAACAATAATGAAATCGGTGCCCCATAGTGTACTCATTGTTTAATAATATTCAAAATAAGATAAATAAGCATGTATCTTTTAACTTGAATAAAATTCTGTTTGCTTGCTTACAGCTAATTAAGTTCCAAAATCAGTCCTTGTAACACAGAAAAATAAGAATATCACTATAAACATAGAAATTTAAAAATAAAAATCCCAACACAGACGAATAAGAAAATATTACACATAGTGAATTAAAAAGTATATAACGGTTGTGTTCGGTGCGGTTGCGCTAGATGCGGCGTTGCGTCGGGCTCGTTGGGGTTGTGCTCGGTGATGCAGATGCGGCTGCGTTCGCTGCAGTTGCGCTCGCTGCGCTGTTGCGGCTGCGTTCGCTACGGCTACGCTCACTGTGCCGTTGCGGCTACGCTCGCTGCGCTGTTGCGGCTGTAAGATCTAACCCAGATCATCTGTCGTCATCAAATGAAATTGTATAAGTCATTTAAGAACCATACCAACTTAATATATGCGGATCGATTGGCCTGAAGAGGACCCATTTGAGAATTTTGTGGATGGGAATGGAGTTTTGAAGATTAAATGATGGATGCATGTGAGTGGGTTTTGCTTAAAGGACAAACAAAAACAGAATCATATGCTAATAAATCATGGTATATAAACATGCCAACTACATCATTCCCCTTCAGCTTTCAATCACAAATTCTTAAAAGGTTATAAATTACGAACAAAGATACATCAAGGACACCAAATGAAGGCATAATACATTTTATAAATTTAGACAAAAAGGGTGAAAGTAGAATACCAGGCGCTGACGAAGTTCTGTAGTAAGTCATTCAAGTAAGGCTCGTGGAGGAAGCTCTGCAACACAAAACACAAAGAAATCAGGTCTCGCGCATTTGTAAAACCGTCAAAAGTATGCAAGAAAATACCAACACTACACAAATCTAGATCTGCATCATCAGCTGACTGGGCAACAGATGGAATCCATGTAAACCGAAACACGCCAACACATTATGACACCTCACGCTTACTAACATTAGGTAAAGAGAAACGACGAACAACCATAATTGCATTTCGAACAATGTACACTTTGAACAGAACACCTTCTAAAGCGCCCACATCACCAACAATAACCATCAAACAGCCTGAAAACATAAAACATAGACAACATCGATGAATAAAAGAAGCTATAGGAAAAAAAACTCGCGTTATCAAAATCAGCAATCTTACAACGGTTACCTTTATGAGTTGTTTAGCCTTCAGAACAATCCATCATCAATATCATCGGACTATTTCTTGACGTCGGCGCTGCCTGGGATGTGGGAGTATAATTTAGACAAAAATGAATTTTGTAAATAAACAAATAAAAACCTGGATCATCCATCTGGGAAAGCAACCAGTTTATCGCCTCTTCCACCTCCACATTTGAAGTGTCGATTGCAGCTTTTTGACAATGAAGATGATTAAATCCCACTAAAGCGAGTAGGGATGAGCATTTGGTACCGGGTACCGGTACCGGTACTGAACCGTACTGGGTATATTCGGTACCGGTACCGGTTCCCATTTTCCCCATTTTTCGGCACCGGTACCATAATATGATTTACCAGCTCCGGAAAGGTAACCTGCAACCAAAACAACCTTTTGTCATCAAAGTTTACAGTTTCGTTCATATCCTTTTCAAGATTTCCATCAGAATTATCAACACATCTCCAAGTATCAGATTCATCTAGAAAAAGAAATTATTTTTATTTAATTTATTACTTAAAAAAAAACTAAACTAAATAATTATTCTAGGCTATATCCATAGTTATACACGAACTCGCTACAAACCGGAAAACTATACACGAACTCAGGAATCATGTCACACATGAAACCGAACATGACACGTAGATTAACGAATTGACACGAACACGGTCCATTTACACTTCAAATTTTCTAAATCAACATTTTTTTGACATAAAAAAAGTAAAAACCAATTACGCCACACGTGTTCACAGGTTGACTATTTTTCAGCAAATAGTAGCTACAACTCAACCAAATTGACCCGTTTAGCAAAACATAATAATATCAACCCGTTAGAAGAAGTTGAGGGAAGAGACCTTGGCAAGACCCTCCCCTTCATTCTCGGCCAATGCTTATGTGTTCGCCTTGAAACTCGTCTTTGCAACACTTATCTTGAACTTTTCTTTCTTGGCTTTCTCTTTTGCTTGAGGCTGCACCATTCAGTGATAACAAAATCAAATATAGTATAGATATATTTATTATGGTAAGAAGTCATTTGTCAAACTAATGATGACCTATTTTGGAGTATTCATATTCAAAATTTGTTCTTCATTGCATATATTCTGACCATCTTTCCATCCATGTGTCCTTTTTCCTGCCCATATCTTCTTCCATTCACATGATCTATTTTGACTTTTTAAATTGAAATTCGTGGACCAATTGGTATTTGGTTTCTTAATCAAGTACTTGTATTGGGCAACTAAAATCATTGAAACTTACTAATTGAGCCAGATGCTCGTCTTCGTCTTCCGAAACGGTCATGTTTCGTAAACAAAGTGTTCCCTCTATACAGTATCCTTGAATTCAATACCTCCAGCTGCATCACTCGAATCAGCAACCAAATTTGATTGGCAGTTCTTTTTCAAAAGTCCAAGAGTACGATTAAGAAGATTTCCTACATGGCATCATTAATAATCAAAATGATTAAATTTCATCGATGTTGCAAAATGGACAGACTGAGCGGGTTGGGTCTAGAGTCAAAATGAGCTTGGGTCAAACGGGTCAACATGTAAATAATGAGTTAAATATGAATAGAAACAATATTCCAATACTACGAATAAAACAAAATACCAATTGTATTGGCGAGATGTGCGTTGACAATATTGATGAAGCGTTCCTCAGAGTAATCTCTGTCATTTCCAATTTCAACCTCAGCATCACTCGAATCAACAACCAAATTGGCAGTTCTTTTACAAAAGTCCAAGTGTACGATTAAGAAGATTTCCTACATGGCATCATTAATAATCAAAATGATTAAATTTCATAGATGTAGCAAAATGGACAGGCCGGGCGGGTTGGGTCTAGAGTCAAAATGAGCTTGGGTCAAACCGGTCAACATGTAAATAATGCGTTAAATATGAATAGAAACAATATTCTAATATTACGAATAAAACAAAATACCACATCATCCCTTTCACGTTCTCGTTCTCGTAGTATCTCCCTACGAGGATCTTCCACTCTTTGTTCGAGTTCCCGAGCATATGCCACATCATCTTTACGGTCATCAAGCCTCGAATAACCCGCACGTGCCAGAATGCCACCTGGATATTCTGATTCAAGGGACGTGCCATGTAGACTCTTCCCGAAACATATGCCATGCTAACTTCATAACCGGGATTAGCAGAACCATGAGCATACATAAGATCTTCAACTTCTCTCCTTGGAGCAGCTCTGAGAATCGACGGTGCATGTTATGGACCGCTTACCAATGATAAAGCATGAAGATCGGTATCATATCTCCCACCGTACGAAAAAAGTTCTTGACCCGAGCGAACTGGAGTTGATCTTGCGGCTAGATAATCAGCTTGTCTGCCAGAAATCGTTTTGCTACTTAGTGTTACAAGATATCATTAACTTATCAATCGCTACTTCAAGAGATCCTCTTGTTAAGTTGTGGACATCGGTATTTACTATTCAGTGCCTCTATTGTATCTCGTTCATTAGCGATCAAAACTTATGAACGAATAAAAAACTAAATGCACACTATTAAAGTATAAAATAGAAAATAGAAAATAGATAAATGATAAAAAAAATAAGTATACCTAGAACTCCCATCTACAGAATTAGATTGTAGCAAGTCTTGGTGTAGTGCTGTAGCCGCTTCCAGAGGATCATAAATATCGGCCTGTCCAAACACGTCATATGCGGGGTTAAATAGGGAAAATCTGATGTGCAATTTAAAAAAACATATTAAAAACTGTAACCAAGTATTAATAAACCAAAAAACCTTGTGTTGACCATAAGCAATTGAATCAGCAGACCGAACAGTTGGATCAGTTGCAAATCTCGCGCAGAATATGCACTTGCTCGTTCAGCGTATGGAAGCCTATCATCAGAAAACATGCTTTCACCGAATCCAAACCATTATCTTCTGCAAACTTAACAACAGCATCCTCAGCCAGGGTCTTTGAAAGTTGGTACCACAACTGAAATTTACAAAATCTTTGATTAGTTATAACATTTTGTATCTGATTTGAGATGAATTTATCTATACCTTCTTCTGCTCACAAAATAAAGGATCTGAAAACCAGCTTTCATCCACCACGTCATCAGATTCCGCTAGTCTTGGGCCAAACGTAATTATGGTCTTAATGGCATCATTAGCTCTATCCCATAGGGTTTCAAGATCCATATACTCTGCCTACAATTAACATTTAACAAAAGTAGAAAAAAATACAAAAGTTAAATCAGATTCTCTTCACTGTCTATTTCAAACCAAAAGTGCCCTAAAATCCCAAATCCCTTTTCATATTTTCCACATAAGAAATCAAATCACCTCAGAATTTGCTTTAGAATACATGATTTCTTCAGCTTTTAAAACAACATTTGGCAGCTTATCTTGCCATTCTTTGTTCTTCCTTGTTGCTGAGCTATTGATCTCATTCACAACCCTAAACAAACAAACAAACAAAACCCATTACAAAAAAAAAAACCCTTTTGGGACAAAGTTAGAGAGAGAAAGAGTGAATAAGAGAACCCCTCATGGGTTGAACATCACAATGAACAAAATGCTAAATCAAACCTGGTAATAAAGATGAACAGAATCAAAATCCTCACAAGTAAACCCATTATCGTACGCTATACCACACAATGACACCCTGAACATCAGTTGAAGTGATACACAACCAAAATAAACCACAAACCCTAATACGGTCAAACTTTTAGACCACAATCAACAACAAATCTTACCTTTAGTGTTTGGGGGCCGCAGATTTAAAATTCTCAGGTGCAGGTCTTCTAAAGATCAACCGGCTGGCTACCTCCAACACCTGATCCGCCAATAAAAGCCGGAAATCGGAACCAGGAGGTCAAAATGTTCATCGATCTGTTGAAACTTCATAGATCTGGTGAAATGTGTTACTGAATCGCTAGAGAGAGAGAAAGAGACAGAAAGGAGCAGGGAAACGGCGATTTTGAAAAGTTTCGAAATGACTCTCAAAACCCTAATCTGATAGACAGGATGTCAGGATGTATAGGAAGTGAGAATGAGCGGGGATTCAAATTTTGAACTAAAAATGGCCGCTCAAAATTTAGATGGCTATACAGCATGTGTTGAAAAGAAGTTTTCAACACATCCATGCTTAACAGGTTGTACAATGGGCTTCAAAGACTTGTAAAGTGGCAAATGACCATTTCTATCCTTCCTATATGCTTTATAAAGTAGTATAGATAGAGGTGTAGATCATTTCAGAACCCTTTATTATTTCAAAACTTACACAACTCTTTACAACCAATCATTTAGTTTAATTTAATTTCCTTTTTATTTTCTTAACAAAGGGTATCTACGTAATTTTGAGTATTCAAATATATCCTTTCATTTAAAATCTCCTTAAATGTCGCTACTTTAGTTGATATTATCCATTACTTCCTAAATTATCTCCTTTCTAATTTAGTTTTAGAACTAGATTTGGAGAAGTAAAGAAACAAAACAAAATAATTTGATAGGTTTCATCCTACCAATTATCACTTTTATAAGAAACCTACACATCTACGATACTATCGAAGAAAAAATAATGGTGTTGTATATTTATACTTACAAATTTCCTAAGATATCATGAATATACATTCAAATTTTTGTTTGTAGTTCAGATTTTTACACTAACTTTTCATTGTTTGTTGGTGCTTTAAAATTTTTATTTTTCTTTAATAAAGTAATATGTTTTTTTAAGTTACATATGTGTATACCACATATTTACATATATGTTGTTTTAAGTTACATATGTGCATTTCACATATTTACATATATGTAAATTTGCTTTTTTTAACATATGATATTCATATATGTAATACATTACTTAAAAGATGTTATATTCTATTTGTTGACAAATTTTACGTTTTTTTTACCATGTAATATTTTTTTTAAGTTACACGTTATGTAAATTAATATAAACATAGATTTACATATATGTAAGTATTGTATCTTTTAATAGTTTTCTTTTTAACCGACTCAATGTTCAAAGAAAAATAAGGTAAGCTTAAAAATATTTAATTGACACATAAAATAAACTTAAAAATAATTAATTGACACAAAAATGAATAAGGAGCGATAATATAGGAGTTTTTTTTTTCAAACATTTGAAATTGACTTTAGTTTTTCTTTTAGTTACAACTATACGGTAATCTATTTCTATCCACTGATTAAAAGATCTATGGCTTAAAATGGTTCTTAATAGTTCTGATTAAAATGTTGGTACTGCAAAGAACCCAACCCTATATATATATATATATATATATATATATATATATATATATAGGGAGAAGATCATGCGAGAACCACCTCTTATTGCGAGAACCGCGAGAACCAATGTGAACACAACCAAAAATGCCTAAAAATAGCTAAAAATCACACAAAATTTTTTTTTAAATATTTTTTATATAAAAATCGCTACTTTTCGAAGCAAAAAAAATCGCTACTTTTCGAAGCAAAAAAATGGGGGAGGGGGGTTTAGGTTGTTGGGGGGGGGGGGGGGGGGGGGGAGGGTTAGGTTTTTTTTAGGTTTTTTGGGGGTTTTAGTTTTTAGCATTTAGCTTGGGGGGTAGGTTTTTTTAGGTTGTGTTCACATTGGTTCTCGCGGTTCTCGCAATAAATGGAGTTCTCGCATGAGCTCCTCCCTATATATATATATATATATATAGGGGGCCGCTAAAATGAAAACCACCTCTAGTTATGAGAACCATGGGAACCACTTTCTAGCCCTTTGATCAACTAGATGGATGGATGAGATTAAAATTAGATAATATTAATATTAAAAGCTTTTTGTCTTTTTATGTTTTTAATATTTTATTGTTAAAGGGTATTTAGGTAAAATTGTTTTTTTTGTCTTTTTATATATATTATTTTTAAATGTCTTTTTTGTCCTATTCTTTAATTACTTTTTATTAAAAAAACTGATTTTTGTATTAAAACAATTTTTTAAATTCAGATTTTAATGGTAAATTTTTTTTAATTATTAAAAAACAGAGTTTTATATTACGTTTTTTACGCCCCGTTTTTTTTACGGAACGTTTTACGCCCTGTTTTTTTTACGCGCCGTTTTAGCGTCCCGTTTTACGCGCCGTTTTTCTACGCCCCGTTTTTTCACGCCGTTTTTTGCGACCGGGTTTTTTCACACCGTTTTTTGCGACCGCGTTTTTTCACGCAGTTTTTTGCGACCGGGTTTTCACGCGTCATTTTTTCAACGCGTCGTTTTTACGTTTTACGCCCAGTTTTTTTACGTTAGCCTTTTTTTACGTTTTACGCGCCGGTCGTTTACGTTAACGTTATTTTACGTTTTACGCGTCGGTTTTTTACGTTTTACGCCCCGGTTTTTTACGTTTTACGCGTCGGTTTTTTACGTTAACGTTTTTTTTTACGTCTTACGCGCCATTTTTACGTTAATGTTATTTACGTTTTACGCGCCGGTTTTTTACGTTAACGTTTTTTTTACGTTTTACGCGCCGGTTTTTTACGTTAACGTTTTTTAGGTTCACATTTTTTAATTCAGGTTTTTTAGGTTAACGTTTTTTACGTTTTGGTAAAAAAAAATTACGTTTTTTTTACGTTTTATCTAAACTTTTTACGTTTTACGTTAAAAAGTTTACGGTTTACGTCAAAAAGTTTACGGTTTAATTTTTTTTTTTTACAAAAACTTTTTTTACACAAACTTACGCGCCGGTTTCTTACGTTAACATTTTACGTTTTACGTAAAACTTTTTACGTTTTACGTAAAACTTTTTACGTTTTACATTAAAATTTTTACATTTTACGTTTAACGTAAAAAGTTTTACGTTTTACGTAAAAAGTTTTACGTTTTACGTAAAAAGTTTTACGTTTTACCTTAAAAGTTTACGTTTTACGTAAAAAGTTTAACTTTTTTTTACAAAAACTTTTTTACGCAAAAATGAACGCACTCAGAAATCGCAAACTCGGGAGGTGTCTCAGATATATCGTCATCATCATCGACTAGGGGGAAAAATAAAAAAACAACAACATCAAAACAAAGTGTATCTCGAAAAAAAAACGGGTTAAAAAAAATGAAGTTTTGGCTCAGATTTCCCGATAATCAGAGGCTGCAAAGTGGGGTTGCGGGTTCAATAACCTACCCTCCACCATCTTTGCCGCGCCATGGTCAGTTTTTTTTTACCTAAATACCCTTTAACAATAAAATATTAAAAACATAATAAGACAAAAAGCTTTTAATATTAATATTATCTACTTTTAATCTCATCCATCCATCTAGTTGATCAAAGGGCTAGAAAGTGGTTCCCATGGTTCTCATAACTAGAGGTGGTTTTCATTTTAGCGGCCCTATATATATATATATATATATATATATATATATATATAGGGAGGAGCTCATGCGAGAACTCCATTTATTGCGAGAACCAATGTGAACACAACCTAAAAAAACAAAGTAGCGATTTGAGCATAAAAAATATTAAAAAAAAATTATATTTTTTTTTATTTTTTTAGATTTTTTTAGGTTTTTTAGGGGTTTAGTTTTTAGCATTTTAGCTTGGGGGGGGGGGGGGGGGTTAGGTTTTTAGGGGGTGGGGGAGGGGGGCTTAGGTTGTTGGGGGGGGGGGGGGTTAGGGGTTTTTCAGGTTTTTTTGGGGTTTTAGTTTTTAGCATTTAGCTTGGGGGGCGGTAGGTTTTTTTAGGTTGTGTTCACATTGGTTCTCGCGGTTCTCACAATAAATGGAGTTCTCGCATGAGCTCCTCCCTATATATATATATATATATATATATATATATATATATATTTAGGGCCGCTAAAATGAAAACCACCTCTAGTTATGAGAACCATGGGAACAACTTTCTAGCACTTTGATCAACTAGATGGATGGATGAGATTAAAACTAGATAATATTAATATTAAAAGCTTTTTATCTTATTATGTTTTTAATATTTTATTGTTAAAGGGTATTTAGGTAAAATTATTTTTTTGTCTTTTTATATATATTATTTTTAAATGTCTTTTTTGTCCTATTCTTTAATTATTTTTTATTAAAAAAACTGATTTTTGTATTAAAACAATTTTTTAAATTCAGATTTTAATGGTAATTTTTTTTTAATTATTAAAAAACAGATTTTTATATTACGTTTTTTACGCCCCGTTTTTTTTTACGGAACGTTTTACGCCCAGTTTTTTTTACGCGCCGTTTTAGCGTCCCGTTTTTATGTCCCGTTTTTTACGCGCCGTTTATTCGGCCCGTTTTACGTGCCGTTTTTCTACGCCCCGTTTTTTAACGCCGTTTTTTGCGACCGGGTTTTTTCACGCCGTTTTTTGCGACCGGGTTTTCACGCGTCATTTTTTCAACGCGTCGTTTTTACGTTTTACGCCCCGTTTTTTTACGTTAGCGTTTTTTTACGTTTTACGCGCCGGTCGTTTACGTTAACGTTATTTTACGTTTTACGCGTCGGTTTTTTACGTTTTACGCCCCGGTTTTTTACGTTAACGTTTTTTTACGTTTTACGCGCCATTTTTACGTTAATGTTATTTACGTTTTACGCGCCGGTTTTTTACGTTTTACGCGCCGGTTTTTTACGTTAACGTTTTTTTACGTTTTACGCGCCGGTTTTTTACGTTAACGTTTTTTAGGTTCACATTTTTTAATTCAGGTTTTTTACGTTTTGGTAAAAAAAATTTACGTTTTTTTACGTTTTACCTAAACTTTTTATGTTTTACGTTAAAAAGTTTACGGTTTACGTTAAAAAGTTTACGGTTTAATTTTTTTTTTACAAAAACTTTTTTTACGCAAACTTACGCGCCGGTTTCTTACGTTAACATTTTACGTTTTACGTAAAACTTTTTACGTTTTACGTTAAAATTTTTACATTTTACGTTTTACGTTTAACGTAAAAAGTTTTACGTTTTACGTAAAAAGTTTTACGTTTTACCTAAAAAGTTTACGATTTACGTAAAAAGTTTAACTTTTTATTTACAAAAACTTTTTTACGCAAAAATGAACGCACTCAGAAATCGCAAACTCGGGAGGTGTCTCAGATATATCGTCATCATCATCGACTAGGGGGAAAAATAAAAAAACAACAACATCAAAACAAAGTGTATCTCGAAAAAAAACGGGTTAAAAAAACGACATTTTGGCTCAGATTTCCCGATAATCAGAGGTTGCAAAGTGGGGTTGCGGGTTCGATAACCTACCCTCCACCATCTTTGCCGCGCCATGGTCAGTTTTTTTTTTTTTTTGGCATCATCACAGCCGATTCAATAAGGCACCATATTCAACCGATTTAAACATTCAAAAGGAACAAGAACATCAATCAACAGATTCAACAGCAAACAGAAACCCAGATTCAACAGCAACAAAAACGCAGATTCAACATGAAACCCAGATTCAACATGAAACCCAGATTCAACATCAAACCCATATTCAAACATCAAACCCAGATTCAACATGAAACCCAGATTCAACATCAAACCCATATTCAAACATCAAACCCATATTCAAACCCAGATTCAACATCAAACACAGATTCAACATCAAACCCACCAAAAAAATCAAAAAACCCAAACTTTTTGAATCAAAGAACCCAATCAAAACATAAACAACAAATCAAAAGAACCCAATCAAACCAACAATCATCAACCGAAAAACAAACCTGACCCCGTTTAAAACCAACAAACCACCGGTCTCCCCACAAACCACCACCGCCTTCCGCCGCTGCCGAACTCCCACCAAACCACCGCCCCACCACCGCCTTCCGCCTCTGTTTGGGGCCACCGGCATCACGAGCCGCCACCACAGCTGGGGGTGGCCGGCGATTAGTTTGGAATCAAGAAAGTGGGGGTGAAGAACATCATTCGGCCAGTGGGTTGAGAGAGATGCAGGTTTTATATTTTTAAGAGAGAGAAAGATGAGAGTGGTAAATGAAGAGAGAAGGTGGTTGTTTTGAGTTTTTTCTTGGTGCAGAGCATTTCGAAGAAGAAGAATAGAAATGGTGGTTTAGAAATTCATTTTAGAGAGAGATGAGAGATAAAAAGGAGAGGTGACAATGACTGACAAATAAAGAGGAGAGAGGATATAACAATAAATGAGGAGAGAGAAGGGGGATTAGACATTTGGGGTAAATGACCATACTACCATTTGAATTGTCATATTCTGATTGGTTGAGAGTGGTTCTCATGGTTCTCATAACTGGAGGTGGTTCTTATTCTACCGGCTCCCTATATATATATATATAGTGGAGGGTTCAAATGAGAACAAATTCTTTGTAAGAAGAAAAAAGAAGAAATTTCAACCAATATGAATGCTTCATTAGACTTCATTTAATATTTGTACTTAATGTAACTATAAGGGTATATTAGTAAACTTACATACATCATTAATTGGTAGTTTCATCTTTAATAACTAACTATATTAAATTTGTAACTTATTTTTAAGATATATATTTTTCACAAAAAATAAAAATAAAAATTCATTTAAAGTGTAGGATAAATACGAGGCGTGTAGGATAAATTACGAATTGTGTAGGATAAATTTCAATATGTGTAGGATAAATTTCGAAATGTGTAGGATAACTTTTGATGTGTGTCACGACCCCTGACCCGGTTTGACCCGTTTCAGGAACCGAGGGACAGAAAACCTGCGGTATTTAATTAATTGAGTTTGACAGCGGAAGTTTTCATCGGGATCTTTTTAAATAAAAATATTTCCCGATTATTTTATTTCACAATTCGGGATAAAACCCGGTAATTTACAATATTTTGATTTCACGAAGAAATCTTTTATTTTTACAACACATGTTTCTTTATTTTATACTGAGCCACTTCCTTGAGCTTGTAGTGCTATATGGCACTTTTTCTGATTCATAACAAATCACCTGAAACATGTTTGAAAAAGGTTTTGTTAGCAGGAAATACTGAGTGAATCATTCTATTTTGCATAATGATGCATAGTTATTAATTACAGCATAAGAGCGATTACAATGGCTTCTATCTTATTTTTTTATCTGGCACTCTGTCACAATGGTGACAAGTCACAATGGTGACGATGGTCATACCACTATTAAATCAATGAACCTAAATAGTGATGATTATCCCTGTAGATCAATGAACCTAACAGTGATTATCCCGAGTAGGTCAATGAACCTAACTGGGAGAAAATTTAGTAATGTGCATAATACCCCACTAACCAGTAATTCAAGATATCCACGACTTAGTCCCTGTAATTATAACCTTGAAAATAATTTGAGGTATTGTAAAATAGTTGATAAAAAGAGAATGACTCACATTGCAGATTTAACACGGATAGAGTTTACTCTACGGATTAGCCTTGTTAACCTAATTTAAATAATAATGCACACAAAACTGGGTTAGTAATCAATACAGCATTTACGATAACTCACGAGATCAAATTCTCACAACGAACGACAAAGTGCGATACTTCATCCATCGAATTAACGACGAACGACAAAGTATAACCCTAATGTGGGCAGCACTTAAACAATCGTTGGATATATTGATCGATCGGACAATGAATCGTAGCAGCGATTGAACTAATACCCTGATTGCGGCGTCGATTAGTGATCCGTGTGTGTTAATTGTGATAAACAGAGCATAACTCCGTGTAGAATTGGAATTTCTTCGTCGTTCTGAAGCCAGAAATCAAGTCCCAAGCCCCTGTATTTATACCCGAATTTTGACATTCTCGCGGCCCGCGTGACTTTAAGCTTATCCTTACGTGGCCCGCGTAGAAACTATTTTTATGCATAGGGTTGCCACGTGTGGGACTAGCTCAGCTGAGTCGACAATTTCTGAAAATTCGAATTGGACAGCTATTTATGTGGATAAACGTAATTAGGAAATACCCCCCTCAGTTTTAGGGGCCCTAATCCTGATTCTGATTTTTCTGAAAATCTTAGGGTTTGTGCAGAATCACTTGGGTTTCTCAATTAGGGTTTCCTATTGTCAATTAAAGTAATAATTAATACTTTTTGATGAGAGTTGTTACATTCTCCCTTCCTTAATAAAAATCTCGTCCTCGAGATTTACTGGAATAAATGAGGATACTTTCGCTTCTTTTCTGATTCCAGTTCCCCAATTGTATTAGGGTCCTATCTTTGAATCCCACTTTACTTGAACTAACACTAATCATTTGATCTTTCTATCTTCTATCTGAAGAGGTTTCTCAACGAATTTTAACTTTTCGTTTACCTTTATTTCTTGAAGAGGTACTACCAAAGATTCGTCTGATAGATATTTCTTGAAATTGGATACATGAAATACATCATGTATTCCAACTAACTTTTCTGGTAGTTGTAAACGATAAGCAACTAGTCTTATATGTTAGATCACTGGAAATGGTCCTATTTACCTTGGACTTAACTTTTCTTTCTTACTCCTTTCCAAGGAGATACTTTCAATTACATTTTGTCTCCAACTCGAACTCCAACGGCTTTCATCTATTATCTGTATAATTCTTCTGGCGATCTATAGCTGTCTTCAGCCTTTTCTTCGTGATACTAAATATCACAGTCGTAGTCACTTAGGATTTTCATCTATCTCCTTTGCCTCATATTTAATTCTTTTTTGCCCAAGTATATATCTTAATTTCTTATGATCCGTATAGATAGTAAACTTACTTCGATACAGATAATGTTTCCAAATCTTAAGGCAAAATTATAGTTCCTAATTCTAACTCATGAGTGGTATAGTTTTCTTCGTACTTTTTCAACTGTATTGAAACATACGCAATTACCTTTTTGCGTTGTATTGACACACATCCAAATCCTAGCTTTGAAGCATTACCGTATACTTCAAAATTTTCAGTTCCTTCTGGTAAGGCTAGGATTTTGTTAATTTATGCTTTAAGATCCTAAAGGCTTCTTCTTGTTTATATCCCTATTCAAACTTAACTGTTTTACAGATTAGCTTAGTTAATGGAATAACTGTCTTGGAAAAATCCTTAATAAATCGTTTATAATATCTAGCTAAACCTACAAAACTCCTAATTTCCATTGCAGATTGCGGAACCTTTCATTTAGTAATTGCTACTATCTTATCAGGATTTATGTGAATACCTTTATGATTCACCATATGACCTAGAATTGCACTTCTTGCAACCAAAATTCATACTTCGAGAATTTGGCGTAAAGCTTTTCTTTTCTTAACAAAGTTAAGAGTAAATGCAAGTGCTGACAATGTTCGTCCTGACTTTTGGAATAAATAAGTATATCATCTATGAAGACAATTACAAATTTATCCAAATACGGTTTACAGATCCTATTCATCATGTCCATGAATGCTGCAGGTGTATTCTTTTATCCGATGGGCATGACTGTAAACTTGTAATGACCATACCTAGTTCTGAAAACAGTCTTAGGTATATCTTCCTATTATACTTTCAATTGATGATATCCGAAACATAAGTTGATCTTAGAAAAATATTTATCTTCTTGAAATTGATCGAAAAGATCATCAATCCTAAGGAATGAGTATTGATTCTTAATTATAACCTTATTCAATTCCCTATAATCAATACACATTCTTATCGAACCATCCTTTTTCTTATCAAACAATGCTGGTGCCCCCACGGGGATAAACTAGGTTGTATAAATCCTTTACTTAGCAATTCATCTAATTGCTTTTTCAGTTCTAACATTTCGGTAGGAGTTGACCGATAAGGTGCCTTGGCTATTGGTTTAGTTCCTGGAATTAGATGAATCCTAAATTCCATCTCCCTATCTGGTGGTAACCTTAGGAACTCTTCTGGGAATATATCTGGGTATTCTGAAACTACAGAAATTTCCTTAAGTTCTTTATCTTTAGTATTAATGATTATTAAAATCATATATACTATTCCTTGCTTTCGTTCATAATTAGCAACTTCCATTACTGATTATGAACTTTATGGTTTTACATAGCTTATCTCCTGTAATCATTATTACTTCTCCGGTGGGTGATTGAATTTCTACAGATAATTCGAGCATGATTGTTTACTAACTAATCCATTCCTAACACAACATCGAATTCAACTAATTTCATAGATAATAGGTTTGCAGAAAATTTATGATTTAAAAGTTCTTATTTCTACGTTTTGCAAAACCTTATTTATTTGAAGTGAATTCCCATCTGCCGTTTCTATTGTAGAAATTTGCCTAATGCTGGTTAAAGATAAGTTAAGAGTTTGGCAGAATGAAGTATTTCTAAAACTTTGGTTTGCACCAGAGTCAAATAATACTTTTGTGTAAACATTGTGAACTAAGAACGTACCGGCTATCATATCTGGAATCATTTCGGCTTCTTGAGTAGTTAGCTGAAATGCTTTTACATTCCTTTTTGCTCCTTCTGCAGGTTTGGCTTTGTTGTCAAATGGTTTGTTCAGTTTTTGACAATCTGGCCTAAGATGTCCAGCTTCTCCACAGTTGTAGCAGACTGAAAATTTCTTCCTCCTGCAGTCTTCTTCTTGATGCCCCGGAATTTTGCAAAAATTGCAATATCCTTTGCATCTTCCAAAATGCTTCCTTTTGCAGAAATTGCAAAAGGGACTAGTAGAAGATTGCCCATTCCCTCCTTTCTTGAAATTGTTATGGTTACCCGAACGGAATTCTTGGGTAATCTTTTGGGCTACTTCCTTCCTTCTATTTTCTTCTCTTGTCCATACTAGCTCGTCAGTCAAAGTATTGGCTAAATCCACCGCATCATCAATTGTGCGAGGTTTCGCAGCCTTGACGATATTACGGATTTCGGAAATTAATCCCCAAATATAACGAGAAATAAGTACCGGCTCTGGAGAAGCCAGGGTTGGTACCACTCGAGCATATTCAAAGAATGTCGTAGCATACCCTCGACAATCTACCTCCACCATCCGATGGGTTAGAAACTTATTTGTCATTTGTTCCTTTTCATACTCGGGACAAAATTTTCTTTCTACAAGACTCTTAAATTCTTCCCAGTTCATAGCATACGCCATCCTTCTTCCTTTTGCCTGTAACACCGTGTTCCACGATTCTAGTGCTCCTTCTTTGAAAAGGTTTGATGCATACATGACCTGATCATCCTGAGCACATTTACTTATGGCAATTACTGCCTCGGTTTTCTCTAACCAACGTAGTGCCGCAGTCGCTCCTTCATTTCCTGCAAACTCAATGGGTTTACATGCAAGAAATTCTTTGTAAGTGCAACCAGGCGTTGCAGTTTTCCTTTTCTTAGGGAGCGGAGCTTGCCGTGGTTCATTATCATGATTACCGCCTCCATTTACGCTATTACTGAAATTATCTTCAGAAATACGTTTGCTTGGAATAATTTGTTGAGGTTCAATTGGATTTTTAACAGCAGCAATGATTGCTGGAATAGCGTTGGCTATCCCTTGAGCAACTATTGCTGGAATAGCGTTGGCTATCCCTTGAGCAACGATATTTTCTATATCCTGCCTGGTCACATATTGATCCCCCGGTTGTTGCTCAGATTGATTAACCTCATTAACTGGTTCATTATTAACGTTTTCCATCTGATATCTAATTTATAGATAAATAATTAGTATAAAGGAAATAATCCAATGTCACAATTTAATTGCACATAATCACGTAAACGAATATACAAAATTGTAACTTTCTAAAATTTCCTTATATCATGCTTCTATATACATCCGTTTTATTATTTATTCTACACATACTGATTTTACTATTATTATTACACAACCACAGTTTCATAATCCCCTATCCTTTGTCAGGTGATATTCTAGTAACGGCGTTCCTTCTCATCGTATTTCCAGGAGATCTGTCCCAAAATTTCTTGGATCCTATTCCCAGCATCCATTAATTCTTTGTTAAAATAATGGAGTTCAGCCATATTCTCGTTACTAATTGGTGGATTTGGTAAAGGTTCCGGTTTGAACTTAGGAAAAAGCTTATAGGGATGGTTTTGTAACAGTATTTCATTATTCAACCATTCGTCTATTTGCGAGTGGATTGAAGGGTTTGGAATAGCTGGTTCTAAATTCATTGGTAGTTATGTTTCAAGAGAATGAATAAAATCATTTTCATTAACAGGCTTAATAGTATCATCGTTTGCTATTATAAAATCTAGTTCTTCTTGAGATAGTAACCCCTCAATTTGCCTAGAACTTTCCCCAATTTCCATTTTCTGACACTTAGGTTTCTCGAGAGGTGAAGCGTTGAATTCTATAGGCTCTTCTATGTCTGGTATATACCCATTGAAATCTCTGGAAACCTCTATTCTTACTGGGTAGAGATTTAAATTTTGAAGAACGTCAGACAAGTCACTCATGCTGTTTAGCAAAATACACACAATTATTAAGTTAAAAATCATATCAATTTTCATAGAAAATCTTTAAATATTATTTCATACTGGGTAATTACCAAAACAACTGAAACTTAAAACACACTAAGTTTTATTTGTAAATTTATTTATTTACTGAATGAGGTTTCTAGACTGTAGATAATAAAGATGCTAAAACTTAGGTCAAATTATTTAAGGATTTATATTTACTACTATAGTAGCTAACATATAAAAATCTGCCCATACTGTTCAAAATTAGTCAGATAATAAAACATATAATCACAAAATAGCAATTAATAAAAATTAAGTATTTTCTAAATACTTAATTGGCTTAAATCAGTGGCTCGATAAGTGGCTCTGATACCACCTTTTTCTGTCACGACCCCTGACCCGGTTTGACCCGTTTCAGGAACCGCGGGACAGAAAACCTGCGGTATTTAATTAATTGAGTTTGACAGCGGAAGTTTTCATCAGGATCTTTTTAAATAAAAATATTTCCCGATTATTTTATTTCACAATTCGGGATAAAACCCGGTAATTTACAATAGTTTGATTTCACGAAGAAATCTTTTATTTTTACAACACATGTTTCTTTATTTTATACTGAGCCACTTCCTTGAGCTTGTAGTGCTATATGGCACTTTTTCTGATTCATAACAAATCACCTGAAACATGTTTGAAAAAGGTTTTGTCAGCAGGAAATACTGAGTGAATCATTCTATTTTGCATAATGATGCATAGTTATTAATTACAGCATAAGAGCGATTACAATGGCTTCTATCTTATTTTTTTATCTGGCACTCTGTCACAATGGTGACAAGTCACAATGGTGACGATGGTCATACCACTATTAAATCAATGAACCTAAATAGTGATGATTATCCCTGTAGATCAATGAACCTAACAGTGATTATCCCGAGTAGGTCAATGAACCTAACTGGGAGAAAATTTAGTAATGTGCACAATACCCCACTAACCAGTAATTCAAGATATCCACGACTTAGTCCCTGTAATTATAACCTTGAAAATAATTTGAGGTATTGTAAAATAGTTGATAAAAAGAGAATGACTCACATTGCAGATTTAACACGGATAGAGTTTACTCTACGGATTAGCCTTGTTAACCTAATTTAAATAATAATGCACACAAAACTGGGTTAGTAATCAATACAGCATTTACGATAACTCACGAGATCAAATTCTCACAACGAACGACAAAGTGCGATACTTCATCCATCGAATTAACGGCGAACGACAAAGTATAACCCTAATGTGGGCAGCACTTAAACAATCGTTGGATATATTGATCGATCGGATAATGAATCGTAGCAGCGATTGAACTAATACCCTGATTGCGGCGTCGATTAGTGATCCGTGTGTGTTAATTGTGATAAACAGAGCATAACTCCGTGTAGAATTGGAATTTCTTCGTCGTTCTGAAGCCAAAAATCAAGTCCCAAGCCCCTGTATTTATACCCGAATTTTGACATTGTCGCGGCCCGCGTGACTTTAAGCTTATCCTTACGCGGCCCGCGTAGAAACTATTTTTATGCATAGGGTTGCCACGTGTGGGACTAGCTCAGCTGAGTCGACAATTTCTGAAAATTCGAATTGGACAGCTATTTATGTGGATAAACGTAATTAGGAAATACCCCCCTGAGTTTTAGGGGCCCTAATCCTGATTCTGATTTTTCTGAAAATCTTAGGGTTTGTGCAGAATCACTTGGGTTTCTCAATTAGGGTTTCCTATTGGTCAATTAAAGTAATAATTAATACTTTTTGATGAGAGTTGTTACAATGTGTGTAGGCAAAAATATTTAGTGTGGAGGATTATAGTCTTAATAACTAATTAATTAGTCAAACATAATAATAAATTAGATGAGAAAAAAACTATTTAATGTTTTACAATTATACCCTTTTATTCTTTTTCTTCTCAATAAAATTTTCTTCTCAAATGAACCTTCCCCTATATATAGTTTGAATGGGTGGAGTTCTAGAGTGAACACCAATGTATTTTCGAACTAAGTGAACAAATCCCGACCATTGATTTACACACATGTATGGCTAGGATTTCATTATCCAATCGTAAATACACTAGTGTATTTCATCATTAAATCCTAACCATTGATTTACATACGTGTATGGCTAGGATTAGTTCACAAGATACACTAGTGTTCACTCTTGAACCTAATCCTAGTTTGAATAATACACATATGATAAATTTTAAAATGTTTTGACTTATAATTACAAGAGTAAATTACAAGTTTTGTCCTTTATGTTTGTCACAAATTTCAGGCGTTGTCCTTTACCTTTAAAATTGATGAGTTTTGTACTTAATGTTTCAAAATCCTGCACGTTATTTCCTTTAGGCCAAACCTAGTTAATTTTTTTTGTTAAAACTGATCATGTGCAAAGGCACATGAGAGCATTTTTGTAATTTCATTTTTTAGGTAAATTTATGTAATTAACTTAAAATAAATACCCACCATCTTCTGCAGACCCACCACCAACATCGATTAACCCACTACCACCATCGATTACCAGACTACCACCACCACTGTCTCCACTATCCCCACCCCCACCGGAACCCTAACCCCAACCCTAACCCCAACCTGCAACAATCCAAATAGCAACCAACACCATTAAACTCACCACCCCCACTGGAACCCTAACCCCAAGAACCTGCAAACCACCATTGTGATAGTCGATCGACTGTGGTAAGGTCTTCGATTGACGGAAGAGCACACCGTCACCACACATACCGCCACTGCATTCTCTCTGTCTCTAAATCCCCACTCTCTCTTCTCTCCCTCTCTCTCTCTCACATGCCGCCACCTCCCACCACCACCATAACCACCATTACCATCCACCCACTGCCTCCCCTGCACCGGTCTTCACCACCACCCTCCACCACCAAATAAAGAACAACCGTCGACACCACCACAACCCTTAAAACCCACAAAATCAAAAACCCCCAAAATCCACAAAATCAAAAACCTTAAAACCCACAAAATCAAAAACCCCCAAAATCCCCAAAAACCCTATCTTTTGAAGATGTAAACGGTGATGGTGGATCATCGCAGCTAGGGAGGTGGTGATTGATGATGATGGTTTTGATGATAAAGGAAACAATGGTGAAGAACGATGACGACAATGCTTAATTCCGTTGATGATGGTGGTTTCCGAGATAACGGTAGGCGTTTCACGGCGGCGCTAGGGTTTTTGGGGAGGACTCGATGATGATGGTGGTGGTGGTGGTGGTTGAGCACAGTAGTTCCGGTGGCGATGACGTGTGACGGTGGAAAGTTTCAGGTTCATTAGGTGGTGGCCAGTGGTGGAATCGAAACCCTTTGGTGAAGATAATGGTGGTGGCGGTGGGTGTTTGATTCAGTTATGGTGGGTGATGGCGGATTGAGTTTAGAGAGAGAGAGTTGAATTGCAGAGAGAGAGTTGGGGAAGATTATGATTAATGATTTCATATATATATATATAAATAATAGTAATAATAATAGTATTTTTTAATATTAATATTAAATATATAGATAAAAAGACAAAAATACCCTTGGATGATCAGTTTTAACAAAAAAATTAACTGAGTTTGGCCTAAAGGATACGTGCAGGATTTTGAAACATTAAGTACAAAACTCATTAATTTTAAAGGTAAAGGACAGCGTCTGAAATTTGTGACAAACATAAAGCACAAAACTTGTAATTTATTCTAATTACAATTTAAACCATATGAATCAATATCACCACTCGGTTTCTATCTTTGAGCCTTTTTCTCCATTCCTCCTATATTTCATGCAATGCTTCCATACTCATAAACCGCCACTTTGTTAGGATCCAAAGTTGCAGCCTTAAATTTCTTTCCGAACACCCTCTCATTTTGGTTGTTCCAAATCTTCCAGAACCAAAGTCGCAGCTTCAAATTATAATAATCCAACAATAAAAATATAAAAACTAATCCAGAAAAATAAAAAAGTTTGAAACTTTACACTTCAATTATAAACCAAATACTTACAAGAAACCCATGAGAAGCATCAGGAAAACGGCATAGGATGAACACGTTTGCTCAATTCACAAATGGTGAGATGATTAAAGCATGCTTGTCAGCCGAAATCCCATCATCATATAAACCAACAATAAAAAACAAAGATCTTGACTTTGACCAGTGCACCATGAGATAATTTTTGTATAGGTAAGGTAATAAAGGAGTTTTAGGCTTTTTATACAAAATTCTAAATTAAAGAACCCGCTAATATTTTATAAAGAAGTAGAATATAGATCATGTCATTGTATCACCACCTGTAAACCATTAAAAATCATTAGTTTTGATTATTGGGAAATATAGGTAGTTAGATAAAACGATCACACACTTACTCTACTAGTGTACATTTTGTCATCATAACTTGATATTAAATGGGTTGTACAACGTGCGTATAACTGATGTTAGACAAAAACAATGAAACTTAATGTGGTGATTTCATCATCTAAACATAAAAACAATTACGTAATCTAATCAACAACACAAAAGATTATGAAACTGAGTTCAAACCAACAAAATAATTACAATGCAAGAATCCTTTTTGTAGAATAAAATGATTCTCAACCATTTTCCATTTAATTTTATAAACATCGTAATTACATATATATAACCTAACATTATCTCTTTGTATAAATTTTATCTTTAATTTCAACCATTTTCCATTTAATTTTATCTTTTTGTTGAACAATAACTCCTTATTGTTCTTATTGGTTATTAGGGATGGTAGAGCCAATTATCCACTAAGTTTCGTTTTCTTTTTTTCTTCTCCCTCACATTATCTCTTTGTATACCTTAATAATGCAATAAAACTCAAAACGAGGATGATGCTTGGGTGAGACTAGAGGGTATGGTTTGCTTAGTCTTTAAAGGGATTACCCGTCATGTAGGTGTCACGTCACCAAGGGTGAAGGACCATTCCTTTGGGGACTACCCAAGGGTGTGGAAGATAGTCCCCCCCCCCCCCCCCCCCCCTCTTTTGATTTAGTTAAATAATTAAAATAAAGTAAATAAAAATAAAAAAAGTTACATTTAAATAAAATCCTAAAGTTACATTAAAAAAAAACTAAAGTTATATTTAAAAAAAAAAACCTAAAGTTACATTTAAAAAAAAAACTAAAGTTACATTTAAAAAAAATACAACACAAATAAATAAAAAACTACTCGTTGTTTTCTTCGAGATTCCAAATGTGTTCGATCAAGTCTGATTGAAGATTGACATGTGTGAAATCGTTATGTAATGAGAACCTGTTTACATCTTGTTGTTCTTCGCTAACCGTAACATTATTCTGCTCCACCGCATTCTCTTCATACTCACAAATTGCATGGCCTTCGTCTTCGATGATCATGCTATGCAACAAAATACAAGCATACATACAGTATCGCAACTTTTTGGGTGTAACAGCGCGTGCCGGGTTTTCAATAATATGCCATCTTTGTTGGAGAACACCAAAACAACGTTCAATATCTTTTCTCGCCGCTTCTTGAAACTTGGCAAATTTCTTTCTTTTTTCATCTGGCGGATGCCTAACAGTTTTAACAATTGTAGAGTACTGTGGGTATATTCCATCGGCCAGATAATACCCGCTTCAGTACTCCACTCCCGAAACCGTAAACCTCGTATCAGGACCGGTCTCTTTTATAACATTGTCAAAAATCACGGAATTTTGTAGAACATTGACGTCGTTATTCGAACCAGGAATCCCAAAGAAAGCATGTCAAATCCATAGGTCTTGAGACGCAACAACTTCTAGAATTATTGTTGGATGTCCTTGATCGCCTCGCGTATACATTCCTCGCCATGCGGTAGGACAGCTCCGCCATGGCCAATGCATGCAATCAATGCTCCCGAGCATTCCTGGAAAACCGTGTGTTGCTTTGTGGTGTTAATACAATTGTTGTACCTCATTGTAACTCGGTTTTCGCAAATATTTTTTTTTGCTGTAGAGACTCGCCACAAATTTGCAAAACTTGTATAGACATTCTCTAGCAGTTCTTTCGGACATCTTTAACTATTCGTCCCAAGCATCGGCTGCTGTCCCATAAGCCAGTTGACGAATCGCCGAAGTGCATTTCTGTAAGGTGGCGAAGCCTCTTTTGCCTCTAGCATCGTATCGCAATGTAAAAAAAGGGTCATAAGAGGCTAAATCGTCGGCTATACGTAAGAACAGTTGGCGAGTCATTTGAAAACAGCGTCTAAACATAGTCTCCGAGTACAACGGTTCGTCGGCAAAGTAATCAGCGACTAATCTTTCGTGAGCACCTACACGATGTGGCAAGTAATATATAGTAACACATATATAACTTATAAAAATAATGCAACGCTATAAAATATAAAAATAAAACTAACCTTCTCGGTCTCGGTTGATGGCCGGGTTCCTGTTTCATGGTTGTGACGAAACCTCATTCTCCTCTTCTTCCAAAATTAGTTGTGTCGCGGCTACCACCGTGTTTATAAAATATTTTACGGCTTCTCTGGTATCTGTAGAACCCGACGAAAAGGAAGATGACATTGTCTATTTTTTAGAGAATATTATTTTGTAAAGGGGTTTGTTTGGAGAGTGTGGGTGAATTTTTGTATAAAAAAGGTTAAATGAATGGGTATTTATTGGTTTTAAAATAATTAATTTTTTTTAAAACTAGCCGTTAAAAACGGCATTAATTAAGGGGGGGGCACATTTTTGCCTCGTCTCCAACGGCTTGGAGAAGATGGGAGTGCCGCGACGAACCCAGGGGGGCGGCGGTGTGCGACATGGGGGACGAACCGAGACGGGGAGGGGACGACTCCCACAACCCATGTTATGAGTTGTTAGTTTGTTCTGACTCCTTTGACTTTTCTTTTTACTACAATTAACCAAAATCAAAATGACATTCTAAATAGATTGATTTAGTATTGTTTCAACTATGCATTCATTTAAACAATTTTAAAGTTATCATCTAATAAGAAAAAAAAAAATCAAATTACAAAAAGACTATATTATGGGAAATGTGGAAATAATAAATATTTATAAAAGGAATGTGAGCATAAATAATTCCCTTCTTACACTATAAAGTATATATGATACATGTCTAATACACGTCGATAATTCATTTTAGTTAAGAAATTTTATTTTTCTATAATAACTTGCGTGAGCTTAAGAAAACTAAATACATGTTGTAATCAATTTGTTTTTCTCAGTGTTCCGATATAAGTATTCTTAAAAAAAGAGTTATATCTGAAATAAAAAAAATTTTGCTATCAAATAATCGGGATCGGTATTTGTTTTTATGGATTCCGGCCCTCTTATACTACATACTACATACATATTTAACCCATTTATCCTTTAGTAATTTTTGTTTTCTCTAACAACTTTCTTTCAATATCTTTTTTTTAAGTTCTAATATAAATTTCATTAAGAACGGAATTGTATTTAATACCATTTTTTATTAGAAACAAAACAAGCTATATAACTTCTTTGAAATGTCGAATATGTAACAATTTGGTACAAAAAATGCCCATGTCAAATTTCTTTCCAGAAACCCCGCTGCGTAGCGCGGGTGTCTCACCGTACAATTAATTGCTCACTTTGATGCAATGATCCACACTTTTCAACCATTTGCCATCTATTTTTTCAACCATACGTATTGGTAACCAAAGTATCGCCATATAACATAAAATGAAAAATAGACAAAAAAACGAATAGCAATTTTCATGGGAGAGATCAGCAATCAAATAAAAAGCAGGAACCACAATATCACCCATATAACAAAAAATAGATAAATCAAAAACAACCTTTTAAATGAATAGCCAGCCAATTAGTAGGTAGGTATCACCTTGATATGAACGTTTCTTTCAATGCTTTCAATCTTGTAAAAGCATAGTTGCTTCCCAACTTTTGATGTCACCATACTTACAATACCTGAAAATAATTTCTTAGAGGATGATTAGAAAGGTTAAAAAGGTCGCCAATAACAATGTTTGAAAAACGCAATAAATTCTCACCTGGTCCTTTTTTTTCTTTTAAAATCCATGGTTTTTCAGAATCCCGTCCACAAACAATCTGCATACAAATCAAATGGCATGTCATATGTTTGAGAGACAAAAGTTCATTAATTCTAGACATAGAGGACATAATAATATAGTGTTCCACAAACTTGTAACAATGTAACTGGATGTTTTTTACCTCATATAGCTGACTAAAATATTGTTTAGCACTTTATGATACTCATGCCTTGTTTTGAGCTTATTGTGTATACTGAGGTTACATATAAAAATCATGATTATATGATGATATGTATATGTACACATTAAACAGTCCTAAACCTGAGAGTACCATACTTGATTATGACTCTACAAGCCAAAATGTGTACCAACGCAGTCAATATATGGACCGAAACCAAAACTTTTCATATGACATCATATAATATGATCAGAAGCATACTTCAAATTTTATATGCTTCCACTTTTGCAGCTATTAACCTTTCATAGTGAAAATGATCAATTGGCAAAATAAAAAAAATAAAAAATTTACAGATCCAAACATTAGTAAACATTATATTAGAGTATTCTACACCACAAAGTAGTTCCTAACTGCAAAAATAGTTCATATAACTAAAGGTCAAGTTAAGAACAAACCACTAACCAAATGTATAATTACCAGTCCTGCTAAGCCGGAGAAGCAGCCACACATTTACAAACCCCTTTCTTAAAAGACACACTTATAGTCTGAGTTCTGCATCGAATACAAGAAAAGAAACATACATAAAAAAATAAATTTTCTTTTATAATATATTTATAAATCCTGGTTGCAAAAGTCGCTAGGCGCTCCCTAGTCGGTCGACCAGGGAGTTGAGACTACTCGGCATAGGCGGAGAGTACTCGGGGAGTACTCGGACATGTTAAATTATAAAGAAATTAGTTTTCGGAAATTAAATATATGTCTAATAACATAAATTTACTAATATTTATAACAAAATACGTGAAAATGATATTCATTATTTAATATAATAGTCATATAAATTATGTTTTATTATTTTTTAAGTCAAACTCGACCTGAATTGACCTACTAGATTCGATTTTGGCCGAGTTTGACCACGTTTGATCGATTCCGAGTAATTAGGCGGAGTTAGAGAAAGTCTCATCGGCAGCCTACCTTGTAGCGACTACTCGGGGAGTACTCGGCCATGGAAACCTTGTTTTACAACCATGTTATAAATATATAATATACGATAGGAATCAGATTATAAATCAAAAGAGAGTTATATCCCCTGTTGACCACATATGTTATAGCAACATCCACTTGATCATCACTAAGGAAATGAGTTGCCTCTCTATAGTTCTTTCAACCTGTCAATTTAATGACGTCAACATGAACAAATTAGTGGTGATCATTTATGTTCTTGTCCTAGTAAGTGGACAATTAAATGGAAGCAAAGATGTTGGCTTAGTACATTAATAGTCAAGACTTAGTTATTGATGTTTCATTACACATTTGTATATTGAGAATATATATTTAAATGAAAACGAAATCATCAAATATTATTAATAACTAATTCTTAAAGAATTTTGTATTGTTTTTCATCAAATTAAAAAAAAATTGATATTTATTATTCAGTGAAATTTGCATACACCATATAAGCTAGTAGCTAATATTCGTTTGATATGCCACTAAATTATAAAGCTATGCAAATATTAATTAACAAAAGGAATTTACAATTCATTATTAGTTGTGGAATAAAAATATCAATTTGCCAATTTCCTAATGCAACTAACTATATTAGTTAGTGAAATCGATTCATATAACCTCAAAAACATATTAAATGCTTAATTGATTTAACAATAATTTGAGACTATAATACACTAGGGGGTGGTTCAAATGAAAACCATTTTTAACGCGAAAACTCGAAAACTAACTAAAAAAACTTAAAAAACACACAAAAAAAATTTGTTTTTTTCAATTTTTATTAAAAATCGCTAGTTTGTGTATATAAAAAAAAACTTTTTCTCAAAAAAAAAAATTATAGTGCACACATACACATGTGTACTATTATTACACATGTGCACTACAAAAAAAAAATTTAAAGATTTTTTTTTTATATACCTAAAATAGCGAAAATTGGTATGAAAAAAAAATTGTATGTTTTTTAGGCTTTTTCTATTTAGTTTTCAAGTTTTCGCGATAACTAGTGGTTTTCATTTGAACCTTCCCCTAACACTAAGCTACCAAAAGTGAAAAGTATATATATATAGACCTTTAATATTTATTCCTAAAACACCAAATACGCTGCCACTTTGAGAGCTCACCATAGGAACAACGTCACACGCAGCAATAGTTTAAGTGATCAGCCACGTTGCTCTTCCTTGACTACCTGCTAATAGGGTCATCTAAAACGTTTGTACCAACATAGCACTAATTACAATAGCCATATCAACACTAAATTTATTGAGCAATCGCATACTAACATGAATCATGGAACTAAAGCAACAATAACATAACCATTAAAATAAATTACAACAATATTAGTTGCAAGATAAACAATGAATGTAACTTCAGAAGGGTCTACATATTTACACACCTTTAAGCCTATTTCCACACCTTATTAGACGCCTCGTATAGGGCTATACGAGGCGTATAGGGTTGCTTTTCCAACCAGCTTCTGCACCAAGTACAACGTCACATCAGTCACATCAGACGGGGAGTCTAGGCCTGTACGAGGGACTGATACGAGGGTGCTAAGACGCCTCGTATAGGCCTACACGAGGCGTCTTAGAAACCGATTTGACTACATGACTGACAAGTGACTTAAAGCTATACGGGTAGTCTAGAGCTATATGAGGCGTCTATGTCTCACATAAAGTGCAACATACAGTGCATTCTTTGTCCACCCCGAGCATTCAACATTTCATTCATTCTGCTTCTTCTTCTTCTTCTTCTTCTTGTGTTTCTTCGAAAGAATTGTTGTTTGCATTTGTGTTCTTATCGTCCCGAAGTGTTGAAATGTCATCATACTGGGACGACAACTATGTCTTCGGGCAGTATTCTAGCGACAACTGGGTGCACGAAAGCGTTCCGGTAACAGCTATTAGCTTAAATGTTTTAATTAGTTGTTGTTTTAGTTTATTATTTACTAATGATGATACGGTTGTTTATTTTGGAGGAGTCTGGCGTTCCCGATTCTAATGAGCAAGAGGAGGTTGTGTCTAGTATACAAGGAGAACAAAACAGACCGTTTCTAGATTTGAACAAGCATCCCCCTGTTAATGAAACAGCCCCCGTAGATGACTCATACCATGCTGGTCAACCAAGTTATCCGACGCAACAAGGGTATCCGGATTATAGATATGGGTGTGAATATTCTTACGGAGGAGACGGTGGATACGGAGGAAACGGTGGATACGGAGGAGACGGTGGATACGGTGGTCATCAGCAATTCATTTCCCCGGGCACTCCTTACGTTCATCAAAACAATCCGGACATTGGAGGATATGGTGGATATGGTGGTTATGGTGGATATGGTAGATATGGTGGTGAGACACCTCCCATCCCGGACAGTCCGTACTTAAAAAAGCAGGTATTAATTACCATTTTTTTTATTATTTAATTATTATTATTATTAATATTATTATTTATTATTATTATTTATTTATTTATTTATTATTATTATTATTTATTATTTATTTATTTATTATTATTATTTATTATTATTGTCGATGTTACAGGTTTTCAACTCTTTAGATGAACTAAAGAATCGGATACAAGAAATAGCAAACGCGGATGGTTTCGTTATTGTCACCCGTTGATCAAAGAAAATCGGGGGAAGAACCGCGAGGGTATGGCTAGAATGTGATCGTGGTGGTGAGCACTAGACTACAGCAACACTTAGAAAAGCCGGAAGCAAAAAAACAGGTTGCCCGTTTTACCTGATGGCTGTGCGAAACCACCCGTACGAAACCTGGGAGATAAAAGACGGAAAAATTGAACATAACCACGAACTTTGTGAGGACCTGTCGGCCCACGCGTTTGTGCGAAGGTTTACTCCAAGCGAAATGAAACTAATCGAGCAGCTGACAGCTCAAAACATGGAGCCGCACAAAATATTTCAAACGATAAGGAAGAAGGACCCCGACAGGTTTCAGGTTCAGAAAGACGTTCAAAACGTTGTGGCAAAGATTAGAGCCGAACAAAGACAAGGATTGACTCCCATGCAGTCACTAGAAAACAAGCTGATAAACAACGAATTTATTTACGAGACACGGGAGAAACCCGGAACAGAGATCGTAACAGAGATCTTCTTTCTTCATCGGGACTCGAGAGACATGCGGCGTGCATTCCCCCACGTCATGCTGATCGATGCGACGTACAAAACAAACATATACAATATGCCATTTATCCAGATTGTTGGTGTGACGCCTACCAACAAATCGTTTATTATCGCGCATGCCGTTGTTAGTAAAGAACGGGGTGATAACTTTGTGTGGGTGCTTGAGAGGGTCAAGTCAATGTTGGATGAATGTATGGAGCCACGTGTGATTTTAACGGATAGAGACCTAGCCCTTATGGGCGCGTGTGCTAAAGTATTTCCAGACGCCTCCAGGCTTCTTTGCAGGTGGCACATACAACAGAATGTTATGAAGCACTGCAAGGGTGCCTTCACAGACGTAGACTGGGAGAAATTTTTGTCATTCTGGGGGACATTGATTGAGTCTCCATCCAAACCCATCTACGAGTACCACTTGCGCAACATGCGAAAGCGACTTGTGGAGTGCAAACGTTCTGGTAAGTTTTTCTAATAACATACGACTCACCTATGCAAATTTTATTAAATTATTTTTACTTTTTAGGAGTCTTCAAGTACGTGTACGATAACTGGCTAAAAGACTATAAGGAGATGTTCGTCTTTGCGTGGACTGATAAGAGGCGCAACTTTGGTAATCGTACCACAAACAGAGTTGAGAGCCAACACGCCAACTTAAAGAGATACGTCCTAGATAGGAGCTCGCTGGACCATGTAGTTGGTTGTGTCCGGGATATAGTTGAGACACGGTTCGGTGAAATAAGGAAGACTTTTCGAGAAAGCATCGAAAAAATAATGAACCACCACAAACACCCGATGTTTCAACACCTACTTGGAAAAGTATCCCATACAGCCCTTGACTTGTTGCGTGGAGAGGCAATTAGGAAGCTAGATGTCTTGGAGCGTTTTCATTCATCATGTGGTTGCCAAATGTGGCACAGCTGTGGGTTGCCCTGTGCTTGCAGGATGGAAAAGTACATGCGTGAAGGTAATAATTGTTAAACGTACAACACTTGTGTGATATATTTCCGTTAATCATGTTACTTAAACAATGTTGTTTTTAACCGTGCAGAGCGTCCGATTCAACTCGAAGACATAGACGTATTCTGGCGGAAACTTAACTTCCAAAGTTGTAAATTGATAGACGATGACGTGGACGTGGTCGAAGAGCTAAATATTGTTAGACAATAATTAGAGTCGCACCCCCCAGCTCAGCAAAAAAGCCTGATGTCAAAGATTAAAGCGGTGTTGACTCCAAAGAAATCTACCAAGAAACCACCGGTTGTCCAACAAAATACTTGTGGCCGACCAACAACAAAGCAGGTACAACAAAGGTTGGACGAGGCCTCTCGTATTGCAGAATTGAGGAGAAGCTCCTTCGGTGATGCAAACACGTGCTTTGAAGGTTCACGACAAAGTAAGTACGATAAACCTCACCACAGCTCGTACGTTCCGTCACAGGCCTCTCAACAGTCGGTTATAAGGTCCCAAAAACCCAAAGCAAGCCTAAGCCGTTCAAAGAGTTCTAAGAAGAAAGAGACACGAGATGCTCACGGTTTTCCTTTAATCATTTGGGACGAGTACGTGAGAATCATCAAACAGTTTAAGTATGCCATTCCATCAGTGTTCCATCCGTACGTCTCGTACATACGAGATGTGATGCCGGACGGTCATTGTGGGTTTCGGTCTGTGGCTGTGGGCTTAGGTATGGATCAGAGTTTATGGGGGCTCATTCGAAGGGACCTTGTCCAAGAAATGGATCAGAACGAATCGATCTGGTTCCCAATATTTGAAGCATGGGATGAAGGTTATTTTTACACGCATCGTCAGGGCCTAATTTGGGATTCAGTGTCCGGTTGTGGGGAGGATCACTGGATGGACTTCCCCTTAGCAGGACTTCTTATTGCACAAACGTACGGTATCGGGGTGCACCTGTTAACGACAACCATGGGTGCGAGTTCCAATTTCTTCCCGATACTAAGTCCTCCGGCTAATCAACAACCATTATTCATAACGCTTACACATGTTAACGAGAACCACTTCATACATGTTAAGCTGGAAGGGGATTATCCATTGCCACCAGCACACGGGCTATGGTTGACCCACCGAAGACCCAATACGGAACAATGGGAAGATATGTACTTGCCACGTCTAGAATGGTATACATCGATAATGAATCCTCCGCCAAGAACAAACCCCAGTCTTAATTACATCGACAGTGATACGGAAGAATGATTTTTGTAATTAATAGTATTTTTTGTAATTAATAGTATTTTTTTTGTATTAATTCCTATAATTTTCTACAATTTCTATAATTTTTTTTTATAATTTCTATCCTTTTTCTATAATTAGAATTGACTAAAACAGGTTAATAACATATTTATAAAAATTTATATAATTTTTTTATAATTAGAATTGATTAAAACAGTTTAATAACATTTTTATAAAAAATTTACAAATATACGACTCGTATAGAGCTAGACGTGTCGTATATGATTGGTCAAAAGACCATTTTGACCCTGATATGCACCCAATCTAGGCATAAATCAGGGGCTAAAAGGTCATTTTACCAAAACTAGACGCCTCGTATAGATCAAGATTGGTCGTCTGTTAGAGCGGTTTTTGAAAATTTGAATTTTGAAAATTTGAATATCAAAATTTGAATTTATTAAAAAAGGACGCCTCGTATAGACCTGTACGGGTAGTCTATAAGGGCGGCAACATTTCTTTTTTTTTTAAATTTGAATTTTGAAAATATTTTATTTTAATTACTAATATACCCCTGAAAGTCCCCAGTATAGGCCATAAACAGAGGCATAAAGGTAATTTAAACAAAAAGACGACGCGTATAGGTCTATACGACCAATACATGTTGGGCGGCAACTGTTACACTTTTTCTTTTTTAATTATTAAAAAAAGTTTATTAAATTACCATTTTACCCCTGTAAAGCCCTCCGTATAAGCCTTAGTCAGGGGTAATATGGTAATTAACCATTCCAGAAATATCTTTCTGAGTTGGTTAATTACCATTTTGCCCCTGATTAAAGCCTATACTGGGGGCTAAACAGGGGCAAAATGGTCATTTAATAAAAAGGTCAGACGACGCGTATAGGTCTATACGAGGCGTCTATGCCTCGTATAAGGGTGAGGGGCCTAGACGACCCGGGTTATCACCCCAAACAAAAAAAAACACACATATATACGGAGCATACACCTGTATACGCCTCGGATTAGTATTTGGACCGTATTTTCGAAGATTTGAAGCATCACTGGTACGTATTTCATCCCGTAGTTTAGTATTTTTGCCTCGTTTTTGCCTTTAGACCGTAGATTTGCCCTGAAATTTGGTTTTTGTTGGGTTTGGGGGTTTGAATCTGAGGTTGAAGATGAAGCCGTAGAACAAGACGCCCAGTATAGCCCTATCCGAGGGCTATACGAGGCTCTGAAACTTTTTTTTTTTATTAATGTTATTATTATTGTTATTATTATTGTTTTTATTATTATTATTATTATTATTATTATTATTAGTGTTATTATTAATATCATTTATTAATTAATATTATTATTAATATTATTTATTATTATTATTATTATTGTTATTATTATTATTATTGTTTTTGTTATTTTTATTTATTATTATTATTGTTATTATTAATTATTATTATTATTGTTAATAATATTATTATTATTATTTATTAATTATTATTATTATTATTAGTATTATCATTGTTATTATTATTATTTATTTATTTATTATTGTTTTTATACGTATACGGTATTTAATTGCAGATTAATTATGGAGGACGATCTGATTCAGGGCGATGACATTCAGGTAGAGCTTGATGGGGCACCGCCAGGGGGTCAGCCGGTTCAGCAGGGTCAGTCGATTCAGCAGGGTCCACGACGGAGACGGCGGCCACCTCTGGATACGCTGCAGGGTCACCCGTATCTAGAGTTTCCCGACGGCACCGATGCCGCCCGTCATTTCCAGAAGCTTAGGAGGATGCACATTGGATCGCATGCAGCGATCGACTGGGATGCGATAGATGGGATTGCTGAGACGGCTAGAGTGCGTCGGTTTATACCTGTCGATTCGCCGTGGCATCGTCTTTTTGATTTGGCGCACACGTCGACCTACAGGGAGCTGCTGGTCGAGTTCCTTTCGTCATTCACATTTCACGCTCCTAGGGACCCAGTGCCGCTTCCGTACCCAGATGCTCCCCCTCCGCCTGAGGTTTCTTTCAGGCTCGCTGGCGTTTTGCGTTCGATGACGCTAGCAGAGTTTGAAGTGCATTGTGGTTTATACATGCAGGGGGAGATCGAGACTGAGGTTTACATTGCGGGGCTAGTGGTGGTTGACAAACCTACTCTTGTAGGGTTTTGGCAGGTGATTGCGGGGGGAAAATCATTGGGAGCACGACAAGTCGAAGGGGAGGGTGTTGTTTATTAGGGACCCACTGTACAGGTACGTACGTTTATTACGGCAATTATTGTGATTATGTGCATTGTTTATTAATCTCTGTTTCTGTATTTCGCTAACACTATCTGCAGGTATCTGCACCATTTGCTCGCTACTTCTATTTCAGCGCGCGGTTACAGCCGCGAGTGGTGTACGACCACAGATCTTTTTTTCTTATATTGTTTGTTGTATAGGAGGCCGTGCGCACTAGCACACGGTCTAGCCCAGTACTACGCCTCCGCCCATCACCGGCAGGAGCGCGGATTTTTGTATGGCGGGGCGTACGTGACCGTCATTGCCCGTTCATTGGGCCTCGTACTGCACCAGGACCCACATCTACGGACGCCGCCAGTCATACCGACGCGGATGGGTTTTCAGTCGCTGTGGGGGATGAAGGTAATCAAGAGGTTCCCCGTTGGCTCGCGGTTTAAAAACCGCGAGGGGGCATATGGACAGAGGAGCCCCTACCAGAGCAGTTCGAGCCCGTTTATCCTCCTGCTGATGCAGTGCCCATGGAGAACCCTCCGGAGGATGTAGACGGTGCAGCGGTGCCACAGCCACCGCCACCTCCCGGGGCACCTCAGTTTCCACGTCACGTTATTCCAGGTCATGCCCTAGGAGCTACGCTACATCCGGATGTACGAGCCGAGCTTGACAGGCTCAATGATTTGGTAGGTTGGCTGGTACGGGCCGAGCAGGATAGACGAGAGAGAGAGGGATTACCCCCGATACCGCTTCCACCGGCTCGAGCACCACATCAGCAGCAGCAGCCGCAGCAGCCAGATCCAGATTCGGATTTGGATGCATAGACCTGTTGTTGTTTTTATTTTTATTATGGATGTATAAACTTATCTTATATATTTTTGTTATGGATGTACAAAGTTATCTTATATATGTCATATTTATGTTTGTTTTCAGTTATTCGGTTACTTAATGATTGTTGTCTTAAATTGAGATAATACGGAAACAAAATATGTTTTGAATATAATACGGAAACAATATATCCCCTGAATATAATACGAAAACAATATTTGAACGAGATAAAATTTTAATCGGAAGAATAATATTTAGAAAAGTAAAATGTTAAAAACATTATAATATTTAATCGATATAATATATTTAAAGAGCCGATTTTTAAAATAGTTGATTTTTAAAAAACAAAAACTATTTTATAGTGTAAAAAACAAATAAAACAAAACTTTTTTTTAAAACCAAAAAAAATTTCAACCAATAAACAAATCTTCAAAAACTATCCAAAAAACCATACCAAAACCCACCAAAACACCCCTTATTTCAGCCCAAAAAAAAACCAAGACTTAGACGCCTCGTATAGGGATGTACCCTTCGTATAGGGTTCCTTAAACTTTGTGCCTGACACCCTCTGAGACCCCCTTGAATTCAGTGCTTAGACGCCTCGTATAGCCCTATACGAGACGTCTAGGGCACAAAAAGTGTGAAAATAGGCGCAGAGGATGTCCAAATAGATTGAGCCCTTCAGAAAGGTATAACTGTTTTCAAAAAGAGGTTTTAATAAGACAAAAATCAAATTCCATGTAGTTAGTAGAATTTAGGGTTTGCAAATTGATAAGTAGTTTGTAGAATTTAAAAGGCTAAACCTGTTTGAGATCTCATAGACATGAATTGTATATAATGAAGAACTTTATGGCATCTGTACTAATAATACGTCCATCACCATCTATGATTTCAAAATAACAAAATGCAAAAATTCAATCGATTAAAGTAACATACTGTTAGGTCCAAGTTGGATACTTGTAAACAAATACCGATTAAAAACAATATAATTCACAAGTAGGAAGTCATCATCAACCATTGTTTTCATTAATAATCCAAATATTACAAATGTTTTACAAAATGATTGACCTTACAGACTCCCCCTTAGCCGATTACTTTAACAATTATGTTCATACAAAAGAAAAGGTGATGTGTGTGATAAATAGATCTCTGTGAGATCTATTTATACTAAGTACGAAAGCTCTATTTATGATTGACTGACATGACCCTGATAGTGACATCTAACATTCCTAACTAGAAAAGATTCCACAGATGTTTGTGTAAATCTAACATATGTTCTAACTATGCTAAACACTGATACAAGATAAATATTGTTACATTGGGAAACATCTATTGGGGCTATCCTCTATTGCTTTGATTCCAAACATCTGTTTGGACAGACAGATGTTTGGTCTTCCTCATCAGACCTTTGCTTCAACAGACTTTTGCTCTACAACATGCCTTGTTTCTTTTTGAACAGCGGTTCCAAAGCTTGATCAGATGTTTGCTTTGTCTTCAACAGATGCTCTGGTTTAGGTGTTTAAGATTGTTGGATCTGAGTTTGTTTCTGATTGTATTTTCGTTTGAGATTAAGATGGAAATGAAAGAGTTGTGCTGCGGAATTAATATGAAAACAAACTTTGCATACAATCAAACGAGAGTATTGCTTTGATCAAGACATTTTTAACAAGAAACCGAATGATTGAATTATCTTTCAACAACTATTACAAGTAATGCTTGAATACAAACTCCCCCTCAGCCAGAGCTCAGCGTTTGTTCGTGCAAAGAAGACGGTATTGCGAGAGCTAATAGAACAGTACAAAGTACTGAACTATTTATAGGCACTAGCAAACCACTGAGCATCTTTAGCTGACATCACCATGAAAGTGACATCTAACCTCCTAACAAACTCTAACCTCTGATCTATACAAACACTGATGTACTAAACTACTGCTATTACATTTCATTACATAAAAGACACTTAAACAGCTGCTGCATCCTTCCACTGCTGTGAACCCAGCAGTGCTTGTCCGGATCAGCAATACTTAACTCAAGGCAGTAGATTGAATCAGCAGAGTTTTGGTCTTCCATCAGTCTTTGACTTTGGGCAGTAGATGCAAGGCAGCAGTTGTAGGTCAGCACTTAGTAAGATCAGCAGATAGGAGGTCAGCAGATATGTAGCCACTTTCAAGGGGAGAGATTTGTATGAACCAACTGTAATCATCTGCTTATTCTGGATCCACTGCTCTGATCCAGTTTTGTCTTTAATTATCTATTCTCTGATAGGGTTCAATCCCAACAATCTCCCCCTGGAACAGATAATGCCAAAACTCTTCATTATTTGTGGAAAACTTTATTGCCTCATCAACAGTTCCCTTATCTGACCTTTAAATTGTAATTCAAAGTCTAGGGCATTTGTATCTTCATCATCCCTGCTAAGTGGAAGATCAAGGAGATCCTGCAAATCTTCAACACTCAGGCCAAGAGCTTATTCCCTTGATATTTTCTCCACTACTCCACCAGACCTGAGCAAAGTCAATACGCAGGTCTGTTTGTCAGTTTCCCACTTTAGTATTTTTGAGTCTGGTGGGTTTCTTGGGAGATGTTTATTTGCAGAAGTATTTGGTGAGGCTGGCCTATTCATAGCTGGCTGAGCAGCACCTGCAGATTGTTCTAATTCAAGATCTTCTTTTATCATTACTTTCGTGCCTGCTTTTACAATGGCATCTCCAGCTAATAGATCTTGAATTGTTTCCATACTCAACTGGTTTTTGTTCCTTCTTTTGTAGATGGCAGCACCAGCTGGAGCAGTGGTTCTTTTGATTTGCAGCTTTGGTGGTCTTTTTGAGACCTCTGCTTTGGAGTAGTCAGGCTTTTGTGGAACTCTTGGATCTTTCTTTCTAAGTTCCTCTAAACTTTTATAGGTTGCCCTGACTCTATTTTCTCCCCATTTTGTCACTGAATTCTTTGGCCCATAATCAGCTCCTCTTTCATTCTCTTCAACTCTAACATTTTCTCAGCTTCAAATTGTTTAAACTTTTCAGGAGGAGTCTGCTTGACCTTATTTTTAATCATTCCTTGAATCCTGGCTGCTTCTTTTTCAAGCTCAGGAATGGTCCAGTTTTTGTACATGTGTTTCTCCCCCTTGTATTTCTTGTAGGTCATGATGTTCTCAATGTAGTCTTTTCTCAAGGACTCATCTGCCTTTTCTGAAATTTTCTGACATACATTTTTAGCAAATCGCTCCATAGCATTGACCTGTGAGAGTAAAAACTGATAGTTTTGTTGAAATTCTCTATCAGATTTCCCTTTTCTGTTTTTGATTGCAATATCCTCTGCTTGTTTGGCCTTAAGTTTCAAGTATTCTTCAATATTGTTAGGCCTGGGATATCCTGCAATTGATGGCAAACTCCTTTTGACTGGGTCATCCTCATAATAAAAGGATTTGATTTCTTCCCTAACTGCAATGAGTTCTAGAGGAAATGAGACACCGGCAGGAGGTAGTGATTGTATAATTTGAGCTGAAGAGAGAGGTATGGGTTTTGGAATAGTGACAATTGACAGGGATTTTGAAGATGGTGGTGGTGAAGTGTCATCATCTTTGAGAATTAGCCTTCTCCTCTTTGTTTGAGGAGGGACTGATGATGTTTTGAATGGAACAGTGGTGGTGGATGTAGTGACAGTGGATTGTGATTGACTAACAGTTGTTGAAACAACTGGTGTTTCAACCACTGTTGTCATTACAACAGATGTTATAACATCTGTTGTCTTCTGCTGTTTATCAGCAGGTGAAAGTGGTGGTGAGATTGTTTTTGGTGATGACAATGGTGGTGATGAAGTAATGGTGTGTGTTGAGGTGGTGTGTGTTGAAGTGAGAACAGATGTTAAAACCACTGAAGTACCAGCAGTAGTTGATACAGCAGGAGTTACAACAGCTGTTTGGGTGGAGGTTTGATGCTGATGGCTTTTGGATGGTGGTTTTGGAACATGCTTTGGAATTCTAGATGAGGTGGACTTAGGTTTCCTTTTTGTCTTAGGATTTTTAGTATCCTTTGAACCAGAACAACCCTGCTCATACAGCTCCATGAAAGCTCTTTTCTCCTCATTCCACCTTGAAACATTCTTTGCCATTCTATCTCTTTTACACTTGCTACTCCTTCATCAAGTGCTTCTTGAGTAGCATCAACCTTCTTACTACCATCTGGCACAGGAATTTTTCTGGTCATGGCATCCTTTTTAGGTTCAATGTAGAGACCATCATCTATTCCTTTCTTCTTCCACTCCTGAATTTTCTCCCCCTTTTTGGCATTATCGTCTGGGAGTTGATCAATGAAAAGTACTGTTGGAGGAGTAGTGCCAGTGGTTTGCAAGATCTGAGTTTTGAGAGCCTTCAGATCAGCCTGAGTGTTCTTGAACCTTGACTCCATTGCATTTCTCAGCTGTTGGACATGTTTTTCATGTTGCTGATCTGCTAGTTTTGCTTGTTGATGGAGAAAAGGTTGAAATAAATCCCAGAGCTCATTTGTAGCAGGTGCCCTTTGTGGAGCTGGTGCTTGAGGTGGAACAGCAGTTGATTGTACCTTTTGTACTTGTAACACCTGTTGTAGCATATCTTTGAGTTCTGCAACAGAGTTATCAAATTTTTCAATGCGATCCGTCAATTTCTGGTACTTTAAATCATCACCCAAATTAATGGGATCATCTGATTTCCCACTAGCAGTGGTTTTATCAGTGGTAGATGTAGGGAGTATACTCCAAACATTAACCACTAATGCCCCTTTTTCTTGGTACTGGGGTCTTCTTCCTTCAACACTTGACAACCTTTTGATGTTGCCAGTAGGATAAATAAATCCACTGGTGGTTGGCAGAGGTGCTATAAAAGGAATTGCCTCCAAGGAAGTCTTATTGATGTAACCACTGTCCAACTGTAAACCAATGGGTTCAACAGTTGTAGTGGCTGCTTCACTTGGACTACCACCAAGAGTTACTTGTAACTCAAGGGGTCTAACCTCCTCAGGTTATGTTGGTGGGTTAGCAAAGATTGATACATCAGACCCAGTCAGTTGTTGAGGTATATTCTCATTGTGTGACACCCCAGGAAAACCAGTAAATGATTTCAACTCACCTAGCTTCCTCAGTAACCACATGCTAAATTTCGGGACGAAATTTCTTTCAAGTTGGGGATAATGTGACAACCCGAGTTTCTGAGATTCCATCTTCGTATTATTGCACGTTAATTGTAGAGATCGTTTGTTTGACACGAATTGTTTGTTCACAACTGTACACGTGTGTATTATGACAAATCGTATTGTAATTTATATGATGTGTATGATTTATATGGTGTGTGGATTAAATGTGTTTGTAGTGTATGTTAATGTGGGATCTTGTGTTAATTGGTATCTTATAACTAAATATGGATTTTTGGGCTGGAAACCCCACCCACGAAATCACCCCAATCTGATAAATGGGCTTTGGCCCAGTTGTGATTTAATAAATATCTGGTTAACCTTTATGTGAACATTATTTGGCAAACCCTAACCACAACTCACACACTCTCTCTCTCTCTCTACCCTTGGAACTTGACGGCAGCCCCCTCTCGGTCGAAGCTAAACCCTCCTTGTTCGATCTCTGGTTAGTGATATACATGTTTAGTTAACTTAGGATGCTTATCGTATGATCATGATATAATCTGTTTTAGATGATTTGGGGATATAATCTGTTTTAGATGATTTGGCACTTATGGATGTTTATGTGGTTGTTAAATTGAATACTGATTCTGTATGATAGAACAAGGATCCACGAATTTATATCAGGAAATTGATTTATGTATCTGTGGAGAAGATGAAGTCTGGCCAACGAAATCACATCATTGGACGAAAACACTTGTGTGTTTTCGTCACACTTGAAGTCAACAAAAAAAAAAAACACTAGAGTGTTCGGCCCAGGAGTGTTTTCGGCCCAAGTTGGATTTCGGCCCTTAAGGGGATTTCGGCTCGTGTGGATTTCGAATCATAGTGTTTTCGGCCCTGTTAGTTCAGTAACTGTTAAACAATAACTCTGTTAGTTATAAACTGTTAGTTATAACTCTGTTAGTTTATTAAACCAGTTAAGTTATTAACTCTGTTAGCTTCAGTAACTTTATGAGATTATGTAACTCTTTTGGTTGATAACTCAGTTAGTTAATTAACTTTGTTAATTTATTACCCCTGTTAAGAGGACAAACCCTGTTAAATATGTGACTCTATTACACATGTTAATTCAGTTAAGCTTGTTATGTGAAGGACTTGTATATGAAACAAGAGTTACATGAAATTTATTTGATTAACTGTTTACATGATACAAGATGCTAACTGCCAAGCACACTCTGTGATATTACTGTGCTACTAGTTACATGTGAAACATTACGAACATGAGCTGATTTAGTATACGTGCACTATAGGACTTGACTGATTTCTTGTGAGCACTTAACTTAGCATACCGAGCAAACCAAGGTGAGTTCACACTCTTTACCAAGGCATGGGATTCCCGGGGATTGGGAATGGGTTGAATGATGGATTGAACAAATTCTCGTACTTACACGGCTACTAGACTATCTACCATCGTCCTCGGGTTAAGCAGGACACTTACGTAAAACCTACGTAAACAAGTATTTACCACTGTCCTCAGGTTTCGAGGGACACTTACGTAAAACCTACGTAAACTCACACATGAAACTGTCTTCCGGAGTCAGGAAGGACACTTACGTAAAACCTACGTAAACCCCACGTGTACCATTGTCCTCGGGTAAAGAAGGGCACTTACGTAAAACCTACGTAAACCTTGTACGTACTACTGTTCTCGGGTTAAGAAGAACACTTATGGTTACAAATAGTCTAGTGTACATACAACATGGGAAGCCCCCACTAATAGTACATACAACATGGGAAGCCCCCACTAATAGTACATACAACATGGGAAGCCCCCACCTACTGAACATACAAACGGCATAGTTAATAACGCATAGTTATATAACGAACTTACTTACTGTGAACTCGCTCAACTAGTTGTTGACTTTCTGTTACATGCCTTGCAGGTCGTTAGGTATACATGGAGCTTGCACTGGGAGGCGCGATCGTTGTGGACAAGGATCGTGAATGCTTGATTTGACATTATGACATTACATACTTTTTTTTATGTTGGGCTTTTACTCATATGCTTCCGCTAAACATTGAATTTATACTTATGTTTTGAACACCTTTCATATGGATTGGTTTGGTTAAATTGCATTTACTGTTACTATTACATTGTTCTATATGATTGGTGGCTTGATCCTGGTCAGTCAATCCACCAAGCGGCGATACTCCGCGTGTGGATTTTGGGGGTGTGACAGATTGGTATCAGAGCCATTGGTTATAGAGAACTCGGTTTTAATAAGGGGAAAACGTTTTTATTAAAACCAGACTATAACCAGAACAGTGCTCAACGATCCACAACGACGCCTCGCTCCACGTGCAAGACTCAACATCCTAGGTAATATGGTACATGTTTTATTGCCTACTTGCTAGAATTGCATAGAACTTTGCTCAGGGTATGCTTAGATTAACGTAACACTATTGCTTGAGAACACTTGTGTGCTTACTCTCTTCTGTCATCGCACTTTCGCGAACCCCTCTCACTCATGCTTCCTTTGAGATAAAGATCATGAGTGGACGCGTTAACCTAACACAAGCCCAGTTGGCGGCTTTGATCACTGAACAAGTTACTGCAGCACTCGCAGTTGCCCAGGCAGGAGGTATAGCCTTCCATCACAACTCACTCTAGGATCTTTAGATCCTACTCTCGTAACTCAACACTTGTGCTTAATTTTGTTTACTCTTACGCACACGACAAGTCAACACGCTCAGCCACCTGTATGCACATTCAAGACTTTTATGGACTGTCGTCCTACTACTTTCAGCGGCACTGAAGGAGCTGTTGGACTCCTCCACTGGTTCGGGAAGCTCGAATCAATCTTTGAAATGTGTGAATGCCCCGAGGCTCGTAGGGAGCAATATGCCACTGGTACTCTCGAAGACACTGCGCTAACTTGGTGGAACGCGCAAGTTCAGATGCTGGGGCTGGCGGCTGCTAATGCCACCCCATGAAGTGATACTAAGGAACTGAATCAAACGTGAATACTGTAGTCGTGATGACATCCACTAGTTGGAAGTGGAGTTCTACAATTTACAGATGACGGGATCGGAAATTGAAGCATATACGAAACGGTCAAACGAGCTGGCCATCTTGTGTCCAACTATGGCGGACCCTCCAATCAAGCGTATTGAACTGTATTTCAAGGGACTAGTGCCAGAGATTCAAAGACATGTAACCTCAGCGAATCTTGACACCATTCAACAGATCGTCAAGCTAGCTCATCGCCTCGCCGATCAGGCAGTAGAACAGGGCGGGCTGCCTAAACGTATCAGCGCTACTACTACTACTACTACTACTACTACTACTACTACTACTACTACTACTACTACTACTACTACTACTACTACTACTACTACTACTACTACTACTACTACTACTACTACTACTACTACTACTACTACTACTACTACTACTACTACTACTACTACTACTACTACTACTACTACTACTACTACTACTACTACTACTACTACTACTACTACTACTACTACTACTACTACTACTACTACTACTACTACTACTACTACTACTACTACTACTACTACTACTACTACTACTACTACTACTACTACTACTACTACTACTACTACTACTACTACTACTACTACTACTACTACTACTACTACTACTACTACTACTACTACTACTACTACTACTACTACTACTACTACTACTACTACTACTACTACTACTACTACTACTACTACTTCAACTGCTTCTGCTACCCCCAGTGACAACAAATGAAAGTGGGATGGAATCCCTAGCAAGGGTTCGACTACGGTTCCGTCCCAGGCACAGCAGCGATAGATCGATGACAACCAAAGTCCTGGTCAGCAACCTTTTAGTAGTCAAGGGCATGGTGGATACAGGGGAACCACCCTATGTGCAAACGATGTAACTTGCACCACAGCGGCGGGCAGTGCAACCGAAATCATTGTCGACGATGCAACAAGCTTGGTCAAGGAGCCAAAGATGGTAGAAACTCACGTTCTGCGAACCGGAACCAACAACAAAAGCCACAAGATCTATAGAATCAGCAGCAACAGCAGGGTAACAAGGGAGGTTATCAGGTGGTGCTGAAGGTCACTCACTTCAAAAGACACTGCCCACAGTTGAACCAGAATCAGAACCACAACCAAGGAAACAGGAACAATAATGGAGGCAACCATGGGGGTAATAACGATGGCAATGGTGCCAGGGGTCGAGTGTTCGTGATTGGTCAGGGTGATACTAGGAATGACCCCAACGTTGTGATGGTTTCGACATCAATATTGGTATGGATTGGCTACCTCAACATCGAGCAGAGACTCTTTGCAAGGAGAAGACCATTCGTATTCCCCGTACTGGCAAGGAACCTCTCGAAGTTCAAGGCAACAAGAGTGGTGTCGTGAGTGGCATCATCTCCTTCTTGAAGGCTCAGAAGTGTTTGCGAAAGGGCCACACCGCAATACTAGCACTTGTTACTTATACATCGAAGAAAGAGAAAAAGATTGAGGATATTCCTGTAGTACGCGATTTTCCTCAAGTGTTTCCTGAAGAGTTACCTGGGTTACCGCCTCATCGTCAGGTCGAGTTTCAGATCGAGCTAGCTCCAGGAGCAGCACCCATAGCTCGAGCGCCTTATCACTTAGCTCCAACTGAACTGGAAGAACTGTCTAAGCAACTGCAAGAACTCTTGGAAAAGGGTTTCATACGTCCTAGCTCTTCGCCCTGGGGAGCTCCAGTACTATTTGTAAAGAAGAAGGACGGTACCTTCCGCATGTGTATAGACTACCGCGAACTGAACTAGGTGAGTGTGAAGAATCGCTATTCTCTTCCACGCATCGACGACTTATTCGACCAGTTGCAAGGGTCGAGCTATTACTCGAAGATTGACCTGAGGTCAGGCTATCATCAACTGAGAGTCCGGGATGAGGACGTCTCCAAAACAGCATTCAGAACACGCTACGGCCACTACGAGTTTCTAGTCATGCCATTCGGATTAACAAACGCGCATGCGGTTTTCATGGATCTTATGAACAGGGTGTGCAAACCTTATCTTGACAAGTTTGTCATTGTATTCATCAACGACATCTTGATTTACTCAAAGAGTCAGGAGGAACACGAACAGCATTTACGACTTATATTGGAACTTCTTCGAACGGAACAACTGTACGCCAAGTTTTCAAATGCGACTTCTGGCTTCGTGAAGTCCACTTCCTAGGCCACGTGGTAAACAAGGATGGGATTCATGTCGATCCATCCAAGGTAGATACGATCAAGAACTGGCCTGCACCTCGCACACCAACCGAAATACGCCAATTCTTGGGTTTGGCGGGTTGTTATAGAAGATTCATCAAAGATTTCTCAAAGATTGCACAGCCGCTTACACTACTGACACAGAAAGGTGTTGCTTACCGTTGGGGTAATACACAGGAAACAACGTTTCAACACTTAAAGGATAGACTCTATAGCGCACCTATCCTCTCATTGCCTGAAGGCACGGACGATTTTGTAGTCTACTGCGACGCATCCATCCAAGGTCTTGGATGTGTGTTGATGCAACGGGATAAAGTCATTGCTTATGCTTTGCGCCAACTTAGGATTCACGAACGGAATTACACTACACATGATTTAGAACTGGGAGCTGCTGTTTTTGCGCTCAAGGTATGGCGACATTACCTATGGCACTAAGTGCACCATCTACACCGATTACAAGAGTCTCGAGCATATCTTCAAGCAGAAAGAGTTGAACATGCGACAACGTCGATGAGTCGAACTATTGAACGATTACGAATGTGCTATAAAGTACCATCCGGGCAAAGCCAATGTGGTGGCCGACGCCCTCAGTCGAAAGGATGCTACACCTAGGCGTGTACGAGCGTTGCAACTCACTATTCAGTCTAGTCTTCCTTCACAGATACGAGATGCTCAAGTAGAAGCATTGAAACCAGAAAAACGTCAGGGCTGAAGCCCTACGCGGCTCAAGGCAACGGTTAGAACAAAAGGCAGACGGAGCCTACTATGTAACAGGACGCATCTGGGTCCCACTCTATGGCAACTTACGAGAGCTTGTAATGGATGAAGCTCATAAGTCTCGCTACTCAGCACATCCTGGTTCGGATAAGATGTACCACGACCTCAGAACTACATATTGGTGGCCTAGCATGAAAGCTCACATAGCCACTTACGTTAGCAAGTGCTTGACTTGTACGAGAGTTAAAGCGGAATATCAGAAACCATCAGGCCCCCTCCAACAACCTGAGATACCACAATGGAAATGGGAACAAATTTCCATGGATTCTGTTACTGGCCTACCCAGATCTCAGCGCGGAAATGACACTGTATGGGTGATCGTGGATCGACTCATAAAGTCTGCACACTTCTTGGCTATCAAGGAAACGGATAAGTTCTCCACTCTAGCAGACGTATACCTTAAGGAAGTTGTCTCGAGGCACGGGGTGCCCACCTCTATTATCTCTGATCGCGATGCACGTTTTACTTCAGAACTGTGGCAAGCAATGCACAAATCTTTTGGCTCTCGTTTAGACATGAGCATAACTTATCACCCTCAGACGGATGGGCAGTCGGAGCGCACTATTCAAACTCTAGAAGACATGCTTCGTACATGTGTAATTGACTTTAGCAACGGCTGGGAAAAGCATCTGCCACTTGTGGAATTTTCGTACAATAACAGCTACCACACCAGCATTAAAGCTGCTCCATTCGAGGCATTGTACGGACGTAAATGCCGGTCACCTCTCTGTTGGGCAGAGGTGGGGGATAGTTAAATCACAGGTCCAGAACTTGTAGTTGTTACTACAGAAAAGGTTGCTCAGATACGACAACGCATGGCGGCAGCTCGTGACCGTCAGAAAGCATACGCCGATAAATACAGGAAACTACTCGAGTTCCAGGTTGGGGATCGAGTGCTACTCAAGGTTTCACCCTGGAAGGGTGTTGTTCGTTTTGGCAAAAGGGGCAAAATCAATCCACGATACGTCGGACCTTTCGAAGTCATAGAGAAAATAGGCATAGTGGCCTACAGATTGGACTTACCAGCTGAACTCAGTGCAGTTCACAACGTCTTTCACGTGTCGAATCTGAAGAAGTGTCTGTCAGATGAGACCCTCATAGTTCCTTTGAAGGAACTCACTATCGACGAGCGGTTGCAGTTCGTCGAGGAACCTGTTGAAATCACGGACCGGGGTGTTAAGGTCCTCAAGAACACTAGAATACCTCTTGTTCGAGTTCATTGGAACTCCCGTCGTGGCCCAAAGTTCACCTGGGAACGAGAAGATCGAATGAAACTTAAGTATCCCCAGTTATTCGGAAACAGTGCAAACACTACTGAGACTGAAGCTACTACAGAATTTCGGGACGAAATTCCAAATCAACGGGGGGATGATGTGACACCCCAGGAAAATCAGTAAACGATTTCAACTCACCTAGCTTCCTCAGTAACCACATGCTAAATTTCGGGACGAAATTTCTTTCAAGTTGGGGATAATGTGACAACCCGAGTTTCTGAGATTCCATCTTCGTATTATTGCACGTTAATTGTATAGATCGTTTGTTTGACACGAATTGTTTGTTCACAACTGTACACGTGTGTATTATGACAAATCGTATTGTAATTTATATGATGTGTATGATTTATATGGTGTGTGGATTAAATGTGTTTGTAGTGTATGTTAATAAGGGATCTTGTGTTAATTGGTATCTTATAACTAAATATGGATTTTTGGGCTGGAAACCCCACCCACGAAATCACCCCAATCTGATAAATGGGCTTTGGCCCAGTTGTGATTTAATAAATATCTGGTTAACCTTTATGTGAACATTATTTGGCAAACCCTAACCACAACTCACACACTCTCTCTCTCTCTACCCTTGGAACTTGACGGCAGCCCCCTCTCGGTCGAAGCTAAACCCTCCTTGTTCGATCTCTGGTTAGTGATATACATGTTCAGTTAACTTAGGATGCTTATCGTATGATCATGATATAATCTGTTTTAGATGATTTGGGGATATAATCTATTTTAGATGATTTGGCACTTATGGATGTTTATGTGGTTGTTAAATTGAATACTGATTCTGTATGATAGAACAAGGATCCACGAATTTATATCAGGAAATTGATTTATGTATCTGTGGAGAAGATGAAGTCTGGCCAACGAAATCACATCATTGGACGAAAACACTTGTGTGTTTTCGTCACACTTGAAGTCAACAAAAAAAAAACACTAGAGTGTTCGGCCCAAGAGTGTTTTCGGCCCAAGTTGGATTTCGGCCCTTAAGGGGATTTCGGCTCATGTGGATTTCGAATCATAGTGTTTTCGGCCCTGTTAGTTCAGTAACTGTTAAACAATAACTCTGTTAGTTATAAACTGTTAGTTATAACTCTGTTAGTTTATTAAACCAGTTAAGTTATTAACTCTGTTAGCTTCAGTAACTTTATGAGATTATGTAACTCTTTTGGTTGATAACTCAGTTAGTTAATTAACTTTGTTAATTTATTACCCCTGTTAAGAGGACAAACCCTGTTAAATATGTGACTCCATTACACATGTTAATTCAGTTAAGCTTGTTATGTGAAGGACTTGTATATGAAACAAGAGTTACATGAAATTTATTTGATTAACTGTTTACATGATACAAGATGCTAACTGCCAAGCACACTCTGTGATATTACTGTGCTACTAGTTACATGTGAAACATTACGAACATGAGCTGATTTAGTATATGTGCACTATAGGACTTGACTGACTTCTTGTGAGCACTTAACTTAGCATACCGAGCAAACCAAGGTGAGTTCACACTCTTTACCAAGGCATGGGATTCCCGGGGATTGGGAATGGGTTGAATGATGGATTGAACAAATTCTCGTACTTACACGGCTACTAGACTATCTACCATCGTCCTCGGGTTAAGCAGGACACTTACGTAAAACCTACGTAAACAAGTACTTACCACTGTCCTCAGGTTTCGAGGGACACTTACGTAAAACCTACGTAAACTCACACATGCAACTATCTTCCGGAGTCAGGAAGGACACTTACGTAAAACCTACGTAAACCCCACGTGTACCACTGTCCTCAGGTAAAGAAGGGCACTTACGTAAAACCTACGTAAACCTTGTACGTACTACTGTTCTCGGGTTAAGAAGAACACTTATGGTTACAAATAGTCTAGTGTACATACAACATGGGAAGCCCCCACTAATAGTACATACAACATGGGAAGCCCCCACTAATAGTACATACAACATGGGAAGCCTCCACTAATAGTACATACAACATGGGAAGCCCCCACCTACTGAATATACAAACGGCATAGTTAATAACGCATAGTTATATAACGAACTTACTTACTGTGAACTCGCTCAACTAGTTGTTGACTTTCTGTTACATGCCTTGCAGGTCGTTAGGTATACATGGAGCTTGCACTGGGAGGCGCGGTCGTTGTGGACAAGGATCGTGAATGCTTGATTTGACATTATGACATTACTTACTTTTTTTTTATGTTGGGCTTTTACTCATATGCTTCTGCTAAACGTTGAATTTATACTTATGTTTTGAACACCTTTCATATGGATTGGTTTGGTTAAATTGCATTTACTGTTACTATTACATTGTTCTATATGATTGGTGGCTTGATCCTGGTCAGTCACGCCTCCAAGCGGCGATACTCCGCGTGTGGATTTTGGGGGTGTGACACATTGATAGGTGATTGAGAAGGACTGGTTAATGCCTGGTTCAAATCAATTGCATCCAACAGTAGTTTAGTTGGTGGGGGAATTGTGGATGTGAAGGGTGGTGTAGAAGATGGATTTGCCCCGGGTATTGAGCTGTGGATGATAGAAACAAGTGTTTCCAGAGCATCATGATGTGGAGACCCTATTTGTACAACCTGTTCTTTTTGTGAAGAAGCAGGAGGAGTTTCGGTTATGGGTTGAGATATTTGTACCAACTGCTGTGAGGAAGTAGCAGCAGTGGTTTCTTGTGACTTTTGTGTTGTCACTGGCAGGAGCTCTGGTATCTCATCCTCCAGAGATGCCTTTTTGATGGTTTTGGGGGGGTTTTTGTGTTTTTCTTTTTGTTTGCTTTTTAGTGATTTTAGGTGTGGGTTTCAAAGTAGTTGTGCTGCTGCTTTGATCACCTTGAGCAGTGGGCTCCGCAGCAGATACCTGAGGAGCAGTTGTAACTGCTAAAATCTGCTCAGGCACCTCTGCTTGTGTTTTGCAAGGTGCTAACATTCTTGAAAAAGTTTCAGTTGTTAAACTGTTTATTTGAGTAGAATCACCTTGGTTTATTACAGCTAAATCATCCTTACTGAATTTCTTTGCAAAATAGTAACTTAAAAACCTTGGAAACAGTAAGAATGATTTTGTTTCAACATTATTAACCAAATCTTTAAAAATTTCCCGAGAATAGTTAAAATTTTCTCCTTGAAGAATTGCATATCCCAGATTTTGAATCTTTAAAGGGATTTCATTGAAAGAAGTGGTTTTGTTTGAAACACATAGTAGGAGGGTATGAAATAAAAATCTGGTTGCAGAAGGAAAATAACCTTTTTCTAAGGTAATTTTCTTCATCATTGTGGCTTCATACCCTCTCTCAATGAAGTCAGTTTGTAACTCGTTTTTAGTGAAAGAAATTTTACCTTCCTGATCACCGAGTTGAAAGACCTCTGAAATGGATTGTGGCGTGATTTGGACAGCTTTACCCTTTATAGAAGAGTGTATGGTGGTTGCAGTGTCTCCTTGTTTTTCAAGGGTTGCATTCTTCCAAAACTCCCTTTGGGTTTCCAAATAGATTGGTGCATCGACAGTGAACAAAGTTTTGTACTTTGATTTTGCCATGGTGTCAATGATGGAATCGAAAACATTTGTGGTTCCTGGTTTTGTGAGAAGACCCAGGAGATTGTGAGATGGTTTATGTGGAATTTCAGTGGAGATTGCCTTTTGAGAGGCTGTTTTCGATGATGATTTGGATGAGGGTTTTGAAGATGACTTCGATTTTGTCATTTTGAAGATGAATGATCGAAGAAATTTATGAGAGATGAGAAGAAAAACTGCTTTGAGAAGAGAATTTTTAAGAATTCAATTCGACAGTAAAACCCTGTTTTGGTGGTGAATGGGGGATTTTATAGGGAAGAAAGTGAATGCTGAGGTGGCAGCCGTTACAAAAAGTCTAACCAATATGTACTGCCCACGTGACAACCCCTGGTGAAAGTGAAGGACAGTACTTTTGTGAAAGTGACTGATGAAGGCAGTGGTAGTAGAGCAGTGGAATGATGATTTTCACTATTAGTGGATGGTATATCAGTGGATAAGACACTGCTTTTGAACAACAGAGTTTATCAAAGGAATGAGAGAACAAGGGTTGACTTTCAGCAGTGGACAGACTTTTGAAGTAAAGCAGACTTTTGAACAATCAGTGGTTAATGGCAGACTTTTAAGGATTTTAATGAAAAATTTCATTTTAGCTATTTTTAAGGATGGAGTTTTGATTTTCTGAAAACATTTTGTTGCCTTTATTCATAGAAAACAAGATGTTGCTTGTTATTCCATGTTCAGCATCCCAATCCTAGAGACCAAACTTTCAAAAGTGGCTGTATCAAGTGCCTTTGTGAGCACATCAGCCAGCTGGTCTTTAGTTGGGACATGATGCAGAGAAATCAAACCTTTTTCATAGCAATCCCTCACAAAGTGATGTCTGATGTCGATGTGTTTGGTGGTTGAATGGGAAACTGGATTTTTGATGATATTTTCTGCTGCCTGACTGTCCAACATGAGTGGTGTCTTTAAGGCAGTGATACCAAAATCCAGCAACTGATTTTGAAGCCACAGGAGTTGGGCTGTACAGCTTGCAGCAGCAATGTATTCAGCTTCAGCAGTGGATGTTGAAACAGCTGCTTGCTTTTTGCTTTGCCATGAAACTAAACAATCACCTAGAAAATGGCACCCTCCTGATGTGGACTTCCTTGTTGTGTGATATCCAGCAAAGTCACTGTCTGAGAAACCTGAAAGCTTGATGTTCCCATTAGCTGGATACCAGATACCAAGTGTGGGAGCACCTTTTATGTATCTGAAGATCCTTTTTACAGCAATGAGATTTGATTTTCTGGGAGCTGATTGACTTCTTGCACAGACACATGTTGCAAACATGATGTCTGGTCTAGATGCAGTTAGGTACAATAAAGACCCAATCATGCTTCTATAAAGTGTTTGGTCAATCAGCTCATCCTTTTCATCAGACACGACTAGCTTATTTGTTGCCATGGGTGTGCTGCATGGTTTACAATCATTCATATCAAATTTGGTTAAAAGTTCTTTAGCATATTTGCTTTGATGAATGAAAGTTCCATTTTGCAATTGCTGTACTTGGAGACCAAGAAAGCATTGTAGCTCACCCATTGCACTCATTTCAAACTCAGCTGTCATGAGTTCTCTAAACTCTTCACACATTGAGTTACATGTGCTTCCAAAAATAATGTCATCCACATAAATCCGGACAATCATTAAATCCTTCCCTCTCCATTTTAAAAACAATGTTTTATCAATGGTACCTCTTTTGAAACCATTTGAGAGTAGGAAGTTGGAAAGAGTTTCATACCAGGCCCTTGGTGCTTGTTTCAAGCCATACAAGGCTTTATTTAGCCTGTAGACATGATCTGGATAAAATGGATCCTCAAAACCTGGAGGTTGACAAACATACACCTCTTCTTGAATTGTACCATAGAGGAAAGCACTTTTGATATCCATTTGAAACACCTTCATATTGTGGTTGACAGCAAAGGCCAGGAACAGTCTAATTGCTTCTAATCTTGTAACAGGGGCAAATGTTTCATCATAATCAATCCCCTCTTCCTGTCTGTAACCTTGAACCACAAGCCTGGCTTTATTCTTGACAACAATACCCCTTTCATCAGTTTTGTTCTTAAAGACCCACTTTGTGCCAATGGGACTAACCTCTTCTGGCAGTGGTACAAGCTCCCATACTTATTGTCTTTTAAACTATTGGAGCTCCTCTTGCATGGCTTCTACCCAGCTGTTGTCTTTCAGTGCCTCTTGGTACTTGACTGGCTGATGGAGTGATAGAAAACCAACAAAAAGACAAATGTTTTGGGTTTGGCTTCTTGTGAGCACCCCTTCATTTATGTTGCCAATAATTTGATCAGGTGGATGAGATCGCAAGAAGATTAAATCTCCTTGGTATGGTATGATGGCATTGGTTGGTGAAGGCTACAAATGTGTATCATCTGAGCTAACCACTGCTGGGGACTTTGATGATCCAGCAGTGGCTTCAAAAGGTGGTGGAATAGGAGGTAATGAAGTGGATAACTGCTGACTTTTATCCACTGTTTGAGGACTTTTGTCAGCAGTGTTTGAGGATGTGGAAACAGTGGTTGATGGGCTACTTTGGTCAACAACTGTTGAGGTAGCAGTGGTTGAGCTTTGACAACTGTTTTGAACAGCTGGTGCTTTTCCCTTTGTGGCAGACCTTTGAGGGATGATGATTTCATACCCATAGTCTGGTGTTGTATCCTCTGATGGACCTGCTGTAACACCCCGAAAACGGGCTCGGTAATTAAACCCCGCTAATACTAGAAAACGGGTAAAGTACCGTTAGAGGTAAAAATAACCCGAAAAATATTAGGATTTATATAAATAATCCTAATATTTATTAAAAAAAAAACCGGATAAGCACTTTCAAGAGATGAAATGGATAAAAGGCCCGAGTTAACGGAACTTAAATTAAACAGATTAGAACTCTCGGGACTCACCGAGTTAACTAGGGGTAATTAACCTAGTTAATTATTTGTTTAAGAACAGCTATGACACTAACTTAGTTAATTGACTACTTATGAGTAGTCAAGGAATAAAACAAAATAATTACGAAACTAGAAGGATCAAAAGTGTTAAACTTGAAAAAGGTTTTAAATAAAAACATTTTAATAAAACTTAAACACCCCTTGTGAGGGTGTTGGGATCGATCAGACAAAGAGGAGGGCGACCAGACTCTTCAAAACCCTAGACATCCACAAAACTCATGAATTGAAGGTCCAAATCTGATCCAAATCGAAAATCAAGCATAGATTATTGATCCTCATCACAAGAGGATTACAAGGTATGTAAAATTTGATGAAAACTCTCTACTTGAAATTCTCATGAATTTGAGAAATCTGAAGTTTGATGATGCATGTTTGTTATTTGGGTAAAACAGGAATGATATAGTGTCTAGGAGTAAAACCTAGACAACAATATGAGAAATCATGCCCAAATTCTGAAAATTACATGAACACATTGAAAGTGATTCATGGGTTTTGTAAGATTATGATAAATACTAGGATTATAATGGTTGTTCTAGTAATATTTGACCTATATGAAGTGATTTCAGAATTTTAGAGGTCAAAGTTCATGTATTGTAGTTGATTGATGAAAAATTTAGGGCCAAAGGTCAAGTTATGAACTTGATAATATTAGTGTAAAAATCTGCCCATGAAGTGTTAGTTGAAATGCCTCAAAGAAGGCTCGAAACTAGAATTTTTGTAGTTAAAACTCCTAATTGTGATGTTTTGGCTATTATGCTAAAAGTGATTAAGAAGAGTTCTAAAAGTGATAAACACGGTTAGAACTTTGGTTAAAACGGTGGTCTAAATAACGCCTACCGGGTAATTAAAGAATGCTAAAACTAGTTGATGAACTCGAATATGCAATTAGCATACTAATGGGCATTTGACTTTTAAAAAAAAAGGGTCAAAGTGACCTATAATACGATAAGTAGTAATTTTGATATGAAATGTATAAGGTGGAATAATCGTATTACATTATGATTAAACTAACCACCTTGAAAACGATGATGATAGTTTGACGCGTAACAAGCTAGGTGAAGCTTGAGGAGAAAGCGGGTCGAACGAATCAAGAATGAAAAGGAAAGCGTAATTCGGATGAAAGGTAAGTGAAACTTACACACTTTGTAGAATACTGGTTTACTTTACAAGTAATAAATGCGATAACGACAATAATGAAAATATGGTTTCCGACGCGATTGGTACGAGTCGGAACATATAAAGATGATAAAAACCATGGTTTATGGTAAAAATGATAAATCGGTAAATCGGTCATGTAATGACTAAGAGATTATGAGTTTGATAAGATTACCGCGTAGTGTAATCTAATATTGATAAAAGGGGTAAAAATGGAAATTTAGTCAAGTGTCGATTAATGTAAATTGACAATAAAAAGGGCACCCATGGCGTAAGCCGAACGGGTCAAATGGTGATGATAACACCATTTGACAATAATGACTAATCTTGGTTGTCAAGTCATATGTAAACAGGAACGAGTAGCAATTCTGGGATAATTGCGACGCTATAGAATATTGGTTAATAAATGCGAGGTATAAACGGGTCTATACGTTGATCCGAGCCAGGTACGCACAAATAAGTTGTAGTAAGAAATGCAATTTGGTCAAATATTAGTGGAAGTCCTTTATCGTAAAAATGAAGGATTAAATGTGACCAAAACGCACTTGTTAGCTAATTCGAACAAACAACCTTTAAAGGTTGTTTGGAAACAAGTTTTATGATTAAACAAATACTTAGATTAAGTATAAAAATTGAAAGAGGTATTATATTAGTCAAACGGCACTATTGTAGTTTTTGCCGTAAAATGATGATTCGAGAGGAATAGTTTGGTTTATATAGATCACCACATCAAACCGCCATAAACACAATTGTGGTAGGGGATTATAGGATAAGAAATGTGGTGATGAAATGCTAAAAACAATCGAGAGCGATTTTAGGCTCGAAAGTGCTTAATTACCCTTACGGGTCAAAATAAGCATACGAGCGAGAAAAGGTTTTAAATTGTGAATTAAACTTGTGATTAGAACCTAAAATGGTAGTTAATAGCAAATTGAGAAGTGTAGGTGATGTAGGAATCAAACAGATGTGTTCGTTTGATAAAATGCATAAACGGGTCAAAATGTGGTAAAAAGGGCATTAAGCCGAAGAGCTAAAGGTCCGAATTTTTATCAAGTTGTATGTTGGATTTAACTCCATTAGATGGAGAATTAAATTACAGACGCGTAGGAAAAAGAATCGCGTAAAACGGAGCTATAACGAAGAAGTTATGGTCGTTTCCGTGAAATCAGATCGTGCTGGAAATCTGCAGCACAGCTGCAGCAACATTCTGTCTAAATTGAGGCAGTAGCGTAGCGCGACTGCATAGGCTTGTAGCCGTCGCGCTACGCTACTGCATATGTTATTCCGAAATTTTGTTTTCGTGTCCCGTTTTGTCTTGGGAACTCGTTTAAACGCGTTTTAAGCTAAGTATGACTAATCCAACTCATGTTTTATGAGTTGCAGGTTTAATTCTAGCACCAGAGGACGATCAAGCTCAACGAGGAACCGAACACGACCAAGTTAAAGGCTTCCGCACTATGTATCGTTGTTACGTTAAACGACGAATGTACTCTTGTTATGTTGTTTACTTTTAAAATATAAAAAGTTTTTAATAAACCCGAGATTTCCAATGCTTATGTAATCTCAATTACATGTTTGTTTTCGTTAATTATACGAAAACCATTAAAATAATAACTAGGGTGTTACAAGTTGGTAATCAGAGCCCAAGGTTGAAGGGTAAAGTGTTCGGTTCGAGGCTTGATCGCAAATCCGGTAAGTACAAGTATGTTAACAGCTTAGCATGCTAAAGTGTTGTAAACAACACATAGGGCTATCGTGTGATACACGTTACCCCAATTAAAACGATTGATATAATTGACGAAAATACGCGCGTTGACGCGTATAATAGAAAAAGCTTTGTATTAGAATACGGGCGATTATTGAAGTAGATGCTACTAAATTTTGTGAATGTTTTAATTGAAGGACACTCGCGTTTGAAGACGACGAGAGTCAAACAAATTGTGGATATGATGATGGAATGGTCCGAGATATGATAAAAAGAGCATGCTCATTAAGGACCTAAATCGCGTAATGATCGCAGATAAGCTAATGGCAAGGAAAGCCTGTTAAAGCAAGCAAAATCAGGTACACGCTTTAAATTATTACATGAATAGTAATATGCAACAAATACATAAAGATTAAAAGTTGCATATGTAGATAGAAAACTTGGGAAAAACCTGAATAGAATAACTATCCAGGATATTGTTTCCAAGAAAAACAAGTAGAGGTATTACTTACATAGGGCGTGATGTGAAAACTATAAAAAGGTCATGTGTATCATGTGTTAATCGCTTACTCTGGCCAAGTAAGTAGTGGCATATGATACCATGAACTTCTTATGGCGGACACGTTTACGTCCGATGTGGTAATGGCGGGGTGAATGGGACTAGTTAAAAAAAAAAAAAGTACCCAAATGAGACAGATAAGCAAGATATTTGAAAATAATGTAAACACACAACCGAGTGACGGAAGCGTGTTACATTAGGATAATGAGCCCGAGTGAAGGGACAAACAAGCATGTAAAACGATTTAGACAAGTATTGGGAGGGAGTGTACTTACACTCGAACCCAGAAAACGCAAGCATGTAAAACGATTTAGACAAGTATTGGGATGGAGTGTACTTACACTCGAACCCAGAAAACGCAAGCATGTAAAACGATTTAGACAAGTATTGGGATGGAGTGTACTTACACTCGAACCCAGAAAACGCAAGCATGTAAAACGATTTAGACAAGTATTGGGATGGAGTGTACTTACACTCGAACCCAGAAAACGCAAGCATGTAAAACGATTTAGACAAGTATTGGGATGGAGTGTACTTACACTCGAACCCAGAAAACGCAAGCATGTAAAACGATTTAGACAAGTATTGGGAGGGAGTGTACTTACACTCGAACCCAGAAAACGCAAGCATGCAAAACGATTTAGACAAGTATTGGGATGGAGTGTACTTACACTCGAACCCAGAAAACGCAAGCATGTAAAACGATTTAGACAAGTATTGGGATGGAGTGTACTTACACTCGAACCCAGAAAACGCAAGCATGTAAAACGATTTAGACAAGTATTGGGAGGGAGTGTACTTACACTCGAACCCAGAAAACGCAAGCATGCAAAACGATTTAGACAAGTATTGGGAGGGAGTGTACTTACACTCGAACCCAGAAAACGCAAGCATGTAAAATGATTTAGACAAGTATTGGGAAGGAGTGTACTTACACCCGAACCTAGAAAATGCAAATATATCCCTTAACGAGTCGTTTTTTGTAAAACGTCAAACTTAAGGGCAAAGTCAGAATATAAAAATGAAGCGAGGTCTTAATGCATACCGGGAGGGTTGCAATAATAACGACTTCGGTAAAACACCCGGTTAATGGGTAAGAATTAAACACATGCGTAGAAACCAAGAGACGTGAACACGGGTTGAGAAATCAAAGGACTTGGATTACGAGTTATGACTATAAAATCTCGTAAATAGAAATTTTGAGTAAATATGTTCAACTATTCGAAGTCGAATGGGTTGAATAAAGAATAAAGTTGATTATTATAAGTGATGGATTTCACATTAATAGGTCAAACAAGTTGAATACAATATAACGCCGAATGGCACTAATGAACGTTAACCAGATAAAGGTAGCGTTCAATGCAAGAGAATAATAAGCTCGGTAATGGGATATAACCAAATAGGAATATATGCAAATCAAATAAAAGTAAGCATAAGAACAAACTGACGCGTAAATAACGTCAGAAGTCATAAAGTCAGAAGGATTAGTCCGGAAGTAAACAAATGAAACCTGAGACTACGGTCAAGGTCAATTGAAGTTCAAGGGTGAAAGTAAACGATTCCAAACACAATAAGAAATGCCTGGAAGCTATATGTGTATATGTACATTTGAATATAGACAAGAATAAAAGATGATCTACGGGATCATCATAACCTACGGGATTAAACACAGTGTTAAGGTCTACGGACCAAAATGGACCCTCGGGTCATAAAGAGAGGGAAACGAGTTGTTAATATCTCACCTTAAGAAGGTGAAAAACTTAAAGAAATAGCCTTTGGGGCTAAGTGAAAGAATCTACGGGTCAATAGTGTAAAGCAAGGGGAACTAGTTGTGATTCCCCGCATAAGACTAAGACTGTAAAGGATTAAATTACGGACTGTCAATATCCCGGTATGGATGATTGACACAAGTTAAAGAAAAGATCCTAAAACTAAAATTTCGGTTTTAGTAAGAAATAACGTTCTTACAAACATAGATTCTGATAGGAATTTAAATAATAAGTATGAAAGATACAAGTCTTGACGCTGATAGGCGCAAGACAATATATTCGAAAAGTGATATTTTTGAAAATTAAAAGGTTGATATAAATTAAACATGATGTGACATGATCACGGTCAAGAGGTACAATGTGAAGTAGAATCACATTATAACCAAACGAGCGGTAAAAAGAAACCGGACTAATAAGTCTAGTCAGTGAAACCGGTTAAGGTCAGTAATTCGAGTTAAGAAATTTGGTTGCTTGTAAGCGGTAAATTCGGTATAACTGAACCGAATAAATAAATTTGAAAATAAAAAGATTTGTTGCTAAAAGTGAAAGATTTCACTAAAGACCTTTAAACGGGTCAAAGTAACGGGTTCATAAAGAAATCCGATAGTCTATGAAAGCATTGAATAACGCTAAGTGGATTAAACTAGTGGAAATAACGAGATTACGTTATTTCAAGTTACATTATGTCGTATGAGGTACGTAGGGGTTCTGTAATCAAAAGGATATTACCAAAATTTTTCTGGTAATACTAACAATCGGTTAAAGTATGAATAATGCTTAGGAGATTACTCGGGTCAACGCATTGAGTTTAATACTCAATGAACTATGTAAGCAAGGTTTCGAGGACGAAACCTCTTTAAGGGGGGTAGACTTGTAACACCCCGAAAACGGGCTCGGTAATTAAACCCCGCTAATACTAGAAAACGGGTAAAGTACCGTTAGAGGTAAAAATAACCCGAAAAATATTAGGATTTATATAAATAATCCTAATATTTATTAAAAAAAAAAACCGGATAAGCACTTTCAAGAGATGAAATGGATAAAAGGCCCGAGTTAACGGAACTTAAATTAAACAGATTAGAACTCTCGGGACTCACCGAGTTAACTAGGGGTAATTAACCTAGTTAATTATTTGTTTAAGAACAGCTATGACACTAACTTAGTTAATTGACTACTTATGAGTAGTCAAGGAATAAAACAAAATAATTACGAAACTAGAAGGATCAAAAGTGTTAAACTTGAAAAAGGTTTTAAAAAAAACATTTTAATAAAACTTAAACACCCCTTGTGAGGGTGTTGGGATCGATCAGACAAAGAGGAGGGCGACCAGACTCTTCAAAACCCTAGACATCCACAAAACTCATGAATTGAAGGTCCAAATCTGATCCAAATCGAAAATCAAGCATAGATTATTGATCCTCATCACAAGAGGATTACAAGGTATGTAAAATTTGATGAAAACTCTCTACTTGAAATTCTCATGAATTTGAGAAATCTGAAGTTTGATGATGCATGTTTGTTATTTGGGTAAAACAGGAATGATATAGTGTCTAGGAGTAAAACCTAGACAACAATATGAGAAATCATGCCCAAATTCTGAAAATTACATGAACACATTGAAAGTGATTCATGGGTTTTGTAAGATTATGATAAATACTAGGATTATAATGGTTGTTCTAGTAATATTTGACCTATATGAAGTGATTTCAGAATTTTAGAGGTCAAAGTTCATGTATTGTAGTTGATTGATGAAAAATTTAGGGCCAAAGGTCAAGTTATGAACTTGATAATATTAGTGTAAAAATCTGCCCATGAAGTGTTAGTTGAAATGCCTCAAAGAAGGCTCGAAACTAGAATTTTTGTAGTTAAAACTCCTAATTGTGATGTTTTGGCTATTATGCTAAAAGTGATTAAGAAGAGTTCTAAAAGTGATAAACACGGTTAGAACTTTGGTTAAAACGGTGGTCTAAATAACGCCTACCGGGTAATTAAAGAATGCTAAAACTAGTTGATGAACTCGAATATGCAATTAGCATACTAATGGGCATTTGACTTTTAAAAAAAAAAGGGTCAAAGTGACCTATAATACGATAAGTAGTAATTTTGATATGAAATGTATAAGGTGGAATAATCGTATTACATTATGATTAAACTAACCACCTTGAAAACGATGATGATAGTTTGACGCGTAACAAGCTAGGTGAAGCTTGAGGAGAAAGCGGGTCGAACGAATCAAGAATGAAAAGGAAAGCGTAATTCGGATGAAAGGTAAGTGAAACTTACACACTTTGTAGAATACTGGTTTACTTTACAAGTAATAAATGCGATAACGACAATAATGAAAATATGGTTTCCGACGCGATTGGTACGAGTCGGAACATATAAAGATGATAAAAACCATGGTTTATGGTAAAAATGATAAATCGGTAAATCGGTCATGTAATGACTAAGAGATTATGAGTTTGATAAGATTACCGCGTAGTGTAATCTAATATTGAGAAAAGGGGTAAAAATGGAAATTTAGTCAAGTGTCGATTAATGTAAATTGACAATAAAAAGGGCACCTATGGCGTAAGCCGAACGGGTCAAATGGTGATGATAACACCATTTGACAATAATGACTAATCTTGGTTGTCAAGTCATATGTAAACAGGAACGAGTAGCAATTCTGGGATAATTGCGACGCTATAGAATATTGGTTAATAAATGCGAGGTATAAACGGGTCTATACGTTGATCCGAGCCAGGTACGCACAAATAAGTTGTAGTAAGAAATGCAATTTGGTCAAATATTAGTGGAAGTCCTTTATCGTAAAAATGAAGGATTAAATGTGACCAAAACGCCCTTGTTAGCTAATTCGAACAAACAACCTTTAAAGGTTGTTTGGAAACAAGTTTTATGATTAAACAAATACTTAGATTAAGTATAGAAATTGAAAGAGGTATTATATTAGTCAAACGGCACTATTGTAGTTTTTGCCGTAAAATGATGATTCGAGAGGAATAGTTTGGTTTATATAGATCACCACATCAAACCGCCATAAACACAATTGTGGTAGGGGATTATAGGATAAGAAATGTGGTGATGAAATGCTAAAAACAATCGAGAGCGATTTTAGGCTCGAAAGTGCTTAATTACCCTTACGGGTCAAAATAAGCATACGAGCGAGAAAAGGTTTTAAATTGTGAATTAAACTTGTGATTAGAACCTAAAATGGTAGTTAATAGCAAATTGAGAAGTGTAGGTGATGTAGGAATCAAACAGATGTGTTCGTTTGATAAAATGCATAAACGGGTCAAAATGTGGTAAAAAGGGCATTAAGCCGAAGAGCTAAAGGTCCGAATTTTTATCAAGTTGTATGTTGGATTTAACTCCATTAGATGGAGAATTAAATTACAGACGCGTAGGAAAAAGAATCGCGTAAAACGGAGCTATAACGAAGAAGTTATGGTCGTTTCCGTGAAATCAGATCGTGCTGGAAATCTGCAGCACAGCTGCAGCAACATTCTGTCTAAATTGAGGCAGTAGCGTAGCGCGACTGCATAGGCTTGTAGCCGTCGCGCTACGCTACTGCGTATGTTATTCCGAAATTTTGTTTTCGTGTCCCGTTTTGTCTTGGGAACTCGTTTAAACGCGTTTTAAGCTAAGTATGACTAATCCAACTTATGTTTTATGAGTTGCAGGTTTAATTCTAGCACCAGAGGACGATCAAGCTCAACGAGGAACCGAACACGACCAAGTTAAAGGCTTCCGCACTATGTATCGTTGTTACGTTAAACGACGAATGTACTCTTGTTATGTTGTTTACTTTTAAAATATAAAAAGTTTTTAATAAACCCGAGATTTCCAATGCTTATGTAATCTCAATTACATGTTTGTTTTCGTTAATTATACGAAAACCATTAAAATAATAACTAGGGTGTTACACCTGCACTGTTAGTCTTGACAGCAGTATTTTCAAAAGTAAATTTTTCAAGATCAAACAGATCTGCAGGGTTTGCTGGGATTTTCATTAATGAAAGTTCATTGAACTTGACATTCAAAGTCTCCTCCACTGCCTTGGTCCATGTATTGAACACTTTGTAGGCCTTGGCAGTGGTTGAGTATCCCAGATGATAACCACAATCAATTTTGGCTGCAAATTTTGAAATGGAATCTTTTAAGTTCAAAATAAAGCATGGGCAGCCAAACACCTTGAAGTATGAAATCAGTGGTTTAATTTTATACAGAATTTCATAGGCAGTCTTTTTGTGCCTGGGGTTTATTAAAACTCTGTTCTGAACATAGCAAGCAGTGTTTACTGCCTCTGCCCAGAAAGTTAATGGCAAACCTGAATCTGCAAGCATGGTTCTGGCAGCCTCAATCAAAGTTCTGTTCTTCCTTTCCACTACCCCATTCTGCTCTGGTGGTCTAGGGATGCTGTACTGCCTTACAATCCCTTTCTTCACACAGAAGGCATCCAACTCCCTATTTTTGAATTCTGTGCCATTGTCACTCCTGAAGCTTTTCACTGGAAGGTCAAATTGCTTTTCAACCTGTGTCACAAAGTCTTGCAAAATGCCTGCAGTCTCATCTTTTGAGTGTAAAAAGAAAGTCCATGTAAACCTAGAAAAGTCATCAACAATAACCAAACAATATCTTTTCTTTTTGAGGCTCATGACTTGAACTGGGCCAAACAAATCCATGTGTAGCATTTGCAAACACTGGGTTGTTTTGGACTCTTCAATGGACTTGTAAGAACTTTTATGCTGTTTTCCTTTTAAACAGGAAATGCAATGTTCAGGACATTAAAACAATTTTTGTGGTAGGCCTCTCACCAAACCATGTTTTGAAATTTCTGTGATTGTCTTAAGATTTGTGTGCCCCAGCCTTCTGTGCCAAAGTTCTGTCTCTTTGTTAGAGGCAGCTGAGAACAGACAGGCATCAGCTCTGGGACACTCTTTTGACATGTCAACAACATAAACATTGCCACTTCTTTGAGCAACAAGTTTAGTTTGACCAGTTTTGATTATTGCTTCAATCTTTTTGACCATTTCTGGTCCAACAATCCTACAACAGTCTTTTGTGAAGAATGACCCAAATCCCTTGTCACTCATTTGGGACACACTTAGAAGGTTGAATTTTAGATTGTCTATTAGATTGACATTTTCAAATTTTACATTTCCAGATTGCACTGTACCAGACCCCAGAACTTTCCCTTTACTATTATTCCCAAAGGATATATCACCCCCTCCATGGATTTTAAAGTCTTTGAGGAGGGCTTTACATCCTGTCATGTGCCTGGAGCCTCCACTATCTACATACCAAAGACTATCAAAGCATGCAAAAGCTCCCTGCACATGAAGTAAAAGGGTTAGTTCATTAAGGTCTCCAAAGCCAACAAGGCTTTGGATGGGGTCTCAACAGTGTCTGGGATGGATGCAGAATGAAGGACAGTGGTTAGGTCAGAGGTTTGGACTGTTTTAGGACAGTGTTTCTCTAACCACTGTTGTGGGTCCTGACCAATCACCTGCTGGTAACCAAAAGGATGCCTGTTCACTTTGGGTTTAGAGGGCCTTTTGTAGGCCTCATAAACGTGTGGAATCCTTTGGTAAGACTGTTTTTCTTTGCCTTTTCTGAACTAATTGGCAGGGGGTGCATCAGTAACCTGAACATCTCTTTTGACAGATGTTTGGTTCAGCTGTTTTGTAACAGCTGTTTGAACTGGCACAAACAGTGGTTGTTTCTTGGTGAATTTGACAGATGTTGATGATGATGATGGACTCAAGGATGTTTTAGCAATGTACTCATTCTTTTTCACATCAAAGTTTTTGAGATACACACATGCTTGAGTTTTGTGGTTTGTTTTACCACAGACAATGCAACCTTCAGCTGAAACAATGACACTTGTTCTGTTTAAATCATAAGCTTTTAAGTGGAAACAATCTTTTGTTAGATGATTCCTTTTTTCACAGAATTCACAAAACAAGTTATCAATTTTTTCTTTCTTCTTTCTCTTTTCAGACTCCTTTGCAGCAGAGGTTTTAACCACTGCTGGGATGTCCTTGAGAGGTATGACTTTAGCTTTTGGAGCCTTGACACCATCAGTTGATGTAAAGTCCATTGGCTTGAAATTTTCAAGAATGTCACACTCATCAGACCATTTTGGTTTAAATTGGTACTCTTCAAGCTCCTCAAAAGTAGAGGATCCCATTGGTCTGTCAAGTGTGATTTTGTTACCAAGTTTGTCAGTGATTTTCACTTCTTGGCCATTCTTGTTTGTGGGGATGAACTCAGTGGTTACATCAGTGGTTTAAACAGATTTTCCAAAAGTAGTGTTTTCATCATCATGTTTTCTATAGCCAACCCCAAATTTCACATTGCTTTTTATCTGTTTTTCAAGCATAACCTCATATCCTCTGCAGGATTCCACCCATCTTTCACAAGTAATCTGGGTGGATTCCAACTCCTTTTTGCAAACTTGGTATTTTTCTACCATAGTTTGAAGTTGGGTTTTGGTTATGCTTTGCTCTTCTTTTAAACAGCTGATCTCTTTTTCCTTTTCAGTCAATTTGTTTTTAAGTTCTTTTAAAAACTTTTCAAATTTAACCTCATCAGTCAAGATTTTATCCCGAAGGTTTTCATTCACCTCTTTAATGTTAGCAAAAGCAATTATGAAATTGTCAGAACACAGTTTTTCAAGAACTTGAGGAGATACCTTGGCAGCTGCCATCATTGCACAATCACATTGATGATCTTCTTCATCAACAGCTTTCACCTTCTTTTCACCAGCCTTTTCTTCTTTCTCTTCTTCTTTGTCCTCTTTGGACCATGGGTCTGTCAATGGTTCAATCAGGGTACCTGAACTTTCTCCCAACAGTAGTTCACCAGCCACAGCAGTAACCACTGCTTCAGTCACCTCTTCCACTGTTTCAAAGCTCTGCTGTTCCTCCTCAGTTTCAACCCCCTCCTGTATTGACTCTAATGCCATCAAACAAAACTCATCATGAGAAGAATCATTAGAAGCATAGAGTGCAAAATTTTCATCACTAAGGTCTTCAGGCATACTGCTCCAGTCAACAAACCCTTGAGTGAAAAAACTTTGTTGATCTGGTTGTGCTGCTGCTGGAGCAGTGGTTTGAGGTGCAGGTTGCACTTGTGCCTGGGGAACAGGGGTTTGAACATATTGGATCTGTGGAACAGTAGTTTGGACATAATGTACTGGCACAGGGGCAGCAGCATAGTGAGCAGTGTTCACTTGAGCTGCTGGGGTATACTGGGCATAGTGCACAGTGCTTTGGTTTTGAGGTCTAGAATTTGAGCTAGGATGAGTAATTATGGGACCAGTAGTTTGACTCCTACATTCCCTAGCGAAATGTCCCAACCTATTACACTTGTAGCACTTGATTTTCGATTTATCCAACCCAACCCTTAGATTCCCATGCAAACCTGGGAATTTTCGCCCTGTTCTTTTGTAAAATTTGCTAGTTCTAACACTTAGCAAAGCCAGTTGGTGCAAGATGTCCATTTCCTCTAAGTCAGTGGGATTGAAATGTTGTAAATCATTGAGTTCAAAGCTTAGATTATCTGACATCTGGTTTTCGTTTGCAGTGAATGCATAACTTGCAGAGTGAGGATCAGGGTTGTTGAAATTTGCACCTGCAGTTATGTCAATGAAGTGATCATAACCCTGATCCTTACCACTGCTCCCAGATTCTTCTTGACCCAGAAGAGCAGTATTACCAAAAGTGTAATCATCGGTAACTTTTCCTGACTCTTGTAACCTCCTTTTCTGGTTCAACTCCCTTTCATAGGTCAGGAGTCGACCGTGGAGTTGGGTCAAGGTCAGATCCTTGAATTCAGGTGAATTTCGGGTGACAAAAGCTATGGTGTCCCATTTTTCTGGCAGTGACCTGAGGAACCTGCTATTTTGAGTTGAGTTTGTAAAAGTGGTGTTAACAAGCCTCAGTTCACTGATGAGACAACTGAAACGCTCAAATTGTTGCGTTAGTGATTCACCTTTAACGTAACAAAATGTTTCATACTGTTGGTTCAGGATTTCCCTGTTGTTTTCTATGACTTCTTCAGTCCCCCCAAACTGTTCCTTAAGTGCGTCCCATAATTCTTTGGCACTGTTACAGTGTAACAGTCCAGCATATATCTCATTGGGCAGCGCTGATGCTATGATGCTAAACACTTTAGCATCTAGTTCGATCTTTTGAAAATCGGTTTCGGTATAATTTTCAACTGGTTTTGGAACGAACTTTTTAGCATCTTCAGCGCTTGGCACTGAAGGAACATGGGGACCATAAATGACAGACCTCCAACAACCTGTGCTTTGTTGAGCAAGGATGTGACCCATCCTTCTCTGCCAGATGTTGTACTCATTTCTTTTTAGCATAGGTGGTTTAAAAAGTGAGCCGATGTTGTTTTTATCATCCTGAGATTGTGACGTCATTCTTGTTGTTTTACAGACACTAAGAAATCAACTTTAATGGTGATTAATCCTTGCTCTGTTTTTCAACGGACGAACAAACGATCAGTATCAACTGTTATGAGCTGAACTATTTACGTCAAAATGATTGTTAAATCAAATTTGACTGTCCAAGCTCTGATACCAATTGTTGGATCTGAGTTTGTTTCTGATTGTATTTTCGTTTGAGATTAAGATGGAAATGAAAGAGTTGTGCAGCGGAATTAATATGAAAACAAACTTTGCATACAATCAAACGAGAGTATTGCTTTGATCAAGACATTTTTAACAAGAAACCGAATGATTGAATTATCTTTCAACAACGATTACAAGTAATGCTTGAATACAAACTCCCCCTCAGCTAGAGCTCAGCGTTTGTTCGTGCAAAGAAGACGGTATTGCGAGAGCTAATAGAACAGTACAAAGTACTGAACTATTTATAGGCACTAGCAAACCACTGAGCATCTTTAGCTGACATCACCATCAAAGTGACATCTAACCTCCTAACAAACTCTAACCTCTGATCTATACAAACACTGATGTACTAAACTACTGCTATTACATTTCATTACATAAAAGACACTTAAACAGTTGCTGCATCCTTCCACTGCTGTGAACCCAGCAGTGCTTGTCCGGATCAGCAGTACTTGACTCAAGGCAGTAGATTGAATCAGCAGAGTTTTGGTCTTCCATCAGTCTTTGACTTTGGGCAGTAGATGCAAGGCAGCAGTTGTAGGTCAGCACTTAGTAAGATCAGCAGATAGGAGGTCAGCAGATATGTAGCCACTTTCAAGGGGAGAGATTTGTATGAACCAACTGTAATCATCTGCTTATTCTGGATCCACTGCTCTGATCCAGTTTTGGCTTTAATTATCTGTTCCTCTGATAGGGTTCAATCCCAACAAAGATTCCCTATCTTTGGGGAGAATCTGGTTTAAACTTCTGTTGATTTCTTGATCATATAATTATGTTTTGGCTTTTGAATATCATCTGTTCTTTTGTAGGTCCCACAATATCCCCCTAGTGTAGGATCGGGGAATCGATCAAACGAGTTGTTCAGAAGAGTTCTCGATCAATACGAAAGGCGGAATCAGACGTATTGGTGTTATATCAGCTAGATTCACACTTAGAATCACTTTAACTGTCGATTGTATTGATTTGATAGTGTTTACAGATCGTACGACACTTCGGCAGCACTTCGTCTCCGGAATCACAATGTTACAAATGAATACCTGGACTCACCTATTTATAGGAAATCCATACAGCACGAACCAGACAAGCCAGACCGCACGAGCTGGCCAGAAAGCACGAACTGGCCAGACCCCATGAAAGTGTCACCTTGTGCGAGGTGGCCTAGTCACTTTGTGAGGGGTGGCTGGTTCAGGTTTGTTTCCCGTTTCTTTCGTACAACGCATCCTGGTCTATCTATTCTAGTTACATGACTCGATACAAGACGAAGTCAACAGACATATGCACTAACAAACTCCCCCTTGGATGTTGACGAGTCTTCAATGTATTGAGTCTTCAGTCTTGATCGGTCTTCTCACTCTTTCCAAAGTATCTTTCTCTATAAGCATCCTTTATCAATCTCTCTCGTACTCTCCCAGAATCTCAATCTGACTCTTCAAATTCTCTTGATCAGATCTCTTGATTCTTTAAACTCTTCAGCATTAGCAGCTTCTATCTCGAACGATATTCCAATAACTAAATCTGGCTCTTATGTCTTCAGACTCCCCCTTTCGATAAGCTGGGATCGCAGTCTGGAATTCACTATCTACAGGTTTTAAATCGGAAACCTGGCTTTAATCTGCATACGCTTATGCGAAAAATCCTCATGAGTCGAAACCTAGCTCTTTCAAAGCTTTTTACCTGCACATACTCTACCCAAAACATAAGGTTTTTTTTCATTTTAAAAACATTCATAGAAACTACTTGAAACATTCTCAAATCAACATGATCTCTCATTTATGATCTCTGCTTAACCACTTGTATTCGTAACATTCAAATTTTAATTTCAAATTAATGAACCATTTTATCATTTCAAAATCATTTCTCATTTCAAACAAACTCTCCCAACCATTATTGTTCATCATGTTTAGCACTTGGAATTTTGAAAATCAGCTTTTCAACATCAGTTGTCGAAAATAAGATGAAATAAAATCTTTTTGATTTTTCAAAATTTTTATGCTAAAACACACTGAAAATCTTTTTGGATTTTAGGAAATAAACTATATACAGACATCTTTTTGTGAATTTGTGTAAGAGGATCATATCAGTTTATGACAAATCACTAGTACCGTTGAGCTTTAAACACTTTAAGATCTAAACGATTCACTTAGATTGTCAGTATACTGATCCACTTAAATTTTCACACAAATTTCAACTGTTTCGAGATACGAATTTAGTGTTTTAAGGACTTAAACTTATTCGCGTGTACCACCTCATAATATACTCCCGTATCCAGACTCCTATATTCAGTCTTACAGGTGAATGTACACTAATGATATCTGTAAATGGGTAATGCGAGACCATGAGAGCTCAGGTTAGAACTTCCGTATAGACAAAAAGATGATGGCTCGTCTTTTAGGTGTGTCCCGTTTGGGGATCTTTTCTTCAATAGCACATGATTAGCATTTTTCAATGTTTCATCATTTTTTATGCTGAGGGTGGGCTTTATGATTAAAGCAGTGCAGAGTATTATACGAGAACTAGGCTATTGCTTCCGCAAAATCAGAAGTCCTGGTATAATACCCCAAATATCATCACGTACAAAGACCTAGTATGTCAGAAATAGAAAGCCCTTCAAACAAGATTTCAGGGGTTACCTATATATCCGAGAGATGTTCCCCACGAGATAAGTAAGTATTTATATTTAGGTTTATATCTCGAAAAGAATCTACTAAGCGTGTAAAAACCTACTGGCATATTATCAGTGAGACCGTTTATCACATTTTAACTTTCCAATTCTTTAGCGTACTGTGATTGTTTACTGATGTACTATCATTTCCTCTTTTTCACAAAAAAACTCATTTTGATTTTTCGATGTTTTTGGTTTTTAGATTTAATCATGTTTTTGGATTTTTCAAATTTTCAAATTTACTCCCCCTAAAATCAAAAATATGTTTCAATTTTTTATTTTTCGGGAAAATTTGAAAGTAAAAGCAATAAACTATACAAAGAAAATGACAAACTAATGTGAATTGCTTCAATTCTCCATTCACTTGGCTTAAACAATCAGAACTCCCCCTGTCAACAAACTATTTTCCCATTAAGATTTCAAAACACTTAAGTTTGTTTTAATCAAAATGGTTTTTCCGGAAAATTAGTTTTGTTGATTTCACACATCATGGGGATTCATTCATCACTTTGTTTTTTTAACCACTTGTAAGTTCACTTTTCCTTTTCTTTAACCACTTGTATGAAAGTTAAATCAAGTTCAACTTAGTGACCTTGATTAACCACTTGCAGGTTCTTATCAACAATACTACTTGTAAGTCGAAATATCACAGTTGTGAATTTCTCAAGAAAGATGCCGATTCCTACTCCCCAATTACCAACCTGGGAGTTCCGGCAAGTTAGGATTTCAAACAAAGAATGCTGACACCCAAGCCTGACCAGCCTTGGGTGCATCCGAGTTATTTTCACTCGGTGTGTAAGTTCTCCTCTTTGATTCATAAAATTCTTTTACCCCTTTGGCCCTTCCATCAACCATCTTGCCAAAGATATGTTTCACTTTGCCATTAAACGCTTTTTCGACATCGAATTCTTTCTTTTCAGAATAGAATTGATTCGAAATCTCTACTTTTCCAACTTTTGATTTTAAATTTGCAGCCCGCAATGGTGGAAAGTTGACATCATCCATTGGCGGTACTGACTTTTCTCCTTTTAGCTCAACTTGTGGCTCCTCTGACTTTGACGAGTCAGATTCATCGCCAGAAAATGGCTCCTTTGCTTCAGAAGAAACAAATTCATCACCAGATTTAACCTCTGATTTCTTACCAACCCACGTTTGGTTGTTAAGATTCACTCTTCTTTTGTAAAACCTTTTAGAACACTCACCAACTTCATATGTTGAATTTTTAAACATTTTAAATTTTTTAGTTGGTGGTTCAGTTTTATCAACAACTTTTTCTTTGAGTTTAGAAGACACTCCCTGTTGTGTGCTGGTTGCCTTTGGACAGTTCCAGGAAATGTGACCAACTTCGTTGCATCGGTAACAGGTTCTTGTCTCCTTTTTTCTGATTAGCTTCATTCTTCTCATGTTTCTGTTTTTCTGCAAGAAACACTTTGTTCGATTGCTTCCAGAATGAGCTCTTTTTCTCTTCTTCAGAACTTGCCCCTGAAACAAATACAGTTTTTTATTTAAAATCTTTAATATTTTGATTATTTTCAACATCAAAACCCAACCCCTTATTTTTAAAATTGCTTTTATGATTCGGTTTCTTTTGATGACCTGGGCCGAAACCTTTCTTCTTGTTTAAACGTTGTTGAACTCTAGAAGTATATTTAGGTTTTGAAAAACCAATTTTATCTTTTATTTCTGAAATTTTTATTTTTATCAAATTAAAAACTGTTTTAATATTTTTAATTTTCACATTTTTAATTGGAAATTCCTCATCAGAATATAATTTGTCTGAATCATTCAAAGTATATGCCACTTTGATTGGTTCATCATTCAAACTATTTTCTGTTTTCGGAATCTCTTTATTATGACTACTCTTGACCGATGAACTCGAACTGTTGACTGATGAACTCGAACTCTCAGATTCAGACTTTGACTCTAACTCCTCATCCTTATCCAACACCTGATCGACCACTTTCTTTATTAACTCAGACTCATGATCAGTGTCAGACGATGTGAATGTGACGTCAATGTTGTCTGGTAACTCATCAGTTGTTTCAGACTTTAACTTTATATTGACTGCCTTTTTGACTTGTTCCGAATTTGGTTTTCTGGGAGAATAACCTTCCCAGATCGGAGGCGGACACTTGTTATAATTTGCACTTTGTTTCTTACCAGTATCCGTATCTTCCGATTTTTTATCTTGAAAGGCTTCAAAACCTACTACTGCCAGATAGATTCTATCAATCAAGTAGTAGAACTTGAGTAACTCATTAGCAATCGTCTGATTCTTTCATTCACAATTTTTTTCAGTCTCTAATTCTTGCTTCAACTTTGCACACTCATCAATATAGTGATTGATGGCCTTCTGCTTAGACATCATCATTGCATTCATCATTATCAAAGCATCTTCCCTTTCTGAGTTTGTCTTTTCCAACTGATTAACCGTTATGTTCAACACATCATACGATTCTTTTACATACTTAACATTGAACAACAATTTTTCTTTCATCTTGTCTAGCTCACTAAACTTCTTATCTTTTTCTTCACAATGTTTGCATGGTTCCAAACATTTCAGACAAGGTTTTGTGACCTCTACAATCTTTTCAATCTCAACAATCTTCTCAACAACTTTAACTTCTTCACTCTTGTCACACCCCCAAAATACCACGTGCGGAAACCCCCGCGAGGCGTGTGACATACCAGGATCTAAGCCACCAATCACATTGAACTCATAATTATAATTAAATAAAACTTTCATTTATTAACATAAAGCATTACAAACGTTATATATCTTTCATTGTATACAGCGGAAGCGTAAATCATTTGTTAAGTGTTTAGTAAACCAAGAGTACATAAACCATTAAGCTTGTATTGAGATTCCATGTATCTCGACCCATGACCACTCCAGCCTCCCAGACAGCAAGTTCTAAATAATATAAGCATATAGACCTGCAAGGCATGTAACAACGAGTCAACAACAAAGTTGAGCGAGTTCACAGTTGGTGTTCGTTTTAACGTTATTCCAAAAACCATAAGTTCATTCGTAAACCATGAGTTAACCAATTCCTTGTTTCCCAAACCATAACCATAACCAGTGGGGGCTACCCCATGTGAACCACTAGACCCGTTACCATATCGACTACTGACTGAAGTAAGTTGGTGTCCTAGCGTCAATGTCTATCATCATTGACGTGCCCAGATCCATTAGTTCACGCCCGTCCTCTACGGCACGGTGTGAGGCTTGTCAAACCTAAATAGCACTATCTAACTAATGACCCGCTCGCCACTGGCCCGGCGATTAAGTCGATATAAAAATGAGGGACTTCATGATAGAGTTTTTGGTCTAGTATCAATGTTATCACCCTTCAATAAAGAGGATGTGTACGTGTCCCCAAACCAGGAGATCACGCAGGTTCCGATTAAATTCTTAGTACGTGTTATCACCCTTCAATAAAGAGGATGTGTACGTGTCCCCAAACCAGAAGATCACACAGTTTCAGTTTAAATCCTTTACCCATTCCCAACCCCTGGGAATCCCATGCCTTGTAGAAAGTGTGAACTCACCTCGGTTTGCTCGATAAGATTAGTTACTTGTTTACGTTTACAGTTGGTCAACCAAATCCTAACATAGTTACAACAACAATCAGTCATATGCACAAAGAGCACGTATTCCATACACATACTGCACTTGCAGCGTACACATATTTCACCTATCGTTATACGGTAACATTTATCACAACATATACAATCATGCTAACATCAATTATACATTATCTTAGACTTAACCAAGATTTAACAATGATTTTTATGAGCAAATAATTTTAATTACGATTCATCACATATTATGCTACCAAGTATAACACATCAATCCTAGGTCCTTTGTTCACAAGCAACGTATCAGTGGAACACATAGCCGTACCTATTCAAATTATTAATACACAATTAGCAGATCTCGTGTGTTATATAAACAATGACTCAGTCCAACACACAACTCCTATAGTGTACGGCCCTTTTCGTTCAAGCCCAAATCAAGTATATGGTCAGTTACAAATGCTCGGCCCAATTCCGAACATACAGCCCAAATATTAAACAGATTACCATAAGTTACCTCCATCCCATTTAGTCCTTAAGAAACATCACGTAACGTTTATTTAGGCTAACATAAATCAAGGAATCTTTATATATGTCATAATCTATTTAGTATTCAGCGTAGAGTTTAAACACATAATAATATCTATCACCAATATCCTCAGCAACGAAACACTACATGTCCATCCGATCACCTCCTTGGCGAAATTCCAAAGCGACGAAACATTGCATGTTTCGTCGAGACCAGTTGGTGACGAAACTTCAACCTTTCGTCTGGTTGAAGTGTGTGACGAAACATCACTAAGTTTCATCGAGGTCGGTTACACATTTTAGTAAACTGTTTCTGATATAACTCAAGCCGATCAAATCATCTAATTAACAACATCAGTCGTTAATCCTGTTGTTATCATCAATATTCATAGTACTCATTAGATATTACAAAAACATCATGGCTATCACATTGTTCGATTAAATCAATACTACCAACACGTGGCCGCCATCTTTTAATCAAAGCTATCCATATTCTCAGATCACTTACCTTCACATTTATTGGACCAACAAAACTACTAATATATCAACATTGGTTATGTGAATTCAGTGGACTAATATGATAGGACCAAACATAATTAGTGGGTCTGAACAATTATAAAGTGGGTCAGTTCTTGTTTGTCATCACTTGCCAATTCGAGAGGCATACATCAAACCAAAAGAATCCCACATTGATCACATGCACACATCGATATCAACAAGCATGTCCTCGGCCAGATGTGTCAAAACATCAACTCAAAGTAACAGGTAATTATAATATATTAATTCAATTAATTCGCATAAGATCACAAGTAATCACAAACAAACATAATTGTTAATCAGAAATCATTCCTTATGATCATACTTAAACAAATCCACATATAACTATCACGGCTGCTTTAATACATAAACATTAATGGATTTCATAAGGATTCAGTCGACATCAACTATCAAGTTCATTAGCACTTTTAATAGCATATACCCTAAATACGAATTATCATGCAAGAACATAGCATAATTTTCTCCTGTTTATGATTGAACATATAGTACATATGAATATCACTATCAATTAAAAGTTAGCATGAACATGTACCTACTACCCAAGAGGTTTTGATCGACAGGCTGATGACTCGAAGGGGGGGGGGTTTCTCCTGCCGTACGCACACTTAGATGAAAATAGGGTTTTATTTTTGAGTTTTTGAGATAATAAACAACCTCATACACAATTAATATAGCAAAGGTTAGGCAATCAGGCCCCTTATCTCAGCCGAACTGGGCTTAAGCTCGTTAGATTGGGCTGCCAAACCATTGGGTTGTGACAACCCGCACAAAACCAGGTATCCGTACAACTTAATTAATGATTGATTACTGCTTAATTAACTGTGCTTGATTGAAACTAGCTGATAAACTGCTACCTGCATACTGATACATGCACATACTTGCATCATACTTTATTTGCTGTCACTACATTATTTACATACTGAACCCTAGTGACAAACATGATGCACAAAAAGCACAGTAGCACTTAACGGATACACAGTGAACATGCTGATATAACCAGCATCAGGCAAATACTGCCTCAAGGCCTGTTAAGAGCCTCATATATTTTGACTACACTGGTAGAGAGTGTAGGATGTAAGGGTTGTGTTACTGCGTCTCTAGGGGATAAGATACACTGTTACGGATGTGCCTAAAACGTACTTTATGTACCAAACACAGCACTTTAAATAATTTAACCAGCTTCTAGCTGACTAGTAAAGTGCCAAAAATGAGAATATATTACTAGACACTTTCTAAAGTGTCGGGAAAACAAATTGTGTCACTAAAAATGTAATAACGACACTTTAAAGTCTTTTGTAACACTTTAACGGATTACTATCCAACCGGACACCCGGACTTTACCCGGAACATGAAAACTTTACTATTTTTATTATTACTCTTTTTTCTGAGCCAGTTAGGGTCCCTGATTACCCTAACACCCGTCATATCACGCAACTTATAACTAACTAAGTTAACACCTAAACTAACTTAGTTAACCTAAACTAATCTCTAACTATCCAATTAAAATCGAACTAGCCCCACCCCACTCCCTAACCGTCCCCTTGTGTGGGGGGGGGACATGGTTGTACAAGATCAAATATTAAATTAGATTATGTATGGTATCTTTGTGACATATTATCCAAGGGTCACTAACACCTAAGTTTATCTATAAATAACCTCCACTACACATAAGGTTATCACTCATAATTTTCATCAAACTACTCTCTCTCTCTTGCCCTCTAAAGCTTACGGCCCAAACCCCCCTCCCACATACATCCGATTTCAAGATTTATCAAGCCATTTCATCATCATTCACGCGTTAAGGACCAAGTTTTAGGAGTTTTGGTGCAAGCGGAACGCGAAGGACCTCAACCGATAGCTTTTATCCACCCCGTTTTCGTCACAACTCTTCCCTAGCCTTGAGCTAGAGGTATATCACTTAAAACTTGTTTTTATACATATCTAAAGTGGATAAAAGGATTTTTGTCGGTTGAATCTCGTTATGTTAAAAGATGGAACTTTAAAGTCTAGTAAAATCATAAAAATGGTGGTTAATAGCGTATAACTTGTGTAAAAGTCGTAGGACTTGAAATTTGTGCTTATTGTGACCCGATCTATAATGTGGTAGCTCAAATCTTCGTTTAACCCGACTTTGTAAAATCACGTATCGTCACATAAGCTTGTTTTTGAAAGATACAAGGGTTAAAAGTGAAACACTACCACATTTTAGAGACATGAACTTGTAGAGAAATATTTTACTTGTGTAAAAGTATTTTAACCGGTAAAATGGTGTTTAAAACTAGCGGATCTACGTATCCGCAAGTGGTATTTTTGAAAGACCACACTTTAAAGAAATCATGTTTTTTTTCTAAAGATGGATCTTGCACTAATAAATATGATTTTATAAACCACAAGTGTATAGACACTTGTGAAATAAAGAGATCCGACAAAGTATTGTATTTGTCACTTGTTACTAGAAGTTGTAAAGACGGTTTTCTCTAGACACGAGGTTTTTACAAGATTAAAGTTACTTTATATAGAAATCTACATATATAAGGATGATTTACATTATTAATGCGGAAAAACTGCAAGTTCATGCGACTATGCAAATTTACATACTTGTTGACTAGTTTGATGTGTCGGAAATTGTTTGATTGAATAAAGAAGTTGATTGAGTTGATTTGTTAAAAGAAAATGATACGCTTAAAGGCGTGGCCACCTCCAGTTACAGAGGAAACTCTGGCGAAATTTTCTAAAACCCTAACACTTAGACTTTTTACACAACAAGTGCTACAACTATTTTTGGACATACTTTTGAAACATAAATTTCGCCAGTACTATATTTTACTAAACATTCGGAGGTGGGATTTTCACAAAGATTAACGTGATAAATATATTTGTCACAACACTGTTTATGATTATATTGTGAAATACATAAATATTATTTTAAAGTGAAAATAATATTTACAAGCGTTAATGATTCCAAAACTTTGCGAACGCTTCCACAAACATATAAGTTACACCGGTAATTACATTACCACAAGTTTGATAAAACGTAACTTACGCACATGTATTAAATCCCCCATCCTTGGGAAGATGTATAACTATCAAGCATATCCAAAATGTAACACGAAATAGTTGTCTAACTATTTCCCGCAAAACTGTAAAGCTAAAGCACGGCCGTCCGTCTAATAGAATTAGCACTTGTAGGTCGTTGCACAGATTACTGCTTCAGAGACGCTTGATAGAGTTTACGCATCCACTGTGAGTTCATGTCCCCCTTTTCTCTAACTGTTTTCAGTTTTCTTAACTGCGGGGGTGAAATACATGTTACTTTGTTTACAAGTACTTTATACACGGTATGAATAACGTAAGGAGGTTTAGATCATGTGAATGGGTAGTTAGAACCCCGAGGGACTCGAGCGGTAGATCTATTTGGGTGTAGCGAGCCCAGCTCCCGGTCCAACAGAACAGGCCTCTCAGAGGACTAACAGAACGGATCCGGAGTGACTTGGTACCCAACGCAAAATCGGCTAGGGTTGTATCTTACTTACTTGCATTTCACGACATGCTAATGGCCTTGCAAACCATTGGTGATCACAAGTCCTCTTACACTGCTACATACCAGGAAACTTTTATACTTACAAGTGTTTTACTTACTCACTTGCACATGAACTCGCTCAACATTATTGTTGATTTTTCAACTCACATGTATTTCAGGAAATTAACGGATTCTGGCACGGTATGAACGTTTTCCGCTGCAACCTTTCATGAAGTCATCTGGGTTTAGGGTTGTGCCTCTTTCCTGGACAAGGCATAATCCCTAAATCACGTTTATGTTTTATTTTAAGTTGTAATGTTATTGAACAAGGTTATGGATACTAGAGTATGTCCGCGTTAAACAATGGTAATGTATGTTGATTTCTAAACTTAATGATGACTTGCATGGTTTTAAATTCATATAGCTTTGTTATGATTAAGCTATGGTATTAAGAAGTCACACCAAAATTAACCACGCTTCCGCATAGCCAGGGTGTGACATGGGTAATTGTTTTGGGTTTTCTACACAAACAAGGTTTACTAAGGGTTTCACATGATTGGGGTTCGGCCCAACCATACATTGCGGCCCAATCGTACATACGATACAAGGATTGGCCCATTACACACACAGACACACACTCATCTACAGTATATTATAGCACGTCTATGAAAGTCACGGGTTGAACAGATTGATTAAAACAAGAACGGGGAAATCACAAAACCGAAGGCACTAACCCTGGAGTTCGGGTTATCACAACTCTATTCATACTTCTCTTCCTGAGCAACATTCTCACATTTTACCTCTTTCTTTTCTTTTGCTGCTCGTTTCTCCTTTAGCTTCTCCAATTTATCTGCAAAATAAAATTTGAAACTTTCAGGAGATAAATGAGTTTTACCAATGTTTATTTGTTTAATTTCTTCATCATCATCACTGTTATCAATTGATGATTGATCAAAGACTGGTGCCTGGTCTGCACTATCTTCTGAAGTGACAGACTCTCCATCTTGACTTTTCTCATCATTTGCAAACACATCCATCCATTCTTTCATCAACTCTGGCCCTTGAATGATATGTGCAACAAATGATCTAAACTTTGAGTTACTTTCAGCTGGAATATATTTGTCCCAGCTAAATCCCTCTGGCAATCTTTCATCTTCTTGATCTGGAGGCATAGTAATACAAGCTTTCTTCTTTCCATCTTCAATCGGAATAATACGGGATGATGACGGTTGTTGAGCTACTTGATGATATATTGCTTTCCGATAATATTCATTGTTCCTGAAAGGATTCTGAGCTCCACCTGCTTCTCGGTTGGTACATTCCCTCTTGAAATGTCCTTTTTCCCTGCACCGAAAACAAGTAACTTTAGACTTATCAAAACCTAAAGTAGGAACATTAGCATCGCGTAAGTCATCTCTTCCGGTAATCTGCTTAAATTTCTCAGCTCTTCTCAACACACTCGCTAAACACCACTTAATATCCATTAGCTCCATTTCCTCAGCATCAATCTGATCGTAATCCTCTTTTGTTAACATAGGATTTCTAATCCTTCCTGCAACCAAACTCTTATACGATTCTAACACGGTAACTAGTAATGCCATATGACCTTTAGCGACTTCTTCAGAGAAATTCGGACCGTTCTGAAGATGCAACGTGATGTTGCATTGTAGCACATGACTATTACCATTGTTTGAGCTTTGAGACTGATAATTTGAAGTTGAAACATTAGGATTAACACTTGGATATGAAGAAAATCCACTGTTGTTGATTGAACTTTGATTGATTGACCCGGATGAGTTTTCTGCACTGAAAGTAGTCTGGATTTTTGGACTAGCTTCAACATTTTGAACATTACCTTTGAAATACATCTGGATATCTTGTTGACCACTTGAATTGTTCATTCTAGCGATCTTTTGTTGTTCAAGATCTTGTCCTTCAAGTTTTTCAATGAATTGAGCAATTGACAATCTATCATACTCTCAGGTATTCTTCAAAATCATAAGGTATGTACCCCATTCATTTTGAGGTAAAGCACCGGCTAATTTTTCAACCCATTCCTCTCGATCTTTATTGATATTCAACGAGTCATTGAACGCACTAAATGACAATATCTCTCAATAAGAGTCTCTGTAGTTTCACCCGGCAGACTTGAAAACAATTCAAATTCTTTCTTTAATAATGATTTTTTATTCTTGATCATCTCCGTACTTCCATCGAATTTTGTGCGAAGTGCTTCCCAAATCGAACGTGCACTACCATCATGTTGAAGTAATACGAAAATGTCTTCTTTCACAGCTTGTTGTAGTAAACTGATCATCATTTTTTCTGCCTTGTACATGTCTCTCTCTTTATCCGAAAATTCAGAAATAATCTTTATAACTCCCATATCAGAACGAGGTCGAACGTACTTAGTTTCAATACAAACCCAAGACATTAGATGATTTGCTTGAACCCAGTTTTCGAACCGTTCTTGCCAACTGTAATATTCTTCAATGCTCATCAACTTTGGAGGTTTTTGTAACGTTCCCGTTTCATTTTCCATATTTACATTCTGAGTAACTGAACTTGCAGTAGCTGAGGTAGTACTGAACGCGTTATAGAATTCGTTTTCCATGTGTCGATGTAAAAGGTATACAAAAACACAATGTTCAAGCAAGCTGGAGTTTCAAACAAACTGAGTTCAAATGTTCTGGTAATTCACACGATCTGAACAGAATTCAAGTGATCTGGACCTAGTTTCACACGACCTGGTAACTTATAACTCACCCCACACGACCTGGTTCACCTCCAAACGACCTGGACTACTTCCAAACGACCTGGACCTAATTTCCACATGACCTGACCAATTTAAAACGACCTAACTTGATTTCGAACGATCTGAGGGTTTCTAAGTCCAATAGTTCATCATTTTGTCAAGTTTTATCAAGTTTTAGGTTGAATTTGGTTCTGATTTGTTCACGGATTGATTAAAACTCAGCTTTACGTGTTATTTGTCAAAATCAAGTCATTTTAGCAGTGAAAACTTTCTGATTTTGAAGAAAAAGTGTAGAAAAATGAGTAGAAATGAGATGTTTTTGAAGAAATCAAGCTGAAATGATAAGAACTCTTCCTCCTGAGCTCTGATACCACTTGTAGGATCGGGGAATCGATCAAACGAGTTGTTCAGAAGAGTTCTCGATCAATATGAAAGGCGGAATCAGACGTATTGATGTTATATCAGCTAGATTCACACTTAGAATCACTTTAACTGTCGATTGTATTGATTTGATAGTGTTTACAGATCGTACGACACTTCGACAGCACTTCGTCTCCGGAATCACAATGTTACAAAGGAAGACCTGGACTCACCTATTTATAGGAAATCCAGACAGCACGAACCAGACAAGCCAGACCGCACGAGCTGGCCAGAAAGCACGAACTGGCCAGACCCCATGAAATTGTCACCTCGTGCGAGGTGGCCTAGTCACTTCGTGAGGGGTGGTTGGTTTAGGTCTGTTTCCCGTTCCTTTCGTACAACGCGTCCTGGTCTATCTATTCTAGTTACATGACTCGATACAAGACGAAGTCAACAGACATATGCACTAACACCTAGAATAGATGATTCCAAAACATATATTTATTTGTTCAATTTTTGTTTCTCTTCAGCTTATCTCTGACTTGTGCTTTGAATTGCTTTTCAAATCTTTCTGAGAGTAAGTCATCAGCATCCCTTTCCAGTGGAAGACCTAGTATATCTTGTAGATCTTCAATTTTCAGTGCCATTACGTTATTCATTGGAGTCTTTTTCACTTCTCCATCAGCCTTGACTATTGTCATTTCATGGCTTGCGCTTTATAAGGACCATTTTAGAATTTTAGAGGCTGATGGAGTTTCTGGGACCGATGTTATTGGAAGAGGTGCAGGGATATGTTTTCCCAAAATTTGCCCAAATGGCTCTTTTGATCTAGCATCTTGATGCCCATACATAAATTCAATTTTGATCCCCTCCTTACTTATATCGTCTTCATATTTCTTTTGATCTCTGGTAGACATCTCCTTTTGTCTTTTGAGGTGGCTTCTAACCATTGAGGAGAGAGCTAAGGGGTTTATTGGTGTCTTCATAGTTTGGCTTTTTGGGACTAAGGGATCTATAGCTCTTAGTGCTTCAAGTTTATTGTAGCTCTCTTTAATTGTTGGCTCATCCCATATTGCCATTGACTGTATAGACCCAAATTTTGTAGCAACCATATCCTCCTTCATTCTTCTTAACTCAACTGCCTTTTGACCAACATGTTCTCTTCCTGCAACCCAGTTGGGAGAAGTGGGTTTGATGTAATCCTTGTGATTTCTTCTAGAAGGGCTTCTATAGTCCAACCAGATAATTGAGCTCTTGAGGCTCTATAAGGCTTATTTTCCATGATGAACACCAAATAGTCTTCCCTTAGTTCCTTTTTAAACTTAGGGTTTCTTACTGGTCCTTAAGAACCTTTTGACTAACATCTTTTGCAAAATCTTCAAGTCTATTCACTTTTGTGAATTCTGCAGACATGATTTGCTGAGCCTCCTTATCACTTTTCCCTTTGCTATTGAAAGTAGTTTCAGCCTGTTTGACTTTCAGTTCAAGGTACTCTTGTACATTTTAGGATTTTGATATCTTTTGAGGGATGAAAAAGTAAGCTGGCTGATGTCAGTTGCGGAAAATATGTCAATCCATGTTTGTTGAAGGGGGTGTCAAGAATGCATATAAATTGTTCGATGAAATGTTCAACAGAGATTTTGATTTAGAGGAAATCAAAGAGAGCAAGCTTTCTTTAAGCTAGTTACTGGGTTACTATTTTTATTTATGGAATAGATTTTTATTTTTTAGTCGTATGCTAACTAGTGTTTCGTATTTTGACTTCTCACTAAACAACCAATACATTGAGTCATCTTCATCCTGTAAGTGCAAATCAACATTTAATAGTCTTTATGTAGTTATGCTATAGGGAAAATTACATAAATACCAACCTACTTTTTTAGTTGTCCCACTTAAGTAATTTTACTTAGGAAAATCCCACTCGGGTCATTACTTTTTTGTTCCACCTCAGGTCATTTCGTACCTGATAACGATGCACTTATTTTTGTATACATTATATTCCACTTTGGTCATTTAATAACAGATACTTCAACATCTTAGCTGATCATCAGGTTACCAAATGATTTCAGTGGAAGTAAATTTCCATATTTTAAATTGCTTAACATGTCACATCGAGTGTCATTTTTTAGTACAAAATACACTTCAAAATTTATCTGAAGAGTGTTATCGGACCTCATCTTAGGATCATAGTTGTTAAAGAAAGATAAAATTTGGCATACACCAATCTTAATCTATGTAACTAATTGCAGGTGAGCAATAATTCTCTTACAGTTGAAAATGCAAATATAGATGTCTCGGTAATAATGCAAATCTTTTACTGCCTTTATTTTTTTTGGGGAGATTTCTTAATGAAAATTTGCATGGTCGATGTATAATAAACCTCAACTTCAAAAGGTATATTAAAAGAATAATATAATAGTAACAATATAGGCTTAAGTGTGTTCCAAGCTATTGTAGGTTGTAATTAGACTAAGAAACTAATTTACATAATTAAGGAAATAAATGATAGTAATAATATTCTAAAATATTAGTTTGATAACGTATTTCCTATCTCAGGTATTCAAAGAAAGGGGGCAAAAGTTTATGATTATGCTCGGCCGTCTGTTGAAATATCATAATAATAAGACTAAATTACGATTTTGGCCCCTCTTGTTATATCACTTTTACCCTATTAGCCTAAAAAGGAAACTTTTGTCATTTGTACCCCCGACGTCTTTTTATCTAACTATTTTGGCCCATGTGACTAACACCACCCATAACCCAGGTTAATAAATGGTCACATATTCCTCACATGATGGCAATTAAGTAATTTCACCTACCTTGATTATGGATGGTGTTAGTTACAGGGGCCAAAATAGTTAAATAAAGAGACGTTGGGGGTACAAATGACAAAAGGTTTCTTTTTGGGCTAATAGGGTAAAAGTGATATAACCACAAGGGTCAAAATCATAATTTACTCTAATAATATCATAACTTTCTCTCTTAGTTCACTTTTCTTATTTCACTTTTATTACATTTGTTTGGTAATTTGTAACACATGTTTATTTGTCTTGCGCATGTTATAATATGACGGATTGGGCTTGGATTTTCATTGGGCTTAATGAGTTGTTGGGCTAAAGTGAAGAGTGGATGGGCTTTGTTGATCAGATATGAAGAGGCAGTGTGATGCTTGTATAAAAGGAAGTTGATCTCATCAGAGTTTTAGTTTTACCACACATTAATATATTTTGTAACTCTCAGTTCTCTCTCTTAGGGTTTTCCTTTTTTTGTTAGATCTTGCTAGTTAGTTTTTGATCTCATGTTGAGATCTAGTAGTACTATAACAGATCTGAGTTAGAGTGTTGCAGATCATCGTGTTGATAAATTGTTAGTGAGAAAAGTATTAGTTGTGTGTTGTTTTCTTTCATTTGATTCATAGGGTTGATAAATAAAGTTGATTCCCAAAGGTTATACTAACATTTTGATTTCTATGGGACCGTATAGTATACGGTAGCTACCGTAAATTACGGTAGCCCCCAACATTTTTCTTCCACCGTAAGGCAGTAGAGACCCACCGTAGCCACTTGAAAGCTACCTATAACACCTCGTAAAATCACGTCCAATGATATGTTGACACGTGTACTAAATCCTAATAAAGTCAAACGTTGAATTGGAGGGACTATTTTTGAAAAAATCAAAAACTTTGAATACGAAAGGACTAAAAGTGTCAACATGCTTAATATAAGCCTCTGAATGACGTTACACGGTATTCATATTCACAAATGAGCCACTTGTTGATCGAGAGTAGCTGTTTGCGTAATTAATTGAAAGTTTGCGCGACGAAGGGTTAAAAGCGTCAACATGTTAATTCTTACCTCTGAGTGACCTTTCAACAAACCGAGAACTTCATAATGTTTGATTATACTCTCGGAAATGCCAAATATTGGCCATCTAAGGCTTTTATGCCTATAAGTGACGTTACGCGCAACTTTGCAAGTTAAAGGGGTTAAAAGCGTCAATATGTTTAATTATACCTCTGAATCACCTTTTAACGAACCCGAAACATCGTGATGTTTAATATTACTCTCGAGAATGCCTAATATGGATTAGATAGGGTGTTGATGCTATTAAACGATGATATGCGCAAGTTTGCGCATTAGAGGGACCAAAAGCGTCAACTTTTAAATCTACGCCTTTGGATGACCATTTAAGCGAACGGGAGCGTCGTAATATTTAAGCACATCCTAGGGAATACTCAATATGGACCATGAAAGTCTTAGATATCGTTAAACGATATTACGCGCTACTTTGTGCGATTAAGGGACTAAAAGCGACGACTTGTGAAACTACGCCTTTGAGAGACCTTTTGATTAAACCAGAAACTCCGCTATGCTTGGTCGTACTACCAAATGCGTGTAAGGTTGGCCATTAGAAATTTTCTACCTTATTATAGCGTTTCATAAGAATTTTATCATCATGTGCCAAAAACATCAACTTTGGAAAGTTAGTGTGTGCATAAAAACTTAGGAGGACCCTTCTTGCCATAACCTCAAACTTATTTCTGGACCTGGCATGAGTCATGAGCCGAGAACTTGTTGAGCTGCACTTCTCGGATCATCTAAAGCACCATTTTCAGTTGTTATTATTGTTTATATGTGCGAAGTAAATCACAGGGACCAATTCTGCGTATGCTGCCAAACTTTTAACTTGGGCCAATTCGGTGGCGGGCCGCGAATGAGCTAGCCAACTATTACGCGGGTCGCGAGAGCCCGCATCTGCAGATTTTTATTTTTTTAATTGATTTTCTTGCTGTTTTCCATTTATATAAAACCCATGCACTCATATTTCGAATCTATGGGCTCTTTGATGGTATTAGAACCTGGTAAGACACCTGTAATCATCTCACAATCCATTCCAACACTTGTCATGATCCAATCAAATCTAAAAATCTATAAATAGGCCAAGGATTTCTCATAGTTCACTTGCATATTATTCTTGATTTCTTGCTATCTCTCAAATCTGAGGATCCTGATTGCTTTGGAACCTCTTCTGAGTTTAATTCAGTCTTAAAGGACCATATGTAAGTGTCCTTTCGTGACGAGTTTATTTTTGTCTGGCTTAAAAAGCCGAAAAGTCAAGCGTTTACGATAAACGCTTTGACTTTTAGCTAGACCATAAACGATCGAGCCATTGTTCGCAACGAACATGGCTACGTGATCGTAATTAGGTAGGTATTAAACCCTCAAAAGGGCACCTCCTAATTATCACGTTTACTTAGTTAATTGTCTGGTCAAAGTAACTAAAATAAAAGTCAAACGGGTCAATTTTTAAGTAAAATTCATAGCTGATGATGTGGAAGCTATAAAATCAGTTTTGTCACTTTAATAACTTTGTAAATATTAATTGAACATGTCTAGGCATGTTCAACCCGACAATTCTGAGTTTAGGGTCGGTTCGCAACCGAAAGTCGCAAAAGTTGACTTTTACTTTGACTTTCAGTTCTGACCTGATTTATCTTAGTTTAGTTATGCCTTAGGGTTCCTTTGGGACCACATTATATGTATACTAACTACAGCTTATCTAATTAACAGGACAGCTTCTTTTGTGCTTAGTGGTAGGTCACCGTATGAAATGATGCACGAGTTTAAACCGTTTCTAGGACACGTGATAAGGGTGTTCGGATGCCTGTGTTTTAGTACTGTTTTAAAAAATCATGATAAATTTAGTAGGCATGCTGATAAGGGTTATAAATTGTGGAATATAGAACCAAAAAACATCTTCTATTTTAGAGATGTGAGGTTTTATGAAACAAATTTTCCATTTAAAGAGTCAAAAATTTTGAGTAAAACTGATAATGATGTTGATAAAGAGGTTAATTCTTTAAACTTTTTTGATTTGTATGAACATGGTGTATCTAAACAGTAACAGTCTCAAGGATCAGGTATTCCCAATGATAAAGTAAGGGTTAATCAAGAAGTAGAGTCTAATGTTCATGAGTCTCAGCAATCAGGTCAGGATTCTGATACTGCTACAGGACAGGCCGAGACTTAGCAGGTCAAGTAGGACTTCTATTGCTTCAATTGTGGTTAGAAGGTCAACGAGGACTTCTGTATTTCCTAGAAAACTTGATGATTTTTTAATTGAAGGAAAAGTAAACCATGGGTTAGAAAAGGTTGTTAATTATGCTCATCTTTCTCATGAGTTATTTTTGTTTTGTTTCTTTGCTTAATAAATCTATTGAGCCTAAACACTATTAGGAGGCTTGTAATGATCCTAATTGGATCAGTGATATGAATGATGAAATTGAGGCTTTAAAAAGAAATAAAACATGGGATCTAGTTGATTTACCTTCGGATAGGAAACTAATTGGGTGTAAGTGGATATTTAAAATAAAGTATAAGTCAACTGGAGAGATAGAAAGGTATAATGCAAGATTGGTTGCTAAAGGGTATAGTCAAAGAGAAGTGATTAACTTTGACGAAACTTTCTCTCCAGTGGTTAAAATGATTATTGTTAGAACTGTTTTAGCATTAGCTGTTAACAATAGTTGGTATGTTTATCAATTAGATGTTAATAATGCTTTTCTATATGGTGATCTTGTTGAGGATGTTTATACGAAATTACGTGAGGGCTATTTTTCTAAAGATGATACTAGAGTTTGTAAGCTTAATAAATCCTTGTATGGGCTAAAACAAGATCCAAGGATGTGGAATGCTAAACTTGTTAATGTCTTAATTGAGTTAGGGTTTGTTCAAAGCAGATGTGATAACTCAATGTTTGTTAAATCATCTAATTATGTATTTGTTTTATCGTTGGTATATGTTGATGATATTCTCATTACTAGCAATAATGAACAAGAAATTGTAAAAGTTAAGCAGTTTGTACAAACCAAGTTTAAGATTAAAGATTTAGGTACATTGAAATATTTTTTAGGTATTGAGGTTTTAAAAGTTAACGATGGTTTGTGTCTTTCTTAGAGAAAATACTTTTTAGAACTTCTCGCGGAATATGGTATGTCTGGTTGTAAGCCTATAAATAATCCTATTGAACATAACCATGTTGTGACTACGTTATGTGAAAAAAAAAATGAAAACTTTGTAAATTTCACTGGGTATCAACGTTTAGTAGGTAGATTAATATATTTTTTCGTATATCAGGCCGGACATTTTCAATTCAGTACATTTGTTGAGTCGGTTTATGCATAAACCGACTAGAGCACATTTGTTGTTAGCCATGAGTGTTTTGAGGTATCTCAAGGGTCTTCTGGTAAAGGCATTTTGTTTGTTAAAAACTTAAACCCTGAGTTAAATGCATTTGCAGACTCAGATTGGGGTAAGTGTTTAGTTTAAAGAAAGTCAGTTATTGGCTATTGTGTTTTTCTGGGTACATCTTTAATTACTTGGAAAAGTAAAAAGCAGTTAACAATTTCTCGGTCTACAGCCGAACCTGAGTACCGAGATGTGTCATGCGACATGCGAAATTATTTGGCTTACAAACTTGTTGAATGAGCTGAATGTTAAGTTTTAGTTTTCGGTTTCCTTGTTTTGTGATAACAGTGTTGCAATTTCTATTGCAGCTAATCCTTTATTTCATTATAGGACAAAAAAATTTGAATTGGATTTTTTTTTTCCTGAGAGAGAAAATTCTGTCTGGTTGTGTAAAGACTGTGGGTGTTAACACTGATAAACAAGTGGATGATATTTTTACCAAGGGTTTGTTAATTACATAACATAACTTGGATGTTTTTAGTAATAAAAGTGAGGGGGTGTTGAAATATCATAATAATATCATAACTTTCTCTCTTAGTTCACTTTTACGGTGTGTTCCCGAGTTAAAAATCCCTCCCCCCCCCCTCCATGTCTTTCCAAATTGGAAAGACTATTTTCAGGCAAAAAAAACCTCATTTTCCCTCCCCTCCCCTCCCCTCCCCCTGTTAAGTGGATCTCTGGAACACAACCTTATTACTTTTGTTTGGTAATTTTGTAACACGGGTTATTTGTCTTGGACATGTTATAATGAGTTGTTGGGCTAAAGTGAAGGGTGGATGGGCTTTGTTGATCAGATATGAAGAGGCGGTGTGATACTTGTATAAAAGGAAGCTTATCTCATCAGAGTTTTAGTTTTACCACATATTCAGATATTTTATATCTCTCAGTTCTCTCTCTTAGGGTTTTCCTTTTTTGGTTAGATCTTGTTAGTTAGTTCTTGACCTCGTGTTGAGATCTAGTAGTACTATGACAGATCTGAGTTAGAGTGTTACAGATCATCGTGTTGATGATCACGATGATCTGCTCGCGAGAAAAGTATTAGTTGCATGTTGTTTTCTTCCATGTGGGGGTGGGGGATATTGCACGGTCCTCCCAACCGCTGGGGTGATCCCACTCCACAAGCTAGCTTAGCCCCATAGCTGCCTGGCGGTGAATACCCCATCCCGAGTTGAGTCCGTTTCCTTCTGGGAAGAAGGTGGCCGATTGTCCCCGTACCTGGACTCGAACCCGGGTCTCTATGAAGAGTAGGGGTGAGGCTGGCCAACTGGGACACCCCAGTTGGTTTGTTTTCTTCCATGTGATTCGTAGGGTTGATAAATAAAGTTGATTCAGTGTATAACTGTTATTTTGACACCGTCCAAGGCAACAAATGTAACAACCTTGTCTCCGTGCCCATGGGCTTTTACCCACCAAATCATACGGGTGTTGATACTGTAGTGCAAGCAAATAGAAACCCAGCTGATGACTTGTCTATTAATGGTTCAGAATGGGAAGAGATACATTATGGGACCACGGATGCACAAAAAGAAAAAAAAAAAAAATCCTTGATTGCCTTGCCTTATGAGTGATGCCAGAGCGGTTAAAGCAAATGGTGAAGGGAACTTCTTTGGGGATAAGTATATGATTTTGGTTTGGAACCTGATTATTGTGTTGAAAATATTGAGAAAGACATTAGCGGTATAACTCAATATTTCACTCATCCGCAAAAGTCGGGTAAATTTTTTAATCCTATGGTTAACAAACCCCCTAAACCCAAAAAATAATTATGTGTTGTCCCATCTAGTTCTGTGGGGTTCTCTTTTATTTTTATGTGTTTATCGGTTGTTTTTGTTCTCTTCGGAAGCTCCTTCTGTTCGGGACCTTCTGTATGATTTTATTTGGTTTTTCGGTTGCTGTTTGGATGTCCAAATTGATGTTCTTTAGTTGTCAGATATATAATGGTGGGATGGCAACTACTTGAGGAGTTTTTATTTTAGTAAATTGTCATTTTAGTCTTGAGGTTTGTTCAAAATTAACATTTTAGTCTAAATAGTTTTTTTTTCCTCTGTGCCCCTGACTTTTCCCTTTTGTTGTCATTTTGATCACTTTGCCTAATTTCGTCTAAAAACCTCATTTTTAACCAAGGGTATTTTGAAGATTTTCGATTTAAATCTTTCAAATTTCCATTTTGATCCATTCTTTTTTTATATTGAAAAAATAAAGAAAAAATATCTAATTAGTGGGAACCTCCCCTACCATCCCCTTCTTAATCAAACCTTCTCTCTCTCAATATAAAAAATTGAACCGAGAAAAACCCTCGCTCCTTCAAAATAACCCTCACTCCGCCACATCGTCAACTGCAACCATCGGTAACCAGGAGAATGGAGAGTAGTTGCAGCACGAACGACGTCGTAAAGTGGTGTGCAGAGGAAGCCATAGCTGGATACGTAGAAGCTCTTCAAGCTCTAGGAGAACTCATAACATATCCTCTTCTCTACTCTCACCAAGCCAAAAAACTCGGTCTTAAGGTACACACACTCAAAACACACACTATACTCAACTGTATTCGCCTATATCACCGTTCATCTTGTTTATCTGTAGTGGCCTCGTGGATTGCTGCTGTACGGTCCTTCCGACACCAGAAAGGTATTAATCATGGTATGTGATTTTAGAGTTATTTGTTGATATTGATTCGTGATTTTAGTGATTCTAGAACTAGCAGTTGATTTTTCATTTATCAAGTTTTAGTTTCTGTGTCAAAAGTTAGTAACTTATAAGGAATTGGAAATTACCGATGTCAGTTGTTCATTTTGGAAAATAACTAGATTTTACCCCGCCCGCGTTGCGGGGCACTAAACCGAATATTTCTTTATCATAACATGTACGTCTATGTTTCGGTTACTTGTATATACTACTCATAACATGATCTCAAAAAAGTTACATTGAGTCAACCAAGTAAATTAAAACACTATCATACTTTTGCTTAAGAAAAACAAAAACGATAGAAAAACAATAATTTTAAACAGGGGCAAAATTGTAAATTTTCAGGATAAATGAGCGTGTTCCAGGCAACCCCCTGGCACGAATAAATATTACATTGAGTCAAACAATTAAAACAATGCACTTCTATAGTTTTGTCAAAAAAAAAAAAAAAAAAAAAAAAAAAAAAAAAACCTTAAATGACGGCATGGGTGTAATTTTATACTGGGGCAAAATCGTAATTTAACTGGGAAAGCAAATGAAAACGATGGCAAAAAATGTAAATTTAAATTGAGGGCAAAATCGTAATTTGGCTAGGTGGGGAAAAAACAAAACTAATGGCAAAACTGTAAATTTAAACGGGTCAAAATCGTAATTTTGAACCGAGGGCAAAATAATAATTTTTAGATGGGAGCAAAAGCATAATTTTATTTTGAACTGAGGGTAAAAACGTAATTTTGAAATGATGGCAATATCGTAATTTTTAAGCGGGATCAAATCATAAATTGGTTGGGTCAATGGGGGAATGCTAGGCAACTTTCTGACACTATTCCCCCATATTGTGTCTGTTGTTCTACATTGGGGGCAAAATCGTAATTTTTCTGGGAGGAACAAAACTAATGGCGAAACTGTAAATTTTAACGAAGCAAGATCGTAATTTTGAACCGAGGACAAAATTATAATTTTTAACTAGGGGCAAAAACATAATTTTATTTTGAACTGTATATAAAAATGTAATTTTAAACTGATGACAAAATCGTAATTTTTATGAGTAGACAAAACCGTAAATTGGTTGGGCACAAAGCAGGTGAACTACTGTTCACCAAACTTCATAAATATTATAAAGGTAATGGGTAGAAACTTAAAATAATTTAAAAAAAACTTTTGATTTTCTAATCAATTCACACCATGCCATGTGGCTAGATGGTCCAATCAAGAAACCACATATCATCACCTGTTTGACACTATTCATGGTCAGTTGATATTCATATGTATAACTAGTAGATGCCCCGCCCGCGTTGCGGGGCGAGGGCCGAATAATTCTCAACCAATTAAAAAATGACTACTATAATTTTCTTAGAAAAAAAAACCAAAAACGATGATAAGAGCGTAGTAAACCAATTAAAAAAAAACCTTTATACTTTTCGTAAAAAAACAAAAACGATGGGAAAAACGTAATTTTTAACTGAGGGCCAAATCATAAATTTAATTCGGGGATAAATTGTAAACTAAATGGACCAACGGGGGAGTGTCAGGAAGTTGCCGGCACGACTGTAATTTTACACTGGGGGCAAAATTGTAATGTCACCAGGAAAACAAACAAAAACGATTGGGAAAATGTAAAGTTAAGTTGAGGGTAAAATCGTAACTTGGCTGTGATAAAAAAAAAACTAATGGCAAAACTATAAATTTATACGGGGCAAAAATTTTGAACCGAGTACAAAATCAAAATTTTTAGCTGGGAGTAAAAGGGAAAATTTTTTTCTAAGTGGGGGTAAGAACATAATTTTGAACTGATGGCAAAATCGTAATTTTAGGGGGGAAAAACTAATGGCAAAAGTGTAAAATTAAACGGGGCAAAATCGTAATTTTTAACCGAGGGCGAAATCGAAATTTTTAGCTAAGAGTAAAAGCGCAAATTTATTTTTAAGTGGGGGCAAAAAACATAATTTTATACTGATGGCAAAGTCGTAATTTTAAGGCGGGACAAAATCGTAAATTTGTTTGGCCAATAAGGGAGTGCCAAACAGGTGCCTGGCACTGTTGAGCCTGCCGCCCATTTCACCCAATTGGGTGGCGGACCTATTACCCGATGACATCATCATCTTGAAATTGTATGTGTTGATAATATGTTTGATAACGACATGGTTGTAAAGAGAGAGAGAGAACAGGTTTGATGAAGAAGGTGAGGGTAGGAATGGGTCCCACTAATAATATATTTTTCTTTTATTTTGTTGATATAAAAAAAGAATGAATCAAATGGCAATTTGAAAGATTTAAATTGAAAAACCTTGAAATACCCGTTTAAAAATTAGGTTTTTGGACGGAGGAGTTAGGCAACGTGATCAAAATGACAACAAAAGGGAAAATCATAGACCAAAGGAGACACCTTTTTATTTTAAGAGGTGAGCCTACGTTATTTTTTACTAAAATGATAAATTTGTACAAACCTTAGAATTAAAATAGCAATTTTATTTTAAGAGGTGGGCCTTTGTTATTTTTTTGGATGTGTGTTATTGTGTTAGTAGGATTTTATGGGTTTGTTTATTGAAAGTCCACTCGGTAGATATCCACTTTTTGGGCCGTCTTTCTACTTGCCTTGTGGACTCCGAAAAATCCAACTCTAATGCATATTTTAATTATGTTATATGCTTGTGCTAGTTTAAGTACCCCCATATGCTATACGGGTACTTAAATCAATGATGATTTGTTCCTACATTTAATTTTCATTGCCATTCCTTCCGTAGGTTTTTAATAATCTTTTCCACATCAACACAAACGAGTTCAAGTGGTTCATACAATTGGTGTAAACTTATTTGAATGACCAACGAATAAAAGTCTGGCTACCCTGGTTAACCCAATGACAAAAGGCGACCTCATACGTTCACGATCGCAGACAGTGTTAAGTAGCCCAAGCCCACCATCAAACCGGCCGCCCGAAAGCCCATTGCGGTAAAACCCAGTTGTGATCGAGCATGAGACCAATGGTCTGCTGCCTAAATCTTCACTTCCCCTCCGACGCCAATCTGTACATGAAGCGTCTACGCTGATTGTTTCAAACACCTCAGCTTCTTCTCAGATATTTGTAGCAATGATTAAAAAAAACTCACAAATGTTCAAACCATTCTGGTGAATAAATATATAAATCTTGTGGTAAAAAACATGAAGATCTTATGAGAAAAAAAAATACGTAAATGCACAAATATTCTTTCCTCTTTTGACAACTTCATGAGTCAAGTTGCTACTAAAACATATAACAAAAGTAGCAAATAGTGTTGTACAACAAGCATACAAAATTTTAGATTGTAAATCTAATATACGTCAATCACTCCATGTTACTCATAGGCACCTTGATCTATGCTAAATCAATTCGAAAGATGCTTACTTTATCTCTTCAAACAGCTTATAGTTATAGATGTAGATGTTTCTGCCATTTACACTTTCTCTTTTATTCGCTTTCCAAATACTCCACAACATTACTAAAAAAATTGCATGTATAGCCTTCTTCCTATTGGTAATTAGTCCCAGCCCATTGATACTTTGCAAGAGGTCTCCCGCCAAATCATACATGCTAAATAAATTCGAAAGTGTGCATCAATTCAAAACATGATCAGTTGAACAAAGAAACGAAGTTGTTAGTGGGATTTTATGGGTCCGCTTTGTTTATTGAAAGTCCACCGGGTAGAATGGTAGATATCCACCATTTGGGCCATCATTCTACTTGCCTTATGGGCTGGCTCCGAAAAATCCAAATCTAATGCATATTTTAATTCTGTTAACTATATGCTTGTATGATTTACATCTTATTGTAAATTAAGTAAACTATTTAGCTGCTGATGACGTTTCCATAATGGAAAATGTGGACTCAGTTTCTTGATGATAGTAATGGGCTTTTAGAATCATACCCTATTGAGAAGCGAGGTGTCATATATTTACTTTTTTTTTTTTATCAATTGAGGTGTCATATATATTAACTTTTGAGTGTACATATAATATTAACAATTGTTATTAATAGAATATTATAGCATATTCCCTTGTATATTATTGTGATTATTGTATTCCATATTTACGAGATCTTAATTGATCTCATATTGTAATTATAAATTGCCAATGAATGAGAAGGAGAGGACCATACATTCAATTATAAACTCTTTCAAGGTATCAAGAGTTTAACCTACCCCTTTTTTTCTTTTCCCACCACTACCGCATCTCTTTTTTTCCCTACTGTCTTTTTGCCGATCAATCGACAGCCATCTCATGTCCTCATGGATCAGAAAATACACCTTGCAATCACTGTAACCAACATCAAGAACCTAATCCCCATCACCCTAGAGATGGAGACCAGCCAATATTCGATATGGAACGAACTTTTTCGCATCATTTGTCGAGCCTATCAAGTAATCCAACACCTCTACCCAAAACCCTCTTCTTCTTCTTCTTCTTCTTCTGACAGAGACAAAGACAAAGCACCCGCGGACAAAGACAAAGCACCCGCGAAACCGGCCGATGACCTATGGGATTGGTTGGATGCCATTGTACTCCAATGGATCTATAGCACAATCTCTAATGATCTTCTCAATACCATTGTGACCCCGGGTATGACAGCCTACGATGCATGGACTACTTTGGAAGGTCTATTTCATGACAACAAAACCGCTAGAGCCCTTCAACTCACCCACAAGTTCTCTAATACCAGGTTAAATGGCTTCCCCAACATGTCGGCTTATTGTCAGGCTCTTAAATCTTTGGCGGAACAACTTGCCAATGTCGATGCCCCGTTGACAACAAGTGACTGGTTCTTCAACTTCTTGTCGGCTTAACCGAACCCTATGAGAGCATCTCAACCATACTCCAACAAAAAGACCCCACTCCATCCTTTTACGAGGTGAGATCACAACTTATTATGATTGAAGGTCAAAAGGCCGAAAAGGCGTTGTATGCATCACAGGTGGCGACCCAGGCTTTCACAGCAAACACAACCAAAGCATCTTCCCCAACCGCATCTGATACTTCTGACCGAACTCGTGGACGCGGTCGCAACCGCGGAAGGGGACGAGTCGGACCAACTGGTCTCGCGGGTGTGGACAACAGCCCCATGGTTCTTGGTCGAGCCCGACTACCTACACTTGGACAATACCCCAACCGTGGCCTCATCAACAGCCGGCTGCCGATCCTCAGCAACAATGGCTTCAATGGTCCCCGCCGCCCTCACCATGCCCTTATCCCACCACCAGCTTAACCACAAACCCTAACTCTGGATAAGGAATATTGGGACCCAGACCGAACCAGGCACCTCAGGCTTCATCACCCCGACTGATATCCAACAAGCCTTATACACCATGTGCCTTAACCCTCCAGATTACAATTATAACATGATGGATACGGGTGCGACAATCAGCGTGGATCCCAATTCAGGTAATTTCGGTACTATTATTAATACTTGCATGAATGAAAATATTATTGTTGGAAACGGCACCACTATACCGGTACTTGGCTACTATAACACCCCGTGTTACGTAAGTCAAAGTCAAAGTCAAGATTGAAGTCAAAGGAAGAAAAGATTGCTAATTGCGATCTGTCACTCCTTGCTTAATTACTGATTTGACTTGTAGTCGAATCTTTATTTTGTTCGCTTTAGTTGTATTATATGGAGTATCTGTGAATAATCGAGGTTTAATCGATGTTTATCGCATGGTTTGTCGCTTAATCGCTTATCGCCTCGCCATCGCATTCGCAATTCGATTTATGCGTTCTGGATATTGTTTTACGTGTGTGTGTGCTATTTATGTGTTACTTGTGCATGTTTACTTTAAATGTTTGTGGTGATTAATCAAAACTATTGCGTGGCTGGTTACTGGGATAAAGCCTCCAAGAATCTACATCAAGCTACCGCTGTTCCAACCGCTGAAACCGCCGCCGCACCGCAGTCTTCATAGTCCTACCGTCGCAAGAGGAAGAACAACAACAACAGTAGCAAGAATTGCGCTGTCCCAGCTGTCGCTCCTCTCCAAGCCGTACCTGCCCCACCGCAGCCTCAACACCGCCAAGTAGCTGCACTGGTTACCAACGCACCGCCGGCTAAGCGTGCGTACACTGGTCCTCACCCGGCTTGCCCTACTTGTACTTATCACCACCCAGTGGGAATCGCATGCAGATACTGTGTGCATTGCAATATGTACTGCCATTTCACCGCCAACTGCTGTACAGGTCCACGTCAAGCTCCTGCTCCAGCCCAAGGTCAAGCTCCTGCTCAACAAGCTCTACTTCCTGCTCCTCAAGGCCAACAAGCGGCTCCTGCACTCGCGATCCACGCTAGAGCTTGCTTTGCATGTGGTGATCTCAACCACTTCGCAAACATATGCCCGAATCGAGTGGTGAAGCAAGAGCCACAACAGCAGCAGCCCCAGCAACAGCCCCAGCAACAGCAGCAGTAGTAGCCAGCAGCCCGCGTACGTACTTTCAACATCAACGTCCGCCAGGCTGAAGCAGACAACAATGTGGTTAATGGTACGTTCCTTGTGAATGGTATATATGCTTCGTGTTTGTTTGATACTGGAGCCGATAACTGTTTCGTATCGTTTGAATTCGAAAAGCTCCTTAATCGTAAGCGCACCCATCTCCCCTCGACGTTCGATGTTGAAGTTACCACCAGAAGAACCGTCGCTGTCAATTCTGTCCTTCGTGATTGTACTCTTGAACTCAACAATAACGTTTTTCCTATCGATCTTATCTCGATGCAGCTCGGTAGTTTTAACGTCATAGTAGGCATGGACTTTCTTCGTGAAAACCATGCTAAAGTTGTTTGCTTCGATAAGATGATTCGTTTCTCGCTCGCTAATGGTGATCAACTTTGTGTGTATGGCGAAACTCCTTCGAAAGGTCTCAAACTTATGTCATGTACACAAGCGATCAAGTATCTCCGCAAGGAATACATAGCTTTCTTAGCTAACATCGTAGTAGCGGAGAAGGAAAAGAAAGGAAAGACAGGAGTGAACGATGTTCCCGTTGTTTGTGAATACCCTAACGTGTTTCCTGATGAGTTACCTACTTTACCTCCGAGTCGTGATATCGACTTTCGTTCAACCTCATTCTTGGTGCAAACCCTGTTGCTAGAGCTCCTTATCGACTCGCTCCGTCCGAAATGCGCGAACTCTCGAGTCAGCTCCAGGAATTGCTTGATAAAGGCTTCATTCGCCCTAGCACCTCTCCTTGGGGCGCACCAGTTCTTTTCGTCAAAAAGAAGGACGGGTCGTTCCGGATGTGCATCGACTACAGGGAGTTGAATAAGTTGACGATCAAGAATGGCTATCCCCTGCCTCGAATAGATGATATGTTTCACCAGTTACAAGGTGCTACGTGTTTCTCGAAGATCGATCTACGCTCAGGCTATCACCAACTACGCATTCAAGAGGAGGATATACCCAAAACCGCTTTTCGCACTCGATACGATCACTATGAGTTCGTTGTTATGCCCTTTGGTTTGACAAACGCACCTGCGGTTTTCATGGATCTGATGAATCGCGTGTGTAATCCTTTCCTCGACCGCTTCCTCATCGTGTTCATCGATGATATCCTGATCTATTCCAAGTCGAAAACCGAACACGCGCAACATCTACGCTTGGTTCTCGAGCTACTCCAGGGGAATCGACTCTATGCCAAATTCTCCAAGTGTGAATTTTGGCTGGAGGAGGTTCAATTCCTCGGTCACATTGTCAATAGTCAAGGTATTCACGTCGACCCCGCGAAGATCGAAGCTGTTAAAAGTTGGGTTACACCTAAGAACCCGTCTGAAGTCCGTTCTTTTCTCGGACTAGCGGGCTATTATCGCCGATTTATTGAAGGATTCTCTAAAATCGCCATGCCGCTTACTACCCTCACGCATAAGGACAAGCCTTTTATTTGGGGAACTAAACTAGAGATTGCCTTTCAAACTCTCAAGCATATGTTCTGCAATGCTCCCGTTCTCGCTTTACCCAACGGAAACGACGATTTCGTTGTCTACTGTGATGCCTCGAACCTTGGTCTTGGTTGTGTTCTCATGCAACGGGACAAGGTTATCGCTTACGCGTCTCGTCAGCTCAAGATCCACGAGAAGAACTACACAACCCACGATCTCGAGCTTGGTGCAGTTGTTTTTGCATTGAAGATTTGGCGATACTACCTTTAATGTACCAAGTGTACGATCTTCACAGATCACAAGAGCCTACAACACATCCTTAGCCAGAAGGAACTGAATATGCGCCAACGCCGCTGGGTTGAACTTCTTTATGATTACGACTGCGAGATTCGTTATCATCCTGGCAAAGAAAATGTCGTTGCTGACGCTCTAAGCCGACGAAGCTATTTGCATAGCATTCGTGATGTCCAAGCCCAGCATAATCTTGAAGCTCTTATCCGCGAAGCCCAACATGCTTGTTTTACTAAACGCACTTTGAATAAGGAAAGGATTCTGAACGATGGAGCCCAGCTAGTGAATAAGTCGAATTGGATATTCCATTATCTAGACCGAATTTGGATTCCCAAGCGCATCGACTTACGACAGATCCTGATGGACGAAGCCCACCAATCTCGATATTCTATTCATCTCGGTGCTGATAAAATGTACCAGGACCTTCGCTACAAGTACTGGTGGCCGGGCATGAAGAAAGATATCGCTCTCTATGTTTCGAAGTGCCTGACTTGCTCGAAAGTCATGGCCTAGCACCAAAGACCCTCTGACTTACTCGTCCAACCAGAGATTCCCATGTGGAAATGGGAGAGTATAGCTATGGACTTCATAACGAAACTTCCGCGCACGCCATCAAGTCTTGACAGCATGTGGGTTGTCGTTGACCGTTTGACTAAATCTGCTCACTTTCTGCAGATACGAGAAGACTATAAGGTAGAAAAATTAGCCCGAATCTACACCGATGAGATCATTTGTCGACATGGGACGCCTCGCGACATCATCTCTGACCGCGATGGTCGGTTCACCTCGCGTCTTTGGGAAACATTTCAATCTGCTCTCGGTAATACGCTTAATCTAAGTACTGCTTTCCATCCCCAAACCGACGGTCAGACTGAGAGAACGATTCGTACCCTTGAAGACATGCTTCGCTCGTGTGTCATAGATTTCGGTGGTAATTGGGACGCATACTTACCTTTAGTCGAATTACCATACAATAACAGTTATCATTCTAGCATTCAAATGGCACCGTTTGAGGCATTATACGGAAGAAGATGTCGATCGCCTATTGTATGGCACGAGATCGGAGAATCGCAAATAACCGGTCCTGAGCTATTGCAAGAAACGACTGACAAAATACTCCAAATACGAGACAACCTGCTGAAAGCTCGGAGTCGTCAGAAAAGTTACGCCGATAGACGTCGCAAGCCCCTTGAAACGTTGGCGATCAAGTACTCCTAAAGGTATCACCTTGGAAGGGTGTGATCAGATTCAGCAAGAAAGGAAAGCTCGCGCCTCGATATGTTGGACCCTTTAAGATTCTAGAAAGGATCGGCAAAGTGGCCTACAGACTCGAACTACCGTAGAAACTTAGCAACGTCCACCCGACTTTCCACGTTTCGAACCTAAGAAAGTGTCTGGCTGAGCATGATTTACAAGTTCCACTCGAGGATCTACAAGTGGACGAAACATTACACTTCGTGGAGAAGTCTGTCGAGATAATGGACCGAGAAACCAAGAAGCTCAGGCGCTCACGCATACCCATTGTAAGGTTCGCTGGGAAGGCAAATGTCGGGCATAGTTCACCTAGGAACTTGAAAGCGACATGAAGGCGAAGTACCCGCAGTTGTTTGTTACGGCTAAAGCCTAATTTCGGGATGAAATTCCCTAAGTGGGGGAGGCTGTAACACCCCGTGTTACGAAAGTCAAAGTCAAAGTCAAGATTGAAGTCAAAGGAAGAAAAGATTGCTAATTGCGATCTGTCACTCCTTGCTTAATTACTGATTTGACTTCTTTGACTTGTAGTCGAATCTTTATTTTGTTCGCTTTAGTTGTATTATGTGGAGTATCTGTGAATAATCGAGGTTTAATCGATGTTTATCGCATGGTTTGTCGCTTAATCGCTCATCGCCTCGCTATCGCATTCACAACTCGATTTATGCGTTCGGGATATAGTTTTATGTGTGTGTGTGCTATTTATGTGTTACTTGTGCATATTTACTTTAAATGTTTGTGGTGATTAATCAAAGCACAATTGCAACTCTATCGCATCGTAACTTAAATCGCAAACGTTAAACGCAAGTTTAATCATCCTAAGTGACATGATGATTGTATGTTAGATATAGCGAGTATCGGTTAAGTGGTCTCTAATAAATTTTTAATACTATCGCATCGCACGAACGCTTCAACGCATCGCAACGCTCAACAGGCGAAACGAAACGCCGGAACACAACTCGTCGGAGCCACTCGATCGAGTGACCGCTCGATCGGATGGCCAACCGATCAGATTGTTATCCGATCGGATTGCCATCCGATCGGAGTGTCATCCGATCGATGACATCCTATTCGACACTTGCCATCCTTTCCCTTATTGGCAACCTATAAATACCCCTTCTGTCACATCATTTGATGTGACAGTTCCCTTATTCGACCAGCCGCACTCAAGACCTTCTTTCTCTCGATTTCTCGCGATTCTTGTAAGTTTCCAACTCAGATCTTGTACTTCTATGATCTACACACACTTCTTCATCTTTTCCACCTTTAAATCGTAACTTTTAATCGTGAAATCGGTGGATTTGAGGTGTTCTAGGATAATGTCATCATGGAGTTCTTATGAACTTCAAGTTTTGGCCTCATTCCACCAAGAACAACTCAGATCTGAAGGATTTCCACGTGAATAAACAATGATTTTGTATAAATCTAAACATTTTCAAGGTTAAAAGGATTGAAAGAAACTTTTCCAACTTTCTTTCAACTCTTTTACACTCAATGCACTCAAAACCGATAGAATCGGAGCTTGTACAGACCTTCAACTCTTTCTTTGTGATGTGTTGGTTCAAGATCTGGTTTCTATCACTGGTTTCTATCACGGAGACAACCGATCTCGGGTTAAACATGAACAACCATCTCGAAAAGTTAACTGATCGGATTAGGGTGATTCCTAATCGATCGGATCACTTGGGTCATGATGGGGGTTACTGTTGTTTAGCACGAGGTCATACCGTCTCGACCAAACAGCAAAACCTTTAAAACTTAACAACTTTTAAGTTTGCAAAAAGATTAGATCGCTATGTCGGCACGACCCCGTGTTCAGTTCTGTATCTAGGTGTTTTTAAAAAGGTTTTAGAAAAAAATTGCAGTACGGGGGCGTGTCCCAGCAGCACGACCCCGTGTTAACCTAAACAGAAAAAAAAAAGTTTAAAAACGAGTGCGCAGTTTTGAAAAAATGTTAGAATTTGATTAGGCCTTTAATTTTAAGCTTCCTTAAAATCCTCGTGTCCCCGAAAACGGCGCCAAAAACTTGATATGCGTGGTGAGTTATATAACTTTAGTTATTTTTTTAGCACTTTTTACTCGCCGATTTCAAGTTTTAAATTTATAAAATACGATATTATTCTACTATCACTCTACACACATGCTAGGGCAGGTATACCCATCGCGGATGTAGTATAGTGATGGCAAGATACCAAGGTCGTCCAAGGACACAAGAGCTTTTAGTACCGGCTTATCGTCAACGTCTAATCGAACCAACTTTTGAGAAAATATTTTCTTTTTAAACTAATAAAAATATAAAAACAGAAAATAAAAATAAGATAAAAATGATAAACAAGAAGGAATCACTTAGATCCAACTTATCTTTCATGTACCCTTTTGATGATTTTCGCAGTTTGGGCATTTTAAGAGATTATTTTAGTTATAGTAGTAGGTCCCTCTTCCGAGGCGACGTTACCCTCAACCTAGTGGTTTGAGTCAGCAAGGATACAATCCCACTAAGTCGGATTATTGAAAGATAATTAAGTAAGTTATTAATGCAAAATGTGGTGGACCCCACTTCCGAGGCGGCGATCACCCTTAACCCGTTGGTTTGAGTCAGCAGGGATACAGTCCTCGCGAGGTTGGTTTAATGTTTTAATAAAATTTTAAGAATAAGGGATTCAAGCTTTTTGCATCTCTCCCGTGGTGGGTAATGCCCGCTCTGAATCGTGAGGTGTTACTAGGCTTGAACCATGTTCTCGTAGGATCTACACACTGAATGAGACATAGAATTACTCAAACCACCCTTCTAACCCCATTCCAGGCAATTAACATGCTTTATATAGACCGTAAGACATGAATATGTTGAGTCAACGAATATATGAAGAATGATTGAGTAAATTTACCTTCAATATAAAAAATCTAATTATTAACGTCATTAATACATACTCAATTAAAAAGTAGCCAAAGTTTGGAAATCATATAAGAAATACATAAAAGATATGTCTTCACCAAGTGATGTAAGAATTTAGCCAAGAGTGGCCTTTGTTCGATAAAGATTCTTACGATCAATCTTAGATCCCGAGACTACACACACACACTTTAAAGATTGAAAAATGGATGATGGTGTTGTAGTGGTGGTAGAGTGGTGGAAAGTGAGAGAGAAGTGGTTTGCCAAGGGATGAGTTGAAGTGAAGCCTAGCATCCCTATTTATAGCTGGAAACAGAATATCCAACATGGCCCGTGCCTGCCTGGCACGGCCCCGTGGTCATCAGTCTCTCTCTTCTACATTAACTGCAGTATCGGACTTGTACTAACACGGCCCCGTGTGTCAACGACACGGTCTGTGGCCATTGTACTTGTTGTACTTATCAGATTCTAGAAATCCAAGAGTTGACCACGCCCCGTGTTGCTTTAGCACGGCCCCGTGTTAAGCTTGAAATTTGTCTTTTGTTGTTGTCTCTTTCTGCTGTAGTGAATTCCCACCGAGCACGGCCCCGTGCCAGAGCTTCTGTCTTTGTTATTTCTTGGGTTGGGATGTGGATGAGGGCTCGGCAAGTTGGTCAATCCTTCTTTATAGACTTTTATGTTGGTTTTTGCTGTCTTTTTGCTTCTTTTGTTCTTTTAAGCTCATTTAACCTTGTTTATTCAAAAGGAACAAAAACGCAAGCTTTTTCCAACATTAGTACTAAAGAAGGGTTGATTTTAGGCCTCATTTGATGTAATTTATATGTTGCATTTTAAACACATCATTAACCTATTCTTCCGTTGTTATCTTTAAACGTTGTTTTGAACTTAAACTTTGGACTTCGACTTTAATAGTCAATAATCATATTAGTTGTGACAGAAATTGCTTTTTTTTATTGTTCAATATGATTGGTGGCTTGACCCTGGTTAGTCACACGCCTTGCGGTTGTACTTCGCGTGTGGAAATTGAGGGTGTGACAGATTGGTATCAAAGTAATTAGTTATAGTGAACTTGGTTTTAAAAAGAAAAGTCTTTTTGAGAAAAACTAGGCTGTAACCTGTTATGCACTATGCAACTCACAATGACACTACACTCCAAGTGCAAGGCTCAATGTTTTAGACTTCGTAGCTTGGACATGTGTTTACTTGTTGCTTATTTAGTGCATATTGTGATGATATATGTACTAGTATTGTAACGCTCTGCGTTTTCATAATTTTCCTTATTTAGAAACCATTGTTCCTGTTCCTATTTTCGGAAACTTTGTATCATAATATTCATCGTTTCGTTAATTCAATTAATTAATCGTCGAAAAATCTTTATCTTTAATCTAATTCGTGATAAAAATGGTTATTTATTCATGGTTTAATCAATTAAATTAATTGATTTTACAATTTAAAAAGTTTATTTTTATAATAAATCTAAGTTAGTCTCGTTAGCTTTTAAAGTTAGTAAAATAACAAACTAACCTAGTTAGTTTGATTTATAAAGTTTGCTTCCTTTTAAAAATAGTATAACTTAGTTAAATTAAAGGGATTGTGAGTATTTTGCTGAATCTTGAACTTCTAGGGACTAATTGTGCATATAACTGAAACTGTAATGATCTTAAAAAAAAAAAAAAAACTCTAAACACTCCCCCTTTACTTCTCTGCACACACAACCGCTCCAACATTCACCTCCCTACCTCGATGATCAGAGATCGGAGCTCCGGCCGAGCTCCAGTGCTTTGTTTTCCGGCAACAACTCAAGCCAGCCGCACCCCTTGTCCCCTCGTCTTCTCCAGTTTGTAATCCAACAACCGCCACCCCTGAAATCCTTCTGTTTATCCTCTATAGATGGTCAACGAACCACCGGCCACCACCATTTCGATGGTGGCGACTGCACAAGACGAGAGAGAGAGAGAGACGCAGAGAGAGAGGGGAAGAAAGAGGGGAATGTCGGCGACGACAGTGGACACCAGCGACGGCATAGACCTTTCTCCGACGAACTTTTCCGGTAAACTCTTTGTTACCTTCTCGCTTCTTTGAACAACCTCCTTTGATCTCAAAATAACCGACCAGAAGTGTCGTTCTTTTGTTTTTCCGGTGAAGTCGCCGAGTCGTACGACGGCAGCAGCAACGGGCCTTGAGATGGACTCTGGTTTGGGTCTAGCAACATAGCCAGCTTCGTTTCAAGATTAGCACGAGTCACGGCTCATGGCTCAGTTCCAATCGATTCCAGTTTGAGTCTCGGTTCAGCCGAATCCAGTCTCTATTCGGTTCAGGTTAGAATTTGAGTTGGGAGATGTTTATTTAAGTTACAAAATTCAGGCATCTTTCTAATCGAGTTCACGTTACGGTTCAGTATTAGTGCAGTCAACAGCAGTCAACTCTGCTCAACATAAGTCAAACAGTCTAATCGGTCTGATTCGATGTTCGGTAAATTCTAACGTCTTGAAAATTGTCATATTAGTTATGTTAATGATATTTTATTGAAGAAAATATACTAATTCGTATCGTTCATACCTATTCATTGTCGAAGAAAATTTCATATTTATACGTTGTTGACAAATTATACATTTACATACATTGTTGACGAAAAGTTAGTTTAAATTAATTAGATATATTTATTGTTTCGAAAACGCATTCAAAATGTTATATGTAGTGATTTGTTTACGTTTGACATTGACGATAATTTTATATATAATGAGATAAATTGTTGAATTTTGAAAATTGTATCGACACTTTAGTTGTCGGGATCATCCAAAAACAGAGGAAATTCTGCCCGTTTTTCGTAAAATCCCATAGAACGAAACGCTATAGTTTTATAAATCTAAATCTATCAAATTCTATTAAACTTTATAAAATAGTTATAAATGTATATTTATTTTTAACGATACTTCCATAATATTTTTCGATAGACTTAATTTATGTCACACCCCGACCACGTAAAACATCAAATCGTGGCGGAAACGTCGGGGAGTGTTGTAACAGAATTATTGTTCCACAACCATGGTAATTAAAAGTTATGTTTTATTCATCAAACAAAGAGTTACATTGTCTTAAAATAACCGAAACGAAGAGTTCATCACATAATTAAACTAGTTCCATCTTTATTTTAAGTCTCTAAGGCACAGGTCCGCCCTAGTGTGTCATGAACATCCTAAGCAACAGCTCCTGAAAACACATGTGAAAATTGGTACGTCAACATAAAAATGTCTGTGAGATACATAGGTTTTTGTGAAAATAGGATTCATGACTTAGTTTAAAGAAAGTGTTTAATAAAAATTAGTCATGAATCTTGTTAAGTGTTCTCTTTTATAAATCATTTGAAAAACGATAATAAATCAAATGATATGTATAGTTAAAAGAATAATGTATGGTTAAATGAATAACCAAGTAAAATAAGTTTGTATAAGATAAGTTGTTTGTAAAACAATGTCTTGTGAAAAAATATATTATTTGTATAAAATGTTATATGTCTAAATTTAAATGATTCAGATAACGCTACGATATGTAATACCATACAAGCACTTATATATAGGAAGTACCAGCGGCGTATCCACTATGCTTGTATCATACTATACATATCTCGTTATTTAAGTCACTCAAACCAATCAACAATGTAAAATGTCCATGTTTAATCCAATAGTCAAATGTCATAGTATAACCCAAGTTAAATATGAATCATGTAATGTGTAACAAATGTTATGTATGGTAAGTAAAGTGAAATCACTTAAACCAAATGTAAGAATGTACGAAACAAAGTATTTTGAATACATCAAAAGTTGTGTTTTGCAAAGTAAATGCATGTTTTATTGATACAAACACTTATGTGGTAAGTTAACGCATACATTCAAGCCTTGAGACAGACGGATAACCCTAAGTCAAGGTTATCAAAAGAAATGTTATCGGATTCAGTCATTCCTTACACCCAAACAAACCTAGGGTGTCAGGGACGGGATTTGTCAAGTCCTATGGTACCATTACTTACTACCGAGCGGCGTAGCTAATGTTAATGAATGTGTTTTAGTCCTGTTGTACAAACCAAATGTCATATCAAATGTAAACATGTTATGAGAAAGCAATGTACTAAGTATGCTAAGTTAACATACAAAGCAGAAAAGTCATATAAATCAATGCGCTAGCATGTCAAGTAAACATACATAGCAAAAGAAGATGAAATTATGTATTAATAGTGTACTAATGAACATAACAAGTATATATTATGAAAACATGGAAAGCACGAAAATAACAAGTAGGCACATGTGTTTCACCCCAAAATGTAAAAAAAACGGTAAAAGAGGGGACTATGTACTCACCTTTGGGTGCGTTTTTATATGTTAACAAAATCCCACAATTTGTTTATTTGTCCTAAATTAAATAAGAATGATTAAATAATCAAAACTCACAAAAATACATGAGTTTCTCCGATAGTTGGAATTTTCACATAACTTTGAGATTTCTCGAAAAGTTATTATTTTTGATTATTTTGGTGTATTTGTATATATGTACTCGAGCGTAACACACCTAATCTTGTCAATACTAACACATGATCATACACATATTGTTAAACACATAGCACATTGTAACACACAAAATAACCCATGAACAACCCATTCTAGTGTATGTCGAAAAACACTTATTTTTGCGATTCAGTAACATTTTTGGGCGTCGGAAGTCACGTATGACTAACCAATCACCAAGTAAACTTAATATAAGTTAAAATACTTAGTTTTATACCAAATATATCAGTTTGGTTACTGATTTAAAACAGTTTTGCAAAAATACTCTGAAAAGGCGATTTTCGACCGTTTTACCGCATAGTTTTGCATCAAACGTTACCCGAACCATCCCAAATCGAAACGACTTGAAATTTTAACACATCCCATGTTATTTACTGAATAAAATAATGGTTATACTCATGATAGTGCAGGTCTTAAACAAAGCATATAAATCATGCAAATTTCACATAATTTACCACTTTTTAAGCTATATGTACAACATGCAAAGCTATCAAACCTATGTCAAAGTTTCATGCCACTATAATACATCAAATAATATTATTTTTAGTGTTTATAACCAGATCTAAAACAGTTTTTGTCATTTAACCATTTTTCATCACTTCTTGAGTTTTAAATCAACATATTTTCACATGTACAAGTGCCTAAAGCATACCATCATAGCAACATCATTTTTTTATGAGTTTAAAAACATCAAATATGAGATTTATTCAGATTTATTTGCTGAAGTAATTTACATTTAACATATCATACATAAATCACAAAATACTTGCATTTTTACCACCATTCAAAAACATGTAACAACATAAACAAGTACTTAACAAAAATAAAGCTCAAAACTCATACACCCATATATATATATATATATATATATATATGTATACGGTTATACATACATATATATCACCACCATTTTTATTTGTTTCAAGACCCATTTCATTTTAGATTTCAAGTTTAGTGAAAATCCCAAGATTCAAGAGAAACTTCAAATCATCAAGAACAACTATGAATCAAAGGTATGATTTAAATATAAGTGTTATACCTTCAAGATTCAAGTAGGTTGTGGGATGAGATTTTGATGATAGGAAGCTTGAATCACTTGAGAACACCTTGGAATCACCTTTGTATCTTCACACCACTTGAAACATGCTTGAAAAGGGGTTTGATTATGAAGAACAAGATTGAAAAAGGATGGAGATGGTGATGAAGGTGGGTTACGGTTTTGGAGAGAGGAAGGAGAGAGGATGTTGAGTGTTGTGGAAAGATTATAATCTTGTGTGAAGATGTGAAGTGATATGGAAGAATTATATGGAAGATATGGGATTGTCATGCAACAACAAGTGTCAAAGTTGAATGAGAAGTGGCAAGGGAAGGCACATGGGGCCGCCACCTCCACCCTCCACTCTCATATACATGCAAAAATTTATATAATGTGTTATATGTAGGCTAAAAACGGGTATTTAACTGGATACCGGGTATTTTATCTAGCGTTTAAACCCCGGTTTATGGCGTTCTAAATTATTTTTATTATTCTATAAAAATAAACTCGGCAAAATATTACTGAAATAAATTTCAGTTGCCAAGACTGGCTGTGTTGTCCGCGTTTTGCAGTAGAAGCACTGTGTCGAGCAGAAACACACGGTACACGCTTAAGCTTGAAAAATAACGTTTTTAGGCGTTTTAATTTATTTTTCATCACGAACCTGATTAAATAAAATTTTAATCATAACAGAATATTTTTGGGATTTAAATATTATTCGGGCGGTCACCAACGTTAGTTTCGCAGTTTTGTCGTAAATAGTTCTTTAGTTCAAATAAACATGTTTTTGCTATACCGAATCCTTCGAAACTTATTTCTAAGTTATGTAAAGGATATTTAGGGTATGTTTGGCTTACGTCACAGTTCCGAAGTGTACGTCACGTTAAACTGATTGCGTTTATGCACCAGTTTGCATATGACCTTCTAGAAAGTGATTTAAAGCTTGAAGTCGGAATCGAATGAAATTGTAAAGTCATCTAACATAAATACACACATAATAACACCAAAGCACATTGTTTTATTGATAATCCACATTGTTTTACATTATACGATGATTACAGAACACAGTTGTTACAATTTAGATTATTACTTAAACTATATAAAATATACGTATTTGTATTTATATATACAAATACATATATATCAACTAGTTACACTTTATATTCCACTTCAAATCCTCCGTCGTAATCCCGTTTACTCATGCACCATCACTTGCCCATATAGGGTGACCGCGGTGTTCCATCCTCCCAAACTCGTACACTCGTCAACAGTTGGATAATCGGAAGCATTTGCAATATTGTGAGTATACTCGCAACCCCCTTTTTATGTTTACCACTTTTTGGGGTGTAACATGTTACCTTATTTAAACACACTTAAACTTATTCTTTATGTAATGCACGGAAACAATCCTTATACATGAATACTATGTTATGATACTTGATGCTTACGTGGACCATACTTATGTGATATGTTTTAGTCATTAGCTTTCATGAGCCTCCATTTGACATGTATAGCGCTATAGGAGTAACGCACCGCCCGTAGACTAGTGGTCATGTTGAATCATATCATTGTTGCGTAAACAGAGGATTGGCTAGAAATATTGCATGCCATGTTAGGTTGATCTTGTATAAACTAAGTTGCCATGTGGATTCATTTTTTAAACTTTTATACTTATACTTATTCTTAAACTTGTATACTCGCCTTTGCTTTTTCATTGAATTGTATTTTAAACATGTTACAGGTTGAGGATTGATGATGCTATGAAAATGGACTAGCAAAGATGACTAGATACTCACTTAGACGTTTAGGTTTAAAGTGTTGTATCAATTTTGTTATGTTATGTTTGAAAAATGTTGTTATTTGAATTTCTTGTAATGTTTTGGCAATTTATCTATGAAATGAAAACGGTTGAATTAAATATTGTCACAAATAGCGTTATGAAGTCTCTTGCAATCTTGAACAAGTCCCACTCCGATGATTCCGACTTTGATTGGGGTGTGACAGATTGGTATCAGAGCCATAACTATAGGGAATTAGGAAAATTGCCATGCTTTTGACCTAGTCTATAGTTAAGCACCAGATTTGACCATATTTGCTTCACATGCTACTTGAATGAAACATCTTTACGTGCTATTCTTGAAATGTTGCTTATGAGTTAACTTCTTGAAAACGTATCCTATGTGTTAAATTTTTTTGAAATGCATTATGTGTTATACTTAATTTAATATTTCAAACATACGCCTTCCTAAGGCATTTTACTCGTCTATACTAAACTCAAAACCACTCGTGATACACAAACGAGATGACTTCACCAAAATAGGCGTCAAACCCACAATTTGGTGAACGACTCTCAATCCATCTATTCTTTTTACTAGAAATTCGCCACCAAGTTAGGAGTGAAACCCCCACCTTGATGGAGAATTTCCATTTCAAATTCCAGTGGACCCTCGTCAAAGTGTCGAAATTAAATTTTGACTCGACGAGTGCCAACCACACTTAGGTTACGAAATCGTCAAGTTAGGGGTGAAACACGCACCTTGTCGATTAGTTCCGCTCCTTGATTTTCAAAAGTCCCGCAAAGCCTCGAATCTTCAATGGATTGGGAACATGTAGTAACTGGAAGGGGAGTACCGTTAGCCGAGATATCGACGAGAGTATTCCACCTATTAGGCCAAAGCATGTTTCTCAATTTCAAAAGATCTTTCGACCACTTTGGTTAGTCAATTTTCCGTTTGGAACCATCCAAGTTTTATTCGAGCTTACGCTTTATTATTTTCGATCTTTTGTCAATTTTGAACAATTTTTTGAGATTTCATTTTTGCCCAACATCATACTCTTACTTTTCATACGATTATACATTATTAGCATGCATGATTTCACGTAATTTTATTTACGCTTTTGTAACAATGAGCAGAGACATATCATCGAGATAGGAGTGATTTCCTTACCTTGACGATTAACTCCGCTTCTTTTCTCATCTTACAACGACCTCACCAACGGATTTGGGGTGATCCCCTTACCTAGGTGATCGTTACCAATGTTCTCTTTTAAAAGACTATATTATGTAATACGATCATGTTTATATCTAAATCATTTATCATTAGTCAAGTCCCTAATTATTTCAAAATGCATTGTTATATAAACGAATATCCTATTCTACAATCTATTTTCATGTAGCTCACACACACAAAATTCTTAACTTATACCATAAACGCTATTCCTCGACTTTCAAAATTTCACGAAATGCTACTTATCAACCTAAGCGGTCTAATAAAATCATTGCCCACAAAATTTCATATTTCACGTGATTACTAAAACACGCTCGTCTCACATCACTATACTAAAGAATACTATTTTTCAATTGAGAATCAAACCAGCTTTTCATACAAAATATTACAAATATTATTCAGTCGTTTACTAAAACTTCTTTTAAAATCAATAACACATTTTTATTAAACGACGCTTTTCCAGCAAAACACAAAGTTCATATACCAAGATCCTTTTCCTAAGGATGAACCTTTTCACAAGAAGCTATAAACTTCAAAACTTTCTAATACAAAGTTACTTAAACGATGCAAACTTGTTAATCCCAATAACTTTTCAAAACCTCGCTCGATACGTCAATTAAATTCAAAACACATGGGCAAGGAAACTTCATAAGGATGACAAATTTTCAACTATGTAAATTCTTTTAAAACCATAGTAGCATTTCCATTCCTTTACAAAGTGCCTTTTTGCATGACCAATAAACATTTTATACTCTCTTTACATTCACAAACTAGAGTCTATATTTCGTGACAACTCGATCTATTTACATTCACAAACTATACACGCATATCATTTTACACGTTTTAGTCAATATTTCACAACAATCTCATGCGTGTCACTCATCCCCTTTTCTTTCATACTCAAAACTTTTAATCGTTTACGCGCATAAACTCGTGTAGTTCGATTTATACTATAAACAAAATCATTATTTCCTACATCCATACTTATACATTTTATGCCTTCACTTATGTTCACACTTACACATTTATGTTATACTCATGATTCAAAATTCATACGTTCTACGTTTATACATACACTCACAATTATACACTTACGTTGTCCTTACATTCATGTCTATACTACATTCGTATTCGTATTCATATTCATACGATTTATGTTTTCATTTACGCTTGTACAACTTTGTTTACACTTATATTCATACACATGTATTTTATTCATACTTAAACCTTCATGTTTTACACCTATATTCACATTCATATCTATGCTCGCACATCTTATGTTCACACTTATACTCGTATTCATACTCACACGCTTTGTGTTTATGCTTATACTCATCGTATTCATACTCACACGCTTTGTGTTTATGCTTATACTCATGTTTGTACTCACATTTATACTCATTTTTCATGCATGTTATGCTTATACTTTTACTCATACTCCTGACATGCGTTTTGTGTTTATGCTCACGTGCGTGTTCATATTTAAACTTATGCTCTGCTCATGCTTTTTATATAAAAATTTATACATTCGCACCTGTACGCCAGCGAAACCTGATGGATTCGCTTACGTTGGTCTTATACTATTTGGAACGCAAACATACTTATATGTTACATTTTTATGCACACGCGATCTTATTTTCAAGATTTATGTATACCGTAATTCATACGCAACTAGTACAAGCTATGCAGATCATGCGACGATTGGTATAATCGCGGGTGCACACGAGATTATAGTAATGGGCGTATGAGAATCATAGAGTGTACTACTGCGTATGGTAAGACACGGAATGTAACATGACACCGAATACGAGACGAACGTAATATGGTCAAAACATGGTGGATACGCCGCTGGTACATCCTCTATATAAGTGTTTTCGTCATGTTACCAAACTTTCGTAAAACGTGTCATGAGAAATTCAGTATTTTGCAGACTTTTTAGACCTAATACAAACTTTAAACAGCTCACAAATGCATTATATCCGATTATCCACGATGAGACTTCATCCTTAACATGCTACTTTTGCCTATCCGATACTTATACTATTCTTATACTCAAAATCGTTAGTAGATCAATCGTTCACCCTTATACCTCAATTATTCTTTGTTGTCTCAAACTCCAAAGCCTCAATTTTAAACAATCATCTTCTGGTTGCCAAAACCCTTTCAAGCCTTCCTTCTGAATAAATTTCGGGACGAAATTTCCTAAAGGAGGGGAGACTGTAACGCTCTGTGTTTTCATAATTTTCCTTATTTAGAAACCATTGTTCCTATTCTTATTTTTGGAAACTTTGTATCCTAGTTTTCATCGTTTCGTTAATTCAATTAATTAATCGTCGAAAAATCTTTATCTTTAATCTAGTTCGTGATAAAAATGGTTATTTATTCATGGTTTAATCAATTAAATTAATTGATTTTACAATTTAAAAAGTTTATTTTTATAATAAATCTAAGTTAGTCTTGTTAGCTTTTAAAGTTACTAAAATAACAAACTAACCTAGTTAGTTTGATTTATAAAGTTTGCTTCCTTTTAAAAACAGTATAACTTAGTTAAATTAAAGGGATTGTGAGTATTTTGCTGAATCTTGAACTTCTAGGGACTAATTGTGCTTATAACTAAAACTGTAATGATCTTAAAACAAAAAATAAATAAATAAAACCCTAAACACCCCCCCCTTACTTCTCTGCGCACACAACCGCTCCAATATTCACCTCCCTGCCTCGATGATCAGAGATCGGAGCTCCGGCCGAGCTCCGGTGCTTTGTTTTCCGGCAACAACTCAAGCCAGCCGCACCACTTGTCCCCTCGTCTTCTCCGGTTCCTAATCTGACAACCGCCACCCCTGAAATCCTTCTGTTTCTCCTCCATCGATGTTCAACGAACCACCAGCCACCACCATTTCGATGGGGGCGTATGGCGGCGACTGCACAAGACGAGAGAGAGAGAGAGAGACGCAGAGAGAGAGGGGAAGAAAGAGGGGAATGTCGGCGACGACAGTGGACACCAGTGAAGGCATAGACCTTTCTCCGACGAACTTTTCCGGTAAACTCTTTGTTACCTTCTCGCTTCTTTGAACAACCTCCTTTGATCTCAAAATAACCGACCAGAAGTGTCATTCTTTTGTTTTTCCGGTGAAGTAGCCGAGTCTTACGACGGCAGCAGCAACGGGCCTCGAGATGGACTCTGGTTTGGGTCTAGCAACATAGCCAGCTTAGTTTCAAGATTAGCATGAGTCGCGGCTCATGGCTCAGTTCCAATCGATTCCAGTTCGAGTCTCGGTTCAGCCGAATCCAGTCTCTATTCGCTTCATGTTAGAATTTGAGTTGGGAGATGTTTATTTAAGTTACAAAATTCGGGTATCTTTCTAATCGAGTTCACATTACGGTTCAGTATTAGTGCAGTCAACAGCAGTCAACTCTGGTCAACATAAGTCAAACAGTCTAATCGGTCTGATTCGATGTTCGGTAAATTCTAACGTCTTGAAAATTGTCATATTAGTTATGTTAATGATATTTTATCGAAGAAAATATACTAATTCGTATCGTTCATACCTATTCATTGTCGAAGAAAATTTCATATTTATACGTTATTGACAAATTATACATTTACATACATTGTTGACGCAAAGTTAGTTTAAATTAATTAGATATAGTTATTGTTTTGAAAACGCATTCAAAACATTATATGTAGTGATTTGTTCACGTTTGACATTGACGATAATTTTATATATAATGAGATAAATTGTTGAATTTTGAAAATTATATCGACACTTTAGTTGTCGGGATCATCCAAAAACAGAGGAAACTCTGCCCGTTTTTCGTAAAATCCCGTAGAACGAAACGCGATAATTTTATAAATCGAAATCTATCAAATTCTATTAAACTTTATAAAATAGGTATAAATGTATATTTATTTTTGACGATACTTCCATAATATTTTTCGATAGACTTAATTTAGTTTATTACTTAAACAATATAAAATATACGTATTTGTATTTGTATTTATATATACAAATACATATATATCAACTAGTTATACTTTATATTCCGCTTCAAATCCTCCGTCGTAATCCCGTTTACTCATGCACCATCATTTGCCCATATAGGGTGACCGCGGTGTTCCATCCTCCCAAACTCGTACACTCGTCAACACTTGGATAATCGGAAGCATTTGCAATATTATGAGTATACTCGCAACCCCCTTTTTATGTTTACCACTTTTTGGGGTGTAACATGTTACCTTATTTAAACACACTTAAACTTATTCTTTTTGCAATGCACGAAAACAACCCTTATACATGAATACTATGTTAAGATACTTGATGCTTACGTGGACCATACTTATGTGATATGTTTTAGTCATTAGCTTTCACGAGCCTCCATTTGACATGTATAGCGCTATAGGAGTAACACACCGCCTGTAGACTAGTGGTCATGTTGAATCATATCATTGTTGCGTAAACAGAGGATTGGCTAGAAATATTGCATGCCATGTTAGGTTGATCTTGTATAAACTAAGTTTCCATGTGGATTCGTTTTTTAAACTTTTATACTTATACTTATTCTTAAACTTGTATACTCGCCTTTGCTTTTGCATTGAATTGTATTTTAAACATGTTACAGGTTGAGGATTGATGATGCTATGAAAATGGAGTAGGAAAGGTGCCTAGATACTCACTTAGACGTTTAGGTTTAAAGTGTTGTATCAATTTTGTTATGTTATGTTTGAAAAATGTTGTTATTTGAATTTCTTGTAATGTTTTGGCAATTTATCTATGAAATGAAAATGGTTGAATTAAATATTGTCACAAATAGCGTTATGAAGTCTCTTTCAATCTTGAACAAGTCCCACTCCGATGATTCCGCCATTGGTTGGGGTGTGACAAGTATACTTAGCTATATATATATATATATATATATATATATATGTATATATATGTGTGTGTACTTATGTGCTATGGTCAATCTTCCCTCTACTATTTCTTATGACACTACGGCGTCATTCTCATACTGTGTTTTCTAGATATGAAGACAATGAGCGGACACCGAAGAGGTAACATTAACATGACTCAGGATCAACTGACAAACCTGATAAACGTCATGGCTGAGGCTTTGGCAGCCCATCCCGGAGGTAAACTTGACGTTCAAGGATGTTTAGATTCTACTCTCGTATCGTCTTATCACTCTTAACCTTGTCCGCCTCGTTTTACACGACAGGTCAACCTGTACCCACTCAACCTCACGTTTGCACTTTCAAAACTTTTATGGATTGCAAAGCTCTCACTTTTAATGGCACTGAAGGAGCCATAGGCCTTCTGCACTGGATCAAGAAGGTCGAATATGTATTTGTTGTGTGTGAATGCCCTGCTACCAACTGGGTGAAGTTTACTACTTGTACACTCGAAGGAAACGCGCTTTCTTGGTGGAATGCGTAGGTTCAGATGCTTGGATTGGAGACATCCAATGCCACTCCTTGGAACGACTTCAAGAATTTGATCAAGGAGGAGTACTGTCGTAGGGATGACATTCACAAACTCGAGACCGAGTACTGCAAGTTGAAAATGGTTGGATCTGAAATGGAGGCGTACACCAAACAATCCAACGAGTATGATGCTCTGTGTCCCAACATGTCTCAGCCTCCTTACAGAAGGATCGAGCTTTATCTCAATGGTGACTTTAGCTAATCTCCCCACGATCCAGCAATTTATTCGTCTAGCACACTGTCTCACTGAACAAGCTGTGGAACAGGGCAAGCTGCCCAAACGAATCAGTGCTACTACCGTTACCTTAGTTGATAACAAACACAAATGGGATGGCAACCAGGGCAAAGATGCTAATCCCACACAAACTCCAGCTCAGCATTGAAAGTTCGAGAACAACAAGGGTCCTCAACAACAGGGTGGCTACCAAGGGAACTGACCCAAATGCAACAAGTCCAATCGGCATCACAATGGGCCGTGTGAAAAGAACCGCTGCCAGCGATGCAATAAACTAGGGCATGAGGCTAAGGAATGTAGAAGCCCGTACCCAACAAGGCAGAACAAGCCACAATAATAGCAGCAGCAATAGGGAAACAACCAAGGATGCTATCAGTGTGGGGCAGTGGGGCACATGAAGAAGAATTGCCTTCAACTAAATCAAAACAACAACAACAACCAAGGTGCTGGGAACAACAACAACAACAACAATGGAAACAATGGCGCGAGGGGGAGAGCCTTTGTGGTAGGTGCTGGTGAAGTAAGGAATGACCCTAATGTTGTGACGGGTAAGTTCCTAGTTGATAATCGTTATGTTTCTGTACTATTTGATTCTAGAGTTGATGCTAGTTATGTATCCCTAAGTAGTAAGATGCTTAAGCCTACACAAACTCCTATAGACACTAAGCACGTTGTCGATTTAGCTAACGGCAGAAACATCGAGGCCACTCACGTTATCAAAGATTGTAAACTCGTACTATCCGGTCAAACCTTCCTCATCAGTCTTTTCCCCATCTGTGACATCTGTGCCTCCACGACCATCAAACAAATACCAAATCAATGAAATATTGTATTTCATACTTGGGATTTGTATAAATATGTGTATCATTTGCACATATCAATTCTTGTTCGATTTCGAGCTCTAAATCACTTTCTGGAAAGTTATACGCGAACTGGTGCGTAAACGTAATCAGTTTAATGCGACGAACACTCTGGAATAGTGACATAGGCTTAACATACCTTAAATAACCTTTACATAACTTAGAAATAAGTTTTGGAGGGTTTTGTGTGTCGAAATCAAGTTTATTCGCTTACAGGGACTAATTTCGACAAACTGCGAAAGTATGCTGATTCGTACTGTAACGAACATTCCGGAACTTGATAATAAGTTAAAAATTCCCTAAATATCCTTTACATAGCTTAGAAATAGGCTTTAAGGGGTTCGGTATGCTAAAACAAACTTTATTGATCGATAGGGACTAAAAGCGTCAAAAAGTGCATAAGTTTGCATTTTTGCGCATATCTCGCGTTCTGAATATATCTGGACATCCAAAACTTTATGTAATCAATAAAATATTTTATTTTAGTTATTAGCATGAAAAAATTTCATTCGTCGCGCAATTTGGATCGTTTTTGCGTTCGTTACGACTTCCGTCGTAATTAACCGAACAACGCAACCGTACGACCAAACGAACCGACATCCGATATATTTTTGAGCATGTTTTGAGTTCCCTATACTTTAACTTCATTTTAGAGCCTTGAAATGAGGTTAACGGGGCTTAAACGTGTCAAAAATGAGCCGAAATGCAAGATTCTGAAGTTCAGGGACCAAAATTGTCATTCTGCCGTAGTTATCTTAGGAAGGGACCAAAATGAAAAATCTAAATTCCAGCTTGTTCCAGCTGTTCCCCTCATTTTCACATGGTTTTAATGAAACTATGGGCTCCCATGGTTTCACAAAACCATGGGCACATGTGTACGGATGAGATCGAAGCTCGTTTTACGATGAACGATCCTAACGGTTCTAGTTTTCCTATAAATAGCTATCCCCTTTCACTTGCAAAACCAACATTGATCTAATTTTGGCTCTCTAAGTTGAATTTATGCTTCATACCTGAGAGTAAATCGGATCAAAGATTGCGGGGACCTTTTGTAAGTATTCATTCGTTCTTTTATCGCCTTTCGAGTCTGAAAGTCAGGCTGCGTTTGACTTTCTGCATTAACCAGTTTATGGTCAATGCGATGTTCATTTGAACTTCACAATGTGAGCGTAATCACGATGGTTATAGTCCCTTATGACTATTCCTACTGATTACCATGTTGATTAGGTGTAGTGACGAGTCATAGTTTCGGTCAAAATGCGTATTCATGCGTATTTTGCAACCAAACTATTCTTGAGTATCAAAACCGTTTGTTTTGATATCAAACTTGTTTTCTAACTTCGTTAAACATGTTTTAACATGTTTAACTCGTCACTTTTAGTTTAGTGCTTATATAGGGTCGTAAGATAAGCGGTCTAAACAACCGCTTAGACTTTCGAACCCGACCCGTTTGGTCGATCATTAGGATCCGATCAAACATATTTTGTGACCATAGTTGTATAAGGAATAACCTTCTGAGGTTATACCTTATGGTCACTTCGTTTAGTTAGTTGTATGATAGGTAGTTATATGCCTTAGGAAAATGACCAAAATGCCCTTTTTACGCATAAATTCATTTTAAGCATATGTAACCTAAATTTTTATATCTAAACTGATTAGGTAACATTATTAGACATGTTAAGGCATATAATACTTGTCATAGGACTAGTTAGGCAGTCCGAACGCATTTTACGCGAACGACGCGTTAAAGTAGTATAAGCTACCTAAACGGGTCGTAATGGGTCGTAAGCACTTAGGTTAGGTTTCAATTTAGTATGTAGGCTTTGTTAAACCATATCATATTATTTCCAATACTCATTTGGTTTACGAAACCTCATCCTATCCGATCTTCCGAATTAGGTCCGGTTTATTAATATAGTTACCTATATTAGGTGCCAATTGATTTCTGTGATCCCTCTAGCCTTGCTTGGTTGTTATTCAAGACTTCTAAGCATCTCAAGTGAGTACATAGTTACCCTATTTTACTGTTTTTCAATTGTTTTGGGGTGATTCATATGTGCTAAATGTTTTCAAGGTTTTAACGATAGTTTTCAAAACGATATTCGATATAATAACATTGGTTTCAAAAACGATTAAAATGGTTTATATTAAATTAATAACAATTTCGATATAGTAAACAAACTTGTTGGTTGTATTTACATAACGAATAATATCCATTAGTTTTGGCCGAACCGACCAGTATTAGGTTATGGTACCATAGGATCTGACAAATCCCGTTATCAGACTGCACCCATGGTTATGTGTGGGTTAGGTGCATAACAACTGAATCTGTGATTGTTAATTTACCTTTTGGTGGTTTATTAATGCGAGAAGCGATAGGCGAGATAGTCGAGTCACGAAGGTTTGGATGTTATTAGCGAGACAATCAAAAGTACTTTTCACGATTTAAGACGAGAATGATTTAAACGACTAAAGCGATTTTTAATGAATTAAATGATTTGGGTAAACGATTGGTTTTCGGTTAGTGTTTAGATAACGGGACGGGTGTAATGTGATGAAAGCATGGTGGATACGCCGCTGGTACTTCCTATATATAAGTGTTTTCATCATATTACATACCGTGGCGTTATTTAGTTCACTTGGGTAAACGATTTTGAAACGATGTCACACAAACGAGGTTTTGGAAATGATATAAACCATACGAGTTTTATTAACGAGATTTTATTAACGAGTTTTATTAACGAGATTTTATTAACGAGTTTTATTAACGAGATTTATTAACGAGTTTTATTAACGATTTAATACGAGATGTTTTACAAATTTGTTTTCTAAAACAAAATGTTTTCGAGTTAAGAATCATGGCTACGAGGTTTTATAAAATATAGCCCACTTGATTTGAGTTGGTTAATTATGTCGCAATATTACACTTTTCAAAACAAGGTTTTTAATTAAGTATTGCAACATGTAAACTAGCCATGAATCCGACACTCTCAAAAACCTATGTACTCGCCAGCATTTCTTTGCTGACTTTGTTTTCACATATGTTTCAGGTGTTATTGAATGATGTTGATTGCTAGGATACATGCTCACATAGGACTAGACGAGGCCTTAGTGACTTAATAACAATGATAGACTATGTTTAAATTGTTTATTTAGATTTCCAGACGATGTAAATATTTAATGTTTAATAAAACGAAACTTCAAATTTCCGTGTGTTTTGAAACAATGATTCTGTTACAACACTCCCCAACGATTCCGCCGCGATTTGTTGTTTTACGCGGTCGGGGGTGTGACAAAAAAGTTGGTATCAGAGCTCATGGTTATAGGGAATTAGGTTATTAGTAATGCTTTGACCTAGTCTATAACCTTCCTAGGACCCTAACACAAGATCCTTGTGTTTAGATCTTAAAACAATACCGTCACCTATCCTTAGATGGCAACCACAACAAGAACACAAATTTTGAATCCGCTTCGAAAAACCAATCATCTGTTCTAGGATGATTGATTTCTAGGTTTTGAACCCTCCAAGTTTTCAAAATCTCGTCAAAGTTTGGGTCTTATAATGTGAACACGTGCAAACTGGAAGGGTGAATGCCTGTACCCTGAGTTTTCTGTCTAAGGCTAGAGTGTTCGTACAAATCCTTAGTATCGGACCAGTCACTCTTACCTGGGAACTCTTGGGGTGAGTGTTCACTTATAGGCGAGCATGTCTTCAGTGATACATTAACATGACCCGTTTACTTTGATTAATCACCGTCACATTTGTTTGCCTTAGGTAACAAACAAATGATCGCAATTACTATGCGTTGTTGTTCTGTTTTAATAATCCGATAACATTTCACTTGTTTTCTCCTATGTCTTTCATTTCCTCTAGAATGTCTCTTCATCGCAACGACATTCAAATGTGCGAGCAAACTGCCAAATTTGCCCAGCGAATAAGCGAAGTAATCCTGAAGACTGTCGATTTAGGTATCGCCATGTCCCGTCTCAATAATGAGGCCACCCAAGAAGCATCGAAAGAAGCAGAAGCCGAGCCTTCAAAAAAAGTCAAAGAAGCGTAAAGCTCCAAAGGGTCCCGTAGCCGTTACACCAAATCAAGCAAAACCTAGCCAGGTGGCAGCACCACCAGTAAAGAAGCCGTACTTAGGAACTGCTCCTCTGTGCAATCAGTGTAACCTCCACCACTATGCCAGTGTCAAATGTCGGAAATGTTTCAACTGTGGACTCATTGGTCATTTGGCACGAGACTGTCCTTCAGTCACTGTGCTAAACCAAGCTTTTCAGAACCCCGTTCAATTTCAAGAAGATCCAACACAGGCTCATTTTCCTCCTGGTATTTGCTACACCTATGGCGAGACGGGTTATGTCAGGGACAGATACCCAAAGATTTTCAATGCAAATCCGACCCACGGATGAGCATTTGACCGATTTGAAGAAGCTGCTGCTTTGAATAATCCGAATCTCATGTTTATGTTTCTAGTGTTTTCCTTTGAACTCGGAAACAATCGATTTTGTTTATAAATAAATCTTTATTTGCAATTCTAATGTACAAATACAGTTGCATGTGTGTATTGCATACCCCTACGATACCTACACCAAAGAACCGTATTTGTAGTTCTCTCGTTCATATGATCGCTCATGAATTCCTCAAAAATTCTAAGTGCTCGCTTCATTCTAAGAAACGAAGTGACAATTTGAGTAATCACTTTAATTCCTTGGTTAGATAACTAAGGAAACCCTTATCTGTCAAAGTTTCTCTTGGTAAACCTCTTGTACTCAATTCTGTTATTTGCGACTATCAATTTAACTTTGATAATCACTTTTTTTCCTATTGACCTCACGCCGATGCAACTTGGGAGTTTCGACATTATCATAGGGATGGATTGGTTAGCTAAACATCATGCTAAGGTGATTTGTTTCGATAAGATAGTTCGCATTCCTCTTTCGTCTGGCGATGTTCTTGAAGTTCGTGGCAAGAAACCTTCTGGTGGATTGAAGCTCATGTCGTGTACGAAGGCCCAAAGTTATTTACAAAAAGGATATGTTGCTTTTCTGGCACATGTCACCGAGGAGAAAGGCAAGAGCAAGAGTATTCAGGATATTCTGATTGTTCGGGATTATCTAGAGGTGTTTCCTGATGAACTGCCTGGTTTGCCTCCAGTTCGTCAAGTTGAGTTTCATATTGACCTTGTACCCAATGCCAACCCAATTGCGAAAGCACCTTATCGTCTTGCACCATCTGAGATGCAAGAATTATCGAAACAGCTTCAAGAGTTATCTGATAAAGGATTCATCCGATCAAATTATTCACCTTAGGGGAGCTCCTGTCCTCTTTGTGAAGAAGAAAGATGGATCTTTTCGAATATGTATCGATTATCGTAAGCTTAATAAGCTTACCATCAAGAATCGATATCCCCTACCTCGAATCGATGATCTCTTTGATCAGCTGCAAGGTGCTACCTGTTTTTCCAAGATCGATCTGCATTCTGGGTATCACCAACTTCGTGTTCTCGAAGGAGATATTCCCAAAACTGCCTTCCGCACAAGATATGGGCATTACGAGTTCACTGTCATGCCTTTTGGTTTGACGAATACCCCAGCTATCTTCATGGACTTAATGAATAGCGTCTGTAAACCTTATTTAGACAAGTTCATCATTATGTTCATTGACGATATTCTCATTTATTCAAAGTCTCAAGCCGACCACGAGCAACACCTTCGTTTGACATTGGAACTCCTAAAGAAGGAACAAACTTTTCGCTAAATTCTCCAAGTGTGAATTTTGGCTTAAAGAAGTTCAGTTTTTGGGTCATGTAGTCAACAAGCAGGGTATTCATGTGGATCCATCCAAATTGCTGCAATTAAGGATTGGAATACACCAACGACATCTACAGAAATTTGTTCTTTTCTTGGTCTCGCTGGTTATTATCGTCGTTTTATTTCAAACTTCTCGAAGATCGCGGTGCCACTCACTACTTTGACTCAGAAGAATAAGCCTTTGGAGTGGGGATATAAGCAAGAAGAAGCGTTCCAAACGCTGAAACGGAAGCTATGTGATGCTCCTATTTTGTCCTTGCCCAATAGAAACGATGATTTCGTTGTCTTCTATGACGCGTCGAATCTAGGACTTGGTTATGTTCTTATGCAATGAGGTAAAGTCATAACATATACGTCAAGACAGTTGAAAGTTCACGAAAAGAACTACACAACTCATGATCTTGAGTTAGGTGTTGTGGCATTTGCTCTCAAAATCTGGAGACACTAGCTCTATGGAACGAAGTGTGTGGTTTTCACAAGACCACAAAAGTCTCCAGCTCATTCTTAATCAGAAGGAGCTGAACATGAGGCAACGACAATGGGTTGAACTCTTGAACGATTACGATTGCGCGATTCGCTACCTTCCTGGTAAGGCGAATATCGTAGCCGATGCGCTTAGTCGAAAGGAACGAGTCAAGCTTCATTATGTTCAAACTCTATCTGATATTCAAATCTTTTGTCCTTCAAGCACAACAATCTTGTGTAAATGAAGGCTTATTGAAATATGAGCTACCACTTCAACTCGAGCTTAAACTTGAAACGAAAGGAGCGATGGGTTGCTCTATTTTAAGAATCCTTGTGGATGATTATCGCCCAAATCGGAGCCCTGATTGGATTCCTTGTACACCTTAATATGTACATTACAACTCAATAAGGACAAACCGAATTCCTATTAAGATCTTCCTATCTTCATAGTTAGATTCTTGAAAATATTTAAAGTGCCAAATGAAATCCACGGATTGGATTCCTGGTATGCTTTAAATACCCGTGTCCAAAGATAACAAATTAAAGGTCAAGTTAAACGATTAATGCGATTATGTGTTTATGTGTTCTCTTTTATTATGTGATCCGATTCTCGTTATTCAAATCCTCGTAGAATCTTCCATATCTTCATATGAGGGATTCATAGTAGGATATTCAAAAGGTACTACCCTAAATCCTTAATGGGTTTCTACGTGGTAGTTAAGACCCTTGGAATATATAGTACCATTCCATGATTCGAAGGAGACCCCTTGAGTGGTCTAGTTAAAGATTGATTCAGAATCTGGTTAAGAATGGCATGTGATGATACAGCTGAAAGGACCCTATAGTGGTCCAGTCACACTCATCACAAGTTCATTCATTTGGTTTTCCCCTACACATTATCAAATGCACTGTGCGGACTATGCAAGGAATTATGTATTTATGGACGCGTACATAATTATAAAAATTCAGTGCACGGAAACCACAGTAATATTTATCATCTGTAAGAACCAATAGTGACAACAATAACGAAACGTGAACAATGTAATGGAGGTACGGTGGACGCACCAATGGCGCTTCATATACTTGTATATAAGTGTCCCTTTTACATTGCAAGCATAATGTCATTTAAAGTTACTAGAAGTTTGGAACTCTAACCAGTGTTGTTTTATCTTTTCGACTTCATGTTTCAAGCTCTCACAAGTTTCTTCTAAATAAATTTCGGGATGAAATTTCCTGAAGTAGGGGAGACTGTGACATCTGTGCCTCCACGACCATCAAAAAAATACCAAATCAACGAAATATTGTATTTCATACTTGGGATTTGTATAAATATGTGTATCATTTGCACATATCAACTCTTGTTCGATTTCGAGCTCTAAATCACTTTCTGGAAAGTTATACGTGAACTGGTGCGTAAACGTAATCAGTTTAATGAGAGGAACACTCCGGAATAGTGACATAGGCTTAACATACCTTAAATAACCTTTACATAACTTAAAAATAAGTTTTGGAGGGCTGGTGTGTCGAAATCAAGTTTATTCGCTTATAGGGACTAATTTCGACAAACTGCGAAAGTATGTCGATTCGTACTGTAACGAACATTCCGGAACTTGATCATAAGTTAAAAATACCCTAAATATCCTTGACATAGCTTACAAATAGGGTTTGAGGGGTTCGGTATGCTAAAACAAACTTTATTGATCAATAGAGACTAAAAGCGTCAAAAAGTGCATAAGTTTGCATTTTCACGCATATCTCGCGTTCTGAATATATCCGGACATCCAAAACTTTATGTAATCATTAAAATATTTTATTTTAGTGATTGGCATGATAAAATTCCATTCGGCGCGCAATTTGGATCGTTTTTGCGTTCGTTACGACTTTCGTCGTAATTAACCGAACAACGCAACCGTACGACCAAACGAACCGACATCCGATATATTTTTGAGCATGTTTTGAGTTCTCTATACTTTAACTTCATTTTAGAGCCTTTAAATGAGGTTAACGGGGCTTAAACGTGTCAAAAATGAGCCGAAATGCAAGATTCTGAGGTTCAGGGACCAAAATTGTCATTCTGCCGTAGTTATCTTAGGAAGGGACCAAAATGTAAAATCTAAATTCCAGCTTGTTCCAGCTGTTCCCCTCATTTGCACATGGTTTTAATGAAACTATGGGCTCCCATGGTTTCACAAAACCATGGGCACATGTGTACGGATGAGATCGAAGCTCGTTTTACGATGAACGATCCTAACGGTTCTAGTTTTCCTATAAATAGCTATCCCCTTTCACTTGAAAAACCCACATTGATCTAATTTTGTCTCTCTAAGTTGAAGTTTATGCTTCATACCTGAGAGTAAATCGGATCAAAGCTTGCGGGGACCTTTTGTAAGTATTCATTCGTTCTTTTATCGCCTTTCGAGTCTGAAAGTCAGAGTGCGTTTGACTTTCTGCATTAACCAGTTTATGGTCAATGCGAAGTTCATTTGAACTTCACAATGTGAGCGTAATCACGATGGTTATAGTCCCTTGTGACTATACCTACTGATTACCATGTTGATTAGGTGTAGTGACGAGTCATAGTTTCGGTCAAAATGCGTATTCATGCGTATTTTGCAACCAAACTATTCTTGGGTATCAAAACCGTTTGTTTTGATATCAAACTTGTTTTCTAACTTCGTTAAACATGTTTTAACATGTTTAACTCGTCACTTTTAGTTTAGTGCTTATATAGGGTCGTAAGATAAGGGGTCTAAACAACCGCTTAGACTTTCGAACCCGACCCGTTTGGTCGATCATTAGGATCCGATCAAACATATTTTGTGACCATAGTTGTATAAGGAATAACCTTCTGAGGTTATACCTTATGGTCACTTCGTTTAGTTAGTTGTATGATAGGTAGTTATATGCCTTAGGAAAATGACCAAAATGCCCTTTTTACGCATAAATTCATTTTAAGCATATGTAACCTAAATTTTTATATCTAAACTGATTAGGTAACATTATTAGACATGTTAAGGAATATAATACTTGTCATAGGACTAGTTAGGCAGTCTGAACGCATTTTACGCGAACGACGCGTTAAAGTAGCATAAGCTACCTAAACGGGTCGTAAGCACTTAGGTTAGGTTTCAATTTAGTATGTAGGCTTTGTTAAACCATATCATATTAGTTCCAATACTCATTTGGTTTATGAAACCTCATCCTATCCGATCTTCCGAATTAGGTCCGGTTTATTAATATAGTTACCTATATTAGGTGCCAATTGATTTCTGTGATCCCTCTAGCCTTGCTTGGTTGTTATTCAAGACTTCTAAGCATCTCAAGTGAGTACATAGTTCCCCTATTTTACTGTTTTTCAATTGTTTTGGGGTGATTCATATGTGCTAAATGTTTTCAAGGTTTTAACGATAGTTTTCAAAACGATTTTCGATATTATAACATTGGTTTCAAAAACGATTAAAATGGTTTATATTAAATTAATAACGATTTCGATATAGTAAACAAACTTGTTGGTTGTATTTACATAACGAATAATATCCATTAGTTTTGGCTGAACCGACCAGTATTAGGTTATGGTACCATAGGATCTGACAAATCCCATTATCAGACTGCACCCATGGTTATATGTGGGTTAGGTGCGTAAAAACTGAATCTGTGATTGTTAATTTACCTTTTGGTGGTTTATTAATGCGAGAAGCGATAGGCGAGATAGTCGAGTCACGAAGGTTTGGATGTTATTAGCGAGACAATTAAAAGTAGTTTTCACAATTTAAGACGAGAATGATTTAAACGACTAAAGCGATTTTTAACGAATTAAATGATTTGGGTAAATGATTGGTTTTCGGTTAGTGTTTAGATAACGGGACGGGTGTAATGTGATGAAAGCATGGTGGATACGCCGCTGGTACTTCCTATATATAAGTGTTTTCATCGTATTACATATCGTGGCGTTATTTAGTTCACTTGGGTAAACGATTTTGAAACGATGTCACACAAATGAGGTTTTCAAAATGATATAAACCATACGAGTTTTATTAACGAGATTTAATTAACGAGTTTTATTAACGAGATTTTATTAACGAGTTTTATTAACGAGATTTATTAACGAGTTTTATTAACGATTTAATACGAGATGTTTTACAAATTGGTTTTCTAAAACAAAATGTTTTCGAGTTAAGAATCATGGCTACGAGGTTTTATAAAATATAACCCACTTGATTTAAGTTGGTTAATTATGTCGCAATACTACACTTTTCAGAACAAGGTTTTTAATTAAGTATTGCAACATGTAAACTAGCCATGAATCCGACACTCTCAAAAACCTATGTACTCGCCAACATTTCTTTGCTGACTTTGTTTTCACATATGTTTCAGGTGTTATTGAATGATGTTGATTGCTAGGATGCATGCTCACATAGGACTGGAGGAGGCCTTAGTGACTTAATAACAATGATAGACTATGTTTAAATTGTTTATTTAGATTTCCAGACGATGTAAATATTTAATGTTTAATAAAACGAAACTTCAAATTTCCGTGTCTTTTGAAACAATGATTCTGTTACAACACTCCCCGACGATTCCGCCGCGATTTGTTGTTTTACGCGGTCGGGGTGTGACACCATCATTCTTGAAAACATCGATGTTGTTATCGGAATGGATTGGTTTTCCCAAAATCAAGCGGTGATACTCAGTCAAGAGAAAATTGTCCGTATTTCTCGGCAATAGAAGTGGTGCTGTCACAGGCATCATCTCATCCTTAAAGGCCTAGAAGTGTTTACGAAAGGGTAATACTGCTATTCTAGCTCTTATCACCGATACGCAAACGAAAGAAAATAAGGTTGAAGATATTCCCATTATACGTGATTTTCCTGAGGAATTACCTTGCCTCCCACCTCATCGTCAAGTTGAATTTCAAATCGAGCTAACCCTTGGAACGGTACCCATAGCTTGTGCACCCTACCGATTAGCCCCAACCGAACTAGAAGAGTTGTCCACGCAATTGCAGGTGCTATTGGATAAAGGTTTTAGTCGTCCTAGCTCGTTACCTAGCGGAGCCCCAGTACTTTTGTCAAGAAGAAAGATGGCACTTTTCGTACGTGCATCGACTATCGTGAACTAAACAAAGTAACTATCAAGAATCGTTACCCACTCCCATGCATCGACGATCTGTTCGACCAGTTGCAAGGGTCGAGTTACGATTCCAAGATCGACCTAAGATCAGGATATCATCAATTGAGAGTCCGGGATGAGGACATCTCTAAAATAGCCTTCAGAACTCGTTACGGCCATTACGAGTTTCTGGTTATGCCTTTCGGAATAACAAACGCACCTGCGGTTTTCATGGAACTCACGAACCGAGTATGCAAACCAAATCTTGACAAATTCATGATTGTATTCATCGACGACATCCTGATTTACTTGAAGAATCGAGAAGAACACAAGCAACATTTACTCCTTATTCTGGAGCTTCGACGTAACGAACAACTTTATTCCAAGTTTTTTAAATGTGACTTCTGGCTTGAAGAAGTCCATTTCCAGGGGCACATAATCAATGAAGCGAGGATTCACGTTGATCCAGCTAAGATTGACTCTATCAGGAACTGTCCTACACCTAAGACTCCAACTGAGATCCGTCAATTCTTGGGATAAGCGGGTTACTATCGTAGGTTCATCGAGAGATTTTCGAAGATTGCTCAACCCTTCACAACTCTAACCCAAAAGGGTATCGCTTACAAGTGGAATGATGCTTAGGAGTCCGCGTTTCAGAAACTAAAGGAGAAGCTTTGTAGTGCTCCTATTCTTGCTTTACCTAAAGGTACTGACGATTTTATTGTCTATTGCGATGCGTCAATCCAAGGACTCAGTTGCGTGTTGATGTAATGCAAGAAAGTTATTGCTTACGCCTCTCGAAAACTCAAGGTTCACGAGAAGAACTACACAACACATGACTTGGAACTGGGAGCAGTAGTCTTCACACTTAAGATACGAAGACATTACTTGTACGGTACCAAGTGCACTATTTACACCGATCACAAGAGTCTCCGGCACATTTTGGATCAAAAGGAGTTGAACATACGGCAACGCCGGTGGGTCGAACTCCTAAACGACTACGAGTGCGCGATTAAATATCATCCGGGCAAGGCAAACATTGTGGCTGACACCCTTAGCCGAAAGGAAACCAAACCTAAACGTGTTCATGCGTTTCAACTTACTATTCATTCGAACCTTCCTAACCAAATCCGAAACGTTCAGGATGAGGCGTTGAAGGAAGAAAACCTCCTAGCTGAATCCATGTGGGGCATGGAAAGGTAGCTCAAACTCACAGACGACGGCATACACTATTTCATGGAACGTATCTGGGTTCCTTCTTACGGAAATCTCCAAGAGCTTGCGATGGACGAAGCACACAAGTCTCGCTACTCGATACATCCCGGTTCAGCCAAGATGTATCACCACCTTAAGGCCTTGCACTGGTGGCCTAACAGGAAAGCTATCATTGCGAAGTATGTTAGCAAATGCTTGACCTGTGCCAAAGTCAAGATCGAGTATCAAAAGCCGTCGGGATTACGGCAGCAACCAGAGTTGCCAATGTGGAAATGGGAACATATTTCTGTAGATTTCGTTACCGGCTTACCAAGGTCTCAAAGCGGAAACGATACCATTTGGGTGATCATAGACCGTTTAACCAAGTCTGCATACTTTCTCGCTATCAAGGAAACCGACAAGTTTTCGAGACTTGCAACCATCTACTTGAAAGAAGTAGTTGCTAGGCACAGGGTGCCAACCTCTATTATCTCTGATCGTGACCCACGTTTTAGATCCGATTTGTGGCAAGCAATGCACAAATCCTTTGGCTCACGTTTAGACATGAGTATCGCTTATCACCCACAGACTGATGGTCAGACTGAACGAACTATCCAAACACTTGAAGACATGCTGAGAGCATGTGTTATCGACGGCTGGGAGCGACACTTACCTCTAGTAGAATTCTCCTATAACAACAACTACCACGCTAGCATTCAGGCTGCACCATTTGAGGCATTGTACGGTCGTAAATGTCAGTCACCATTGTGATGGGCGGAAGTTGGCGAAAGCCAAATCACCGGCCTAGGTACTTGTACTTTATACCACGGAAAAGATTGCCTAGATTAGACAACGCATGGCGACGACTCGTGGCCGTTAGAAAAGCTACGCTGATAAGCATAGGAAATCGCTAGAATTCCAGGTCGGGGACCGGGCTCTACTAAAAGTCTCACCTTGGAAAGGTGTGGTACGTTTTGGCAAAAGGGGCAAGCTTAATCCGCGATACATTGGACCTTTTGAAATTATCGAAAGGATCGGTAAGGTAGCTTACAGACTAAACCTACCTGAAGAGCTGAGTACGGCACACAATGTTTTTCATGTGTTAAATCTGAAGAAGTGTCTGTCAGATGAAATGCTTATCGTTCCTTTTAAGGAACTCACGATCGGCGATCAACTACACTTTGTTGAGGAACCGGTTGAGATCATGGATCGAGAAATCAAAACCCTCAAACTTAGCAAGATACCAATAGTCTGAGTTCGTTGGAACTCACGCCGTCGCCCAGAGTTCACCTAGGAACGGGAAGACCAGATGATGCGCAAGTATCCCCATTTGTTTACAAACAATACTTCCAGCACTAAGGTTACTACTGAATTTCGGGACGAAATTCCAAACCGATAGGGGGATGATGTGACACCCCGCGAAAAATTTAAACACACTAGTTTGTCAGTGGTTGCGCGCTAAATTTCGGGACGAAATTTCTTTGAACTTGGGGATAATGTGACACTTCGGGTTTTCCTGCATACTTCGTTTTATGTTAGAAATATGTAAAATTATTATGTGAATATAATGAATGAAAATCTATGATATGATTGTTGTTTAATGTGGGAATGTATAAGTATATATATATATATATATATATATATGACTATGCGACAACAAGTGTACAGCCGCACACAAACCCCCAATCCGTACACTATTCTTTGATCTACTTGGGCCACTGCACACCGCCAGTACATTGGGTCAGGCCCAAGGCCCATTCACGAAACGCCCTAAAATGTCTCACACATGAGGAGTGCACACTCAAAGGTGTTCGACATCCTCATGAGTATAAAAAGGCCCCTTCAGCCGACATGGAGAATGTTGGCAGCAAATCATTGTGGTATCAATCCCTAAAATCATTCTCTCTCACTCTCTCCTCATCCACTTTCTCTCTCTAGAAAAACCCTAAGAATTCACCTAATCTCCTTCTTCTTCTTCTTCTTCGGGACTGACGGCAGCAATTTCATCATTCAAGGGCAGCTAGTGGTTGTTGATTAGGAGCTTCCTTTTTCCCTATTCTACACATTTTCACCCTCATCCAAACCGGTTAGTTTACTATCTTTATAATTGATGATAATACATGGTAAAGGTGCTAACTTGATTAATGATTTATATGTTAAGTGGTTATACATGAGTGATGCTTTTTTTAATGTTAAATGAATAATGAACCCGAGTTGATTGATGTTCGAATGATGATGATTCTGTATAATGAAGGTGAATGTGATGTTAACCTCTATAATAATATGTTAAGGTTTGATTAAGATGAGATTAGGAGTTGTTATGCAACCAAAGCTTAGAACATGATGAATATTTAGGATCATTCTTGTTGAAACCTGTTATAAGATTTGTTAAAAGCTGGAATGATTGTGATAAAATATAATGTCTGAGCCGAATTAGGTGCATAAATGTTTAGGACCGGGTTATATAATAATGGACATTTTGATTATTATTTTAAGGAACATGATGATTGTGTCTGAATCTGTGCATTTGATCTATTGAGGATTGATAGTCATAAATGAATTATGTTAAAAACCCTACAAACTAAGCATGTACAACTAAATCTGCGCACCGTACAAACACGCAACAGGTCACACACTAGTGTGCCATGCATACCACACACCAATCTAATGTACAACATGATCTGCACTTTGTACAAGTGGGACACAACAGGTCGCACACTTGGGTGACCTTACACTCTTACTGTACAAGTGTTGAAAGCACAAGGTACTACCTACCAAAGCCTGTCCGCACACCCTTGAAAACCGCACACTAAAAACGCACAACCTCTAATACGCATGGTACAATAACATAATGCATGACCACACACTTAGAGACAGGCCGCACACTCTTTATCTAGACCATATAACTTATTGGGTCGCACACTGATGTGCACAAAATGCAACATATAAATTACATCAATTGTGGCATAAAACTAACCCTTTTTTAGTACTAATGTTGGGAAAAGTGTGTTTTTGTCTTCCTTTTGTATTTTCAGGATTAAATGAGCTCAAATTAACAAAAGAAGCAAAAAGGCAGCTAAATCTAACATAAATACAAGAAAAGGAATAAACGTGGCATACCCGACCTGCCCGACAGCATCTTCCTAAGCAAAACAAGAGAACAGAAGACTGAACACGCCCCATGCTTAGTGAACACGGGGGCGTGCCCAAGTGCCAGCATAAAAGACAAAGCTATAGAAGCTTCTATCGCCCACCACGGGGCCATGCTCAGCGGACACGGGGCCGTGGTCAAGTATAAGATTCGCATAATCCAGGCAAATCTTGATAGTACAGATACGCTTCTGCACACGGGGGCGTGCCCAGTGGACACGGGGGCGTGGTCAACTAATGCAGACAAACTGCAATTAATGAAGATAGAGAAGAGGATGGACACGGGGCAGTGCCCACTGGACACGGGGCCGTGCTCGAGCTACTGTTCAGGCTATAAATAGGGGTGCTTGGCTCATTTGCAAATCATCCCTTGGCACACCACCTCTCTCACACTTCACCCACCACCCACCACCATCACAACACCATCATCCACCACCATCACAACACCATCATCCACCACCATCATCCACCACCATCATCCATTGTCCATCATAGAGTGTGTGAGTCGTCTCGGGATCCAAGATTGATCGTAAGAGTTCTAGACAATCAAAGGCCATGTTTGCCTAAGTCTCTTACATCACTTGGTGAAGACAAGTGTCTAGTGTAATACTTTTTATTTTTAATATTTTCGCACTTTTTACTTGGTTATGTATTAATGACTTTAATAACTAGTTTCTTATGTTGAAGGTGATTCTTCCTTATCGTTTGTCCGTGGTGTCTTGGCATTATTTTACTGTCTATATAAAATAAAAGATTTTCACCATTCATATCTCCACGGTCTATATGGAGGTATGTTGGCTACCTGGTCAGGGGTTAAGGGAACGGTTTGGTAAGAGTCTTGCCTTGTTCAGTGTATAGATCCTGCAAGGACCTGGGTCAAATTTAGTAGGACCTCCTTCAATACCCACCGGTATTGGATGGCGGGGGTCCAAACTCTTTGATCCCCTCATATGTAAGCTACTATTAATACTTTAACCTGGCTACTTAGGACTGTATCTCTGCTGACTCAGACTACTTAGCCGAGGGTAATGTCACCTTCAAAAGAGGGGCCTACCACAATACGCATTAATAACTTAATTAATTATCTTTCAATAATCCGACCCTTTAGGATTGTATCCTTCCTGACTCAAACTACTGGGTTGAGGGTAATGTCACCTTCAAAAGAGGGGCCTACTACAATAACTAAGATAATCTCTTAAATAGTGCAAAAGTGCGGAAATAATCAAAGGTTACACTAAACACGAGTCGGAGCCAAGTGATTCATCTTGTCTATCTGTTTTTACTTTTATTTTATTTTTCAGCATTTTAATTAGTTATTAGTTTCTAGTTTAAAACCTTTTTCTAAACTTTTGATTTGATTAGACGTTGAGGATAAACCGGTACTAAAAGCTCTTGTGTCCTTGGACGACCTCGGTATTTTACCAACACTATACTACACTCACGATGGGTGCACTTGCCCATATATGTGTTTAGTGTTAGTAAATATCGTGTTTTATAAATTTAAAACTTGGCTAAAAAGTGTAAATGGGCTTAAAATATACTTAAACTTATATACACCCTTCACACGCATCACACACACATGTACAAACTTTAATGGGCCATAAAGTTACTGGACCGTACACTATCTATTTTGGATTGTTCCTGTTACTATTCACCCGTAGTGAGTTATGATATACGTGTTACTTGTATGCTACTTGTTAGCTATGTGTACAAATACGTGGAATGTTTTGCATACCAAAACCTGACCAATAATTGGTAACCATATTAGGACGTGGTTGACCAACTCTTAAAACAAGTAAACTATCTGCCGAGCAAACCAAGGTGAGTTCACACACTTTACTAAAAACAGGCGTTCCCGGTGGTTGGGAAAACAAAACAAGCGACACTTTCCCAGGTTTGGGATTGCTTACTATTCCTGGTTTGGAATACGGTTAATTACTATTTATATTAGATGCAACAAGTGTACTAAACAAAACTCTATCACGAAGTCCCTACTTACTATATCGGTTAGTCGTCGGTGCCTGGCGAACGGAGTTATTAGTTGAGAACGCTATTTAGGTTTCACCAACCTTACACCGTGCCTCGAGAGGATCGGTCGTGAACTAATAGGCCTTGGCAAACCATCAATGATGATATACATTGACAAACGGGGCAAAAACAACGATACAACAGGTCGTTAGTATTCGGTATTACGCAGTTTAGTAGCTTACATATGGGGTAGCTCCCCATGGCATGGTATAAATGAGTAACTTAACACAGACATAATTTTTATGAAATTAAAACTTGACAACTCGTGAACTAGCCCACTTTATGTTGATAATCTACTACATGCTTTGCAGGTACTCAGTAATAACAGGAGCTTGCAGCGGTGAGTGTAGTGGTCTCGTGAACCCGTGCTGGGTTTTCTATAATAATTATGAACTTTGAACTTTTGTTTGAACTGTCTAACCTATGCTTCCGCTGTTATCTTTAAACGTTGTTTTGAACTTAAACTTTGGACCTAGACTTTAATAGTCACTAATCATATTGGTTGTGACAAAAAATGTTTTATTATTTTTGATTGTTCAACATGATTGGTGGCTTGATCCTGTTCAGTCACACGCCTCGCGATAATACTCCGCGTATGGAAATTGAGGGTGTGACAATGTGACTCTTGTTGTGCCATCTTAAAATTTGTTGGAAATTACCCTTATGCCTATCCAATCTCCTTAATAATGTATTATTATAGATATAATAAAGGAAATCATTGAATGACACATGACACTCCATGGTTGCACCTTAATCGTTTTCCTCCATTTTCACACCATCATTAATCTCCTAGAGTTTTCTTATTTGGAGCTCCATCATTTTAAAATAGGATGACACGACCCGATTTTAATATATTTTTTTTCTAAAACTGATTTGCACTTAATAATATCCTAAATTATTACCATAACCTCATTTACATCTGACATCTCTCCTCTCAAATATTGTTGCAGGCGATTTTAAGAACCTTGTTGAAGATCATCAACAAGTATCCCCGCAATCGAGTGTAAGCACTTCGATTATTAAATTTGTTGTTATGATTATCGTTATTTGTTTTTGGTTTTGAACGACGTGTGTATTTAATATTCAATTCACTAATATATATTTGAGAACTTTATGTATAGTGAACAAAGATTTATAAAACAAAGGTTTAAGGCTTAACGAGATGCTATGAAATTTTATATTTCGCTAAAAACATGTTACAACACGGTTAAAACTTAAACATACTTTATTACTATATATAAACTAATTTTTATATACAATGTACTAGTGATTTATAAAAACAAAGCAAGAAAAAATCAAATTTGAATTTTTAACAAGAAAATATATAATTAAACATGATATAAGTACTATTTATAAAACTAAAAAACTTTAAATAACATAAGTAAAGAGAAAAAAAAAACTAACCTTGAAACTTTGTAAGGTTGTTAATGGTGAAATTGAATGAAGAAGATGAAGAAGTTGAATGAGGAAGATGAAAGGAATTGAAAGAGATAAGGTTTTGGTGGTGGTTATGTGCAGCGATCTTTTTAAGTTTATAAGACAGTTTATAAGACGGTGTTCCGTCTAAAGGATGCAGAAATTAGTATAAGACGGTGTTTAAGCATTAGACGGGGTTCTTTTGAATTTTATTGAATATTTATAAGACGATGTTCAGAGACAACACCGTCTAAATGTTGGATAAATTAGTATAAGACGGTGTTTAAGCGGTAGACAGTGTTCAATGTTCATATTGGTATTGGTTTTAAGACGGTGTTATTACTTTAACACCGTCTAAAACAAATCCTTGACACCGTCTAATGCTACATTTTGTAGTAGTGATGCTAATGTCAAACTATGTTATGTTATCTAAATCGATTTTACAGAACAATACCAGAGAAATCCAAAACAAAGGTATGTTTATCATTTAATTATTCATTCGATTACAACATGATCATCATGATTAAGTTGGTAAATCCATCAGATCCTTCTTTTTTATTCTCATTAATTCGGATCCTCTTACTTCATTTCCGTTTGAGAGATTCACCTGAACTCTGATTCAACTCGGAAAGGTAAAGCTTCAATCTTTTTTTAATTTTTTTCATTAATCCCATTATTTTTCTTTGGGTAATTTACTTTTTGAGTCCCTGTGTTTTATAAGTTTTAACCACTTGAGTCCAAAAACAAAATGTTTAACGCCCTGAGTCCCTATAACCACTTTTTTTTAACTATTTGAGTCCAAATTTCTAACTCTGTTTGAATTTTCTGTTAGTTTTTCATTAAAAGACTAAAATGCCCCTTCATATTATCTATACTATCTATTAAAGGAGCTTAGACGCTGATGTAATTTTGCCTACGTGTCAACCATTCAGCTATGCCACATAGTCCAAGGTGATGTCATAAATCCAATTTTTATTAAGATAAATTACTGATTTTTTTAGGAGGGAACTTCAAAATCAAATTCAAAATTCAAATTGTAATTTTAATCCTCCTCTCTCTCAATCAAATATAGTCCACCCTTCATTTTTAAAATTCAAAACATATTCATCAGACCTCTCTCTCTCTTCAACTTCTCACAACCACCACCTATTTTACCACCGTTGGAGACCACCATCTCTGATAAACATAGACGCCGGCCGTCGGCCGACCACCGATACCGCCGATTCACCTCCGATAACCACTTCTACCTCCGGCCACCACCCAATTGTTCACTATCAATTTCTGTTGACGACGTCGGCGATCACCGACCACTTAGTTCTTCACTTTCGATTAACCATAAGTTACTGTGGATTAACAAGAAAGGCTTCATAAGTTCTTTATCTTTTTCAGTTTCAAGTGAGAACCCAGGTATGAAAGCTTGTATTTAAGTTGTTAAATAAAGATGATTATTTTTGTTTGACTGAAATTCTGAAGATTGTTATGTGGGTAGTGAGTTGGGTATTGAAAAAGATGTTTTTTTTTTTGTACAGAGATTGGGTCTGCTGTGATGTTGAAATTGCGAGGAAGTTTGTGTTTGAGTTGGTCGATACTTGACTTGGTTTGATTATGAAATTGTGATAAAAGGGAGTAGGATGTGTTTGAATGATCAGGGTAGAGTTGGATTAGTCGAATATAGGAGATGGAAAAATGTTATGATGATAAGGACGAGTCGTGAAGTAGGTGAATTTTGTTGTTTTAAGTGATGCAGGTGGTAGGTTTTTCATTACGGTTGTTGATCGTGGGTAGGATTTTGGAGGCAGCCAGCTGTTGCGTCATGTTTGGACATAGGTCGCAAGGTTGTGTTGGTTTACACAAGCCTAAATTTGATGGTGGAGCAGTCATCTACGCTTACACCCAAAGGGTTTAACTGACGACTTCAGGTATGATTACTGATTATATGTGGTTGCGTTGTTGCGGTTGTTGATTTTAGGGTTAACTCTGTTTTCGATTTTACATATGTTTGTATGTGTTTCAAGTGTGTGTGAGAGAGAGAGCGAGAGAAAGAGAGATTGTGTATTGATTATAGAATTGGTGATTTTAGATCTTCTGTGCAAGGATTGCTAAACCAATCATAAGTTTATTGAATTTGCATGGTGTTATGTTGTTTTTGATTTTGTATCTGTTCGTATCAGCTGCATCCTACAAGTGTGTGTTGATTATGAAACTGGTGATTGCAGATCTTCTATACAAGGATTACCAAAGTGACCATAAGTTCGCTCTCACTACCTATGCCGCCAACGGAGTTGTATGTTCTCTCTCCTTCTCTCTCACACACACATACAAAAATAAATATGTATATATACATCTGAATATGATTCGTGAATGGACATATGGTTAGATTATTGTGCTTGATTATGGGTTGTGATAGCTTGCTGTTTATTTAAGAATAGGATGCTTAGGAAGGATAAAATTACTTATTGTAGTTTGTCAGTTTAATACTCAATACTAGGCTCAAGTTAAAATTATAGAGGCCCATAGCACATTTAATAGTAGGTTTTTGTCTTCTATGCTACTATCCATTCTTTTGTTTCCTGACAGAGTGACAGAGCCGCCATAACTCCCGCCATATTTATCGTTGTAGATCGTGTTGATTGTTTGACTAATTGTGAGTTTTGAATCTGAATGTTTTTTTTTATTTATTTGTTGATTTGTTTCAGGTGCAGTTATGTTTCGTAAACGGAATTTACAAAGGTCCATTTCTAATAAAGAAGTAAGAGGTTTTCAAAGAGTTTACAAGACCTAATTATAAAGAAGTAAGAGGTTTTCAAAGAGTTTATCAGATTTGTTTTTATTCTTTTATCAGATTTTGACGTTTTAGTTTTCAAAAGCGTGTGGCGCATCAATGCATTTTGATTCCAAAAACTGATGCGCGATGCCTGAAGTACGGGCATCACATATGCTAGGCGTTCGTTATTAAAAGTACTAAAAAGTTATTCATGGATAATATTTTATTAACTATTTAAAACTAAAATATAAGATATTCTCATCATCTTTGGTCAGATTTGTTCTATCGGTGGTCTGAATTGCTCAAATACTCAAACCCGTTGTTCAACTGATGTTAAGATTTGTTCAAGTAGATTTTAAAAACTCAGACCCGTGATAATTGGTGGTGTAATTTGTTCAAAAACTGGTTCACATTATGTGATGCAGGCATTAAATGCAGCAACGCAATTACATCGCATCATGTGACGCGCGCCTTTTAAAACTAAGCCTTGATTATATACAAGACACTGTACTTAATATGGTTTTTGCTTACTTTTGATGGACTACCATGGTAGAAGAGAAGCCTCCTTGTGTAAGGCTTCCGTCTTTATAGATGGCATTGTAAGTGAACACCATGTTGTTGCATTATTGTGTAAAGCTTCCATCTTTAAACAAGTCCCACCAATTTATCATCTTTTATTTATTTATCTATTTGGCTGCCCCAGTTTCAACATATTGTTCAGCTAGGTCTATTATTTAACTCTTTTTTGTCTATGATAAACGAACCAAGATGAAGCAAGCCTAACGTAACAATTGAGGTTTTTTTTCAGAATTTTTTGAATCCAATAACTCCATTCAGGTATATCTATTCGAATATTAATCTTCAATACTTCATTGTTTTATGTCTGATTACTTTCTGCATTACTTATACAAAGAGCTTGTGTTCAAAACGAGCTTGATTCTACGGTTCAATAGTTATTGGCTGATAAGACTCGGAAGTTTATTTATGTAGAACAGGTGTTCACCTTTTATTTTTTAATATCAGATAGATTTTGTAATTGATATAGTTAAAATGAAAACTAAAGTTAAAATAGGGCTTATGTGAATAAGGGTTGTTTGGTTAATGTAGATGGAGACAGTTTATGATCTTGGGGCAGACCTTGATTGAAGCGTGAAGAGTGGGGATGTGATGATTTATAAGGCTTTTGGGAAGATAACGAAACTCAGGAAGTTGTTTTCTAGGTCTATAGATTATGATGCGATTAGGCCGTAGACAAAGTTTGTGTAGTGTCTTGATCATGGGGAGCTGAAGAAGAGGAAAGAGGTGGTGCATTGTGTTACACTTCATGAAATTGATGTTATCAGTAGCAGGTATTGGTTTTTTATGCAACTAAGTATCACTGATGCCTCTTTTGTAAGCAAACACGATGAGCCTCACAAGGTCACCTAAAACTGGATCAACGCCCTCCTGCTTGTCGGCCCTGTTGTTGGCGTTGACATGTAACTCTCTGCTCTATTTCTATTCATTTTGATTGTGTCTAATTGGTTTTTAGTTTAGAAGGAAGATCCCTTGCTCACTCCACCTATCTTCTTTGCTTGCACGCTTGCAAAATTATTGTGTCCAGCAAATGCACATGACCATCTTCTTGTCTTTAGTTACTTATCTACCTTCAACATCTTAAATTGACATAAGTGCCCCTGTTTGTAAACTCTTTTACACCAAACTTTATTAGTTATAGTTTGGGATATTACTTTTGTTCACTATTAAAAACAACTGAGTGCCCAACGAGACCAAGAAGTATAATTACAAAATCATTTTGGCTGACTTTAAACAACTGTGTAAGTTAGGCTTAGCTGCAAACCACACTTCTATGACAATTTGTGCTTTTTATATGCTTATATGTAAATAGATTAAATAAACAGATAAGTATATAATATAGTAACACATAAAAACAATTAGTTTTTTTTTGTTCTAAGTAATTTGGCTTCAAACGATTTTTGGTTCTCGGCTCGGATGTCGACCACAGTTTAAAGGAAAACATTTTGGTTTTGAGTCATCCTTTTAATTTATCCGTTATGATTTTTGTTTTAAAATTCATCTTTCTATATATTTATATGTACTGATTTTGGTTTCTAAAATTACATATTGATGGATCTTCTACTAATGCTATAACAAATGCTAAACCACAGATGGTGTTGCAACTAGGGATGGGCTTTTTTTCCCAAATAACCGTACTCGTACCTGTACCGTACCCATACCCGTACCTGTACCCGTACCGATTTTAGGTATTTGGTACATGTATTGGTACCCAGTTTTATTGATTTTGGTATTCGGTACTTTCAGTATTGGTACCCAATAATCAAAACAAAACGGGTACTGGTACCGAATTCTATGTATACCTTTAAAAGTTTTTTTGTATTATTTTTATTTCATATTATGGTATTTATAGTGTACTCGTATTGATTTTACCTATATGGTACCCGTATCGTATTGGTGCTCGTACCAATTTTACCTATTTGGTACTCGTACTATATTGGTACTCATGTCAATTTTACCTTTAGTACTCGTACAAGTGCTCAAAAAGTAAATAAAAACAAAATGGTACCAAGCGGGTACTGTACCGAAAATACCCGTACCAGTACCCGTACTCGTACCCATACCGTACCTATATATTTGGTACGGCATTTGGTACCTAGTTTTGTTCAAATTCGGTACCGGTATTTTCGGTACTGGTACGGGTATAGGTACGGGTACTGTACCAATCCCATCCCTAGTTGCAACAGTGTTAAAAGATGAAGACGATGATAATGTTGATCCGCATCTTGAGCGATTAGTGACAAAGAGAATAAAGTCTAATCTTAACTTTGTTGTATGTTTTTCATTTTTTTTTTATCTTACATTTGTTTGAATTATGTAGGATGATGATTTTGTTGCTGACAAGGAAGATGGAGCGTTACCTACTGATGACTTGGGGAGTGATGATTCTGATGGTAGTTTGAGTGAAGGTGACAAGGAGGTTAGTAGTTGGGGGTTCTTTTACATCATATTATAACTTTCTTTTTAGTTTCTAACATATTATATTTCAGAAACCTGTAAAGAAGGAACCAAAGAAAGAACCTACTACTTTTCTAAGGTTATTTCAAGTCGGAAAAGAACCAAAAGGGGTGAAGATGATGTGTCAAAGAAGAAAAAACCAAAGAAAAAAAGAAAGACCCGAATGCACCGAAGAGAGCCAAGTGGTTTCAAGGAGGTAAAGAATGACGAAACTATAAGAAAGCCTTTATCGGGGAAGTTTTAGTGGTTATGGATGTTTTCAAAAACCGAGCCTGAGGATTTGTTAGAGAAATCTGAGCCTACAACATCTTATGTCAATGGATTTAATCAGAAAATTGCAGTACCGTCATCTTCGATAGCAGAAGAGACCAGCGAACCAGAAGTTGTTGATCACAACAACCTGAAGAATCTTGCTCAATGCATGCTTGAAAATATTGAGGTATTACATTTTTTTAACATAAAACAATTCAAAATTTTTTATTTTCTTCTGAAATTCTCGGTATATATAACCCAGGTGATCGAGTTTGTACAGAACTTGTCAACAAACACCATGGAAGCTCTAAAAGAGCTTCGAAAGATTAGTAACTTTTTATCGGAGATGTGAGGTGATTTTCTTCTTTATGATACATAAATTGTAATTATGATTTATGGGAGTGGATGGCACTCTTGTAATTTAGGTTAACAGCTTCCGGTTCGCTTGTAAATGTAAATATATACATGTATCATATTATTTGAGTGACAAACTGATTTTCATAATGTTATAATCTCATGTAATTGTATACTAAGTTCTAAAGGCTTTTGATTGCCAAATTAAATACATGAACTTTATTTAGTGATCTTTTGTTAGATTAGTATCATATCTATCATCCTAAGAGTAATCCTGTATTACCTTATTGTGTTCATATAATTTTAGCGGGTCGAAAGGGGTCTATTATCTAATCGGGTTGAGTTGACTGGTAAACATAAATGTTTGTAGCTTATTACATTTGAAGAACATGCATTCATTTAATCATTTAGGATCAATCGACTTTGCATAATAGAATTCACTGTCATTTACGTGGTGGCTAAATATAGGAATTCGAATTTTATCTAAGGCATTCTTTCTGCTATTATAAGTTTAGTTTGGCACTCCAGGTATTCACTAAAGCTCAAATGGATCAAAATAAGTAGATCGAGTCAAATGGGTTGAACGGGCCTTGCTTAAAACCTTCCAAATCAGATTATTATTTGGCAAAACTAACCCAAAAAAAATTAATGTCATATATAATAAGTTATTAGACAACATAAAATTAATTCATGCTTTCATTTTAGACAACATATTACCAACTACTTAGCTTATTTTTATATCAAACATGTACACTAACACATAATGTCATTAACATTGTTTTATAAAGATATGTAACTAAATGCAAAGAATTTAAATGATATATTATACTCTGTTTTTTAGTATTTGTTTTCGATCGTTATTAAACATACCCGTGTGTTCACACGACACGGGTGTTACAACTAGTTATTAATAATAATAATTGTTAACCTGTGATTCTCTAAATTGGTTGGGTGGATATATAACGCTAGTCAATAGCGATCATCTAAATCAATGGCTACTAACCATATCAGAGACCCATTTGCTTTGTCTCCATATCAGATTTGGTGATGGAGATGTGTGGGGATGATTTTATCTGAGCATCACAGGATTACAAAGAATTGAATGAGAAACTACTGAAAGAAATTAAGACACTGAAGGTACGTATACGTATACACATAAACACATAATTGATAATAAATCAAGTTGCTTAGTGGTTTCTTTTTGTTTTAATAAGTTTCTATAGAAATCCTTAAAAATGCTTTTCTTTTTTCAAAACCACAGGCAGAGAAGGACAAGCTTCTTGAAGAGAAACTTGTTTAAAAGGCAGAAAAAAGAAAAAAATGGAGCAAAACGACGTGATCCATCTGCATTTATGACACCTCATCCATCCGCATTTCAGGCTAGAGCGAACAAGATGTGGCAGTATTTACCACGATAGTGATGAAGATATTGGTGTCGGATGCAATGGAGCATGAATTGAGTTTGAGTGGATTGAATTGATGTGATTTTGGTGATGATTGCATCACAGGTGATGAGAATTGTGAAGAGAAAAGGGTTAGGGTTTTAGAAGGGTTTAGATGAACAGAATCTAATTGAAAACCCCCAATTTGGAGAATCACAGGTTAACCATTATTATTAATAATACTAATAACATGTTGGGGCATTTTAGTCTTTTAATGAAAAGTTAATAGAAAATTCAAACAGAGTTAGAAATTTGGACTCAAATGGTTAAAAAAAGTGGTTATAGGGACTCAGGGCGTTAAACATTTTGATTTTGAACTCAAGTGGTTAAAACCTATAAAACACAAGAACTCAAAAAGTAATTTACCCTTTTTCTTTTAAATCAAATATAACATTTTTATTCATACTTGTCAAGTTAAATCAAAACTTAAGGTAGACGGGTAATAAGCTGCGCCGCCACCCGTTTCTGAATTGCAAACCCTAATCTACAAAGACAAAACCTCGTCCCACTGAGGCTGAGCAATTGTTGTGGATGACCCGTTGAACCCTAGTTAGGAATTGGATAGCTTCTGGCGTTAGAGAGCCAAATGTGTTAAAAAGAAACAAACTTTTTTTTTTTAATTTGATGTTTAAGTCTGAACTGTAAAGGGTTTGATTTGATTGTGTGTGTATGTTAAAATTTTTAAATCTTTAAGAATTTTGATGATTGGTCAAATTAAGCTTTCAATGATTTATGCAATTAATCTCTTAGATGAGAGGTTGAATATATAGGTTTCTTGATTTTTATTGAAATCTTTTCGTTTTTGTTTCAAATAGTTTCCTTAAACTGTTTTAATAACCGCAATTAAAATAAAATAATTAATATTGAAGTTTTGATCTTTGAGTTTTATATCCTTTTCCATTTCACTTTCCCCCATTATGTCGATGGGTTATAAAATAAAAACTCATTTAAAATTTATTACTTATAACATTGAAAAATCCTTTAAATTTTTATTTCAATAAACCAATGATTTCCTTAATCTATAATTATATACTGGATTTAAATTTTAATTTCAATTCAACTTGGAATTTTAAAATCCCTTGAGTAAATTGCCAAAATCGTCCCTGAGTTTGGGTATTCTTGTTATTTTCATCCAAAGCAATTTTTTTTGTACAATATAGTCCTTCACTTTTGGTATCTTTTGTCATTTTCATCAAAACATCTTACTTTTTTGCTAAAATCATCCCTGAGATTTGGGATTTTTTGCCATATTCATCCAAATGTTTGATAGAAAAAATAAAACAAATTAGATGTTTGGATGTAAATGACAAAAAATCCTAAAAGTGAAAGACTATATTGTAAAAAAAAGTTGTTTTTAATGAAAATGACAAACATATTCAAATATGAGGGACGATTTTGACAATTTACTCAAATTCCTTTGATTTAACTATTATCATACTTTATCAAATTTGTTTGTCCAAATCACCATCGAATTTCAATTTCAAGATAACTTGACTTATAAATAACTGATTGATTTACTTAAAAAATCCAAGTCCAAATCATCATACTATCAATTGGAGTAGTTAGAATTTTATCTTTTGTGTTGTTGATTAGATTACCTGTTTGTTGCTTTAATGTTTAGATGATGAAATCACGACATTAAGTTCAATTATTTTTGTTTAACATCAGTATAGTTATACGTTGTACAATCCATTTCATATCAAGTTACGAGGACAAAATGTACATTGGTAGAGTAAGTGTGTAACCATTTTATCTAACTATCTATATTTCCCAATAATCAAAACTAATAACATTTTATGGTTTACAGGTGATGATACAGAGACATGATCTATATTATATTTTTTCTTTATAAAATAATAGCAGGTTCTTTAGTTTAGGATTTTATAGAAAAAGTCTAAAACTCCTTTATTACCTCACCTATACAAAAATCATCTTTATGGTGCACTGGTCAAAGTCAAGATCTTTGTTTTTTATTGCTGGTTAATATGATCATGTTTGTTTATTACAGGATGATGGGATTTCGGCTGACAAGCATGCTTTAATTATTTCACCATCTGTGAACCGGACGAAGCATGTTGATCTTAAGTCGTTTTCTAATACTTCTTAAATAGTTTCTTGTAAGTTTTTAGTTTATTATCGAAGTGCAAAGTTTCAAACTTTTTTTATTTTTTGGATTAACTTTTGTATGTTTATTGTTAGATTATTTTGTTTTAGTGTCACCTCGAACCATGGATCCTAACAAAGTGGCAGTTTATGAGTATGAAAGCATTACATAAAAAGATAGGACGAATGAAGAAAAAGGCTCAAAGGTAGAAATCGAGTGATAATATTGATTCATATGGTTTAAATTGTAATTGTAAGTCAAAGTATTTTAAAATTTATCATATATGTATTATTCAAACTATTTAATATTATTTATTATATATAGAGTAAACTTCCGTTTTGCTCCATGTGGTTTGGTCACTTTAATGGTTTTGCCCCAAACCTTTAAAAACATACATTTTACACCCTGATATATGAAGTTTATCTCTATTTCACTCCCCGCCCCTAACGCCATCTAATTCAACTGTTAAATCCTGCTCACATGCCCCTCACATGAGGGGCATTTTAGTCTTTTCCACTCAAACTTATTATTTTCCTTTTTTTAATTTTCACACACTTTCTCTCTCTACACCATTCCTCTTTCAAACTACCAGGTAAGTTCATGAGAATCGAACCCCTTCAAAAATCAATTTCAAACCACCTTCAAAATCAATTTCAGATCAACTTCAAACATGTTTATGTTCCTTATAATTAAATATACAAGTTGGACCGTGCAAACGACCAAATGTTAGCATATCAACTAATCAATATAAACTATGATACATTATATCTAAGAGGTATAGTTTTTTTTTTCTTTGCCGGGGGGGGGGGGGGGGGGGGTTTGTTAGGTTTTTTAGGTTTTTGGGGGGTGGGGGTTAGGTTTTTTGGGTTTTTTTTGGTGAGGTATGTTATGAAACTTACTTTATAGGATATGATTTAGATTGTAAAGAGGAGAGATATCAAAGAAAATAGAGATGATAGTGGTTGAATATATTTTCGATGTCAATCTTTCATTGAGCTAATGTACATATATATACAAAATATAATAACTATTCACATGTGAATGGAACTTGTTTTTGTCTGCCATCAATTATTTATAACACTCCCCCTCAGACATATAACTATCATTCACTTGATCAATAATTCATACGTTAATTGTTGGATGATACTTTTCATCTTTGGAGTTTTGCTTTGAAATACTGCCTCATTAAAAACCTTGCTAAAGAAAAACCTAGTGGGAAAAAACCTTAGCTAAGGGAAAAAGAGTGCAGTTTGTAGCTCCCCCTCAAGTTGCAATTTGTAACGTGTTACATTCTATGTACATGACGCATGCCAATGTCATGAACGTGTTTCCTGAAAGTTGTTGTAGGGAGTGCTTTTGTGAAAAGATCAGCTGAGTTGTTGCTGGATTGGACATATCTCATCTCAACATGTTTGTCTTTAATAAGGTCCCGAGTATATTCAAAGAATCTTGGAGGTATATGTTTTGTTCTGTCACTTTTGATATACCCTTCTTTCATCTGTGAGACACAAGCTGCATTGTCTTCGTAGATTGGAGTTGGATTTACATCTTTCTCTAGTCCACAAGATGTTAGTATGTGTTGTGTCAAAGATCTTAGCCATACACATTCTCTTGAAGCTTCATGTAGTGCAATTACTTCAGCATGATTTGAGGATGTTGCAACAAGTATTTGTTTCTGAGAACGCCATGAAATTGCAGTTCCTCCATTCTTAAATACGTATCCAGTTTGAGATTTTGCTTTATGGGGATCAGATAAATAACCTGCATCTGCATAACCAACTAACCCTTCTTTTGAATCATTAGGATAAAATAAGCCTAAATCAACAGTACCTCGAAGATATCTAAAAATATGTTTAATCCCATTCCAGTGCCTTTTAGTGGGAGCTGTACTAAATCTTGCTAACAAATTAACAGCAAATGAAATGTCAGGCCTCGTACAGTTAGTAAGATACATAAGTGCTCCAATAGCACTGAGGTATGGTATCTCTGGACCAAGAACCTCTTCACTATCTTCGTAAGGGCGAAATGGATCATTATCAATATTGAGTGATCTAACAACCATCGGGGTGCTCAAAGGATTTGCTTTGTCCATATTGAAATGCTTTAAGAGTTTTTCAGTATAAGTTGATTGATGCACAAGTATTCCATTATGCATATGCTCAATCTGTAAACCAAGACAAAATTTGGTTTTTCCAAGGTCTTTCATTTCGAATTCTTTCTTTAAAAGAATGACTGTTTCATGAATTTCTTTATGCGTCCCAATTATGTTTAGATCATCAACATATACAGCTATTATCACATATCCTGATGTTGTCCTTTTAATAAATACACATGGACAAATAAGATTATTTGTATAACCTTTACTTATCAAATATTCATTCAAACGGTTATACCACATTCTCCCAGATTGTTTCAAGCCATATAAAGATCTTTGCAATTTGATTGAATACATTTCTTTAGGCTTTGAATTTAATGCCTCTGGGATTTTAAACCCTTCTGGGATTTTCATATAGATATCATTATCAAGTGATCCATATAAATAAGCTGTAACAACATCCATAAGGCGCATTTCTAAATTTTTAGAAACTGCTAAGCTGATTAAATATCTGAAAGTGATTGCATCCATAACAGGGGAATATGTTTCCTCATAATCAATTCCTGGCCTTTGAGAAAAACCTTGAGTTACAAGTCTAGCTTTATATCTTGTAATTTCATTTTTCTCATTTCGTTTTCTTACGAAAACCCATCTATACCCTACAGGCTTTACTGCCTTAGGTGTAAGAATAATGGGTCCAAAAACCTTTCTTTTGTTAAGAGAATTTAATTCAACTTGCATAGCATCTTTCCATTTATCCCAGTCATGTCGATTTTGACAATCATTTACTGATTTTGGCTCAGGAGTATCATCTCCATTCATAATCTCACTTGCCACAGAATAAGAAAATATATCATTATTTTCTATCTCATCTCGGTTCCATAATATATGTGTATGACCATAATTGATCGACAATTCTTTATTGGAATCATTTACTTCTTCCTGAGGGAAGGTTTTTTCATTCACTCCTTCCTGGGGGAAGGTTTCTATATTATTTTCTTTATAGTCAATTTCCTTTTCATGAGCTTTTCTTTTTCGAGGATGTTTATCCTTTGAACCGACTGGCCTCCCACGTTTTAAACGTTTCTGGGATTCAATAGCTATATTATTATTCCTTTGTTTGTTTGGAATTTCAACTCGAGCTGGAGCATTAACAGCGGGTATATGAGATTTAGTTACTTTTTGTGTATCAGTAAATGCATCAGGCAACTGATTTGCAATTTCTTGTAGATGTATTATCTTTTGAACATTTGTTTCACATTGTTTTGTTCTAGGATCAAGATACAATAATGAAGGTGCACACCATGATAAATCCTTTTCTTTTATTTTGTTTTCTCCCCCTAACTCAGGGAAAATTTCCTCTTTAAATTGGCAATCAGCAAATCGAGCTGTAAAGACATCACCCGCTAAAGGTTCAAGATATCTTATGATAGAAGGTGTATCATATCCTACATATATTCCCAACCTTCTTTGAGGTCCCATTTTTGTGTGTTGTGGTGGTGCAATAGGAACTTATACTGCACATCCAAAAATTTTAAGATGGGAAATATTTGGCTCTTGGCCAGAGGCAAGTTGTATGGGAGAGTACTTGTGGTTTCCACTTGGTCTTATACGAATTAGTGATCCAACGTGTAAAATTGCATGGCCCCAAATAGTCACAGGGAGTTTTGTTCTCATTATTAATGGTCTAGCAATTAGCTGTAGACGTTTGATTAATGATTCAGCTAAACCATTTTGTGTATGTACATGTGCAACTCGGTGTTCAACAATAATTCCAATGGACATGCAATAATCATTAAAAGCATGTGATGTGAATTCACCCGCATTATCAAGTCTCACTCTTTTAACTGTATAATCCGGAAAATGTGCTCGTAATTTAATAATTTGTGCCAGAAATTTTGCAAAAGCTACATTACGAGTTGATAATAATGAGACATGAGACCATCTGCTGGATGCGTCTATCAAGACCATGAAATATCTAAATGGTCCACATGGTGGATGAATTGGTCCACATATATCACCTTGAATTCTTTCAAGAAACATAGGTGATTCCTTTTCAATTTTTGATGGCGAAGGCCTTGTAATTAATTTCCCAAGAGAACATGATATACAAAGAGGCATTTTATCTATTTTGTGGATCTTTTGATCTTTCAATGAATGCCCATGTGTATTTTCAATGATCCTTTTCATCATTGTGGATCCTGGATGGCCTAATCTGTCATGCCATAAGTTAAAATCATAATAATTTTCTTTGACTGCCATATGTGCATGTGGCACATTTATATATGTATAATGTAAACCCGAATGGAGCATTGGCAGTTTCTCAAATATGTGATCTTTCTTTACAATATGTAAATATTTTTTACTTTTATCAGTTCTCGACTGAGTATCATACCCATTATGATATATATCCTTGAAATTCAACAAGTTTCTTGTTGATTTAGGAGAAAATAAAGCGTCCTCTATTAAAAGCTTTGTACCTTTAGGTAATACAATATTAGCTTTTCCTACTCCTTTTATCAAGTTTGAAGGACCTGATATTGTATTAATGTTTCCCTTTGTTGGTTTCAATTCATAAAAATATTTTTGGGATTTCAGAATAGTATGTGTGGCACCACTGTCTGCTATACATATATCTGCATTGTTTGTTTGATCTTCTGTTCCAGTGAAATTCATTTTTAATCTTCATGCGTAAAAAGAATAATTAGTACATAAATAGTATGAATTTACAAAACAAAAACAGCTTTTTCTTTGCATGAAAGAGAAATAATTAAACATACTTACAAAACAAAACAGTTTTTTCATTGCATGAAAGAGAAATAATTAAACATACTTTAAACATAAAAATACACTGATATTTATTGGGTTTTAACAATATTTCTTTCATGGTTCCGGTTCAAAGAAATCTGAGTTGTTGAGATCAGTATTGACATGGTTAAAATTTTCGATATGGTTCAACTCAGTATCGACATTGTCAACATTGTCGATGTGATTTACTTCCTTTTCTTCTTTTTTCAGAGATGCTTGATATAGTTGACATAGGTGTGAAGGTGTACGACAAGTTTTTGCCCAGCGATTTGCACTTCCACGTCTAAAACAAGAACTTTCATTATTTGTGGACGTACAAGCTTCATTTCTAGCCTTATGTTGCTGGTTAAAATTGTTATTCTGTGGTGCATGGTAATTATTAGTTCTTTTGCCACGACCACGATTATTTTTCCATTTGAATGAGTGGTTGCGACCACTAAAATGAGTTCTATCAACATTGTTTCGACCACGTCCACGGCCTCGTCCACGGCCTTGTTCCCATTTTCGCCCATAATTGTTATGATCATTATTATAAGCAATATTTGCTTCTGGTATTGTCAATGATCCTGTGGGACGAGCTTGATGGTTTTTCATTAATAACTCGTTATTTTTCTCTTGTATAATGAGAATCATATTCAACTCAGCATATGTTCTAAACCTTTGCAACCTATAAGATTGTTGCAAATTTATTTGTGATGCATGGAAGGTAGAGAAAGTTTTTTCTAACTTTTCCTCTTCAGTTTTTGGTTGCCCACAAAAATCAAACCTTGAACATAATTTTAATAAAGCAGATGTGTAATCATTTACACTTTTGAAATCTTGGAATCTGAGACTATCCCAATCAGCTTTAGCCATAGGGAGTAATGAATCCCTTTTATGGTCAAATCTGTTTTTTAAATTTTCCCATAAAACACTTGGATCATCATAATTAAAATACTCTAATTGTAGCATTTCATCGATGTGTTTATGGATAAAGACGGCAGCTGTTGCTTTGTCTTGTTCATCCCATGCGTTGTTTTCTACAATTGTTTCTAGTACACCCATTGACTTTCGGTGTCTTTTTATATTTGCAGTCCAGGGCATATAGTTTTCTCCAGAATTTTTAAGAGCTAAAAATTCGAGCTTTGCAATACTCGTCATTTTATTACTAAACATAAATAAGATAAATATTAGAAACATTAGATTTTATAAATAAATGTTAGATTACATAAATATAAATTTTAGGTGCATAAATAAATGTTAGATAACATAAATGTAAATGTTAGGTGCATAAATAAATGTTAGATAACATAAATGTAAATGTTAGGTGCATAAAAGAAATTTAGATTGTTAGTAGTCCCAAAGTTATTATATATTCATAGTATGAGGTCCTTTGCACTGATTTAGATTGTTAGTAGTCCCATAGTTATTATAGATCCATAGTATGAGGTCTCCTGCACTGATTTTAACTCATAATAGAATTCATATTATATATATATATATATATATATATATATAAATATACATATGAAAAACTTACTTCTTTGCTCTACTGATCTTCCTGCTTGAGCTCTCGTGCTGATAACGTGTTATGAAACTTACTTTATAAGATATGATTTAGATTGTAAAGAGGAGAGATATCAAAGAAAATAGAGATGATAGTGGTTGAAGATATTTTCGATGTCAATCTTTCATTGAGCTAATGTACATATATATACAAAATATAATAACTATTCACATGTGAATGGAACTTGTTTTTGTCTGCCATCAATTATTTATAACAAGGTATAGTTTTTTTTTTGTTTTTTTTTTCGGGGGGTGGGGGGTTTAGGTTTTTGGGTGGTGGTGGGGTGGGGTGGGGTGGGGGTGGGTGTTTAGGTTTTGGGTGGTGATGTAGTGGGTTTAATTTTAGATTATTAGACACTTGTCACTCTATAAATCCTTCTTACACTTCTTACAATTAGAAGTATTTGTAGAATAATTTGACCCATGTCTTCATATATGCATGTTTTGATGCGGTGACATAATTTCTTAAATGAAGATGGAATACAAATCGGTGATATTATGTGGTCAAATTTTTAAAAAGAGAAGCTATGTTGTTGTGTCATACCTATACAAAAATCCTCTCTTTTTTTCCGGTGTTTTTCGGTTATATTTGTTCTTGGTTCGGAAGCTTCTTCTTTTATTTAGAGTTAATTACTGTTTTCACCCCTGTGGTTTGTCGGAAATCACTATTTCAGTCCATTAGTTTAAAAATTGCGATTTCAGTCCCTGTGGTTTCACTTTCGTAACCATTTCAGTCTAGTCTCCTAACACCGTCTATTTTACGGTTAAGTTTTTAATGAAATACCTAAATTACCCTTGTGTTAATTAAATATGGACTTATATGATTTTATTATTGGATTTATATGATTTTTATTGTTGTATGACATATGAACTTAAATTGAATTGTAGGGTTCGACCCACCATGGCTTCAGTAGAAGTAGAAGTAGAAGTCTGGCACTATTTTTACATATATGGTTCAAATATTTTAATTTTGGATTTTAGAATGATAAAATGTCCAGGTAAGCATTATCTTTCAAAGTTATTATGTTAATTGATGCTGCTAGGAATATATTAATTGGGGTGGGGTAATGGGTCGCCGGACATTAAGAGGGTGGGGTTGTGATGCCGGAGAAGATGACCGGAAACTTTTGCCAGAAATGAGAGTAGGGATAGAGTGGGGTGGGGTAGCGTGGGGTTGTGTTTTAATAATTGGGTCCTAGAATACAATTCACGCGTACTTAACAGAATAAATGGATGGGGTTAACGGAGGTGGACTGAAATGGTTACGAAAGTGAAACCACATGGACTGAAATCGCAATTTTTAAACTAATGAACTGAAATAGTGATTTTTGACACACCACAGGGACGAAAACAGTAATTAACTCTCTTAACAGAATAAATGGATGGGGTTAACGGAGGTGGACTGAAATGGTTACGAAAGTGAAACCACATGGATTGAAATCGCAATTTTTAAACTAATGAACTGAAATAGTGATTTTTGACACACCACAGGGACGAAAACAGTAATTAACTCTTTTATTTATTTGGTTGTTGGGTTGCTGTTTGGAAGTCCAAATTGATGTGTTCTTTAGTGGGCATATATATAATGGTGGGATGGCAACTACTTTAGTGGGATTTTATGGGTTTGTTTATTGAAAGTCCACTGGTTGATATCCACCTTTTGGGCCATCTTTCACTTGCCTTGTAGGCCCCGAAAAATCTTATCCAACTCTAATGCATATTTGAATTTTGTTAACAATATACTTGTATGATTTACATCTTATTGATTAAGCTATTTAGCTGCTGATGGTGTTCCCATAATGGAAAATATGGACTCAGTTTCTTGATGATAGTAAAGAGCTTTTAAAATCACACCCTATTTAGAATCCAGGTGCCATATATTTACTTTTTTTTATCAACTGGGGTGTCTGGTGTCATATATAATAACTTTGAGTGTGTGTAAATAAAATTTTTATAAAACTATTTTTTTATATAGTGAATGTACATGTGACTAAAAGAAAGAATTATATGTTCATATGTTTTTGTATAATCCCGTTGCACTACCCGTATTTGGACGGTTATAAAACTAGTTATGACTATTGCTAGACAAAAAATACATAAAGAATTTTTCTCTTACTTTACATAAACTCGAACCATGCTCCAATAAGAATTTCAAAGATCACAATCCCTTAGGGTGCCTATTGTCGATCTTTCTCTATTCCACATGCGAATCTGGCTCTCCCTCCTCTGTATCCCGCATCCTAACACCACGTCATCCTGATTTTCTCCCTCATTTAATCTGTCATGCTCCTTTCCTTAACAAGTCCCCTTTCTACTTATGTCGAATTTGTGTTAACTCAATTACACCATATTGATACGATATACTGTTGATGTGAGCTATTCTTACATCCTCAACAAAGTTTTAACCTTCAAAGCTTAGATCGATCATTCTTTTTCGACTTTTGTAACTCTAATGAAATATGGTCAACAATGTTTTGGATGAATCTAACTTCGTACCTGTGTAATTAAGAAGAGAAGATTTAGTAAGCTTGCTTAAAATCAACCACGAGCGATTAGTTTCAATCTATACATAACAAGTTCGAAAACAGATTGCAAACATTTAAATATGAGAAATTACCCATCACATGTGTTCCTTAAGTCCCATCCAGACACATTGGCTGCTTCTTTTAGAGCTCCTTTCCATTTCTCAGCAGAGATATTCTCTCCATGTTTTTCAAAGGCCTTTCCAACCGTCCCAGTTACTTTGCAGATTTCTTCGGGTGACACGTCCAAAAAGATCGGGTAGACTACATGCTTGCCGTTCATCTTATTGCACTTCATAATAATCACAAGCTCGTTAAGGCACCATGATGAAGACGCATAATTCTTGGAAAAAACAATGATGTAGAACTTTGAGTATTTAATGGATTTGATGAGCTCATCACTGATCTTCCTTCATTTCTTGATTTCTTCATCATCTTTGTAAGTTCGAATGTTTCTAAGTTGAAGAGCAAAATAGAGATGATCAACGAAGCTTTTCTAAGTTTGAATTTTTTTTCGATTAAATTGCTTTAATAAAAATGCATCAGAAAAGTTAATTTTCTGTAAATTGCCTCTGGAAAACTGCATTCGTAAACTTCATTGGTTCAGACAATTCACAGCACAGACAAAACTATTGTCCTGGTTCAATGCGTTTTAGAGAGAGCACTTTCTTTGGTGTTTTTAGGCCATTGTGTTTTATAACTAAGACATTTTTATGTGTTTTCTGGCCATTGCGTTTTAGAAAAACACATTTTTGAAGTGTTTTTAGTCATTGCGTTTTAGGTAAAACACATTTTTAGATGTTTTCAGTCCATTGCCTTTTAGAGAGAACACTTTCTTTTGTTTTTTTAGGCCATTGCGTTTTAGAAAGAAGACATTTTTAAGTGTTTTCTGGTCATTGCGTTTTATAAATAAGACATTTTTTGGTGTTTTTGGTGCATTGCGTTTTAGGTAAAACACATTTTTATGTGTTTTTAGTCCATTGCGTTTTATAAAACAGACTTTTTAAGTGTTTTATGACCATTGCGTTTTAGAAATAAGACATTTGTTTGTGTTTTTGGTGCATTGCATTTTAGGTAAAACACATTTTTATGTGTTTTCAGTCCATTGCGTTTTAGAAACTACACTTTCTTTTGTGTTTTTAGGCAATTGCGTTTTAGAAATAAGACATTTCTTTGTGTTTTCTGGCCATTGCATTTTACAAATAAGACATTTCTTTGTGTTTTTGTTGCATTGCGTTTTAGAAAAATGTCATTTTTTAGGTTTTTTTTTTCATTGCGTTTTACGCAACTAGGTTTTTTCCATTGCGTTTTACGCAACTGGGTTTTAAAACTTTTTTTTCGAAAATATAGCAATAGTATACTCGTTTTAAAGATAATAAAACGCTCGTTTTTTTGGTGCAATTTTCATAAAAAAAATAATGTCGTATGAAAGAGTTATTAACGTTTAAAAAATAGGGGGGGATTGGAGGAGAGAGAAACTATTGCCTTGGATTGACTAGAATGCCCTAAACAAATCCACGCGCCTCTTTTCTTCTTTTCAATTTCTCTCATTTAATCTTAGCCCTTGATTAACTAAATGGATGGTCAATATTACTTCCTAGCCTTCTTAGCCAAATAAACTTCCTATTATATCCACTACAAATAAAATGTCATTCAGTGGCATACACTAAGTGTCACAAAAAGCCCAAAAAGTGCCACTAAAGAGTGCTTAAGGTATGAGCGGCACACAAAAAAAGTGCCACTAGAAACGGTGACGCTAATGCCTTTTAGTGGCACTTTTAATGTGCCACTTTAAATTTTTGAGCTTTTAGTGGCACTTTTTGTTTTGCCACAATATTTATAAAAACCTTTTGTGGCACAGTTTTTGTGTCAGTAAAAGCCATTCCTAGTGACATATCTTTAATAGTTTTAGTGGCACATTTAATATCACAATTTATTTACATTAAATAATAAAAATGTAAAAATTTGAATCATAATATCAAACCAAATTCTACAATATACCAATCTAAAATTTTCTAAAAAAATACAATACTAAAAACACTGTTTTGCCAATTCGACTATCTTTCTTCTCAGGCAGGGCATTGTTTGGCTCATTAACATGACACCAAAATTTGAATTCCAACCATTATTGGATATATGAAGCTCCTCTATGTTTTAAAATCTGGTTTTTATACCATACCAGATTTTGCTCAGAAACGGTTTAACCGGGTTTACCGGACGGTTTAACTCGTTCTAACGGACGGCTCGATTTGAACTGGTTTTTAAAAGATTGATAAAAAGTGTATGAGGTTTTTTTAACTGCGAAAATATTATTATATCTGTCATTTTAAGGATTTAAACCACAATCATTTAATTAGAAAATACATCACTTTACCAACAGACTATCTCTTCTTGTTGGATGTGGTATACATTACTTTTTAAAAATGTATGACCTTTTAACTTTCACTCAAATTTTTATATATTTTATTATGTAAAGTATACATAAATTACGAATGGTTTTTTTAGTGTCATAGCCAAGGTGCCAATAAAAAGTGAAACAACAAAAAAGTTTGTTAAAATTTTTAGTGGCATAGCTAAAGTACTATTAAAAAGTGAAAGTACAAGAAAAATTTGCAAAAATTTTTAGTGGCATAGCTAAAGTGCCATAAAAACCTAAACGACTGAATGTCACTAAAAGTGTGTACTAAGCAAATGTGGCATACATAAAGTGCCATTAAAAGTTAAATTAGTGGCACAAAAGCGAAATGTCACTAAAAGTGTGTGTCACTAAATGGCATTTTTTGTAGTGTTTATGGCATCTGTACTAATAATACGTCCATCACCATCTATGATTTCAAAATAACAAAATGCAAAAATTCAATCGATTAAAGTAGCATACTGTTAGGTCCGAGTTGGATACTTGTAAACAAATACCGATTAAAAACAATATAATTCACAAGTAGGAAGTCATCATCAACAATTGTTTTTCATTAATAATCCAAATATTACAAATGTTTTGTAAAATGATTGGCCTTACAGACTCCCCCTTAGCCGATTACTTTAACAATTATGTTCATTCAAAAGAAAAGGTGATGCGTGTGATAAATAGATCTCTGTGAGATCTATTTATGCTAAGTACGAAAGCTCTGTTTATGATTGGCTGACATGACCCTGATAGTGACATCTAACATTCCTAACTAGAAAAGATTCCACATATGTTTGTGTAAATCTAACATATGTTCTAACTATGCTAACACTGATACAAGATAAATATTGTTACATTGGGAAACATCTATTGGGGCTATCCTCTATTGCTTTGATTCCAAACATCTGTTTGGACAGACAGATGTTTGGTCTTCCTCTTCAGACCTTTGCTTCAACAGACTTTTGCTATACAACATGCCTTGTTTCTTCTTGAACAGCGGTTCCAAAGCTTGATCAGATGTTTGCTTTGTCTTCAACAGATGCTCTGGTTTATATGTTTAAGATTCCCTATCTTTGGGGAGAATCTGGTTTAAACTTCTGTTGATTTCTTGATCATATAATTATGTTTTGCCTTTTGAATATCATCTGTTCTTTTGTAGGTCCCACAATATCCCCCTAGAAACATATATTTATTTCTTCAATTTTTATTTCTCTTTAGCTTATCTCTGACTTATGCTTTGAATTGCTTTTCAAATCTTTTTGAGAGTAAGTCATCAGCATCCCTTTCCAGTGGAAGACCTAGTAGATCTTGTATATCTTCAATTTTCAGTGCCATTACGCTATTCATTGGAGTCTTTTTCACTTCTCCATCAGCCTTGACTATTGTCAATTCATGGCTTGCGCTTTATAAGGACCATTTTAGAATTTTAGAGGCTGATGGAGTTTCTGGGACCGATGTTATTGGAAGAGGTGCAGGGATATGTTTTCCCAAAATTTGCCCAAGTGGCTCTTTTGATCTAGCATCTTGATGCCCATACATAAATTCAATTTTGATCCCCTCTTCACTTATATCATCTTCATATTTCTTTTGATCTTCAGCAGACATCTCCTTTTGTCTTTTGAGGTGGCTTCTAACCATTGAGGAGAGAGCTAAGGGGTTTATTGGTGTCTTCATAGTTTGGCTTTTTGGGACTAAGGGATCTATAGCTCTTAGTGCTTCAAGTTTCTTGTAGCTCTCTTTAATTGTTGGCTCATCCCATATTGCCATTGACTGTATAGACCCAAATTTTGTAGCAACCATATCCTCCTTCATTCTTCTTAACTCAACTGCTTTTTGACCAACATGTTTTCTTCCTGCAGCCCAGTTGGGAGAAGTGGGTTTGATGTTTGGATTGAGCTTCAACATCTTAATCCTTGTGATTTCTTCTAGAAGGGCTTCTATATTCCAACCAGATAATTGAGATCTTGAGGCTCTATAAGGCTTATTTTCCATGATGAACTCCAAATAGTCTCCCCTTAGTTCCTTTTTAAAGTTAGGGTTTCTTACTGGTCCTTGAGAACCTTTTGACTAACATCTTTTGCAAAATCTTCAAGTCTATTCACTTTTGTGAATTCTGCAGACATGATTTAATGAGCCTCCTTATCACTTTTCCCTTTGCTATTGAAAGTAGTTTCAGCCTGTTTGACTTTCAGTTCAAGGTACGCTTGTACATTTTAGGATTTTGATATCTTTTGACGGATGAAAAAGTAAGTTGGCTGATGTCAGTTGTGGAAAATATGTCAATCCATGTTTGTTGAAGGGGGTGTCAAGAATGCACATAAATTGTTTGATGAAATGTTCAACAGAGATTTTGATTTAGAGGAAATCAAAGAGAGCAAGCTTTCTTTAAGCTAGTTACTGGGTTACTATTTTTATTTATGGAATAGATCTTTTATTTTTTAGTCGTATGCTAACTAGTGTTTCGGATTTTGACTTCTCACTAAACAACCAATCCATTGAGTCATCTTCATCCTGTAAGTGCAAATCAACATTTAGTAGTCTTTATGTAGTTATGTTATAGGGAAAATTACATAAATACCAACCTACTTTTTTAGTTGTCCCACTTAAGTAATTTTAGTTAGGAAAATCCCACTCGGGTCATTACTTTTTTGTTCCACCTCAGGTCATTTCGTACCTGATGATGATGCACTTATTTTTGTATACATTATATTCCACTTTGGTCATTTAATAACAGATACTTCAACATAGTAAATTTGCATATTTTAAATTGCTTAACATGTCGCATCGAGTGTCATTTTTTAGTACAAAATACACTTCAAAATTTATCTGAAGAGTGTTATCGGATCTTATCTTAGGATCATAGTTGTTAAAGAAAGATAAAATTTGGCATACACCAATCTTAATCTATGTAACTAATTGCAGGTGAGCAATAATTCTCTTACAGTTGAAAATACAAATATAGATGTCTCGGATAATAATATAAATCTTTTACTGCCTTTATTTTTGTGGGGAGATTTCTGAATGAAAATTTGCATGGTCGATGTATAATAAACCTCAACTTCAAAAGGTATATTAAAAGAATAGTATAATAGTAACAATATAGGCTTAAGTGTGTTCCAAGCTATTGTAAGTTGTAATTAGACTAAGAAACTAATTTACATAATTAAGGAAATAAATGATAGTAATAATATTCAAAAATGTTAGTTTGATAACGCATTTCCTATCTCAGGTATTCAAAGAAAGGGGGCAAAAGTTTATGATTATGCTCGTCCGTCTGTTGAAATATCATAATAATAAGAGTAAATTACGTTTTTGGCCCCTCTTGTTATATCACTTTTATCCTATTAGCCTAAAAAGGAAACTTTTGTCATTTGTACCCCCGACGTCTCTTTATCTAACTATTTTGGCCCATGTGACTAACACCACCCATAACCCAGGTTAATAAATGGTCACATATTCCTCACATGATGGTAATTAAGTAATTTCACCTACCTTGATTATGGATGGTGTTAGTTACAGGGGCCAAAATAGTTCAATAAAGAGACGTTGGGGGTACAGATGACATAAGGTTTCTTTTTGGGCTAATAGAGTAAAAGTGATATAACCACAAGGGTCAAATCATAATTTACTCTAATAATAATATCATAACTTTCTCTCTTAGTTCACTTTTCTTATTTCACTTTTATTACATTTGTTTGGTAATTTTGTAACACAAGTTTATTTGTCTTGCACATGTTATAATATGACGGATTGGGCTTGGATTTTCATTGGGCTAAATGAGTTGTTGGGCTAAAGTGAAGAGTGGATGGGCTTTGTTGATCAGATATGAAGAGGCAGTGTGATGCTTGTATAAAAGGAAGTTGATCTCATCAGAGTTTTAGTTTTACCACACATTAATATATTTTGTATCTCTCGGTTGATAAATAAAGTTGATTCAGCTGATACCTGTTATTTGGTATCAGATCCAACAGTAATCTTTGGGTTGTTTGCTTTCATTGTTTGTTATCGATTGTGATTATCCATGTTAGGGTTTCATATTATTTGGGGTGTTTTCTGTCACACCCTGACTTTTGCGGAAGCGTATGATGTGTGACTGGTTTAATATCATTGCATTCAATCATAATAAACAACTACATGACCCAAAAACGATGTTCATCCATTCATAAAATTTAAGTATTACAAACACTGATTATTTAAGTTTTAAACACAACCTTCGACTAGGTTACAAACCAACAAAAGTGGATGACATCTAAACTTGAAGTGTACTTCTAGAAACAACACCCGCGCCCAAGATCCATCATGTTACCTGAAATACATGTAATTTTGGAAAACATCAACAAAAGTTGAGCGAGTTCATGCGTTTTGTGTGAGTATTGTTATCTTGTAAATCTTTGAGAGACTCCTTTGTAAACATGTATGAAAAGTGTGTATGAACATAAGGTATGTGAGGACATAGGGAGCACACAAAATGAGTAGGCTTATACCCTTGTCGATTTTCCCTCGACTATGTCGATTTCCCTCGACTATGTCGAATTTCCCTTCGACTATGTCAATTTACCTTGACTATGTCAATTTCCCTTAACTATGTCGATTTCCATCGACTGGGACACCAAAGCACTGCTTGGTACAAGTTGTGACCATGTGTGGGGCTCGGCCGTACCCGTTAGATCTAACCCTCGTCCCTAATTAAGTATTAATGGTATTTCAATATTAAGTATATGCTCACATGATCTAGTATTTCATAGGCATTTCATACCGTTTAAGCATTCGTACATGTATACCACCCCCGAGAATTATAAAACCAAAAATAGTTAAGAGAAAAGGGGGTGCATGAACTCACTGTTTTGCGTCTTCAGTACTCGTAACTCAAATCTCATCAGCAACATGGCTACCTACAATGTGCTAGGGTCTATTAGATGAGTGGGCCGTGCCTTGCCTTAGTATTCATGTTTTGAGTTACGTTTCCTTTATGTCTTTAACATTATCCAAAGTTAATATACTTCTCAAGTATTTATTTTCGTATTTCCTTCCCAAGGATGGGAGTATTTCATACATGTATTTTCGTATCATTGCATTTGAAATGTCCTAAATAATATATCTCTAAGTCTCACTTTAGAAAATATATTTGTAAACTCATTTTGTCCCAAAAACAATGTATTGTCCAGAAAATATATATTTTTCCCCAAAATCATATATCTTCTAAATATACTAGGAAAATATATTTTTACTTCCAAAAATAATATATTTTCACCTTGTCTAAAATATGATACGGCTTTGTAATATTTACGAAAAATATATTTTCGTTTCTCGTACCCAAAATAATATTTACCACAAATATATGTAACGGTATTGTTTTTGGATAGTAAATCTCACGGTACTTTGTTAAGTTATATTATTTTACCTTAAAATAATATAACCATTTCATCAAGTATACAATTAATCATACAAGTGTCTTAATATGTATATATATTCTAAATATATATATATATATATATATATATATATATGTTTACCCATTTTTATTTATAAAAACCATCCTCCAATACTTGTATTTTTTTGTAATAAATCTTATGGCAAAGTTTATTTTGAAAACTTATGATCAAAATACACTTGTAAATACTTGTTAGAAAATATTTTTCTAAGTGTTTATATTTTTAGAAAATTTTGCCATAGTTTCCCCTAAAAACGGAGGTGTCCATGCTATTGTAGCATATCATTTTCTTTTCAAAAATCATCACAACAATCAATAATTAATCCTTAAACAACTTACACTTCTCAAGTGCAAAAACTATACAATTTTCATAACATCATGAACTTGAACTTTCACAAAAACTCGTAGTAATTTGGTAAAGTGTTTAGTGTGTTTAGTTACCCCCTTAAAGTGCGTTTATTACTTTATAAATCTCATTCTTCAAGAAACTAGGTGTTTACAACTTGTTAGATGATCCTTCTAAAAATTATTCTTTTGAACTCTTCTTGTAAATAAAGTGTTCTTACACTTATTTCATCACAAAAAATAGTGTACATTTAAGCATGCATCAAGATTTTCTAAAAATCACACTTTGGACTTGATTCTTTTGGAAAACAACTTATGAATCCTGAAGGTTCCACCAAGAGAGTGCGCCGTCCAAAAACAACCCTGAGATAAAGGTAACACTCTGCTGGGGCGAACAGTTACTCATTCTTAGAACAAAGTCAGTCTTTTCTATCCAACGAACAAATGCAACGGCACCTCCTGTGCCATCAAAATTCAATGGCTTGCAGTCCAGGAATTGTTTATAAGTGCAGCCAGTTGGAGGGTTATTTCCGGTAGTGCCACCGCTGTGTTGAGATCGGAGGGCTTCATGTCGGGCAATTGCCTGTGACATGCGTTCTTAAAGCTCGGCTTCTGTCCTTGGTAACGTACTGGTGTTTGTGTCACGTCTGGGCGGCATTCTCTTCTGTCAATATGTATGAGGTGGGTTTGACAACATTCTATCATTGTCTATGAGGTATATAGCACCATAAGCAAACATGTAATCACCCAATATCACATGCATATATAATCAACAATGTATGAGCGAGGAAACAATTACTGAGCCTTCACATAGGCTTGACAACTTAGCTTATTGTTTGTAGTAGGAAAAATGAACTCGAGGCTACGTCGCCTTGGTCATACAAGTTTCAGTTATTTCCTGCTACATTGGTTTTCTTAGGTCTTTAGCTTTGCTGATGTGTATATTTTTTCCCAGAGATGGGGTTGTTCATGTAGGGGTGATAGAGAGTGTAACGTTACTGAATCCTTCCGAATGTTATCCATTTTCACTTGCTTAAATATCGGTTCTCAACGTCTCATACACGGGTAGAAGCGTCAGACACGAAGTAGGCAAAGACAGGTTTCCTACTTTATAAAGTGCTAAAGCAATGGTCTATGTATTGTTCTACCACATGAAGGTGTGAACACCTATAGATTATTCTTGGAGGGATGGTGATCATTAACCTGACCCACAGAGTCCACCAGGATTTCCATGCACTACAAGTCGTTATTATGTGGGCCCCCGTAATAATAAATTGTCTTGCACAGTTACCCCAAATTTTCTCTCATCCAAGCAGATGATCAACCAAAGAGGGGACACTACTGTCCTTATACCTCTGTCATGGAAAGGACCGTTGCGGTGGTCCACGCGCTAACACTCGTTATCGTTATGCGCGAATAGGCACGATGATTAAATAAAATAGAAATAAGGAGAATTCCTAGTAGTTGGAGGGGCACCTTTAAGATGAATACTTCATCTTCCTTTTCTGGTCAAGTGCGTTGTCAATCTTGTTTCACAAAAGCCGCAGGGATCTTGTCCCGCTGGTTAAGAAGTTGTTCAAGGTTGCCGCCTCTGCCTCGCCGTCACTACCGTAGTCAGGCACCTTTACGATCGAGAGAGAAGAGTATCCATTTCCTACGGACGCAAGCTCAGTATCTCGTTTGGTAATCACTCCAGCCATGAGCTTTGCAATGAACGCGAGGTCGATAGTTTCATCGTGCGGATAAGTACAATAATAGGAGTCGGAGTCGAAAGTATCTTATTCACATCAATAATTATTCCATACACTTATTCGTATGTATATATCAGTGAACAAATATGTTACTTAGCATAAACAGGCAATTCGATGCATCATATTACATATAACTCTCGTTTATCCTCTGGGGGGGTCATTTTGTCTTTGGCAAGTCTAACTCGTGTAGACTATGCCTTAGTTGGCACCTTATTTTGGGGTATTCCCTACTAATGTCCTCGCCTTGTCTCTTCTTTGAAAAGTGTTTGACTCATGGATCTAGACGCTTACGTGAATGCAATGAAAAACCTTTTCTTTTGTAAAATGTTTTTGTGAGAGAGTTCTAGTGATTGTAGTCTAGACTCGAGAAGGAATCCTAGTTCACTACAATCGAAGCTCTGATACCAAACTGTCACACCCTGACTTTTGCGGAAGCGTATGATGTGTGACTGGTTTAATATCATTGCATTCAATCATAATAAACAACTACATGACCCAAAAATGATGTTCATCCATTCATAAAATTTAAGTATTACAAACACTGATTATTTAAGTTTTAAACACAACCTTCGACTAGGTTACAAACCAACAAAAGTGGATGACATCTAAACTTGAAGTCTACTTCTAGAAACAACACCCGCGCCCAAGATCCATCCTGTTACCTGAAATACATGTAATTTTGGAAAACATCAACAAAAGTTGAGCGAGTTCATACGTTTTGTGTGAGTACTGTAATCTTGTAAATCTTTGAGAGACTCCTTTGTAAATAGGTATGAAAAGCGTGTATGAACATAATTGTTTTACAAGGACTTTAAGGCATGTGAGGACATAGGGAGCACTCAAAATGAGTAGGCTTATACCCTTGTCGATTTTCCCTCGACTATGTCGATTTCCCTCGACTATGTCGAATTTCCCTTCGACTATGTCAATTTACCTTGACTATGTCAATTTCCCTTGACTATGTCGATTTCCCTCGACTGGGACACCGAAGCACTGCTTGGTACTAGTTGTGACCATGAGTGGGGCTCGGCCGTACCCGTTAGATCTAACCCTCGTCCCTAATTAAGTATTAATGGCATTTCAATATTAAGTCTATGCTCACACGATCTAGTATTTCATAGGCATTTCATACCGTTTAAGCATTCGTACATGTATTCCACCCCCGAGAGTTATAAAACCAAAAACAGTTAAGAGAAAAGGGGGAGCATGAACTCACTGTTTTGCGTCTTCAGTACTCGTAACTCAAATCTCGTCAGCAACACGACTACCTACAATGTGCTAGGGTCTATTAGACGAGTGGGTCGTGCCTTGCCTTAGTATTCATGTTTTGAGTTACGTTTCCTTTATGTCTTTCACATTATCCAAAGTTAATATACTTCTCAAGTATTTATTTTCCTATTTCCTTCCCAAGGATGGGAGTATTTCATACATGTATTTTCGTATCATTGCATTTGAAATTTTCGAAATAATATATCTCTAAGTCTCACTTTAGAAAATATATTTGTAAACTCATTTTGTCCCAAAAACAATGTATTGTCCAGAAAATATATATTTTTCCCAAAAATCATATATCTTCTAAATATACTAGGAAAATATATTTTTACTTCCAAAAATAATATATTTTCACCTTGTCTAAAATATGATACGGCTTTGTAATATTTACAAAAATTATATTTTCGTTTCTCGTACCCAAAATAATATTTACCACAAATATATGTAACGGTATTGTTTTTGGATAGTAAATCTCACGGTACTTTGTTAAGTTATATTACTTTACCTTAAAATAATATAATCATTTCATCAAGTATACAATTAATCATACAAGTGTCTTAATATGTATATATTTTCTAAATATATATATATATATGTTTACCCATTTTTATTTATAAAAACCATCCTCCAATACTTGTATTTTTGTGTAATAAATCTTATGGCAAAGTTTATTTTGAAAACTTATAATCAAAATACACTTGTAAATACTTGTTAGAAAATATTTTTCTAAGTGTTTATATTTTTAGAAAATTTTGCCATAGTTTCCCTAAAAACGGAGGTGTCCATGCTATTGTAGCATATCATTTTCTTTTCAAAAATCATCACAACAATCAATAATTAATCCTTAAACAACTAACACTTCTCAAGTGCAAAAACTATACAATTTTCATAACATCATGAACTTGAACTTTCACAAAAACTCATAGTAATTTGGTAAAGTGTTTAGTGGGTTTAGTTACCCCCTTAAAGTGCGTTTATTACTTTATAAATCTCATTCTTCAAGAAACTAGGTGTTTACAACTTCTTAGATGATCCTTCTAAAAATTATTCTTTTGAACTCTTCTTGTAAATAAAGTGTTCTTACACTTATTTCATCACCAAAAATAGTGTACATTTAAGCATGCATCAAGATTTTCTAAAAATCACATTTTGGACTTGATTCTTTTGGAAAACCACTTATGAATCTTAGATTCATAAGATCACTAGCTCACTTTATTTATTATTTTTCAAGAAATCATCTTATTTTCAAGTTCATGTTCATGCATGAGGATGATCTTCTTGTGTTAGCCCATAATCATCCTCTAACTTGCTAGATCATGTGTTTAATCACAATCTAGCAAGCTCCTTATGATGATCAACATCATAATTTCAAGTAAACATTAACAACTATCATACATATACTTAAACAACATTTTTCTCAACAAGATTTCATCATATGTAAGCTTATGTTTATGATTCTTGTTTAAGTCTTTTAGTGTTCTTGTGATTTATAACATAACACATCTTTTAACAAATCAAGATGAGAAGTAAAAATTAGTAACAATAAGCTTACAACTAGCTCAAAAGCTAGGGAAGATCACTAGAGAAAAAGATGACAAAGATGGTGGATGAATGCAATGGATGAAGGTTCTTCAAGTTCTACAAGCTTCAAGCTTCACAAGACACCTTCTAGCACTTGGAGATGAGCTTGAAATGGGTGAATGGTGGTTGCAAGGTGGTGGTGGTGGCGGCACTTACTATGGCCGAGGGAGAGGGAGAGTATGAGGGAGATGGGGTGAAGTTTGTGGAGTGTAAGATATGAAATGATCTTGAATCCATGAACCATACTTATAATCTTTCCACTCAATATTATGTCCAAGATATCAAGCAAGATCAAAATAAAATAAGGAAATAAAATCTAGTGGGGTATGGTGGTGGGTCCATTGTGACCGTAAATATCAAGGGGGAGGGGGTCCAAGTGTAACTTTCATCCAATTACTACAAAATCTTTCACAATCTAGGCAAGATCACATGAGATATAGTGAAATCTCATGAAGATTATGGTGGGTCATGCAAGATCACAAAATCTAGATGGGGCCACACCTTCATAACCGTGGATATGAGGGGGGGGGGGGGGGTTATGTGTAACTTTGATGGTAAATGATGTTAACTAGTTGGAGGTTAAGTGTAAAGTCTAGTGTTTTAAGTGTATAACACATTATATAGTGTGTTAGGGTGTTCGGGGATCATAACTAGCCAAGAAATAATAAAACAATGTTTCTAGCAGTATTTTGGGGTTTCGGGTAATGTCCGGTTGTTCGGTTAGATACCGGTTCGTTAAAGTGTCAAACCATTCCATTTAGTGTTCTTTATGTACCTTTTTGTAACGCTTTTAATTCCTGACACTTAGGAAAGTATTCAAGACCATTTAGTCCTAATTTTTGCATGTAATAAACTGGTTAAAATGCTGAATTTTGCTGATTTATGCAGAATTCTGCACTTTGGGTGAGTTTTAGGCACATCCCGGCACTTAAACTATTACTTAGGAATGCATTTTTGCGGTCCTTACTTACCTACACACTATACTAGTGTAATACGTCATCGCTGGCTCATACTGGGCCTTAAAATATTTCCTGTCTATGTACTGAACGTCGTCAGCTTTTTAGTTTGTCTGATAATGGTGCCAATTCTGTTTTGTGCATTATTAGAACTATATCGTGTTGCATGTAGTGAGTCTTGCAACATGAAATGCCATTGTATGTATATAACAGTATTCAGAATTTCATTTGTTTCATAAACTAGATCATGCACAGTTATTTAAAGCACAAATTACTATTCAATTAGTGTACGGAATGTACGGAAAAGTGACAGTTGTCACATTTTCTTTCTACATGGTGTATTACCTTAGTTCTGTGTAGATCTTTCGAGATTCGGGTGATTATGTTCTGTTGTTGAAGGTTGATCTAGAGTCTTGGTGGACAGAGATTTGGTGAAAGTGTTGTCAATCTTGAAAACTTAAAGGTTGCGTGTATCTTGGAAAGGGCATCTTGGAAGCTTCCGCTTTAGTTAGGATTCAATCCTCAGAGATTGTAAAATCCTAACCAAATTTGTAGAAACCCTAACTTGGGTTTGCTATCTTGGTGAGATTGTTCCATGAAATATTGTCTGTTCTTTTATATTCTTGCATTTAGGAATTGTTGCTGGATTAGTCAGGCCAGTGGTTGATTTGGGACACAGGGAGGGTACACTATCTTGCATTTATTTCGTGATATTTGTGATTATTGTTTCTCTGTGGTGTTTTACAATCTTGTTTTATATACTTAGTAGTTTAGTATACAACTTCTGTGTTAAGGACTGGGTATGCACCTTGAGTGAAGAACCTACTATCTGGTCCCTGGCACAGTTTTGTAGTGTTGAATTATTGGTTTTACATGTGTGATTTATTGTGGTGTTCATCTTGGTTGGTACTTGATTGTCTGTTCTTCTTGTGGTTTTTGTTATTCTTGTTAGTTGTTTTATCATGGCTGATTTAGTCAATCTATTTGGTGAAACAATGATAAGTAAAGTAGAACCTGATAACCCTTTGTACTTACATGTTAGTGATTCTACAAATTTGATTGTGGTTAGTGTGAAATTAAAAAGAACAGAAAACTATACAGCTTGGTCTAATGCTATGATTCTTGCATTAAGGGTTAGAAAATAAGATTGTGTTTATTGATGGAACATTTGTGAAACCAGTATGATGTTCTTGCAACACAATGGGAAAGATGTAATTTTGTTGTGTAAACTTGGATTATAAACTCTGTGTCTGAAGAACTTTACTTAGGTTATGTTTATTCCAAATCTGTTATTGAGGTTTGGAAGGAACTTAGGGACACTTAAGATAAAGTAGATGGGTCTGTAGTATTTGACTTGTTTTAAAAGATTAATATATTATGTCAAAATGGTCTATTAGTTGCAGGCTATTATCATAAATTGAACATTATGTGGAAAAAGTTAAATCATATTTTGAAGATTCCTGTGTGTACTTGTGATGCTTGAATTCACTTTAATAATTTAATCATTTGGTTTTATGAAACAAATTTTCCATTTAAATCATATTTTAGAGATGTGAGGTTTTATGAAACAAATTTTCCATTTAAAGAGTCAAAAATTTTGAGTAAAACTGATAATGAAGTTGATAAAGAGGTTAATTCTTTAAACTTTTTTGATTTGTATGAACATGGTGTACCCGAACAGTAATAGTCTCAAGGATCAGGTATTCCCAATGATAAAGTAAGGGTTAATCAAGAAGTAGAGTCTAATGTTCATGAGTCTCAACAATCAGGCCAGGATTCTTTCTGATACTGCTACAGGACAGGCCGAGACTTAGCAGGTCAAGTAGGACTTCTATTGCTTCAATTGTGGTTAGAAGGTCAACTAGGACTTCTGTATTTCCTAGAAAACTTGATGATTTTGTAATTGAAGGAAAAGTAAACTATGGGTTAGAAAAGGTTGTTAATTATTCTCATCTTTCTCATGAGTTATTTTTGTTTTGTTTCTTTGCTTAATAAATCTATTGAGCCTAAACACTATTATGAGGCTTGTAATGATCCTAATTGGATCAGTGATATGAATGATGAAATTGAGGCTTTAAAAAGAAATACAACATGGGATCTAGTTGATTTACCTTCGGATAGAAAACTAATTGGGTGTAAGTGGATATTTAAAATAAAGTATAAGTCAACTGGAGAGAGAAATGTATAATGCAAGATTGGTTGCTAAAGGGTATAGTCAAAGAGAAGTGATTAACTTTGACGAAACTTTCTCTCCAGTGGTTAAAATGATTATTGTTAGAACTGTTTTAGCATTAGCTGTTAACAATAGTTGGTCTGTTTATCAATTAGATGTTAATAATGCTTTTCTATATGGTGATCTTGTTAAGGATGTTTATACGAAATTACGTGAGGGCTATTTTTCTAAAGATGATACTAGAGTTTGTAAGCTTAATAAATCCTTGTATGGGCTAAAACAAGATCCAAGGATGTGGAATGCTAAACTTGTTGTTTGTTCAAAGCAGATGTGATAACTCAATGTTTGTTAAATCATCTAATTATGTATTTGTTTTATCGTTGGTATATGTTGATGATATTCTCATTACTAGCAATAATGAACAAGAAATTGTAAAAGTTAAGCAGTTTGTACAAACCAAGTTTAAGATTAAAGATTTAGGTACATTGAAATATTTTTTAGGTATTGAGGTTTTAAAAGTTAATGATGGTTTGTGTCTTTCTTAGAGAAAATACTTTTTAGAACTTCTCGCGGAATATGGTATGTCTGGTTTCAAGCCTGTAAATAATCCTATTGAACATAACCATGTTGTGACTACGTTATGTGAAAAACAAAATGAAAACTTTGTAAATTTCACTGGGTATCAACGTTTAGTAGGTAGATTAATATATTTTTCATATATCAGGCCAGACATTTTCAATTCAGTACATTTGTTGAGTCAGTTTATGCATAAACCGACTAGAGCACATTTGTTGTTAGCCATGAGCGTTTTGAGGTATCTCAAGGGTCTTCTGGTAAAGGCATTTTGTTTGTTAAAAACTTAAACCCTGAGTTAAATGCATTTGCAGACTCAGATTGGGGTAAGTGTTTAGTTTAAAGAAAGTCAGTTATTGGCTATTGTGTTTTTCTGGGTACATCTTTAATTACTTGGAAAAGTAAAAAGCAGTTAACAATTTCTCGGTCTATAGCAGAACCTGAGTACCGAGATGTGTAATGCGACATGCGAAATTATTTGGCTTACAAACTTGTTGAATGAGCTGAATGTTAAGTTTCAGTTTCCGGTTTCCTTGTTTTGTGATAACAGTGTTGCAATTTCTATTGCAGCTAATCCTTTATTTCATTATAGGACAAAAAATTTGAATTGGATTTTTTTTCCTGAGAGAGAAAATTCTGTCTGGTTGTGTAAAGACTGTGGGTGTTAAAACTGATAAACAAGTGGATGATATTTTTACCAAGGGTTTGTTAATTACATAACATAACTTGGATGTTTTTAGTAATAAAAGTGTGGGGGTGTTGAAATATCATAATAATATCATAACTTTCTCTCTAAGTTCACTTTTATTACTTTTTTTTGGTAATTTTGTAACACGGGTTATTTGTCTTGGACATGTTATAATGTGACGGACTAGGCTTGGAGTTTCATTGGGCTTAATGAGTTGTTGGGCTAAAGTGAAGGGTGGATGGGCTTTGTTGATCAGATATGAAGAGGCGGTGTGATACTTGTATAAAAGGAAGCTTATCTCATCAGAGTTTTAGTTTTGCCACATATTCAGATATTTTATATCTCTCAGTAGGGTTTTCCTTTTTTGGTTAGATCTTGTTAGTTAGTTCTTGACCTAGTGTTGAGATCTAGTAGTACTATAACAAATCTGAGTTAGAGTGTTACAGATCATCGTGTTGATGATCTGCTCGCGAGAAAAGTATTAGTTGCATGTTGTTTTCTTCCATTTGATTCGTAGGGTTGATAAATAAAGTTGATTCAGTGTATACCTGTTATTTTGACACCGTCTAAGGCAACAAATGTAACAACCTTGTCTCAGTGCCCATGGACTTTTACCCACCAAATCATACGGGTGTTGATACTGTAGTGCAAGCAAATAGAAACCCGGCTGATGACTCGTCTATTAATGGTTCAGAATGTATGGGATCACGGATGCCAAAAGAAAAAAAATCCTTGATTGCCTTGCCTTATGAGTGACGCCGGAGCGGTTAAAGCAAATGGTGAAAGGAACTTCTTTAGGGATAAGTGTATGATTTTGGTTTGGACCCTGATTATTGTGACGAAAATATTGAGAAAGACATTAGCGGTACCGCTCAATATTTCACTCATCTGTAAAGTCGGGTAAATTTTTTAATCCTATGGTTAACAAACCCCCTAAACCCAAAAAATAATTATGTGTAGTCCCATCCAGTTCTGTGGGGTTCTCTTTTATTTTTATGTGTTTATCGGTTGTTTTTGTTCTTTGTTCGGAAGCTCCTTCTGTTCGGGACCTTCTGTTTGATTTTATTTGGTTTTTCGGTTGCTGTTTGGATGTCCAAATTGATGTTCTTTAGTTGTCAGATATATAATGGTGGGATGGCAAACTACTTGAGGAGTTTTTATTTGAGTAAATTTTCATTTTAGTCCCTGAGGTTTGTTCAAATTTGCAATTTTAGTCCAAATAGTTTTTTTTCTCCTCTGAGTCCCTAACTTTTTCTTTTTGTTTCCGTTTTGATCACATTGCCTAACTCCGTCCAAAAACCTCATTTTTAACCAAGGGTATTTTGGGGTTTTTTTAGTTTAAATCTTTCAAATTGCCATTTTCATCCATTATTTTTTTATATATAAAAAATAAAGGAAAAATATCAAATTAGTGGGACCCACCCCTACCCTCCTCTTCTTCATCAAACCTTCTCTCCCTCTCTCAATATAAAAATTGAACCAAGAAAAACCCTCGCTCCTTCAAAATAACCCCCACCCCGCCTCACCGTCAACTGCAACCACCGATAACCAAGCGAATGGAGAGTAGTTGTAGCACGAACGACGTCGTAAAGTGGTGTGCAGGGAAAGCCATCTGGCAATGCAGAAGCTCTTCAAGCTCTAGGAGAACTCAAAACATATCCTCTTATCTACTCTCACCAAGCCAAAAAAACTCGGTCTTAAGGTACACACTAAAAGCACACACTATATTCACCTGTATTCGCCTATAATATTCACCGTTCATCTTGCTTATCTATAGTGGCCTCGTGGATTGCTGCTGTACGGTCCTCCTGGTACCGGAAAGGTATTAATCGTGATCTATGATTTTAGGGTTATTTGTTGATGTTGATTGGTGATTTTAGAAGTAGCAGTTGATTTTTGATGTTCAAGTTTCTGTGTCAAAAGTTAGTAACTTGAATTTGAAATTACTGATATCAGTTGTTCATTTTGGAAAAGGGTGTACCTATTCGCACACCCAAATGCCTATATGAACACAAAAAAGGTTTTTTGTCCTATATGCACACCCTACAGTGTCGAGCTGTGGCCAAAGCGTGGCGTTTTGGTCCGGTCAACCAGACAAAAGACTGACGGGTGTCTAACGGGTCTGTTGACCGGATCAAAACGGCGAGCTTTGGCCGCGTTTTGGTCCTGTCAACCAGACAAAAGACTGACCGGGTGTCTGGTTGACATGACCAAAATGCGGCTAAAGCTCGGCGTTTTGGTCCGGTCAACAGACCCGTCAGACACCCGTTAGTCTTTGTCTGATTGACCGAACCAAAACGCCGCGCTTTGGCCACAGCTCGACACTGCAGGGTGTGCATATAGGACAAAAAGCCCTTTTTGGGATGACTATCTACACACCAAATGTGCAAATAGTCTCCCCTTTGGAAAATAATATGTTTGATAACGACATGGTTGTAAAGAGAGAGAGACAGCAGGTTTGATTAAGAAGGGTAGGGTAGGGGTGGATCACACGAATTATATATTTTTTCTTTCATTTTTTCAATATAAAAAAATGGATCAAAATGGCAATTTAAAAGATTTAAATTGAAAATCCTCAAAATACCTCTGCTTAAAAATGGGGTTTTTGGACGGAGTTAGACAATGCAATCAAAATGACAACAAAAGGAAAAGTCAGGGATCCGGAGGAAAAAAAATCTATTTTGACTAAAATGAAAAATTCGAACAAACCTCTAAAATGGCAATTTGCTCTTTTTATTTAAGAGGTGGGCCTACTAATTTTTTGGATGTGTGTTATTGTGTTTAGTAGGATTTTATGGGTTTGTTTATTGAAAGTCCACTCGGTAGATATCCACTTTTTGGCCCTCTTTCTACCTGCCGTGTGGGCTCCGAAAAATCCAACTCTAATGTATATTTTAGTTCTTTTATATGTTTGTCCTAGTTTAAGTACCCATATGTTATACGGGTTACTCAAAGTAAATTACATTATTTAACATTGTCGACATAAACCTTGAAATCAAAGTAAATCAATGAGGATTTGTTCCTAGATTTAATTTTCATTGCCATTCCTTCTGTAGGTTTTTAATAATCTTTTCCACATCAACACAAACAAGTTCAAGTGGTTCATACAATTGGTGTAAACTTATTTGAATGACCAACGAATAAAAGTCTGGCTACCCTGGTTAACCCAATGACAAAAGGCGACCCTATACGCCCGTGATCGTCGACAGTGTTAAGTAGCCCAAGCCCACCATCAAACCGGCCGCTCGAAAGCCCATTGGGGTAAAACCCGCTTGTGATTGGATTCAAACTTGAGACCAATGGTCTTCCGCCTAAATCTTCACTTCCCCTCCGATGCCAATCTGTATATGAAGCATCTACGGCGATTGTTTCAAACACCTTAGCTTCTACTCAGATATTTGTAGTATTGATTAAAAAAAAACTCACAAATGTTCAAACCATTCTTGTGAATAAATATATAAATCTTGTGGTAAAAAACATGATCATCTTATGAGAAAAAAAAATACATAAATGCACAAGTATTCTTACCTCTTTTGACAACTTCATGAGTCAAGTTGCTACTAAAACATACAGCAAAAGTAGCAAATAGTGTTGTACAGCAAGCATACCAAATTTAGATTGTAAATCTAAAAATAGGTCAATTGCTCCATGTTACTCATATGAACCTGGATCTATGCTAAATCAATACGAAAGATGCTTACTTTATCTCTTCAACCAGCTTATAGTTATAGAAGTAGATGTTTCTGCCATTTACACTTTCTTTTATTCGCTTTCTAAATACTCCATAGCATTACTATAAAAACTGCATGTATAACCTTCTTCCTATTCGTAGTTAGTCCTAGCCCATTGATACTTTGCAAGAGGTCTCCCGCCAAATCATACATGCTAAATCAATTCGAAAGTGTGCATCAAATCAAAACATGATCAGTTGAACAAAGAAACCATGAAGTTAGTGGGATTTTATGGGTCGCTTTGTTTATTGAAAGTCCACCGGGTAGATATCCACCATTTGGGCCGTCATTCTGCTTGCCTTATGGGCTCCGAAAAATCCAACTCTAATGTATATTTTAATTATGTTAACTATTTGCTTGTATATGATTTACATCTTATTGTAAATTATGGCGTTCCCATAATGGAAAATATGGACTCAGTTTCTTGATGATAGTAATGGGCTTTTAGAATCATACCCTATTGAGAATCGAGGTGTCAAATATTTACTTTTTTTTTTATCAATTGAGTTGTCATATATATTAACTTTTGAGTGTGTGATACACGTCCCTTAAAAGTGTATTCTAGGAGACACCATCGTGCCAAATCAGTTGCTGATGTGGAGCATTTTTATTATGTTTTCGGTTATATTTATGACCCGTTTAATAAACCAAAGAAGCAGGAAGGTGGATCAGACCAAGAGCCTTCAGAATTCTAAGGGAGCTTTTTGATTTCTAATGGAGCAGTTATCTTTTATTATTAGTATATATAGCAGGCTATGCTTTGTCTTTTTATCATTCAAGTTTTTAATCAGCAAACGCATTGGAGACTTCCCCTTCTAAAGAACAACCATACACTGAAGCAAGTAACATTGTTGGTAACCCGGATGATGTTGCTGAGATCAACCTTCATGCTATTCTAGGAAATTCACATCCAACTACTATGAAGGTACACGGGATGCTTAATACTATCGAGGTTTGCAAGGATGTCTCATTACAAGTGTCCGACCTCAAAATTGTTCAAGATTTCTACCCTTTCTCTATAGGCGGGGCTAATTTGGTTTTGGGTATTCAATGGTCAACTACTCTGAATACTGTTCAAGCCAATTGGAATGAAATGTTTATGATTTTTAACATTGATGGTAAAAGATACAAGTTTCAGGGTATCTCTTCTGGCCCACAAAGATCCGCTTCTTTCCAACACTTGGTTGTGGATTCCGAATCTGCACCCGACATACCCTCACACTTGAAGCCCTTAATTTCTAAGTATCAGCGGGTGTTCAAGGAACCAACTGATTTACCTCCTTTTCGCTTGACATCACATTCAATTCCCCTGCTACCAAATTCAGCCCCACCCAACCTTCGCCCTTATCGTTATCCTTATTCCCAAAAGACAGAGATAGAAAAACAGGTTGAAATACTGTTAGCTTCGGGATTTATTCAACCCAGTACGAGCCCTTTTTCAAGCCCCGTTCTATTAGTGAAGAAGAAATATAATTCATGGCGGATGTGTGTGGATTACCATGCTTTGAACAAGATCACTGTGGCCGATAAATATCCCATCCCCAATATCGACGAGCTTTTGGATGAATTACATGGAGCAACAGTATTTTCCAAACTCGATTTACGTTCTGGGTATTATCAAATTAGGGTGGATGTAAAAGATGTGACGAAGACAGCTTTTAGAACTCATTCTGGGCATTATGAGTTCAAGGTTATGCCTTTCGGCTTAACCAATGCCCCGTCTACATTTCAAGTTGTGATGAATGACCTATTTCGTCCATATTTACGCCGATTCATATTGGTATTCTTTTACGATATCCTAATATACAGCCACAACATGGAACAACATCTATCCCATCTAGAACAGGCCTTGGAGTTACTTTGCAGCCATCGGTTTTTTGCTAAGTTGTCCAAATGTTGTTTTGGGCAGTCAAGAGTGGTTTTCTTGGGTCACGTAATTACTTCGGCGGGAGTTCAAGTTGACCAGGAAAAGATCCTTGCAGTTCAGTCATGGCCAGTTCCAACTACTATGCAAGAAGTTCACGGTTTTCTCAGGTTAACGGGGTACTACAGGCGGTTCGTTCGGAATTACAGTCTAATTGCCAGACCACTCACAGCCCTCACCAAGAAAGATGGGTCTGTGTGGACAAACTGTCACACCCCGACCACGTTAAACAACGAAACGTGGCGGAAACATCGGGGAGTGTTGTAACAGAATTAATTGTTTCACAACCATGGAAATTAAAGTTACGTTTTATTTAACAATCACGAGAGTTACATTGTCTTAAACAAGAAACAAAGAGTACATAACATAATTAAACTAGTTCTAGCTTCATTTTAAGTTGCTAAGGCACGGGTCCGCCTATGTTTGACTTGATCATCCTATGCAACAGCTCCTGAAAACACATGTGAAAATAGGTACGTCAGCATAAAAATGCATGTGAGATACATAGGTTTTGTGAAAATAGGATTCATGATTTGAGTTTAAGGAAACTGTTTAATAAAAAGTAGCCATGAATCTTGTTGAGTGTTTCCTTTCATAAATCATTTGAAATGTGATAAATAAACCAAATGATATATATGTATAAAAGAATAATGTATGGTTAAGTGAATAACCATTTAAAATGAGTTTGTATAAGTTAAGTTATTTGTAAAACGATGTTTATGTGAAGATTGTATTGTATATGTAATATGTCTAAACTGAAATGGTTTAAATAACGCTACGATATGTAATACCATAAAATCACTTATATATAGGAAGTACCAGCGGCGTATCCACCATGTTTTTATCGTATTACACGTCGCCTCGTTATTTAAATCACTTACCCAAACAACCACCAAAATGTAATGTTTAACAATTGTAGAAATGTTTATGTATGGTTAAATACGGTTCACACGGTTCAACAGTTACAAATGGTTCATATAATCAAATGGTTACAACGGTTCACATAGTCGAATAGTTACAATGGTTCACATAGTCAAATAGTTACAACGGTGCAAAATGTAATATAATGTGTTCATATGCTGGATGAGCATATGCAACAAAATGCATTGTAAAACAATGTGTCCATATGTTGAGTAAACATATGCAACTAATGTAATGTAAATCCATGTGCTAGCATGCTCAGTCAACATACATAGCAGAAATGTAAAGTAAAACGATGTACTAAGTATGCTAAGTAAACATATATAGCGAAACAATGTAATGTAAATCATGTACTATAAGTGTACTAATGAACATAGCAAGTATATGATGTGAAAACAGGAAAGCACGAAAGTAACAAGTAGGCACATGTGTTTCACCCCAAAATGTTTGAAAACAGTAAAAGAGGGGTCTATGTACTCACTTGAGATTGCCTAGAAGTCCTTGCGTAACAACCAAACAATGCTAGAGATCACGGAAATCAAACGGTACCTAATATAGGTAACTATGTTAATAAACCGGACCTAAATCGGAGGATCGGATAGAATGAGGGTTCGTAAACCAAATGAGTGTGGGAACTCATGTAATATGGTTTAACAAAGTCTACATACTAAAATGAAACCTAACGTAAGTGCTTACGAGCCATTACGACCCGTTTAGGTAGCTTATGCTACTTTAACGCGTCGTTTGCGTAAACCGCGTTTGGACCGCCTAACTAGTCCTATAATAAGTAAAATATGCCTTAACATGTCTAATATTGTTTCCAAATCAGTTTAGATGTTAAATGTTATGTTACATATGTTTAAAATGAATTTTGGCGTAAAAAGGGCATTTTGGTAATTTACCTAAGGCATATAAACTACCTATCATGCGACTAATCAAACCTAAGTGACCATAAGGTATAATCTCAGAAGGTTATTCCCTATGCTACTATGGTCACTTAACATGTTTGGTCAGATCCTAATGATCGACCAAACGGGTCGTGTTCGAAAGTCTAAGCGGGTGTTTAGTCCGCTTGACTTTCGGCTCCACACAAGCACTAATCTAAAAAAAATGACGAGCTAAACATGCTAGAACATGTTCAGTTAAGTTAGAAAACAGGTTTTGATATCAAAACAAACGGTTTTGATATCCTAGAGTAGTTTGGTTACAAAATACGCGAGAAAACGCATTTTGGCCGAAACTACGACTCGTCACTGAGCCTAGATAACGTGGTAATCAGTAGGTATAGTCACTATGGACTATAACCATCGTTATTACACTCACATTATGAAGTTCAAACGAACTTCGCGTTGACCATAAGCTGGTCAAAGCAGAAAGTCAAACGCAGTTTGACTTTAACGACAAAAACGAATGAAAAGAACGAAAGAATACTTACAGAAGGTCCTCGCAAGCTCTTGATCCGATTTACTCTCAAGTATGAAGCATAAACTTCAACTTATAGAGCCAAAATCAGATTCAAGTGTGCTTTGGGAGGAAGTGAGGGTGGTTATTTATAGGAATTCAAGAACCGTTAAGATCGTTCATCGAAAACTGAGCTTTGATCTGGACCTTACATGTGTGCCCATGGTTTTCTAAAACCATGGGAGCCCCTAATATGGACTATGTTCATTGAATACCTACCCATGGTTTTGAAAAACCATGGGTTAAAACCATCAACACTTCAAAATGGACTAGGTTCATTGAATCTGCCAGAAATTTCAAAAATGGTCCCTGCACTTGTAAAACTTGATTTTTTGGCACTTTTAAGCCCCGTTAACCCCATTTTAAGGCTCTAAAATAAAGTTAAAGTATAGGGAACTTAAAATATGCTCAAAAACATCTCGGATACCGGTTCGTTTGGTCGTACGGTTGCGTTATTCGCTTAATTACGACGGAAGTCGTAACGAACGCAAAAACGATCCAAATTAAGAGATGAATGGAATTTTTTCATGCCAAACACTAAAATAAAATATTTTAATGCTTGCATAAATTTTTGGATGTCCGGATGTATTCAGAATGTACGTTATGCGCGAAAATGCAAACTTGTGCACTTTTTGATGCTTTTAGTCCCTGAATGACCCAAAAGTTTATTTTAGCACACCGAACCCTTCAAAGCCTATTTCTAAGCTATGTAAAGGATATTTATGGTATGTTTAACTTATGGTCATGTTCCGGAATGTCTGTTCTAGTACGAATCATCATGCTTTCGCAGTTTGTCGAATTTAGTCCCTGTAAGCGATTAAACTTGATTTTGCCATACCAAAGCCTTCAAAACTTATTTCTAAGTTATGTAGATGTTATTTAAGGTATGTTAAGCATATGTTGATGTTCCGGAGTGTTTGTCTCATTAAACTGATTACGTTTACGCACCAGTTGGCGTATAACTCTCCAGAAAGCGATGTAGAGTTTGAAATCGAACAAGAAATGATATGTGCAAAAGACACACATATTTATACCGATCCCAAGTATGAAATACAATATTTCATTGACTTGGTATTCGTTTGATGGTCGCAGTGACACAGGTTTCACACAAACGATGCCTTAACAGCTTTCAATATGCTAAAACAAGCTTTGATTTCGACTCCGATTCTTAGACTACCGGATTTTTCAAAGCCCTTCACCGTGGAGTGTGATGCTTCATTAGAAGGAGTAGGTGATATTTTATCCCAGGAGGACCACCCAGTAGCCTATTTCGGTAAGGGTTTTTCACCTTCTAACCGACTAAAATATGCCTATGATCGTGAGCTATTGGCATTGGTGTTGGCGGTACAAAAATGGAACCATTACTTGTTGGGTCACCATTTTTTCATTCGCACCGATCACTATACCCTGAAGTTTCTGTTGGAACAAAGGATTACCACAACCGAACAACGTCTTTTGCTCAAACTAATGCCTTAGGATTTCTCTATCAGTCATAGAGCTCTTGCCAAACTAAGCTAAAGTTGAGCACGAGTTACCACCCCCAAACAGACGGGCAAACCGAGGTTGTGAATCGGTGCTTAGAGGCGTACTTACGTTGCTTTGCCCATGAGCAACCGACAAAATGGAGTAATTATTTATCCTGGGCAGAATACTCCTACAACACCGGATACCATACGTCTACGTGCACAACTCCTTTTTCAGTCGTTTATGGCAGGGAACCTCCTCCTCTTACTCCATATGTTGCGGGGGAAACAAAGAATGCCGTATTGGAACAACAACTGTTTGATAGGGATGATATGTTGAAGTTACTGCAAACCAATCTTCAAAACGCTCAAGATCGAATGCGCAACCAAGCTAATTCCAAGCGACATGATCTATCATTTCAGGTTGGTGATTATGTATTTTTAAAAATCCAACCTTACCGCCAAAAAAGTTTAGCTAAACGCAGGTACGGGAAGTTATCCCCAAGGTTCTATGGCCCTTACCGTATCAAACGTACAATTGGATTAGTAGCTTATGAACTTGAACTACCCCATGATGCCAGAGTACACCCAGTCTTTCATGTAACCATGCTCAAGCCTGCTCGCGGTTCGTTCTCTGTCAACCAGTGGCCCCTTTACCAATTACTAAGGATTGGGAAGTGGATCTACAACCCAATTCAATTATTAGTCATCGCTGGGTCTATGAAGCTGGTAAACCAGTCTTGGAACTCCTAGTTTTGTGGTGTCATCGCCCATTGGAAGAAGCTACCTGGGAATCTTATGATTTGCTTGCGAAACAATTCCCTGATTTTCGCCTTGAGGACAAGGCGTTTTACCATGAGGGAAGTAATGATACACGTCCCTTAAAAGTGTATTCTAGGAGACACCATCGTGCCAAATCAGCTGCTGATGTGGAGAATTTTTATTATGTTTTTGGTTATATTTATGACCCATTTATTAAACCAAAGAAGCTAGAAGGTGGATTAGACCAAGTGCCTTTAGAATTCTAAGGGAGCTTTTTGATTTCTAATGGAGGAGTTATCTTTTATTATTAGTATATATAGCAGGCTATGCTTTGTCTTTTCATCATTCAAGTTTTTAATCAGCAAACTCAGCTTGTATTGGAGACTTCCCCTTCTCGAATTGGGGCTATCATTTCAATGCAAATACTGTTGCCTGTTTTTGTTCTCTAGAATCTATCAGTGTGCATATAATATTTCTTATAAAACAATTGTTTTATATAGTGAATGTACATGTTAGTGAAGTAAGAAATATGTTGTTATATGTTTTTGTATTTTTCTGTTGCACCATACGTACTGGGACGGGTATAAAAAACTAGTCACGAGTATTGTTGGAAAAATATATAAGCTCCAATAAGAATTGCAAACATCACAATCCCTTAGGGTGCCTATTGTCGATCTTTCTCTATTCCACATGTGAATCTGGCTCTTCCTCTTCTGTATCCCGCATCCTAACACCACATCATCCTGATTTTCTCCCTCATTTAATCTGTCATGCTCCTTTCCTTAACAAGTCCTTGTAACACCCCAAAAACGGGTTTGGTAAATTAAAACCCGGTTGATATAAAGAAATGAGTTTTAATATCTTATTTAACCAAAATGAAACTAGAGGGACCAAAACCGCTAAGTGGGAAACATGATTTTATAAAACAAAAAATTAAAACACCACACACACATAGTGTGTGTGTGTGTGTGTCGATGATCAGGAAGGAGAAAGAGGGTTCAAACCCTAGTTTCTTCAAAATCTTTAAATTGAAAGGCAAGATGAAGCTTAAACTCATAACCGAGCATAGATTAGTGATCACCTTCACAAGGAGATCGCAAGGTATGTCTTAAAAGTTAGATTGGTGATTATGCACGAAGTGGGTTATGTTGTAAATCGTGAATTTGTATGAAATTGAGTATGAGTATGTGTTAGATTCATCATTTGGAACATGGATTATGCATGGTTTGGGTTAATTTGATGTTTTTAAGTGAAACCCGTTGATTATGGTGATGATGACGACTTGAAAGATCACCCATGTCCAACTTCTTGCTTAAGATTGATGTATTATGATGTGTATGATGGATTCTTGCTAGAGGAATTGAAAGAAATGTGATGCTAATATGTTTGATGTTCATGCATGGATGATTTATGTTGATTAGTAGAAGGATTTGGATGAATTATGTATGAGATTAGGAGATTGTGCATGAACTAGTTGTACTTTATGTTTAGAAGGTAGTACATACACCAAGGGTATGATGATATTATGAAGAACTTAAGTTTAGATCACTAGTAAGTGATTAATAATGTAGTTATGAAGTGGGTTTTAGATAATGTGATGTAAATTGATGATTTACTTATGTTAATGATGTTTGGAATCAAACATGTGTGTGAATGTTTAAAGAAATCGGATAAGAAATGATAGATTAGCATGTTATAACGTTGAATGATAAATTCCATATAAGATCCGTGTAATGAAAAGGTTGTGATGAATGATGAATAAGCTAACTATCTTGAGAATGATATATGATAGTTGATGCTTGATAAGCAACATGGAAGCTTGGGAAAGAAGCGGGTCAAATGGAACTTATGTGCACGGGAAGCGTACTCGGATGCAAGGTAAGTAAAACTTACACCCCTTTTTGTAGAATATCTATTCAATGTTTAGATTAAAAACATGGTAAGTAAATATGTGAATTATAATGTTCCGACAATTCTTAGTATGGGTCGGAACATGTGGTTATGTTAAGAAACTAAGTTGATGGTTAAAAGGGTAAAAAGGGGCATTATGGTAATTTTGGTTGCAAGTTAATGAAGTAATAAGTTACATGGATGGGATGATGAATAACTAACATCCCACAAGGATAAAATGGACATTAGACTTAACGGGTCAAACGGTGAAGATGTCACCCTTTGGCGTTATCGACTAATGAATTGCTTTGTTAAATATTATGAATTTGTAGAATGTATAGAAAAAGGATTTGCGTTGCTATTATCTAGCAATTTAGCGGATGAAGTATTAAAACGGGTCATAGCTTTGATCCGATCCAGGTATGTGCATTTACAAGTGTAGATAAGTCGCATGATTGGTAAATTATGCAATGAAGTCTTTAGTAGTAAGGGATGGGTCAAAGTTGACAAAAACGCCCTTGATGGGTAAAATGGGCAAATGGTCTTAAAAGTTGATTACAAACAAGCTATTTGATTAAATGAATGTTTTGAAAAAGTAAGAAAGCAAGAAGTATGATTTTCGTAAGCTAAGGACCTTAAAATGCGCAAATACCCTTAACGGGTCAAAATAAGCTCTTGAGCGAAAATGGGTCAAGAGGATGCAAGACATCCGAGAACTTAATCTTTTATGATAGACAATGTTGAAATTATAGGGTTCATGAGGAATGTAGGTCAAACAATCAAGTTATGTTGATGAATGCATGAACGGGTCAAAATTTGGTAAGAGGGTAATAAGCCGAAGAGTTAAAAGTCTGAAATTTTATTATGTTGGATGTTGGATTTTAACTCCATTAGATGGAGAATTAAATTACGGACGTATAGGAAAAAGAATCGGGTAAAACGGATTAAAAACGAGAGAGTTATGCTCGTTTCCGTGAAATCGGGTTATGCTGGGAATCTGCAGTACCAGCAAACAACATTCTGTCGAAAACAGGTGCTAGCGTAGCGCGAGCATGTTCTAGCGCTACGCGAGCATGTGTCAGTTTTGCAAAAATCGTTTATTTTAACCGTTGATGCATTGCGAACCCGTCCGGACCGTTTTTAAACGCGTATAAGCTAAGAATGACTAATTTATTCCTTGTTTTAGGAAGTGTAGATACGTATGAAGGTATGTATGTATGTATGAATATAAGTTGTATGTATGAATGAAAGTATGTTTGGATGTATGCAAGTAGGGATATATATGAGCGTATGCACGTGTGTAGGCATACGTGAAGATATGAATGTATGTATGTAGGTGTGTATGTAGGTAGTACGTATATGTACGCAAGTGAGTATGTACGAATGTATGCACGTATGTAGGTTTGTGTGAAGGCATGTAATAAGTATGTATGTATGTATGTTTGAATGTATGTATTTAGGTATGCACGTATGTAGGTACGTACGTATGTATGTAGGTACGTATGTATGTAAGTTGTTATGTGTGATCGTAGGCATATGTATAAGTTTGTATGAAAGTATGTACGCATGCATTCAATGAAATTGAGTACTAACGATAATAATAGCGTGCCTGGTGAATGAAGTGTAACGCAGGAATATCAAAGAAGTCTCACCGCGGATTGTATGATCAGACGGAAAGCCGGAATGTAAAGAGTTAACGGAATGAAAAATAAACGTGAATAAATCTTATATGTTTATGATACATACTAATGTTATGAATTTTATGTGGTGAGCGCAAGTAGTACGAGCCATGAGGATCATCAAGGAATAGAGATCGAGGATCGAGTCACTAGAGAGATTGTACGGGAACGTTGATGTATATAATGTAGTAAACATAAGCTATGTTTTTACTTACTAAATAAGTCGATTGATGGATTTATGTGAAAGAGTTATGTTAAAGTTAAATTCTAAATAAATTAAGGTATTTATAATGAAAGAAATTTTAGACATGAACTTCCGCTGCGACTTTTGGTCAAACGTGAATTAGGGTCTTACAGTCCTGTTTCTACTCATGTCGAAATTGTGTCAACTCAATTACACCATATTGATACGATATACTGTTGATGTGAGCTATTCTTACATCCTCAACAAAGTTTTAACCTTCAAAGCTTAGATCGGCCATTCATTTTGGTCTTTTGTTACTCTAATGAAATATGGTCAACAATTTTTTGGATGAATCTAGCTTTGTACCTGTATAATTAAGAAGAGAAGATTTAGTAAGCTTGCTTAAAATCAACCACGAGCGGTTAGTTTCAATCTATACATAACAAGTTCGAAAATAGATTGTAAACACTTAAATAAAAAAATATGAGAAATTACCCATCACAACTGTTCCTTAAGTCCCATCCAGACACATTGGCTGCTTCTTTTAGAGCTCCTTTCCATTTCTCAGCAGAGATATTCTCTCCATGTTTTTCAAATGCCTTCCCAACCGTCCCCGTTACTTTGCGGATTTCTTCGGGTGACACGTCCAAAAAGATCGGGTAAACTACATGCTTGCCGCTCATCTTATTGCACTTCATAATATTCACAAGCTCTTCAAGGCACCATGATGAAGACGCATAATTCTTGGAAAAAACAATGATGTAGAACTTTGAGTCTTTAATGGATTTGATGAGCTCTGTAGGTCCCTCAGAGGTTGAGGTTTAACCTATTCCTTGTTATGTCTAACACACTAGCGAGTGCGGAATCCAAGCTAGCATGCAAACCGGGATAGAACAAGCACAATGATAAACACAAACACACAATATTCAACGATTAACACCACTTGTATTAATGCGTATGAAAGGTTCGGTTACAAGCTCAATGTTTACAGATGTATTCTATAAACTCTCTAACTTTCGTGTGTGTGTTCTCTCTTCTGTTTCTGTCTGTGTGTCTAACTGTCTAACTGAGAAATGAACACATGCATGGGTATTTATACCCGAACACAGCAGGTCTTGGTCGAAGGATAGATAGACTGATCGAAGGATCATCTATCGACCAGAAACTCATCGAAGGATCAACATGTACCTCGAAGGATGAGATCTTTCGAGGTCCATCCATCGAAGGCTTATCTTTCGAGTTCATCGAAGGATACAAACAATCCTTCGATGATACATCTTTCGACCCAGACATATTACACCAATTGTTCAAACTGTTTGGTCAAGTCAAACCAGGAGGATGGTTGACTTGGTCAAACTTACAAGACTAACAAAGACATCATTTTTGTATCAAGACGAAATACAGACAAAGTACAGACACAAGTGCACCAACAAACTCCCCCTTGGCTGTAGCTTTGTCTGGCTGTAGATTTGTCTCGATCTTTGATCTTGTAGGTCCTTCGGGTCTTCAAGTCTTTGACTTCCTTTCAATTCTTCAATGTCGGAGGATCTTGAAAGTCTTCACGTCTTGAAAGCAGAAAATGTACCAACAAACTCCCGGTTTCATTTAGGAAGTGTGTTGACAAACTCCCCCTTAACATAAGCTCCCCCTTGAGTTATGCTCGTGAAATACTTGTTCTTTATGAATTTAGATCCTTGTGGTGTTGATAATGGTCAGCGGCAACTCGATCATCTTCATCACTTGAGTGCCTTCACGTAGTGTCTTCATTCCGAAGCTTGTCATCGACCATGTTCTCCTTGCCTTTAGAATCTGCACATGCAAGAAATCTAAACGCGTAATGAGAACAACTGCCTGGAATATCATAAGTAAGCGACACACATGTGACCATTGTTCAAACAAACACCGTCCGACAGTTTGAAAGTTTTAACAAATTTTATCAATTTCAAATTTTAACTTTCAACACTTGCAAATTTCGACCGTTTATGAAGATTCAGTCGTTTTGGTTTTCAATCAGGTTTCAGGTAACGAAGACTCGAGATCCAACATCGTACGATCGAAAATAAGATAGAGATAAAATCTTTTTGGGTTTTATAAAGTTTATATTAAAACACACCTAAAATCTTTTTGGTATTTTTGAATATTTCAAAAGTAAAGACTGAAAGCAGTAAATAAATATATACAGACATTCTTTTTGCGAGTTTCGAGGGTAAGAGAATCATATCAGTGTACGGTCATGCCAAAACGCTCTTGTTGTTCATTTAGTTAACATTAAGATAAGCATCCTATAACAATTATCGGTATTGTTGTCCACTTAAGCTCAACTTATCAGATGTAATCATGGCGAGGGGATACGTTAAGGTATGATTAATACTTACCGACCGGTGTTCATCCACATCACGACACATTCCCGTATCAAGGTATGCACGAGGGTTCATCTTACCGGTGAGTATACCGATTATCATCTGTTTGACCGTATATGATGTGAGATTCTCACTTATTTTGATTTGAAAACAAGCCCTATGTGATATAATCACTTATTGATGAGGAACTTGATTTTCGATGCATGAAGGGCACAAGAGCAAGTCCGTGAACAGGTCAGTACTTTCGTACAGCAGAGAGACGAACTTGACTCCCGGAAATAATTTGTGATATTTTATCACTTATTTTGGGGACATGTGATTGTTGATCACTTATTGAGGTCGAATGCAATATGTACACGTATGTATGGTATCATGGAAGATCTAGACTTGCGTCCCCGTTATTCTTCGGTAAAAGATACAACCATGATACCCAGATGATAAGCAGCATAAAGACCGAATATCTCAGAACCTCGGCAATCTCTCAAACGAAATTTCGGTACCAAGACCATATGCCAATGAATGGTTCCCACCTGGTCTTCAGTCGATTTAAGTTTATATCACCCTGCACACTTTAAAATGATTGTGAGCCTACCGATACATCTTATATAGAGCTGCTTATCGTTTCTCAGTTTAGGTTTAAAGAGGTTTAGACAGACCACTGATGTACTATCATTTTCTCTTTTGCTCGCCAGGAAACTCATTTTTGCTTTTCTATTGTTTTTGGATTTTAAATTTTTCGATGTTTTTGGATTTTCAAATTTGGATTTACTCCCCCTAAAATCAATAAACTAAGACAAATTTAAAACACAAAAAAATATTTACAAAAATGATTTTCCGATGTTGGTTTTACTCTTGCTTGACCTTAATGCCGTTTACCAATAATAAATAGTCAAATCTTGATTTGTCAAATGCTTTGGTAAAAAGGTCGGCACGTTGGTCATCGGTGTGGACGTAAGCAACATCGATTAGCCTTTTCTCAAAGCAATCACGTATGAAGTGATACTTAATTTCGATGTGCTTAGTCTTTGAATGCTGCACAGGATTTTTAGTGATCTGTAAGGCAGCAGAATTATCAACGTAAATAGGAGTAGTTAGGAATTCAAAACCGTAGTCGCACATTTGTTGTTGGATCCATAGGACTTGGGAGCAACAACTTGAGGCAGCAATGTATTCAGCTTCGCATGTTGATGTAGCGACGCACGTCTGCTTCTTGCACTGCCATGTGACTAGGCGATTTCCTAAAAACTGACATCCAGCCGTTGTGGATTTGCCGTCGATTTTGCATCCGCCAAAATCAGAATCACTGAATGCGATCAAGTCAAAGTTATTATCCCTAGGGTACCACAGACCGGTGTCAGGGTAACCCTTCAAATAACGAAAAATCCTTTTTACAGCTGCAAGATGTGAGGCCTTCGGGTTGACTTGATATCTGGCAAGTAGGCACGTTGGGTACATTATATCTGGTCTTGATGCTGTGAGGTACATAAGAGATCCGATCATCGCGCGGTAGTATGAGGGGCTAACAGCTTCACCCTTCAAGTCTGGAGTAATTCCGTGATTTTGAGGCAATGGGGTACCAATGGGTGTTGCATCAGACATCTGGAACCGGCTCAAGATGTCACCAACATATTTAGTCTGATGGATGAATATCCCAGACTCGGTTTGTTGTACTTGTAGGCCCAAAAAGAAAGTCATTTCCCCCATAGCACTCATCTCGAATTTATCCTGCATGATGCGCTCGAAATTCCTACACAAAACATCATTAGTAGAACCAAAAATAATATCATCAACGTATACCTGTACCAGTAGAAGATCTCCATCTTGTTCTTTGATGAAAAGAGTACAATCGATAAGACCTCTGCGAAATCCATTCTCCAACAGATAATTAGATAAGGTTGCGTACCAAGCTCGCGGTGCTTGATGAAGACCATATAGAGCTTTGTTGAGCAACCAAACCCGATCGGGATGGATAGGATCTTCAAAACCTGGAGGCTGTTCGACGTACACCTCTTCTTCCACCACACCATGTAAGAATGCACTTTTTACGTCCATCTGGTATACCTTGAAACCTTTGAATGAGGCATAAGCCAGAAAGATCCGAATTGCTTCTAGACGTGCAACAGGTGCATACACTTCGTTGTAGTCGATCCCTTCTATCTGACGAAAACCTTGAACGACTAGCCTTGCTTTGTTTCGAATAACGACTCCACGGTCATCCTTTTTGCATTTAAACACCCAACGGGTACCAATCTTCTTGTAACCAGCAGGTTTCTCGACGAGTTTCCAGACACCAAGCTTCTGGAATTGTTGCAGTTCTTCCTGCATTGCTTCAACCCAAGAGCTATCTTTCAAAGCATCTTTCCAAGTTCTTGGCTCTTCCTGTGAGACGTAACACGCGAGAGACCAATCATTTTGTTGACCAGATTCTCGGATAGCTGTATACAAGCCTGTATTGTTGTTGTTTCGCAACATGTTTCTTGTTTGAACGCCACTTTGTACATTTCCAATGATGTTTTGTTGAGGATGGGTGTTGTGAATCCTTGTTTCTGGATTATCTTGAACTGGAATGTTTATACCCAGATTGTTGAGATTGAGATCAACAACCAATTCAATGCCTGGAATTGGCGAAGAGGATGATGCAGTAGCTTCAGCTGTTCTAGGGACATCCACTGGAGGAGTACCTTCTGAAGTACCATGTACTGCTGTTGTAGGAACTTCTTGATCTGCATCGAGAAATTCATCATCCTCTGAAGATTCGTTCAATTCGGAAGCATCGTGAAAATCCTCATTATCGAGAGCATTATTATTCACTGAAGATGGTTCTTGATTGACTATAATTGGACGAACCAACGGTGAATCTATTGCATTGTCACTCTCGAAAAACATCCTTGCTGCAGCATTTTCTTCAACTGCTTCAACATTGATCGAATTGAAAAAGTCATCGTACTCAAACATCCAAGGCTGACCAGGATTTCTGACTGGTAAAGTGTGCCTTTGTACTCTGACTTCAGACCATTCCTCGACCCTTTTAGTCTCTAGATTCCAGACTCTTAAGTTCGGGGTGGAATACCCAAGAAAGTATCCTTCAATGGCTCTTGCCCCAAACTTTCCATTAGGATCGATTATTGTGCACGGAGCTCCAAACGGTTCAAGATACGACAAGTCTGGTTTCCGTTTGTTAATAAGCTCAAAGCAGGTCTTGTTGTGCCTTTTGACTGTAAGGACTCGGTTCAACGTGTAACATGCAGAGGACACAGCTTCAGTCCAGAATGGAATGGGTAACTGTGACTCTACCAACATTGTCCTAGCAGTCTCGATCAATGTGCGGTTCTTACGTTCAGCGACGCCATTCTGTTGAGGAGTATAAGCTGCACTAAATTCGTGAAGAATACCTTTTGAAGTGCAAAACTCCGCCATGGCATGATTTTTGAATTCAGTACCATTGTCGCTACGTATCCGCCTAACCTTCAAGTTGTAAAGATTCTCAATCTGAATGATCAAGTTTTTGATAATACCGAAGGTTTCGCTCTTGTGTGCCATGAACGCCACCCAAGAAAATCTTGAATAATCATCAGTTATCACGAGGCAGTATTGATCATTCCTAATGCTTTTGTGCTTGACAGGACCGAACAAATCCATGTGCAAACGTTCAAGAGGAACATCCACCGTGTTGACTTTCTTTGTAGGATGTCGCTTCTTCGTTTGTTTTCCTTTCTGGCACGAAACACAGACGTCTTGAAGATGAAAGTTTTTAAGAGGAACACCATTCACTAATTCATTTGACACCAAATGATTCATTTTGCGTAAGTGAATGTGACCCATTCGTCTGTGCCAAGAGATTGTGTCTTTTTCTGTGGCTTTGGAAACGAAACAAGTTGCTTGTGCAGACGTAGTAATAGCTTGGCTCATATCAAGGACATACAAATCATTTATCCTTGGAGCCGACAAGAGAATCCATTCTTTCGGAATTGTGAAGCCGGGTTTCAGCACATAACATCCATTTGCATCAAAGTGTACTGAGAACTGCTTATCACAAATTTGAGAAACACTAAGAAGATTGTGATCAAGTTGTTGTACGAAGTTGATCTTATCAAAGCTAACAACCCCGTTGGAAATCATTCCTTCACCCGTAATATATCCGCCTTTATCTCCAGCAAAAGCAACATAACCTCCTCTAATAGATTTGACGTCGTAGAGAAGCTTCATGTCGCCTGTCATGTGCCTGGATGCCCCACTATCAACAATCCAATGACTACTGATAGTTCCTCCTGGAACACCCTGACTTGATGAACTGTCGACATTAGCCATAAAGGCTGAATGGAGAGAAGACGAAGAATAGGCAGCTTGATCCACCAAAATAGATCTTCTTTGAGTTCCTGCTGCAGCTTCTTCCAAAATCTCATCAATGTCTGCATCGACTGAAGCATTCGATGTCTCATCCACCTGATCATTGCCTGAAGTGGAGGATTCTTCATCTGAACTTCCACTGTAACCGGAGCTGTCTTCATCTTCAGAAGATTCACTACCATTGGTGGAAGATTCTCCACCACTGGCGTGTTTAAGATCCTTGACAATTTCAGCAAAGCAAGCTGTTCCATCTGGAGCATCATTTCCCAACTGGATTGACCAATCACAGCCTTCATCTACTTGAACCACAAGTGCCTGGTTGGCATTAGATGGTCCTGCTTGACTCTGGTTGTTGACAGGCACCAATGTGCGCTCATTGTTCCTTCCTTGGTTCTGATTCGCCCTGTTGCCTTGATTTCTGAAGGGATTCTGGTTTCCATGCTGAGATGGTCTTGTACATTCCCTTTTAAAATGACCCCGTTCACCACAATTGAAACATTTAACCGCCTGTTTATCAAACCCATACTTGGTGTCTTTCTTGCTCTCCAAGCTGGTTCTGCCAGTTCTTTCCATGAAATCCTTTGCTCGCCTAACTGCACTGGCAAAGGCCCACTTGATGTCCATCATTTCCATCTCCTCTTTATCGATCTGCTGATAGTCTTCTTGTGTCAGATTAATATTACCAATCTGACCTTCCACTAATCCACAGTATGCGCTCACCAAAGTGTTTAGCAGCTCCATGTGTTCCTTTGCTACTTCCACACTGACTTTAGAAAAACTTGAGGTGTTGAGCCGTACTGTATCTGGCTTTGCTTGTTGATCTGCAGATGATGTGCTTCCATAACACGCTTGCTGTTGAGGAGGAAATGGATTCCCGTACATGTCTGTTGGTACGGTAGATTGAGGAGGAAGTGGATTCCCATACATGTCAGTTGATCCGGTAGAGCGAACAGGTAATGGATTTCCAAACATATCAGTTGGTCTGAGAGGTCGTTGGCTTTGCTGTTGCTGTTGAGGAACTGGTTCCAGCGGATTTCCATACATGTCTGTTTTTGGAGGAACCGGCACCTGGATAGTATTGCCATACATGTCAGTGCTAGACACAAATGCTGTTTGAATTGGAGCATGTGAAGAAGGTTTTGCAGAAGTGCTAGAAGTTCCATAATACATTTCAGGATTTTGTGGCACTGGAACTCTTTTTGCCTTGAGAGTTTCTTCCTGATTCTTGTTTTCCAGGATTTGAACAAAGTCATTAAAGCTTGTTGTAGCTAACGTGCCATTGTACTTCATGATTTCCAAGAAAGTATTCCATTGAGGTGGCAACGCATCTGCAAACTTTTTCACAATCTCTGCTGGAACTGTAACAACTTCAAAATTTGACAATTCAGTCAGCAGATGATTAAATCGACTTGTCAAATCTCCTAAAGATTCATTCTCCATACAAGTAAAACCATCAAACTCTTTCTTTAGCAGTTCTTTTCTCAATTGACGTGTCGCTTCATTTCCTACACCCCTTGTCTTCAACGCGTCCCACAACCTCTTTGTCGTCTTGTAACTGACAAATTGATGATAAATATCTTTACTTAACGCCTGAGTAAGAATGGCATATGCCTTCTTTTCCAAATCATAGACCTTCTTCTGATCTTCCGTAAGATCTGCAAACGTAGCAGCAGATGATGCGGCAACCTCTATTGTTTGATCGAAATCTGTAATGAACCGCAACCACAATTCTGTATTTTGACCAAGAACGTATGTATGAAATCTATCAATCCATCCTGGATATTCATATAAGTGCATCAACTTTGGAGGCCGATTCAAACTTCCGGTTTCGCTCTCGCTTAAGAGAATGCTTTGAATACTTGGAGTTTGATTTGATACGAATGCCCATTGACCGGTAGAAGTTGCATCAGAAGATACCGGTGCGGGAGACGGAGTACCAAAATACATGTCTGTATTTACCGGTCTATTCCATCTTGGATTCATTTTTGATCAAGAAAAAATTGTTACACCAGTCGAAGGATCTGAGATCGAAAGACCTGAAACACAAACTTGTTAAACAAACAAAAACAGACTAAGGATCGAAAGATCAACACTAGTTCGAAGGATCAACTTGTTCGAAGGATCAACAGTTGTTCGAAAGATTACTGTTGAGTTTCGAACAATTGTTTTCGAAAGACTCCCCAATCGAAGGATCCTGGTCTTTCGAATAAGAGCAGTAGACCGAAAGATGTATGCTTCGAAATGATTCCTTGGTTCGAAGGATGATTATCTATCGAACCTCCACTGATCGAAAGATGATCTTTCGACTTCGAAGGATGTCTTTCGAACTGCTCTGACACAGTTGACAAATGTGACAGGTTGGTGAAAAAGTTGATGGGTTGGTAGAAACTTTCTGCAGAAAGTATGGTCAGACCATGATTTTCTGCCAAAACCAGATTTGAAACATAAACTATAATAAACTTATCCAGAAAACCGGTCACCGGAGAAGCCGGAATTTTGGCCGGAAATGACCAAACCACTTAAAAACAAGTTTTTAAGTTACCCAACCCGTCTTTTAACACACCCGGTTAGTTTAGAAACGTTTTTAACGAACAGCAATGCGAGAAAATCAGTAAAAACGGATCCAAAACCAAGAGAGTTTGTGTCCAAAAAACTCCAAAATCTTGTAAAAACCCCGGTTTTCAACAAGGAAAAGAGCCACGGCTCTGATACCACTTGTAGGTCCCTCGGAGGTTGAGGTTTAACCTATTCCTTGTTATGTCTAACACACTAGCGAGTGCGGAATCCAAGCTAGCATGCAAACCGGGATAGAACAAGCACAATGATAAACACAAACACACAATATTCAACGATTAACACCACTTGTATTAATGCGTATGAAAGGTTCGGTTACAAGCTCAATGTTTACAGATGTATTCTATAAACTCTCTAACTTTCGTGTGTGTGTTCTCTCTTCTGTTTCTGTCTGTGTGTCTAACTGTCTAACTGAGAAATGAACACATGCATGGGTATTTATACCCGAACACAGCAGGTCTTGGTCGAAGGATAGATAGACTGATCGAAGGATCATCTATCGACCAGAAACTCATCGAAGGATCAACATGTACCTCGAAGGATGAGATCTTTCGAGGTCCATCCATCGAAGGCTTATCTTTCGAGTTCATCGAAGGATACAAACAATCCTTCGATGATACATCTTTCGACCCAGACATATTACACCAATTGTTCAAACTGTTTGGTCAAGTCTAACCAGGAGGATGGTTGACTTGGTCAAACTTACAAGACTAACAAAGACATCGTTTTTGTATCAAGACGAAATACAGACAAAGTACAAACACAAGTGCACCAACAAGCTCATCACTGATCTTCCTTCCTTTCTTGATTTCTTCATCATCTTTGTAAGTTCGAATGTTTCTAAGTTGAAGAGCAAAATAGAGATGATCAACGAAGCTTTTACGGGTTTCGCCTTGAAAACTCAAAAACACGTCATATGTGAAACTCTTGTGAGTGGATGAAGTTGAAGACGCCATTACTTACAGATATGATCCAAGTCCTATGTAACCAAAGTACTTGTAGAGGAAAGTTTACGAGAAATGATTGAAAAAGTAGTTGGATGCGATGAATAACCCTTGACTCCTCGAGAGCGTATATATACTAAGAAAACACATTGGTAATGTAACACATGTTGGGTTATTTAATTTGGGAAAAACTAAAGAATTAGAAGGAAAAACCAAATCCCCGTCTTAGGTTGTTACGTAATAATATGTTATTTAATTGTTCGATGATAGTTACTATAACTATAATGAATATAAATCGTTAGATCTTAAATTAATCTAGGATGAGCAGATATTGAGGTATGCTATGACTCTGTCATCAGCAACATTATTAATAATATAAACATGGCACAAAATTTCCAATATGTTGATAAAGCACAACACTTATAATTTACAGATATGAAAGAATAAATGAAGTAATCATAGCAACTATGACTCCTTTTCCGCTTTCCAAGCTGCATCATGATAGCGTCTCAGAACCTGAACATTAAACTTCACTTATTGAGAAATAAATTTGATGTTTGCAGAGCTGCAATTTTATAGCAATTGATGTTGAGTTGGAAAAAGCATAATTGGTACTGGTTTTCTAGACATACATATCCTAATAGAAACTGGTAGGATAATATAGTTAACAAAGAAGATGTGTATATGTAACTAGTTTTCTAGACATACATATCCAAATAGAAACTAAAGAAGTATAAAGTTAGCAATCTAACTAATTTAGCTAGGTTTAACTATCACAAGTGGTACTGGTAGGTTTAACTCAACCATTACATTATTTCTTATACTATTATAATATAAAAAATTTAAGGTTAGAACGATTGAAAAACATTTAGAGAAACAGACCTTCCTACAAGACCCAATATTCTGCTGACCCATTCCAGCTCCATGACCCACAGTTCTAACCCGTATCCATGCTCTAGTCAGTGGCGAAGCTTGGATTTTTCGGCCGGGGGGGGGGGGGGGGGGTGAAAACATATATACCCAAAAATTTCTATAGAATACCCAAAAATTTCTATAGAACCGGGGGGGTGAAAACGTATATACCCACAAATTTCTATACGAAAACTACATATATAACACTACTGAGCGAAAAATCCCCGGGGGCGGACGTCCCCCCCCCCCCCCCCCGGCCCCTCACATGCTACGCCCCTGGCTCTAGTGACCCGTTTTCTACTTGGCAACTCATTTAACCACTACCGGTATCCTACTCAACCCGTAAATAACCCGCAACATCAAGATTACCCAACAGAACGACCATAAGAGTCGATTTATGTAAAACTTGCCTCGAAACGATGCTTCAAACGGCTTGATTTTTGTTAATTGGAAGTTTAAACACCTAAATTGAAGTACCGTTTTTGTCGTTTGAGGCAGTATTTTGAGGTAAATTTTACATCAATCAACGGGTATCCTCGTTCTAATCAAAAGCCCTAAAACATCATAATGTAATTCGGAAAAAAAAAAACTTAACTCCGTTAAGCTAAATTTAACGCAGACTATTATCGGGCAAAAGTGGACCGGTTCGAATTATTATCGACCAATAACTGAGTTGGGATTATTATCGGCCAAATTGAGAAAGGTAGGATTATTTAAATCCAATTTGCCTTATTTCTTTAGTTATGACTTATGAGAGTATATATGTCCAGTTAGTGGTACTGGTAAAGTATGTCTGATTTGATATTAATTAGAGACTTGAGTTTTGTAGAGTGTCAACTCAAAGAGAAAAGTCATCAGAATCTCTGAGATCTTACTTGCTCATATTGATGCATGGCAATCATGTTCTGTTGAGATAATCCATGTTACTCTCATCTCGTAAGTACCACACACTAGTTTACTTCTTTGGCTTACCTTTGTCCCTTTCTTTAGCTTTTGTGTGTCAAGTGTTAGACCTACTCTTGTGTCTAAAACCTACAAGGAAAGGTATAAAAAGGATTAAGCAAGTTGAAATAAGTTGTTAGGAAATGAGAAACCATCTTAACGATACGTATAGAAAGCATCTTCTGTCTCCTTTTAACACATGATAACGTTCGTCACAGCACCAGATTCTTCTATGTTTTGCAGGATCCTTTAAACACTTCATTAATCATACACCTTTCATATCTTCAACCAAATCATGCATTTTTTATTTGGTGAAACAGTTAGAAGACTTATGTTGATGGGAGACATGGTTCCAACTCTTGCATGCCAATCATCGTCCAATATATATCTTGACAACATTATCCTCATCTTCAGCGATAAAGAAACCGACAATATTGCAGTGCACATTGGATTCTGACATATAGAGATAAAACCGAAACTTTAAGAGCTAGTGGAATATCTCCCCATTCTTGTGCCAACTTTACTAAAAGGTCGCTAAAACCTTCCAATGGATGTTTGGATCCAAAGCAATGGTAACTTAATACCTCTACTGATTCATGATAATTCAACATTTTTAGTTTGTGCACATGGAACCTCCAAGAATGTATATCTGGAGGCCTAGTTAGTTGTTATTAAACCTTCCAATGGATGTTTGGATCCAAAGCCATGGTAACTTAATACCCCTGCTGATTCATGATAATTCAACATTTTGAGTTTGTGCAAATGGAACCTCCAAGAATGTATATCTGGAGGCCTAGTTAGTTGTTATTATAATCTTGCTTTGTGTATGGACAACATATGTTCGAAGCAAAAACGTTGAGTTGATCAACATCATCAATGTCATCAAGAACTATATATAACTAGTTTTCTAGACATACATATCCTAATAGAAACTATTGTAGTATAAAGTTAGCAATCTAACTAATTTAGCTAGGTTTGACTCAACTATTACATTATTTCTTATACTATTACGATATAAAAAATTTAAGGTTAGAACGATTGAAAAACATTTAGAGAAACAGACCTTCCTACAAGAACAGAGGTAGCCTCTGTATTTTTCATCTTCTGAAACAATGGCTGGAGCCACTGACAATCTTTACCAAGAACTTCGCCTGATTTTGGTATAGCATTCATTATGTCAGATTATGATGAAACTATACCTGGCAAAAACGGCGGGACTGGTAACAGGTTAGAACTGACAATTTTATAATATGGTCGGGCCCGAACGGGTCTTATTCCTCCAGACACCACCCCTTTTAAGTTATAAACTATTAACTGCACGAGTATTTACAATTCTTACACACATGTGAAAGTATAGATGAAAACCTGATTCAGCTGTAAAAACTTTAGTTTGTGTATATTCATGCACACCTTTTTTAATAGTTAATACCTGCAAATTTAACATGAAGTGGCACAATTAGAGTACTTCATATCTGGGATTACATGCACTAAACTACTAACATAAATGCTTCAAATATACTTGAAGCATCACAAATCAAAAAATTATATCAAAAACAGCTAATCCAAATGATAAGCATCGATAATGGAAGGTATATTATTTCTCCAGTCAAAAGGGAAATTTTGATGTTTCTTTAGTTATGACTTATGAGAATATATATGTCCAGTTAGTGGTACTGGTAAAGTATGCCTGATTTGATATTTAATTAGAGTTTTGTAGAGTGTCAACTCAAAGTGAAAAGTCATCAGAATCTGAGATCTTACTTGCTCATATTGATGTATGGTAATCCTGTTCTGTTGAGATAATCCATATTACTCGCATCTCGTAAGTACCACATCATGTACCAATCGACAATCAAACTGAAGAACACTAATACCAATGTAATAACTTTTAAACCATAACTCGGTTTCTCTCTAACTTCTGTTGTCTTAATAATGCCAAGACATTACCAAATATAATTATAATGTAATTTGGAAACTTAACCAGTTTAACCTACTTGTTAAATTTGGTCCCTCAAGTTCATCCATTTGTGACTTGAAGTCCGTAAATTACCAACACCACACATAGTTCACTTCTTTGGGTTACCTTTGTCCCTTTCTTTAGCTTTCGTGTGTCAAGTGCTAGATCTTCTGTTGTGTCTAAAACCTACAAGGAAAGGCATAAAAAGGATTAAGCAAGTTGAAATAAGTTACTAGGAAATGAAAAAAAAAATTCTTAAAGATACACATACGAAGCATCTTAGTCTCCTTTTGTTAACACACGATAAGATTTGTTACAGCATCTTAGTCTCCTTTTGTTAACACATGATAAGATTTGTTACAGCACCAGATTTTGTTAACACATGAACTATACTTCCCATATCTTGCAGCAGGTCATGCATCATCAACTTTTAGAAGACATCTGTTATGAGGGTCATCATCGTCCAATATCTTGACTACATTATCCACATCTTCAGCGATAAAGAAACTAATAATATTGTAGTACACATTGGACACTAACAAATAGAGATAAAACGAAAATTTAAGAGCTAATGGATTTCCTCCACACACTGCTATTTACAACTCACTTTTCTGTCACAAATACGTCACAAACTAAGATTTGCTTTGGATTTGCAACAAAACCTTAATGTTTGAAAAAACCCATCCAGACACATTGGCTGCTTCTGTTAGAGCTCCTTTCCATTTCTCAGCAGAGATATTATCTCCATGTTTTTCAAAAGGCCTTTCCAACCGCCCCACTTACGTTACAGACTTCAGTGGCTTCCACATCGTAGAAGATCAGGTAGACTACATGCCCGTCATTCGACCTGTTGCACTACATAATCTTCACAAGCAGGGCCGGCCCTGAAAATTCGTGTATCTTGTTCAAGCTCGAAAAAATGTGCCCTTAGGCCTTAACGAAATTGGGTATTTGGCTCACTAAAGGTCTAAACCTAATGCCAAAGGGATTAATAATTAATCTAAACCATAAGAATAGTTTTGTAAGGGGGCCTATGTTGGTGTTTGTATAGATGTACCCGATTAAAAAAATATTTTACATGTACATATCGGGTTTTTTCATAATAAACGTGCCCCTCAAAATATCGGTCCCTGACCGGTGGTCCTCCCCGCACACCCCCAGGGCAGGCCGTGTTCACAAGCTCTGTTAAGCACCATGATGAAAACGCGTAGTTCTTAGAGAAGACAAGAACTGCAATCATCACAATCCCTTAGGGTGCCTATTGTCGATCTTTCTCTATTCCACATGCGAATCTGGCTCTCCCTCCTCTGTATCCCGCATCCTAACACCACGTCATCCTGATTTTCTCCCTCATTTAATCTGTCATGCTCCTTTCCTTAACAAGTCCCTTTTCTACTCATGTCGAATTTGTGTCAACTCAGTTACCCCATATTGATACGAAATATAGTTGATGTGAGCTATTCTTACATCCTCAACAAAGTTTTAACCTTCAAAGCTTATATCGGTTATTCTTTTTCGTCTTTTGTAATTCTAATGAAATATGGTCAACATAATTGAGCTTCGTACCTGTGTAATTAAGAAGAGAATATTTAGTAAGCTTACCTAAAATCAACCACGAGCTATTAGTTTCAATTTATACATAACAAGTTCGAAAACAGATTGTAAACACTTAAATAAAAGAATATGAGAAACTACCCATCACATGTGTTCCTTAAGTCCCATCTAGACACATTGGCTGCTTCTTTTAGAGCTCCTTTCCATTTCTCAGTAGAGATATTCTCTCCTTGTTTTTCAAAGGCCTTTCCAACCGCCCCACTTAGGTTACGGACTTCGCTGGCTTCCACATCATAGAAGCTCGGGTAGACTACATGCCCGTCATTCGCCCTGATGCACTCCATAATCTTCACAAGCTCTGTTAATTAAGCACCATGATGAAGACGCGTAGTTCTTAGAGAAGACAATGATGCAGAACTGTGAGTCTTCAATGGCTATAATGAGCTCGTCATCGATCTCTTTCCCTTTCTTTATCTTTTCATCGTAAGTGCGAATGTTTCTCTGTTGAGAGCAACATAAAGATGATCAACGAAGCTTTTACGGGTTTCGCCTCAAAAACTTAAAAACACGTCATATGTGAAGCTCTTGTGAGTGGATGAAGTTGCCATTAATACTTTCTACGTCTTATGTAACCAAAGTATTTGTGGAGGAAAGTTTAGAAGAAATGATTGAAAAGATAGATGGATGTTATGAATAACCCTTGACTCATTGAGAGCCTATATATACTAAGAAAACAATGATTTAAGCATTGGTAATGTAAACATGTTGTTCAAGAAAACAACAAGTAGTTTGGGAGAACTTGTTTTTGTAGCTCAAGAAAACAATAAGTTTGTATGACATGCTTTCTTTGTCTTCAAGGAAACAACAGATTCCTAAGATGTTCTTGTTTTAGTTTTAAGTATATTGGGCCAGGGTAGTCTTACCACCTCCTCCCATCCACAAATTGCTAGAACGTTATTATTGGAGAGTGCTCATTTTTCAACCACGAGTTGATCTCTTTAACCCAAGTCTCCATTCCAGTTAGATGGGCTGGAGTACTAACAGGCATCAAATCTAGTTCATAGTAAATTGCCTGAACAATGTTTGCAATCTGTTTAGTATCTTCACCAATAGAAGGAGATTGCACATTTGGAACTTGAAATTTGGACTTCTAAAGAATTTAGTTACTTCAGTTATGGAATAAAGATTAATTTGTATGGACAAATTTATATTTATTCATGATCATGTGCTTCTCTTTGTATACAGAGAAAGCTACAGAGGCTTAAGCCTTTTTAAAGATAGAATTTTTTTTTTTTTTTTATCATCTACCAGGCCCAAACGTCCATTCCTCATGAAAATAGAACAATACTAAGGGGCTGTTTGTTTACCTCTTAATGAGGCTCTTAATGATTCAGACCTCTTACTGGTTCATCACTTAATGGTTCAGACTGTTTGTTTCACGAGTAGATGTCTGAATGGTTCAGTCATTTGCCTCTGAATCGTTAAGCCTTATACAGAGTCTGAATGGTTAAGACCTCTAATCTGAATTGGTCAGACATTTGTCTCTGAAGGGTTAAGCATTATACAAGCTCTTAATGGTTCAGACCTCTTACTGGTTCAGCACTTAATGGTTCAGACAGTGGTTTCGTTTTCCTAGTTATCATTTTCCAACATTCACCTTTGAGCTTCATTTTCCTAGTTATCATTCTTATATTCCCGGTTTGCGTTTCATCAGTGGTTTCGTTTTCCTCAGTCTCATCATTAGAAACATTTCCTGTATGATCCATTTATTGTACATACCTACAACTAATATGCAACACAATCAGTTTATAATGTTTCAACATGAATATATAATGTATACTAGATGCATGTTTTGATTCTGCACTAGTATTTTCCTGTGGCCCCACGAACTAATCTTTCCCTGTAGCTTTATAAATAACTCAAAGAAACTATATTTTTATACATATTCATATTAATTTTCGAACACCCTATTTCTTTATAGATCACCAACAAACTATATTTTTATACATATTGTGATATTAATTTACGAACACTGTATCAAACTAAAATCACTTTTTTATTTTATTTGCAAGTATGAAAGGAAAAAAAATGGCAATCATCCAAAAAAATATATCATGTAGAATAGTGGAACAACGTACCTGTACTGTTGGGTGTTGATGGAGACCAATCTACATGGTATCAATTAGGATTAGGGTTAAGAGATGGAGAAGAATTGGAATATGAAAGATTGACCGTATTCTTGAATGAATATAAACAGGAGGAAAGAAGAATTTGGATGGCCGTATGAAGTTGAAAAGCCCATTAATTAAATAGGGTTTTGAATATTTAAAATCTCAAACGGTTCTAGCGGTTCGGAACCGGAACCGTCGGTTTTAACCGGAACAGAACCGGGAACCATTTTCACAAAAATTTAAGAATTGGAACCGGAACCTATTTATAAAAATACGGTTCAGATCTAGCGGTTCTGGTTCGGTTTTCCAGTTCTAGCGGTTCGGAACCGTAAACTGTTCAGCCCCACATCACATTGATCTCGGTTTAGTGGATCTGGATCTTGACATCTGAGGGATCAACGTGATAAAATACTGGCAAACCAAATGATTGCACATCCACGTCTCCACCCACCTCAACCCATTAGACCATGCAAGTTACCATATGCCTTCCATGCATGCATTAAGAAGAAAAAAAAAACTACCATTTTCATTTATTCCGTTTTCATCCACGTAACTAAAGAGTTCTGCACGTTTGTTTGTTCTTTGTTTTAAAGCACTGTACTTTTGCATTGGAAATGATATGAAAAAACTGTGCGGAAGTTTTCTTCTGCGTCTGATCATTTCTTGGGTGATTGGTTATCTGGAATCAACTGTAACAAAATCAACCAAAGTTCATCAAGGCACCATCTGGATTTGGCATAGTTTTCTGAGAATACAGCAACAGATGTATTGGTGCTAATTTTAATGCTGTCTAAAGATGATCTGTAAAAGAATTGCGAGTATCTTCACATGGAAAGCTAAGAAAAACATCAAATCTGGTATGATTTGGGCAAGAAGATCTGCAACTGCACATTCCCTTGAACAATAAACTTCGTTTTCGAAACATAAATGTTATGTTTGAACGAGTGGTGAATAAAATAAAATAGAATGAGAAAGGGATTAAAGATACAAATGGGATGCGTAATCTTCACAAATGCAAGCACCAAAACATGATGAAAACGCATAGTATTTGGAGAAAACAATGACCTAAAACTTAAGTCTTCAATGGATTTGATAAGCCCTTCACCATACTTTGTCCCTTACTTGATTATGTCACTAACCTGAAAGTAAAGAAAGATGATCAATATAGTTTTTTATGGGTACCATCACCTCTATGCAGATATAATCAAAGTAAAAAAAAAAAAAAAAAAAACTATTGGATGTGATAATGTCCATAGTTTATGATAAGATAGAGAACAGCCATCAAGCATCGGTAATGTAAAAATGATGTGTTAATTTTGGAAAAAAAACTAGGGAATTAGGGGGAGAATCCAATCCCTTCTCTTAGCTTTTGACGTGATTATATATTAGTTTTATGTTCTTGACAATGACCATATTAGATAATTATTAATTTAAACTGTTTAATTAAGTTTCTTTTAATGTTTTTCATAGCAAAAGACAAGTTATGAAACATTCATTTCGAAGCTCTAACCATTCTTGATTCTGTCGCCAACCTTGTAAGTGTTGGTCACAACCCAAAGATCATATCCGAATAAAACAAGAACAAGATGAAGAACTCGTAGAAGTATGGAACAAAAATCGGCCCAAACAAACAACTAGCATGCATACAAAACCAACTTAAACATTGTATTTAAACAAAAAAATGACCCAATCATACTAGGACTCTAAGCTTACCTTCTAGGAATTTAAAATAACTTGTAAAACCATCTAATAATTATAAACTTTCAAAGCAATCTTAACCTTACTAGATAAATCAAACAACTAATTAAAACTTATTAAATAAACTACCACTTTAACCCCTTCGATTTTGTAGTTATATGATTAACACCTTCAATCTCCCTCTTAATCCTAAAACCTGACCATGCATGCTTGTTTGCTCAATCGTTCTTGTTTCATACTTTCTTGCTTTTGCTTGCATGTTTTTTTTTTTTTTTCATTCTTGGTTAACTTGCTTCTTGAAGTGCCGATCTTGCCTACTTTTCTTGCTTGAAATCTTGCAAATTCTTTCTTACCTTACCTTCTTCCTCTTAACCTTGTTTACCTACTCTTCAAGATCTAGCTCTTGACTATCTTCTTTCTTCAAGATCGGACTCTTCACTGCCTTGTTTCTTTCTTTCTTTTTATTTTCTTTCTTACTTACTTGTTAACTTTCTTCTTTCTTCATTTCTTTCTCTAAGAAACGTCCTTGATTACTTTCTTTTCATAAACACTCTGATTACTTTCATACTTTCTTATTTCCTTCACCTCATCAAGAATAACATTCTTGATCACTCTAAAACAATCTTGATAAACAAAAAAACTTACTTCTGAGTTTTTTTTTTCTTTTCGGCTGCAGCAACAATCATCAAACTGATGTGTGCCATTATTGCTGAACCCATGAAGTTCCATGCACTCCACAAGTTAATTGCCTTCATGTTTTTTATTTCTTTTAATTAGTTTATTTTCTTTTTTATGTTTAACCTCCTCTTGTGTATGTCGTTTTGTGAGCCTGTACTGAACAAACAATTATGCATCATTTATGACAATCTCTATTGCAATCAACTCCTAGTGAATCTCTAGCAACAATAAGAATATTCAACTAGCAAAATCATAACGTAAATCCGGCCAGTCTAGACTCCTAGTATGCAGGGAATGTCAACTACAATTCCTATGACACATGCATGCTATCCTCCTTCAAAGAAGCTGGTTATAATTTGGCGCTAATGGTATTCATAAAAAAAAAAACACCAATCTCAACACCATCTCCTGCTAATAGCATGCAAAAGGTCAACAATAGCTTGAAAAAATACATTGGAATTAATATAGTCAAATGTTGTTCAATAGTTATATGTTTATTTGACCTAACCAGAATTCAACACAAAAAGACAACCCCTCCCCCCCCCCCCCCCCCCCCCCCCCCAAAAAAAAAAAAAAAAAAAAAAACCATGAACATTTAGGTACAGTTTGTTTTTTAAGAGGTAAAATCTCTACACTATTTAAGAAATTCTTTCTTATAGAGTCTCACGACACTTAGGTGGTGTTTGTTTTTTAAGAGGTAAAATGTATGCAGTCTATGGACCACATCTGCAGACATCTGTAGAAGAAAAGGTAGATCAAACCTCTGCAGTCTGCAAGAAGAAGTTTTTTTACCGTATGTAGACGTCTAAAATAAACTAATAATAGTGGCTACATTTATCATAAGAAGTTATTAAGCATAAAAAATCTATTTAATTATAGTTATGACATTCTTTTTTGTAGAGTCTCACGACACTTAGGTGTTGTTTGCTTTTTAAAAGGTAAAATGTCTGCATTCTATGGACCACATCTGCAGACATTTGTAGAAGAAGATGTGGACCAAACCTCTGCAGTCTGTAAGAAGAAGGTCGTTTGTTTTTTACCGTGTGTCGAGACTTCTAAACTAAACCGGTGGGGGTATACGGACGATGGTGGTGGTGGGTGGTGGACATGGAAGGTGGGTGGTGGACGTAGATGGTGGGTGGTGGTTGTGGACGGTGGTGGTGTTTAACCCTTTGCAGGTCTTAGATGATCTTAAAAGTGGTTGGGCCAAGTTTGCACCAAGAAGAGCTCGCGCAAAAACAAACAGTCTGCAGATTCAGCCAATGGACCAGACCATGTCTGGTCTGGATTGGTTGTTTAGCATATAAAAAATGGAACTAAACGGGACAACATGTTGATCAAAAGTTGGATTTATGTGATGTAAAGGACCTAAGGAATAATGGTACTTAATTCAGTGGGGGGATGCAAACACACGAGCCTTCAATTGTTGCATTCCGTTACGAATTAAACTTTGCATTTACTAACCTGCAATTGATGATGGGGGTCTTACAACCTCACAAGCCTATTGAAGAAATTTAAGGTGTAGGCGACAGGGTTGTGTGAGGGGTAAAGATGTGAGAAATTAAGGGTTAGCAAGAAAATTACACTCTGACTCTTCCTGTGCCATCTTAAAAATTGTTGGAAATGACCCTTATGCCTGTCCAATCTCCTTAATCTATACTTTCTATAAAAGGAGAAAAACAACTGACATAAGAAAAATTGAGGTTATAGAGGCTGTCTAACAAGGCTTTTCTTATGTCATTACTGCATCATAAATCTTAATATATAAAATCACTATAATTTTCAAAGGTCTGGCCCACATCCAAATTTCAAAGGTCTGCCCAACATTGAAAATTCAAACCTCTACCCACATATAAAAGGGCAACTACTTTTACACACTTCAAACCTCTACCCATAACTTCTACCCATATTCAAAATTCAAAATCCTGGCTCCAAATTCAAAATTCAAACTATATATGAATCTGGCTCCCTATAAATAAAATATATGAATCTGGCTTCACATTCAAATTTGAATTCATCTCTCTCACTCATATTTGCAAGCATATCTCTCTCTCTCTCAAATGCATAGCTCTCATGATTCAGCCTGTTGGATCTGAGTTTCTTTTTTACTGTATTTTTGTTTGAAATTAAGATGGAAATGAAAGAGTTGTGCAGCGGAAATAAGATGAAAGCAAACTTTGCATACAATCAAACGAGAGTAATACTTTTATCAAACATCTTTACACAATGAATCGAAAGATTGAATTTATTTCAACAACGATTACAATGATTGATGTAAGAATGCAAACTCCCCCTCAGCCAGAGCTCAGTAGTTTGTTCGTGCAAAGAAGACGATGTGGTGAAAGAGCTAATAGAACAGTACAAAGTACTGAACTATTTATAGGCACTTGCAAACCACTGAGCATCTTAGCTGACGTCACCATGAAAGTGACATCTAACCTCCTAACAAACTCTAACCTCTGATCTTATACAAACACTGATGTAGTAACTACTTCTATTACAATTTATTACATAAAAGACACTTAAACAGCTGCTGCATCCTTCCACTGCTGTGAATCCAGCAGTGCTTGTCCGGATCAGCAGTACTTGACTCAAGGCAGTAGATTGAGTCAGCAGAGCTTTGGTCTTCTATCAGTCTTTAACACTTGGCAGTAGATGCAAGGCAGCAGTTGTGGATCAGCACTTGGTAAGATCAGTAGATAGGAGATCAGCAGATACAAAGCCACTTTCAAGGGGAGAGATTTGCATGAACTAATCTGTAAACGTCTGCTTATTCTGGATCCACTGCTCTGATCCAGTTTTGGCTTTAATTATCTGTTCCTCTGATAGGGTTCAATCCCAACAATCTCCCCCTGGAACAGATAATGCCAAAACTCTTCATTATTTGTGGAAATCTTTATTGCCTCATCAACAGCTCCCTTATCTGACCTTTAAATTGTAATTCAAAGTCTAGGGCATCTGTATCTTCATCATCCCTGCTGAGTGGAAGATCAAGGAGATCCTGCAAATCTTCAAGACTCAGGCCAAGAGCTTGTTCCCTTGATATTTTCTCCACTCCTCCACCAGACCTGAGCAAAGTCAATACGCAGGTCTGTTTGTCAGTTTCCCACTTTTGTATTTTTGAGCCTGGTGGGTTTCTTGGGAGATGCTTATTTGCAGAAGTATTTGGAGAGGCTGGCCTATTCATGACTGGCTGAGCAGTACTTGCAGTTTGATCCAAACCAAGAGTTTCCATGATCATTTTCTTTATACCCTCTTTTCCAAGGTCTTCACCTTCCATTAACTCTTTGATGGTTTCAGCAATCAGCTGTTTGTGTGGCCTTCTTTTGTAGATGGCAGCACCAACTGGAGCTGTGGATCTCCTGATTTGCAGCTTTGATGGTCTTTTTGAAACCGCTGCTTCAGGATAGTCAGGCTTTTGAGGAACTGTGGGATCTTTCTTTCTTAATTGTTCCAACTTTTTGTAAGTAGCCCTGACCACATCTTCTTTCCATCTAGCAACTTGTCTTTTGTTACCATAATCAGCTGCTACCAGTTCCTCTTTCATTCTCTTCAGCTCTTCCTGTTTGTCAGGTACATTCTTTCTAAACTTTGCCCAGTTAGGAGGAGTGTGAGTGACCTTCCTTTTTATCATGTCTTGAATTCTTGCAGCTTCATCTTCAAGCTCAGGAACAGTCCACTCTTTGTACATATATCTCTCTCCTTTGTACTTTTTGTGAGCCATGATGCTTTCAATGTAGTCTTTCTTCAGAGATTCAGCTGCTCGTTCAGAAATTTGTTGACTAACATTTTTTGCAAATTGCTCTAGGGATCTGACTTGTGTGAGCAGATATTGATAATTTCTTGAAATTTCTTTGTCAGACTTCCCTTGTGTGTTTCTTTTTGAGATATCCTCTGCTTGCTTGGCTTTGATTTCCAAGTATTCATCAACATTTTTGGGCCAAGGATATCCCTTTATTGATGGCAAACTCCTTTTGGCAGGGTCATCCTCATAGTAGAAGGATTTTATTTCATCTCTAACAGCTGCTAGTTCAAGAGGAAATTGAACACCTGCAGGAGGTAAGGGCTTGTACATTGGAACTGAAGAGAGAGGAACAAGTTTTGGTATTGTGACAAGATCTAAAGATTTTGAAGATGTTTGTGGTGGTAATGTGTCATCATCTTTGAGAATTAGTCTTCTCCTTTTTGTAGGAGGGACTGATGATGCTTTGGATGGAACAGTGGTGGTAGATGTAGTGGCAGTGGATTGTGATTGACTAACAGCTGTTGAAACAACTGGTGTTTCAACCACTGTTGTCATTACAACAGATGTTATAACATCTGCTGTCTTCTGCTGTATGTCAGCAGGTGTTGTTTTTGGTGGTGATGATGGTAAAGAAGTGGATGTTGTGTGTGTTGAAGTGGTGTGTGTTGATGGAACAACTGTTTGGCAAGCAGTAGTTTTTGTAACTCCTGGTGCATCAGCTGTTTTGTATGGTGGTTTTTGAGCAGACTTTGAACGTCTGATTGGAATGGATTTGGGTTGCCTCACTTTTCTAGTAGGCTTCTTCTTTTCCTCAACAGGATTTTCATGATCCTTTGAACCAGAAGTACCCTGATCTGGATGATCCATTCTGTCTACCCTGGCTTTTCTTTTGGCCTCTCTATCTCTTTTTACACTTGCAACTGCTTCTGCTAGTGCATTTGTTGTCACATCAATCTTCTTGCTGCCATCTGGCAAAGGGATCTTTTTGGTCATGTTTGAATTCTCTGGTTCAAGATAAAGACCATCTTCTATACCCTTCTTTTTCCACTCCTTAATTTTCTCCCCCTTTTTGGCATTATCTTCTGGGAGGTTATAAATGAAGTGTACTTTTGGAGGAGCAGTGCCAGTGGTGTGCAAGATCTGAGTTTTGAGAGCCTTTAAGTCAGCCTGAGTGTTCTTGAACCTTGACTCCATTGTATTTCTCAGCTGTTGTACATGTTTTTCATGTTGCTGATCTGCTAATTGAGCTTGTTGTTGGAGAAAAGATTGAAATAGATTCCAGAGCTCATTTGTAGCAGGTGCCCTTTGTGGAGCAGGTGCTTGAGGTGGAACAACAGTTGATTGTACCTTCTGAACTTGTAACACCTGTTGTAGCATATCTTTGAGTTCTGCAACAGAGTTGTCAAGCTTTGCAATACGATCCGTCAATTTCTGGTACTTTAAACCATCACCCAAGTGAATGGGATCATCTGATTTCCCACTAGCAGTGGTTTTATCAGTGGTAGATGTAGGAAATATACTCCAAACATTAACCACTGATGCCCCTTTTTCTTGGTACTGGGGTCTTCTTCCTTCAGCACTTGACAACCTTTTGATGTTGCCAGTAGGATAAATAAATCCACTGGTGGTTGGCAGAGGTGCTATAAAAGGAATTGCCTCCAAGGAAGTCTTATGAATGTAACCACTGTCCAAATGTAACCCAGTGGGTGTAACAGTTGTAGTGGCTGCTTCACTTGGATTACCACCAAGAGTTACTTGTAACTCAAGGGGTGTAACCTCCTCAGGTTGTGTTGGTGGGTTAGCAAAGATTGATACAGCAGACCCAGTCAGTTGTTGAGGTATATTCTCATTAGTAGGTGATTGAGAAGGACTGGATAATGCCTGGTTCAAATCAATTGCATCCAACAGTGGTTTTATTGGTGAGGGAAATGTGGATGTGATGGTTGGTGTAGAAATAGGATGTGTCCCGGGCATTGGACTGTGGATGATAGAAACGAGTGTTTCCAGAGCATCATGATGTGGAGGCCCTATTTGTACAACCTGTTCTTTTTGTGAAGAAACAGGAGGAGTTTCAGCTATGGGTTGAGATATTTGTACCAACTGCTGTGAGGAAGTAGCAGCAGTGGTTTCTTGTGACTTTTGTGTTGTCACTGGCAGAAGCTCTGGTATCTCATCCTCCAGAGATGCCTTTTTGATGGTTTTGGGGGATTTTTGTGTTTTTCTTTTTGTTGGCTTTTTGGTGATTTTAGGTGTGGGTTTCAAAGCAGTTGTGCTGCTGCTTTGATCACCTTGAGCAGTGGGCTCAGCAGCAGATACCTGAGGAGCAGTTGTAACTACTAAAATCTGCTCAGGCACCTCTGCTTGTGTTTTACAAGGTGCTAACATTCTTGAAAAGGTTTCAGTTGTTAAACTGTTTATTTGAGTAGAATCACCTTGGTTTATTACAGCTAAATCATCCTTACTGAATTTCTTAGTAAAATAGTAACTTAAGAACCTTGGAAATAGTAAGAATGATTTTGTTTCAACATTATTAACCAAATCTTTAAAAATTTCCCGAGAATAGTTAAAATTTTCTCCTTGAAGAATTGCATATCCCAGATTTTGAATCTTTAAAGGGATTTCATTGAAAGAAGTGGTTTTGTTTGAAACACATAGTAGGAGGGTATGTAATAAAAATCTGGTTGCAGAAGGAAAATAACCGTTTTCTAAGGTAATTTTCTTCATCATTGTGGCTTCATACCCTCTCTCAATGAAGTCAATTTTTAACTCGTTTTTAGTGAAAGAAATTTTACCTTCCTGATCACCGAGTTGAAAGACCTCTGTAATGGATTGTGGCATGATTTGGACAGCTTTACCCTTTATAGAAGAGTTTATGGTGGTTGCAGTGTCGCCTTGTTTTTCAAGGGTTGCATTTTTCCAGAACTCCCTTTGGGTCGCCAAATAGATTGGTACATCGGCAGTGATCAAAGTTTTGTACTTTGATTTTGCCATGAGATCAATGATGGAATCGAAAACTTTGGTGGTTCCTGGTTTTGTGAGAAGACCCAGTAGATTGTGAGATGGTTTATGTGGAATTTCAGTGGAGATTGCCTTTTGAGAGGCAGTTTTTGATGATGATTTGGATGAGGGTTTTGAAGATTTCTTTGATTTTGTCATTTTGAGGATGATTGATCGAAGAAATTTGTGAAGAAATGAGATGAAAAACTGCTTTGAGAAGAGAATTTTTAAGAATTCAATTCGACAGTAAAACCCTGTTTTGATGGTGAGTGGGGGATTTTATAGGGAAGAAAGTGAATGCTGAGGTGGCAGCCGTTACAAAAGGTCTGACCAATATGTACTGTCCACGTGACAACCCCTGTTGAAAGTGAAGGACAGTACTTGTGTGATAGGGACAGATGAAGGCAGTGGTATGAAAGCAGTGGATGATTTTTACTATCAGTGGATAGCATATCAGTGGATAAGACACTGCTTTTGTACAACAGAGTTTATCAAAATAATGAGAGAGCAGGGGTTGACTTTCAGCAGTGGACAGACTTTTGAAGTATAGCAGACTTTTGAACAATCAGTGGTTAATGGCAGACTTTTAAGGACTTTAATGAAAAATTTTCATTTTTAGCTATTTTTAAGGATGGAGTTTTGATTTTCTGAAAACATTTTGTTGCTTTTATTCATGGAAAAACAAGATGTTGCTTGTTATTCCATGTTCAGCATCCCAATCCTAGAGACCAAGCTTTCAAAAGTGGCTGTATCAAGTGCTTTTGTGAGCACATCTGCCAGCTGGTCTTTAGTTGGGACATGATGCAGAGAAATCAAACCTTTTTCATAGCAATCCCTCACAAAGTGATGTCTGATGTCGATGTGTTTGGTGGTTGAATGGGAAACTGGATTTTTGATGATATTTTCTGCTGCCTGACTATCCAACATGAGTGGTGTCTTTAAGGCAGTGATACCAAAATCCAGCAACTGATTTTGAAGCCACAGGAGTTGGGCTGTACAGCTTGTAGCAGCAATGTATTCAGCTTCAGCAGTGGATGTTGAAACAGCTGCTTGCTTTTTGCTTTGCCATGAAACTAAGCAATCACCTAGAAACTGGCACCCTCCTGATGTGGACTTCCTTGTGGTGTGACATCCAGCAAAGTCACTGTCTGAGAAACCTGAAAGCTTGATGTTCCCATTAGCTGGATACCAGATACCAAGTGTGGGAGCACCTTTTATGTATCTGAAGATCCTTTTTACAGCAATGAGATTTGATTTTCTGGGAGCTGATTGACTTCTTGCACAGACACATGTTGCAAACATGATGTCTGGTCTAGATGCAGTTAGGTACAATAAAGACCCAATCATGCTTCTATAAAGTGTTTGGTCAATCAGCTCATCCTTTTCATCAGACATGACCAGCTTATTTGTTGCCATGGGTGTGCTGCATGGTTTACAATCATTCATATCAAATTTGGTTAAAAGTTCTTTAGCATATTTGCTTTGATGAATGAAAGTTTCATTTTGCAATTGCTGTACTTGGAGACCAAGAAAGCATTGCAGCTCACCCATAGCACTCATTTCAAACTCAGCTGTCATGAGTTCTCTAAACTCTTCACACATTGAGTTACATGTGCTTCCAAAAATAATGTCATCCACATAAATCTGGACAATCATTAAATCCTTCCCTCTCCATTTTAAAAACAGTGTTTTATCAATGGTACCTCTTTTGAAACCATTTGAGAGTAGGAAGTTGGAAAGAGTTTCATACCAGGCCCTTGGTGCTTGTTTCAAGCCATACAAGGCTTTGTTTAGCCTATAGACATGATCTGGATAAAATGGATCCTCAAAACCTGGAGGTTGACAAACATACACCTCTTCTTGAATTGTACCATAGAGGAAAGCACTTTTGATATCCATTTGAAACACCTTCATATTGTGGTTGACAGCAAAGGCCAGGAACAGTCTAATGGCTTCCAATCTTGCAACAGGGGCAAATGTTTCATCATAATCAATCCCCTCTTCCTGTCTGTAACCTTGAACCACAAGCCTGGCTTTATTCTTGATAACAATACCCCTTTCATCAGTTTTGTTCTTGAAGACCCACTTTGTGCCAATGGGACTAACCTCTTCTGGCAGTGGTACAAGCTCCCATACTTGTTGTCTTTTAAACTGTTGGAGCTCCTCTTGCATGGCTTCTACCCAGCTGTTGTCTTTCAGTGCCTCTTGGTACTTGACTGGCTGATGGAGTGATAGAAAACCAGCAAAAAGACAAATGTTTTGGGTTTGGCTTCTTGTGAGCACCCCTTCATTTATGTTGCCAATGATTTGATCAGGTGGATGAGATCTCAAGAAGATTAAATCTCCTTGGTATGGTATGATGGCATTGGTTGGTGAAGGCTGCAAATGTGTATCATCTGAGCCAACCACTGCTGGGGACTTTGATGATCCAGCAGTGGTTTCAAAAGGTGGTGGAATAGGAGGTAATGAAGTGGACAACTGCTGGCTTTTATCCACTGTTTGAGGACTTTTGTCAGCAGTGTTTGAGGATGTGGAAGCAGTGGTTGTTTTAAGATTTGTGTGCCCCAGCCTTCTGTGCCAAAGTTCTGTCTCTTTGTTAGAGGCAGCTGAGAACAGACAAGCATCAGCTTTGGGACACTCTTTTGACATGTCAACAACATAAACATTGCCACTTCTTTGAGCAACAAGTTTAGTTTGACCTGTTTTGATTATTGCTTCAATCTTTTTGACCATTTCTGGTCCAACAATCCTACAACAGTCTTTTGTGAAGAATGACCCAAATCCCTTGTCACTCATTTGGGACACACTCAGAAGGTTGAATTTTAGATTGTCTATTAGATTGACATTTTCAAATTTTACATTTCCAGATTGCACTGTACCAGACCCCAGAACCTTCCCTTTACTATTATTCCCAAAGGATATATCACCCCCTCCATGGATTTTAAAGTCTTTGAGGAGGGATTTACATCCTGTCATGCGCCTGGAGCCTCCACTATCTACATACCAAAGACTATCAAAGCATGCAGAAGCTCCCTGCACATGAAGTAAAAGGATTAGTTCATTAAGGTCTCCAAAGCCAACAAGGCTTTGGATGGGGTCTCAACAGTGTCTGAGATGGATGCAGAGTGATGGACAGTGGTTAGGTCAGGGGTTTGAACTGTTTTAGGACAGTGTTTCTCTAACCACTGTTGTGGGTCCTGACCAATCATTTGCTGGTAACCAAAAGGATGCTTGTTCACTTTGGGTTTAGAAGGCCTTTTGTAGGCCTCATAAACGTGAGGAATCCTTTGGTAAGACTGTTTTTCTCTGCCTTTTCTGAACTGATTGGCAGGGGGTGCATCAGTAACCTGAACATCTCTTTTGACAGATGTTTGGTTCAGCTGTTTTGTAACAGCTGTTTGAACTGGCACAAACAGTGGTTGTTTCTTGGTAAATTTGACAGATGTTGATGATGAAGGTGGACTCAAGGATGTTTTAGCCATGTACTCATTCTTTTTCACATCAAAGTTTTTGAGGTACACACATGCTTGAGTTTTGTGGTTTGTCTTACCACAAACAATGCAGCTTTCTGCTGAAACAATGACACTTGTTTTGTTTAAATCATAAGCTTTCAAGTGGAAACAATCTTTTGTTAGATGATTCCTTTTTTCACAGAATTCACAAAACAAGTTATCAATTTTTTCTTTCTTCTTTCTCTTTTCAGACTCCTTTGTAGCAGAGGTTTTAACCACTGCTGGGATGTCCTTGAGAGGTATGACTTTAGCTTTTGGAGCTTTAACACCATCAGTTGATGTAAAGTCCATTGGCTTGAAATTTTCAAGAATATCACACTCGTCAGACCAGGTAGGTTTAAACTGATATTTTTCAAGTTCTTCAAAAGTTGAGGAACTCCTTGTTCTGCCAAGTGTGATTTTGTTACCAAGTTTGTCAGTGATTTTCACTTCTTGGACATTCTTGTTTGTGGGGATGAACTCAGTGGTTACATCAGTGTTTTGACCAGATTTTTCACAAGCAATGTGTTCATCATCATATTTTCTATACCCAACCCCAAATTTCACATTACTTTCAATCTGTTTAGCAAGCATCACCTCATATCCTCTGCAGGATTCCACCCATCTTTCACAAGTAATTTGGGTGGATTCCAACTCCTTTTTGCAACTTTGGTATTTTTCTACCATAGTTTGAAGTTGGGTTTTGGTGATGCTTTGCTCTTCTTTTAGACAGCTGATTTCCTTTTCTTTTTCAGTCAATTTGTTTTTAAGTTCTTTTAAAGAGCTTTCAAATTTGACCTCATCAGACAAGATTTTATCCCGAAGGTTTTCATTCACCTCTTTAATGTTAGCAAAAGCAATTATGCAATTGTCAGAACACAGATTTTCAAGAACTTAAGGAGATACCTTGGCAGCTGCCATCATTGCACAATCACATTGATGATCTTCATCATCATCAGCTTTTACCTTCTTTTCACCAGCCTTTTCTTCTTTCTCTTCTTCTTTGTCCTCTATGGACCATGGATCTGTCATTGGTTCAATCAGGGTACCTGAACTTTCTCCCAACAGTAGTTCACCAGCCACAGCAGTAACCACTGCTTCAGTCACCTCTTCCACTGTTTCAAAGCACTGCTGTTCCTCCTCAGTTTCAACCCCCTCATGTATTGACTCTAATGCCATCAAACAAAACTCATCATGAGAAGAATCATTAGAAGCATAGAGTGCAAAATTTTCATCATTAAGGTCTTCAGGCATACTGCTCCAGTCAACAAACCCTTGAGTGAAAAAACTTTGTTGATCTGGTTGTGCTGCTGCTGGAGCAGTGATTTGAGGTGCAACAGGTTGCACTTGTACCTGTGGAACAGGGGTTTGAACATATTGAATTTGTGGAACAGTAGTTTGGACATAATGTACTGGCACAGGGGCAGCAGCATAGTGAGCAGTGTTCACTTGAGCTGCTGGGGCATATTGGGCATAGTGCACAGTGTTTTGGTTTTGAGGTCTAGGATTTGAGCTAGGATGAGTAATTATGGGACCAGTAGTTTGACTCCTACATTCCCTAGCGAAATGTCCCAACCTATTACACTTATAGCACTTGATTTTCGATTTATCCAACCCAACCCTTAGATTCCCATGCAAACCTGGGAATTTTCGCCCTGTTCTTTTGTAGAACTTGCTAGTTCTGACACTTAGCAAAGCCAGTTGGTGCAGGATGTCCATTTCCTCTAAATCAGTGGGATCAAAATGTTGCAAATCATTTAGTTCAAAACTTAAATTGTCTGACATCTGGTTTTCATTTGCAGTGAATGCATAACTAGCAGAGTGAGGATCAGGGTTGTTAAAATTTGCACCAGCAGTTATGTCAATGAAGTGATCAAAACCCTGATCCTTACCACTGCTCCCAGATTCTTCTTGACCCAGAAGAGCAGTATTACCGAAAGTGTAATCATCGGTAACTTTTCTTGACTCTTGTAACCTCCTTTTCTGGTTCAACTCCCTTTCATAGGTCAGGAGTCGACCGTGGAGTTGGGTCAAGGTCAGATCCTTGAATTCAGGTGAATTTCGGGTGACAAAAGCTATGGTGTCCCATTTTTCTGGCAGTGACCTGAGGAACCTGCTATTTTGAGTTGAGTTTGTAAAAGTGGTGTTAACAAGCCTCAGTTCACTGATGAGACAACTGAAACGCTCAAATTGTTGCGTTAGTGATTCGCCTTTAACATAGCAAAATGTTTCATACTGTTGGTTCAGAATTTCCCTATTGTTTTCTATGACTTCTTCAGTTCCCCCAAACTGTTCCTTAAGTGCGTCCCATAACTCTTTGGCACTGTTACAGTGTAACAGTCCAGCATATATCTCATTGGGCAGCGCTGATGCTATGATGCTAAAAGCTTTAGCATCTAGTTCGATCTTTTGAAAGTCGGTTTCGGTATAATTTTCAACTGGTTTTGGAACGAACTTTTTAGCATCTTCAGCGCTTGGCACTGAAGGAACATGGGGACCATAAATGACAGACCTCCAACAACCTGTGCTTTGTTGAGCAAGGATGTGACCCATCCTTCTCTGCCAGATGTTGTACTCATTTCTTTTTAGCATAGGTGGTTTAAAAAGTGAGCCGATGTTGTTTTTATCATCCTGAGATTGTGACGTCATTCTTGTTGTTTTACAGACACTGAGAAATCAACTTTAATGGTGATTAATCCTTGCTCTGTTTTTCAACGGACGAACAAACGATCAGTATCAACTGTTATGAGCTGAACTATTTACGTCAAAATGATTGTTAAATCAAATTTGACTGTCCAAGCTCTGATACCAATTGTTGGATCTGAGTTTCTTTTTTATTGTATTTTTGTTTGAAATTAAGATGGAAATGAAAGAGTTGTGCAGCGGAAATAAGATGAAAGCAAACTTTGCATACAATCAAACGAGAGTAATACTTTTATCAAACATCTTTACACAATGAATCGAAAGATTGAATTTATTTCAACAACGATTACAATGATTGATGTAAGAATGCAAACTCCCCCTCAGCCAGAGCTCAGTAGTTTGTTCGTGCAAAGAAGACGATGTGGTGAAAGAGCTAATAGAACAGTACAAAGTACTGAACTATTTATAGGCACTTGCAAACCACTGAGCATCTTAGCTGACGTCACCATGAAAGTGACATCTAACCTCCTAACAAACTCTAACCTCTGATCTTATACAAACACTGATGTAGTAACTACTTCTATTACAATTTATTACATAAAAGACACTTAAACAGCTGCTGCATCCTTCCACTGCTGTGAATCCAGCAGTGCTTGTCCGGATCAGCAGTACTTGACTCAAGGCAGTAGATTGAGTCAGCAGAGCTTTGGTCTTCTATCAGTCTTTAACACTTGGCAGTAGATGCAAGGCAGCAGTTGTGGATCAGCACTTGGTAAGATCAGTAGATAGGAGATTAGCAGATACAAAGCCACTTTCAAGGGGAGAGATTTGCATGAACTAATCTGTAAACGTCTGCTTATTCTGGATCCACTGCTCTGATCCAGTTTTGGCTTTAATTATCTGTTCCTCTGATAGGGTTCAATCCCAACACAGCCGGTTAATCTCCGAATACAGTTCTTTGTTCGAACATTTGTTGATTCCGTTTACACAATATCCTTCCAATATCATTGTTCCAATATCATTGTTCCAACATCGTTGTTTCAGTGAAGCTCGGTTTCACACATCAACGTTTCAACATCGATGTTGCAATATCATTGTTGCAACATCGTGAAAAGTTGCATGTTCTACCTTCTTTGATGGGAGAGTTGCATTGTTCTAACATCGTTAAATGACAATGAAGCTTTTCTTATGTCATTTGGTTTTCTCCTTTTATAGAAATTATGGATAGATTGTTGCAACATCGTGAAAAGTTATATGTGTTACCTTCTTTGATGGGAGAGTTGCATTTTAGGTTTGTGGTTTATTTTTATTAACTACAGTTTAATTTGATTATGAAGAAATAAGTGTTGATATTGTTGATAGTTTTTATTAACAGACACATTTAGAATATGTTAATGTGGATATTGATAGTATTAAATTAAATTAAATAAACACACATAGAAAGATAAAAATTTACTAAAATATGCATAAACTATTACACACTAGAGTTATCACTTGCAAGGATTTCGTATACTCTCGCCTTTCTCCATGTGATTTCATTCTCTCTTTTGTTTTTCAGATCGGTTAGCATGGCGCAGATTTTCTGATCCTGTTTAGTAGTTGTGACAGAAACTCTTCTACATTCTTCTGGAAATCTGATGGAGGAGAGTGTAGGATTTCATCAAGTAATGCTACGTTGTTCCAGGTTTTGTTGTAATTATTGTCACTGATTATGCCAACTTTTCTGTTTAGTTCCTTATCTGATCTTTTTTCTTTGAGTGACCAGATCAAGAATTGTGTTTTAACATCGCTGGTGTCTGACCAGTGGTAGAAGCATCTGTTTGCCATCTATATTTTTGTTGGATTTACTGATTTTGATTTGTTTTTTACAGACAGTGATTTGTAAGACAATTTGTTGATGTTTTGAATCAAACTAATCATCGGTGTTTTATAGTGTTTAAAATGCGTCTATGTGGTAAATGAAGAGGTTAATTGTAATTATGATAACCTGTTTTTTCTTTGAAGCTTTAAAATTTGTCCCTTAGGTTTCTTGATATTTAATTTTATAGTTTTCCCATAAAAGCTGGGGTTTGAAAAGGTTTTTGAAATAAAAATCTGGTGTTTTGAAATATAAATTTATTTGTTTATATTAAAATTACACGTTTTGCTTGGTTAGATTCTTAAATGTACAATGAGTTTAAATCTAATATCTTGGGCTGTTAGATATTTCACTATATAAACACATTGCCACATCACCTGTTTTTCATTACGTTTTGCTACGAAGATAGCATTCTTTCACATTACTTGAGTAATATATAAGTTAAAATGGCGTCATACACTTCTGCAGGGTCTGATGATTTAAAGCAGCGCTTTATCAAGCAAATCGAGGAACATGTATATAAGGATAGGGCTACTCTTCAAGGGCAAGGGCGGAAGAGATGTTTTGATGGACTGCATGTTGGTCTGTTTACGAGAGAGCAAGTTTCCAGAAACCTGATGCGGATGCCTTCAACTTCCGTCCGTGACCTTTGTGTTGTCGGTAATACAGAGTGTGGTGATAGAGACGTGGAGTTCATGGCGATACTCAAGGATATACATCGAAAGGTTCAGCAATCGATGGAGTTGAAGCTAAAATTTCTTAATTCTTGCTGTTATTGTTAGATTTGAAAGTTTCGTTGTTCAGTATGTTATGTCATTGTTGGTATTTTAATGTCATGAATAAACGAATGCAATTGTTTTCCTATTAATGTTTGTTGTTGCTTTTTACTTTTACTTATTTAGTGTCTGAGTTTGATTTAGATTATGTTGATATTGAATTGTATGTGAACAGATGCTTGGTAAGTCAACAGAGGTTTAATAGGATTAAAGGTTGGTTTAAGGTGAACATATGAGTGCAAAGACAAAATAATGTATCAAATTTGGTCATCAATAAGAGTTTTTTTTTTTTTTTTTTTTTTTTGAAGAATTTGCTCCTCAAAATTACAAACACATCAGTATTTGCTGTTGGAAAAGGTATGTCGTAGCTATAAAAGGTAAAAGAGAACATTTGCTGATGAAGAAAGTCTGAAGAAGAAACGGTCTGATATGGGGCAACAGATGTTAAAGAACAACAAATGATATTCAAATTATGCTACTCAACAGAGGTCTTTATAGTAATAGTGGTTAGGATAATAGCAGATGTTGGGAGTTTGTTAGATTATGTTGATGATGAATTATGTGTCAACAAATGCTTGGTAAGTCAACAGAGGTTTAATAGGATTAAAGGTTGGTTTAAGGGTGAATAGATGAGTGTAAAGACAAAATAATGTATAAAATTCGATCATCAATAAGAGTTTTTTAAAGAACTTGGTCCTCCAAATTACAAAGAGTTAATACTTGCTGTTGTAAAAGGTCTGTTGTAGCTAAAGTCTGGCAAAAGAGAGCATCTGCTGATGAAGAATGTCTGAAGTCGCAAAGGTCTGCTCTGGGCCAACAAATGTTAACGAACAACAAATGATATTCAAAATATGCTGCTCAACAAGGGTTTTCATAGTTGCAGTGTTTAGGCTAATAGCAGATGTTGGGAGTTTGTTAGGCTATTAGATGTTGCTCACTAGGTGAACATTGTAATTGTAATCTTTGTATAAGCATGCAGCTGACATCGTTCTTCTCATTCTTACGAAACAACTGTTTATCATAAAGACTGTTGATTTACCACTGCTGAATAAATGAATAAATTTTAATCCTATTAATCTTTGTTGTTGCATTTTACTTTTACTTATTTTAGTAAGCATAAGTATTATTAGATAGTTTTGAATATCATCTGAGGATTGCAGACTGATATTGATGTAGATGTGTAATTGTGTCTGAGTTTGATTTAGATTATGTTGATGTTGAATTGTGTGTGAACAGATGTTTGGTAAGTCAACAGAGGTTTAATAGGATTAAAGGTTGGTTTAAGGGTGAACAGATGAGTGTAAAGACAAAATAATGTATAAAATTTGATCATCAATAAGAGTTTTTTGAGGAATTTGATCCTCCAAATTACAAAGAGTCAATACTTACTATTGTAAAAGGTCTGTTGTAGCTAAAGTCTGGCAAAAGAGAGCATCTGCTGATGAAGAGTGTCTGAAATAAGCCACAAAGGTCTGCTATGGGTCAACAGATGTTAACGAACAACTGTTTATCCTAACAATTGTTTATCCTAACGACTGTTCATTTACCACTGCTGAAAACAACTACTGAAATGTATCGTTTGTTGTCATAACTTTTGTTTATCATGATCATAAAAGCATTCCTCTCATTCTTATGAGAAAAAAGTTTGTTATTCTACTGCATATATTTCCATTTCTATTTTATCTTCTTCCATTGTGATCATCTTAACTGTCACAACAATCAGATCTTCTGTTTATGCTAACGATTGTTGACTTATGTTGTTCCTAACTTCTATTGTTGGCCAACAGAGGTTTCCAAACAACTGTCATCCATTATCACAAGAGAGGTTCTGACGTGGACAGATGTTAGCCATCAGATATTTGTAATTACTGCCACGTCAGCATTCACTTAGTTACAAAAGTGTTGGTTATATAACTATTTAAAACATATTTAATTTTAATATATTTATATATAGTATAAATATTACAATTTTATCCCTTAATTTTAATATATTTAATGTTAATTAACTACACATTATGTTACCCTTATGTAAATATCATAAATCAATCAGGGGTATTTGTGTAACTATATGTTAAATCAGTTGAAATTTGGGGGAACTAACAGTTCCGTGCGTACAGACCATATCATCTTTCAAATCTTCATCCAAAATACTTCTTTATCACCGTGTTCATCTAGGGTTCAACATTCATCGCCTTCTTCTTCTTCTACGACAGACTTCAATCGACCGATTTCATTGTTGATTTACTAAGAACATGTATGTACATTCAACTTACGATGAAGTTTGTAGTCTTTTTTCAGTCTTAAATGAATCAAATAATTATATATATATACCATTATAGACATTTACGAATACAAACTGAAAAAAGATTTAGTTAAGTAGTTGTATTATTTATGGAGAACATGTCAAAGGATCATTATTTGGAAAAAAAATTCAGTAGATAATCTCTGTTTCAGGCATAGATATTAGCCGATGTTAGTGTTTATCATAAAATCCAGATTCTCAGTTATATAGTATCGTTATGGTTTATTCAATGAAGATTTAGAAGTTTTCTTTTTGTGCGAGTAATATACTCAGTTTCAGCAGATATTCTTTGTTTCAGGGATATATAAAAACCCGATTTTATGTTCTTTGTTTTCAAGATTTACTGAGTAATATTTACAAGGAATTCTTGGTACTGTTTTAATGTTTATACTTTAAATTCATGTTTAATTTGTCTTACGAATACATTTGGATCTGTTGAACAGACTTTGCTTCAACAGACCTTATCATCTGTTGATCATGATCTGTTAAAGCTCTTCTGTTAAGCATCATCTGTTAAACTGCATCATCTGTTCATCCACAGCAGACGTTAGCTTCATCATAGTTTTGTATTCATCAGCAAAGGTTCTCTTTGGCAGACGTTTGGTTGAACAGTATTTGTGTTTATCAACAGAGGTTGTTTGGTTCAACAGACATTCTCCGTTTCAGTAGATATTCTCTGTTACAGGGATACATAAAATCCCGAATTTATGTTCTTTGTCTCAGTAGATATTCTTTGTTTTAAAATGATTTTGTGTTGTTATTGTTTTTTTGTTTTTTGTTTTCATTTTGTTTGTTTCGGGATTCATCATTTTAACTTTTAAATATTTTGAACTTTGTATCATTATGGATGTCTTCTTTTTTCAGATTCAATAGGAAAACAGGGAGAATGTCTTTCTACAAGTGTTTTTCATCTGTCACCAAGGAATTCTTGGTACTGTTTTAATGTTTATGCTTTAAATTCATGTTTAATTTGTTTTACTAATACGTATTTTGAAATGCTTATCATTGATTGATTGCGTATGTGTTTATCTTACAGGTTATACCTGAAATCTTTTGCAAGACATGGTTCTCATCTGCTGTTGATAATAACAATGTTGTCATAAGGTGTGTGAATGATAAGACTTGGTTGGTTAATTTTGCCGGACACAATGGTCGTTTTGCTTTCATGGAAGGCTGGGAAAAAGTTGTTGCTGATCTTTCTTTATCCGAAGGAACGGTGCTTGTATTTAGGAAAATCGGACCATATACTTTTTTGCTGACACCTTTTATGAAGGTTACACCTTATCGGCATTGTTAGCAAAATTTTGTTATGTTCAGCGCTATTTCATCTTTTGTGCATAAAAAGTATATTGAGTCTTTCTGCCATTTTGTTAATGAAAATACAGTTGAACGTTTGGTAAGTTATAGTCATATCTATTTCTTCATGTTTTTAAATAAAGTAGATTATTTTTAAGGATGTTAATGCTAACATTTTTTTATTGTAGCTTCTACTCACCGATTTTGTGAAGAACACTATTGGTGTTTCTAATCTGAAGGGAGCGATGAAGGTTTATATCAATGCGTGGAATTGGTTTGATGTTTTTATTGAATAGGATCGTATTAGCAAGTGTTATTTCTTTGGTGATGGATGGAAGGTCGTAGGTTTTCTAGGTTTTGATGAAAAACGTGTTGTTGCTATAAGATACCTTTTTTAATACAACTTTTATTTGACTCTTTTTGATGTAAATCGATGTGAAGTTTTGGTACCTAAAGCTGCAATAGAAAACATGGTTGGTGGTGTTGATAAGCCTGCTGGTCAGACAACTAATGCTACTCCTGTAGTAGTTGAGTTACCTGATAAACAACCAGCCTTTGATGATGAATGTGATTCACTAGAAAAGGATAGTGATTATCATGACTCAGGTGATGGTTCTTCTGCTAGTGACATTTCTATGGATGATGTTTCTGTAGGAATCCGTTCGTGCAAAATAAATAAAAATCTTTATTAACTTGAATTACAAGAATTAAACAGAATGAAACTGAAATTACTTTACAATTACAACTGAAATAAAAGAAAATAAGAACAGATTTTATAAACAAAAAGTAGTTCTTGGCTGAGGATCGTGTTAGACACGGGTCCCTTTAAACAAATTTTGTGTCTTCCAGAAGAACACGTTTGTTTCCAGGATACAACAGCCCAAAGCAGTTGCACTGCCGGTCTTGACTCCAACCCGAAAGTGTACCTGAAGCAAGATAGAAGAAAGATTGCTGTAGAGAGAGATTGTAGAGATGTGTGTTTTCGGTGTGTTGAATCTGCTGAAGGAGCCTCCTATTTATACAGCAGGTCTTGAAGAAACTGAAAAACGACTTAAATGGGTGAATTAAATTGCATTGAACGTCTTCAATGCACTTTAATTCGTTATTTAATTAACAGTCAAACGCATTAACTTCGTCAGTTTCGAATGCTGAAACGTAACTGCACTGGCATTAATTGCTGGAAGTTTATGCGCGCGCACGCCCTTGCGCGTGCAAGTCTGCACGCCCCTGCGCGCATGCGCCATTTTGGCTCACTACCATGCGCGTGTACGCCATACTAGCTCAGTCCCATGCGCACCTGCGTGCGTGCGCCACGTCACCTATAAGCCTCTACGAGCACGCCACACAGTCGCGCCGTTTTGGCTCACTTTGGTGCGCCGCGCACGTCACCTCAGTGCCCATGCCCCATGCGCCAGTGCGCGCCATCATGCCATGTGTACTCGTGCGCATACGCGCCTGACTGCCACGTCATGCGCCACTGAGCCTGCATGCCACATCACCAACAACTTGGTCCTTGTAACCCTTGTGTTCCACCACGCGCACGCGGTAAAAAATACAAAGGCGGCTCTCGGCGATGCGAGCGAAGTGCAAAGTGCACCATCAAAGCGCCACATTGCGCCTCATCGCCTACGCCACGCGCGCGTGTGCGAGTGCGAGATAGGGTGCTCCGCACCGTTCGCGAGTACACTTAGTGAGTGCTTCCATGAAACAATAAGGATGGAGAGTTCCCACTTAAATACCCCTTTAAGTTTCATCTCTCCTCCTATGTGAGACAAGATGTCACTTTCCCACTTTTTTCAGCATTCAAGTTTCAAACACCAAACTTTGAGCATCGATATCTCAATCATCTTAGCTCCGTTTTGGACGTGGTTTATTTCGTTGCGAAGCTCTTCCAACATAGAACACAATCCCACAAATAAATATATAAAACCCTATCATTTTCTTATATTTATTTCTAGTCCAAAATAGGAAAATATCATTTTCCTATATTTGTGAAAAATGATATTTTCACATATTTCCAACAATCCCCCACATGAATAGAAATCGATCTATCAAGTTTCAACGATACACGTTCAACAGTTGAGTATTGCAAGATAGGTAGGTGTAACCTTTGAACCTTCTTTTGTGAAGCATACTTAGCCTCCTAGGGTCTTGTAGATGCGGTGTCTTTGAACAATCCCCCATTTATGTAGGCGACAATATACATTCACACAATACTCTCCCTAGCTGAGCCAAGTCCTCATGGTTGTGTCCGTTTATGGTCATAAAACACTTTCCTGGTTCTACGAGAGCTCTAGGAATTGCGCCTCCCCACAAATCCATTCGAAGCAACCCCACTTCTCTCTAACATAGGTGATTCCCCTGAATCATTAAAAGCATCATGGTTAATTTTGGATTTCCTCAAAATCCTTAACCTCAACATGCTTAACCTTTCCTTCATGTTACTGATTTTGGAATGGACTAGGAAGTATACAACTCCCTTTATTAATTTTGGGGCACCCCCCACAGTGACTCCCTTTGGGTTTATGATTAAGTTTGCCTATTGAACCTAGATCTTGGGATCTCCAGTCAACTAGGTTAGGTTTCCCTCATATTCCCTTCTTCTATGGGCTTTAGTCCCATTCCTCTTGACGACTTATATACCTTATCTTTGCTTAAGCCTTTTGTTAACGGGTCAGCAATGTTCTCCTTTGACCTAACATAGTCAACTGAGATAACACCCGTTGAGATAAGTTGTCGTACCATGTTGTGTCTACGTCGAATGTGCCATGATCTGCCATTGTACATCGCGCTTTGTGCTCTAACAAGCGTAGATTGAATGTCACAATGTATGCAGATTGCCGTCAACGGCTTTGACCATCTTGGAATATCTTCCACAAATTGACGTAACCACTCCGCCTCTTCCCCGCTTTTATCTAAAGCGACGAATTCGGATTCCATCGTGGACCTAGCTATAACATTTTGCTTGGAAGACTTCCAAGATATAGCTGCTCCCGCAAGTGTAAACACATATCCACTTGTCGATCTATGATCTTTTATATCCGATATCCAGTTCGCATCAGTGTATCCTTCGATCACTGCTGGATCACTGGTAAAATGCAATCCATAGTCTCTTGTGTATCTTATGTATCTAAGAACCCTCATGATAGCTTTCCAATGTTCCGCGCACGGATTACTGGTGCATCTATTCAGCCTGCTCACAGCATACGCTAAGTCGGGTCTAGTACATGTCATTAGATACATTAGACTACCAATGATCCTTGAGTACTCTAACTGAGCAACACTCTCGCCTCTATTCTTTCTTAGGCGTTGGGTATTATCAATTGGAGTTCGAGCTATACTTGTATCGGCCGAATTTAATTTCACAAGGATCTTGTCCACGTAGTGAGATTGACTCAACACAAGACCATTTTGGGTTCTAGTGATTTTTACTCCAAGGATCACATCTGCGAGACCCATGTCTTTCATGTCAAACCACGCTTTCAACATGTTTTTTGTTGAGTTGATCATGTTATCATCACTGCCAATGATAAGCATATCATCTACATAAAGACATAAGATTACATAACCTCTTGGTGTGTCTTTAAAATAAACACACTTGTCGCACTCACTTATTTTGAAACCTTTGTCAATCATGACATCATTAAACTTTTGGTACCATTGTTGTAGGTCCGTTTTTCCGGTGGATCGATAACGAACACCTATCCTTGTTTATCACGAACACGGTAACGGGTGCGGAATCCCCGTGACGGTGCAAACCAAACATATAAAGCAATAATAACAACGGATTAATCAATGAAACACAATCGATTGATTAACGGGATGAGAACCGATTACAACTGATACAAACACAGTTTTGACGGAATTTTGACAGAGTTTCTTTACAAGTATTTTCTGATCTCTCTGCACTCATCTCTAGTTCACAATGAAACTGAGATGGTATTTATACTAAAACAGACACTGACTTGACGAAACATAATAGCACTCGGCGAAACAAATCAAAGTCGACGAAACACACCTGTTTCGTCGACAAACATATTAAATCTAATACTTGTTTCGTCGATTGTAGTTGAGCCCAGACATAGTCAAAGCCCACTTCAAGTGTTAGGCCCATGTGAGAAGAAACAGCCCGGTGATGTTTCTGTTATACAACTTTCACCAAATTCCCACATGAGACAAAAGCTATGACATCATCATGACATCACAGAGATGATGTCATGGTGATGTGTCTTGCGGGACTTGTTCGCGGCGCTCCGTGCTTCGCATGTCGAACTCTGGGGCGCACGACGGAGGAATGTCGTGTCTTCGGGCTTGAGCCGGACCTAACCGAGTCGACCCGAACCGAATCTAACCGAGTCGAGTCGCGTCCACATAAAGTGTACCAACAATCTCCCCCTTGGACGCTACTCGTGATGGTTCGTCTTTTGTGATTGTTCGTCTTCTGTGTCTTTCATGTCGGAGGATCTTCAAAGTCTTCACGCATCGTAAGTAGAAAGTGTATCAACAAACTCCCTTTTCATTTAGGTAGTGTGTTAACAAACTCCCCCTTAAAATAAACTCTCCATTGAGTTATGCTCGTGAATCTTTTGACTTGTCAAATCTTCAGATCCTTGTGGTGTTGATGAAGGGTCAGCGGCAACTCGATCATTTTATCCTTTGAGTGCCTCCACTTTGTGTCTTCATTCCAAAACTTGTCATCGAACATGTTATCCTCGCCTTTAGCTGATTCTGATATCGCATCTGCACATACAAGAAAGCTAAACGCATAATGAGAATAACCGCTTGGAATATAGTTAACATTTAAACAAATGACACATATGAGATCAATTCTCAATCAAACACCGACCGACAACAGTTTGAAAGTTTTAGAAAATGTTCATATTTAAACTTTTAACTTTCAAAACTTGTTAACTTCGACTGTTTATGAAGATGCAATTGTTTTCCGGCTTACGATCAGGATTTTGGGTAGGATAGACTCGAGTTCCAACATCGGTCAATCAAAAACAAACTAGAAGCAAAATCTTTTTGGAAATTTTCATTTTTCAAATGTAAAGACGGAAAGCAATAAATAAATATATACAAAGATGCATAAACTGAAAACAGTAAATAAATATCTACAGACATTCTTTTTGCGAGTTTCGAGGGTAAGAGAATCATATCAGTGTACGGTCACGCCAAAACGCTCTTTTTGTTCAATTAGTTAACATTTAGATAAGCATCCTATAACAATTATCGGTATTGTTGTCCACATAAGCTCAACTTATCAGATGTAATCATGGCGAGGGGATACGTTAAGGTATGAATTATACTTACAGACCGGTGTTCATCCACACACGACACATTCCCGTATCAAGGCATGCGCGAGAATTCATCTTACCGGTGAGTATACCGATTATCATCTGTTTGACCGTATAAAAATGTGAGAAACTCACTTATTTTGATTGAAAACAAGCCCTATGTGATAGAATCACTTATTGATGAGGAACTTGATTTTCATATGCATGAGGGGCACAAGAGCAAGTCCGTGAACAGGTCAGTACTTCCGTACAGCAGAGAGACGAACTTGACTCCCGCAAAGAATCTGTGATATAAAATCACTTATTTTGTTTGGACATGTGATTGTTGATCACTTATTGAGGTCGAATGCAGTATATACACGTATGTATAGTATCATGGAAGATCTTAGACTTCGTCTCCGTTATTTTTACGGTTTGATACAACCATGATACCCAGATGATAAGCAGCATAAAGACCGAATATTTCAGATCTCGGCAATCTCTCAAACGAGATTTCGGTACTAAGACCATATGCCAATGAATGGTTCCCACCTGACCTTCAGTCGATTTAAGATTTATATCACCCTGGACACTTTAAAATGATTGTGAGCCTACCAATACATCTTATAAAGAGCTGCTTATCGTTTTTCGTTTTGCATTCCAGTTTTAAAGAGGTTTAGACAGACCACTGATCTACTATCATTTTCTCTTTTTTTTCTCGCCAGGAAACTCATTTTTTGTTTATCCAATGTTTTTGCGCTTTTGAAATTTTTCGATGTTTTTGAATTTTCAAATTTTGGATTTACTCCCCCTAAAATCAACAAACTAAGATAAAATTTTAAAAGACACAAAGATATTTACAAAAACGATTTCCCGATGCTGGTTAACTCATGTTTTACCTCAATGCCGTTTACCAAAATTAATTTTGAATCAGAAATGATTTATCGAATTTTGGAAAAATCAGTTGGCATGTCGGTAAGCGGTGCGGACCATGACAACATTGACGAGTTTCATAATGAAACAATCATGTGTGAGGTGATATTCGAGTTCAACGTGTCAGGCCAAAGAGTGTTGTACGAGATGATAATAATTCATAAAGCAGCTTAAATATCGACAAGTATAGGAGAGATTAGAAATTTAAAACCGTATCCTGCAACTGCTTCGTGCATTGCAAGGAATCTGAGCGCTCTCCCAAACTGGATATCCACCCGGTGTGGATTTCTAAGTCGATTTTGTAGCTACTGAGAAATCTCTTCACAGCAACAAGATCATAAACCTTTGGGTCCGGCTGGTCTTCCACATTGCACCAGCGAAGGTTTTTGTCTTTCTCTTGAGAAGTAGTGTGCGGTTGTTCAATCCACGCCAAGGCATCCGCACACCCGGTTGATTTGTTCAACAAACACATTTTCTTCAATCACAATTTTGATTTGAATCTACCCTGGGGACCCGATCAAAGCCTTGAACAATCACATTTTGAAATGATTTTCATTCTGTCGAAGCTTTCAATCTCTTTCGACAGACACTTCTGTCTTCTTTTCTTTTTCTCTCCATCAAAGGCAACCACTCCTAGAAATAACAATATCTTGGAGCTTTGAGTCGCCTATCTTGTGCATGGACACTCCACTATCGACAATCCGATGACTATCGATAGATCCTCCTGGAACATCCTACACACTCACTCAGAGATTAGTTGGAGAGGGGGACCCAAGCCTTCACAGACTTGGGTCGTCCGTCATCATCGAGGATTGTGACATCCATTTCCCGATGATTCGGAATAGAATGAGCTCCCCCTGAAACATTTACCGATTTTGGTATCCAAATCTGTTTTTGTTTTTCATATTTAACATTTGATTCAACAGATTTTGTTAGGACAACCTCCGGTTTTAACGCCTTTTCAACCTTTTTGACGTTTTGACGCCGTTGTTTTGTTTCTTGTTCTTTAACAGTTCCTTTATCATGTTTAGGTGAAACAGGACGACATTTAGGGTGAATCGATTCAGGTGATTCTCTTTCAACAAATTTCGCTTTCGGAGTGTTAGCACAATCTTTGATGATGTGCCCAAACTCCCCACATTTAAAACACGTTCTCCTTTCAACAAACTTAGGAGAACTGGATCGACGATCAGATGTCGAATTTGTATAACCTGAGGTACTAGCTTTTTCATCACACCCGTTTGAATGTTGAGTGTAATTGTTTTGACTATCACGTTTTAAAATTTTGACTTGTACGAAATCAGTGTTTGACTTGTTTGCAAAAGTCTCAATTTTATCTGTACCCCTAGATTTCACAAATTTGACATTGCTGTTTTTCTTCTGATAACGAGCTCCTTTTGTTTCAAATTTTGAGTTGGAAACATTTGACAATTTGGCTCGTTGATCTGATTGTTTACCCTTAGAAGCAATAGGTTGTTGCTTTGAAGGTGATTTCTGATTTCCAAATTTCTTTTTAATTTCAGTCTTAGGAATTGGATTACATTGAGTCACATTAACTCCCGGAATCGACTTTCCCACAAACTTACTTGTGTTATTTTCAAAAACATTATCAATCAATGAAGGATTGACATTTTTAATTGGAAAATCATTATCTGAATAGATTTTAGAGTCACCAACCAAAGTGTACAACACAGTATTACTTTTAACAGTAGACACAGGATTTATCACTTGTTGAACAACAGTTTGAACAGCAGGAGTAGGAGGATCACACAGAATATGATTCTCAATTGGAACTTCAACTCCTTTAAGTTTGTCAAGTGATTTATCCTTATTACTCACATCTGATTCAGGTTCATCATCCGACGACTCATAGTCCTCAATGGTTGGAGGACCTTGTTTCGTGGATGTTGACTCTTTTTGCTCAGAATTTGTACTTGGAGAATTGTCCGATTTGAACCCTAGGCCAGTAGTTACTTCCTCATAATCAAGAGGCACACTGGATTCAAACCGTGGCATTTCTTCTTCATCAGGCATATAAGTATAATCATGTCTCAAAGGGGGCGGACACTTCTTATACCCAACACCTTTCTTGTTTCCCTTTAGTTGTTGAACATCAATAATGTGATCGAGCACAAATCGGGAGTTAGAGTAACTCTCCAATTTTTGCTTGATTGCATCATGCTCACATTTGGCAATGGCTAGTTCCTTTTTAGTTTCCTCAACAATGTTAATGTAATCATTTATACTAACTTGTTTATGATAAACAGTTTTTGTCACTTCGGAAACATTTTTCTTTTGAATTTCAATCATAGATTTAAATTCTTTTTCGTTTCGAACCAAAGCCATATTCGCTTCTTTGCATTTAGCCATTTCAACAACTAAACTCTGATTGTGAATATGAATCGTATCACATTCAAGTTTTATTCTATCAAATTCATTTTTCATATATTCACAATCTCTACAGTTGATAAGAATTTCAGATTTTACCTGACTTGTAGAATCTGAGACATTTGCCATAAAGGCAGTCTGATAAGAGAAAGATCCGTCTTCAGAAAAGAACTTCTCCATTTCTTCAGATACTACCTCAGCCTTCTTGATCAGAACTGATTTCTGACATTTCAACTCTTCTGCTTCATTCAATAAGTCATCAAGATTAGAACTTGCTTCTTTGCTCACATCAGATTCAGAACAATAATCACCCGAAGTCGAACTTTCTTCATCTGAACTCCCGGTATTACCAGAACTGTCGTCACTATCAGAAAATTCTTCCTTATGAACGTGCTTGATGTGATTGATTATTTTTGCATAACACGCTGTTCCTCCTTTATCTTGATCACTTTCCCCAAGTTGTAAAGACCAATTAAACCCTTCATCAGCTTGTACGGTTAATGCACGACTTTCATTTGATGGTCCAGACTGATTCTGGTTAGTGGTGTTGTTTACAGCCACTATCCCTTTTCCACGATTGTCTTGATTAGCATTTGAAGTACTCGTCTGATTACGGAATGGGTTCTGATTGCCTTGTCTGCTTGGTCGAGTGCACTCACGTTTGAAGTGACCCTTTTCCCCACAATTGAAGCATGTAACTGCTTCTTTATCAAAACCGTACTTTGTATCTTGTTTGCTTTCCAAAGAACGTCTTCCTGTTCGAACCATAAAGTCCTTCGCCCTTCTAACAGCACTTGCGAATGCCCACTTTATGTCCATCAACTCCATTTCATCACGGTTGATTTGTAGATAGTCTTCGTTGGTTAAACTGATGTTTCCAATTTGACCTGCGACCAAACCGCAGTAAGCACTGACCATGGTATTAATAAGTTCCATATGTTCCTTTGCTACTTCAATGCTAACATTTGAGAGGTTTGATGTATCAACTTTGACTGTGTTAGGATTGTTGGTATAATGAGCTTGCTGTTGTTGTTGTGGTTGGACTTGTGGTTCTGGAATAAAACCTCCTCCTGAATATGGCTGAGCTTGAGTACTGGCAACTGGAGGTGTATAAGGAATAAAACCTCCTCCAGAATAAGCTTGAGGTTGTTGTGGTACAGATGGAATAAAACCTCCTCCAGAATAAGCTTGAGGTTGTTGTGGTACAGATGGAATAAAACCTCCTCCAGAATAAGCTTGAGGTTGTTGTGGTACAGATGGAATAAAACCTCCTCCAGAATAAGGCTGAGCTTGAGGAAACGGAGAAGAGTTTGTATTTGATACAAACGCCGTTTGTAACTTTGGTTGCCTCAGACTAGCTGACGGGTCAAAACCTCCACCATTATACATTTCAATATTCTGAGGAGCAGCAATGCGTTTTGCTTTTCGGATTTCTTCATCATTTTTATGTTCCAGCTTCTGTACAAATTCATAGATAGTTATAGTGTCAGCATCTAGAATACCTGTATGCTTTAGAAGCTCAATGTATGGACTCCACTTTGGTGGTAGAGAATCAGCAAATCGTGCACAAACTTCCTTTTGAGTTGCAGTAACAGCATAGGCAAACATCTCACTAATCAAATGATAAAACCGTGTGGTCATATCATTTAGAGTTTCGTTTTCCAAGAACTGAAACGACTCAAACTCTTTCTTTAATAAATCATGCCGTGTCTTTCTGGAAGCTGCATTTCCTTCTCCTCTTGTCACCAAACAATCCCATAAGGATTTAGTGTCCTTACTATAAGAAAATTGATGATAGATATCCTTATGAAGTGCTTGAGTAAGAACAGCAAACGACTTTTTCTCAAATTCATATGCTTTCTTGTCATTTTCCTGCATGTTAGTAAAACCTTCGGCCGTTGAAGCTGCTACTTCAAGAGCATCATTGCGTGGAGTAATGAAACACCTCCAAATATCAGTGCTTTGACCTTGAACATATGTAATGAATCGACCTTTCCATGATGGAAACTCGTTCATATGATTCAACTTTGGCGGGCGATTGTTGCTACCCGTTTCGCTCTCGCTAATCAGAAGATTTTGAATGTTTTGGTTCTGATTGGATGCCAAAGCCCATTGTCCGGCACTTATAGTAGGTTGACCAAAAACTTTCTTCACCCACGCTGCTGCGGAGGTCGGATCTTCACATGGTCTCGAATCCATACTCCAATCCCATGGACTAGTACAACTCATATTTGATGTATGTATGATAGTACCTGCACAAATTCTTGAAAACAAACAGTAAGCAAGCTGATATAAGTCCTCTGTGTAAAACAGATCTGTTTTCGACGAAACAGATTTCACGAAACAGGTTTGTTTCGTCTGAATGAATGACGACGAAACAGACTTGTGATAATAGTGATTTGTGGCGAAACAGAATTTGTTTCGTCAAAGATGTTGTGGCGAAACAGACGTTTGATTCGTCAAAGATGTTGCGACGAAACAGATGTGATTCGTCGGCTGCTTGTTTCGTCAAAACTGGGTAAAAGTCAGTTGGTTTAGATATTTAAAATATCTACTGATCAGCCAAAGGATAAGATGAGACACAAAGATATTTAACCTGACACAAAGTATGTTTGTAACTTCTTATTTTCAACGAAACAGTCTTTGTTACTTGAAACCAATTATCACTTTTACACAAAAGTCAAGATATTATTTTATAAGTTGCAACACTTGTTTTAATCAAATTATCAGATCAAATTATCAGTTTATAACAAGAACACTTATGAAGATATGAAGAACACCACCAAGAACATGAGTTTTCCGATGAGTTTTCCGATCACCGATAATTTTCCGAAACACGAAAATACACTAGATTTTCACTAAAAACCCGGTTTAAAGCATAAACAAACAATCTAACTTAGGTTTTTGATAAAAATCTGTAGCAAACACCAATAAAACAGCAGATTTATGAATATTTTTCCAGAAAATATAATTTTTCAAGAACTCATTTTCAGAAAAACACACACAAAATACTTGATAAAAACCGAACAAGTTTGATTTTAAACAAGGATAAGAGCCAATGCTCTGATACCAATTGTAGGTCCGTTTTTCCGGTGGATCGATAACGAACACCTATCCTTGTTTATCACGAACACGGTAACGGGTGCGGAATCCCCGTGACGGTGCAAACCAAACATATAAAGCAATAATAACAACGGATTAATCAATGAAACACAATCGATTGATTAACGGGATGAGAACCGATTACAACTGATACAAACACAGTTTTGACGGAATTTTGACAGAGTTTCTTTACAAGTATTTTCTGATCTCTCTGCACTCATCTCTAGTTCACAATGAAACTGAGATGGTATTTATACTAAAACAGACACTGACTTGACGAAACATAATAGCACTCGGCGAAACAAATCAAAGTCGACGAAACACACCTGTTTCGTCGACAAACATATTAAATCTAATACTTGTTTCGTCGATTGTAGTTGAGCCCAGACATAGTCAAAGCCCACTTCAAGTGTTAGGCCCATGTGAGAAGAAACAGCCCGGTGATGTTTCTGTTATACAACTTTCACCAAATTCCCACATGAGACAAAAGCTATGACATCATCATGACATCACAGAGATGATGTCATGGTGATGTGTCTTGCGGGACTTGTTCGCGGCGCTCCGTGCTTCGCATGTCGAACTCTGGGGCGCACGACGGAGGAATGTCGTGTCTTCGGGCTTGAGCCGGACCTAACCGAGTCGACCCGAACCGAATCTAACCGAGTCGAGTCGCGTCCACATAAAGTGTACCAACAATTGTTTTGGAGCTTGCTTCAAGACATACAAAGACTTGACTAATTTACATACTTTGCCCTCTTTTCCTGGGGTGGAAAAACCTTCAGGTTGTTCCATGTAAATTTCTTCTTCTAAATCACCATTTAGAAATGTGGTCTTTACATCCATTTGGTGAACTTCCAAATTTCTTAGAGCCGCAATTGCAAGAACCAATCGTATAGAGGTTATTCGTGTCACAGAAAAGTAATTATCAAAGTAGTCTAGACCCTCATTTTGTCTAAATCCTTTGGTTACTAACCTTGCCTTGTATTTATCAATACTTCCGTCGGCTTTCATCTTCCTTTTGAATATCCAACGATATCCAAGTGGTTTACAACCTGGTGGAAGATCTACTAACTCCCAAGTATGATTTTGCAATATAGAATCAATTTGCATTCTTAATTGCTTCTTGCCATTGAGGTCCTTCTGCGCAGGTAACCGCCTCGCGGTAGGTATTTGGCTCACCCTCAACCATGTAGCTCATGAAGTCTGGACCAAAGGATTTTTCAACCCTTTGTCGTTTACTTCGTCTAAGCTCACCCTCCTCGACCTCAGGTCGTTCATGTGTTTCATCTAACCTCGTAGATGAACTCGGACCTGCTTCATCTAACCATGTAGATGAACTTGGACCTGCTTCATCAGGGGCTGTTGATGAAGTCGCATGTGTTTGTCCTAACATAGGAAACACATTTTCAAAATATGAGACGATGTTAGGATTTTCCTCCATGATAGTGTGTTTGTGTACATCAGGATTCTTGGACTCATATAAAAGAAAACGATGCGCACTACTTTGATGTGCATATCCAATGAAAATGCAATCAAAAGTTTTGGGTCCTATCCTAAGAGCCTTAGGAGGTGGTACAATCACCTTTGCTAGGCACCCCCACACTTTCAAGTATTTGTATGAAGGCTTCCTTTTTCTCCGTAACTCGTATGGAGTTTCGTCACTATTTTTCAAAAGTATCTTGTTCAAAATTTGCTGATAGAATGGCGTCCCCCCACATTTCTCGGTTCACTCCCGAGCTTATCAACATGGCGTTCATCATTTCTTTCAATGTGCGGTTCTTACGTTCCGCCACGCCATTTGATTGTGGAGAATAAGGAGGTGTACACTCATGTATAATGCCACTTTTTGAGCGTAAATCAGCAAAAGGTGAAACATATTCACCTCCTCGATCGCTTCTCGCAGCTTTTATCTTCTTTTTAAGTTGATTCTCAACTTCATTTTTGTACAAGATAAACTTTTCTATTGCTTTGTCTTTACTCTTAAGTAAATACACATAGCAATATTTAGTACAATCATCAACAAACGTGATGAAGTACTTATTTCCTCCATGCGTGGGTACCGCTTTTAAATCACACACATCGGTATGAATTAAATCAAGGGGTTCGGTTATTCGTTCAACCGATGTAAACGATGATCTCGTTAGTTTGGATTCGACACATGTCTTGCATTTGTAATTGGACTCGATATGGAATGTTGGTATCAAATTTAAATTATTTAAACGTCGTAATGAATTAAAATTTACATGTCCTAGTCTACCATGCCAAACATTAGAAGACTCAATCATGTAAGTAGAAGTAGAAGTTTTATTCATACTTTTATTTTGGTTCACAACCATTACCTTCGTTTTTACCATTCCATTTAGGGCATAGCCCTTTCCAACAAACATCCCTCATCTAGAAAGAACAAAGTTGTCACATTCAAACACTAGACGAAATCCAAACTTGTTGAGCATCCATCCCGACGCGAGATTCTTTCGTATCTCTGGGACATAAAGCACATTGGTCAAAGTAAGCTCCTTGCTAGATGTCATCTTCAGGATGACGGTGCCTTCCCCCTTGATGCTTGCGGTAGCTTTATTCCCCATATAAAGCTTTTCTTCACCCGACACTTCCTTGAATGTAGAGAAAAGAGCCTTATCTCCATAAACATGGTGGGTTGCACCCGTGTTAACGAACCATCCTTTTGGGTTTTCACCTATCGCGTTGACTTCTTCAATCATAGCCGCTTCCTCGGTTTCATTGCAATCAGAGTCATACCATCCTCATCAACCATATGCGCACGCTCACGCTTAGGTTTCTTGCATTGGTTAGCACGGTGCCCCATTTCGTTACAGTTGTAACAAGTACCTTGGAAAGGCACAGACTTCTTTTTCACAGCCCCCTTTTTCGGTCCAAGGTTGTTAACCTTTGCTTTTCCCTTGTTGTTGTTTTTTCCCTTGCCCTTATTACCCTTTGAGGATTCCCCAATTTCCACCATGTTTGCCTTAGCCGAAGCTTGCAAAATGGTGTCTTTTTGGGCCACCTTGTTGTCCTTTTCTATATGAAGACGGACGACAAGTTCCTCAATCGTCATTTCCTTTCGCTTGTGTTTAAGATAATTCTTAAAATCCAACCAAGCAGGAGGTAATTTTTCGATCATGGCTGCCACTTGAAATGTTTCGCTAAGTACCATTCCCTCAGCATGGATGTCATATAGTATAATTTGCAACTCTTGGACTTGGTTCATAACAGTCTTGTTATCAACTATTTTGTAGTCCAAGAAACGGGCGACAACAAATTTCTTTGTTCCCGCATCCTCCGTTTTGTACTTTTTATCCAAAGACTCCCATAATTCTTTGGAAGTCTTGATATTGTAGTACACATTATACAAGGCATCCGAGAGACAGTTGAGTACATAGCCTCGACATATGAAATCCGAGTGCTTCCAAGCCTCTACCGCACTCAGAGCCTGAGCGTCGGTCTCCCCTTCCGCAGGTTGGGGAGCGGTTTCAGTCAAGAACCTCGCAAGGTTCATGGTGGTCAAGTAGAAGAACATCTTTTGTTGCCACCTCTTGAAGTGGAGACCCGAGAACTTCTCGGATCATTCAGCATGATTCGCCACTGTGGACGCTCCCACAGTGTTGGCAGGGGTGCCGACAACAACATTGGTGTTGCTGGTATTCACGTTTTCAGTCGACATTCTGAAAAGTTCCAAGAAAACAAGTTAATAAAACTGTTTTCAAAATAATAAATGTGTTAATTTATTATTTTTATGATTGCGCAAAACCAGTCGTGTAGCTTCTAAGTCCAACTTTGAAGACTACAACAGTAGATTTTTAGAACTCAAAAATAGAAAGGAGTGGAAGCAGAATCTGTTTTGACAAAGTCACTACTTTGAACCAAAACAGGAAAAAAAAAATTTAAAACACAACCTGCTGTGAGAGAAAAAAAAATTAGAATCACAGCAGAATTGTTTGTGTCTTATACGAACGGTGTTTTAAAAATTTGCTTTAAGATTGTAGGAATCCATTTGTGCAAAATAAATAAAAATCTTTATTAACTTGAATTACAAGAATTAAACAGAATGAAACTGAAATTACTTTACAATTACAACTAAAATAAAAGAAAACAAGAACAAATTTTGCAAACAAAAAGTAGTTCTTAGCTGAGGATCGTGTTAGACACGGGTCCCTTAAAACAAATTTCGTGTCTCCCAGGAGAACACGTTTGTTTCCAGGATACAACAGTGCAAAGCAGTTGCACTGCCGGTCTTGACTCCAACCCGAAAGTGAACCTGAAGCAGGATAGAAGAAAGATTGTTGTAGAGGGAGATTGTAGAAATGTGTGTTTTCGATGTGTTGAATCTGCTGAAGGAGCCTCCTATTTATATAGCAGGTCTTGAAGAAACTGAAAAACGAATTAAATGGGTGAATTAAATTGCATTGAACGTCTTCAATGCACTATAATTTGTTAGTTAATTCACAGTCAAACGCATTAACTTCGTCAATTTCGAATGCTGAAACGTAACTGCACTGGCATTAACTACTGAAAGCTTCTGCACGTGCGCGCCCTTGCACGTGCAAGTCTGCACGCCCCTGCGCGCATGCGCCATTTTGGCTCACTGCCATGCGCGCGTGCGCCATACTGGCTCAGTCCCATGCGCACCTGCGTGCGTGTGCCACGTCACCTGTAAGCCTCTACGAGCACACCACACAGTCGCGCCGTTTTGGCTCACTTTGGTGCGCCGCGCACGTCACCTCAGTGCCCATGCTCCATGCGCCAGTGCGCGCCATCATGCCATGTGTACTCGCGCGCGTACGCGCATGACTGCCACGTCATGCGCCACTGAGCCTGCATGCCACATCACCAACCACTTGGTCCTTGCAACCCTTGTGTTCCACCACGCGCACGTAGTGAAAAATACAAAGGCGGCTCGTGGCGATGCGAGCGAAGTGCAAAGTGCGCCATCAAAGCGCCACATTGCGCCTCATCGCCCACGCCACGTGCGCTCGCGCGTGTGCGAGTGCGAGTGCGAGGTAGGGTGCTTTGCACCCTTCGCGAGTACACTTAGTGAGTGCTTCCATGAAACAATAAGGATGGAGAGTTCCCACTTAAATACCCCTTTAAGTTTCATCTCTCCTCCTATGTGGGCCAAGGTGCCACTTTCCCACTTTTTCAGCATTCAAGTTTCAAACACCAAACTTTGAGTATCGATATCTCATTCATCTTAGCTCCGTTTTGGACGTGGTTTAGTTCTTTGCGAAGCTCTTCCAACATAGAACACAAACCCACAAATAAATATATAAAACCCGCTCATTTTCTTATATTTATTTCTAGTCCAAAATAGGAAAAAATCATTTTCCTATATTTGTGAAAAATCATTTTAAAAACATGTATATCTTCATATTGATTATTGTATATTTTTTTTTTATTTTCCGCCTTAACGCAACAGTTGTCGTGATGTCGCGTATCACTACAAAAAAATGCCATTTAGTAACACACAAAAAGTGCCATAATAAAATAAAAAAAAAGTGCCACTAAAAACCCATGTATAAAAATAATAATAATAATAATAATAATAATAATAATAATAATAATAATAATAATAATCTGAACAAAAAATTATAATTTTTTAGGGTATTTTCAACATATTAAAAACTACTAACATGGCAAACAATTTGCATGGAGTCATAATTCAAGAAGGATATTTGATAGGGTAAAAAATAAGTAGAAACTTGTTGAATTAAGTAGATTTTAGTGTAGCTTTTCAAAGTACAATTTGATATGTGACTCCATGCTAGTTTAACAACAACAAAATAAAAAAAAGGTTGGGTTGGGTTACTCATATGTTGTTAAGACGTAAAGATGGAAATCTTACAAACTGTGTAACCATGTCTGGTACCAATTTCCATCACCATCTTTCCGAGCTACTACCAGTAAGGAATGTCAACCTAAACTAAGAAAAGACAAGAAATATGCAGTTGAGATTAGGGGTGTAAACAAGTCGAGCTACTCGAGATCTGCAAAAAAAACTAGAACAAGCTGAGCTTAACCGAGCTTAAACAAGCTCGTGCCCGAGCCCATGTTTAAAAATAAGATTGTTTAGTAGCCCGAGCTTCCCTTATCGAACTCAAGCCAGCTCGCGAGCCTAAGCGAGTTTATTATTTATTTCGTTATTTTATAATATATTATATATATGTGTGTATAAATAGAATTTGTATTTTGTAAAAATAGGATTAAAAAACTTCATAATCAATAAATATATATATTTATTATGTTATATATTAAATTTGTTAAAAAATAATTAGAACTAATATAAATATAAATTAATTAATATATAATAAATGAGCCGAGCTTGAGCTTTAGAAACAAAGCTAGAACCAAGCAGAGCTCAAGCGCGAGCCCTCATAAGTTAAACAAGCTTGAGCCTAGGCGAGCTCGAGCTCCGTTCGTTTACACTCTTAGCTGAGATCTAAAGATAGAATTTGAAAACCTTTCCAATGTCTTTTGCTTCTAGAAAAATCAGCTTGTGACCTGCATCAGCCAAATACTTTGCAGTGGATAGACCAACCAAACCTGCATCTGAAACAGTTAATATAGGTTGTGACAATGATAGCTAAAAGAAATAAGGAATAAATAATAGGGTTTTATTTGCACCAACAAATACAATGATTGATGGCTTAGCTGGACGTGGGTAAGTTCAGAAGGTTGAAGACAAGTAAGCAGATTCCAAGAAACCAGATGTGCTGTCAAGTTCTGGTCTCTGGTCTTGGCAACATAAGAAGATGATGTGTACAATTTTTCTACGGTTTCTCTCAAATCCAGATATAACATCATCAATCACATCTTCCCATGGATTAGTTGCTTCAAGCTACATGTTCACAACAGAGTCAAATATGGTTTGCCAAATTCACTCATTAGTAAGCAAAGGGGTCAAAATAGAAACCTCATAACAAAAATGAAACAGGACAACATAATTAAGCATGTATGCATATTTTATTCTGTTAAAAAATAAAACATTATATTATCTTACATTAATAAGCATGTATTTAATGTGGAAAAATACAATGAAATTGCAAATGATTAAATAATGAATTTGTCACATTGTTCACAAGCAGACCATAAACATTTTTCATAAGACATTCCCCATCACAGTGGATTAAGGAAATTACCAAATCCCCCATTGACTCAAGCCCTTAGCTCCAATCAGCTTACACTACATAATGGTAATAGACCATATGACACATGGTCGATGCAAAGCACCTATTTGAGATAGATTAATAGAGTTAGGGGCAATAAATCAACTTATAGAGAAGTAATAATGCAATTGTGTGTCGAGTTGTTCTCTGTAACAATTCACCTTTGGAGCCCGCTTGATGAACGATCTGGAAACACGTGTTCACTATGTTGCATACATGTTGGTTACTCAAATTAACTGACGCCTTACTCTTCATACACACCAATAAAACTTGAAGTATTTTCATCAACACCACCTCTTCAGATGCAGGATCAGTTACCTCAAACTGACAACTAGTCACAGCATCAACTATCAAATGCAACGCATCAGTTACATTAACGGTGTCCAGATCAAGAACTTCAAGGGTTAAGAATTTGTAGATTGATGACAATGCAACACCGGTTATTGGTGCACTAGTTTCATCTGATTGAATGACATCTAAAAAGGGCTGCAGATACATAACTTGACTGATGGTGTGCCAGTGATGCTGCCAGGAGAAGACTTGTTTTCGTATTTCTTTAGAAGATGTGATGAGAGGGTGGTCTAGTTGATCTTCATCTGTTTTGTAGTGAAATCCCCACTGTACGTTTCTTCTCCTAAAAGCTAAAACTGCACCGGTTTCTGCATTTACCATAAATGCTGAAGAAGTTTTGGAAGGTGCACAGGAACAAGCTTTAGTGTCTCTTGAAACTGCAACTACTTCAGACTGTTGATTTGGGCACCCCATTTTTCAACCTTTTGATAACACAACTCTATAAATGAACTTTATAACCAGCTACAGAAATATACGATTTTGGCCGATCATAAACACCTTTGTTGGTTCTTGATTCGACAACCAATTGCAGTTGATAACTGTGTCTAAAACACCATATAACTGAGGTATAATTGCATGATCTACTCGGTTCTGCTTGTATGTACCCCAATTATTGTTAATCACAAACATAATTTATGCAGATTGAGCCAATATCACGATTCTCAGCCACAACGGCTGCAAAAACACACAACAAAAACAACATTTTTCAGTCGAACTATTTTGCATTTGTTATTGAGTAACGAAACTAGAAATCTGAACAAGAACAACCAATACCGAATAGCTTCACAGGCGATGGTGATAATCAAAAGCGAGTCATCACCTTCACCAACACCTAACAGACAAAAAATTCTTATCGAGAATTGTATCTCTAATGGATAATTTCTCCGCCCAAGAGGGGTCTAGGGTTCCATTCTCTTTTTACCAGTGAAATAAATGATTGTAACCATATTAAAAAGATACAAACGCATACTATCTAATTCTCTTAGATAACAAAATCAGTTCTGAAACCCTAACCCCAGTTGTTTCATGCGGTTCATCCGACAGAGAAACACCAGTTTAGCGGTGACTTCCACTTCATTACTGACTTCTCGTGGTGCAATTGAGCGACGAAGTAAAAGATTCATACAGAGGAGAAGATGTAGAGAGAAATGTATCTCAGAAGTCGATACGCAAGCAGATAGCAAAAACTGAAATTGCTGGTGAATCATAACCTTACGAATGATAACCGAAATTTTACCTAGAGAGATTCATACGAATGATAACTGAAATTGCTGAATGGTTGGGGAGGGAGGTTGATTTTGGTAAAACGTGATTTTAGGAATTGGAAATCCGTACGGGGGGAAATGGTTCAATTGTGTTGAAACTTGAAACTATAGAGGGAAAACTAAAAAAATGGGAGGGAAAAAAATAGAAGGAAATTATCGGGTTTAAAAGAGGGAAGAATGGTGCAATCTGCAAACATATTGAGCCGAGCCCAAGTTCAACTAGGTTCGAGTAGATCTGTAGAAAAAACCAGGTCCTACCGGACCCAGAATACTCAACCTGGAACCGGAACCGACCCAACCCAACCCACGGGTACATACCGGTTCCAAACCCAGACTCGAACTGGCCAAAACCCGAAAAAACTCTGCCACACTCGTCAATTTTTTCACACACACACATATATATATAAATAGGAATTATTATTTTATAACTAATTTAGTAAATTTTCATATATATATATATAGGAATTACTATTTAAATAGCTATTTATTATATTCATTAAAAAGTATATTTCTAATAGGCTCGTTGAAGAAACACTGGTTAATTGACCGGAATCAACTAGACCAGGGGGTTTGATTCTGCATAAAAGGGTTGATCTCTCCTCGTTCGGTTCGTGGATGACATGTCTTCTTCTCTTCACAGTAACTGCAAAACAACCACCGTTAGACTCGCCACGGGGAGAATGGGGGTTCTCTTCGTGACCACCCTTCGGCGTGAGAATAAGTACAGGTTTTATGAAGAAGAAGAAGAAGAAGAAGTATAAGTGAAGTGAATGTAACTTGAAGATTATACCTGAATTATCCTTCTATTTATAGCCGAAGTTTGGGAGGGAAAACCTGTTGGTGAAATATTGACGGAAAGTGCTAATTCCATAGGCGGTTATTTTTCCATCCGTTAATCTCTTAACGAGTGTGAGAGCACACGGATCATGATCTTTGATCAACGGTTGAGGTACATACCTGCGCTACTCTTGCTCTTAGAGATAAGGAGATAGAAGAACTTATTGCTTTTCTATCTGTCAAGAAGGATCTGGAGCTTGCGCGTACTGAAGAGGCTGAAACTTCCCGCCATCTTGCTGAAACCGAAGAGAAGTTAGAAACTTCTAAAACTGCATGGGCAACGGCGGAGAGTGAACTTGAGCCTTTGAAAAGTGATATGTCATGGCTGAAAGAGCATGGAATTGCAAGTGTAAGTTCTTCTTTCTTTGGTAATAGATGTTGTGCGCACCTTCTTACTCTGCTTTCCCTTTTTGTGTAGGTTGCCGAATCAGTCTTGAATTCTGAAGAGCTAGATAAAACTATGGCGCACTTGTTGGTTGCTGCGTGAAATGATGGATATGCCCAAGGGTATGCGGAGTGCTCACACCATGTGGTTAATGCTTTGAAGGTTGACTGGGATACTAGCAAGTCCGCTACTCATGGTGTAAATACAGATGCTGCCTTGGCTGCTACGAAGACAGAATTTAATAACTTACAGCTTTCGGTTATGGATCTTATCAATGTTGCGTTACAATCTGAGGACCTTGTGGCGCAGTTGAAAGAAATCTTCCTGGATAAAGATGAAGATGAAGACCTAGCTTAGGTTTTCTTTATGGTTGTATGAACAATTAACTTGTAGTTTTCGGGATGTGGATCCCTATTTTGTTAATGCGCTGGAGCGCAAGTAACGTTAACTAATACACTGTCGTGTATGTTTGCATTTTAAGTTAAGGCATGTTGCGCGCCAGTAACTAGTATAAGATGTGTTTTAATTTACAATATTTTGCATGAGTTCAATTGCTCAGATTATGTAAGGCGAATAAAGGTGGTATAAAGCTCATGTATGAGCGTAAGGTCTGGTGCGATGTGTGTGATCGCTGACCTCTCATGAGACTTTTGTTATATCTACCATAATGTTTTTGCACTTACCAAAAGGAATTGCATGCACTTTGTAAGAAATACAGAGATAACAGAAACTTTGTTTTGATTCATGAGAGGGCACAGAGGCCATGGTACAAAGTTTTCTATTTTAGGATAATTACATGAAACTTAACATACACTATAGTCCTTGAATTGATAGGCTACGGAACCTGACCAATCCTGCGAGGAAACTATAGTATGCCGCTTAGTTCTTCGCCCTCTTACTCGGGCCCTCCTCGCCGCGAGTAATTTGTTTTATGTCTCTGTGCACATTCTGCAATAGGTGTGTGAGCTCGCGCTTTTGAGCGCCTTCTCAATTTCAGTGCGCAGGGAGATACATTTGTTGGTAGTGTGACCATGATCCTTATGATAGTCACAGTATTGGTTTGGGTCTTGGCCACGCTTATTTTTCATTGGCGGAGGCGTCTTGAACTGGTAGTCCTCCGTGCTTAGCACCTCTGCTGGGGTCTTGGTCAGAGGAGTCCACTGCCTCTCTCTGTTTTCTTGTTTTGCCTCTCTTTGCGCGGCGAGTTTGTTGATAGTGGCTCGCGCATCTTCGGATGTGTAATTTCCAGAATTTGAATCACGCTAATTCTTTTTAAACTTTTTGTTCCCGCGGGCGCTCATATCTGTTGGGCGGCTGTGCGGTGGTGGTGGTCTGTTTGTGCTAAGGTTTTTCTCCATCTGGGCATACATTTTTGCTGCCGCCATCAGCTTCTCCCAGCTTTTTGGTAGTCCCTCTGTTCCGGACAAGACCTTGATCATCTCGTCACATCGGACGGCATACTTAAATTTTGCTCTGATCAGGTGCTCATGAACATCCCCTATCTCGAGCACTTCTTTGTTGTAACGCATAATAAAATCTTCTAAACTTTCGTCATCGCGTTGCCAGATTTTCATGACGTCTACAGTATCGGGGATAGACCTCCTCTGCTCGCCGAAATGTACTAAAAATTTTTCTCGCATGTCTACCCATGATGTGATCTTCCCTACAGGCAGGTTATCGAACCAGAGTCTCGCGGCGCCTGTGAGAGTTTGAATGAAGAGATGACACCACATCGGTAAAGTCCACCCACCCACCAATCATGCACTAGTGAAGACCCGAAGATGGTCATCTGGGTCCGTCATACCATTAAACTTGCCAACATTGGATGGGAGTTTAGCTTTTTCCAGGGGGGCAGAGCAATTTCGCTGATGAACTTGGAATATTCTGCTGCTTCCGTCGGGCGGTAAATCAGATTATAATCGTGTTCAGCTTCAGGATTGTAAACAGCACGAGGTTTACAACTTTTGTAGTTCGGTTGTAACCGACTAAAGACTCTTGTGCTGTCTCCTTCATGGTATGTTCTATCGTACTCACTAGTGTGGGTGTCCCGTCGAGGGCCCAACCTGGAGTGAACTGAATGCCTTCGATGAGAATGGGACTCATCATGATATTCTCTTCTTCGATTTTCAGAGTAAGTATACTCATATCTCGCTTGAGATCTAGAGTAAACTTCTGTGTCTTCTACCTGAACCCGTGATGGAGCAGCATGATGGGAAACATGAGGTACTGATGGTGCTCGAGTACGGGATACAGGCCTTCGTGATTGAGTGAGAGGAGTAGTTTGTGCACAAAGTTGTGCATGCACGGCGTTTATCACTCCTTGGGATCTGACATACCAGGAGATAGGGGTTTCTCCATGAGGTAGAATTGAGCTTATAGGAATTTCAGGCTGCATCCCTGGGGTAACAGGGTCGTTCAGATGATTATCAGTGTACTGCACGTCATTGTCATCAGAAGCCTCTTCCATAATCCTTTCAACTTGGGTATTGTTAGCGAAATTTGGCCGAGGGCCGGTTTGACGGTTCGTCGGAGTTTCTTCCAATTGAAAAACGGAGATGAAAAAATGAATCGAAACGAGAAGAAATGAGTGAAACTGAGAAATCGGTGGGCGCCAATGAAGAAACACTAGTTAATTGACCGTAATCAACTAGACCAGGGGGTTTGATTCTGCATAAAAGGGTTGATCTCTCCTCGTTCGGTTCGTGGATGACAGATCTTCTTCTCTTCACAGTAACCGCAAAACAACCACCGTTAGACTCGCCACGGGGAGAATGGGGGTTCTCTCCGTGACCACCCTCCGGCGTGAGAATAAGTACAGGTTTTATGAAGAAGAAGAAGAAGAAGAAGAAGAAGAAGTATAAGTGAAGTGAATGTAACTTGAAGATTATACCTGAATTATCCTTCTATTTATAGCCAAAGTTTGGGCGGGAAAATCTGTTGGTGAAATAGTGACGGAAAGTGCTAATTCTGTAGGCGGTTATTTTTCCCTCCGTTAATCTCTTAACGAGTGTGAGAGCACAAGGATCGTGATCTTTGATCAACGGTTGGGGTATTGCCACGTGGAAAGTGGGCAAGTGAAGATCTCTCTTCAATTCCGTGCCATCATCGTGGCTTCAAGAGAGCCTGGGATGATGACACGTGGACAGACGGTTATAACCGTCTTAGTGGTGCACGATAGAGCCTTCTAGAAGGTTGCAGCTGTAATCCTATGTGGCTCCTTACCGTATGGCATCAGTGGAGTAAATAATATCCAAGTCTGGATTTTATTTATGCAGGAGTGTTTAGGAATTTTATCCTTATCTGTTATGGAGATTGGCGCAAGGATTCGTTAGTTTCCATTCGGCGCGCGGGTGCTGCTTTGCTGTTTTCCTTCTAAGTCCTCTTTGTAGGACCAGTGCGCGGCCGCGCAAGGTCTAAAGTAGGTTAAAAGGATGAGGTTGTGGTAGGGTCCCAAGTACTTGAAGTGAGGTTTTTGGGACCTTACCCCTTCACTCGTGTAAGTCTCGAGCTCGATAAGTGAAGTTCGGGCTTAACCTCGTTTACTAAACATGCTTACCTTCAGGCTCGAGCTCAGGGGCTCAAGCTCATTAAATCTCAACTCATTCGAGCTATTTTTTGAGTTGAGTTTGAGTAGCTGCACTCGTTTAGCACCCCTAGGAAGGATGTATGATTTTAAAAGTGCTTAAAAAATTAAATTTTCAAAAAGAACTTGAAAAATTAAAATTTTCAAACAGAACTTGGAAATTTAAGTGGCATATACAAAGTGCCATTAAATATATAAAGTGCCATTAAAAACATATTGAAAGCTTAAGTGGCATATGTAAAGTGCCATTAAAAACCTAAATTAGTGGTATAAAAGCTAAATGTCACTAAAAGTGTGTACTAAGCAAATATGACATACATAAAGTGCCATTAAAACATAAATCAGTGGTACATGTGTTAAATGCCACTAAAAGCGTATGCCACTAAATGGCTTTTTTTGTAGTGTATTGACATGTCGTTGAAGTTAACCATTTCAGAATCTGCATGGAGTAGACACTGTCATTGATTTCCGATCTGAGAAGCATGGTCAAGGCTTCAGATATGCCGCAAGCCAATGGCGAAAAATGTTTCTCATTCCAAACGATATCAAGGCACCGTAGAAATGCAATTCGTTTACGAACCTGATGTTGGCAAGTTGATTATGAAGAAGGTGTCCATGTAGTTTGTGTTGTGGTTGTTGTTACAAACTATTTTAGTGTTTTCTACTAAGCTTATCGTTTGTGATTTTAAACAATTATATATATTGGTTTTTGTAATGCTTGTATCTAAACAATTTTAATGTAAATAATTATTTTTGTACTTGCAGCTTATCGATAGATTTTTTGTTCATCATGAGTTGAAGAACATACTACCTATGAAACATATTACTATAAACGTTTTTCCTAACTGTACATGGTTGGTTGTTATGGAGAAACATGGTTTAAAATTTTATATGACTACAGGATGGAACTCCTATTGACCATTAGTTTATATCAATTTTGTCAGTCTGCACTAATTATTTTTTTACTTTCTATTAAAAATGTGTTATGCATGTTTTTTTTTTAAAGCCACCCGTGTTTACACACGGGTCTTACTTTTAGTAATGTATTATAGATATAATAAAGGAAATCATTGGATGACACGTGACACTCCATGGTTGCACCTTAATGGTTTCCCCCCTTTTTTCACACCATCATTAATCTCCTAGAGTTTTCTTATTTTGAGCTCCGTCATTTTAAAATAGGATGACCCGACCCGGTTTTTAATATATTTTTATAAAACTGATTTACACTTAATAATATCCTAAATTATTACCATAACCTCATTTACATCTCACATCGCTTCTCTCAAATATTGTTGCAGAAGATTTTAAGAACTGTCACGCCCCAGCCCCGGTTTGACCCGGTCAGGAGCCACGGGACAGGAACCCGTGGTATCTATTAATTGATGCGACAGCGGAAGATTTATCAGGATCTTTTAAACTTGAAAATGCCCGATTATTTTATTTCATAATTCGGGATAAACCCCGTGATTTACAAGAGAGGAATTTCACAAAGTAATTCCCTGATTTTTACAAAACAAGTTTATTCATTTTATTGAGCCACCTCTTCAAGCTTGTTAGTGCTCCGTAGCACGTTTTCCTTGATTTACAGCAGGTCGCCTGAAACATGTTTTAAAAATATTTTATCAGCGGGGAAATACTGGCGAGTCACTCAATTTGATAAAATGACACATAGTTATAAATTACAGCATAAGAGCGATTACAATGGCTTCTATCTTATTTTTATCTGGCGCCGTGTCACCTGGTGACGATGGTCATACCACTATTGGGTCTTTTTCCCCAAGTAGTGATGATTATCACTGTTATGATTTATTAGCCTAACCGTGAGAAATTAGTGATGTGCACAATACCCCGATTAGCCAGTGATTCAAGATAACCATTACTTAATCCCTGTAATTATAACTTTTGAAAATGATTGGAGTATTGTAAAATACTGTTGATAAAAAGAGAATGACTCACAATGCAGATTTATACGGGCAGAGTTTAGCCTACTGATTAGCCTTGTAACCTAATTTAAATAACAATGCACACGAACTAGGTCAGTAACTAATACAGCATTTACGATAACTCACGAGATTAAAACCCTCACAACGAATGACAAAGTGCTATACTTAAACATCTGTCGAATTCACGACTAATGACAAAGTATGGCCCTCATATGGGCAGCACTTAAACATCCATCAGATAGTTTCAATCGATCGTACATTGAATCGTAGCAGCGATCGAGTTAATACCCTCTATCGTAGCAGTGCCTTACGACTGTGAATGTAATTTACGAATTAGAGCAGTGTAACTTCGTATTTGAGATTTGGATTTGACACCATTGAACTGCTCCTGATCGAATCTATTTATTGGTGAAAAATGGGGTTCACGCGGCCCGCGTGAACCTTAGCTTGACCCTTACGCGGCCCGCGTGGCCACCTAGTCTACGTGTAGGGTTGCTGGGTCATCACTAGGTCTGCCACTTGGATGGCACGTGGACCGTAACGCTTATCTGGTCAACTCAAGTTTGACGCGGCCCGCGTAAGGATATGCTTAACCTTTACGCGGCCCGCCTGAAGACCAGAAATCTGGTTTTCTTGATTTTTCATATGGATTAGGGTTTCAGGGGTCCGGGTTCGCACTTGCGGGTCGTTTTGTGACATTTTTGAAGGTCCTTACATCCTCCCCACCTTATTTAAAATGTCGTCCTCGAGATTTACTGAAATAAGTGAGGATACTTTCGCTTCATTTCCGATTCCAGTTCCCAAGTGTACTCAGGTCCTCTCTTTGAATCCCATTTGACTTTGACTAGCACTAGTCGCTTGTGCTTGAGAAACTTAATCTTTCTGTCTTCTATTTGCAGTGGCTTTTCAACAAATTTTAACTTTTCATTTACCTCTACATCTTTAAGAGTTACTACCAGTGATTCGTCAGATAGACATTTCTTGAGGTTTGATACATGAAATACATCATGTACCCCGGCGAGCTCCTCTGGTATTTATAAGCGATAGGCAACCGGTCCTATACGTTGGATTACTGGGAATGATCCTACGTATCTTGGACTTAGCTTTCCTTTCTTACCGAACCGAACTACTCCTTTCCAAGGAGAAACTTTCAAGAGAACCTTGTCTCCAACTTGGAACTCTAATGGCTTGCGTCGATTATCGGCATAACTTTTCTGGTGATCTCGAGCCGTCTTTAGTCTTTCCTTGATTTGAGTGATCTTGTCGGTAGTTTCTTGTACTATTTTAGGACCTGATAATTGACTTTCTCCTATTTCTGCCCAACACACTGGAGTTCTACACTTACGTCCGTATAGTGCTTCGAATGGGGCAGCTTCGATGCTTGAATGATAACTATTGTTATAGGAGAATTCAATTAGAGGTAGGTGGTCATCCTAGTTTCCACCAAAATCTATCACACATGCGCTAAGCATGTCCTCCAGGGTTTGGATCGTCCTTTCACTCTGTCCGTCTGTTTGGGGATGGTATGCAGTGCTTAGATTTAGTCGGGTTCCCATTGCTTCCTGGAAACTGGTCCAGAAATGGGAAGTGAAACGACTATCCCTATCCGATACAATGGAGAGTGGGACTCCATGTAAGGATACTACTTCATCTACATACAACTTTGCCAACCTTTCCATGCTAAAGGTTTCTTTCATGGGTAGAAAATGTGCTGATTTGGTTAATCGATCCACAATTACCCAAATCGCATCATTGTCTTTTCTGGTTTTGGGCAACTTAGTAACAAAATCCATTGTTATGAGTAAGACACTTAGAAACATATCTAGCTATGTCCTTTTTCATTCCTATCCACCAGAAGTTATTTCTTAAATCTTGGTACATCTTGTTTTTACCAGGATGCATGGTATACCAAGATTTATGGGCTTCCTCTAGAATCTTATTTCTTAATTCTCCCTGCTTAGGTACCCAAAATTTCATCACTTCCTTGTTCTAATTCTTTTATTCTTCCTTTCATTCCCTCAGCATCATCCTTAATTGATGTTTCTTGAATGCTCTTCAATTGTTCCATTAAGTCTAATTGTAAACTTAATCTAAGAGCACGAACCCGTCGTTGTTTCTCATGATACTTACGACTTAAGGCATCAGCAACTACGTTGGCTTTTCCTTCGTGATATTGAATATCACAGTCGTAATCACTTAGGATTTCCATCCATCTCCTTTGCCTCATGTTTAATTCTTTTTGCCCAAATATATATCTTAAGCTTTTATGATCTGTATAGACAGTAAACTTACTTCCGTACAGATAATGTCTCCAAATCTTAAGGGCAAAAATTATGGCTCCTAACTCTAAATCATGAGTCGTATAGTTTTCCTCGTGCTTTTTCAATTGCCTTGATGCATACGCAATTACCTTCTTACGTTCCATTATCACACATCCTAATCCTAGCTTTGAAGCATTGCAGTATACTTCAAAATCCTCTGTTCCTTCTGGTGAAGCTAGAATTGGAGCATTTGTTAGCTTTTGCTTCAAAATCCTAAAGGCCTCTTCTTGTCTAGGTCCCCATTCAAACTTAACTGCTTTACAGGTTAGCTTAGTTAATGGTACAGCTATTTTGGAAAAATCCTTAATAAACCGTCTATAATATCCGGCTAACCCTATAAAACTTCAAATTTCCATCGCTGATTGGGGAACCTTCCATTTGGTGATCGCTTCTATCTTAGAGGGATCTACATGAATACCTTCGTGATTCACCATGTGTCCTAAAAATTGTACCTCTTGTAGCCAAAATTCACACTTCGAGAATTTGGCATAAAGCTTCTCCTTTCTTAACAAAGTTAAGAGTACATGCAGGTGCTCACAATGTTCCTCCTGACTTTTGGAATAAATAAGTATATCGTCGATGAAGACAATTACAAATTTATCCAAGTACGGTTTACAGATCCTATTCATCATGTCCATAAATGCTGTCGGTGCATTTGTTAATCCAAAGGGCATGACTGTAACTCGTAATGACCATACCTAGTTCTGAAAGCAGTTTTAGGTATGTCTTCTTCTTGTACTTTCAATTGATGATATCCAGAGCGTAAATCGATCTTAGAAAAATATCTAACTCCTTGAAGTTGATCAAAAAGATCATCAATCCTAGGTAATGGGTATCGATTCTTAATTGTAACCTTATTCAATTCTCTATAATCGATACACATTCGCATCGAACCATCTTTCTTCTTTACAAACAACACTGGAGCTCCCCACGGGGATGAACTAGGTTGTATAAATCCTTTGCTTAGTAATTCATCTAACTTCTTTTTCAATTCTAACATTTCGGTGGGTGCTAACCGATAAGGTGCCTTGGCTATCGGTGTAGTTCCAGGAATTAGATGAATTCTAAATTCGACTTCCCTATCAGGTGGTAGTCCAGGTAGTTCTTCTAGGAATACCTCTGGGTATTCTGATACTACTGGAATTTCTTTAAGTTCTTTACCTTTTGTGTTAATGATTACTGAAATCATATACACAATTTCTTGTTTTCTTGAATAACTGGCCAATTTCATTACTGAAATGAATTTCATTGGCTTACGTGGCTTATCTCCTGTAATCACCACTAATTCTCCTGTGGGTGTATGTATTTCTATGGAATTCTTGTCACAAAGAATTCGAGCATGGTTGGCTACTAACCAATCCATTCCTAACACAACATCGAATCCGGCTATATTCATAGGTAACAGGTTTGTAGAAAATTTATAGCCTAAGAGTTCTATCTTTCCTTCTTGCAAAACCTTATCTATGTTAACAGAATTCCCATCTGCCGTTTCGACTGTAAAAATATGCCTAAGGTTGGTTAAGGGTAAATTAAGAGCTTGGCAGAATGAAGTATTTATAAAACTTTGGTTTGCACCAGAGTCAAATAATACTTTTGCATAAACGTCGTGAACTAGGAACGTACCAGCTATCACATCAGGGATTAGTTCTGCTTCCTGAGTAGTCAGTTGGAAGGCTCTTGCATTTTTCTTGGTAGTTCCTTCTGCAGGTTTGGCTTTGTTATCAGCTGGTTTGACCAGTTTTGGGCAGTCTAGCCTAAAGTGACCAGCTTCTCCACAGTTGTAGCAGACTGTTGCTTTCTTCTTCCTGTAATCTTCTTCTTGATGCCCCGGAATTTTACAGAAATTGCAATATCCTTTGCATCTTCCAAAATGCTTTCTTTTGCAGGTATTGCAAAATGGAACAGTGGAAGATTGCCCAGTTCCTTTTTTCTTGAAATTGCTACGGTTACCCATACGGAATCCCTGGGTAATCTTTTGGGCTACTTCCTTTTTCTGGGTTTCTTCTCTTGTGCGTACCAATCCGTCAGTTAGGGTATTAGCTAATTCCACAGCATCGTCAATAGTGCGGGGTCTCGCAGCTTTGACGATATCTCGAATCTCGCCAATCAATCCCCAAATATAACGGGAAATAAGTACCGGTTCTGGCGAAGCCAGGGTTGGTACCACTCTAGCATATTCGAAGAATGTCGAAGTAGACCCTCGATAGTCTACATCCACCATCCGGTGGTTCAGGAACTTATTTGTCATTTGTTCCTTTTCATATTCGGGACATAATTTTCTTTCCATTAGCTGCTTAAATTCTTCCCAACTCATGGCATAGGCCATATTTCTTCCTTTGGCTTGAAGAACCGTATTCCACCATTCTAGTGCCCCTTCTTTAAAAAGATGCGATGCATACATGACCTTGTCTTCCTCGACACATTTACTTATCATAATTACTGCTTCGGTTTTCTCCAACCAACGCAGCGCCGCCGTCGCCCCTTCATTGCCTGCAAATTCAGCTGGTTTACAGGCAAGAAATTCCTTATAAGTGCAACCAGGCGTTGCAGCTTTCATTCTTTTGAGAGTTGGGGCTTGCAGTACATCATTGTTATTGTTATTATTGTTGTTGCCGCCTCCGTTTACACTATTACTGAAATTATCTTCATGAGTACGTTTGCTAGGAATAATTTGTTGAGGTTCAACTGGATTTCGAGCAGCAGCAAGTATTGCTGGAATAGCATTGGCTATTCCCTGAGCAACGTTATTTTCGATATCTTGCCTATTCAGAAATTGATCTTCATTGTTTTGTTCAGATTGATTCACTTCATTAACGGGTTCATTACCAGCGTTTGCCATCTGGTAATTAATTTATATAAGTGATTAGTATAAAATAATTAATAACCAAACATAACAAAATAATTGCACATAATCACATTAACAAGTATAGCCAAAATTGTCGATCTTTCGACTTTCGATCTTTTATATATATTAGGCATCCGTACAAACTGGTTATCTTACAAAGTTTTATTTTTAAGTTATTTCACATAATTATATTTTTATGATTATATTATTATTAAACAAACACCACACAACTACACATAATCCCTGTTAGCTGGCACTTCAGAAACGACGCTCCCTCTCGTCGTACTTCCAAGATATTCTTTCCCCTACTTCCCTAATTCGGTTCCCTGCATCAATCAGCTCCTCGCCATAATGGCGGAGTTCAGCCAGATTTTCAATGCTCATCGGTGGTTGTAGTGGAGGCTCAGTATTAAATTGAGAGAAAAAGGTATTAAGGTTGTTTATGAGATTTTAAAAGTGCCAGTCGGTGGTCCACCATTCTTCTAACTCTGCAGGTAAAGGTTGGGTGTGGATAATAGGATTTGGGATTTCGGGCTCTACGTCAACTGGAAGTTGTGCTTCCGCTGGGTAATTAAAAAGGTTTTTACCGGCAGGTCCGATGAGGTCACTAAGTGCTAGTTTATGATCCAGTTCTTCCCAGGGTGGCATATCCTGATCTTGCCTAGAACTTTCTCCAATCTCTATTTCCTTGCTTTTACCTTTGAGATCCTCCGTCTTTATAACTTTCCGTGTTGCTGGTTTTCTCCTGCGCACACGCCTCCAGCCCACAATTCTTCTTCTCTTCTTGTTTTTGGGTTTCTCCGGAGGTTGGGTTTGAAATTCCATAGGTTCCTCTATGTCAGCACAATACCTGGTAAAGTCTCTGGAAACTTCCACATTAACAGGATAGAGATTGAGATTCTGAAGGGCTTCAGATAATTCATTTATGCTGTTTAGCAGATATGATGAAACAAAAATCTAGGTTAAAAGTTTGTAATTTGAATTTTCACATAATCACAGAGTGGCAATTAGAAAAATTTTAAGTATTAATAAAAATATGAAATATTGCGATTTTATATACATTACAATTTACAACTGAAAATATACTAGGGATAATTTATTTTATCTTTTCTTACTAAGTTATTTATCTAATGGGCAGGTTTCTTTAAAGTTTCTGGCTTATGGATAATATGGGTGCTACTACTGGGTCGGGGTGTTGGCAGTTTAAAGGTTAACATTTACTGCTACAGTGGCTAACATGTAGAGATTTGCCCATTGTTCATCTAACTCGTCTTCCCATGGTGGGTTATCACCTGTTCCCTGAGTCTCTTTATTAATTATCACTTCTTTTGTTTGTGACTTCCTCATTTTCTCTTGACTTTTTCTAATAATCCAACTTCTTTTATTAGGGGTAAGTGGTTTCTCATACTATGCCTTACGAACAAATATTCCTTCCTCAGTATCTGCTGAGTATCTTGAGGAATTTGATTGGGATGAAGTTCCCTTATCTTTCGGTGAACTATCTAATTTAAGATAGATATCCGAAATTCTTTGCTTACCCATACTGTAACTAACAAGTAGTCAGTTAAAACATATAATCACAAGACGGTAATCAGGAAAATTAAGTATTTTGAATACTTAATAGGCTTAAATCAGTGGCTCTGATACCACCTTTTTCCTGTCACGGCCCCAGCCCCGGTTTGACCCGGTCAGGAGCCGCGGGACAGGAACCCGTGGTATTTATTAATTGATGCGACAGCAGAAGATTTATCAGGATCTTTTAAACTTGAAAATGCCCGATTATTTTATTTCATAATTCGGGATAAACCCCGTGATTTACAAGAGAGGAATTTCACGAAGTAATTCCCTGATTTTAACAAAACATGTTTATTCATTTTATTGAGCCACCTATTCAAACTTGTTAGTGCTCCGTAGCACGTTTTCCTTGATTTACAGCAGGTCGTCTGAAACATATTTTAAAAATATTTTATCAGCGGGGAAATACTGGCGAGTCACTCAATTTGATAAAATGACACATAGTTATAAATTACAGTATAAGAGCGATTACAATGGCTTCTATCTTATTTTTATCTGGCGCCGTGTCACCTGGTGACGATGGTCATACCACTATTGGGTCTTTTTCCCCAAGTAGTGATGATTATCACTGTTATGATTTATTAGCCTAACCGTGAGAAATTAGTAATATGCACAATACCCCAATTAGCCAGTGATTCAAGATAACCATGACTTAATCCCTGTAATTATAACTTTTGAAAATGATTGGAGTATTGTAAAATACTGTTGATAAAAAGAGAATGACTCACATTGCAGATTTATGCGGGCACGGTTTAGCCTACTGATTAGCCTTGTAACCTAATTTAAATAACAATGTACACGAACTAGGTCAGTAACTAATACAGCATTTACGATAACTCACGAGATTAAAACCCTCACAACGAATGACAAAGTGCTATACTTAAACATCCGTCGAATTCACCACTAATGACAAAGTATGGCCCTAATGTGGGCAGGACTTAAACATCCATCAGATAGTTTCAATCGATCGGACATTGAATCGTAGCAGCGATCGAGTTAATACCCTGTATCGTAGCAGCGCCTTACTGCTGGGAATGTAATTTACAAATTAGAGCAGTGTAACTTCGTTTTTGAGATTTGGTTTCGACGCCATTGAACTGCTCCTGATCGAATCTATTTATAGGTGAAAAATGGGGTTCACGCGGCCCGCGTGAACCTTAGCTTGACCCTTACGCGGCCCGCGTGGCCACCTAGTCTACGTGTTGGGTTGCTGGGTCATCAGTAGGTCTGCCACTTGGATGCCACGTGGACCGTAACGCTTATCTGGTCAACTCAAGTTTGACGCGGCCCGCTTAAGGATATGCATAACCTTTACGCGGCCCGCCTGAAGACCAGAAATCTAGTTTTCTTGATTTTCCATATGGATTAGGGTTTCAGGGGTCCGGGTTCGCACTTACGGGTCGTTTTTTGACATTTTTGAAGGTCCTTACAAGAACCCTGTTGAAGATCCGATTAGTAAATTTGTTGTTAGATTATCGTTATTTGTTTTTAGTTTTGAACGACGTGTGTATTGATCGTTATTTATTGTTAGATTATCTATGTTATGTCATCTAAATCGATTTTGCAGAACACCACCAGAGAAATCCAAATCAAAGGTATGTTAATCGTTTCGTTATTCAATTGGTTACAACATGATCATCAAGATTATGTTGGTAAATCCATCTGATCCTTCTTAATTATTTTCATCAATTCGGATCCTTTTACCTTTTACTTTAGTGTTCAATTCTGTTTGAGAGATTCGCCTGATCTCTGATTCAACTCCGAAAGGTAAAGCTTCAATCTTTTATAATGTTTTTCATTAATCCCATTATTTTTCTTTTGATTCACTCATCTTTATCGAATTTTGTTACACCTTGTTTTTAACTTTCAGATATGCAATTAATCTCTTAGATGAGAGGTTGAATATATAGGTTTCTTATTTTTATTGAAATGTTTTTGTTTGAAATAGTTTTCTTAAACTGTTTTAATAATAAAATAATTAATATTGAAGTTTTGATCTTTGAGCTTTATATCCTTTTCCATTTCACAGGGCCGTCTCCGAAAATCACAAAAAAAAATTTGGCCCTGTTCGAGATAAAAAATTTGGGCCCTATTCGCAAATATTCATATAATATAAACAGTGGCGAATCCAGAATTTTTTTCCAGTGGGTTCACTATTTTTAGATGCTTTAATTTCATAGACCGGACATAAAAAATTTCGGGTCGGCTCAACGGTTCGGGTCAGGTAAAGTTCAAAACATAATAAGCAAATCCGTATGGTTGTTATGTTTTGTTTTTACTCGCTTCCTTTAAGTTTGTATCTTTGTTTTGCTGAAACGAGTTGGGATAGTGTGTATTCATTCAACTTAGCACATACATTAAATTAACCAAAAACACTAACAAAACCTACATCATTCACAGGCACCTTTATCCTTTATGATAAGGGATTCCCCTAAATAGCCACCAGCCCACCATCTACCCAACCTTCCTAATATCCCTAGCGGTCCTGCTTATTTACATCTATGAGCATTCATAGTAGGCTTCTTATCCCCACACTTATAATTTAACTAAAATTATAATAGAACGAAAAGAAGCAAGTATCTTCTTGATTTGCTTAGCCAGTGGGTACTCAATAAGCATATGAGATTCACAGCAATACAAACGTTTTACAGGATCTAACAACTTGAACCGATATTTGTTAACAAGGATTTATATATTCAAGCTTAAAGCATTATCATTTCCTCTATATATTCAAGCTTGAACCGAAATCCGAATCACTTGATATTAGGAACAAAAACTGAAATCCTGACTTATGAAATCAAAAAGAAAAAGACATTCATTGATTCAATCAAAAAACGAAATCAAAAAGACAAAATCACAAAAAAACATATGAAATCAGGGCCTGATATCAACATACCTCAGACTGATGATAATTGCGATTTGCGTCTGATATACTCCGATTCCGAAATCCTTGTCTCCTGTGCGTGCAATACTGATCAGGAATTAGGAACTGATCAGCGTCGACCTTTTGTCTCCTGTGCGTGCAATACTGATCAGTGTCTGCGTCTTTTTTTTCCCCCAAATCCCACTTTCCCTCGTCTCTCCCTCCTGTGCGTGAATTTTCAATCATCAGGGCCTTATTGTTTGTATTTGGGCCTATTTCAATTCATTAAAATCGTGGGCCTATATAAGAACATACAGAAATTTTTGGGCCCCATGCTGGTTTGGGCCCTGTGCACAGGCCCACTCTGCACATGGGCTTAGCCAGCCCTGCCATTTCACTTTCCCCTATTATGTCGATGGGTTATAAAATAAAAACTCATTTAAAATTTATTATTTATAACATTGAAATATCGTTTAAATTTTCATTTCAATAAACCAATCATTTCCTTAATATATAACTAGGTTATAACCCCGTGTATTACACGGGTTGAATAAATATAACTTTATATATTATGGGGTAACTTTGTAGAATATTAACCAAATTTTAAAAGTGTTCCAGTTAGGTCACTCAAGTTTCAAAAGTGTCGCAACCCTCGTTCCCTAATTACCCAGGAACGGGTGGTCGCGACCACTTTCAGTGGTATCGGTGTTTATCATTTTGGAAATATTTTATCAGAGTAAAATACCACGCTTTTATAATATTAAACACATGGGAAAATCCCAAGTTTCAATTACACACATTGTTATAGGGATAAACCCTATTTTATTTAAATAAAACATCTCTTTATTTTAGTTAACTTTATAGCCACTTTTCCAAGCCTTCAGTGCTGTCCAGCTGGCTTCTATTTGGCTTTCACATTTTGTTACCTGAAACGGGTTTAACATATTTTGTCAGTGGGAAATACTGGTGAGTGAATCCCAGTTTAATCAAGATAAGTAAAACCGTTGTACAGTATTGAGGGCGGTCGCGCAATTACATTTGTTTTCATCTACTTTAATTACCACCCACGGTACTGTCAACCCGACTTGTGGTCATGTTACTACTCACAATGTGGTAACAAATTTTGTATACAAAACCCCAACATACCGACGATAATTGTAGAATACAAATACTCAATCACTATTTAATATAATGTTAATCATATGAGGTTTTGTAAAAACAATTTGTAAAAAAAAAAAGATTACTCACATTGCTGTCTTAGGGTTTTCCTTAAGGATTTCCTGTTAATTATCTATTAATTACACAAATGCACACGCGTTAGTATAATAACCCAATATTTACATTAGTGATACCCTCCCCGAGACGGCATTCCAACGACTACTTCGGGCAGAACCTAGAGAGCCGTTACGGAACCCTATATCAATCGGGCAGCGTATCTAATACGTAACCGGGGGCTATGATACTTACAACGAGGCAGAAGTTCGTTATTTAGGGGGTATAATGCCCGAAAATCACTTTAGCTATATAGAAATTCGAGAGAGAGAGAAAGTTGTGAACGATTTTGACTGAACAGCCGATTCCATCTATTTATAGTGTCTGTTTGACACTTCGTCGCGCCCCGCGAAGGTTTTAGCCAAGGGCTACGCGGCCCGCGAGGGTAGCTAGGGTAGGCCCAAGCTGATCCGACTCAAACCCTAGCTTCGTCACGCCTGTGCCACGTGGCTGCACCGGGTTCCGCCGTTTGGCCTCTCGCTCGCGCCCGCTGGTCTTTTGCGGCCCGCCAGGGACCATTAATTTTTGTTTTTATTTAATTTTAATAAAAATAAAGGTATTCGGGGCTTGTTTTCGTATACGTGGTGTATTTTAAGACGTATTAGGACATTTTAAATATATTAGGGGTGTCGGAAATATTTTGAGGGTTGTTATAAAAAGTGTTCCAATCAGGACACTCAACATTCATTTTTCATTAAAATTAAGGGTTTTTTTCATATATTTCATAGGTAACCGTGGTGATGTGGATTTTTTTTCCTTTTATTTGATGCTAACTCGAGTGACGTGGATTGTAACTTGTTTTTATTTTTATTTTTAATGTAATTAAAGTGTTTTTATTTTTAATAAATATAATTTCATATATTAAAATAATCTGAGCCCAACATCTTATGCTCTTTTTTTTTCTTAAACATGGAAAAAAGGACATAACTCAATTTGAATGTTAAGTTATCTAATTGGGACAAAAACGATACGAATGACCTAATTAAAACACTTTTAAAACTTGGTTACTATTACGTGACATTTTTCTTATTATAGATAATAAAAAAGTTACATCTTTAAAAACGTGTATCTAATTGGGACAAAAACGATACGAATGACTTAATTATAACACTTTTAAAACTTGGTTATTATTCTTTGACATTTTTCTTATTATAGATAATAAAAAAGTTACATCTTTAAAAACGTGTATTGCATTTGTTGAATAAACACGTGTATTACACATGTTGATTAAATATAATATAATCGGTTAACACATATGGTCGTTAATATATGTTTTTGAAAAAAAAAAATAAACTTTGATGTACTATATCATTTTACTTTGTTTTTTATTTATTTATTATTAGGTTGAAAACTTGTGTATTACACAACTTAACATTTTACTTTATTTTTTATTTATTTATTAATAGCTTAGAAACTTAAGTATTACACATGGTTAAATCGATGAAATTTTAAATTAAATAGTTATTAGTAAGCGGAAAAAATAAAATAAAACATTAAAAGAAAAAAAAATGTTATTTTTTTTTTAATTTTCATTACCTGTCGGTTATTAGATAGTAAATAAAGATAAAGATTATAAACTTTTATATAAACAATTAAAATTATCTTTATCTTTATAAATAATAAAAACGTTAATATATATTTTTTAATTTTATTAATTAATATATGGTGTTATCCTTATTCTTATCATCAAAATCTTTTAATTTTAATAATTAATATATGGTTATCATTTATCTTTATCATCAAATCTCTTCTACAAATTTTGAGACCACCTCATAACGTGACATGTGTCCCCAAAGTGGTTTCTTTTATTATATAGTAAGTATAGATTATATACTTGATTTAAATTTTAATTTCAATTCAACTTGAATTTTTAAAATCCCTTTGATTTAACTACCATCATACTTTATCAAATTTGTTTGTCCAAATCATCATCAAATTTAAATTTCAAGATAACTTGACTTATAAATAACTGATTGATTTACTTAAAAAAAACCGAGTCCAAATCATCATACTATCAATTGTGTTGTTGATTAGATTACCTGTTTATTGCTTTAATGTTTAGATGCTTCACGACATTAGGTTCAATTATTTTTGATACGTCAATATAGTGATACGTTGTACAATCCATTTCATATCAAGTAATGAGGATAAAATGTACATTGGTAGAGTAAGTGTGTAACTGTCAGAACTCAAGGATTGAAACCACAAACACAGTTTTATTATGAATCTCAGCAATCAGATACACGCAATAGACAATCAGTCAACACAAATTGTTCTACAAGTAAAGATCTCCAGTAGGATGATCTGTAAAAGACAGAAGAAAACCCTAATCTCACGAATATACGTGTGAGCAGAGGGAATCAAGAATGATATAAGATGAGAGCGAGTGAAGTAAGGAGCTCGAATGAATCAGCCACACCAAACACCCTTCTTTATACGGGCCAAACCCTAAGGGGCCACCGAGAATCAAGGGAGCCCAAAGCAATCAACAGCTAAGCCCAAAGCAATCAACAGCTAAGCATAACGGTTACTAACCCAATGACAGCAACCTCACAAATAATAAACATGGAAAAGTATTAGAGAAGGCAATGAACATTTAAACTGAATAAATAGTATAAATAGTATTTTATAAATAGTATTTTTAACACCCCCCGCAGTTTAAATGTGAAAAAGATTAGACAGACCTAAGAACTTACACATGTCTGCATGAGCTTTTGGCAGCAGGCCTTTAGTGAAAATATCTGCCAGTTGATGTTCAGACTTGACACCAGTGGCTTTGATTAAGCCTGAAGCAATTTTTTCTCGTAAAAAAAAGAGGTCAACCTCGAAATGTTTCGTTCTGTCATGAAAGACAGGGTTAGCAGCAATGGATAAAGCTGCTGTGTTGTCACATTTCAGCACAACAGGAATATCTACATCCACTTTCAGTTCCCTTAGGATGTTTATCAACCATAATACTTCACATGTAGCATTGCACATAGATCGATATTCTGCTTCGGCAGAGGATCTTGAGACAACGTTTTGTTTTTTGCTTTTCCAGGAGATCAATGAGCTTCCAAGGAATATACAAAAGCCGGTGACAGATCTGAGGCTTTCAACACATTTGGCCCAGTCCGAATCTGCAAAGGCTGTTAAATGAAACGTGCTACTTTTTTGAAAAAGAATGCCAGTACCTGGTGCACTTTTCAAGTAGCGCAGAACCTTGAAGGCAATTTGGGTATGAGCCTCAGTTGGCTTATGCATAAACTGAGACAAATAATGAACCGAATAGGCAATGTCCGGTCTTGTATGTGATAGATAAATTAATTTTCCTATCAGTTGTTGATACTGTGTGACATCCACAGGTTTTGACTTAGTGAGAGTTAGATTTGTCAAAACATGATTTTGATCTATGGGACAGTTGTTGGGCTTACTTCCGCTCATCCCGTATTCATTTAACAGGTCCATACAGTACTTCCTTTGAGAAAGGCAAATGCCATTGGTAGTTTTAATTACCTCAATGCCCAAGAAATATTTGAGTAGGCCAAGATCTTTGATTAAAAACTCAGTTTTTAAAAAATCCTTAATTTTGTTTATTTCTTTTTCACAGTTTCCAGTTAGAACAATATCATCTACATAAACAAGAAGCACAATAAACACAGAGTTCACAGATTTGATGAACATGGAATGATCACACTTAGATTGTGTAAAGCCAATTTTGACCAACACTTGAACAAGTTTTTCATTCCACATTCGTGGAGCTTTCTTTAGGCCATATAGAGACTTATTTAACTTACATACTTTGTTCCCTTTAACATCCAACCCATCAGGTAAAGTCATATAAACTTCTTCTCTAAGATTACCATATAGGAAGGCGTTGTTAATATCAAGTTGATACAGGGGCCAATCATTTTGGACAGCTAGACTGACAACACATCTGACAGTTACCATTTTAACGACATGGGAGAATGTTTCCTCAAAGTCAATCCCCTTTCGTTGGTTAAAGCCTTTGGCCACAAGCCGAGCTTTGAACCTATCTACTTCCCCTGTTGACTTGTATTTGACCTTAAATACCCATTTACACCCAATAGGTTTTTTACCACTAGGAAGATCAACAATATCCCATGTATTGTTCTTATACAAGGCAGATAATTCATCATTCATAGCATCAATCCACCTTTTATCATTAAGAGCATCTTTATAGGTGCATGGTTCAATTATTTTATTGATATTAGCAGCAAAGCAAATGTTCTCAATAGGTAAGTTGGAATAATTGACGACTTTATCATAGCTATATTTAGCATTCCCAACAATATAATCATCGAATCTTTTAGGAACAGAAGCGGACCTAGTGGACCTTCTAATGTTTTGGTTACCCTCAGGAAGGTTTGACTCATCACCAATGCCACTAGACTCAGCCCTCACAGGTTCAATTGTAGCCCCTATGGACTCATTCCTCTCAGTCTCAACATCAGCTCCTGATGATTGCTGAGTATCACTATCGACAGTTGACTCAACTGCATCACTGTGTTGCTGAGTCACAGTGGTTGAGTCAGAAATATCCTTCTCTTCATCATTGGGATTTGTATCACTTGATGTTTCAAAATTGTCAAAGAAGTTGAGTTGGTTTAAAAGGTTTGTACTTATTTGTTCATGAGTGTTATTAAAAGGGAAGACAGTTTCGTGAAAACTGACATCCCTAGAAAAAATGAATTTTCTTTGTTTTAGACTCCAAACCTTATATCCCTTTTTAAGATTTGAATATCCCATAAAAACACATTTTTCAGCTCGTTCCTCAAGTTTATCAGAGTTGTCTAAAATGGTAAAATAGCAAAGACAACCAAAAACTTTCAAGTGATCAAGAGAAGGTTTAAAGCCAAATAACATTTCATAAGGAGAACAACCATGCAACACAGAAGAGGGAAGCCTGTTAATCAAGTAGGAAGCAGTAAGCACACATTCAGACCAGTATTTGAGGGGAACTTTAGACTGAAATAATAAAGCTCTTGCAACATTTAGCAAGTGTCTATGTTTTCTCTCCACAACACCATTTTGTTGTGGAGTATATGTGCATGAGGTTTGATGAATAATCCCTTTGTTTTTAACAAAGGATGACATTTGAGAATTATTAAACTCAGATCCGTTATCACTACGAAAAACCTTGATATCGACTTCAAATTGAGTTTTGACCAGATTGTAAAAATTTTGTATGTTTTCAAAAACTTCTGATTTGGATTTTAGTAAGTACACCCAAACAGTCCTGGTGAAATCATCAACAACTGTGAGGAAAAATTTGTACCCATCTATGCTAGTGACTTTGTAGGGACTCCAGACATCCAAATGAACTAGATCCCCTACTTTAGATGATCTGTGTTCACTTAGAGGAAAGGGGACTCTATGTTGTTTGGCTTTGTGACAGATGTCACAAGGCTTGATGTTATTTGACTCAGTTTCAATTTGTAAGACTTTCAACACTTGTTCAGCTGGGTGACCCAGCCTTGAGTGCCAGAGCTTTATATTTTCAGTTTTACTCAAACAAGAGAAATTAGTGCCTAGAGGGTTACCATAAAAGTACAAACCCTCAGTTTGTCTACCAGTCACCAGGGTTTTCTTTGTGCAGGAATCCTGAATGTAACAAGTATTTTCATCAAAAATGACCCTAAGTTTGTTGTCCTTGGCTAACTTATAGACAGAAATAAGATTCACATAGTACTCTGGCACAACAAAAACATCTTTTAAGATCACAGAGTCTGACAACTTAAAGGACCCAATTTTAGTGACTTTAGCATCAGTCCCATTTGGATGTTTAATGGTAATATTATATTCAGACACATCAACTAAGTTAAACATGTTTTCACTGGTCATGACCATATGCTGGTTTGCACCAGAATCAATGATCCAATTCAGATTCTGTGTTGAAGGCCCCTTTGAGTTAAAACAGAAAGAATTTTTATAGTTTCTAAGAGTAGAGAAGGAGTTAAAGCATTTACCTCCTACATTGGATTCTTTAATTTTATTTTCATTCAGCAAACCTAGCAACTTAGAAAACTGATCAGCAGACAGACTGTTCAAGGAACTAGCACTTTTGTCACTCACAGAATTGTTCACAGATAGACTATTGTTGCTATTAGTAGAATTATTAGACCTAGACCATTGACCATTTTGATTTGGCTTTTGTCTATAATTAGTAGGGTAGCCATGAAGCTCATAACATTTGTCAACAGTATGCCCAATTTTGTTGCAATGAGTACACTTAAGATTAGGATTAGGGCCCTTGTTAAACCATTTTTTATTGTCATTGAAGTTATTTATTTTAGCAGCAAAACCAACATTAGGAGCTTTGGACCCAGTATTTGATCCTCTATGAGACTCTTCTCTAGAAATGATAGAGAAGGCAGTTTTTATAGTTGGTAGAGGATCCCTGGTTAAAAGATTTGTCCTAACAGGTTGATAAATATCATCCAGGCCCATCAGGAATTGCATAAGTTTAATTAGCTGATTAAATTCATTAAATTTAGTGGAAGCATTGCAAGTACAAGAGGGCAACTGTAGCATGGCATCAAATTGTTTCCACATTGTGTTAATCTTATGATAATATTCAGAGACACTAGCACCATTTTGACTCACAGAGTTAATTTTTTGAAATAGACCAAACACAACAGAACCATCAACTTTATCATAAGTGTCTTTTAAATCATCCCATACTTCAGACGCAAGCCTAGAATAGACTTGTCCAACATATAATTCCTCAGAAACAGAGTTCAAGATCCATGTTAACACAATTGAATTGCATCTGTCCCATTGACTAGCAAGAACATCACCAGTTTTAGATTTAACACAAGTACCATCAATAAACCCTAGTTTGTTTTTAGCCATTAGAGCCAGCTTCATAGCATTTGACCAAACCACGTAATTTTCAGTTCCTTTTAATATAATACTCACAATAGTGAGACCACTGGAATCACTAGCATGCAGATATAGAGGATCACTGGCATCAAGCTTACTAACCAAGGTAACAGATGAATCAGATTTATCAGGCATATTTGGCAGGCAAACACAGAGAGTAACACAGAAACAAAGGCAGGTAAAAAATTAAAAACACAACCAGCAAATCACAAGGACCGGCGAAGCCTGGACAGAGGTCCGATCAGAGGTTCGTCACTCAAGGTGCCTCCGCAGACGTAATCCAGGGAGCCACAACACAACTGACCAACTAAATGCAACAGAGTGAACCCTCTCTGTGTCCCAATAAATCAAACCGGTATGCCTAAAATCCGGTATCAAGATGCCTAGACTCAAAACAGTAAAAAAAAAATGATGCAGAGTAAAATAAAAGGGAGAGATGGAACGGACTCACAGTGGGTGCAAAATCTCCGATCAATCAGGCTTGTAACCTTCACTTAGGGTTACAAGTTTTCTGATCAGAGAACCAAGAACACAATCTGTTGGTTTGCCCTAAAGAGGGACCAACTAGAGTCTTCTTCAAGAGAAATGCAAAAAACCCCCAAAAATTAGGGTTTCAACCTTCAAGAGTAGATCCGTCTCCAGGAAGTCAAAGAGGCTTCGGAAACAGAAGACAACCACAAACCCTAGAACTTAGGGTTTTACGAGCAGCGGCAAGACCAGAATCAGAGCAGCGGAAGACCACCAGAGCACCGGTTTAACCTCGGAGCTCTGATACCATGTCAGAACTCAAGGATTGATCAAACCACAAACACAGTTTTATTATGAATCTCGGCAATCAGATACACGCAATAGACAATCAGTCAACACAGATTGTTCTACAAGTAAAGATCTCCAGTAGGATGATCTGTAAAAGACAGAAGAAAACCCTAATCTCACGAATATACGTGTGAGCAGAGGGAATCAAGAATGATATAAGATGAGAGCGAGTGAAGTAAGGAGCTCGAATGAATCAGCCACACCAAACACCCTTCTTTATACGGGCCAAGCCCTAAGGGGCCACCGAGAATCAAGGGAGCCCAAAGCAATCAACAGCTAAGCCCAAAGCAATCAACAGCTAAGCATAACGGTTACTAGCCCAATGACAGCAACCTCACAAATAATAAACATGGAAAAGTATTAGAGAAGGCAATGAACATTTAAACTGAATAAATAGTATAAATAGTATTTTATAAATAGTATTTTTAACAGTAACCATTTTATCTAATTACCTATATTTCCCAATAATCAAAACTAATAACTTTTTATGGTTTACAGGTGGTGGTACAGTGACATGATCTATATTATATTTTTTTCTTTATAAAATAGTAGCAGGTTATTTAGTCTAGGATCTTATAGAAAAAGTCTAAAACGCCTTTATTACCTTACCTATACAAAAATCATCTCATGGTGCATGGTGCATTGGTTAAAGTCAAGATCTTTCTTTTTTATTGTTGGTTAATATGATTATATTTGTTTAACCTGGCAAACGGGTTGGGCCTGGTCGGGTCATGGGTCAAAATGGGTTTGGGTCGAAACGGATTCGGGTCAAAACGGGTCAATTAAAAAATGGGTTGTTTTGGTTCGGGTCGAAACGTGTTCGGGTCGAAACGGGTTCGGGTTGGAACGGGTTCGGGTCGGAACGGGTTTCGGGTCGGGTCGGGTTGGTTAAAAAATGTTTTTTTAATAGGGACCACACCTCTTCACTCATCTATTCCTTTACCTCGTGTATTGCATTCTCTAGCCCACTCCATCACCCCATTAAAAAGGTTTTGTCTCATCACCTCGCTAAACGTCGCCAAGATCGCAAAAAAGGTGCTGTTCATATCAATCTTTGTTTCTTCATTCTTCTGATTGGATGATGTTGAATGAATTAGTGATTATTCCAGTGCTAATTTGAACATATTATTATTTTTATTATTATATTAAATTTTGAAATGATGATAATTAGGATTTAGGATCCTGATCGTTGATTTATTATAGTTTTTTTGAAACGGTACTGGTCGAAACGGTACGGGTCGAAACGTTTCGCGTCGAAACGGTTCCCGTCAAAACGGTACGGTTCGAAACGGTTTGATTCGAAACGGTACTGATCGAAACGGTTCCCGTCGAAACAGTTCGATTCGAAATGGTATGGGTCAAAACCAAATGGAACTTGATTAGTGTTTAGTGATCTTATGCTTTTTTGTTGTTCAATTTCTTTACAGATCTTATGATTATTTAATTTTAAGTGACTTAAATGAGACTTGGTTAGCGTTTAGTGATTATTTTTCTCAAGTCGCTTTAAACCAAATGGAACATATTATTTAAGTGACTTAAATGAGACTTGGTACCGTAGGTCCCGAGGAGGCTCCGCTACCTCCAACCGAAAAGAGCTCATCTAATAAAACCACAACTTCACCAACACCCCAAAAAGAGACGACTCCTCCACCAAATCAAGAGCCTACCAAGAATCCTCCGATACCTTACCCCGGTCGGTTACTTCGCCAGAAGACCGATGAGCAATTCACAAAATTCGTAAATTTACTAAAACAATTGCATGTTAATATTCCATTTGTAGAAGTCCTATCCCAAATGCCTAAATATTCAAAATTTATGAGGGACTTTCTCACTCACAAAAGGAAAACTGAATCATTGCAATTAGATAATTTAAGCGAAGAATGCTCTGCCTTGCTACTCAACAAACTCCCACAAAAAAAGATCGATCCCGGAAGCTTCACCATCCCTTGTTCGATTGGGGGATCACCCATACGCAATGCACTAGCCGATCTTGGGGCTAGTATCAACCTCATGCCCGCATCAATGTTCTACCGTCTCGGACTAGGGAAAACAAGCCCTACAAAAATGAGCATACAACTCGCCGACATGTCCATTAAATATCCAAAAGGTGTCGCCGAAAATCTATTGGTAAAAGTTGGAGACTTTGTCTTCCCGGCCGACTTTGTCATACTATATATGAAGGAAGATACCGAAGTACCACTCATCTTAGTAAGACCATTCCTAGCTACGGCCTATGCAATGGTAGACATGAATGGTGGGACACTAACATTGAGGGTTGGGGACAAGGAAATGAAGTTTGGGGTTGGGAAAAGAGTAGAAGACGACGACCCGGTCAACTACATGAAAGTCATAGACTCAAACTTGGATGATGCTCTCCAACGGTGCAACATGGGATGCAAAACATCCTACTTAGGTAACATATGACTGACTTTGGGTCGAGCCAATGACCCTTATAAATGTGGCGCACCACGGAGGCATTCCGTGGAACTATCCTTAGTTTTAGTTAGATTAACTTTTATGCTTTCTAGTTTAGTTTTAATTTTCAGGAATAAAACACACTCGTAATGGTGGAGGTTACTGAGGGAAACTTGAACCCACGCCCCGTGCACAAAAACAGAGCCACCCGACAATTTTTCTTCATTACAGCAAGTTCAGCATGGGGTCGTGCTCAGCCCACACGCCCCGTGCCTAATGATCTGCAGAAAGTGCCCAGTTCAGGTAACTGGACACGAGGCCATGTTCACTGAACACGCCCTCGTGCCCAGCCTTCTGTAAACTATGATTCTGGCAATCTGAACATGAGGCCGTGCCCGGGTTAACACGGGCCCGTGTCCAGACACCCAGTAACATAAATCCTTGTTTTTAACACCTTTTTACACATTTAATCAACCTAAAAACTTATTGTTGGGACACATTGAGAACAATGTGTAATTTAAGTGGGGGGGGGGGGGGGGGGGGATGCTAAAACCTTGAATTTTGCAAACACTAATAACAAGCCTTACACAAAACTCTATAGGAACCGCTAATCACCCCAATTTTTTTCAAAAACTTTTCATTTTTTTTACTTGTCTTGGTTTAATTTGGGAATAACAAGTTCTAACAAGGTTATATTTTTACAAATTTACAACTGATAGCGTCGTGATAAAAAGAACTAACATAAGAAAATTATGAAAAGGCATGGCAAATCTAGTTAAAATTTGATTATATATACTTGATCACATTAAAAACCCATTCCCACAAAAAGTGAGTTTTGAGCCTTTATTGAGCATACAAATACACATCTTTAAACTAAATGCTAATTTTTCGTTTCTTGTGTGAATAGCCGCTTGGTTTCTTACGACTCTAGAACTTGCCATGACGATACATTCCCGGTCCTTACCAACTTAAACCCAAGTAAGTAAATGATGGAGGGATTAGGACTAACCCTTTTTCTTTTCAACACCATTATTTTTCATTTTTTTTCCACCTACCTCAAAATCCCCCTAGTTAACCCATTTGAAACTAAACCTTTTCGTTTCTAAACCCACAAAACAAACACCCTTTACCCACCAAAACTTTTTTATTTTTTTTAACCCTTTATTTTAGTAAAAGGCTCGGTCTTCATGTGACATTCCTTATAAAAAAAATGAAGTCTAGCAATAAAGAAACAAGTTCCTCAAAAGAAACTTTGTTTGAAAATGTTTCGTTTGAATAAAAGTCACAAAAACAAAAAAATTTATGACGACCGACACTTTTTACGCTTTTAGTCTTTTCTACTAACCACTAACCCAAAACCACATACCTTTAACCCAAGCCTAACCATTCCCCAATTCCTCTTGATATTTACAAAGGTGTATAGTTAAAAAGGAGGAGGATTGATTGCTTGGTAAGCATATGGTAGAAGTAAGTTTCATGACGGTCTCGAGTGTTTCACAAAAAATACATCTTCGGCCGAGTGTTGAGTGATCTCCCGTGAGGTATGAACTTGTATATAAATGGAATTTTAAAGAGGCATGCTATGCCCAATTAAGTAATTTCTCTTATAAAACATTCTAAATAAAACATAACGAATAGGATTGTAAATAACATAAAAATAAAGCCTAATAAAGATCTTGGATTTCTGACACTTAAGACAAGCCCAAAACTTCTCTTCTACCCATTCCATTTGGGAGTGTAAACCACATTATAAAGAGTTTTGCTTGAGGACAAGCAAAGATTCAAGTGTAGGGGTATTTGATGTGTGTAAAATGCAACATATAAATTACATCAAATGAGGCATAAAACTAACCTTTTTTTAGTACTAATGTTGGAAAAAGTGTGTTTTTGTCTTCCTTTTGTATTTTCAGGATTAAATGAGCATAAATGAACAAAATGAGCAAATATGCAGCAAAATCTAACATAATTACAAGAAAAGGAATAAATGTGGCATGCCCGACCACTCGATAGCATCTTCCCAAGCAAAAACAAGAGAACAGAATGCTGAACACGGCCCCGTGCCCAGCGGACACGGGGGCGTGGCCAGTTGTCTGCAGAAAGGACAAAGCTATAGAAGCTTCTATTCCCGACACGAGGGCGTGCCCAGCTCAACACGGCCGTGGTCAACGCTAAGATTCACAGAATCCAAGCAAATCTTGATAGTACAGATACGCTTCTGCACACTGGGTCGTGCCCAGCGGACACGGGGCCGTGTGGAGCTAATGCAGACAAATTGCAATTAATGAAGAAAGAGAAAGTGGATGGACACGGGGCCGTGTCCGGGCTTCTGTGCAGGCTATAAATAGAGCTGTTTGGTTCACTTCAAAGGCATCCCTTGGCAAACCACATCTCTCCCACTTCACCCACACTCCACCACCACTACAACCCACTTCCACCACCATCATCCATCATCCATCATAGAGTGTGTGTAGTAATCTCGGGATCCAAGATTGATAGTAAGAGTTCTTGACAATCAAAGGCCATGTTTGCCTAAGTCTCTTACATCACTTGGTGAAGACAATCATTTAGTGTAATACTTTTGATTTTTAATATTTTCGCACTTTTTATTTGGTTTTGTATTAATGACTTTAATTACTAGTTTCTTATGTTGAAGGTGAAACTTCCTTATCATTTGTCCGTGGTGTCTTGGCGTTATTTTACTGTCTATATAAAATAAAAGATTTACACCATTCATATCTCTACGGTCTATATAGAGATATGTTGGCTATCTGGTCGGGAGTTAAGGGAATGGTTTGGTAAGGTTCTTGCCTTGTTCAGTGTATAGATCCTGCAAGGACCTGGGTCAAGTCTACTAGGACCTCCTTCAATACCCACTGGTATTGGATGGTGGGGGTGCGACTGGCTTGATCCCCTCATATGTAAACTACTATTAATACATTAACCTGGCTACTTGGGATTGAATCTCTGCTGACTCAAACCACTTAGCCGATGGTAACGTCACCTTCAAAAGAGGGGCCTACCACATTACGAATTAATAACTTAATTAATTATCTTTCAATATTTCGACCCTTTAGGATTGTATCCTTGCTGACTCAACCTACTGGGTTGAGGGTAACGTCACCTTCAAAAGAGGGGCCTACTACTATAACTAAGATAATCTCTTAAAAAGTGCAAAAGTGCGGAAATCATCAATGGTTACACTAAAGGCGAGTCGGATCCAAGTGATTCATCTTGTCTATCTGTTTTTATTTTATTTTTCAGCATTTTTAGTTTTTATTTTCATGTTTAAAACTTTTTCTAAACTTTTGATTTGATTAGACGTTGAGGATAAACCGGTACTAAAAGCTCATGTGTCCTTGGACGACCTCGGTATCTTACCAACGCTATACTACGCTCACGATGGGTGCACTTGACCATATGTGTGTTTAGTGTTAGTAGAATATCGTGTTTTATAAAATAAAACTTAACTAAAGTGTTAAAAAGGGCTTAAAATATAACTAAAAATATATTCACACCGACACACATCAAGTTATTAAAAAAATACTACAAACGGCTTCACTAACAGAACTTGAAGGTATCAATCAGAATTTTACAATCACCTTTGCAAACTGCAAAACTTCTTCAGCAACATGTTTCAGCAATCCATCACGGAATGGCGTTTTCAGACCAGTTACATGCACCTGAAAAACATTATCATACCACATGTATGATGATTATTTATTATATGATGAGAAAACAGCTCCATGAGTAAGAACTTTTCTTTTTACATGCTCAAATTACCTTATTTTTCAACATCTGTCTTTCGCCTTGAGTCCAATCGGCCTTCATGTCCAAAACATTTTGAAGAGAAATCTTCACGTCCTCTGTAGATGCAGTACCACGAGTCCCTGATGCATCCAGTTCCAGTGGTTCCTGCAAAAGATGAGAGTGTATTAGTTGTGGTAATTTCCATTCATCCAACTTTGCTGCAATAATGTCCTTTTGACTGAATCAGCTCTCTTCCATTTTTAATACTCTTTTCTTTTTGTCCGGTACTTGATCCATCGTAGTTCCACTTTGGAAGCTTAGAAGGATACTCAACTGGTTTCGAGAGTATCTACAAAAGAAATAAAAAAATAAAAAAAAACATTTTTTCTTTCAACAAAACTATAGTTTAGATTATTATTATCTATAATCAAAGCGTCAAAAGCTAACATACCCTTGATTTGCTGCAAACGTCTGTCCCAGAAGAACCGATCATTTTTCTATTAAATTTTTAAGGGATAAACTTACTAGATGTATTAAGCGATGATCTTATCGACCCGTTAACTACAATCGTTCTAAATAACATCTAAATTAGAAACAGACCATACGAATTATACAAATACTTTACCATTCAATAAGCTTAGCAAACGTTAGTTCTAATAGTGTAATTATAGAATACAGAATCCAATATGTAAGCCATTGCTGATCATCCGCTAGAGATTTTGTCTCTATCGCCCTTATTGAAGCATATCTGTTAGGAAAAAGTTTAAGCTCATCATTCACTGATTAAACCATAAATTAATTTATAAAACGCGTTCCAAAAGAACTTACGGAGGATAAGCCAAACTAACCACCGGGCTGCAACACAAAATAAGCAAATCAAATAAGATTCCTCACTAAATAGAAATTTAAACTTAATTCTAATGCACTAAAAACATTATGATAACTTAGACTTATATATACAATCAACGATTAAGACAGATAAAGACATCAATCACCCAACTTTTCATATGAAAAATAATTAAAAATCATGAACACTGTTAAAAAACCTAAAGGAACTTCTTAAATGATTGTTATAGATGCAAATAAAAAGACTAAAAAACCTAAAGGAACTTCTTAAATGATTGGCGAAGGCAAGATCTGCAAAATCAAACCTTGAATGATTTCTTGAAACGCATCCGGTCCGTGTTCCTGAATGTATTTCTCAGCTGCAGTTAAGATATCATCTGGTTTACTGAACACGTCTTTCTTTCTAGGGACATACCAAATGTTAATCGTCTGTTTTCCGGTGTAAAACAGTCTAATATAAAGCTCATAAACATATGCAGCGCCACTGAAGTGCGGTATCACCAACCAGTAGGTTACAATCAGCTTTGCATATGACCAGAATGGTATCCTGACAAGCATTACAACAAACATAATACATTTGACCCATTAAACTAAATTATATGATGCGATATCTGGAGCAATACCTAGACTCTGAATAGGTAAACTGAATTAGTCAAAATATTTCCAGGGCCCATTCAAAGCTGAATCAAGAAAACGAAAAATGAAATTGCAAAAGGCTATGTGGAAGAGAGTATTACTTGCATATGCTTGTAAATATTCATTGTGAATCAAGAAAACGAAAAAATGAAATTGAAAAAGGTTAGTGTTGGTGCTGGTTTTATAGACTCTCACCTGGTGGATAAATTGATGGAAACTAAAAAGAATGAGGTATGTGTTCTGTTCGCAATGATCTTAGAGGATAGCGGTAATATTTGTAGATTATAGCGGTTCTATAGAGAATAACGGTAATTTTTGTATCATGCATAATTTATGTAAATAGCGGTCATAGGCGGTGCTCCATGGTGGTGGTTTTAATACATCTGATGGCGCCGCAGGCTATTGAGATGTTGGTTGCTTGTGGATGTGAGATGAATGTCAGTGACGGTTTCGAAATACTCGCCGGTCTTCCACATGACTTCCACAAGACTGTTGAACACATACAGATTTGGGTTGATATTTTGAGCATTTAATTCCTGCGCCAATTTCATAAAAAACGATATAATATAAACAGGAATTAAAGATAATATTTCTAAAGTGAAACACTAACAAATTGGGAATATGAGTATATTTATCCTCTAAATTTTCTATAAACTACAATCCAAAATTTAAATGGAAATATGATCATACCTCATAAATGGTTCTAGATTGCAAATGGTCATGACAAAGACCACAAACATCTATGATTGTTCGGTAAGCATACATATTCACATATCCCAATTTCTGCTTGGATTCTTCAAAGACAGTCAGCGTAGATGCCATATCACCCCTCTTTCCAAATTCAAGTATTCCACTACAGAACACTTCATCAGCGCGGGTACAAAAACCTGAAGTGGATTTTTGTTATCCATTTGAAATCAGAATCATTTCATCCGCAGTTTTATAAGTTCGTTCGCGTAAACCATTTGAAATCAGAAGCATTTGAGAAGAACTTATTGCGCATTGATTTGCTAAAATAGTTAAATGAGCTTCTCTAGGCTTAATGTTGTGTCCATGAATGTTTTTATATAGACTAAACTAAACACAATGATATAAGCTATATAGGTATTCAAATGCTTCAAACTACAACTTCACCTGTAACAAACATTGATAACTAACAACATTCACTTTAAGTAACACTGGAATAGATAACAAAAGGGGAGAGACAAACGTTAAGCAGATGCGCTCATTAAGCCATGGTTCACCTTGGTCGTTTCGGGCCAAGTGGAAAGGAAACTCGTTGAGGGGTATTTTGTTGCATACCAGTCCTCTGTTCTTGAGACGAGTTCTGCTTAGAATCATTAGCTTCTTCATCTTCCTCTGTTTCTTCAACAGCTTCATTAGTTCGTTTCTTCGAAATCGCAAGCTGGTAATTTGGACTGATTAAAGTATCTGCTTCTGGAGGCAGCGCCATCCCCGGTCCACTCAGTGACCTTGGCAACAGAATTTTGTTCCTTTCCCTCGCCAATTCTAAAAGAACCTTTTAAATAATTCATGTCACAATCATATAATACAACAGAATATATGAATAAAGACTATATGGTACCTCTCATGGAGGGGGTTCGGAGAAGCTGAAATTGACTTTAGACTGAATGGCGAGTTTGACATCATCAGAATCGATAGTAGCCTTGCCAGCATGCTCTGAATACACCTGCACATCGGTGAACACATCCACTACGTAACGGTACCAAAGTTCAACATAAATATTTCCATAATCAGATTTCTCATATTCGGCAAAACATATCTTTAATATTTTAATATCAAACTAATCAGATTTTGAAAAAAAAAATATATTTAATTCACTAAAAACAAATATAAAACAACTATCTTCATATTTAATCAGCTGATAAGTAATTTCAATTTTAAAAATGCAACAAATTTACACAAAACAAAAATGAAACCCTAAAACCTAAACCACATACAGATATTCTTGGTTTCTTCACAATCATCAATCATCTAAAGTATGTATCAAAATCAAAACATAAATCATTAAATTAACAAAACATCCATGCAGAAAAACCTAATCAGCAAATAATTAACCTACAGGAATGTTAAATCAAAGAAACAACATCCGAATCGTGCATAAACAACTTCTTATAAACCCAACAATCTACAATACATATCCTAACGATCTGATTAATCGGTTGTCTCACCGGTTTCTAACACAGATTTTGATAAATCAACACATATTTAATGAGAGCACTGGTCTTGCTATGCTGTTGAAACCCCTCTTCATCTCCACTGGTCTTGTTATTCAATCGACGACCTTTGAGCCCAAAATCAACATGATAACACAATTGAATCAGAATCAATAGAAAATAAAGAAATTACATGACGAAAAATGACAACTTTACCTCGAAATCGGGTTAATTACATGTAAACCAGTGTATTCTTTGCATCCAATCGATTAATTTGAAAGAAAATTGTGAAGAAATCGACGTTTCTTGTTTAATTTTGACCTTTGAAACTTGTACAAGTTCTCCGATCACCAACGTCTCCGGCGTGACGTCATCCACCGCCTTCGAAGACTGGATCGGACCTTATCAGTAAATGCTCCTACAAACATTATATATGTATATTTTTTTATTCACCAAATACTGGATTTGAGAGAGAGAGAGTTGAGAGAGAAATGGATTAGAGAGAGAGAATAATTGATTGAAGAAGATGGTATCTTATATATCTAGAGCCATAATTTTGAACGTGGTAGAGCTTTTGAATTTTGAATGATAGGCAGAGCTTTGCCTTTTGTATATGGGCAGACTTTTGGTATCAGACCTTTGAGATTTGGATGTGGGCTAACTTTGAAATTTAAAGTCTTTTAATATTAAGGTTTATGATGTAAAAATGACATAAGAAAAGCCTTGTTGGACAGCCTCTCTAGCTGACACATCAGCTTTTCTTATGTCATTGGGATTTCTCCTTTTATAGAAATACTAGCGGTAAGACCCGTGTGCAAACACGGATCGTTTCTTAGAAAACCATGCATAACACATATTGACAGAGAGTAAAAAAATAATTAGTGCAGACTTACAAAATTGATATAAATTAATGATCAATAGGTTTATTCAACAACAATTCCATTATGTTGATAGCAAACCACTGTAGTCTATTAACTGTTAAAAATTTCTGTTGCTTTCCAACAGACTTTAATAAGAACTGTCATCCATTATCTCCAACAGAGCTTGCCAGATGGATATATAGTAACTATCAGATGTTAGTCAACCCATGTTAAAAAGGTCAGTCAACAGAAACTACAAAGATTAGTAAACAGATATTAAGAGAATAATATTATTAACAACATGTGTTAGAAAACCATGCATAACACATATTGATAGATCATATACATATGTGTATAGATATTGTACAAAAACGTGTTATCTATTATAGCTAAAAGACAACTATAGACATGCATCATCAATTAATATATAAGATACATATGAGTATTTCCATTGTGCTATCCACAAAAAAAAGTAGCACCCACCCATTGACAATGAAACTTGTTTATAGACATAACTACATATAGAACATGTCTAAGAAGCAAAATTAGTACCAGCAACGAACCAAATGTACAACCACAAAAAATCATGACATAAAACTAAGAGGAATTTATCTTTGTCACGATATGCACAACTTTTTTTAACTTCAGCAATTGAGTAGACTTGTGAAACTCTAACAAAAGTTCATCACCAAAAGCAATATTGCAAGATCTCAGATAAGAAGACCATCCAACAACAACATAGTTGAATCCCGTATTGGTTTTTTGAGATGTTGTAAACAGTTCTCGGACTTCACATTTGAGATTCTGGATCTTGATAGGCTTAGGATTATCAGTATGCAGATCCAATACAGAATATACATCTGATGGCAGTTGCTAAAAAACAGAAAATTGAATAGTGAATTTTATAAAATATTGATATATAACTAAAATTGTTGAAATAACGAAACAAAACAACGACTGCAAAAGCTTACAAGTCTGTCTTCAGCATGTGTGGTGAAGTGTAAGACTGATTCTGAAGTGGATGATACTAAACGAACCTTTCGAACTTACATGGTCTATCAATAGCTTTATTATCCTCTACAATTTTCTTGCCACGAAGTTTGCGCATATTTTCCACCTAAGTAAATTAATTTAGAATATAACAACTCTAAATTCTTGAAATTTTATAACTTTCTTTATCAACACAAACTATCTTCTCAACTCAGCTTTGAAGTTTAAGACTCAATCATACAGAAGAATATCAATATATTGAGACAATAATAAAATAGACAGTATAAAACTAATAAACACTTACATTAGATACAACACTTGAAGAGGCAGAAATGTCACGAATAGGAAAATCTTTAGACTGTAGTTGACGATCGTTAACATCATCAGCTATTTTTACAGAATGATCTTCAGGCTACAACAAAATTTAAAAAAACCTTCTTATACTTATAATACAATAAAATATATGCGTAGAAAATTATAAATTTACAGCATTTTTAACATCTGACTCATCAACCAGACACGCAATCTTTGAATCAAATAGCCCATCATCAGCAAACTATATTTATAAGAAGGATCATATATAAGAAACCATATTTTAAATCATAATAATATATAAATATTACATGTGTATATATACATTAAAAATATCTTCAAAACTCGTAAGCTGCTTAGAATTACCAACCGAAGCTCCAGCATCCTCATCATCCAAAGCAACTTCCCCGGAATCCAGAAGCTGTTTGTGTTTAGCCTACAAAATGAGATTTCAAAATTTATTAGCATAATATAATAAAAGTTACTTATCACCGTCATGTTATCAAACAATGTATTATATCATCAAAATTTTATACCGCAGCCAATAAATCAAACCCATCATCCCCATAAACTGAATCATCCAAAACAACTACATCAGCTTTCTTGAAGGAAACCTCAGTTCCAGTCTCGGAATGGAAAACGGAAAGCTCAAACGTTTCAGATGCAATCATGGTGAAAACCAACCAAGATTCAACTGGTATGGGAACTTCTTCAATAAACTTTGACCATCCATCTGTAAATCCGCATCCATCAATCCTTCCTTTCATCATCACATTCCAAAACCTTTCGCCAACATAGGTAGTTGCCATCACATACTCGTAATTTTTACCATAGAATTGTTTCCAAAATTTGTCAGCTATTAGCTATAGAAGAAGCAAAGGAATATTTAGCGCAAACTTACAAATTTGATATGAACTAATGAGCAACAGAAGTTACAATGGATTAGTCAACAAAAGTTAAAATGAGAATTACTCAACAGGGTTAGTCAACAGTAGTTACAGTATTTACACACAACCTAACCACTGTTTGGCTATCAACTATTACATACCTCTGTTGCTATCCAACAGAGGTTTCGTAACAACTGTCATCCATTATGTCCAGCAGAGGTTGCAACGTGGACATATCTTAAATATCAGATGTTAGTCAACCGAGGTTAAAAGACTTAGTCAACAGAAGTTAAAAAGGTTAGTCAACAGATGTTAAGATTATAAGGAAACAGACGTTAAAAGGGCAAATAGATGTTAGCAAGCTGTTGAGATAACATAAAATATTTAGAGTAAGTAACAAAATAATATATCGTTACTTACAGTCATGCCAACTTCAGGGCTAATATTTGCTGAAATGTAAGAGTTCTCGTACACTTTTTCTTTAAAACATGAGACAACGAACGACAAACGTCCAATAACTTTCACCAATACAGCATCTTTCGTTTTCAAACAACAATCTCTAACAAACTTTGTCCATCCATCCGTAAATATACAATGATCATCTCTCTTCCTTACTCGTACTAACCATGATTTGTCACCATCAAGTAACTCTACAATTCGCCCATACGGGACCTCCTTGCCCCACAACAGAGTCTAAAAATCAAGTGGTATATTCTGCAACAGTCGTTAACAAACATTTTACATCAAAAATTAACGTAGAATCCTAATAGTAGCAAGAAAGTTAAAAAACATACCAAAAATATAAAATCATCTTCATTAAGGAATTGTAAAAAGGATGGTGTTTGATTGGATAGATTCATATCTGCAATAAACAATTTAAACTTACAAGTTATTATAAAAATCAAGTGGTATATTCACACACTTAAGGTATTATAAAAACAAAGCACAAAACGAAAATCATCATCTCTCACAACAATTAAGCAAATGAGCATCAACCAAAAATTATATGGTTGATTTATAAATCGTAATGTGGAAGACAACATCACGAAGATGCATGCACAAATTGTGACAGAGAATGCTACCAGTAACTTCATTTAAGTTAACGTAGTACTTAATCAATAAAAATACACCGGATTACAACAACTATTATTTGCTTCAAGAGAGAATATGAAACGCCGTCAGTGACAAACACATACTCATAACATCAAATAATGATTAATCTAACATATATAATACAAACAATAAATTCAAAGAACCAATACTTGATTTTATAGCGTGTAATCTATATTATGCAATAGAACCTTGCCGATTTTGATAAGAAAGTTATTTGAGAAAACTTCCGAATATGTTTTCTGGAGCTTATATTTAATAACGGAGATGAAAAGTATATTAAATGGAGTTAATACAGATGTTACATTTACACTGGTTGGTTGAAATTAAATTTTGTAAAATTTATACTTTACCCCCTTTTACATTAAAACATCGCAATTTTTGCACAACAATAACCACTGTTTGAATATAAATTTAAAATGTTAAATACGAAAAACTTATCTATTAATTTAATATATTTATATTTATATAATTAAAAATAGTTTTTAAATCCCGATATTAAAGATTATTATAAGTTAAATAAATAAACAATTATAAGTTAATAGATAAATATCTTATTTTCAACAATCCCAATACAATTTCACCTCTTCTTCTCCGGCGAAAAAACTCTACAGTTTCTTCTTCCTCAGACTTGACAATCAGAAGTTTAAAGTTTTAGATCAGGCATTTTTTTGTTCTCTTGTGTATTTTATAGGTATGCTTTGACATGTTCCTTTCAGTTTCCTCATTTCAAATTATATAAACATCAAAATCATAATCTACTGATGTTAAAATAGATAAACTTATATGAACTTATTTTATTTATTTTATAATAAGATTTATATCAACCTATTTAGTTACATTTTGATTCATTCCATTTAAATAACAATCTGAAATATTATTGTTTCATAAATATTTGGTTGTAAATTTTACGAATGGTTTTAGAATTATTGTATGAACTGCCATGTAGTGTTGATACATTTGTTCTATCAATATTAATTTTGATAAAATATTATGCAATCAGTTTATAGTACTCATTTGTCTGATTTGTAAGTGAATATAGCCTTGTCTGCTGAAAAAAACTGAAGTTTGAAGTTGACACAAACATGGATATTTGAAAACTTTATTGCCATATAATACTTTTTTATTATACAAGAATAAAAATTTGATCTTACACAGTGTTAGATTCATATTGTTGGTTGTATGGACCATATCCAAGTACACAACATATAAGTTTGGTCCTACAGAGTGTTGGATATTTTTTTATACCTTAAATAGAATGCTTTTCAGATACAATTGATTTTATATTTTAGTATTTAACTGTTATTGTATTTTTTTACTTTCAGATGGAGTTTATGATAATTATCAACGTCTCTCAATTGGCAGACCTAAATGAGGGATTGGTAAGCTATATTGTTAGAACAAATTAGCTCAAATCACAATTGTATGCTAAAAACTGTATTTATAAAATTAAAGATATATTAAATGTTGTGTAATTTATATACATAGGTACTTCCAAAGATAATGGCTAACCAATTACCAAGAAAGTGTGAAGTGATAAATTTGGTTGATTATACGGGTTTTAAGTATAAGATTGCAACACAGAGCATCGGTCATAAAAGTAAGAGGATAAACGGGCCAGAATGGACCCGGTTTGTTGAAACTTATAGAAATAACAACATAGACAAGTTGTGTTTAAAAAAATTGAAGGAAGAAAAATTTGAGATAAATGTTTTCAACAATGAGGGATTGGAGATTAGAAAAGATGGCTCGAACAGAGATTATGTTCATGGATGCTTGATACAGGCTGAAGAAGAAACATACTGCAAGCAGGTTAAAAACTGCTACTTATTTTTATATATTACCAGTGTATCTTTTGGAGTGTTAGAAAAACTTCTAATTTATGTTTTGTATCCTATATAAAATCTAATATGACATTTCTAAAATATATGAAAATTATAGCATTTACCACACGATTTGCTGAAGTTGTTGTCGCAAAGAAGATTAAAAACTGACAACTTGGTTGCCAAAGTACATGGACCAAATCAGAGTAGTAAAGTTGATGTGCATTATGTTTTCTCTCCTGAAAACAAAAAGGGATTAGCTGCTGGTTTTATGGGACCAGGATGGACAACTCTTTTCTTCGAAAATGACATTGAGGAAACCTGCCAACTGCTGTTTCACTGGATGGGAAGTACTCCTGAAGACGACTTTAACTTCACTGTGAAGGTTTTTAACAAAGACGGGATTGCACTTCACGAGGAGACAAAACATCACTGCAGCCGTACCAATCACCAACACCGCAAAAGGCGTCCACATTATAAAAAACAGTTTGAATACCATGTTTTAGAGACACACAGCTTGGTATTTACATATCTACTTTTAATAGGGTTGATTTTACTTATAATATTGGATCTATATGTTATTACTTAAAGTATATGATGTTTTGAATGAATAACTAAAGAAAGAATTTTCCTTTACAGGCAATACCGAGGAACTTTGTTTGAGAACACCAGCTAAATGATTACCGTAGAGCTGTGCTGTCATTTGGTCATGTGAAGTTTTTGGTACAGCTGGTTGTTAGGAGAGATCCTAGAAGACCTGACAACAACAACCATCTAGTGATGCATACAGACTGGCAGCGTATCATGGATGAAACAGGAATATCTGTGGGGAAAAAGCTGAGGTTTGAGATAGTCGAAGAAAAAAATGTAAGAGGAGAAAAAATACACTTTGAAGTTTGTTGACATGATCTTTGAACACCTTTTCAGCCTTGTATAATTTATGTTTTAGTTGACATGTTTGATGGACAAATTTCTTGTTTGGAAACTAACATAAGAATGAAGTTATGTAGTCTTAGTATATACTTTCAAAACTTTGTGGTTCTACCTCTGATGATGAAGCAAAATGTATGATGAACCTAAGTTCTCTTGTGCACAAACAGATATTATACAATTCAACAGAAGATCTATAATATAAGATCTTTAACAGATGATAATCAACAGCTCATAAGGTCTGTTGAAGCATGCTATAACAGTGCTTAGCCTTTAACAGATCTTTAACAGTGCTTAGGGGTTAACAGATGTTAGCATGCTATAACAGTGCTTAGCCTCTAACAGATGTTAATGTATCTGAGACCCCAACAGTTTTCCGACTAACCAATTGATTAAATTTTTATTCATCAATCTAACAATAATATACAACCCTACTACTTATCCAGTCTATAAATAGCCAAATAAACTCTGCTGATGAACCAAAAGGTCTGTTAAGACAAAGACTGCTGAAGCAAAGGTCTGCTAAAGAGAACCTCTGCTGATGAAGTAAAATGTATGATGAACCTAAGTCCTGCTATTCACCAACATATATTACACAATTCAACAGAAGATCTGTAATATAAGATCTTTAACAGATGATGATCAACAGCTCATAAGGTCTGTTGAAGCACGCTATAACAGTGCTTAGCCTTTTACAGATCTTTAACGGTGCTTAGGGGTTAACAGATGTTAGCACGCTATAACAGTGCTTAGCCTCTAACAGGTGTTAATGTATCTCAGACCCCAAAAATTTTCTGACTAACCATTTGATTAAATTTTCATTCATCAAGCTAACAATAATATACAACCTTACTACTTATCCAGTCCATCAATAGCCAAACAAACTCTGCTGATGAACCAAAAGGTCTGTTAAGACAAAGACTGCTGAAGCAAAGGTTTGCTAAAGAGAACCTCTACTGATGAAGTAAAAAGTTTGATGAACCTAAGTCCTGTTGTTCACCAACAGATATTACACAATTCAACAGAAGATCTATAATATAAGATCTTTAACAGATGATGATCAACCGCTCATAAGGCCTGTTGAAGCACGATAACAGTGCTTAGCCTTTAATAGATCTTTTAATAGTGCTTAGGGGTTAACAGATGTTTGCACGCTGTAACAGTGCTTAGCCTCTTACAGATGTTAATGTATCTCAGACCCCAACAGTTTTCCGACTAACCAATTGATTAAATTTTCATTCATCAATCTGACAATAATATACAACCCTACTACTTATTCAGTCCATCAATATCAACAAAAATGTATATAATGTATAATAACAATATTATATTATATAACAAACAAAAGGTTAGCCTTACTTGATATTCAAACCATAGACATTACATATCATTTTCATCATCGTAGCCCTTACAAACCAAAATTTTAACCACAGTTTGTTAAAACAACAGTTAACAGACATAAATAAAAACCACAAGGATTCTTCAAAAAGAAGTGGTTTCTACTTATCTCTTATAAGAATTTTTTTTCATAAGCATCTAATTGTTAACCTTAGTCAGCTTCTTCCGGGTTCTTCTCACATTAGTGGATAGCTCACCAACGTTGACAACATTAGCATCTCGAGCCATCCGCTTTCCATTGGGACTTGATCCAGCATCCTTTTCAACTTCAACGGCTGAAGAGTCGGCCGTAACAGAGACATCATCCTTGCAACAGATCACAAAACAACTATTGATCTCATTTAATAAAATAATGAACTCTTTTTAAACGTACTAAACATACTTTAAAAATAGATACTCACCCTAGAAGTTCGTTCAGTAGACACCTGGGAAGAGTCTGAAAGGTTAACGTCTTTAACGTCAGCTACCTCTTGAGTAACCTAAAGGATCATAATATATGATATCATATAAAAAAGTACAGAATCCAGTGTTTAAAACTCAAAAGAAAAATAAATAGATTGAAAGAGTAATTTTATATGCCACCTCATCAGTATTTTCATCACCATTACCATCTCCACCAACCAACTCAACAATTATTACTGGATCATCACATGTTTTTTGCACAGTATAAACACGATAGTCATTTATAAGATTGAACTCTGAAACATCAATCTTAAAAGCAGCCTTCTTATCAACCAATCGAAATATCTCATGAGGGAATCCAGTATCATTGGCCTTAACCTGCCTCTCTCTTATGTCACTCGTCGCTAATCCAAGAAGCTTCTGAACATCTCTATCAAACATAACAAAAGAAACACTACCACTCTCATCCTGCACCCGCACTTGCACCTTGAACCTGAAATATACACAACTAACTAAGTAAACTGCAAAACTATATTCAAATATCAGTCTTAGAATGTTACTTATATAAATATAACGCTAAATAATCATCATTGCTTACTTTGTGGTGATCGATGTACATTCAGTATGACATCTGATACAAACCAAAGAAGTCGCAGGCAATCGAAGAATATCATCTGAAACATTTTCAACATTCTGCAAGTATTCACTTTTACCCATCACCTTCTTGAAACAGTTACAATAGGCAGCATAAAACCAACCATACTTTTCTTGCACAATCTTAATTGTCGCAACCACAACACAAGACATTTCCTGTAAAAACACAAGACACTTCCTGTAAAAACACGCAGGTGACAAACCAAATAAATAACCAAACTATATACAAAGATGTGAAACCTTTTCTATCTCGCTAATCTCATCAACATGTTTTTTCACACCTTCAGTTACAAATTCTTTATGTAATGGAAAAACACTCTGAGACGATAGTATCGTTTGAGAAGTAGAACCACTCCCTTGTCCAAACTTTAGTATATGCCTTTTGAATACCCCAAATGATTAGAATTAGTATACAAATGACATGAAACCAAGTATTTGACTTGAACATCTATATACAATAGAAATTACATTGAGAAATTACCTCCTCCTTAGCTCATCAACTTCATCAATTTCTTCATTCAGAAAAATCCGTGTTGCAAACTTATCACTTTGAATAGTATATTCACCTACATGGAAAAGTATATAGATATTTAATGTATACCTGTCTTTATATTGCCAGAAATAAACAGTATAGTTATGATTTGCAGAAAGTAACAAAAATACATTTCCATTCCTTACACTTTCCATGTTGTATAACAACCATCACATGCTCATGAGGTGGGATTTTAGAAATGAAGTCCTTAATCTGCAGAGCATAATCATTCCACACAGTACACCGGAAAACCTTACCCCTACATGAAAAGAATATTCATATCAAAACAACATTGAATGAATAAAAACAGAAAATCAATCAGGAAAGCTATAACATTTATTAAAGTAGCAAATGAGACATAAATTAACTACCATATTCACTAAGAATAAACTGTAGACCTTATTTATTACCATGATTCAGCATTACATACAAACACTATAAATCTCATTTATTACCATGATCCCACATTAAATACAAACATTCTTCATCTTATTTATTAACATCATTAAATACATTTAATGATTAGTACATGACTGAACATATAAACAACAACTTACTCCAAATCTTCAATCTCGAAAATCATCTTCTTAGTCTCCTTTGGAGGTCGATCAAAGATTTCAAGATCTCCACAACAAATCACAGATCCAGCAACATCTATATGATCACATTATACAAGAATATAAGTAAAACTCTCTAATATTATACAAGCAAGACATGATTACAAAAATATACACTACCAACACTCAAAGCGTTTAACGCCTCTCCTTGAAGAATATCTTCATAAGCTCTGAAATTGAAACCATACTCAACACTTTGCCAATCTCTCACAGGAGTAACAGTTGTGCATCTATAAAAGTTTATTTTATAAGGCTGCACTACTACTTATATAAATCTTTATTCTCACCAACACCAAATTTCGACAGAATCACAACAGCATCTTCTTTTAGCTGTCCATCAAAAACAGGTATCAGATGACTCTTAATACCTGCTTGAATCTTAGCACCCTGAAGAACATTTAAAGAAAGTATCTTCTTAGCATACAACACTACATTTTCTAAAATAATAATAAAACGGAAAAGCAGAGATACAAATTACCTTCTCATCAATGAAGATGATCTCCATCTTGTAACCCTGATTCCATTTTCGAAGAATTCTCGCCTTCATGTTCCACATATCCTTCCTAGGATTCAAATCGTTAACAAAACTAAGATTATTACTGTCAACTGATATTGACATGCTTCTAATTCAGAATTCGGATTGTGATTAAATTTCAAATTTCAAAATCAGAGAAGATGAAAACGTGATGAAATATGAATAGGGAAATGAGAAGAAAAGCCTTATATAAGAAGGATGATTGACAGGAGTTTCTAAGTGACATGCATTAATTGCTAGTTACTTATTCCCATGTATATTTGAATTTGAATTTCCCGGTGATTAGCGTTAAACATCTGCTGATCTAAAAGCATTACGGAAGATAACAACAACTGATGCTGCTAAGTATACGTTTGGCAAAGGAACCAACTGCTACTTCTCGTAGATGGGCAGTGGTTTGCCCTTTGGAATGTGGGCCAGACCTTTAACATTTGAAAATACACAAGGTAGTGGTTTGATAGAACATTAAATGTATTTTAAAGTGATTTATATATTAGGCTTTATGATGTAATAATGACATAAGAAAAGCCTTGTTGGACATGCTCTCCTGCTGACACAACAGCTTTTCTTATGTCATTGGGATTTCTCCTTTTATAGAAAGTATAGATAGATAGATTTACAGGGAAATATAAATATTTAAATTCAAGCAATAATCGTATTAAGTAAATACTAATTATACCCCTATTTTTTCATTCTTTCTGTTTTTGTAACTTTTATATAGCTTTAGTCATTTACATTTTTTTTGAAATTGTTTTGCATTTATATAGATTAATAAAAAAATATAGTCATATTCATTATATAGTTTGGTGTCGTCATTTCTTTAAACTATATAACATATCTTTTACTATATGTCTTCATATATGCATGTTTTGATGCGGTGACATAATTTCTTAAATGAAGATGGAATACAAATCGGTGATATTATGTGGTCAAATTTTTAAAAAGAGAAGGTATGTTATTGTGTCATACCTATACAAAAATCCTCTCTTTTTTTTCGGTGTTTTTCGGGTATTTTTGTTGTTGGTTCGGAAGCTCCTTCTTTTATTTATTTGGTTGTTGGGTTGCTGATGAAACACTAGTTAACACCTGAGGTGAAACTAGCCTGTTCGTCTCTTTTGAGGGGTTCAATCTCCTTTGTTGCTCGCCAAATGACGGGTCCTGCAAAACAGCAACACCGTTAGCTCGTTAAGAGGGGAATATGGGGGTTTCCCTCTTAACCGGGCTCCGGCGTGAGAATAAGTTCTGTTCTGAGGGAGTAAAACAGTGTGTGTTAAGGGTGAGAGTGTGGAGAATAGGATGGATTTTACCTGAATGATGAAGGGTCCTATTTATAGCCGGAGGGCGGAAAAGGGGGGAGCAACCTCGCCAGCTATTATAGGGCGCCAGCTGTTCGACCAAAGGGAATATCCTCTTGGTCTCCTCTGATGTGGTCAGTGTAGTGGTACACGTTGCGCGCCTATATTTGTCCACCGTGGAGACGTCGTACAGGCATTGTCGGTCTGCTCCTTGATTTGCTGCACGCCTACATGGCGCTCGATGACTGGTGACACGTGCCGTCCTTTCTGTCGGAAAGAGCATCTTTGGTGTCACCTTGACGTCTTCCAGAAGCTTCTAGAAGCTTCTGGATTCGTTTGCTGATGTAGGCGCCATGTCGGATGCAGAAGTGGTGTGGTCCTTGCCATGTGGGTAAGGCATTGGGACCATACCTCTTCAAGTCCCCCCAGTCCAGTGTGCCTACTAGTTGAGTTGATCGTCTAGGAGGGATTCTGGACTTATAAGGGAAGTGGTTGTTGGTGTTGTCGAAATACGTGTTATTTTGCACGGTTTATCGTAATAGCCGCATCGCGCGTGGCGTGTTGGTGACTTTGCAAAGTTGAGCCAACTGGACGCGTAGCGCATGGTGAATTGGTGACTTTGTAAAGTTGAGCCAAGTGGACGCATGGCTTATTGGTAACTCTGTAAAGTTGAACCAACTGGACGCGTGGCGCACGCTGTGTTGGTAACTTTGTAAAGTTGAGCCAACTGGATGCATGGCGTATTGGTAACTTTGTACAGTTGAACCAACTGGATGCGTGGCGCACGGTGTGTTGGTAACTTTGTAAAGTTGAGCCAAGTGGACGCGTGGCGCACGCTGTGTTGGTAACTTTGTAAAGTTGAGCCAACTGGACGCGTGGCGTATTGGTGTTTCCTTCTGAAGGAAGTTTCTGTACTTGGGACAGAGAGAATTGATATGACCGTCTGATGTCCCTGTCTTGTCTGAGGTGAACAGTCGCCTTTTCAGTGGTGTCAGTTACTTTCCATCCCTTTGTCAGATGTGTTCCGCCCACGCTCCCGGAAAAAGAGGTGACGGTTTCTCTTTCTGCTGACGTGTCTTCTCCCCATTGGGTGACCTTCTGAATTCCTGACGGTCCACTACCCATTGCATTTAATGCGATGGGTATAAGTATATGGCGGTTCTCCTTTCTTGCTTCACTTTTTCAAAAATTCCACAACAGTTTCTCCTTGTGCTTCTCTCTTTTCTTCTTTTTCTTTGTTCAAATTTCTTTTTCCCATTGTCTTTCGATATGTCTGGAGCGAATCCTTCATCGAAGAAAAGGAGGAAAAAGGGTAAAAATCCTCCAGGCCCTGATCAGGCGACGATAGGGTGGAAGGAGGAAGAGTTTCACAACTTGGTGAGGGAGATGGGTTTCCTTCCTGAGTGGGGTGCCCAGTTCCCAACTCCCAGTTCTACTGCCATGGACGCACCTCCTGGTTACATTACCTTGTATGCTGCTTTTTTCCGAGAGGGTAACTTCATACTCCCAATGACCAGGTTTACTGCTGAGGTGTTGAGGAATTATGGGCTCCATATCTCGCAAATCAACGCTATTGGGCTTCCCCATGTCACCCACTTTGAGTTTATATGTAGAGCCAACCGTGTTGAGCCAACTTTTGAAATGTTTAATGTGTTTTACACCGTGACTTACACCAGCGGTTTCTACTCTTTTAACTCCCGGACCGGTGGTGTTATCCCCTGTTGTTCCACTCCTCTGAAAAGCTTGCACGATTGGAAACAAAAGTTTTTCTACATTCGCCGTGGTGTTATCCCGGTCGACATGCATTATCGGGCAGGAAGTGAGGGGATCCCTAAGGTGAGTGTGGTTGCGGATTTTGCTGAACAGGCATGGTACAAGAAAGTGACTCACAAGGCTACTGCTATTTCTCAGCTCGAGGAGATGGCGTTGGTGGGTGCATGTATGAGTATGCTGTGGGTCCCGAAGCATCCTTTAGGTGTCCTGGTTTATGGTTACCAAGGCAAACGTATGTAGTTTTTTTGTTTTGTGATCTTGTGTGTACTTTCCTGATTTCGTTGTGTTCTTATTTATGCCTTTTCATTGTCACAGTTGGGTATAGTTTACTGAATGTTCTTGACCCGAAGGCCGGTGGTGCCATGATTGAAGCTATTCAAGGAGAGGGTAAACCGGCGTGGTTGGATCAGATTCATCACCGCTTCTTGCATCCTTCGAATGAGAGTTTTGCAGCTTTTGCCAACATTGTTTTAGGTGAAGACGTTGAAGATGATGTTGATGATGCTATTGATTCTGCTCGAGATGAAGTTATTGTTCTCTCGAGTGAGGGATCTGATAAATCGCTTGAAGGCCTAACTTCACATTCCCCGCGTGGAGGTCCGGCACAGGGGGTCGCGCATGAGCCTGTTAATGAACCCGGTGATGATGATGTGGAAGTTCCTGTTGAGACTGCTGATCCGTTGGAGACACGGAAAAAAAACACAAGCTGGCAAGCCAAACGGGAAAGAGAAGGGGGCTGAGGGAAAAGCCACTGAGACTCCTCGTAAGCGACCCTCTACTGTTCCTGTCCTAGATTACGTTGTCGTTTCTGATACATTGTCTGGTTTAGGGGCCGGAGAGAAACATCGTGGGTCTGATCCTGATGACAGTGCTACCTTGACGGAGATGATGAGGAAAAAGGCTCTTGAGGATAAGAAGCGGAAACTCGATGAGCAGGCTGCTGCTATGCTTGCCTCGAACAAAGCCAAACTCCAGAAGGAAACTCCTCCTGCACCCTCGGAGTCTGAAATTGACATGGGTGTTTTTAGTGGAAATCGTGGCAATCTTTTGGAGGAAATATATGCTGCATCTGCTCCTACAGGTAAGGCTTTATAGTTGTAGGTCTTAGTATTTGGCTTTTGGTCTACGCCTTTGACAATCATGATTATCTTGGTTTCAGATGTGAAGTCGGGGAAGACTCTACGGAAGTTTGACATTTCGAAGATTACTCCTCCTGAATCTCCACCGTCTAAGACGTTTGGTTTTTCCCCTCCCCATGATGACTTGGGTGAAAAGAGGAAACAAGATGATGTAACTGCTGAGCATGTTAGAGAAGGTGGTGATGATGGCGCGGCTGGCGCTGGTCTTCATGTTGCTGGTGGAGATGGTCGAGACAAGGGCATTGAGGACAAAGCACAGTCAAGTGAGCCTATGCCTCGTCAAACCATTTATACCAAGCGTCCACCAGGCGGTGGCGGTGGTGCTACTTCTGGTGTGGTTCGGAGTCCACAGTTTGAGAATGTTCGTGCTGATTCCTGGGATACCCATAACCCAGCGTGTGATGATTTGCCACACGCTCCCCGCTGGAATCTGACCCAGGGTTCCCAGATGGATCAGATTGATAACTGTCACGAGTTCTTCTCTTTGTCTCTCCCTCCTGCCGAGAGGCTATTTCAGAAAAGGCGCAACCGGTTTGCCTTGCTAGACGATCATGTTCGTGCCGGGGTTAACTATTTTGCCACCTCTCAAGAGATTGTCCGTGAGTGGAAGCTGATGGGGGAGGAGACAGTTGAGTTTGAAAATGAGAAGAAGGCATTTGCGGAAGAGAGAGAGAGAAGTTTAATTCTGAGCAGAAAGGTTTGTTGTGGAGGGTTTCAGATGCTGAGAATAAGCTTGCTCAAGAGAACGAGGCTAACTCCCAGAGGCAGAAAGATTGGGAGGTTGCTTGTGGGCGTACCAACAAGGAGTTGCAATCGCAACGTGATGCGATTGTGCGGATGTTCGCTGAGAAACGTAAAATCAGTGAAGAAGCTGAGGCGGAACGCACTGCGCATCAGAAGAAAAAACGGGAGTATGTGGAGCGTATAGCTGCGTTGGAAGAGTTTGTTGAGAAAAAGATTGCTAAGTGCAAGGCTTCCGAACTTCTTGCTGAGGAGATATCCGGCGATTGCAAGTGGTTGCTTTCGCGCGCGGTGCCTTTGGTAACTTCCTTTGTTTGTGTTCTCTTTCGGTTTGTGTTAATTACTCTTCTTATGTTGCTGTGTGTTTCTCGCAGATTGCTGATCGTATAGTGAAATCCCCTGAGCTTGCCCGCTACATGTTTGAGTTGGGTAAAGCGGGGTACAACAGCGGTCGGAAGGATGGTTACAGCGAAGGCAGGGCTACAGCTGTTAACAATGAGAAAGACTATCATTTCGAGCTCTTCAAGGAAGATTGTACTGCTGCTTATGCCGCGAAACGAAAAGAGTTTGCCTCTCTGGAGTTTGGAGTTGTTAAAACTGCCCAGAAATTGGCTCGGAAACCTGATGGTGTTGCCTTATTGAAGAAGGCTTTTGGAGATGAAGAACGCGCTACTGGGGGTGCTGGATCTAGTCATCCAGAGTGAAGAAATCCGGCTTGCATGCCGTGTATTGACTTCGAACGCCCTGTAACCAACTTGACAATTTCGTGAACAATTTAACTTATAGCTGTCGTATCTGCGACACGTTTTGCTGTTGTTGACACGTTAATGCTTAATTCGCGCTTTAGTTTTTTGTGAATTTTGCTTATCGTTACAATATGTGCATGTGTAATTACTTTGATTAGGTATCACAAATGAACGATGGCACTGACAGGTTGTGTTGTGTTAGTTACAACGTTTATTCTGTCGTTTATGTGCGCAGGTTGGTTCGTGAATACGAAGTGATCGAGTTACAGGTTATTGTGTGGACCCAACTGTGTTCAGCTTTGGGGATCTTTTACAATGTTTGTTTACCGTGTGTTCGATGCTTTCGTGTTTATGTGGGCACGAAGTATTTATTTGGCGTTTTTTTAGGCTTTGGTTGTGTTTTTGACCCGGCTGTGCACTTGTTTGTGACAGGCCTTGGAGGTCTACAACGTTTCCTAAGGTCGAGCCATTGATGTTTTCGTGTATGCCCGAAGTAATATATGCAGTTGTGACAAGAAATTCGCATGAAAAAAGGATAGCCGAACACTTCTTGTATTAGTGTTAAATGTGTTGGCGCGCAGCCATTACAAGTACATAAAGAAAACTTTGGCTGTTTACATGTAGCATCTTCTTAACTGTTAGGCATTCCAGGTTCTTGGGACTTCCTTGTCGTCCAGAGTGCGTAGCTTATATGCCCCTTTTCCAAGTACTGTTTCTACAACATAAGGCCCCTCCCACTTGGGAGCTAGTTTTCTGGGCTTTTCAGCGTTAGACGCCTCATTGTCCCTTAGGACATAATCTCCCGGGTTGAAGGTGCAGATTCGGACCTTGGAGTGGTAATACTTCTCCAGCTTTGTCTTGTATTTTGCTTCATTTATTGCCGCCATCTCTCTCCTTTCTTCTAGGAGGTCAAGGTCTAACCTCCTTTCTTCTTCGTTGTTGATCATGTTCATGGAGAGCATTCTTGGTGATGGCAGCCCGATCTCTGCTGCTATCACGGCCTCGGACCGGTAGACTAAGCTGAACGCTGTTTTTCCGTTGCTTGTTTTGGGCATCGTTCTATGGGCCCACAAGATGTTGGGCAATTCGTCGACCCAGCCTCTTCTTTGCTCTCCCAGTCGTGCTTTGATGCCGTCTATAATGCTCTTGTTGACGGCTTCTACTTGACCATTCCCCTGCGGGTGCACAACCGAGGAGAAGGTATGCTCTATGTGTAATTCTTTGAACCATCGTTGAAGATCTTCTGCAGCAAAATTCGTCCCATTATCGGTGATAATCCTCAGAGGCAGCCCGAATCTACAGATAATCTGTTTCCAGATGAAATGCCGTACCACGGTAGATGTGGTTGATGCTAGTGCCTTCGCCTCTACCCATTTTGTGAAATAGTCCACCGCGACAATAATGAATTTTATTGCACCCGGGGCTTTAGGAAAGGGACCAACCATATCTATTCCCCATTGTTGGAACGGCCATGCCATTGTTACGGGGACTAATTCGTTCTTGGGGCGCATCGTCTTGGGAGCGTGTCTTTAGCACCCGCTGCATTTTCTCAAAGCTTTCACTGCGTCTAGATGCATTCCGGGGCAGTAGTACCCGACATTCATCACCTTTGCTACCACCATTCTCGGTCCGGCATGGATGCCACAGATCCCCACATGCACTTCTCTGATCAAGTAGTTTGCGTCTTCTGGGTCAACGCATCTCAACAAGGGCCCGAGGTATGATTTTCGGTACAGGATTCCATCAACCATCTGGTAATGCTCGGCCTTGTATTGAATCTTCCTTGCCTCAGCCTTGTTTTCTGGTAGTATCCCAGACTGGAGGTACATGATTATCGGGGTCATCCAAGACGTCGTCCCCAACTGAATAACATTCACTTGCCTCAACGGTATCGATGGGTTGCTCAGGACTTCGATGCGCACATCCTTGGCCAAGTGCTGGAAACTTGTGGATTCTAATTTACTGAGTGCGTCAGCTGGTTTATTCTCACTTCGGTTGATGTGGTGTACTTTGTAAGAATTGAAGTTCTGAAGCAATGCTTTCGCTTAGTCTAGGTATAACGCCATTACATCTCCTTTGGCATCATATTACCCATTAATCTGCCCAGCTACTAACATGGAGTCCATATGCGCCTCTATGTGCTTGACTCCCATCTTTATCGCTAACCTCAGACCGGCAAGGAAGGCCTCGTATTCGGCTTCATTATTCGTGCTCTTGAAGTCTAACCTGATGGCATACGTGAATTCATGTTTGTCTGGACTTACCAGTCTAAGCCCTGCGCCTGCGCCGTCTTCGTTGGACGCGCCATCTGTATACAGTAGCCACGGTTCTTCCGAATGTTGCCTTTCAGCTCTTTCCATTGCCTTGCACTCCCGGTCCTTGTCATCGGGCACTTCTGTCATAAAATCGGTTAACACCTGGCCCTTGATTGCTGGTCTTGGCCTGAAAACCACATTATGGCCTCCCAGTTCTATCGCCCATTTTGCTAATCTTCCAGAAATTTCGGGCCGTGCAAGGATGTTGCCGATGTTGTAATTTGTTAAGACATGAATGACGTGATTGGCGAAATATCTGCGCAGCTGCCTTGATGCGTGAATTAGAGTCAGCACTAATTTCTCCATTATAGCATACCTCGTTTCTCGATCGTTGAGAGTGCGAGACACATAATAAACCGGTGTCTGTATGCCTTGTCGATCTACGAGCAGAACTGCACCGACTGCTTTGTTAGAGGCTGACAGGTACATCACTAAAGGTTCTCCTTTTACTGGCGCCGTCAGTGTTGGCAGTCGTATGAGGCAGTCTTTCATCTCGCGGAATGCCTTTTCGGCCTCCGGAGTCCACTGAAACTGATTCTTCTTCAAGCAATTTCGAAGTGTCTTGATAAACGGGAAAGATTTGGCTGCGTGATTGGCTAGGAAACGGTTGAGTGCTGCTAACCGTCCTGTCAATTTTTGCATCTCTTTGATAGTCGACGGGGAAGGCATTCTCTCGATTGCTTGCACCTTTTCAGGATTTACCTTAAAACCATCCTTTGTGACGATGAAACCCAGGAACTTTCCTTCTTCCATGCCGAAGGAACATTTTGCTGGGTTTAGCTTGATGCTTACTCCGCGTAGTGTGTCAAACGTCTTCTGATCATTTGCCAACATCGTACTTTCCTCTTTGCTCATGATGACCAAGTCATCCTTATACACCTCGATGTATTTGCCGATGGCATCGCTGAACGTTTCATTCATCAGTCTCTGGTAGGTTGCCCCTGCATTATTTAGACCGAAAGGCATTTTGGTGTAGCAGTACAGCCCCGTCGACGTGCGGAATGCGGTTTTGTCCTCGTCTTGGACGGCCATCTGTACCTGGTGGTACCCTTTATAGCAGTCAAGGAAACATTTCCATCTGAATGTTGCCAACGAATCGATCTTTTCATCGATATCTGGTAAGGCATAACAGTCGCGCGGGCATGCCTTGTTTAGATGCTTGTAATCTACGCACATCCTCCAACTGCCATTCCCTTATTGAACCATGACAGGGCTCGCCACCCAAGTTTGGTATCGGACTTCTCTGATGATGCCTGCATTCAACAGCTCTGTGACTTGTTCCTTCATAGCATCATGCTTTATGTCTCCTAAATGACGTTTGCCGTGTACCACAAGTTTGGCGGCTTCTGAGACGTTAAGCCTGTGCTCTGCGATGTGCCGTGGAACACCCACCATATCAGCTGGTGTCCAGGCGAACACGTCCATGTTTTCGAATAACAACTTTTTTTAGCGCTGCGCGCGTGAGATCAGACATTGCGGGGCCTAAGGTGACCGGTTGTTCCGGGTATTTGCTGTTTAGCACCCACCTTTCAGCCTCCGCGCGTGGTATAGATTTGCTTGCCTTTGCTGGCCTGATTTCGTCTGTTGCCAAGACTTCCTTGCTTGCATAGATCAGTGCTACCCCTGTTTCTGTTGGGAATCCCACGGCTGAATGCGGCCCGGAGCAGATCATACTGAAGTCTCCTTGGGATTCTCTTCCCAACAGGATGTCATGCCTTAAATGCGCTGGTAGTAGCATGAACGTGACCTCCTCCGTTCTTGAATTTCTTCCATCTAAGAGCAGCACTAGGAACGATATCTGGCCTAGAGGAAAAACAGCTTCATTGCAGAAATCGGTCAGCGGGTAATCTACCGGTTCCAAGCGCGCCTTGTCCTCTTGGTCGAATTGATTAAAACATTGTTCGTAGATGATATCTGCAGTGCTCCCTGGATCAATGAAAATGTAGTCGGTTTGGTAGTGACCGATTACACCGGATATGACTATGGGCCTTCTTTCTCTCGGACCTCCTCTTACTATGGGAAAAACAACCTGTCTCTCGCGCCAAGAGTCATCTTGTGTGCGCTTGTTGTAGTTCTTTCTTGGCTTTCTTAGACCTCCTTGAACCATGTGAGTTTCTAATTTTCGGAGCTTCTTATTGTCCGGCCCTTCTTCCCTTCGCTGAATTTGACGGTGGTCGCGCTTCCCGCCTTTCACCAGATGAGTGAGTCTTCCATCTCTTAGGGCCCTTTCTATCTCTTGTTTTAAGCTAAAACAATCGCCAGTTAAGTGACCTGTGTCTTTATGGAACTCGCAGAAAAGGTTTGGGTCCTGGCCCCTCTTGTTTCTCATCTTTAAGGGAGGTTTGAACTGGTGATTCTCAGTTGACAAAACTTTAGAAGGAGTCTTTGTTAAGGGTGTCCACTGCTTTTCTCTGTTTTCCCTTTTTACCTCCTTGCGGTGAGCGATCTGGTTGATTGTATTGCGCGCGTCTTCCCTTGCCGGGCTTCTTTCTTTGTAACCGGATGTTTTCCATGATTGGCCTTTGTTTTTCTTGTTGCGCCGATCGTTGTGGTTGTAACTGTATTGACGGTTGTCATTGCCGGTCAATTGTTTGTCTATTTGTGCAATTGTTTTTGCTGCCTCGATGAAGGTTTCCCAATCTTTGGGGCCTCCAACTCTTCCTTTCAGTCGCTTGATCAAGTCATCGCATTTTACTGCCCTCATAAAATGCGCGCGCATCATCTTTTCACCTACATCACCAATCTCCAGACATTCTTTGTTATACCTCGTAATAAAGTCTTCCACGCTTTCATGGTCCTTCCTCCATATGTTCAGAGAATCAGCCGGGTCTCTTGTATGCCTGCGCTGTTGCGAAAAATGCGCGAGGAACTTATCTCGAAAATCGATCCATGACTTGATTCTTCCTGTTGGCAGGCTGTCGAACCAGACGCGCGCTGCGCCAACAAAGGTTTGTGCGAAAAGATGACACCAAGTTGGTAAGTTCCATCCACATGTTAGCCCTGCACCGTTGAAGACTTGGAGGTGATCATCGGGATCTGTCAAGCCATTGTATTTGCCTACGTTGTGTGGCAATTTCGTCTTGTCGATATCGGTCGTTGCAATCTCTTTGATGAACTTTGAGTTTTCAGCTATGCCGTCTGGGCGATAACTTAGCGTGTAATCATGTTCTGCTTTCGGATTGTATCCTGCGCGCTTGCGGGGCACGTACGCCTCGTGTTCCGGTGGTAACCTACTGAACATTGTGCTTTCCTTGTACGTCGCATCGTCTTCTTCCTTATAACTGTCCCACTCGTCGTTTATATTGCGCGGACCTAAACGACTGTGCACCGGTTTTCTTTGTGGGTGAGAATACTGCACATAATTGCTTTCCATTTCGCCGTAGGTGTCGCGTGTGTCGTGCGCGCTCGGCCTTCTGATGTTTGGTGCAGGTGTGCTTTCAGGGCGCAAGTTCAACGCATTAGCCTGCTGAGGCATGTGAGTGCTCAGAGACCTTTGCGGTGGGGTAACAAATGCGGACTGGTTGGCTTGTGCTTGGAGCAAGGTCTGCTATGCACTGAGTTGCGTATAAACAAGATTTATAGACGCCATTTGTTCGGCATACCAGGAAGCCAGAGTTTTTCCTTCGGGTAGCCCTAAAAGTGCAGAGAAGTTCAGCTGTGTTTGGTCCGATGGAGCTGAGGGGCCAGCTCCATGGCTTGGTGTTCGCACTGGTGGGGGTGTTTGTTGGACTACCCCAGATGGAGGTTGGAAAGTGGCTCCATTTGTGGTTTGGGCGATGATCCTAGGTGGAGGTTGGAAAGTGGCTCCAGTTGTGGTTTGGCTAACAACCCTGGATGCACTTTCGAAGATACTAGGAAAATCGTTGTTCATTTGCCCTTCTTGGATGATTTCGTTCCTTTGGCCCCTTTGGACGTGCGCGGTGTCCGAAACGAGCTCAAAAGAAGAAACTTCTCCGTCCACCTGGTGGGAAGGGTTTGTTTCGGCCATTTGAAGAGTTTTTTAAACGAAAAGGAGATGAAAAAGGTTTGCAAAAACTGCGGTGGGAGCCAATGATGAAACACTGGTTAACACCTGAGGTGAAACTAGCCTGTTCGTCTCTTTTGAGGGGTTCAATCTCCTTTGTTGCTCGCCAAATGACGGGTCCTTTAAAACAGCAATACCGTTAGCTCGTTAAGAGGGGAATATGGGGGTTTCCCTCTTAACCGGGCTCCGGCGTGAGAATAAGTTCTGTTCTGAGGGAGTAAAACAGTGTGTGTTAAGGGTGAGAGTGTGGAGAATAGGATGGATTTTACCTGAATGATGAAGGGTCCTATTTATAGCCGGAGGGCGGAAAAGGGAGGAGCAACCTCGCCAGCTGTTATAGGGCGCCAGCTGTCCGACCAAGGGGAATATCCTCTTGGTCTCCTCTGATGTGGTCAGTGTAGTGGTACACGTGGCGCGCCTATATTTATCCACCGTGGAGACGTCGTACTGGCATTGTCGGTCTGCTCCTTGATTTGCTGCAGGCCTACATGGCGCTCGATGACTGGTGACACGTGCCGTCCTTTCTGTCGGAAAGAGCATCTTTGGTGTCAACTTGACGTCTTCCAGAAGCTTCTAGAAGCTTCTGGATTAGTTTGCTGATGTAGGCGCCATGTCGGATGCAGAAGTGGTGTGGTCCTTACCATGTGGGTAAGGCATTGGGACCATACCTCTTCAGTTGCTGTTTGGATGTCCAAATTGATGTGTTCTTTAGTGGTAAGATATATAATGGTGGGATGGCAACTACTTGAGGAGTTTTTATTTTAACGGGTGGGCCTACGTTAATTTTTGTATGTGTGTTAGTGGGATTTTGTGGGTTTGTTTATTGAAAGTCCACTGGTTGATATCCACCTTTTGGGCCATCTTTCTACTTGCCTTGTAGCCACCGAAAAATCCAACTCTAATGCATATTTTAATTCTGTTAACTATATGCTTGTATGATTTACATCTTATTGATTAAGCTATTTAGCTGCTGATGGTGTTCCCATAATGGAAACTATGGACTCAGTTTCTTGATGATAGTAATGAGCTTTTAAAATTACACCCTATTTAGAATCAAGGTGTCATATATTTACTTTTTTTTTATCAATTGGGGTGTCTGGTGTCATATATAATAACTTTGAGTGTGTGTATATAATTTTTTTATAAAACTATTGTTTTATATAGTGAATGTACATGTGACTAAAAGAAAGAAATTATATGTTCATATGTTTTTGTATAATCCCGTTGCACTACCCGTATTTGGACGGTTATAAAACTAGTTATGACTATTGCTGGAAAAAAATACATAAAGAATTTTTCTCTAACTTTACGTAAACTTGAACCATGCTCCAATAAGAATTTCAAACATCACAATCCCTTAGGGTGCCTATTGTCGATCGTTCTCTATTCCACATGCGAATCTGGCTCTCCCTCCTATGCGAATCTGGCTCTCCCTCCTCTGTATCCCGCATCCTAACACCACATCATCCTGATTTTCTCCCTCATTTAATCTGTCATGCCCCTTTCCTTAACAAGTCCCGTTTCTACTCATGTCGAACTTGTGTCAACTCAGTTACACCATACTGATACGATATACTTTTGATGTGAGCTATTCTTACATCCTCAACAAAGTTTTAACCTTCAAAGGTTAGATCGGTCATTCTTTTTCGACTTTTGTAACTCTAATGAAATATGGTCAACAATTTTTTGGATGAATCTAGCTTCGTACCTGTGTAATTAAGAAGAGAAGATTTAGTAAGCTTGCTTAAAATCAACCACGAGCGATTAGTTTCAATCTATACATATCAAGTTCGAAAACAGATTGTAAACACTAAAAATAAAAGAATATGAGAAATTACCCATCACATGTGTTCCATAAGTCCCATCCAGACACATTGGCTGCTTCTTTTAGAGCTCCTTTCCATTTCTTAGCAGAGATATTCTCCCCATGTTTTTCAAAGGCCTTTCCAACCGACCCAGTTAGTTTGCTGATTTCAGAGGGTTCCACATCAAAAAAGATCGGGTAAACTACATGCTTGCCATTCGTCTTATTGCACTCCATAATATTCACAAGCTCGTCAAGGCACCATGATGAAGACGCATAATTCTTGGAAAAAACAATGATGTAGAACTTTGAGTCTTTAATAGATTTGATGTGCTCATCACTGATCTTCCTTCCTTTCTTGATTTCGTCATCATATTTGTAAGTTCGAATGTTTCTATGTTGAAGAGCAAAATAGAGATGATCGACGAAGCTTTTACGGGTTTCGCCTTGAAAACTCAAAAACACGTCATATGTGAAGCTCTTGTGAGTGGATGAAGTTGAAGACGCCATTACTTACAGATATGATCTAAGTCCTATGTAACCAAAGTACTTGTAGAGGAAAGTTTACGAGAAATGATTGAAAAAGATGCGATGAATAACCCTTGACTCCTCGAGAGCGTATATATACTAAGAAAACAATGGTTCAAGCATTGTTAATGTAAACATGTTGGGTTAATTAATTCGGGGAAAACTAGAGAATTAGAAGGAAAAAACCATTCCCCATCTTAGGTTGTTACGTAATAATATGTTATTTATTTGTTCGATGATAGTTACTATAACTATAATGAATATAAGTCGTTAAATCTTGAATTAATCTAGGATGAGCAGATATTTAGGTATGCTATGACTCTGTCATCAGCAACATTATTAGTAATATAACAAATTTCCAATATTTTGATCAAGCACGACACTTATAATTTACAGATATGAAAGAATAAGTGAAGTAATCATATCAACTGCGATTCTTTTTCCGCATTCCAAGCTGCTTCACGAGGGTCTCAGAACCTGAACATTAAACTTCACTTATTGAGAAATAAATTTGATGTTTGATTGAGTGATAACCATAATAAAATAGCATGAAAACAGGTTTAAGCATTTTGCAGAGCTGCAATTTTATAGCAATTGATGTTGAGTTGTAAAAAGCATAATTGGGTTCTTATACAGCATTTCTTCCAACCCAACATTATGAGTTGCATAACAATGATAATATAGTCAACAAAGAAGATATAATATCATGTACCTCAAATGGTTTGAATTGATGCAATTCTTATAAAAAATATAACTAGTTTTCTAGACATACATATCCAAATAGAAACTAAAGAAGTATAATGTTAGCAATCTAACTAATTTAGCTAGGTTTAACTAACTATCACAAGTGGTGCTGGTAGGTTTAACTCAACTATTTCATTACTTCTTATATTATTTTAATATAAAAGATTTAAGGTTAAAAAGATTGAAACAGACCTTCCTACAAGAACAAAAGTTGCCTCTGTATTTTTCATCTTCTGAAACAATGGCTGGAGTCACCGACAATCTTTACCATTAAAAATTCGTATCAGACTCTCCAATCTCAGTTTTCATAACATAAATGAAATGTACAATCAGACTCTATATATAGAGTCTAAACCATACAGTGGCAGAACCAGAACTTTTTAATTGGGGGGTCGAATCATATTTTTTCTACGTTCTAGAACTTTTTAATTTAGGGGTCTAATCATATTTTTTCTGCGTTCGCTGGTGTGTTCTAATTCCTTTCGGTGCACTATATTCCAACTGGCCAAAATGATCAAATCAAGTTTCTTTAGGCATCTACCAAAATCTTCTTAGGAAATTTGACGTTTTGGTTGCGAACGGTTTTTATTAAGAGTTGTCGGCTTGTTGCCCATCTCTTTACATCCTCATGAATATGAACCGAATCATCATTACTCAATGTTGTAACATATTACAATAATTTAACTATCTTATAACTTTTTTTATCTTTGGCGTTTATTAAAGCTTAATGAATTAGATGAAACCTAAGTTAGTTTGGGTTGAATATGTTTGCTGAAGTATTTTCTCGAAAAAGCATCTCTATATAATGAACTAAGTTATATTTATTTTTGGACTATGTAATGAACTAATTATATTTATTTTTGGAAAACAATAAAAAATATGAAAAAATAAATTCTATGTCAAATAAATTAATAAGTATATAAAGTAACTAAATAGTAAATAAGTTTGTGGTGTAAATTTTACCTAAGTATTCTCATTCACATTCAGTTTCTTTTTACTTTTTCCTCCACACAAAACAAAGTGTACCACAAATAATATAATATTACTTTTAAATCTTCTAAAAAAACATGGTCTTCTCTACGCAGAAGACAACTGGAAATCAGAGAGGAGCCCACCGGAAAGTCGGAAAAAATCTTGTTGACTCATATGTTTCACTTTCTTACTTCACAGTACTACTCTCAAGACTTAAGAGACATTGTTGGAGGGTCAAATTACTAAAACATTTTTTGTCCTGGATACTCCGGTCAACTAGATTTGGCCGTCCGGAGGGTCAATGGACCCTCCTGACCTCCCTGTGGTTCCGCCTCTGACAGTGGCGGACCCAGAATTTTTTTTAATGGGGTCTATTTTATCGTTCAAAATTTTCATAACAAAACGTTAAAATTTTCGGGTCGGTCCTCGTTCGGGTCGGGTCGGGTCATAGCAATGTTTGAACTAGATTAAAAAAAACAAAAAAAAAAAACAAGTTATACAAGGATTGAACCCATGAGCTCTTGTTGGTAAAGAGAGGGAAATTACCACTACACTAGGTATCCTTTTCTATCTATGGTGTCCACCTAATTGTATTTATGGAGTTCTAATACAATTTAATATAACGAATTTAATAATTTTTTTTTAAAAACATTGGGGCCAGGGGACCCGATCCACTCTATGTGGATCCGCCCCTATAGATCAACACCTCCGGTTCCAACATCCGAATATTCTTGCCTGCATTACAATCTGCGTTATGCTCCGGACGACCTCCGATTGCTTTTCGTTGGCTCCACAACAACGACAACAGCTTTAATCGAAGCTTGTTAGAATGCGCTCGCAGAAGAAGCGGAGTACACATTTACTAAATCTTCTTGAAGGATCCACAACAAACCAATTTTCTTCTCCCAACTCCCGTATTTTCTCAAAATATTCTAATGGGAGTAAAGAAAAACCGTGTGATGTCCTTCGATTAGCAGCTATGGATGAATAGATCAGAAAAGACCCCGGTGACGACCTTCGATTTGCAGCTATGGATGATTCTGAAAAGAATGGTAAAGAAAAAGTGCTGGGGTAAAGGATGAGTGGTAGGTTTATATGAAGGCTAACGGCTATTTGGCAACTTCTGAATGAATAAGTGCTAATTATCTAGTGCTGAATAAGTAAGATTTCTGAACCATTAAGAGCTAGTATAATGCATAACCGTTCAGAGACAAATGACCAATTCAGATAAGAGGTCCTAATCATTCTGACTCAGTATAACGCTTAACCATTCAGAGGTAAATGTCTGAATCATTCAGATCTGCTTGTGAAATAAACAGCCTGAATCATTAAGAGTCTCGTTAAAAACTAAACAAACAGCCCCTAAAAGTGATAAAACCGTTTTTTTAACCATCGACGAAAAGAAAGCCCGGTCACTCTGATAAACTCAATAGCAAAGGTCACACAGTGGAATGCATAAATGTGAACCCATATATGTGAACGAGTCGTAAATAAAATAAAGGGTAAATTACACATTTCGTCCTTTTTTGTAGCGGGTTGTAATGGTTGACCTTTAACTTTAATAATTACAGTCACAGTCCTTTATTTGCAAAACCTGTTACACCTTAGGTCCATTGACCCTGACCTGGTTAAAACTTTTAGTTAAGTGAGGTCATGTACAACCTATGTGAGGGCAAAACAGTCATTTAATACAAAAAAAGAATGTCAAAAATTAAAAATTATAAATCTAAACCATTATCATCACCCCCCCTTCTCCCTTGTTCTCTCTCTCTCTCCCGTGTATTCTCTTTCTCTCTACGTACCAGCATCATCAGGCCACCACCACCTACAGCACCGCCCACCAACACCGTCGACCACCGACATCATCACCATCACCATTGACCTCCATAGTCCTACCACCATTAATTAAGATCCCCAATGAAGCAACATATGCTCACGTCTTCCGATTCTTTCCCGCCAGTTCTTCACTTGAATCATGCTTTGGGTCGATAAGTACAGACCTAAAACCCTAATCCAGCAATCCAATCCTGTTACGGAAAAATGTCGCGAAAAGGAGCAAAAGGTCTGATCATGGCAAAACATCAAATGGACCATCAAAAGATAAAGACAAGAAGAAGTTCGTCACTCGATCTTCACACGCCGTGTAACAACCCTCGGTAAAACCGACACTTTCATAATATTTCCGACACCCTATTATATCCTAAAATACCCTTATATGTATTATAATATACCCCGTATGTAATAACCGAGCCCGAAATATGTTATAACATATAAAATAAATTAAAAACAATAAAAATTAAGCTGAGGCGGGCCGCGTAGGACCTCACCTCAAGCTTACGCGGGCGGTATCAAGGTGGATACCGGATATCGTTGATTTCTTTAGTTCAAGCGGGCCGCGTAAGACCCCGTTTAAGTTAACGCGGGCCGCGAGAGATCATCAAACGCGGAGACATCCTAGGCCGACACGTGTCGACATCGTGGCGGACCTACACATCGAATCAGCTAAGCGACGCGTTGACCCAGCTTTGACGCGGGCCGCGTAAGCCTTAGCTTACCTTTACGTGGGCCGAGTAAGGGTCAGGTTTGCAACTATATAAACAGGCCATCGGGTTTCACTTTCCGTCGCTCACATCTTTCTTTCTAAACGAATTTCTGAAGTTATAAGCATTATAGTTGGGTATTATACCCCTAATTAGCGAGGTTCTGCTCCGTTGTAAGTATTATAACCCTAAGTTCGTAATAGTTACGCTGCCCGATTGATTTAGGGTTCCGTAACAACTGTCGTGGTTCTGCCCGACGTAGTTGTCGGAATACCGTCTCGGGGAGGGAATCATTAATATTTTCAAAGGGTTATGATACTAACCAATGTACATTTGTATAAATTATAGATTATATCCGGGAAACCCTTACGAGAAGTCTAAGATAGCAATGTGAGTTTATCCTCTTTTTGTTAATCTTTTTGGAATGTTTTACAAAACCTTAATTGTTTTACAATGTGATTAAGCGGTGATTGAGTCTTTGTAGTTCTTCAATTACTGCCGGTATTATGGGGTTTTGTATACAAAATTTATTACTTGCGAGTAGTAAGTCGGAATGACAGTACGTTACCATTGGACGACGAGTTAGCCAATGTGTAATATGACCCACAAGTCAAGGATTGACAGTACTGAATGAGTAATTGTGTAGACATAAACAATGTGATCGCTCTCAATACTGTGTTAATTGATAAAATGTTTCTTGATTAAACTGGGATTCACTCACCAGTATTTCCCGCTGACAAAATTTTTTTAAAAGATGTTTCAGGTAACACAATATGAAAGCCAACTGGGAAAAAGCCAGCTCGAGAGCACTGGCGGCTTGGAAAATAAGTGGCTATAAAAGTTACCTAATAAACGATGTTTTAAATTCAATAAAATAGGGTTTGTCCCTATAAATGTACTGTAATAAGAAACTTAGGTTTTGCCCATGTGTTTATTAATTATGGTGGTTTTACTCTAATAAACATTTCCTAACTACGGTCCTGATGTAAATTCCGCTGCCAAATTAACGAAACCTGATACCACCACCACTGAGTTCGCGTCCACCCGTTCCCGGGACAGATAAGGGATCGGGGGTTGCGACAGAAGGTGGTATCAGAGCCTAGCCACTGGTCTGAGCCAAAGAAGTGTTCTGCTGACACTTAAATTTTATATTTTGTGTTGGGAAATAATGGAAATATGTGCATAACTGTATTTATTTGTTATGTGTTATTTGACTATTTGTTAGTTTACAGTATGAGTGATCAAGGACCCTTAGACATGAGTCGTCAGTTGTTTGAATCACCTAGGAATGAAGGTACTTCTTCACAGCCTGCCCTTTCTAGGTATTCTGCTGATCAGGAAGAAGGGATATTTGCTTTTAGAGTTCAGTCAGAAGAGCCATTCCCTCATAAGAAACGAGGATGGTTCAGTAAGGAAGCCTTTGCTCGTAGGAAAAGAATGCGAAAGTTGCAACAGCAAAGAGTTTTAGCAGCTGCTAAGCAAAAAACAGATGCCCATACACAGGATATGCTTAATAGAAGCCTAGCTAATTTCCATATCCTAGCTACAACTGCTGCTGACCCGAGTCTGGAACAATTAGTAGCACCCCAACCACAACTACCAATTCAAGACCAACCCATGGAGATAGAAAATCCTGAAAACCAAGTGGAGATGCATGACTTTAACCCAGAAGAAATCCCTAGGGTACCTGCACCAAACCCCCTAGACCCAAATTACGACCCCTGGTGGGACGATAATAGGGACTTTGTGCAACGTTACCCGATAAATGAAAACACACAGAACATAGAAGCCTATCCAGGTATGGACCCTTTAGATCCCTATTACCATGATAACTACATTAGGGAGATCTTAGAGGATCCTTACCAATTTCAGGAACTTTCACCCCCATATCAGGAAACTGCACCCCAGATTCCAAACCCAGTCCGAGAACCTGCACCCCCAATGAGTGCAGAAAACGTACAAGAACTTAGGACTTTTGGGGAGGAAATTTTAGAAAGGAGTGAGAGAATGCGTCAGGTGGGAGAGCGTCTCGTATGGAAATACGATGAGCGCAATATGGATTTTTGGATAAATCCATATCCGTGATGTGATGGCAGGAGACAGTAGTAATAGTAAAATATAATAAAATAAAATATGTGTGTACGGATGCATATTACTATTAGTGTGATTCTATTTCTGTTAGTATTGTAATTTTTTATTTCAGTACTAGTGTGTAATGGACGCATAGTATATGAAAAGAGTATAGTCGCAATGATCGACGCTTTTGGCAAAAAATGCGTGTCATGTGATTAACTATATTAAGATATTATTTGTGATATTAATATGGGGTAATTGTTTAAAATTCAGATGGCCGACGAAGGAAATCAAGGAAATCTGAATAATGATAACCAGAGTAATATTAACGTGGTTAATGAGAATCCAAGCATCAATAACAATAACACTCAAGTGGATAATAGTGCTATCCAACACATAGTAGCACAGGGAATTATAGATGCAATGCCATTTATTCTTCAAACTGTTAAGGATGCTGATAATAAAAGTAAGCATAACAGTAAGCGACCAAGTGAACCAGAACACAGCGTGAACAATGGACCAATACTTCAATTGCCTATTCCCAAAAGAAGAAGAACCGTGTCTTATGGTTGTTCATATAAAGAATTCTGGTCTTGTAAACCAATGGAATTCTCAGGCAACGAAGGGGCCATTGCAACCTTACGCTGGATAGAGAAGACTGAGGCAGTCTTAACAATAAGCAAGTGTGCTGAAGAAGATATGATACTGTTTGCTTCTAATCTATTTAAGAATGCAGCACTAGAATGGTGGAACACTATCCTCCAATCAAGAGGAAGTGATAGAACCTACAATATGGAATGGGAAGAATTTAAGGACAAGGTAGAAAGGATATTCTGCCCACCCAATGAGAAGGAACAGATAGCAAACAAATTCCTAAACCTTAGAATGACTGGTGTGGATAGTAAGGGATACACTAAAATATTCTTTCAATATGCCAGAATAGTGCCAACTCTTGCTTCACCAGAACCAGTGTTAATCTCCCGTTATATTTGGGGATTAATTGGATAGATAAGACACGTAGTCAAGGCAGCTAGACCTCAAACCATAGAAGAAGCTGTAGAACTAGCAAATACCTTGACAGATGAATTAATCCGTACCCGAGAAGAGGATCAAAGAAGGAACCTAACCCAAAAGCTCACACAAGAATTTCGTTCTGGAAATTTTAATCGTGGGAAAAATATAGGTTCTACCTCTGCACCCTACTGTAGGAATTGCAAAAGAAAGCATTCAGGAAGATGCTCTATATACTGTAACTTTTGCAAAATATCGGGACACAAGGAAGAAGAATGCAGGAAGAAAAACAGCAGGATATGCTACAACTGCGGAGAACAAGGTCACATCAAGCCAAACTGTCCAAAATTAGCTCCAGCTACGAACAACAAGAACACTAAAAATGCTAGAGCATTTGTTCTGACTGCAGATGAAGCCAAGATGATTCCAGATGTCATAGCTGGTACGTTTTTAGTTAATGATATCTTTGCTAAAGTATTATTTGACTCTGGTGCAAACCAAAGTTTTATTAATACATCATTTTGCAAATTTCTAAATCAGTCATTAACTAAACTACCACAAGAATGCTTAGTAGAGACAGCCAATAGAGAAACCGTTAGAATTTCTTAAATCTTGCAGGGAGCAAGCATAGAAATTTTAAATCAAAAGTTTATTGCAAATCTTTATCCAATGAATCTGGCAGGATTCGATGTTGTTTTAGGAATGGATTGGTTAATAGCCAATAAAGCCCGTATTTTATGTGATCAAAAGTCAATACAAGTAAATTCACCAAAAGGTAAAACGATCACAATTAAAGGAGATAAACCCTTTAGATCCACTAAATTCATCTCTGTGATGAAAACTGCAAGTTATATAAGAAAAGATTCTATAGTGTATTTGATTTCTATAATCACTAACACTAAAGGAAAAGAACTAAAAGACATTCCAGTAGTGTCTCAGTTTTCAGATGTCTTTCCAGAAGAATTGCCAGGGCAACCTCCGGATAGAGAAGTTGAATTCAGAAACCATTTAATACCAGGAACATCACCAATTGCCAAAGCACCTTATCGGTTAGCACCTACAGAAATGCAAGAATTGAAGAAACAATTAGACGAATTGTTAGAGAAATGATTTATACAACCGAGTTCGTCATGGGGAGCGCTGATATTGTTTGTTAAAAAGAAGGACGGATCAATGCGTATGTGCATTGACTACCGTGAATTAAACAAAGTCACGATTAAGAATCGGTATCCATTACCGAGAATCGATGATCTGTTTGATCAACTGCAAGGAGCTCGATTTTTCTCTAAAATCGATTTAAGGTCAGGATATCATCAATTAAAGGTACAGGAAGAGGACATTCCTAAGACCGCATTTAGAACAAGGTGTGGTCATTCTGAATTTACTGTCATGCCATTTGGTTTAACCAATGCCCCAGCTGCATTTATGGACATGATGAACCGAATATGTAAGCCATATTTGGATAAATTCATAATTATTTTCATAGATGATATTCTAATTTATTCTAAGAATAAAGAGGATCATGCAAAGCATTTGCACGCACTTTTAAGCCTATTAAGAAAGGAAAAGCTTTATGCTAAATTCTCTAAGTGCGAATTTTGGTTAGAACAGGTACAATTCCTTGGACATTTAGTTAATCATGAAGGAATTCATGTAGATCCAACAAAAATCGAGGCGATTATTAAATGGAAAACCCCTGAATCACCAACCGAGGTTAGAAGTTTCTTAGGATTAGCTGGTTATTATAGAAGATTTATTGAAGATTTCTCTAGAATAGCCATTCCCTTAACTAAGCTAACCTGTAAATTTGTTAAGTTTGAATGGGGAGTAAAACAAGAAGAAGCCTTTAGAATTCTTAAGCAAAGATTAACCCACACCCATATTAGCATTACCAGAAGGAACTGAAGACTTTGTAGTCTATTGTGATGCTTCTAAATTAGGTTATGGATGTGTGTTGATGCAATGCCAAAAGGTTATAGCTTATGCATCTAGACAACTTAAGAATCATGAAGAGAATTATTCAACCCATGATTTAGAGTTAGGAGCTATAATCTTTGCTCTTAAGATTTGGAGACATTACCTTTATGGTAGTAAGTTTACCATATTCACTGATCATAAGAGTTTAAGGTATATTTTCAAACAAAAGGAATTGAATATGAGACAAAGATGCTGGATGGAGATGCTTAGTGACTATGATTATGATATCCAGTATCATGAAGGAAAAGCAAATGTAGTAGCAGATGCTTTAAGCCGAAAGTATCACGAAAAGCCATAAAGAGTACGTTCTCTTAAATTAAATCTCTAAGTAGATTTAAATGATCAGATAAGAAAAGCACAAGAATCAGTAATCAAGGAAGATACTGAAAAATTAAAAGGTATGCTAAAAGAATTAGAACAAGGAATAGATGGAATTTGGAGATTCCATAAAAAGAGAATGTGGATACCTAAATTAGGAAATTTACGTAACTGTATATTAGAAGAAGCCCATAAGTCTAAATATACGATGCATCCAGGGAGTGATAAAATGTACCAGGATTTAAGGAAAAATTTCTGGTGGATAGGAATGAAAAAGGACATAGCAACCTATGTTTCTAAATGTTTAACTTGTTCACAAGTTAAAGCTGAACACCAGAAACCCTCAGGTTTATTACAACAATTAGAAATGCCGGTGTAGAAATGGGAATTGATAACAATGGATTTTGTTACTAAATTACCCAAAACAAAGAAAGGAAATGATACAATCTGGGTGATTGTAGATAGGCTAACCAAGTCAGCTCATTTCCTACCAATGAAGGAAACTTTCAGTATGGAACAATTAGCTAAATTATATGTAAATGAAATTGTTTCTTTACATGGCATTCCTTTATCAATTGTTTCTGATAGAGATAGTCGATTTACCTCTCATTTTTTGTTAAGTTTCCAAAAGGCAATGGGAACCAAGTTAAAACTAAGCACAGCTTATCATCCTCAAACGGACGGACAGAGCGAAAGGACAATTCAGAAAATGGAGGACATGCTTAGAGCTTGTGTAATCGATTTCGGAGGTAATTGGGACGATCACTTACCTTTAATCGAATTTTCTTATAATAATAGTTATCACACAAGTATCAATGCTGCACCATTCGAAGCACTTTATGGAAGAAAGTGCCGAACCCCAGTCTGTTGGGTAGAAATTGGGGAAAAGCAACTATCTGGACCTGAGATAGTACAAGAAACAACCGACAAGATTATTCAAGTCAAGGAACGACCGAAAGCAGCACGTGATCGACAGAAGAGTTATGCTGATAACCGACGTAAACCCTTGGAGTTTCAAGTAGGAGATAAGGTATTATTAAAAGTCTCTCCTTGGAAAGGAATAGTAAGATTCATCAAACGGGGAAAGTTAAGTCCCAGGTATGTTGGACCTTTTGAGATTATTAGAAGAATAGGACCTGTAGCCTATCAGCTACAATTGCCAGAAGAAATGGCAGGAATACATGATGTGTTTCATGTATCAAATCTCAAAAAGTGTTTAGCTGATAAATCACTAATAGTACATCTTAAGGATATAGAGGTAAATGAACAACTCAAGTTTGTAGAAAGGCCTCTACAGATTAAAGACAGGAAAGTCAAGAATCTCAAACTTAAGAGACTAGTTCTAGTCAAAGTAAAGTGGGACTCTAAAAGAGGACCTGAGTATACATGGGAGCTCGAGTCAGAAATGAAAAGAAAATATCCGCACTTATTCCAGTAGATCTCGAGGACGAGTTCTAAAACAAGGTGGGGAGAATGTAACAACCCTCGGTAAAACCGACACTTTCATAATATTTCTGACACCCTATTATATCCTAAAATACCCTTATATGTCTTATAATATACCCCGTATGTAATAACCGAGCCCGAAATATGTTATAACATATAAAATAAATTAAAAACAATAAAAATTAAGCTGAGGTGGGCCGCGTAGGACCTCACCTCAAGCTTACGCGGGCGGTATCAAGGTGGATACCGGATATCGTTGATTTCTTTAGTTCAAGCGGGCCGCGTAAGACCCCGTTTAAGTTAACGCGGGCCGCGAGAGATCATCAAACGCGGAGACATCCTAGGTCGACACGTGTCGACATCGTGGCGGACCTACACATCGAATCAGCTAAGCCACGCGTTGACCCAGCTTTGACGCGGGCCGCGTAAGCCTTAGCTTACCTTTACGCGGGCCGCGTGAGGGTCAGGTTTTGCAACTATATAAACAGGCCATCGGGTTTCACTTTCCGTCGCTCACATCTTTCTTTCTAAACGAATTTCTGAAGTTATAAGCGTTATAGTCGGGTATTATACCCCTAATTAGCGAGGTTCTGCTCTGTTGTAAGTATTACAACCCTAAGTTCGTAATAGTTACGCTGCCCAATTGATTTAGGGTTCCGTAACAACTTTCGTGGTTCTGCCCGACGTAGTTGTTGGAATACCGTCTCGGGGAGGGTATCATTAATATTTTCAAAGGGTTATGATACTAACCAATGTACATTTGTATAAATTATAGATTATATCCAGGAAACCCTTACGAGAAGTCTAAGATAGCAATGTGAGTTTATCCTCTTTTTGTTAATCTTTTTGGAATGTTTTACAAAACCTTAATTGTTTTACAATGTGATTAAGCGGTGATTGAGTCTTTGTAGTTCTTCAATTACTGCCGGTATTATGGGGTTTTGTATACAAAATTTATTACTTGCGAGTAGTAAGTCGGAATGACAGTACGTTACCATTGGACGACGAGTTAGCCAATGTGTAATATGACCCAGAAGTCAAGGATTGACAGTACTGAATGAGTAATTGTGTAGACATAAACAATGTGATCGCTCTCAATACTGTGTTAATTGATAAAATGTTTCTTGATTAAACTGGGATTCACTCACCAGTATTTCCCGCTGAAAAAATATTTTTAAAACATGTTTCAGGTAACACAATGTGAAAGCTAACTGGGAAAAAGCCAGCTCGAGAGCACTGACGGCTTGGAAAATAAGTGGCTATAAAAGTTACCTAATAAACGATGTTTTAAATTCAATAAAATAGGGTTTGTCCCTATAAATGTACTGTAATAAGAAACTTGGGTTTTGCCCATGTGTTTATTAATTATGGTGGTTTTACTTTGATAAACATTTCCTAACTACGGTCCTGATGTAAATTCCGCTGCCAAATTAACGAAACCTGATACCACCACCACTAAGTTTGCGTCAGCCCGTTCCCCGGACAGATAAGGGATCGGGGGTTGCGACACGCCGACCTTAAGGTCTCTTATTTACCACTTTTCTATTTATCGAACAATCAATTGATTTTATAATTGTGTTGATCACTTTAACTTTGATTAATCGTAATCGGGAAGTGTAGAGTGTGTGAGAAAATTGGGATCTAGTCCGATTAGTTTGTAATTGCATACTGTGGGATTGATCTTCATGAAGAAAACCATTATTTCATTGGTTTAAAGATACGAATAATACTCTTTTTTTTTTTAACGATCAATTTGTTTAGAATGCGAATAATTGTTACTATTTTTGTGAGATAATGATCTTGAAGAAAAGTGTGTGAATTTCTTGTAAACCGTGACTTCTGTTTGAGTATTTAGAGCATCCTCAATAGGGATGTTTTTAATGTGTATTTTGGAGATGTGGCAATTCTTTGGTGTTTTTGTTATTGGGTGAACTTGTTTTTAAGGAGAGAGAGTTAGGTTTTGTATGTGAGAAAAAACTAGTAAAAATGAGTGTTGTGAGTGTAGGAAGAGAGAGGAGAGAGAAAAAGTTGGTGTTTTTATAGAGAGAGGATGGAATGTGAGTGGGCAAGAGTGAGAAAGATGATGGGCAGGTGCCACATCATCCATTTTTTCTCCACCCTTATTGGTGATGGTCTTACAATCAGAATTGTAGGATTATAGGATGCTCTGTTTTCAAATGTCAACGTTTAGTCAAACTTTTTTTAATTTTCTTTTTTCGAATGTGGCAACAATTGTGTTGTTTGTTTTTAACTAGTAGATGCACCGCCCGCGTTGCGGGGCGATGGTCGAAAATTCTCAACCAATTAAAAAAAGACTACTATAATTTTGCTAGGAAAAAAAAAACAAAAACGATGATAAGACTGTAATTTTGGGCTCAGGGCAAAACTTTAATTTTTCAGGATTAATGAGCTAGTGTTAGGCAGCTCCTTGACACGAAAAAAAATTAAATCGAGTAAACCAATTAAAAAAAAACCTTTATAGTTTTGGTAAAAAAACTAAAACGATGGGAAACACGTAATTTTTAACTGAGGGCCAAATCATAATTTTAATTCGGGGATAAATTGTAAACTAAATGGACCGACGGGGGAGTGCCAGGAAGCTGCCGGCACGACTGTAATTTTACACTGGGGGCAAACTTGTAATGTCACCAGGAAAACAAACAAAAACGATGGGGAAAATGTAAATTTAAGTTGAGGGTAAAATCGTAACTTGGCTGTGAGGAAAAAAACTAATGGCAAAATTATAAAATTATACAGGGCAAAATCGTAATTTTGAACTGAGGGCAAAATTGGAATTTTTAGCCGGAAGCGAAAGCGTAAATTTATTTTTAAGTGGGGGTAAAAACATAATTTTGAACTTATGGGAAAATCGTATTTTTAAGGGAAAAAATCTAATGGTAAAACTGTAAATTGAAACGGGGCAAAATCGTAATTTTTAACCGGGGGCAAAATTGAAATATTTAGCTGGGAGCATAAGCGTAAATTTATTTTTAAGTGAGGGCAAAAACATAATTTTGAACTGATGGCAAAATCGTAATTTTAAAATGGGATAAAATCATAAATTTGTTAGGCCAATAGAAGATTGCCAGGCAGCTGCCTGGCACTATACCTTTGCCGCCCATTTAGCCCAATGAATGGCCTCTCCTATTCCCGCCGACAACCGACACTTATGTTTGTAGTTGTTGATGATTAAGAGTGATTTTGAGGATAAGGGTATGAATTTCGTTGTTTAGTTTTGTTAGATTCTTGCAAAATGTACGTTTTTCTAAGTCTTTACAACTAGATTTATCGAATGCTCTGTTTTCAAATGTCAAACATCTGGTCAAACTTCTTTTTTAATGTTTATTTCCGAATGCGAAAACAATCGTAAAATCACCATGAAGAATGATTTTCAAGAAAAGTGTATGAACTTCATCTTCTATTTTGTCAGTAGGTTTTTTTTTTTTTTTTTTGCAAAACTTTCAAGAGAAGCACCACATTCTTTAAGAAGAGCGTTGGAGAAATACAGTGTCTCGTGTCTGATTAAAGTAGACAAGGTTCTTTTGATGGTGGCGGGACTATGGAGGTCAATGGTGATGGTGATGATGTCAGTGGTCGACAGTGTTGGTGGGCGGTGGTGTAGGTGGTGGTGAATGGTGATGATGGTATGTACGGAGAGAGAGAATACAGGGGAGAGAGAGAGAGAGAGAGCTAGTGCAGGGGAGATGATGATAATGGTTTAGATTTATAATTTTTAAATTTGAGTAAATTACAAGTTTTGTCCTTTATTTATGTCCCAAATTGCAGGCGCTGTTCTTTGTCTTTAAAATTGATGAGTTTTGTCCTTAATGTTTGCAAATCTTGCACATTATGTCCTTTAGGCCTAACTCTATTAATTTTACTGGTTAAGTGAAGGGTACATTCATCTTTTTATCTCATTATTAAAAAAACATTTTAAAATAAAGGAAAAACTTGGAATTTTCTCTTTTAAAAGAGAAATATAGAGAGAGATAGAAGCTTGGAGATAGAGAGAGAAAATCGAGAGAGAGAGAGACAGAGAGAGTAAACGAAGAGAGAGAGGGTGACAGTGGTGGGTGTGGACGCCGGAGATGATGACGATGGTTATGGTCAGACTTCAGAGTGGTGTCATAGTGGAAGGGTGACGGCGGCGGTAACGAGTTAGGTTTCCGGCAAGGTATGAAGAGAGAAGATCGGAGAAGAGGGCCGACTTTGGCCCTTCACAGCCGCTGTCACCACTCCCCACCACCACCGCTGCCATCACCTCCACCTCCACAGCCGCTGTCACCACTCCCCATCACCGACTTTGGCCCTTCACAGACCCGTTGAAGTTTTTGGTTGAAAGTTGAAACCCACACCACAACTACCTCCCAAATCTTCAACAAATTCTACAAATTTCTTCACAGATGCCCATATTCGTTGCAATTTAGTAAGAAAAAGAATGAAAAGTAAATATTTTGATTTTCTACTTTATAGTGTTTTGCTGTTTGATATTCATATTTGTGTGCTAATGGTTGGTGAGGAATGGCGGTAGGTAAAGAAATGGGTGAGAGGTGTGAGGCATTTGTTTTAGCCGATTTTTAGTAATTGATGAATGTTTTTGTTTTTGGTGATGGTGGATCGAAGGGGTGGATCTTGATGGTGATGTTGGAGACGGTGGAGTGGTGATTGTGGGTCTGGCGATGGTGGAGATAGTGGGTGGTCAGCGGCAGGTGAGGATGGGAGGTGGTGGTGGTCGGCGGCATGTGAGGGTGGGAGGTGGTGGCGGCAGGTGATGGCAAGCGGTGGGTCTGCACCTTTTGAAGATGGTGTGGTGTTTATTTTAACTTAATTACATAAATTTCCCTAAAAAAATGAAATTACAAAAATGCCCTCATGTGCCTTGCAGATGATCAGTTTTAACCAAAAAATCTAACTGGGTTTGGCCTAAAGGACATAACGTGCAAGATTTGCAAACATTAAGGACAAAACTCATCAATTTTAAAGACAAAGGACAGCGCCTGCAATTTGGGACATACATAAAGGACAAAACTTGTAATTTACTCTTTAAATTTTGACATTTTTTTTGTATTAATGACTATTTTGTTCTCACATAGGTTGCACATGACCTCACTTAACTGGAAGTTTTAACCAGGTTAGAGTCAAAGGACCTAAGGTGTAACTGGTTTTGCAAATAAATGACTGTTACTTTAATTATTAAAGTTAAAGGTCATCTATTGAACCCGCTACAAAAATAAAGGAAGAAAAGTGTAATTTACCCTAAAATAAAATTGAATGAAAAAGGGCTAGTAGATTATTTCGGCACCCCATAATCTTCACGGTGTCATACAAACACGAAAACAAGAAGAAGACGCGTAGTTGTTTGAGAAAACAATGACGTATAAGATGAACGCATGAAGTATTTACGGGTATCATCACCTCTAAAACTCAAGAGAACATCATATATGAACCTCTCGTTAGTGGATGAAGCTGAAGACAACGCCAATGCAGATATGATCAAAGTAAGAAAACGATTGGAAGTGATAAATTTGAGAGTTTATGATAAGATTGACAACAATGCATCAAGCATCGGTAATGTAAACATGATGTGTTAATTTTTGGGAAAAACTAGGGAATTAGGCGGAGAATCCAATCTCTTAACTTAGCTTTTGACGTGATTATATATTCTTTTTATGTTCTATGACAATGATGATATTATCTAATTATTAAATTTAAACTCTTTAATTAAATTTACTAGTATTTAGGACCTCGTACGATGTGGCGAATCTGTTAAACCGAACAAAGGGAAGACGTAAGAAAGTTTAACCACACACACGCACGTTGTGACATGTTAATTCACACAATTTAAAACAAAACGTAAACCGTAGAACAGAAAACTAAGTTGAAATGGTAAAAAAAATATTGAAACAAGTTTGAATTAATAATAACAAGTACTAAGCACCCCTGCATTGTGACGGGGGCATAAAACCGTACCAAATAATAGTTAAATAAATTTATAAAGCTTATGTTACATGCAATAAAGGCTTGTGCGTATTTACCATCAAATTGACTGGTACAACCAAACAAAGCATAAAGAAATTGAATACTAACCATGTCAGAGAAACCATATTTGATAATATATACATGTTTAATGTTTTAACATAATAACTTTTAGGACCTGTTAGTTCTGCAGAACCATTAAACCAAACAAAAAATAGACGTAAAATGTTAAACTACATATGTATGCTGCGACATGTTAATTCACAATATTCAGACTAAAACGTAAAATACTACCCTAAATTAATAATATTAATAATAATCAATATCCAAACCGGCTACAGAGATGTTACCGAAGTACCCGAGCAAACCGAATGAAGTAACAGAGGGCATGTCGAATATCCTTAGTTTGATAAATTAAAATAACAAATAATTGAGATAGAAGTGTAAAAATGGATTTAAAGAGGAAAGATAGATTGAAATAGAAGTGTGAAAATGGATTTAAAGAGGAAAGATAGAAGTGTGAAAATGGATTTAAAGAGGAAAGAATAAAGTAGAAAGAAAACCCAATGAAGTAACAAAGGGCGTGTCGAATATCCTTAGTTTGATAAATTAAAATAACAAATAATTGAAGTGTGAAAATGGATTTAAAGAGGAAAGATAGAAGTGTGAAAATGGATTAAAGAGGAAAATAGAAGTGAGAAAATGGATTTAACGAGGAAAGAATAAAGTAGAAAGAAGCATATAGGTTTCAAAGGTCAACAAAAAAACAACCCATTAAACTAAAATTAACTCACGAAATAAAGCAATTTTGTCAAAGTACATCATACAACTAATAAAGCACAAAATGAATTATATAATTTATGCTCTATAAATTTGTTATTTTTCATTCATTTCTAACTATCACTTCATCTCATTTTGATAAGTTATGAAACATTCATTTCTAAGCCTACGTGATATGATAACGAGTCTCATCTTCATCTCAAACTACCACTTCAACGCCATATCATCATCCCTTCTATTTCTTTCCTCTACTCCCAACCTATGCATTATGGTAATGAGCATCCCCGTTCCACTTTTTTTTATAGATAAAAATAATACGCTATTATTTTAATTAAACTACATAATATTAAAATAAGCAAATAAAATACAGGATATTCAAATTAGTAAAACTAGGTCACTTATATACTATTAATTTGAAACATTTGTGTGCATGTTTGGTTGTAAGTTGTGTTTAAATACTTGTACCTTAATCAAATATAGGTTGTAAGCTGTGCTTAAGTGGTTGTACCTTAATCATCGTGAAAAATGGTTTCATTACCTTACCAAATTCAGTATGTTTTGTATGTATGTATGGTTGTAAACTGTGCTTAAGTGGTTGTACCCTAATAAAATAATTGTTTCATTATCTTACCATATTCAATCGGTTTGATCCATTCAAAGTTGTGTTGTTCTATTTGTAAATTATTATTATTTATAATAATCTATTTAGTTTAGCCAAAATCTTGAATAAATATAATTTGCAACATATTGATGCAATGGTTGTTGTAATGTATGCATTATGGTTTGTATAGTGGTAATGATATATATTATATATAGATTACGATGAACCTATCAAACGGGAAAAAAATAGACGCGGGTTCATCGTAACGCGCGAGTCCTAGATCAACTTAGTTATTTTATTCTATGTTTTATGTTTCGGTTTAATTTCTTCGCATTAACACCGCAACGCGGGGGCGCTTAATACTAGTTTAAAAGAAATACAAACACAGCTAATCATCATTGATACGTGTGAATTGTCAATTGTGCCCAATTAAATCCGCATGAAGGTTATTGTGTGTAACCTATTGTGTAATGCCCACATGTTAGACTTTTGTTGTACTTCATCAACTGGTTTAACACTTTCATTAATGTTGTTTTCAACGTATTCCCATATTGTGTTGCCTTCTTCTTCAATACTCATGTTATGCAACAAGATACAAACATACTTATAATATCTCATTTTTTTTTTGTTCAAATGTGAGTATCGGGTTTTACACAATGTGTCAGCATTGCTATAAAATACCAGATAACCCTTCAACATTCGTTCTCGTAGATTCTTGACATTTAGAAAAATTCATTCTTTTATTCCGGATACGGTATAGTATTAATGATTGCAACGCAACTTGGGTATATTCTACCAAAAGATAATGCATGTGCTTGTATTTCACTCCTGAAACCATAAACCTAGATTTAGGCCTTGTACCTCTTATGATGTCATTGAGAACTTTACACAAACCAAGAACGTTAAGTCATTACTTGAACTTGAAAGACCAACGAAAGCATGCCAAACCCAGAGATCTTTTGAAGCCACAACTTATACTCAGTTACAATTGTTGGAAAAATGGATTGGTTCGATTAATTAACGCGGCCGACCGAATTATGATCCGTAAGAGTTACACCGTGGGTAACGAACTAAAGGCCCACTTAACTGGCTTAATTGGTAATTACAAACGATGTGCGGAATGGATTCATAATTATATTTGTGATCATGAGCCGGTTTTTATAATTAATATTCGTTATTGATAACATAATTGTTTATCTTTAGTAATAAACTTGTTGCGGGTATTAACTGAGAGACGGGTACATGGACCGGGTAAGGCAGGCACTATCATCTTCGCCATTTATCGTGCATGCATAGCATCTTCGCCACTTATCGCGCATGCATAGCATCTTCGCCACTTTTCACGCATCCATAGCATCTTCGCCACTTGTCGCGCATGCATACCCTCTTTTCCACTTGTCGCGCATGCATAATACCTTTGCCACTTGTCGCACATGCATGTGCATGTCCGCCACTTGGCAAACATGCGTGGGCCTCCATATTCTATATGAACGTGAGCATAGAGTTGACCGCATGGTTAGAGATTTTGCACAAGAGCTCTAAAACACTCATACCTGCTCCGCCGCCACCACTAGGTCGCTGCCAGCCACCGCCGCTGCAGCTCCACCGCCGCCGGCCACCGTCGTCGCCATTCCGCCATCACCGGCCACCGCCGCCGCCGCTCCGCCGTCGCTACCCGGGGCTATACTCGTGTTCCGTCAGTTCGTGTCATTAGCACGCGTTCGTTGAACCTTGGTGTCTCAACCGGTTAGTTATTAACCAAGGTATATCTTTCTCATTGGTAGTTAGATATCCTTATTATTGTGCTCGTATTTACATGTAACCGGATCCTGTCGGGTTTCGTTTATTGTTGATCACTTGTTTATTTTTCCTCTGCATTTTATTGATTAACTCGCTTAATTAATTGACTTTTATTTATTGAACCGGGTTTTGATAGATATAATTTTAACTGATCACTATGAAAACCCAACAGTGGTATCAAAGCCTTCGTTACAACATACGAGTCGATACCGGTCTTTAACCGGAATTAGAACACAAACTTTTATTATTTAAAATTTCTGATCTAAATAATTTTAAGGGCAACTTTAATTTTGGTCAATATTTTATTTGTTTTGCTTGACCAAAAGATTGCCCGGTTTATTTTGAGATTGTTGTGGAATATGTAAATTTGGCCCGACCTTGTTTTGTGGTTTGTATATATTATACGGTTTTTGGTATTATATTTTTTGGCCACAGTGATGTTTCAATGTTGTAATCGATATGGTTCTTTCCTTTATTATATTTTGTAAATGTTGTAATAAATGAAGACCTGAAGATAAAAACCATGGCCGCTAAACAAGAGTTATGGAGTCAGTGGGAGTTGCTCGAGAGGACTGGATGCACTCTAGTCCATCCTTGTGGTTGTTTGTGTGTTGTGACCCCGTGACCCATTTGATCTTTCTATTAGGCTCTAGCAAGATCGAACAAATTTTGGCCATATAGATTTACATATTTATCTTGCTATTGTGGTTGCTTTTTATCTTATAAGTTGTTATAACATAACCAACCTATATACCAACATGATTTTAAAAGGAGTTTTAGAATATTAAACAATCACATTAAAAACAAGTTCTAAACCAATTTTACAACTTGTTAAAATTTTGTTATAAAACAAAGTTTATTTTTTAAACAAATATTAACCAATTAAGTTTTGCAAATTAAACTAAATTAATTTTCCAAAACTATTAACTTAATAGATTTCTATTAACTTAAAATTGGTTACATAAGTCGCAACAAACTTAGTTTCAATAGGTTATTTAAAACTAGGTATCCAGAGAGATGAAATGGTTCATCAAGATGTCACAACTAAAATATATACTAAAATTGGCTCTTACGACCCTATTTGGTAAATATTAAAATTAACCCATAATTAAAATCAATAGTCTATCCCATCCTATCACAAGCTACACTTGGAATTTAATGTGAACCATCACTGGAGCCACAACACCACACTTGATGTTTAGCTTAACCATCCAAGTTGCAAGGGTTTCGTTGACACATCCGGCCCTTCTATAAGTACCTTTTTAGGACGACTGTTACTTTTCTTTTCTCATCACATGCTCCAACTGTCTCGTAAGTAAAAATTCGGCATAGATGAGGCTAAACGTATCAATGCATAGACAAGAGTTGTCTTAGCGGCCTCATACTCGAGAGTTGTGCAATTCTCACAATTGACACTCGTTGTCAGTCTGCCTAGTCACTTACTAAAGTGCATGTCACAGCTGCCTTTACTACTGACAAAGACAGGTTCTCATTTCTTATTCTAATTACTGTAATGGGTCATTAATTAAATAAGGAAATATCCATCGAAAATACTAATTTTTATCTCTTTGCTTATATAACAAATGTCCAATGAAAACAACTCCTTCATTCTCAAATCTATACTTGAAAAAGAAAAATTGAATAACACCAACTTTCTCGAATTGCACCGCAATATGAGAATAGTTCTCAAGATGGCGAAAAAGCTATATATCTTAGATGGCCCAGTCACTACCGAGCCTGAAAGTAACACTACTACCGCTCGCAAGGCCCTAGAAAAGCATAATGAGGATGCCATTGAGGTAGCCTGCCTTATGCAAGCCACCATGTCTCCTAATCTTCAAAAGAACATGGATGATAAATATGCTTATGATATGATCTAGCAACTACTGAAAGACATGTTCCAGAAACAAGCCTGACAGGAATGATATGACACCATGAAACAACTCATAAGCTGTAAAGTGCTAAAAGGATTATGTGCCAGTACTCATGTGCTTAAGATGAAAGGATACATTGAACATATGAACAAACTTGGTTATCCCCTGCAAGATGAAATGGCAGCGGACTTCATCTTGAACTCTCTCCCTAGCTCATATGACCAGTTCATTATGAACTATAATATGAATGCTTGGGTGAAGACTGTGCCTGAGCTACATGGTACACTCAAAACGACCGAGATGAACATTCCACATAAAACCAACCAACTTCTAACGGTCAAGTTTGGTGGTGTTAAGAAGCCCAACAACAAGAAAATGGATCATAAGAGCAAAGGCAAGATAAATGTTGTTGCTGCTACCAGAAATGCCACCAACAACAAGCATGTTGCAAAACCACACCCTCCTGATGAGCGTCAGTGCTTTAAATGCAACTAAATGGAGAACTAGAAAAGAAACTGCCCACAGTATCTAGCCAAGCTGATGGCGAACAAGGCCAATAACATTGGCACTTCTTCTGGTATTCTTATTTATGTTATTGAATTTTTCACTGCTTTCGGTAACACATGGGTATTTGATACCGGATGTGGTTACCACCTCATTAATTTCTTGCAGGAGCCTGAAAAGTGGAAGAAACTGAAACAAGGCGACATGGAACTCATAGTAGGTGATGGAAAGAGAATTCCAGTTTTAACAACTGGGTCATTTTGTTTTTCATGTCCTTTTGGCCTTGTAGTTACTTTAAATAACTGTTTGTTTGCACATGGTTTAACAAGAAACATTATTTCAGTTTCTTCACTGTTTAAACAAGGATTCAAGTACATTTTTTTAATGGTATTTCTATTTCTGCCTACTTGAAGGATATCTTTTATTTTGAGGCTAAACCTCAAAATGGCATTTATGAGATTGATGTTCAAACAGGTAATAACATATATAATCTTTCTAAGCGTAACAAAGCTAGTATGAATGAAACATATTTATGGCATTGTAGACTTGGCCACATAAGTAAGGCACGCATAAAATGGCTCCAATCCGAGGGGATTCTTGAATCCACTAGACATGACTCCTTTGATGATTGCGAATCTTGCTTAGCTGGCAAACTGACAAAGCACCCCTTCACCGGTGTTGGTGAACGGGCCGATGGTCTGCTAGGATTCATTCACACTGATGTATCTAGCCCTTTCAGAACCATGACTAGAAACCATGAAAGATACTTCGTCACTTTTATTGACGATTATAGTCAATATGCTTACGTCTATCTTATGAAGCATAAGCACAAAGCTTTTGAAAAGTTCAAAGAGTTACTGAAGTAGAAAACCAGCTTAATAGAAAGATTAAAGTACTTCGATCAAATTGAGGTGGCGAATACCTCAGCTTTGAGTTTCTCAATCATCTAAAAGAGTGTGGAATAATTTCAGAACCCATTCAACTTGGCACAACCCAACTTAATGGCGTGATTGAAAGGAGAAATCGAACTCTACTTAATATGGTTCGATCGATGATGTGTAGAACTAACTTGCCTCACTCCTTTTGGGGTCATGCTCTTATGACCGCTGCCCACATTGTCAATTTGGCTCCGACTAAACATCATATGAGATATGGCATGGGTGAAAACCCGATTTGGAATACCTTAGAGTATGGGGATATGAACCATACATCACAAGTGATTCTGATGATAAGATCGATCCTCGAGGAGAAAAGGTTGTTTTCGGCGGATACTATACAAGAAGCGGATATTATTTCTTCCATCCTGATGCAAATGTTATTTCCATCAAACGGAAGAGACACTTTCTTGATGAAAAACTTCTTAATCGAGGAACTGGAAATAATGTGGTTGATCTTGAAGAAATTCGAGAACCTCAAACAACCGCTAAAGAAGTCGGAGCGTCTGATCAACAAGTAGTTGTTTCCAATGAATCAAACATAAACACAGGCGTTCGCAGAAGTAGTAGGATTCGCAAAGAACCTGATAGATACCTATGGCATCTAAATGGTCCCGAAGTCTTATTAGCAGTTGAGTCCAGTGACGAACCTGCTAACTACAAATCTGCAATCTTAGTTCCAGAATCTAAGAAATGGCAAGAAGCCATAAATGTCGAGATACAATCTATGCGTGACAATCATGTATGGGACTTGATTGAGCTACCCCTGAATCTCAGGCAGTAGGGAGCAAATGGATTTTTGAAGAGAAATACCGATATGCATGTTAATGTACACACCTATAAAGCACAACTAGTTGCGAAGGGTTTCACTCAAAATCAGGGTATTGACTATGATGAGACCTTCTCGCCCGTTGTTGTGATCAAATCAATGAGGATATTGCTTGCCATAGTTCCGTACTATAATTACGAAATAAGGCAAATGGATGTGAAAACCGCTTTTCTTAATGGACATCTCTCTGAAGATGTCTATATGGTTTAGCCTGAAGGTTTTGTCGATCCAAAATATCCAACTAGGGTGTGCAAACTGAATAAGTCTATTTATGGACTCAAACAGGCATCTCGTAGCTGGAATCTTTGTTATGATCAGAAGATCAAAGTGTTTGGTTTTGTCAAGAATGAAGATGAGTCTTGTGTTTATAGAAAGGCTAGTGGGAGCACCATATCATTCCTCATCCTTTATGTGGATGATATACTAATCATTGCAAACAACATCCCTATGCTTAACGAGGTTAAACACTATTTTGGGATATTTCTTCACAATGAAAGATCTTGGAGAAGCTGCTTACATTCTGGGAATCAAGATCTATAGGGATAGATCTAAGCGGCTTCTAGGGCTAAGTCAAAGTACGTACATAAAAAAATGATGACATGCTTTAAGATGGAAAACTCCAAGAAAGTAGGAGTTCATATGACTAAAGGAACCGTGTTGAAGAAATCGCAATCTCTTTCAACAAACATTGAAATTAAGCAAATGGAAGCAGTTCCATATGGTTCAATGATTGGTTCTATCATGTATGCTATGTTATGTACTAGACTTGACGTCTCGTATGCTTTAAGCATGATTAGTCGTTTTTAGCAATGTCCTGGCATTACCCATTGGACTGCAGTAAAGAACATTCTAAGGTACTTGAGAAGAACTAAAGATATGTTCTTGGTGTCTGGAGGAGTGGAAGAAGAGCTCATTGTAAGGTGTTACACTGATGCTAGCTTCCAAAGTGACCGAGATGATTCTCGCTCACAATCAGGATTCATATTCACTCTCAATGGAGGAGTTGACTATAGGAAAAGCACCGGACAGAGTGTAGTGGCGGTTCAACCACTGAATACAAATTTATAGCTGCATCGGATGCTGCAAAAGAAGCTGCTTGGATGAAGAAGTTCATCACCGACCTCGATGTGGTTTCAAGTATTCAGAAACCAATCGAGGTGTTCGTGGATAACACATGGGCCATTGCTCAAGCCAAAGAGCCCAGATCTCATTACAGGTTGCCTGGCACTTCCCTATTGGACCAACCCATTTTTAATTTAATTTTATTCCCAGTTTAAAATTACGCTTTTGTCCTTCGTTTAAAATTACATTTTTGCCCCCAGCTCAAAATAAAATTATAATTTTGCCCCTAGCTAAAATTACGTTTTCGCCCCTAGCTAAAATTACGTTTTCGCCCCCAGCTAAAAATAAAATTATAATTTTGCACTTAGCTCAAAATTACGCTTTTGCCCTCGATTCAAAAACTCATTTTTTTTATTTTGTTCTCAGTTTAAAATTACGGTTTCGCCCTCCGTTTAAAATTACGTTTTTGCCCCCTGTTCAAAATAAAATGTTGCTTTTCCCTCTAGCTTAAAATTACGATTCTGCCCTCAGCTCAAAATTACGTTTTTGCCTCTAGTTCAAAATAAAATTATCTTCCCCCTAGCTCAAAATTATATTAGCTGCATGTCACTTCCCTATTGGACCAACTCATTTTTTATTTAATTTTATTCGCAATTTAAAATTACGCTTCCGTCCTTCGTTTTAAATTACGTTTTTGCCCCCAGCTCAAAATAAAATTCTAATTTTGCCCTAGCTCAAAAATACGCTTTTGCCCTCGGTTCAAAAACTCTTTTCTAATTTTGTTCGGAGTTTAAAATTACGGTTTTTCCATCCGTTTAAAATTACGTTTTGCCCCTAGTTAAAAATAAAATGTTGTTTTTTCCTCTAGCTCAAAATTACGATTCTGCACTCAGCTCAAAATTACGTTTTTGCCCACAGTTCAAAATAAAATTATGTTTCCCCCCTAGCTCAAAATTATGATTTTGCTCTCAGTTTAAAATCATGATTTGGCCTCCAGTTCAAAATATAATTCCGATTTTGCCCTCTGTACAGACATACATGTTATGAGAGATAAATATTCGGCTTATTGCCCCGCAACGCAGGCGGGGCAAAAACGAGTACTGGAACGAGGAGACATTATAATAAGCAAAGTAGACACAAATCAAAACCTAGCTGACCCGTTCAGTAAACTGATGACTCAGGACAAGCATGACCAACACAGTCGGTCTTAGATTAGCTTGCTATTTGTTTTGATTTAGTATTTTGATGTACGAACATTCAACAATTGTACCTTTTGAATTCACTTTTGATTTACTAGTTAAATGCTAACTTTGAATCATATAACTATGTTCGATTTTAATACGTTTAATCCATGAATCTTGTATTCTAAATTATCCGTAGTCGGCCAGACTCATGGGAACGACTCTGAATTAAGACTATTCTGACTTTAGACTCAAGGAGTTGACTTCCAAACTCACAAACCTCATTATGAATGACGTTGGATGTAATTCACATCAAATCATCTTCATGGATCTTAGTCATAAGACGCATTGATTTAGGTATGCTCATTTAGTATCCTCTGACCTGAGAAAAATACTAGAAATTTCGTTTACTAAAGACTATTCTTTGATCAGTGTCAACCACTATCGCGTAACTACCAGTCATAAAGGCATTGGTTGGGAGTAGTTCTGAAGTTTTGTGGGAGATGTATGTAGTCAAGATGGGATTCTGTACTCTTACATTATATGTAACAGTTAGACAAGACATCGGGGCGCCCACATTAATCCAAACTGGTGAAGTGTAAGGCCTTACCCAAACTTACTGTGTGTTTGATTGGACCACTTTGATTCTTGAACGAGAATGATAATGATTGAACGCCATGTGAGACTGAATCTAATCCATGTCTCATTGTTCAATTGATGTCTTAGACGGAAATGATAGATGACAACGATTACCATAAGCTCATTGTCTTGCAACAGGATGATCCTAGATGTTTTGGTTAATGACTTTAAAGTGTCATAACTTGTTGGGGGCAACCATGTGTAGCTAGAGCGCCTCTGGCTGTCCGCATTAAAGAACCTAATAAAAAACCGTCTAAATGAGAGACTGTTGGAAAAATGGATCGGTCCAATTAATTAAAGTGGCCGACCAAGTTATGACCCGTAGGAGTTACACCGTGGGCAACGGACTAAAATCACTTAACTGGTTAAGCTTGTAATTGTGAACTATGTGCGAAACAGATCATTATTATGCTCATGAGTTGGGTACGTGGACCGGGTGAGACAGGCACTATCATCTTCACCACTTGTCGCGCATGCATCGCATCTTCGCCACTTGTCGAGCATGAATAACATCTCCGCCACTTGTCGTGTATGCATAGCCTCTTCTCCACTTGTCGCGCATGCATAGCCTCTTCGCCACTTGTCGCGCATGCATAGTACCTTAGCCACTTGTCGCACATGCATGTGCATGTCCTCCACTTGGCAAACATGCGTGGGCCTCCATATTCTATATAAACGAGAGCATGGAGTTGGCCATAGGTTTAGAGATTTTGCACAAGAACTCTAAAACACTCACACCCGCTCTGCCGCCGCCGTTAGGTCACCGCGGGCCCCCGCCACCGCTGCTCGGTCGCTATCGTCGGCCATCGCCGCCGCCGCCGCTACCCAAGGCTATACTCGTGTTCTGTCAGTTCATATCACTAGCACGTGTTCGTTGAACCTCGGTGTCTCGACCAGTTAGTTATTAACCGAGGTATATCTTTCTCATCGGTAGTTAGATATCCTTATCGATGTGCTCATATTTGCATGTAAACAATCCTGTCGGGTGTCGTTTATTGTTGATCACTTGTTTATTTTTCCGCTGCGTTTTATTGATTAACTCGCTTAATTAATTGACATTTAATTATTGAATCGGGTTTCTATAAATATAATTTTTAGCTGATCACACCATGTAACCCAACAACAATAACCGAACCCACTATGAGTTGTCAATCATCCTACATCTGGTACCAAGTCGACTCATCTGAATCGGCAGGATACACAACCCCGTAGCGTAGACAATGTCTTTTCCGAAGAATATATCATGGTTAGGGTTGATGAGTGGAATGATGGTGAGGATGAAAATAGATATAATGTAGAAGAAGGTTGGTGGGAGGTAGAGGGTTATACGGTTAATCAGGGTTGTCAATAGAATCAGTGACCTGTTAATCAGAATTACAGTATACGTGGATTAAATGGGAGAGATTATATCATGGGATATCAAGCTTTTCGAGCCGTTTTGGAAGACGATGATTCAGGAGTTATTTTTGGTGCCTCACGGCACTGATATTGCTGACAGGAAATTAAAGAGAGGCAATTCGTATATACAATACCTTGGTTGCCGCTGGGATTTGTGAACAAAATGTGATGCCTCGCGCAAGTGATAAAGATAAAGGGCATCTGTATGAGGTAATGGTTTTGTATGTTTTGATGAAGGGAACACCCACATTGTCCACTTAACATTTAATACGTACAATGTGTAGGAAGCTAGAGAGACGCAAGATAGGAAGAAAATTCCATATGCTAGGTTATTATCTAAAATGCTAAAGAAGGCGAGATTTTTACCAAGGGGAGTGAGAGTTACCCATCAACGTTTTAAATTGACAACCATTGTTCGAACATCATGGTGGAACTATGAGCTCTTGTGAACAAAGCATAGGTTGTCACTTCAGGGATTAAGTAGGTTTATAGAGGCCTTGAGGTTAGATTTTGAAGAGGATGATGAGGAAGAGGAAGAAAATCAGGGTGGTATGGGAAATATGCCACTACATGCAAGAGAGCTGGTTGTGACAAGGTTTGTGCCTGAGATGTTTAGGTCTCTATACTACACAAATGTCCATGATGCTATGGTGTAGGCGACATCGGATAATTTTGGTGATTGGTCCGATAGTGCTCACATTATATTTGATAGGCAATCCCAAGAGATTAAGGATAATAGTGTATATAGGAGGTCAATGGTGTATCAACAAGAGAATTTCAAGAATCAAGACTTCCAGTGTATTGAAAATATCTGGCAGGGTCATTACTTGGAGCAGTATGAAGTAACTTAGCAGTTGACCCACTATCTATAGTCCACTCCTTCTAAGTGGATACCGCCTACCAGCATCTGGACCAAGGATCTAGCGATTCTTGCTCCCAAGAGCTATACACCCTACCAGACCGCATATAAACAGAGCTTGATGGAATCCGTTTTTGACTAGTTGTACACTTTTCCGGAGTATGAAGCTTAGATATATCACAGTCACTCGCTGATCAAGATTGCACTCACGATTAGGTCCATGTGTTTGATTAGTCTCTATCTTGTGTTGCTTATTTTGTGGTGTGTTAAAAAATTTACATTGGGTTGGTTTGGAGTTGTGTTTGCTAGGATGAACAATTTTATTTGGAACAATTAGTGGGAAATAAGAAAATCGGGTAGGTTATGCGAATGTATGTAGGTTGTGTTAGTGTTAGCTTGTTTGTTGGTGAGTTGTAGTTGGTTGAATTTATGAACCACACCCCTACATATATAATCATTTTTTTTTTGAAAAATCATACATTGGGAGAGTTATCCCAACTGTGAGGTAATGGGGGAACCTAAGGGAAAGATTTTGGAGAAATAAAGAGTCAGGAAAAAATTGAAAAATTTAAAGTTTTGTTAAATGCGCTTGATAGCGGACTTTTCATGCATGTGTTACATTAATTGAATAATTGTAACATTCATTACACGTTTCGAGCATGAACTAGAATGTTGCAAAAAGATGATTAGTACATGCGATCAGACTCAACCACCTATTCTAGTAAACGTCTAAGTTGTTCTAAAACAATACGCTCCTCGTTTGAGTTCGTCTTTTTTACCTGCGAATCGATCTATATGTTAAACTTTAATTTGTCTTTTAAAATATATTAGTCCACAAGAATGTAAACACATTACATTATTTGATAAACCTAAGTTCATAAGAAACACGTTACGCATTGAGCTACTTTGATCTCAATTGTCATCGCCTGCAAAATACGAAAAACAAAGCAGCATAAAGTTAAGTAAAAGATAATAATAAGAATAACAGTAACAGTAACAGTAACAGTAACAGTAGCGTTAACAATTTAGGCTTAGATAATCTTACGTAAACAACTTGCTTATACTAAGTCATCACATTTTAGTAAACTTCAGTTTTATCCATCATAGCCTTTATACGCATAACTTTTCAGCTAGTGGTTTGGGTTAATAACACAAAGCCAAATGACCCGCGTTGGGTTCGGTTTAAAAAAGGCAGAACAAATGAAGCAATTGACCAAACTGAACACACTAAATACGCAAAGAATGGACTACACAACATAGTCGGATTATAGCCCAACAAAATACATACAACACAAGGAGGCCATCAACATATCAAAACTGTCTAAAATGAATCTCAAAACAAGATATAAGCCAAAGCCAAGAAATTGCATCAAACACATGTAACCAAGTTGAATATAAAGCTAAAGCTAAACCAAAGCCAACGCAGCCAAAGTTGAACCAAATCTAAGTCAGACAAGACAAAGCCAAGGTGAACCAAACCCAACGTAGCTAAGAAAAAGCCAAGGCTGAACCAAAGCGAACACAGCTAAGGTTGAACTAAATCCAATGCAAGCAAAGCGAAGCCAAAGCTGAAACAAAGTCAACATAGCCAAGACAAATCCGAGGCTGAACCAAATGCAACATAGCCAAGACAAAGAAAAGGTTGAACCAAACCCACTTAGAGATGAGAACATCAAAAAAGTTGTAAAAACCAACTGCCGAAAACTAACGCACACGAGACTCATACCAACAAACCAAGAACACATGCATAAAAAGTCAGAAGTAACTAGTAAACAACGCAGTAAAGAAGAATAAAAGGGCAAAGAACACATATACAGCAAACGCAACGCAAGATAAATAAAACCCAACAACACACAGAACAATCGTACAACACAAATCTGTAACGAAAACACATTATGCATAGTTTACAGGTGAACCAACCATATGAACCAAAGCCAAGGCAACCAAAAAAGATATGGCTGCACCAAAACCACTTAACTTAGGCTGCCAAGACAAACCTAAGCCTGAATCAAACAGTTAAAACAAAGCCAAGGAAGCCAACCCAAAGCCAAAACTAAACCAAACCAACATAACTTATCTAGCCAACATAATGGTAAAGGCTAAACCAAAAAGATCCAAAACATCCACCTTAAACGACGAATACACAAACATGTTTCTAGTTCACAGCAAATAAAAGAACCATCCAAGTGAAGTAACACAAATGCATGTACTCATAACTTAGAAAAAATGCAAGCCAAGCACAAAAGCCTTGGTTGGATACATCAAAAGTGCTAAGCCCAAACCAAGGCACAATCATTGCAACACTCTCACATGAAAATTCAATCCATCATCATTGAGTAAAAAGTACAATGCACCAAAAACAGAGCAGCTTTCAATCCTCATAGGAAAACCATACAAACACCAAAGATAACATAAGATTAACATCCTCATCGACATGAACCAAGAGATAAACATCTAGGATTAAATATAAAGTAAACATCCTCATCCACATTAAATCGCAAATAAACATCAGAGGCCAAAATTCGAAACAAAAGCCTTAGATGAACTCAAAGGTTGCATCCTCAAAGCCTCGGATGAAGACATATGTTTCAACTACATAGGCAAACCCATAACAACAGATTATAAAAAGAGGTGGTCGAAACTGGTCTTTCAAGACCATCAACCCCCGACCCAAAAAAAAAATTATAACGACACACAAAACAAAATGATGCAAAAATCAGCTCCCAAAAAAGCATGTAATAACATCAAACCCCAACACACCATAATCAGAGCAATAGAGAAAGAAAGCCAACGATTCTGGTCGTAACCGAGAAAATAACGACGGAAATAAGACATATACTCCAACAAAACAAACCCAATATGTTAAAGAAACAACTGCAAAGGTGTATTACCGGAGCACGATTAAACATGGCAGGACAAGAGGCGCCGCTATGGCCGAGGGACGGTGACGTGGAAAGACACTGATGGAAGTAAGAGAAAGTGGGGTGCTTCCAAATGAAGCAACCCCACAACTAAACCAATATATACCCAAACCATGATACAACACCCACAACACAATAAAACACAGACAAAACAAATAACACAACTTAAAACCAAACCATGCACAAACACGTTGCTAATTCATAGTATTTAAATTATAATTATATCAAACATACCTTTTGAAATTTTAGCATCCACAACTTAGGTCTTCATTGATAGGAGTAAAACCCTTAATAACCGGTTCAAATCAAATGAAAAAATAAAAGATAGTTCTATTGTTCGTTTTGGATATAGATACACCACCAAAACCAATGGTAAGGATGCAATTCACTCCCAAAGATACAGAAATCACCACTCCGGTCGTGAATTCGAGTCTAAGAACACCACTCAATAAGTCAAAATTAAGCTAGCATAAATACAATCAATTTAACTCAGAATCCATTAAGATGAACTAACCATAGATAATATTTTTAATCAATACACAATCACCTTTTCATTCCTATGGAAGTTCAATACATAAAGAAAAGAAATGACAACTACTCTAACCCATGACCTACTTTCTAGTAAAATTGAAGAGGTTTGAGAATTGCTAAAATCGTCTATTACTTAACAATACATTTTAACTGGGTTAGTGATTTGGATGGAAATGGCAACAACAATGAAACCTCAAGGACTCAGATACAAAAAGTTTCATTTTTGGACTGAAGTGGTAAAAGTGACTTAAACTCAGGGACCATTTTAACATTTTACTCAAAATTAAAAACTAACTCACTACTTAGGAAGTTGAAGATACAAACAAATAATGCATAGAAACAACTTAATTTAAAACACAAAAGTAAAGTGCATGGTGGACATGGGGCGTGCATGATTGTTTGATATTCATTATTCAATCTGGGTTGATATGGCAACGTCTACTAAAACGACTTAGGAATTTAAATTTTTCGTGGGTCGGCTATCATTCATGCTCAATAATATTATATAGGACCAACCCATTAGGCTTATCAACATAGGCTAAGGCCTAGGACGACCCGTTTAGCATATCAAATGGTAAGGATTGAAATTTATACGCACAGTTACAATAGAATCAAACTAGGTGTTAATGTTCGGTAAATTTTGATGTAACTAACTTAACATTTAACTTATCCATGTCTACGTGTCTAGTTTAGATGAACCCCATAGAATTGCTAAGTTGATTCTTCGATCCATCGTGTAATTATCCCAATAACGGTGGACTGCATTCATGTTTTGCATACCACTTCTCTTGTCAATATCTTTCGGTACCAAAAGCGACAGAGGGGTGTTCCCTCTCTCCATTCCCGATTCTCGCTCCTGCATCAACCAATTTCTTCTTGTTTCCTCTCCAAATTAGAAGGTGATTCTCGCTAATCCCTCCTATCCATCCAGCAAATTCCTCCACTTCATCTCTATCTCAGCCACATTGCAGCTGAAATCCGTCCCTCCCCACTCCATCTTTCACAACTTCATCCAATCTAAGAGTCATCTTACTCTCATAAGTGGTACTTCCTCAATTCAATGAGTCTTGTTTCTTACATCCTCAATAAAGTGTATATCTTTGACCTTAAAGATGAAAAGTAACCCTTTTCTGAGTTTGTAACTCCAATGAAATCTCCTTACCCCATAGCCCAAACACCATCCCCTTACCCCACCGCCCAACCCCTGCCTATACCAAACCCTCAACCTGACCACCTACCAACCACTACACATCCTTTCCGTACCATGCGAACCTGTGCTATGGACGGTATCACCAAACCTATACGACAACTTAATCTTCACACAACGACCAACCCATCCATCATACCAATCCCTAAAAACCCAACCGATGCCTTGTCCACACCGGTCTGGCATCGGGCCATGACCAACGAATTTGATGCTCTTATTAACAATGATGCTTGGGATCTCGTGCCACGTCTACCAAAACATGAACATCATTCGCAGCATCTGGTTATTTAAACACAAGTTCAAGTCCGATGGCATGTTAGAGAGATACAATGCACGCCTTGTGTGCGATGGTCGATTAGGGGGAAACGTTTTGTCCAGTCGTAAAACCAACTACTATACGCACGGTTTTATCAATCGCGTTGTCACAATCCTGGCCTGTTCATCAGTTGGATGTCACAAATGCGTTTCTGCGTGGAAATTTAAATGAGACCGTGTATGTGTATCAGTCGATGGGTTTTCATCACACAGGATTTCCTAATCACGTGTGCCGCCTGAAAAAGTCTTTATACGGGTTGAAATAGGCTCCAAGAGCATGGTACCAACGGTTCACGAATTACGTCTTGACTTTGGAGGTTTTGAAAAAGTAAATGTGATGCGTCGTTGTTCACTTTGCATGATGGTACGAGTGTCGCCCACTTACTTCTATATGTCGAGGATATTCTCCTTGTTACCTCTACAGACCATTTTCGACATCAACTAATGGCTCGATTAGCCAACGAATTTGCCATGAAAGATCTTGGGCCACTCATCTTCTTTCTCGGGATCGCGGTCACTCGCCAACATGATACTATGTTTCTATCTCACCACTCATATGCTTCTGACATCATTGCTAGAGCTGGGATGCAATCTTGTAATCCTGTTACCACCCCAGTTGACACACATTCTAAGCTCAGTGCTCACTCCGACAGGGATTTTCATGACCCGATATTGTATCGCAGTCTCGCTGGGGCACTTAAAAATATCTCACATTTACATGGGCAGATATCAGCTATGCGGTACAACAAATTTGCATGCACCAAAAACAGATCACTAGAATGCTCGAAAACGCATTATTCGGTATATAAAAGGCACTGCTTCCTACGGTCTTTTACTCGGGTCATCTAAGAATCCCTCTGTATTGGCATAAACTGACCCGGATTAGGCTGGCTACCCAGATACTTGACGGTCTACGAGTGGGTAGTACATCTACTACGGTGACAACTTAATCTCGTGGTCATCCAAACGATAACCCACCATTTCTAGCACGAGTGCCGAAGCTGAATACTGTGGTGTCGCTAATGTTGTAGCCGAAATTTGATGGTTACGCAACTTACTGTCCTCTCACTCGTGCAACATTAGTGTATTGTGATAACGTTATTGATGTGTGCAAAATGAAACATATAAATTACATCAAATGAGGCATAAAACTAACCCTTTTTAGTACTAATGTTGGAAAATTGTGCTTTTGTCTTCCTTTTGTATTTTCAGGACCAAATGAGCTTAAACGAACAAAAGGAACAAATATACAGCAAAAACTAACATAAAAACAAAGAAAAGGAATAAATGTGGCATGTCCGACCCCTCGATAACATCTCCACAAGCAAAAACAAGAAACAGAAGGCTGACCACGGCCCGTGCCCACTAGACACGGGGGCGTGGTCAGATGTCTGCAGAAATGGACAAAGCTATATAAGCTTCTACGCCAACCACGGGGGCGTGCCCAGCTCAGCCGGGGTGTGGTCAATGCTAATATTTGCAGAATCTTGCAAATCTTGATAGTACAGATACGCTTCTACACACGGGGCTGTGCCCAGATAACACGGGGCCGTGTGGAGCCCAATGCAGACAAATGCAATTAATGAAGGAAGAGAAAAGGGATGGCCATGGGGGAGTGTCCGCTGGACATGGGGCCGTGGCCGGGCTTCTGTTCAGGCTATAAATAGGGGTGCTTGGTTCTCTTCAAAGGCATCCCTTGGCAAACCACCTCTCTCCCACTTTGCCACCACTCCACCACCACTACAACACCCACATCCACCACCATCATCCATCATCCACCTTAGAGTGTGTGTAGTAGTCTCGGGATCCAAGATTGATCGTAAGAGTTCTTGTCAATCAAAGGCCATGTTTGGCTAAGTCTCTTACATCACTTGGTGAAAACAAGCATTTAATGTATTACTTTTGATTTTTAATCTTTTCGCACTTTTTATTTGATTTTGTATTAATGACTTTAATAACTAGTTTCTTATGTTGAAGGTGAAACTTCTTTATCATTTTTCCGTGGTGTCTTGGCATTACATTACTGTCTATATAAAGTAAAAGATTTTCACCATTTATATCTCTAAGGTCTATATAAAGATATGTTGGCTACCTGGTCGGAGATTAAGGGAATGGTTTAGTAAGGTTCTTGCCTTGTTCAGTGTATAGATCATGCAAGGACCTGGGTCAAGCTTACTAGGACCTCCTTCAATACCCACTGGTATTGGATGACGGGGGTGCGAATGGCTTGATCCCCTCATATGTAAACTACTATTAATACATTAAACCGGCTACTTGGGATTGTATCACTGCTGAATCAAACCACTTAGCCGAGGGTAACGTCACCTTCAAAAGAGGGGCCTACCACTTTTCGCATTAATAACTTAAATAATTATCTTTAAATATTACGACCCTATGGGATTGTATCTTTGCTGACTCAAACCACTGAGTTGAGGGTAACGTCACATTCAAAAGAGGGGCCTACTACTATAACTAAGATAATCTCTTAAAAAGTACAAAAGAGCGGAAATCATCAAAGGATACATTAAAGGCGAGTCGGATCCAAGCGATTCATCTTGTCTATCTCTTTTTATTTTCAACAATTTTAGTTTTTATTTTTCATGTTTAAAAATCTTTCTAAAAATTTTTAGTTTGATTAGACGTTGAGGATAAACCGGTACTAAAAGCTCTTGTCCTTGGACGACCTCGGTATCTTACCAACACTATACAATGCTCACGATGGGTGCACTTGCCCATGTGTGTGTTTAGTGTTAGTAGAATATCGTGTTTTATAAATTTAAAACTTGACTAATGTGTAAAATAGGCTTAAAATATTAATAAAATTATAACACACCCGACACACACCAAGTTTTTGGCGCTGCTGCCGGGGACACAAGGATTTTTAGAAAGTTAGGAATCAACGGCCTATTCAATTTTCTTGTTTTTCTATTTTTTTAGGATTTTCTTAATTTTTCAGGTTCTGCAGACTTCAGCACGAGGCCGTGCCCTCTAAACATGCCTCCGTGCCCAATCTTCAGTTACTGAAAATAGAATCGTAAGATCTCGACGGTTGGTAATTTCTGACAAAAACATAAGTGATATTGATTATTTTTACTTTCGCTCCTCTTATGGTGCGTGGTGTCAAATATGTGGTGGATCTCACAAATATTTAAAGTGTTATTTTCTAAATTACACTCCCCACTATATAGACCCATTGTTTTCCTGTAACCATAAGATAGGCGAAAGTAAAAACAATCCATATCTCCCCCTCGAATGCTCTCAATCATTTCTTTTAGATGATATGATTCTCAAAGAATTATTTCAGCTTGAAGAAATAATTCTCCAATTGATAAAAGAGCTTGAGATGGAACTAAGTTATTCATCCCAAGACGACGATCAAGGAGAGTTATTGAGATCGCATTCGGATTCTTACAACATCGTAGATCCCGGAAGCACCTCTAACTCTTGTGAGGACTTGAGCGATAGTCGTCCCTGTGTCGATTGTGCCGTGAAGGACTCTCCATCGGTTTCCGCCGATGCGTTCATAGACCTGAGCGATTTGACATATACCTTCTTTAACGAGAGCCCGGATAAGGGAAATAGAGGTTGTTTCGCCCACTGGTATTTAGCTTAGGATTCACCCTTTCCGATAACCTCTTGCGTTCTTGTCTAAAGCAAGGGCAGTTAAGGTACCTTAGGCACTTCGATGTTGTTCCCTCCAGTAAGGAACCGCCCGATCTAGATAAATTTCTTAAAATAAGACAAAAACTCTCTAGCCACGGGGCCGTGTCCATGTCAACACGCCCCGTGCCCACCTAAAAATTGACCACGGGGTCGTGTTCAGGCCAACACGCCCTGTGTTCAGAATATGGACAAAATGTGTCAGAGTCTTGTCTGACCACGTGGCCGTGTCCAGCCGACACGGGGTCGTGGTCAGCATGTTGTCGTTTTCTATAAACGCAGCAAGATTCTTGCACATTTGGACCCATTCCAAAGACAAAGATCTGGTGGGATCTTCACATATACCCTATAAGGTATATTCCAAAGAAGGTTCTCAACAACCATCTTGTCTTTACTACTTTTGTCTCTTGCCTTCTTCTTCAAAAACTCATCAAAACCTCCATTAAAGCTTGAAACCTCCATGTTTTCAAGCTTTATTGTGATATTTGTTTTGTTTTTAACCAAGGAATCTTATCAAAAATAAGTTTTATAAAACTGTTTTAAGTTATTTCCACTAAAAAATGTTTCAAAAGTCAGAAAAACAATTTAAAGCACTAAGATTCCTTGTTTCAAAAATCTGCAGAATAGTGGCCACGGGGTAGTGGCTGGAGTTACTGTTTCATTAATTTGAACGTTTTGACCTGTTTTCTTAGAATGTCGAGCCTGAATAGCGGAACATCCTCAACTCACTCAAGGAACAATCGACAGGGAATAAGAACATCGGTGGAAGACTCCTTGGTCCACTTGCGAGAGGCCATTCATGAAATGACAGGGGTAGAAGAAGCCTTAATTGACCGTATTAACCATTTGTTGGTGGGGTTAGAGGGGTGCCTTCGAGAAGTCAACCTTTTGCACCAAAGGTTAAATATTCTTGCTTCTCCTTCCATGGTGCCAATCATCACACAAAGAGGGTGGAATGTTGTGTCGGAAGTCATTATTCCAGCCGAGTGTCATGTCATGCCTCCGGAACCTCCTCTAGACATACTACACGGGGTTTTGGTAGCCGTCGCTCCTCCTTCGCAAGACATCGTGGAGAATGAGTCCGCCTTCTTTCTCCCTAGGGAGATAGAGGAATGGCTCAATGACATTTAAAAGACATCCTCCGGTTCCTAGTTCTACAAAACCCTTAAGTACCGGAAAGTTATTTCCGGGTTTTTGTTCCTACAATAAGGGTAGAACTCTTTAGTGATTTCCTGCATTCTATGACCTATCTATCTTAGGATCTTGGTAGTTTTTCGTTTTTAGCAACTTTATTTTCAATTTTTAGGATGTTTGTAATTTACATTTTTAATGAATGATGGTTTTAAAAAAATTATTTAATGGTGTTTGGATGATGTTCTAATGGTTGAACACACTCGAAAAGGTGGATGTTACCAAGGGAACTTCAAATCCACACCCCATGCACAAAAACAGAGCCTCCCGGCAATTTTCCGTTATTACAGCAAGTTCAGCACGTATAACAACCCTAAAGAAAACCGACACCTTCATGAATTTTCTGACACCCTAATATATTTTAAAATATCCCAATACGTCTTAAAATACACCCCATACGTGAAAACGGGCCCCGAATACCTTAAATATTTTTAAAAATAATTAAAAAATCAATTTTTGGGTTTGTCGCGGGCCGCGTAGACCCCTTAGGAATCTTACGCGGGCCGCTAGAGATCAAGAATGTGGCGCAGCCCGGTGATGACACATGTCATCATCGTGGCAGGTCTAGTCGATGACCCGGATCAGCTACAGCGTTGACCAAGGTTGACGCGGGCCGCGTAGGCCCTTGTCTTCCTTTACGCGGGCCGCGAGAGGACCAGAAATCAGCACTATATATAGAGGGCATCGGATCAGTCTGTTCGCTCACTTTCTTTTCTCAATCACGAAAATATGATAGTAGGCTTTATACTCGGGTCTAATACCCCCCTAAGTAGCAAAGTTCTGCTCCGTTTTCATAACCCCTGGATACGTATTAGATACTCTGCCCGATTGATCTAGGGTTCCGTAACGGCTGTCGTGGTTCTGCCCGACGTAGTCATTGGAATGCCGTCTCGGGGAGGGTATTACTAATGTTAAAATGGGTTATTATACTAACCCATGTGCATTTGTGTAAATTATAGATAATTCCCAGGGAACCCTTACAGAAAATCTAAGACAACAATGTGAGTTGATCCGCTTTTTGTAAACCCTTTGTCAACTGTTTTTTACAAAACCTCATACAATTAAATGTATATTAAGCAGTTATTGAGTATTTGTAAGAATACAATTATCATGAGTATGTTGGGGTTTTGTATACAAAATTTGTAACCACCTGGTCAAGGAGTAACATTTCCACAAGTCGAGTCTGACAGTACCATGGATGTTAATTGATATAACTTGGAAACAAATGTAATTGCGAGATCGCCCTCAATAATGTACAATGGTTTTTATTTAAACTTGATTAAACTGGGATTCACTTACCAGTATTTCCCACTGACAAATGTTTTTAAAACGCGTTTCAGGTAACAATTTGTAAAAGCCAAATAGAAGCCAGCTGGACAGCACTGAAGGCTTGGAAAACTGGCAATAAAGTTACCTAAAATCAATAGATGTTTTTATTAAATAAAAAATAGGATTCATTCCTATGAAAATGTGTGTATCGCAAACTAGGGTTTTATCCCATGTGTTTAATATTATGAAAATGTGGTATTTTACTCTGATCCAATATTTCCTAACTACGGTCCTGATGAAAATTCCGCTGCCAAATTAGACAATACGTGATACCACCGAAACTGGCTCGCGGCCGCCCGTTCCTGTATTTGTATAGGGGGACGTGGGTTGCGACAGAAGGTGGTATCAGAGCTAAGCCACCGATTCAGCCACAGAAGTGTTCTGCAGACATCAAAATTTAAATTTTCAGGAAATAAATCATGGGAATACGTGCGCAATTGTATTTTCTTGTTATGTGTTGTTTGACTATTTGTTAGTTTATAGTATGAGCGACCAAGGACCATCTGACGCGTACCGTCAATTGTCTGGTTCGCCTAGAAGCGAAGGTGCCTCTTCTCAGCCTGCCCTCTCAGGGTACTCTGCTGATACGGAAAAAGGAAAATTCGTGTTTAAGGCTCAGTCCGAGGAGCCATTCCCTCAGATAAAGAGAGGATGGTTCAATCGAGGGGCACACGAGCGTATGAAAAAGTTACAAGACCAGAGAGCACTAGCAGCAGCAAAAAGAGAAACCGATGCTTATGCCCAGGATATAATTAATAGGGGTATAGCCAACATCCACATCCTAGCAACCACTGCAGCTGACCCTAACCTGGAACAAATGATAGCACCCCAACCACAACCACCAATTCCTGACCAACCAATGGAAATAGAAAACCCTGAAAATCAAGTAGAAATGCATGACTTCAATCCGGAAGAAATACATAGGGTACCAGCACCAAATCCATTAGACCCAAATTACGACCCATGGTGGGACGACAATAGGGACTATGTGCAACGTTACCCGATACATGAAGACATGCCCATGCCAAACATAGGAGCCTACCCAGGTTTGGATCCTTTAAATCCCTATTACCACGATGTATTCATTAGGGAAATTTTTGAGAATCCTTACGAATTCCAGGCACCTACACCTCCGAACCCAGTCCTAGAACCTGCACCCCCAATGAGTGCAGAAAACGTACAAGAACTTAGGACATTTGGTGAGGAAATTTTAGAGAGTAGTGAACGAATGAGACAGGTGGGAGAGCGACTCGTCTGGAAGTATGACGAGCGCAATATGGAATTTTGGATGAATCCATATCCATGAATCTGATGGTGGAGACGGTAGTAATAGTAATAATAATAATAAAATAATATGATATGTGTATGTGTATGAAAAAAACTACGGATGCCTATTATTAGTAGTGTAACTTTAAATTTCAGTCGGTATTGAAATTTTAATTTCAGTACTGGTGTGTAATAGATGCATAGTATATGAATAGAGTAACTCGCAATGATCGACGCTTTTGACCAAAATGCGTGTCATGTGATTGACTATATTAAATATTATTTTGTGATATTAATACGTGGTAAATGTTTAAAATTCAGATGGCCGACGAAGGAAATCAAGGAAATCTGAATAACGATAACCAGAGTAACATTAACTTAGTTAATGAGAATCCAAGCATCAATAACAATGGAAACCAAGTGGATAATAGTGCTATCCAACACATAGTAGCACAAGGAATCATAGATGCATTGCCATTTATTCTTCAAACTGTTAAGTATGCTGATAATAAAAGTAAACATAGCAGTAAGCGACCAACTGAACCAGAACACAGCGTGAACAATGGACCCGTACTTCAAGTGCCCATTCCCAAAAGAAGAAGAACCATGCCTTATTGTTGTTCTTACAAAGAATTATGGTCCTGCAAACCAATAGAATTCTCGGGCAATGAAGGACCCATTGCAACTCTACGCTGGATAGAAAAAACTGAGGCTGTTTTAAAAATAAGCAAGTGTGCTGAAGAAGACAAAATAATGTTTGCTTCTAATCTATTTAAGAACTCAGCCTTAGAATGGTGGAACACTATCCTCCAGTCTAGAGGAAGTGATAGGGTTTATAATATGGAATGAGAGGAATTTAAAAATATGATAGAAAGGAAATGATGCCATCCCAATGAAAAGGAACAGATAGCAAATATGTTTCTGAACCTAAGGATAACCGGGGTAGATAGTAAGGGTTATACTACCACATTCTTTGAATATGCTAGAATAGTACCAACCCTTGCATCACCTGAACCGATATTAATCTCCCGTTACATCTGGGGATTAATTGGAGAGATTAGACATGTAGTCAAGGCAGCTAGACCCCAAACTATAGAAGAAGCTGTAGAACTAGCAAATACCTTGACAGATGAATTAATCCGTACTAGAGAAGAAGACCAGAGGAGAAACCTAGCCCAAAGGCTTATCCAAGAGTTCCGTTCTGGGAATTCCAATCGTAGGAATATAGGTTCTACCTCTGCACCATACTATAAGGCCTGCAAGAAGAAGCATTCGGGAAAATGCTTCGCTCACTGCAACTTCCGTAAGTTACCAGGACACAAGGAAGAAAATTGCAGGAGAAAATCCAGTAATGTACTATGCTTCAACTGTGGAGAAAAAAGTCATATCAAGCCGAACTTTCCTAAATTGGCTCCAACTGCGAACAACAAGAACACTAAAAATGCTAGAGCATTTTTTTCTAACAGCAGATGAAGCCAGAATGATTCTGGATGTCATAGCCGGTACGTTTTTAGTTAATGATGTTTTTGCTAAGGTATTATTTGACTCTGGTGTAAACCAAACTTCCACAAGAATGTCTATAGAGACCGCAAATGGAGAAACGGTTAGGATTTCCGAAATCTTACAGGGAGCAAGAGTAGAAATTTTAAATCAAAAGTATATTGCCAATCTTAACCCAATGAATCTGGCAGGATTTGATATTGTATTAGGAATGGATTGGTTAATAGCCAATAAAGCTAATATTTTATGTGATCAAAAGTCAATTCAAGTGAATTCACCAAAAGGTGAAAAGATCACGATTAAAGGAGATAAACCATCTAGATCCACTAAATTCATCTCTGTGATGAAAACTGCTAGCTATATAAGAAAAGGATCTATAGTGTATTTGATTTCTATAATCACTAACACTAAAGTAAAAGAAGTAAAAGATATTCCAGTAGTGTCCCAGTTTTCAGATGTATTGACGGGTGGTCCATAGGACAACCCTTAATGATGTTAAAAGACGTATTTATCCTTCACTTAATCGCGTAATTATCTTGAATTAGATGACTACAGTTGCTTATGTTTCAGGTATGTCCCGGGAGCTAAAAAGGGATAAAACGCAGCTTTGGACGGTTTGGAGATGAATAGGTCGTGCATGGAAGGAAAGAAGAAACGAAACCCAATAATCAGTGCTCCACGTAATTTACGGTGGCCACCGTAAATTACGGTGGCCCTGAAACATGTCCAATTTCCACCGTCCCACAGTCTATCTCCACCGTAACAACTTGATGTCCACCGTAATTTACGGTGGAGACCGTAAATTACGGTGGAGGCGACGGGAAAAGTCATAACTGCTCATTAAAGCGGTTTTTGATGGTGTCTTTTCACATTACCTCATCATTGGACGTTTCTCTGGAGTTCTAGGGCGATTTTTGGCTTTGGCAAGTGTTTGTGAACAATTTCTAACATTTCGGTTTGTCTTTTGATTCATATGAACTTCAATCTTGATGTTATGATGATCCACCAAACAATGTCCGGCTAAACTTTCGGTGATCATCTTAGGTGAAGGTTTCTTATTGACTTTTGTGTGATGAATATTTATTTCTAGAATAATAGACTTGGTATGTTTGCTATGTTTATTATGGTGCATGAATGTTTGGTTGTAAATTGTTAATTGATGTTTTGTTCCTAATCTAAATCGTACGTTCTTGGTGTCGTTGACAATCGAGATATCACGGGAAGGGTTAGGGTTGGATATTGGTTAATTGATCATCGGGTAACAACCTCGCGTTTACATAATCCGAGTACTTCGTTCCCTTTTATCACAACAAACGTTTATGCATGAGTTATGTCTATGTAACTCTTTCTAGTTGGATTTGTGCACAATTGTTAATGGAAACCGGAACCTAAGATGGTCATTTTCTCTTAATCTGTTAAACACCCAATTTTGATTTGCAATTAGCTAGTAATTTAGTTTTCTAAAACAACAATCCAAATCATTGATCTTTTATTTTCTGCATATTAGGTAATTGTAGTTAAATTGCAAAGCTATAACATAAACACATTTTCCACATACTCCCTGAGTTCGATACCCATTTACCACTATCTACTAGTTATTATTTGGATTAAATTTGCGTGTACCACGACATCACGTCATGTATTTCCAGAAGAATTACCAGGACTACCGCCGGACAGAGAAGTTGAATTCAGAATTCATCTACTGCCAGGAACAGCACCGATTGCCAAAGCACCCTACCTTTTGGCAGCAGTCGAAATGCAGGAACTAAAGAAACAGCTAGATGAATTATTAGAGAAGGGATTCATACAACCGAGCTCATCGCCTTGGGGAGCACCAATTTTATTCGTTAAAAAGAAGGACGGATCAATGCGTATGTGCATTGACTATCGTGAATTAAACAAGGTCACGATTAAGAACAGGTACCCATTACCGAGAATCGATGATCTGTTCGATCAATTGCAAGGAGCTCGATTTTTCTCTAAAATCGATTTAAGATCAGGATATCATCAATTAAAGGTACAGGAAGATGACATTCCTAAAACCACATTTAGATCAAGGTATGGTCATTATGAATTCACTGTCATGCCATTTGGTTTAACCAATGCCCCAGCCGCATTTATGGACATGATGAACCGAATATGTAAGTCATATTTGGATAAATTCATAATTGTCTTTATAGATGATATTCTCATTTATCCTAAAAATAAAGATGAACATGCAAAGCATTTGCACGCACTTTTAAGTCTATTAAGAAAAGAAAAGCTTTATGCTAACTTTTCCAAGTGCGAGTTTTGGTTAGAACAAGTACAGTTTCTTGGACACTTAGTTAATCATGAAGGAATTCATGTGGATCCCACAAAGATCGAGGCGATGGAAAACCCCAGAGTCACCAACCGAGGTTAGAAGTTTCTTAGGATTGGCCAGTTATTATAGAAGATTTATTCGATATTTTTCTAGAATAGCCATTCCTTTAACTAAGTTAACCTGTAAATCCATTAAGTTTGAATGGGGACCAAAACAGGAAGAAGCTTTTAGAATTCTTAAACAAAGATTAACGAATACACCCATATTAGCGTTACCAGAAGGAACTGAAGATTTTGTAGTATATTGTGACGCTTCTAAGTTAGGTTATGGATGTGTGTTGATGCAACGTCAAAAGGTTATAGCTTATGCATCTAGACAGCTTAAGAATCATGAAGAGAATTATTCAACCCATGACTTGGAATTAGGAGCTATAGTTTTTGCCCTTAAGATTTGGAGACATTACCTTTATGGTAGTAAGTTCACCATATTCACCGATTACAAAAGTTTAAGATATGTTTTCGGGCAAAAGGAATTGAATATGAGACAAAGACGCTGAATAGAAATGCTTAGTGATTATGATTGTGATATCCAATATCATGAAGGAAAAGCAAATGTAGTTGCTGATGCTTTAAGCCAAAAGTATCACGAAAAGCCAAAAAGGGTACGTTCTCTTAAATTAAATCTGCAAGTAGATTTAAATGATCAGATAAGAGAAGCACAAAAATCAGTAATCAAGTATGATACTGAAAAGCTAAAAGGTATGATTAAAGAATTAGAACAAGGAACATATGGAATTTGGAGATTCCATAAGAAGAGAATGTGGATACCTAAGTTAGGAAACCTGCGCCATCGTATATTAGAAGAAGCCAATAAGTCTAAATATATGATGCACCCAGGAAATGATAAGATTTACCAGGATTTAAGGAAAAATTGCTGGTGGATATGAATGAAGAAGGATATAGCAGCTTATGTTTCCAAATGTTTAACTTGTTCCCAAGTTAAAGCTGAACACCAGAAACCCTCAGGATTGTTGCAACAATTAGAAATGCCAGTATGAAAATGGGAATTGATAACAATGGATTTTGTTACCAAATTACCCAAAACAAGGAAAGGTAATGATACAATCTGGGTGATTGTAGATAGGCTAACCAAGTCAGCTCATTTCCTACCAATGAAAGAAACTTTCAATATGGAACAGTTAGCTAAATCGTATGTAAATGAAATAGTCTCATTACATGGAATACCTTTATCAATTGTGTCTGATAGGGACAATCATTTTACCTCTCATTTTTGGTCAAGTTTCCAAAAAGCAATGGGAACCAAGCTAAATCTAAGCACAACTTATCATTCTCAAACAGACGGACAAAGCGAAAGGACAATTCAGACAATGGAAGACATGCTTAGATCTTGTGTAATTGATTTCGGAGGTAATTGGGACGATCACTTACCTGTACTAGAATTTTCTTACAATAATAGTTATCACACAAGTATCAATGCTGCACCATTCGAAGCACTTTATGGACGAAAGTGCCGAACCCCAGTCTGTTGGGCAGAAATTGGGGAAAAGCAACTATATGGACCTGAGATAGTGCAAGAAACAACCGACAAGATCATTCAAGTCAAGGAACGACTGAAAACAACACGTGATCGACAAAAGAGCTATGCTGATAACCGACGCAAACCATTGGAATTTCAAGTAGGAGATAAAGTGTTGTTAAAAGTCTCTCCTTGGAAAGGAGTGGTAAGATTCATCAAAAGAGGAAAGCTAAGTCCCAGGTATGTTGGACCTTTTGAGATTATTAAAAGAATAGGACTTGTAGCCTATCAGCTACAACTGCCAGAGGAAATGGCAGGAATACATGATGTGTTCCATGTATCTAATCTCAAAAAGTGATTAGCTGATGAATCACTGGTAATGCCTCTAAAGGACATAGAGATAAATGAACAACTCAAGTTTATAGAAAGACCTCTACAGATTGATGACAGGAAAGTCAAAAACCTCAAACACAAGAGACTAGTTCTGGTCAAAGTAAAGTGGGACTCCAAAAGAGGACCTGAGTACACATGGGAACTTGAATCAGAAATGTAAAGGAAATATCCACACCTATTCTAGTAGATCTCGAGGACGAGCTCTAAAACAAGGTGGGGAGGATATAACAACCCTAAAGAAAACCGACACCTTCATGACTTTTCCGACACCCTAATATATTTTAAAATATCCCAATACGTCTTAAAATACACCCCATAAGTGAAAACGGGCCCCGAATACCTTAAATATTATTAAAAATAATTAAAAAATCAATTTTTAGGTTTGTCGCGGGCCGCGTAGACCCCTTAGGAATCTTACGCGGGCCGCAAGAGATCAAGAATGCGGTGCAGCCCGGTGATGACATGTGTCATCATCGTGGCAGGTCTAGTCGATGACCCGGATCAGCTACAGCGTTGACCAAGGTTGACACGGGCCGTGTAGGCCCTTGTCTTCCTTTACGCGGGCCGCGAGAGGACCGGAAATCAACAGTATATATAGAGGGCATCGGATCTTCAGTCTGTTCGCTCACTTTCTTTTCTCAATCACGAAAATCTGATAGTAGGCTTTATACTCGGGTCTAATACCCCCTTAAATAGCGAAGTTCTGCTCCGTTGTAAGTATCATAACCCCTGGATACGTATTAGATACTCTGCCCGATTGATCTAGGGTTCCGTAACGGCTATCGTGGTTCTGCCCGACGTAATCGTTGGAATGCCATCTCGGGGAGGGTATTACTAATGCTAAAATTGGTTATTATTCTAACACGTGTGCATTTGTGTAAATTATAGATAATTCCCAGGGAACCCTTATAGAAAATCTAAGACAGCAATGTGAGTTAATCCGTTTTTTGTAAACCTTTTGTCAACTGTTTTTATACAACCTCATACAATTAAATGTATATTAAGAAGTTATTGAGTATTTGTAAGAATACAATTATCATGAGTATGTTGGGGCTTTGTATACAAAATTTGTTACCACCTGGTCAAGGAGTAACATTTCCACAAGTCGGGTCTGATAGTACCATGGATGTTAATTGATATAACTTGGAAACAAATGTAATTGCGAGATCGCCCTCAATACTGTACAATGGTTTTTATTTAAACTTGATTAAACTGGGATTCACTCACCAGTATTTCCCACTGACAAATGTTTTTAAAACGCATTTCAGGTAACAAATTGTGAAAGCCAAATAGAAGCCAGCTGGACAGCACTGAAGGCTTGGAAAAGTGGCAATAAAGTTACCTAAAATCAATAGATGTTTTTATTAAATAAAAAATAGGATTCATTCCTATGAAAATGTGTGCATCACAAACTAGGGTTTTATCCCATGTGTTTAATATTATGAAAATGTGGTATTTCACTCTGATCCAATATTTCCTAACTACGGTCCCGATGAAAATTCCGCTGCCAAATTATACAATACGTGATACCACCGAAACTGGCTCGCGGCCGCCCGTTCCTGTATTTGTATAGGGGGACGGGGGTTGCGACAGCACAGGGCCGTGCTCAGCCAACACGCCCCCGTGCCCAAGGTTCTGTAGAAAATGACCAGTTCAGGTAACTAGACACGGGACCGTGCTCACTGAACACGCCCCCGTGCCCAACCTTCTGTTTAATAATGATACTGGCAATCTGACCACGGGGCCGTACCCGGACCAACACGGGTCTGTGGCCAGACACCCAGTAACATGAATTTTGTTTCTAAACACCTTTTTACACATTCAATCAACCTAACAACAAGCCTTACACAAAACTCTATTGGAACCGCTAATCACCCCAATTTTTTTTTCAAAAACTTTTCATTTTTTTTACTTGTCTTGGTTTAATTTGGGAATAATAAGTTCTAAAAAGGTTATATTTTTACAAATTTACAACCGATAGCGTCGTGATAAAAAGAACCAACATAAGAAAATTATGAAAAGGCATGACAAATCTAGTTAAAATTTGATTATATGTACTTGATCACATTATAAACCCATTCCCACAATAAGTGAGTTTTGAGCCTCTATTGAGCATACAAGCATACATCTTTAAACTAAATGCTCATTTTTCGTTTTTTGTGTGAATAGCCGCTTGGTTCTTATGACTATAGAACTTGCCACGACGATACGTTTTCGGTCCTTACCAAGTTAAACCCAAGTAAGTAAATGACGGAGACATTAGGACTAACCCATTTTCCTTTCAGCACCATTATTTTTCATTTTCTTTATCACCTACCCAAAAATCCCCCTAGTTAACCCCTTTGAACCTAAACCTTTTCATTTCTAAACCCACAAAACAAACACCTTTAACCACCAAAACCTTTTTTTTTCAACCCTTTATTTTAGTAAAAATCTCAGTTTTCTTGTGACGTTTCTCTATTAAAAAAAATGAAAGTCTAGCAATAAACAAACAAAGTCCTCAAATAAACTTTGTTTGAAGATGCTTAGTTTGAATAAAAGTCACAAAAACAAAAAGTTTTACGACGACCGACGCTTTTTACGCTTTTAGCCCTTTTTACTAACCACTAACCAAAACCACCTACCTTTAGCCCAAGCCTAACCCTTCCCAAGTCCTCTTGATATTTACAAAGGTTTATAGTTAAAAAGGGGGAGGATTGATTGTTTGGCAAGCATATGGTAGAAGTAAGTTCCATGCCGGTCTCGAGTGTTTCACAAAAATACATCTTCGGCCGAGTGTTGAGTGATCTCCCGTGAGGTATGTGAACTTGTATATAAATGGAATTTTAAAGAGGCATGTTATGCCAAAATAAGTAATTTCTCTTATGAAATGTTCTAAATAAATCATAACGAATAGGATTGTAAATAGAATAAAAATAAAACCCAATAAAAGATCTTGGATTCCCGACACTCAAGATAAGCCCAACACTTCTCTTCTACCCATTCCATTTGGGTGTGTAAGCCGAATAATAAAGTGTTTTGCTTGAGGACAAGCAAAGATTCAAGTGTGGGGGTATTTGATGTGTGTAAAATGCAACATATAAATTACATCAAATGAGGCATAAAACTAACCATTTTTTAGTACTAATGTTGGAAAAAGTGTGCTTTTGTCTTCCTTTTGTATTTTCAGGATCAAATGAGCCTAAAGGAACAAAAGGAACAAATATGGAGCAAAAACTAACATAAATACAAAGAAAAGGAATAAACGTGGCATGCCCGACCCCTCGACAGCATCTACACAAGCAAAAACAAGAAACAGAAGGCTGACCACGGCCCGTGCCCACTGGACACGGGGGCGTGGTCAGATGTCTGCAAAAATGGACAAAGCTATAGAAGCTTCTATGTCACACCCCCAAAATACCACCTAGGGAATGTCCCTGCTAGGCGTGTGACGTACCAATAACGAGCCACTAAATTACATTGAACCCATACAAGTTTATAAATAAAATCCTCAATTATTAATGAAAATACCATCAACAAGTTTAAATGAAAACCAACATGTTCAGCGGAAGAAAATGATAAACCAAAGTTAAACAGTTTCAGAACCAATGTATAGTATCAAGAAATCAATCACATGAATCCCTTCAGTCGACCCATGACCACTCCAGCTACTCCAGACAGCAAGTTCCCAAATCCAAGATATCTAACGACCTGCGAGCATGCAATAAGTGTATCAGACAACGCTGGTGAGTTCATAGTTTTACAAAAACGTTGGTTACCAAGTGTTTAGTTAATCCATTGAATTTTAATGTTGATAATATCCCAATACAAGACGGCTCCTGATTTGCATTGCCCTTTCTCCAATGCTCCTATCAAAGCATTGGTCATGACTAGGTCATTAGTTCAACACCCGTCCTCCCAGGTACGGGGTGAGGTTGCCAAACCTAAGTAGCGCTACTAACTAATACCTTGTTACCTCTCAGGTAACCAAACAACACCGAGGGACTTTAAAGGTGATAGGATGAGTATATTATCCAACATTACCGATTTACAACAAGACGTATTCCTCTCAGGGATTGTGACACCCATGACGAAACAAGGTACACCCTAAACGGTCCAAAACTGTAAAGCACATTTAACACTTTAATTGCGCGAAAACCCTAAAAACATGTGTGACTTATATGCTTGATTAAAGGATATCTATTATGTCTTGGAGGAATCCGAGAACACGCTATGACTAACATGACACTAATAAGGGCCAACAGTGCGAAGTTGGTGTCCTTAGCCTTGAAACACGTGTTAAACGGGAGTGTTCCGTTTAACATCGCTTTAAACCTTTGACATTGATTATTAGGTTATCGGTAGCATCATTTAAGATTTCGAGTTCTAGGAACAACTTAGTTTTGTGCCATAGACTGTGACATAAGGTTTGAAGCCAATCAGAGATCGGGCACGCAAAACGAAGCAGCTTCCCTGTTAGGGAAATGCCTTCGTTTCAGGCATAACATAAGGCAATCAAACGTGCAAGGAACGATCGATCAAGCTTAAAAACATTTAAACCACTCTAATACGAGTCTTTTATGCTCACAGGTGTCCCTTGTGGGACCCACACCCAAACCGCCCCCCCTTTATTTAATAAAAAAATTCAATTTTTTTCCTTTTCTTATTTCATTTTGACACAAAATCCTTTCCAAAAATCTGGTTTCTCTCAAGAACAACCAGCTGATTTGATAAGAAACTTCAACAAATCAAAGGTATTAACTCAAATCCATAAGGTTTTAAGCATGATTTCTTGATTAAACTTGATTTAGGTCATGAAAACTCATTTTAATCTAGTTTTAAACAAGTTTAGGGGCTGAATATGAACACCATATGAATACCCTGGTGTTATATGGCAACCATGGTTACAAATCATTGGGGTTTGTTACCCTAATCAACACCTATTCGACAGAAATCGCTTAACTAGTCGATTAACCGAAAAACAATGAAATAATGCTTGATTGATCAAAGTTCTAGCATATTTGGATTGTACTTGATGTGTAGGTACTGTATATAGCCCACACATACTTCTGGACTCACAAGGAACGCTCGGAATCGAAGGAATCACTAGGTATATGACCCGAAACTTGAATCTAGACTAGGCATAATATTGTTCGGACTATAACTTGGTCCGTGATACTTGGTGTGGTGATTAAGGGTAGTGTCAGGAAGGTCCACGTAAAATTTTAGAATTTTTGGAATTTTCTACGATTCAATAAATCACCAAATTTTACAAAGATACTACGGAACATATGAGGAATGTTCTGGGAAAATTCGGAGTCCATTGGTTGAGTTTTGATTTGGGTTAAAAATCCGCGTTTTTGCGAATTTTTGGTAGCCAGAAACGCATAGAAACGAAATCGGAAAAATCTAAAATTTTTTTGGAGATGTTTCTAGAAACATAAGGGATGTCCAGGAATATTTTGGGAATTTTTGGATCAATGATGATAATTAATGTTAATTAGGTGGTTAAATATGGTTTTATAAATAATTTATTTAGACAAGTAAAATGCCAAAATAAATTCCCAGAAATTATTCCCATATTCTACAGATTTTTTTTCTGAGTTATATTAAAATTTTCAGAATTTTATTCATATTATAGATAAAATGGGAACTTTGGGATTAAAAATGGGTTATTTTAAATCAATTTCGGCAGATTACCGTGTAACGAACCTGCCGGAACTGGGAACTGACCCAACCCGAAAAGTACTATAATTGGAACACTGGGAATATTCTGGAAGATTCTAGGGCGGAGTGGACACTTGGGCTGTGTCCAATAGCAGTTCGGGAAAATCCCCGACGGTGGAAACGGAAACTCAAAATTGGGCAAGCTGGACTCCCCAACTCCCTTAATGAGAAGTTAATAATTCTTAAATAACAACGTGTTGGCATTATTGGTATTCCCGTACCATTATCCGAACACGTTAAACTACTGACATTGACTGGCACGCGAACCAGTGCCCGGAAGCCAAACTGTAAACTAATACTACCCTGACCTCCATCACCATACCCGTGTCCTATAGACTCAATCCGGGGTGAAAACTCCTGACCAAATCCAAGTTATAACCATTACCGACTTAGATAATGATTTGAGTCCTTACTTGCATGTGGCTATTAAAGCTGATTTCATTGATTAAACACTCTTTAGCCGAGACTACTATTTGCACTGTGAGTTCCCTTCCCCATTTTAAATTGTTTTCCTGTTTTCTGGGGTGAATTGCATGTTACAAACTGTGTTAATTGCTCAAACTGTATGATGTGAATTATCTATCACACGATATTAGCCCCGATACAAGTGATTAACGTAAGCCGTGGGCAGTGGATAGTACTATTGGTCTGACAAACCCAGTTGCCGCCGGACAGGTGTGGCCGACAGCCAGGCAACTGCACGCGTCCTAACCAGGTTATGTTGTTAGACATAACTACCCGAAGGCATTAAGCTATATGTGATGCAGGTGGTGCGAGTATGTGTCTGTGTGACACGGTACGATTAAAACAGTCTAGGTTTCACTTGTGACACTCATGTAATTCCATCTATGAACCGTAATATGTGCAATTGAACATGTTGATACATTTTGAAACGAAACCACCGAACTAGTGGAACTCACCAGCAGCGTTTAGCTGACCCTTTTTAAAACTAACATGCATTTCAGGTAACTTGCGACTGATGTGATCCGTGTATGTTGTTCAAGACGTGTTTATTGGCAAATATTGAGATAGACGCATGCGACTTAGAAGACTTATGTGGTTCATGGGAACACGCGGTTGTAACATACATGTAGTATGTAATCAACATTTTGTAATTAATAAAATGTAGTGTCTTTATAAACAATGTGCATGTACCAGAGGTGTCTGTTGCATCCCATGTTTTTTCTTCCGCTGCAAATCGGGGGGTGACAAAAGATGGTATCAGAGCCATTGGTTATAGAGAATTAGGTGCCTTGAAGGAAACCTAGACTATAACTCCAGGCTCGAACCTTAGTGGACATCACTGGAAAATTAACCACTACTAAAAGTAGTTAATGAACACTGTAAAGTATCCTATTGGCGAGTACCAGGATGGCCTTGTAGGGCAAGTGGGTTATTATGGTCCGGAACGTAATAACAGACTTGGTCATACGAGGCGGTGTTGGGAAAGTCGTGGTAATAAACTCGCTTAAATATGTGGAGTGATACATGCGTGTCTGGATGTTTGTGTGTGGATTGATACATGAATTGGGATTGGTGGATTATACGTTACTGCAGGTGCCTTAGTGATAGGCAGAAAACTGGTATTACAGTGCATTCCACATTCCTACTGATCACATATTTAATATACACTAGAGTTTGATTCCTATCACTCACACAGTTGTTACTTATACTTTATGGTGTGAGAACTCAAGACTTTATTATGATACGATCTCACCAACTCTACTCCTATAGCTACTATAACGATGGTTATATACTAGAGTGATACTTCAAAAAGAACATAGATACCCAAAGAACGCTTAGGTCGTTCTGATAGACTGGGAGGACGTGTACGGATCCTTACTCCACTTCTCATTGCTTCACATTCGATTGTTATACACTCGTGGAGTTTAAACACCTTACGAAACTTTTTCGTCCGTGAATCCATGATCTATTTGATTTTCCGCTGGATTCCTCTTCTGTTTACAATATTGGCTTTAGCCTTCACGTTGTGTGATACTAGAATGCTTCGTGGTATTCCTTAGCACATGTTTCTGTATATGTTATATCTGAATATGACGATCTCCGGGTTATGGAAATGGCATGGAGCGCGTGAATAAGTTACCCTTCCCATTGTCATTCGGTTCCATTGGGTATAAATTTTGTGATGATACAGATTCCTTTGAACGCTTTGCGTTGTGAAATCTCGTTTCGTCTGACCGTCGGTTACATTGTGTTTTTTTGTTTTTTTTTCTTTCGATTAATGAGTGTTTCGGATTTCAGTTGGGTATTCACAGAAAGTAATATGAGGCCTGAATATTTTGGTGAACGGAACATTGATCATGTATATGGGTGTGGTGGATATGCTGCGGTACTTCCTATATATAAACACCAGGCTACATTATCAAGGTACCTTTACTCAGGGCAGACGGGCTTCATGTTGCGATCCGTTCGGTTATGTTTTGGGCAATGTAGTGTTGAGACTTCGACCCTGGTTGATGCGAAAGATGAGGCCATAGTTGTTGTAACCACGATATCTATACACGTTTGCGGTAATTCTAAATGAAAGGTAGTTGGGTCGACATATAACGACCTTTGGGTTAATCCTGGGGTTATGTCCATGTCGAGGTTGTGATGCAGTCATAGTACTTCCGTATTTTCCTAGTTGTGCTATCGTGGGATGATGCACGTACGTCACTTTGGTGACCAGTTTTGATAACGTATTTAGGCACTAGCCCTTATGGGTTAAGTCTGTGTGCAAAATTTGATAGATGTTATTATATAGGTGATGTGTAATGGAAACTGTGTGGTATGTGGTAACTGAAAATGTGATAAGTGATGATTAACTATGTAACATTGATACATACATATCTATTATTTATAATGGCCCCGAAACGTGTACCTCGAATGACAGAGGCAGAAATTGCCCAACTGATAGCACAACAACTCCAAACGGTTATTCCAATAATCGTGGCGCAGGTTAGCGCCGGTATTAACGCTAACCCCCAACCGAACACACAACCGGGACCGTTAGGTCAAAACAATAACCAAAATAATGTTAGGCCAGTTTGCACATATAAACACTTTATGGAGTGCAAACCAATGGAGTTTAATGGAACTGAAGGACCGAACGGGTTTGTGAAATGGATCGAGAAGTCGGAATTGGTCCTTAACATAAGTAAATGTCCGGGTGACTGTGCGGTAAAGTATACAGCTTGCACTTTTACCGACCACACTTTGAACTGGTGGAATGCTATTGTGCAATCTCGCGGGCAGGATGCGATTAATGCTATGACTTGGGATGATCTGAAGATACTAATGAGAAAAAGGTTCTGCCCAATCCACGAAATTCAGAAACTCGAGCATGAGTTTTAGAACCTGCAGATGCAAGGTGCGGATCATGTAGGTTACACAAATTGCTTCAATGAACTGGCACGCATCTTGCCAGATATGGTTCGACCGGAGTCCAAGAGGATCGAGAGGTATATCTAGGGACTGGCCCCGGAAGTAAGGAGTATCATTAATTCGGTGGAGCACCTGACCATGCACGGAGTGGTAGCTAGGTCAGGCACGGTTACATACGACATGGTTAGATGCAAGATTTTGACAATGCTGGGAGAGCCGACAGGAAATAAGCGAGAGGCCCCGGAAAGTAGTCGAGCGGGGGCAACCATACCGAAGAGGGGGAGAGCCACTAGTCAAAGCTACGCCATGACTACACCAACGGGAAACTCTGGTGGCTATAAAGGACCAGCCCCAAAATGCAACAAGTGCACTTTGCACCACTATGGTGCATGTCGAGCAGGGATCTGCTCGAGGTGCCAGAAAAGTGGACATTATACCCGAAACTGTAAGACACCAGTGGAACCCAACCGTTTCTAAACCCCAAGGCCTCAGTCTCTTCAGCAACGATCCCAACCACCAACACAACAGATTACCTACTCCCGTACTTGCTACGGATGTGGCAGTACGGAGCACTTCCGAAGAAGCTGCCCAAAGTTTGCCCAACAGCTAGCAGGAAGGGATATGCAGGGTCAAGCTTCTTCCTCAAATGCAGCTCGAGGTAGTGCCTTTATACTTGGGTCTGGTGACGCACGGCAGGATCCAAATGTGGTCTCAAGTACGTTCCTCGTTTCCGATCAGTATGCTTCAGTATTGTTTGATGCGGGCGTAGATATGAGCTACGTTTCCATTAATTTCTTACCCTTATTAAATTTGTTGGCTATTGAATTAACAAGTCCCTATTCCATAGAACTTGCTAATGGTAAACCTATAACTAGTCACCAAATCATTCATGATTGTCCTTTAATTCTTAACGACCGCCAATTCCTTATTGACCTACTACCGGTAGAGCTCTGAAGTTTCGATATAGTAGTGGGAATGGACTGGTTGTCCAAGTACAAGGCATAGATTATATGTGAGCAAAAGATTGTTAGGATCCCTCTTCCTAATGATGAAGTTATTATGGTACAAGCAGAGAAGTCTTGTACCATATTAAACCTTCTATCTCACCTTAAAGTGTTGAAATGTATACGTCAAGGATGTAATGTGTTCTTAGCAAGTTTAATGACGACCGCACCAGAAGAACAATGTATTAAGGATATCCCAGTAGTGTGTGATTACCCAGACGTGTTTCCGATGAATTGCTCGGATTGCCACCCAATCGGCAAGTCGAGTTCCGTATCAACTTAATACCGGGAGTAGCTCCAATTGCAAAAGCACCTTACCGTTTAGCACCTTCAGAGATGCAAGACCTATCATCTCAGTTACAAGAACTGCTAGACCGAGGTTTTATCAGTCCCAGTTATTCACCTTGGGAAGCACCGTGTTATTTGTGAAGAAAAAGGAAGGAAGCTTTCGGATGTGTATTCACTACCGGGAGCTAAACATGGTTACCATAAAAAAATCGATATCCTCTTCCGCGAATCGATGATTTATTTGATCAGTTGCAAGGAGCCTGTTACTTTTCCAAAATCGATCTTAGATCCGGTTATCATCAAGTGAAAGTTCAAGAGGAAGATATCCCTAAAACAGCGTTTCGAACTCGGAACGGTCACCATGAGTTCCTAGTTATGCCCTTTGGGTTAACCAACGCACCCGCGGTATTTATGGACCTCATGAACCGAGTTTGTAAACCATATCTAGATAAATTCGTCATAGTCTTTATTGACGATATTTTGATCTATTCCAAGAGTAAAAAGGAACACGAGCACCATCTACGAGCCATACTAGAGATATTGAGGAAAGAGAAGTTGTACACCAAGCTTTCAAAGTGTAACTTCTGGTTACAAGCGGTGCAATTTTTAGGACATGTGGTAGATCAACAAGGGATTCATGTTGACCCTAGTAAGATCGAAGCTATTAAGAATTTGCAAGCGCTTAAGTCTCCAAAAGAGATACGCCAATTCTTGGGATTGGCTGGATATTACCGTCGCTTTATTGAAAACTTTTCCTGCATTGCTCAATCCGTAACTGTCTTGACACAGAAAGATCGAAAGTACGAGTGGGGCGAAGAACAAGAAACAACTTTTCAGTTGTTAAAACAAAAGTTATGTGAGGCGCCAATTTTGACTTTGCCAGAGGGCAATGATGACTTTGTAGTGTATTGCGACGCATCTCGACGTGGTCTAGGATGCGTATTGATCCAGAGAAACAAGGTTAATGCATATGCTTCCAGACAATTGAAAGTGCATGAAAAGAACCATACAACGCACGACTTATGATCGGAGTGTCGCGCTCCGGTCAAAGATAATATTTATAAGCCCAAATTACCCTTAACAATGTGTTAGTGGTAGTAAGGGGTCGAACCACGAAGAGTATGTGGTTTGTGTGTGGATTCGAATGAATGAAAACAATTGTCACAATTTATGAAGCTTGCTAAAGTATTTTTGTATTTTCGTTTAATGGAGAGATATGATTTTTAACTAAACGAATTGATGCGAATGGTTAACAACTACTAATTAACGATTGCAAGAAAAATGGTTACTAGAACAATAATGATAAAAAGGAATCACACCCGGTTTCGGTAATTGTTAACCTAGGATTTCTACAAGTTTTAGTTTCAACTCAAATGCATTCGATTAACGGATTTAGTGTACCGTGACTTAGGTGCTACTAGCTATCAACGTCCCGAAGAACGGACAAAAAGACACTTTGTAATCAACACAAGTAAATCCTAACAATGATAACGCACAATTACATATCACCGTTTCGCAAAGTCATAACTTTTAACATCGCTCGACAATTCACGAATTCGCAACAAATGTAATACTATTATCAAGAGTTTCAAAAACCAAATACAAATTGTCACTAAGATGAAACAAGAACAATTCGAAACACTAAAATCAACAACTACCTACACCGGGGTGAAACCGAGATGATTAGCCGCTCATGGTTGATAGAGCTTGATCACCGGAAGTTTGGAACGCGAATGAAACCATCTTGAAACTTGGTGGATGAAGGTTAGGGTTTTGGATTTGTGATGATGGTGAATGGATGATTGAATGGATGGATTGGTAATTGGATGGAACTAGGGTTTAAGAATCAAGATGATGATAATGCTTTGTTCTTGATTCGGGTTGATAGAAAAGATGGATGGTGGAAATCGTAGGTGGTAATGGCTCCAAGAACAAAGTTTTTTACTCCTAAAACATGTAACTCCCGTATTCAATGCAAAAACCACCCATTAGAACCGTTCCCCTCACCCAAATAAATGAAATTCGCGTTTCAGAGATCCGCTGCCCGTCGGCGACGGCCTCCCTAAGTGCTAAAACCATCCGACGGCTTAACTGACTGTATACGCGTTTTTCTGGCCGACGGGTGTTTCTAGAGCCCGTCGGCGACGGCCTAGAGCCCGTCGGCGACGACCTCTAGTTTTTCCAGTTTTGTCCGAAACTGTTTTCTTCATAACTTCTTCGTTATAGCTCCGTTTTACTCACCGTTTTCGCCCACGTACTCGTAATTCAGCCCTCTATCATGCCATCTTCCAATATATTCATTTTAAATCCATTAACATCCCCCAAAAACTCATCTAATCTTTGTGGTTAACCCGGTTTTGTTCATTTCACATCCCCGGTTGATCCCGTTCGCTCCCGGTGCTCCGTTTAGCTCCCAATTAGCTCCTTAAACTCTTTTAGACCTGTAAAACACAAATCCCATTAAAAGTAGGCTATTCACGATTAAAAGCTACGTAAAACATCAACTTAAGCATAAACGATCACCGGTTTTTCAACCACGTATCAACTTACAACTGGGCGAAGTGATTTTTGCACTTAAGATCTGGAGGCATTACTTATACGGCACGAAATGTACAATTTATACAGATCACAAGAGCCTCCAACATATATTCGATCAAAAGGAGCTAAATATAAGACAACGTAGATGGGTGGAGCTATTGAACGATTACGACTGTGAAATAAAATACCATCCAGGTAAGGCTAACGTAGTAGCCGATGCCTTGAGTAGAAAAGACCGAGTAAAGCCACTCAGAGTGCGAGCTCTTGGGATGATTGTTCAAACCAGGCTTAAAGAGCAGATTGGTAATGCTCAAATGGAAGCTTTGGAGGAAGGCCAACTAAATAGCGAAAACTTACACGGAAATGAAGGGAATTTTGTGAGGAAACCGGATGAAGTGTTGTATTTCAAAAATAGGGTATGGATTCCTACTCTCCATGACCTACGTCAACTAGTTATGGATGAGGCTCATAAATCTAAGTACTCTGTTCACCCCGGTACAGACAAGATGTACCACGACCTTACGGAATTTTATTGGTGGCCATGTATGAAAAAGGACGTAGCAGAGTACGTGAGCAAATGCTTGACTTGTGCCCGGGTAAAGGCAGAATACCAGAAACCCTCAGGAATGTTACAGCAACCCGAAATACCTCAATGGAAATGGGAGCAAATCACGATGGATTTCGTGACCCACCTTCCAAAAACACCCCGAGGTCATGATGCGATTTGGGTAGTAGTAGATAGACTAACCTATTCGTACTACCTACAACACCGTGAAATTGGCCGAGATCTACACGAATGAAATTGTGGCTAGACACGGGTTACAAGTTGCAATCATTTCAGACCGTGATAGTCATTTCACTTCACACTATTGGCAACAGTTACAAGAAGCTTTGGGGTCTAGAATAGACTTGAGTACGGCTTACCATCCCCAAACCGACGGCCAATCAGAACGAACTATCCAGACATTAGAGGATCTGCTTCGTGCTTGCACCTTAGACTTTGGAGGAAGTTGGAATAAGCACCTTCCCCTCATTGAAGTCTCAATAACAGCTATCATAGTAGCATACAAGCTGCACCGTACGAAGCACTATATGGCCGGAAGTGCAGATCGCCACTTTGTTGGGCTGAAGTGGGTGATACTCAACTCACGGGGTCTGAACTAATTCAAGGAATGACAGATAAGGTGCATAAGATCCAAAGTAGACTGAAAGCGGCCCGAGATCGGCGTAACCCGAGATTGGCAGAAAAGTTACGCCGATGTTCGCAGGAAACCGTTGTCGTTTGAAGTAGGTGTCCAAGTACTGTTAAAAGTGTCACCGTAGAAATGAGTGAGTAGGTATGGCAAGGCAGGAAAGTTGGCTCCAAGATACATTGGGCCGTATGAAATTATTGCTAAGGTTAGATCTGTAGCATACCGACTGAAACTACCAGATGAACTGAGCACAATTCACGATGTCTTCCATGTATCCAACTTAAAGAAATGTCTCACGGATGAAGCAACTATTATACCGTTAGAAGATGTGCACATTGATGACAAACTCCACTTTGTGAAGGAACCGGTAGAAATAGTAGACGGGAAGACCAAACAACTACGTTATAACAAAGTCTCGCTGGTAGAAGTCCAGTGGAACTCAAAGCAAGGACCTGAGTATACCTGGGAACGGAAGGATAAGTTCCATAGAAAATACCCATATCTCTTCCCTAACTAGACGAATTGAATTTTGGGGACGAAATTTCTAAACCAGGGGAGACTGTGACACCTATGACGAAACCAGGTACACCCTAAACGGTCCAAAACTGTAAAGCACATTTAACACTTTAATTGCGCGAAAACCCTAAAAACATGTGTGACTTATATGCTTGATTAAATGATATCTGTTATGTCTCGGAGGAATCCGAGAACACGGTATGACTAACATGACACTAATAAGGGCCGACAGTGCGAAGTTGGTGTCCTTAGCCTTGAAACACGTGTTAAACGGGAGTGTTCCATTTAACATCACTTTAAACCTTTGACATTGATTATTAGGTTATCGATAGCATCATTTAAGATTTCGAGTTCCAGGAATAACTTAGTTTTGTGCCATAGACTGTGACATAAGGTTTGAAGCCAATCAGAGATCGGGCACTCAAAACGAAGCAGCTTCCCGGTTAGGGAAACGCCTTCGTTTCACGCATAACATAAGGCAATCAAACGTGCAAGGAACGATCGATCAAGATTAAAAACACTTAAACCACTATAATACGAGTCTTTTATGATTAAAACGTAACTGGGTTCGGATTTCAAGACGGTTATGCATGATTTTTAAAACCGAGTCTTTTGACACTAATTACGCACGAAACAGAGTCCGTCACGCAAATCGGGAACGCGTCCGGGACCCGTAAATGAACCTAACCACTCAACGGAAGATAAATATCATCTTTAAGCGCTCAAAACAAAGCACGAGGTGTCCCTTGTGGGACCCACACCCAAACCGCGCCCCCTTTATTTATTAAAAAAAATCATTTTTTTCCTTTTCTTGTTTCATTTTAACACAAAATCCTTTTCAAAAATCTGGTTTCTCTCAAGAACAACCAGCTAATTTTAGAAGAAACTTCAACAAATCAAAGCTATTAACTCAAATCCATAAGGTTTTAAGCATGATTTCTTGATTAAACTTGATTTAGGTCATGAAAACTCATTTTAATCCATGAATTTTGGAGTTTTAAACAACTTTAGGGGCTGAATATGAACACCATATGAATACCCTGGTGTTATATGGCAGCCATGGTTACAAATCTTTGGGGTTTGATACCCTAATCAACACCTATTCGACAGAAATCGCTTAACTAGTCGATTAACCGAAAAACAATGAAATAAAGCTTGATTGATCTAAGTTCTAGCATATTTGGATTGTATTTGATGTGTAGGTACTGTATATAGCCCACATATACTTCTGGACTCACAAGGAACGCTCGGAATCGAAGGAATCGCTAGGTATATGACCCGAAACTTGAATCTAGACTAGGCAGAATATTGTTCGGACTATAACTTGGTCCGTGATACTTGGATTGAGATGTAATTTGGTGTGGTGATTAAGGGTAGTGTCAGGAAGGTCCACGTTAAATTTTAGAATATTTTTAATTTTTTACAATTTTTGGTGAAATTGTTACTGTTTTACAAACATAATTCTGAAAAAAATACCAAACGGATTCAATAAATCACCAAATTTTACAGACACACTAAGGAACATATGTGGAATATTTTGGGAAAATTCTGAGTCCATTGGTAGAGTTTTGATTTTGGCTAAAAATCCGCGTTTTTGCGAATTTTCGGTAGCCGGAAACACACTGAAAAAATATCGGAAAAATCTTAAACTTTTTGGAGATGTTTTTGGAAACATATGGGATTCCCAGGAATTTTTTGGGAATTTTTTGATCAATTATGGTAATTAATGTTAATTAGGTGGTTAAATATGGTTTTATAAATAATTTATTTAGACAAGTAAAATGCCAAAATAAATTCCTAGAAATTTTCCCCATATTCTAAAGATTTTTAGAGAGTTATATAAAAATTTTCAGAATTTTATTCAAATTATAGAAAAAATGGGAACTTTGGGATTAAAAATGGGTTATTTTAAATCAATTTCGGCAGATTACCGTGTAACGAACCTGTCGGAACTAGGAACTGACCCAACCCGAAAAGTACTATAATTGGAACACGAGGAATATTTTGGAAGATTCCAGGGCGGAGTGGACACTTGGGTTGTGTCCAATACCAGTTCGGGAAAATCCCCGACGGTGGAAACGAAAACTCAAAATTGGGCAACCTGGACTCCCCAAACTCCCTTAATGAGAAGTTAATAATTCTTAAATAATAACGTGTTGGCATTATTGGTATTCCCATACCATTATCCGAACACGTTAAACTACTGACATTGACTGGCACGTGAACCGGTGCCCGGAAGCCAAACTGAAAACTAATACTACCCTGACCTCCATCACCATACCCGTGTCCTATAGACTCAATCCGGGGTGAAACTCCTGACCAAATCCAAGTTATAACCATTACCGACTTAGATACTGATTTGAGTCATTACTTGCATGTGTGCTATTAAAGCTGATTTCGTTGATTAAACACTCTTTAGCCGAGACTACTATTTCCATTGTGAGTTCCCTTCCCTCACTTTTAAACTGTTTTCCTGTTTTCTGGGGTGAATTGCATGTTACAAACTGTGTTAATTGCTCAAAGTGTAAAATGTGAATTATCTAACACACGATATTAGCCCCGATACAAGTGATTAACGTAAGCCGTGGGCGGTGGATAGTACTATTGGTCTGACAAACCCAGTTGCCGCCGGATAGGTGTGGCCGGCAGCCAGGCAACTGCACGCGTCCTAACCAAGTTATGTTGTTAGACATAACTACCCGAGGGCATTAAGCTATATGTGATGCAGGTGGTGCGAGTATGTGTCTGTGTGACACGGTACGATTAAAACAGTCTAGGTTTCACTTGTGACACTCGTGTAATTCCATCTATGAACCGTAATATATGCAATTAAACATGTTGATACATTTTGAAACGAAGCCACCAAACTAGTGGAACTCACCAACAGCGTTTAGCTGGCCCTTTTTAAAACTAACATGCATTTCAGGTAACTTGCGACCGATGTGATCCGTGTATGTTGTTCAAGACGTGTTTTTGGCAAATATTGAGATAGACGCATGCAACTTAGAAGACTTATGTGGTTCATGGGAACACGCGGTTGTAACAAATATGTAGTATGTAATCAACATTTGGTAATTAATAAAATGTAGTGTGTTTATAAACAATGTGCATGTACCAGAGGTGTCTTTTGCATCCCACGTTTTTTCTTCCGCTGCAAATCGGGGTGTGACAGGAATACCCAAACAAGTTACCCAAAAACCTATCCCTCCTAAGGATACCCAAAGACTGTCCCAACCACCGGGACGCATGCTCAAGAGAGATGAACTCACCTTAGTTTTGCTTGGTTTATGATTATGTACTTATACACTTTAAATGTTAAACCCGTTACACGCAACCTAATGTATAGTAAATGTAAGTACATGTCGAGTAGGGTCATACAATACTCTGAGTATCCAAACAATCCCAGTCCACTAATACTCATAAAGCTATAACATGACTATAATTCATTCATTAATACAATTACAAATGGTCATCACATGTGTGGTTCCATATATTATAACCAACAATTATTCTGAATGGTTAATATATTATGCCAATTTATAGCTTTCACATATGTCATCCACTCAAGATTTAATCACTTTTATTAATTTATCTATCACAATGTAATGCAAAGTATGGATGTTTATTATATTCGGGTTCCCCTCCCATGCACAGTTCTGAATGTCCACATAACATTGCATATTTGGTCAAAAGAAACTAACCTACCTAAGCCGTGAAACATCATGGATTGTTCTGTATCATCGGCCCAATATGCTTATATACGGAACTATGTGGACTATGTTCATTAAATTAGTTCTGAGATCATTACATAATCGTCAAGCATAATTCAGATTCAACCACGTATTTATCTCAATAAATCATGTATTAGCATACAATGCACAATTCAGGTTAACTAGCCTAACAACTCCTTGACATGTTTTCCCAAACATCTTACCCGGCCCCTTAACCCTCGTGCGGCCCAAGTTAAAACCAATTGTGTGTGGCCCAATATCAAACCGAATGTATGCGGCCCATTAGTAGAGCCCAACACTAGATTATATTAATTCCATTTAACAAACTAGTGGTCGACCTATGTTAGTTATGAAGTTTACTAAACATGTTCCAGGTATTCAATTGTCAACACAATTTCACTTTATCACATTGTCATTCTCATCATTATCCTATTCAACCTAAGCATATAGTTATCACCATGCCAATTCCCATGCAACCTTTCCTCAGTCACACTCACATGCAAGGCCCTCATAAATACTAGGTTACTGGCAACATTGAATGGAACTTCCACTTTGTTTGATGAACACATGGGCCGCCATTCTTCATTCAATTTATCAAGCTTTATCCATCATTTGACATTAATTCTATTGGACCGCTACCCTACTGTTACATCAAGATTTAATATGAATCACCTAATATACATCACAACATCAGTAATCAAGAAGTTAACAATCCCTATTCTAGTCAACCCAATGATTTCTTATCGCCTAGATGATCCACCCCCTCCCCCCACGTTACCAGCCACAAACAACATCATGATCATGCAAGTTTCTCTATCATAATATCAAAACATGATTCCTACTTACTTTGCGACATAAGGATTCACATAATCATCATACAAATCGGCAACGAGTTTACACGTAAACACGTAGGATCAACCAGATTTAATACAATTACAATTATACTAACCAAGTAGTCGTTGAGGACGAGTTGAAACGAGACGGGAATGCTTCGAAAAGAAAGTCCAATCGGAGATCAGAAGTTGTCGTCGGGTTTGGTGAGAGGAATTGTCAAACTAGGGTTTGAATATACTTGTAAATAAGTTGTTACGTGAATCTCATGTGCGTATATACGTTGAAGTGGTGAGCCGGCCCAATGCTACTGTCCATTTGGGCTTTACAAAGCCCAAATACAGGTCTGATGTCCTTGGTGTTATGGGTGATTTTCTACTCATATATCATGGCTGCTATTCTGACTTTGTTTGTTTTGTTGTGACCAGGACGCTGGATCGGGATATTGGTAACATCCTGATGCGATATCCTGGTAGTTAGTAATTGACTCACGTGCAGATTGTTGTAACCAGTCTCTAACGGTCAGGTGGACTTCTTCTCCTCAAGACTCGGGCAAATCAGTTATATTATAGACGTTGAAGCCGGAAGACGTGGACTGCATCGTTTACCTGAGGAATATTCGTTGAATCCCTGAATAATAGACTAGTTAGTTAGTTTATTTTACTATAAATGGGTTGATCGGATCAGATAGAAACACACACAATCTTTCGTACACTCTTCTTCTGTACTTGTAAACACTCACAACGCACTAACACTTGTATTCAGATTACATTGTAACACCTAGTTGATCCGCATCATATCCTGCACTGTATCCTGATATTTGAAGCAATAAGAAGAACAAGGCAGCTGCGATTGCCAGCTCCCGAGGTTTTATGCCGGCGATCTAGATTGATCAAGGGCTTTCCTCGTACATCCCGTGTCACCCTTTACATTTTTGCTCATTGTTTGATCATAGATACAGCTCAATATCCTGAGCCGTATCCTGAAAACTGTTTTTTGCAAACAACTTAACTAGCATATTTTCCATACATTTTCTTAGCACACTACCTCACTTAACTAATTTGATCACTTAATTGCTTCGGTAATTATTGACCAAAACAATTTGGCGCCCACCGTGGGGCAAGTGGTGCTATTTCTACTAAAAGCTTTTGCAAAATCGTTACTTGGTTTTCTATTTTCAAAACTTTTTGCTACACTATTTTCAATGGCCTCGAGATCAAACATGAGCTCTTCCACCGTGTCCGCTACAACCTCTACAACAATTGGTTCGGTGCTTCCACCTCCTCCTACGAGAACGCAAACCTCTTCACAAGGAACTGAAATTCATGTGGCTCGGGATGTTATCCCCGCTCGCAATATCCAGGGATCTGGTCCCGTTTTGGCCTCTAATGAAGAAATTCTAAATTTGTTTGGTAGTGTACAGGAACAGATGAGGCAGCAGCGGGAGTCCAACTAGATGCTGATAAGAGATATACAACTCTTGAAATCCAGCTCAAGCAGGCCCGCTGAGGATACTGTCACTCCCTTGCAACCCAGGGCTTTAAACTTCAGCTCTGCAGTTTATACTGAGGATAACCGAGGGAATATTGTGCCTAGCCATTCCTAGAATCATACCCCTGAGATACCCTCTTCAGTCAGAGTGTCGACTGTGAGGAGCTCAGGATATGCTTTAGGATATGGTCAGAATCCCCAGACTGGTAATGTATCTAATAATAATAATACTCGTGCTACTAATGGTGTTGGATCTTTGCAGGATGCAGGTATAACATCAGCATTTTCCAGGGAGCTTCAAAAACTGAAAGACATGATATCCAGTGTACCTGGTGTGGTCCAACCAATTCCAGAAGTATCCCAAGACAGCCATAGGATATCACGGTTCGCGTATCCCATCTGTGATGCTGAAATCCCAAAAAGATTTCAAACCCCCAACATGAAACTCTATGACGGAACTACGAATCCTGAGGAGCATATTGCCCAGTATAGGGAAATGATGGAAATCAACCCTACCCCTCCGGATCTCAAAAAAGCATGCCTATGCAAGGGTTTTGGTTCTACCTTAACAGGATCGGCCTTAAAATGGCTCTTAAACATTCCTCCTCACTCGATTACCTCATTTGCTCATTTAGTTAATTTATTTAATAGTCAATTTTTTGCAGCCGGAGTTTTGAGAAACTAACCAGTGATCTTTACAAGATAACTCAAGGACCCCAGGAATCCTTGAGGGATTATGTGAACAAATTTAGCCGGGAATCCTTAGATATCCCGCATCTTGATGTTGCAACAGCTGTGCAGGCTTTCAAGATGGGGTTGCAAAAGGATTCTCAATTCTATCAGGATCTTGTAATGAATCCTTGCAGGAATCTGGACGATGCTCATAACAGGGGTTTAAGTTACATTCGGCTGAAGGACGACAAAAAGATGCAAGAGAGGATGAATTCGTCCACAACCTATGAGTCAACCAACAGGAAATCAGAATCATCGTATAAACCATATCGCTCTAAGCCGTATGGCAGAAATGATGGCAAAAAAGTGAATGCTGTTGAACACGAGGATCCTGAGGAGTATCCTGAGTTGTCTGAATATTGTTTTTCAGTTAACATACCTGAACTGTTGTATGCTATGCAGGGTTTAGGAGATAAAGCAAGATGGCCCTGGAAAAATCAACAAAAAGCTGATTGGAAGGATAAGTCCAAATGGTGTGCCTTCCACGAGGATTTCGGACATGTTACCGAGGATTGTATTGCTCTAAGAAAAGAAATAAGCTATCTTTTGAGCAAGGGATATCTGAAGGATCTCCTGGGAAGAAAGAAGAATAAAGCTCAGGATCCTGAGAAGGATCCTGAACGAGCTTCATCACCTCCTGTGGATGCCAAAATAATTAACTTTATTTCAGGAGGATCCGACATCTGCGGCACATCATATTCTGAGCCAAAAAGGCACGCGAAGGAAGCCAAAGCAGAGAGGGGGGATAAGCCAACCAGGATGTCAACTCTCACAACTAACAAAGTGATCGCGTTCGATAACGATGACAGGGATACTGTCCAGGATCCTCATCATGATGCTTTAGTAATAACATTATATGTTGCTAACCATCTTGTGCGCAGGATATTAGTGGATAATGGCAGCTCCGTCAACATAATTCAGCTGGAAACGTTGAAGAGGATGAATGTATCCCCAATGGATATTACTTCGAAGTCCACTGTGCTCGTTGGTTTCAGTGGAGAAGCTAGGAATACGGTAGGAGAGATAAAGTTACCCGTATATGTTGAAGGGGTCAACTCAATGCAGCGCTTTTGTGTCATGGACTCCTTATCCTGCTATAATATTATATTAGGTAGGCCTTGGATCCATGATATAAAAGTTGTGCCGTCAACTTATCATCAATGTATCAAGATCCCTACCCCTTGGGGAGTAGTCAAGGTGGAAAGTGATCAGCAGGAAGCAAAGGAGTGTTATTCTTCTTCGATGAAATCCTCAACAAAGCGTAGTGCAGCATAGCAATTAAAGATGCGAGGCCAGGATATCATGGAGGCTTCAGAACAGGATGTAAAGAAAATTATCCTGGATCAGGATAATCCGGATATCTCGGTGCTCGTAGGAACAGTATCCCTCGGGATATTGAAGACCAATTGACTAACTTTTTGAAATGCAGGATGTCAACATTCGCTTGGAAACACGAGGATATGACAGGAATTTCCAAGGATATTATAACTCACAAGCTCGGAATTTATAGGTCTTTCAAGCCTGTACAACAGAAACGAAGAAAATTTGCTCCAGAGCGGAACACTATCATTCAGGAGGAAGTTGAAAGATTATTGAAGAGCAAGATGATTAGGGAAGTGAAGTTTCCTAAATGGCTGGCAAACGTGGTTGTGGTGCAAAAGAAAAACGGGAAATGGAGAGTCTGTGTAGATTACACGGACTTGAACAAAGCTTGTCCCAAAGACCCGTTTCCTCTACCTCATATCGATTCAATGGTGGATGCTACTGCTGGTCATGAGATGCTAACCTTCATGGATGCCTCCTCAGGATTCCAACAGATCCAATTGGAACCCTCGGATCAGGAGGATACTGCTTTCATGACACCAACAGGTATTTATTGTTATACTGCTACGCCTTTTGGTTTAAAGAATGCAGGTGCAACATACCAGAGATTGGTAAACATGATGTTTAAAGATAAACTGGGGGACACCATGGAGGTATACATCGATGATATGGTAGTAAAATCCAAGAAGGTTGAGGATCACCTCCAGGATATTAAAGGAGCATTTGATATCTTGGACCAGTACAACATGAAATTAAATCCTGCTAAATGCCATTTTGGAGTGGGGGCAGGAAAGTTTCTAGGATACATGGTGACGAAAAGGGGGATAGAGGCAAGCCCGGAGCAGATTAAAGCTATCCTGGATATCAAGTCACCTTCAAATATGAAAGATGTTCAACGATTAACAGGGCGAGTAGCAGCATTAAACAGATTTATCTCAAGATCCTCGGAAAAATGCAAGGAATTTTATGATATCCTGAAGAAGAATAAGAAATTCGAGTGGGGAGAGAAGCATGAAGCGGCCCTGCAGGATTTGAAGCAGTATCTTTCAACCGCACCTCTATTGATGAAGCCTGAGGATGGTGAACCATTATCCCTGTATCTTGCAGTATCAGGAAATGCAGTAAGTGCTATCCTTGTAAAGGATCATGAAGGTCAGCAGTATCCTGTTTATTATGTTAGTAAAAGTTTATTGGATGCTGAAACTAGGTATTCACTCTTAGAGAAATTGATATTAGCCCTAGTTATGGCGTCAACAAAACTTAGACATTATTTTGAAAAACATAGGATTCATGTTAAAATCAACTATCCTGTTAAAAATGTGCTTAGGAAACCCGAGATGTCAGGTAGGATGGCTAAGTGGTCAGTGAAATTAAGTGCATATGAACCTAGAAATGCCATAAAGTCTCAGGCTTTAGCTGACTTTGTGGTTGATTTCAGTAGTGATATTCAAAGTGAAGTAGACCTAGAAGTACAACAGCTAGGAGAAAACTTAGAATCCTGGACATTATATACTGATGGCGAATCTAATGTATGAGGTGTAGGTTTGGGTATACTACTAAAATCGTCACAGGGGAACATATTACCCCAGGCTATTAGATGTGAGTTTCCTGCCACTAATAATGAAGCAGAATATGAAGCTTTAATTGCAGGATTAGAATTGGCTAAGAGCATGAATATCAAGAGTTTACAAGTATTTGTTGATTCCTTGTTAATCACTAATCATTTTAATGGGACCTATGCAGTTAAAGGTGAGAAGTTAATCGAGTATCTCGAAATTCTCAAAAAAATAGCAGGATATTTCGATATTTTTACACTTGAACAGGTACCAAGAGAGGATAATGCTGAAGCTGATGCCTTGGCAAATCTAGGATCATCAGTCAGGATACCAGAAGGGACCCGAATACCAATATTACATATCCTGTATCCTGCGACGGATCCTCAGGATAAGGAAGTAGTAACTGTTCAGGATCCTGATGATGAGTATCCTGAGGAGGATCCTAAGTCCTGGACGACTCCAATCATAAGATATCTAAAGGAAGGACACATCCCAAAGGATGAAAATCCTAAGGCCTTTAGAATGAAGGTATCATGATTCACTATTATAAATAATGTTTTGTATAAGAAATCTCTTGCAGGACCATATCTGAGGTGCTTTGAGGATCCCGAAACTAAAGAAGTGCTTCAGGATATACACGAAGGGGATTGTGGTAATCATACTGGTGGTAGGTCATTATTCTCAAAGGTATTAAGAATAGGATACTACTGGCCGATAATGAGAAAAGATGCTGCAGAATATGCTCGAATATGTGATGCGTGTCAAAGACACAATAATATATTACATCAACCTGCTGAGCCACTTTATCCTATCGCTTCCCCTTGGCCATTCATGAAGGGGGGAATGGATAGAATAGGAAAATTGCCAAAGGCTCCAGGAGGAAAGGTCTTCATGCTGGCAATGACCGATTATTTCTCTAAGTGGGTTAAAGCTGAAGCATTTGTTCAAGTTAGAGATCAAGAAGTAGTATCCTTCATAAAAAGGAATATCCTGACTAGGTTTGGAGTACCAGCTGGGATAATTTGTGACAATGGATATCAGTTTATAAGTAAGAGGACTACTGACTTTTGCAAGAGTTGGGGAATCAAAATGATCACGTCCACACCGGTACATCCTCAAGCAAATGGACAAGCAGAATCCTCAAACAAGATAATTGTCAACAATTTGAAGAAAAGGCTTGGAGCTAAGAAGGGAATATGGTCAGAAGAATTACCCTTTGTTTTATGGGCTGATAGAACGATGGTGAAAAGTGCAACTGGCCAAACCCCATTTTCCTTGGTGTTTGGAGCAGAAGCGGTGATCCCGACAGAAATGGTGATACCTACGGCAAGATCCAACCTCCGGGATCCTGAGCAGAATCCTGAAGCCCTATGCCAGGAATTGGATACTGTTGATGAGACAAGAGATGCAGCAAAATTAGGGATGGCAGCATATCAACAGAGGATATCTAGAGCATATAACAAGAATATAAGGACTAGAAGGTTTGAAGTTGGAGATTGGGTGTTAAGAAAAGCTTTTCAGAATACTACCAATCCTACTGATGGAAAATTGGCTCCAAAGTGGGAAGGACCCTATGAAATTGAATCAGAATCAGGAAAAGGAGCATACCGACTCAAGAATATGGAGGGGGATATGCTACCAAGATCCTGGAATGCCATACATCTAAAGCTCAATTTCAAGTGAGTTTGGAATTTAAATTCTAACTCAGGATGGTATGGATTCTATCTCCTTTAATATGTTTTGATATTGTTTATTCTTTTGAACCCATTACTGACTTAAGCATCGAAGGGGTGTTAGCCAGGCTAACACCCAACTTAGTTTATAGTTGTTTTGCAGTCGTATATGCCTCGGGATATAGCTCCAGGATACACATTCAGGATACTTCGAAAGATTAGAGGATTGGCCCCCTCTCTCACGTTTAAGGGATCCTGATTCCTTCAGATGTTTTAAGGTATTCACCTTTATCTCGAATTGGGTTTAAACACCCCGCCTGGAGCACAAGTTATCCAGGGATAGTTCAAGATAGCGGGACCAGTCCATGTAAAAGTGGCTGACAATTTCGTTATTGTTGGCTATATCCTGGATCCTAAAGGTATATGGGGATTGATCACCCTCTCTCACATAAGGGTATTTTCATACTCTCAAAGGTTTAAAGGTTATCACCTTTCTAAGACTTGGGGTTTATACACTCCCGCCTGTAGCGCATGAAAATTTGGGATTTTCCCCAGGGTAGTTATGGGTTTATCCCCAGGATACTAAGGATTTATCTCCAGTACATTTTAGGGTTTACCCCCTGTAACACAAGAACTGTTCAAACAATTGGGACTGATGTTCAGAAAATTTCTAAGTGTTTAAAGACTTTATGCACAGGGGACATTCCTTCTGAGGCGATTGTGTAGAGTTCAAAGGATCAAATTTGGACCTAGTGTACTAAGTATCTCGGACTGGGGACATCTTAGTGGAAAAAATTGCAAAAGGATTGAAGCTCGAAAATAGGGTTACACTCTATTCCTGGTATGATCTTTCCTTTGTAAACCTTATATAAGTCAGTTGAACTTTTGAAACTATATTTGGTTAGAATGTTTGGGATGTAATACTTGGGTTAAAAACTAAAACTATAGTCAAACAAGTATTATCAAAACGAACTTTGTAAAGTAAACTGTTTTTTTTTCTTTAAAAACTTTATCTAAATTGTTTGAATTTTGAAAAATCCTATTAGACGAAAGTCTTTGAAGGATATCGCCGAATATACTGATCAGGATATTTTCAAAAAATAATGGCACTAATTATGAAGAGCTGAAATTTAAACTAAGCAATGCATAACAAAAAATTGAAAGGCAACAACAAATAAGTCAAAAGGAGGTTATATCATTAACAAGTCAAAAGTTGTGCTTTTGATTTCACCTCAAACCGAGGCCCATCCACCAAAAGCACTATTTCTTACCATATTTACACAACGGTTGAAGGTTTCATCTCAAACCGAGACCCATCCGCCTCTAACCGTTGTATTGTTCAAAACAGATTATACTAATTGCTGACCAAGGGCTTCGTCCTGAAACCCATGATCCATCCACCTTTGGTCATCATATTGTCTAAGTGCAGGAAAGTAAATTGTTTTAAAGACAAGAAAGGTAAATTGTTCAGACAACCACAACCATCAAATCTAAAAAAGTGGGCTCCGGCCTTGGCACATACATCCATCATCGCCCACTTCGCTGCTTCTAAGGTGCAGCTCCTTCTTCTGTCATGACCTTGTTAGTAGCATCCTTCTTAGCATTCCCTCCAGCATTCTTCCCGGCATCACCACCAGCATCCCTCGGAGCATCAGCATCATCCACCTTCTCAGCCACCTCAGCGTGCTCCTCCATCGTGGGCTTCGCAGGGGGCTCAACAGGATTACCACCGAGATCTTTCAGCTTTATCTCCTAAGCCTTGATATTCCATGAAGGACATTCAAAGCCCATAGCCATAGCTTCATAAGCCATTTTCAGTCTGGCCTGCAGGAGGGAGATGACAACGGAATTCTTGAGGCTTTCCCGGTATGAAGCCATGTCCTGCTCATGTTGAACTTGGGCAGCATCGGACTTAGCTTGGGCCTCCTGGGTGATCTTCTGGATGGCAGACTGATGCTCTTGGACCATTGCCTTGTATTTAGCTTCGTAATGCTCCGATTTAGCGGTGGCAACCGCTGCTTGGTCTGCAATGGTGGTTTTAGCCTTTTTCATCATGCTCTCTAGCATGGTGTTCAATCCGCATGCATCTTCGTAAAGGAATACCAGGCGTTCGAGACCCTGCAAAATAAGGAAACATGTATTAACCTTTATTAACATTTATGACCAGCATATGGTGCAGGATATAGGTCAAGGATACGAACCTGGTTGAGGAAGCCGGTCATGAACTTGTTGGATTCTGTGAACCCATAGTTCTCAAACGGGAATACATGAGGTGCAGCAGGGTAGTCTGCTTCTTTCCTCTTCCAGGAGCTGGAGGCTCGGGTTCTGGATGTTGGGGGAGCCTTGGGTGCGGTAGCAGTTTTCGAACTGGTAGGCTTGGGAGTAACGGCTGGCTTCGGATTCGTCTCTTGCTTAGCAGGTGCAAGGCTAGAATAACTGTCCAACTCGTCGAGCTGGAAGCCTTCAAGGTTGATGACCAGCACTGTACATAGGGAGAAATGTTTAATTCCCAACACTTATACTCTATAATCAATCTAGTCATATACTTACCAGACATTTCTGAACTTGATTTTTGACTTGAGTTTGTGAAAGACAAGGAGAAAGTTCTTTCACTGGCAGGAAGTCGATAGATCTCTTTGATCCTGGGCTCCTATTCTGTGCTTGGGGGTGCTAGGTCTCTGAAATTCGCTACACAAAATATTAGGATATCAGTCAAGGATACAGTTTAAGGATATATTTGGGGATATTCCTAAAACCCTAAATCCTACCATTGGTTAACCATCTAACTGGCAGGTCAAAACCCTTGTCAATAGACTCCCTTTCAACGAAAAAGAACTTTCGTTGCCACTGATCTTCGTTCTTAGTGGCCTTGAGAATTAAGGGGTTCTTGGATGTGGAGAACAAAAGAAAGCGTTTGTTGCCATGGGATCTTAGTCGATATGCTATGGGAAGGTCTTCGATGCATAGGTCAGTGCTATGACGAGATTTAATCTGGTTTAACACCATTAAAAATCGCCACACCATTGGCATAGTTTGAGCATAACTGAGGCCGGTAAGTTCGAAGAAACGGGAGATGAAGGGTGGAAATGGCTACCGGAGCCCCAAGGAAAAGGGATAGGCGAAAAAGTAGACCCACTCATTTGATGCAACATCTGATCAGACTTCCCGATCGAAGGGGCGAATGACCACTCCAGCAGGAAAGGCACCAGAATCCTTCAAAGCGGCGATGTCAGCATTATTGAAAGAACATATCTCTTTTTCTGGTTCTCGGATAAGGTTTTGACTCGTGAGGGTTGGGACCAGCCTGTTTGAACGTGATCTTGTTAGAGATGCCATGAGGGGTATCGATCAAGAAACAAGAAATTCAAGAAAAGAAAAACAGAGAAGAGAGAGAGGAAATACCTGGAAAATGGCTTGGAAAGTGATGATCATGATGCTGAATAAATAAGCTAAATAAGGGGCTGAGTATAGGGGGTAAAGAGTAAATATCGAATTGGAAGTTGCACCAAGTCACATCAAGCGTCGTTTCGGTTCAATAACCTCGATTTGAGGATAAGATTAAAAATATATCTGTTGGGATTGGTATACCAACAGATATATTTTTGGGGACAATTGTTATGGGTGATTTTCTGCTCATATATCCTGACTGATATTCTGACTTTGTTTGTTTTGTTGTGACAAGGATGCTGGATCAGGATATTGGTAACATCCTGATGCGATATCCTGGTAGTTACTAATTGACTCACGTGCAGATTGTTGTAACCAGTCTCTAACAGCCAGGTGGACTTCTTCTCCTCAATACTCGGGCAAATCAGTTATATTATAGACGTTGAAGCCGGAGGACGTGGACTGCAACGTTCACCTGAGGAATATTCGTTGAATCCCTGATTAATAGGCTAGTTAGTTAGTTTATTTTACTATAAATGGGTTGATCGGATCAGATAGAAACACACACAATCTTTCGCACACTCTTCTTCTCTACTTGTAAACACTCACAATGCACTAACACTTGTATTTAGATTACATTGTAACACCTAGTTGATCCGCATCATATCCTGCACTGTATCCTGATATTTGAAGCAATAAGAAGAACAAGGCAGCTGCGATTGTCAGCTCTCGAGGTTTTATGCCGGCGATCAAGATTGATCAAGGGCTTTCCTCGTACATCCCGTGTCACCCTTTACATTTTTGCTCATTGTTTGATCATAGATACAACTCAATATCCTGAGCCGTATCCTGAAAACTGTTTTTGCACACAACTTAAGTAGCATATTTTCCACACATTTTATTAGCACACTACCCCACTTAACTAATTTGATCACTTAATTGCTTTGGTAATTTTTGACCAAAACACTTGGGAGTATCCATGTGTTCAGTTTGGGCTCCGGGTGTGCGTGTGTGTGTGTGTCGATACGGGTAGTGATCATGGGACCCAATATGCGTGGCCCAAATATACCAGCATGCTAGCTAACCGAGTTATCATAAGCGTTTAAGTTTAACGGAGGTATAGTATAGCAGCACAGAATGTTTAATACATTAGAAAGACATAATGAGAAGTTACGATCGCAAGATCAGCGTTACCAACCTTAAAAGTTCGGGTTGTCACATCATCCCCAACTTGAAAGAAATTTCGTCCCGAAATTTGACAAGCAAGCACAAAGGAGTGAAGGAGTGAAGTGATAAATCAAGATTGCTACAGATTTTCCCTAGGTGCCACATCATCCCCAACTTGAAGAGGAATTTCGTCCCGAAATTCACTAGTAGTACCAGAATTAGATTGGTCATCAGGAAAAAAGTTGAGGATACTTAGATCCAAACAACCTTCCCAAGAGTTTCAAGTACCAATCCTGGACCAGTAATTAAGTTGCCATCCATCTCAGTATAACAAGAAGGTTGGCATTATCGTCTATGTAATGCCTCAACAGAGCTGTCTGGTTACCAAAATGTTAACTACCACAGTAGTACTCAACCATAGATAAGAGTCCTTCAAATTTACACCAAATCCAGTCACACACATACTCGCAGAATGTCTTCGAGTGCCAGGAGAGTTCGTTTACTCTGACCGTTTGTCCATCGACGATAAGCGATGCTTGGGTCCTGACGTGAGCCAAGGGTGTTGTGTATTGCCTGGCATAAATCATGCATAGATCAAAACTCAGAGGTAACAGGAGTTGGCACCTCGTGCCCAAAAGCCGCCTCTCTTAGAGGAACACTCACAACTGTGAAGACTCGTCAGTTTTCTTGATTGCAAGAAAGTGTGCAGGTAACGTGAGTCCATCAACGATCATCCAGGTGATAATGTTTCAGTTTAGAGTTGTAAGTAGACCAGTGATAGAACCCATGGCAGTCTGTTCTCATTTCCATATATGTGTTTCTGGTTGCTAATATCCCACCTTGACTTTCCCACAAGTCAAACATTGTTCTCATGCATTGCTATGTATGGTCTCCAGGTTTCAATACATCCCATCAAAACTCTGATGAATAGGATATCGAGACCCGTGTGCTTCGCCTGCACAAGTTCCTTAAGGTTGCTGTATAGTGAGGTTCATATTTGTTTCTCTTCCTTCAGTTCTTCAGTTTGAGCAAGGCGAGTCTGATCAGGTATGTTAGAGTCGATAGCGAGCTGCAAAGCTCGTGCACGTTCAGGTTTCACGGTCGTATTCATTCAAAAGTTCAACCCAGCGTTGCCATCACATGTTTAGCTCACTTGAAACAAGGGTACACGGGAGGCCCTTGTGATCGGTCTAAGTAGTGCATTCGGTACCATCCAAGTAATGCCTCCCACTTAAATCCAACGACCATGGTTTCTACCGCTGATTGTATGTCGTGCAGTTCCTCTTCGTAACACCATTACGTAAGTCATCACTCTCTCGTGTTGCATCGGCGTGTAACTGGGACTCCGATTTGAACCATCATGGTATACCGCCGGATCATCGGTACCCCCGGATAGAAGTGATGCTCAGTGTGTTGCAGGGTTGGGTTTCAAAAGCTGAAAAGACGTTCCCCGGTTTTATTTCCCATTAATTCACAGCTCCCCGCTGTGCTAAGGAGGTTGAAGTTACGCAATCTTCGAAAATCCCGTGGTGAATCTGTGATAGTATCCAGCGAACCCAGGGGTTTGCTGTATCCCAGAAGGAATCTAAAATTGCATAAGGTCAATCTGAAATTCCACCTGACGATGTGGAGGTAAACTATGTAACTCTTCATAAAACACGTCAGAAAATTCACGAACAACTGGAAGATACTCGACCTTCCTTTCTTCAGGTTGCAAATCGGTGACGAGAGCTAGTATAGCAAGGTAGCCCTTTCGTAGACACTTCTGGGCTTTCATGGCTGAGATGATGCTAACCATGGCACCGCTACGATTACCTTGAACTGATAAGGATTCCCCACTAGGGAGAGGGATACGCACGATTTTCTCTATACGGAGAATTTCCGCTTGATGCATAGATAACCAAATCCATGTCAACGACCACGTTAAAACTTACAAGAGTATCGGGAAGTAGGTCAATGTCGAACACTTGACCCATGAGATCAAGTTTACAACCAAAAAGGACATGAGAAACTTCTATCGGATTACTATCAGCTAATTCTACTACATGCTTATTTACAAGAGGGGTGGGAGTCAGTCCTAACTGACGACTAAACCCCAAAGACACATAACTCCAATCGGCACTATAGTCGAATAAAACAGAAGCAAAACGATCATTCAAAGAAGACGTATCGGTCTCAACATTGCCATCATTGCGAGCTTCCCCAGTGCCAATAGTAAATACTCTTCCACCTGCCCCGTTCCCACCATTGTTCCCATTGTTGTCATTCCCAGTGTTGTTGTTGTTGCCAGCATTTTGATTAAGCTGAGGGCAATCCCTCCTAACATGACCCTCATCACCACACTGAAAGCTCCCCTTTCGATTATCCTGATTCTGTTGAGGCTGTTGCCTCTCCTGTTGTTGTGGCTGCTGCTGCTGCTAGGGCTTCTGCGGCTGCTTAGGAAGCCAGACCCTACAATCTTTAGCCATATGCCCCACCTTGTTGCACCTGTGACATACCCGGGTGCACGACCAGCGATGGTGGAACATACACTTATTACACTTTGGTAGCTTTCCCGCGTAAGAACCCTGATTTTAATTGTTGATTTGATTCTGGTTCACAGAAGACGACTGGCTGAAACCGCGGTTGATACTATGGTTTACCCTTTTCTGAGATTAGCTGGCACTGGTTGCTTTGTCAGCGTCGTTCCATTTTCCCTTGTTATCACTAGCAGGTGTGGTAGCGGTAGCAGCAGGGGTAGTAGCAGAAACACGAGGCCGTAGCGATCCACGCTCGACCTCCTGGTCAGTAATCTTGTGCGCTAAACGGATAATCTAAGGTAGATTGTTAAGGTTTGCAGCAGTGACATAACCCTTCACAGCTGGTGCTAGGCCCTTGAGGTACAACTTAATTCTTCGAGGTGGAGGTTGAGATAGGTTAGGACATAAGGTTGCTAGCTCATGAGATCCCTTCGTGTATACCTCGATCTCCGAGCCCACCATCTTCAAATCATAATACTCATTCTCCAGTTTCTGCACCTCATCACGAGGACAGTACTCTTCACGCATCAGCTCTTTGAAATCGTCCCAAGTAGTGGCATTCGCCATCTCAATACCCAACATTTGAACCTGGGCATTCCACCAAGTCAAGGCACCGTCCTCGAGCATGCCTGAAGCATACTTCACCCGGTCCTCCACGGGACAGTTGCACATAGCAAACACAGATTCGGCCTTCTCAAACCAACACAAGAGTCCCACAGCTCCTTCAGTCCCACTGAAGGTCTGTGGCTTACAATCCATGAAGGTCTTAAACGTGCAGGCAGGTGGATTCTTTTGGTTCACAGGTTGGCCTAACATGAAAGAACGTACAACATACAAGTAAGATTCGAGTATACGACACAAGGATAGGAAGTAATTGGCACATATCGTACCAGCCTGGTAAGCCGCTAGGGCTTCAGCCACACGAGTGTTGATCAAGTTTGTTAATTCGACTTGAGTCATAGCAATGTGGCCGCGTCCGCTCATGTTTCTATACAAGAAGAGGGAAAGATTTAAAAATTAAGTTCAAGTAGGAGTCAAGCATTACTATGACCTCCATAGGCTACTGAGTTCTAACATAATGTCAATTAACAGGGCAGAACCCCTTTTGCACTCGTCAGTTTTACTGGGACTCACATGCACCCCGCATTATTATTATGTGTGCACCCATAATAATAATAATCCAATTTGAATGTTTATCTCAGCTCCTCTCGATTCGTGTTAAAAGGTTCCCCGAATTCGAGCAATAAGACAGATGACACCACAACATAGATCATGAAGGTTCAAGAAGAGTCACAATCTTAAAACATGTAACATGGGTTGATAACATATAGCTCACACTGTAGTGCCAAGTGTGCATTCACGTGTGATGTTATTCATAAGCAAACACTAGATATGCTATGCAATAGTAAACAAGAGATGAACCTTGCAATCTATATCCGAGTGTCATGGTCGATTTCGGATCTGTTCAGTTATAGTCTGGTTTTATAAATCGTTTTAAAACCAAGTTCACTATAACCAGTGGCTCTGATACCAAACTGTCACACCCCCAAAATACCACCTACGGAATGTCCCCGCTAGGCGTGTGACATACCAATAACGAGCCACTAAATTACATTGAACCCATACAAGTTTATAAATAAAATCCTCAATTATTAATGAAAATACCATTGACAAGTTTAAATGAAAACCAACATGTTCAGCGGAAGCAAATGATAAACCAAAGTTAAACAGTTTCAGAACCAATGTATAGTATCAAGAAATCAATCACATGAATCCCTTCAGTCGACCCATGACCACTCCAGCTACTCCAGACAGTAAGTTCCCAAATCCAAGATATCTAACGACCTGCGAGCATGCAACAAGTGTATCAGACAACCTAATGTATAGTAAACGTAAGTACATGTCGAGTAGGGTCATACAATACTCTGAGTATCCAAACAATCCCAGTCCACTAATACTCATAAAGCTATAACATGACTATAATTCATTCATTAAAACAATTACAAATGGTCATCACATGTGTGGTTCCATATATTAATACCAACAATTATTCTGAATGATTAATATATTCGGTCAATTTATAGCTTTCACATATGTCATCCACTCAAGATTTAATCACTTTTATTAATTTATCTATCACAATGTAATGCAAAGTATGGATGTTTATTATATTCGGGGTCCCCTCCCATGCACAGTTCTGAATGTCCACATAACATTGCATATTTGGTCAAAAGAAACTAACCTACCTAAGCCGTGAAACATCATGGAGTGTTCTGTATCATTGGCCCAATATGCTTATATACGGAACTATGTGGACTATGTTCATTAAATTAGTTATGAGATCATTACATAATCGTCAAGCATCATTCAGATTCAACCACATATTTATCTCATTAAATCAGGGATTAGCATACAATACACAATTCAGGTTAACTAGCCTAACAACTCCTTGACATGTTTTCCCAAACATCTTACCCGGCCCCTTAACACTTACATGCAAGGCCCTCATAAATACTAGGTTACTGACAACATTAAATGGAACTTCCACTTTGTTTGATGAACACATGGGCCGCCATTCTTCATTCAATTTATCAAGCTTTATCCATCATTTGACATTAATTCTATTGGACCGTTACCCTGCTGTTACATCAAGATTTATTATGAATCACCTAATATACATCACAACATCAGTAATCAAGAAGTTAACAATCCCTATTCTAGTCAACCCAATGATTTCTTATCGCCTAGATGATCCACCCCCTCCCCCCACGTTACCAGCCGCAAACAACATCATGATCATGCAAGTTTCTCTATCATAATATCAAAACATGATTCCTACTTACTTTGCGACATAAGGATTCACATAATCATCATACAAATCGGCAACGAGTTTACACGTAAACAAGTAGGATCAGCCAGATTTAATACAATTACAATTATACTAACCAAGTAGTCGTTGAGGACGAGTTGAAACGAGACGGGAATTGCTTCGAAAAGAAAGTCCAATCGGAGATCAGAAGTTGCCGTCGGGTTTGGTGAAAGGAATTGTCAAACTAGGGTTTGAATATGCTTGTAAATAAGTTGTTACGTGAATCTCATTTGCGTATATACGTTGAAGTGGTGAGTCGGCCCAATGCTACCATCCATTTGGGCTTTACAAAGCCCAAATACAGGTCCGATGTCCTTGGGAGTATCCATGTGTTCAGTTTGGGCTCCGGGTGTGCGTGTGTGTGTGTGTCGATACGGGTAGTGAGCATGAGACCCAGTATGCGTGGCCCAAATATACCAGCATGCTAGCTAACCGAGTTATCATAAGCGTTTAAGTTTAACGGGGGTATAGTATAGCAGCACAGAATGTTTAATACATGAGAAAGAAATAACGAGAAGTTATGATCGCAAGATCAGCATTACCAACCTTAAAATTTCGGGTTGTCACATTCTACGCCCACCACAGGGGCGTGCCCAGCTCAGCACGGGGCGTGGTCAACGCTAAGAATTGCAGAATCTTGCAAATCTTGATAGTACAGATACGCTTCTACACACGGGTTCGTGCCCAGCGAACACGGGGCCGTGCCCAGCGAACAAATGCAATTAATGAAGGATGAGAAAAGGGATGGCCACGGGGGCGTGTCCGTTGGACACGGGGCCGTGGCCGGGCTTCTGTCCAGGCTATAAATAGGGGTGCTTGGTTCTCTTCAAAGGCATCCCTTGGCAAACCACTCCACCACCACTACAACACCCACATCCACCACCATCATCCATCATCCACCTAAGAGTGTGTGTAGTAGTTTCGGGATTCAAGATTGATCGTAAGAGTTCTTATCAATCAAAGGCCATGTTTGGCTAAGTCTCTTACATCACTTGGTGAAGACAAGCATTTAACGTATTACTTTTGATTTTTAATCTTTTCGCACTTTTTATTTGGTTTTGTATTAATGAGTTTAATAACTAGTTTCTTATGTTGAAGGTGAAACTTCTTTATCATTTGTCAGTGGTGTCTTGGCATTACTTTACTGTCTATATAAAGTAAAAGATTTTCACCATTCATATCTCTACGGTCTATTTAGAGATATGTTGGCTACCTGGTCGGGGGTTAAGGGAATGATTTAGTAAGGTTCTTGCCTTGTTCAGTGTATAGATCCTGCAAGGACCTGGGTCAAGCTTACTAGGACCTCCTTCAATACCCACTGGTATTGGATGGCGGGGGTGCGAATGGCTTGATCCCCTCATATGTAAACTACTATTAATACATCAAACCGGCTACTTGGGATTGTATCTCTGTTGACTCAAACCACTTAGCCGAGGGTAACGTCACCTTAAAAATATTTCTCGAAAATTTTAGTTTGATTAGACGTTGAGGATAAACAGTTACTAAAAGCTCTTGTGTCCTTGGACGACCTCGGTATCTTACCAACATTATACTACACTCACGATGGGTGCACTTGCCCATGTGTGTGTTTAGTGTTAGTGGAATATCGTGTTTTATAAATTTAAAACTTGACTAATGTGTAAAATGGGCTTATAATATTAATAAAATCATAACACACCCGACACACACCATTAGCACCATGTATTTGTTAGGTAATCCGGTACAACATCAACGTACCAAGCACATTGAACTTGATATTCACTTTGTTCAGGAACAAGTTCAACGCGGTCAGGTACAGTTTCTACATGTGCCTTCTCATCACCAGGTTGGTGACATCTTCACCAAAGGACTGTCACGGGTATTGCTTGATGATTTTCGTTCCAGTCTCAACATTCGTCAACCTCCTGTTTCGACTACGGGGGTGTAATAGTAGTCAATATTGTATTACCATATATATGCCAATGAATTGTAATAAGCCTAGGGCTTTGTAAATCTTTATTTATATTTGATGAATGAGAATAGAGGAGGCAAGAAAGCCATTCACATTAAACCTTAATAGATGGATCACGACAAACACTGTGAAGAAGGAACAATGGTGTTTTACTCCAACAAATCATCGGCATATTACCCACGTTTGTCTTACCGAGATATCAACAGCAACAGATTTACCGATGGATTACCAATGGTGTAACAAGGCATGTGGGTTGATATGTACCGACCCATGCGTGGAACCCGACCGAATGACCCTAAGTGTGCCAACAAGATCGTGGGATCAAAGGGGTCAAACCCACTACTTGTTTTATGCATGACACAATAGAAAGGCATGGGTAGTATAGTTTTTCATTTTAAATCCATGTTCCAATAGATCCTCATTATTAAGAAAAGCATGTTTCATTCGGTTAATTTCTTTCAATTGTTTCTTTAAATTGTAATCGTTGCAAAATGAATGAGAAGCAGAAAATTGATATCAAAAAATGCCCCATCCTCTACTTTGTTTATTAGGAGTGTTTGCCTACTAAAAAGGATACTATCCTGGGAGATTAGCCATCTCAAGTAGATCGGCTTACTATACTAATATGGATGTGGTTAATGGTGAGAAAAAAAAGAGAAAAGTAGTAGGTGTGTGAAAAAATTCAGCTAATTTGTGGGAAATTAACACAGAAAGGTTTGAGCCTTCGGTATATTAAATGACAAGGATTGAAATTTGATACATACAAGTACATTTAACTTATCCATATCTACTTTAAATGGACCCCATAGAAATGATGAGTTGATCCTTCGATCTTGTAATTACCCCAATATTTTTACATAATGAATAATGATGATCGCACTCCTTTCGTAATAAGGGTGGACTACATTCATAGTTTGCATGCCACTTCTCTCGTGAATATCCCTTCGGTACCAAAAGCCACACACGCTCTCCTACTCTCTTCATTCCAAATTCTGACTCCTGCATCAACCAATTTATTCTTGTTTCCTCTACAAATTAAGAGGTAATTATCAAAGTCCCTCCTATCTCAACCACATGGCTGAAATCCATCCCTCACCGATCCATCTTTTACAACTTCATCCACTTTAAGAGCCTGATCCATCTTTGAACTTTCACCTTTCACGAATTTGTCCAACCTAAGAGTCATCTTACTCTCATAAATGGTACTTCCTTAACTCAATGAGTCTTGTTTCTTACATCCTCGACAAAGTGTATATCTTTGACTTTAAAGATGAAAGGCAACCCTTTTTCGAGTTATGTAACTCCAACGAAATCTCCTTAACAACTTTTTGGATGAATTTAGCTTCATACCTTTATATTAAAGAAAAGAAGACTAAGTTAACTTGCTTAAAATCCCACATAAGTGGTTAGTTCTAATCCACACATAAGACACAATATGTAAAAAAACAAAATAGTTCTATTATCATATTTAATATTTAATCTTAATAAGACTCAAATCTATGACAAGACTCAAGTTCGAATACGGATCGGAAACACACGAAATAAAAGAATATCTAGGACATTCAATGAAGGAATTACCCGTCACAAGTTTTCTTCAACTCCCATCCTTTGATATCGGCTATTTCTTTGAGAGCCCCTTTCCATTTCTCAGCAGAGACTTCTTCTTTACATTTCACGAAGGCTTCTCCAACTGCCCCACGTAAGTTGCGAACTTCAGAGGGTTCCACATCATAGAAGATCGGGCAAACAACATGCCCGTGTTTTGTCCTATGGCACTCAATAATCTTCGCTAGCTCATCCAAACACCAAGACGAAGAAGCGTAGTTCCTTGAGAAAACAATGACATGGAACTTTGAGTCTTCAATGGATTTGCTGAGCTCGTCCTCGATCGTTTTCCCTATCTTGATGCTGTCATCATCCTTAAAAGTGCGAATGCGTTTTTGCTGAAGAGCAAAATAAAGATGATCAACAAAAGTTTTACGCGTATCATCACCTCTAAAACTTAAAAACACATCATATGTGAATCTCTTATGAATGAACGAAGTTGAAGAAGACGCCATTAAAACATATATGATCGAAATTAATATGAAATTACTGAAAAAATCGTTGGAAGTGATGAAAACAAGCTATAACAAGAAAATAATGGTTCAACCGTCGTAATTATACAATTTAATTTGGGGAATAAAATGCATTTAGGAGGAGAAACCAATCTCCCCTTTAGTTTTTGACGAAATTAGAAATTATTTATTTATTCAATGATAATGATGATATTAAAATTAATTGAATTTAAATTGTTAAAATTTGATTTTGTTTTCATAGATGTATAAGACAAGTTATGAAATAGTCTTTTAAGGCGAAATTACATTAAAAAACAATATTCTTTCTTTCTTTATTCTTCTTATTTGAAAATGTCTTTTTTATTTTTACAAATACAAAACCAACATATTTTCCTTTTTCTATAAAAGTTATTTAAATTTTTTTACACATAAAACCAATATACTTTCTTTTGTTTAATCATAAAGTGCCTTAAATTTTAAATTTGAACATAAAAAGATATCTCTTAATTAGGATTCACTAAAACCCTAAATCATTATTTAACAAATTATATTATAATATCATTAAAAAAACAAATTGTTTATAGTTTTAATAACGATTTTAATGTTACACAAATCATTTTATATTTTATTTTGAGTTATGTTATCCATGCCCTTATATGTTTATTATATTATTTTTGAAAGATTTTTTATTGTTTTCAACTTATTGAATTAAGAAAAAAATGAAAAGCAATAGACGAATATTGAATGGACTTTGCCTTATCACAAGTCCAATTTAAAAAAAAAAAGTTATTTCTCTCGATTTTTTCCTCACATATTATTAAGAAGTAAAAAAATAACAATTTATAATTTTTTTAATTTAATATTTAGAGTAACTTTAATGTTTAAATTTTGATAATGGATTTTTATGAAAATGTGCAAAAATTGTTTAAGGATTTTTTATAGTATTTATCTCTTTTCAAAACAGCAAAAGTATGTTTTTAATGCACTTTCTTGATTGTAGTCGCCATCCTTTTAAGTAGATATAATTTCGTTTTTAAGAGGCAAAACTAATGTTAAGCTTTTAGGGTATCTTCACCTCTATTTGATCGGGTCACTCTCAGAAACGGATGCTACAATTTTTTTTTTTTTTTTTTTAATAAGAAATTTTTTTTTTTAATAGAAGTCAATTTTTCATTCATACTTGTCAAGTTACATCAAAACAAAAGGTAGACGGGCAACAAGCTGCGCCGCCACCCCTTTCTGAATTGCAAAACCTAATCTGCCAAAGTAATTTCCCTTATGGAATTAATGGAATATGGATCGTCACCATATTATTTCAGGAATACTATGGTTCACGAGCCTTAAAGTAAACGAGTCGACTTGTTCATGAACGTCTACTTGAGATCTACTCACTAAAACTTAAATTAAGCCGAACTAAAACAAGGCTAAGCCAAAATTAAAGCTCGTTTAATAAATTAGCCATAGCTGAACATTTATAAAGTTGGGCTATCTTCTGCTCATACTTCAGCAAAGATATCCATACAAAATTTCATAACAGCATTGATAGAAATGACCGGTAAAAAAACAAGTAATTCGGCCATAAAACTTACAAATCTATGCGTAATATCTGACAAATAACTTACGCTCGAGAGGTAGATTATCTGATATCTATACTAACCAACAGCATCAAGCAATAATATGGGTGTTATGTCTGTGCGTCGATTGCAAAGAGAGAAAACAAGAGAGTGGGTGTGTTTCAGTCTTGTTTATTAAATGGGACTGGTTCAACCATTTAGCTGGGTGCCGGTTGGGTTGCACATAACCTGTCGGGCTTAAATCCGAGTGGTGTACAGCTTGCTGGCCAAAACAATGAAGTGATTGCTACCCGGTTCGACTAGTAAAACATGTTTGGAAGAGGGGATGAAGCTGGAGGAGTGCTCTGGGATCATGAGGTCAATCGGTAAATGATATTTATGTATGAAAACTAATGAGGCCATTCGTCAAATGATATTTATGTATGGAAACTAAGTAATTTTCTTAGGAATTATCTACTTTGTTATATATTTAATGTATGATGATGATAACAACCATTGATCTCGACAAATTATACGTTAATAGATATGCAACCGCTCTGATTGTTTATTTGTTATTTCTGTTTATAGTTTGTAATTTCTGTTTATAAAAGTATATCATCACGTCCCATTTTGTTATAACAATTTAAAATAAAAAAATTTGACAATTGATATCATTAAATATTCAAATCTTTGTTTTATTCTATAATAACTGTTGATAGTTATACTACAGTTGTTTAATTCCTTTCCTTAAACAAATTCAAACTAGTCTTATACCCGTCCGGTGGATGGGAACGGGTATTTTAATGTCAAAATCACATAAATATATATATATTTTTTTGCATTCTAAACTAATGTTATAGTCCAATAAAATCAAAATCAAAGGCCACATATTCACAATCTCATCTAGCAATGAGTCACTAAAGCATACAAATAATTCTGATATTGTAGTTTTTTTTTTTTTTAAAAGAAGGGCTTATGCATTAAGATAAAACAAACAAAAGGAACCCAGCAAGAGGCTAGGTCTAGAAGGCTACAATCAGTTAAACAAAATGAAAAGAGAACACTAGCAGACATACAAGACAAGATCAAACCTTCAAGCCCCTGCTCCCTAAAAACATCTTCTCAGTCTCCACGTAAAATTAAAATCCATCCAGTTCTTCCACTGTTGTCGTTGCAGTTTCGATCTATTGGTCACCCACAAGAGAGTTGTTTCTTTAATCTCTTCCATAATCTTCTTGCAAGAAACAATATTTCGGTTAAGAATCATCTCTTTGCGATTCAGTCATATCTTTTTGCAAGAAACAATAGTCGTCACAAATTTTCTTTTCCCTGGGTCTCTCACGCCATCTTTAGACTTCTTGATCAGTGCGTTAACATCTTGTGGCCTAGTGTTTGGGTCAATTCATTAACATTTTGATACTCTAGTGATTTGTTAGTAGGCTCACTAATTATAACTACGACGTTTAAGTAAATGATATTCCACGATAATAACTGCAGCAGTTGACGCTATCAACAAAAATATATATTCATGACAACAACTTTTTTTTGAACGACAAATTTAGGATGACTGACGGACAATTGGAGTATCATCGCGTCACCAGCAGAACCACTCGATCATATCGATCTTCACTAGGCATATTCATGATAACAATGATTAGTCTTTTAGAAAAAATCATAGACTTATGCTTCCATTCATCAAAAGCATGTAAGTTGTTTGCAATAATCCAAGGCCGGTTTACTCATCCATGATAAACAATGATTTTTTAATGAATCCAAAAGTAGTTATTCCAAAAAAAAAAAAAAAGATTTACAAGTCCTGACCTATAAATATTTGAGAAATTTTAAAAATGATAAATTAATCCAGGCTACATCAAATAGAGAAACAAAAGAATGAAATAAACACTCACATCCTTGTTGGAAACACTAATAAAATGAAGACTAGCAATGGATTAGTGAGTGTAAGATGAGGAGTTCTTATTTCTTATCAGTAGATTATTATTAGGGTTATTAGATTTTAATAATTCAAAATTTTACCTATTCTCCGATAATAATCTCAACTTTAAAAATTTCCTTCAGCATATAAGAATTTGACATTCTCAATAAATTCAAGTACACCTTCAACCTTCTTAATTGAACTAAGTGCACATACAGTTTGAAAAGGATCGATGAAGGTCAAACTCCTACAAGTTGGGATCGTTGGGGGAAATTTTTAGAGTTGAGATTATTATCGGCCAACATGTGAAACCTATAATTATTAAAATCCAATAACCATTATTTTTGTTATATTTTCCCCTTTTGTATTAGTGTATTTTTCTCTTTAAAGATTAGAATTAAGGGTGAGGGGGGCACTCCTCTCTTAAGGGAGTCCCCTCTCTTACGCATGACCAATCAGCACGCGCCACGTCAACTCCCCTCTTAACTCCCCTCATACCCTCAATTTGATGGCGGCACTCCTCTCTTGGGGGACTTGTTTTTTTATTCAAAAAGAAAAAAAGAAAAAGAAAGAAAAAAAAAAAAGGAAAATGTTTTGATTGGTTGAAAAGAGGGTGGCCCACCATCTCCCTCCCTCCTTCATGCGGTAACCTCTCACCACTCCCGCTCCCCCTCCCCGCGTTGATGACGGCGGTGTTCCTGCTAGGGGACTTGGGTCACCGCATGCCTCCCCGCATGGTGTCCCGTTCACCCTAATAATCGCAGTTCACTTCTAGATATAAAAAAAAGTAAATAACATAGTTGATTTTTTTTTGTAGACTGGTAGCGACTGTTTATACCCCTTAGTTATTACATATAAAAAAAATTAAGCTAGTTGATGTAGACTGGTAGCGACTGTTTATACCCTTAGTTTTTACATATAAAAAAAGTAAATAACATAGTTGATTTTTTTTTTTTTTTTGCAACTGAAGAGTGTACATGTGTGCAAATAGCTTATTTTTATCGTTTAAGTCTAATTGTCTAGTTAGAATATTCTAAAGGTGTCAATTTGAAAGAAAAAAAACCCTTGGTTATTACATATAAAAAAGTAAATAACATAAAAATGCAAACTAAAACCCACCACCTTCTTAAGTCCCTCCGTAGTGGCAAGGATATGGCGCCTAAGGGGATATGGCGTCCCATGACGCTTTGCTACACCAAAACAATGGGTGCTATGCCCCTTCTTCCCCCACTTCCAGCGAAAATTAGAACACCATTTCCCTTCCACCTCCACTCATGCACGTATATTTACATACATATGTATGTTTAATTGAAGGGGTTATATAACCCCTTACCACTACACCCTCTTGTAATATAATCCCCATAAAGCCCACTCTTGTAATTTTTCGTCACTTGTCGCATAACCCTCGGGCTTTTATGGGGCTTTACGACTACACATGCGCTAATAGCCTTCCAAACTCTGTGGAATAGAGCACAAAGATTATAAAATTTAACAGAGTAAGACAGATGAAATGGAACCACAAAGTGTGTCAAACATAAAAGATGTACTCAAATCAAATTTAATACAGCACTGCAAGTCTAATAGAGATATTTAAACCTTGAAGATCTTGTTAGTGGTTAAAGTTGAAGAAGAGGCCATTACATTACAATAAGATTGAAGTATAAATATCACAAATATGTGGAACCAACTTGGTAGGAAATGAGTGGAAGCTGACGAGGGATGCACATAGTAAAAGACAATCTTTTGGTTTCTTTCAATGTTTCTAAAGTCTTTATGTCTTTTATTATTTTTTTTTTCATTATTTTTTTATATTTGAACGGCAAAGCAATTACAATATAAATAAAACAAACTTAAAATTCTTTATGTAATTTGTCGTTTTTACTTGGTTCTATCAACTTGTAAGATTTTTAATATATTTCCGCCGTTTCAAAGAAAAGTAAAAGCATCGGTTATGTAACCTTTATCTTTCGACACAATTACTTGTTATATGTTATTTATTTAAATGTTCGATGATAGCAAGACGAAGGATATAAAAAACTGAAAGATGATCAAGTTTGTTACAACCAAATCTTTTCAATAAACTAATTAAACAATATAAACAAAGAAGTTAATAAACAAAGAACTTAATTTATTGAAAAGTTAATAAACAAAGAACTTAGTTTTTGTACTTTAGTGATTTGTTAATTACTTTATTAGGTATAGTAAAGTAATTTATTGTTATTCTACCTTAAAACCTTTTTTCTTCGACATGTTTATTTTAATATATACCACGATTCCCTCCAGAAATCCAAGGAATGAGGAACGAAGCAAAAGCATAAACTGCTTAAGTGGATGAACATAAAAAGACAATAGAAATTGGATTTTTTTTTTTAAATGATGGAAAAATATTTATTAAAATAGTGTTTTTGAAAAATTTATTTACCTATTAATCCTTGATTCATCGGATAAAAGCTAATACAATAATGAATAAGGAACCTACTTACAATATTCATGATCCAAAAAAACAAAATTTTTGAAAGTTTAAACCTCTCTTCTAAAACTCATAAAAAATAAGGTTGATCATTATTTTTTTTAATTTTACTTTAGTATGTATATCTGTTGGTGCACTTGTGTCTGTACTTTGTCTGTATTATGTCATGATACCAAACGATGTCTTGTGATAGTCTGAGTTACGTCTTAGGTTTGTTATTATGTGCGTTCGATGTAAGTTTGACCAAGTCAACCATCCTCCTGGTTTGACTTGACCAAACAGTTAGCACATTGGTTGAAAGATGTTTGGGTCGAAGGATGTGTCATCGAAGGATAGTTTAGATCCTTCGATGAGCTCGAAAGATAAACCTCCGATAGATATGGATGGACCTCGAAGGATATCATCCTTCGAGGTATATGTGGATCCTTCGAGCTGTTTCAGATCGATAGATGATCTTTCGATCAGTCTATCTGATCCTTCGACCAGACGATCTGTGTTTGGGTATATATACCCATGCATTGTGCTCACTTCATTCAGAGACAAGTGTGAGAGCAGAAAAGTTGTGAGTGTGAGAGAACTTTGTCTTGAAGAGAGCATTCTGTTGAGAGCACACACACACGAGTGTTTTAGAGAGTTTGCAAAACACATTTGTAAACATAGCTTTGTAACCGAACCTTTCTTCGTATTAATACAAGTGGTGTTAATCGGTGAAGATTGTGTGTTGTGCTTGTGCTTGTTCTATCTCGGTTTGCATGCTAACTTGGATTCCGCACTTGCTAGTGTGTTATACATAACAAGGAATAGGTTTGACCTCAACCTCCGAGGGACCTACAAGTGGTATCAGAGCCGTGGCTCTTTTCCTTGTTAAAAACCGAGTTTATACAAGACTTTGGAGTGTTTTTGGACAAAAACGCACATGGTTTAGCACCCGTTTTTACTGTTTTTTCTCGTATTTCTTGTCGTAAAAACGTGCCCTAAACTAACCGGGTGTGTTAAAGGATGGTTTGGGTAACTTAAAAACTTGTTTTTAAGAAATTTGGTATTTTCCGGCCAAATTCCGGCTTACTCCGGTGACCGGTTTCTGGTTCAGAACCTTGTTTTACTTGGTAATATTTTTCTGTTGTTCAAATCTGTTTTGGCAGAAAGTATGGTCTGAACATACCTTCTGCCGAAAGTTTCTACCAACCCATCAACTTTTTCACCAACCTGTCATTTTTGTCAACTGTGTCAGATCAGATCGAAGGATATCCTTCGAAGTCGAAAGATCATCTTTCGATCAAAGGAGGTTCGATAGATAATCATCCTTCGAACATCCTTCGAAGTCTGTGACTTATCCTTCGATCCAAGGAATCTTTTCGAAGCATACATCTTTCGGTCTACAGTTCTTTTTCGAAAGATAAGGATCCTTCGTTTGTAGAATCTTTCGAAATCATTGTTCGAAACTCAACAGTGATCTTTCGAACACTGTTGATCCTTCGAACAAGTCTTGATCCTTCGACCTCAGTCTGTTTATGTTTAACAAGTTTGTGATTTTCAGGTTTTATTATTCTTGATCAAAAATGAATCCAAGATGGGGTACTCCGGTAAATACAGAGATGTATTTTGGTACTCCGTCTTCCGCACCGGTATCTTCTCAAGCTAATGCAACTTCTACCGGTCAATGGGCATTCGTATCAAATCAAACTCCAAGTATTCAAAGCATTCTCTTAAGCGAGAGCGAAACCGGAAGTTTGAATCGGCCTCCAAAGTTGATGCACTTATACGAATATCCAGGATGGATTGACAGATTTCATACATACGTCCTTGGACAAAATACAGAATTGTGGTTGCGGTTCATCACAGATTTCGATCAAACAATAGAGGTTGCCGCATCATCTGCTGCTACGTTTGCAGATCTTACGGAAGATCAGAAGAAGGTCTATGATTTGGAAAAGAAGGCATATGCCATTCTTACTCAGGCGTTAAGTAAAGATATTTATCATCAATTTGTCAGTTATAAGACAACGAAGAGGTTGTGGGACGCATTGAAGACAAGGGGCGTAGGAAATGAAGCGACACGTCAATTGAGACGTGAGTTGCTAAAGAAAGAGTTTGATGGTTTTACTTGTATGGAGAATGAATCTTTAGGAGATTTGACAAGTCGATTTAATCATTTGCTGACTGAATTGGCAAATTTTGAGGTTGTTACAACTTCAGCAGAGATTGTGAAAAAGTTTGCAAATGCGTTGCCACCTCAATGGAATACTTTCTTGGAAATCATGAAGTACAATGGCACTTTAGCTACAACAAACTTCAATGACTTTGTTCAACTCCTGGAAAACAAGAATCAGGAAGAAACTCTCAAGGCAAAAAGAGTTTCCGTGCCACAAAATCCTGAAATGTATTATGGAACTTCTAGCACTTCTACAAAACCTTCTTCACACGCTCCAATTCAAACAGCGTTTGTGTCTAGCACTGACATGTATGGCAATACTATCCAAGTTCCGGTCAAGCCTCCTCCAACAGACATGTATGGAAATCCGCTTGAACCAGTTCCTCAACCAGTACCACAACAGCAAAGCTAACGACCTATCAGAGCAACTGATATGTTCGGAAATCCATTACCTGTTCGATCTACCGGACCAACTGACATGTATGGGAATCCACTTCCTCCTCAATCTACCGGACCAACAGACATGTATGGGAATCCACTTCCTCCTCAACAGCAAGCGTCTTATGGAAGCACATCATCTGCTGGTCAACAATCAAAGCCAAATACAGTACGGCTCGACACCTCAAGCTTTTCTAAAGTCAGTGTGGAAGTAGCAAAGGAACACATGGAGCTGCTAAACACTTTGGTGAGCGCATACTGTGGATTAGTGGAAGGTCAGATTGGTAACATTAATCTGACACAAGAAGACTATCAGCAGATCGATAAAGAGGAAATGGAGATGATGGACATCAAGTGGGCCTTTGCCAGTGCTGTTAGGCGAGCAAAGGATTTCATGGAAAGAACTGGCAGAACCAGCTTGGAAAGCAAGAAAGACACCAAGTATGGGTTTGATAAGCAGGTGGTTAAGTGTTTCAATTGTGGTGAACGTGGTCATTTCAAACGTGAATGTACGAGGCCATCTCAACATGGAAACCAAAATCCTTTCAGAGGTCAAGGCAACAGGGCAAATCAGAACCAAGTAAGGAACAATGAGCGCACATTGGTGCCTGTCAACAACCAGAGTCAAGCAGGACCATCTAATGCCAACCAGGCACTTGTGGTTCAAGTAGATGAAGGTTGTGATTGGTCAATTCAGTTGGGAAATGATGCTCCAGATGGAACAACTTGTTTTGCTGAAGTTGTCAAGGATCTTAAACACGCCAGTGGTGGAGAATCTTCCACCAATGGTGATGAATCTTCTGAAGATGAAGACAGCTCCGGTTATAGTGGAAGCTCAGATGAAGAGTCCTCGAGTTCAGGGAATGATCAGGGAGATGACACATCAAGTGCGTCAGTTGATGCAGATATTGATGAGCTTTTGGAAGGAGCTACAGCAGGAATTGAAAGAAGATCTATTTTGGTGGAACAAGCTGCTTATTCTTCGTCTTCTCTCCATTCAGCCTTTATGGCTAATGTCGACAGTTCATCAAGTCAGGTATGTGTCGATGAACCCACTTCTGTTAGTTGTGATAACTGTGATAGTTTGCGTGTTAAATGTGCTGATTTAGAGGCAAACATGTCTGAGTTGCAAGGCAAACATGATGCTTTACAAGCTAGTTTGTTTGACTTGCAAGACAAACATGTTTCTTTGAATGATAAGTGGTGTGAATTGCAAAGCAAACACGAGGCTTTGCAAGAGAAATATGATGTGACATTCATTCACAATCAGAAATTGACCGTTGATCTTTCGAAGTGCACTGAAGCCAACATGTTTTATGAAAACCATGAAAAGGAGTTTAAGTCGGTAATTGAAAAGTTAAAGAAAGATAAAACCGAGTTAACTAAAATGGTTTCCAGAAAACAAACTGACATTAATTTGTATATAACTCGTCTGGAAGTAATGCAAAAGGAAATGGCTTGTGTCAAAACTGAAAGTGAGGCGATCCAACTTAAGCTAGACAGTTATTTGAGCTCTAGCTATGTGTTGGATCACATCATTGACGTACAGAAAGAGAAACGGGATGTCACATGCATAGGTTACAAGAAATGTCCACCACCTGTGAGACATAATTATGATGCCATGCCGGATGAGGAAGATAGAGTTTTCTTTGAACCATCTGTTCCTTTAGATGTTGAGGAATTTGCAACAGGACTCGGATACAAGAAGGAAGTATCATCAGATTCAGATGCGTCAGCAGATACATTTGTAACTGCTGAACAAAATCAGGATCCTCCAGTTGTGATTGAGGATGCTGATTCTTCTGATGATGAATCTGATGATACTAATTCAGCAAAGTCTGATGCGGTAATCAAAGAAGAGGACATACCTCTTGAGAATCATATTCTATGTGATCCTCCCGCAAAGCCCGCTAAGACTGTTGCAATTGAGTCCTCGTCTGCAAAAGAGTCGGAGAGTGTGGATTTGCTGTACACTCTTGTTGGTGATAATAAAATTTATTCTGACAAAGATTTTCCGATTAAGAATGTAAATCAATCCTTAATCAGTAAAGTTTTTGAGAATTCGACAAGTAAATTTCTGGGAAAGAAAGGATCACACGTTGTGGTAACACAATGCCCTCCTATCCCAAAGGCTGAAGTTAGAAAACAATTTGGCAATCAGAAATTACCAACAGAGAAAAGGCAGCAAAATTATAACAAACAAAAAGGAAAATTGCCGGCTCAAAGTCAAAAGAAGCAAAATCAAAAGAAGAACAAGAATGTGAACTTTGTGAAATCTAAGGGAACGGACAAAATTGACACGTTTGAAAACCAATCTAACTTAGATTTTGTCAAGAAAGCAACTGTGTTGAAAAGAAATGAATCAAGTAGTTTAAAACCTAGTACCTCGGGATCACAAAGTTCATCATCGGCAAGACGACCACATGATACTTCGGGGTTTGTTGAACGAAGATCATGTTTTGAATGTGGTACAATTGGACATATAATTCGAAATTGTCCGTATCTTCATAAGTTGAAAGCAATTGATGATGATCCCCGTGAACGCAATCACCAAAAGCAATCTGTTTCTGTAAAACAAGATCCCCGACTTGTAAGAGAAAGGGAAAAGAAACAGAAACGCCAACAAGTCAAGGTGATTGAAAAGGCACTTAAAACTGATGTGGTTCAAAAACAATATGTTCCAGTTAAACCAGAAAGTTCAAAATTTTCAAAAACTTCAAACAATCACGAAGTTAAATTTTCAAACAATCAAACTGGTAAAACTCAACAGACATGGAAACCTAAATTGACCACAAGTTCAGAGGGACCATCACAATTTATGAATCATCAAAGAATAGAAGTTATTGTTGTTGATGAAAATGGAAGACCCAAGACCACAATGGCTTGGGTCCCCATCTCCAACTAATCAAGTGAGTTCATGTGCAGGGTGTTCCAGGAGGAACTATCAGTAGTCATTGGATTGTTGATAGTGGGGCATCCAGGCACATGACAGGCGACATGAAGCTATTCTACGACGTCAAATCTATTAGAGGAGGTTATGTTGCTTTTGCTGGAGATAAAGGCGGATATATTACGGGTGAAGGAATGATTTCCAACGGGGTTGTTAGCTTTGATAAGATCAACTTTGTACAACAACTTGATCACAATCTTCTTAGTGTTTCTCAAATTTGTGATAAGCAGTTCTCAGTACACTTTGATGCAAATGGATGTTATGTGCTGAAACCCGGCTTCAAAATTCCCAAAGAATGGATTCTCTTGTCGGCTCCAAGGATAAATGATTTGTATGTTCTTGACATGAGCCAAGCTATTACTACGTCTGCACAAGCAACATGTTTCGTTTCCAAAGCCACAGAAAAAGACTCAATCTCTTGGCACAGACGAATGGGTCACATTCACTTACGCAAAATGAATCATTTGGTGTCAAATGAATTGGTGAATGGTGTTCCTCTTAAAAACTTCCATCTTCAAGACATCTGTGTCTCGTGCCAGAAAGGAAAACAAACGAAGAAGCGACACCCTACAAAGAAAATCAACACGGTGGCTGTTCCTCTTGAACGTTTGCACATGGATTTGTTCGGTCCTGTCAAGCACAAAAGCATTAGGAATGATCAATATTGCCTCGTGATTACTGATGATTATTCAAGATTTTCTTGGGTGGCGTTCATGGCACACAAGAGCGAAACCTTCGGTATTATCAAAAACTTGATCATTCAGATTGAGAATCTATATAAGTTGAAGGTTAGGCGGATACGTAGCGACAATGGTACTGAATTCAAAAATCATGCCATGGCGGAGTTTTGCACTTCCAAAGGTATTCTTCACGAATTTAGTGCAGCTTATACTCCTCAACAGAATGGCGTCGCTGAACGTAAGAACCGCACATTGATCGAGACTGCTAGGACTATGTTGGTAGAGTCACAATTGCCGATTCCATTCTGGACTGAAGCTGTGGCCTCTGCATGTTATACGTTGAACCGAGTCCTTACAGTCAAAAGGCACAACAAGACCTGCTTTGAGCTTATTAACAAACGGAAACCAGACTTGTCATATCTTGAACCGTTTGGAGCTCCGTGCACACTAATCGATCCTAATGGAAAGTTTGGGGCAAGAGCCATTGAAGGATACTTTCTTGGGTATTCCACCCCGAACTTAAGAGTCTGGAACCTAGAGACTAAAAGGGTCGAGGAATGGTCTGAAGTCAGAGTACAAAGGCACACTTTGCCAGTTAGAAATCCTGGTCAGCCTTGGATGTTTGAGTACGATGACTTTTTCAATTCGATCAATGTTGAAGCAGTTGAAGAAAATGCTGCAGCAAGGATGTTTTTCGAGAGTGACAATGCTACAGATTCACCGTTGGTTCGTCCCATTATTGTCAATCAAGAACCATCTTCAATGAATAATAATGCTCTCGATAATGAGGATTTTCACGATGCTACCGAATTGAACGAATCTTCAGAGGATGATGAATTTCTAGATGCAGATCAAGAAGCTCCAACAACAGCAGTTCATGGTACTTCAGAGGGTACTCCTCCAGTGGACGCCCCTAGAACACCTGAAGCTACTGCATCATCCTCTTCGCCAATTCCGGGCATTGAATTGGTTGTTGATCTCAATCTCAACAATCTGGGTACAAACATTCCAGTTCAAGATAATCCAGAAACAAGGATTCACAATACCCATCCTCAACAAAACATCATCGGAAATGTACAAAGTGGCGTTCAAACAAGAAACATGTTGCGAAACAACAACAATGCAGGCTTATATGCAACTATCCGAGAATCTGGTCAACAAAATGATTGGTCTTTCGCGTGTTATGTCTCACAGGAAGAGCCAAGAACTTGGAAAGAAGCTTTGAAAGATAACTCTTGGGTTGAAGCAATGCAGGAAGAACTGCAACAATTCCAGAAGCTTGGTGTCTGGAAACTCGTAGAGAAACCTGCTGGTTACAAGAAGATTGGTACCCGTTGGGTGTTTAAATGCAAAAAGGATGACCGTGGAGTCGTTATTCGAAACAAAGCAAGGCTAGTCGTTCAAGGTTTTCGTCAGATAGAAGGGATCGACTCAACGAAGTGTATGCACCTGTTGCACGTCTAGAAGCAATTCGGATCTTTCTGGCTTATGCCTCATTCAAAGGTTTCAAGGTATACCAGATGGACGTGAAAAGTGCATTCTTACATGGTGTGGTGGAAGAAGAGGTGTACGTCGAACAGCCTCCAGGTTTTGAAGATCCTATCCATCCCGATCGGGTTTGGTTGCTCAACAAAGCTCTATATGGTCTACATCAAGCACCGCGAGCTTGGTATGCAACCTTATCTAATTATCTGCTGGAGAATGGATTTCGCAGTGGTCTTATCGATTGTACTCTTTTCATCAAAGAACAAGATGGAGATCTTCTACTGGTACAGGTATACGTTGATGATATTATTTTTGGTTCTACTAATGATGTTTTGTGTAGGAATTTCGAGCGCATTATGCAGGATAAATTCGAGATGAGTGCTATGGGGGAAATGACCTTCTTTTTGGGCCTACAAGTACAACAAACCGAGTCTGGGATATTCATCCATCAGACTAAATATGTTGGTGACATCTTGAGCCGGTTCCAGATGTCTGATGCAACGCCCATCGGTACCCCATTGCCGCAAAATCACGGAATTACTCCAGACTTGAAGGGTGAAGCTGTTAGCCCCTCGTACTACCGCGCGATGATCGGATCTCTTATGTACCTCACAGCATCAAGACCAGATATAATGTACCCAACGTGCCTGCTTGCCAGATACCAAGTCAACCCGAAGGCCTCACATCTTGCAGCTGTAAAAAGGATTTTTCGTTATTTGAAGGGTTGCCCTGACACCGGTCTATTTGTACCCTAGGGATAATAACTTTGACTTGATCGCATTCAGTGATTCTGATTTTAGCGGATGCAAAATCGACGGCAAATCCACAACGGCTGGATGTCAGTTTTTGGGAAATCGCCTAGTCACATGGCAGTGCAAGAAGCAGACCTGTGTAGCTACATCAACATGCGAAGCTGAATACATTGCTGCCTCAAGTTGTTGCTCCCAAGTCCTATGGATCCAACAACAAATGCGCGACTACGGTTTTGAATTCCTAACTACTCCTATTTACGTTGATAATTCTGCTGCATTACAGATCACTAGAAATCCTGTGCAGCATTCAAAGACTAAGCACATCGAAATTAAATATCACTTCATATGTGATTGCTTTGAGAAAAGGCTAATCGATGTTGCTTACGTCCACACCGATGACCAACGTGCCGACCTTTTTACCAAAGCATTTGACAAATCAAGATTTGACTTTTTATTACTGGTAAACGGCATTAAGGTCAAGCAAGAGTAAAACCAACATCGGAAAATCATTTTTGTACATACCTTTGTCTTTCTAATTTGTCTTAGTTTATTGATGTTAAGGGGGAGTTTGTCAACACACTTCCTACATGAAACGGGGAGTTTGTTGGTACACTTTCTGCTTTCAAGACGTGAAGACTTTAAAAGATCCTCCGACATTGAAGACTTGAAAGGACGTCAAAGACTTGAGGACACGAGGGACCTACAAGAATTAAGATCGAGACAAAGCTACAGCCAAGGGGGAGTTTGTTGGTGCACTTGTGTCTGTACTTTGTCTGTATTATGTCATGATACCAAACGATGTCTTGTGATAGTCTGAGTTACGTCTTAGGTTTGTTATTATGTGCGTTCGATGTAAGTTTGACCAAGTCAACCATCCTCCTGGTTTGACTTGACCAAACAGTTAGCACATTGGTTGAAAGATGTTTGGGTCGAAGGATGTGTCATCGAAGGATAGTTTAGATCCTTCGATGAGCTCGAAAGATAAACCTCCGATAGATATGGATGGACCTCGAAGGATATCATCCTTCGAGGTATATGTGGATCCTTCGAGCTGTTTCAGATCGATAGATGATCTTTCGATCAGTCTATCTGATCCTTCGACCAGACGATCTGTGTTTGGGTATATATACCCATGCATTGTGCTCACTTCATTCAGAGACAAGTGTGAGAGCAGAAAAGTTGTGAGTGTGAGAGAACTCTGTCTTGAAGAGAGCATTCTGTTGAGAGCACACACACACGAGTGTTTTAGAGAGTTTGCAAAACACATTTGTAAACATAGCTTTGTAACCGAACCTTTCTTCGTATTAATACAAGTGGTGTTAATCGGTGAAGATTGTGTGTTGTGCTTGTGCTTGTTCTATCTCGGTTTGCATGCTAGCTTGGATTCCGCACTTGCTAGTGTGTTATACATAACAAGGAATAGGTTTGACCTCAACCTCCGAGGGACCTACAAGTGGTATCAAAGCCGTGGCTCTTTTCCTTGTTAAAAACCGAGTTTATACAAGACTTTGGAGTGTTTTTGGACAAAAACGCACATGGTTTAGCACCCGTTTTTACTGTTTTTTCTCGTATTTCTTGTCGTAAAAACGTGCCCTAAACTAACCGGGTGTGTTAAAGGACGGTTTGGGTAACTTAAAAACTTGTTTTTAAGAAATTTGGTATTTTCCGGCCAAATTCCGGCTTACTCCGGTGACCGGTTTCTGGTTCAGAACCTTGTTTTACTTGGTAATATTTTTCTGTTGTTCAAATCTGTTTTGGCAGAAAGTATGGTCTGAACATACCTTCTGCCGAAAGTTTCTACCAACCCATCAACTTTTTCACCAACCTGTCATTTTTGTCAACTGTGTCAGATCAGATCGAAAGTTTGTCATGTTATGTGCTACCAACCCGGCTTTTTCACCAACCTGTCATTTTGTCATTTTTGTCAACTGTTGAAACATGTACCTGATCTAAGTTTTGATCTCGGTCAGATGCATCTGCAGACTTAGGCACAGCTTTCACAAGAACAGAATAGTAAGAAACGTTATCACGCACTTTTTCTGATCTGTCATAGCTAGGTTCTTCCACCTCATCGATATAGGCAACACGAAGAGAAGGATACCTGTCACATGAACATATGATTGTTGATAGAAGAAATACTTAACCTAACGTATCATATTTAAAGTAAAATCTTTCAACTCTTACGTTGCCATAAGCCTCAAAATGTCATGAGCACGAGCATCATTTGATCTTTTCGGAATGCCATATTGTTGACATGAGACAACATACGTGAACTTCATATCCGCAACTGCTCGGCATTGGGCCGATATTGATCTTTCATTCCTTAAATATTCTTCTGTGTTAGAATCAGCAGCCTTGTATCCTTTCATCAACTCTGCAAAAATGATCATAAGTCATATTCCATGCATCACATTGTCAAATACCATGAAAAAGGCTGTTGAAGTTGATAGTAATTCTAGTATGTATGTATGTACATAGAGGTTAATAATAAAAGTTTGACGTTAATTTTAACTAGATCATTACACGAAAAGCATTTACAATTACACGAAAAGCATTTACAATTACACAGTCTTGGTAAGCGTTTGGCCTCTATATGATGCCCAATGGCGAAGTTTTTCCTCCCAAACTGAACCTCCTTTCATTTCTTCTTCATTGTTAAGTCCCACCCTTTCATTTTTTCCTCCCAAACTGAACCTCCTTGTAATCTAGAAGAAATAACAAGATGACTAGACTTTATAAACTAACTCAATCTGTTACATTTATAATTAATTATTAAAATAGCTAACAAAAATTTTGCTAATACTTAAGTCCATAAACTTTTTCATTATGATCAGAACTTACTTTCTCTTTCCAAGCTAATTCTTCTGTCTCAACAGTAACAGGAAAATTAAGCTTCGCAAAGAGATAATGTTTACTTTTATTTTGTGATACTATAGCCTCATGAACTCCATAAGATCCACTATGACTTGACTCCAGCATTCTATATGACATAACGCAAAAGAGTTTAATTAGTAATGTTATGTTATATAACTTGATAATACCTTAAACGCATTTCATTTTACCTAGAATCTGGCTCATTTAATATGTCTTTTTTCACCACCTCCAGCATGTTTTGTAGCTCAATTACAAGTTTCTTCTTGTCACTATCTTTATTTCTTTTCTGAAAGAAAAGATTTTTAATTTGGGTATAATATTGGACTCATTAAGAGAATATAAGGAAAAGCAAAGAAGTTGTATTTGACCAAAAGCTCGATAAGACGAATGAAATGATCAGTGAGACTAGGTAGTGCACTCATATCCAACACCCGTATAAGATCTCCCTCCTTTATGTGATGGTCAACTTTTTCAAAAATCTCAGTAATGACACTGCAAATAGACAAAGCACAAACTACGTCAATATAACAAACGCAACATATACATTTACTAGTGCGGCAAAAGAGACTGGATAAATGGGTTAACGGGTCAGACCCAGTAATTTTTTGTCCATGTCAACTGTCACATGTGGGTCAGGTGTTAGGCTAACACATAAGCATTTTATGGTTACTTTTTCTTAATTTGTATAAGTAATAAATTTGTCAAACACGCATGAAAAAATCATTTTATTACAATAACAATAAAAAATTTCTTTTAGTAAAGCAAATTATGAGGTTTATGCATTTGCATACACCAATTTTACATGCTTTCTTTGTAGTTGAGTCTTTTAGCTCAACTCATTTGGCTTTAAAGATAAAACATGACCCCAAAATAGGTCAAAATATTTGCTACCTCAGTCTAATATACATATACTATGAAATGACTCAGATGATGGTTACGTACGTCTTTTCACTTTCCTCTAGGACAAGAAGGTTTATAATATTTTTGCATGAAGCATAGCATTCCTGTACAGCACAGAGCATATATATATCTGCATTTAGCCTCTTTTGCAGTTCTCGTTGACGGTTACGGTCTTTTCCCTTGCTATCCTTTGCCATGTCCAAGGCTATTGGAAGCTGCAAAATGCTTGGTGAAAAGTCAGCCTTAAATGCGTTCTATCTTCTTACAAATAACGTTGTTAATATAGTGAAAAATACCAAAAACACATTTATATAAGATAAACTTAGATGCAGAGAACATTATAACAGTTGGTTGAAAATATACTACTTTAACAAAGCATATCCACACAGCATTTCCTACATCTCTCTCTATTATCAGCTATTATTTAATATCGCATAACCAGTTCCACAACCAAACACCCCTAAAAATATACATCATTGTAGAAAAATTATCAGCAAACCTGTGTTTGAGTGTATCATCTGAACGATGATGTGGATAGCTAGAACTGTTCGTCAATCCCTCAGCGGCTGGCTTCAATTCCGATTTCTCAGCATTCGATTCATGTGATTCCGACATCTCGTCTGCATTGCTAGAAGGCTTTTCAGATGTAGCTTCCAACCAAATTGACTATCTAATTTATCCCAACCAAAACCCCCAATTCAAGCTCAAGAACCCTAGAATTATTAAACATAAAATTAATTGATCATTCACTCATAGCTATAATACATGAAGTTACCGACAAAATCAACTTCTTAGTTTCAAATATTCTTCTCTGCAAGAACAAAACCCACTTCTAAACAAACAACATCTAAAGATTGTTCTGTTCAAATCACTTACAAACAACAATACATATACATACAAACCGCGTCGAAGTGGAATCGAAAAAACTAACCAGTCTCGAATGTGGAATCGAAGGAGAATGCTTCCGTCGTCGAGCAAATCGAAGGGAAGGGGGCTGCGCGTGGTGGTGCGGCTGTAGGGTTTTGGTCGTCGCACGTTGAAGAGGAAGGGGAGGGTTTGAATTGCTGTAGCCTAACTCATCAGTAAGTTAGGGTTACAAATGTTCTTTTTTTGTTGTTGTATAAGACGGGGTTTAATGATAACACCGTCTAAAAGGTTCTTACATTCGTATAAGACGCGGTTTGATTATAAGACGGGGTTGTTCTGAATTTTGTTGAATATTTTAATCAAATATGTTATACTTATTGATATTAAGACGGTGTTATTGCTTGAACCCCGTCTAAAGCAAAATTGAACACCGTCTAATGGTTGGTTTTGTAGTAGTGTCATCTGAAAAACTTGTTTTTATGATTTTTATTTGATGTAAAGTAAAACACATGTGGATTATCATACCGAATGCCAGTAGTATATTGTTACCCTACTGTGATGAACTGAACCAATACCAACCAAAAGTTTGTTGTGAAGCGCAGGAATACCGCTAGCTAACATAATTAGCTCATTATTAATTAAAAATAACGTCGTGGTTAGATGAAACACTTATAAATTGAGCTTATTTTCAATTTCGAAAATGGTTTCAAAATTTAGTATCAAAAATTTAGATTATTAAAGCAAATGAGCTATTTATGGGTGAAAAACAGGTCGAAATTAGATCGATCGCTTACATGGTCTTGGTGGAATCATTTGGCATTTTTATCCTGGATAAACGTTTGTTTGGTTGTTTGTAATCTTGTTTAGCTTGTAGTGTAATTCTTGTGTGCAGCACTGCAGCCTAATGTTTTGGCTTTGGTTTCTGTTAAAATGCTGGTGTGTGTGCAGCCTAATGTTTTGGCTTTGGTTTCTGTTAAAATGCTGGTGTATGTACATATGTCCAGTACGTTGCTGGAGGAATAAAATTATGTTGGCCTTTCAAAAAAAAATTCTTGAATTCCAAATTCCTAATGCATATACGCACGAAAAAAAAATAATTATCACCTTTGAAAATGCAATGCAATTGTGTAATTATAAAATATTAGAAGCACAATGTAATTTTATATTGATTTACATCAAGAAGTGTATGTGAGTATCTTTTGTGAAGATAATAGCAATACCGATTATTGCGACAGGTAAACTTTAAGGACGTTAAGGGAGGTTCGGCTAGTCTCAAGAGAAGGTTATTTGAATCTATCTATTAGAAGTAGATAAGTATTGGTATAGATTATATATATATTTTTAACAGCACTAGTATAGATTTTATGTTTAATTAGAATTAGTCTTCCAATAGGATTAGTTGCTATATATAGTTTTGTTTCTCTGTATGTAATTATTCAATTAATAAAGTATTGCAATTTACAAATTGTTCATTCTATTGCAATTCGAATTGATACCCAGATAACAACTGGTATCAGAGCATGGAAACGATCCAAGGGAAGAAGGAAGCAGTCGGAGAAGAGAACTAGAGTTCCGTTGAACGACCAGAAACTCGATCTGAACAGCAAAGCAACTCATCGATAGAAAGAATAGTGTTTCCCGGGTCAAGATTGTGTTTTTTCTTGGTTTGCTGAGACTTGGGGTGTTCCCACTAAAACTGATGAATCTGGTGCTATTATTTAAGCAAAGAGGTCCCATCCACTCAAGAAAGTCAACACCGTAAACATGCCTCTTGAATGCCTTTATATGGACCTCTTTGGACCTATGAAACACAAGACTATTTTTGGCGATGCTTATTGTTTAGTTGTTACTGATGACTACTTAAGATTTTCATGGGTAGCTTTGATAGTGCACAAGAGTGAGACTCTTGAAATCCTCAAGAATCTTCTCACATTACTTGAAAATTTGTACACTTTGAAAGTAAAGAGAATCAGAAGCGACAATGGCACTGAATTCAAAAATCAAGTTATGGATGAGTTCTGTACCTCTAAGGGAATTTTGCATGAATACAATTCTCGTTATAGTCCACAACAAAATGGTGTCACTGAGAGGAAGAACAGAACTCTTATCTAGACTGCAAGAACTATGTTAGTAGAGTCGGAGCATCCAGTTCAGTTTTTGGGGAGGCTGTGGCTACTGCTTGCTATACCTTGAAAAGAGTTCTTACTATTAAAAGGCATAGGAAAACAAGTTTTGAATTGTTAAACGAAAGGAAACCGAATGTGTCTTACATAGAACCTTTTGGAGCTCCATGTACTATGATTGAACCACATGGCAAGTTTGGTGCAAACGCTATTGAAGGTTTCTTTCTTGGATATGCTACACCAAATTTTAGAGTGTGGAATTTAACAAGCAAAAAGATTGAAGAATGGGGTGAAGTTAAGGTTCAAAGATACACTGAATCTGTGAGAGCTCCGGGTGCTCCTTGGATGTTTGATTATGATGGACTGTTTGACTCCTTTAATCTGCCAACTTTTGATGATTCATCTGCAGCAGCTCAAATGTTACTTGAAATTGATACTTCAGTTGACTCATCGTTAGTGCGACCGATTATTGTTGACCAACAAGTGTCTACTTCGGTTAATAATGTTGCTCAAAATGAGGAGTTTAAAGATGTTGTTGATTATAATGTTTCGTCGGAAGATGATGACTTCCATGAAGCTAATGAAGCCACTTCAGCCCCTGTTTATGGTACTTCTGAAGCAACTTCTCATGTGCAGAATCAAGGCACTGCTGAAGGCAATGCATCCGCATCTACTTCGATTCCAGCCATCGATTTGGTTGTTGATCTGAATATCAACAATTTCGGTATTAATGCTCGTGTTCCTGATGTTCCTGAAACTCGAGTTCATGATACCCAACCTCAGAAGAATATTATAGGAGATGTCCAGAGTGGTGTGCAGACACGTATCAGCTAAGGAACAACCAGAATGCTGGTTTGTATATGGCAATCAGTGAATCTAGGGAACAGAATGATTGGTCTTTCACCTGTTATGTTTGCCAAGTTGAGCCAAAATATTGGAAGGAGGCAATGAAAGACGATTCATGGGTTGAAGCAATGCAAGCAGAACTTCAGCAGTTTCAGAAATTAGGCATGTGGAAATTGGTTGACAGGCCTGCAAACTACAAGAAGATTGGCACTAGATGGGTTTACAAGTAAGAAGGATGACCGAGGTGTTGTAGTGGGGAACAAAGCAAGATTGGTTGTCCAGGGCTTTAATCAGGTAGAAGAAATTGATTATAATGAAGTTTATGCACTAGTGGCACGTCTTGAGGTGATCAGGATTTTCTTGGTATATGCATCCTACAAGAAGTTTACTTTTTATCAAATGGATGTGAAAAGAGCATTTCTTCACGGTGTGGTCGAATAAGAAGTATATGTTGAGCAACCGCCTGGTTTTGAAGATCCAATTCCTCCTAACAGAGTTTGGCTTCTAAACAAGGCACTGTATGGTCTTCATCAAGCTCCAAGGGCATGGTATGAAATGTTGTCTTCCTATCTGTTGCAGAATGGTTTTCGATATGGGTTGATGTCACACCCCGATATTTCTACGTATTACCGGTGGGCCTGGTGGGGAGTATCGTGATGTAGTTGATATCATCATAGTCAAGTAATCACAGTTTAATGCACAGCGGAAGTCTAAAATAATAATACAAACCGAATTTGGAAAGTATAATTAAATATTATACAAGCGTTTGTATTTGGATCCACAGGCGGATCTTAAAACAGAAATATAAAAATTGTTCAACAGACTTTAGACGTTTAGAACTTGCAAGATTCCTTATTAACGCTCCGAGCTCCAAGCCAATTACGTACGGTACCTGTCACTTAGTCTTTTTGAAAAAATACGTCAGTTTACACTGGTAAATACAATTAACCGACTCTTTTGAAAACATTTATGAAAATTGGTTTAAATGCACAAGGAACAAACATTTTATAACTTGGGACAATTATATTAACAACAATCTTGTATCAGATTTTCATGTTTGTCCAACATTTAGGGCCGGTATAAAAGCCGAGCAAGATTAATCGACACACCACAAATATAAACTCACAAGAAGTTTCCCCACGAGTGAGTATATCTTTTACATACGCAACAGACAGGTGTATGCCTACACCCCGTGCTTAAATCGTGGCCATTCACGCTTTTTAAATGAGCCAAGAATATCCAGGACACGGTCGTTAACCCCCAATGTTATAGATTATCAAGCAACACTGATTAAAACGGGATTATACAATTTAATCATATCCGATTAAAAAGGTTTCTACACCCGACCAAGCAGTAATAGTTTACCGTATCCCAAGCCCGTAGAAAAGAGGGTTTTTCTCATGAAACTTTTGGTCACAAAACAGTAGTAATTTCCCTGTTGTCACCATTTCGCCACCGAAAATGTGGTGACAAAAACACCCGTGTCAATTGCCCTAATGCCACCAAATAGCCACCATTTTTATATTTTGCCACCTTACTTTTGCCACCACAAAATTGGTCAAAATTATTTGTCACCGCTTCTTGTTTGCTACAGTCCACCTTATTTGCTACCAATTTTCCACCATTTAACCACCACGTTTGCTACCGATTTGCCACCATTTAACCACCATTTTCATTGAAAAGTTTGCTACGGACATTGTTTGCTACCGATTTGCCACCATTTAACCACCATGTTTGCTACCGATTTGCCACCATTTAACCACCATTTTCTTTGAAAGGTTTGCTTGAATATTGGTTTTTTATTCAGCTTGATTTTTCATTTTTCCCTGCTATTTTTCATAAAAATTACATAATTAATAATATTACAAAATTATATAAAAAGTCTAATAAGATCACGAAAACCCAAAATTATATAAAACATATGTGTATCGAAAGCGTATAAAATATTCTAATAGAAATACCAGCTAAAACATCAAATAACTAAAAAAAATCCTAATACGATAAACATTCAAAACCAAGTGTTTGTAGCCTATCTTCAAATTGTACTTGTTAATGCAGCTTCAATTTGTGACATCGTATCGAGCATAGCATCTTTATCCACCTTGTACCATGTCTGGCTTGAACATCGACTCACAGGCACCATACAGAGACTCTGATGTAGTACCAGCCACCACAAAATCTTTTGCAAGCTCCCTATGATTATTGATTTATTAAGAGGAAAGATAAAAAGTTAATGCCAGCGGTTAATGTTGGTGCACCTTTTTGTGTCTGTAACTAGTCTTATTTTTCGTTGTATTTTGTACGGTCTTTTAACGGTTATCGAGTCTGTATTTGCCGTCGACCAAGTAGTATATCCTCCTATCCGCTTGTGTCCGACATATTTGTCTCTATTTGGTATGTAATGATATACGAACAATGCATGTTGCATGTAAGGGTATTACTGTCATTATATGTGTGTTTATGTGTTGTCTGTTTTGTTGTCTGTTTGCAGCAAACATCACAGCATTTGCAGCCTTCGACGAAACACCCTTTGTTTCGTCGAACACCTAACGACGAAACTCCCAATGACCATTTCAGCTCGTTTCGTCGTGATCAGTGACGAAACTCCCTAGTTTCATCGACTGTTGGGTTTCTTCAGGCCCAATGCCTGGCCCAATGTTGTTTCGTCGAGCCCACTTTTGGTTTCGTCGTAGTTAAGGCCCAGGCTGCTATATAAACATTTTCTGGTTTCACTTTGAAACTAGATGAGAGCATACCCAGAAAGTTATTCTGTCAAACTGTGTGTGTATCAGTTGTTCTTGGTTCTCATCCCATTTAATCAATAGATTGCGTTTCATTGGTTATACTGTTTTCGTTATTAACTATGTTTGATTTGGCATCGTTACGGGGATTCCGCACCCGTGACATTGTTTGTTATCGATCCTCAGATTCCTGGACCTACAAGTGGTATCAGAGCATTGGCTCTTATCCTTGTTTAAAATCAAACATAGTTCGGTTTTCATCAAGTATTTGTGGTTGTTTTTCTGAAAAGTGTTCTTGAAAAACTCATATTTTCTGGAAAAAGTGTTTAAAATCTGCTTGGATATTGATGTTTGCCAAAGTTTGATCAAAAACCTTTGTTATATTGCATGTTCACGTGATAAAACCGGGTTTTATTTGAAAGTTTGGGCAAATTTCGTGTTTCGGAAAGTTGTTAAGTTACCGGAAAACTCATAATTTCTGGGCTTGTTCTTCATACCTTCAAAGAACCTTCAAAAAGTTCTTGAGCATCTTTGGAATTTACAGTTAAAAGTGAAATTGAAAAAGAATTAAAATCAATTAAATATATGTGACCATGCTTGGGTTGGTAACTTAGACATATTGTGAGTTGTACTGTGTCAGTAAAAGATAAGATTTGTGTTTGAAAAATCTCAACAACTATTTCACCGACTGTCTGAGACCTTATCCACGACGAAACGCACAAGCGACGAAACAGAGAGTTTCGCCAAAATCATCTTCGACGAAACACATAGAGTTTCGTCATAAGCCATTTCGACGAAACCTCTGAGTTTCGTGGAAAGAGTTTCGTCGAGTGTGTTGTGAATTTTAAACAGAAGGTTTGTAAAAGTGTGATAACATTGCGTTTTCAAGTATTTGATCAGGTATTCTACTTCATACATCAAATATGAGCTGCACAGGTCCATGGGATTGGAGTACGGACCCACGACCAGGTCAAAATCAGAATCAGACCTCGATGGCCACATATTTAGTGAATTCCATACCTCAATAACAACAGTCAATAAGTGCAAGTCAATGGGCATTGGTGTCGAATCAAAATCAAAGCATTCAGAATCTTTTGCTTAGCGAGAGTGAAACGGGCAGCAACAATCGCCCACCAAAGTTGAATCACATGAACGACTTTCCATCAAGGAAAGGTCGTTTCCACACATACGTTCAAGGGCAAAGCACCGAACTTTGGACGTGTTTCATTACTGCATCCAACCCTGCCCTTGAAGTAGCAGCATCAACTTCAGCGGGTTTTACTAATATGCGTGAAGATGACAAGAAAGCCTATGACTTAGGGGGGGGGGTTATTGCATGGACCTCCCGGCCGCTGGAGTGATCCCACTCCACAAGCTAGCACCGTCCCAATGCTACCTGGCGGTGAATACCTCATCCCGAGCTGAGTCCGTTTCCCTCTGGGAAGAAGGTGGCAGAATACCCCCTGCCTGGACTCGAACCCGGGTCTCTGTGAAGAGTAGAGGTGGGACTGGCCAACTGGGACACCCCAGGCGTTTGCTATTCTTACACAAGTGCTTCACAAAGAAATCTATCATCAATTCGGCTATTGTAAGAACACGAAAAATTTATGGGATGCATTGGTAGCGAGAGGAGAAGGAAATGCAGCTACTAGAAAGATACGCCATGATTTATTGAAGAAAGAGTTTGAATCATTTCAATTCTTGGATAATGAAACCCTAAATGATATGACTTCTCGTTTTTATCACTTGATTAGTGAAATGAGTTCTTATAATGTTAATGCAACTCATCAGGAAATGATTGCACGGTTTGCTGATGCTCTGCCTCCTAAGTGGAGTCCATTCATTGAGCTTCTAAAGCATATGGGCGCTCTGGATACAGCCAATGTCAGTCTCTATGAATTCATTCAGAAGTTGGAGCACAAGAACGAAGAGGAAATTCGGAAAGCTAAAAGGATTGCAATTGCACCTCCTCAAAACACAGAAATGTATTTGCCTGGTTTTGGTCCTTGACATGATGTCATGGTCACAATCAAATTTAATCCAATTACTACTAATAGATAGCGGTAAGTGGGTATCGAACACAGGGAGTTTGTGGAATATGTGTTATTTGTAAGATTATATCTAACTTGACTAAATTAATCTAATTACAAGAAAAGTAAAAATCAAGAGTTTATGTGAGTGAATTGGTTTTAGACTAAATTAAACTAATTAAATTGAAAGAGAAAAGATTTGGTTGTAAGCAAATTAGAGACAAATGATCATCCTAGATTTCCGGTTTGTTTCGACATTCATATTTATCATTTCACTAGAAAGAACTACATAGACATAGCTCATGTGTGATTACTTGCAGTGATGAAAGGGAACTAAGTACTCAGATTCCTAGAACGTGAGGTTGTTACCCGATGATCAATCAACCCTTACCCAAGCCTAACTATACCCATGATATCTCGATTGCCAACGACACCAAGAACGTATGGTTTCTAATTAGTTCAACATAAGGATTAACAAGTTACTAAAAAACAATCACACACCATAACAACAAATCATAAGATCAAGATTGTTATTCTAGAAATTAGAAAAATCAAACATGAAATGTCTCAACCAAACCTTCAATCCAGGACAATCATCAAGTGTTTAGCCACTCATGGCTTGAAGCAACATCATAACAAAAGTTCTATTGTTCATCAAGATCGAAGCACCAAAAACTAATGATTAAACAAGTGTTCTTCTCCCCAAAGTCTCCAACAAACCCCCCAAATCGATCACTATGCATGTGTAACCGAAAAACCAATGATAAGTCCCATAAAAACATCTTGAAAACAGCGTTTAATGAAGAAGTTACATGAAACACCAGTCGGTGCCGTAACCTACGGCCGTCTGCCGTAGGTTACGGCGGTCAGCAAATCCGGAAGTCAATATACGGTGCCGTAACCTACGGTGACTTGCCGTAGGTTACGGCGAGCAGTGATGTTCTACGGCAGTTCTACTCTAAGCTACGGCAGCTCTTTTATAACATACATGGAGGCCGTAACCTATGGCAAGGCACCGTAGGTTACGGCGCTGAATGGGTCATTTTCCTTATTTTCTTTATAACATTCCCCATGCTCCATTTTCCTTCATCCATCATGCAACTCCCATCCAAACTTCACAAAAGCCACTCCTTGGGCACTTTAATACCTGCAACATCAAGCATCTAGTGATTACCATGTTCAAGCAATTAACCGTGTATAGTATGGGATTTTAATCATTTTAAGGCTCTTAAGGGTTGTCCTACGGACCACCCGTCAGTCCTTCAACTAGTTCTAGTTCCGTTCAGCAACCGAAGCTTCAAACGGATTTTGTATCCAATACAAGCTCATCTCCGTTTCCACAGTTCGATCAAAGTGCTTATATTTCACAATCCATACCTCCACCTCAAGTTACCACTACTCAACCACAGTTCGATCAAAGTGCTTATCTTTCACAATCCATACCCCAACCTCAAGCCCAACCACAACAACAACAACAAGCACATTATACCAACAATCCTTCACCCAAGACACCAACACTGTCATAGTTGACACTTCAAACCTCTTAAAAGTTAGCATTGAAGTAGCAAAGGAGCATATGGAACTCATTAATACAATGGTCAGTGCTTACCGCGGTTTGGTTGCAGGTCAAATTGGAAACATCAATATGACCAATGAAGATTATCAACAAATCGACCGTGATGAAATGGAGTTGATGGATATAAAGTGGGCGTTTGCAAGTGCTGTTAGAAGGGCAAAGGATTTCATGACTCGAATTGGAAGAACTTCGTTGGAAAGTAAGAAGGATACGAAGTACGGGTTTGATAAAGATGCGGTTACATGTTTCAATTGTGGCGAAAAGGGTCACTTCAAACGTGAGTGCACCCGACCAAGCAAACAAGGCAATCAGAACCCATTCAGAAATCAGACGAGTACTTCCAATGTCAATGTCAATCAAGACAATCGTGAACGAAGGATAGTAGCATTGAACAACAATCAGAACCAGAACCAGTCTGGACCTTCAAACACCAACAGAGCATTAGTCGTTCAAGCTGATGAAGGGTGTAATTGGTCTGTACAATTTAGCGAAGGTGATAAAGAAGGAGGAGGAACAGCGTGTTATGCAAAGATCATCAATCACATCAAGCACGTTCACAAGGAAGAATTTTCTGAAAGTGACGACAGCTCGGGTTATACCGGGAGTTCTGATGAAGAAAGTTCTACTTCGGGCGATTATCATTCTGAATCTGATGTGAAGGAAGAAGCAAGTTATCATTCTGAATCTGATGACTTGTTAAATGAAGCAGAGGAGTTGAAATGTCAGAAATCAGTTCTGATCAAGAAGGCTGCTGTAGCATCTAAAGAAATGGAGAAGTTCTTCTCTGAAGACGGATCTTTTTCTTATCAGACTGCCTTTATGGCAAATGTCTCAGCCTCTACGAGTCAGGTAAATTCTGAAACTCCTGCTTCTAGTGTTTATAATTCTTGTGCAGATTTGAAGCTTGAATCTGAAAAGCTTCATAGTCATAATCAAAGTTTGGTTATTGAAATGTCTAAGTGCAAAGAGGTAAATATGGCTCTGGTTAGAAACAAAAAGGATTTTAAATATGTAATTGAAACCTTAAAGAAAAGTGTTTCCGAAGTGACCAAAATTGTTTATCAAAAACAAGTTAGTATTAACGATTACATTAACATCGTTGAGGAAACCAAAAAGGAACTAGCCATTGCCAAATGCGAGCATGATGCAATCAAGCTCAAGTTGGAGAGTTATTCTAACTCCCGATTTGTGCTCGATCACATCATTGACGTTCAACAACTGAAAGGAAACAAGACAGGCGTAGGGTATAAGAAGTGTCCGCCCCCTTTAAGATATAATTATACTCATATGCCTGATGAAGAAGAAATGCCACGTTTTGAGCTCATTGTGCCTCTTGATTATGAGGAAGTAACTACTGGCCTAGGGTTCAAACCGGACAGTTCTTCAAGTACATCATCTGAGCAAACGGAAACTTCAACATCTACGAGACAAAGTCCTCTAATCATTGAGGACTATGAGTCGTCTGATGATGAATCAGAATCAGATATGAGTGATCAGGATAAATCACTTGACAAGATGAAAGGAGTAGAAATTCCAATTGAGAATCATATTCTTTGTGATCCTCCTATTCCTGCTGTTCAACCAGTTGTCAAACAAGTGATAGATCCTGTCAAGAATGACAAGAAATCTGTGTCTACCATTAAGAGTAATAATGTGTTGTACACTTTGGTTGGTGATTCTAAAATCTATTCAGATCACGATTTTCAAATTAAAAATGTCAATCCATCTTCGATTGATAAAGTTTTTGAAGATAATACAAACAAATTTTTGGGAAAGACAATTCCAGGAGTCATTGTAACTCAATGTGACCCAATCCCAAAAGCTGAAATCAGGAAACAATTTGGAAATCAAAAATCACCAACTAAGCAACAACCTATTGCTTCTAAGGGTAAACAACCAGAAAGGCGAGCTCAAAAGCCTAACGTTTCTCAATCAAAATTTGAAACAAAATGAGCTCGTTATCAGAAGAAAAATAGTAATGTCAGATTTGTAGCATCAAAGGGTACGGATAAAATTGAGACATTTGAAAACAAATCTAACACCGATTTTGTACAACAAGTCAAGATTTTAAAACGTAACAGTCAAAACAATTACACTCAACATACAAACGGGTGTGATGAGAAAGCAAGTACCTCAGGTTCTATGGGTTCGACATCTGTTGGTCGATCAGATTCTCCTAAGTTCGTGGAAAGGAGAACGTGTTTTAAATGTGGGGAGTTTGGGCATATCATTAAGAACTGCTCAAACACTCCAAAAGAAAAATTTGTGGAGAAAGCACCACCTGAAAAGGTTCACCCTCAACGTCGTCCCGTTTCACCAAAACATGATAAAAGAACTATTAAGGAACAAGAAACGAAACAACGACGTCAAAACATCAAAGCTGTTGAAAAGGCTTTAAAATCTGAAGTCAAAACGGTCAAAAGGGAACCAAGTTCTTCACAACCATTAAAACCAGAAGTTTCAAAATCTATTTACTAAACTCAATCTGGTAAACAAAAACAAACTTGGAAACCTAAGACGGGTGATAGTTCAGGGGGAGCTGCTGTTTTTGAAAATCATCAAGAAATCGAGATCACTTTTCGTGATGCTCAGGGACGACCCAAGACCCCTAAGGCTTGGGTCCCCATTCTCAACTGATCATTGGATGATATGTGCAGGATGTTCCAGGAGGAACTATTAATAGTCATTGGATTGTTGATAGTGGAGCATCTAGGCACATGACAGGCGACTTACGGCTTCTATATGATGTGAGAAATATTAGAGGAGGCTATGTCGCATTTGCTGGAGACAAAGGCGGATACATCACTGGAGAGGGAATGATCTCCAATGGTGTTGTATGTTTCGATAAGATCAATTATGTTCGTCAAATTGATCATAATCTTCTCAGTGTTTCGTAAATCTGCGATAAAAAGTTCACCGTGCATTTCGATGATGCCAGTTGTTATGTGCTTAAACCTGGTTTCAAAATTCCACAAGAATGGATTCTCTTATCGGCTCCAAGAGTTAACGATCTTTATATTCTTGATATGAGCCAAGCAATTACGACATCTGCGCAAGTAACATGTTTTGTCTCAAAAGCCACAGAGAAGGAGTCGATATCTTGGCACAGAAGAATGGGGCACATTCACTTGAGGAAGATGAACCATTTGGTGAAAAACAATCTTGTGAATGGTGTGCCTGTGAGAAGTTTTCATCTACAAGATCTCTGTGTTTCATGCCAGAAAGGGAAGCAAACAAAGAAGTCTCACCCTTTGAAGAAAATCAACACTGTTAGCATGCCTCTCGAACATCTTCATATGGACCTTTTTGGACCTGGACCTATGAAACACAAGACAACATTTGGGGATGCTTATTGTCTAGTGGTTGCTGATGATTATTCTAGATTTTCTTGGGTATCTTTTATGGCACACAAGAGTGATACTCCTGGCATGCTCAAGGATCTTCTTACAATGTTGGAAAATCTCTACACGTTTAAAGTTAAGAGGATCAGAAGCGACAATGGAACTGAGTTCAAGAACCGTGTGATGGAAGAGTTCTGTACTTCTAAGGGCATTCTTCATGAATACAGTTCTCGCTACACTCCACAACAAAATGGTGTCGCAGAGAGGAAGAATCGGACGATAATCGAAACTGCAAGAACAATGTTAGTAGAGTCGGAGCTTCCTGTTCAATTCTAGGGGGAGGCCGTGTCGACTGCTTGCTACACGTTAAACCGAGTTCTTACAGTTAAGAGGCATGGCAAAACTTGTTTCGAACTTCTACAGAAAAGGAAACTGGATCTTTCTTACCTAGAACCTTTTGGCGGTCCATGTACTATGATTGAGCCGGATGGAAAGTTTGGCGCGAAAGCTATCGAGGGTTTCTTCCTTGGATATGCAACTCCAAATTTTCGCGTATGGAATCTGGCAACCAAAAAGATTGAGTTATGGAGTGAAGTAAGGGTTCAAAGGTACACAAATCCTGTTAGAGCTCCGGGTGATCCTTGGATGTTCGATTACGATGGGCTATTCGACTCCTTTAATCTGCCAACCTTTGATGAAGAATCTGCAGCAGCTCGAATGCTATTTGATAGTGACAATGCTGCTGGCTCGCCATTGGTTAGACCTGTTATTGTTAACCCCCAAGGTTCTAATTCGGTTAACAACATAGTTCAAAATGAGGTTTTTGAAGATGCTACTGATTACAATGAGTCATCGGAAGATGATGAATATCATGATGCGGCAGAAGGCTCTTCAGCTCCTGTTCAAGGTGCTTCTTTAGAAACTCCTCATGTGCAAAATGTGGATACTGCTGAAGGGAATGCATCAACTTCTACGGCTATTCCTAATGTAGAGTTGGTTGTTGATCTTAATATTCACACTTTGGGTATTAATGCTCGTGTTCCTGAAAATCCAGAAATGTGGATTCACGATACCCATCCCCAGCAGAACATTATAGGAGATGTCTAACGCGGTGTGAAGACGCGTAATCAGCTGAGAAATAACCAGAATGCTGGTTTATATTCAGCCATTAGAGAATCTGGTCTTCAAAATGATTGGTCCTTTGCGTGTTACGTTTTACAAGAAGAACTGAAATCTTGGAAGGAAGCCTTAAAAGATAATTCTTGGGTTGAAGCCATGCAGGACGAACTGCAGCAATTTCAAAAGCCAGGTGTTTGGAAGCTTGTTGAAAAACCGGAGAATTACAAGAAAATTGGCACACGTTGGGTTTATAAATGCAAGCAGGACGATCGTGGAGTAGTTATTCGTAACAAGGCGAGATTGGTTGTTCAAGGTTTTCGCCAGATTGAAGGCATTGACTACAATGAAGTTTATACACCTGTTGCACGTTTGGAAGCTATTCGGATCTTTCTAGCTTATGCTTCTATCAAAGGATTCAAAGTCTTCCAGATGGACGTCAAAAGTGCTTTTCTTCACGGTATAGTTCAGGAAGAGGTGCACGTCAAACAACCTCCAGGTTTTGAAGATCCTATTCACCCCGATCGGGTCTGGTTGCTCAACAAAGCTCTTTATGGTTTACATCAAGCACCTAGGGCTTGGTACGCAACCTTATCCAATTATCTTCTGGAGAATGGATTTCGACGAGGTCTTATTGATTGCACACTCTTTATCAAAGAACAAGATGGAGATCTTCTGCTGGTGCAGGTATACGTTGACAATATAATACTTGGTTCTACTAATGATTCTTTGTGCAGGCAATTCAAACGTGTTATGCTGGAAAAGTTCGAAATGAGCGCTATGGGGGAGATGAATTTCTTCTTGGGCCTACAAGTTCAACAAACAGAGTCTGGGATATTCATCCATCAGACTAAATATGTTGGTGACATCTTGAGCCGATTCCAGATGTCAGATGCAACGACCATTGGTACCCCACTTCCGCAGAATCACGGGATTACTTCAGATTTGAAGGGTGAAAGCATCAACTCCTCATACTATCGTGCTATGATTCGATCTCTAATGTATCCCACTGCTTCGAGGCCTGACATCATGTATCCAACGTGCCTGCTTGCAAGATATCAAGCCAACCCGAAGTCCTCTCATCTGTCAGCTGTTAAAAGGATTTTTCGCTATTTGAAGGGTTACCCTGACACCGGTCTTTGGTACCCTAGGGATGATGGCTTTGACTTGATTGCATACAGTGATTCTGATTTTGGTGGTTGCAAAATTGCTGGCAAATCAACAACAGCAGGATGTCAATTCTTAGGAAATCGTCTGGTTTTATTAACCTATTAGAATCCTAACGGTTCTTATTTAAGTTGTAACTTAGACCGATTAGTTTTAAAGAAAGGTTTACGGTACAAATCGCAAGATTAAGCGATGACTGGAATAGAATGTGATTTAGACCCAACAAGTATGGGGACTTGTATAAAATGGGTAAACTAAATACGTTCTGGATTTTGAAGTGAAAATGATAAGTTTTGACCCGTTTCGGTTAATTTATGCAAACTAATTACATAAACCGTACCAAACGCGTATATGCAAAACGGGTAACCGAATGAGTCATGTACAAGTCCCATAAGTTATTATGCTTAAAATATGTTGTGATATCAGTAGGATATCTTCCATTATGCCCAAAACAAATTTAAAACCAATTTAAACCTCGTAAGGGTATTTTGGTCATTTTAAAGCTTATAAAAGAGGTTAAATAGCAAACTGAGGTTCTGGTCTATAATATACAGTAAAAAATATTAATTTTATCAAGTTACATCAGTAAGATATCATACATATGTGAGGTTTATCATTTATGGCCAAACTATGCACCGTAGGTGCATTTTGGTCATTTCACATATGCTTTTAAGGTCAAATTTGGAAATCTGAGTTCAAGACTTATACTTACTGTTAAAGTATAAAAATTTATTTATAAAATCAGTAGGTAGCAAGTCTTAGGAGTTAAATATGGTTTTAAACCATACTATGCGCATAATTAGCGTAAAAGTCGGTAATTGACGATATTCAAGATGTTTATAAATTTCTGAAGTTTTAATCAGTCTCTACTGCTTAAAATATAAAATCAGTCTCTACTTACTGTTAAAGTATAAAAATTTATTTATAAAATCAGTAGGTAGCAAGTCTTAGGAGTTAAATATGGTTTTAAACCATACTATGCGCATAATTAGCGTAAAAGTCGGTAATTGACGATATTCAAGATGTTTATAAATTTCTGAAGTTTTAATCAGTCTCTACTGCTTAAAATATTTTATTTAACACATGACATCAGTAGAAAAAGGTTTGGTATGCAAATCATATGTTAAACTCATTTTATTAACAAAAGGGCATTATCGTCAATTACCAAATTTATGCTAGAATTCTATGTTATGGTCAGCATAAAATTTAAAATTTTTTTTCCAAAAATCTCTAAATATTATATCATAACACTGGGTAGCAAGTTTGGCGCCAAAAATTGGGTTTAAATATGATTTATACCAAAAATGCAATTTAATTAACAAAAAGCTTTCGTTTTACGATATCTTGCATAACTTTTATTTTAGACCAGAAACTGATGTCAAATTTTTAGGATATGCTTATATATCAGTAATAAAGCTTTTTGTCCTCTCACATTTTTAAAATCTTGTTTTAATAACAAAAGGACATGATGGTCAATTTTAAGCAAATAACGGAAACATGCAAATGATTCAGCTTTCTAAGGGGCCATGTAGTATAACCTCAGAGGGTTATACTAACATATAATATGGTCACAAAGGAACCCTAAGGTATAACTAAACAAAGTTAATTCGGGTCAGAACTGAAAGTCAAAGCAAAATTCTACTTTTACGACTTTCGGTTGCGAACCGAGGCTAATACTCAGAATTTTCGGGTTGAACATGCCTAAACATGTTCTTATATTATTTACCAAGTTGTTTAAGTGATAAAATGTAATTTATAGCTTCTACATTACCAGTTATGATTTATTTTGTAAAAACTGACTCGTTTGACTTTTTTGTTAAGTAGTTTGACCCGACAATTGACCAAGTAAATGTGATAATTAGGAGGTGCCCTTTTAAGGGATTACCACCTACATAACTACCAACACATAGACACTTTCAATTCGAATAATGGCTGGACCGTTAGTGATTAATCACAAAGTCAAAGCGTAATTACGATATCTTTGACTTTCGGTCATTACACTAATGAAAACTTAACTACAGAGGCTAAGAACACTTACAATGGTCCTTAGCATGAAAATTTGACTAGAGAAAGCTTCCTAGATAACTAGGATGCTTCAGGAAAAGCTCCAAGCTTGAGAAAACTCAGCTAGAGAGTTTGAAATTCTGATTTTGAAGTGTGCAAGAACCAAGTGAGAATTGAGGGCCTTTATATAGGGAATTTGGATGTGGTAGGATGATTCGAAGTGTCCTAGGTGTTATTCTGATCTTCCCAAGTGTCTAGTGGTTTTTAAAACCAGCAAAGAATCCATAGAATTTGAGTTATGTGAGTGTGAAGATGGTTTGGAGAAGAAAGCATGCTAAAACCTGCAACTGTGCAAAGATTCTGCCCATTTTAGGCCGTCGCTTCGTGCGACAGCAGAGGGTCTTTGGTGTGGCGCAGCGCCACCACAAGGGTGACTAACCAAACAAGTTTCAAACTTGACAGAATTGACTCCTGGACCTTTAAAACCCCATAACTTCAATTTTTAGCACTTTTAACCCATAAAGTTTATAATTTGATGATCCTTAGAATATAACAAAAGATCGTTAGTTCCGGTTTCATTAAATGATAACCGAAAACACTAGTTTTGCCTTGTTGAAGCTTTTAACCCTTTATTTACGAAAGTTAGCGTATTTAGTATCAAACGATATCGAAACCTCGTGAAATTTTTGTCACTTATTCTTGAGAGCATAATTAATCATTACAAAGCTCCGGGTTCGTTAAAAGGTCACTCAGAGGTAATAATTTAACATGTTGATACATTTAACCCTCGCGTGTTGTAACTTTCACTTTCTTTCACAAACGGCTTCATACGCTTCACAATTTATTCGTTTAAGAGTATAAGCATCGTGTAGGGTTGTTGAAAGGAAAATTTTTTAAATGTTGACACTTTGGATAGATCTACATACATACTTTCTTTGTTTGTCAACTTTAGTCCCTCGAAATCAATTCATCGCGCGTTTAAAGTTTATGACACGTGTCTTCATTATATTGGACATGTTTTCGTGAGGTGTTACATCCTCACCCCTTTAAAAGAAATCTCGACCTCGAGATTTACTGAAATAAATAAGGGTATTTCTGTTTCATCGTGGATTCAACCTCCCACGTGTATTCTGGGCCTCTACGGGCATCCCATTTCACTTTTACGATCGGCACATGTTTTCTTCGAAGCTTCTTAACCTGTCGATCCTCGATCGACAAAGGTTTCTCAATGAACTTCCGCCTAACAAACTGGCGTTCTGCACTTCCTTCCGTACAAGGCTTCAAAAGGCGCAGCTTGGATACTCGAATGATAACTATTATTATATGAAAATTCAATCAAACGAAGATGGTCATCCCAACTTCCACCCAAGTCCATAACACAAGCTCGTAGCATATCCTCAAGCGTTTGAATCGTAGGCTCACTTTGCCCATCCGTCTGAGGATGATAAGCAGTGCTAAAATTTAAATGAGTGCCTAGAGATTGCTGAAAGCTTTTCCAAAAATACGATGTGTATCTTGTATCCCTATCAGAGATAATAGACACTGGCACACCGTGGAGAGATACTATCTCATCCACGTACAGTTGAGCTAGCTTATCGGAGTTGTGCGTTTCTTTAATCGGCAAAAAGTGAGCTGACTTGGTCAGTCTGTCGACTATAACCCACATCGTATCATTCCCACGCTTTGTTCTTGGTAATTTAGTGATAAAATCCATAGTTACCATTTCCCACTTCCAGGTGGGAAGTTCAGGCTGTTGCAGCAAACCTGACGGCTTTTGATGCTCGGCTTTAACCTGTGTGCACGTCAGACATTTAGCCACATAAGTGGCTATAGATTTCTTCAAACCTATACACCAATAGGTTGCTTTCAGATCCTGGTACATCTTGTCACTGACTGGATGGACTGAATATTTTGAGCTATGGGCTTCTTGGAGAATCACATCTCTATTCCCTCCATGGATTGGAACCCAGATTCGACCATTTAATCTAAGGATTCCATCCTTGCTATAAGACAATTGATCAGTAGTTATGCCTAACTTTTCATTCAAAAAGTTAGTTTCTAATATAACTTCCTTCTGAGCAGCTAGTAGTCTTTCATTCAAGCTGTTTCTCAATTCAATGCTTTTAGCGTTGATCCTTATTGGTTTAATCCTTTCCTTTCTGCTCAAAGCATCAGCAACAACATTCGCTTTGCCCGGATGGTAGCGAATTTCTCAATCATAATCATTTAAAGTCTCCATCTAACGACGCTGCCCCATGTTAAGATCTTTTGATTAAATAAATGTTGCAGGCTTTTATGATCCGAATAGATTATACACTTGGTTCCATATAAATAATGCCTCCAAAGCTTTAGTGCAAATACAACGGCACCCAATTCCAGATCATGGGTGGTGTACTTCTTTTCGTGCACCTTTAACTGACGTGAAGCATAGGCAAAGACCTTGCCTCTCTGCATGAGCACACAACCCATACCGGTGTGCGATGCGTCGCAGAACACAACAAACTCTTCAATCCCTTCTGGAAATGTAAACATAGGAGCATTGCTTAATTTCTTCTTGAGGATCTCAAAAGATTCTTGTTGCTTGGGACCCCAGTCAAACTTTATATTCTTGCGAGTTAACGAAGTTAGAGGTGCAGCAATCCTTGAAAAATTTTCGATGAAACGCCTGTAGTATCCTGCATCAATCTTAGCGGGATCCACCTGGATACCACGCTCACTCACTACATGTCCAAGAAATTGGACTTCTCGGAGCCATAATTCACATTTAGAGAACTTAGCATAAAGCTTCTCTTGTTGCAGAATTGCAAGAATACATCAGAGATGTTTTTCATGATCGGCTTGATTCTTCGAATATATAAATATGTCATCAATAAAAACAATGACAAACTTGTCTAGATATGGCTTGCAAACGCGATTCATGAGATCAATAAATGTTGCAGATGCATTAGTGAGCCCGAAAGGTATCACTAAGAACTCGTAGTGACCATATCGAGTCCTGAATGTTGTCTTATGCACATCTTTAGTTCTGACCTTCAGTTGATGGTAACCTGACCTCAAATCGATCTTTGAAATGTAACTTGCTCCTTGAAGTTGATCGAACAGATCGTCGATCCTGGGAAATGGATATCTGTTCTTAATTGCAACTTTGTTCAGCTCGCGATAATCGATGCATAGACGCATCAAGTCATCCTTCTTCATCACAAAAAGAATGGGTGCTTCCCAAGGGGACGAGCTAGGTCGAATAAATCCATTTTTCAACAAATCATCCAGCTGTGTTCTTAATTCTTTCATCTCAGTTGGTGCCAACCGATAAGGTGCTTTTGCAACTGGTGTGCTCCAGGAATAATATCGATCCTGAATTCCACTTGCCAGTCTGGAGGTAAACCATGTAATTCTTCAGGGAATACATCTGGATATTCAGAAATAACAGGGATGTCTTCGATCTTAGGCTTTGGCTCGTCTATAGTCACTTGTGCCATGTAAATGACACAACCTTTCTTCAAACACTTTGATGCTTTAAGCATAGATACTTGTTTAGGCAATCTGTACTGCGTATCTCCTTGAATTGTTAATGGCTCACCATAAGGAGTCTTGATAACCACTTGCTTCTTATCACATACAATTTGGGCTTGGTGATGAGACAACCAATCCATGCCTATCACTATGTCGAATCCTGCCAATTTCAACGGAAGTAAGGACAACGGAAAAGAGTGGTTCCTAATGGATATGAAACATCCATCTAATATTGTTGAAGCAGTCTCTATGGTACCATCGGCCAATTCTACCTCATATTTTACGCTTAGAGTTTTAACAGACAGATTTAACAGTTTACAAAATTTATTGTCTACAAAAGACTTGTCTGCACCCGAGTCAAACAAAACTCTAGCATAAACATCATTGATAAGGAAAGTACCTATTATAACATTGTCGTTCTGTACCGCTTCCTGCGCATTCATCTGGAAGACTCGTGCGTTTGTTTTCTTGGCCTCTTCAGGCTTCTTCGCAAATTTCGGGCAATTGATTTTGATGTGCCCTTTCTCGTTACAATTGTAACAAGTCGCGTTCTTTAACTCCTTGCATTCCAAAGTCTTCTGACCCTTGGTCTTGCAAATTCCACAAATTTTAGCATGGGGGTCGATCGTACACTTTCCAGAATGATGCTTTCTACAGTTCCTGCACTTGGGTATGTTATCAGACTGACTAGAGTTTTTCTTAAACTCGGAACCCTTCTTATGCTCAGAATTCCCCTTTTTCTTCTTGTCTGAATGATGAGAGCTTTCCTGATAGCATCTAATGTGAGGGATAAGGATAAGTCCACCATGGACCTATATGTGGTAGGCCTGGATGCTTTGACATTTCCTTTGAACTCTGGTACTAGGCCTCCAATAAAACACGCTATGCGTTTAGGTTCAGGGGTGACTAAATAGGGAACCAGGCGGGACATGGTGTTGAAACTCATCACGTATGCCTGACAATCTAAATTCTTCATGACCAGAGTCAAGAAGTCTGTTTTTATCTTTTCTACCTCATGCTGAGGACATAAGTTTTCCTTGATCAGTGCAACAAGTTGATCCCAAGACAATTTATAAAGCGGGATCTTCCCCGTGGCTTGGATCAATGATCTCCACCATGCCAACACTTCTCCTTTGAATGATTGTGAAACAAACTTCACAATATCCTGTTCTGCATAACCACTGATATCAACTACAGTATCCATCTCATCGAGCCATGTCATACAATCAATGGCTCATTTTTCTCCTGTGAAGTCCCTCGGCTTGCAAGAGGCAAAGTATTTGTAAGAATAGGTTTTAACACGTGGCTCCTGATTAAGCACAATCTGTTTAGACGGGACACTCCTCTGATTCGACGAGTGATGAGAATCGTCCTTAAGAGATGTATGTGTCTTAGAAAGGGGCTTACTATGAGCCACAGTTTGAGTCTTTGTGCGAGTATTACTTGGTTCTCTGAACTGTCTGTCAATGGCTCGAGTGACAGCATTATCTATCATTGCTTGTAAATCTGCAGCCTCTACATTCATTCTTGTATTGTCATTCCTCATATTGGGATGACTGTTAACTTCGTCTGATTCAGGCATGCTGAAAATAGTTGATAATAATTTTGTTAAGAAGTCTATTATGGAACCGTCATTTTCGATGATTCATTAACCATTGTATAAATAGACCATATTTGGTTAATTTGATAATCAGATTTATTGTAAACTTTTCATTATAGTTAATATAGTTATAGATTATTAGGGATATTAAAATGGCACAAAAAGGCCTTGTCACAGGGACAATTTTGAATTTATGAGCCATGAGCTTGTAGGATCGAGGCATTAAGGTTTGAACATAGTTCATTACCCTGCTTGATAGAGAGTCGTAGACTACAACTGCCATTTGTCTCAAAGGACAATAAATATGGCCCGTAGGCACTTCATCACTAATGGATGTTTATTTTATAATTATCTTATTAGATGATATAGGCCATGATTTCTAGATCATTAGGCTTAATCAGGAATTGGAAGAATCCAATATAAGGATAACTAGTGTGATTTTCTCGAACCACACTTGTCAGGAGTGCTAACACGTTCTCAGGTGTTAACAAGGATTTATTATCTTAAAAAGGTTTTACCATCATGGCCATGTCTTATTGACACATAGGCTAGGTTATACCTTTAAGATTTCTTTTAAAATTTGAATGGCAGATCAATTAAAATTGATTTGATATTTTGATTTGGGATTTTAATATATATATATGTGTGTGTGTGTGTGTGTGTGTGTGTGTGTGTGTGTGTGTTTAATGCCAAATGTAATTTAAAAAAGGAAACTTCATAATAAGTCATAAAAATTACAATAATGCCCTAAACGGGTCTTTTAAAGAAATAACATTGTCCACGCATGGACTAAAATAAGAAAGACAAGTCCACGTAGGGACTTAAAAGATAAATATGTCCTTATAGGGACTACTAGAGAAATGAAATACGACAAACACACACACATATATATGGATCACTGTGTGTGGTACGGATACTAAGGGTTTTGGTAGGTAGTGGAAATCTTCCATAGTAGGAACCTTTGCAAAAGTGGAATCCAGGGGTTCTATGGTTAATGAATAATATGGATCACGAATAGGGTCAGGAATGATATAATCCAAGTTTGGGATTCCAAGACTTGGAGGTATGAAATATGGATCATTTGGGTCCATTGGTATCATCTTTTAGAGTGGGAGCCTCAGGGACTATTGGCATGGACTCCTCTGATATCTTAGGTACCGAATTTGAATTATGGTTAATGGTTTCAAGTGGTTTGATTTTGGGAGTGGGTCTAAAAAGGTCCTTTCTCCATACTGGTCGTACGCTTATTCGAGCTGTGGTACGAAGCTTAACATTCTTAGACTTCGGGTTTGGAGAGCTTCCACCAATTGCAGCTTTACTCGGCGACATGATCTTTAGATACATAAATATCGAAAACAATGTATACTTAATAGGGATGAGATCATTCCTAGTTCATGTCTAGACTCGGAAGTCAAGGAACGTGCAACTGTGTCATTGAGATTAAACACAAAAGGCTAGTGTTTAATTCACTCAATGTTGGCTCTGATACCAACCTGTCACACCCCGATATTTCCACGTATTATCGGTGGGCCCGGTGGGGAGTATCGTGACGTAATTGATATAATCATAGTTAAGTAATCACAGTTTAATGCACAGCGGATGTCTAAAATAATAATACAAACCGAATTTGGAAAGTATAATTAAATATTATACAAGCGATTGTATTTGGATCCACAGGCGGATCTTAAAACAGAAATATAAATATTGTTCAACAGACTTTAGACGTTTAGAACTTGCAAGATTCCTTATTAACGCCCCAAGCTCCCAGCCAATTACGTACGGTACCTGTCACTTAGTCTTTTTGGAAAAATACGTCAGTTTACACTGGTAAATATAATTAACCGACTCTTTTGAGAACATTTATGAAAATTGGTTTAAATGCACAAGGCACAAACATTTTATAACTTGGGACAATTATATTAATAACAATCTTGTATCAGATTTACATGTTTGTCCAACATTTAGGGCCGGTATAAAAGCCGAACAAGATTAATCGACACACCACAAATATAAACTCACAAGAAGTTTCCCCACGGGTGAGTATATCTTTTACATACGCAACAGACAGGTGTATGCCTATACCCCGTGCTTAAGTCGTGGCAATTCACGCTTTTTGAATGAGCCAAGGATATCCAGGACACGGTCGTTAACCCCCAATGTTATATGTTATCAAGCAACACTGATTAAAACGGGATTATATAATTTAATCATATCTGATTAAAAAGGTTTCCACACCCGACCAAGCGGTAATAGTTTACCGTATCCCAAGCCCGTATAAGGGAAAATAAGTTAAAAGTATTTACCTGAGCTAAAAGTAATTTATTCTCAGGCGTATATTCTAATCAGCAAGTGCAAGTACTCTACCAGGGCTCTCAATCTGGAATGAAGGTTTTATTAACCTATTAGAATCCTAACGGGTCTTATTTAAGTTGTAACTTGGACCGGTTAGTTTTAAAGAAAGGTTTACGGTACAAAACGCAAGATTAAGCGATGATCGGAATAGAATGTGATTTAGACCCAACAAGTAAGAAGACTTGTATAAAATGGGTAAACTAAATACATTCTGGATTTTGAAGTGAAAATGATAAGGTTTGACCCGTTTCGGTTAATTTATGCAAACTACTTACATAAACCGTACCGAACGCGTATATGCATAACGGGTAACCGAATGAGTCATGTACAAGTCCCATAAGTTATTATGCATAAAATATATTGTGATATCAATATGATATCTTCCATTATGCCCAAAACGAATTTAAAACCAATTTAAACCTCGTAAGGGTATTTTGGTCATTTTAAAGTTTATAAAAGAGGTTAAATAGAAAACTGAGGTTCTGGTCTAAAATATACAGTAAAAATATTAATTTTATCAAGTTACATCAGTAAGATATCATACATATGTGAGGTTTATCATTTATGGCCAAACTATGCACCGTAGGGGCATTTTGGTCATTTCATATATGCTTTTAAGGTCAAATTTGGAAATCTGGATTCAAGACTTATACTTACTGTTAAAGTATAAAAATTTATTTATAAAATCAGTAGGTAGCAAGTCTTAGGCGTTAAATATGGTTTTAAACCATACTATGCGCATAATTAGCGTAAAAGTCGGTAATTGACGGTATTCAAGATGTTTATAAATTTATGAATTTTTTATCAGTATCTACTGCTTAAAATATTTTATTTAACACATGACATTAGTAGAAAAAGGTTTGGTATGCAAACCATATGTTAAACTCATTTTATTAACAAAAGGGCATTATTGTCAATTACCGAATTTATGCTAGAACTCTATGTTATGGTCAGCATAAAATTTGAAAAAAATTTCCAAAAATCCCTAAATATTATATCATAACAGTGGATAGCTAGTTTGGTGCCAAAAATTGGGTTTAAGTATGAGTTATACCAAAAATGCAATTTAATTAATAAAAAACTTTCGGTTTACGATATCTTGCATAACTTTTATTTTAGACCAAAAACTGATGTCAAATACTTAGGACATACTTATATATCAGTAATAAAGCTTTTTGTCCTCTCACATTTTTAAAATCTTGTTTTAATAACAAAAGGGCATAATGGTTAATTTTAAGCAAATAACGGAAACATGCAAATAATTCAGATTTCTAAGGGACCATGTAGTATAACCTCAGAGGGTTATACTAACATATAATATGGTCACAAAGGAACCCTAAGGCATAACTAAACTAAGTTAATTCGGGTCAGAACTGAAAGTCAAAGCAAAAGTCTACTTTTGCGACTTTCAATTGCGAACCGAGCCTAATACTCAGAATTTTCGGGTTGAACATGCCTAAACATGTTCTTATATTATTTACCAAGTTGTTTAAGTGATAAAATGTAATTTATAGCTTCTACATTGTCAGTTATGATTTATTTTGCAAAAACTGACTTGTTTGACTTTTCTGTTAAGTAGTTTGACCCGACAATTGACCAAGTAAATGTGATAATTAGGAGGTTCCCTTTTAAGGGATTATCACCTACATAACTACCAACACATAGCCACTTTCAATTCAAATAATGGCTGGACCGTTAGTGATTAATCACAAAGTCAAAGTGTAATTACCATATCTTTGACTTTCGGTCATTACACTAATGAAAACTTAACTACAGAGGCTAAGAACACTTACAATGGTCCTTAGTCAGAGAAAGCTTCCAAGATAACCAGGATGCTTCAAGAAAAGCTCCAAGCTTGAGAAAACTCAACTAGAGAGTTTGAAATTCTGATTTTGAAGTGTGCAAGAACCAAGTGAGAATTGAGGGCCTTTATATAGGGAATTTGGATGTGGTAGGATGATTCCAAGTGTCCCAGGTGTTATTCTGATGTTCACAAGTGTCTAGTGGTTTTGAAAACCAACAAAGAATCCATAGAATTCGAGTTATGTGAGTGTGTAGATGGTTTGGAGAAGAAAGCATGCTAAAACATGCAGCTGTGCAAAGATTCTTCCCATTTTAGGCCGTCGCGTCATGCGACGGCAGAGGGCCTTTGGTGTGGCGCAGCGCCACCACAAGGGTGACCAGCCAAACAAGTTTCAAACTTGGCAGAATTGACCCCTGGACCTTTAAAACCCCATAACTTCAATTTTTAGCACTTTTAACCCATAAAGTTTATAATTTGATGATCCTTAGAATATAACCAAACATCGTTAGGTCTGGTTTCGTTAAATGATAACCGAAAACACTAGTTTTGCCTTGTTGACGCTTTTAACCCTTTATTTACGAAAGTTAGAGTATTTAGTATCAAACGATATCGAAACCTCGTGAAATTTTTGTCACTTATTCTTGAGAGCATAATTAATCGTTACAAATATTTGGGTTTGTTAAAGGTCACTCAGAGGTAATAATTTAACATGTTGACACATTTAACCCTCGCGTGTTGTAACTTTCACTTTCTTTCACAAACGACTTCATACGCTTCATAATTTATTCGTTTAAGAGTACAAGCATCGTGTAGGGTTGTTGAAAGGAAAAAATTTTAAATGTTGACACTTTGGATCCTTCTACATACATACTTTCTTCGTTTGTCAACTTTAGTCCCTCGAAATCAATTCATCGTGCGTTTAGTTTATGACACGTGTCTTCATTATATTGGACATGTTTTTGCGAGGTGTTACATTGATCGACTGTACTCTCTTCATCAAAGAAAAGAATCAGGATTTGTTGCTGGTTCAAGTGTATGTTGATGATATCATTTTCGGGTCTACAGATGATGCGATGTGCAAGGAATTCGAGCGGGTGGTGCAAGGAATTCAAGCGGGTGATGCAAGAGAAGGTCGAGATGAGCGCTATGGGAGAAATGACTTTCTTTTTAGGTTTGCAGGTTCATCAATCTAAAGAAGGGATTTTCATTCCTCAGACCAAGTATGTTGGTGATATCCTGAAACGATTTCAGATGGAAGATTTGAAGCCTTCAGGGACTCCTTTGGCTCAAAATCATGGGATTACTCCTGATGGAATGGGTAAACATGTGGACCCATCTCTTTATCGTGCTATGATTGGATCTCTCCTGTATCTTACCGCTTCAAGGCCTGACATTATGTATCCAACATGTCTTCTAGCTCATTACCATTCAAATCCAAAAGTTTCTCATTTGATGGCCGTAAAAAGGATCTTTCGTTATTTGAAGGGTTGCCCAGACACCGGTCTTTGGTATCCTAAGGATGATAACTTTGATTTGATAGCATTCAGTGATTCTGATCATGGTGGTTGCAAGATTGATGCAAAGTCAACATCAGCGGGATATCAGTTTTTGGGAAATCTCCTAGTCACGTGGCAGTGCAAAAAGCAGACCTGTTTAGCCACTTCAACATGTGAAGTTGAGTACATTTTGGCATCTAGTTGCTGCTCTCGGGTTTTATGGATTCAACAGTAGATGCGTGACTACGTTTTGAATTTCTAACTACTCCTATTTATGTTGATAATGAAGCTACTTTACAGATCACTCGTAATCCTGTATAGCACTCAAAGACCAAACACATCGAGATTAAGTATCATTTCATACGAGATTGTTATGAAAAGAAACTTATCGATGTTGTTAAAATCCACACGGATCACCAATGTGCTGACCTGTTTACAAAAGCTTTTGATAAATCACGTTTTGATTTTCTTCTTTTAGTCAATGGCATCAAGGTGAACCCGAGTAAATCATCTTTGGCAAATCGGTTTTTTTTTTTTTTGTAAATATTTTCTTAAACTCTAAAATACAAAAAGATTTTCAATTTATTTACTTTTTGTATTTTAGGGGGAGAAATCTGAAGAAAATACAAAAACATGAGAAAAATTCAAAAAATACAAAAAAATATGTCTTTTATTTATTTATTGTTTTCCGTCTTTACATTTGAAAAATGAAAAATACAAAAACATAAAAAAATCATAAATACGAAAATATGTCTTTTATTTATTTACTTTATGCATTTAACGGGGAGAAATTCAGAAAAATACAAAAACAATAGAAAAACCAAAAATGAGTTTCTTGGAAAGATAAGAGAAAATGATGATACACCGGTGGTCTGTCAAATATGGTAAAAAATATAAAATGAAAAACGATAAGTAGCTCTACTAATGATGTATTGCTAGGCTCACAATCAGATTAAAATGTACAGTGTCACACCCTAACTTTTGCGGGAGCGTATGATGTGTGACTTGCTCAACATCATTGCATTCAATTATAATAAACAACTATATGATTAAAATGATGTTCATCCATTCATAAGTTTAAAATGTTACAAACACAAGTCATTTAAGTTCCAACCAACATAACCTCTGGTTAAGTTACAGACCAACAGAAGTGGATGACATCTAAATTTGAAATTTACATCTTGAAAACAACACCAGCGCCCATGATCCATCTCGTTTCCTGAAATACATGTAATTTTGAAAACATCAACAAAAGTTGAGCGATTTCATGTATTTTGTATGTGAGCTCGTATAAACCTGTACACATTTGTAAGTATGCCTTTGTAAACTGGTATGAAAGCATCTATGAACATATCAATTAATGATTTGCAATGCCATGAATATGTGTGCAACGGTGTTGGAAGGCTCAAACCTTTGCGTATTTCGTACCGGGCCACCCAGCGGGGACGACATAGTCACCTCATGGTCCAACTCGCGGGTCTCATGGGTGGGGCTCGCAACACCCAAATAGATCTATAACTCATGCACCTCGGTCCTTATACAAGGATTAATGGTCTTAAGTTAACGCCTACCCATTCACATGATCTAACAATTCATTCCTTAGCTAACCATACCATTTGTAAACGTTTGAAACATTTGAAACATGTATTCACCCCCGAAGTTATAAAACTGAAAACAGTTAAAAGAAAAGGGGGACATGAACTCACTAGGTTGTCTCGTTTTTCGTACGCAGACCAACCCACTCCTATTGTTGTAACTAGGACCTTCCCGTCCCTAGTCATGAAAATCATGCACGTTTCGTAAATACGCATTTGTTTTGTAAAACCGGTATATTCAGTATAAATCGTGCGTAAACCATTTGAGCTCCTTGAAATCCATTTGTAACATGGTTTAGAAATGAGTTTTCGTTTATCGAGAAATTGTTTACTTTTGCAAAACTTGCATATCTTTCCACCCCCGAAAACATTTTATAAAAATGTAAAATGGTTTAAAAGTGGGGGTTATGAACTCACTGATTTGCGTTCTTCTGTCTAGTCACTCAAAGCTCCTTTCCACTGGTCATACAACTACCTACACACGTGCTATGTTTTATTAGACGGCTAGGTCGTGTAACGACTCTTAGTCTTAGGTATTATGACTTATTTTGGAATTGATATTCTTTGAGTTGTATGTTTGATGTACATTATAAAATTCCAAAGTATATAATTATTAGTTAAAATAACAATATTTTAACTTGATTTATATTTATTCAATTATTTGAAATGTTGTTAAAATAATATATTTCTAACTTGGTTTATTATGTCTTTCCACATATGTATTTTTCCCAAGTATGGGTGTACTTATACTTGTGTAATTTTATACCTGTGTATTCTTATACTTATGTATTTTGCCAAGTATTGGTGGTGTATTCCGGTATGTATTTATACGTATGAGGATACGTATTTCCTTGTATTTATTAAGTATTTTGTACTTAATGTTGTATTAATTTTCGGGAATATTATTTTTAGACAACTAAAAATCACCAACTTTGTATTCTTAAAATACTCATATTTTAAGAGAATTTTTATAGAAAAATATCTATAAATCCATCTTGACAAAAATAAATATACCTTCATATATATCTCAAAAATAATATACATTTTTAAGATTAACTTTAGAAAATATATATTTCTAGTTTTCAACCAAAATAATATATCTTCAAATTGTTTAAGAAAATATATATTTTTCTCCACTAAAAAATAATATATCTTTAAATTGTTTAAGAAAATATATATTTTTTCCCACTCAAAATAATATATTTTCTATTTGACAATGTATGATATATTTTGTAATACTTGTAAAAATCCATATTTTTCGTTTCTTTGGTTTCCAAAATACCGTTTGTCTGATTGTCCAATATTCGGGTATAAATTATATATTTATTTTCTTGGAATTTTGGTGGTATTTTGTATTCCAAATTTTGATACTTTGGTGTGTTATATTATTTTCAAGTTTCTAAAATAATATAACTATTATACATAATATACAAGTAGCACACAATTTGTGACATCTAAATATATAGAGTTAATTACATAGTTAGTCCCTGTGGTTTGCACAAAATAACAACATTAGGTACTAATAGTTTAAAATCACATTCTAGGGTATTAACTTTTCATTTTGTAACGTTTGAGGGTATTAACTTTTCATTTTGTAACGTTTGAGGGTATTAATTTTTCATTTTGTAACGTTTGAGGGTACTAATAAAATGTGATTTTAAGCCTTTAAACAGTGCTAATACCCTCAAACGTTACAAAATGAAAAGTTAATACCCTAGAATGTGATTCTAAACTATTAGTACCCAAGGTTGTTATTTTTTGCAAACCACAGGGACTAACTATGTAATTAACTCAAATATATATTTTAACTAAATATATACTTAGTCATTTTTATTACCAAAAATCAACCTCCAATATTTGTAATTTTTGTAATAAAAATTTATGGCAAATTTTATATGAAAACCATGATTATAATTTGCTTGTAAACACTTGTTAAAAAATATTTTTCTAAGTGTTTAATTTCTACAAAAAAATTTGCCATAGTTTCACCTTAAAAATGGAGGTTTCCATGCTCATAAGCATATCATTTTTTTTAACTCATCACCAATCATCAACAATTTACACACAACTTACCATGAGCTAAGATATGCATTTTACACTATGACATGAACTTGAAAGTTTGTAAAAATTTGTAGTAATTTCACATGTTGTTTAGTAAGTTTAATTACCTCTAAAAACATGGTTTTTAATTTATAAAACTTATTCTTGTGAATTTTCATTCTTCACAACTTGTATGATGATTTCTCAAAAATAACTCTTCTTGTATTTTTCTTGTTACCAACACTTTTCTATCTTTGATTTAACCCTAAAACATGTTTTAAACTTTGGTTTCTTGAAAATATTATCTTTGAAATCTCTTATTTTCAAACCTTATATCTTGTAGACATGTTGATCACACACTAAAACAATTTCATTTTCAAGTTCATGATTAACATAAAGGATGATCATTACAAATTTCACAAGAATCATCCTTATACTTGCTAGATCATCTGTTTAATCATCATCTAGCAAGCTTCTTATGATGATCAACATCATAATCACAAGAAATCAACAAACAAGTTTCATACATACACTAAAACAACTTTGATGTTCATGTTTTTAAGCTTTATGTTCAAGATCATCTTCATGTTTCTTTGAGAGTCTTTAGATTAACATATTACATAACACTTTACCCACTAAAATTAGATATAAAAACAAGTTTAGAGGAGCTTACTACTAGCTCTAAGGCTAGGGAAGAAACTTGTATGAAGATGATGAAGATTTAAGTGGTTAATAGCTCCTTGATGAGGTCCTACAACTTCCAAAGCTTCCAAGCTTCTTAGATGGGCTTAAGACACTTTAGAGGACACTTAGAATGCATTGAATGAAGCTAGAAATGTGGAAGTTACGGTGGTGGTGTTGGGCCGTGAACAAGGAGAGAAGAAGAAGAGAAGATGTGAAGTGTTGGAGTGTTGAATGATGAAATGGTTAAGTCTTGTAGTCTTTTATAAAAACTTTCCAACAACTTGTTAACCTATGGTTTATATGTTTAATAAATATCCAACATAATCTAATAAAATAAACCAAATAAATCATGGGTAGGACCCATGTCTAGAACCGTAAAGGGGGGGGGGGGGTGGGGTATGTTGTTAGATTTCAATTATGGTTACATAATTTAGTTAGGTGTTGAAATGATGAATTTTGATGTTTAAGTGTGTTGTAATGTTTTATGTAGTAATATGGTGTGTAATGATCATAACTAGCTTCCTAACACTAAAACAATGCTTCTAGTGAAAATTTGATGTTTCGGGTGGTGTTCGGTTGTTCGGTTGGTTACCGGTTCGTTAGGGTGCTAAATTGCGCAGTTTAATGTGCTTTATGTTGTCTTTTATGACAGTTTTGATTCCCGACACTTATGAAAGCATTCTGGACCATTAAACCATAATTCTGCATTATATTTTGTAGTTAAAATGCCGATTTTTGCTGATTTGTGAAGAATTCTATAGTTTTTGTGATTTTCGGGCACTTTCTTGCACTCAAACTATCACTCGGAAGGCAGTTTTATGATCCGTACTTTCCTACACACTATTCTAGTGTAACTCTTGGTTCCGGGGCTCATTCTGTGTCTTAACATCATGTCTGTCTGAGTACTGAACTCCCATCAGTACTTCTAGTTTGTCTGATAATGGTGCTAACTTTGTTCTGTGCACTTAATTGAATCATACTGTGTTGCATGCAATGATGAGAAACATTCTTGCAACATAAAATGCATTTGTATGTATATGGCAGAAATCAGAAAATCTTTCGTGTCATTAATTTAATCATGCACAGTCATTAGAGCACAAATTACTGTTTAATATTGTACGGATACATGGAAAATTGCCAGTTGTCACATACAGGAAGATATAAACATAACGAACTACAAGCCAGGTGGGAACCATTCATTGGCATATGGTCTTGGTACCAAAATTTCATTTGATAGTATGTCGAGGTTCTGAGATATGTGGTCTTTATGCTGTTTTATCATCTGGGTATCATGGTTGAATCTTTTATCGAAAAATAATCGGGACGCAAGTCTAGAACTTCCATGATACCATACATACGTGTAAATATTGCATACGACCATCAATAAATGATAAACATATCACATCCACCAAATGAATAAGTGATTAAATATCACAGCTTTTATGCGAGGTTCAAGTTCGTCTCTTTGTCGCTACGTTGGTACTAACCTGTTCACGGACTTGCTCCTGTGCCCTGCATGCATCTGAAAATCAAGTTCCTCATCAATAAGTGGTTTTATCACATAGGGCTTGTTTTCAACAAAAAAATAAGTGAGTATCTCGCAAAAATAGACCATTGGAATGCTGTAAAACGCATTATTCGATACATAAAAGGCACTGCTTCCTACGGTCATACACTCGGGCCGTCTAAGAATCCCTCTCTATTGGCATACACTACCGCGGATAGTGCCGCCTGCCCAGATACTCGATGGTCTACGAGTGGGTGGTGCGTCTACTACGGTGACAACATAATCTTGTGGTCATCCAAACGACAACCCACCATTTCTCGCTCGAGTGCCAAAGCTGAATATTGTGGTGTCGCTAATGTTGTAGCCAAAATCTGTTGGTTACGCAACTTACGGTCCTCTCAGTCGTGCAACATTAGTGTACTGTGATAACGTCAGCACCATCTATTTGTCAAGTAATCTAATCTGGTACAACATCAGCGTACCAAGCACATTGAACTTGATATTCACTTTGTTCGGGAACCAGATTGCTAACATCTTCACCAAAGGACTGCCACGGGTACTGTTTGATGATTTTCATTCCAGTCTCAACATTCGTCAACCTCCCAATTTGACTAGGGGGTGTAATAGTAGTCAATATTGTATCACCATATATATGCCAATGAATTGTAATTAGCCTAGGGCTTTGTAAATCTTTATATATATTTGATGAATGAGAATAGAGGAGGCAAGAAAGCGATTTACATTAAACCCTAATAGACGGATCACGACAAACACTGTGAAGGAGGAACACTGGTGTTTTACTCCAACAAATAATGTACATATTACCCACGTTTGTCTTACCGAGATATCAACAACGATAGATTTACCAATGGATTACCATTGGTGTAACAAGGCATGTGGGTTGATACTTACCGACCTGTGCCCGTAACCCAACCCAACCCAATGACCCTAAGGGTCTGTTTGGTATGGGGTAATGGAATGGAGGAAGGAATGGAATGGACGAGGTAATGGAATGGACGAGGGAATGCAATGGATCATTACCATTCCATGTCTTGTTTGGTTACCATGTGTGAATGGAATGAATTATTATTGTGTATTGTTCGGTAGGCAAGAAAAATGGAGTAATAAAATCAACGGTAAGTGCTGGTGGTGGTTGGTAGTAGTGCTGGTGATGGTTGGTAGTAGTGATTGTGGGTGGTTATAGGTGGCGGTGGTGGGTGTCGGCGCGGCGATGGGTGGTGGTGGTGGCGACGAGTGGCGGTGCGGCGGTGATGACGAGTGGTGGTGGCGGCAAGGTGGCCGTTGGTGGTGGGTGGCAGCAGAGGTGGCGGCAGTGGCGGTTGGTGGTGGCGTCGACGATAGTGGTGGGCGGCGACGGCGAATGGCATTGGCGGTTAGTCGCAGCTGTGGGTGATAACGGTGGAGAGTGGGTGTCGGCGGCGGTGGTTCTCGGGGTGAGGTGGTGGCTTCGGTGGTGGGTGGTGGTGGGTTGTGGGTTATGGCGAAGGTGGTGGGTTATGGTGTTGTTGATGAATGATACAAGAGGTGATGGAATGGAAAAAAACATGGGGGGTGGAAGGAATGATTTTGAGGGAATGGAATGCCTTTTGGAATGGGTGATTCTATTCCAATGACCAACCAAACACCCTTTTCTTCATTCCCTCATAATCATTCATTCCACCCCATCTCTGATTAATGCATACCAAACATTACTTAAGTGTGCCAACAAGATCGTGGGATTAAAGGGGTCAAACCCACTACTTGTTTTATTCTTTATTTACGTAAAGCATGCATGACACAATAGAAAGGCATAGGTAGTATAGTTTTTCGTTTTTAATCCATGTTCCAATAGATCCTCATTATTAGGAAAAGCATGTTTCATTCGGTTAATTTCTTTCAATTGTTTCTTTAAATTGTAATCGTTGCATCATGAATGATAAGCAGAAAATTGATATAAAAAAATGTCTCGTCCTCTACTTTGTTTATTAGGAGTGTTTGCCTACTAAAAAAGGCTACTATCTTGGGAGATTAGCCATCTCGAGTCGATCGACTTACTATACTAATATGGATGTTGTTAGTGGTGAGAAAAAAGAGAAAAAAAGTAGGTGTGTGTTTCTAGCGCGTGTGAAAAAATTCAGCTAATTTGTGGGAAATTATCATAGAAAGGTTTGAAACTTCGGTATATCAAACGACAAGGATTGAAACTTGATACACACGAGTACATTTAACTTATCCATATCTACTATAAATGGACCCCGTTGAAATGATCAGTTGATCCTTGGATCATGTAATTACCCCAATATTTTTACATAATAAATAATGATGATTACACTCCTTTCCTAATAAGGGTGGACTGCATTCATGTTTTGCATGCCACTTCTCTTGTGAATATCCTTCTGTACCAAAAGCCACAAACATGCTCTCCTACTCTCTTCATTCCAAATTCTAGCTCCTGCATCAACCAATTTATTCTTATTTCCTCTCCAAATTAAGAGGTAATTCACACAAATCCCTCCCATCTCAAACACATGGCTGAAATCCATCCCTCACCGATCCATCTTTCACAACTTCATCCACTTTAAGAGCCTGATCCATCTTTGATCTTTCACCTTTCACGAATTCATCCAACCTAAGAGTCATCTTACTCTCGTAAATGGCAACTCAATGAATCTTGTTTCTTACATCCTCGACAATGTGTATATCTTTGACTTTAAATATGAAAGGCAACCCTTTTTCGAGTTATGTAACTCCAAGGAAATCTCCTTAACAACTTTTTGGATGACTTTAGCTTCATACCTTTAAATTAAAGAAGAGAATATTAAGTTAACTTGCTTAAAATCCCACATGAGTGGTTAGTTCTAATACACACATAAGATACATGCAAAATAACAAAATAGTTCTAGTATCATATTTAATATTTAATCTTAATAAGACTCAAATCTATGACAAGACTCAAGTTCGAATACCAATCAGAAACACACGAGATAAAAAAAAATAACTAGGACATTCGATGAAGGAATTACCCATCATAAGTGTTCTTCAACTCCAATCCTTTGATATCGGCTATTTCTTTGAGAGCCCCTTTCCATTTCTCAGCAGAGACTTCTTCTTTATATTTCATGAAGGCTTCTCCAACTGCCCCACAGAGGTTGCGAACTTCAGAGGGTTCCACATCATAGAAGATCGGGCAAACAACATGCCCGTGTTTTGTCCTATGGCACTCCATAATCTTCGCTAGCTCATCCAAACACCAAGATGAAGAAGCGTAGTTCCTTGAGAAAACAATGACATGGAACTTTGAGTCTTCAATGGATTTGCTAAGCTCATCCTTAATCTTTTTCCCTATCTTGATTTCATCATTATCCTTGAAAATGCGAATGTTTTTCTGTTGAAGAGCAAAATAAAGATGATCAACAAAAGTTTTACGGGTATCATCACCTCTAAAACTTAAAAACACATCATATTTGAAGCTCTTGTGAATGAATGAAGTTGAAGAAGACGCCATTACATATGTGTTCGAAGTACTATATATAAAATCGAAATATTTGTCTATGGAAAATTTATAAGAAATGATTGAAAAGGATCATTAGAAGTGATGAATAACCCTTTAGAGCTTATAGTAAGAAAACAATGTTTCAAGCATCGGTTATTATGTGTGTTAATTTGGAAAAAACTATGGGATTAGGAGGAGGAACCAATCCCCCGTCTTAGATTTTGACGTAATTATATGTTATTTTATCTATTCGATGATAAAGATCACCATGATATGATTTTAACAGGTTTAAATTTAGTTATTTTCACAAACTTTTTCTTTTAAATATGTACAAGACAACTTATGAACCATTGTTTTTATCAACATCAGAAGTTTTTTTTCTTTACTTATTTCTTGATTCTCTTACAATCCTTGTGTCTGAAAGATTTTCTTTTTAAAAGCAAAATAGAGATGATCAACTAAATTTTTTTATGGTATAGGTTTTTATAGAACAGCTAAACAAAAAACAAAAAACATGAAATTTTGGTAAGACACATCTTCAAAATTGGATGATACACTAACTTTCTTATGAAACCCAGGTAAGTACGGAACATGATGCTACAATTTCGGGAGTACAATACTTGATGAGCCACTATTTGGGTTAAACGAACAAAGTCATTCGTGAGCAAATAAGACCGGATCGTTAAAAACTTGAATGGGGATTACATGATTTCAAGTCTAAGTTGAAGTTATATTAATAAACGAGTTTGAGCCCAACTTCATTTATCTAACTTAGTTAGGCTCACGAGTAGAGGTGTAAATGAGACGAGAGCTGCTCATGGACTAATCAATCGATTCACTAAAAGCTCCAATTGAGCGAAGCTTTAAAAAACTCAAAAATGAGTTTCACATATTGAGTTGAACTCAAATTGCAGCCTAAATTAGTCTTTTATTAATATAATATTATTTAATATATTTACATAATACCTGGTTATTCTTTACAAATTTATGAAAGAAACAATTGCATACAAATTTCTAGTTATATATATATATATATATATATATATATATATATAGGATTAGGTTCAAGAGTGAACACTAGTGTAGTTTGCGAACTGAGCGAACTAATCCTGGCCATACATGTGTATAGATCAATGGCCAGGATTTGATAATGAAATACACTAGTGTATTTTACGATTTGATGATGAAATCCTAGCCATCCACGTGTGTAAATCAGTGGCCAAGGTTTGTTCACTCAGTTTGCAAATACACTAGCGTTCACTCTAGAACCCCACCCTATATATATATATATATATATATTATAATTAAATAACTAACGAAAATAATAAATAAGTCGAGCCCAAGATTTAAAAGTAGAGCCGGAAACTAGTCAAACTCAAACTTTTTTAAGTTAAGCGAACTGAGCTTATGTCTAGACAACTTGAAATCGACTAGACTTGTTTACAGCACCTCGTTAGAGCACTCAAATTGGAGTGTCTTTCCCTATCTACCTTTTGAAACTTTGGGGAAAATATAGAGAATGACACAAATAACTATCTAAATCTTTTTGCATCTCATTCTCTAAAATAGAAAACAAATTTAGAGATGCTACAGTGAATCTCTAAACATAAAGTCGCCATTCATTCTCTGTGTTTCTATGAATGGTTGTGAGTATAAGAAAAATGACAATATAAAAGAATAAAGAAGTAGTAATTTAATGAACTTAGATAAATATGGGGTTCCAATGAGATGTTGGGAGTTTTTAAAATGAGCACAAAATTTAGAGATAAGGATGTTTTTAGCTTAATTATAGTGATGGGAGATAGAAAAACCATTGTGAATGCTATAAAACCCCAAATAGAAAATGTGTTTGAAGCTATTTTGAGTGCTTAAAGTTGAAGAAGATGCCATTGATTGGCAAAAATATTTGGCAAAATAAGTTTTAGAAAAGTGTTGAGATCGAACTTATAATAACTTGACAATGATTTAAGCATCGGTTGTGTAAACATGCTATCTATTTAATGTTGATGATAACGATCATATTATAATTTAATTGAGATAAACTTTGTGTTTTCCACCATATATTTTCATAGATCACTATAATAACAAATTGTGGAACAATATTCATTTCAAACATTTGCTTAAATATGTTTCAACAAAATCAATAAAACCATTTTATGATAAATTGTTTATTTATTATCATGATTACCAATTTTAGCGATTGAAAAAGCTATATTTTTCTACAAATTATAGTTGATGATTATATTACAATTATTAAATTCTTTTCACTAGACAAATTTAAATTCACATTAAAATAAGCTAGTTGCATATGTATACACTGTTCATTGAATTTAGAAATTCTTTTCAACAACAACAAGAACAATGAATGCTATATGAATCACATTAATAATAATGAATGCTATATGAATCACATTAAAAAAATTACTAAGTGTTACCATATTAATTAAAAGCATAGTATAAGTTAACTAATCGTTATTTCTTTAAACTATTTATTTTAGAATACCTGTTCAAGAAGATAGTTGGAAAATGGAGAAAACGAAGACAGACGGAGATTCGTAAATTTAATAAGTTTGTTGTAAACACCAATGGTAATGGCTTTTGGCTTAGCTGGGGATACATTTTGAAAATCACAAGGCCAATATTGACGTAATTATATGTTATTTATTTGTACAATGAAATTATAAATCTAATTGAAAGTGAACCATTTAGTTTTAGTTTTCTGCATGACGATCCACTTTATTTTCAAACAAGTATAATTAATACAAGTTAATGAAACATTCCTTTCTCACAACATAAAATGTAATTTTCAACTCGCTTTCTTGATTCCGGTTACTTTTTTAAAAAAATGATCAACTAATATTTTACGGGTATATATAGTTTCTGTTGAAACACGAAATGAAGATGATCAACGAAACTATGGGTGAGCAGGACGACTAGATATGAGCAGGACGAATAACCAAACCATATATAGCCGATTAACTCCTAATTGAAATCGAACCAATTAAGAAACCAGCATTAAACAAATCTGTATGTTCTTTTTTCATAAATAACATATTAGTAGCCATGTATTCTACTCTTTAACTTTAAAGGATTGCCAAGTATTTGGCACAAGAGATAATTGGACTTTATAATTGGGTAGCGGCACAACTTGTTGCTCGTTTACCAACTATCTCGATGTAAACTAAAGTCGGATATAAAACTGATTATTCAATTGAAATGTACTTAAAGTCCACCTAATTCTAAAGCTGATGGCTAACCAAATTGACCAAATCTCATTCTGATAACAGATTTAACCAACCGTTTATAACCAAACCGATTGGTTATGAGAATCTAAATTCCGAAACATTAGCCATAGGTATGGTTCTAGCAGATGACAGAACTGGCCCATGCTCGCCCTAGGGAGTACTATTCCTGACAACTCTTAGTTAAGGCTGCTCAAATTGTTGGTGACTGGTAGTTGGTCAATTTTAACTTGTATAATATATTTCTGTCTGATCAACTTCTTCTTCCATACATGTCTTGTTCTGCTTATTCTTCCGATCCAGTTTGTCTCTGGTTCGACTTCTCACGCTCTAATGCCAACTTCTCCGATTTCAAGTTGACTCGTCAAGCCACAAGCGAGCTCAAGTTATAAGTGAGTCAAATTCAAGCTCGATTTTCAACTAGTAAAGAATTTCTAGCCAAGTCAACTTGGGTCCTATAATTTCAAGCTTGAGTTGACCATGTCTCGACTCTAAGGACTACTTAACCATTTTGGGAGCTAAAGCGAATTAGAAGATCATCTAGAGTTACTTTCATACGAGAAGCAATAGGACTTTTTAAACAAGTAGAAAAATGTGGATATAAAATATGAAGCAAGAAAAGAATTAGGCCCCATAGTCGTGTAGGCATAATGCGGATGCCTATTTTTTTCTATACATTGGGCCACCCCTGCTCGGTTCGTGACCAACACTACCTCAATTAGGGTGTAAACGAGTAGAGTCGTTCGATAACTAATTGAGACAGACTCATTAAAACTAGAACCAAGCCCGACCTTTATATTCTAAGCCAACTCAAGCTTGTGTAATAATTTTTCTGGAAAAGCAAAATAAAGTTGATCAAAATTTGTACGAGTGTCATTGAAAAATATTTGAACCTTGAAGCTCTTGTAGTGGATAAATTGAAGAAGGGGAGCCTATTACAATATGGTGGAGGTCGTATAAATATATATCAAAATATACGTGGAATGAAATTCATGAGAAATGACTGCGTGACTGGAAGTGACGAAAGCTTATAGTAAGAAGACAATGATTTAAACATCGGTTATGTAAACATGATGGGTTAGTTTGGGAAAACTATGAAATTATCATAGAAACCAAGCCGTCCCGTTATCTAATTATATTTTATATATATTATGTCCGATTATTACCAAGCGGAAAATGTAAAACAAGATTCGCAAATATTCGTTTCTAATATACCATTCACATCCCATTTCTGAACATAATGATTCACGTACTATTCATTTCTTATGTTTTTTCTTCATAGTTTTTTTTTTTTTTTTTGTAAATATAGAGAGAGATAATATTTTTTTAAACTTTGATCAAAATGCATGTTTATAACATTATAAATTTTAGTTATAATTTGAAAAACCTACAAACCCCTTGGATCAAAATGCTTGTTTATTACATTATAAATTTTAGTTATAATTTAAAAAACCTACAAACCCCTTGGAAAGGAAATAATATTTTCTTAATAGTATTAAATTACGATTTTTTTTAAATTATTACAAATACTAAATTGTTTATTACTTTAGTGAATTTGTATTAAATCCTAGTTATGATTTTGTTAATTACGTGTTTGGATAAAATAGTTTATTGCTATTCTAACTAAAAAGATCACTCAAATTTTGGTTATTTAAATAGTTAAATAACAATTATTCTCTACAGATATCCAAGGAATGAGGAACCAAAGCTACATAGCACAAACTGCTAAAGTATGTGGACAAACATATGAAGACACTATAGAAATTGATTGACGTTAACATGTATCATTCACAAAAATGTTAAGACAAAGCATAAACATATGTTACCAACGAACATGATTATGTATATACCAGTAATCTTGATCATGCTAGCAAGTAAGCGTATAAAAGATTTGGAACATCATCTGAATTTAAATTGGCCCTCACTATCTGCACACTGAGTTTGCCTATCTACACACTTAGGGTTTAAATACGCTGCGTATTGGTCAATACGCAGCGTATAGGGTTAACCCAATACGCTGCGTATTGACCAATACGCAGCGTAGATAGACCATTGATCTCGGTGCTTGATAACCAATCATTGCACAGAAAACAAGGTGTATATACGCTGCGTATTGGTCAATACGCAGCGTATATAAAAGAGCTGCAAATTTGGGGTCATTTTGGTAGGTTTGAAGTGTCAAATTTTTGCAAGGTTTATATACGCTGCGTATTGGTCAATACGCAGCGTATATAAAGCAGTTTTTGAAACTTCAAGGACCATTTTTGTCAACTTTAAAAACTTCAGGGACCGTTTATGTAAATTTTAGAAACATCAGGGACCATTTGTGTAAACTTACGAAACACCAGGGACCACCTGTGTCAATTTTTGAAACATTAGGGACCATTTTTGTAAAAATTGAAACGTTAGGGACCAAAGTGTAAATATATCAAAAATATGTAAAAAAGGGGGTCTTCTTTAAAGAACCGGCCCTTGCATGATTCGAACTCGTGACCTATCGTTTATAACCGCAACGTCTTAACCAGTTTATCCTCTGTCCAGAGCTGTTAGAATATGAAACTTGATTCTTATACACGCTAGTTAGCTTATACGCTGCGTATTGACCTATACGTAGCGTATTTGAACACTTCATATACGCTGCGTATAGGTCAATACGCAGCGTATGTCAGACTGATTTGACTCTGATGCGATGTTGTCAGGCATGGGAATAAAGTAATAAAGTAATACGGGGAGTAGAGGGCTATACGCTGCCTTTTTCAGTATAATTGAAAGTCTATTTAGCAGTGCGTGCTGTCTTTTCATCTTCCATTCATTTATCAGTACTTTCTTGGCTCGCTTCATTCGCATTTCTTTTGTTCTTCAGTAAACAGTTTACATTCCAAACCAAAATCATTTATTCTGTTTTTTGCTCAATCTTGTTAAAATGTCATCATTTTGGACCGATAATTATTTCGGTAATCGCTATTCTAACGACACAAGGGGAGCAAATGATGCCAATGAGGAGGAGGAGGTTGTGTCTAGAGTCCCTGTTGATCAAAAAACACAGTTGCCAGACTTGAACAAGACTCTCACTCCACCTGTTGATGAACCAAATTACCCGGCGTATCAAGTGTATCCGGATTACGGATACGGGTATGAATCTCCGTACGTGCAACAAAGTGGATACGGTGCTGAGAATGCACCTGTTGATGAACCATATTACCCGACGCAGCAATCGTATCCGGGTTACGGGGTATACGGGGGTGAAGATGGATACGAATGTTACAGTGGGTACGGGGGTGAAAGTGGATACAGTGGATACGGGGGTGAAGGTGGATACAGTGGATACGATAGATATGGGGGTGAAGGTGGTTACAGTGGATACGAAGAACATGGTGGATATGGTTATGAGCCCCGTAACACATCACTTTATGAACCATCTACCCCGGGCAATCCGTTTCAAATAAATGAGGTATCACATTAAAATAATTATTATTATTATTAAAAATATTATAATTATAATTATTATTATTATTATTGTTATTATTGGTAAAATACTATAATTATAATTGTTATTAATATTATTATTATTATTGTTATTATTGGTAAAATACTATAATTATAATTGTTATTAATATTATTATTATTATTTTTGTTATTATTATTATTATTATTATTATTATTATTATTATTATTAAAAATATTATAATTATAATTATTATTATTATTGTTAAATACTATATTAACCCTTGTATTTATTATTATTATTATTATTAACGTAATTTTTTTTAGCGTTTCATGTCTCAAACTGATTTGAAGAATTGGGTACAAGAAACGGGAAAGGCGTATGGTTACGTAATTGTTACCCGCCGATCGAAAAATATTGGCGGTACTACTGGGATGGTATGGCTTGTGTGCGACCGTAGTGGTGAGCACCGTAGTAAAGCAATAGTTAAGAAAGCTGGTAGCAAAAAAATCGGTTGCCCATTTTCATTACTCGCCATCCGGGACGTGACGAATGACACGTGGGAGTTAAAAGTGGAAGACGCAAACCATAACCACGAACCTACGACGAGTCTGTTGGGCCATGCTTTTGTGTGAAGATTTACTGAAGCCGAATACAAGCTAGTGGAGCAGCTAACTGCTCAAAACATGGAGCCACGTATCGTTAGGGACCTACGCGACTTACGGTTCGACATGGACTAAATAATAAAAAAATAATATAGTTTAACGACGATCTTAGTTTTGACGCTCGTAAGGCGCGTACAGTCCTAACGAGCGTCGAAACTAAGTTCTTCGTTAAAATATATATTTTTTTATTATTTAGTCGAAGTCGAACCGTAAGGCGCGTAGGTCTCTAACGAGCGTCGAAACTAAGTTCGTCGTTTTATATTTTAACGACGAACTTAGTTTCGACGCTCGTTAGGGACCTACGCGCCTTACGGTTCGACTTCGACTATATAATAAAAAAAAATATATTTTAACGACGAACTTAGTTTCGACGCTCGTTAGAATCGTACGTGTCTTACGGTTCGACTTCGACTAAATAAGAAAAAAATATATATTATTTTTTTATATTTTCGACGAACTTAGTTTCGACACTCGTTAGGGACCGTTTGTGTCAATTTTTGAAACATCAGGGACCATTTTTGTAAAAATTGAAACTTCAGGGACCAAAGTGTAAATATATCAAAAAAGGGACCATTTGTGTCAATTTTTGAAACTCCAGGGACCATTTAAACAAAATTTCTTTTTAAACAGAAATTTTTTTTAAACAGAATTTTTTTTTAATTATTTAGTCGAAGTCGAACCGTAACTGGCGTTTAAACCGGCAGCCGTTTGGGGCTGCGTTTGCAGCCGTAAACCGGCGTTTAAACGGCTGCAAACACAGCCCCAAACAGCAGCGATTTCGCAGCCATTTGCGGCTGCGTTTGCAGCCGTTTAAACGCCCGTTAGGCACCTACGCGACTTACGGTTCGACATGGACTAAATAATAAAAAAATAATATAATTTAACGACGATTCTAGTTTTGACGCTCGTAAGGCGCGTACGGTCCTAATGAGCGTCGAAACTAAGTTCGTCGTTAAAATATATATTTTTTTATTATTTAGTCGAAGTCGAACCGTAAGGCGCGTAGGTCTCTAACGAGCGTCGAAACTAAGTTCGTCGTTTTATATTTTAACGACGAACTTAGTTTCGACGCTCGTTAGGGACCTACGCGCCTTACGGTTCGACTTCGACTAAATAATAAAAAAAATATAATTTAACGACGAACTTTGTTTCGACGCTCGTTAGGCGCGTACGGTCCTAACGGTTCGACTTCGACTAAATAATAAAAAAATATATACTATTTTTTTATATTTTCGACGAACTTAGTTTCGACGCTCGTTAGGGACCGTTTGTGTCAATTTTTGAAACCTTAGGGACCATTTTTGTAAAAATTGAAACTTCAGGGACCAAAGTGTAAATATATCAAAAAAGGGACCATTTGTGTCAATTTTTGAAACTCCAGGGACAATTTAAACAAAATTTCTTTTTCAATAGAAATTTTTTTTAAACAGAATTTTTTTTTAATTATTTAGTCGAAGTCGAACCGTAACCGGCGTTTAAACCGGCAGCCGTTTGGGGCTGCGGTTGCAGCCGTAAACCGGCGTTTAAACGGCTGCAAACACAGCCCCAAACGGCAGCGATTTCGCAGCCGTTTGCGGCTGCGTTTGCAGCCGTTTAAACGCCCGTTAGGGACCTACGCGACTTACGGTTCGACATGGACTAAATAATAAAAAAATAATATAATTTACGTAACCGGCGTTTAAACCGGCAGCCGTTACGTGCGTCAAAATCCGTAACGAGTAAAAAATATATTGTTTTTCTATCCTCATTTAGTCGATGTCGCCTGATTATTATTTACTGACTGGTTTCCATTTATGCAGGTATTTGCACAAAATGATTTCCACTTCGATCACTGCTCGAAACAAAAGCCGGGAGTGGTGTACGAGTGGTGACTTGTTCTTTTTATATTGTCTCTTATGCAAGAGGCCGTGCGCTCTCGCCCACGGGTTGGCGCAGTACTTCGCCTCCGCGCATCATCGACAGGAGCGCGGAGTGCTATTTGGCGGCGCCTACGTGACCAAGATAGCCCATTCGTTGGGCTATCATCCGGAGAACGACCGCGGCCGTGTAGGCCCGGCGACACAGCCAAAGCGGATGGGGATGAACACAGTATACGGGATGCATATTACCAAAGACTTTCCGTGCGGGAAGCGGTTAAAGAAACTAGACGGCACGCAATACAAGCTTACACAACTGCCAGAACAGTTCCCTCTGTATTATCCTCCGCACGATCCGGAGCCGCCGGAGCCGCATGAGCCGGTCGCCGTTCTTCCGCAGCCACCACAGCCGCGTGGGCCTCCCGGGGCGCCTCAGTTCCCACGCCATGTTTGGCCCGGTCCTGACCCGTCGCATCAGCGGCTGCTTCGGAACGTTGAAAGGAACAACTATCTGTTGGAGTGGGTGGCTGCGGTGCTGCAGCAGCAGCGACAGCATGACGGGTTACCTCCACTACCCTTCATTGCGGATGCGGAATGGGATCAACATCAGCATCAGGAGCGGCAACATCAGGAGCAGCAGCAGCATTAGGAGCAGCAGCAGTAGTATTTTATCATTTTGTTATGTATGCACAAACATTTGTTGTATATATCAAACTTTTGGTGTAAACGGTTTAACATATTTTGAAATGTTATATACTATGGTGTACATATAAAATTCTGGCAGGTTATTTAACATGTTCTGTTGTATAGATAAAGTTCTGGAAGTTTTAAAATTCAGAAAGTTATATACGCTGCGTATTGACCAATACGCAGCGTATATAAACCTGGTAAACTTTTGATACTTCAAACCTACTAAAATGACCCAAATTTTGCAGATGTTTTACATACGCTGCGTATTGCTCAATACGCAGCGTATTACCTAAATAGTGTATATAAGAATTAAGTTTCATATTCTAACAGCTCTGGACAGAGGATAAACTGGTTAAGGCGTTGCGGTTCTAAACGACAGGTCACGAGTTCGAGTCTTGCAAGGGCCGGTTATTTAAAGAAGACCCCCTTTTTACACATTTTTTATATATTTACACTTTGGTCCCTTAAGTTTCAGTTTTTACAAAAATAGTCCCTGACAGGGACCATTTATGTCAATTTATGAAACAACAGGGACTATTTTTGTAAAAACTGAAACTTAAGGGACCAAAGTATAAATATATCAAAAATAAGGGACCATTGGTGTCAATTTTTGAAAATCCAGGGACCATTTGTGTAAAATTTAATACGCTGCGTATTGGTCAATACGCAGCATAGACACACCTTGTTTTCTGTGCAATGATTGGTAATCAGGCACTGAGATCTATGGGCTATCTACGCTGCGTATTGGTCAATACGCAGCGTATTGGTTGAACCCTATACGATGCGTATTGACCAATACGCAGCGTAGATAAACCCTAATTTTGCTAGGGTTTGGTGTGCCAATAGGCACACTCACTCTTTAAAATACCCGGATAACAAAATTTTTTTTGAACCAGATAATTATCAAGGTACACACAAAGGAATAGAAGAATATAATGTTATGAGCACACTAGCTTCCTTTTTAAGCGTGAAAGAGAAATAATGTAAAGAGACACTGAATTTGGATTATGTATACAGTTCAAGAACACAATGAAGTATGGTACTGCTAGAAACATAAACAGATAACTAATCACTAACCTACTCTAGTATCAACATTAAAACTTGTTACCCGTTTACCATCTATCTCAATAAAAATTTATAACACGTTTCAACTAATAGCAAAATAACTAGCAATATGTAGCTTGAAACTAAAAGTATCAAAAACGTCTAGAAGATAACTTTCTGGTCAACTGCCAATCAAAAGAATGAACGATAAGGTTCTTAGGAATCAATGTAGTATAATATTTAGGCCGAAATGGTCGGGCATCCAAAATATTAGTAGGGCCAAACTAAAACACCATCTTGATGTTCAACTAGTTAGTTTACTATGATTGATCAAAACTATGGATTGGTCATTTTTGTTTTACATGGATGCACAATATTTTTATACGACACATGACTATCTATCTGTTAGATCTGAGTTACAAGGCTTGTGATTAAATGACAATAAAGAAAAAACATGTTTGTATTGTGTAAGTAAAAATTATAAAGTAATGTACAATGTTGTGTGTTTTTGTATTATGAAAGTTGTAATGAATACAATGTAAGAGGTACAATATATATACAAAGCAAAGGAGTAATCATAGGAGTAGATCATGCTCTTTTACAACTGTTATCTTGACTAATAATGGAGGAGATAAAGTTGTGATTTGGAAGGAGAAGATTGTGGGACCCGTATTAGTATTAATTGGAGGAGATATCTTCAGTATCCTTGATACGCCCAGGCAAGATGGAGGCTCCATTGGAGACTCCAACCATGGAGCAAAATTTGACAAATAGACGTCGAGTTAGAGGCTTTGTGAGAGTATCAGCTGGTTGGTCTTCCGAGTTAATGTGAAACACTTTTAGTTGGTTGGCCGCAACTTTTTCCTGAACGAAGTGATAATCAAGGGTGATATGTTTCATTCTTGAGTGATACACCGGATTGGAACATAGATATGTGGCCCCCATGTTATCGCAATAGAGACTTGGTGATGTTGAGGGTGAGATATGTAATTCTTTGAGAAGGTGTTTGTTGGTACAGTTTTTGTGTCCGATGCTGTTCGAATAGATTAGTTTTATTTTTATGCTGATAATGTATAATAGTTAGTGAAACGGTCAAACGAATGTGTATTGACCCGCTCATTTGAAGTGGTCAAACGAGAGGGTTATGTGTTTGACCGTGTGTGTTTGCAAGACAAATGGGTGTGGCTATAAATAGCAACCATTTGGTTCATTTGCAAAGGAGAGAGAGTTCTCAGAGAGTTTGAGATGAGGTTTTAGTGTTTGGGGGAGAGATCACCACTTGGTCTCTCCCCGGATGTATACTCCTTTGGTATTGTTCGGTTATTTTGTAATCGGGCCGCTTTGTCACGTTGTACTACCGATTAATACAAAGAAGTTTTGTTTATCTCTAATCTCTCCTGTCTTGAACATAATCACTCACAAATCACTGGTCACGGTCCAGAATCACAAACCTACAATTGGTATCAGAGCCATGGTGCCCGATTTAGTGAATCTAACAGTTTGCTAAGTCACATGTGCTCTAGATCTATGATTTTTGTGGGTTTTTGTTCAAGATGTAAACTTGGTGTAAAGAAACAAAGTACATATCTGGACCCGAAAAGTATGGATCTAGACGAAATAGACCATACACAAGAGTTGGGTTTTATGTTTTACACCAAAATTATCAAGTTTTCATCATCGTTTTGAGGTATTTTTCGTCAATATCTCAGATCTGCAAGTAAACAGTTCGTTGTGTTCTTGAGGAGTGTGGCGGCTGCTTGAAGAGAAACTAGGGCTTCCCAAAAGTGAACCACGAAGAATCCCTGACGAAGACTCCCTTAACGAAGAACCTTGGGAGCCGAACAAACCCATGTGTGCCGAAGACTTAGTGCCTTCACGAAGATTGATTCTTCGTGATTGTTCGTCCATATACTCCCCAACGAAGACTTAAGAATCTTTTGGACGAAGACTTCTCCCCACGAACACTCTATGCTTGTGGACGAAGACTCTACTTGGACGAACACTCCTGATTGGGATGAAGACTTGTGATCCACTGACCAAGCGACGAATGTGACAACCCTCACTAAACCAGGTATCCGTACGACTTAATTAATAATTAATTACTGCTTAATTACTGTGCTTGTTTGAAATTACTGATGAACTGCTACTTGATTTCTGATACATGCATATACCTGCATCATACTTTACTTACCGTCACTACATTATTTACATGCTGAACCTTAGTGACAAACATGATGCACAAAGAGCACAGTAGCACTACGAACGGATAACCTATTGAACATGCTGATAAAGCCAGCATCAGGCAGACACTGCCTCTAAGGCCTGTATGAGCCAGAAATATTTTACTACACTAGTGGTGAGTGTAGGGATACAAGGGTTGTAGAACTGCGTCTCTAGGAATAAGTTACAATGACTGGATGTGCCTAAAACGTGCTCTAAGCACAAAAAAAAAAAACTCAGCACTTTAATAAACAATCCAGCTTTTAGCTAACTAATAAAGTGCCAAAACATGAGTAAAATATTCCTGACACTTTGGAGGAATAAGTTGTGTCACTAAAAATAATTATAACGACACTTTAAAGCTTGTTTAACGCTTTAACGGATTACTATCCAACCGAACAACCGGACTATACCCGGAACATGAAAATGTTGTTAATAACATTATTTATCCTTTCCTGAGCCTGTTAGGGTCCCTGAATACCCTAACACCCGCAATAAAGCACAACACACTACTAACCGGGTTAATCCCTAAACTTAACTAGATTAACCTAACTAATATCCTAACTACTAGTTGGAATCGAACCAAGACCCCCCCCCCCTCAACCAAACCGTCCCCAAGAGGGGACACCCTTGTCTTATTTGTTGATTATAATAATAAGTATGTTTAATATCTAGAATACACAATAACCTATGGTTAAACTTGATGGAATTGTCTATAAGTAACTAGCTCATATCCATCATTCTTTCACACAACACTTGAACAAATCTCTCTCTCTCCCCTCTCCTTGGTTCTTGGCCGAAGACACAAGCACCACCACCACCACTTTTCGATTTCCTTCAACCAATTCCAAGATCATTCAAGTGTTAAGGATCACCTACAAGGACGCTTGGTGCAATCGGAAGGCGAAGGACCTCCCTACATTGCTTTTATCCTCTCTTTTTGCGCTTAGATTCTTCCCTAGCCTCGAGCTAGTGGTAAGTTGCTATAATCACCCTCTCGAACTATTTTGAAGTGGTTAATATGATTTGTAACGGTTAAAACTCGTAAACATACAAGTTGACACATAAAAGTCTACTAAAAATGCTAGTAATGATGGTTAAAAGCTCATATGTTGTGTAAATCTTGTAGTAATTGATTTGTGTGATTATTTGGACCCGATCTATGTTGTGGTAGCTCGGATCGTCATTTAACCCGGATTGGTCATGACCTTAGATCATGACATAAGGTTGTTTTGGAAGTAACAAGGGTTAAAGGATGAAACTCTACCACACACGAATCATGAACTTGTGTAAAAGCGATTTTACTTGTGAAATAGTGTTTAAAACTAGTAGATCTACGGATCTACAAGCGGTATTTTCAAAGGACCACGTGTCAAGAGAAAACATGCTTTTAAAGACGGATCTTACATAACCAAAAGTGCTTTTGTAAACACACAAGTGCGTAGACACTTGTGTAACACAAAGTTTTGACGAAAGAACTATTTTTGTAAATGTTGACAAGAAGTTGTGGAAATTTATTTTCTTTAAAAACGAGACTTTTACGAAACCGGGTTGATTTATACAAAAGATCCACTAAAGGTAATGGAAAGAAACTACATATTTTGGAAAAACCACAAGTTCATGTATTTTTGCGATTTACATCTATTTTGACTAGTTTGATGGTTTGAATAATGCTTATTGTTGATTGAGAAAATTGTTGGTTTGATTTGTAAAAGAAAATGATACGCTTGAAAGCGTGGCCACCTCCAGTTACAGAGGAAACTCTGGCGAAATTTTTCCAAAAACCTAACACTTAGAAATATTTTCACTATAAGTGTTAGAAATACTTTTCGACATGATTTCAAAATATAAGTTTCGCCACGACTATATTTACAAAACATCGAAGGTGGGATTTTCACAAAATAAAACTTGGTAAATATATATTTAGTATATATTTTTCTTAACGACACTTGTCAGGTGTTTATGATTATTTTGTGAAAATACTAGTATTATTCTTAGGGTAAAAATAATACTATCGAATGTTAACGAATCCAAAATAATACGAACGTCTCTACGATAAATATATAAGTTACACCGGTAATTTTTATTACCACTCGATCATTAAAACGTAACTTACGCATTTTAAGAAAATATGACTTAACGCTTGTTTTTGTCAAGGTATTATTTTGGGAAAACTTATGTAATAGAAAATATAATATTTTTGAGAAGAATAATTATATTTTGGAGTTAGAAATAAAAATATATTTTAAGTGAGACTTAATAATATATTTCGAACACACATGTATTAAATCCCCCATCCTTGGGAAGGAAAATAATTACCAAGTATACAGAATGTAAACACGAAATAGTTTCCTAACTATTTCCCGAAAACTTAAACCATAAAGCTAAGGCACGGCCGTCCGTCTAATAGAGTTAGTACGTGTAGGTCGTCACACAGCTGCTTGATTTGGAGGTATACTTGGCAGAGACGCACCACTGTGAGTTCATGTCCCCCTTTTCTCTTAACTGTTTTCAGTTTTCTAAACTGCGGGGGTGAAATACATGTTACTATGATTACGAGTACTTTATACATGGTATGGTTAGCGTAAGGATGGTTACTACTTAGATCATGTGAGTGGGTAGGCGGAAACTGGAGGCCATTAATCCTCATTGTAGGACCGAGGGACGTAAGCGGTAGATCTATCTGGGTGTAGCGAGCCCAACCCCAGGCCCACACAGAACGGACCTCGGGGTGACTTTGTACCCATCGCTAAATCTGCTAGGTTTGAGTCTTCCTACTTGCACTTCACACATATCAATGGCCTTGCAAACCATTGGTGATCTCTTTTTCCTTATTTGCTACATACCAGGATTTATATATATACAAAGGTTTATTTACTCACTTACACATGAACTCGCTCAACATTATTGTTGATTTTTCAACTTACATGTATTTCAGGGAATTAAAGATCTGGCGCGGTATGTTGTGTTTTCCCGCTGCATATGGGTTCCGAGGTCATCCCGGTTTAGGAAATGTGACTTTTTCCTAGACGAGTCACAAATCTTAAACTGCGTTTTATTCATGTTGATGTTTATGTCTTTCAAAACAATGTTTTATGTTATGGTGTTGTAGTCCCTAAGACAATGTTATTGTATTTGGTTTTTAAAACTTAATCGAATGGATGATCTTGCATGGTTTTATTTCATATAGCTTTGTTATGGTTAAGCTATGGTATTAAGAAGTCACACCAAATTAACCACGCTTCCGCAAAGCCAGGGTGTGACAACGAAGACTCAATGTGTTTATGTAGCGACGAAGACTCCACTGACCAAGCGACGAAGACTCCATGACTACTTGTGACGAAGACTAAGTGCAACAAAGATTAAGGAGTCTTCGTGGAGTCCCTATTCACGAACAGTCACAGGGTTCATCCATGGAATCTTGTTGCCGAAGAATGGTGGACGAAGACCTCCCCCCCCCTGCGAAAAATACCTACTGCGAACAATCTGTTGGTCTTTGTTTGTGACGAAGAGTCACTGTTCGTCGAACATGGAAAGTTCGTAGGGGGTACGGGTATTAGCGAAGAATCACTGGTCTCCGATCAGATGTTAACGGGTCTCCGTTCAGATGCTAACCGGTCACCGGTGGGTAGTAGACGGTGGTCTTAGGTGGGGCTGTGGATGTTCAACGTGAAAACAGTGGGAGTAAAGGGTGTACAAGTTGATGATGTTTCTTCGCAGAGAGAATAGAGGGTTGTTTGGCTGAGGTTGATGATGATGGGTGTACTGTACAATAAAGTTGTCGGCTGAAGTCATTTATTTGATATCTAGGTTTTTCATTTGGGCCCACCTATATACCACACAAAGAATCTGATGAAGTTTTGAATGGGCCAAGGTATGGTGGACTGCTTCTTTTTAGGCCACAAAATTCCAAGGTTGGTTTTTATCATCTTGGGCCCACCTGATTTGTCTTGTTTCAGTAAGTGGCCACGAAATGGTTGAATTAATTTCCTTCCATCATGTATTGATGATGAAGGTTACTAATTCCTATGCAAACTTTTAAGAAAAGTATTTAATACTTTGTTTTTGAATGGATTTGAATTTTTAATTCAAATCTAAATTGTTTTAAATGTTTGTGAGTATTAGTTAGGCTGCCATGTACGAAACTTAATGGGCCGCAGATTTATAGAAATAGTAGATGGGCTGCGACATGTGTTGGACCTGGTGAAGTAAAATCATGGTTTGGCCTTGGGATGATGGACCAAATGTTTAGACTCGTGAGTTGCAAAGTGGGGGTCGGGTGTTCACGAAAGATATTTGAGTTAATTTTTAACGTCAAATTCGTACGGGTTCGTGAAGCGTGCGGGATGATGTGAGATGATGAAAACTTAATTTTTGTTAAACGTGGGGTAGTCAAGGTTACCGGTGCAAATGTCAAAATTGGTGACGTGACTATTATGTGCCAAAAACGGTATATTTTTCTTCCACACGTGAAAATTTGTTTTGTTATCGGTGTTCGTAAATGTTGGAAAGAATTTTGTTTATTGTCATATTCTCGCATTCGTTAACGATTGAAGGAAGCCAGAGAGCCAAGACAGGTCCTAACGAGTTCACAAAGTCGAAGAGTTATGCCTATGATGGAAGTTTTCGGATTAGGTGTTAGCAGAACGTTGGGGGATACAAGTCGGATCGTACGGGGCTAGGGGACTTTCATTAGCAACTAGAATATGCAAAGAATAAAGTTTCTTTCGTGATTTTTAGAAAAACCGAGAATGTTTGAAAGATTCTGCTCAGTGGATAGAATCTGTTCAGTGTAGTTAACGACAGTTCCGCTCAGTGGAGGGAATTTTTCAAGGTTTAGAGATTTTTCCAAAGAAATGGGGGGATAAAAAATTTTCATACGTTTTGGAATTTCTTCAGTAAATTTCTAAATGCAATCACAGGTGGTGGAGTTTGTGTTTTTCTGGTGATACCAAAGGTTCTGCGTGGAATGTTTTGCACAGACACATATTTGAGGATTTTAATTAATTCTCCAGCCAGCATGAAGGGTTTTGCACGGAAACATACAGGTATCTAAAGTCTACAGTAGTTTCAAAGCGTTGTTCACTGAAGACCTAGGGAATCTTTATGAGATTTTACAGGGATCTGGGTGTAATTCAATTCGTTGAGTTCGCAAACGATGTACTTAGTCAAGCTGACATCCTGAGTACTGATGCTGAAGATCCGTAGTGCATTACTTGGTCAACTTCACAAAGGCGAGACTGTTGGTGCACTTATGTCTGTACTTTGTCTGTATTCGGTCACGATGTAAAACGATGTCTTTATAGTCCTGTAAGTTTGACCAAGTCAACCATCCTCCTGGTTTGACTTGGCCAAACAATCAACATTTTGGTTGTAATGTGTTTGAGTCGAAGGATGGTCATCGAAGGATCACTTATATCCTTCGATGATGATGAGCTCGAAAGACAGCATTCGACAGATGGACCACGAAGGATATCATCCTTCGTGGTACATGTGGATCATTCGAGCTATTTCTGGTCGATAGATGATCCTTCGATCATCCTATCTGATCCTTCGACCAGACCTGCTGTTTTGGGTATAAATACCCATGTGTTGTGTTCATTTCGATAGTTAGACATTTCAGACAAAGTGAGAGCATTCTGTTCAGAGAACACACACACGAAAGATAGAGAGAGTTTATAGAATACATCTGTAAACCTTGTGCTTGTAACCGGACCTTTCATACGTTTAATACAAGTGGTGTTAATCGTTGAGTCTTGTGTGTTTATCATTGTGCTTTGTCTATCTCGGTTTGCTATTTCGGTTGGATTCCGCACAACCGGAGTGGTTCGTACACAAGGATTAGGCGACTAGATCCTCCCCTAGCCGGACCTACAAGTGGTATCAGAGCCTTGGCTCTTATCCTTGTTAAAACCGAGGTGTTCTTGCTGTTTTTCGGGTTCTTAAAGTTCATATTTTCTGGAAATCTTGGTGTTTTTGCTGTTTGTTCTTATAAAAACCTTGTCACTTTTCATTATCACATGTTAAAAATGGGTTTTTAGTGAAGTTGCAAGCAAAAACGGGTTTTGGATAGTTGTCGGTTTGCTGGAAATTTCATATTTCTGGGTTTGTTCTTCATATCTTCAACCGTTTTTCTAAGTGTTCATCATAATTTTACACATTTGATCTTAAAAATTTTGAATTACCAAGTGTTTGTGTGTTGGAAGTTGTATTTTGATTAAAATATTGGACATTACCCGGTTGGTGAAAGCCTGCATGTTCAGACCTGAAAGATATGGTCTGAACATACTTTCTGCAGAAAGTTCTCACCAACCCGTCAACTTTTCACCAACCTGTCACCCATTGTCAACTGTGTCAGAGCAAGTTCGAAAGATATCCTTCGAAGTCGAAAGATCATCTTTCGACCAAAGGAGGTTCGACAGATAGTCATCCTTCGAGCATCCTTCGAAGTGTGAGACTTATCTTTCGTTCCAAGGAATATTTTCGAAACATACATCTTTCGGTCTACTGCTCTTTCTCGAAAGACTAGGATCCTTCGATTGGGGAGTCTTTCGAAGTCATCTTTCGTGTTCATCTTTCGGTCTACAGTCCTTTTTCGAAAGATAAGGATCCTTCGGTTGGAGAATCTTTCGAAAACATTGTTCGAAACTCAACAGTGATCTTTCGAACACTGTTGATCCTTCGAACAGGTGTTGATCTTTCGATCATTAGTCTGTTTGTGTTTAACAGTTTGTGTTTTTCAAGTCTTTCGACAGGTATCCTTCGGCTGATCAAAAATGAATTCGATGTGGGGTGTTCCGGTAAATACAGAGATGTATTTTGGTACTCCGGCTCCAGATTCGGGTTCGCAAGCTAATGCTACAACTACCGGTCAATGGGCATTCGTATCAAATCAAGCTCCAAGTGTTCAAAGCATTTTACTAAGCGAAAGTGAAACGGGAAGTTTGAATAGGCCTCCAAAGTTGATGCATTTAAGTGAATATCCGGGATGGTTTGACAGATTTCATACATATGTCCTTGGTCAAAATACAGAACTGTGGTTGCGCTTCATCACAGATTTTGATCAAACGATAGAGGTTGCTGCTTCATCTGCTGCTACGTTTGCAGATCTTACAGAAGATCAAAAGAAGATCTATGATTTGGAAAAGAAGGCATATGCCATTCTTACTCAGGCATTAAGCAAAGATATTTATCATCAATTTGTCAGTCACAAAACAACAAAGAGGTTGTGGGACGCATTGAAAACAAGGGGCGTGGGAAATGAAGCGACACGTCAACTGAGAAAAGAATTGCTGAAGAAAGAGTTCGATGGTTTTACTTGTATGCAGAATGAATCTTTAGGAGATTTGACAAGTCGATATACTCATTTGCTGACTGAGTTGGTAAATGTTGGGGTTGTAACAACTTCAGCAGAGATAGTGAAGAAGTTTGCAGATGCACTGCCACCTCAATGGAATAATTTCTTAGAAATTCTGAAGTACAATGGCACTTTGGATACAACAAACTTCGGTGACTTTGCTCAACTCCTGGAAAACAAGAATCAGGAAGAAACTCTAAAGGCTAAAAGAGTTCCAGTGGCACAAAATCCAGAAATGTATTATGGAGTTTCTAGCACTTCTACAAAACCTTCCTCACACGCTCCACTTCAAACAGCATTTGTGTCTAGCACTAGCTTGTATGGCACTCCTCCTCCAACAACAGACATATATGGAAATCCGCTTAATCCAGTTCCTCAACCAGTGCCACAACAGCAAAGCCAACAACCTATCAGAGCAACTGATATATTCGGAAATCCACTTCCTCCTCAACAGCAACAGCAAGCTTGTTATGGAAGTACATCATCTGCTGGTCAACAATCAAGGCCAAATACAGTACGGCTCGACACCTCAAGCTTTTCTAAAGTCAGTGTTGAAGTAGCAAAAGAACATATGGAGCTGCTAAACACTTTGGTGAGCGCATACTGTGGATTAGTGGAAGGTCAGATTGGCAACATTAATCTGACACAAGAAGACTATCAGCAGATAGATAAAGAGGAGATGGAGATGATGGATATTAAGTGGGCCTTTGCCAGTGCTGTTAGGCGAGCAAAGGATTTTATGGAAAGAACAGGCCGAACCAGCTTGGAAAGCAAGAAAGACACCAAGTATGGGTTTGATAAACAGGCCGTCAAGTGTTTCAATTGTGGTGAACGTGGTCATTTTAAAAGGGAATGTATAAGGCCATCTCAACATGGGAACCAGAATCCCTTCAGAGGTCAAGGAAACAGGGCTAATCAGAACCAAGCGAGGAACAACGAGCGAACACTGGTGCCTGTCAACAACCAGAGTCAAGCAGGACCATCAAATGCCAACCAGGCACTTGTGGTTCAAGTAGATGAAGGTTGTGATTGGTCAATTCAGCTGAATAATGATGCTCCAGATGGAACAGCGTGTTTTGCTGAAATTGTCAAGGATCTTAAACACGCCAGTGGTGGAGAATCTTCCACCAATGGTGTTGAATCTTCTGAAGATGAAGACAGCTCCGGTTACAGTGGAAGTTCAGATGAAGAGTCCTCCGCTTCAGGCGATGATCATATGGATGACACATCAAGTGCGTCAGTCAATGCAAACATTGATGAGCTATTGGAGGAAGCTGCAGCAGGAATTCAAAGAAGATCTATTTTGGTGGATCAAGCTGCTTATTCTTCGTCTTCTCTCCATTCAGCCTTTATGGCTAATGTCGACAGTTCATCAAGTCAGGTATGTGTCGATGAACCCACTTCTGTTAGCTGTGATAATTGTGATAGTGTGAATGTTAGATGTGCTGATTTGGAAGCAAACATATCTGAGTTGCAAGGCAAACACGATGCTCTACAAGCTAGTTTGTTTGACTTGCAAGACAAACATGTTTTAGTGAATGATAAGTGGTGTGAATTGCAAAGCAAGCATGAGGCTTTGCAAGAGAAATATGATGTGACATTCATTCACAATCAAAAGTTGACTGTTGATCTTTCCAAGTGCACAGAAGCCAATATGTTTTATGAAAACCATGAAAAGGAATTTAAGTCAATGATTGAAACGTTAAAGAAAGATAAAACAGAGTTGACAAAAATGGTTTCCAGAAAACAAACTGACATTAACCTGTATATAACTCGTCTTGAGGTAATGCAAAAAGAGATGGCTTGTGTTAAAACTGAAAGTGAGGCGATCCGACTTAAGTTAGACAGTTATTTGAGCTCTAGCTATGTGTTGGATCACATCATTGATGTTCAGAAAGAAAAACGGGATGTCACATGCATAGGCTATAAGAAATGTCCACCACCCGTGAGAAACAATTTTGATGCTCTGCCTGATGAAGAGTTTAGGACTCACTTTGAGCCATCTGTTCCTTTGGACGTTGAGGAATTTGCAGCAGGACTCGGATACAAGAAAGAAGTATCATCCGATTCAGATGTGTCAACGGATACATTTGAAACTGCTGAACAGAATCAGGATCCTCCAGTTGTGATTGAGGATGCTGATTCTTCTGATGATGAGTCTGATGATACTGATTCAGCAAAGTCTGATGCGGTGATAAACGAAGAGGACATACCTCTTGAGAATCATATTCTGTGTGATCCTCCTGCAAAACCCGCTAAGACTATTGCAATCGAGTCCTCGTCTGAGAAAGTGTCGGAGAGTGTGGATTTGCTGTACACTCTTGTTGGTGATGATAAAATTTATTCAGACAAAGATTTTCCTATTAAGAATGTTAATCAATCTTTAATCAGTAAAGTCTTTGAAAATTCTACAAGTAAGTTTTTGGGAAAGACAGGATCACGTGTTACAGTGACACAGTGTCCTCCTATCCCAAAGGCTGAAGTTAGAAAACAATTTGGGAATAAGAAATTACCAACAGTGCAAACCCAGCAAAATCATACCAAGCCAAAAGGAAAGGCACCGGCTCAAGATCAAAAGAAGCCGAATCAGAAGAAGAAGAAAAATGTGAACTTTGTGAAATCCAAGGGAACGGACAAAATTGCAACATTTGAAAATCAATCTAACTTAGATTTTGTCAAGAAAGCAACTGTAATGAAAAGGAATGAACCAAGTAGTTCAAAACCTAGTACCTCGGGATCACAAAGTTCATCATCGGCAAGACGGTCACATGATACTTCGGGGTTTGTTGAACGAAGATCATGTTTTGAATGTGGTACAATTGGGCATATCATTCGAAATTGCCCGTATCTTCATAAGTTGAAAGCAATTGATGATGATCCCCGTGAACACAATCACCAAAAGCGATCTGTTTCTGTAAAACAAGATCCCCGACTTGTAAGAGAAAGGGAAAAGAAACAGAAACGCAAACAAGTCAAGGTGGTTGAAAAGGCACTTAAGAATGAAGTGGTTCAAAAACAAACGGTTCCAGTTAAACCAGAAAGTTCAAAATTTTCAAAAACTTCAAACAATCACGAAGTTAAAGTTTCAAACAATCAAACTGGTAAATTTCAACAGACATGGAAACCTAAAATAACCACAAATTCAGGGGGACCAACACAATTTTCGAATCATCAAAGAGTTGAGGTTATTGTCATTGATGAAAATGGAAGACCCAAGACCACAATGGCTTGGGTCCCCATCTCCAACTAATCGATTGAGTTCATGTGCAGGGTGTTCCAGGAGGAACTATCAGTAGTCATTGGATTGTTGATAGTGGGGCATCCAGGCACATGACAGGCGACATGAAGCTTCTCTACGACGTCAAATCTATTAGAGGATGTTATGTTGCTTTTGCTGGAGATAAGGGCGGATATATAATTGGTGAAGGAATGATTTCCAACGGGGTTGTTAGTTTTGACAAGATCAACTTCGTACAACAACTTGATCACAATCTTCTTAGTGTTTCTCAAATTTGTGACAAGCAGTTCTCAGTACACTTTGATGCAAATGGATGTTATGTGCTGAAACCCGGCTTCAAAATTCCAAAAGAATGGATTCTCTTGTCGGCTCCAAGGATAAATGATTTGTATGTCCTTGATATGAGCCAAGCTATCACAACGTCTGCACAAGCAACTTGTTTCGTTTCTAAAGCCACTGAAAAAGACACAATCTCTTGGCACAGACGAATGGGTCACATTCACTTACGCAAAATGAATCATTTGGTGTCAAATGAATTGGTGAATGGTGTTCCTCTTAAAAGCTTCCATCTTCAAGACGTCTGTGTTTCGTGCCAAAAAGGAAAACAAACGAAGAAGCGACACCCTACAAAGAAAGTCAACACGGTGGCTGTTCCTCTTGAACGTTTGCACATGGATTTGTTCGGTCCTGTCAAGCACAAAAGCATTAGGAATGATCAATATTGCCTCGTGATTACTGATGATTATTCAAGATTTTCTTGGGTGGCGTTCATGGCACATAAGAGTGAAACCTTCGGTATTATCAAAAACTTGATCATTCAGATTGAGAATCTTTATAACTTGAAGGTTAGGCGGATACGTAGCGACAATGGTACTGAATTCAAAAATCATGCCATGGCGGAGTTTTGCACTTCAAAAGGTATTCTTCACGAATTTAGTGCAGCTTATACTCCTCAACAGAATGGCGTCGCTGAACGTAAGAACCGCACATTGATCGAGACTGCTAGGACAATGTTGGTAGAGTCACAGTTGCCGATTCCATTCTGGACTGAAGCTGTGTCCTCTGCATGTTACACGTTGAACCGAGTCCTTACAGTCAAAAGGCACAATAAGACCTGCTTCGAGCTTATCAACAAACGGAAACCAGACTTGTCATATCTTGAACCGTTTGGAGCTCCTTGCACAATTATCGATCCTAATGGAAAGTTTGGGGCAAGAGCCATTGAAGGATACTTTCTTGGGTATTCCACCCCGAACTTAAGAGTCTGGAATCTAGAGACTAAAAGGGTCGAGGAATGGTCTGAAGTCAGAGTACAAAGGCACACTTTACCAGTCAGAAATCCTGGTCAGCCTTGGATGTTTGAGTACGATGACTTTTTCAATTCGATCAATGTTGAAGCCGTTGAAGAAAATGCTGCGGCAAGGATGTTTTTCGAGAGCGACAATGCAACAGATTCACCGTTAGTTCGTCCCATTATTGTCAATCAAGAACCATCTTCAGTGAACAATAATGCTCTCGACAATGAGGATTTTCACGATGCTTCCGAATTGAACGAATCTTCAGAGGATGATGAATTTCTAGATGCAGATCAAGAAGCTCCAACAACAGCAGTTCATGGTATTTCAGAGGGTACACCTCCAGTGGATGTCCCTAGAACAGCTGAAACTTCTGCATCATCCTCTTCGTCAATCCCGGGCCTTGAATTGATTGTTGATCTCAATCTCAACAATCTGGGTACAAATATTCCAGTTCAAGATAATCCAGAAACAAGGATTCATAATACCCATCCTCAACAAAACATCATAGGAAATGTACAAAGTGGCGTTCAAACAAGAAACATGTTGCGAAACAACAACAATGCAGGCTTGTATGCAACTATCAGAGAATCTGGTCAACAGAATGATTGGTCTTTCGCGTGTTATGTCTCACAGGAAGAGCCAAGAACTTGGAAAGATGCTTTGAAAGATAGCTCATGGGTTGAGGCAATGCAGGAAGAACTGCAACAATTCCAGAAGCTTGGTGTCTGGAAACTCGTAGAGAAACCTGCTGGATACAAGAAGATTGGTACCCGTTGGGTGTTTAAATGCAAAAAGGATGACCGTGGGATCGTTATCCGGAACAAAGCAAGGCTAGTCGTTCAAGGTTTTCGTCAGATTGAAGGGATCGACTACAACGAAGTGTATGCACCTGTTGCACGTCTAGAAGCAATTCGGATTTTTCTGGCTTATGCCTCATTCAAAGGTTTCAAGGTATACCAGATGGACGTGAAAAGTGCATTCTTACATGGTGTGGTGGAAGAAGAGGTGTACGTCGAACAGCCTCCAGGTTTTGAAGATCCTATCCATCCCGATCGGGTTTGGTTGCTCAACAAAGCTCTATATGGTCTACATCAAGCACCACGAGCTTGGTACGCAACCTTATCTAATTATCTGCTGGAGAACGGTTTTCGCAGAGGTCTTATCGACTGCACTCTTTTCATCAAAGAACAAGATGGAGATCTTCTACTGGTACAGGTATACGTTGATGATATTATTTTTGGTTCTACTAATGATGTTTTGTGTAGGGATTTCGAGCGTGTTATGCAGGATAAATTCGAGATGAGTGCTATGGGGGAAATGACCTTCTTTTTGGGCCTACAAGTACAACAAACAGAGTCTGGGATATTCATCCATCAGACTAAATATGTTGGTGACATCTTGAGCCGGTTCCAGATGTCTGATGCAACGCCCATTGGTACCCCATTGCCACAAAATCACGGAATTACTCCAGACTTGAAGGGTCAAGATGTTAGCCCCTCATACTACCGCGCGATGATAGGATCTCTTATGTACCTCACAGCATCAAGACCAGATATAATGTACCCAACGTGTCTGCTTGCCAGATATCAAGTGAACCCGAAGGCCTCACATCTTGCAGCTGTAAAAAGGATTTTTCGTTATATGAAGGGTTACCCTGACACCGGTCTATGGTACCCTAGGGATAATAACTTTGACTTGATCGCATTCAGTGATTCTGATTTTGGCGGATGCAAAATCGACGGCAAATCCACAACGGCTGGATGTCAGTTTTTGGGAAATCGCCTAGTCACATGGCAGTGCAAGAAGCAGACGTGCATCGCTACATCAACATGCGAAGCTGAATACATTGCTGCCTCAAGTTGTTGCTCCCAAGTCCTGTGGATACAACAGCAAATGCGTGACTACGGTTTTGAATTCCTAACTACTCCTATTTACGTTGATAATTCTGCTGCATTACAGATCACTAAAAATCCTGTGCAGCATTCAAAGACTAAGCACATCGACATTAAGTATCACTTCATACGTGATTGCTTTGAGAAAAGGCTAATCGATGTTGCTTACGTCCACACCGATGACCAACGTGCCGACCTTTTTACCAAAGCATTTGACAAATCAAGATTTGACTATTTATTATTGGTAAACGGCATTAAGGTCAAGCAAGAGTAAAACCAACATCGGAAAATCATTTTTGTAAATACCTTTGTGTTTTAGATTTGTCTTAGTTTATTGATTTTAGGGGGAGTAAATCCAAATTTTGAAAAATCCAAAAACATTGAAAAATTTCAAAAACACAAAAACAATAGAAAAGCAAAAATGAGTTTCCTGGCGAGCAAAAGAGAAAATGATAGTACATCAGTGGTCTATCCAAACCTCTTTAAACCTGAAATGCAAAGTGAAAAACGATAAGCAGCTCTATATAAGATGTATCGGTAGGCTCACAATCATTTTAAAGTGTGCAGGGTGATATAAACTTAAATCGACTGAAGACTGGGTGGGAACCATTCATTGGCATATGGTCTTAGTACCGAAATTTCGTTTGAGAGATTGCCGAGGTTCTGAGATATTCGGTCTTTATGCTGCTTATCATCTGGGTATCATGGTTGTATCTTTTACCGAAAAATAACGGGGACGCAAGTCTAGATCTTCCATGATACCATACATACGTGTACATACTGCATACGACCTCAATAAGTGATCAACAATCACATGTCCCCAAATAAGTGATAAAATATCACAAATTCTTTCCGGGAGTCAAGTTCGTCTCTCTGCTGTACGAAAGTACTGACCTGTTCACGGACTTGCTCTTGTGCCCTCATGCATATGAAAATCAAGTTCCTCATCAATAAGTGATCCTATCACATAGGGCTTGTTTTCAAATCAAAATAAGTGAGAATCTCACATCATATACGGTCAAACAGATGATAATCGGTATACTCACCGGTAAGATGAACCCTCGTGCATACCTTGATACGGGAATGTGTCGTGATGTGGATGAACACCGGTCGGTAAGTATAAATCATACCTTAACGTATCCCCTCGCCATGATTACAAATGATAAGTTGAGCTTATGTGGACAACAATACCGATAATTGTTATAGGATGCTTATCTTAATGTTAACTAATTGAACAACAAGAGCGTTTTTGCATGACCGTACACTGATATGATTCTCTTACCCTCGAAACTCACAAAAAGAATGTCTGTAAATATTTATTTAATGCTTTCAGTTTCTGCATCTTTGTATATATTTATTTACTGCTTTCAGTCTTTAAATTTGACATATTCAAAATTCCAAAAAGATTTTAGGTGTGTTTTAATTTAAACTTTATAAAAGCCAAAAAGATTTTATTTCTACCTTATTTTCGATCGTACGATGTTGGAGCTCAAGTCTTCGTTACCTGAAATCTGAACGAAAACCGAAAATGACTTAATCTTCATAAACGGTCGAAATTTGCAAGTTTTGAAAGTTAAAGACTAAAATTGATAAATTTCTCTAAACTTTCAAACTGTCGGACGGTGTTTGTTTGAACAAATGGTCACATGTGTGTAGTTTGCTTATGATATTCCAGGCAGTTGTTCTCATTACGCATTTAGATTTCTTGCATGTGCAGATTCTAAAGGCAAGGAGAACATGGTCAATGACAAGCTTCGGAATGAAGACACAATGTGAAGGCACTCAAGTGATGAAGATGATCGAGTTGCCGCTGACCATCATCAACACCACAAGGATCTCACTTCATAAAGAACAAGTATTTCACGAGCATAACTCAAGGGGGAGCTTATGTTAAGGGGGAGTTTGTCAACACACTTCCTACATGAAACGGGGAGTTTGTTGGTACACTTTCTGCCTTCAAGACGTGAAGACTTTGAAGATCCTCCGACATTGAAGACTTGAATAGAAGTCAAAGACTTGAAGACACGAGAACTTACAAGAATGAAGATCGAGACAAAGCTACAGCGACAAAGCTACAGCCAAGGGGGAGTTTGTTGGTGCACTTATGTCTGTACTTTGTCTGTATTCGGTCACGATGTAAAACGATGTCTTTATAGTCCTGTAAGTTTGACCAAGTCAACCATCCTCCTGGTTTGACTTGGCCAAACAGTCAACATTTTGGTTGTAATGTGTTTGAGTCGAAGGATGGTCATCGAAGGATCACTTATATCCTTCGATGATGATGAGCTCGAAAGACAGCATTCGACAGATGGACCACGAAGGATATCATCCTTCGTGGTACATGTGGATCATTCGAGCTATTTCTGGTCGATAGATGATCCTTCGATCATCCTATCTGATCCTTCGACCAGACCTGCTGTTTTGGGTATAAATACCCGTGTGTTGTGTTCATTTCGATAGTTAGACATTTCAGACAAAGTGAGAGCATTCTGTTCAGAGAACACACGCACGAAAGATAGAGAGAGTTTATAGAATACATCTGTAAACCTTGTGCTTGTAACCGGACCTTTCATACGTTTAATACAAGTGGTGTTAATCGTTGAGTCTTGTGTGTTTATCATTGTGCTTTGTCTATCTCGGTTTGCTATTTCGGTTGGATTCCGCACAACCGGAGTGGTTCGTACACAAGGATTAGGCGACTAGATCCTCCCCTAGCCGGACCTACAGAGACAATGAGATCTGGATGTAGTTCAACTAAGCATGCTGGTTGAGCTTGCAAGTGATATACTCGGTTTAGCTGACTTCCTGAGTGTTGATGCTGAAGATCAAAGTGCATTACTGTAACATATCCATTTTTTTTTTATCATATAAGAATTTTAGATTATTTAAATTTATTAACCACTAGTAACTAGTTTATTTTTAGTATAATTATTCGACCCAAATAGTTTTAAAAACTATTTTATATATAGTTGGTTGTAATGTTATACTAATTAATTGGCCTGTATATGGGTGACATTTCTATTAAAATAAAAGTATATAAAAAACTTATATTATTAGACGGATAGATTACGGGTAAGTTGAATGTTAGAAATATGAAGTACCTAGACGGGCCTATTGACCGTCTAATAATTAAATTATAAAAAAATACATTATATTTGAACCTACTCCGTTTTTAATGAAACTTGGTTCAAAATGTAGATAAGATTATTCTCGTTCTAATGACATATTCATTGTTTTATAAAACATCATATTTTAAAAGTTATAAGCGCCAAAAGAGTGAAGCAGTTAAATTAATTATAATATATATATTAAATAAAATAATAAAATTATAAATGTTAAATGCTTACGTGTACACTTTTTCAATCAAAAACAAACTTTCCATTATGTAGATATATGTAGATATATACGTGGCCCTCATTTTGAAAGAATAGGTAATGTTCAAATGCTACGTGGAGGTGTATGTGGTGAGCCCCTAAGTTTTAAGATTGAGTATAAATATGACGTTCTTGATCATACCTATGTCTCCTTCGGTTCATATCTCTCTCTCAGAAATTTTATTTTTATTTTTTTTATTTTATTTCACTTGTAATAATAATAAAGCCCTGCCCCGTTTTAAGTATTTTAACTCCCGATCACTGATACCCTTTCCGATTGATCTGAAGCCCCATAACGCATGTCAAGGCTCTGCCCGACTAAGTTCGTTGGGGGTTCTGTCTCGTGACATAGGGATAACGTTGAATTAGGGTTACTATACTTAACACAAGTGCATTATATATATATATATATATATATATATATATTTTAAATAGCTCAGGAGTTATACCCAAGATTTATACCAGGACGCTTTCTAGTTGAACCCTAAAGTTACAAGTGAGTCCATTCTATTTTCTCACAGTTTTATCACCTTTTTGTGATACAATTATATTTAAAACTGTTTTACAAAATCCTAAATGTTTACCAGTTATACTTACAGTGATTAGATTTTTATATTCTGTAATAACTGCCGGTATGGGATGTTTTATACATTACTTGACCCTCGTTACTATTGGCCAAAAAGTTAGCCAATAGGAACATGACCACAATCACAGGGGGGGATTATGCCCCAGTGGCCATAGCCTATAACTAATATTATTTTTACATTAAATCATTAATAAATTTAATGTATGATTGAAATAAATTTAAATGGTTTGTACTAATTCCATATTTATAAACCATGTGAGTATATTTTTATTAAAATGACAATCTATATAATATTTTAGGTTAATGAATATTTTATATTATATTTGTTAAAGTAGATGTTTTGTTTTAAAATAAGAGTTCAGATATGGTACGAAAAGTATATACCTTTTCTGAGGTGATGTTATCTATAATTTATACTTATTATATGAAATTTATTATTTATGTATCATTATACTAAATTTTAAAATAAATATCTATATTTAAGTATCCATGGGTATTTTAAAACATACTTAGACTGAAATTTGGTATACCTTATTTGAAAAGTGTCACTAGTTGAGAGAATGATCAACACTGATATAACCAGAAATATGACCAGAGTCACTAGTTGAGAGAATGATCAACAGTGACATGACCAAAGGCACTAGTTGAGAGAATGATCAACTGTGTTACGACTAGAGTCACAGGTTGAGAGAATGATCAACAGTGATACGACCCCAGTCACTAGTTGAAAGAATGATCAACAGTGATATGAACAGAGTCACTAGTTGAGTGAATTATCAACAGTAATACGACCCCCGTCACTAGTTGAAAGAATGATCAACATTGATTTGACCACCGTCACAGGAATTGCCTAGTGACAGATACTTTGAATAATAGTAAAATATAATTACTTGATAAATTCACTATTGGACGAAAGTGAGCCAATGAGTGATATGACCACTGTCACATCGGAACTGCCACTATGTGATAAATATTAATTGAGTTGGGTAAATATAAACAAATATAAAAACCTTTTATGCTGTAAAGTATAACAATATATTTTTATAAAAATGGAATGAACTCGCCAGTATTTATTACTGATAAAATGTTTTCAAAACACGTTTCAGGTAACTTGATGTAAGGATAGTAGAAGCCAGCTATGGAGCACTGAATGCTTAAATAAAGTGGCTATAATAAAAGAAGAAAATTATGTTTTATTTATTTGGGTTTATCCCTATAAAAACAATTGAATGAAATATGGGTTTTAGCCCATTTGTTTAATATTAAAAGTTCGGTGTTTTACAAACTCTGAAATCATTTCCTAACTACGATCCTGATGAAAATTTTTCCACTGCGTAATTAATAAACACCGATACCATCTAGCTGATTCGCGGCTCCCGCTCCCAGGGCGCGGTCGGGGGCTGTGACAGAAGGTGGTATCAGAGCCACTTGTTTAAGCTATTTAGGTGTTCTTTTAATACCTAATCTGAAACAATAAAGTTAGGAAATTAATACAAAGTAACATATGTGTTATTTTTGTAGATTTAAATATATGAATATATATATATGTTGATATGCACATATGATTCCTGGAAGTATTATTTTGTTTTAATTATTCTGTGATATTAATAATTGAAAATGTTTATAATTCAGATGTCGAATGAAGTATCACATAATCCAGAAGTTCATACTAATCATGAAAATCCTTTGGATAAAAATGCTATAGAAAATCTAATATCCCAAGGAATAGCTAATGCTTTACCTTTAAAAATTAAAGCTGTTAAAAACCCCGTAGAACCCACCAAAGTTGTGAGTAGCAAGCATACTCGTGACGATAGTTTTAGCCATAGTGTCAATGGAGGCAATGATGACATTATCAAAACCCCATTTCCCAAGAAAATGAAGGCGATGACCCTCGGGTGTACCTACAAAGAATTTCTATCTTGTAAACCAACTGAGTTCGCAGGCAGTGAAGGTGCCACGGCTGCTCTGCGATGGTTGGAAAAGACGGAAGCTATTCTTAAAATCAGCAAATGTGCCGAAGAAGATAAGGTGATGTATTCTTCCAACCTCTTTAAAGAAGATGCCTTAGAATGGTGGAATACAATTCTTCAGGCAAAAGGAAGTGACATGGCTTATGCCATGAACTGGGAAAAATTCAAGGAAATGGCAGAAAGAAAATTTTGTCCCCCTTATGAAAATGAACGAGTGGCTAACAAGTTCCTAAATCATAAAATGATAGATGTGAATTGTCAGGAATATACAACAACGTTCTTCGAATATGCAAGAATGGTGCCAACTCTGGCTTCGCCAGAACCCATACTAATTTCTCATTATATTTGGGGATTAGTTAGCGAAATCCGAGACATGGTCAAGGCCGCCAGACCACAGACTATTGAAGAAACAGTTGAACTAGCTAACATCCTGACAGATGGACTAATCCGCACAAGAGAAGAAAACAAGAAGAAAGAGTTAGCCCAGAAAATTTCCCAAGAGTTCAAGAAGAAAGGAACTGAACCGTCATTGGAGCAACCTACCTGCAGAAGCTGTAACAAAAAGCATTCAGGAAGATGCCGTTTTTGGAGAACACCCTACTGTGACTTCTGCAAGATGACCGGGCATATAGAGGAAGAGTGTAGAAGGAAAACTAATGTTTGTTTCAATTGCGGAGAAACAAGACACATCAAACCATATTGCCCGAAACTGACCAAAGCACCCGAAAACAAAGCCAGGACAACAGACGGAGCTAAGAAGAACACGCGCGCATTCGTACTTACTACGCAAGAAGAAGAAATGATTCCAGACGTAATCGCTGATATGTAATATCTAAGTTAAGTTATTATTTAACCCTAGTACAACTAAAAGTTATAAATAAATGCATTATGTCAAGTACTTCATCTATTCAGAACCATAATAGACTTGTTTGGTCTTCATCTTCATTGAATCATGTTTTTGGTTACGATACCTTATGGTGGCGTTTTCATTTACTTGAAGCTTGAGCTAATCTCATTTACCCACCTGATATACGGATTTATTTACTTAATTTCTGTTGGTTCATTATCTTTAACAGTCTTAATACAATTATATGTTAAGATAAGAGTACACAAATTCATATCATATTCCGGTGTATCTCTAAAGTTTCTTTCATCATTGATCGAAAATTCTATAATATTCATTTGGTCTTTTCATCATCAATTGAAAATCCTATTCGAAATGAATATCCAAATTTATTTCATTAAAACTTTCAGTTGATTACACGGTGAATTTGTTCGGTCACCGTAATTATTGAACTATTTCAATCATTACGACACCTTGCGGCGTCGATATAAACTTGTAGCTTGGGCTAATCATAATCGTACGAATCATGCAAAACCACGTACGTCTTTCGTTTGACTCATCATTGAAAATAGTCTTAATGCCATTTTGTATTAAGACAATGATGCACTAAACTCTATTGTATTTCGGTGTATCCTTGCAATTCAATAAATGTCAACACATTAATTTTTCTAATATCATGGTTTAATAGTTGACAATTTATTTTCGTGCTTCTATTTCATTTTGAGCTTGTTGATTCTAAATCTTCCTCGGTTGACAATCAAAGTAAGTTTCCTTTGACAATGAATTCTGTTGATTCTAAAGGTCATTCACAACTTGTAAACATTCAATTTAGATATCTATTGATCATATATCTCTTTTGACTTGAACCTAGTCACCTTGGAAAAATTATATCATTTCACCCCATTCATTTGACATCGAGTCGTAGAAATAATTCGGTTGAACTATTGAGCCATGTTTATTGTAAAACATGTATTCATTTGAACATGTCAAGATTCTATGTCATTTACCTTAAATACTGTTCTTAATCGACTAAGACGTGACATAACTTTAAGAAAACATCGTAGCCCAAATCTCGAGGATGAGATTTAAAACAAGGTGGGAAGGATGTAATATATCCATTTTTTTATCATATAAGAATTTTAGATTATTTAAATTTATTAACCACTAGTAACTAGTTTATTTTTAATATAATTATTCGACCCAAATAGTTTTAAAAACTATTTTATATATAGTTGGTTGTAATGTTATACTAATTAATTGGCATGTATATGGGTGACCTTTCTATTAAAATAAAAGTATATAAAAAACTTATATTATTAGACAAATAGATTACGGGTAAGTTGAATGTTAGAAATATGAAGTACCTAGACGGGCCTAGTGACCGTCTAATAATTAAATTATAAAAAAATACATTATATTTGAACCTACTCCGTTTTTAATTAAACTTGGTTCAAAATGTAGATAAGATTATTCTCGTTCTAATGACATATTTATTGTTTTATAAAACATCATATTTTAGAAGTTATAAGCGTCAAAAGAGTGAAGCAGTTAAATTAATCTATATATCTACATAAAGCATTTCCCATGTCCATAAATGTAATTTCACAGCAATTTTTTAAGACGTGATCCCAACAGTCATGCTTTGTTACCCTAATTTTTCATCCCTGTTCCCAAATATGCCCTCATTCAATGAGGTTTCACTCAATTCTTACGTATCTTGGAGTTAAATATTCAATCATGAAATCAATTCTTCAAATAGGCTTCAATGCTGAGAGCAAATTAAAGATTAGTGATTCAGTTGATGATTCACTGAATATTTATGTTTCACTCGATTGCAATTGATTAGCCCTTGAGTAACTGAAGATTAATGATTCAATTGATGAGAGCATTGAATCGGCGTTGCTTCCCCTCCCTGTTTGGTGGAATCCTTCAATTCAATGCCAATGGAAGTGAATCGTAAGCCTAACCCTCTGATTGACCAGTCGTTTCAACTTAATCGTGATATATCCTTTCGCCAATGGAAGTCAGATGCAAACTTTTCCGGCTGTCTACAGGTACAACGAACATTACGCTGAACTTTGGATGGACGTCAACCACGAGAAAGAGTGTGGCCAGTGACCAAAGGTATTCGATTAGGGTTTTCCAAGGAGGAAGAAAGTGGCATGTTCTTGTTCGGTTCTTGTCCGTGACGCCATTGCTCGAATCCAAGAGGCGTTCTGACCAGTTAAGATTACTGAATATTCCTTGGATCTTCATTCACTAAACATCTTAGGTTAATCTTTAATCCTGGTTATACTTGTGTTCATAATGGAATAGCATTGCTTCAGAATGTCATATTTATATTGTTTCTTGAATTCACATGCCAGTTTATGAGTGGATATTTCTATTTAAATGGTGTGCTGGTAAGAAAGATGAACGTCTTATAATCAAAGATCCAAATCCGAATCTGTTTTTTTTGCTAGCCAGGATAGTTTATACAGTCGCGTTTTGATTGTTAAAAGAGATGGTAAACTATCTATATGCACAATTTTTTAATCCGAATTTGTCTTTAATCTGAATTTGGTAAACGATTTTTGGCTACCCAGGTTAGTTTATACTATTGTGTGAAATATTCTTTAATGGATCTTGATATGATTGACAATAGTTAACTGGAAATGCTATTCAGATCCATGTTCATGTTGATGACTGAATGGCTGAGGGCTGATGATTTTTTTAAAGATGTTATTGATGGAGATGTTTTGATTGGTTATTTCCAGCTGCGTCAGATGTGGCCCAGAATTCGACAACCGGGAACAAAGTTGCAGATGAAAGTACATTTTCGGCCAAATGGGAGGTAATTACTTTCTTTTCATTAGTTTGAGATGATAATGGTAAGAAAAAATAGTATTCCACCATAATAAAGTATGCATTTGGATGGTATTGGCCCGAAAATGAAAGTTAAACCTATAGTGTTACGACATTATAGTTACATATGAGAGTTTTTTTCTTCTTAGGACTTAGTAGAGCTATTACTAGGGGGATATATGAAAGTTACCTTTTCTTTAGATTCATTTTGAAGTTGCCCTTTTTAATATTATATTTAACTGTAACCTTTTCTTATCATGTGGTTGTGTAAGGAATGCAAGGAGTTGTATTTGTTATTGGCTCGCATCAGCTTCACCATTTAAATAGAAGGAAAATGAAGGTAATTTTTGTTTAGCATGTGATCATGTTAAGAAAATTAAACTCTTAATTATGTAGAAGGATAGAGTTAAGTTTTCATGCGCTTAATCATGTTAAAATAATATTTTGAACTTTGATGAATTAAGATATAGCTTAATTTCATATTCCACAAATGATGTGCTTATTATGTCAACTCTTGGAACGACTTCTGTTTATACCAGTTGTATTGAACAGCAAAAACCAGTACCCTTGAACAGTAGATAACTTGCATGCTTAGTTTTTAATAACTATAAAGTCAAGGATTAAAAGGTGTGTCCCTCAAGATATTGTTCTTTTGTTTTCAAGAACCATATGCAACTGTCGTTCTTGTAGCGTTCGAGGTATTACCACTAACATTTGCAAAATGTTGAGTTTAAATTCAAAAGATGGTTAAAATTGACAAAAATGTTGTCGTTGTTGTAGGATCTAGATGAGCTCAAGACATGTACTAAAACCGCGTCAGAAATTGATTTTGCAAAATTAAGAGACTTGGTTAATCGTGTTTGTGTCCAAAGTTGCACTAGACAAGGACCAAGCAAGCAAGATGGCAAAAAGGTTTATGCCAGACTCGAAGTTGATTTCAATTAGAGGAGAGCAAGGTAATTTCAATAAGTTAATATGAGGATTTAAATAAAACATCTAATCAATTTGGTCAAATCGGGTCTAATCTTTATCTGTTTGTTTTATCTCACGAATAGCTAAATTAACCTTAAAATTGTCGTTGAAAATTACCCATGTAGCCATTAAAAATTACCCCATGATGTGGGTGCTTTTATACACACACAATTTATGTATGATTTTTTAATCATTTAAGGTTTAAAATATATTTTCCGTTCCATATTGTCGACTCCGCGGCAACGCGCGGGTTCTCCATTAGTATGTCTTTAAAATTTCACCTTTGTATTCAACATCACTGCAATTACTGAATTCAGGTTAAGGAGGTTAAAGGAGAGGTGACCCCTAAGCATACTGAACTGTTACACTTTAAGGAATAAGGCAGACAAAAGGGCATAGGTCTATAGGACAGGGTTAGTCCCTCTTACTTAACCCAAATATTCTAAATGTGAAAAACCAATATAAACCCTACATTATTTTCAATATCAGAAAGATGAATTTAAGGAGGGTATAGTGTGGTATTTGATATTTGAAGTACCCCTACGATTTGCTTCTGTCCTTGTTTTATTCTTGCTTCACAACTGCAACACCCAATCAGATTTTTATTAGTTTTTAATTAATTACCGGATGGTAGTTAAATAGAGATTAACAAAGGGGTCAAAAGATTTTCATAAATGGACGTACGAGTTTGTTCTGTTGTGAATCTTTCTCTGTTGGTTCAACTTTCGGTTATCTTCTATTTATTTTTCCTTTGCTGGTATCTCATTCCCATTTTGTCAAAACCCGTTTTGTCAAGAACCAAAATGGCTATTTTTAAAACGACCCGTTCTGACCCGGTTGCCCACCCGACTTGCCCACTTTTTCAAGTATAACTAAGATGTCGTGTGTGTTCAATATAATATTTTAGAACTTAAAGCAATTTCAAGTCGAAGATCACATTGTTAATTGTTGTGACTTATTCTCTTTTTGAATTTTTGGTTATAAGCTATTAACAACTAGGGATGAGCATGGTACCCGCTCGGTACTGAAAGTACCGGTACCGAAAAACGGGAAAAGTAGGTACCGGAGTTTTACCCGTAAATACCGGTACCGTACCGAAAAAAAGAGAAAGTGAGTATCGGTACCGGTACCGAATATACCCGGTACGGTTCGGTACCGGTACCCGGTACCAAATGCTCATCCCTACTAACAACTTCCCATATCCTGTTTCATTGACAAATGCTATAATTTCATAGAGTCTGAAGGAAAACTTATTAGTTATATAATGTTTATTTTCCATAAGTTAAGTTTAAGTTCCAATAAGATAAAATGACAGACACTTCTTTATGTATATCTATTATGTGTTACTTTTTATCATATACTTCTTTATAGGTGTATAGCACTGTTTAATACTTCAATCCACCATTAGAGGTTTTGAATTAATAACTTTTGTTTTTCATTGTTTTAGGGTGTTGTTGTGTCATCAACACTTGGTGGCATAATAGAACTACATTCAGATGATGATATTTCTGATTACTGTAATAGAAATATTACACTTGGTGCTTGAGTTAGCGACATTGGTTTAGTTGTCAGTTTGATTGACAGGATTGCTGGGTCAACACCAGGTAACGAGTCAAGAGCTGCAGTTGGATTGCATCTTTGTTTTAGTTAAGGGATGAACCTTATGAGGGTATTTTCTATTAATAGTGTCATTTGCTTGATTGTAGAATGATAAACTAGCCTACTAGGTATAATATGGTCCATTTACTAAGTCATCAGGCAAGCATAAACCTGTCATTATTTTGCAGATTAGGCACTTCTTTAAAATGGTTGGAGTTCAGAGCATGTGCTTTTGCATACAAGTACTAACTGGAGTACATCAATTCTGCATACTACTCCATGTTAAAATAAGACGTGTTTAAAATGTGTAATATTTCTAATTTATTTTAATCTATTTATAGTTAATGCATTTCATCGACCGATCCATGAACTGTTAGCGTCTTACAATTGTCGACTCCGCGGCAACGCGCGGGTTTCCCACTAGTTATAATATATATATATATATTAAATAAAATAATAAAATTCTAAATGTTAAATGCCTATGAGTGTACGTGTACACTTTTTCAATCAAAATCAAACTTTCCATTATGTAGATATATACGTGGCCCTCATTTTGAAAGAATAGGTAATGTTCAAATGCTACGTGGAGGTGTATGTGGTGAGCCCCTAAGTTTTAAGATTGAGTGTAAATATGACGTTCTTGATCATACCTATGTCTCCTTCGGTTCATATTTCTCTCTCGAAATTTTATTTTTATTTTATTTCACTTGTAATAATAATAAAGCCCTACCCCGTTTTAAGTATTTTAACTCCCGATCTCTGATACCCTTTCCGATTGATCTGGAGCCCCATAACGCATGTCAAGGCTCTGCCCGACTAAGTTCGTTGGGGTTTATGTCTCGTGACATAGGGATAAGGTTGAATTAGGGTTACTATACTTAACACAATTTTTTTTTAATTTCTATAAAAAAATCGCAGGTTTTTATACCTGGAAAAAAAATTTCAAAAAAAAAATAATTTTTTTTTGTTGTATTTCACATGTTTATATATATATATATATATATAATGTGTCGCACGTTTTTTTTATTTCTATATATATATATATATATTTTTTAAATAGCTCAGGAGTTATACCCAAGATTTATACCAGGAGGCTTTCTAGTTGAACCCTAAAGTTACAAGTGAGTCCATTCTCTTTTTTCACAGTTTTATCACCTTTTTGTAATACAATTATATTTAAAAATATTTTACAAAATCCTAAATATTTACCAGTTATACTTAGAGTGATTAAATTTTTATATTCTGTAATAACTGCCGGTATGGGAGGTTTTATACATTACTTGACCCTCGTTACTATTGGCCAAAAAGTTAGCCAATAGGAACATGACCACAATCACAGGGGGGAATTATGCCCCAGTGGCCATAGCCTGTAACTAATATTATTTTTACATTAAATCATTAATAAACTTAATGTGTGATTGAAATAAATTTAAATGGTTTGTACTAATTCCATATTTATAAACCATGTGAGTATATTTTTATTAAAATGACACTTTATATAATATTTTAGGTTAATGATATATTATATTATATTTGTTAAAGTAGATGCTTTGTTTTAAAATAAGAGTTCAGATATAAATAAGAGTTCAGATATGGTATGAAAAGTATATACCTTTTCTGAGGCGATGTTATCTATATATATTAAATTATACATTAAATATATGAAATTTAATGTTATCTATAATTTATACTTATTATATGAAATTTATTATTTATGTATCATTATACCAAATTTTAAAATAAATATCTATATTTAAGTATCAATAGGAATTTTAAAACATACTTAGACTGAAATTTGGTATTGTAACACCCCGAATTTTATGAAAAAAATTATTGTGAATGGTTAAATGATTTTATGATTAATTAAGTTATTATAAATAATGAAAGTAAATATATATATACATGTGATGTACAAGAATGAAAAACATAAGTAACTTGAGGGGCTAAGTTTGTAATTGTTTTAGTAACAAATAAAGAACAAAAAGAACCCAGTGTGTGGGTTTTGGGGGTCGCGCACAAGAGAGAGCATGAGGGGAAATCCCCTCTTCAACCCTAGTTCATAAAAATCTAAATTGGATGTGATTCTGGGTCAAAATTCGAATGCATGTGACGAAATTTCCAACCATCTAAAAGTTTCCTACATAGGGTAAGTCGGATTTTGTGATTTGATGATAGTTAGTGAACATGGGTTTCGATCAATCAGTGAATTAGTATGAAATTATGCTTGTGTATGAACTAGAACCATCATTAGAGGGTGTTTTATGCTTGATTTCGTTTGTATTGAAGGTTTGAAAGAAAACCCACTTGTTCTAGTAGGATGATGTTTATGTCATTTGATTAAGTAGAGCAAAGGCTATGAATAATTGTGTGAATACTAGAACATTGATAGATTATTATGTGTAGGATGAATGATTTGTGCAAGAATGGTTGATTATATGGATTATGATGATATCTATTGAAATTAAGCATAGGTTACATGTACATAATGCTTCATATGTTGTACGCACACTAGGTGTTTGATGAAATGCTCAAAAGAATAATATGTATAATTTGGAAGGTGAATGAATGAGATTTAGTTGTACTAAATAAACGAATGAATGTGTTGTTATAGGCGTGAAAGAAGAAGGTTCCAACACTAGGAAGTCGGAAAGTTCACAAGATCGAGGTACGTTAGTGTACACCACATTTCTATATTTATGATGTTGTCATATGTAAAATAATTTTAATTGTATCGTGTTGTTATGTCAAAGTTGTGAGAATTGATTTCTATGGTAGTTGAAAGTAAAGGTACAATCTGTCATAAACGGATTGTGAGGAATGATTAAAATACGAAAGATGACGCATCATATCCGGTTCTTTTAGTTGAATCGGGTATGGGAAGTTAAGTATGTAATGGATGAAAGTCTACTCGATCCGTCTTCTCGGATCGGAGTATGATGTAAGAATGTAATGACTATGATTGTTCGTTATGAACAAATCGAATGAAGGTGATGTAATGATGCTAGTATCCGTTCTTAACGGGTATGTTAAGCAAAGTATGTTTAGCCTCTACTTTGAAGCAAGCATGTAATGATATGTTTAACGGTTAGCAAAGTAATTGAATGATGTTAATCCGATAAAGAAGCGAATGGGCTTATTACCTAGAATTGTTAGTGTCTAAATACTAACTTATTTGTTATATCGAATGTAGGTAAATCCTCAATTTAGGCGACTTGGCAATTTGGAGCGAGCATATGCACACTTTATGATCATCAAGCGCTTCCGCTATTACGTATCAATATTTTGGGTCAAATGCTTGTTTTTGTATAGCAATGTTGTTAGTTACACTTTTTAACACTTGATGTATGGTTTTTAGTCGCGTCTAGTCGAACGGGTCGTAAACTTGCTTGTTTGATGATGGTTGAAACAGGGATACACTCGTCTTACGGACGGGTCATGCCCAAATTTTGTTAGATTAGCGCACATATGTTATTGATATCTTTACGATAAATTAAGAAAAGTTTGGACGCTTTTAAAAAGTTTATGTTCTATTGTCCATTGGTCGTCATTTTATTAGAAGTAAAAGCGAGTGTAACAGGTATACCTTATTTGAAAAGTGTCACTAGTTGAGAGAATGATCAACAGTGATATAACCAGAAATATGACCAGAGTCACTAGTTGAGAGAATGATCAACAGTGACATGACCAAAGGCACTAGTTGAGAGAATGATCAATAGTGTTATGACCAGAGTCACTAGTTGAGAGAATGATCAACAGTGATACGACCCCAGTCACTAGTTGAAAGAATGATCAACAGTGATATGACCAGAGTCACTAGTTGAGAGAATGATCAATAGTGATACGACCCCCGTCACTAGTTGAAAGAATGATCAACAGTGATTTGACCACGGTCACAGGAATTGCCTAGTGACAGATACTTTGAATAATAGTAAAATATAATTACTTGTTAAATTCACTATTGGACGAAAGTGAGCCAATGAGTGATATGACCACTGTCACATCGGAACTGCCACTATGTGACAAATATTGATTGAGTTGGGTAAATATAAACAAATATAAAAACCTTTTATGCTGTAAAGTATAACAATATATTTTTATAAAAATGGAATGAACTCGCCAGTATTTATTACTGATAAAATGTTTTCAAAACACGTTTCAGGTAACTTGATGTAAGGATAGTAGAAGCCAGCTATGGAGCACTGAATGCTTAAATAAAGTGGCTATAATAAAAGAAGAAAATTATCTTTTATTTATTTGGGTTTATCCCTATAAAAACAATTGAATGAAATATGGGTTTTAGCCCAATTGTTTAATATTAAAAGTTCGGTGTTTTACAAACTCTGAAATCATTTCCTAACTACGATCCTGATGAAAATTTTTCCGCTGCGTAATTAGTAAACATCGATATCATCTAGCTGGTTCGCGGCTCCCGCTCCCAAGGCGGGGTCGGGGGCTGTGACAATAACTTGGTCGATTCCAAAAAGATGGTTTACAGAAGACAGTTCACCAGAAAACTCTATTAATGTAGTATGCTTGAATGAAATAGAGTTCTTATGACAAGATCAAGACTTGATGCAGGTTTTAAAGAATGGAACCCTTATCAAATGTCGGTTGGAGTATTGGAAGATCAGCGGAAGATCAGTCAATTTAGCCTTGCGAGGAAATTGCACAACACCCAACCGGATACGCGTACTTTGAGGGGGAAATACTATACGAAAAGCTTCAAGGTTTTGGTATGAAGATTCAAGTGAAGATACTACTTACCTGGATCATCGGTCAAGGGGGAATTTGTTAACACAGAGAAGATAACATCAACAAATACTTGATTGAAGATCGATTGCAGTTGCACTTTCAGCATTCGACAGCAACGGACAAGGGGGAATTTGTTGGTGCAGTTTTTGTGTCCGATGTTGTTCGAATAGATTAGTTTTATTTTTATGTTGATAATGTAATAGTGTTGGATCGATCAGTGACCCTAAACAGTCAAGTTGAACAGTTCACAATCATTTACTAAGGCGGAATCAAAGTAAACAACTTCAAAACAGCTTGTTCCTTTTAACTTTCTTTTCTATTACTGATTTCTGAGCCTTTATACGTGTTTCTAACAAGATTTTGGCAGCACCTCGTCTCAGACTTAATGACATGATTCCGCTTCAACTATTCTAAATGAAGACACACAATACCTATATATAGACCGATTGATTTCGCTTGAAACACACTCAAGCGAAATCCCTATGATGTGCTTTTGAAGCGGAATAACAAGATAACCTGATTTCGCTTGAAATGACAAACATGTCATTTCAAGCGGAATTACATGAATAAAACCACTTTCTTGATTCCAAACTTAATCTAACCTATTCAAACCTAAGACTCGATTAAGACGTAGTTAACAGACATTCAATGCACCAACAGACTCCCCCTTGGATGTTGACGAAGTCTTCGGCGTCAAGTCTTCAGTCTTTGTCTCTTTCCAAATTTTCTTCTCATTGTAAAAGCTCTCTCTTCACAAGTTCACAATCTCATCCTGACTCTATCTCCAATCTACAAGCTCCAATCTCCCCTTTGATTGTTGATCCAGAATTTTGACTCCCCCTTTCACATACTCCCCCTCTCGGTCAGCTAGGGCTCAAATTCTGGTTCAAAGTTTGACATTTTCACTGCCATGGGGATTCCTGTTACCCGCACCATCTCTACCTAAATATAAGATATATGACAATAACAGTTTCAATCCAAACTTACCCTTCAACTTTCAGTTTTAGAAATCCACTTAAATATTCAGGTCCAAACTAATGACCCTGATTATTCAATTTATCTACCAAGTCCAACTTAATGACCTTGGTTGATCTGAGACAAATCACACTGACATTTGAAAACAAATTATTTTCTAAAAAATTACAAGTTTCAAATTAATAAACTTGCTTTAACTTTCCAACTTTCTCAAACTTATCATGTTTTAGCTCCAAACTCATCCTCCAGCCCAGAACCTTCCTGCATCTGCTTCAATTCGAATCTGAAGATCAACTCTCCACTTTGGTTTGTCAGAAAATAAAGCAGAAGTGTAAAATCTTTTTGGATTTTTAATAAAGTTTCTAAACTAGAAATGAAATACAAAACTAAAATGCAGTAAAAGTAAACTATTTACAAACATATTTTTGGCGAGCGTGTTAGGGAATCATATCAGCTATTCGACAAGTCACAAGTACCGTTAAGCTTTAATTACATATTTAGAATTAAACAATTCACTTAGATTGTTGATATACTGATCCACTTAAATTTTCACACACATTTCAATCTGTCCAGGATACGGATTTAGTGTTTTAGAGACTTAAACTTATATGTGTGTACCACCTCTTGAATATACTCCCCGTATCCAGATCCCAATATTCAGTCTTACAGGTGAGTATACCACAGATGATATCTGTAAGGGGAATAAATTATGAAACAGTACGAAAACGTTAGAGCTCAGGTCAGAACTACCATTCAGCAGAGAGATCATGATTCGACTTGGGTGTGTCCCCTTTAGAGGATCTTTTGTTACAATAGCATTGATTAGCAATTTTATTGTCTTCATCATTTATGCTGAGGGCGGCGCTATATTTAAAGCATGCGGTAAAGTATTCTCCGGGGACTAGGCCATTGCTTCCGCAAGATCAGAAGTCTCGGGATAATACCCCAGATATCACTCAGTATAAAGACCTAGTATCTCAGAAAGAGGGATCTTTCAAACAAGATTTCAGGGGTTACCTATATATCCAAGTAGTGTTCCCCACGAAATAAGTAAGTAAAGATTTAGGTTTATATCCCGAACAAACCTACTAAATGTGTAAAAACCTATCGGCACATCATCAGCGAGACTGTTTAACGCATTTAAACTTTCCATTTCTTTAGCATACCGTGACTGTCAAGCCGATGTACTATCATTTTCCCTTTTTACACAAGCTCTTTTCTGTTTTATACTGTTTTTGGATTTTGAAAATATCTCATGTTTTTGTATTTTTATCATTTTTTATTGCTTTTGTATTTTCTGAAAATATTACCCTATACTCTCCCCCTAAATACCAAAACAAGTAAAAAATCGACAAACCATTGCAGATTGCTTCTCAACATCATCTACAATGTCTCCTTCATCAACGCCAAGAATCTCCTCCAACACCGATAAAAGCTTCATACCATTCAGTTTTAGCAAATATTGAAAACGTGTTTTATCAAATGCTTGGGTATGTAAATCAGCTTTTTGTTCGTCAGTGTGGATTTTCTCAATTCGTATCAACTTCTTCTCGAAACAATCTCGAATGAAGTGATGACGAATTTCAATGTGTTTGGTTTTAGCGTGATGAACTGGATTTTTAGTAATATTAATCACTGCCTCATTATCAACAAAGATATGGGTGTTTAGAAATTGCAAACCGTAGTCGCGCATCTGTTGCTGGATCCACAAGATCTGAGAGCAGCAACTGCTAGCAGATACATACTCTGCTTCACATGTGGATAAAGCCACAGAGGTCTGCTTTTTGCATTGCCAGGTGACCAATCGTGGTCCAAAAAACTGGCACCCCGTTGTTGTTGATTTAGCGATAACTTTGCAGCATCCGAAATCGGAATCGGAATACCCTTCGAGCGTGAAATCGCCTTCTATTGGATACCACAACCCCAATGATGGAGTTCCTTTCAGGTAGCGTAATATCGTTTTCACAATCACCATATGCGAAGCTCTCGGGTTAGATTGAAATCTTGCTGCGAGGCAGGTTGGGTACATAATATCGGGTCTTGAAGCTGTCAAATACATTAGCGAACCGATCATAGAACGATACATCATTTCATCTACCTTCTCTCCGGTGAGATCAGGATTTATCCCATGATTCATCGCTAATGGGGTGGAAGCTGGAGTAGAACCTGACATCCCGAATTTCTCCAAGATATCATGGACATACTTCGTTTGATGTATGAATATTCCTTTGGGTAGTTGACCAACCTGCAGTCCCAAAAATAATTTCATCTCACCCATCGATGACATTTCGAATTTCTGCTTCATAACTCGTTCAAAATCTTTGCACAAATTTTCATTTGTTGACCCAAATATAATGTCGTCCACATATATCTGAACTATCAGAAGATGATTGTCGACCTCTTTGGTGAAGAGAGTGGCATCCACTTTTCCACGGATAAAGCTGTTGGCTAGTAGGTGTTGAGACAATGTCTCGTACCAAGCTCTCGGAGCCTGGTGTAAACCATACAGCGCTTTGTCTAGCAAGTAGACCTTGTCTTTATAGTTTGGATCGGTGAAGTCCGGTGGCTGACCGACATATACCTCCTCTTTTACCTTCCCATAGAGAAACGCCGATTTTACATCTAATTGATAAACTTTGAAATTTTTCCAAGATGCAAATGCCAGGAAGATTCTGATCGCTTCTAGTCTAGCCACTGGAGCATACACTTCGGTGAAATCTATACCCTCCTGCTGACTGAAACCCTGGACTATGAGTCGAGCTTTGTTACGAACAACAACTCCTCTATCATCCCTCTTGCACTTGAACACCCACTTGGTGTTTATCTTCCTCTGACCATCAGGCAAGTCTACTAACTTCCACACACCTAACTTCTCAAACTGACTCAACTCTTCTTGCATGGCATTGACCCAAGAATCTTCAGTTAGCGCCTCTTTGTAAGTTTGCGGTTCAATCTGCGAAATAAAACAACTAAGTGAAAACTCAGTTTGTAAAGGAGCAACTGTAGAATAAAAACAAGTAAGGCCTTGGTCAATTTGACGTCTAGTGCGAACTCCTGTCTGCAATTCTCCAATGATCAATTCCTCTGGATAGTACGAAAGAGTTCGTGGCATCACCTCGCCAGGAACATCTACCTCACCTTCCAAATTTGTGATATTCTGATTTGCACCTTGTTCACTGACTGGGTTTGTTTGACTTGAGATCTGAATTTGCTCCCCCTCAGAATCTGAATCACTATGATCAAATATTGGCATGTTCTCAGATTCTTGATTATCATTCTGTGCCGTCTGATTATCATGAGCAACTTCATTTTGTTGAATATCATCTTGTTCTCCACCATTGCTTGGACCTGCTTCATCGTCATTTGAAGTTTGTCGTGGTCGTCTTGAATACTCAGCTGGAAACATTTCCTGCGATTCTTCATACTCTCTCAGAATATCCAACTCATCAAAGAAATCTTCTTCTTCTTCCCTTTCTTCTTCCATGTCAAACGAATCCCACAAAGTGTCATAATGAAAACGCCATGAATCTCCAGGATTCTGCGGTGGCATTGTGTAACCTTGACACTCAACATTGTGTGCTTCAATAATCCACTTCAAGCTTGGAACAAAGACTCTTTTCAATGGACTTTGATATCCCACGAAAATTCCTTCAATGCTCTTTGGACCAAATTTACCAAAAGGCTCTAGAACAGTGCAGGGAGACCCAAACGGTTCTAAATACTTCAGGTTCGGCTTGCGGTTATTAATCAGCTTGAAACACGTCTTATTGAATTTATTTACAGTGAGAACCCGATTGAGTGTATAGCATGCGGCGGATACTGCTTCTGCCCAAAAATTAACTGGTAGCTTTGAATCAGCAAGCATTGTCCTAGCCGTTTCAATTAGCGTCCTGTTCTTTCTTTCTGCTACTCCATTCTGGTGCGGAGTGTAAGGAGCACTAAATTCATATAATATACCTCTTTCATCACAATACGCTTCCATCTTGTTGTTCTTGAACTCAGAACCATTGTCACTTCTGATTCTTTTGATACGCCTTTGGTACAAGTTTTCAATTTTCCTGAACAACGCCATCAAACTTTCAAACGTCTCATCTTTTGTCTTCAGAAATGAAACCCATGAAAACCTTGAGTAGTCATCTGTTACTACCAGACAATAGTAATCACCAGTGATGCTTTTAACGTTCACTGGACTAAAAAGATCCATATGAAGTCTCTCTAAAGGTCTCGATACTGAATTGACTTTCTTTTGAGGATGTGATTTCTTCTTTTGCTTGCCTTTAATGCAGCTTAGGCACTCCCCCTCAAGATGAAAACCTTTGACATGAACACCCATAACCAAATCATTCTGTACCAAGTGATTCATTTTTCTAAGATGTATATGACCCATCTTCCGGTGCCACAATTGCGATTCTTTCTCAGTTGCTCTTGAAACAAAACAATGTGCTTGACCAGTAGTTGTAGTTGCTACACTCATGTCCAATACATACAGATCATTCACTCTAGGTGCCCTCATGATAATCCATTCTTCAGGGATAACAAATCCTGGTTTCAAGATCAAACATTCTTTGTCTGTAAAGTGCGTGGTATACATCCTATCACAAATCTACGAGATACTCAGCAGATTATTCTCCAGCTCAGCAATGTAGTTAACTCTTTCAAACGTAACAATCCCATTGGATAACGTTCCTTCTCCAAATATTCTACCACCTTGATTTCCTGCGAATCCCACATAACCACCATTGAAGTTTCTAACATCGTACAGCAATGCTGTCTTCCCCGTCATGTGCCGAGAAGCTCCACTATCCATAATCCATCGTGAAATGGATCTCGGAAGCTCCTGCACATATCACAAATACTTAGTGAGATTTTGATGCCACCCAAGCCTCTTTTGACTCGGGTAACTTGACTTTAATGTGAGTTTTAGTAGTGTAAAGTGGCGGAAAATTTTTATCATTCATCTTTAAGCTTTCTTCTGATCCAACCTCAACCTTTTTGTATAAGAAAAACTCATCTATCTTAAGTTGACCGGTTGGTTGATCTTTCTTTTGAACATTCTTCTTCTCTGGTGGAGTAGAAGATTGTTTCTCCAATTTTTCATAATAATCCAAAGGAACATCCATCTTTACCGGAGTGGTAGAAGACGATTGTTTTTCTGACTCAGAAACCTTTGGTTTAGATGAACTTTCTTTCTTGTCAACCACTTTTGGCTTCTATGTTTGTTGAGATGAAGCAACCCGTTTATAGAATTTGTCATTTTTAGTTACCATGTTCTTAACAGGTTCAATTTTGATTTTTGTTTTCTCATTTTTCATAATTTTCTCAACAACCATTGGAACTTTTCCTTTTGCATCAACCTTCTTCTTTTGATTCTCAACAACTTCAGTCTTAGGCTTGAAATTGGTGCAATTTCTTGCAATGTGACCAACTTTGTTGCATCTAAAACATGTACGAGTATCAACTACTCGACTTGTGCCTTCAGACTGAGGTTGTGAGGCCCTCTCCTCAAAGAACTATTCATTCAATTTTGAAAAATTTTCAGATTCTTGCTCGGAGTGTGAACTCGAGCTTTTCACAAACACTTTCTTCTCAACAAACTTCTTGTTCTGAAAATTCTTTCTTTGATAGTTCTTACCACCCTGATATCCACCCGACCATTTGTTTCGATTGTTGTTATAAAAACATGGTGGAACAACAGGCTTCTTATAGTAAGCTTTATCTTTTTCAAAATTCATTTGTCTTTTTGTTTGGTTTAAACTTTTCACTTCAGACAGATCAATTTCAATCAATTTGAACACATTTGTCAATTTGGAAACATTTACATTCTCCAATGGAAACTTAGAATCCGAATACAACTTATCCGATCCCGACATCTTGTACATGACAAGATCAGGTTCTTCATTTAAGTTGTTTTTGGACTTTTGTTTCGGAATGTATTTATCTAGAAAACATTCATCATCATCAGTTGAATCACTGTCAGACTTCAAAACACTTTCAGCCATGCTTTTAACAATATTAGTTTGAACACTATCATCAGATGATGATGAACAAAATGTCACATCAATTGACTCTGGAAGTTTAACCTCATTTTCATCTTCATCATTAACCAACCCAGACTTTTTCTTTGAATAATTGTTTAAAACTGGTGGCGGAACTTGATGAAACCCGACCCCAGTTCCATCACAGTATACATCTTCGCCTGCTTTGTTTTTCCCTATGGGTTTGGGAACAATGTGTTGCAAAACAAAGCTTGCAGAGCTGTAACTGTTCAATTTCAAATTGATACGCTCATTCTCAATCTTAGCTTCTTCAAACTGAAGCTTCAATTTAGCAATCTCATCCAATTGTTGGTTGATTAATTCTTCTTTAACCCTCAAAACACCTTGTAAGTGACAATTTTCTTTGTATGTTTTACCGTTTCTATCATTAGAATCTTTCACCGTGCGTTTTAGCTTCTCAAAATTTTCAGAAATTTGACGATTTTCAAGAATAAGTTTTTCATTTTCTTTCCTAACTCTACATCAATTTTATCAGTTTCGATTTTGTCAGTTAATTCTTTTAATGTGTCGTTCGAAGCTTTCAACATTTTATCACGGTTAAGGATCTGATCCTCAACACTTCAGACTCTAGCAGTCAGATCATCAACTTTCTTACCATTGAGATAAGTGATTGTACTACAAACTTTGCATTCTTTGATGCAATTTTTGCAGTCAACATCACCATTGACCTTCTTACCTGACTCAGTCGTTGACGCATTTGTACTGACCTGGCCTTTAGACTCAGATACAGACTTAAAGTCTACCTCAAGTGCCTTAGCAGCCAGCACTTTGTCAGCCATCTTTCCCATGTTTTCAGCATTCAACTCTTGAGTCGTGTCAATGATCCCATTATCAACCTTCTTTGGCTTTTCTTCTTTCTCTTCTTTCTCTTCTCCGCTTCCCCACCATTTTCTTTGCCAAAACTCTTCTTCATCAGCAATTTGTTGAATTATGGTTTCAAGATCAAGAGTCTTATCGTCAATAGCAATGTTTCCCATGGGGTCAAGATAACATTCTCTGTCTGGATCCCATCTCCTCGCTCTTTTTGCTTCAAGATAGATACCATATATTCTGATCATTCTGTTCTGAGCTATCATCTTTCTGTAATCATACTTATGTTCTTCATTTCTGTTGTCTTTAAAAGGAACAGGTTCACCAGATTTTGCCATGAAAGCTTATCCAACCGCATCCTCTTCAGGTAACAACTCGCTCTAGTCGAAACCTTCATCGTCATGAATCACAGCAAGAGCTCTGGATTTCTCTTTGTTATCCTCAAGCTGCTTCATTCTTGGCGGTTCTGATTTATTCTGATGATAAATCGCTTTCTTGTAGTAATCTTCTCTGAACGGGTTTTCAGACTCATCAGTATAAGCATTTCGGCATTCACGCTTAAAGTGACCTTTCTGTTTACACTTGAAGCATGTCACTTTAGACTTGTCAAAGCCCAACTTGGTAGATGGTCCACCAATAGACTTTCTTCCAGTTATCTCCATGAAACGTTGTGCCCGACGAACTGCACTGGCCATACACCACCTTATGTCGATCAATTCCATCTCCTCAGGATCTATCTGATCGTAATCTTCTTTTGTCAGGTTGGTGTTGCCAATCTTCCCTGCCACTAGACTTTCATACGATTCTAGCACAGAAGCTAGGAAAACCATCTGTTGCTTTGCCGACTCCTCGCTGAAGTTTTAAGCATTCTTTAAGTCTATAGCGATATTGCATTGAAATAGATTATTTGCATCTGATTGGCTTGAATGTGATGAAGAACCACTGTGAAATCCACTGCTTTAACTCTCTTTGCTAGAAGTGTTGGAGTTCTCAGCGGAAAAAGCTGTCTTGGGAGGTGTATTCTTTGGTATCATGCTTTTTGGATAATACAAATCCAAGTTCTGTTGATATGATGAGTGATTGACTTTGTGTGTTTTCTTTATCTCCAGCTCGTGACTCTCTAGTCTTTCAATCAACAAATCCACTGTAAGCTCCTCAGACTTGATCGTATTCTTCAACATCAAAGCATAATATTGCCAATCCATCTCATCTGGCAACAATTTGTCGATTAGCTCTTCTTGAGAATAGAAAATTTCATGTCTTGCCAGTTCCAGCTTTAGATGCCCAAACCTCTCAATCATTTTACAAACTGATTCATTCTTTAAACACCCAAATAAATCAAACTCTTTTCTTAGTAGTTTCTTTTTGTTTTTCACTATTTCTGCACTTCCCAAACATTTAACTTTCAACTTTTGCCAGAGATCTGTAGAATTTTTGTACTCGATCAAAGATATTATATCTTCTCGAACAGACTGAAACAGCAGTGCGATGCATTTTTGCTCAGCAACAAACGATTCTATTTCTTCAGCTGATGTCAAGCTTTCACCAGTTTTGCCTCCATCAATGTATTCATTCTTTAGACTCTTCCAGCTAGGATACGCCAAGGCCTTCAACCATTCTTCAAACTTCTTGACCCACCGACTGTACTCTTTGATAGCCATCAACTTCGGGGGTTTGTTATATGTTCCAAAAGCACTTTCAACTCCCAAAGCATCTGATAAGCTTTTCTTTGTACTCAACGTATTCTCATTGGTGTTGCTAGGAGAAGTATCGTCTCTAGAATTTCCAGCAAAGGCATACATATCACTAAATGGATTCATGAATAGATCATCCATCTTGCACGTACCTGAAAAATCAACAAACACTTAGAAAATTTTGAAGTTTTGTAAAACAGCAAGTTCAAGCGAAATATGAATTATATCTAATTTCGCTTGAAATTACAAAAGTATTTCAAGCGAGATCAAATTTCAAGCGGAATAAGATTCAACTTTCAAGTGAAATCACACGCAATGTTCAAGCGAAATAAGGATTTTAAAGGGTTTCGCTTGAAAAGTTTCAAGCGGAATCTGATGATGTCAGCTTTTTCAAACTGGTTTTCAAGCGAAATATCAAGTTTTTGTATGAATTCGATCGATTTAAGGTCCAATTTTCTCAGGGATTAGTTAACACTATGATTCGCTTGTTATATGTCAAATTCAGGCCATTTCAACCGTAAAATAATGTTCAAATCAGAAAAGAAAGGGTAGAAGTATCAGAATCCGATGATTTCAAGCTGTAATGGTATGAACTCCTCATCCTGAGCTCTGATACCACTTGTTGGTTCGATCGGTGACCCTAAACAGTCAAGTTGAGCAGTTCACAATCATTTACTAAGGCGGAATCAAAGTAAACAACTTCAAAAAAAGCTTGTTCCTTTAACTTTCTCTTCTATTTCTGATTTCTGAGCCTTTACATGTGTTTCTAACAAGATTTTGGCAACACCTCGTCTCAGACTTAATGACCTGATTCCGCTTCAACTATTCTAAATGAAGACACACAATACCTATATATAGACCGATTGATTTCGCTTGAAACACACTCAAGCAAAATCCCTATGATGTGCTTTTGAAGCGGAATAACAAGATAACCTGATTTCGCTTGAAATGACAAACATGTCATTTCAAGCGGAATTACATGAATAAAACCACTTTCTTGATTCCAAACATAATCTAACCTATTCAGACCTAAGACTCGATTAAGACGTAGTTAACAGACATTCAATGCACCAACAAATAGTTAGTGAAACGGTCAAACGAATGTGTATTGACCGGCTCATTTGAAGTGGTCAAACAAGAGGGTTATGTGTTTGAAAGTGTGTGTGGCTATAAATAGCAACCCTTTGGTTCATTTGCAAAGGAGAAAGAGTTCTCAGAGAGTTTGAGATGAGGTTTTAGTGGGGGAGAGATCACCACTTGGTCTCTCCCCGGATGTATACTCCTTTGGTATTGTTCGGTTATCTTGTAATCGGGCCACTTTGTAACGTTGTACTACCGATTAATACAAAGAAGTTTTGTTTATCTCTAATCTCTTATGTCTTGAACATAATCACTCACAAATCACGGGTCACGGTCCGGAATCACGAACCTACAGTGTTGAACCCATGTGACTTCAGTCGTGGCATTCGCTAAGGCTTTATATTTGGCTTCTGTGGAGGATCTTGAGACTGTTTTCAAGCGTGTAGATTTCCAAGACACGATGTTTGATCCAAGATAGATAAGGTATGCAGTTGTTGACCGGCCGCCATCATGAATGCCACCCCAATCAGAGTCAGCAAAGGCGCTAATGGTTACGGGTTCGCCTTTCTTTAAGAACAACCCATGATGAATAGTGCCCTTTAGATAGTGCATGACACGTTTTAGAGCTTGCATATGGTTTGTTGTGGGAGCATGCATGTATTTAGACAATTTGTTGACTGCAAAACTAACATCGGGCCGAGTGAATGCAAGATATTGAAGCGAACCAATAATTTTCCGATAGATTGTTGGATCGATACAGGATGAGCCATCATCTGGAGAAAGGGCTTCCGAGGAGCTTGGTGGGGTTGTGACATCCTTTGCACCATCCATGTGAAAATTAGTAAGGAGATCGCTGATGTGCCGGTGTTGCGAGAGGAACATGCTGTTGGATGTTGGTATGACTTCAATGCCCAGAAAATGATGAAGATCCCCAAGGTCCTTGAGAGAAAATCTTTTGGATAGTAAGTTGATAAAGTTGGTCATGAAGCTTGTATTGTTACCTATTAAGTTAATATCATCTACATAGACTAAAAAATACATAAGTATCCCATTAGAATTATAGACAAAAAGCGATGCATCCGAGTGAGATTTTTGAAAACCATAATTCAGAAGGAATGTTTTTAGTTCCATGTACCAAGCTCACGGTGCTTGTTTTAGTCCATAGAGAGATTTCTGAAGTTTACAAATGTGATTTAGAAATTGTGGATTGATAAACCCGGGTGGTTGAACTATATAAACATCTTCATGTAAAGTGCCTTGTAAAAACGTATTATTGACATCTAGTTGCCTTAAGCTCCAATTGTTAGAAAGTGCAAGAGAGATGACAACGGGAATGGTTACTGATTTGGTGACGGGGCTGAAAGTCTCAAAGAAGTCTTTCCCCAATTATTGATGGAAACCTTTCACTACTAAGCGTGCTTTATACTTGTCAATTGACCCATCCGGTTTTCGTTTGACATGAAAACCCCATTTGCAACCGATGGGTGTTTGGGTGAAGGGTGGAACAAGTTCCCATGTTTGGTTATGAAGGAGAGCATTGTATTCGTCATCCATTGCTTTCCTTCACAATGGGTCTTTGATGGCTTTGGAGACACATGATGGTTCGATGGTAGAAGGAAGCAGATGGACTATGGTGTGATTAACAAAGCTGGAACCATAGTATTTGGGGTTTGGTTTTCGGTTTCGTGGAGCTAGAGGAGTGGGTGAGGGTGTTGTGTTAATGGGAGAAGTAGTGTTGGTAGATGGTGTTGCGGTTTAAGCAGATGGTGAGTCGGTGGTAGAGGTGGTGTCGGTTGAGGAAGAGTGTGTGGGTGCGGAAGTTGGTGTAGGAGCGGGTGTGGTGGCTGATTGGGTGGAAGGTGTAGTAGGGGTTATTGGTGTAGGAGAGGTTGGAGATTGGTTCGTAGAGGTAGGAGGTGAGGGTGGCTCAAGAGGTATTGGGTTTGTTGATGGTGGAGTTGGTAGGTGATCAGTGGGTGGGAAATGTGTTGGTATATGAGGAGATGAGGGAGTAGTCGATTGAGGTGTGCCACTTGAGTTTGGAGTATGGATATTTAGGAAAGATGTCTAGCTGTGGGCAGTAGGTGTCGAGGATGGTGAATGTTGAGGGAAGAGGTGTTGAATAAACTCAACATGTCTAGAGTGGTATAATTTATTTGTGTTAGGATCAAAGCATTTATAAACGGATTTTGAGGACGAGTAACCAAGAAAAATGCAAGACACAGATCGTGGTTGTAATTTTGAGGTGGTGTAAGGACGAAGCCATGGGTAGCAAAGACATCCAAATGGTTTAAGTTTGGAGTAGGTGGGAAAAACATTGAATAACACTTCGTAGGGTGATTTGTTATTCAAGATTGTTGTGGGTAGGCGATTTATGAGATACGTAGCGGCTTGGAAAGCATGAGACAAAATGAGGATGGTAGATGGGCATAGTGGAGAAGGGCAAGTCCCGTTTCGACAACATATCGAAGGCGACGTTCAGCCACACCATTTTGTTCGGGTGTATGAGGATGTGTAGCGTTGTGAGATATACCTTGAGTGGTGAGAAAGGATTTGAGACCAATGTATTCGCCAGCATTATCCGAGAAAAGAGAAATACTGGACGTTTGAAAGTATTTTTCTACAAGTGACTTGAATTGTGGGAAAATAGTTGTGACGTCTGATTTCTTTTTTATTAGAAATAACAAAATATATTTTGAAAAATAATCAACAAATATTACATAATATTTAAAACAATCAATGGATGTTTAGACGGGTCACCATACATTCGAATATAGAAGTTGCAATGGTTTGTTAGCGACAAACGAGTTTTTACCGAAAGGTATTTTGTGACTTTTATTTGATGATCAGGAATTACAATGGAAAGACTCGGGTGACACTTTATTATTCTTAAGTCCTAATGTATACATTATAGACTTGAAAACTTGAAACGAAGGATGTTCAAGAATGTGGTGCCACACAAGTAAGGATCCTGTTGTGGTTGTGTTGATTTGATGAGAGGTTGTGGTTGGTCCGTAGTTAACGTCATTGACATTAATGCCCCGCATGAGATGCGCCCCCGTGCGTAAATCCTTAACCAAGAACTAAGAAGGAAAAAATTCAACAGAAACTCAGTTCGTACGACAAACTTTAGCAACGGAAATTAGATTATTACGAAGATTAGGGGCAATTAAAATATTGTCTAAGAAAAGTGGCCATGAGTTTGTGGGAAGAGTTTGTTGGCCAATATGTGTAATGGGAAGTGATTTACCGTTACCCAAAACAATCTCGTCCGGACCACCGTATTCGGAAAGAACATGCACGGAGTTGCGACCATTATCGGAGTGGTTAGAAGCGCCAGTGTCCAACATCCAAGGGTTTGAACCTGCTTGTGGAGAGGTGTGGTTCACAGTAGGGGTTGTTGTAGAGGAAGTGTTGGTGGTTACTTGGTGTTCACGAAGGAATCTTCCAAGTTTTCTACATTCCTTGGTTTAATGTCTGGGTATGTTACAGTAGTGGCATAATAGGTTGGACCGATTGGTGTGGTTATTTGGTTGTAAAGATATTGGTTTGGATGACCATGAGGAGGAACGATTGGGAGAGGGTTGGGTGGAGGCTGATGAGGGTCGAGAGTTCCGATTGTAGGGTCGGTTTTGGTTGTTTCGGTGGGTGTAGTTGACAGTGGAAATGGTTGGTTCGGATGCCGATTCTTTGAGGGTTCGTTCATGGTCAAGGAGTTTTTTGAAGAGATCGGGAAAGGCAATAGTTGTGTCACGGGTTTTGAAGGCACCCACAAGGTTAGCGTAGTCATCGCCTAATTGGTTCATAACATGAACAACGGGATCTTCTTCAGGGATAGGACTTTGAGTGAGAGTAAGTTCATCAAATATAGACTTCATGTCATTGAGAAATTCGGTGATAGTGCGAGAACCACGTGGGTTTTTAGCTAGGCGAGACTTGAGCGATATTATGTGGGACCGCGAACCGCTAGCATAACTCGACTTGAGAAGATCCCAAGTTTGCCGAGCAGTGTCGGCTGAGGATACAATGGGCTGAATTTGATCCGAACAACTTCCGAGGATGGCGGAGATTATCATTTGGTCTTGGCGAAACCATTTGAGGTATTCCGGATTTGGTTTGGTTGTAGCACCTTCGGAAATGGTTTAGGAGGGTGGTTGTTGAGTTCCGACAATATGATGTTCAAGTTCCAAGCCAATGAGGGTTGAGTTAACTTGTTTTCGCCATGAGGGAAAGTTTTGCGGAGTGAGTTTGATCGGGAAATGTGTAGCTGCGGTAATGTGGACTAGGGTAGAGGCCATGGAGGGCTGTGAGGATCGAGAAGGGTAGGACAAGATTTAAAAAAAAAAAAGAAGCTCGGAGGAGCTAATCGTCTCTAGATACCATATAAAGTAATGAACAATGTTGTGTGTTTTTGTATTATGATAGTTGTAATGAATACAATTTTAGACGTACAATATATATATAAAGCAAATGAGTATTCACATGAGTAGATCATGCTCTTTTACAACTGTTACCTTGACTAATAATGGAGGAGATAAAGCTGTGATTTGGAAGGAGAAGATTGTGGGATCCATATTAATTGGAGGAGATATCTTCGGTATCCTTGATAAAAATAAACAATCACAAGCAAGGAATCATCATCACCATCTGTTTTTCATATATAATCCAATGTTAACAATAATGTTTTGTAGAATTATTGACTCTACAGTCTCCCCCTCAGCCTGATCATTAGCAATTCTATTCGTATAAAAGAATAAGATGATGTGTGTGATAAATAGATCTCTAACATGTGAGATCTATTTATACCAAATACAAAAGGTCTGTTTGTGATTGGCTGACATCACCAAGAATGATGAAGTGGATTTACTCCAAAGCATGATGTTATGAGGATTCTAGTGAACTTTAAGGTCACCTGACGTAAGACGAAAGCAGGAAGGGGCTACTTACGTTTTAGCTAAATATTAACCAAAGGCTTAAATGAAATAAAAGCATAATCAAAATATAAACTTTTATCAAAATAATCGACCAACAAAGTGTATTAATAAGCTTTACTTTTTGGAATTATGAAATCGTTCATTCCCATTCTCATAGCTTCACGTGCCAATCATTTGAGCTATTGGTCCCTCCTTCAAAATGTGTTTCCTAAAAAAACAGTAAAAGGGGGAATCTACACAGGTCTAAGCTCAACGCCTTCAATAATAAGTCCTTTAAGAGTCTCCGCACCACAAGTGGTCAACTTAAGACTCACATGAATCATGTTGCTTGTAGCAGTGGTTTGGAGTTGCCAAATTTGTACTTCCATCCAACCATCGTCCCTTTGTTCTGGAATCCCTTTTATCTTGGGCCTATGTAAAGGGTTGTGGGTGCATTGGTAAGCCTTTGGTTTAATGACCGGTGTTTGATGACTCCGTAAATAAAAATACTCAATATGATCTGAACCCGATCCTTCTTCATCAACTACCTCAATTACTTCCACAGGAGCCTCGTACCTGGATTGGTCTCTAGGTAATTTGTAGACAAGATAAGTTGCATATGTTTGAAATGATAATAGTTGATAATTGATTTTTCTGACGATTTTAAATTCTCGTTCCTCCAGCTCAACCACTTCTCCATATCTGAAAAATGTAAGAAAATCATCTTGCTTGTAGAAGACATGCTAGAAAATCAAATTGCTAATAATAATAAATGAATGGCTTAAATTATTTCTCTCAAGTTCTAGCAATATTTGTGGTTCTGTAAAAGATATTATGTGAATAATCTTCTGGAACATATATAATTACCTTTAATTCTTAATCACTAATTTTGTGTTACACAGTGAACACAATGCATATCACTCACATACATACCCGATTTTGTTGTAGTGCATTACCAAAAACATTAACTCACACACATTGTCCACATATGCCAAAGAATTTCTACGAGATAAGTATCGGAAGATATAAAAGAACCTTGATTTTGGTAAAGACCGCCACCTGCGGATCTCACCCTCTATGCCAGCCGCTGTTGCCGATAGCATATAACATTTCTTCCCATTTTTGTCAAGAGAAAACCACTATGAACATATGATATAGATATGTTAGTACGTGTTTAGCAATTCAGTAATGCTTTGTTTAGAACCATGTTCATAGTCTCCACAACAGCTACATATGAGAAACAAACGAAGAATGAAACGCAGCAACGCCAGTAAATAATCATTCCTACTAGATTTACCTCTTGACCATCATTGATTAAGAACCCTCTGCAAAATATTGAGTACACTTCCTTCTTTGTTGTCAATTGCATGCTATTTTTTGACAGCTTAATTATGTCTTCATAATCATTTGGCAATTTTTCTTCCCAATTTACATATGGATCTGATATGGGTTGCTTCTCATCCACCTGTAGAACATAACCATATTAGGTTTTGACAATGTCATTATGTTCCAAATCTGTTTGTATTTCCAAAAAAAATGACTTATATCATCTTACTTTCTCTATGGGCCGAAACTCGATTCCTTCCACTTCTATGACAGGAAACGGACGATCAGAGCCATCAAATAGAATCTCAAGATCAACACTTCTCCGGTCGCTAGTAAATTGATACAATTCAGCCATCCACCATCCACCTTCTCTCTCACACGCAAGGTATGAAGTTGATTTTTTTATCTCCCCTTGTAATCTATATTTGAGGGAAATAAGATGACATTTGCTCGCCTTCTCTGGGAGCATATATTTGAACACAATGTTCACGGTGTATGTGATATGCGGTGGCAAGAATTGGCTTCTTACAGTAGTTTTGAATCTCCCTCTCACTGAATGATAGGTGCCCACAGGAAATCTACATGAATAGTATGTAGCAAAGAATGATACACTACTTTATATTCTTGACACATGACGGAAGCGATAAATAGTGTTAGATAGATACCTTCTATTTAAAAAAATTTATAAACAAATGCCGAAGAAATTTTGTTATGATATCGGATATTGTTCTCAAGATTTACACATAAATCTATACTTATATGCTTTGAGTTCGCTCAAAGTAACTTACATGTTAATTAGAGACTTAAATTAAATAGAAAATGTTAACAAAATAATAATTTCAGTCAACATAACCTACAAGTTAGATAAAAACCAATTATTTTAAAGATATAGTATAATGGGTTGTTTTAGAGTTGCTGACCGTTTCTTCACTTTTTTTCTACATTCCACAAGGTATCATATATCTTAAAGACTAGAAATAGAAGAGAGGAGAAGTTACCTTGAGTTATATCCAGATGACCATGGATAACTCTCATGTCGACTTGGAATAATACATGCTCCACAAGATATCATTTCACAATGTTCTCCCTTGTCATTTAATGAAAACCACTGTCCATTAAACAAGTTTAACTTAGTTCAGCTTATGTAGGAAGATATGATTTGTATATAAAAAGGAATCTAAAGTTAGTGGAATATAGACATCGATGATAAGTACCGTTTTACCCTCGTTAAGGAGGACCCCCTTGGACAGAAGAACCCACAATTTAACTGTTGTTCTGTAGTTGAGAGGAGGTTCTGCAGTCTTAATTATCTCTTCATAGTATGAAATTGTCTCCTTCCATTCACAAGACTTTTGACTTTTGGGTAACTCATGAATTTCGAGTGCATTCTCAAGTTCTGTCACAACCTCAGCCATCGTTGGCCGATCCTCACGAGATTCATTCAAACATCGATACGCAATGTCTGAAAATATCTCTAAAGCACTCTTATCCAATGGAATGGTCAGATTATTATAGATGATTTCATTTAACTTCTTCTGCTGGTAGCTTGCAATCCATGTGGGCACTAAAATCTTCTCAATATGATGATTGCTATCAAGTGTATAGCATAGTCTCCCACATAAAACTTCAAATAAGACCACACCGAAAGAGTATACATCTGACTCTTTCGTTAGGGTGTGTGTCATCCGATACTGTGGATCAATGTACCCCACGGTACCTGCTGCCAGGGTGATAATAACTGAGTTCTGCTCGTTAGCTGACCCCACTATTGATAGCCCAAAGTCAGAAACTTTAGCACTCCATTGGTCATCGAGAAGGATGTTGGGGCTTTTAACATCACAGTGGATAAGTCTCTGATGTGTCCCTCTTGGATCATGTAGGTAGCTTAGTCCCTTCGCGGCATCTAGGCATATCTTCAGACGGTGTGTCCATGTCAGACGAGGGGAGTTTAAATAGTTTTCGAGGCTTCCACGAGATGCATGCTCGTACACCAGGATCATCTCATGCCTTTCGTAACAAAATCCAAGAAGAGAGATAAGATTTTCATGCTTGTACCGGGAAAGCATCATGATCTCTTTCAAGAACTCAGGTGTTCCTTGTAGATTCCTGGGATCCAGATTTAGACGCTTAATAGCGACCATGCTTCGGCCCCCAGAGTGTGACAGTTCTCCTTTATAAACATTCCCAAAACCACCGCGTCCAATACGGTTCTTCTCATTAAAATTGTTGGTGGCTGATGTTATATCTTCCAGGTTGATTTTAAGATGTTGAAACTTCTGCAAGAATGTCTGTAATTTTGCATCCATATTTGTGGATTACACAATAACTATTAAATTCAAATAAAGGGTTCCAAGCAATTGTGCACAGCTTGACAGGATATATCTAAAGAACCAAAACAAAAGGTGTTTGTAATTTCTGTAAGAGAATTAAAAGATGGTTAAGAATGAGGAACACAAAAGATTGATTTGCAGTGTTAGTTGAATGAAAAGCAATGACTATAAATAGGATATTAGAGAAGCGAAAAAATAGGATATACTACACCACTTCAATTATTGCATTTTATTAACTAAAAATGAAATATAATTAAGTGATTACCATAGTCAAACACTACCTCAAATGCATAGATGGTGTTGTACCTTTCAACATGTGGTTGGGACAAGCTGCTCAAAGTCAACCCTCCATGTGTTTTATTTTTGTGTCTGCTGATCACATGATTCATTAAAGAAAATCAATTCCAGCCAGCTATTATGGACTAAACAATTATGGCTTTGTGGGTTGTTATCAAGTCTCTTTAGTTGACCTAACCTAAGGCATTAGGGTGGAGGGTATAGAGTTCGGTGAGTGGGTGATTGAGTGGGAGTCACCGATCGGTGACCACCCCCACTTGTTTGAGTCACCGATGCGGGAAGAGGAGGGAGGGAGGTTTAATGGTGGGTCCCAACCCCTTTCAAACAATCATAATTTTTTTATTTTTTAACCTACTCAAACACCCTAGAGTGATTAACCATACCTCTTGATTGAGTGCAAAATAGGGAATGAAGTGGGAAGTTGACATGGCATAATATTATTGGGTAGGATTTCACTCAATCACCCTAGAGTGATTAACCATACCCTCCACCCTTATAGTGCTGACACTTTAACCAAGCAATCTCATGTGCAGAATCTGAAAGAAGATGCTAACTTACCTCATGAAGGAAGGATGTGATGGCCAAAGTCAACCCTTTGTGTACCAGTCAAGATGCCCTGATTACATGATTGTATATAAAAATATTAAGTTCTCTAAAATTATGAGAAAATCACTAAAACAGCCATTTGGCTTTCTAAGTTTGTAAAAAAAATAGCCATTTGACAATTTACTATTTTTTAGTCCAGCTAACCAAACTGATAGGTGGCACAATATATGTTGGTTGGAATGCGGAAGACGTATCATATGCGCGCCGATGAGACCCAAACAAAATGAGACAGGTGTAAATTTGTTCCAACTTTTTTTAAACTTACTATCTTTTTTTTTTCAAATATACCATAAATCGAGCGTTTCTATCTCTGGTTCGAGTATAGTATTGTTGCATTAGAAAAATCTTTTCTTCCCTCCGGCTCGGTTCAAAATCTAACACATCTATCTTGGTTAGTTCAGGAGTGATTAGTTCAGCATTTTGAAAACAGATGTTTTCTTCTATTGTATCAATATACTCTAATTAAAGATAAATGTTCAATTTGTGGTAAATTAACTGTAGTTATTGCAAACATGATAGATGAAATTTAACCAGGTGATTATGTTAATCAAAAACATAATTAATTTGTTCTGGGACTTGTGTTACGGATCTTGAAAGTTGAAATGTGGGCATGCATGCATGATCCATACGGCTGAACAATTCCTCAGTTGACCCACGACCAGGTTGACCCGTGTGACCTGTTTATACTTAACGAGTTGAAATTTGGTCTTAAGCCGTTCAGATTTTTCAACTCTTGGTTGGATAGAAAAGATTTCGAGGAGGTAGTTAGTAAGGTGATTGCAAATTTTATCGGGGTTGGAGATCCTGATAAGGTGTTGTCTCAAAAACTTAAGAAGATTAGAGAAGCTTTAAGAACTTGGAAAAAAGAGGTTTTACCTAAGGAAGGGGAAGAGGAGATGAAAATTAAGGAAGAGTTAGAATGTTTGGAAGAGATGGTGGAAGGCAGAGAGTTATCCGAAGAGGAGTGGACCAGATTGGAATGCCTTAAAGATCTAAAAGAGCTCGAAGGATACAAAATGAAAGATATTAAACAAAGAGCTAGAGCGAGATGGGATTTGGAAGGTGACGAGAATACTAAGTTCTTCCATGGATACATTAAAAGTAGGAGGGCAAGCAATAATATTCTGGGCCTTACGTTTGTTTTAATATGTTTGGGAGCATAAACTCATACTCGACACGACAGAAAAGATTGCCCTAATCAGGCAACGAATGGCGGCAGCGTGCGATCGTCAGAAAAGCTACGACGATAATCGTAGAAAATCGTTGGAATTCCAAGTCGGAAATCGAGTCTTACTGAAAGTCTCACCTTGGAAAGGTGTGGTCCGTTTTGGCAAACGGGGCAAGCTTAATCCGCGGTATGTCGGACCTTTTGAAATCATCGAGAAGATCGGCACTGTGGCATACGACTGAACTTACCTAAAGAACTCAGTGGTGTACACAGCGTGTTCCACGTGTCGATTCTGAAGAAGTTTTTATCTGATGAAACTCTCATCGTTCCTTTCAATGATCTCACAATCTATGATCAACTTCGTTTCATTGAGGAACCAGTTGACATTATGGACCGAGAAATCAAAACTCTCAAGCGTAGCAAGATACCCATAGTTCGAGTTCGCTGGAACTCACGTCGTGGTCCAGAGTTCACTTGGGAAAGAGAAAACCAAATGATGCGAAAATATCCTCAGTTGTTTAAGAACAAGACGCCCAGCGATGAAGCTACTACTGATTTCCGGGAAGAAATTCCCAATCAACATGGGGATGATGTGACACACCACGAAACACTTAGCTTGTTCAGTAACCGCATGCTAAATTTCGAGACGAAATTTCTTTCAACTTGGGGATAATGTGACAACTCGTATGTTTCTCCTTTAAATCAGTATCATTTCTTTTACATTCCACTTACGTTGTAATCTTGTGAAATTAATAGATAAGAATTATTATGTGAAATATGTGAATATTATGTGTTTGATTAAAGAATATAATGATCAAATTCAACCGCACACTTATGCGGGTTGGATATGAGAACTTGTTAGGAATTATAATTGGTCGCACACTGTCTTTTGCTCGTACACTGCATCCAAGTCGCACACTCCCCATTTTGGGCCTATGACTAGCTGAGCCCAGACCCTATTGGACTGCACATCTATGTCCAGTGTGGGCCGCTCAACAGATCGCACACTCAATGTTAAGTCAAGACCGCACACACACCAAATGCATTTGTGTGCGGCATCTTAGACAGTTGGACACCATTCATTGAGTATGTGGTATCTTTGTGGAGTATATAAACACACCTCTGCCAAAACCCTAAGACCCTTTCCCAAAACATTCCTTGGCGGCTACTCTTTCTGGAAACATTCCCCTCAAATTCGGTGCACATTCTCTTCTACCCTCTCCTTTATGAAGATCCACCGCAGCTTTTCCCTTAAAGTTTTCTACTTTCTCTTGAAGATCTTTCTTCTTATTCTTACACACTCATTATCCTCACATTCCGGGTTAGTATAATCCTATCGTTTTATAATTGTGTTTGTCGTTTGATGATGGTATGATGATTCTTCATTGTTTGTTTCTAGTTGTTTCAAAATGAGTGTTTAAGAGATATTGTCTTGATGATTTCTCTGTGAAAACACGATTGGAAAGATTCACAATATGATGGATGAACTAGGGTTTTAGTATATTACAAAGTGTTAAAGATCTTGTATGTATGATGATTTCAAATCGTTTAAATGATTATGTCTAGATAAAGTTTGGGAATGATTTAATAATGTTTCACTATTTGATGCATGTCTTTCACTGTTTTCACTAACATGAATTAAAGATGTATACTTTGATAATATCGATTCATAAATGATGATGTATTTACAAAAATGCTTGATGAGTGTCGATGGTACTAGGATTAGATCCTTGTGGATGATGTTGTAAGATGATGATGTATGATTTCCAATCGTAGAAACCAAATGAATGTCTGATATTTGTATGTTTGATTAAATAAGTGTGTTTATTGAAACATGAAATGGCTTGCGTAAAAAGTTGTGGTTTGAGTGCTTGATTCAATCATGAGAACCTGAGATGATTGCCAGTTAATTTGTTACCGCACACATCTGAAACATACACCTTGAACTACACACTGTACACATCAATGATGCACACTTTAAAACCGCACACTACCATACCGAACACTCCCGTATTGTACAAACACTACTGCACAACGTACGAAGGATCTAAGTTGGGTCGCACACCCCTTAGAATCGCACATTCCTACGTACAAACCTTAGCTGCACATTGTACAAACAGTTTATGCAGGTCGCACACTGTATATCCGCACATTACATTTTGATGGTACAAATCTTTAATGCACAAGTGTACAACCCTCTTATGCATGACCACACACTTATCAGGAGGTCGCACACTCCCACGTGGACCGCACACAGACAAGTGGGCCGCACACTGATATATATATATATATATATATATATATATATATATATATATATATATAGGGGAGCAATAAAATGAAAACCACCTCCAGTTGTAAGAACCGCGAGAACCACTCTCAACCAATCACATTTTGCCAACATAAAGGGTATATTAGTCATTTACCCCATATGTCAAATATTTCCTCTCTCCTCTGTCTTTTCTTTTAAAGTTGCAGAACATCAATTCCTTGAAATTAAAAAGCATCTCTCATCTTCTCTCTCTCTCTCTCTCTCTCTCTCTCTCTCTCTCTTGAAGTTGCAGACCATCTTTCTCTTGAAATTAAAAAGCATCTCTTGAAGTTCCATTTTTTGTTCGAAATCTCCTGACTAAAAGGGAAAAAACCCAAATCAAAAATCAAACCAACCACCACACCCATCTCTTTGTCGCCATCCTCACCTGTGACCACGTTTTTTACGGTGATTCAACGGCTGCCGGATTTCAAATCGGTCACCGGCGGTGGTGGCGGTGACCCTCTGTCTTTCTCCATGTTTTGACGGCGACGGTGGAGGTGGGTTTCGACGGCGACTATGGTGGTGGGTTTTGACGGCGACGGAGATGGAGGTGGTGGTGAGGATTGACGGAGACGGTGGTGGCGGTGGTGGGTTTTTTATGCCGAGGGTGGTGGTGGGTTTTTTACGTCGACGGTGGTGGTGGTGAGGATTGACGGAGACGGCGGTGGGGGTGGGTTTTTGACGGCGATGGTGGTGGTGGTGAGGATTTACGGCTGATGATGTTCATGTGTTTGTTGGTAAGGTTTTTTGCTAGTTTTTGCTAGTGATTTTGAAGTTTTTTAGTTCTGATCTTGTGTCCCTGTTTTTTGCTTGTGTCCTTGTTTTTGGTTCTGATCTTGTGTCCCTGTTTTTTGCTGGTGATTTTGATGTTTACGGCTGATGATGCAGGTTTGTTTGAATGTTTTTTGGATCTGGTGATTTTTTGCCTGTGTTCTTGATTTTCTGGTGATTTTTTGATAAGTGAACTATGTGGGTTTTGATCGGTTGGATTTTGGTGGCGATGATGAAAAAGAAAACCTAGATTTTGATGACGATGGCGCGGAAACGATGGTGGAGGGTAGGCTTTTGAACCTGTAACCCGACTTTGTAGCCTTTTGATTATCGGAAAATCTGAGCGAAACCCCTTTTTTTTTTTCGAGATACACTTTGTTTTGATGTTGTTGGTTTTTTATATTTTTTCCCCGGTCAATGACGATAACAATCTATCTGAGACACCTACCGAGTATGCGATTTCTGGGTGTGTTCGTTTTGCGTAAAAAAACTTTTGTAAAGTTTAACGTAAAACGTAAACTTTTTAACGTAAAACGTAGAACATAAATCCTAAAACGTAAAAAGGTTAACGTAAAAACGTAAAACGTAAAAAGTGTAACGTAAAATGTAAAATGTAAAACGTAAAACGCAAAAAGGTTAACGTAAAACGTAAAAAAGTTTAACGTAAAATGTAAAACGTAAAAAGTTTAACATAAAACGTAAAGTTTTTAACGTAAAACGTAAAAAAGTTTAACGTAAAAACGTAAAACGTATAAACGTAAAACGTAAAAACATAAAACGCAAAAAGGTTAACGTTAAACGTAAAAAGTTTAACGTAAAATGTAAAACGTAAAAAGTTTAACATAAAACGTAAAGTTTTTTAAGGTAAAACGTAAAAACGTAAAAAGGTAAAGGTAAAACGTAAAACGTGAAAGGTTTAACGTAAAACGTAAAATGTAAAAACTATAAAAAATATTTTAAAAAAATCTGAATTTAAAAATACTTTTAATACAAAAATTATGTTTAAAAAAATAAAACTAATATAATAATACACAAAAGTAATAAAAAACAATAAAAACAAAAAGACAAAATAGAGTAATTTTACCAAACTACCCTTTTGGATTAAAATATTAAAGAAATAATAAGACAAAAGGTATTTAATATTAATTTTAGTGACTTTTAATCTCATCCATCCATCTTGTTGATCTAATGGCTAGAAAGTGGTTCTCTCGGTTCTTACAACTGAATGTGGTTTTCATTTTAGCGCTCCCCTATATATATAGGTGCATGTTTCTATTGGGCCGCACACTCGCAATGGGCCGCACACGATAAAGGTCCAAAAATAAATCCGCACACATACACTGATTCATGTTTAACTGTTATGATATGTAATATCTATGTATACGTACATGATTGGTATAACATACGATAGTTGTTAAATACGTGTAAAGAATACGTGATTACTTGTATACGGTCCTAATAGTGGTAACCATAATAGGACGTGGTTGACCAACTTAGGAAAAATATTCATTCTACCGAGCAAAACAAGGTGAGTTGTTAGGATCTGAGTTTGGTTTTGATTGTGTTTTACGTTTGAATTAAAATGATCTATGAATGAGTAGTGCAGCGGAATGTAATGGAAGCAAACTTTTCACAATCAAACAGGAGAAATGCTTTTAACATACATGTTTAACATTGAACCGGATGCTTGAATTTATTACAAGATTCAATTACAATTGCAAGTATGTAACAAACTCCCCCTCAGCCTAAGCTCACTTGGTTTGTTCGTGCAGGAAGAAGATGGTGAAAGAGCTAATAGAACAGTATAGAGCATTGTTCTATTTATAGGCACGAGCAAACCACTGAAGCATCTAAGCTGACGTCACCATGAAAGTGACATCTAACCTCCTAACAAACTCTAACATCTGATCTATACAACCTCTGCTGTGCTAACTACTGTTATTACAATTCATTACATAAAGATATCTAAAACTACTGCTGCATCCTTCCACTGATGTGAACCCAGCAGTACTTGTCATGATCAGCAGAGCTTGACCCATAGCAGTAGATTGAGCAGCAGGGCTTTCAGTCTTCATTAGTCTTTGATCAGCAGTTGTAGGTCAGCAGTTTGTATGATCAGTAGATAGGAGGTCAGCAGATGTTGTATACATAACATCTGCTTATTCTAGATCCACTGCTCTGATCCAGTTTTGGCTTTTATTATCTGTTCCTTTGGTAGGGTTCAATCCCAACATGAGTTCACACTAACACAAAAAGCATGTATTCTCGGTGGATTGGGAACCTAATATTCCGGGGGAACGGAATAGTGATTAAAACGATATCTATAATTCATGTCACTAACGGACTAAACGAAACTCTATCATGAAAGTCCCCATACACTTATCTGATTAGTCGCCTGGCATAGCGAACGAGATATTAGTTGATAGCGCTATTAGGTTTGACAACCTCACACTGGGCCCATGCGAGGACAGGAGTGAATTATTATGCCTTATGACCGATCAATGATGATAGACATTGATATGGGGCAAATAGCACTACAGTCACGGTTTCGGTATCACACAGTTTAGTATCTTAACGATGGGGTAGCTCCCCATGACATGTTTTATAACCTGGTAACTTAATAACTTATTTTTTTTGGATAAAACGTGGAAAACATTTTAAAACCGTGAACTCGCCAACTTTATGTTGACATACTACTGCATGTTTGAAGGTCCTTAGGTGTTGCGTTGGAGACTGCATGGAGGAGTGTAGTGGCTATCTAAAACCGTTATTGGGTTCTTATTTTGAAACTTTCGTTTTAAAACTATTAATGGGATTTTGTACTTTATGCTTCCGCTAACAACTTAAACTACGTTTTGAACTTTGAATGCTTTGTCACTAATCATATTAGTGGTTATGAATTTACTTTATCTATTATTTATCTTAATTGTTCAATATGATTAGCGGCATGATTCGGTCAGTTGCATGCCTCGCGGTAATACTCCGCAAGTGGAAATTGAGGGTGTGACAGTACTTGGATGATGGAACAATTATAAGAGATGTTATTGAAGTGGCTAAGGCTTTGGATATCATTAGGTTTGAGGGACCGAGTTTGGGTCTTCAGCTTAACATCAAGAAAACTGAGGTCTTCTGGCCATCAGGCAATGGGGAATAGGCAAAAGAAGGTTTATTTCCTAGTGGGATTGGGAGGCCAAAATTGGGTGTGAAACTCCTAGGGAGGGCTGCTAGTCAGGACGCCGGTTATATCAGCAGCACTTTGGCTGTGAAAAGGGCTTATGTACGGTGGACCTTATGGGATGTCTATCTAGGTGGTGGGACCATCAATGTGAGCTCCTTCTGCTTTGCTCTCGTATGGGGATTGCTATGTCGTTTTTTGGCCTTCAAACCTACCAACCCATGTTTGTTGAGGAAGTTGTAATTGTTTTCGACAAGGGTCTCCGGAATGCAATCGATGACATTGTGGTTTTTTGGGGTCCATTTTTGTGGGATTTTCAATGGAGGTTGGCATCTTTACCGACCTGTTTTGGGGGTTTAGTCAACAAGTTCATCGGGTGCAGGATTGTTGCAACTTACTTTTTCATGCAGGGTACTTGGATGATGGAACAATTATAGGAGACGCTATTGAAGTGACTAAGGCTTTGGATATCATTAGGTATGAGGGACTGAGTTTGGGGCTTCAGCTTAACATCAAGAAAACTAAGGTCTTCTGGCCATCGGGCAATGGGATAAAGGCAAAAGAAGGTTTCTTTCCTAGTGGGATTTGGAGGCCAAAGTTGGGTGTGAAACTCGTGGGGAGGGCTGCTAGTCAGGACGTCGGTTATATCAGAAGCACTTTGGCTGTGAAAAGGGCTTATGTGCGTTGGACCTTATGAGATGTCTATCTCGTTGGTGGGACCCTCAATGTGAGCTCCTTCTGCTTCGCTCTTGTATAGGGATTGCTAAGTTGTTGTTTGGCCTTTGAACCTACCAACCCATGTTTGTTGAGAAAGTTGTGTCTGTTTTAGACAAGGGACTCTAAGATGCAATCGATGACATTGTGGTTTTGGGGGGTCCGTTTTTGGGGATTTTCAATGGAAGTTGGCATCTTTACCGACCTGTTTTGAGCGTTTAGTCAACAGGTTCATCGGGTGCAGGATTGTTGTAACTTACTTTTTCATGCAGGGTACTGGATGACGGAACAATTATATGAGACGCTATTGAAGTGGCTAAGGCTTTGGATATCATTAGGTCTAAGGGACCAAGTTTGGGTCTTCAGCTTAACATCAAGAAAACTGAGGTCTTCTGGCTATTGGGCAATGGGGTGAAGGCAAAAGAAGGTTTCTTTCCCAGTGGGATTGGGAGGCCAAAGTTGGGTGTGAAACTCCTGCGGAGGGCTGCTAGTCAGGACGCCGGTTATATCAGCAGCACTTTGGCTGTGAAAAGGGCTTATGTGCAGTGGACCTTATGGGATGTCTATCTAGCTGGTGGGACCCTCAATGTGAGCTCCTTCTGTTTCGTTCTTGTATGGGGATTACTAAGTTGTTTTTTGGCCTTCGAACCTACCAACCCATGTTTGTTAAGGAAGTTGTATTTGTTTTTGACAAGGGTCTCCGGGATGCAATCGATGACATTGTGGTTTTTGGGTGTCCGTTTTTGGGGATCTTCAATGGAGGTTAGCATCTTACCGACCCGTTTTAGGGGTTTAGGCTGATACTCGGAAGAAGATGTATCAGTATACGCTTCCGTAGCCTCAAGAGCACAATCTTGGAGTTTACAAACCACGTTCTACGGGACACCGGTATTGATGGGTTAGACATCGATTATGGGTGTGCGCTCAGTAACTTGCACAAGTCACTTCCTAATCTTGATCTTGGCGCATTCACTAATAAGGACACCGCCTCCTCCAAAGGCCCATAATACTTTGGCGAGTGTCTTTTATAGTAATGTCACCTAGAATTTAGGAGAGAAGTTCAACCTATATGTTCGCCAAAAAGCAATGTTAGGGTGTCTATGGGGACCTCATGCACTTCTTGACCGTTGTCCCCATTGAAGGCTAGGACAACACATGTCAGCGGTGGAGTATCAAGCCATCCTTAAATATCAGTTAATGGTCCATTTGTTTCCGGTCGAAGAACCTTGCCCAGTTTGCCACAAGGTTTGTTTGGATAACTTTGGGAGTATATGTCCATTGCAAGGCGCTACCAAGCTTTAACTACAGACATGACTTGGTCAGGGATGTCCTACGTGATGTGCTTAAGCAGGATGGCACACTCTGCGGTCGGCGGATGTTCTTATTTTCGGTTGGGCATGAGGGAAACACGCTTGTGTGGACCTTACAGGAGTGTCCCCCCATGTGGGCCTGAGGGAAAATCGTTTCGTGGCTGGTTAGACTATGTTGAAGGCAAAATTAGGGAAAGTTGCTAAGCATGAAAAATCTTGTGCTAAGAATCAACATATGCTCATTCCCTTTGCTTTTGATACCTTTGGTTCCCTTGCCCCTGAAACTATTGGTTTTCTGGACAGAGTGGAGAGGGTCATCCACAACAATTTCTCGACGCCAAGGAACTAGAGTTTTGTTTTCGGTAGAATTGGATTTTCTATTCAAAAGAGGGTTGTGGCACAGTTTGTTGTCCATTTACCTGTCATTCTTATGTAATTTTTCTAACTATATGAAAATAGTTAGAATTAAAATCATCCTAAACCGACAAAACATGTAATGGATAGGCATGTTAGCAAACACGAACGGAGTGTGTTCATGTTTGTTTGTTTAACTTTAACCAAACAAACAATTGAAAATGAACGTTGTTTTCATGTTCTTGTTTGTCTTTGTGTTCATTTATGTTTGTTTGTTAATAGTATAAACAAACGGTTCACTAACGTACAAACAATTGAAATGAACGTTGTTTTCATGTTCTTGTTTGTCTTTATGTTCATTTATGTTTGTTTGTTAATAGTATAAACAAACGGTTCACTAATGTATAAGAACACAAACTAGTGAAGATAACTGAATGGGCATAAACGAACAAAGCTGAGCGAACACCATTAAATAGTAAATATGAACATCAATTTGTTAGGCCTAAAAAACTAAAAAAACTATACTAAACTATAATGGGTGATATTTTAATTTCAAAAACCAAACTAAATTGTAACGGGGCTACAAAATTTAAATAAATATATTAATGAACGAACTTGAACGAACAAATATAAACGAATATGAATGAACGAATGTAAATAGAATTTTACCAATATAAATAAAAGAACTAGACATGTGTTCATGTCAGTTCGTTTATTAAATAAACATAAACGCCAAAGGTTCACTGCACATAATCATGAAGGATCCAAGTCACCAAGAAATGAGATTCTTGGGTGATGAGACTACTTGAAGCAAATCGAGGAAATTGATACAATCATCAAGTGTAGACACTCGAGTGGGATAAACCATCTTATCTTGTTTGGCTTGTGGGGGTATTTGGAGGGTTTGGAAGATCCAGTGTTTCGAAATATGCCATCCCAATGTTGCACGTCGGTTCCCTCCCCCAGTCATTAAATCCTTTGGCTTAGTGTAGATATTTTAAGGGCCTTTACCTAGCATTGACAGGCATAATGCCCATAGCAGTTGCATCCAAACATTTAATCTTAGACATGTCTTTACTAGTTGGCATATTAATTAAATATATAAATACAAACCCACCCATGTTTGTTTTTGAGTTTCTTTGCCATCATGTTGGGTTATGGAATTTTGATTTTTTGTCCTCCAGAAGTCATCGTTTTTTGCTTCCATTTAAAACCTTCTCAAACTCACCACCTGTGAAGAGGGTGCTCTTTGTTTTTTAAGAGGTAAAATGTCTGCAATCTGCGGACCACATCTGCAAACATATGTAGAAGAAGAGGTGAACCAAATCTCTGCAGTCTGCAAAAAAAACGGTTGTTTGTTTTTTTATGTACGCAGACTTCTAAAATAAATTGGTGGTGGTGGTGTTGGACGGTGATGGTGGTAGACGATGGTGGTGAGTGGTGGTGGTGATGGACGGTAGTGGGTCGTGGACGGTGGTGGTGATGGACGGTGGTGGGTGGTGGACGGTGGTGGTGGACGGTGGACGGTGGTGGTGGTGATGGACGGTAGTGGGTGGTGGACGGTGGTGGTGAAATGTGGTGGTGGTCGTGATGGGCGGTGGTGGCGAGTGGTGGTGTTTAACCCTCTGCAGATCTTAGAAGTGGTTGGGCCAAGTCTGCACCGAGAAGAGCTCGCGCAGACGTTTTTTAATGAAACGTCTTCAGAAAAACAAACAATTTACGCGTGACAATGTCTGCGCGTGGTCTGCGCGGCACAGACAGAAGAGCCTGCACAAAGCTTTTCAGAAAAAACAAACAGTACAGTCTCATGTGGAGGGAAGAGGGGGGGGGGGGGGGTATGTGAGAGGCTGAGAGCTATGTAGCATGGGAACGGGTATGGGACTGGGGTACGGGGACCAAGGAGAAGTAGAGAAGGGGCGGGGGGCGCCCGACCCCCCGAACTTTTCCCTCCCCCGAACCTTTCGCTCATTAGTGTTATATATGTAGTTTTCGTATAGAAATTTTTTGGTATATATGTTTTCGACCCCCCGGTTCTATAGAAATTTTTGGGTATATACGTTTTCGACCCCCGTCATTCGGGTCAAGCTTCGCCACTGACGGGGACGATACTGGTACGGGGAACGAAAAAACTCAAAAATCCAAGATATGGCTACGGCAAAGGTACGGGAAAAAAGTGTTAAAAATAGCTATTTATAATTTATATATATGCATGTAATGTTAGTTTTATACTTTTTATGTAATAATTTATAAACGTAAGGACTAAATGTAAACTAGTAAAAATAAAGGGGGTTAAATGTTAAAATGCACAAACTAATTTTACACTTTTTATATAAATTTTTACAAGTTTTAAAGAATTACTAGAAACTCGTGAAAGATAGAGGGGCTAAATTTCAAAATACATAAAGTTATATAACCCAAAAGCCTAAAACACGTTGAAACCCAGCCGCTATCTTCTTCATCTTCTTCTGCTATCTTCTTCATCTTCTTCCTGGTTTTCGGCAGAAAGTATCACCGGAGTCTGATTATAAAACATATTGAAGGGTTGAACCTAACTTTTGGAATTTGAAAGGTTTTAAAAACCTTAAAAACAAAAGGAAACGTTTGGTTTCCGTCCCCCGATTTTAGGATACGTTTTGGAAACGTTCCCAGCCGTCCCTGTGGCGTTTAACCCTCTGCAAACCTTAGAAGATCTTAAAAGTGGTTGGGCCAAGTCTACATCAAGAAGAGCTCGCGCAGACGTTTTTTAATGAAACGTCTTCGGAAAAACAAATAGTCTGCAGATGTCAATGTCTGTGCGACGAAGACAGAAGAGCCTGCGCAGACTTTTTTTAGAAAAACAAACACTACCTAAGTAATACGATCCAATGGACCAAGTCAAAGTTGCAAGCCAAGTCTATTTACGTCACGTTTATTTTATGCATGTTAAGAGATAATGTAGTTTTCTAATTTTGCATGTTTGCCCATGATCCCATGATCCCTCATCTACATGACTACATCTCACGTTTCCCTCCATATGTTTGTTGGTTTGAAAGCATATTTAAAGGCCAATATTGAATTAAATAGAGAAGAAAATTGATGTAAAATTAGAGTCTTGTTCTTTATCTATTTCCTGGAGTTTAACCCACTCTAAGGGTGTCTATCGGGAGATTAGCCATCTCAAATCGGCTTACTAACACTAAGCCTACTGAGTGGGTTGTGGGTGCTTTGATTGTCTAATAACTGTGAGGACGTACTAAATAGATGTAATAATAATAACTACCTAAAAAATCTTTAGTTCTAGTGTTCCGACTCATTATATACACAGAAGCCTCAAATTGGGAATGGACTTCTAGTAATTTGTAGACAAGGTAACATGCATATGTTGTTGTTTGATACGATATTGTTTGGACAGGACAGAAATGCTTATTGAAATATTAAACTCAACACTAAGCATATGGGTCATTATGTAATTGTAATTAGATTAGAGGGTTGTTATGTAAAGTTAATAACTTAGAAACTGTTTATACATATAGTTGTGTCGATTGGTAAATCGAGGTCCAACCCTATTGCCATATATGCCATCATGTGTATGTTGTCATTAAGGTTGATGTACTAGAAATTTGTTAATCATAATTTCAGTTTGTTCAATCTTCATTTGTTCTGTTTCGATCATTGTTCTTGTCTGCAAAGTATGAAACTGAACTCTGTCTCCCCATGTAATTTTGTATCCGAGGTATATAAGCCATATTATATCTCGGGTATGTTTGTAAATTTGAACACAAGCTTCACCGTGTATGTGATTCCGGAAAAATACTCAACCAATCTCCAATGATTAGTTCCGTTTTCATGCTCTAGCATAATCGTTCGTTCAGTTGAAGTGCAGAATGGCATTTTAATGTTCAGTCACGTATTATGTTCGTTCTTATAAAAACCAAAAGTCAGCGATAAATACAGGTAGATGGAACAATATAGCCTCTGTTAATCCGATATTTTTGTACAAGATGACTCAGAAATTGTTTACAAAAAAAAAAAAAAAAAAAAAAAAAAAAAAAAAAAAAAAAAACCAAAGTTTTTATTTCACGAAAAATGGTCAATCGACCAAGAGTTGGAGATTTCTCTCGACTTTATGGTCGGTCAAAAATCCAATTTAGTGACAGATTTTCATTGTTGGCCGTCGCAGTAAGTGTTATTTTAGTAGCCACGATGCTTTTCTTGTACTAGTACTCTCGAGCGGGGAGAGGTGTCTGATTTAATAGCACCTGTAGAAATTACAGACCTAAAAAAACAAAATTTGTATTGAACAAACACTAGAAATTACAATGCACCCCCAAAACAAGCCTCTTATCCAGATATATTAGATTAAAATTGAAAAAAGAAAATCAAACAAGCGCATAGCCATTGAAATGATGCAAAGTAAAACACAAGTGCAAAAAAACTGTAATTTATGTTGAAGTGGGCGCCTTGTTCTGTCTTGCGTATTTCCCGTATCGTTTTGAAACTGCAGCATCCGATAATGTGTCCCATAACTGCAGGTAAAAGAGTAAGGAATGAGATTATTTATACCCACATTATATGAAAAAACATACACCATGAAAACTGGTTAATTGGTAGATTTATTCAGTTACATGGTTAGCATATTAACGGTTATTTTATTCAGAATAAATGTTCAAACTTCAATCATACAAAGTAAATAAAAACAACACACTTTTACTTTTATCTTATAATTGTGAAATGCTCCAAAATTAAGTTCATATCGACAATTTTGAAAGTGTGAACGCATTTGATCACAATGCACTCAAAAAATTTATTAAACTAAACCCATACAAAAACCGGTTTCTTTCCAGTAATACCTAAAAATTTGTGTCATTGGTAGGTTTTCGGTTTCAGTTTTTGTCAACAGCCCAAGCCCAGTTTGTATACAAGGGTAATTTAGGAACAGAGTGTATGTCCCGAAATCAAATTCATTCTTAGTGATTTTCACATTTGACTCGATAGATGATTTGATAAATGACACTTCAACAGGCCTGACAAAAAGACAGGTTGGGTCGTGCCGACCATCGAGTAACGAGTCAATGAGTCGGGTAAAAAAATCAACTCATCCCTTGATGAATGGGTCACAATTGTCGGGTGTACTTTTGACTATTAGTCAGTAGTTATGATACATCAATGGCATTGGTTATAATTATTAGTGTGAGCGAATATGCAAATTTAACAAAAAACATAGTCAACTGAAAAAGTCAACAAGTGTGTGTCAAAACTAAAATTATGACAACCTTACCTCCAAATTTCCTTTAGATCCAGCAAGTGCCAGCAAAAAGGGAGAATCTTCAGAGAACGATACAGTAAATACAGATCCCTACAAAGTCAAAACAAGAAAACATCATGCTTTTGTACTAGATTATTCCTAGGTTATAAACAGGAAGACTCTAATTTGTAGAATCCAATGTGAAGGTACACCAGTTTCCGTACGTGTGCATATGAAACGGTCAAAAAATAGAACGATTTCAAAGTATTTAATTTGGTAAATTAAAGTCAAGAAACATACAGCTTTACGGTTCTGTGAGGCAATACATGACGGTTGGTTATTTGACAAATCCCATAGTTTGACCTGTAATAGCATACAGAATAATTAGAGATACACTATGACATGAGATTAAGTATCTAATGGTGCAAACTACTTAATATTATATTACCATTTTGTCTTCAGAGCCAGTTGCAAGAAGCTGGAAAGAGACGGTATCAAGTCAAATATGGTGCATATATAATTAAATAATAAATAAAAAGGTAGAGCTAACCGAAGGCTTACATTTGGCACCAAGGGGTTATAAGATATAGCACAAACAGCTTTATCGTGTGCATGGATGGTGAACGTTTTTGAATCTGAAGATGAATTAGACGTTGCTGTTCTGATATCGAAACCGACAACTGTACCGTTCTCAAGACTCGCCTGAAAACAGAATATGCAATTAAGTAGATGTGGCAATATCGACCCATTTGTTTAAGAATGGGTTGATTTCGAGTACAATTATCTCAATTCTCAAACAGGTGAAATAAAAATAAAAAAAAATAAAAAAGGCTAAAAACAGTTCAAATGGTGAAACTGGAACACAACCGATCAAAGTTCTGTTTGAGATCAAGTTCAAAACTGTCAAATTTTTACGATTCCTGGTTCGTAAATGTCAAATTTTTTAAATTCAGGGTTTAAGCGTTTAAATCATGAAAGTTTGTGGTAAAAATTATAAATTTTAATGTTGAGGGTTGAAATTGTGAAAAATTCAAAGTTTGGTGTCATAATTGTCAAATCATGAAAGTTTATGGTAACAATGAAAAGTTTCTGAATATTGAGGGTTAAACATGTGAAAAATGAAAGTTTGGTGATAAAATTGTGAAATTTGAAAGTTTAGTGTTATAATTGTCAAATTTGAAAAGCTTCATTTAACCACTTGAATGTACTTGTAACAAAAATGCTCTACTACTTAAGCTTATTGTAAAACATATAAAACCGTAAATTTTAAATCTGTATAAATACAAATATAATAGTGTAACACTAACCACAAACAAATGTTGGTCATGTGGATTCCATGCCAAGCTCTCGACATCAGCGGTAACCGACCACTTGAAACCGGAATGTGACGGAACCCTTCCATCCCTCTGCAACGTAACAATAAGATTATAAACGAAGAAATCACGAGATATATTTATACCAAAAACATTTGGTTTATGTAAGATTTGGCAAGACAATTACCATGACCACGGTATGATCAAACGATCCACTAAGAAGAACTTCATGCTCATGATGGTTCCATGCAACTGCTTGAACCTGAAGAAGTTTTAAAGGCAGAAGAACACAGAGATAAGTAAGTCCCTTAAAGGTATGCAAACATACATGATACATATTTTATATATCTGACAAACAGTATCAGCTAATTCCTAAATAATAAGAACTAGAAATGCGGGTCCATTGCAAACATCGAATGGATTAGTCCAAGCGTTATATGATGCGTTAACTATATGAAATTTTCAAAGTTGAGGTGTAAAAATAAAGTAACAGTGCAAGGAGTAAAAACTTGAGGGGATGGTGGCGTTAAAAAAGGAGTAATAGTACAAGGGGCAAAAGTGCAATGTTTAAAACTTGAGGGGGTAATAGTGCAAGGGTAAAAATGCAATGTTTGTAACTTGAGGTGGCGGCGATTAAAATGGAGTAATAGCGCAAGGGGTAAAAACACAACGTTTAAAACTTAGGGAAGTGGTGGCGGAATTCAAGCTTGTGGGTTAAAAATGCAAAGTTTAAAAGTTGAGGGGTCGGTATAAAGCATATGGGCCAAAAATGCAAATTACCAAAGTATGGGCCAAAAGTGTAAGTTACAAATATAGGGGGTAAAAAAGAAAAAGTCTATGAGCCAAAACTGTAAATTACTGTAGGTTAAAAATGAAAAATTTCAAAGTTGAGTGGCGGTGAGAAATCCACCGACACTTCCCTATAAGATATAGATAATTTACAGAACACACAGAAACATCTTATTATAAGATCACTAAAACTTCAAACAGCAGAAGCACATCCAAACACTATTTTCTACAGCCCAAATTACTACTGATAATCGGATTCTTTATAATTCAATATCAGCTACAAGACAAACGCCACCCAAACACCCCTATATTAGTACTGAACTACTAAAATGTTAAGTGAACACACGTCACCAACTTGATAATTGCGAAAAAATGAAAAAACTAAAGAAGACAAAAAGAACGTGCCTTATCAGTATGATGATCCATGGTCAATTTGCATTTGCCTGTTGACACATCCCAAATCTTTACCGTTTTGTCAGCACTACCACTCGCAAGAATATTCCTGAGTACCCAAGTGGTATTGGCATCAGCATCACAAAACCACGTCTAAAAATATTTTATTTAAAAAAAACACTAACGTACCTAAAGCCCTTGTTCCAAGCTAGAGCAAGCACGGCACCAGTGTGACTATCTTCTTTGTATGTAACGGACTTCTACGAAAAGTTCACATAGATAATGAAAAACCAACAAGAAAATAAAAAGGTTTAACATTTAAAATGAAAAAGAAAAACTTAGTGAAGTAATCAAGGTTTAAAAAACGGAAACGAGTTTTGAGGCGGTTCCCCTTCACCTCACGAGGAGTAAGCCTCAAGGCAAACCGAGGCGGATTAAAAAAATAAATATAAAAATTCTATATCTTATAAAAATAATAATACTAATTAAATTCGTCAAAATCATCAAAAACACACATAAAAAAGACATAAAATGCTTGAAAATTGACACAAAAAAGTCAAACATCAAAAAACAAATATCAAAAACCCCTGAGGCGCAGCCTTTTTAGTGCCTCAGCCCTTCTGAGGCGCCCGTACAATAGAAACCCCCTGAGGCACGCCTCAGGATCGTTTTTTAGGCAATTCACCTCTAGGTGCGCCTCGAGGCGCACGCCTCAACCGTTTTTTAAAACCATGGAAGTAATCAAATACCTTTACTTTCTTTCCTTTCTTCTTTTTCTTCGTCTCGGCAATACCACCTAATGTGAGAGATGGTTGGACTTCATCTATCTGTAGACAATGGGGAGCATGTGTATAAATAAGATTTTCATGCATTTTAAAAGATAATATTTGATTATGAAATCAAAATCTCCATACGATATCAAGGTCCCATATTTCAATTTCCGGTTCCATCGAGCCGACTGCTATGAAATTCCCTGCACCCATAAAATATCAATGGGTTATAGTAACATATGCCAGCTATCCAAAGTAGAATTATAAAAAAAAATCACATTCTCAGTTGTTTTAAAAAATAAAAATTTAAAATTTAAAAATGAATACAAAAAGTAAATCGTCATTATTGTCCAAGGTGGCCACTTTTGCGAATTTCATCCAAAAGTTTGTTTTTTCGCATCTAGGTCCTCGTGGTTTCAAAATCATGCCATTTTCATCCCTAAGGTTTGGCAATTTATTGCGACTTTCGCCCCTCAAGGTTTGACCCCCAGGGACGAAAATGACAAGATTTTGAAACCATGAGGACCCAAATGCGAATAAGAAACCCTTGGATGAAGGTGGCAAAAGTGGCCAAACCTCAGGGACGAAAACGACAATATACTCTAAAAAAATCTTAATTCATTACTTGACAACTTTGATTTTGGTCCATTAGTTTTCTTAACTTTGTCCTTTATTTAAAACATTCAAGTAACAGTAAAAAAAATGTTAAACTATGTGACAAGAAAATCAGTGCAATATTTATCCAAACATGTTTACCAAGATCATTAAAAAATTATATATATTAAAAGTGCATGCCCGTTACCTTTTTCTCCACCTTTAATTGGGCAATCGAGCCATGCGGTGCACAGAGGAAACGCGGGGATGAGAATTTCATGGTGAACATACATGTTCGAATCACCATCGGGATCCTCTACTATACAAACCTGTTCAAACACTCAAATTAGCACATCAAAACATAATGGTTGACTTAAGTGTTGACTAAAGTGTACATATGGTATCAAAATCACATGCCAGTAAATGATTAACGTCATCCTCATTATGCGCACAGACTACAACAGCATCGTCAGCTTTGATCATGATGTCTTCGATCTCTTCAGAGTCCTCGTCCTAAAAAGCGAGAATTGTAGAAATTAAAGATGCGATTTAATCTTGAAAAAAAGAGCAAACGGAAATCGGATTAGGAAGTATGTCACTTACGTTTTTATCTTTAAGATAGGGGTCTAGTTCGTTGCTTGGATAGTAAGTGTCCCCGATCCCCGAACCAAAGAGTTCAATGGCTTATACCGACATATTAAAAAACGTGTAATGGGTTAGAATTAGAACCTTCCTAAACCGAGAAAACATGATGCAGATAGGCATGTAAAAACGAATATGAACAGGGTGTGTTCATGTTTGTTCGTTTAACTTTAACCAAACAAACAATTGAAAATGAACGTTGTTTTCGTGTTCTTGTCTGTGTTTGTGTTCATTTATGTTTGATTGTTAATAGTATAAACAAACGGTTCACGAACGTAAATGAAACTAAAGAAGATAACTGAATGGGCATAAACAAACAAAACTGAGCAAACACCAATATATAGTAAACATGAATATCAATTTGTTTGGCCTAAAAAACTAATAAAACTAGACTAAACTATAATGGGTGATATTTTAATTTCAAAAAACCAAAGTAAATTGTAATGGATCTACAAAATATAAATGAATATATATACATGAACGAACTTGAACGAATGAACATAAACTAATTTAAATGAAGGAAGTTAAACGATAGTTTACAAACATAAATGAAAGAACCAGACATATGTTAATGTTTTTTCGTTTATTAAATAAACAAACATAAACGAACTTCCAGCCGAACAATTCATTAAACGCGTTCGGTTTGTTTACAGGCCTGGTTACAGAAAATAAGGATGTTAAGTTATATTAAACATAACTAAAAGAAAAGGGGTGTTTGGGTGTCCCTTTAAACTGATAATATCAGTTTCAAATTGTTCACCCAAAAGTGAATATGTTTTAAATTTTTCACTTACTTAGCATCAAATAAAATCGTTAAAATCCCCGATTACCAATTATCCTCCAAGTCACATCCGAATTAACTTAAAACATAATGAAAAAAACAAGCACTAGAGCAACAAAATACCATCATCCTCTTCATCATACTCATCCATGTTAAGTTCATCCAACCCATCTGCAATATCATGAACACTCGAACCACCTTTACCGAGCGCACTAGCCGCACCCAACGCTCGCTCAACTTCCTCACCCTGTCCAGTTACATCATCATCAACATCACTCATATCCTCATTACCCTCCTCACTCATATCCTCATTACCCTCCTCAACTTCAACATCTGAACTGCAAACACCAAACATATATCAAACACACCCATCTTAAACCAACAATTAACATAAATCTTTATCTATTAAATACCTTTTTTCCAACAAAGCTAGTTTTTTTATCTCCTCAATTTCCTCTTTTGAAGGTGGGTCAGCTACTGAAGGTACAGACTTTGATGCTCCTTTTGGAACCCATGAAATTGATGAAATCATTTTTCTTTAAAAGGGTGTTCTGCAAACGTAGGATGAACGTGTATTTATGTGTTTAAGTTGGAGATTATATGAGACCGGATTGAAGAGTGAAAAGGGTATGTAAGTGTTACCTAGTTGGTGGCCGGAGATTGGTGGCGGTTGATGGTCGGAGAGGGTTTGGAGACTGAGGCGAGGGTTTTGTTTTGTGAGAGTTTTGGGAATCAGGGAAAATAGGGTTTTGAAAATGTAACCATTATCGATTATGTTTTTCTTTTTTTATATACTAGATTTTACTCGTGTCGCGCGTTGCGGCGGCAACATCACGTTTGTCACTTCGTTACACACGTTACAATGATGACATTAACATATGGTGCTCACGCGTGATGTGACATGTTTTTTACTTTATCACACATGTTACGTTAATAACATTAATGTGGTTAGGTAAAAGGAGTATAATGTATCGCACGTTACAGTGTAAAGTCGTAAAAGTAATTTAATCAAAAGAATTGAAGCGTTTGAGAAGATGATGTGCCCACGTGTGACGTAACGCGATTTTGACTTTATTACCCACGCTATGTTAGTGACATTAATGTGATTAGACATAGATAAAAGGAGTATAATGTCTCGCATGTTGTAGTGTAGAGTCGTTAAGTGATTTAATCAAAAGAATTAAAGTGTTAGAAAAGATGAGGTCTGAAGTTATCAAGTAGAGATAAATGAGGGGTCAAAGTTGTTGTCGCAACCCCCGTCCCCTAACAACCCAGGAACAGGCGGCAGCGGCCAGTTTCGGTGGTATCGGTGTTTATTATTTTGGCAGCGGAATCACATCAGGGTCGTAGTTAGGAAATATTTTATCAGAGTAAAATATCACACTTTCATAATATTTAAACACGTGGGAATAATCCCAAGTTTTAAGTACACACATTTTCATAGGTGTTAGGGGGGGATTTTCCAATGATCAGTGATCCCCAATTACTGTTGGGTTTAGTGATCCTCACTTCTGTTTGAATTAGTGATCCTCAGAAGTATTGCAGGATCAGGATCATGGATCATCGTAAGGATCCTTATACTAACGATTGTCTGCTTTGAATATGATGTTGTTTTGCAAGAGTACAAGCCTGGACTTGGTCTTGGCGATATTCCTGGAGCATATTCCATACTTATTCCGCACGTGCTTAACTAAAGTGGACGTTATGGAGTTCGTGGAGGACTTGCGTGAAATGCGGAATGTTTGTTAGCTTAGATATTTTCCATTTTTAAAAGGGATAGCGAGCTAAATAGAAAACACTTGGCTATTTTTAGCTTAACACACACACTCGCAACTGCTCTCACCAGCTCTTGACAATTCACTTGGCGATTACACACTTTTTTGCACATTACACTATAGTGATCCTTGTAATTAGCTCGCTATCATCCGAAGTTGTAATACATTTCTTGTTTAATCTGAGTTGGTGATCGGTAGTTTCCATCACCCGAGGTTTTTTATGCCGGAGATCATTCATTGATCAAGGGCTTTTTCCTCGTATAAATCTTTGTGTCACTTGTTCATTTCATTTCTGAGTGATCCTTAGTATTGTTCATTGATTCAAGCATCATACCTCACAACAGAAAGTTTGGTTGCATTATCATTGCTTGATTTTTTACCAAAACAGTTTGGCGCCCACCGTGGGGCAATTGGTGCTTCATTCCTAAGAAGATTCATACTTTTGTGGTCATTTTGGTTCATTACAACCAAGCAGATGGCTTCCTCAACAAAAAATACATCAAGTTCAATGCCGGCAATTAGTTCTTCACAAGGCGTTCCACCTTTGCCTCCACCACCTTCTGGATCCCAGAAGAATGCTGAGAATGCTGCGAAGAGACAAACCCCCATTTTCACAAAACCACCAACTTCTTATGTTTCCACTAATCCTACTACTAATGATCTTTTTAATCTGATTTTGCAGATGAGGGATCGCATGCAAGAACAGGATAAAACCAATGAACGGATCCTTCAGGAGATTGGTGATATCAAGAAACAGAAGAAATCAGTGGAGGATCACTCTCCTCTGATGCCAAGGTCATTGAACTTTGACACTCCAGTTGTAACTACCTTACAATCGGCAATTCCAGGCATCCAGTATCAAAGTGGTCCATCAGAAAGGCGTTATGGAACAGCAACTATGAGTCAGGCATTTGGCTCTCACTTCCAGCCTCAAGGATCCTTCAGCTCAGGAGGATATTCGGGAACGCACGAGGTCCAAGGATCCTCCCAGATCCAAGGATCCTCCCAGGTCCAAGGATCCTCCCAGGTCCAAGGATTCTCTATTGTTCCAGGATCCTTCCAGCTTCAAGGATCCTCTCAGCCTCAAGGATCCAACATCTTCCAGGATCAGGGATTCTTAAGAAGTATGCAACCTCCGAGCACCGATGTTCATCAAGGAGACTTCATACCAATGCAAACCATCGCTTCATCTGGTCCTTCGATCATACCAGAATCCTGTCAATATGGATTCACATCCGCAATTCCAAACATGAATCCTCCGGGAGGTAACACTTTTAGTAATTTATATAACACTAACCATGGCTCAATGCATGATACAGGTATCAATCAAGCTATGGCTAAGGAGTTACAAAAACTTAAGGATATGATATCCAGTGTACCAGGAGTGGTTAAACCCATTCCTGAAATTGCAGATGGTAGCCATAGGATATCTCATTTTGCACCACCCTTATGTGATGCTGAGATACCCAAAAGGTTCCAGATACCATCTATGAAGCTATATGATGGTTCAACAGATCCAGAAGAGCATGTAGCTCAGTATAGGGAGAGGATGGAGATCAATCCAATTCCTGAGAGGTTAAAAGAAGCATGTCTATGCAAGGGATTCGGATCCACACTCACAGGATCTGCTCTTAAATGGCTGCTAAGTCTTCCCCCTTATTATATTACATCATTTGCTAATCTAGTTAATTTGTTTAATAGTCAATTCTCTTGTAGTAGAAAATTTGAACGATTAACTAGTGATCTATATAGGGTAACACAAGGTCAAAATGAATCACTTAGAGATTATATCACTAAGTTTAGTAAAGAATCCTTAGATATTCCTAATTTGGATATTGCTACGGCTGTGGAAGCCTTTAAAATGGGATTGCTTAGGGATTCATTATTCTATGATGATCTTGTTATGACACCTTGCAGGAATCTTGATGAAGTAAGAACCAGGGCCCTTAGGTTCATCCGCCTAGAGGATGACAAAAGGATCCAGGATAGATTGACAGGATCCTCAAAACAGGAGAAACAAGGATCCTACTTCAGGAACAACAAATCCAAGTCCTACAACAAGTCTGATAACCAGAACGTGCATGCGGTGGAACAAGAAGAGGATGATGAGGATTATCCTCATATTTCTGAATACTGTTTTTCTGTTGATAACAATAAACTAATCCTTGCAATGCAGAATCAAGGTGAGAAAGCTAGATGGCCGAGAAAAAGTGACAAACCAGCTGCTACAAAGGATAAGTCCAAGTGGTGTGCATATCATGAGGATTTCGGGCATCTCACTGAAGAGTGTATTGCACTAAGAAAGGAAATTGGTTACTTGTTGAGCAAGGGGCATTTGAAGGAACTTTTGGGACGAAAAAAGTCAAGGATCCAGGATCCTGAAAGGATCCCGGAAAGGGCTCCTGCTCCTCCAGCAGATGCACAAGTTATAAACTTCATATCCGGTGGATCAGACATTTGTGGTACCTCCTTTTCAGCAGCAAAAAGACATGCTAAGGAAACCAGGATGGATAATGGAGACAGACCCGTCCGGACCTCCGTTGTTACCCAGGATAAAGTCATAACCTTTGATGAGGATGATCGTGTTGATGTCCAGGATCCTCATCATGATGGTCTTGTAATTACATTGTTTATTTCTAACCACTTTGTTCGCAGGATCCTTATAGATGGAGGAAGCTCTGTGAACATCATTCAGCTTGATGTCCTCAAGAAGATAAATATACCGGAGTCTGATATTGTCCCAAGATCCTCAGTACTTGTGGGATTCAGTGGGGAAACCAAGAACACATTGGGGGACATCAAACTCCCTATTTATATTGAAGGACTCCATTCTTATCAGAAATTTTGTGTTATAGATTGCTTATCTTGTTGTAATGTTATCCTTGGCAGGCCATGGATACATGACATGAAGGTAGTCCCATCTACCTATCATCAGTGTGTAAAGCTTCCAAGTCCATGGGGAGTGGTGAAAATTGAGAGTGATCAACAAGAGGCTAAGAATTGTTATACATCATCAATGAAGCCAGCCTCAATACCAAGGGAGCAATAGCAATTAAAGTATCCTTCAAGAGATGTCTTGGAGGCAAGAGAACAGGATTTGAAAGAAATCCTCATGGATCCTGATGATCCTGAATCCAAGATCTTCATAGGATCAGGGATCCTTAGCAACATTGAACAGGAGCTAGTATCCTTCCTTAAAAGAAGGAAAACTACCTTTGCCTGGAAACATGAGGATATGACAGGTATATCTAAAGATATAATTACTCATAAACTTGGCATTGACAGGTCATTCAAGCCAATTCATCAAAAGAGGAGGAAGTTTGCACCTGAAAGGAATGCTATTATCCAGGAAGAAGTAGATAAACTACTTCGGGCAGGTATGATAAGAGAGGTTAAGTATCCAAGATGGTTAGCCAATGTGGTTGTTGTTCAAAAGAAAAATGGAAAGTGGAGGGTATGTGTCGATTTTACTGATTTAAACAAGGCATATCCCAAGGATCCTTTCCCATTACCCCACATTGACTCCATGGTGGATGCTACCGCGGGTCATGAGTTGTTGACTTTTATGGATGCTTCATCTGGATTCCAACAAATTCAGATGGAACCATCTGATCAAGAGGATACAGCCTTTATGACCCCAACTGGTATCTATTGTTATATTGCTATGCCATTTGGACTAAGGAATGCAGGTGCTACTTATCAAAGGCTATTCAATACGATGTTCAAGGAACAAATTGGACACACTATGGAAGTCTATATTGATGACATGGTGGTTAAGTCCAAGAAAGCTGAGGATCACCTTAAAGACTTGGAGGAAGCATTCAATATCCTTGATAAATTTAATATGAAACTAAATCCTTCCAAGTGTCATTTTGGTGTTAAGGCAGGTAAATTCTTAGGCTATATGGTGACAAAAAGGGGTATTGAAGCAAGTCCAGAGAAAATCAAAGCTATTGTGAATATCAAATCTCCTGCCAATGCTAAGGATATGCAAAGATTGACGGGCAGGATCGCAGCCTTGAACAGATTCATATCCAAATCCTCAGAAAAGTGCAAGGAATTCTATGACATCCTGAGGAAGAACAAGAAATTTGAATGGACTGAGAAGCATGAAAGTGCCCTCAAAGCTCTTAAGGATTACCTATCCTCAGCCCTGGCCTTGATGAAACCAGAAAAAGGGGATATATTATCCTTGTATTTAGCGGTATCCTCTAAAGCAGTAAGTGCGGTCCTTGTTAAGGATCACGAAGGTACACAACATCCTGTCTATTATGTAAGTAAGAGTTTGCTTGATGCTGAATCCAGGTATTCACATTTGGAAAAAACTTATCCTTGCATTAATTATGGCATCTACTAAATTAAGACATTATTTTGAGACTCATGCCATTATTGTTAAGACTAATTTTCCGATTAAGAATGTTCTCAGGAAACCTGAAATGTCAGGAAGGATGGCTAAGTGGGCAGTGAAGCTTAGTGCATATGATATAAGATATGAACCAAGGACTGCCATCAAATCCCAAGCCTTAGCTGACTTTGTGGCAGATTTTAGTAGTGATTTGCAAAAGGAGGCTGAGTTAGAAGTCCAACAGCTGGAAGAAACTAACGATCCTTGGATACTATTCACTGATGGAGCCTCCAATGTAAAAGGAACAGGGCTGGGAATACTACTAAAATCGCCACAGGGGGACATAATACCCCACTCCATAGCTTGTGAATTTCAAACTACCAACAATGAGGCTGAGTATGAAGCCTTGATAGCTGGTTTGCAAATTGCTAAGCATATGAGGATCAGGTATCTTGAGGTACATGTAGATTCATTATTAATCACTAATCACTTTAATGGATCCTATGCTGTTAAAGGTGAAAAGCTAATCAAATATTTAGAGATAGTCAAAGAATTGGCACTCTCTTTTGTTTCCTTTAGTTTGACACAGGTACCAAGGGAAGAGAATGCAGAGGCTGATGCATTAGCCAATCTAGGATCATCCTTGAAGATTCCTGAGGATATCAAGATCCCTATTATCCATATCCTGACCCCTGCTATCGAGGATCATGTAGCTATGGAGATAGGAGAGGATTCTGCAATCATCCCTAGTGATGATACTCAATCTCATTCAGGATCATGGATCCTCCCAATCATGAGATACATACAACATGGAGAGATTCCTATAGGAGAAAACCCTAGGGCTTTCAAAATTAAGGTATCTCAATTTACAATATTGAATAATATGTTGTATAAACGATCTCTTGCAGGTCCATATCTAAGATGCATTGAGGATCCTGAAATCCAAGAAGTCCTAAAGGATTTCCATGAAGGAGATTGTGGAAACCACACTGGGGGCAGAGCATTGTTCTCAAGGATCCTGAGGACAGGATACTATTGGCCTACTATGAAGAAGGATGCTGTGGAGTATGCCAAGAAGTGTAATCCTTGTCAGAGACATAGTAATATCCTTCACCAACCAGCAGAACTTTTGCATCCTATATCCTCTTCTTGGCCATTTATGAGATGGGGAATGGATATAGTTGGTAAGCTTCCTAAGCCACCTGGTGGAAAAGTATTCATGCTTGCTATGACTGATTACTTCTCCAAGTGGATAGAGGCTGAAGCCTTTGCTCAAGTCAGAGAAAAGGAAGTTATATCCTTTATTAAAAGAAACATTATTACTAGATTTGGTATTCCTTCTGAAATTGTTTGTGATAATGGATCCCAATTTATTGGGAATAGAACTACTAACTTTTGTGACAGCTGGGGGATTAAGATGATAACATCAACACCAGTCCACCCACAAGCTAATGGTCAGGCAGAATCATCATACAAGATCATCATCAACAATTTGAAGAAGAAGCTTGGATCCAAGAAAGGAAAATGGGCAGAAGAACTACCTTATGTGCTTTGGGCCGATAGGACAACTCCCAAGAATGCTACTGGCCAAACTCCATTTTCTTTGGTATTTGGGGCAGAATCAGTGATCCCTACAGAGATGGTGGTTCCAAGTGCAAGAACAAGCATTCGTGATCCTGAAGAAAATGCTGAAAACTTGGTTCAAGACTTGGATACTGTTTTGGTCAAAAAATCTGTTGAGGATATTGCAACCAAACTCTATGTTACGGGGTATGATGCTAACAATGTAGAACAATAACAAGGATCACTTCAATGTAAATTGCTGAAATGACACAAGGATTTATACGGGGAAAAAGCCCTTGATCAAGAGTTGATCTCCGGCACAAAAAACCCCGGGTGATGGAAACTACCGATCACCAAGCTCAAATAAATGAATAAATGTTTACAACTTCGGATAGTAACGAGCTAGGTACAAGGATTACTATCGTGTAATGTGTAAATGTGAGTGAAAACAAATGAATGTTCGTCGAGAGCTTTGAGTGTGCGAGTATATGAGTGTGTGTAGCTGTAAAAAATGACTCAGTGTTACTAACTAGCTCGTTACCCCTTTAAAATAAGAAAATAACTAGCTAACAAACTTTCCGACTTTCGTGCCATGCCTTCACGTTCTCCACAACGTCTATTTTTGGCCAAGCACGTGCAGAATAGTTTGGGAATATTCTCCAGGAATGTCGCCAAGACTTGGTCAAGCTTGTTATACCTGCGAGGTAGTACAAAACATAAACAAACAATCGTCAGTACGAGGATCCTTAAAGTGATCCATGATCCTGATCCTGAAGCTCTTCTGAGGATCACCACATGTCACAGAAGTAAGGATCACTAATTAGGATAACGAATAAGGATCACTAATTGTTAGAAAATCATCCCCTAACAATTGCCCCCAAAATATAAGGAGTAATTTGTAAAATAAGCGAGTTATATTTTCTTGATCTTATCCGCAACTAACTAACGGATATATAGCCGTTAATATAGAACTAGCCGTTGCGATCATGACGTCACGGAAGTGACAATCCTGCAGAATCATAATTATAAATAGAGGTATAGCCAGTACAATGGAATTATCAGCCCCTAAAACGAGTACTGGTCCCAATGCCTTGAACTATACCAGGATCATCGTGCGCTACAGGCGGAACTGGGGTCAAGCCCAAATAACTGGGGTTAAACCCAAGGAACGGATTGCTTCAGCGGATAACCAGTGTTATGCTAAGGATACCTGGACTTTCAAAACTTAAACTCACGTGAGAGATGGATAAAGGACGCATGATCCTTATCCTTATATGAGAAAATAAAGAAATGAAATAGTTCAAGTTTAGGATGTTACCTAAATAAAGATCATTGATACTTTGAGGATCCTTTAAGGATATCCTTATCGTTAGGATCATCTGTGCCATGAGGATCCTGCTCACATGAAGTATTTCTTTAAGTGGACAGCATTCCAAGCTCTTGGTAGCAAATCACCTTCCATGGTTAGCAATCTATATGCCCCCTTTCCTGCTTCAGCTTCAATCAAATAAGGGCCTTCCCATTTTGGAGCCAATTTTCCATCAGCAGGATTGGTGGTATTCTGAAATGCTTTCCTTAATACCATATCTCCAACTTGAAACCTCCTGATCCTGACATTTTTGTTGTAAGCACCAGCCATTCTTTGCTGATAACTGGCCATCCTTATCCTAGCCATATCCCTGATTTCTTCAATAGTATCCAGGTCTTGAGCTAAGTTCTCATCATTCTCCTCAGGATCACGGGTACTTGTTCTTGCAGTTGGAACCACCATTTCCGTTGGGATCACTGATTCTGCCCCAAATACCAAAGAGAATGGCGTTTGACCAGTAGCATTCTTGGGGGTTGTCCTATCAGCCCAAAGCACATAAGGTAGTTCTTCTGCCCATTTCCCTTTCTTGGATCCAAGCTTTTTCTTCAAATTGTTGATAATGATCTTGTTGGATGATTCTGCCTGACCATTAGCTTGTGGGTGGACTGGTGTTGATGTTATCATCTTAATCCCCCAGCTGTCACAAAAGTTAGTGGTTCTGCCCCCAATAAATTGGGAACCATTATCACATATAATCTCAGAAGGAATTCCAAATCTAGTTATAATATTTCTTTTAATGAAGGATATAACTTCCTTTTCTCTGACTTGGGCAAAAGCTTCAGCCTCTATCCACTTGGAGAAGTAATCAGTCATAGCAAGCATGAATACTTTTCCACCAGGTGCCTTAGGGAGCTTACCAACTATATCCATCCCCCATCTCATAAATGGCCAAGAGGAGGATATAGGATGCAATAATTCAGCTGGTTGATGAAGGATATTGCTGTGTCTCTGACAAGGATCACATCTTTTAGCATATTCCACAACATCTCTCTTCATGGTTGGCCAGTAGTATCCTGTCCTCAGGATCTTAATATTTTTTTTATCATTCAGGTATTTATCTACATTAAAATCTAACGTCAAAAATAGGAGTAAACCCGAGGGTTCCATTGCAGAAGGATATTTAGCTGAAGAATGTTTGTCATTTTGTTCATTGTACTTATCAAGTGATGTCGAGACCATACATAATAAGACAAGTCGGAATTATGATGACGATGGTTTCGAGGATATTTTACCTATCTTTTCTATGTCGGGTCGGCCGATTGGTGCTACAGTGGTAGAGATACTTGACCTTGACATTTTGGCTAAAGCACATTCATATGTGTTATTCAATTGTAGTGAAGTTGATGAATTTCGAACGTAAGTAGTTATTTAGAAGTTGTGAGTTCCATTTATTATATTATATTTAAAATTGTTATTGTTGTTATCATCATTATCATCTTTTGACGTTGCAGAGAACATCTGACGAATGTTCGTCATGAAAATCGGAAATTACGTGAGCGTGAGATTCAGCGTTTACATAGCGAGACTTTTGATTCGTGGTTTCAAGATCATGTACGGAATAACATAGATGTATTACTTTTAAAATACAATTTTAATGATATAACATTTTCAAGCTTCTAATCGCTAGATGTATAACGAAAAATTTAACACATCTTGCCTTAATTCAGGTTGAGGAGCTGCATACCAGAGGGGATCATAGAATCACGGAAGATCTAAGAAACTTGGCAAGTGGCCCAGCTGAGTTTGTGAAAAAATATAAGGGATTTATCATAAATGGTTTCCGATTTCACACAAAAGATCTGGAACAGAATAGGAAAACACAAAATAGTGGAGTTATGCTTGAGGCCATGACTAATAGCTTCTCAAGTGCTAAAGATAACAATCCTATCGTGGGAGATGTAACATACTATGGGGTTTTGAATGATATCATTGAGTTGGAATATGTTGTTGACAGGAAAGTAGTTTTATTCCATTGTGATTGGATCTCGAATGGTTCAAGGAAAAAGCAAGATGAGAATGGGTTTACTCTACTCAATTTTGAAGGTTTGAACCCTCATAACGACCCTTTTATACTAGCTTGTCAAGCACAGCAAGTATTTTATGTTGCAGATCGTGTTGACAAATGATGGAAAGTTGTGATCAAGACAACGCCTAGAGATTTTTATGACATGAATGAACAAACATGTCTTGAGAATGTGGAAACACATTTGCAGAGTGACACATCTACGGGTCCTCAACTTGATGAAAATATGAATATTGAATTGGTTAGAAGGGGTTTAAATGGGACCGTTGTTGACAAAAATACCTTAGTTTTTGACGGAGATGAAGATCTATTTGAAGCTGCTTCATGATTTCAATTAGTTATTTAATAATATGATTTTTTTTCATCGCATATTGAATACTTGTATTTGATTTTTTTTCTGCATTGCTGATAATAATTATTTTTTCATCGCTATTGCTAGTTTTTTAATAGTTATGTCTATGTGAACAGATATGTATCACAACTAGTACATCTGCTGGGTTAGATCAGATCTTGCCTCGGATGTTCTATCATAAAGTACTTGGGGTTGGAACTCACTTGGAATAGATGGAGTAGTTTTGACTTGTCATGTTTGGGCTAGACAAAAATTCTTATGTACTTTAATGTAATGGTGTAACCGTGGGGTTTGGATGGTGTATACCCCAACACCTTGCTCGGTTTTAATTTATGAATGAAAGTTTGAGTTGGCCATTAAAAAAAAAATTGATTGAGTTTGTGTCCCACTTTCAACCAGATCAGAAAACCACAACCCAGGGTGGAAAGAATGTAGCAGGATGAATGATGAAACTTTAGTTTCAAAATTATTGTTTGTTTACTACCATCCCGTATAATCACGGGTCAATAACCTATTGTTATTATAAAACTCTAGCGAATAAACATCCTATAAAACTTATGTTTTACGACTCAAATATCAAGTATCCAATTACGGTGTATTATAATAACACCATAATGATTAAGCATCCTATAAAGGTTAAAGTTATAAGACCCTAGTGTCAAGTGTCCTATTAAGTTATGTTATAATAGAACTCTAGTGAATAAGCGTCCTATAAAACTGATGTTTTATGACTCAAATATCAGGTGTCCAATTACAGTGTATTATAATAAAACCACAATGATTAAGCGTCCTATAAAGGTTAAATTTATAAGACCAAAGTGTCAAGTGTCTTTTTAAGTTATATTATAATAAAACTCTAGCGAATAAGCGTCCTATAAAACTAATGTTTTATGACTCAAATATCAAGTGTCCTATTACGGTGTATTATAATAACACCACAATGATTAAACGTCCTATAAAGTTTAAAGTTATAAGACCCAAGTGTCAAGTGTCCTGTTAAGTTAAGTTCTAATATGACTTCGACTAGAAAGGGTCCTATAACACTGAACATTTATGACTTAACTACAACGTGTCCTATTAAGTTATGTATAATAGGACCCCGGATGATCAAGTGTCCTAATACAGTACCACATAATGGGACACTCACAATTAAATGTCTTATAAAGTACTTTATTAGGATCTACATTTTAAGTGTCCTATTAAATTATATGATAATAGGACCCCAAAAAATCATCCATCCTATTAAATAGTTTTTTAGGACACCGGTTTAGTAGAGTATATTATAAAAGGACCTCAAAAGTTCATTAGTCCTATTAAATAGTTTTTTAGGACCCTCTTTTACAAGCGTCCCACAGAAAAGGTCCTAAAAAGCCATTTTTGTTGTAGTGTGCCCTGCCCCCAGTGTGGTTTCCACAATCTCCTTCATGGAAGTCTTTTAAAACTTCTTGGATTTCAGGATCCTCAATGCATCTCAAGTATGGTCCTGCAAGAGATCATCTATACAACATATTATTTAAAATTGTGAATTGAGATACCTTAGATTTGAAAGCCCTAGGGTTTTCTCCTGTAGGAATCTCTCCATGTTGTAAGTATCTCATGATTGGTGAGATCCATGATCCTGATCCTGAATGGGATTGAGTATCCTTACTAGGGATCATTGCAGAATCATTTCCTATCTCCATAGCCACATGATCTTCAATAGCCGGGGTCAGGATATGGATAATAGGGATCTTGATATCCTCCGGGATCTTCAAGGATGATCCTAAATTAGCCAATGCATCAGCTTCTGTATTTTCTTCCCTTGGTACCTGTGTCAAACTAAAGGAAACAAAAGAGAGTGCCAAACTTTTGACTATCTCTAAATATCTGGTTAGCTTTTCACCTTTAACAGCATAGGATCCATTAAAGTGGTTTGTAATTAACAATGAATCTACATGTACTTCAAGATACCTGATCCCCATATGCTTTGCAATTTGCAAACCAGCAATTAAGGCTTCATATTCAGCCTCATTGTTAGTGGTTTGGAACTCACAAGCTATAGAGTGGGGTATTATGTCCCCCTGTGGCGATTTTAGTAGTATTCCAAGCCCTGTGCCTTTGACATTCGAGGATCCATCAGTATAGAGTATCCAAGGATCCTTGGTCTCCTCTAGCTGCTGGACTTCTAACTCAGCTTCTTCTTGTAGATCACTACTGAAATCAGCCACAAAGTCAGCTAATGCTTGGGATTTGATGGCTGTCCTAGGCTCATATCTTATATCATATGCACTTAGCTTCACTGCCCACTTAGCCATCCTTCCTGACATCTCTGGTTTCCTGAGGACATTCTTAATTGGAAAATTAGTTTTAACAATGATAACATGAGTTTCAAAATAATGTCTTAACTTAGTAGATGCCATAATTAATGCAAGAATAAGCTTTTCAAGGTGTGAATACCTGGATTCAGCATCAAGTAAACTTTTACTTACATAATAGACAGGATGTTGTGTACCTTCATGATCCTTAACAAGGACCGCACTTACTGCTTTTGAGGATACTGCAAGATACAAGGATAGCACATCGCCTTTTTCTGGCTTCATCAAGGCTGGGGCTGAGGATAGGTAATCTTTGAGGGCTCTTAAAGCATTTTCATGCTTCTCAGTCCACTCAAATTTCTTGTTCTTCCTTAGGATATCATAGAATTCTTTGCACTTCTCTGAGGATTTGGATATAAATCTGTTCAAAGCTGCTATCCTGCCTGTTAGCCTTTGAACATCCTTAGCATTGGCCGGGGATTTGATGTTCACTATTGCTTTGATCTGTTCCGGGCTAGCTTCAATGCCTCTCTTTGTCACCATATATCCTAAAAATTTACCTGCTTTAACACCAAAGTGACATTTTGAAGGATTAAGTTTCATATTATATTTGTCAAGGATATCGAATGCTTCCTCCAAGTCTCTTAGGTGATCCTCAGCTTTTAAGGATTTTACCACCATATCATCTATGTAAACCTCCATAGTTTGTCCAATCTGATCCTTGAACATCATATTCACCAGCCTTTGATATGTTGCACCTGCATTTCTTAATCCGAACGGCATAGCAATATAGCAGTATATACCAGTTGGAGTCATGAAGGCTGTATCCTCTTGGTCGGATGGTTCCATTTGGATTTGTTGAAATCCAGATGAAGCATCCATAAAAGTTAACAGTTCATGACCCGCAGTTGCATCCACCATGGAGTCAATGTGGGGTAATGGGAAAGGATCCTTGGGACATGCCTTATTTAAATCGGTAAAATCGACACATACCCTCCACTTTCCGTTTTTCTTTTGAACAACAACCACATTGGCCAACCATCTTGGATACTTGACCTCTCTAATCATAACTGCCCGGAGCAATTTCTCTACCTCTTCCTGGATAATGGCATTCCTTTCCGGTGCAAACTTCCTTCTCCTTTGATGGATTGGTTTGAAGGATCTGTCAATCCCGAGTTTGTGAGTGATTACATCTTTGGATATACCAGTCATGTCTTCGTGTTTCCATGCATAGGTAGTCTTTCTCCTTTTGAGGAAGGATACGAGGTCTTCTTTCATTTCGCCAAGGATCCCTAATCCGATATAGATTTTGGATTCAGGATCATCGGGGTTCATGAGGATTTCTACCACATCCTGCTCTCTTGCCTCCAAGACATCCCTTGGAGGATACTTTGATTGCTATTGCTCCCTTGACTTCGAGGCTGGTTTCATCGATGAAGTGTAGCAATTCTTAGCCTCCTGCTGATCACTATCAATCTTCACTACTCCCCAAGGACTAGGGAGCTTCACACATTGATGGTAGGTAGATGGGACTGCTTTCATATCGTGTATCCAAGGCCTGCCAAGGATAACATTACAACAAGATAAACAGTCAATAACACAAAATTTTTGATAAGAGTGTAGGCCTTCAATGTATATTGGGAATTTAATGTCCCCCAGGGTATTCTTAGTTTCGCCACTAAATCCCACGAGCACGGAGGATCTTGGTATGATATCTGATTCAGGGATACCCATCTTCTTTAGAACATCAAGCTGGATAATGTTCACTGAACTCCCTCCGTCTATAAGGATCATGCGAACAAAATGGTTAGAAATGAAAAGAGTAATAACTAAACCATCGTGATGAGGATCCTGGATATCAACACGATCATCCTCATCAAAGGTTATGACTTTTCCTTCGGAGACACTTGATGTTCGAACTGGTCTTTCTCCATTATCCATCTTAGTTTCCTTTGCATGCCTTTTAGCAGCTGAGAAGGATGTGCCACAAATGTCTGATCCTCCAGAAATGAAGTTTATCACTTGTGCATCTGCTGGAGGGGCTGGAGCCTTCTCAGGGATCCTTTCAGGATCCTGAGTCTTTGACTTTTTTCTTCCCAGCAATTCCTTTAGATGCCCTTTGCTCAACAAGTATCCAATTTCCTTTCTTAGTGCAATGCATTCTTCTGTGAGATGCCCAAAATCTTCATGATATGCACACCACTTAGATTTATCCTTAGTTGCAGCTGGCCTATCATTTTTTCTCGGCCATCTAGCTTTATCACCTAGGTTCTGCATAGCAAGGATTAGTTCATTGTTATCAACACAAAAACAATATTCAGATATTGGAGGGTAGTCCTCATCATCCTCCTCTTGTTCAACAGCATGCACATTCTGGTTATCAGATTTATTATAGGATCTGAACTTGTTGTTCCTGAATGAGGATCCTTGCTTATCCTGCTTTGAGGATCCTGCTAACCTCTCCTGGATCCTCTTGTCATCTTCTAGCCGAATGAACCTAAGTGCTCGGGTTCTTACCTCATCTAAGTTCCTGCATGGTGTCATAAAAAGATCATCATAGAACAATGAATCCCTAAGCAATCCCATCTTAAAGGCCTCAACAGCCGTGGCTATATCTAAGTTGGGAATGTCTAAGGATTCTTTACTGAATTTGGTAATGTAATCCCTTAATGATTCATTATGACCCTGGGTTATCCTATATAGATCACTAGTTAATCGTTCAAATTTTCTACTACAAGAAAATTGATTATTAAACAAGTTTACTAGGTTAGCAAATGAGGTAATAGAATAGGGAGGAAGACTTAGCAGCCATTTGAGAGCTGATCCAGTAAGAGTGGATCCGAATCCTTTGCATAGGCATGCTTCCTTTAACCTTTCTGGAATTAGATTGATCTCCATCCTCTCCCTGTATTGTGCTATGTGTTCCTCAGGATCTGTCGAACCATCATACAGCTTCATTGTTGGCACATGGAATCTCTTGGGTATCTCAGCATCACAGATTGGTGGTGCAAAACGAGATATCTTGTGGCTCCCATCTGCAATCTCTGGGATAGGTTTGACCACTCCTGGAACACTTGATATCATATCCTTTAGCTTTTGCAATTCTCTGGCCATGGCATGATTGATACCTGGATCCTGCATAAGACCATGGTTAGTAGTATAAGAATTATTAAAAGTGTTACCTCCCATCGGATTCAGATTAGGAAGATTGGATGTTAATCCATATTGTTGAGGCTCTGGAATGATCGAGGGACCAATAGAAGCATTGGTCTGCATTGGAATAAAATCTCCCTGATGGACATCTGAACTTCCTGTTTGCAAACTCCTCAAGGATCCTGGCATCTGGAAGGATCCCTGAAACTGGGACGATCCTGGAACGAAGGAGGATCCTTGAACTTGGGATGACCCTGGAACAAAGGAGGATCCTTGAACCTGGGATGATCCTGGAACAAAGGAGGATCCTTGAACCTGGGATGATCCTGGAACAAAGGAGGATCCTTGAACCTGGGATGATCCTGGAACAAAGGAGGATCCTTGAACCTGGGATGATCCTGGAACGAAGGAGGATCCTTGAATCTGCTGCATTGCTGAATATCCTCCTGAATTCGTGAGGGATCCCATATGCTGAGGATAGGATCCCGCTGGCTGGAAATATGAACCTGATGCCTGGGTCATTGTTGTTGTTCCATAGTGCACTCCTTTTGGTCCACCCACGTATTGAATGTCTGGAACCACTGATGGCTGAGAAGTAATCACTGGAGTATCAAAATTCAAGGATTTTGGCACCAGTGGGGAATGATCCTCTGCCGTTGTCTTTTGTTTCTTGAGATCTCCGATTTCTTTGAGAATCCTCTCATTGGTCTTATCCTGTTGCCGTATCTGATCCTTCATCTGCAAAATCAAAGTAAACATGTCACTAGTAGTGGGAGTGTAAGAAGCAGAAGAAGTTGGAGGTTTTGAGAAAATGGGAGTTGGTTTCTTCGCAGCATTCTCAGCATTCTTCTGGGATCCAGAAGGTGGTGGAGGCAAAGGAGGGACGCCTTGTGAAGAAGTGGATGAGGGCATCAAATTTGAAGCATTCTTCGCTGAGGAAGCCATTTGCTTGGTTGTAGTGAACCGAAATAAGCACAGAAATGCGTATTTTTCTAAGGACAAAGCACCAATTGCCCCACGGTGGGCGCCAAACTGTTTTGGTCAAAAAATCTGTTGAGGATATTGCAACCAAACTCTATGTTACGGGGTATGATGCTAACAATGTAGAACAATAACAAGGATCACTTCAATGTAAATTGCTGAAATGACACAAGGATTTATACGGGGAAAAAGCCCTTGATCAAGAGTTGATCTCCGGCACAAAAAACCCCGGGTGATGGAAACTACCGATCACCAAGCTCAAATAAATGAATAAATGTTTACAACTTCGGATAGTAACGAGCTAGGTACAAGGATTACTATCGTGTAATGTGTAAATGTGAGTGAAAACAAATGAATGTTCGTCGAGAGCTTTGAGTGTGCGAGTATATGAGTGTGTGTAGCTGTAAAAAATGACTCAGTGTTACTAACTAGCTCGTTACCCCTTTAAAATAAGAAAATAACTAGCTAACAAACTTTCCGACTTTCGTGCCATGCCTCCACGTTCTCCACAACGTCTATTTTTGGCCAAGCACGTGCAGAATAGTTTGGGAATATTCTCCAGGAATGTCGCCAAGACTTGGTCAAGCTTGTTATACCTGCGAGGTAGTACAAAACATAAACAAACAATCGTCAGTACGAGGATCCTTAAAGTGATCCATGATCCTGATCCTGAAGCTCTTCTGAGGATCACCACCTGTCACAGAAGTAAGGATCACTAATCAGGATAACGAATAAGGATCACTAATTGTTAGAAAATCCTCCCCTAACAGATACTATAGAAGAACTCAGGGATTTGGCAAGGATAAGGATGGCCAGTTATCAACAAAGGATGGCTGGAGCTTACAAAAAAAATGTCAAGATCAGGAAATTCCAAGTTGGTGATATGGTATTAAGGAAAGCATTTCAGAATACCACAAATCCTGCTGATGGAAAGTTGGCACCAAAGTGGGAAGGCCCTTACTTGATCGAAGCTGAGACAGGAAATGGGGCATATCGATTGCTAACAATGGAAGGTGATTTGCTGCCAAGAGCTTGGAATGCTGTCCACTTGAAGAAATACTTCATGTGATAAGGATCCATGATCCTAACATTACAAGTATCCTTGAAGGATCCTTACAAGACAGATGATTCTCATTTTGGTAATGATCTAATCTCAAACTATTTCATTTTTTAATTATCTTATACAAGGATAAGGATCCTGTATCCTTTATCCTCCTTTCACTTAATTCTGAGTTTTGAAGGTTCAGGTATCCTTAACTAAGGATTGAGTATCCACAGAAGTATCCAGTTATTTGGGCTTGACCCCAGTTATTTGGGCTTGACCCCAGTTTGGGCCTGTCCCCAGTTTCGCCAGTAGCGCACGATGATCCTGGTATAGTTCATGGCAATGGGACCAATACTCGCTTTAGGGGCTGACAATTTCATTGTACTGGCTATATTCAGGATCCTATGTATAATGGTAGACGTACCATACATCCGTTCCTAAGGTTTCTAACGTTTTCACGTTAGCTAAGGTTTTGGCATTTTCATGTCACTAAGTTTGGATAGTCGCCAGTGGGCCATACTCCAGTTTACACACGATCCTTTGGGCTTGTCCCCAGTTATCCTTTGGGCTTATCCCCAGTTATCCTTTGGGCTTGTCCCCAGTTATCCTTTGGGCTTGTCCCCAGTATATTGGGCTTGTCCCCAGAATTGTTGGGCTTGTCCCCAGTTACTAACTCTTATCTTATATTGGCTTAGTCCCAAGTTGTATTCTATTTCAGGTTTTTAGAGACAAACGACCAAGAATCCTTGATCCTTACCTTTTACTAAGGTTTGTCTTTTGGTTATCCTGATTATAAGTGTTAAAGGTTAGGATCCTAACTTGGATTCTCAGGTATGATCCTCAACTATTTTGATTTTATTCATTATTCATCTGAGTTACCCTTATCCTTTGACAACTGAACTTGTGATCCTTAAACTATATTACTTTTCAGAACTTATCGACTATAGGATATGTGATCCTTGATCATATCCTAAACTTTTTGAGGATATTTATTAAATTTTTTCTTTACTTGATAAGTTTAGACAAAATGAATATCACAACAATTGAAAAGTAAAATACTAACAAGGATAGCAACACGGGAGATAGCCAAAAAGTTAGAGTTATTTTATTCACAAAACGTTAAACCCTTTAAGGTTGTCAAAATTGCCAACCCACGTTTCTACCAACGAAACGTGGCCCGTCCACATGGGTTGGCAAAGGGTGTCCATTGTTTACGGGTCTTTGTAGTGCAGGAAATAAAAGACGGAAGGATAACGAGTGGCTTCATCCCCCAAACGGAGGATCCATCCACCACCCATTATCCTGCCTATTGTTCAAGGATCCATGATCCTTCACCCTAGAAACTATTGTCTAAAGTTATTACAACCCATCATTGTTCAACAAAAACATCATAACCAAACAACCAAACTTAAAAAAAAATGGGCTCCGGCTACGTCTAGAAATGTCCTTCATCGCCCATTCATGCAGCTTACACCTTCGCTGCATCACCATCTCCTCCAGCTCCAGTATCCTTCACATGATCCTTGCCACTGCCACCAGCCTCGATTGCCAGAACCTCATCAGCCTCTTCTTCGTCCTCCAACTCAGCCAGCCTAGCCTTCCAGCCCTCCATGTCCCAGTTGCTCCTGTCAAAATTAGGATCCTGAGCTTCTTGGGCCATCTGCAACTTCGTCTTGTACATGGCAATGGCAGCGGAGACTTTAGCATCCTCCATGATCTCGTGCTTCTCATAGTCAGCATTGACCTGAGCTGCAACCGCCTGAGTTTTGGCATCATTGAGGTCCTTTTCGAGGGAGGCAATCTTGTGATCCTTGAGCACCGCCACTTTTTGGAGGTCAGAGTATTTCTCCTCAATCTCTTCGACGTTCCCAACATAGTCCTCGATTTCAGCAAATTTCTGCAAGGAAGACAATGCAAAGCTCAGGATCACGTGATCCTCAAATGGGCAGGATAATTAAGCTAAGTCAGTGATCCGTACCTCAGCAAAGTACTCAAGGAATTGATGACGGATCAGAGGCAAGCCTTCTAGATTGTCAGCCTCAGAGGTCTTCCTTTTCCTTCAACCTCTTCCCTTTGAAGTGGTTGCCTTGGGGACTATGACAGAGGGGCTAGCAGCAGACTTTTTCCTTGAGGATCGGACAGTGTCAAGGTCAGTGACACTGAATTTGGAGGCAGATCTTGAAGATTTTCCAGCACCTACATATCCAAAATAGATAAGTATCCTTATCCCATTTCTATTTAACTATTTATTTAAACATTTAATTATGAAAAAAAAACATGATACTTACTCGACATAGTGACATAACCTGAGGATACTTCTTGAGAATCCTGGGTATTTGCTTTAAATGATCTTCTTGCAGGATCAAGTCTCTGGAAAGCGGCAAGCCTTTCCTGTGTTGCAGGTGTTGTGATGAGGTGTGCGACAGTAATAGCTGCGAAATAGAAACAGAAGGATGTTAGTGATCCTCAGCAAAGACAAGGTTATACCGTGATCCTTTTCAGGATTCTCTATCCTACCATGAGTGGTCCATTTTCTAGGCAGATCCTTTCCATCAGGGATAGAATCCCTTCTGACAAAGAAGAATCGCCGTTTCCAGTTGGTGTCATTCTTAGTGGCTTTAAAGATGGGGTGTTCTTCACCAGGTTTATGTTTGAGTAGATACCGATGAGATCCATGGCTAACAAGGTCATACATCTCTGCCAACTCCGACATTCCCAGATCAATGCCTTCTTGCTCAATGATCCTTTAAAGGGTATATAAGACCCTCCAGATCATTGGCATAGCTTGAATGTAGGAGATGCCGGTGAGGGAGAAGAAAGACTAGGTGAATTCAGGGAAAGGATACGAGTATCCTATTATGAATGGAGTGACCGGGAAAGCTACCCAGGTTTCAGAAATATAATCACTTAGAACGGTGGGATCAAATGGTTTGAAATCGGTGTTTGCCGGAAAGCAATGTCGGATCCTGTCTATCTGTGGATCGGTAAAGCAACATCTTTCTTTCGCCGAATCTTTGATGATCCCCTGGCTCTTAAGAGGACTATCTTTCGTGTGATCCTTAGCCGGAGAGGATCTTAGCATCATCTTGGTCATGATGGTAAAGAAGAAGATGAATAGAGAAAGAAAACGTAAAGGGAGAAGAGGAAGAGAGATACCTGCTTGATCTTCGAATATGGATTTAAAGGGAGTCTCTCTTGAATTTAAATGCAAATTGATCCCTATCCCTAACTTCAATTTATAATGATGATTTTGCAGGATAGTCACCTCAGTGACGTCAGGATGATAACGGCTAGTCCGATTACAACGGCTAGTCCGATTACAACGGCTAGTTATCCGTTGATTCATTACGGATAAGAACAGAAAATATAACTCGTTATTTACATTATTACTCCTTATATTTTGGGGGCAATTGTTAGGGGAGGATTTTCCAATGATCAGTGATCCTCAATTACTGTTGGGTTTAGTGATCCTCACTTCTGTTTGAATTAGTGATCCTCAGAAGTATTGCAGGATCAGGATCATGGATCATCGTAAGGATCCTTATACTAACGATTGTCTGCTTTGAATATGATGTTGTTTTGCAGGAGTACAAGCTTGGACTTGGTCTTGGCGATATTCCTGGAGCATATTCCATACTTATTCCACACGTGCTTAACTAAAGTGGACGTTATGGAGTTCGTGGAGGACTTGCATGAAATGTGGAATGTTTGTTAGCTTAGATATTTTCCATTTTTAAAAGGGATAGCGAGCTAAATAGAAAACACTTGGCTATTTTTAGTTTAACACACACACTCGCAACTGCTCTCACCAGCTCTTGACAATTCACTTGGCGATTACACACTTTTTTTCACATTACACTATAGTGATCCTTGTAATTAGCTCGCTATCATCCGAAGTTGTAATACATTTCTTGTTTAATCTGAGTTGGTGATCGGTAGTTTCCATCACCCGAGGTTTTTTATGCCGGAGATCATTCATTGATCAATGGCTTTTTCCTCGTATAAATCTTTGTGTCACTTGTTCATTTCATTTCTGAGTGATCCTTAGTATTGTTCATTGATTCAAGCATCATACCTCACAACAGAAAGTTTGGTTGCATTATCATTGCTTGATTTTTGACCAAAACAATAGGGATAAACCCTATTTTATTTAATAAAACATCTCTTTATTTTAGGTAACGTTATAACCACTTTTCCAAGCTTTCAGTGCTGTCCAGCTGGCTTCTATTTGGCTCACATTTTGTTACCTGAAACGCATTTAAAAACATTTTGTCAGTGGGAAATACTGGTGAGTGAATATTAGTTTAATCAAGTTAAGTAAAACCATTGTACAGTATTGAGGGCGGTCGCGCAATTACATTTGTTTCCATCTACTTTAATTACCACCCACGGTACTGTCAGCCCGACTTGTGGTCATGTTATTACTCCCAATGCAGTAACAAATTTTGTATACAAAACCCCAACATACCGACGATAATTGTAGAATACAAATACTCAATCGCTGTTTAATATAATATTAATTGTGTGAGGTTTTGTAAAAACAGTTTGCAAAAAGGAGATTACTCACATTGTTGTCTTAGGTTTTCCTTTAGGGTTTCTTGGTGATTATCTATAAATTACACAAATGCACACGTGTTATTATAATAACCCAATATTTACATTAGTAATACCCTCCCCGAGACGGCATTCCAACGACTACGTCGGGCAGAACCTCGACAGCCGTTAAGGAACCCTGGATCAATCGGGCAGCGTATCTAATACGTAACCGGGGTTATGATACTTTCAACGGGGCATAACTTCGTTATTTAGGGGGTTATTTCGCCCGAGTATAATTTATACTACGTAGAAATTTGAGAGAGAAATCGAGAGATGAACGAATTGAAACTAAGGCTGAAGGCCTCACTTTATAGTGACCCTTTGACTTCCCTCGCGGCCCGCGAAGGCTGTAGCCAAGGGCTACGCGGCCCGCGACCTAGGGAGTCTACGGCGTAGCCTTGTCCGGTCAACAGTCTAGGTTCGACAAGTGGTGGACACGTGGCAGCACCAGGTTTCTCCTGGTGGCCTATCTGTCGCGGCCCGCGTAAGACCAAGGGGTGGTCTTCGCAGCCCGCCAAGGACTAATAAATTTGTTTTTAATTAATTTTTAATAAAAATAAAGGTATTCGGGGCCCGTTTTCATATTCGGGGTGTATTTAGGAGCGTCTAGGGTCACGTTAAAGGTTCAGGGAGAGCTGCTATATCTGTGGAGGTAAAGAAGTACATGACTTTAAATTTTATGTTAGATTTGTTGTCATATCTATTTGCCTACTTATGTTTAGTTATGTTCAAACATGTATATATATATATAGGGAGCCGCTAGAATAAGAACCACCTCCAGTTGTAAGAACCACTCTCAGCCAATCAGATTCAGCCACTAAAAAGGGTATTTTGGTCTTTTACTACCAAATGTCATTTCCTTTTATCTCTCCTCATTTATTATATGTCAGATCATCTCTCTGTCTCTCTCATCTATTTAATAAATTCAAAAAATCATTTTCTCATTTCATTGTCTCTCTCTCTCTCTCTCTTGAAGTTGCAGAACTTCTTTGAAGATGGATGTGTGATGAACACCTCTTTTCCTCCCCCCCACCCTCCGATGAACATGCAGCCGCCACACCCCCACACCCGGCGATGTCACGACCCCCGACCCACCCTGGACGGAATCGAGAGTCGTGAACAGCCCGTGGTACCGGTGATTATTTTGAAAAATATTGCAGCGGAAATTTCATCAGGACCGTGAGTTAGGAAAAATATCAGAGTTTAGAAAACACCGGATTTTTATTTATTTAAATAGATGGGATAAACCCATGTTTTACAATGGTAGCTTTAATAAAGATAAATTTTATAAAACAATAATTCTTAATTTGATTTAATTAATAAAATAAGCCACTTCTTGATGTCTCTCAGTGCCGTATCCATCTCTACTGTAATTACCTGAAACATGTTTGAAAAAGGTTTTGTCAGCGGGAAATACTGAGTGAATCATTCTATTTACTAAAATGACACATTTGTTATAATTTACAGTATTAAGAGCAATTACAATGTTTCTATTATCAAACCAATTACCCACGGTATTTGTCACTCGACCGAATCTGTGACTATGGTCATATCCCCCAATTGGCTGCCCCAATGGTGACGATTATCAAGTAATGTATACAAAACCCCACATACCGGCTGTAACTTGGTGATTACAAAGACTTAATCCCCGTAATTATAACTTTGAAAATAAACATGATTTTGTAAATAGATTTGATAAAAAGAGAATGACTCACATTATAAGCATGCAGATTCATACGGCCAAAGTTTAGTTTACAGATAAGCCTTGATAGATTGCAGATTTATATAGGCAGAGCTTAGCCTATTGATTATCCTTGTAATCTAGTGCACACGAACTAGGTAGGTAACTTAATACAGCAATTACGATAACTCACGAGATCAACCCTCACAACGAATGACAAAGTGCTATGCTTAAACATCCATCGAGTTAACGATTAATGACAAAGCATCACCCTAATGTGGGCAGCACTTAAACATCCATTGAGTACATTGATCGATCGGAAAATGAATCGTAATAGCGATCGAGTTATTACCCTGTATCGGAGCAGCACCCCGATAACTTAATTTCTAATTTTGAGCAGTGAGGATTCGTTTCTGAAAGAAACTTTCGACACAGAATGATAGCTGGAGGTTCAGGCTATTTATAGCTGTTTAAACAATTTTGGAATGTCTATAAGTGGGACACGTAAAAACTTTGCATGCCACTCGTCCCTTTCTAAATTTTGTAGAATTTTTAAAGTAAAATATTATTTTATTATTCTACTTGAAAGATTGAAAGGTTCATAGAATGAAGGACACGTCCTTTTCTTTCCTTCCATCTGTCTACTTTGTATAGGGTCAATCTATTTGGACACCTTATCTGCCTATTTAGACACCCTTTGCCTCGTATAGGCCTCGTATAGGCCTATACGAGGCGTATAGGGTTACATCAAAATCAGTGCCTGACTCATGTCACTTCTGGTTTGACCACTTCAAGACGCATCGTATAGGCCTATACTGGGCGTATATGACCCTTCGTATAGGCCTCATATGTGACCCTTTGCCCCTTATATGCCTCGAATAGGCCTATACTAGGCGTCTTGAAGGGGTTTTTTTTTTTTTTTTTTTTTTTTAACAAACATTTTATACAATATTAATCGTTTTAGCAAACTTTTATACAAAAACAAGTTTTTTTATTTTAAATAATTAATATTAGGACCCCTCGTTGGTTTTTTTTAAGTTGAAAAATAGATGTTTTGGTAGGGTAATTTGATTGTTTTTTGAGGGTGATGTTTTTTGAGTAAAAAAATGGTGTATAGTATAAGTCTAGTATAGGCATTGTATGGGCCTATGGATGTGGTATCGTATCCTATAGTATCGTGTTGTATCGCATCGTATCGTATAGTATAGTGTAGTATAAGTCTCGTATAGGTCTTGTATAAGCCTATCGTGTTGTATCGTATCGTATAGTATAGTATAAGTCTCGTATAGGCATCATATAATTAATATTAGTGTTATTATAATTAATATGAGTTTTTTATAATTAATATTAGTGTTATTGATATTAATATGAGTTTTTTTATAATTAATATTAGTGTTATTATAATTAATATGAGTTTTTTATAATTAATATTAGTGTTATTATAATTAATATGAGTGTTATTATAATTAATATGAGTTTTTTTATAATTAATATTAGTGTTATTATAATTAATATGAGTTTTTTATAGTTAATATTAGTGTTATTGATATTTAAAAAGAGAAAACAAAAAAAAACCCTTCAAGACGCCCAGTATAGGGCTATACTAGGCGTCTATGTGGACCAAAAGACCATTATACCCTTGAATTAGGCCTATACTGGGGGCAATTCAGGGGTTTAATGGTCTTTTGGACCCTTCGTATAGCCCCAGTATAGCCCTATACTGGGCGTCTATTTTTATTTTTTTTTGTTTTTTCTTTCTAAATATTAAAAAAAGAAAACAAAAAAAATAATAATAATAGACGCCCAATATAGGGCTATACTGGGCGTATACGAGGGGTCCAAAAGACCATTATAGCCCTGAATTAGGCCTATACTGGGGGCAACTCAGGGGTTTAATGGTCTTTTGGACCCTTCGTATAGCCCCAGTATAGCCCTATACTGGGCGTCTTGAAGGGTTTTTTTTTTTTTTTTTAACGAACATTTTATACAATATTAATCGTTTTAGCAAACTTTTATACAAAAACAATAAAACTTTTTTTAAAAAAACAACTCAAATTACCCCACCAAAACACCCATTTTTTTACTCAAAAAACATCACCCTCCAAAAACAATCAAATTACCCTACCAAAACATCAATTTTTCAACTCAAAAAAAAACCAACGAGGGGTCCTAATATTAATTATTTAAAATAAAAAAAACTTGTTTTTGTATAAAAGTTTTGCTAAAACGATTAATATTGTTAAAATGTTTGTTCAAAAAAAAAAAAAAAAAAAAAAACCCTTATATACGCCTAGTATAGGCCTATACTAGGCATATAAGAGAGGCAAAAAAGACCAATTTACCCCAGTATAGGACTAAATCAGGGGCTAAATGGTCTTTTTTCCCCTAGACGCCCAGTATAGGCCTATACGAGGCGTATACGAGGCAAATAAGACAAAATATGACATAATCATAGATTCTCTTGGAAATTGAAAAAGGCTATACGCCTCGTATAGGTCTATACGAGGCGTCTTGAAGGGTGTCCAAATAGGCAATAAGGTGTGTAAATATGTAGACCCTCCGATGAACATGCAGCCGCCACACCCCCACACCCGGCAATGTCACGACCCCCGACCCACCCTGGACGGAATCGAGAGTCGTGAACAGCCCGTGGTACCGGTGATTATTTTGAAAAATATTGCAGCGGAAATTTCATCAGGACCGTGAGTTAGGAAAAATATCAGAGTTTAGAAAACACCGGATTTTTATTTATTTAAATAGATGGGATAAACCCATGTTTTACAATGGTAGCTTTAATAAAGATAAATTTTATAAAACAATAATTCTTAATTTGATTTAATTAATAAAATAAGCCACTTCTTGATGCCTCTCAGTGCCGTATCCATCTCTACTGTAATTACCTGAAACATGTTTGAAAAAGGTTTTGTCAGCGGGAAATACTGAGTGAATCATTCTATTTACTAAAATGACACATTTGTTATAATTTACAGTATTAAGAGCGATTACAGTGTTTCTATTATCAAACCAATTACCCACGGTATTTGTCACTCGACCGAATCTGTGACTATGGTCATATCCCCCAATTGGCTGCCCCAATGGTGACGATTATCAAGTAATGTATACAAAACCCCACATACCGGCTGTAACTTGGTGATTACAAAGACTTAATCCCCGTAATTATAACTTTGAAAATAAACATGATTTTGTAAATAGATTTGATAAAAAGAGAATGACTCATATTATAAGCATGCAGATTCATACGGCCAAAGTTTAGTTTACAGATAAGCCTTGATAGATTGCAGATTTATATAGGCAGAGCTTAGCCTATTGATTATCCTTGTAATCTAGTGCACACGAACTAGGTAGGTAACTTAATACAGCAATTACGATAACTCACGAGATCAACCCTCACAACGAATGACAAAGTGCTATGCTTAAACATCCATCGAGTTAACGATTAATGACAAAGCATCACCCTAATGTGGGCAGCACTTAAACATCCATTGAGTACATTGATCGATCGGAAAATGAATCGTAATAGCGATCGAGTTATTACCCTGTATCGGAGCAGCACCCTGATAACTTAATTTCTAATTTTGAGCAGTGAGGATTCGTTTCTGAAAGAAACTTTCGACACAGAATGATAGCTGGAGGTTTAGGCTATTTATAGCTGTTTAAACAATTTTGGAATGTCTATAAGTGGGACACGTAAAAACTTTGCATGCCACTCGTCCCTTTCTAAATTTTGTAGAATTTTTAAAGTAAAATATTATTTTATTATTCTACTTGAAAGATTGAAAGGTTCATAGAATGAAGGACACGTCCTTTTCTTTCCTTCCATCTGTCTACTTTGTATATTAGTGTAAGTTTCATATTATTTTATGTTTATTTAAAGTGGTGGTTATCATTTCCATTTTAATTATTTTATTATTATTATTTTGAAAGTTACAGTTACTTTACAAATAACGAAATTTTGATTTATTATTATCATTTATTTATTAACATATATTATATTATAATTAATTTAGCTGCTTTACTTATTTGGCGCGTATAACTTCTGAAATATAACGTTTTTAGAAAACAATAATTATGTCATTCGAACGAGAATATTTTTGTCTATATTTGGGTCTAAGTTTCATTAAAAATAGAGTAGGTTCAAAATACAATGTATTTTTATAATTTAATTATTATATGGTTCCTAGGCCCGTCTAATTACTTTATATTTCTAATCTTTAACTTACCCGTAATCTACCCGTCTAATAATATAAGTTTTTATATACTTTTATTTTATTAGAAAGGTTACCCATATACAAGCCAATTAATATAATATTTCAACCAACTATATATAAAGTAGTGTTAAAAACTTTTTGGGTTGAATATTTGTAATAAAATAAACTAGTTACTAGTGGTTAATAAATTTAACCAAACCTATAATTCTTATATTAAAAATAGGGATGTTACAGGCGACCCCCAAAAACCGTACCCACTCCGGCGGCCCCATCGTTTCTCCGTCGCTCCCTGGTTTCTCCACAGTAATTTCTGGCGGTGGTTCCTCAGTTCTTCAGTGGTGGTGGAACACGAAGAGAGAGACAAAGGTAGCGATATTTTCTTTGCGTCTCTGTTTTAGGGGTTTTGTTTGATGTTTTTTGGTTCTGTATTTTTTGATGTTTTTTTGGTTCTGATCTTGATGTTTTTTTGGCGACGGTGGCCGGTGAAGGGGGCTTGTTGTGGTGGGTTAGGGGGGCGGTGTGTCGGCGGCGGCGGCGAAGGTGAATGATGGGTGGAGTGTCACACCCCGAATTCTACGTGTCACCGGTGGGCCCGGTAGGGAGTATCGTGACGTCATGGTTGGCAACATAATAGTCAAACAACACAATATTCTTAAGCACAGCGGAAGCAATTGAAAATATAATACAACCGAATTTATTATTGTAATATCAACTGTTACAATATTCGGAAGTTTATCCACAGAAGGATCGAACATAAAATGGAAACAATAGTTCAACAGACTTCAGGCATCTTAAGCTTGCGAGACTCTTTATTGATGCTAAGGAGACAATCCAGCCAATTACGTTTAGTACCTGCATTTAGTCTTTTTGGGAAAATACGTCAGTTTACACTGGTAAATACAATCAACTGACTCATTTTGGAAAATGGTTTGAAAATTGGTTTGGATGCACATGGCATAAATATTTTATAATTTGATTAAAATGCACAGATGCAAGATTAATCTTTTTATTAACTTGGGAGAATTATATTAATATTATAATCTTGTGAACGAATTACATGTTACTTATGCGTTCAGTAGCCCGGATCTAGTCCGAGTTAAAGATCAATAGACACACCACGTAATTGAGTTATACACGGACGGTGTACGCCTACACGCCGTGCTCAGGTCGTGGCCAATCTCGTAAGATGATGCCAAGGATATCCGGGACATGGTCATTAACCCCCCAAAGGCTGTAAAGTAAACAAGACTGTTTAAACGAGCCGATCAAATTATTCAACTACCCACTAAGCGTGGAGATTTGATGCCCGATCAAGCGGTACGCTATGTACCGTAACCCAAGCCCGTATAGGGAAAATAAGTTAAAAGTATTTACCTGATGCAAAGTATAAATCACAATAAGCAAAATGCACGTAGCTTTTACTGGTTCTCCTAATCTGGAACGAAGGTTTAATATAACCTATTAGAATACTAACGGGTCTTTTATTAAGCTTAAGCTTAGACCGGCTAGTTTCAAAGATACGGTTCGTACGCACGCTTAAGCGAAGACCGGATAGAATGTGATTTAGACCCGACAAGTTCAGAGACTTGTTTAATATGGGTCCTTCATGCACATTTTGGATTTTGAGATTAAACCGATAAGGTTTGACCCGTTTCGGCTAATTTATGTAAACTTGTTACATAAACCGAACCGAACGCGAAATAAGCGCAACGGGTATCCGTAAGAGCCATATACAGGTTTCCTAAGTTAATATGCTTCAAATATGTGGTGACATCAGTAGGATGTCTTTCATTATGCCCGAAATGAAATTTAAACACAAACTATGCCCCGTAGGGGTAGTTTGGTCATTTTTAAAGGTTGTAAAAGAGTTTGAATGTTTAACTGAGTTACAGGTATGATGTAAACAGCAAACATACTCAATTTGATGAGTTATATCAGTAGGCTAAATCATATATGTGAAATATATCATTTATAACCAAACTATGCACCGAAGGGGCATCTTGGTAATTTCACATAAGCCGAAAAGCTCAAAACTGAAGTCTGAGTTTATCAACCTTTTCTTACTGTTGAAATATCATAATTTTCCTCATATATCAGTAGGTATCAACCCGGGTATGTCTAATATAATTTTAATACATACTATGCGTTAAAAACGCTAAATAAGGCGATTAAGGCCATTTCCGGGTTTGATACTTAAATCTGATATTTTTATATTTCCAGAAGGCTTAATATAATTTATTTATCATATGTGATCAGTAGCATAAGGTTTGGAGTCGTTTAGATAGGTAAAACTCATTTTATGGCCCGTAAGGGCAAAACTGACAATTACCGGATTAAGCCTACGACTATGAGTTATGCTCAGCCTAAAATTAATTAAAAATCTTTAAAATTCACAAAATAATATATTACATCAGTGGGTATTAAGTTTGATACCAAAAAGTAGGCTTAACTAGGCTATACGCTAATTACGCCGTTTTATTAACAAAAAGCTTAAATTTTGCGATAATGAGCATAACTCTTAATCTACAAGTCAAACTGATGTCAAACTTTGCATACAAGTTTATATATCAGTATTTAAGGTTTCTACACTTTTACATTTTCATAAATCACGTTTTAAGGTAATAAGGGCATAACGGTCAACATATGAGCAATTAACGGAAACGTGTATATTAATTGGATAACTAATGAACCAAGGTGTATAATCACAGAGGGTTGTTCTAACATGTATCCTAATCCAATTAAAGCTCTGAGGCATTTCTAAAACATGCCTAAACGGGTCAGAACTGAAAGTCAAAGTGAAAGTCAAACTATGTGACTTTCGGTTCCGAACCGGGTCTAAACAGGAAATAGTCGGGTTGAACATGTTTGGACATGTTCTTATACTTATTACCATGTTATAATAATGATCGAACAGGTTATATATGTTCTAGATAGCTAATTATGCATAAATGACATTTTAAGCATCCTGTTGACTTTTTAAATAACAGTTTGACCCGACTTTTGACCTGGTTAGAGTGGTGATCAGGGGAAACCCTTTTGAGCTTTTATTACCCACATAAATACCAACTCATAACTACTTTCAATTCGAGATATGACTGAGCCATTATTGACTAATCTCGAAGTCAAACCGTAATTACGACGGTTTGACTTTTAGCTAATTAACTAAGCTAAAAGTAATTAGAGAAAGATTAGAATACTTACTGGAGTCCTATGCACGAGATATGATCACTTGGAAGCAAGCTTGAGCTCCAGAAATGATCCAAGAGTGCAGGAGAAGTTGTGAGGAATGTTTGGAACCTTGAAGGCCTTTTATACTTGTTGCAATCACCATAAAAAGTTGACAACAAGGTCTATGATCCATCCACAACTGATTAACACTTGTTACTAGTGCCTAGGGATGTCTAGGGGTCGTCTACAAGTGAGAAAAACCGGCTAAGTGGGTTAAAATCGCGCATAACAGGCAACAGCCTGTTTCTGGTCGCTGGGGACATGGTAGCGCACCGTTACATGTTTGTGGTAGCGGTGCGCTACCCCTTCTCAGAAGCTAAAATGTTGTTGTTTGTTGAAGGTTCGAAAGGGCAACCTTCTTTTCCGAGTTTGGGGTCTCAATTATCACTTATGGACCTCCACAAAGTGCCTAGAATAGTTTCATATCCTACCAATTGAGTTTGTTTCATTTGAATGCATATACAAGACCCGAAAACAAAGGTTTATCATTTATTTCCTTCGTGAGATCTTATCATGCTTTTGCAATTCCTTTATTTACAAAATTCTCCGAATTGAGGGCATAAAAGATGTGTAGTAACATTATATCGGGTCTTGGGATTTATAATTGAGGTCGTTCAGAAGTAACAATTTAACATGACGCCACTTTAAATCCTGCCGAAACATCTTTATTAAATCCGGGTTTTCAACGCGTTTTGTCTTACATGACACGTGTCGTTTTATTATTAAACCCGAAATTTTTGAGGTGTTACATCCTCACCCCCTTAAAATAAATCTCGACCCGAGATTTACTGAAACAAGTAAGGGTACTTTTCTTTCATCGTGGATTCAACCTCCCACGTGAATTCGGGACCTCTACGGGCATCCCATTTGACCTTTACAAAAGGTATATGCTTCCTTTGAAGCTTTCTTACCTGTCGATCTTCAATCGACATAGGTTTTTCCACAAATTTTAAGCTCGCGTCTATATGCACATCCGTATGTGGTATGACCTGTGATTCGTCAGCGGAACACTTCTTTAGATTGCAGATGTGGAACACGTTGTGAATTCCACTGAGCTCTTCTGGTAAGTTCAACTTATAGGCAACTGACCCGACATGTTCGATAACCTCGAAAGGTCTTATGTATCTCGGGCTTAGTTTGCCTTTCTTACCAAATCGCATCACTCCTTGCCAGGGTGACACTTTAAGTAGGACTTTGTCACCTACTTCGAAGTGAAAATCCTTACGACTTGGATCCGCGTAACTCTTCTGCCTATCCCGGGCAGCTTGGAGATTGTTACGAATCTAGACAATCTTGACCGTCGTTTCGAACACGATCTCTGGTCCTGATAACTGGACTTCTCCAACTTCCGCCCAACAAACAGGCGATCTACACTTTCTACCGTATAATGCCTCAAAAGGCGCAACCTTTATGCTGGTATGGTAGCTATTGTTGTAGGAGAATTCGATCAATGGTAGGTTCTTATCCCAACTACCTCCCAAATCGATCGCACATGCACGTAGCATGTCTTCCAACGTTTGAATAGTACGCTCACTCTAACCGTCAGTCTGAGGATGGTAAGCCGTACTAAAGTTCAAACGTGTGCCCAAAGATTGCTGGAAGCTCTTCCAAAAATGTGACGTGTACCTAGTATCTCTGTCAGAGATAATAGCTACAGGTATGCCATGTAAGGCTACAATCTTATCAACGTATAACTGGGCTAACATATCGGAGCTATAAGTCTCCTTGATGGGTAAGAAATGAGCTGACTTAGTCAGTCGGTCAACTATAACCCATATCGTATCATTTCCTTTCCTCGTCTTGGGTAACTTGGTAATAAAATCCATAGTTACCATTTCCCACTTCCACGTAGGAAGTTCAGGCTGTTGTAGCAAACCCGACGGTTTCTGATGCTCGGCTTTGACTTGCGCACATGTCAAGCATTTAACTACATAGGTGGCCACAGACTTCTTCAAGCCTATCCACCAGTAGTTTGCCCATAAATCCTGGGTAGTTGATGGCAATTTCTTAATCGTTGCCTAATTAGGGTTGCGGCATGTATGCATAAGCAATATGAACCGTCTTTCTTATTTAATATCATAAAACCCTCAGAATATTGAGTCAGGCTTTATGTGCCTATGTTTTAAAACCTACTTAATCAAGGTTTCGATTATTCCATAATCAATATGGAGTTTTCACAATACTCCAGCCCACAGCGGGATACAATCTTAATTCTACCTGCCTTCCCGGAGGTAAGCAGGGAAAACTTATGAGAAGATAATCAAGATTGCAAGGAGGCTACAGAGATTTTCCATATCTCAGGCTCCAGTTCATCCACCATTACTCGTGTCAAATAAGTGACACCTTTATGTTATAAGTCCACGAATTCCTTAGTCGGGAACATTTACTAAATTTTTTTTTCCATTTTTGGATATCTTCTTTGAATACTACTAGTCGACTTTAGTACAATATGACCATTGGGATATCTCAGGGGTTCCATGTATTAAACCTCCATGTTGATCAGACATGGAAATAATCTATGGGACACACTAGGATACGCCAATCCTCATATGACACTTTAATCAAACATAGTTTGGCATTCGCAGGCGATAGAAAACAATGAGAAAAATAATTAAAATAACATATGTTGTCGTACTCTATGCAAAGAAAGAGTGCTCTTAGATTTTCGGAAGGTTTTTCTTGCCGATACGAGAAGAATCGGTTACTATGGTTTCCTTGGTAATTATACCTTGTGGATGATAATAAAAGTTTTTGCTAAGTTTATGGTTCATGAAGATTTATTATTGCCTGTATTAAAAAAAAGGACACTTAGCAGAAATTATCATTGATAAATGATAAGGAAGTTTATTGCACAAGTGCTTATATTTAATCAATAATGGAAGTTTCACAAACTAGGCACCTAGCTCAGTTGGCTAGGCGCGCGAAAGGGTGCGGCCGGCCTAGACCCAGGTTCGATTCCGGGGACGGCCAGTTCCACCATTTTTTTTTTCTGTTTAATATTAATTAATCGTACGGATACGTGTAATTATGAGAGTTGTCTCATAAGGAGTCTTGATAATTAATTGCTTCTTATTACCCACAATATGGGTTTGATTTTATCACTAAATTGAGTCCTTGTATTTAACGGAACTAGGACATCAAAAAAAATGATTCCTAATGGGTATAAAACATCCATCTTTTAATGCTGAAGCAGTCTCAGAGGTATACCGGCTTCTTACCGAACTTTCGTTGCTTTTTATTAAGCTTGTACTTGCTCTCTTTCTCAGATTTCTGGGAGTTATTCTCCTTCTTTTGGTTCATCCTTCATATACGAAGTGTGAACAAAACCTCTTCTCATGAGTAATTGAACATGGTTTTTAAATGAAATTCAGAGCGAGGAGCATTCGGCTCTTTAGATTATTTCATGATCTTTCCATGGTCCTTTCAACTGCTGCGTCAACCACAGCTTGAAGATTAACTCCATTAATATTGAGGTTTACGTTTGTAGTTTTATTAACTTTCGTCGCCTTATTAGCATTGCGACTTTCGTCTACCTCATCCGAGTTTTCCATACTCGAAACTTGGTACCAATCACCAAGATTTAACCATTATTAGTCATCATCCTGATGACCTGACTTAGGTTAGCCACGGCATTCATAAACCGTATGGGCTATTTTGTTCCGAACATTCATAGTGAATGTTATTTGAACGTATTTCCATTATATTTAGCCTAGGTCGCGACGGGACCATCAATGGCATGCAAAGTTTGGAGCGAGTCCAATACCTGCTTGACAGGGGACCATAATGTCACAACTGTCTTTGTTACTAGGACGATTATAAATAGCTCAAAGGCTTTTATTATATATATATATACATATATGGCATAGAAGCCTGTCTCGAGGGACGTAGAAAAATATGGCATAAAGCACAGTCATGAAGGACATAAGTAATCATATGGCGCGAAGGCCTTATCGTGATGACATTTAGATATGGCACAAACGGCCTTGCTATAAGGACATTCGTCAAATTTGGTACAAAGGCATGTCACCGGAAATGTTAACATTTAATATGTTAACTTGTCACGAATGACCAATTATAGCACATAGGCTTGTCCTGAATGACTTTAAAACATAACTCGATGGTCTATTTTTCAAGGACCTTAATTTATAAGCCGCAATCTTATTAGATTAGGACTTCAAGGTTTGAACGTGGTTCTTCACCTTTGGACAGGGAGTCATAGACTACAACTGTCATCGTCTTGAAAGACGATTCTTTTGGCAGAAAAATAAGCCAATCAACATCACTAATGGAGGTTTATATATAACCATCGTATCTAATGATATTAGTCATGATCACATCGATCATATTGACTATTAGGTTTGGGTATAATCACACCATTTTGAACAGGGGATCATAAAGATCACTACTATCTTTGTCTAACCGACACTAGAATAAAGTTTAGCCCGTAGGCATTTCATCACGATGGGTGTTAATATTATGATCATCATACTGAGGATACTAGTCGGGATCGCACTGATAGTATAGACTATGGGAATTGAGTATAGCTCACCCCCTTGGCAAAGAATCACAAAAGATTACAATTGCCTTGTCTCAGTTGGACGATATAATATAGCCCTTAGGCAAAACATCATTACGGATGTTAAATTTTTTTTTTATCATCGTATTGATGATTTTTGTCATGATCGTATTGATCATATGAACTATTAGGCTTGAGCATAGCTTACCACCTCGGACAGGGAATCGTAAAGATCCCAATCTCTTTGCCACACATGGACAGTATACTTTGGCCCATAGGCGAAAACATCACTCATGGATGTTTATAATTGGTTCATCCTATTAGATGCTATAAGTCATGATTACATTAATCATATTGACTATTTGGCTTGAGCATAACTCACCACCTTAGACAAGGAATCATAAAGATAACAATGTCAATGTCTCAAATGGACAATATATTATAGCCCGTAGGCAAGACATCCCTAAAGGATGTTAAAAATTTTGATCATCGTACTAGATGATATTAGTCATGATCGCATTGATCATATAGACTATTATGTTTGGACATAGTCCAACATTTTAGACAGGAGGTCAAAGACCACCACTGTCGTTGTCTTATCGGACAACAAGTTTAGTCCGTAGGCACTTCATCACTAACGGATGTTTATAATATGATCATCTTATAGGATGATATAAGCCATGATTCCTAGATCACTAGGCTAGATTTGAGAATTGGAAGAACCCAATATAAGGATGACTGTTGTGATTTTCTCGAGTCACATTTGTCAAGAGTGCTAACACATTTCTAAGTGTTAACAAGGATCTGAATCCCTTGAGTAGGTTTCACCATCTTGGTCGCGTAGGCTAGGTTTCACCTTTAAGATTTCCTTTTAAACTGCATACTGACAGGGAAGGAAGGATATTTATTTTTATTCAGGATTTTTATCATAAATCCTAATTCATAAGTTAATAATAGCACAAATGGCCTAGTCGCGTAGACGAGTTAAATTTATAAGCCATGATTTCGGAGAATCGAGGCATTAAGGTTTGAATCAAAGTTCATTACCTTTTTCTTGACAGGGAGTTGTAGGCTACCACTGTCTTTAGTCTCAGAGGACATTAACCGTAGCCCGTAGGCACTTCCTTCTAAGGGATGTTTATTACAGAATTGCCCTTAGGGAAATTCATTAACCATGGTAAACAGAGACCATATTTGGTTAATTTATTAATCATATATTTATTTAGGATTTCTATTATAATTTATCCTAATTATAAAACATTAACAGTTTTATCAGTGGCACCCAATGGCCTGGTCACATGGACATTTATAAATTATAAGCTTATGATTTCAGAGAATCAAAGCATGATAGTATCTTGGCGCAATAGGCCTAGTCACAAGGACATTTATAAATTATATGCTAGGATTTCAGAGAATCAGAGCATTTGAGGTTTGAACCTAGTTCATTACCTTTATCTGACAGGGAGTCATCGCTACCACTGTCTTTTGGCTCATATGGAAATGAGTAGGGCCCGTAGGCATTATGTTACCAAGTATGGTTTAAAATATGATCATCTTAATTAATGATGTAAACCCAGGATTCAGAGATCATTAAACCGGGTTAGGAGTCTTTTGAAGAATCCTATTTCAGCATGACGTGTGTGATTTTTAATGAATCACGTCTGCCAGGAGTGTTAACATGTTTTAAGATGTTAACAGAGATTTGAATCTTTTAAACAGGTCTTACCATCTTGGCCCGGTCTTAAAATTGACCCGTAGGCTAGGTTTCACACTTAAGATTCTTAATTAATAATTAACGCTGAAAAATTTTAAATTGAGATGTTAATATGGATCTAAATCTAATTATGGAACTACCATCTTGGCCCGGTCTTAAATTGACACGTGGCTAGGTCTTGTCCTTTTTAGACTTTGTCATTTTATAATAATGGTAGATCTTATAAAAGAAGTGTTATTTTACATTTATTTAATATTCCTTATTTAGAATGAAAGTTTAAACTTAATCATTCCACTATATAAAAATAAAAGTATAAAGTTGCCCTAAGCGGGACTTAAAAGGAGTAATGTGTCCTTGGAGGGACTGAAAGATAATTATGTCCTTATAAGGACTAATAAGGAAACGATCTTCAGTAAAAGGAGTTTCTTCTTCATTTTATTTCTGAATGCTTTCTCCTTGGATGCTCGTTTCATTCTAGCCGCGGTACGAAGCTCAGCATCTCAGGGCTCCTGGTGTGGAGAACTCCTATTACAGCTTCTTCGCTTGGCGACGTATCCAACAAAAATTTGGAAGTAAAAATTTCTAGATTAGGATTAAGATTATTCCTATGTTAAGTCTAGACTCAGAAGTTTAGATTGTGCAATTGTGTAACTGAGATTAAACACAAAAGGCTAGTGTTTAATTCACTCAGTGTTGGCTCTGATACCAACCTGTCACACCCCGAATTTCACGTGTCACCGGTGGGCCCGGTAGGGAGTATCGTGACGTCATGGTTGGCAACATAATAGTCAAACAACACAATATTCTTAAGCACAGCGGAAGCAATTGAAAATATAATACAACCGAATTTATTATTGTAATATCAACTGTTACAATATTCGGAAGTTTATCCACAGAAGGATCGAACATAAAATGGAAACAATAGTTCAACAGACTTCGGGCATCTTAAGCTTGCGAGACTCTTTATTGATGCTAAGGAGACAATCCAGCCAATTACGTTTAGTACCTGCATTTAGTCTTTTTGGGAAAATACGTCAGTTTACACTGGTAAATACAATCAACTGACTCATTTTGGAAAATGGTTTGAAAATTGGTTTGGATGCACATGGCATAAATATTTTATAATTTGATTAAAATGCACAGAGGCAAGATTAATCTTTTTATTAACTTGGGAGAATTATTTAATATTATAATCTTGTGAACGAATTACATGTTACTTATGCGTTCAGTAGCCCGGATCTAGTCCGAGTTAAAGATCAATAGACACACCACGTAATTGAGTTATACACGGACGGTGTACGCCTACACGCCGTGCTCAGGTCGTGGCCAATCTCGTAAGATGATGCCAAGGATATCCGGGACATGGTCATTAACCCCCCAAAGGCTGTAAAGTAAACAAGACTATTTAAACGAGCCGATCAAATTATTCAACTACCCACTAAGCGTGGAGATTTGATGCCCGATCAAGCGGTACGCTATGTACCGTAACCCAAGCCCGTATAGGGAAAATAAGTTAAAAGTATTTACCTGATGCAAAGTATAAATCACAATAAGCAAAATGCACGTAGCTTTTACTGGTTCTCCTAATCTGGAACGAAGGTTTAATATAACCTCTTAGAATACTAACGGGTCTTTTATTAAGCTTAAGCTTAGACCGGCTAGTTTCAAAGATACGGTTCGTACGCACGCTTAAGCGAAGACCGGATAGAATGTGATTTAGACCCGACAAGTTCAGAGACTTGTTTAATATGGGTCCTTCATGCACATTTTGGATTTTGAGATTAAACCGATAAGGTTTGACCCGTTTCGGCTAATTTATGTAAACTTGTTACATAAACCGAACCGAACGCGAAATAAGCGCAACGGGTATCCGTAAGAGCCATATACAGGTTTCCTAAGTTAATATGCTTCAAATATGTGGTGACATCAGTAGGATGTCTTTCATTATGCCCGAAATGAAATTTAAACACAAACTATGCCCCGTAGGGGTAGTTTGGTCATTTTTAAAGGTTGTAAAAGAGTTTGAATGTTTAACTGAGTTACAGGTATGATGTAAACAGCAAACATACTCAATTTGATGAGTTATATCAGTAGGCTAAATCATATATGTGAAATATATCATTTATAACCAAACTATGCACCGAAGGGGCATCTTGGTAATTTCACATAAGCCGAAAAGCTCAAAACTGAAGTCTGAGTTTATCAACCTTTTCTTACTGTTGAAATATCATAATTTTCCTCATATATCAGTAGGTATCAACCCGGGTATGTCTAATATAATTTTAATACATACTATGCGTTAAAAACGCTAAATAAGGCGATTAAGGCCATTTCCGGGTTTGATACTTAAATCTGATATTTTTATATTTCCAGAAGGCTTAATATAATTTATTTATCATATGTGATCAGTAGCAAAAGGTTTGGAGTCGTTTAGATAGGTAAAACTCATTTTATGGCCCGTAAGGGCAAAACTGACAATTACCGGATTAAGCCTACGACTATGAGTTATGCTCAGCCTAAAATTAATTAAAAATCTTTAAAATTCACAAAATAATATATTACATCAGTGGGTATTAAGTTTGATACCAAAAAGTAGGCTTAACTAGGCTATACGCTAATTACGCCGTTTTATTAACATAAAGCTTAAATTTTGCGATAATGAGCATAACTCTTAATCTACAAGTCAAACTGATGTCAAACTTTGCATACAAGTTTATATATAAGTATTTAAGGTTTCTACACTTTTACATTTTCATAAATCACGTTTTAAGGTAATAAGGGCATAACGGTCAACATATGAGCAATTAACGGAAACGTGTATATTAATTGGATAACTAATGAACCAAGGTGTATAATCACATAGGGTTGTTCTAACATGTATCCTAATCCAATTAAAGCTCTGAGGAATTTCTAAAACATGCCTAAACGGGTCAGAACTGAAAGTCAAAGTGAAAGTCAAACTATGTGACTTTCGGTTCCGAACCGGGTCTAAACAGGAAATAGTCGGGTTGAACATGTTTGGACATGTTCTTATACTTATTACCATGTTATAATAATGATCAAACAGGTTATATATGTTCTAGATAGCTAATTATGCATAAATGACATTTTAAGCATCCTGTTGACTTTTTAAATAACAGTTTGACCCGACTTTTGACCTGGTTAGAGTGGTGATCAGGGGAAACCCTTTTGAGGTTTTATTACCCACATAAATACCAACTCATAACTACTTTCAATTCGAGATATGACTGAGCCATTATTGACTAATCTCGAAGTCAAACCGTAATTACGACGGTTTGACTTTTAGCTAATTAACTAAGCTAAAAGTAATTAGAGAAAGATTAGAATACTTACTGGAGTCCTATGCACGAGATATGATCACTTGGAAGCAAGCTTGAGCTCCAGAAATGATCCAAGAGTGCAGGAGAAGTTGTGAGGAATGTTTGGAACCTTGAAGGCCTTTTATACTTGTTGCAATCACCATAACAAGTTGACAACAAGGTCTATGATCCATCCACAACTGATTAACACTTGTTACTAGTGCCTAGGGATGTCTAGGGGTCGTCTACAAGTGAGAAAAACCGGCTAAGTGGGTTAAAATCGCGCATAACAGGCAACAGCCTGTTTCTGGTCGCTGGGGACATGGTAGCGCACCGTTACATGTTTGTGGTAGCGGTGCGCTATCCCTTCTCAGAAGCTAAAATGTTGTTGTTTGTTGAAGGTTCGAAAGGGCAACCTTCTTTTCCGAGTTTGGGGTCTCAATTATCACTTATGGACCTCCACAAAGTGCCTAGAATAGTTTCATACCCTACCAATTGAGTTTGTTTCATTTGAATGCATATACAAGACCCGAAAACAAAGGTTTATCATTTATTTCCTTCGTGAGATCTTATCATGCTTTTGCAATTCCTTTATTTACAAAATTCTCCGAATTGAGGGCATAAAAGATGTGTAGTAACATTATATCGGGTCTTGGGATTTATAATTGAGGTCGTTCAGAGGTAACAATTTAACATGACGCCACTTTAAATCCTGCCGAAACATCTTTATTAAATCCGGGTTTTCAACGCGTTTTGTCTTACATGACACGTGTCGTTTTATTATTAAACCCGAAATTTTCGAGGTGTTACATGGAGGGGTGGGGTGGGGTGAGGGGGTGTCTCTGTTTTGGTGGGTGCTCGATGTCGGAGTTAAAACATTGGAGGTGAATGATGGGTGAAGGTGGGTTTTTAATTTTGGTGAATCTGGGTTTGAATCTGGGTTTTGAATCTTGTGGGTTTGTCTTTGTGGGTTTGAATCTTGTGGGTTTGATTCTGTTGAATCTGGGGTTAAAACATCGGAGATAAAACTCTGTTTTTGATGCGGGGTTGATTTCTGTGGAAACTGTTTGAATATGGTTGAATGATGTTCTTGGTCCTTTTGAATCGGCTGTGATGAAAAAAAAAAACGTTGATTTTGATGACGATGGCGCGGCAAAGACGGCGGAGGGTAGGTTTTTTGAACCTGTAACCCTATTTTGCAGCCTTTTTTATTATCGGAAAATCTGAGCCAAACCCCTTTTTTTTCGAGATACGCTTTGTTTTGATGTTGTTGGCTTTTTATATTATTTTCCCTAGTCGATGACGATAACAATCTATCTGAGACACCTACCGAGTTTGCGTTTTCTGGGTGCGTTCGTGTTGCGTAAAAAAGTTTTTGTACAAAAAAATTGTTAAACCGTAAACTTTTTAACGTAAAACGTAAAAAGTTTAACGTAAAACGTAAAAACGTAAACTTTTTTAACGTAAAAACGTAAAATGTAAAAAGTTTTTTGTAAAGCGTAAAAAGTTTTAGGTAAAACGTAAAACGTAATTTTTTTTTAGTAAAACGTAAAGAGTTTTACGTAAAACGTAAAAAAACGTTAACGTAAAAAACCGGCGCGTAAATCGTAAAAAACGTTAACGTAAAAAACCGGCTCGTAAAACGTAAAAAACCGGCGCGTAAAACGTAAAACGTAAAACTTTTTACGTAAAAACGTAAAATGTAAAAATTTTAACGTAAAACGTAAAAAGTTTTACGTAAAACGTAAAACATAAAAAGTTTTACGTAAAACGTAAAACGTAAAAATTTTAACATAAAACGTAAAAAACCGACGCGTAAAACGTAGAAAAACGTTAACGTAAGAAACCGGCGCGTAAAACGTAAAAAAACGTTAACGTAAAAACGGCGCGTTGAAAAAACGACGCGTGAAAAAGTTGGGCGTAAGACGGGTCGTAAAAAACGGGTCGCAAAACGGCGTGAAAAAACGGAGCGTAAAAAAAACTGATTTTAGAAAAAAAAAAAACATTTAATGCAATAAGGACAAAAATGTATTAAAAAACAATAAAACTAATAAGTCAAAAAAAATTACTTAAATAACTTTTTTGATTAAAATATTAAAGACATAATAAGACAAAAAGCTTTTAATATTAATATTAACTACTTTTACACTCTGTTCCCGAGTCTCATTTAACAGGGGGAGGGGAGGGAAAAGGGAAGAAAATTTGTCCATATATTCATCCTCCCAAATTGGAGAGATTATGAGAGAAAATATTATTAATTACTAAATTGCCCTTATATCTAATTAAAATGTTTTATGTTTAAAGGGTATAATGGTAAAATTATTATTTTCTTTTCTTTTCCTCCTAACTCGGGAACACATAAAATGCTTGATTTATTCTCTTTTCCTTTACTTTTCATTAAACTCGGGAACACGAAAAAAGTCACGTCTTTTCCTTCCTTTTCTCTCTTAGTTTATTTTCCTTCCCCTCCCCCTGTTAAATAAGACTCGGGAACACAGTGTTAATCTCATCCATCCATCTAGTTGATCTAAGGGCTAAAAAGTGGTTCTCATGGTTCTTATAACTAGAGGTGGTTTTCATTTTAGCGATCCCCTATATCTATATATATATATAAGTGTATTTTAGGACATATAGGGACACTCTAAATATTTTTAGGGTGTCAAAAAATTTAGAAGGGTTGTTATAGTTGTTAAATATCAAAAGTTACGGGTCAACGTGTCGATAATCTAAGAATCATTTTTTTGTCAAAGGAACCTTTCAACAAACTTTAATTTGAATATATATAGCTAGCGACATGACGCATTATGTGATGCGTTAACTATATGAAAACATGTGTTTCGACGTATTCGATCTAACTCAGTGTATCCTATATATGCATTTTGGTTACAGTGTATGATAAAGACATTAACGTGTGGTGTCCATACGTGATATTACGTGTTTTTGACTTTGTTAAACACGTTACGGTCGTGACCTTAATGTTATTAGATATAGATAATATAAAAAATGCTATATCTTGATCGTAAATTAAAATTTAAGTTAAATAATAACAAAGATAGTATGTTTAATTGATTTGATTATTATTATCATTTATTGATACTGATTGAAATGTGTAAATGAAAAAATCAAACCTGGGAGAAGTGAAGGGTGATTATTGTAATATACTTGGACCTTGTAAAATTTAAACAAGAGTTAAATGCCCGGATAGTCTCTGGGGTTTGGCATTTTTTCACCTTTAGTCCCTAACTTTCTAAAATTACAGCTATAGTCCCCAACTGTTCAATTTCCGTTCCCGAACAGTCTCTAAGCCTAACATCAGTTAGTTTTTGATGTTAAGTGGATGTGAAATGACCTAAATATCCTTACTTGTTAAATTAATAATTATTAAAAAGTTAAAAGAAATATAAATAATACTTAAAAATGATATGGGACCCACCACCCACCCCACCCCTCCTCATCTTCTCTAATCTTTACCACCTCCACCTTTCACCACCACCACTACCATCTCACCCCGCCGGAGATGAAGTGTCATTCTGGGTTTGTTCATGTTCAACTGCTGCCTGTTTTTCTAAACCACCAGAAGAAACTTTCGCAACATCAACCGAATTTCCAACAACTTTTGAATCTTCCTCAAATTCATCATCTGGAATTCTAACTTCAACGCCTTCATTAAATCCCAGAACAAAATTTCCATTACATTAGTGGTGTTTTTCTCTTCGATTTGCAAATTCTCAAATTCTTGTGTCAGATTCCCGTTGTCATCAGGTCCTTCAAGCACTTCATCTTCTTCACTGTAACCATCATCTTCATCATACTCTTCTTGTTCCTGCATCTCACCATGATTCTCAATATTCCATTCTTCATCTTCATCAGTTGATACAGACTTTGACGCTGCCATTGTTGTCACTCCTCCAGATTCATCATTCACAACTTCCTTCTGTTCACCTCCAATTGGTGTAACGGAGCCACAAGAACCATCCGACTCATCATGCGACAGATGTATTGCGAGCTAGGTGGACTTGAAACCGAGAGAGATGATTGTGAATCACACCTTAAAGTGTCGTTTTTCTCCAGATTCTCTGCCATGATTTCTTGTTGAAGATCAGACTGTTGAAGACTGTCTTGAGGACCACCTCCGTAGTTTCCTGTTCTTGCAATTGATTCTAGAGAACTTGACGGAGCAAAGAGTTTATTCTCCCCTCTCATTGAAGATTTCAGAACAGGTGATGATGATGAGGGAGGGGGGAAGAACATGTGGTTGTTTTTATAGAAAACCGTGATATCCCGTATCAATAAAGCCTATCCGACTCAGCGTTCATATACAACCGCTCTGAATAAGAACGTGCGCTACTACGAGAATGCCTTTGCCCCCAGCCAACTTCACCATAATTCTCACCAACATTGTCATAAAATTCGGACTCGATTTCTCTGTTTCTTCCAAAAGATTCTCCATCCCCAAAAGAATTCGACCTCCCAGACGAGAAAATCTATCAGAGGAGACCTCGAAGACATGTAACCACCTCCATAAAACTCCTTCCTAGGAAAGTGGAGGTGGTAAAGATTGGAGAAGATGATGAGGGTGACGTGAGTGGTGGGTCCCACATCATTTTTAAGTATTATTTATATTTCTTTTAATTTTTTAATTATTAATTTAACAAGTAAGGGTATTTAGATCATTTCACATCCACTTAACACCAAAAACTAACTGATGTTAGGCTTACCGACTATCCAATAACGAAAATTGAAAAGTTGGAGACTGTAGTTGTAATTTTAGAAAGTCAGAGACTAAAGGTGAAAAATAATCAAACCACAGGGACTATCCGGGCATTTAACTCTTTAAACAATCCACCTTTACCTTGTGTTCTCAAGCTCTGTTTTAAAACAGGTTTGGGTCAGTATCGCAGGTTGTTTAAAACCCGATACTGTATGTCGGTTCATGTCAAAATGTAGGGATCACGACAAATTTTGGACAACATGAGAATTTGATTTCCTGAAATTCCAAAGTTCACGTTTGTTCTTTGCACCGAGAACACTTGAAACCCAAGGATTTCTAACATAGATTAATTGAACTCGGGGTCAAGCTAGGTTATTATATATTTAGTTTCGAGCTCATTTAAAGATTTTAACAAACCAATATCGAGTCGCCCAAGTGGCTAGACTCATCGTTACCTCTATATACAACCTCTATTACAACGACGCCTACAATAGCCGCTATGAGCCCAAAATGATGTCCGATCTCAACAAAGTATAAGCACAAAGCCTGTACAGTCTTATTACTAGCCTGTCACACTATTAATGTTATAAACAACTGTAAAAAAGAATAACTGAAATAACCATTAGCAACTAACCATATAAACAAATATTCTTGAATTCAGTATTCTCATTGAAATATAACACCAAAGTCCCAGAACCACAAGTGACTACACAATACAGTCATACACATCAACTAAAGTCACAGAACTAAATTCAACAACCAAAACTTGTATAACTGACTATAAAAAGCTTCATCAATCCTTCTTTTCAACTGCAGCCTTCTTCTTCGACGATGCCTGCGAATACAAGAACGTACCCAAAATAGCAATGGCCGATCCAAGCGCATTCAAAGGCCTAACGGGATTCCTAAACACAATGACACTAGACACGATCACAACAACCCGTTTCATCGTATTCCCAACTGAGAAAGTCAACGGGCTAATATCGTCAAGAGCCTGATACGACGACTGGTTATAAAGATGATAAAACACACCAGATATCATCACCCACAGGTAAAAAGTAGACGGCGTCCCAACGGTCGCAATTGCTTTATGATATCCAGCAACCCATTGAGACCCTTCAATGAAAACCGCAACAGGAAACAGGTAAACGAACGAGAGGATTGTAATCCACCCGTACAAATTCAACCCGTTAACTTGCTTAAAGTTTTGCAAACTCTTTTTCGAGTAAATGTTTCGCAACACGAACCCGACGTTACTAATCATAGCCCCCCATAACCCACCAAGATTAAAGGAAACTTCAGTCACAGCAGCTAAAGAACACCCCATAACAATTGGCAAAATTGACAACCAAACAGACAAAGGATAACTATCACCCAAAGCAGATGAAAATACAACAGAGAACACAGGCTCTGCTGACTTTATAACATGAGTAAATGACACAGCAACTTTGGAGAATGACACACAAGCAGATATATGACCAATTGTGTGAAAAAGTGCAGGACCTAAAAGTGCAACTATAAAAGATTTATCAATTTTGGGGCAAGGTTGAAGCTTTGTACTCCAAAGAACCAACATCCAAACAGACCCAACAAGAAGCTGAAAAGAAGCAAGAAGCCATGGGTATGGGAACACATTCAAAGCCTTTTTATTATAAATATTAAACACAATGTTCTGAAAGTACCAAAATCCAAACACAATAGCAAGCTGAAGAGTCTTGTTACTCTTGTTCGGATCCTTTTCAATTTCACCATCTGGGGTTGAATCTTGATTGCTTACTGACACTGATTTGACTGTAAATGAAGTGGGGTTTTCATGATTTGGGTCAAAGTTGGAAAACCCATGTGGGATTTTGAAAAAGTTTGAAACTTTATGAGTTGGGTGAGTGTGAATATTGTTAAAGGTTGAAACTTTAGGGTTTTGGTGGTGAGAAATGGTGGTTCTTGAACCAAGATGGGTCAAATTAGGGTTTTTTATGGGGTATTTTTTGTGGGTTTTTGAGAAAGATAAAGATGATGATGATGGGAGAATATTCAGCAGCATCATTTTGTGTGTGAGTGAAGGTTTGAAGATGAAGAGGGGTTTGTGGAGGAAGAGGGTTAAGAAGGGGTGTGTTGAAGAGTGTTTGAAGGTGGCGGTACGAAGGTAGAATATTAATTTGATTAATGGAAGTTGGGTATTTGTTTATCGCTATTCGGAAAAAATGGTGATGTTTGATTGTGAATTGTGATGCTGATGGTGAGAGACTCGAGGTGAGATTTGCAGGAATATGGTTGTTTGGGCCTTTTGGGCTTGAGTTGTGGGGCTTCTCGTTTGGGTCTCACAAAATATCTTAGTTGCAACCAGAGGTGCAAAATATCAGATATTTTTAATAAGCGGTTCTAGTTTTGATTTCCCGTATTGCAGTTTAGAGAAAATTCGGGTATTGTTATTAAAGGATGAGCATTTGGTATCAAGTACCAGTACTGAATTTCACGTACCGGTATCCATATTTGGCGAATGTTAATACCGGTATTTTCGATACCGGTACCAAGCTCATCCCTATTGTTATTCTTGGTTTTGGTTTTGGTTCCATTTCCAGTTAGAGTTCAAAATATCCGTACTTAGTGTACCTGATAACAGTTCAGGGATGGAACTGGACTGAAAAACCGGGTATTAAAAAAACTTGGTGTTTGGGCATAAAAAAACCTGAATCCAAGCTTATATTTTTGCCTAAAAACCAAGAAAATAAATATGTAACATATAAACAAATAACATAAAAGTGCATGCATGTATATTAGAAACTTATACAAAGATATAAAATTTAAAAACATAAAAACATGATATTCTACTTTTCTTGAAAAAAAAAAACATGAGAAAAACCGGGTATGGTTCCGGTAACGGTTTTGTCACTAAAATGCATACTCTATGTGGACCCGGTGGGTAGTGTCGGGTACGGTTCCAGTTCTTAGAGTAACCAGTTTAGGTTTTTTTTCGGGTTCGGTTCCGGTTTTTTGTGCGCCTCTAGTTGCAACTAGAGTCTAGAGGCTCCCAAATTGGGCTTTTTTTGTTTTTTTTTTAATCGGTTTCAGTTATAGAACGATTTTGGTTTCGGATAATAGAAGTCAAAACTGGTTCGAGTTCCAAACCAATTTCAATATCATATAAGGGTGAGAGGGGCACTCCTCTCTTAGGGAGTGACCTCTCTTACAAAAAACCAATTAGCACGCGCCACGTCAACTCCCCCCTTAACTCCCCTCACACCCTCAATTTGATGGCGGCACTCCTCTCTTGGGGGACTTGTTTTTTTTTTATTTGTTGTAATTATGCATGTTTATAAATTAAACAAATATTAATAAAAATTAAATAAAAGACATTTCAATAAATTAAAAATAAAAATTACATTCAAACTAGAAAAATAAAAAAACAAACTACTCGTCGTCGGAATTCACTTCAAGGTGAGGTAGATCTAAACGTCCGAGATGCTCAACGAGATCGTGTTTTAGTCTCCAATGCGTTTCTTATTCAATGAGCTCGCTAAAAGCTGTATCATCGAAGACGGGTTCGACCGGAGGATCTTGAATGTGTACCGGTGCTATCGCCCTTCCGTCGTCTTTTATAATTATGTTATGTAAAATAATGCACGTATACACGATGGACCTTATCTTTTTCACCGTTTTGGAACGCATTGGACGATTTAGTATTCCCCACTTCGCCTTTAACACACCAAACGCCCGTTCCACATCTTTTCTTGCGGCCTCGTGTTGCCTCTTGAACTTTTTTTCATTCGGGATGTGAGGATATGGAAAAGACTTCACAAACACGGACCAGCTAGGGTAGATCCCATCAGTAAGATAATACTCGCGTTTGTATAAGTGGTCGTTCACCTGAAATGGACAATTTGGCGCCGCTCCGTTTCGTTGAGTAAGAAATAACGGAGATTGTTGGAGCACGTTGATGTCGTTTTGTGAACCCGCCGGGCCACAAAAAGCATGCCAAACCCACAAATCTTGAGACACCACCGCCTCTAACATAACTGTGGGGTATTGATGATCGCCTCTCATATATTGTCCACGCAATTCTGTGGGGCACATTCTCCAGACGAAGTGTGTACAATCCAGACTACCCAACATACCAGGTAGGTGATGTCTCTCCTCATGAGCCTGATACAATAGCGCAACGTCGTGGCTCATTGGTCTACGTAAGAATTCACCGGCATACATTCTACAGACCGTCTCATAGAAATAATCAAGGCACTCACAAGAGGTCCTTTCAGCCATATTTAAATACTCGTCGTTTTCGTCTGGTGGGTTACCGGTTGCAAGTTGTTTAATCGCAAAAGTAACCTTTTGCAACGCCGTGAAACTTTTCTTCATTCTCCCGTCCAAGCCCTCTTGAAACCACTCGTTATTCGCTTCCACGTCACTAACAATTTTTAAGAACAAAGACTTTGACATACGAAACCTCTGACGAAAAATATCGGCATTAAATTTTGGATTATCGACAAAATAATCGGCCATGAGTGTTTCGTGGCCTCCCACACGATCTCGACGGACAATTTTTTTTTACTAGACGATGCCGTGTCTAGTAGCTCCGCTTGTTGGATGAGATTTTGGAAGAAAATTAAACTATCATCGCTTGACGATGAATCTTCATCGTCGGGAAAGTCGGGCAGGGGAGAAAAAAACGGGAACTTGGAATGCATTTTTTTTAAAGATTGGTTAAAAAAATTAGATGAGTTGAATGGGTAAGAGTTGTTTTGGGTTTGAAAAATAAAAAGATTGAAGTGGTAGTAGTATTTATAGGGGTTAGGAAATTTATTTTTTTAACATATAACGGCTATATAGCCGTTTAAAATTGATTCCCCTCATCGGTGAATACCCCCCGCTCCCACTCCCCGATTACCTTCCCCGAATTGATGGCGGCGGTGTTCCCGCTCGGGGACTTGGCACACCGCACGCCTCCCCGCTAAGTGCCCCGGAGACCCTAAGATTTTTACAAGGTGGATCAATCAGTTCCAAACCGGTTATGTTCCAAACCGATTTGATTATGGTTCAGTCAGTTCCAAACCAGTTTCTGTTTTTTTGCGCTCTAGTTTTGATATCGTTTTTTTAATCCCTAATTAGGGAAAAGATCAAATAGGAAGTTTATTTTGGCTAGGAAGTATAGGAAGCAATCTTAGCCGTTCATCATCTTTTTTTAAATTTTTGGACGCGTGGGCTTTTTCGTCTTTTTACATTATCATATCTTCGTTCTAATTCGATTATAGATTCTGTTACCTCTTTTCTTAGTTCATCACTCTCATAACATAATTGAAGATTCTATAACCCTAAATCGCCATCGATCGCAAATTCACCTCTTTTCAAACGTTAATCTTGTTTCGTTCGTCAATTCGATAACTTCAATGTCTTCTTCAGACTCTGCTGGTATGTTTAGCTTCAATTTTGAGTAATTTTTTTTGTTATTTTTCCGAATTTCATTGTTTTATGTTTTATAACTCGTGTTTCTGTAATTAATATTTGATTTTTCATAAGTTTAATTGTTATTGTTGTATAATTTAACATAATATGTTTGTTTTGTTTCTTCATCATTTATTGCGTTTTAGTGAAGAGTTGCGTTTTATGATATTAGTTAAATTATATGCATACAAACTTTTAGTTTAAGATTTATGTAATATAAAGCTATAACTGTTATTGTTGTACAATTTTTTTTTGTTCATCATTTGATGCGTTTTACTGAATGTATTGCGTTTTATGCTTTTATCCATAATAGTTCATATACAAACCTTAAAGGTCTGTATTTCTAAATTATTATTAACATATTTTGAGATTTAACACTAAACACATTATTATATAGGTTGTATTGCGTTTTATGATTATTTGTTAAGTGTTTCAGATCACATGATGCGTTTTATTGAACGTATTGCTTTTTATGCTTTTATCCATATTAGTTCGTATATAAACTTTAAAGGTTTGTATTTTTAAATTTTTATTAACATATTTTTAGGTTTATCACTAAAAACATTATTATTTAAGAGGTATTGTGTTTTATAGTTTTTTTAATTGTTTCAGATAACATTTCCAAGTGGGAGGAACGTGTATGCATAAACAGTGGAAGAAAGTTTTTCAAACCTAAAGTCAGTGGATCCATTACACCTGCTGTTGGAATGTTTTTTAAGTCATTTGATGAGGCTTTTGTGTTTTATCAGAGATATGCACTTGCTGCAGGTTTTTCTGCAAGAAAAAATACCTCTTGGAAAAATGGTGGTGGTTTAGTGAAAATAAGATATATTGTCTGTTCAAAACAAGGATTTCATGTTAGCAAATAAATAGATTCTGGTTCAGTTGAGAATAGTAAAAAGATTGTTAGACGTAATAGAGGTTCAAAAAGAGTTGGATGCAATGCTCATGTGAAATTAATATTAGAGAACAATATGTAAGGTCCGCATTTGCGTCTAATAAAAGACGACTAAAGGACACTAGAAATATAAAAATTTTCTTAAAAGTGTCCAACTTTTCGCAATTTGAAACGATGATATCAATAACGCATGTGCATTAATTTAACAAAATTTGGGCATGACCCGTCCATAAAACGAGCATACCCCTGTTTTAAACATAATTAAACTAGATACAATTCTACGATTCGTTCGACAAGTTACTACTAAAAACCAATACAACAAGTTTTGAAAAGTATGACTACTAACAAGGTTATGCAAAATAAACAAGTATTGGACCAAAAACATTTGAGCAAGCTAGCGGAAGCGTTTGGTATGACATAACATGAACACGCGCTCGCTCCGATTCTCCAAGTCGCCTGAATTGAGGATTTACGTACATTCAACAACAAAGCTTTAAAAAGTTAGTCATTATACTTATTTGCTTATAAAACCGTCACTTTAGTTCCATTCGTGTATGTACTTTCATTTCTCACACGCATTCGATTACCCATTTAAATGGGTATGACATATATTTTCATACAACTAACCCGTTAGTAGATGATGACGACCAAACATAGTATGTTGTATAAACTAAAACGTCCATAGCATATTCTAACCGCATAAGTTACTTCAACCCAATTATCCTTTCAACATTCAAACGTTTCATAATTATATCAACACTTCGAAAGTCCGACATTCATAAACCTGCACTTTCAAACATACTCAATAATAACTTGGTTAGCAAACCCGTAATCTCAACATATTCAAGTACTATATCTTCGTAAAAAGGACGTCAACCATTTAAATGCATCTAATTAACTTACATTCCAAACCCAAGGGCATTATTAGTAACGCTAATTCTCAAATGCATCCAAATCATGGATTCGCACATACTAGCACACATACATACTTACAATCATACACATCTACATACCTAATATACATTCAATCATACCTACAATCATGTATTCATACCTACGTGTTCCGTACGCATTCTTGTATACCATTTACATGTAATACATGTCCAACTTCATTACATACATCTATCATACTCTTATATAAATTACATGAGGCTTAGACTTGGGTTTACAACTTATAATCGTCAAGGAAACACTCGAAATCATGTTTGGGAGGCCCATCGTAGTCCACGGATAATATACCGAAGCTTACGATGCATAAATCACATAAATAATATTTTTGACAGAACCTTCACCCGGCCGTGTCAGCTCACCACCCGCCCGTGTCAACTCTGCACTTTTCCTAGCCATTAATTCTTACCGAAACGGACATAACTCTCTCATTTTTCATCCGTTTTGCGTCACGTTTCTTCCTACATGATTGTAAATTAATATTCTATCATGTGAACTTGAAATCCAACATCCGAGTTAAGGAATTTCTTAACTTATACGTGTTCGGCTTGTTATTCATCTACGAACTATTCGACCCGTTCATGCATTTATCAAAATAATCTATTGATTTGACCTCAACTTCATATGAACTTAATAATTAAAACATTATATTACTTAAACAAACTAAGAAGTGATTACGGAAATCACTTACCTCGAGTGCCCGTCTCGTACATGCTTCCTCATATCCTTTCCGTTTGCCTTCCATGCTTTTCCATCTTAACATGATCCTATACTTTCATACCATCAAGGTTACTACTTCATTAGTATAAGCGCACATTCTAACATTGCATTCATTTCACATTCATAACCTATTTTAGCTTTACTCGTCACTTTCCAACAACACAAAGTATGAACTAGAATCGTATCTTTTCATTTCCTACTCATATAGTAAAACACATATTCAACCACAAGATCGTATATGCCCTCAATCATAAACAATTCCTTCCATACTAGTCAACTCATAAGTCACGATTAACAACATCATTCAAAATTAACTAATTTAACACTATCCTTGAACCCGACATCATCCCTACTAGTAATCCACATACTTGTTCTCTTAAGCATTTCATCGAACACTTGGCGGGTTTCACATTTAAAGCATATTGTACAACATATAAAGCATGACATTTTACTAGTTGAACTCACTTATTTTCAATAATCATCTAAGTTTACATGATTCTTTCATTCTACATCAATTCACTTATCATTCATGTATTATAATCAAGATCATACATCAAAACTTCACATACATAATCCTACTTGATCATTCTACTTGTGTTAACTTCTCACCCAATGGGTTTTTGCTATAACTCAATCAAAATGCTAAAATCAAACATGATTCCTATCATATCTTGCATTCATAACTTCAAATCACACTCATGTTTGCATAATTTCATGATTAGATGAAAAACCCTTTTCCTAAAATTCACCAAATCAAAGAATTCGACTTACCACTTTACTGAACAAGATTAGATGTTTGCAAATTGGGGTTCATGCATCCGATTTTCATTGAGATTCCTACTGAATTTGATGAAGTTGGTGAAACTAGGGTTTCACCTTGCCCTCTGCATCTGTTCGATCGCACAAAACCAGACACAACACTGGTTTCTTTTTTTTTTTTTTTTATAAATTCCATTACACATTTACACATTAGCCCCCTTGTCTATCAAAGTGTGTTTAAGTTTGTTATTTCCCATACTAACTTGGCCTCTTATCTTTATTTAACTTAGATACACACATATATAAATTTACTATCATTTCCTTACGGTACCGTTTTACAGTACCGTCTTCCGTTATCTAGCATCACAAAATAATATTATTTGATGACATACGAAGTTTGGGGTGTTACAAGTCTACCCCCCTTAAAGAAGGTTTCGTCCCCGAAACCTTGCTCATTTCCACTTAACATTGATTACCTTTCCTTACGGGTTATCACTAACCCTTCTATTTAGCACACTAAGGACACACTTGTAGAATGTATACCATTAGATTTCGAATTCTTGCCTCATGTTAGTTCCCTAGTGATGATTATCACTACAAGTTCATTCACTCGTTTCATTCAAAACGCATATCATGGCATTAATTCACTCATGCCTTATAACAGGGGCTTTATTCAGGAACAAAATATAAACGTACGCATTGACCCTATCTTCTTAAATTAGTAATTTACTTTCATAATCACACAAGGGTCAGAGTCTGACCCAGAGCTCTTATTAGTATCTTTTACTTTATAATGCTAGCTCCTAGCGCATACCATCACTAGCGTTTCATTCATCAAATTTATTCCAATTTTATGCAACTATTAATCGTGCAAACCCAAATCTATGGCTTGTTTCTAACTTCCTACTTAAGCATATTACATTCATATATTTACTAATCGAAATAAATCGATTTATTTCATACTACTCATACACCATATGCTATCTTTCCTTTTGTTCACTATGAGCCATCCTAAACATTCCATTACTATCATTACTTTCGTTTACCTTTAAGCTCATAGGAAGGGTCGATATATTACCATACGCATACTATAATCATTCAAGGACTTAGTATTACAACTATAATCACCCTTCTTAAACTTACTTATCCGTACTTAAATCACGAAGACTAAGCATTATTCCCATGGTTACTATTGTTATTTATGCCATGCGTATCTTTTCTACAATGTCTTGTTCAAATGAACATGGCCAACAAGCCGAGCATCAAAGTTAGCATTTCTTAACGATACTTGTCGTCTCTTACATTCTATCAGAATTTCCACAGTTACGATCAGTCAAGTTCAATACCACCCGATGATCATTACGAACCTTTTGAAACTCACTCCACATTTTGCATTACGGTTTGTATATATACATTCTATTCTAACACATCCATCTCTAGTCGAGTCATAACCTCCTATTAAAGTTACAACCCTTTTTATACATACCTGACAGAAGTAGATTCCATTGATTCGTTATCTTTATCTTACGATGATCATTCCTTCCCGATTGGTGACATTGCGTGTCCATTCATCAAGCCCACCTATGAGTACAAAACTTAACATATCAAAACATTAACTACCGAGTTCAAATGGCGATCGCCATCTGACCCGTATGACCCATTTATCCTTTCGACCATTCTTGCATGCAACGCATTTGCATAAATATATTCATATATATATATATGAAAGTTCAAACATAATTTAAATCATATCACTTAAGGAATATTTACTTGTTTGGTCCGTAATTACTTACACATTCGGATATTTTCATTCCTATCATTCTTTTGTTCATTTGCTTTACATTTACTTATATGACTTGTTTGACGCATACATGGTCAAGCTATCGACTTCTTCTTATGTAGACTAGTTCCGTCTTTTATATCTTAAATCTGTTTCGTGGATTCGAACACATTATTCATACCTTTTGTACCTTCTATTTTTTGAATCCGTCTCGCGGATTCAAACATTGCATTCACATCTTTCATTCTTTGAATCCGTCTTGCGGATTCAAACATTTCATTCATGCCTTTCATTCCTTGAGTCCGTCTCGCGGATTCAAGCATTGCATTCATATCTTTCATTCTTTGAATCCGTCTCGCGGATTCAAACATTTCATTCATGCCTTTCATTCCTTGAATCCGGATTCAAACATTTCATTCATACATTGTTGATCCGTACTTTCTTACGGATTCAACATTCTTCATTCTTATCATTCGCACTTTTCACTCTTACGTAGTACTTTCAATCTCACGATAGTCTTACTACCCATTTCACCCATACGCCCACCTGCTACCCAATTCTAATGGACATACATGTAACAATTATCGCGGTCTCACGAACGTCATACGTTTCTTGTGTACTGGCCAGGCACACAATCCACGTACTAGTTTCGTGCCTTCGCGTAATCGCCACATTATGTCCGAAGAATTAAGTTTCGGCACGTGTTACATTTTTAAAACTTCTTTACCATGTCGTTATTATATTCATTTAGAATTTTCTTTCACTTGCCTAATTATACCATTTCATACATCCACGCGTTGAGTTTACGTACCAGGGGTCAATTCGTCTTATTACTTGCCTTGATGCCGGTCCTAGACCGCATTCACGGATCATCCCTTCCGAACAATTGTGCTTACCCTTCACATAACCTGCGTGCTCTTGGCCTTATGAATAGCATATTAATAAATGAATAGCATATTCCGTCTATCTTATCCACTAATCGTGGTCACATATATCGTACTAGGCCTTATATAGATCTTACATGAACATTCATTAAGCTTTTGAACAATTTAGAGACTCAAAGTACGAAAACAAGACAAAACAAAAAAAATTCAGCGGATTTGATTCCCGCTAGCCGTCGGCGACGGCTTCATACCCCGTCGGCGACGGGCTTTGTAATTGTGCGTCGCCCACAAAAGTTCGTGACAGGAAAATAGGCCGTCGGCAAGCATGAGGGCGTCGGCGACGGCCCTTCCTATTGCTGAAACGCTGAAAAACTGTTTTGGAGTGTTCCGACCATTTAACCGGGTCCGTTTTCAGCTACACGGGTCCCGGGACTTCTTATTTTACACGCCTTATCACCCATAACCTACTTGAATCTTAAATCTTATACCGTAACACACTATGCATACTCATATTTAAACGAATATTTAAAATTTTACCTCATTGGCGATCTCGGAGCGAGCACACTTTTGCACGAGCCATCGGTTTGAGTTCAAGCACTGATACTCTTGCTCGAATCCCTCAAACCAAGGCTCTGATACCAACTTGTAAGGTCCGCATTTGCGTCTAATAAAAGACGACTAAAGGACACTAGAAATATAAAAATTTTCTTAAAAGTGTCCAACTTTTCGCAATTTGAAACGACGATATCAATAACGCATGTGCATTAATTTAACAAAATTTGGGCATGACCCGTCCATAAAACGAGCATACCCCTGTTTTAAACATAATTAAACTAGATACAATTCTACAATTCGTTCGACAAGTTACTACTAAAAACCAATACAACAAGTTTTGAAAAGTATGACTACTAACAAGGTTATGCAAAATAAACAAGTATTGGACCAAAAACATTTGAGCAAGCTAGCGGAAGCGTTTGGTATGACATAACATGAACACGCGCTCGCTCCGATTCTCCAAGTCGCCTGAATTGAGGATTTACGTACATTCAACAACAAAGCTTTAAAAAGTTAGTCATTATACTTATTTGCTTATAAAACCGTCACTTTAGTTCCATTCGTGTATGTACTTTCATTTCTCACACGCATTCGATTACCCATTTAAATGGGTATGACATATATTTTCATACAACTAACCCGTTAGTAGATGATGACGACCAAACATAGTATGTTGTATAAACTAAAACGTCCATAGCATATTCTAACCGCATAAGTTACTTCAACCCAATTATCCTTTCAACATTCAAACGTTTCATAATTATATCAACACTTCGAAAGTCCGACATTCATAAACCTGCACTTTCAAACATACTCAATAATAACTTGGTTAGCAAACCCGTAATCTCAACATATTCAAGTACTATATCTTCGTAAAAAGGACGTCAACCATTTAAATGCATCTAATTAACTTACATTCCAAACCCAAGGGCATTATTAGTAACGCTAATTCTCAAATGCATCCAAATCATGGATTCGCACATACTAGCACATATACATACTTACAATCATACACATCTACATACCTAATATACATTCAATCATACCTACAATCATGTATTCATACCTACGTGTTCCGTACGCATTCTTGTATACCATTTACATGTAATACATGTCCAACTTCATTACATACATCTATCATACTCTTATATAAATTACATGAGGCTTAGACTTGGGTTTACAACTTATAATCGTCAAGGAAACACTCGAAATCATGTTTGGGAGGCCCATCGTAGTCCACGGATAATATACCGAAGCTTACGATGCATAAATCACATAAATAATATTTTTGACAGAACCTTCACCCGGCCGTGTCAGCTCACCACCCGGCCGTGTCAACTCTGCACTTTTCCTAGCCATTAATTCTTACCGAAACGGACATAACTCTCTCATTTTTCATCCGTTTTGCGTCACGTTTCTTCCTACATGATTGTAAATTAATATTCTATCATGTGAACTTGAAATCCAACATCCGAGTTAAGGAATTTCTTAACTTATACGTGTTCGGCTTGTTATTCATCTACGAACTATTAGACCCGTTCATGCATTTATCAAAATAATCTATTGATTTGACCTCAACTTCATATGAACTTAATAATTAAAACATTATATTACTTAAACAAACTAAGAAGTGATTACGGAAATCACTTACCTCGAGTGCCCGTCTCGTACATGCTTCCTCATATCCTTTCCGTTTGCCTTCCATGCTTTTCCATCTTAACATGATCCTATACTTTCATACCATCAAGGTTACTACTTCATTAGTATAAGCGCACATTCTAACATTGCATTCATTTCACATTCATAACCTATTTTAGCTTTACTCGTCACTTTCCAGCAACACAAAGTATGAACTAGAATCGTATCTTTTCATTTCCTACTCATATAGTAAAACACATATTCAACCACAAGATCGTATATGCCCTCAATCATAAACAATTCCTTCCGTACTAGTCAACTCATAAGTCACGATTAACAACATCATTCAAAATTAACTAATTTAACACTATCCTTGAACCCGACATCATCCCTACTAGTAATCCACATACTTGTTCTCTTAAGCATTTCATCGAACACTTGGCGGGTTTCACATTTAAAGCATATTGTACAACATATAAAGCATGACATTTTACTAGTTGAACTCACTTATTTTCAATAATCATCTAAGTTTACATGATTCTTTCATTCTACATCAATTCACTTATCATTCATGTATTATAATCAAGATCATACATCAAAACTTCACATACATAATCCTACTTGATCATTCTACTTGTGTTAACTTCTCACCCAATGGGTTTTTGCTATAACTCAATCAAAATGCTAAAATCAAACATGATTCCTATCATATCTTGCATTCATAACTTCAAATCACACTCATGTTTGCATAATTTCATGATTAGATGAAAAACCCTTTTCCTAAAATTCACCAAATCAAAGAATTCGACTTACCACTTTACTGAACAAGATTAGATGTTTGCAAATTGGGGTTCATGCATCCGATTTTCATTGAGATTCCTACTGAATTTGATGAAGTTGGTGAAACTAGGGTTTCACCTTGCCCTCTGCATCTGTTCGATCGCACAAAACCAGACACAACACTGGTTTCTATTTTTTTTATAAATTCCATTACTCATTTACACATTAGCCCCCTTGTCTATCAAAGTGTATTTAAGTTTGTTATTTCCCATACTAACTTGGCCTCTTATCTTTATTTAACTTAGATACACACATATATAAATTTACTATCATTTCCTTACGGTACCGTTTTACAGTACCGTCTTCCGTTATCTAGCATCACAAAATAATATTATTTTATGACATACGAAGTTTGGGGTGTTACACAATAATATGTTTAAAATCTACTACTTTGAATAAGAACATAATCATATCTTTGTTGAAGATGAAGATATTCATTTCTTGCCGGCTGCCAGAAGTATCGATTATGTGAAAGAAAGTTTTATATCTGGATTGTCTGCAATCAATATTGGACCTGTTAAAGCATTCAATATTATGAAAACAATGTATGGTGGTTTTGGTGAAGTTGGTGCTAGTAAAGTTGATTGTAAGAATTATAGTACGGATTTGAATCTTTATATCGGAGAGTATGATGCAGAAATGGTAGTTAGGCGTCTTATTAGGAAGAAAGAATGTTGTCCTGGTTTCACATGTGATTATGTTATTGGTGAAGATAGAAGATTGAAAGGGCTTTTCTGGGCTGATGAGCAATCAAAAACAAATTATACAGTGTTTGGTGACATATTTGGTTTTGATGCTACTTATAAATCAAACAAGTAAGTTTTTTTTCATTTATTGCGTTATATATTCTATTGCGTTATATATCCTGTTCTAATTTTTCTAATGCTTTTTTAATTTGTTTTTTATGCAGGTATGGTTTGGTTTTTGTACCATTTACTGGTATTGATAATCATTTTAGGAATGTCACATTTGGTGGTGCATTACTTGGTTCTGAGACTGCAGATTCTTATAGATGGCTTTTAAGGTGCTTTGTTAATGCTTTTGGAAGTGAGCCTAAAGTTGTTGTTACTGATCAAGATGCTGTAATGAAGAGAGCTATTAAGGATGTACTTTCAAGAAGTAGGCATAGGTTATGCATGTGGCATATATGGGAGAAATTGAAGACAAAGGTATTAACTGCGTTTTATGATATAACAAACTGCAATTTTAAATTGTTTTATTATTGCGTTTTATGTATTATACAATAAGATCCCCAAACATTTTTATCAATAGAATTACAAAACAATTGCGTTTTACCATCAATGCATTATGTTTATCATTTTCAATATATTGGGTTTTAAATTATTGCGTTTTATGTTTAATAATTTTATTACTTTTTATTCAGGTTGGTCCTGTTTTGTCAGCAAACACTGATTTTAATACAAGAATGAGTCATGTTGTTTGGAATGATACTATTATTCCAGAAGATTTTGAAACTGAGTGGCATTCAATAATGTCTACTTTTGGATTGAAAAATCATGAGTGGTTAAAAGATATGTACGATCTTCGATTTGATTGGATTCTTGCTTATTACCATGGAGAGGATTTGGCTGGTCTTATCCGTACTACGTCAAGATGTGAAAGCGAGAATTACTTCTTTGGTCAGATTTGCAATCCAAGATGTACACTTGTTGAATTTTTCACTCATTTTGAGACTGCAATGGATATTCAATGGCATGAGCATAGGAGGAATGATCATGATACAAGGTATATTGAGTGTAAGCCCTGGAGTGACTTTGTATTGGAGAAACAAGCATCAGAAATATATACCAAAACAATTTTTAAGGATATTCAGATTGAAATTGATGCTGCCATTACAAAGTGTATGTCAAAGTCTCTTGATACTGTGGGTGATGTTCAATATTTTGAAATAAAGGATTTCAGACAGCCATGCACATCTTTTTTCAAGGTATTTTTTAAATTTATATTGTTTTAAATATCTATTGCGTTTTATTTTTCCATCTTTTTTTTGCGTTTTATCATTATATGATCATATAGTTATATCTGTATTATATTTATTATACATTGCGTTTTATATTTCATTTCACTAATTTTATATAGCTTTTTAATCTTATTTACAGGTGCAATACAGCAAACAAGAAGATGGTTTAAGTATAAGTTGTTCTTGCAAACGGTTTGAACAATTTGGTATATTGTGCCGCCATATATTTTACGTATTACGGTATGATGATATAACTGAGTTTCCTAGAAGATATGTTCATAGAAGATGGATGAGAGATGTTGTTTCTGTTGGATCAAATCATTCCAATATTCGGTTTGATGAAATTGGTAGGAATAGTGAAATTGATAAAGTTTATAGAGAAATCGTTGTTGCAAATGAGTATGTGGTTAATAGGCTGGTTGGCGATTTAGACGAGCTGTGTCGTTACAGGGATCATATTAAAAGTTATATTGATAAAGCGGATGAGGTTATGGTTGCTGCGCCGCCTCCTAGTCGCAAAGAAAGATTTGCTGATATTGGAGGGAACTTAGAAAAATCAGATTCTATGATTCGTTTCCCGATCAAAATAAGGACCAAAGGATGCGGTGTACAAAAAAGGATCAAGTCTAATCGTGAGATTGCAATTCAGAAATCATCAAAGATCCAGAAATCGTGCCGTGTATGTGGTGGAAAAGGACATAACAGCCGCACATGTAAAGATAAGGTTTCTTCTAATGCTATAGGTTCTAGCAATGCAATGTAATTATGTATACAAATTCTGTCAAAATCAGATATCAATAAGTAAAAAAAAATTTTGTCATTGCGTTTTATGATGTATATGTTTCATCTCTTTTTGTTACTGCATTTTGTGATATCCTTCATAAATATCAGTTTGTTTTGGTTAATTGCGTTTTATGATAACAACAATATATTGTTATTGCGTTTTATACATAGAACAATATACTTTAAATTGTATTTTTGATTATTGTGTTTTATTGTAACACAGATCATAGATCAAATTAAACAAGAAATGATGACAACCCTAAGCTTCCATCAGGGATTTCCAAATCACTTATCAGCTTTTTTTGGTTAATTGCGTTTTATGATAACCGTATATTGTTATTCCGTTTTATACATAGAACAATATACTTTAAATGGTATTTTTTGATTATTGCGTTTTATTATCACACAGATCATACATAAAATTAAACAAGAAATGCAAGTGGATATAATAAACATTGCGTTATATAGATAATGATAGTTTTAAACAAAGATGATGTTTTCAAACCACAAAATTAAATAAAAATTACTAGCATGATCAGCTTCATGGATCAAAGTTTGTTTCTTCATCGGATGAGAACCCTAAGCTTCCATCAGGGATTTCCTCATCACTTTCAGATTCAACCCAAAGTTCAACCTGTGAGACTACTGCGTTTTGAAGCTTCTATGCAAATTTGCTAGCAGAGTTGTTGATGATTGGTATTTCAGATAACTGCTTCAAAAAATTTAGATCCTCACTGGTAGATATGTCCTTTGGGTCATACATCTCCACATCACCATCGTCCCAAGTCACTGAAACTTTGAAAGTTTCCTCAATGAACTCCCAAGATGTAACCTGGGCATCTTCAGTTGCAGTTTGATTCGGATTACCAAATCTTTTGTGTAGAATTCTGAACAGTGCGGCTGTTTGATCTGTGTAACAAGAAGGTGGTATACCTATTTCGTTCATCCTTTTCAAAACATTTTCATTGCAGTTTTGAAGAACAGAAGCAACGGAATGGTATTTTATTTTTTTCCATCAAGGAATTGAAGACCGAAATTGCCTCTTTTAACCCACCAAACTGATAGTTGTTGATTAGCCATTTTAGGGTTTGTGTGTGTTGGGTATTTGGTGTATTTTGGTGTATGATGAGAGCAATGTGAAAATAGTTTAGGGTTTCTGTTCTTATATAATCGATTGGTAGAGGAATTTGAATCAACTGTCTTAATAATAAAAATGATTATTTTTTATTTTTTCTTTGAATTGATTGTTCAATCATACAGTATTTTATATCAGGAATCAATTTCTTGTCAGTTTATTTTTTTTGTTTTATCTACTATTCATATATTGTATATTATTAATTTTTTTTATAACATTTCATTTTAGAAGATTATAATATATCATTTTTATGATTGTCCTTATTGTAATTATGTTTTTAATTTGTTTTTTGTGTTATAAAAATTGTAAAAAAAAATTCATTGCGTTATAAATATATTGCGTTATATGTTTGGAAATGAATAATTAGAAAAAACATTGCGTTTTATAATAAGTAGCATTTCAAAACATTGTAATAATTTAAATAGACAATGTTGAGTTATAGCATACTATTAAAATGTTACGTTTTATAAATTTTATATATATTTTATAAATTTTATATATATTTTATAAATTTTTTTCAAAATAATGTTTAAATAATTTTAAAGGATACATATTGCGTTTTAAAATAACAATCAAATAAGTGCATTTTAAATATATCATCAAAATATTGCTTTATATGAAAATTATCCCAAAAGAAAAAACATTGCGTTTTATAATAAGTAGCATTTCTAAATCAAAGTAACTAGCAAGATCAAGAAAATAATGAGTTATATTAAAACCATGCTAAATGAAAAAACATTCCGTTTTATAATAAGTAGCATTTCAAAATCAAAGTAAACCAGCAAGAGCAAGCCTGTCTTTAATCCTATCTAAACTAGTGCCATAAGATTGTTTTTTAAGTTTCGCACTGAGGTCTCGAAACTTCTTTGAGTCCTCAATAACATAATCTTTTTATTCGTTGATTTCGTGCAATAATATCTTCGCGATGAACTTTCTTCTTAAATCTTCAAGTTGTGCGGTCTGCTTGTTAACTGGTTTTTTGTTTTTACCCTTCTTGATAATTGTAACAACTCTCATCAAAAGTCTTAAATTATTATTTAATTTAACCAATAGGAAACCCTAATTGAGAAACCCAAGTAAATTCGCACAAACCCTAAAATTTTCAAAACATTTAGAATCAGGATTAGGGCCCCTAAAACTCAAGGGGGGTAAACCCTAATTGATAATTATCTTCGAAAATGTGCTGTCAATAACGAGAATTAACGAATTGTTAATTCAGCAATCCTATACTAGTGACTAGGCTACCCTAGGCTAGGGTGTTACCCCAGGCGAGTCGCGACAGGTGTCACGACGTCTTCCGCGACACGCGGGAGGTGCACATTTCACGTATAAATAGTCGGCCTTGGAACTTGAAATCTGTCTTTGGAAGAAGGATAGCTTATGCTACAAGCAACATTCTTTGAAGGATAGCTTATGCTACAAGCAACATTCTTTGAAATCTGTCTTTGGAACAAATGGCAAATAAGTTCCTAAATCATAGGATGGTGGGAGTAGATTGTCGCGGTTATACTTCGACATTCTTTGAATATGCTAGAGTGGTACCAACACTGGCTTCGCCAGAACCGGTACTCATTTCTCGCTACATTTGGGGACTGATTAGTGAAATCCGCAATATCGTTAAAGCCGCGAGACCTCGCACTATTGACGATGCTGTGGAATTAGCTAATACCCTAACCGACGAACTGGTGCGCACAAGAGAAGAAGATCGAAAGAAGGAATTGGTGCAAAAGATTACCCAAGGATTTCGTGTGGGTAATGATAATAATAGGTTCAAGAAAAGAGGAAGGAGACAATCTGCACAACCGCCTTTCTGCAGAAATTGCAAAAAGAATCATTTTGAAAAATGCAATGTAACCTGCAACTTCTGCAAAATGGCAGGACATCGCGAAGAGGAATGCAGAAAGAAAACAAGAGTCTGCTATAATTGCGGAGAAACAGGACATTTTAGACCAGAATGTCCTAAATTGATCAAACCAGCAGATAACAAAGCCAAGACAGCCGACGGAGCTACTAAGAAGAATGTCCGAGCATTCCAGCTAACCACTCAGGAAGCCGAACTGATCCCTGACGTCATAGCTGGTACGTTCTTGGTCCACAACGTGTATGCAAAAGTATTATTTGACTCTGGTGCAAACCAAAGTTTTATTAATACTTCATTCTGCCAAGCTCTTAATATACCCTTAACCAACATTAGGCAGATTTTTACAGTCGAAACGGCTGATGGGAATTCAGTTACAATAGATAAGGTTTTGCAAAATATAGAAATAGGACTTTTAGGTCATAAGTTTTCTGCAAATCTGTTACCTATGAAATTAGCTGAATTCGATGTTGTGTTAGGAATGGATTGGTTAATAGCCAACCATGCTCGAATTCTCTGTGATAAGAACTCTGTAGAAATTCAGGCACCAAACGGAGAAGTAATTGTGATTACAGGAGATAAACCCCGTAAGCCCATGAAGTTCATATCAGTAATGAAAGTTGCTAATTATGAACGAAAGCAAGGAATAGTCTATATGATTTCAGTAATCATTAGTACTAAGGGTAAAGAACTTAAGGAAATTCCTGTAGTCTCAGAATATCCGGATGTATTTCCAGAAGAATTACCGGGATTACCACCAGATAGGGAAGTAGAGTTTAGAATTCATTTAATTCCGGGAACTACACCAATAGCTAAGGCACCTTATCGATTAGCACCCACCGAAATGCTAGAATTGAAAAAGCAGTTAGATGAATTATTAAGCAAAGGATTTATACAACCTAGTTCATCCCCTTGGGGAGCACCAGTGTTGTTTGTGAAAAAGAAAGATGGATCGATGAGAATGTGTATCGACTATAGAGAACTAAATAAAGTTACAATTAAGAATCGATACCCATTACCTAGGATTGATGATCTATTTGATCAACTTCAAGGCGCTAGGTATTTTTCTAAGATAGACTTAAGATCCGGATATCACCAGTTAAAAGTACAAGAAGAAGACATACCTAAAACTGCTTTCAGAACTAGGTATGGCCATTATGAGTTTACAGTCATGCCCTTTGGACTAACAAATGCCCCAGCAGCATTTATGGACATGATGAATCGGATCTGTAAACCATATTTGGATAAATTTGTAATCGTATTCATCGACGATATACTTATTTATTCCAAAAGTCAGGAAGAACATTGCAAACATCTGCATGCACTCTTAACTTTGTTAAGAAAGGAAAAGCTTTATGCAAAATTCTCAAAGTGTGAATTTTGGTTAAAAGAAGTGCAATTTTTAGGACATATGATGAATCACGAAGGAATTCACGTAGATCCTGCTAAAATAGAAGCAATTACCAAATGGAAGGTCCCACAAACAGCTATGGAAATCAGAAGTTTTCTAGGCTTAGCCGGATACTACAGACGATTTATTAAGGATTTCTCCAAAATAGCTGTACCTTTGACTAAGTTAACCTGTAAAGCCACTAAGTTTGAATGGGGATCTAGGCAAGAAGAAGCTTTTAAGATTTTAAAACACCGATTGACGAATGCTCCAATTTTAGCATTACCCGAAGGAACAGAAGATTTTGAAGTATATTGTGATGCTTCAAAATTAGGATATGGATGTGTGCTTATGCAACGCAAAAAGGTAATTGTGTATGCTTCAAGACAGTTGAAAAAGCACGAGGAAAATTATACGACTCATGACTTAGAATTAGGGGCCATAATTTTTGCCCTTAAAATTTGGAGACATTATCTGTATGGAAGTAAGTTTACTGTCTATACAGATCATAAAAGTTTAAGGTATATATTTGGGCAGAAAGAGTTAAATATGAGGCAAAGAAGATGGATGGAAATTCTGAGCGATTACGACTGTGATATTCAATATCACGAAGGAAAGGCAAACGTAGTTGCAGATGCCTTAAGTCGTAAGTATCAGGAAAAACAAAAGCGAGTCCGTGCTCTTAGATTAAATCTACAAGTAGATTTAATAGAACAATTAAAGAAAGTTCAGGAAACAGCAATCAAGGACGATGCTGAAGGAATGAAAGGTTATATAAAGGAACTAGAGCAAGGAAATGATGGAATTTGGAGATTCCACAAGAAACGAATTTGGGTACCTAAGCAAGGAGAATTAAGAAATAAGATTTTAGAAGAAGCCCATAAATCTAGGTATACTATGCACCCTGGAAACAATAAGATGTACCAAGATTTAAGAAAGAATTTTTGGTGGATAGGCATGAAGAAAGATATAGCAAGATATGTTTCTAAGTGTCTTACTTGTTCACAAGTTAAGGCAGAACATCAGAAACCTTCAGGATTACTACAACAGTTAGAAATACCTGTATGGAAATGAGAACTTATAACAATGGATTTTGTTACTAAGTTGCCTAAAACAAGAAAAGGTAATGATGCGATTTGGGTAATTGTGGATCGATTAACCAAATCAGCTCACTTTCTACCAATGAAAGAAACCTTTAGTATGGAAAAATTGGCGAAGTTATATGTAGACGAAATCATATCTTTACATGGAGTTCCACTCTCCATTGTATCAGATAGAGATAGTCGTTTCACTTCTCGTTTTTTGGAAAAGTTTCCAACAAGCTATGGGAACTCGACTAAATCTAAGTACTGCATATCATCCACAAACAGATGGACAAAGTGAAAGGACGATCCAAACTCTAGAAGACATGCTTAGAGCATGTGTAATAGATTTTGGCGGAAATTGGGACGACCATTTACCACTAATTGAATTCTCTTATAATAATAGTTATCATTCAAGCATTGACACTGCTCCATTCGAGGCTCTGTACGGAAGAAAGTGCAGAACTCCAGTTTGTTGGGCAGAAATAGGAGAAAATCAATTATCAGGTCCTGAAATAGTGCAAGAGACGACCGACAAAATTTCACAAATCAAGGAAAGGCTGAAGAAAGCTCGAGATCGCCAGAAGAGCTATGCGGACAATAGATGCAAGCCATTAGAATTCCAAGTAGGAGATAGAGTAATGTTGAAAGTTTCTCCTTGGAAAGGAGTTGTTCGATTTGGTAAGAAAGGAAAGCTAAGTCCAAGGTACGTAGGACCATTTCCAGTGATCCAACGTATAGGACCAGTTGCTTATCGTTTACAATTACCAGAAGAATTATCCGGAGTACATGATGTATTTCATGTATCCAATCTTAAGAAGTGTCTATCCGATGAATCGCTGGTAATACCTCTTCAAGATATAGAGGTAAACGAAAAGCTGAAATTTGTTGAAAAACCTCTTCAAATTGAGGATCGAAAAATCAAGTTTCTTAAACGAAAACGACTAGTTTTAGTCAAAGTCAGATGGGATTCAAAGAGAGGAGCTGAATACACTTGGGAGCTGGAATCAGAAATGAAGAGAAAGTATCCACATTTATTCCAGTAAATCTCGAGGACGAGATTTTTCTTAAGGTGGGGAGAATGTAACAACTCTCATCAAAAGTCTTAAATTATTATTTAATTTAACCAATAGGAAACCCTAATTGAGAAACCCAAGTAAATTCGCACAAACCCTAAAATTTTCAAAACATTTAGAATCAGGATTAGGGCCCCTAAAACTCAAGGGGGGTAAACCATAATTGATAATTATCTTCGAAAATGTGCTGTCAATAACGAGAATTAACGAATTGTTAATTCAGCAATCCTATACTAGTGACTAGGCTACCCTAGGCTAGGGTGTTACCCCAGGCGAGTCGCGACAGGTGTCACGACGTCTTCCGCGACACGCGGGAGGTGCACATTTCACGTATAAATAGTCGGCCTTGGAACTTGAAATCTGTCTTTGGAACGACGTGAATTCGAGTTTCGTAGAAGGAGTTATCGCAGAAACAGTTCACTAAACACACACAATCACTAATTGCTGCCACAATCAGGGTAATAACTCGATCGCTATTACGATTCAACGTCCGATCGATTATAACTATCCAACGATTATTTAAGTGCCACTCAAATTGAGTTATACTTTGTTAATTCATTGTGATTTCGACTTGAATGTTTGAGTATTGCTCGAATTCGGACTATACTCTGTCATTCGTTGTGAATCCACTGAATTATTAAGTATTGCACTAATAAATTGTTGTGAAGGTTTAATCTCGTGAATTGACGTAACTGTTGTATTAGTTACTAACCTATTGTGTGTGCATTGTTAATTAAATTAGGTTAATCAAAGGCTAATCAGTAGGCTTATATTCTGCTCGTTAAATCTACAATGTGAGTCATTCTCCTTTTCTCACAGTTTGTGAGTCATTCTCTTTTTATCAAATTACATTTGAAATCATGTTTATTTTCAAAGGTTATAATTACAGTGATTAAGTTTATGTAATCACCAAGTTACAGCCGGTATGTGGGGTTTTGTATACATTACTTGATATCCGTCACTATTGGACAACGAGTTAGCCAATGAGTGATATGACCATAGTCACAGACATCATTGGACAACGAGATAGCCAATGTGTGTTCGAGTGACAAATACTATGGGTAGTTGGTTTGATATCTGAAACATTGTAATCTCCCTTAATACTGTAATTTATAACAAAAGTGTCATTTTAGTAAAACTGAATGATTCACTCAGTATTTCCCTGCTGACAAAACCTTTTTCAAACATGTTTCAGGTGATCTGTTGTGAGCACAGGAAAAGTGCCGTGAAGCACTACAAGCTTAGAAAGTGGCTCAATGTAAATAAATAAAGAAACATGTTTTAAGAAATAAAGGATTTCCCAGTGAAATCAATGATTTGTAAATTATGGGATTTATCCCTTTATTATATATAAACGAGCAGTTTTTAATAATAATTGATCCTGTTTAAAAAGACTTCCGCTGTCAGTTAATTAGATACCACGGGATTTCCTGCCTCGCGGCTATGGACCAGGTCAAACCGGGGCCACGGGTCATGACAATAATTGCAGGTTCTTCATATTCCACGTTAAACCCACAATCCCATTTTTCGACCGGTTCTCCATGATAACATTCCATATGACGCATAGTGAATATACCATAGTCAATGCCATTATATTGTGTCCTCCATTTCATCTGCATTCTAACAGGGGTTATTCCCTTTATATCATCTGCTTTTTCATGTCCAACAGATTTAAGGTAAGCTGCCAAAGCATTCCTCTACAGAAAAAAAAAAAAAAAACAAAACAAAAAGATTAGGTGGTTTATATTTGTGTTTTAAAAGCATAAGTAAGAATACTTACTGTATTTTCAGGCATATTCCCATATTTAGCTTCATTTGTTTCTTCTTTCACACTGTTGTCAATGATGAATATTTGTTTCTCTTCAAGATTGAAGGAGATCACAAAGAAATGCTGTATATAGAGAATCGGGACAAGGATAATTTTAAAATCCTTTATGCTTTTTAGCTTTGCACCTTGAAGAATTTTTTCTATGTTCAATGTGAATGCTTCTATCATCTTTTCTTTATTTTCAGTTTCTTCCTTTTCACTCGATGGTAAAGCCTGCATAAAATTAAACAAATTAACATATTATTGCGTTTTATGAAGGTAATTAAACATACAGCTGCATTTTATGAAGGTAATAAAACATACAGCTGCGTTTTATAAAACTTCATTCAAACAAAGTAAGCATTGCGTTTTATTAAAGAAATAAAACTGCAATTGCGTTTTATAAAACTTCATTCAATCAAACTTCAAAATACTTCATTATACGAATACAAAAAAATTACGTTTTATATATCATACCAGCATTCGAATAGTACAGAAAAATCTTGGACTTTTGTTGTCTTTTGATCTTCTTTTTTCTTCTTCATTCAAAATATATGACCAACAATTGATTACTTCTCCGGTGATTTCCAATCCTGGCCTCATTGTTTCAGCAGCATATCTATATAGAAATACATGATGTTTAATTTCAAAGAGAGTATCCCTGCAAAAAGAAAAAAAAAATAATAATTAAATTATAATATTTTGATTTTTTTTTGTTTTAGTGTATATAAATGAATTTTTACATCATTTCTCCTTTTGCATGGAAAGCATATCCCGATATGTTGTTTTCGTGTGCCGTTCTTGCTTCCTTCATTGCTACTTGTCTTAGATAGTATGGTGAACAAAATACTTCTGGTACATTTTTCTCTCGATCTGGTCGTACCATCCTTGTGATTATTTCTTCTGTTTTGCTTATATCACTTGTTGGTTGTTCTTGATGAACTGATTTTGCAGGTGTTTTATACGGATCTTCTTGTGGGTTGAGGAATGATGTGTTTTGAATTAGATCACTGATTTCCTTTTCAGTATCCTGTTCTTCAATTCTATCAAACATTGTTTGTATTCCAGTAATTTGAACATCTTGTTCGATTGTTTTATTTTCAGATTCCGCTTGAATTTCGGTTTGTGCAGCGTGGCGAGTAGCATCAACTTCAACTTCATTTTTATCAACATTTGAAGACAACTGAGAAATTTTCAAATCAAAGGATGGTACCTCATCATCATGAATTTTCTTTTGATTTGATTTTTTTTCTTCTTCATCTGTCTTTTTGATTATCTCCAACATTAATGATGGAGTTTCTTCGCTAAATGATGATTGTACCATTGAAGGTTTTTCAATGTGTGTTTGCAGAACAGATGCAGGTTCATTCTCACTGATTTTTTCTGGATTGGAGGACTGAACTACAAGTGTGCTATCCTCATTGCGTTTTGTATCATCATCATTGCGTTTTACAATCAATGGTGTTGAAATGATTTGATTTTCGGTGTCTTTATTTTGGCTCAAATTTAGAAATCTTGATGGTGTTTCCATCATAGTTGAATCAATATTAACTTTCATGTGCTTTTTTGCTTGATGGTTGAATTTTTCAATCAATGACACCCATTCGTTTACTTTGTTATGAAGAGCTTCACTGTTTGGATATTCATCGACAATCTCATCTATGCGTGATTGGATGTTTTCAAAAATTTCTTTAAATCCTTTAAAATGATCATCCAAAGCAGTCACAAGATATTCTTCATGTGATTTTTTATCTTCAATGTTCTTCATATTTTCATCGCCACTTTTTGTTGAATGAATGTCAGAAAGACCTTCACTTTGATTTTGTGATCGCATGAAATTACGCAGTCGGCTTTGACTGTCTACCCACATTTTATCTTTATTTCCTATTGATGGTTTAATGAAGAATTGCCCCCATGATCCTCCACTTTCTGTATGTATTTTCTCAGTTTCATTGGTTTTAATTGAGCTGTTTTGAACATTCTCTTGATTCTCTTGATCAATCCAGTCTGTTGCAGCTTTAAGTAAGGTGATTGGTTGTTCTTCAGCATCGTCTTCATCTTTTTCTTCAGATTCATCTTCAAAAATTTCTTCGTTTTCATTCTCGGATTCAGTTGGATAAACATAAAATTCATCATTTTCATCTTTCTTTTTTTGTTTATTCTTTCTGACTTTTTTCTCTTTATCCATTACAAGACATCTCCCCTCATTTTGCGCAGCAATTTCCAATTCATCTTCAAATTCTTGTAATGTTGTAGAGTCAATTTTATCAAGAGAGAACTCTTCAGTGTTTTCAGCATCGTCAAATCCTTGTTTTTTGTAAGCATATAGTATCTGTATGAATCATTGCGTTTTAGAAAAATAATCAATTCAAATTTTGTTGCGTTTTAAAATATAAATCATTGTAAACAACTTACAAAACTAATGTTTTGTAACTTTAAATATATTACGTTTTACAAAAACATTGCGTCTTACACAAGCAAAGAATAGTTTTAAACAAACAAAGAATATAAACAAACAAAAATGAAAGATCATTGCGTTTTAAAATATATATTGCGTTTTATAAAGTATAGTTTTAAACAAACAAAGAATATAAACAAGCAGCCTAAACAAGCATTCAGCAAATATGTAGCAATAATGAAAGATCAGATTTCATACCGCTAACAATACAATAGGTCCATTGAAGAGCTTCTCATTTCCAGGCCATTGTCTTCTTGTACGCCTTAAAACGGTCAGAATATATTCACACCAATTAAAATCCTGGGTTTTTTTTGTCACTTTTCATTGATGGCAGGAATCTTTGATTAACATTACTACTTTGCATTGCCTCCGCCATGATCGTAAAAAATATAACCAAGAAATTTAGTTTGAACAATCTTCCAAGCTCATTTCTTGATTTTAAATAACTAATCAAGTTGTGCGCATACATTCTCTTCAAAATATCTTTGCTGAATTGACCGCGCCAGAATTTAATTATAAGATCAGTGTCTTTTGGTTTCAGTTTTTCCTCAATCTCTGTTTTTCCATTTGGTATTTGAAATACCTTTTGGATAAATTCAGCTGTGATCTTAATCTTTTCATCTCCAGTATTTATCTCATCATTTTCAGCGTCAAAGTTTTTTACCAGCCAATATCCGAATTTGCGTGGAACTGAATGCAGCTTGAATTTTAGTATGCTCTCAAACCCTATTTCTCTAACAACATTCCTTTGTTCTTTTGACAAACCTTCAATATAATCTTTTAGATTATTGACTGCACATCTTATTTTGATTTTTTTTCCGTCGTAATCATAATATGGTTGTTGTTCTGGTTGTTGTTCTGGTTGTTCTTCTGTTTTATCTTTCCTCAGTGATCTCTTTGGTTTTGATTCTGCCTTTTCCTTCTTTTGATTTTTTGTTGGGTTAACTCTTGGTTGTGGATCAACAAAATCATCATCTGATACATTGAATTGTGTTAAAAACATATATTTTTTTCATGAAATTTGTTAAATGCGTTTTATGTTACCTGAATTTACTTGTTGTTGTTTGGAAGTATGCAAAACAATAGCTCGACTAGATTTTTCATCCTTTGAATCAGAAACTGTATCTTCTGATGATTCTATCACCACTTTCTTTCTTCACCTTTTTTGTTTTTCCTCTTGTTTTTTTTAACTTTAAATAGAATAATGAAACAATGTCAATTAACAAATTTACGATAAAACGCATTAGCTAACACTATAAAGATAAAAAGTAGTGATTCACAGGTTTAAGATAAAACGCAATACTTTACATCATATTATTTAACACACCAAATTAACATTACATAATCTCATTTTGTTTTTTATGATATATTAATATAAAACGCATTAGTCAACAATGTCAATTAACAAATTTATGATAAAACGCATTAACTAACACTATAAAGATAAAAAGTAGTAATTCACAGGTTTAAGATAAAACGCAATACTTTACATCATATTATTTAACACACCAAATTAACATTACATAATATCATTTTGTTTTTTTATGATATATTAATATAAAACGCAATAGTTAACAACACATGTATCTCAGCAAATTCAAAGATAAAACGCAATGTTCTAAAATTCGATTACAATTATCATAATAATAATCTCTTTGTTTCTTCAAATTTATTAAGGTAAAACGCATTAATTCACAATATATAAATCCCATAAGAAGCATTAGCATCTTAGATCATAGTTTTAACATAAAACGCAATGTAGTCTCTAGTAACAAAAATGTTAAGATAGGGGAAGATATAACTCATTAACTATTTTTCGGAACGGATATGATATATTAGGTCTATTGTACTTCATAAAACGTAACTTGAATTCAGTTAAAGAGCAAAAATAGATAAATATACCATTGTCTGAAATATCTTTGCGTTTTCTAGTTCTTTGTTGTTTCATTGTTGATTTTCGGCTAATATTTTCTTGTTCATCTATGTTCTCTTCAGCTGATGATGTTTTTCGCTTCTTTGATGATTTAGGGTTTTCAGAGACGGATTTCTTTTGAGTAACTCGAATGTAAACCTTCAAATTATCTCTCGACGACGCCATGAACTTCAATGGAGTATGATTTTCTCAAATTTCTGTATGTGTTTGATCGTTCAATGGAAGTGTAAAACGTAATGCACTTTTTTTCGAAACGTTTCTGTGTATATTCAACGGCGGTTATTTTGAAATTTGACGATAATACCACTGAAACTCCGGAGAGCGTGTTTAAATGACAGTTTTTAATTTGATTTTGATCTAGACCGTAGATTGTGCAATTGGACGGTTATGATTGCTTCCTATCCTTCCTAGCGAAATAAACTTCCTATTGTATCTCCACCCTCTCAAATTACAATATTAAAGTTGAGAAAATATCTAAATTTGCTTTTCGTAGTTCAAAACCACACGACATTTCTCTTTTTAGCCAGACTTGTCATTTATTAATTGGTTAAAGAGCACTATCAATTTCGATTTTTGAGGCTCAGACCAAACCAGTGGTAATTTTTATGCCCGAAATTGCTCGAATGGTGATATCAATGTCCACATAACGTCTTTTTTAACTATGTTGTGATAGTTTACAATGGTTAAATGATTAAAAAAGTTGGATTTAATCAAATAGCTATTTAGATAAATGTCTAAATTTTCAAAAAAAAAAAAAAAAAAAAAATTGACAAACTAAAATGTATTTAAGATGTACTCAATAAACAAAAATATTTAGAAATAGCAAATACAAAAAAATATTATTATTATTATAATTTTTTAACAACATTTAACATATTAGCTTAATTGTTTAAAGTGTTTTTACATATTTTCTCTTCCTAAGCTGTCTTTTCATTAAAAATATTCTTATTGAATAAGTATTTTACCGTTAATGAACTAATTAAATGAATATATACATATTATCCCTTTAATTTATTCTTTTTATACATAAATAGTTTACTTTTTTTATCCGCATACGTGGCTTATGCGAATCAACTTGAGTTCGATTTCCAATTCAATTTTGGTTCTAGTTCAATTTCGCTTTAAAAATCTAAATAACCCAATTTAAATAATCCGAGACGCTATGCATAACCCATATGTTTAAATCCAATGCAGTTTAATTATAATTTAAAACTAGTTTTTTATATCGCGCATTGCGGTGAAAACAAGCAAATGATAATTTAAAACAAACGTGATTTGAAAATAAAACATGTTGTTTAGAAAGTCAAACCATTAGAACGATTTAGTTTATCATCGTACCGTTTTATGATACCAAATAAATACTTTATTTTGAATATAACCTCGTTTTTAACAAAACTTATAACGGAATATCAGGGAAAGAAATGAAGCACAACTACGTACTTAAGTTTTTTAAAAAAAAGTTATAAACGTAACTTATTAAAGAAGTATCAAATTAATCGATAAATTAATATATGATCAAAAAAAGAAAAAAAAACAATTATTAAAAAAAGGCACAGGAAATATATGTTTTAAAAAAAAAGAAAAATATGTTATTAAAAATAAATATAATAATAAACTATTATAATATATAAAATAATAAAATAATAAAAAACTATATATTATTATAAAAATAAAGTGACTATGCATCATCACTCGAAAACAATATATATAATAGTATAAAATTCCTCACCTCCAAAGCACTCAAATAATACATAATTGACAATATTTTCAGTTTTCCTATCCTGGTCACTATCATCCACATCCACATCCACATCCACATAATTTTTATCTTATTCGTTGATGCTCATAAAGTTTATAATTGGACTAAACGGGCAAAATGACCAAAACCACAATGGCTGATGCTCATAAAGTTTATAAATGGACTAAACGGACAAAATGATCAAAACCACAGGAACTAAAATGGCATTTAACTCCTCACAAAATCAAGGTGCTAAACTATAACAAAAACCATTGTAACCAACCCTTCGCAGCATCACCTCTGCAATTTCACATAATTAATGACTGAACTTGTGCCTTCTGCCTTCTTTGTTGTGCTCGTTGAAAAGCTGGCATGTGCTTTCACCAATTCATGTAGTATTTACATTTTAATTCGAAAATACAAACTTGAAACTCGAATGAACTGTACATGTAAGGGGCAACAAAAAGTCGAAACTCGAAAAAAATCTATGGACCGTGTGAAACTCGAATAAACTGTGCTCGAATAACCTTACAAACTCGAAAAAACAACCCTGAAACTCGAATGAAGTGTGAAAAATGAATGAACAAGTCGAAACTCGAAAAAAAAGTTGAAACTCAAAAAGCATACCGGAAAGTCGAATTGTGTAAAAAGTCTTCTGCTCGTCGTGTGGGATTCGGCGTGGGAAACAAATGGGATTACCAGGGGAACGATTATGAAGATGGGGGGTTCGGCGTGGGAAACAAATGGGATTACTAGGGGAACGATTATGAAGATGGGAGAAGATTAGGGGAGTGGGGGTGGTAACTAGTGATAGAATTCCATCACTCACAAACATCCAATCAAGTTCCGTCATGTCATCAACCACTATTCTATCACTCACAAGCCTTTTTTAGTGGCGGTGGTCATCACTAGCGATGGAATTCCATCACTCACAACTTTATTTTTATTTTTTCAATTAGAAATTAACAATAAAACACTAAATTATAAATTTCATAAAGATGAGGGACCTGAATTTACAACCGACTTAAACGGTTCGTCGAGATGGGCAATTAAAATTTATGTAAAGATGAGGGACCTGAATTGCAATTAAAGGAAAGCTATTTAAAAATAGCTAACAAAAGTTGAGAGGCTAATTTGTACTTTTCATCAAAGTTCCTATTAATTCAGTTTCATAAACGACAAAACAACAAAAGTGAATTGTTTTCTGTTTTCAACGCGTTTATATTTCAAAAGGTGGCGGCGGCGGTGCGCGATCAACTTCCACGCGTGATGGGGTGGCCATCACGGACCACCCCCACTCCCCTTATGGGAATAAGAAAGGGTAATTGAGTAATTTATCAAGAAAGGGGAAATATGCAATTATTTTTTTTCTTGGGAAAAGATCAAATAGGAAGTTTATTTTGGCTAGGAAGTGTAGGAACCAATAGGATTAGGACATGTGACAAAATTTAAAATAAAGAAAAAGGGTATTTTAGTCAATCCAACCATTTCTTCTTCCTTTTCAAAACCCAGTAACTTCAAAACCCACCAACTTCAACCATTTCTTCACTTTCTATCTCAATAATCACTACATTATAGTGTGATTTTCATCACCAATCAATGATTCAAACACCCGATCAACGTGTTCTTCAGCTTTTTTGAAGAAAACCCAGTTTAATTTCATACAAAATCTCGTTTTTTCCGGTGATTTTGAAGATAATCACTCGATCCGTTCGATTCGAGCGCTGATAAGTGTTTCAATCATTCAAGATTCGTCAATTGTTGAAGAAATCACTTTGATCCATGTAAGAAATTCTTTAATTTCATTTTTATGATCTGGGTTTTTGATTTAGTCATTGCGTTTTACGATCTTGGCGGGGGTCCGGGGGCAGCGCCCCTGGTAGCGGGGTCCCAGGGGCGTCAGCCCCTGGCGGGGTCCAAGGGGCAGAGCCCCTGGCTGGGGTTGAGACAGTTCACAGCACAGACAATTCACAGCACAGACAACACTATTGTCATGGTTCAATGCGTTTTAGAGACAACACCTTCTTTGGTGTTTTTAGGCAATTGCGTTTTAGAACTAAAACATTTTTATGTGTTTTCTGGCCATTGCGTTTTAGAAAAACACATTCTTGAAGTGTTTTTGGTGCATTGCGTTTTAGGTAAAACATTTTTTTAGGTGTTTTCAGTCCATTGCGTTTTACAGAGAACACTTTCTTTTGTTTGTTAGGCAATTGCGTTTTAGAATGAGTCATTTTTAAGTGTTTCCTGGCCATTGCGTTTTACAAATAAGACATTTCTTTGTGTTTTTGGTGCATTGCGTTTTAGGTAAAACACTTTTTTATGTGTTTTCAATCCATTGCGTTTTAGAAAACAGACATTTTAAATGTTTTATGGTCATTGCGTTTTACAAATAAGACATTTCTTTGTGTTTTTTGTGCATTGCGTTTTAGGTAAAACACATTTTTATATGTTTTCAGTCAATTGCGTTTTAGAAAACAAACATTTTAAGTGTTTTCTGGCCATTGCGTTTTAGAAATAAGACATTTGTTTGTGTTTTTGGTGCATTGCGTTTTAGGTAAAACACATTTTTATGTGTTTTTAGTCCATTGCGTTTTAGAAAGTACATTTTCTTTTGAGTTTTTAGGCTATTGCGTTTTAGAAATAAGACACTTCTTTGTGTTTTCTGGCCATTTCGTTTTACAAATAAGTCATTTCTTTGTGTTTTTGGTGCATTGCGTTTTAGGAAAATGTCATTTTTAGGTTTTTTTTCATTGCGTTTTACGTAATTGGGCTTTTTCTATTGTGTTTTACGCAACTGAGTTTTTAATTTTTTTTTTTTTGAAAATATAGCAATAGTATACTCGTTTTAAAGATAAAAAAACGCTCGTTTTTTTGGTGCAATTTTTATAAAAAAAATAATGTCGTATGAAAGAGTTATTAACGTTTAAAAAATGGGGGGGAATTGGAGGAGAGAGAAACTATTGGCTTGGATTGACTAGAATGCCCCTAAACAAACTCACGCGCCTCTTTTCTTCCCTTCAATATCCCTGATTTAATCTTAGCCCTTGATTAACTAAATGGATGGTCAAGATCACTTCCTAGCCAAATAAACTTTCTATTGTATCTCCACCCATTTTTTCTTTAGGGAAATATGTAACAAGCACAAAGAGTGAAATATGTAAAAATCCCTTGTTTAAAAACGGAAAAAAGTTATCGGTATCTCAATGACACATTTAGGAATTATTGCAAGTATGCGCATTATGTAATGCATATTTTTAATTGGTCTAACCCGTATTTCATTTGTTTCTAAGGTTTGATTATTGTTAGGTTTTCAAACTCCTATTAAATCCCTAAACTAAATATATATTCGTGAATTTTACAAGTCTTTAACCAAGACCTACCAACACAAAGCTGCATCAGAAGCACAGATCCATATAACCACATGAACAAACATAAACATAAACACAAACATTCAAGATACAAAAACAAGTGAAAACCCAAAAACGATGAACCCTAATCGATGCAGATAGGATTGTTAGATTTGAACCCTTCCGCTTTATCTTTCAATTCAGTTGGAAACTCGTCTTTAAGAATCTGAAGTCTTAATTTAATACTAGTACTGTTGCTTCGGCCCTCCATCAACTCAAACACACACGCGTCTCCAACTTCAAGCTTGTTTTCGGCCACAAATTTTCCCCATGCTTGGTTTTCCAACCTACAGTTAGTCGGTCCTTGATTACCGATGTAAAGTAGGTCCCACACCTTTCCTCCGTACACGATCTTAGCAGGGATTTTAGCGACAGGAAGCTTTTCAGAAAAACTAGAAGGGAAGTGCTATGGCGCCATTGAACATAAAAAATTAATAAAAAACTATTAGTATCAATTTTCAAAATGTAGTCAACATTGAGGGTTTAAACGTAAATTTCAACATGAAAAATACCATTCGAAACGTCTTCTCAATGTGTGACTTCCTAAGCACCACATAGAAATATGGTTTCCCGGATAGTGGCCAGACGTTGGAATCTCTTTCGCTGTCATTTTGGGCGGCAGGTTTCTGCTTTCGGTGATTAGAAGTGCTTGGCGACGGGTCCATCTGATTTGGGATCTTTGTTTTTGATGATTATTTGTCGCGCTAAATAGCAATGATCATTCTTGCAGCATGTTAAAGCATAATCAGACTGATTTGATTTCTTTACGTAATTTTACTAAACTTAGTACTAAGTTAGGAGTGGTAGTGTCTAAAACAAAAAGTTAGTAGCAGTTTAGGACTTATTTTAGAATAGATCTGATAATACAGGGGGCTAAACTGACATATCTCAAAACTTGCTATAGTACAGTACTAAGTTGAGAATCTTTTAACTAGTAGCTAGCTATAAGTAAATGACGTGTAAATGAGTCGAGCTGTTTATAAGCTACCTGAGATCTCGAGCTTTTATTGAGACTCCCGAGCCAGTTCTTGAGCCAAAACGGGCTTTTTATTTTGTACAAAATTCTAAACGAGCCAAGCTCAAGGCCGAGTCGGCGAGTCCTCTCAAAGTTAAACGAGCCGAGCTCAAGCCTATACGAATTGGCTCGTTTGTAAACAGTAAAAAGAGAGAGGGTGGAGTTTTTGCACGACCCTTTGACTATTGTGTGGCCTAGTTTCGCATCCGGGTCAAGTTTCATCGTTTTAGGGGGTTGACGATTTGATTTGGATAGTTTAACACTTTAAACTAACTTTTGCATTTGATTTTAGAGTAAAATGCCAAAACGGTCCTTTAAGTTTAGGCCACTCACTTCAGTCCAAAAAGGAAACTTTTGGTATCTGGGTCCTTGAGGTTTAATTTTTGTTGTCATTTTCATCCAATTGACAAACTTGGTTTGAATTTTTTTGTTAACTTCTCCCCCTTTTTTGTCGTTTTCCCCATTTAATTAAAATATATTATGGCATATAATGACGATTATACCCTTCATTTAAATGAGGAAACCGACAAAATCAGGAGAAATTAATAAAAATTGTAACCCAGTTTGCCAATTAGATGAAAATGACAACAATAATGAAAGCTCAGGAACCAAGATACAAAAGGTTTCATTTTTAGACTGAAGTGGCAAAAGTGGCATAAACTCGCTTATACTAAACATTTTTATTTTCTAAATAATAAATATGGTTCATCAACATTTAAAAAGGAACCGTGAATCGAAGCTCATGAACCTCAAATCGACAACAAACCAGCCTACTTGCTTCGGTTTCAAGTTTCAACGTTCTAGTCAGTTTCAACGGTTTATAAACACACTAATCCAAACAATGAATTTAAAAATTTAGTTAGAGTAATTTCCCAAAATCGTCCCTGCGGTTTAGGCATGTTTGTCATTTTCATCCAAAACAACTTTTTTGTACCATGTAGTCCTTTACTTTTGGGATTTTTTGCCATTTTCATCCAAACGTCTGGCTTTTTTTTGCCAAAATCGTCCTTGAGAATTGGGATAATTGTCATTTTCATCCAAATGTTTGATAAAAAAATAAAGCAAATTAGATGTTCGGATTAAAATGGCAAAAAATCTCAAAAGTGAAGGACTATATACGGTACAAAAAAAACTGTTTTGGATGAAAATGGCAAACATGCGCAAAAACCTCAGGGACAATTCTGGCAATTTACCCTTATTTAACATGAAAGCATCTGTTTCACCCGACCCGAACACATTTCCAACCCATATCAGAAAGCACATAATTAACATAATTTCAATTGCCGGTTATGAAACCCTAGAGCCAAGTGGTTTTCCAATCAACCCAAACCGCCACAGATAAGTAATCATATGGTGGCAATTTGGTCAAAAGAAGTAAACGAAAGTTGTTAGATTGAAGTAGCATACGCATACAATTTGAAGAAATGAATGGATTTGTACCTTTAATGGCACTGGTTCTCAGTCGGAATCGACTACTGTGGATGATATTAATCGTCGTGAGTTTTGTTCACCACGATTGCTAAGGCAGGAATCCAGGACATTGATTTGGGGAACTTGCAACCGATGATTTGGGGGAACTTGAGAGGTGCTCATATATATGTATTTCAGAAAAAAGAAAAACAAAAGTCACTCTCATAGTGTCACTAGTACTTCCCAGTTCCCACCACGTGTTGTTGGGTTGGGTAAAAAAAAAAAAAAATGTTTTTTAGGTGGTCATTTCTTTTTTTGATAAATTACAGTTTCAGTCCATGGGTTTACATCTAATCACACTTTCAATTCTTATTTGAAAAAAATTCAACACTTCGGTCCCTGTGGTTGTTGATTGCTTGCAATCAAGTCCCTCCATCAAACTTTTGTCAGTAAACTGTTAGTTGACCAGGGTATAACTGTCTTTTTACTTATAATTCGAAGGGCATTTTGGTCATTTCGTAGTTTATAACCCACAGTGACAGATTTCATCATCTTCAAAACCCTAAACTAAACCATTCGCTCCTCCCATTCCATCTTCTCCAAAATCAAACACCATAGATAGATTTAAGGGCTTAGTAACATGGATATTATTGAAGACAATTTATTTTTCTCAACTTTCCTAGTTTTTTGAAGCTGAAACCCTAAACACCACATCTGTGCTTGATCTCACTGTTACTTCGTTCCACTCTGAACACGAAAACCCTTCACTCCTGTAATCTCTTCGTGGATAGAGAACTTGAAGCTTTGAATGAGCTGCGTTTAGTCACAACAATTATTTCAAAAATTCAAAGTGTTCGTAGGTCATTAGAAACTTCTCGTATGATTAATATATTTTCAAGATTATTAATTTAATATAATACTGGTTAAACATCAAATTGAATTAGACCCTGTTTTCGTTTGAATTGAGCGTTGGTTTTAGAAGGATCAAATTGAAGGCAGTCTCCATCAAAGAAAACAAAGATAAAAACAGAGTATATATAGCGATTCCAATTTCAGATACAATTGGAACCAAATCAACAACAATAAAAATGATTGTTGATTCAAACTCGATCACCATCGTCAATCGATCAGAAAGGATAATTGATTTAAAGTCGAACCATTACTAAGAACCAAATCGGAGATTTTTCAAATGTTCTTCAGGTCGACTATGTACATCTGTTTTTTCTTAACTCAGTTGAAGGATAAACAGTAAATTCATTTGTTCATGGAAATGTTTTGGACTTAAAATACACTGAAAGTCAAAAATAAATTCATTTGTCTTGTGATGAAACCAAGGAACATGATAAACAAGAATTGGAGTTTGGGAAATCATAATATGATGAATAGACAGGCATACATGCATTTTGAAGTGCATTGACTATCTAAGGAGAGGAGAGGAGAGGTATGATTATGTTTTCTCTGGTTCCAGGAGTCATAACAGTTATCTGACTAAAAGATCGACCATCATGCCCATTTTTATACAAACTAAAAAGAGAGTATATAAAGAAGAACCCACATTTCGACTTGCACTTTCAGTCCCTAAGGGGCATTAAGGACTTTTAACATAAATCCCAACGTTCAACTAACGGACGTTAGTGGGAGGGACCTGATTGCGAGCAATCGTCAACCACAGGGACCGGAATGTTGAATTTTTTCAAATGAGGGCTGAAAGTGTGATTGGCTGTAAATCCCAGGGACTGAAACTGTACTTTACTCCTTTTCTTTTAATATTAAGGGTAAAAAAGATATTTTATATAGGCTTAACGACACAAATAATAGTAGTTTACTCATTTTGGTCGAGAACCAAATAAAACCTCATAGAGAGAGGAATGATAAAGAACCAATGAAGGTAACCAGTTGATGAGAAAACTAGCAGTGGTATATGTATCATACCAAAATTTCTTTGTTAAGCGAGCATGAAACAAAAGTGCACGAACAACCTTAGAGAGAAAGATGACGACTTTTACACTCAGAAACCCCATTTTGTTGCAGTGCATATGGACACGGGACACGATAAGCGATACTAGAATCAGAAAGTTATCGAGCCACCTAGCCATGAATAAGCTTGGGAACATCATCGCACCGAAGATTTTTGATGATACGTGAGAAAAGGTTCTTAACAAGTGGTTTGAGGTGACGAAAACCATCAACCGTCCGAGAACGACGAGCCAACTCATAAGTACACGTGAAACGACTAAAATCATTAATAAACGTGATGAAGTAGCGATATCCGAATATAGACACAACATGGGAAGCAACCCGAATATCACAGTGGATAATATGTAAAGGAAAATTAGAATATGATACAATAAAATCAAGTGGTAATTTGGGTGATTCAATACATTGATGTGATACAGTAGAAGTAATTGGTAAAGGAACAATAGAATGTGAATAATATGTAGTCATGGATAATCAAGACATCACAATGTCAGACGGATGACCCAGCCAAAAATTGCAAAGTCTGCGAGAAGAAGCAACCGAGTACAATTGATGTAGACTAGAACACATGTGGTGGAGGAGGAGTTGTCCATTTAAGCGTCCGAATAAACATACCAAGATGGGAGAAAATGACTGTTAGGACCGGTTTGACTCCGATACGATTGCTAAACGAACGTGAAACGTGCGGAATCCGTACACGAACGCGACCGAAACACACAAGACGTAATATAATGTGATTCGTTGATAAAATCTGATAACGTACACGAACCGTGAATCACTTGGAGTACTTTCTCTCTCTAGATTCTCTCTCTAGATCTAGAGAACTCCAAAAGTCAAATGAGCTAAAGTCCTATACTAGAAGCCCTAGAGATCTATTTATAGGCCAAGGGATTAATGAGGAATCTCATTAATTACAGTTATGCCACCTTGCCTTTTTACTAACTAAATCTAAAATATAACAATGTAACTCTCATTTTCTTCAGTTTTCCACTACGAACTAGATTGACGCAGGCGATAGACAGATAATGCACTAACAGACTCCCCCTTGGATATTGCTGTAGTCAATCTGTAGTCAATCTCGTAGCGACTTCTCTTTCTCTTTCTCTTTGAATCTTCTAGAACAGAATCCCGATGGATCTGTCTTCAGTTTCAGCTTTTCCTCTTTTCTTCATCAGGCTCCCCCTTTCGTCAAGCTTCCGTGCTTTGGGATCGACACCTTGCTTTCCGTATACAAGCTCCCCCTTGCTTTGAGCTCGTCTTCAGACTCCCCCTTAGACTCAGCTTCTGGGATCGTAGTCTGGACTATCATCTACAATTTCTCAAACATTTATAAGTAACAACATTTTAGACTATCCAGGAATCGTAACCTAGCACTTCCAATCTTCTAAAACACTTCCCTATCAACACACTTCATTGATTTAGCAATGTTTAAGAATCCAACTCCCTCACAGTTAATCATCCAAGTTCAAGTTAATGACCTTGGAGATATCACAAACTGTTTTTTGAATTTTTGATTTTAAAAATTTCAAGTTTCAAATTAATGAACTTGTTTTATTTTCAGAAACACAATCAGCTTACTTAGATTTTGAAACGTAGCACTCAGACATCAGTTGTCTAAAATAAAACAGAAATCAAAATCTTTTTGTATTTTCTGAAAATATAAAGCAATAACGAAATATGTACAAACATATTCACAGACAATATTTTTGTTTGAGTATGCATCAGAGGATCATATCAGTTTATGACAAGTCACAAGTACCGTTGAGATTTTTAACACATTAAGTATTAAACAATTCACTTAGATTGTCGATATACTTGTCCACTTAAATTTTCACACAAATTTCAACTGATTCAGGATACGAATTAGGTGTATTAAGAACTTAAACCTATTCATGTGTCCCACCTCTTGAATATACTCCCGTATCCAGAATCCCAATAATCAGTCTTACAGGCAATTATAACACAAATGATATCTGTAAGGGGTTAATAAATTATGAAGAATCATGAGAGCTCAGGTCAGAACCATCGTTCAGCAGAGAGATCATGACTCAACTTGTGGGTGTGTCCCCTTTAGAGGATCTTTTTTACAACAGCATTGCTAAGCAATTTTATTGTCTTATCATATATGCTGAGGGTGATGCTATGTTTCAAGCATATGCGGAAAGTATTATTCAAGGACTAGGTCAGAACCACCGTTCAGCAGAAGTCCCGGAATAATACCCCAGACATCATTGAGTATAAAGACCTAGTATATCAGATTATGAGACCTTTCAAACGAGATTTCAGGGGTTACCTATATATCCAAGTAGTGTTCCCCACGAAATAAGTAAGTTTGAATTTAGGTTTATATCCCGAAAAAGTTTACTAAATGTATAAAAATCTACCGACACATCCACGGTGAGATCGTTTAACACATTTAAACTTTCCAATTCTTTAGCGTACTGTAACTGTCTACTGATGTACTATCATTTCCTCTTTTTACGCAAAACTCAATTTTTGAATTTTATCATGTTTTTGACTTTTTCAAATTTTCAAATGTTTTTGTATTTTCTAACAACATTACTCCCCCTAAAATGCAAAACCATATAAAGAAAATTTGACAACCAACACTGATAGCTTTGTCTCGCCATCCATTTTCTGCTTCTCATGTTCTGTTTTGCAGAAAAAATAACATACCCCCATGATTTACAACCCATTGATCTTTACAGTTTGAAAACCGTTTTTCAATCTTGTGAAAGTAATCATGTTTGTTCAGCCGTGAGGGTTTCGGCATATTCAAACAACACATATTTTTGTATTTTTTTTAATATTTGACAAAAATTAAAAACAAACATATTTTTGATTTTTCAAATTTTTAATTTTTAGGGTTTTTGAAAATATTGTTTATTTATTTACAGAAAACATATAAACTTCCTGTTTCAACCAACACAGGATCCAGCAACAGCCTCCTCCTCTTGTTGTGTTAGGCTGCTCCAACTTCCAATCTCACAATCTTCAGAATTGTTGAGCACCTGCACATTCAACTAACTGAATTACTTGAACAATTTAGCCCAGGTCTGTTGAACCTTAGGCATTTCAACACAACAATTTTCATTCAATGCTGGAAATTCTTTGTCATCTTTCACAAAAACTTTCTCAATTTTAACTTCAATTTTCTCATCTTTTACCAACTCAACTTGTTTCTTAACAGACCATGTCTGACCTTTTGGTGTTCCTCGTTTGTAAAAATGTGAATCTTTTTGAACATTTTGATTTTGAACAACAACTCTTGGATTCCAAAACTCTTGAGGTTTTGTCATATCAACTGTGGTTTTCCAACTCTGTGTTGTTCTGAATCTGGGTGTGTGAGAATTCCAGGTCTGTCTTGAATCAAACCTGTTCAAGTCTGATTTCCAGTTTTGATTCGAAGCAAACTTGTTTGTGTTATACCTCCAAGTTTGTTTTGAGTCAAATCTAGTTGACCTTTGTCTCACATTCTCAAATTTTTGTTTCTCAGCATCAGTTTTCTTTTTGTCAACATCCACAGGTTTTAGATTAGGACACTTGCGTGCAAGATGTCCTTTTTGTTCACATTTGAAACATGTTCTCATGGACACATCTTTGACCTGTGGTTGTTGCCTTTTCTTTTTAGCAAAAAACTCATCATTAGACTGTCTCATTTTGAGTTCTTTTTCTTCTTCTAAACTGCCTCCATCAACAAAATTCATTTTTGTTTGAAAATTCGGAGTTTCATTTCTTTTCCAACTTTGTTTCTTGTTATAACCCAACCCAGCCTTCATGTTTTTCTTCTTGTAACCAGGTTTGTTATACGAACCTCTATGACTCTTACTAACAAACTTTGAAATCTCAGACTTCTCAATCTCAACCATTTTGAAAACTTTATCAACCTTTTCTGAAATCACATTCTGAATCGGGAATACAATATCTAAGAACAATTTGTCCGATCCAATCATGGTATAAACCAATCCTTTTGAATCATCATTCAAACTTTTCTTGGATTTTGTATTATTCAGATAACCATCATGAAGATTTCCTTCATCTTCATCATGTGATTCAGATTTACCTGTAACAACTGACTCCTCTTTCAACACACTTTCAACGACTTTACCTACCACCTCTGAATCATGAAAATCATCAGATTTGGAATAGGTTATGTCAATGTTGTCTGGCAATTGATCTACCATGTTGAAAGCTTTTTCGACCTTTTCCTCATCATAAAATGAAAATTTTCCCTGTGGTGGAACTTGATGAAACTCTGAGCCAATGCCTTTCTTGTTCTGCTCAGACTCACCATCACCCGGTTTTATATTGAAAATTCTTTCAAGCACATATGACGACACGTGGTAACTTTTTAACTTGTTGTTATCCTGTTCTAAATCAGCAATCTGTCGCTTTAGCTTAGCAACATCCTCAATATAGGAATTAACAACATCTTGTTTTATTGCATACATTCGTTTAAGCTCTTTAGTTGTTTCAGACATATAATTCATTCTAGATTGAGCATATTTCATTTCATCTTTCACTTTGTCGTATGACTCTTTCATAATATCATATGCTATTTTCATTGAGTCATAATCTTTCTTCATTTCTTGACAAGCAATTTCTTTTTGTTCACATTCATTTGTCATTTTCAAAACATTTTCTTTCAAAACTTCATTTTCTTTTTCTAATTTGTTACATTTTTCTGAAATTTTTCCATCATTTTCTTTAAAAACCTTTTCTTTTTCCAGCATTTCTTTGCATTTTTCTTTGAAAATCTTTTCAATTTTTGTGAACTCAAGAACTCTTGTTCTAAATTGCTCATCTTTTTCAATACAAGTTCTGCACGGTTCCATGCATTTCTTGCACTGATCAATCAGTTTCAAGTTTTTAGAATCAGAATTTACCTCAGTGATTGGCACTTCGGTGTTTTCAGCAATCTCTGTCTGCTCAGCAACATCTTGCTTCTTTTCAACACTAACTTCATTACCAGCATCACCAACTTTCAAATTTTCAATCTGCTGTTCTTCAGTAACAGCTTTCTCAACCTCTTCATTCACAACAACTTCTTCACTTTTGATTTCCTTCACAACTTCAACTTCAACAGTTTCTGTTTTAGCCTCTTCAGCAGCTTTCTTCAGATTGTTCACCATTTCTTCAACATTCTTCTTCATTCTCTCTTCATCCCTTTTTCTCAAACACGATAACATGGCATATCTAATATCCTTTTCATATTGCTTAGCATATTTGTCATCTTTCAATACTCTTCTATAGTATTCAGCTCTTAACGGGACTGCAAGAAGAACATCATCGAAGATTATGTCTTTCTTGGGAACAACTAGTTCTCCTTCTCTGTTATAGTAACATTCTCTCTTTTTATCCCATCGTTTGCTACCAACAGCCATCTCATACTCCTCCTGCATATCATCCATTCTATTTAAAACGACATTTCTTTCTCTGTAGGTCTTCTCACTTAAGATCTCTTCCCGAGTTTTCTCTTTGATCTCAACTTTTTCTTCTTTGTTTTCAGCCATGATGTAAACCTGAATCAAACGAACCACAAGAAAACAAATAAACACAATCAGTATACACAGTGATATCCTGAAACAGACTGATACACAGTTGACGTGAAATAATCTCGACACGAAATTTCACTTTTCAAGCGAAATAGCAAACTCAATTAGTCAACAACTTGAAGCGAAAACAACTATGAACCACTTGAAGCGAAATCAGATGTTAAGTCAGTTCAAGCGAAATCCCACAGTTGTTTGTCTTGAAGCGAACCAGTTCAAGCGAAATCTCAAACTGATGAGTCTTGAAGCGAAATCTCAGTTCTGAAGCGAAATCTAACTGATTAAGGATTTCGCTTGAATTTCAAGCGAAACCTTGCTGTAATCTTGCTGTTTCAAGCGAACCTCGCTGACAGTTACGAAATCGGTCAGAAAAACATGAAATTCTCCTAAACGACAACGAATTTCGATCTGAAACTTGGTAGGATTGTATAACAACTATTTTCGCACAACATACTACAAAATCAGACGAAACGGACCATGAAATCACGTTCAATTTGACGAATTTCTAAAAAAAACGTGAGAAATAAGTATAAGATGAAGAAATTGGTGAAATTCAGATCTGAATCTGCTGAAATCAGGTATGAATCAATGTGTTTGATCAAGCAATCGAGCTCCTGCTCTGATACCACTTGTTAGGACCGGTTTGACTCCGATACGATTGCTAAACGAACGTGAAACGTGCGGAATCCGTACACGAACGCGACCGAAACACACAAGACGTAATATAATGTGATTCGTTGATAAAATCTGATAACGTACACGAACCGTGAATCACTTGGAGTACTTTCTCTCTCTAGATTCTCTCTCTAGATCTAGAGAACTCCAAAAGTCAAATGAGCTAAAGTCCTATACTAGAAGCCCTAGAGATCTATTTATAGGCCAAGGGATTAATGAGGAATCTCATTAATTACAGTTATGCCACCTTGCCTTTTTACTAACTAAATCTAAAATATAACAATGTAACTCTCATTTTCTTCAGTTTTCCACTACGAACTAGATTGACGCAGGCGATAGACAGATAATGCACTAACAATGACAATTATAGGATGATCAATCAGTAACTAACTGTGTGATCGATTCAATGTTTTTGGCTAAGCCAAGAACCACAAGAACATAGCTAAGTGAGGTAAAGCGGTACCAATAGATGAGATAGTGAGAGACATACCGTTAATGTAACACCCGCCAAAACGGTACTAGAAAAAAATCTGACCTGTTTTGAAAACCGGATCCAGATGTTGTAAAGCGGAACTTTTCGCGAAATAAATAATGATGAGGTATATTTATTTATTTATTTATTTATTTATTTATTAGTTTCATTTAATATCATATTTAAATTAAGATATAAATAATTAGAAGTTAAAAAATATTAATTTTATAAATAAAACATGGTTAGTTTGGTTAATTATTATAAAGCAAATCAGTGACTAAGTTAGTATTAGTTAGTTATTTAGTTAAGTTAATACAAGTTAAAGGGCTAGTTTTGTATTTAAATTGAAACTATAAAATAAAAATAAAAACCACTAACTAAGTTAGTTTATTAGGTTTAAACCATGTTAGTGTAGTTAGTAAACTACAAGGGCTAGAGTGCGAAAACAACCCCCAAATCGGGTTTCTTGTGCTCCAAACCTCCTCATATATTCTTTATTTTTGCAACAAATTAATATCCTAAATTGCACTAAATAACCCTTACACTAATACGTAATACTATAACGTCTCGATTCGTCATTCAAACTTCCAAATTTCAAAGAAATCAAATCTCCATGAAAAATGCAAAGATTTCAAAATCTTTAAAACCCAAGTTCGTACACTTTAACAACCCAAACCTACACTAAACGATTTCTCCGTCTTCAAAACGCAAACCCTAGCCTCCAATTTGTGCAACCAACCTTCACATCTGGAGAATTTATTTAAGAATGATTTTAGGGCCTGTAACTTCAGATTCTCATATATCCTTCAATTCTTAACCAAACGAGATAATTATTGAGCCTATTTTGCATAATTTTTCGAGATCTACAAAACCCCTCTATCATTTTTTGTGAAAGAAGGCATCTTAGATCTGTTCATAATCTTAGTGTTCTTAATTTATTTAGATTTGAGGCTTTTGGTATAGAATTTGTATTTTGATTAAATTGGTGATTTTATATTGTTTATAATCAATCATAAAAGAAACACTTGAAAATTTGAAAATTTTCGGTCATCTTTTGTATTTATTTAATATTTTTATCATATTATAATAATATAAAACATATTAAAATATGTTAATTATTAAAAATACACTTTATAAATATTACTTGTATTTTCTAGAAGATATAAATTATAAATTTATTTTATTAAAATTCTAAATATATTTAATTTATGTTTTTACAATACAAAAATTTATTAAATTATTGACCGTAATTATCCTTTATAAACTCTCACCTTAATTATTTATATAATATTTGCAATGGTATTTTGTCGGGAAAGCTCCTAACATTCCAAGTGATGTAGATCTTTGATCTCATCCGGATCTTTCGGGATCTAGCAAACCATGGTGACACAAGACGTACCTTGCGAATAATAAAACTAATTAATTTATTTTGGGTGTAAAAATTAATAGATATATTTTAGCTTTCACAAAAATCCCCAAATCATAGGCCGTAGTTTTCTTATGTGTTATTGTGGTTTTTAGTATTTTTAGTATATCATATTTTTAGGGTAGTTTTTTTTCTCATTCTTCGTACGCCATCTCAAGGAATCAAAATACGCAACTAGTGAGTAGATCTTTCTAATTCCCCTTTTAACAAATAGGGTATAGAAAACCTCCAAAAAAGGGTATGTTTATACCCGGTTTCTTAAGAACCGGAACCGAACCCTATCCGAAACCGGGCACATAGGGTATGGTTTTTTGGTCAAATAACAGGAACCGAACCGATTATAACAAAAACCAGTTCCAACCCTTAAAACTAGAAACCGAGACCAGTTTCACAACCGGAACCGATTATTAAAAATACTCGGTTTGTCCACCTCTGGTTGGATGAGAATGTTTAGGCTGAAAACAAGAAGAATTGGGCTAAGACATAACACGTGGAGATTTAAGTCCATTCACAGCTTGTGGGTAGGGCGGTCTTTTTTAACCGAAACCCAGCCCAAAACCCGAAACCGAAGTCTATCGAACCCGAAGTAGACGAAACCAGAATAACTGTAAACCCGAACCCGAATATAGTTCTATGGATTAGTTAACGGGTTGAATAACAGGTAATTGGTTTAACCCGAAATAGCTTTAAAACAATTAGCATATCTACTAGATATAACTATTATATTCTAAAAGGGCCTAATAATCCTTTCCTATTACATGATGCTGGCAACCATATCTTTAAAAAAATTTACATCATCCTTTTCTAAAAATTTTAAATCATGAAGTCCATCCATATCTATAATTTCTAAGAGTTTTATATCACATCATACATATTACATTACATAATCCATATCTTCAATATCATTCATTCTCAGCGACATAAAAGAGTTATTTTACAAAATCGTTTTTATAGTGTTCGTTAATAACTAATATTGATATCTTAATATTTAAAAGGTTGTACTTTTCTGTTAAACTAGTTCATTTTCTAACCCGAAACCTGATCTAACCCAACCAGTTCTAAACCCGAACCATTTAACCTGAAAACCGAAGAACCCGAACCTAGAATGGTCCAGTTATCGGGTTAAATATTTAGCTTTGAAAACCCGAAAAATCCAACCCAAAAAACCCGAAACCCGAAGAACACCCCTAGTTGTGGGTGTGCGGTTGGGCCTTGGGCCCATAATGAATCACCATGGCCATTTGTGCAAAAAAAAATCCTACCGCTACCATAAATCCACCGTTGACCGCCTCTTTGACCACCATACCGGCCACCAGAGCGTCCATAATGCAGATGCAAACCTCTATCAACTATTCATCAGAACAGGTTTTTTTATGTTTTATTGATATCACTTGGACCACTTAAGTCATTCGGTTTTATCAAATGGACACGGGTTTGTTGTTATGGCAAGATTTTAGTTAACCAGAGCTAACTGAAAGTATAATCATGTTATTACAAGTTACACTTTTGTCTACATTATCTATGTCCAACTCCAAGGATTGCGTTTTTGCGGGTTGACAATGGTCAGCTTGGTTTGCCATTCCAGCTATAGCTATAGCTGGGCGGTAGAGGCTCTTGCCTCTTGGAGAAAAGACGGGGTTCAAATCTTGGCATGAGGTGTAATTTAGTATTTATTGGTGTAGTTTAGAATATGAGTAATGTAACCTTTGCCATTCAAAAAAAAAGTCAGCTTGGTTAGATTTTGTGTTAACAAGATTTTACTCAACAGTAAGAACCTTAACAGCAGTTGTTAGAATGGGTAGACTTTCTCATTTCAACACAAACCAAACTCTCAAAATTCAACACCCATTTGCTTTGGTTCAGAGTGCTGGCCAAAACAATGAAACATTGTGGCTGTTTTCTAGGACTTGGACAACAAACCTCCAAGATCTGTTTGACTGTTTCTCCATTTGATACATGCATATGTTGTTAAACCTGTAGATGCATACATATGTTGTGTTTGCAGGAGGAAGTCTATACACGAGCGCGAACACAAGAAACGAGTGTGCGAGATCAAATCACCTAGAGGTAGTCAACGAGTAAAATTATTGGGAAAATACTTCATAAACATGGAAAAGTACAGTAATGTTGTATTTATCTTTTATTCAAGTTATTTCATTTTCATTTTAAAAATCCGTATATTTTTTATTTGAAATTCATGTGTTTGTTTAGGAAGTCAATTTCAGTATTAAGTAATCAGTTCCAGGATTCCATACATATTTTGGGATTTTTTCTCGTTTTATTTGTTTCCGCTTTGCATCAAATACACTTAGATAAACATTTATATATAGAAATACATTTACTTGAAATATCAACAATTGCTAACACATTTACAGTTGTTTATGTGGCGACCTAGGTCAGAAGAAGAAGAAAAAAAAACGGATTAGGGTATTGAGCGACTGCGCTCTGATACCATGTGAGTTTCTGTAAAACTGATTGATTCTTCTCATTGATAGAAACCGGTATAAATAATTACAATGATGTACATACAAAAGGAAACTAAATATGCTATACAAAAGAAGATATATAGCGGTTTACTGGAGAAGATATGGTGGGTCGAATATATGGTAAACATATATTCGCTAACAGTTTATGGACTAGAACTAAACTGAGATAGAAAGTCACACAAAGTTCAGACCATTAACCATACCGGTATGTATAAATTGGTTTTCGGTAAGGCAGATTTCATTTGGTTGGTTTATAGGGTTTGATCGATGCGGTAATATGATGGGCTGAATTTCACTTGAATAAGACATTATTGAAGGAGTCAGCTTTCTTGGATTCAAGTGCTACCTGGACATCCATGACATCAAGCATCATGAGATTTGGAGCAAACCTCTATTGCACCATCCAACCCAACAGATTAAAATAAACCTCTTTGTGAATCACCTGAAGGAAAACAATGACAGATGAAATTTGTATGTGCTTATGAGAAAAATGATGGCTGCGAAAATAATTTTATAGTCTTATGTTATCGTTTAGCAAAACCACTATACATAAACTGCTAATAGACACACTAATTTAGACCACTATACATCTTATGTTGTCGTTCTTACCTTACCGTTTGATTGATATGCTATCGAGCCTCCATTTGTGTCATTGTTATGTTGTTTACAGAGTCGCCCTCTTCCTTCCCTTTGACTGAAGTTGACTTAGGCACAGTTCCACCAAAAAAGAACGCTGGTCTTTTCGGGACTGGTAACAACATAGTATCGTTAATGAGCATAGATATCACCTCTGACATTTCTGGCCTGTCAACTGCGTTTTCTTGAACGCAAAGAAGTGCAACATGTATAGTCCTCAACAATTGGTGTACGACACAACTATCGGCCAGTGTTGGATCTTGTAATTGCAATGCATCCCCTTGTTGCCATAGCTCCCATGCCTAAATCATTCAAAAGTTAATTATGCATGCTACATTTTGAGTTTTGGGGTCAAATAAATAAAATTTCTAATACACTAGATGTAGAAGCATTAGATTTTTCAAAGTTGACGTACATATCCGATAAGATTGACCGTCTTGTCAAGATGGGAGAAGCTTGTATTTCTTCTTCCACTAGCAATTTCCAAGGTTAAGACTCCAAAGCTGAAGACATCAGACTTCACCGAGAAAGTCCCATCCATTGCATACTCAGGAGACATGTAACCACTACATAATGTGACTGAGTTAGAGTCGGTAATTTAATTAGAAGTAACTCAACTACAAAGTTTTTAGAAAGAGAGAGCGTCGTTCATACTATGTACCAACAACCCTTTGGGTCATTGCTTGAGTCTCATCTTGTTTGAATATTCTCGCCATACCAAAATCAGAAATCTTGGGGTTCATGTTTTTATCTAGCAAAACATTACTAGCTTTAAGATCCCTATGGATTACCCGCATTCTCGAGTATTTATGTAGGTAAAGCAATCCCTGAGCAATTCCTTCAACGATATTCCATCGTTTTGGCCAGTCTAGTAGCGCCTTCCTGGTTTCATCTATTCAATCGGTTTAACAACTTAGATAAAGAAAACAAGTATCAAAATTCAAGCCATCATAGACATGTAGATGGATATATTTCTTACCAAAGAGAAAGAAATCTAAACTCTTGTTGGGCATGTACTCATAAATCAACATCTTTTCTTCTCCATGAATACAACAACCTAGGACTCGAACAAGATTTGTATGTTGAAGTTTGGCAATAAGTATGAGTTCATTCTTAAATTCCACAAGCCCTTGTCCTGATGTTCTTGAAAGCCTTTTAATTGCAATTTCTCGTTCATCGCTAAGTTTCCCCTTTCATCATAACCACATTATATTGAGCTTTAATCAACAACATAAACTACTTACACTTCTAAAAACACATGTCAAATGAAAAGATATATATATACCTTATAAACGGGTCCAAAACCACCCTGTCCAAGCTTATTTTCATTGGAGAAATCATTTGTGGCTGTTACTATAGCAGCAAAGCTGAACACTACCATATCTCTTCCTTTTCTGCCACCTCTATCAGTATCACTTGAATTCTTAAAGCTTTCCGAAGCCATCAGCTCAAGAAAATGTCTGTCATCGTCCTCTTGTCTCTCTTCTACAATCAAAACCATGTGAAATAGGCATATACTTCAAAACTAGACTGTTATAATATAAATATAGACTGCTATACCTTCTCGTTTAAGCTTTCTATTTTTACGATACCACAATAGACCGAAGCAAAAGAGAAGTAGAAAAATGCCAGCAACAATGGGTGCCCAAATCACGATTTTAGCATCCTTTCCTGCATACTTGTGTTAGATATTGGCGCCATACCCTCTATTTAACCTTAATGTACATCCTAATGTAGCTCAATAATAATAATAATATGGCCAACTATTGATTTGAATTATGAAAAAAATGAAGTTATAATAATACATAACAATTAACCAACAAATCACTGAATCAATCAGAATTATTTTACCTTTGCTCGGAGTTGGAGAAAGAAGCACATATTTTTGAACCGAAGTCCCTTGTGGATTAACTACAAAATTGGCTGATTCGGTTCCTGTCCATATGTTACATCCAACTCCATTGTCACGAGAGTCAAACGCCAAACAACGACAATCATTCCAGCATCTCACCATACAATCGCTAAAGCTTAGGCTTGAATTATCATCAGCTGTAACCTCAAACGTGCCAGGAGTAAATTCCCCATTCATTAGAGTAAAATTATCATCTTTACTCCTACAATCAGGCAAATTAGAACCTGCGACACACCCATTACCCGAATCATACCCATAACAAAACTCAGAGAAGCTCAAATACATACTGCTATCACCATCTAAAACCTGTCCCGTCGCAGTCAAAATCCACATGGGTCTAACACCATTGAAGCTATGGTAACTGAAATATCTTTCTTCATTATTATACACATAGCTGATATTGTACCAGTATTGACTAAAGGGATTGTTCACACTCATAAACTCAAATGATTGATTATTCAAATCCCCACTGGTCCTATATGGCTGCCCCCGCTGTCGAATCAACAATCTCTGTGAATCTTCTCCATTGGATTCCCAACTCATAGTAAAAGCACCAGAATCAAAGATTTCATCGCTTAGCCATGACATTAGGCTCCAATTACGGCCCGTTCTAAGGTCATACCCGAGTTTCATACCAGGTAAAAGTATGTTAGTTGGATAATCAAAACTCTTCCAGATAATTCGGTTGTCAACTTCATTCTTCAGCTGGAAATCACCCGTGTCTTGAAGAGTTGCTGTCAAATTACGCGTAGGACCGGATTGATTGTCTGAGACATTTACTAGAGTTGTTCCTCCAGTGGCAATGATCAATTTGCCAGTGTCAGGATCAATCATGAGGACGCTAGAACTTGATATGTTTGCGGTAGACGGGTTGGCTTTGGCTACCCATACTCTCCTGGATTGGTCATCATCCGTATACCAGATTCCTAAATAAGTGTGGTTTGTTTCTGGAATGGTAAAGAAGCCTAATGTGAAGTTTCTACCAGGGGAAACAAGCTGAGAAGTGGAGTTGAGTTGGTCACCAACTTTGATGGTTGAAACAGCATGGGCTGCAGGAAAACAACTGATTATTAGATTGGAGCATAGAACAATGAAGATGATGAGAGTAATCATTTTGCAACAAACAACAGAACAAAAGATTGATATTGTTATGTTAATGTTGTTGAATATTTATATACATATGACTTTTGTTGATATCAGCAGCCAAAATGGACTCTTTCTCTCTACGCAACAAATATAATATGTTTAGACGTCAAGGTATACCTTGTCAACTTCTCAACTAGCCATAGACGTGCCTTCCTGTAATCACAGTAATATTTACCACCAGTCCCTCGATTATTTTTTATTTATTTATTTATTTATTATTATACTACTAGAAAACTGGCAAATTCTGACCAACATTCCGACAAAACATATGTGGTCGGAAAATTCTGACCGCTTTCCGGCAAATTACCGAATAAAATTATTTGTAAGACCCTTACTTTGATTATCGATGTTACATATAAGTTTCGCATATAATTGTGTTTATACAATTACATATATGTATGAAAATATGAGTTTCTTAAAACTTCTTGAAATTTAAAACATTTCAAATATAATATTGTTGTTTAGGCTAGACGACAAAACGTAATGCGGAAGCTTGAAACTTGATGGTGTTCGGTTCTTTGTTGAGCTTGATCGTCATCCGGTACTTTACGGTATACCTACATTTCGTAAAACATGAAATGAGTTAGTTATGAGAGTTTATAATGCGTTTAAACATGTCCGTAAGCCAAAAACAAACAAACAACTTTTTGTCAGCTCTTTAAGCCGTCGTGGGCCGCGACAGAATCTTGAATCACCCTCGTGTGACGTGAGGGCTTCCGGCCGGCCGCGACTGAGTGGTCTAATCCCGTCACGGGGCGCGAGGACTGGTTTTCGACATAAAGTTCTTTATGCTGGGCTGCATTTTTCCCAGATTTGCCAAATCTTACATAATTGGTCATAACTTTCTGAATTTGGATCCGTTTTATGTTTCGTTTCTTTCTACATGATCATAATTCGATTCTCCATCATATGGATTTAAAATCCGACATCCGGATTAACAACTTTCTAAGTTTTTAAGCCCTCGGCATTATATTTATTTACAAAACTTTTGACCCGTTCATGATTTATCAAACAAACTTATTTGTTTGCATTCAACTACTCATGAACATCATACTATAATTGTTTCATATTATTCAAGGTTCTATTCACAGGTTTTTTTGCATCCTTAACCCATTTTTGCGTGTATACTTATTTTGACCCGTTAAGGGATTTAGACATTTTTAAACTTAAATCACGCTTCTCTTTTGCTTACATCATATTTCCACATTTAAATATCAAATTGTCTTCCACCACAACAATATTTGTGGTGGATTTAATGTGATAAACTTTTCATTCCGAGTTCTACCCCTCAGTTTGTCATTTTACGGAAAAGTCTCATTTCGAGGCATTTGATCGAAAAGGTTCATACCTTTCACTTTTATACTTATCCTAAGGATTTACTCGATCGTTAAACTTATTATCAAACTACCTTTAGGGGTTGTTTGCCCAGTTTTTCATACAAGGGCGTTTTGCTCAACTTTAGCCCTTCCTTAACGACGAAGGGCTTTCAACTACATGTTTGACCAAAATCGCACATTTTAGATATAATCTTAGTTACACATACCTGGCTCGGGTCAAAGTATAGACCCGTTTTAATATCTTGCTTTAATAACCGCTAATTAACAGCAACACAAATATCCATTCGCTATTCACTCCCATGAGCATATGACTTGACAAACAATCATTAGTCGATATCGTCAAATGGTGATATCTCACCTTTTGACCCGTTTGGTCTAAATGACCGTTTTATCCTTGTGAGATGATATTTATTTACCATCTCATCCATGTAACCCATTCCGGTTTACACCATACCATCATATTACTTAAATCATTTCTTGATTCTTTTGACCCAACATGACTTACGCCATAGAGTGCCTTTCTCAAAAACTAAAGTTTAGCCGTTAACTTGCAACCAATTACCATAATATTCTTTTACTCATTATGGTTACCCCATAAGGTAACTTAATTCAAAACTCATTGTCTATTCGTCTGTGACAACTGTCAAAATTCCAGGTATCCGTACAATTATTAAACAGTAATTAGGACTTAATGACTGTGCTGATTTACAATTAATGACTTGAATTGCTTTCTGATTAGTGTTATCATACATACATGTGCATCACATATTGCTTAATGTCATACCATTATTGCATGCAAGCTTTATGGATTCAACTGATGCACGAAACAAAGATATCACAGTTATCAGACAAATAAGAAAAATGCTGACGGAGTTCAGTACATAGACATACATTGTATTGAGACACAGAATGAGCTAGAAAACAAGAGTTACACTAGTATAGTGTGTAGGAAAGTAAGGATCATAAAACTGTCTTCCTAGTGATAGTTTAAGTGCCGGAAAGTGCCTGAAACTCACCTAGATTGCTGAATTCAGCAAAAATCAGCAAAATTCAGCTTTTAAACACTTTAATATCATGCAGGAATATGGTTAACTGGTCCAGAATGCTTTCCTAAGTGTCGGGAATCAAAACTGTCACAAAAGGTAACATAAAGCACACTAAACTGCATAGTTTAGCACCATAACGAACCGGTAACCAACCGAACAACCAGACACTACCCGAAACACCAAATTTTCACTAGAAGCATTGTTTTAACATTACCAAGCTAGTTATGGTCCCCGAACACCATAACACACTATGTAAACACATAATAACTAAACACCTAACTAGATTACTTGGATTTCAACTAATATAACTAACTAATCTTTGCACCACAACTAAACACCCCCCATCTTACGGTCATGAGTGGGTCCCCCACTCTTGATTTAATTTATTATTAAAATAGATCATGTCTTCCACTTTTGTAACACTTTACAAATTAGAGAAAACCATGTTAGGATATATTATAAGAAACCACAAGTTCATAACTCATTCATTCTCAAAACAAAACAAACAAACACTCAAAACTCTCTCCCTCTCCCTCTTTGGTCTCGGCCGAACACAACCACCCACACCATCACCTTCATCTTTCAACTTTTATCCATTTCATACATATCCAAAGGTGTAAGGAGCCATACAAGGAAGCTAGGAACTCTTGGAAGTTGAAGGACCTCTCATACAAGCTTTTATCCACCTCTTCTTCATCTTGTGATCATCCCTAGCCTTGAGCTAGTAGTAAGATCATTCTACACTTCAATTTACATCTTGTTTAGTTGGTTAAAGAATGATACAAGTTGATAATCATGAAGAACACTATGAATCTTGAACATGAAACTTAAACATAAGCTTAAAAATCATAAGAAATCATGTTGTTAAGTGTTGTTATGCTTGTTGATTGTTGATTATTTGTGTATATGGTGTTAAACATCAGATGAACTTGCTAGATGATTCCATGATTTGTCTCATGTTGTCCCTTATTTGGTAGAACCAGAATTCAAGCGGGTTGAACGTTTCATCTGGGGATTGGCACCCAGATACTCAACATGGTAACTGCTTCCAAGCCACCAACAATTACTGAGGCAATCGACTTGAGTGTGACACTCACTGAAGAAGCGATCAGATTGGGCAAGTTTTCGATCACTGAGCAAAAGAAGAAAGAGACCCATGTGGAGTCGTCTGGAGAAAACAAAAGGAAGTTTTCGAATTTCAATAAAGGTACTCGTGCAAACAACAACAATGCCAACAAGCGTAGATACGCTAACCCACCAGTTGAGGCACAAGCTGGTGCTGCGAGTACTGAGAATAGGGGAAAAGGGTATATGGGTACCCTACCAAAGTGTGACACTTGTCAGTTTCATCATGCTGGTCGATGCAGAGTTGGGAAATGTGAAAGCTGTGGAAAAGTTGGTCATTCTAAGGAGACATGCTGGTATGGAACCGGTCATGGAAATGGTAGACAAGGCGGTAACGGAAATGGTAACCGTGGCGGAAATGGTAATGGGAATAGAAATCAGGGAGGAAACAATAATCAGGGAGGTAATGGAAACCGGAATGGAAATGGAAACCAGGCGGGAAATGGAAACCGCAGAGGAAATAATAACAACAATCAAGGTGGAAATGGGAATGGACGCGACCAAGGTTATTTTGGTTGCGATGATGTAGGGCACTTCAAGCGGGATTGCCCAAAGAATAACCAAGCTCAGGGAAGAGTATTCAACATTGGAGCTAGGGAAGCTCGTCAGGATCCGAACGTAGTCACTGGTACGTTCCCTATTAATCAACATTTTGCATCTGTGCTATTTGATACCGGTGCCGACTATAGCTTCGTATCCCTAGAGTTTAAGAATATACTTGGTTTAGTTGCAAGTAAGTTAGATATCCCGTACTCGATAGAACTAGCTAATGGGAAGCTAGTAGAAGCCAATGAAGTGATTAGATGATGTGTTATAGAGCTTGAGAGCGTGAGTTTTCGATAGATCTTCTGCCAGTTGAGTTGGGAAGCTTCGACGTAGTAGTTGGGATGGATTGGTTGTCGAGTAATCGAGCGAAGATTGTTTGCCATGAGAAGATTATCCGCATCCCGATGGCAAATGAAGAGACGATCGTGATTCATGGGGAGAAGCATCACGCCTCTACGGATTATTAGTTGTTTGTGTCACACCCTGGCTTTTGCGGAAGCGTGGGTTTTATTAGTATGACTTCTTAATACCATAGCAACAATCATAACAATGCTATATGAAAATAAAACACACGATGTTCACCCATTCATTAAGTTAAAAGTACTACAACATCATTGTTTTGGAAACATAAACCCAAATAAGTTACAAACCTTAACTTGTTTAAAACATGTTCATGAGACACAACCAAAGACTCTTAATAAAACGAGGTTTAAGGCGTGTAACCCGTCCAGGTAAGGGTCACACCTCCTAAACCTGGATGACATCATTATTCACTACGCAGCTTGACACAATTGCACACTTCGCCAGATCCATTAATTTCCTGAAATACATGTAGTTTGAAAAATCAACAAAAGTTGAGCGAGTTCATGTAAAAGTGAGTATGTATAAACCTTTCATGTATGAATAGAGTCCTTGGTATGTAGCAATAAGGAAAAAGAGATCACCAATGGGTTGCAAAGCCACTGGTATGTGTGAAAAGGTGCATGAAGACTCAAACCTAGCAAATTTGTTACCGGGCTTCGGCTGTAAGACACAGTCACCTCTATGGGCCGCCCCGGCCTCACGGGTGTGCGCTCGCTACACCCAAATAGATCTATCACTCTTGTGTCCCTCGGTCCTAACAATGAAGATTAATGGCCTTAAGTGTTGTACCCACCCTTCACATGATCTAGTAGTAAAAACCCTCCCTACGCTAACCATACCATGTAAATAAATGTCTGTAATAATTGTCGCATGTATTTCACCCCCGAAGTATAAAACTGAAAACAGTAAAGAGAAAAGGGGGACATGAACTCACAGTACTGCGTCTCCTGAATAGAATCGTCAACCCAAAACTCTGTCTGCTACGCGACGACCTACACGTACTAATGTCTATTAGACGAACGGGCCGTGCATTGGCTTAGGGTTTAATGTTTTTGAGTTGCGACTCTTAAGTTTCCGAATATTATTCCAAGTTATAATTATTAGTTAAAATAATTATCTTAAATTTAAATTATATTTTATTATGGAATAATCGTTAATTAATATTTCGTATTCATACTTCACAAGTATTTTAACTTCGTATCACCTTCCCAAGGATGGGGGTATTTATACATGTATTATTGTGATTTCGAAAAATATATTTAACTCATTTGTTCAAAATAACTTATTCCCAAAATATATGTATTTTTCCCAAAAATAATATATTTTACTTCCTTAGCTTCCAAAATAATATTTTACCAAAAATATATGTGTAAGAGTATTTTTGCGGAATATTTTGTAAGTTACGTTTTCGCGTTTGGTTTAACAATATCAAGCGTATAACTTAAATATTTATTCCGTGTGATTTTTGATACCATTTTGGAGTTGTAATTTTCATGGTATTTGTTAAGTTATATTATTTTACCCTAAAATAATATAACTAGTTCACAAAATATGCAAATATTCACACAAGTGTCTTAGTATAAAATATATATTCTAAATATATATTTACCCATTTTATTTACAAAACCAACCTCCGATACTTTGTATTTTGTGACAAAACCCATGGCGAAGTTTATATTCGAAACACAAGTTGTAAAATATATTTGTAACATTTGTTAGAAAAAAAATATTTTCTAAGTGTTGGAATTTTAGAAAATTTCGCCAGAGTTTCCTTTGTAAACGGATATGTCCATGCTTATTAGCATATCATTTTCTTTTCAAAAATTCATTCAATCAATCAACAACAAATTATTAAACAACATTACACTAACCAACTGCAAAAACTATGCACTTTACATAATAACATGAACTTGGTTTTTCGTAAAAACGCGTAGTAACTTAGTGGGGTGTTTAGTGGGTTTAGTTACCATCTAAAGTGTGTTTGTTTTTGTTAGAATCTTGTTCTCGGAATTTTTTAGATGTTCACAACATGTGAACTTATTTTACAAAAACATCTATTTACAACATTTTCATGTCTCACTTACATCCTTATACTCTTTTAAATTTCCAAAAACAATGTATATGCAAGCAAAGTTATGATCCGTCAAAACCTGTCTATTTAACTTGGTTAGTTTTAGAAAAAATCATCATCAAGACTTCGATTTACGAATTTACTAGTTCACTAGGTTCATTATTTCTCAAGAAAATCATCTACTTCTAAGTTCATGTCTTCACTAGTGGGTGGTTATTTCATGTACACATAATCACCCCTAACTTGTTAAGTCATGTTTTTAATCATAACTTAACAAGCTTCATATGATGACTAACCATCATGTTACTAGTAATCATCAAGATATCAACAACATAACCAAAACAACTTCATTTCATCATGTTTTCACCTTATTTCATCATCATGTTACTTTATGTTCAAGACTTTGTTTATGATCTTTTAGTGTTCATGTATTTTCATCATAATCTAACTATTAACCATCATCAACATGAAGTAAATGAGGATTAAAGAAGCTTACTACTAGCTTTTAAGCTAGGGAAGATCAAGCTTGAAAAATGAGTGGATAAAAGCAATCTAGAGAGGTCCTTGACAATCCGTGAGCTCCACACTTCGTGATTCACCTTGATACACCTTGGGATGGCTTGGAATGCTTGAATCAAAAATCGAAAATGGTGGTGTGTATAGTAGGGTGTTCGGCCGAAGCTTTTAATGGGGGGAAAGGGAGAGAGAGTGAGCTTGATGAAGATGATGAGATTATGGGTTATTTGTAGACTAATCATTATTGTCCAATGGTTCTTGTGTCACCAAGAGTACATACACAATCTACATAATCCCAAGAAGAGATTATGAAGAGATTTAGAAGATTTAAGAAAATCTTGGAGTGGGGCCCTTGGGGACGGTTACAATGAGTGGGGGGGGGGGTAAGATGTAAATTAGATGGTAAAGTTAAGTAATAGGGTGTTAAGTGTAAGTGTCTTGTGTTTAAGTGTGTGCCATCTCTTATGTAGTATGTTATAGTGCTCGGGAACCCATACTAGCTCAGAAAAAGTGAAACAATGTTTCTGATAATATTTTAGTGTTCTGGGTAATGTCCGGTTGTTCGGTTTAGTATTGTTTCGTTAAAGTGCTTAATTATTCCGTAAAGTGTCTTTTATATAGTTTTTTGTGTCACAATCAATTCCCGGCACTTAGGAAAGCATACATGACCATTTTGCCATATTTTTGCCAGTGACTAGCATGATTAAATGTTGAATTTTGTTATTAAGTGCAGAATTCTGCACTTAAAGTGGGTTTTAGGCACTTTCTGACACCTAAACTATCACCTAGTGATGCAGTTTTATGGTCCTCACTTCCCTACACACTACCCTAGTGTGATACTTTATTCCTGGCTCATACTGGGCCTCAATATAGTGTCTGTCTATGTGCTGGCATTGTCAGCATGTGTCTGAGTTATCCGCTCACTGTGCTAACTGTGCTTTGTGCATCAAGTTTGTCACTAAAGTCTGTGTGTAATAAATGGAGTGACAGTGTGAATGTGATGCTTATGTATGTATGTAACAGAATCAGAAAGCAGTTATATCAGCAGTTGTAATCAAGCACAGTCATCAAGCACCAATTTAATATTAATTAATTGTACGGATACCTGTAATTTTTGTGGGTTGTCACATTCTCCCCCTGTTAGAGAAATTTTGTCCTGAAATTTTAGTTCTGCTACTAGATGCAGGGTCTTAGGGAATAAATGTGGGTATTTTTCCTTCATACGATCCTCACGCTCCCACGTGAATTCTGGCCCATGTTGTGCATTCCATCGAACCTTGACGAGTTTGACACTACTCCGGCGTATCTTGTTAACCTTCCAATCCGTAACCTCAACGGGTTCTTCAGTAAAGTGGAGTGTGTCGTCAATATGAACTTCATCGGCAGGAATGACAACTGTTTCTTATGTTGGACTCTTTTTCAAATTTGATACATGGAATGTATCATGAACACCATTAAGTTCAGCGGGTAGGTCCAACTTGTATGCCACAAGCCCAATCCTTTGCAGGATTCTGAATGGGCCAATGTAATACGGATTCAACTTCCCACGCTTCCCAAAGCGTGCCACACCCTTCCAGGGTGAAACTTTTAACAAAACAATATCCCCAACTTGAAACTCCAAAGGTTTCCTCCTTTGATTTGCATAGCCTTTCTGTCTGTCACGAGCCGCCTTGATGCGCTCTCGAATTTGAAAAATCTTGTCTGTTGTCTCTTGCACTATTTCGGGACCAACAAGCTGTCTATCACCCGCATCAACCCAGCATAGCGGTGATCGACACTTTGCGTCCATAAAGAGCTTCAAATGGCGCGGCTCCAATACTTGTGTGGTAGCTGTTGTTGTACGAAAATTCGACCAATGGTAAATGATTATCCCAGCTATCACCCAGATCCATTACACATGCTCTTAGCATATCTTCCAGTGTTTGAATTGTTCGCTCGCTCTAGCCATCAGTTTGTGGGTGAAAAGCAGTACTTAGATTCAACTGTGAACCAAAAGCTTCTTGGAAGGATTGCCAAATCCTTGACACGAAGCGTCCATCTCTATCAGAGATAATCGAGAGAGGCACTCCATGTCGTGCAACAATTTCCCTTATGTATATTTCAGCAAGTTTACTCGTGTTGTCTTTCTCCTTGATTGGCAGGAAGTGCGCAGACTTTGTTAGACGGTCTACTATTACCCAAATTGTATCGTGGCCCTTGGGCGTCTTTGGCAATTTCGTTATGAAGTCCACTGAGATCTGCTCCCATTTCCATTTGGGTATTTCAGGTTGCTGTAAGAGACCTGACTGTTTTTGGTATTCGACTTTTACTTTGGCACAAGTTAAACACTTACCAACGTATATCGCTACATCGCCTTTCATCCTTGGCCACCAGTAAAAGTCCTTTAGGTCTTGGTACATCTTATCCGCTCCTGGATGAATCGAGTACCGTGACTTATGAGCCTCATCAAAAATAACATTCCGCAAACCACCAAACAAAGGAACCCAAATTCGTTTCATGAAGCATAAAGTTCCTTCCTCGTTGGGTACCATCTGCTTCTCCATCCCATGGAGATACTCATTCTCAATATTCCTTTCTTTAAGTGCTTCTCTCTGCGCGGCACGAATGCGCAATGAGAGGTCTGTCTGGACAATCATTTCCAAAGCCCTTACCCTTATGGGCTTAATCCTTTCCTTTCGACTCAGGGCATCGGCGACCACATTCGCCTTCCCTGGGTGATACTTGATCTCACAATCATAGTCGTTCAGTAGTTCTACCCAGCATCTTTGCCTCATGTTAAGCTCTTTTTGATCAAAAATATGTTGCAGACTCTTGTGATCAGTGAAGATTGTATATCGCATGCCGTATAAGTAATGTCGCCATATTTTCAATGCAAACACCACCGCGCCCAATTCCAAATCATGCGTGGTGTAATTTTTCTCATGGACTTTCAACTGGCGAGATGCATATGCTATAACCTTCTGTCGCTGCATCAACACGCAGCCTAAACCTTGACTCGAGGCGTCGTAATATACCACGAAGTCGTCAGTGCCTTCGGGTAGAGATAAGATCGGTGCGTCACAGAGCTTGTTTTTCAACAGTTGAAACACTTCTTCTTACTTGTCTCCCCAATCAAACTTCTTGTCTTTCTGCGTAAGGGAGGTTAAAGGTTGAGCGATTTTCGAGAAATCCTCAATGAACCTTCGATAATAACCAGCCAAGCCTAGAAACTGTCGAATCTCGGTTGGTGTCTTAGGAGTCTCCCAGTTCTTGATTGCCTAGATCTTTGTGGGATCCACATGAATTCCATTTCCATTAACCACATCACCAAGAAACTGAACTTCACGCAGCCAGAACTCGCACTTCGAGAACTTTGCGTACAACTTTTCTTTCTTAAGCAGCTCTAGAATAGCTCTTAAGTGCTGTTCGTGTTCTTCTTCCGTCTTTGAATAAATCAAAATGTCATCAATAAACACAATCACAAACTTATCCAGGTACGGCTTGCAGACTCTATTCATCAGATCCATAAACACTGCTGGCGCGTTTGTCAATCTAAACGGCATGACCAGGAACTCGTAATGTCCATAGCGAGTCATAAAAGCAGTGGGAATACTTTCCTCTTGAATTCTCAACTGGTGATAACTTGATCGTAGGTCGATCTTTGAGTAAAAACTTGAACCTTGTAGCTGATCGAACAGGTCATCAATTCTTGGCAGAGGATATCTGTTCTTGATAGTCAGTTTATTCAGCTCCCGGTAGTCGATACACATGCGAAAACTACCATCTTTCTTCTTAACGAACAAAACTAGAGCTCCCCAAGGCGAGTGTGACAACCCTCACCAAACCAGGTATCCGTACGAATTAATTAATATTTAATTAATGCTTAATTACAGTGCTTACTTACAACTGTGGTTAAACTGCTTCTTGATTTCTGATACATACATACTCATGCATCACACATTATACTGTCACTCTATTACTTACACACAAACATCAGTGACAACCTTGATGCACAAAAGCACAGTGAGCACACTATACGGATAACCCAGTAAACATGCTGACATAGCCAGCATCAGACAGACACTGTCTGAGGCCAGTATGAGCCGGGAATATATTACTACACTAGTAGGGAGTGTAGGGAGGTGAGGATTATAGAAATGCGTCACTAGGTGATAGTTATAGTGACCGGATGTGCCCGAAACATGCTTTAACTACAAAATCCTGCACTTTATTACAAAATCCAGCATTTAAGCTAACTAGTAAAGTGCAAAAAAAAAAAAAAAAAACATGGGAAAATAATACTAGACACTTCCAAAGTGTCGGGAATTCATTGTGTCACTAAAACAAATATTAACGACACTTTAAATGCTTATTTAGCACTTTAACGGATTAATATCCAACTGAACAACCGGACTTTACCCGGAACCTAAAAATATTGTCAACAACCTTGTTTACACTTTTCTGAGCCAGTTACGGTCCCCGAACACCCTAACACCCGTTATATTTCATAACACATATGATAACTTATTTAAACCCTAATTAAACTAACTAACCACTAACTATCCAATTGAAATCTAACCATAAACCCCCCCCCCCCCCCTCAACCGATCGGTTCCCCAAGGGGGACACACTCCACAAATTTTTGAATATTATAATCCCCCTTGCCTAATATCTAGTTGACACAATATATGTTGGACAAAAGCACTAAGGTGGACTATAAGTAAACACCTTGGATCACTTCTATCTCTCATAAACTCAACACACACCTCACAAATAGCTCTCTTCTCCTTCCTCTTGCCTTGTAATCGGCTGCCATCATACCACCACCATATCATCACCTTCAAGCCTTTTTCTAAGCAAACCATACATACACAAGGGTGCAAGTGATCATACAACGAAGCTTGGTGTGTTCGGATGCTCAAGGACCGCTCTCGTTTTCTTTTAACCATCACATTTCTTCACTTGAACTCTCCTAGCCTTGTGCTAGTGGTAAGTGCCTTAGATCTTCATCTTGTTCATATTCTTGGTGGTTAATAGTGGAAAGAATGGTGAAATTACAAGAACCCTAAAGATCATAACTTAAAGCATGAACATAAAAGCTTTACACAAAGGTCATGAGAGGAAAGGTGATAATACATGGTAAATCTGAATTAAATGAACAAAAGTAGACAACTTATGGTCTGATGTTAAACATATTAGAAAGTATGGCGAACGTATGAGTGCGTTTTAGTAACATTTAACCTTTAAACAGCATGCTGATTGCCTTTTTCAGCCGACTTTAACTGGCTGTAACAGGACCTTAACAAAATGAAAAATGTATTTTCTGAAGTCTAGGTTTATGTATTATGAAATACGGTTCTAATGACACCGGAATCATAATTTTTGGACTTCGTTTACTATTTTTAAAGTGTCGTTTTGAAACAGCAGCTAAAGCTGCATTTTTACAGCAGTAAATGGGTGTTGTATTTTTCGTCATAACTTGAAATCGGTGTAAGATTAGGTCATGAAATTTGTACTGTAGATGACCACCGATGTATTTGTAATTCTCTCACTGGAATTTCGTAAATCGGACTCTCGATAAATTTTAAATAAATTATTCCGCGGACTGTGGTCAGAAAAAGGTAAATCTAATAGCAGCCCGGAAAATGATTTTCTATAAAATATTGGTGATGATTAGGACCCCGACATTTTTACACAATAATTTTTGGATCGTATAACACATTCCACAAAAATTTGGGAATTTTTAGAATAAGATAACTATTTTATTAAAATACTCGAAAACGGCCCGGTTTTGTATATTAAAACTGAAACGATATAAGTTGTATTTTGCATGTCTAAATGTCGGGTTGGTTAATTGAGAACTGATTGAATGATTTTACAAAAGAAAATGATACGCTTGTAAGCGTGGACACCTCCAGTTACAGAGGAAACTCTGTCGAATTTTTTCTAGAAATATATCACTTAGAAATATTTTTGGTGACAAGTGTTTATAAATATATTTTTAACTTGTTTTCAAAATATAAATTTCGCCATGATTTTTATTACAAAATAACCGAGTGTCGGAGGTGGATTTTCGTAAATGAAAACTTGTTAAATATATATTGAGAATATATATTTCATAATAAAACGCTCGTGTGCTTACGTGATTATTTTGTGAACTAAAGATATATTATTTTTGGGGTAAAAATAATGTTACTTGATATATCAAGAAAATATGACTCCAAAATAATACCAACGCCCTCACAAATAAATATTTAAGTTACATCGGTATTGTTTTTACAACGCGAACTCCAAAATGTAACACGCGTATTTTCAGAAAATACTCTTAATGGTGTATTTTGACAAAGTATTATTTTGGGAGATTGTATGAAGTAAAATATAATATTTTTGGGAAAAGTATGTATATTTTGGAGATAGAATATTTTAGACAAATGAATAAAAATATATTTTATTAAGTGAGACTTAATAATATATTTTTGGAATTACAAAAACGCACATGTATTAAAACCCCCATCCTTGGGAAGGAATATAATTATTAAATGATTAAGAAGTGTAAATACGAAATAGTTGTCTAACTATTTCCCAAAAACGTTAAACATTAAGCCAAGGCACGGCCGTCCGTCTAATAGAAGTTAGTACGTGTAGGTCGTCACACAGCAGGTTGGATGGGATAGACTATTTCAAGACGCACTTCAATGAGTTCATGTCCCCCCTTTTCTCTTAACTGTTTTCAGTTTTTATACTTCGGGGGTGAAATACATGTTACAATGATTACGAATACTTTTATACATGGTATGGTTAGCTTAAGGAGGGTTACTACTTAGATCATGTGAGTGGGTAGGCGGGAACTGGAGGCCATTAATCCTCATTGTAGGACCGAGGGTCATTAGCGGTAGATCTATCTGGGTGTAGCGAGCCCAACCCCTGAGCCCGCTTAGTGGACAAGGTGGTGACTTTGAGCCCGACGCAAAAAATCTGCTAGGTTTGAGTCTTCCTACAGCGCTTCACACATATCATTGGCTTTGCAACCCAATGGTGATCTCTTTTTCCTTAATTGCTACATACCAGGGACTTTTATACATACTTACAACATTTTCAAATGTTTGTACATACTCACTTACACATGAACTCGCTTAACTTTATGTTGACTTTTCAAACTATATGTATTTCAGGAAACTAACGGATCTGGCACGGTATGCACGTATTTTCAAGCTGCGTTTGAATAAAGAAGTCATCCAGGGTTTAGGAGGTGTAACCTCTTCCTGGACGGGTTACATATCCCTAAACCTAGTATTGTTTAAAGTCTTTTGCTAAGTCTTTATGAACTCAATTAAATCGAGTTATGGTTTGTAACTTATTTTGTGATTGTTGAAAATGGGATTTTTCTAACTTTATTAATGGATGAATATCTCATGTTTTTATCATATAGTATGGTTATGATTGTTGCTATGGTATTAAGAAGTGACACCAAATAAACCCACGCTTCCGCAAAGCCAGGGTGTGACAGCTTGGTATCAGAGCCTCGATCATAGCGATCTAGGATTCTTTCTCGAGTCTAGACTATGATCATCAGGGCTCTCACGAAAATGTTTTCAAACACTTTTACATTGCATACACTATACGTCCAGATCCAGGGAACAAACCTTTTTACAAACAAAAAGGCACAAATACACATTCCCAAATTTAAATTTATAACTCAGTCTGAGAGACTGAGGGAGTAGTCTGAGAGGCTGGGAAGGTAATCTAGTGGGACTAGGAGGTTCAGTCTGAGAGGCTGGGAAGGTAATCTAGTGGGACTAGGAGGTTCAGTCTGAGAGGCTGGGAAGGTAATCTGGTGGGACTAGGAAGTTCAGTCTGAGAGGCTGGGAAGGTAATCTAGTGGGACTAGGAGATTTTAGTCTGATAGACTGAGAATTCAATCTGAGAGATTGGGAGATTTTAGTCTGAGAGACTGGGGATTCAATTTGAGAGATTGGGAGATTTTAGTCTGAGAGACCGAGGATTCAATCTAAGAGATTGGGAGAATTTAGTCTGAGAGGCTAGGAAGTTCAGTCTGAGAGGCTGAGAGGATAGTCCGGGGAAGACTAGGATGATTACATGCTTACATTGTTACTGCTTAATTGATGATTATTGATATACGTGCACATGTGGTGAATATTTGCATACACTAATTGTTAATACCTACTATGGGTATACGTACTATGACTATTATGAACCGGCACACACGTCGCACTACTTAGAAGGCGAGTTATCAGGCATTGATAACCCTACAGCCGCCGCCACAGATGATGAGACTACATTTGCGCCAGAGACATTTACGTCAGACACGGAGAGTGATCCTGATATGCTGACTAAGGGCGAGGATGACTTCTAACAGTCCGTGCTACCAGATTTTGGTGGTACTTCATCTTTGCTGATGGTTTCTCTGACAAGAATCTTTCTGTCACTCTTGTTTCAATCCATGACCACTCCATCACTGGTCATCCCGATGATGGACACACCATGGCTCCAATCCTCGATGATGCGCCTCCTGCGGACATCTCTACTGAAGGTTGGCTACTCGACAAACAATATATGACTACGTTGGCATGCTTATCAATGGTCCTCCTGCCGACGCCCATGACGATAGAAAATTAGACGAGGACACTGTTACTAACTTCACTTCTTAAGACCCCTGTTAACAAGCCATCCTCTGATTCTAGCATGCATTCAGACTCCTTTGAGTCTGTGATACCTGCAGCCTTACAAACAGCTGGAGTACAGCATTCTACTACTGACACAAGACGACGACATGGCTGCTGCACTATCACCTGCTTGAGGCACCACACCGTTACACGACCCAGGGCCTGCTGCTGACCTAGCTTCTGCACCTTTTGCGTCAGCCTGAGGTTGCAACTGCTGGTCCTACACCCTTGCTTGATTGTGACCCTGATACTTTTGGGTTACTAGACATTGCACCCCTACTATCTAACCCAGTACCAGCACCTGACAATCTCCTTATTGGTTGAAACGTTTGTTTTTGCATCCATAACAGCTGATGTTGCTCCTTTTTCCTATGGAGACCGACGCCCATTGCACTGGCATACTTATCGTTTCCTTTCCGGACTTGCCCGTACCCTGGAAGAGTACTCCAGGTCGGCACCAGCATAACGATCCGTTTTGCTACAACAGCATTTTCTACGGCCTTACAGGTCGCACCGTTTACTCCTTTCACCCCTACATCGCTGTACGAGCCGATTGGATGGGTCCTATAATACACTATGCAGATTTTAGACCCTTACCATTCCTCACGTTATGGAGGCCACATACGAGATGAGTTGCTCCTGTGACACCAACTATAGTTTGAGGATATGAGTCGCAGAACGTTGGAGCTTGAGCTGACACCACAATTGGCAACTTCAAATACAAAACATTACATAACCGAAAACATGAGTTAAGTGTCTACATCACAAGACAGCATATTGTCTAAAAAATTTATGTAAAACACCACGTCCTCCACCCTGTCTATCACCAGCATATTTTGATTCGTCACATACATCAAGGTTCCTTTTGCGCTCTCGACCGTTGCTATTACACCGTTCCCAGGATTCTGATACTTATTTCTTTACTATCGGGCGGCAGATTAGCTAACTACTTCTACATATATACAAGCCCGAGGAGGAGTTTACGCATGCTAGCGGTCACTTTTCTTTCCTCCTCCACCTCAGTCACCAGTATAGTTGGTTTCTGGATTATGCGGATTGCATTACACTTGGGTAAAGACACTAATGATAAGCCGGGATTGCGGAGACTTTTGAGGACCACTTCTGATTATGAAATTTTGATGCACTAATATACTTATTGGACAAGGGTAGGGTGACCCTGTGTCCCTTTCAATGTGATACATTTTGTAAGACACAGTGATTGTGGCCGAAGGATAATGAAAGCCCAACCATCTTTAAACATGCGGCAACACTTTGTGGCCAATAACCAATGAGAGCTCAGTCGCTAGGTCTTCGCTAAGCACGTCATTGATCTATGTGTGTGTGCTATAATTATAATACTACGTGCTTACTTGCTATGCTCTCATTAAACATAATTACCGAATTACTTGGTCATACTATGATTATACTATTATTTGATTGGTTGGTATGGTAACCTGTTATGTGTATGTACTTATGACCACTAAACAACCAAATGCACGCACGAAGCAAATTAGACCTGACCTAACCGACCTTCTTCTAGGAAGATGTCGACTCAAGGGAACACCGATATCAACAACCCTCTACCGACAACAGAGGCAGAAATGCAAGAGCACCTCTTACAGGCCATCGCACGGTACGAGGCCTGTCGCTCCGATTGCAGCGGAGGTACCTCGGGAAATAACCCCCCAACGGTTGCACCTACAAGCAGTTCTTAGACCACAAACCTCGAGAGTTCGACGGCACTGGGGGTGCCTTAGCCTTCGTGCGCTGGGTTGAAAAGACAGATTCTGTTTTACGATTGAGCAAATGTGACCCCGAACATCAAGTCAAGTATATAACTGGACTATTGGTGGATGAGGCTCTGTCATGGTGGAACCATCAAGTTCGGACAATGGGCGAGACCGCTGCGTATGCTATGACGTGGGATGAACTGAAAGATCTGATGCGTAAGAGATATTGCTCGAGGGCAAAAGTCCAGAAGTTGGAAACTGAACTGTGGAACTTGAAAATGGAAGGACCAAAGATAGCTGAGTATGTGCAGAGATTTAACAAATTATCACAAGTTGCCTTACTCCTAGGGGCACCAGAGTTTAAGAGAATTGAACAGTTCATAAGGGGATTGGCACCGCAGATTCTAAGCCTGGTAACAACATCAAAACCTTCAACGATCACCGAGGCTATCAACATAAGCATGGCACTCACGGAAGAAGCAGTTAGACGAGGAGAATTTTCCACTGCGGAGGAGAAAAAGGAGACTGCTATAGAGGCATATGGGGATAACAAGAGAAAGCTCGCAAATTTCAAGATGGTTACTCGGGTAAGTAACAAGAAGAAGGCCAAGAAGGGAAAAGATTACAGGGGTATCCTACCTAAGTGCGACAATTATTTACGTTATCATGTCGGACGATGTAAATATGGAAAATGTGATAACTGTGGTAAGAGGGGGCATCCCAAAGAAGCTTGTTGGCAAAATACTGAACATAGTAATGGAGGCCAAGACGGTAGTGAGAATCACGAAGGGGACAATGACAATGACAATTGTCAAGGCAGAATGAGTGATAAACAGAAACGTGCCCAAGGTTGTTTTAACTGTGGAAGCAAAAAACATTTCAGAAAATATTGCCCTAAGAACAATCAGGCACAAGGATGAAAGCTCCACGCCGGAGCTAGGGAAGCACGCCAGGAGTTCTGGCGAGAATATCGGTACGCCCCATATTACTCAATGTTATGCATCTGTATTGCCAAATACTGTTGCAAATTTTACGATTCACACCTCTAGAGTTCGAGAGTATAATTGGTTTAAGTAGAGAGTAAGTAGATATTCTAGTACCCATTAGAACTAGCTAAGGGGAAGCTAGTGGAAGCCAACGCAGTATCTGGAATCGACAAGATAGAACCCGGAGAGCGTAAGTTTACGCTAGATCTATTGCCAGTTGAGTTGGGAAGCTTTAACGTGGCAATTAGATGTATTAGTTGGCAAGCGGTCGAGCGGAGGTTGATATCCGCACCTCGATGACGAATGAAGGAACGATTGTGACCCACGAAGCAGGATACGCCACCACCGATCACGAATTACTTAAGGCACGAAAGTTGTTGTGGGAAGGATGTGTTGTTTCCTGGCTCATGTCGGGGACAAGGGAGCCGAAGAACTAAAACTTAACGATACCCCCGTGATCGGAGTATACCCTGAAGTCTTCCTCGAAGACTTGCTAGAGTAATCTCCTCAACGATAAGTCGAATTTTTGCATCAATCTGATTCCAGGCCTCGCGCCTGTAGCCAATGCACCCTGAGCGACTTACACCTTCGGAAATGCAAGGATTGACAGTGCAACCTCAGTGGTTGATAGAGAAGGAAGATAACAGACCAAAACTTTTGTTTTAGATAACCTCAGTTCTGCTCGCCAAAAGAAAGGACGAATGACTTTCAAATGACCGGGAGTCGGACGAGCTAGCCAACCATAGTCGGTGGCTCTTACTAAGGGTTAACGAACCTCTTACATAACCGACTATGAGGACCCAACTACTACTACACGACTGGTCAACGATCGAGCGTTGTTAGGGTGAAATTCAGGAAGAAAGTATACCAGGGCAAAATTGTGGGACAATGACTTGTTTTAAACGTGCACAGGAATGGCGTTTCCTGCACAATGCACACAATTGTTTTACACAGAATACAAACCTTGAAGATCTAGAAAATATATACTTAGGACCTTGGGAAGCCAGGTCCAAACTCGTAAAGGTTGTTACTTAGGAACCACATCCGTTAACACAAGCAGACACCATTAACCTGACATATATGTCAGTTCTGTTGACCAAACCGAAAGTCCTTGGATTTCTTTTACTTCTGGCGAGTAGATGTTTACATCTCTACTCCCCTTAATGGTAGTTGCATCACAATAATTTTCTCGCTGAGAGCGAACACACATTTGCTTCGATATCTGGTCATTTCTTCACTTTAGCAGATACTCGTTGTTCCTTTTCTTGGAAACTTACCTGACATACATGCATCATTTGCTACGCATGTGATTTCGTTTTGAACAAACACTTCATTGGAATTTACATATTATTTTGCTAAACCTAATTACTGATTCCTGATTCGAGTAACCTACATTATTGTTATTGTTGGCTCTGTTGTTACCAAGCCAACACACTTTCTTGAAACCGCTTTCTTTCAAGTTACATTCATGGTTCATTTTACGACCATGCCGAGAATTCCTTGTGGATACATGCGTTTATTGTCGGGTTACGTTGAAACCAAGTTCAATTGCTTGAACTTATCCAGTTCACAGGTTTAACTTGAAACGCTATATGATGTATTGGGAGCATCATATTCAACTATTTTTACAGAGATTCATTCATTTCGAGTCGTAGTATATTTGGTTGGTCTACGACTCCACTAAAACGTTTGATTTGTTTCGATACTTTGCGGTGATATTTTCACAAAATTGAAGCTTGCGCTAATTTGGTTACTCACTTCTTACACGGATTCAATTCAATTTTTAGTTGTTAACAATCCATTTTGGATCTTCACAATTAAAGCGGTCTCAACACAATTGTGTGTTAAGGCAACGGTACATATATTCATTTCATAAGCACAATGTACCTCCTAACGATTCTTTCATTGTCAATCAAATGCCTTGCGATACTTATTACTTTTCATCTTCGATTGGAAACAGTGGTCCTTTGATGTTCCGTATTTAATTGGAAACTCTATAACATAGTATAAATCAAGTTTTCAGATTATCTCAGTACACTTTCATTTGATTTAAAACACGGTGAACTTGTTCAGTCACCACTATTATTGGATAATGCCATTACGACACCTTGAGGTGTCATCATAAACTTGTAGCTTGTGCTAATCATGGTTAACCGTTTCACACGAGACCACACATACTTTTGTTTGATTTATCATTTAAACATTTCTGATGCAACTACGAACCAAGACAATGATACACCAGATTCGCTTGTATTCCATTCGGTGTATCTTCACCATTCAAAAATGTCAACACACTAAACCTTACCAGACATTTATTCAGGAGTTGACATATCATTTTACTATTACGTTGAGTTGTTGCTTTTGAGTTCTTATAGCGGGTGCTATGGTTTGTGAAAACTCGTTTGCATATTGCAACCGATCGTTTAAAAATCTTATTAGTCAAAACTCCACTTTTGTGGAACCCCTGCTAGCTGGATTACACTAGACTATACGTCAAATGCGTCTTGTACCTTTGACATCCAATGCTAAAAGCACACACCTTTCAACCCTAGGATTCGGGTTGTTATATATTCTTGGAATCACCTAATGTGAGTAATGTTTGATTCGATTTGATGATTATCTACTTCGATATTATTCATATACATACGTGTGTGACTTAACCATAAAGAGTTAAGGTAGTAGAAATTTCGAGGACGAAATTTCTTTAACGGGGGGAGAATGTGACAACCCTCACCAAACCAGGTATCCGTACGAATTAATTAATATTTAATTAATGCTTAATTACAGTGCTTGCTTACAACTGTGGTTAAACTGCTTCTTGATTTCTGATACATACATACTCATGCGTCACACATTATACTGTCACTCTATTACTTACACACAAACATCAGTGACAACCTTGATGCACAAAAGCACAGTGAGCACACTATACGGATAACCCAGTAAACATGCTGACATAGCCAGCATCAGACAGACACTGTCTCTGAGGCCAGTATGAGCCGGGAATAGATTACTACACTAGTAGGGAGTGTAGGGAGGTGAGGATTGTAGAAATGCGTCACTAGGTGATAGTTATAGTGACCGGATGTGCCCGAAACATGCTTTAACTACAAAATCCTGCACTTTATTACAAAATCCAGCATTTAAGCTAACTAGTAAAGTGCAAAAAAAAAAAAAAAAAAAAAAAACATGGGAAAATAATACTAGACACTTCCAAAGTGTCGGGAATTCATTGTGTCACTAAAACAAATATTAACGACACTTTAAATGCTTATTTAGCACTTTAACGGATTAATATCCAACCGAACAACCAGACTTTACCCGGAACCTAAAAATATTGTCAACAACCTTGTTTACACTTTTCTGAGCCAGTTAGGGTCCCCGAACACCCTAACACCCGTTATATTTCATAACACATATGATAACTTATTTAAACCCTAATTAAACTAACTAACCACTAACTATCCAATTGAAATCTAACCATAAACCCCCCCCCCCCTCAACCGATCGGTTCCCCAAGGAGGACACACTCCACAAATTTTTGAATATTATAATCCCCCTTGCCTAATATCTAGTTGACACAATATATGTTGGACAAAAGCACTAAGGTGGACTATAAGTAAACACCTTGGATCACTTCTATCTCTCATAAACTCAACACACACCTCACAAATAGCTCTCTTCTCCTTCCTCTTGCCTTGTAATCGGCTGCCATCATACCACCACCATATCATCACCTTCAAGCCTTTTTCTAAGCAAACCATACATACACAAGGGTGCAAGTGATCATACAACGAAGCTTGGTGTGTTCGGATGCTCAAGGACCGCTCTCGTTTTCTTTTAACCATCACATTTCTTCACTTGAACTCTCCTAGCCTTGTGCTAGTGGTAAGTGCCTTAGATCTTCATCTTGTTCATATTCTTGGTGGTTAATAGTGGAAAGAATGGTGAAATTACAAGAACCCTAAAGATCATAACTTAAAGCATGAACATAAAAGCTTCACACAAAGGTAATGAGAGGAAAGGTGATAATACATGATAAATCTGAATTAAACAAACAAAAACCTGCTGTAGACAACTTATGGTCTGATGTTAAACATATTAGAAAGTATGGCGAACGTATGAGTGCGTTTTAGTAACATTTAACCTTTAAACAGCATGCTGATTGCCTTTTTCAGCCGACTTTAACTGGCTGTAACAGGACCTTAACAAAACGAAAAATGTATTTTCTAAATTCTAGGTTTATGTATTATGAAATACGGTTCTAATGACACCGGAATCATAATTTTTGGACTTCGTTTACTATTTTTAAAGTGTCATTTTGAAACAGCAGCTAAAGCTGCATTTTTACAGCAGTAAATGAGTGTTGTATTTTTCGTCATAACTTGAAATCGGTGTAAGATTAGGTCATGAAATTTGTACTGTAGATGACCACCGATGTATTTGTAATTCTCTCACTGGAATTTCGTAAATCGGACTCTCGATAAATTTTAAATAAATTATTCCGCGGACTGTGGTCAGAAAAAGGTAAATCTGAAAGCAGCCCGGAAAATGATTTTCTATAAAATATTGGTGATGATTAGGACCCCGACATTTTTACACAATAATTTTTGAATCGTATAACACATTCCATAAAGATTTGGGAATTTTTGGAATAAGATAACTATTTTATTAAAATACTCGAAAACGGCCCAATTTTGTATATTAAAACTGAAACAATATAAGTAGTATTTTGCATGTCTAAATGTCGGGTTGGTTAATTGAGAACTGATTGAATGATTTTACAAAAGAAAATGATATGCTTGTAAGCGTGGACACCTCCAGTTACAGAGGAAACTCTGGCGAATTTTTTCTAGAAATATAACACTTACAATATTTTTGGTGACAAGTGTTTATAAATATATTTTTAACTTGTTTTCAAAATATAAATTTCGCCATAATTTTTATTACAAAATAACCGAGTGTCGGAGGTGGATTTTCGTAAATGAAAACTTGTTAAATATATATTGAGAATATATATTTCATAATTAAACGCTCGTGTGCTTACGTGATTATTTTGTGAACTAAAGATATATTATTTTTGGGGTAAAAATAATGTTACTTGATATATCATGAAAATACGACTCCAAAATAATACCAACGCCCTCACAAATAAATATTTAAGTTACATCGGTATTGTTTTTACAACGCGAACTCCAAAATGTAACGCGCGTAATTTTAGAAAATACTCTTAATGGTGTATTTTGACAAAGTATTATTTTGGGAGATTGTATGAAGTAAAATATAATATTTTTGGGAAAAGTATGTATATTTTGGAGATAGAATATTTTAGACAAATGAATAAAAATATATTTTATTAAGTGAGACTTAATAATATATTTTTGGAATTACAAAAACGCACATGTATTAAAACCCCCATCCTTGGGAAGGAATATAATTATTAAATGATTAAGAAATGTAAATACGAAATAGTTGTCTAACTATTTCCCAAAAACGTTAAACCTTAAGCCAAGGCACGGCCTTCCGTCTAATAGAAGTTAGTACGTGTAGGTCGTCACGCAGCAGGTTGGATGGGATAGACTATTTCGAGACGCACTTCAGTGAGTTCATGTCCCCCCTTTTTTCTTAACTGTTTTCAGTTTTTATACTTCGGGGGTGAAATACATGTTACAATGATTACGAATACTTTTATACATGGTATGGTTAGCTTAAGGAGGGTTACTACTTAGATCATGTAAGTGGGTAGGCAGGAACTGGAGGCCATTAATCCTCATTGTAGGACCGAGGGTCATTAGCGGTAGATCTATCTGGGTGTAGCGAGCCCAACCCCTGAGCCCGCTTAGTGGACCAGGTGGTGACTTTGAGCTCGACGCAAAAAATCTGCTAGGTTTGAGTCTTCCTACAGCACTTCACACATATCATTGGCTTTGCAACCCAATGGTGATCTCTTTTTCCTTAATTGCTACATACCAGGGACTTTTATACATATTTACAACATTTTCAAATGTTTGTACATACTCACTTACACATGAACTCGCTTAACTTTATGTTGACTTTTCAAACTACATGTATTTCAGGAAACTAACGGATCTGGCACGATATGCACGTATTTTCAAGCTGCGTTTGAATAAAGAAGTCATCCAGGGTTTAGGAGGTGTAACCTCTTCCTGGACGGGTTACATATCCCTAAACCTAGTATTGTTTAAAGTCTTTTGCTAAGTCTTTATGAACTCAATTAAATCAAGTTAAGGTTTGTAACTTATTTTGTGATTGTTGAAAATGGGATTTTTCTAACTTTATTAATGGATGAATATCTCATGTTTTTATCATATAGTATGGTTATGATTGTTGCTATGGTATTAAGAAGTCACACCAAATAAACCCACGCTTCCGCAAAGCCAGGGTGTGACAGCGAGAAGCTTGGTCTGATAAATCCCTTTTCTAGCAACTCCTGAAGTTGCGTCAACAACTCCTGCATTTCTGAAGGCGCAAGTCTATAGGGTGCCTTAGCCACAAGGGCGACACCTGGAACCAAGTCAATGTCAAACTCGACTTGTCGCTGTGGTGGCAATCCTGGCAAGTCTTCTGGAAAGACTTCAGGATACTCCTTTTACGATTGGAATATCTTCTAGCCCCGGCTCAGCTGCTTCTTTATCCATGATGTGTGCCAAGAAGGCAACACATCCCTTCTTCAAACATTTTCTAGCCTTCAAGCAACTAATGATTCTCAAAGGCGTATCGCGCTTCTATCCGTGAACCACAATCGTTTCTCCATCCGTCATTGGAATGCGAATGGTCTTCTCATGACAAACAATCTCGGCTTTGTTGCTTGATAACCAATCCATCCCTACTACCACGTCGAAGCTTCCCAACTTGACTGGCAGTAGATCCAGTGTAAACTTGTGTTCTCCCAGCTCTATTACGCATCCTTTGATGACTTCATTCGTTTCAACTAGATTTCCATTAGCCAGTTCAATTGAGTACGGAATGTCTAATTTACTAGCAGTTAACCCAAGCATTTTCTTAAATTCTAGCGATACAAAACTATGGTCGGAACCAGTATCAAATAGCACAGATGCAAAGCATTGATTAATAGGGAACGTACCAGTGATAACATTCGGGTCCTGGCGTGCTTCCCTTGCTCCAACGTTGAATACCCTTCCACGAGCTTGGTTGAGTTTTGGGCATTCGCTCTTGAAGTGCCCGATGTCTCCGCAGTTGAAACATCCCGGTCCTAGAACGTTACCGTTACCACCTTGAGCATTGTTTGCTCCCCGGTTCCCAGCTTGGTTTCCAACATTTCCCCGATTACCATTTCCGCCGTTGCGGTTCCCATTTCCGTTACCACCGCGATTGTTGTTACCAAAACCCCTTTGGCCATTGTTACCACGACCAGCACCTGTACCAACCCAACATGTATTCTTCGAATGGCCTTCCTTCTCACAAGACTCACATTTCCTTAACCTGCACTGACCAGAATGATGGTACAGGCATATATCACATTTGGGCAAGGCGCCCATGTATCCCTTTCCCTTGACTTCAGTACCAGTTTTAGCTTCAACTGGCGTGTTCACCTCCTTCTTCCTGCTGGCATTGCTGGTACCCTTTTTAAAATTGGAGAACTTCCGTTTGTTCTCGCCAGATGACTCCACATAAGTCTCCATCTTTTTCTGATCAGCATTTGAAAACTTGTTTAGCCTGATGGCTTCTTCTGTTAAGGACACGCTCAGGTCGATGGCTTCAGTAATGGTTGTTGGTTTTGAAGAGGTTACCATGCTCATAATCTGGGGTGCCAACCCCCAGATGAAATCCTTCACGCGTTTGAATTCAGGCGTAACCATGTAAGGTACCATATGGGACAGATCATGAAACCTTTGAACATACTCGGCGATTTTTGGGCCGTCCATCTTTAGGTGCCAAAATTCCGTTTCCAGCTTTTGTATTTCGGCCCATGAACAATATTTCTTCCTCATGAGCTCCTTCAGTTCAGTCCACGTCAATGCTTATGCCGCCGCCTCTCCCAGGGTTTGTACTTGCAAATTCCACCATGATAAAGCACCATCAAGAAAGAGCCATGAGATGTATGTAACTTGCTGCTCAGGAGCACACTTGCTCATCCTTAAGATAGAATCCGTCTTTTCTGCCCATCTGACAAATGCAACAGCACCTCCAGTGCTGTCAAAGTTTAAGGGCTTACAGTCAAGTAATTGTTTGTAGGTGCAGCCTGTCCAAGCAATGTTATTCATAGAAAACATTAGCATTTGCACATGAAATGTCCAAATGTAGTGTAATGTGTCTCGAGTGACTTAACATTACTATTTGGTGGGCTGTTTTTTCTTGAGGTATTCCCGCTGGTCTCAGCGCGGGAGGCCTCGTAATCAGCAATGGCCTGCGAAATTCTTGCTTGCAATTCTGCCTCAGTGGTAGGCAAACGTGTGTCTCGTCGTGGAGGCATCTTCTAAAGGAAGATCATATTGGTCAGGTCATAGTAAGTAAGTAATATGCGTATGTAATAACATCCCATATCATAATATAAAACAAATAATTCAACAACGCATATAATGAGAACACCACGATTTAGCTTGTCATGTAATCAAGACCATAATACAATGTTTACAAGTTTTATAACTGTATCGTACATCAAAAGCGACTACGGGCCACATCACCCTGTCTGAACTATCTAGTCATATACAACAACCAAAAATCAAATATCAAAAGTCATGATGTCAAAATGCGGTCTTCAAAATGCTGTATAGTCTTGCTCAATCGCTGTCTTCTTATCAAAAGAAACACTACCTGCAACAGACCAAAAATCCTCATGCTGATGGGGGAGGAGGAGGAGGGAAGAAAATCAAACGGCGTAAACGCACTAATCCTCCTCAAGTGCATGGATAACGCGCAACAGGTAAGCTATCTGCTGCTCAGGGGTGAGGAAACAAATATCAGAATCAGGGGGTAGTGGAAGAGGAGCTGGTGGTGTAGCAAAAGGAGACTGACAGTGACAAGGTGGAGGACGCGGAGTCCTCTCCAGCTCCAAAATGCGTCTGCTCAATGCATCCTGCTGTAACTGCAGGGATATAAGTGTGTCCTACGTGGAATATCCATCATGGAAAGGGTGATACGGGTCTGATAAGGGCATGACATTGGGCGATGACCACAAAAATGGCTCGCCGGTTGGTACAAACGGTGATGTAGTACGAGGAAACTGAGACATGAATGGTACAGCTGACGACATAGGCGGGACAAAAGAAGGCTGCTGTCTCGAAGATCCCTCCCTAGGACGAGGTGGAGGAATGTCCTGGAGAAAAGTGATAGGAAGGTCGGTGCGATGGATATCAAATAAGTGCGGGTGTAACTGGGGAACATCGAGAGGTGCAACAACAGGTGCAACAGAGGATGTAACTGGTACAACAAAAGGAGGATAATCATCATCCTCGATCCACCCGTTACGGGTGTCGGCATATCTCGGATCGACATGTGTGGCAAAAGGTGCACGGTTGGCAAACACCGGCACAGGATCAGGCTGTGGTGCATCAACAATAGGAACATTAGAAACCGGTGGTACAACGGCTGGTGCATCAACAATAGGTGGTGCCAAGACTGGTATATCAATGTGATCAGGCTCTGGTAAGGGATCAGGCAATAGTGCAACAGCTGGGATATCAATAGGGTCATGAGCAATGACAGGCTCTGGGCCAACCGGAACAGGCTCAGCATGTACGAACTCGACCTCAGGATCTGGGTCGACGTCATGGGGAATGACAGGCGCAGCAGACATCACCATGTCTGAGTCTGCGTCAGGAGGGTAGCGCTGCACGCCCTGGTTGTGAATAGATGCGATTGCCACAGACTCAAACGAGTCTGGACCAGATGAATCAGAAGGAGCCTCCTCTACGGGAGCCTTAGCAGGTGGCAAGACAACAACGTCAGCGGTAGGAACCTCAACAATAGGAACTACAGGGTCGTCAACGGGAACATCAGCATGAACCTCAACCATGGGAACAATATGATCATCAACGGGAACATCAGCAGGAGGGACATCGTCATCCATAAGGGCCACACCATCCTGGTCACCCTCCGGGGGACCCTCAATGAATAAGTCGATGTCATCATCTGATAACACATCAAGAGGTAAATCCTCTAGGGGAAAAGCAGCGAGGGGGATAGGAGCAGGGATCGGAACGAGAGGCAGATCCCCGTCAAAAGGACCATCAGCTAGAGGCACGTCATCTCTGAAGTCTGGTAGAGCAAAAGGCTGGAAATCGTCATAGTCCGTACTAGTAGTGTCTGACGTGTACATCTCACTCTCTAACATACTCTCATCGTCTGACACGATCGCTAAAGGATCCAAAGTGTCCGATACTCCAGTATCTGAAGATGATGGCATGGTGTCTGTAACACAACCACACATATGCACATATATCAACATAAAATCAAATAAACATGTAAGTCACAATAATGCAAGCAAGTAATCCTCCTAGTCTTCCTAGACTACCCCTCCCAGCCTCTCAGACTGAACTTCCTAGCCTCTCAGACTAACTCCCTGGTCTCTAGGACCAACCTCCCAGTCTCTAAGACTAAATCCCTGGTCTCTATGACCAACCTCCCCAATCTCTAAGATTGAACCCTTTAGTCTCTAAGACTGAACCTTCCTCAGTCTCTAAGACTGAACCTCCCAGCCTCTAAGGCTAAACTCCCTCAGTCTCTAAGACTGAGATATAACTTTTGAAAAGTGTATTTGTGCCTTTTTGTTTGTAAAAATGTTTTGTACCCTGGATCTGGTCGTTTAGTGTATGCAATGTAAAAATGTTTTCGTGAGAGCCCTAGTGATCATAGTCTAGACTCGAGAAAGAATCCTAGTTCGCTATGATCGAGGCTCTGATACCAAGCTGTCACACCCTGGCTTTTGCGGAAGCGTGGGTTTTATTGGTGTGACTTGTTAATACCATAGCAACAATCATAACAATGCTATATGAAAATAAAACACACGATGTTCACCCATTCATTAAGTTAAAAGTACTACAACATCATTGTTTTGGAAACATAAACCCAAATAAGTTACAAACCTTAACTTGTTTAAAACATGTTCATGAGACACAACCAAAGACTCTTAATAAAACGAGGTTTAAGGCGTGTAACCCATCCAGGTAAGGGTCACACCTCCTAAACCTAGATGACATCGTTATTCACTATGCAGCTTGACACAATTGCACACTTCGCCAGATCCATTAATTTCCTGAAATACATGTAGTTTGAAAAATCAACAAAAGTTGAGCGAGTTCATGTAAAAGTGAGTATGTATAAACCTTTCATGTATGAATAGAGTCCCTGGTATGTAGCAATAAGGAAAAAGAGATCACCAATGGGTTACAAAGCCACTGGTATGTGTGAAAAGGTGCAGGGAGACTCAAACCTAGCAAATTTGTTACCGTGCTTCGGCTGTAAGACACAGTCACCTCTATGGGCCGCCCCGGCCTCACGGGTGTGGGCTCGCTACACCCAAATAGATCTATCACTCTTGTGTCCCTCGGTCCTAACAACGAGGATTAATGGCCTTAAGTGTTGTACCCACCCTTCACATGATCTAGTAGTAAAAACCCTCCCTACGCTAACCATACCATGTAAATAATTGTCTGTAATAATTGTCGCATGTATTTCACCCCCGAAGTATAAAACTGAAAACAGTAAAGAGAAAAGGGGGACATGAACTCACAGTACTGCGTCTCCTGAATAGAATCGTCAACCCAAAACTCTGTCTGCTATGCGACGACCTACACGTACTAATGTCTATTAGACGAACGGGCCGTGCCTTGGCTTAGGGTTTAATGTTTTTGAGTTGCGACTCTTAAGTTTCCGAATATTATTCCAAGTTATAATTATTAGTTAAAATAATTATCTTAACTTTAAATTATATTTTATTATGGAATAATCGTTAATTAATATTTCGTATTCATACTTCACAAGTATTTTAACTTCGTATCACCTTCCCAAGGATGGGGGTATTTATACATGTATTATTGTGATTTCGAAAAATATATTTAACTCATTTGTTCAAAATAACTTATTCCCAAAATATATGTATTTTTCCCAAAAATAATATATTTTACTTCCTTAGCTTCCAAAATAATATTTTACCAAAAATATATGTGTAAGAGTATTTTTGCAGAATATTTTGTAAGTTACGTTTTCACGTTTGGTTTAACAATATCAAGCGTATAACTTAAATATTTATTCCGTGTGATTTTTGGTACCATTTTGGAGTTGTAATTTTCATGGTATTTGTTAAGTTATATTATTTTACCCTAAAATAATATAACTAGTTCACAAAATATGAAAATATTCACACAAGTGTCTTAGTATAAAATATATATTCTAAATATATATTTACCCATTTTATTTACAAAACCAACCTCCGATACTTTGTATTTTGTGACAAAACCCGTGGCGAAGTTTATATTCGAAACACAAGTTGTAAAATATATTTGTAACATTTGTTAGAAAAAAATATTTTCTAAGTGTTGGAATTTTAGAAAATTTCGCCAGAGTTTTCTTTGTAAACAGAGATGTCCATGCTTATTAGCATATCATTTTCTTTTCAAAAATTCATTCAATCAATCAACAACAAATTATTAAACAACATTACATCCTACCAAGTGCAAAAACTATGCACTTTACATAATAACATGAACTTGGTTTTTCGTAAAAACGCGTAGTAACTTAGTGGGGTGTTTAGTGGGTTTAGTTACCCTCCAAAGTGTGTTTGTTTTTGTTAGAATCTTGTTCTCAGAATTTTTTAGATGTTCACAACGTGTGAACTTATTTTACAAAAACATCTATTTACAACATTTTCATGTCTCACTTGCATCCTTATACTCTTTTAAATTTCCAAAAACAATGTGTATGCAAGCAAAGTTATAATCCTTCAAAACCCGTCTATTTAACTTGGTTAGTTTTAGAAAAAATCATCATCAAGACTTGGATTTACGAATTTACTAGTTCACTAGGTTCATTATTTCTCAAGAAAATCATCTACTTCCAAGTTCATGTCTTCACTAGTGGGTGGTTATTTCATGTACACATAATCACCCTTAACTTGTTAAGTCATGTTTTTAATCATAACTTAACAAGCTTCATATGATGACTAACCATCATGTTACTAGTAATCATCAAGATGTCAACAACATAACCAAAACAACTTCATTTCATCATGTTTTCACCTTATTTCATCATCATGTTACTTTATGTTCAAGACTTTGTTTATGATCTTTTAGTGTTCATGTATTTTCATCATAATCTAACTATTAACCATCATCAACATGAAGTAAATGAGGATTAAAGAAGCTTACTACTAGCTTTTAAGCTAGGGAAGATAAAGCTTGAAAAATGAGTGGATAAAAGCAATCTAGAGAGGTCCTTGACAATCCGTGAGCTCCACACTTCGTGATTCACCTTGATACACCTTGGGATGGCTTGGAATGCTTGAATCAAAAATAAAAAATGGTGGTGTGTATAGTAGGGTGTTCGGCCGAAGCTTTTAATGGGGGAAAGGGAGAGAGAGTGAGCTTGATGAAGATGATGAGATTATGGGTTATTTGTAGACTAATCATTATTGTCCAATGGTTCTTGTGTCACCAAGAGTACATACACAATCTACATAATCCCAAGAAGAGATTATGAAGAGATTTAGAAGATTAAAGAAAATCTTGGAGTGGGGGTCCCCTTGGGGACGGTTACAATGGGGGGGGGGGGTAAGATGTAAATTAGATGGTAAAATTAAGTAATAGGGTGTTAAGTGTAAGTGTCTTGTGTTTAAGTGTGTGCCATGTCTTATGTAGTATGTTATAGTGCCCGGGAACCCATACTAGCTCTGAAAAAGTGAAACAATGTTTCTGATAATATTTTAGTGTTCCGGGTAATGTCCAGTTGTTTGGTTTGGTATTGTTCCGTTAAAGTGCTTAATTATTCCGTAAAGTGTCTTTTATACAGCTTATTGTGTCACAATCAATTCCCGGCACTTAGGAAAGCATACAGGACCATTTTGCCATATTTTTGCCAGTGACTAGCATGATTAAATGCTGAATTTTGTTATTAAGTGCAGAATTCTGCACTTAAAGTGGGTTTTAGGCACTTTCTGGCACCAAAACTATCACCTAGTGACGCAGTTTTATGGTCCTCACTTCCCTACACACTACCCTAGTGTGATACTTTATTCCTGGCTCATACTGGGCCTCAATATAGTGTCTGTCTATGTGCTGGCATTGTCAGCATGTGTCTGAGTTATCTGCTCACTGTGCTAACTGTGCTTTGTGCATCAAGTTTGTCACTAAAGTCTGTGTGTAATAAATGGAGTGACAGTATGAATGTGATGCATATGTATGTATGTAACCGAATCAGAAAGCAGTTAAATCAGCAGTTGTAATCAAGCACTGTCATCAAGCACCAATTTAATATTAATTGTATGGATACCTGTAATTTTTGTGGGTTGTCACAGTTTGAAGGCACGGAAGTTTCTGCGTAAAGGATGTGTTGCCTTCTTAGCTCATGTCATGGACAAAGAAGCCGAAGAACCGTAGCTCGAAGATATCCCTATGGTAAGAGAATATCCTGAAGTCTTTCCCGAAGACTTTCCAGGATTACCTCCTCATCGACAAGTCGAGTTCCGCATTGACTTGGTTCCAGGCGCCGCGCCTGTAGCCAAGGCACCTTATCGACTTGCGCCTTCAGAGATGCAAGAGTTGTCAGCGCAGCTTCAGGAGTTGTTAGACAAGGGATTTATAAGACCAAGCTTCTCGCCTTGGGGAGCTCCAGTACTGTTCGTCAAGAAGAAGGACGGTAGTTTTCGTATGTGTATCGACTACCGAGAGTTGAACAAGTTAACCATCAAGAATCGGTATCCCTTGCCAAGGATTGATGATTTATTTGATCAACTTCAGGGATCAAGTTACTACTCCAAGATCAATCTTCGATCAGGTTATCACCAGCTGCGAATTCAAGAAGTGAGTATACCAAAGACTGCCTTTAGAACTCGTTATGGACATTACGAGTTTCTAGTGATGCCGTTTGGGTTGACTAATGCACCGGCAGTGTTTATGGATTTGATGAACCGGGTTCGCAAGCCATATCTCGATAAATTCGTGATTGTATTTTGTAGGTCCCCTGGTTCGTACGGATCGTGACAAAATTGTTTATCCAACCTAGAGTGCGGAATCCTCTAGATCAGATTTGCACAGAAACGAGTAGAAAACAGAATTCACAATTAAATGGTCTTCGATTGATTATCCAAACAAGCAGTTTTACAATCAATTCATGACTCACAACCTCACAGCCACTATCTGTGATCTTGTCTCAAAACCTAAATTCGAAATCTTCAGTCTCTCTCTACGTTTTCTCTCTCTAGCCTCCAAGAACTCCTAAAACCCTAATCACAAAACATGTTTATATACCACATGTTTGTGAACTAGGCTTCCTACTGGGCTAGGCCATTTTCCAATCCCATTACAACAAATAATTCACTAACCAATAAGCTAAGCCCAATACAAAATATCCAAGGACTAAATAATCAAACTATTAAGCTGTTGTCACAGAATATGCACAAACAGACTCCCCCTTGACAATAGCTTCATAGTGTAACTTTGTCTTCAAACATCTTGTGTTCTTTTGGTCTTTGGATAGCGTCAGCTACACAGTTTCTGACATCAACAGACCCCCCCTTAGCTGATGCTTCCAATCTCTAAAACTTTCATTCATTGTAGATCAGTTAGCTAGCAATCTTTGGTTAAGCAAGTATCTCCAAATTCTTTATATCACTCTGCAATATAGTAGAAGGATCCTACCATGCATCTTCACACATTCTTCACTTCACTCTCAATCTGCACTTTACTTGTATACTGCACTTCATTTTGATAACTGCATCAATCTGTTTAGAAACACAAGTAAGTATCTCGAAAAACCATTAGTCTTTTTCACATTTAAAAGATAAACCAATATTTTATCTTAATTTGCAAAAACAACTACCTGTCAGTTCAAAATGGAAGTCTTTTAAAAAGAAATCTTTTTGGTATTTTTAAAATTTTATAACTTACCCCCCCTAAACACACACACTAACTAAACTCTTTTTGGCTTAAGGAAATTTCTCCCCCTAATTTTTTGTTTTTATGAAGTAAGTTTCAAAAACACAAATTTAAAACACAAACAGACTCCCACTTTAATCTGACAATAAGTTTTTCACCAATAAATCATCAATCAATCACTAATGTAAATAGTTAGTTACCAATTTTAGTCTACTATTCACCTCAGACACTTTACAGGAACAACCACTGTTGAACAACAGTTCTTCTTGGTCATCCTTCACATGCTCAACAACTCAGTTAGACTTAACAACCCAAACCTGACCGGTTTTGGGTTGACCATGTAAATCCAAATACGATGCTTCTAACCAATATCCATCACACCTTTATGGTGTCTTGGATGTTTTCCCTGTTGTTGAACAAGATTTATAACTTCCACTAGGTCTTTGATCGCGAGAGTTCCAATAAAATCTCAGATTTTCTGACCTTTGAAAATTATTATCTTGATACCTTCTTCGCCCATTATTATACCATGAATTTTGAAAAAAATTTGGATGTTGTTGAACATTTGAGTTACTAAGACTCCTATATTCGTTTCTTCTTTGAAAATTTCGATTACCAGAAGTTTGGTATCGATTTTGATATCCAAAATTTCTATTTTGACTTTGAAACTGATTTGATTTACCATTATAATGACTAAATTGTATAGAATTGCTTCTTGGTCTCTCAAATCGTCTTGATGTTGAAGTTTTAGATTGAAATCTTGGTTGATTATATTGACAATGTTGTTGAACATTATTATTCAAACCAACCCTATTCCCTTCCTTAACCTCATCAACTTTTTGCTTACCTTTCTTCAAAGGACAACAACTCGCTACATGCCCTTTGTTGTGACATTTAAAACAAGATTTTTTCTTATAAATTTTCTTTTTGTTAAATCTCTTTTTAAATGTTTTGTTCTTCTCGTCTCCAGTATCCTCATCGATTTATGAGGTATACTGTTAGACCCTACAGATTCTTTCAAAGAAACTTGACTATTTGGCAAGTCCACAGCTATCGGATCCACTATAGCTGGTGTAGTAGGCACAAAATCAGTTAACTCATTCTCATTAGGTAAAAGTAAGTAATCTTGATCCTTAAAAGGTGAAGCTTTACTAAACCCCACTCATGTTCTATCATTACTCCTTTTTAGTCCTTTTTGAATTTGAGTCCTAACTAATGAAGATTTTCCAAATTTGTCTAACTTTCCTTTAAGTTCAACAATTTTGTCTTGTGCAATGGCCAATTCCCTGCACTTTTCAGAAAATTCATTAGTTTTATCCTTTACAGTCTCACGAGCCAAATCAATGATCTGTAACAGTTCATTGACTTTGCTTGTTAAACTGCTGATTTCTTGTTCATTTGATTTGAGTTTATCTAAACAATTTAACTCTCTTTTAATCAAAAGAACATTTAACTCTTTTTGATTTTCCACTTTAGCTAACAGAATTTTGTTTTGCTCCGATAGTCTGTCAACTTTACCTTGTAGTTCAGTGCAATTATGACATTTATGACTTACAGATTCTGATGATACCTTTACCTCTGCTGTAAGTTCATTCACACCGTTTAAGCACTTTGAAGCTTCTGTATCCTTCTTCGCAATAGCTTTCTTCTTCTCTTGTACCACTATATCTGCTTTCTCATCTAAAGCTCAACCTCCTACACTCTGTGTTGATGAACTCTGATAACGTTTTTCTAAAGCTTCCCACAACTCTCTAGAAGTCCCATATGTTTTGAAGGTATGTTTAATTCACTCAGGCAAGGACATCTTGATCACTGCTAAAGCTTTCTTCTCGGCATCAACCATAAGTTTCTCAGATTCATCAATCATCTCATAAGAAATCACCTTAACCCTTCCTTCAACACGACGTGTAGGAGCAATGTGTCCATCAATCATATAGATCCACATTCTAGCATTCTCACTATGAACAAATATTTCAAATTCCTTCTTCTAGACATCATATTCTTTGACGTTTATCAACTTTGGCCATTTCTTAATAGTCTGACTGACCTTATCCATTTTGACCATCTTTAAACACGTTTTTACCGTAACTGTACTGATAAGAAACCTCTACGTGTGAAGCTGAATATATTGCTCCTATCAGAGCTTTAGGCTCTTGAAGAAGCTCGGTTCAGAATTGCAGACTGCAGGTTCGGGTGGAAGAGTGGAACTTTCAAAAATTTTAAAACCTGAAAATTAGGGTTTTTGAAAATTTGAATTTCTGATATAATTCTGCATTTTTTTTTTGTGTTTGATCAGTCTGTGTTTTTAGTTTTGCTGATTTGCAGGTTTTCGGGATAGTTCAGATTGATTGGTTGAAGAATTTTGGCTGGAAAGGCTTGAAGATTCGAAGATTGTTCTTCGTGTTCTTCACGTTCTTTGTTCTTTGTTCTGTTCTTCATTGTTTTTAGAAAATTTCTGATATTTTGCTGTTTCGATTCTGCAGGAAAGTGTTGAAAGAATCTGGAAAATCTCTAAAAAATTTCGAACAGATTGAGTTTCCAAAATTTACTGGCATAATTAACAATTCCGCTGACAAACCAGAGGAATTATCTGATCCGGCGTATTTAACATCTACACTGGTTGACCGGCGAAATTAAAATCCAAAGGCGAGTTTGGTGACCGTTTTAATAGTCTTCAGCGACATTATTACGGTGATCGGTGAAATTAATAGTCGTCGTAATAGTGAACTGATCAGCCAGCATAATTATCCAGCATATTTATCAGCGAATTTAATCAGCCAGCATAATTAACTTAGACCAACATATTTACTCACCAGCATAATTAAACAGCATATTTATCAGTGAATTTAATCAGCCAGCATAATTAACTTAGACCAGCATATTTACTCACCAGCATAATTAACCAGCGAAATTACCTGGAGGAATTAACCAGCATATTTAGTTTGGCTAAGTGGAGTATTTGCTGGAGGAATTAAAAAGGTGGAGTATTTATTTTTGTGGAGTAATTAGATACGTATAGAGGATTTAACGTTTTTGAAAATAGAAAGTGATCCGTAGGTCATCTGACTAAACCGTTTGGACCATTGAATTCGTTGGATTTTTAGGACAAAAAAAAAAAAAAAAAAAACCTCTGGAAATTCCCGAAATAGATGTTTGACATTATATATCATTGGATTCGTAATTTCGAGACAATTCTAACGGTATAATTTGGTAATCACAGTTTTCGGAAAAATTTTGTACGGTTTTATCAGTACGGTTACGGTAAAAACGTGTTTAAGGATGTTTAAAATGGACAATGTTAGTAAAACAATTAAAAATTGGCCAAAGCTTACAAACGTCAAAGAATATGCTGACTGGAAAGAGAAGTTTGAGGTATTTGTGAAAGGTGAAGATACTAAAATGTGGAGTTGTATGATTGATGGATACATTGCTCCTACACGTCGTGTTGAAGGAAGGGTTAATGTGATTTCTTATGAGATGATGGATGAATCTGAGAAACTTATGGTTGATGCTGAGAAGAAAGCTTTAGCAGTGATCAAGATGTCCTTGCCTGAGGGAATTAAACATACCTTCAAAACATATGGGACTTCTAGAGAGCTGTGGGAAGCTTTAGAAAAACGTTATCAGAGTTCATCAAGACAGAGTGTAGGAGGTCGTGCTTTAGATAAGGAAGCAGATGATGTGGTAGAGGAGAAGAAGAAAGCTGTTGAGAAGAAGGATACATAAGTTTCAAAGGTCTTGAATGATGTGAATGGACTTACAGCAGAGGTAAAGGTAAAATCAGAATCTGTAAGTCATACATGTCATAATTGCACTGAACTACAAGGAAAAGTTGACAGACTATCGGAGCAAAACAAAATTCTGTTAGCTGAAGTGGAAAACCGAAAAGAGTTAAATGTTCTTTTGATTAAAAGAGAGTCAAATTGTTTAGATAAACTCAAACCAAATGAACAAGAAATCAACAGTTTAACAAGCAAAGTCAATGAACTGTTACAGATCATTGATTTGGCTCGTGAAACTGTGAAGGAAAAAACTAATGAGTTTTCTGAAAAGTGCAGGGAATTGGCCATTGTACAAGACCAAATTGTTGAACTTAAAGGAAAGTTAGACAAATTTGGAAAATCTTCATTACTTAGGACTCAAATTCAAAAAGGGCTGAAAAGGAGTAATGATAGAACATGAGTGGGGTTTAGTAAAGCCTCATCTTCTAAGAATCAAGACTACTCTTTTTTACCCGATGAGAATGAGTTAATTGATTTTGTGCCTACTACACCAGCTGTAGTGGATCCGATAGCTGTGGACTTACCGAATAGTCCCGTTTCTTTGAAAGAATCTGTTGAGCCTAACAGTATACCTCATAAATCAGATGAGGATATTGGAGATGAAAAGAAGAAAACATTTAAAAAGAGACTTAACAAAAAGCGAATTTATAAGAAAAAATCTTGTTTTAAATGTCACACCAAAGGGCATGTGGCGAGTTGTTGTCCTTTGAAGAAAAATAAGCAAAAAGTTGATGAGGTTAAAGATGGGAATAGGGTTGGTTTAAATAATAATGTGCAACCACATTGTCAAAGTAATCAACCAAGATTTCAATCTAAACCTTCACCATCGGGAAGATTTGATAGGCCAAGAAGCAATTCTACCCAATTTATTCATTTTAATGGTAAATCAAATCAGTTTCAAAGTAGAAATTTTGGATATCAAAATCGATACTAGACTTCTGGTAATCGAAATTTTCAAAGAAGAAACGAACATAGGGGTTTTAGTAACTCAAATGTTCAACAACATCCAAAATTTTTTCAAAATTCATGGTTTGATAATGGGAGAAGAAGGTTTGAAAAGGGTAATTTTCAAAGGTCGGAAAAACCGAGATTTTATTAGAATTCTCGCGATCAAAGACCTAGTGGAAGTTATAAATCTTGTTCAACAACGGGTAATACATCCAAGACACCAGTAAGGTGTGATGGATATTGGTTAGAGGCATCTTATATGGATTTACATGGTCAACCCAAAACCGGTCAGGTTTGGGTTGTTAAGTCTAACTGAGTTGTTGAGATTGTGCAGGATGACCAAGAAGGACTGTTTGATGTGTTCAACAGTGGTTGTTCCTGTAAAGTGTCTGAGGTGGATAGTAGGTTAAAATTGGTAACTAACTATTTACTTTAGTGATTGATTGATGATTTATTGGTGAAAAACTTATTGTCAGATTAAAGTGGGAGTCTGTTTGTGTTTTTAAAACTTGCTCCATAAAAACAAAAATTTAGGGGGAGAAATTTCCCTAAGCCAAAAAGAGTTTAGTTAGTGCGTGTGTTTAGGGGGAGTAAGTTATAAAATTAAAAACAAAATTACAAAAACATTAAAAAATGAAATATTAAAAAAAGAGATTTCATTGTGTGAAAGAGAAGAGATGACAGTACATCAGCAAGTTAGACTGTCACACTGAAACTAAATTAAATTGATTAAGTGTGATAGCAGCTTCATCATATGATGTACCAATAGGCAAAAACATGAAATAATCAAGTTACCAATGTGATATAAACATAACGAACTGTGTATGAGTGGGGAACACATCAGTGGTGTATGGTTTAATGACCTTAAATCTTGTGTTGATAGATTGCCAAAATCTGAGGTTTTGGGTCTTTATACTGTTATTTCATCTGGGGATATCAGGGTTGTCCTTCTGCTGCATCTAGATACATGCTGACCTAGGCACAACCAGGATATCTTAAAAGAGCTAAAATGCCAAAACCAATTAATGAAAAAGCTCTCATAGAGAGTCATTCAAATGTGCAAAATGCATAATTCGTACCAAAAATGGTATTTGTCTTAGCCCTCGTTAGATATTTTGGTCTCTTTGCTGTACGGAAGTACTAACCTGATCACCAATTATCTAAACGTTGAAAAACAAAACGGATGAATTCAGTATACTCACCTACTACGATGAATCTTTGTGCATACCTTGATCACGGGAGTACATCCTGAAGTGGGACACACTAGTATATCAGTATAAAATTACCTTAACGTATCATACGGTAATGGTACTTGAAATGTTCATGCATTTTGTTTAAGTGGACAAACATACTGGTAATCGTCTTGGACTGTTTTTCACGAAAAAAATAATAAAGAATTAACAAATAGTGTGAAAATAGTTTGATTGTGCTGATATGATCTTCTTACCGGTGATTCTCACAAAAATAGAGTGTTTATGGTTTTGTTATTTATTTGCAACGTTAATGTCAGAAACTGTGTAGCTGACGCTATCAACTCCCCCTTGACAATAGCTTCATAAAATAACTTTGTCTTCAGTCATCTTGCATTCTTCATGTAATCTTGCACTGTCTTTGGTCTTTAGGATAGCTTCAGCTTTAACAGCTTCTGTCAGCAACAGACTCCCCCTAAGCTGATGCATCCAATCACCAAATCTTCAAAACGTTAGCACTTGAGTAAACTCCAGTTTAGCATTTGCATAGCAATCTTCAAACTCTTCAACTTTGTTTGCAATGTAGAAAGGAGGTTCTACCTTGCATCCAATCAAACTCTCATCTTCTTAACACAGCAAGTTCTCAGCAACATACTGCTTCAATATGTAAACTATAAAACAAACATCTCGAGAAACCATAAGAATTTTTCAACAAAGTTAAATAAATTATTATTATTCAAGAGATAATTAAACTGTATCACAGATTAAGCATTTTCAATTCAGCAAACGCAAAACTTTTGTCCAACACACAAGAACCTGCATGATTTAAAATTTTGAACTCACTTTCTAACACCGTCCCCCCTATCGGTAACAACTCCTCCAAGAATAACAGTTTTCCGTACATTAAGAATTTTAACAGAAAAAGACACTATTTTTGTATTTTGTATTTTCTGAAAGCAAATAAATAACAAAACAATAAACACTCTATTTTTGTGAGAATCATCGGTAAGAAGATCATATCTGCACAATCAAACTGTTTTCACACTATTTATTAATTCTTTATTATAATTTTTGTGAAAAGCAGTCCAAGACGATTACCAGTATGTTTGTCCAAAAACTCAAACATATGTCCCTTATGAATTAAAAACGTAATAATAAGGCTGAAAAAGGAACTCCACAAGTTCCTCATTTTCAACGAAATCAACCAAGATTTCAGTCTGAATCTACATCAGGCTGATATGAGAGACCTAGAAGCAATTCACCTAGAATGAACAATTTTAATGGAAATTCAAGTAATTTCAGAAGTCAAGGTCAATATCAAAATCGATACCAAAATAATGGTGGTCGAACTTTTTATAATAATGGCTTTAGAAATTACAACAATCAAGCTTCTTGGAATCAAAACTCAAGGTATTAAAACCAAAATTTTCAAAGGTCAAATAGTCCAAACACATATAGGAACCCTCAGGACCATAGACCTAATGGAAATACAAATCAAATTCCGTCAACAGGTCTGAGATCCAAGACTCCTGTTAGGAATAATAGATATTGGATGGATGTTCAAGTAGTTGGTGAATTTGGATGACCCAAGACCATTAAGGCTTGGGTCCCCCAATCTAACTAATTTCTTGGTTGGTGTGTGTAGGAGCTGCTAAGGAGGATTATCAACTTATGGTATGTTGATAGTTGCTGCTCCAGGCATATGATGGGGGATGCGAGATTGTTGACTGAGTTTGAAAATTATGATGGTGGACATGTGAACTTTGCTGGTGCTAAAGGTGGTAGAATTACAGGTCGAGGAAAAGTGACCAATGGGAAGATCACACTGGACAAAGTGAACTATGTTGAGCAGCTTAAGCACAATCTGATGAGCGTGTCACAAGTCTGCGACAAGGGCCACTCGGTCCATTTTACCAAGACTGAAGCATTAGTGTTGAAACCAGGTTTGGTGATTCCGGACGATTGGATAGTGATGAGAGCGCCAAGGAGAAATGACACTTATGTCATGGGCATGGGTGCTAAGGATCCAACTACTGTGGTGGCGTGTTTACTATCAAAAGCATCTGAAGCTGAATCGATCTTGTGGCACAGACGCATGGCTCATATTCACTATCGCAAAATGAACTATATTATTAAAAATGAATTAGTTAAAGGGGTTCCAATGCAGAGGTTTCACGCGGAAGATAAATGTCTTCCATGTCAAAAGGGAAAACAACATAAGAAACCTCACAAATAAAAAACAATAAATTCCATAGATGCCCCTTATGAATTACTTCACATGGATTTATTCGGTCTAGTGAACGTAAGGAGCATAGGTGGAAAGTACTACTGTCTTGTTGTCACTGATGATTACTCACGTTATTCATGGGTTTTCTTTTTAGGTACAAAAGATGAGACAGCGGAGATGCTGATAGATCTTTTTACAAAATTGGAAAATGTCCATGAAGCAAGGATCAAGAGGATAAGGAGTGATAATGGCACAGAGTTCAAGAATCGGATTCCAGATCTCTACTGTCTTCGAAAGGGAATTGAACATCAATATTCCGCTCCTTATACGCCTCAACAGAATGGAGTCGCTGAGAGGAAAAACAGGACGTTGGGATAACGTTAATGAATGTATCTAAACTCGTTTAACATATCAAATGTCGTAATCAATGAAAGTCATGTCAAGTAAGATGTCTTTGTAAACCATGTACTAAGTGTGCTAAGTAAACACACAAAGTAGGAGTGTTCATGAATTCAAGGCGCTAGATATGCTAAGTCAACATATGAAGCAAAATGGATCCTTGAAATCAATGTGCTAGTATGCTAAGTCAACAAACTTAGCGAAATGTAAGGCAAATCAATGTGCTCATATGCTAAGTAAACATATGCAGCGAAAGTGTTCATGAAATCAAATGTGCTAGCATGCTTAGTCAACATACATAGCAAAACATAAATGAAATCATGTACTATATGTGTACTAGTTGAACATAGCATGTATATGTCATGAAAAGCATGAAAACATGAAAGTAACAAGTAGGCACATGTGTATCACCCTAAAATATTTGAAAACTGTAAAAGAGGAGACTATGTACTCACTTGGGATGGCTTATTAGTCTTGGAATTAAGACCAAATAAAGCTTCAAGGATCACGGAATCAACACGACACCTAATATAGGTAACTACGTTAATAAACAGATCCTAAATCGGGAGATAGGATAGAATGTAGTTCCATAAATCAAATGAGTATTAGAACTCATATGGCATGATTTAATAGACCTAACATTCTGTTTAGAAACTTAACCTAAGTGCTTTTGACCCGGACCCGTTAAGGTAGTTTAAGCTACTTTAACGTGTCGTTTGCGTAAACCTAAGGTCGGAGGGTTATCTATGTCATTTGTTAAGTATGCCCAATTTTGTTTAAAAATGTTACTAAATCAGTTTAGATGTCAAAAACTTGATCACATATGTTAAATATGGATTTATACTCAAAAAGGGCATTTTGGTCATTTTTAATGGGCATATAAGCGACTTAACGAATAACTAACCAAACAAGGTGACCATAAAGTATAACCTCAGTGGGTTATTCCCTATATATCTATGGTCACTAAATAAGTTTGGTCGGATCCTAACGATCGACCAAAAGGGTCGAGTTCGAAAGTCTAAGCGGTTGTCGAGACCGCTTGACTTACGACCCTAAACAAGCACTAAACTAGTAGTGACGAGTTAAACATGTTAAAACATGTTTAACTAAGTTAGAAAACTGATTTGGTATCAAAACAAAGAGTTTTGATACCCGGAAATAGTTCCGTTGTAAAATGCACGCAAATGCGCATTTTGACCGAAACTTTGACTCGTCACTATGACTAGTCAACGTGGTAATCAGTAGGTATAATCGCTAGGGATTATAACCATCGTGATTACAATCACGTTGCAAAGTTCAATTGAACTTTGATTTGACCAATTGATGGTCAAAACCGAAAGTTAAACTGTTTGACTTTTAGCTTTAAATAGCTGAAAATAACAACTAAGCCATGAAAGAACACTCACAAGGCTCTATGACTGAAAGATTGAATTAGAAGAACTCAGGTAGGTGACTCCCAAAGATGGAATCCTCCACTTAGAGTTCAAGAGAGTAGAAAAGAATGAATGTGAGCAAAGAAGGAGGTGAATTAAAGGTGGGGGGGGGGGGGTATTTATAGTTGTGGAAGTGTTGTAGGATCATTCCAAGTGTTTGTGTAGTGCCCAAGCAATGAATCATGACCATACAAGTGTTATGGCCAGCTAGCATATGCTTGGAGAGGTGTTAACTTGATGCCCACACAAGGAAAATTGCATAAAAGGCCCTTAAGAATCAAACTGCAGCTGAAAACAGACATGCTGTCAAATTTAAGGCGTCGCGTGGCGCGACTGGAGAACCCCCCAAGGGTCGCGTGATGCGAGGGTTAGGCTGGAACTTTCAGAAGTTGTCAAGTTCAGTCACTGCACACACTAACTTGCATTTTTGACGTATTTAACCTCCGTTAAGCCATTTTCAAGGCTCTACAAGGACATTAAAGTATAGGGGACTTGAAATATGCTTGGAAATATCACGGATGTGGGTTTGTTTGGTCGTACGGTCGCGTTTTGAGATTAATTACGACGGAAGTCGTAACAAATGCGAAAACGATCCAAATTAAGCAACAAATGGTATTTCTGCATTCTCATCACTAAAATAAAATATTTTAATGATTTTGAAAATTTTTGGGATGTCCGGATGTGGTCAGAACGTAAGATATGTGTGTAAATGCAAACTTACATAGTTTTTGACGCTTTTAGTCCTTGTGATCAAATAAGCGCATTTTCGCATACCGAACCCCTCAAATCTTATTTCTAAGCTATGTTAAGGTTATTTATGGTATGTTTAGCTTATGATCATGTTCTAGAATGTACGTTGCTATACGAAACGGCAGACTTTTGCAGTTTGACGCAAATAGTCCCTCTGATCGAATAAACTTGTTTTTGCCATACCAAACCCTTCAAAACTTATTTCTAAGTTATGTAAAGGTTATTTAAGGTATGTTAAGATTATTTCTCTGTTCCGGAGTTATTTTCGCGTTAAACTGATTACGTTTACGCCTCAGTTTGCGTATAACTTTCAAGAAAGCGTTTAAGGGTTTGAATTTGAACAAGGATTGATATGTGCAAATATCGTAGATAATTACACAATCCAATAAATAATACACAAGGTTTTATTTCTTATGAAATTGTTTGGGATTGGTTAGAAATAACTGTAGGCACAGTTGTCACAATTAAGTTGGGTTCCCATGGCAGATTGCATGGTTCTCAAAAAGTGAGACGAGAATCGAGCATCTCTGTCAGATATAATGTTCAAAGGAATACCATATCAAGATACAATCTCATCTACGTATATCTTGGAAAGTTTATCAACAGATAGATCCTCGCGGATCGGCAAGAAGTGTGCTGACTTTGTTAGACGATCAACGACTACCCAAATGGCATCATGACCTTTCTTAGTACGTGGCAGCATGACCTTTCTTAGTACGTGGCAGCTTGGTAATGAGATCCATAGCAATGTTTTCCCATTTCCAAACTGGAATCTCTGGTTGCTCCAGTAATCCAGAGGGATGTTGATGTTCTGCCTTAACCTTGAGACAAGTAAGGCATTTTGATACATATAAGGCAATGTCTTTCTTCATACCCGGCCACCAATACTGGGTTCGAAGATCCTTATACATTTTATCTGCACCAGGATGGATTGAATAATGAGACTTGTGAGCTTCATCCATTAATAAGGTGCGAAGATTGTCTTGCTTTGGAACCCACAAACGGTCCATGACATAATATAACCCATTGTCCTTTAGTTCAAGATCATGCTTAATATGATATGGTAATTCCTTACCCATAAAGTCTTGTGTAACACAAGTATGTTGATCCTAAGAAATGCGGTTTTGAATATCAAATCGAACCTGAACACAGTGAAGCTTGACACGTTCTTTCGACTCAATGCATCAGCCACAACATTCGCCTTACCAGGATGGTAATGAATTTCGCAATTGTAGTCGTTTAGAAGTTCAACCCATCGTCGTTGCCTCATGTTTAGTTACTTATGAATGAAAATATGCTGGAGACTTTTATGGTCAGTGAACACTACACATTTTGTACCATACAGGTAGTGTCTCTATATTTTGAGAGCAAAAACTACAACGCCTAACTTAAGATCATGAGTCGTTTAGTTCTTCTCGTGTACCTTTAACTGTCTAGATGCGTAGGCTATGACTTTGTTTCTTTGCATGAGAACGTAGCCAAAGCCTAAGTTGGATGCATCACAATATACGACAAAATCGTCGTTGCCCCCACGTAAAGATAAGATAGGTGCATTGTAAAGTTTCTGTTTCAGGGTCTGAAAAGCTTCTTCCTGTTTGGGTCCCCACTCAAAAGGTTTATTCTTTTGAGTTAAAGCTGTGAGAGGAACCGCAATCTTGGAGAAGTTTGCAATAAAACTGCGGTAATAACCCGCTAGACCAAGAAATGAACGAACCTTGGTAGGAGTAGTAGGTGTATCCCAATCCTTAATCGCACTGATTTTGGCAGAATCTACATGTATACCTTGTTTGTTAACAATATGTCCCAAAAATTGAACTTCCTTAAGCCAAAATTCGCACTTGGAGAACTTGGCGAAAAACTGTTCTTTCTTTAGGAGTTCCATCGTAAGACAAAGATGTTGTTCTTGATCGGCTCGTGTCCTGGAATAGATCAAAATGTCATCAATGAAAACAATGATGAACTTGTCCAAATAAGGCTTACAAACCCTATTCATCAAGTCCATGAAAACAGTAGGAGCATTAGTCAAACCAAAGGGCATAACAGTAAACTCATAGTGACCATATCTTGTGCGAAATGCATTCTTGGGAATATCTTCCTCGAGTACACGAAGCTGATGATACCCAGAACATAGATTAATCTTTGAAAAGCAAGTAGCACCCTGTAACTGATCAAAGAGATCATCAATGCGAGGTAGGGGATATCGATTCTTGATAGTGAGCTTGTTGAGCTCACGGTAATCGATACACATACGGAAAGATCCATCTTTCTTTTTTACAAATAGAACAGGAGCACCCCACGGTGAAAAGCTTGGAAGGATGAATCCTTTGTCAGAAAGTTCTTGAATTTGTTTAGATAATTCTTGCATCTCAGATGGTGCAAGACGATATGGAGATTTAGCAATAGGATTAGCACCAGGTACAAGATCAATACGAAACTCAACTTGACGTGCTGGGGGTAAACCAGGTAATTCTTCAGGAAATACCTTAGGATAATCCAGAACAATAGGGATATCTTGAATAGTCTTATCTTTGCCTTTCTCCTCTACGACATGTGCCAAGAAGGCCACATAGTTCTTTCGTAGGTATATTTGGGCTTTGGTGCACGTCATGAGTTTAAGACTACAAGCAGGTTTCTCACCACGAACCTCTAAGATCTCACCAGTCGAAAGTGGCACACTAACGATCTTTTCAAAACAAACCACATCTGCATGGTATTTGGCTAACCAATCCATTCCTACTATAATGTAACACCCTTTCTATTAATTAGCGGTTTTCGTATAAGTTACGAAAATACATACAATATTTTTATGTAAATATTGTTGAATAATACGGGTAAATAAAAACTTTTACAATTGAAAGTAATACAATTTAACATGTACGGAACCGTTGTTTAAAAAAGACAACGAAACAACGTGCGAAAGCTTTAATCTCGTGTGTTCGGTTCTTATACGCCGCTTGATCTTCATCCGGGTACTCCTGACATCACTTAACATCAAAACCAACTTAAATGTTAGTTTTGATAACATATAAACATTTATATTCAAGTTCCAATATCAAACAATTGAAAACAAAAATTAATTTCCGGAAATAGGTCTCTCGCGCCACGCGAGAGACTCCTTAAGATCTTTCCCTAGCCGCAAGTGGCCTCGCGTGTCGAGACAGGTTCGGTGCTCCCCGTCGCGTGCCGCGAGGGAGTAAATTTTCCAGCAGGTCTGGTTCTGGGTCTGCTTTTTCTGCCCAGCTCAAGTTTTGAACAAATTTTCAACTTCAAATTAGCATAACTTTTAATCTAGATGTCTGTTTTACACGATTCTTTTTCCTACGCGTTCGTAATTTAATTCTCCATCATATGGAGTTAAAATCCAACATCTGAATTCAAAAAATTTTAGATTTCAAGCTCTCGTCTTGAAATTCAATTACAACACCTTATGACCCGTTCAAGATTTATTTAAACAACTTGTTTGTTACTCCCAATTTCTCATAGACAATCATATTTTAAATGTCTACTATCACGCAAGGTGTAAATCATGGGTTATTACACATCATTAACCCGTTTATGCTATTACGCTTATTTGACCCGTTAAGGGTATTTAAGCACCCAAGCGTCGAACTCGCTCTACTCTTTTTTCACTTTACATTTCCTCATATAAAGTATCTACCTATATTCTATAATCACCATACAAGTTCCTAAATAACCCATATGGGTCGTTTGCCTAATTTACCCATCAAGAGCATTTTGGTCAATTCTAGTCCTTCATTTTACGACGAAGGGCATTCACTAATATTTGACCAAAATATCACTTCTAAATACAATACAAAATATGCGTACCTGGCTCGGGTCAAGTATTGACCCGTTTTAATACCTTGCATTAATGATTTTGCTAATTTATAGCAATGAAAATTTCCATAAGCCATTTTTATCCTGTTAGCACTAGACTTGTCAATACTCATTAGTCGTTATTTGTCAAATGGCGCTAAAACTCACCATTTAACCCGTTTGGTCTAAACGACCAAACATTTTGCATTTGTATTTGAATGGTATATATTTACTATTTCGTTATTTAACCCATTTCGGCTTACGCCGAAGGGTATCTTTTAACTTTAACTTGCGTTTGTCGACACACGACTAATTCCCATTTTATCCCTCTCATTATTATGAATTACCCCATAGGGCAACATTTCAAAAATTCGTTGTATGTTTGTCATTCCATGACTATATTACCATTTACCCATTTTTACCATCGATCATGGTTTTCCATCATTTTTACTTAATCCGAGCCGTATCAATTACGTCGGAACAACACATTTTAACCATTAGCTAAACATATTCGTAACCCTTATAATAATTAGACATCCTATAAAAAGGGAGTGTAAGCTTTACTTACCTTGCATCCAACCATGCTTCTCTTTTCCTTCTTGATTCGTTTGACCCGTTTCCTCCTCAAGCTTCCACCTAGCTTGTTAAGCGTCAAACTATCATCATTATTCACAAGGTGGTTAGATTAATCATAATTTAATACGATTATTCCACCTTAGACATTTTATATCCAAAAATTATCATTCATCATTTTATAGGTCAGTTTGACTTTTTAAAAGTCAAACACCCATTAGTATATGAAATGCACAACCAAGTTCATCAACTAGTTTAGGCATTCCTTAATTACCAGGTAGGCGTTATCTTTAGGCCACCGGTTTAACCAAAGTTCTAACTGAGTTTATCATGTTTCCAACACTTTAACTAGTTCAAGCAATCATCAAAACTAATCTTATTCATTCATTTCACTAGAACTAAGGGTTCTCCTCTATAAGTGATACCGGTTTCATCATATCACTAGCATTCATCTGAACACCTATTATAATCAAGTTTTACACACAACCGAGTAGACCGCGATTTCACTTAGGCATTTTAACAAACACCTAGTGGGCATAATTTTTACACATTAACAAACTAGTTCATAACTAGTTATTTCTACCAAACATACATATAAATTTTACTTCCATTATGTCTAGCATGCATACTATTCTCAGATTCATCTTACGTAAATCAGTTAACACCATTTTGATAGTCATAATTCTAGGGTTCATCTTATTTCTACAAAAACCCATTTAACACATAAATGGATAATCATGAAATTCATATTTTAAACACCAATTTAACAAGCTATTGACTAGGGTTTACTCCTGGACATGATTTCATCCCTAATTTCGTCCAAACATCAACTAATCAACTTCAGATTTTGATTTCACAAGTTTATCAAGAACTTGAGATGAAACCGAATTGTGAATTTTGACATACCTTATGATCACTTCACTGAGATGATCACTAATTTATGCTTGGATTTCGAGTTGGACTTGATTTGCCTTCTAGATTTGATCAATTTTGTAGATTAGGGTTTGAGTTTTGGGGAGCTATCCTGGCTCCTGTGTTGTACGCGACCAGATACACACACACACACACACACACACACTAGTGTGTGTATTTTATTTATTTTAAGGTTTTAATTAAAACCTTATTTCAATTGCCCATTTTTGGTCCCTCCAATATTCAAGGTTTATAAAAGGCTTACTAGTTCTTGCTTATTTATTGTCATAAAACAAATAACTAACTAGGTTGATTATTCCTAGTTAACTTAGTGGGTTCCGGGAGTTATAACCCGTTTATTTTAAGTTCCGTTAACTCGGGCTCCTTATAACTTTGTTTTCTCAAAACATTTATTCTCCTTTTTAATTAATATTAGGATTATTTGTTTAAGTCATACTATTCACCAGGTTAAATTTTACCACTAACGGTATTTTACCCGTTCATTACTATTAACGAGGTTTGATTACCAAAACTGTTTTCGGGGTGTTACAAGTCTACCCCCCTTAAAGATGTTTCGTCCCCGAAACCTTATTTATGTAGTTTATTGGTTTAATCAAGCGAACCAAGTTTCATTCTCAAGGCACCCGTTTCTTTCAGGCAAAACTTTTCATTTATATTGACGTGTACGTCTTTCAAGTGTAAGGCCTCGTGGGCCGTTACTTTCAGGTTGTATCATTTATCTTTATTGATTATTTATTTTGGTGGTTAGACTTGTTAATCACCGGTTACCTTGTACCCCTTGGCTCGGGTATACTCATTTTTGCTTCTCGAGTCTTACAAACTTTTATTATTCTCATTTCATAGTTTACGCAATAACGTGGTTATATTTCATATTACTTTTCTTGACCGTGATCGCATCACGTCATGTTTAAGTTTATATAAACCTTTCATCATCGAGAATCTTCTTTTCGAATGTATCGTTTTTACACCTATCAGTGTTAAGACCTAAATCCTTTAATATTAACCCTTTTTCTAATTTCTTTCATAATACTTGTATTTGTTAAAACGTTATATCTCACTAAAACTGAATTTTAGTTTAACGTTTTTTTTTCACCTTGTCTTACATCTTTTTCTTATTACTAGGAATTTTAAGTCCGAGGATTTACTCCTTTCCATTATTATTTAATGCGTGGAATTATAATTAGTTCCCATGTTTAATTCAAATGACCCGTAGGTTCTTTCACTTAGCCTCGTAGGCTATTTATCTAGATTTTCACCTTTTTAACTTTTTAAAGCGAGACCCCAATAGTTTGTTTCTTTGTATTTGCGACCCAAAGGTCTTTTTGGTCTCGTAGACCTTAACATTACTTATAATTCCTGAAGGTTGTGATGATCCCATAGATTCATCTTTTACTCATGTCGTTCTAAAGTATACTTTCGGTGACAATGCACCCTTTTTAGGTTTAGAAATCATTCGTTTTCGTTCTTGAATTCTATGGACCTTGACAGTAGTCTAAGGCTACATTTGTTTTCTTCCGAATTATCCTTCCGACTCTATGACTTCTAACGTCATTTACATGTCAGTTTGTCCTACGCTTACCGTTACTCGGTTCTTACCTATACTTCCTTACGACCCGTTACCCGGGTTCTTTATCTAAGCGTTTTTTTTTTACATTCTTGTTTCGCTAGTTTGTGTTTTCCTTACTATTTCAAGCGTTATTCCTTAATTAACTCGTTTGACTCATTTTGGGTGAACTTTCATCACTTATGAGTGTCCAACTTCGCTCTTTATTCGATCCGTCCAACTTTGAAATAGTTGAACGTAGTTATCAAAATTTATGTTTGCAAAAATCTTGTCATCTTTTAGTCATAACTCTTATTCCGAGTCTTTTTGACTTTCAATCCGCGTTCCCGTCTCTTGGTTTACGCGTTCACTCAAAATCCTACCCATCCATCGGGTATCTTTACCTAAGTCATCATCAAGTAACCATTCTTATATGGTTTTAGACGTCACTTCAATTTACTTGGTCATCATAGCGAAATCCATCGCTTTTGTTCAGTCAAGTCCTTTATTCTTTATTCTACCCCTTTGACTTGTCTGTGTGAATTTCATCACTTATGAAAGTCAAACTTTGTTCCCTATGCCTTAGCATTCACATTAGTTGGTTTGTATTTTCATTTACTTCAATCTTTGTTCCTTCTCTCGGGCTCGTTATTCTAACGTCATACGCTTCCGTCATCTGACTTGCTTTTACATTTACCATCAAACATCTTACTTATTTGATTTATTTGGGTACCTTTTTAATTTGTTACATTCTCCCCGTCCTTACTACATCGGACATAAATTTGTCCATCATAAAAAGTTCATGACATCATGTGTTCACTACTTACTTGGCCAGAGTAAGCGATCAACACATGACACACATGACCTTTTTATAATTTTCACATTACACCCCATGTAAGTAACGCCTCTAATTCTTCCCATATTCATGGTTTTAGTTGGCAAAACTTTGTTTAATTGTTATTTAATGATCATAAGTTTTACCCATGTCATTCTTGAACATATAGAATGTTTTTTTATTGAACTATTATATAGTCACACTCGTTATTGTGATCGCTACTTTTCTCAATAGCTTTATATTGAGAGTTTTCCACTTGGAATATTACCCACCGTCCAAGTTTCCACATAAATTGACTCTATTATTGTTTCGTTATTTACAATCATGAATAACGCATTTTTTACTAAATTTTCTCTTGGAAACCTCTTCCCGAATAGGTGTCTTATTCAGGTTTTCCAAGTTTTATTTTACGTATGCAATAGTCATTCTCTACATGTTTGTTGCATATTGCTATTTGTGCGATTAAATTTAAAACATGCACCTGGTAATGCTTGCCCTAACGGGCCTTCCATGCCTTTATCCTTGTTCGAGATCATTACGCGATTTAGGTCCTTGATGAGTATGCTCTGCTCGTCATACATTGGACCGTTTCACCGTCATAACCACAATTCGTTCAACTCTCGTCACCTTCAGATGTGAGTGTCCTTTGAATTAAAACATTCACAAAAGTTAGTAATGTCGACATCAATAATCGCTCGTATTATAATACGAGGTTTTCCGGTATACGTGTCAACGCACGTAATTCCGTTAACTATATTGATCCTTGATCGATTTAATTTGGGGTAACGTGTATTACACGATAATCCTATGTGTTATTCACAACACTTTAATCATACTAAACAATTACAATATACATATACTTACCGGATTTGCGATCAAGCCTCGAACCGAACACACTTTACTCTTTAACCATGAGCTCTGATTACCAACTTGTAACACCCTTTCTATTAATTAGCGGTTTTCTTATAAGTTACGAAAATACACACAATATATTTATGTAAATATTGTTGAATAACACGGGTAAATAAAAACTTTTACAATTGAAAGTAATACAATTTAACATATACGGAACCGTTGTTTAAAATGACAACGAAACAACGTGCGGAAGCTTTAATCTCGTGTGTTCGGTTCTTATACGCCGCTTGATCTTCATCCGGGTACTCCTGACATCACCTAACATCAAAACCAATATAAATGTTAGTTTTGATAACATATAAACATTTATATTCAAGTTCCAATATCAAACAATTGAAAACAAAAATTAATTTCTGGAAATAGGTCTCTTACGCCACGCGAGAGACTCCTTAAGATCTTTCGCTGGACGCGAGCGGCCCCGCATGTCACGCCAGGTTCGGTGCTCCCCGTCGCGTGCCGCGGTGGAGTAAATTTTCCAGCAGGTCTGGTTCTGGGTCTGCATTTTCTGCCCAGCTCAAGTTTTGAACAAATTTTCAACTTCAAATTAGCATAACTTTTAATCTAGATGACCATTTTACATGATTCTTTTTCCTACGCGTTCGTAATTTAATTCTCCATCATATAGAGTTAAAATCCAACATCTGAATTCAAAAAATTTTAGATTTCAAGCTCTCGGCTTGAAATTCAATTATAACACCTTTTTGACCCGTTCATGATTTATTTAAACAACTTGTTTGTTACTCCCAATTTCTCGTAGACAATCATATTTTAAATGTCTCCTATCACGCAAGGTGTAAATCACGGGTTATTACACATCCTTAACCCGTTTATGCTATTACGCTTATTTGACCCGTTAAGGGTATTTAAGCACCCATGCGTTGAACTCGCTCTACTCTTTTTGCACTTTACATATGGGTCGTTTGCCTAATTTTATAATCACCATACAAGTTCCTAAATAACCCATATGGGTCGTTTGCCTAATTTACCCATCAAGGGCTTTTTGGTCAATTCTAGTCCTTCATTTTACGACGAAGGGCATTCACTAATATTTGACCAAAATATCACTTCTAACTACAATACAAAATATGCGTACCTGGCTCGGGTCAAGTATTGACCCGATTTAATACCTTGCATTAATGATTTTCCTAATTTATAGCAATGAAAATTTCCATAAGCCGTTTTTATCCTGTTAGCACTAGACTCGACAATACTCATTAGTCGTTATTTGTCAAACGGCGCTAAAAATCACCATTTAACCCGTTTGGTCTAAACGACATAACGTTTTGCATTTGTATTTGAATGGTATATATATTTACTATTTCGTTATTTAACCCATTTCGGCTTACGCCGAAGGGTATCTTTTAACTTTAACTTGTGTTTGTCGACACACAACTAATTCCCGTTTTATCCCTCTCATTATTATGAATTACCCCATAGGGCAACATTTCAAAAATTAGTTGTATGTTTGTCATTCCATGACTATATTACCATTTACCCCTTTTTACCATCCATCATGGTTTTCCATCATTTTTACTTATTCCGAGCCGTATCAATTACGTCGGAACACCACATTTTAACCATTAGCTAATCATATTCGTAACCCTTATAATAATTAGACATTCTATAAAAAGGGAGTGTAAGCTTTACTTACCTTGCATCCAACCATGCTTCTCTTTTCCTTCTTGATTCGTTTGACCCGTTTCCTCCTCAAGCTTCCACCTAGCTTGTTAAACGTCAAACTATCATCATTATTCACAAGGTGGTTAGATTAATCATAATTTGATGCGATTATTCCACTTTAGGCATTTTATATCCAAAAATTATCATTCATCATTTTATAGGTCACTTTGACTTTTTAGAAGTCAAACGCCCATTAGTATCTGAAATGCACAACCAAGTTCATCAACTAGTTTAGGCATTCCTTAATTACCCAGTAGGCGTTATCTTTAGGCCACCGGTTTAACCAAAGTTCTAACCGAGTTTATCATGTTTCCAACACTTTAACTAGTTCAAGCGATCATCAAAACTAATCTTATTCATTCATTTCACTAGAACTTGTCACACCCCAAAAATGTCGCAGCGGAATATAAAACATAGTGGTGACGGAAGTTGGTGCCCATTTATATCTTGTCGATCGATGCATTTAATTGTTGGACATTTTAGTTTATTTTAAACATAAGTTATTTAAACATTACGTTTTAAGACACGACACAACCACATAGTTAAGTTGTCTTTGATCCTCCCGGATCATATTACATACATCCCAGAAAGTTTAAAAGTCGTCCAACATTTTTAAAACAAACATCATGCATCATTCAAACACAAGATACGCCATGATTCCCGAAGCCAAACTCAAGTTCCTGTAGAACACGTTAAAATCAAGTGTCAACAGAGTGGAAGGTGAGTTCACATATTCTTATACAAACAATTCATTCCAAAGGAAAACTTTTTGATTATGTGTTTATTTGAAAACATCCATATAATTTTTAGAAAGTCTATTTTACTTCCTTAATTAAATCCATGGGTCCTCCGTCGTGGTTCAACAACTCGACAATAAAACTCTTACCCAGGTTTGTATATTAAATTCATTGCGTCAATTTTCAGACTTGTATGTTAGCTAGACAATACAAACTATATATTTACCATGCAGGGATAATCAAAGCTAGACAATAAACAGAATATCAATTCGTCGTTTGAGTTGACACGGAGCGACCGGTCACGACGGGGTTGTCAACCCGATAGATCTACCAACAATTCCTCGCGTGCAATTCTTAACTGATTAAACGACATCATGGGCGCAGGGTCCACTCGAGACCAATATGATGTCTGCCTCACGTACAATATATATATATATATCCTACTAATATGATAATTTAATACACGAAGTTGTACGAATCCCCTAAATCTCTGTCCCTTGAGACCAGGCCGGCATCCGTCCCAACTTTACGGTCTGTTTCGCCTCAGAAACACCGTACGAATCCCCGTTTCATACCGAAACAAATATATTCAACAAAACCGTTTCATCCCCGAAACACATATTCAACAAAAACCGTTTCATCCTCGAAACATATATTTTCACAAATCCATATATTTTCAACGTAAATATATAATTTATATCAAAAAGTTATGTTTTATTGCAAAAAAACATTATTAAACCCTTTTATTGGCGTGTTCTACCCCCAAAATATATACAAAGCAGTAAAAAGAGGGGTTTAGTGACACTCACCTTTGGGTGCGTATTTTAAATAGCAAAGTGGCGATCAACACTTCCATCCATGCAAGGCTTCAAACCGAGCAACCTAAATACTAGCGTGTTAACTATTATTGAAAGATAACTCTGCCAAGGGCATGTGAGTATCTTGACTTCCTTCGGAGTCCATTATACACGCTCTTAACTTTTATTTCAAGGATCTGAAAAGCTTCCTCTTACTTTCTGCCCAATCAATTTCCTCTTTTCCCCTTTTGGGGTTATTAGTGTCGAAGACTACACTAATTAGAGAAATTCTTAATAAATCTCCGGTAGCACCCAACTAGTGACATGGATCATCGTACTCCTAACGGGGTCTTTAGCTCTCCTCATCATTTGATTGCTTCAATCTTAAACTGATCTACAAGCATACCTTCCTCATTCCTCACCAACTCCATAGTTAACTTCAAACGTTACTCATGATTCTCTTTGGTTCATGTATAGGCAAGCATGTCGTCGATGAATATTATCACAAATTCATCCGATTAGGGTTTCCATTTCCCTGTTTCATGAGTTTCATGAATATAAATGGCGCACTAATTTAGTCAAAAGGCATGACTATTAACTTATAATGGCCATATCACATTTAAAAGGCAGTCCCCGAAATATCTTCGTCAGCAGCCTTCAACTGATGATATCCTAATCATAGATCAATCTTCGTGTAGCAGTTGGGTCCCGGTAGCTTGATTAAACAAATCGTCAATCCTCGGTAATAGGGTACCGATTCTTGATAGTCAACTTGTTCGGCTTTCTGAAATCCTCACATATCCTGAAGGATCCATCCATCTTTCTCTCAACAAAACAGAAGCACCTTAAAGCGAAAGGCTTGATCGAATGAAACCCTTGTCCAATAGCTCTTGAAACTGACTCGACATGTCTATCATCTCAGACGGTGCTTAATCTATAAGGAGATTGTGCAATTGAGTGCAGCACCGTGTGCCAGATCAATTTGAAATTCGATCCATCTCGCAGGGGGTAATCCAGGTAAGTATTTTTAGGAAAACTTCCGGATAATTGCAATCGATAGAAATCTCTCTGACATTCCTACGTTTGGTTTCCACATCCAGCACATTCACTAAAAACACAGGATAGCCCTTTCGCAACAACTCGAGCATCCTCATAACACTGACGACTCTCAGCTATCTACACTCAACACTTGACTCAGTCGATTTCCGCGAACAACTACCACCGTTCTACCGTCTTCAGGACGAGATATTCTAGCTAGCTTCTTCAAGCGATAGTCCCCACTTCGTTCTCAGATAATCAATCCATTCTCACAGTTTCATCAAGGCTCCCTAGCTCCACTGGAAATAAACCAACACTAGAGCTATGATCTCCCAACTAAATACTACAACCATGAACGACCTCACTAGTTTCTATCAACTTTTCAATTGCTAGTTCTATCGGGCACTCTATACTCAACTCACTTATTAGTGAACACAATAATGGTTCAAAGTTTTTCGAACAAAACTCAAGTCAGCTTTGGTATTAAACTATGAACATAGATTGGCTTTTGATTCAAAACATACCAGTAACAGTAGTGGGTCTCTCACATGCTTTCCCAGCACTCGCCTCAACGGAATTGCCCCTAGCATCCTGTCCTTTCGGTTTCAGGCACTTTCTTTTATTGTGTCCTTGTTCACCACATGCAAAGCATCCTTCGAGCGCAACTCCATCCAACGTATTCTTAGCATAACACTTGGAAATCACATGTCCGGTTCGGCTACATCTGGTGCACTTCTCTTGTCCATCACCAACTTTACTCTTTCACGACTCCCTAGGGTTAGCTACACTTGCTTTCTCCAAGCTATGTTTCTTCCCACGTTCCACTTCTGGAGTCTTCTTGGAGCTCTCAGGTTTGCGCCTCTTCGAATCTCCAGTTCTAGGTTCGGAACGCTGAAACACTCGAATGACCGACTCATTTTGACAACCTGATATCACGCATATCGATGTTACATCATTGCATAGGACACCGGTAAATGATCTTGGGTTACAACCCTGGGTTGTTTTGTGTATGCTCCTGTGCACTGTTCATATGGTTAATGGAAATTAGGAATACGATCCAGTGAGATCATAACAGATGAACTACCAAAACTTTCTGATCATTATCTTACCTGGAGGGTTTCCAAGCTGTGTCCCACTAAGATCATGCCCGTGAGCACCACATCCACGTTCCTGGCCATCATTTTGGTTAGCATTACGTTGTTCCAAGGCAGTATTAATGTGTTGGGTTATGAGTCATGCCAACTCTTCTGGTGTGGCAGGTAGTCCAGTACCCTGTCTTGCTTTTGGCGGCATTTTCGTCGTTTCTATTATTTACAACAATAATAATCACATGAGAAGATATCCAAAAATAATTCAATCATTAAATGTTAGTGGACCAAACATTGCGCATGTATAATATCCACATATTAATGAGAAAATTTTTTAAACCAAAAGTAGATCATTTGATATTATCATAGAAATTAATAACTTGTTTTTCAGTACATCACAACTATCCTTAGCATATCTACATCGATACCCATAACAAGTTTTCACAAAAAATTCTACCTAATATCACAAAAATATAACTGGCACGCAGTCCCCCAAAATAAAAGTACAAAGAAGTATCTAACATAACAACCATAAACAAACAACAACCAACACCTAACGCTTCATCCCTATAAAATCTAGCATCTTCCTGACCAACTCCTCCAAATCCACTATCCTCCAATGCATCTGGTCCATCGCACTATTATCCAAATCCTTCAACTCATCGTACCAGTCCATTTGCCCCTCGAGGTCCTTCAGTTTACCCTTGGTCGTTTCCAGTTCTTCACGTAAGGAAACAAACTGTCGGTCACAATGGCAACATCGATCTACCCAAACCCCTTTCTGCTTCTTAGAAGCAGATGCAGTCTCAACACATGATGTAGAAGCAATCTCCCCAGCAGGCCTAACCCTCTTCCCGCGGCGATAATACACTAATAGAGGCGTAGTAGATATGCGTGACTCTAAGACGGGTAAAGATGACTCTGATAGAACAGGTGGAGGGACCTCAGCGATAGAATCGATCACAGTAGTAGGTGGAGCAACAGATGGCTCTAATGGTCGAGCCGTGACAATAGTGGCATCCACTGCTGGTGCAATACTAAAAGGTCCTCCAATAACAGGGACACCTCTGATCACGTCATCGATAACTGGTACTGTGCCAGATGATTTTCCCGTCTCGTGAATCGAGATAGGAGCATCATCGTTGTCATCAATCCACCAATTTTGCTAGTGAAAGCATATCGGGGGTATACCTGGCTGGCGTAAGCAGCAGGGTCGACACGGAATGATGAAGCAAACTCAGCCATACCAACCATCTGTGGGGTCGTGATATGTATCTCTGGTAGAATGGATCTGGGTGAAGTCTTGAAATCTGGCTCACTACCTGAGTCGTTGATCTCGATGACCTTGTGCTCGTGCGACATCTGTGACATATATGTAACCGTACAAGTAAGTGTGTGATCAATGTGAATAGTAACACATAAGGCCTAAATAAACAGAAAATCACGTATGCACATAAACACATAAGGGTTTTCATACATGATAAAATTTCCACATTTATTTAAAATTACTGGCTTTGAGAATTTTGGACTTCATATTTCAAAATTCTCTGGTTGAAGTCTAGTGTTTTCCCCCGAAAACATCTAGTTCGCTTGTGACATCTGTGCCTCTTCGACCATCAAACAAATACCAAATCAATGAAATTTTGTGTTTCATACTTGGGATTTGTATAAATATGTGTATCAATTACACATATCAATTTTTGTTCGATTTCGAGCTCTAAATCGCTTTCTGGAAAGTTATACGTGAACTGATGCGTAAACGTAATCAGTTTAATGCGAAAAACACTCCGGAATAGTAACATGGGCTTAACATACCTTAAATAACCTTTACATAACTTAGAAATAAGTTTTGGAAGGTTTGGTGCGTCGAAATCAAGTTTATTCGATCGCAGGGACTATTTGCGTCAAACTGCAAAAGTCTGCCGATTCGTATGGTATCGTACCTTCCAAAATATGATCCTAAGTTAAACATACCTTAAATATCCTTTACATAGCTTATAAATAGGCTTTGAGGGGTTCGGTATGCTAAAATAAACTTATTTGGTCAAACAGGGACTAAAAGCGTAAAAAAGTGCATAAGTTTGCATTTACGCATATATCTTATGTTCTGAAGATATCCGGACATCCAAAAATTTATGTAATCATTAAAATATTTTATTTTAGTGATTGGCATGATAAAATTCCATTCGTCGCGTAATTTGGATCGTTTTTCGCGTCCATTCGAGTGTCGTCGTAATTAACCGAATAACGCAACCGTACGACCAAATGAACCGACATCCGACATATTTTTAAGCATATTTTAAGTTACCTATACTTTAACTTCATTTTAGAGCCTTGAAATGGGGTTAACGGGGCTTAAATGTGTCAAAAATGCATCGAAAACCATGTTTTGGACATGCAGGGACCTAAATTGACAATCTGCCAAAGATGTCTCAGGCGGGGCGCGTAAGCAGAGCCATCTCTTACGCGGGGCATGAGAGTTGCCCAGATCAGAAACCCAGTTTTCTGATTCAGAAGCTGGTTTCCTAGTTTTTGGACTTGGTTTCTTCATTCAAGGGGCTTGTTTTGGGCACCCATAGGTTTGTAAATCAGTGGGCACACATGGAGGGCCAAGATTGAAGCTTGTAAATCGAGGAATGATACTAATGATGGTCCAAACTCTATATAAACCCACCATGCTCATTTGTAAACCTCACACTTGATCTGATTATTGCTCTAAGTTGAAGCCTTATGCTTCATTCTTCATCGCTTGTACCTCTTGTAAGCTTTTTTCGTACTTTTATGCGTTTTTAAGCATGAAAGTCAAACAGTGTTTGACTATCTGCTTTGACCATTCAATGGTCAACATGAAGTTCGTTTGAACTTCGCAACGTGAGCGTAATCACGATGGTCATAGTTCCTTGTGACTATACCTACTGATTACCACGTTGATTACGCGTAGTGACGAGTCATAGTTTCGGTCAAAATGCGTATTCATGCGTATTTTGCAACCAAACTCTTCTTATTTTTGATATCAAACTTGTTTTCTAACTTCATTAAATATGTTTTAACATGTTTAACTCGTCACTTTTAGTTTAGTGCTTATATAGGGTCGTAAGATAAGCGGTCTAAACAACCGCTTAGACTTTCGAACCCGACCCGTTTGGTCAATCATTAGGATCCGACCAAACATGTTTTGTGACCCTAGTTGTATAGGGAATAATCTTTCGAGGTTATACCTTATGGTCACTTCGTTTAGTTAGTTATATGATAGGTAATTTATATGCCTTTGGAAAATGACCAAATTGCCCTTTTTACGCATAAATTCATTTTAAGCATATGTAAACTAAATTTTGAGATCTAAACTGATTAGGTAACATTATTAGACATGTTAAGGCATATAATACTTGTCATAGGACTAGTTAGGCGGTCCGAATGCGTTTTACGCGAACGACGCATTAAAGTAGCGTAAGCTGCCTAAACGGGTCGTGATGGGTCATAAGCACTTAGGACAGGTTTCGATTTAGTATGTAGGCTTTGGTAAACCATGTCATATGAGTTCCTATACTCATTTGGTTTAAGAAACCTCATCCTATCCGATCTTCCGATTTAGGTCCGGTTTATTAATATAGTTACTTATATTAGATGCCGATTGATTCCGTGATCCCTCTAGCTTTGCTTGGTTGTTATTCAAGACTTCTAAGCATTCTCAAGTGAGTACATAGTTCCCCTCTTTTACTGTTTTCAAACATTTTGGGGTGAAACACATGTGCCTACTTGTTACTTTCGTGTTTTTCATGCTATCATGACATACACTTGCTATGTTCATTAGTACGCATATAGTACATGATTTCATTATATTTTGCTATGTATGTTCACTTAGCATGCTAGCACATTGATTTTCATAATTACTTTTGTTGCATATGTTCATCCAGCATATGGACACATTGATTTACATTTCTACTTTGAACGATTTGAATTGTTTGAACCATTTGGAACAGTTTGATCTATGTGAATTATTTGAACTGTTTGAACCATTTGGAACTGTTTGATCTATGTGAACTATTTGAACTGTTAGAACCACTGGGTTAGGGTAAGTGATTTAAATAACGAGGTGTGTGTAATATGATAAAAGCATGGTGGATACGCCGTTGGTACTTCCTATATATAAGTGCTTTTATGATATTACATATCGTAGCGTTATTTAAACCATTTCAATTTTGACATATTACATTTACACAAATAACATAACTTTACAAAACATTGTTTTACAAACAACATATTTTATACAAACTCATTTTTACTTAGTTATTACCTAACTATGCATTATTCTTTTATATCATCTGATTTCTTATCGATTTTCGTTTGATTTCTAAAAGAAAATATTTTTAAAGTTCATGACTACTTTTTGTTAAACATTTCCTTAAACTTACAAGTCATGAATCCTATTTTAATAAAACCTATGTATCTTAGGAGCTGATGCATAGGATTAATCAAGACACACTTAGGGCATGTTTGGCTAAGCTTATTTAAGTTAAAAAGGACTTTTGGGAAAAGCACTTATTGACTTATGACTTTTTGAAAAGGAGTTTTTAAAAAAGTGTTTGGATTAGCTTATAGGGTGGGAAAAGCCAATAAGTCAATAAGTTGTTTTTTAAAAAGTGTTTGGCTTAGCTTATTGATGGAAAATGACAAAAAGCTTATAAGTCAATAAGTTAGTTAAAAAAGTCACAACATTCTAACTTTTCAAAAATTACTTTTTGATGACTTTTTCTCCTTCTCAAAAAGTCATTTTGAAAAGGACTTTTGCAATTGCCAAACACTAAAACTCCTTATTGGCTTTTTGATTAAGTCAATAAGTTGGTTGGAAAAGCTTAGCCAAACATGCTCTTAGGCGGACTTGGGCCTTAGTGACAATAAAAGATGCAAGACTAGTTAATTATGTTATATTTCTTTGTTTTTAAGACATTGTAACCTATTTTAATTCAATAAAACAAAACTTCAATTTCCATGTGTTATGAAACAATGATTCTATTACGACACTCCCCGACGTTTCCGCCACGGTTTGTTGTTTTATGCGGTCGGGGTATGACAGAAGAGTTGGTATCAGAGCTCATGGTTATAGGGAATTAGGTTATTAGTAATGCTTTGACCTAGTCTATAACCTTCCTAGGACCCTAACACAAGATTCTTGTGTTTAGATCTTAAAACAATACCGTCACTTATCCTTAGGTGACAACCACAACAAGAACACAAATTTCAAATCCGCTTTGAAAACCAATCATCTGTTCTAGGATGATTTATTATAAGGTTTTGAACATTCAAAGTTTTCAAAATCTCCTCAAAGTTTGGGTCTTATAGTATGAACACGTGCAATCTGGAAGAGTGGATGTCTGTACTCTGAGTTTTCTGTCTAAGGCTAGAGTGTTCGTACAAATCCACATAATCAGACCAGTCATTCTTACCTGGGAACTCTTGGGGTGAGTGTCCACTTATAGGCTAAAGCATGTCTTCGCGATACATTAATATGACCCACTTATTTTGATTATTCACCCTCTCATTTGTTTGCCTTAGGTAACAAACATATGATCACAATTTTCATGCGTTGTCACTCTGTTTTGATTATCCGATAACATCTCGCTTGTTTCCTCCCATGTCTTCCATTATCTTTAAGATGCCTCTTCATCGCAACAACACTCAAATGTTCGAACTGGGTGCTACAATTTCCCAACAAATAGGCGTCGTACTCCAGAGGACCATTGGTTTAAGTTATCACCATGACTCGCCTCAGGGATGAAGCCATACAAGGGAACCGCTCCTTGGTGCAATCAATGCAACCTGTAGGATCGTTTTCACGACCAAACGAGTCGTTCAGAAGAGTTCTCGATCAATTTAAAAGGTGGAAACAGATGAATTGACTTGAAAATAGCTTGATTCACTTCTAAATGTCTTGTATATTGATTTAACAGGTTTACAGATCAATCGACACGTCGGCAGCACTTCGGTACCGGAATCTAATTTCGTTACAAATGAGATGGCAGCTAGGGTATTTATAGTAGTGGTAATTTCGCATGGAATTGCCAGTTGCTATTTCGTGCGAAATAGCAAAATGCTATTTCATACGAAATTAGCTAAACACCATTTCATGCGAAATTAGCCTCTCACACACAAACCCTAGTTTTCTCATACAACATGCCCTGATCTAACAATTTTAGTACAAGACTCGATACAAGACGAAGTCGACAGACGTATGCACCAACAGACTCCCCCTCGAATGTTGACGAGTCTTCAGTGTCGAGTCTTCACAGTCTTCAGCCTTGATCAGTCTTTGGGCTTCCTTCAAAATATCTGACAGTGTAAGCATCCTCAATCTCTGCCATCTTTTCATCTCCAGTATCTCGACATGGCTTTTTCCTCACTCTAATTCTCTTGATCATCTCTTGATTCTTAGAGTTCATCAGCATCAGCAGTTAGCAAACTTCAGAATCTGAAACTGGCTCTAGAATCTACAGACTCCTCTTTACTATCAGACTTCCCCTTGAATTATGCTGGGATCGCAGTCTGGCTTTTCTGTTCCAAGATAGTGACCTGGTTCACACTCTGCTCAGGTATACACACGACTATCCTGCACAAATTTCTAATCATACAATAAATTTCACAAATTTAAAATTTGACAAAATTTGTACTCTGTTTACCACTTGATGAAACCAGCTCAAACTATCAATTATTGATATAACAATTTTAATTTCTGATGACCACATGTAGACAAAATATCATTTTTATCACTTTTCAAACACACTCTCCCAAACCTGTTCATCATGTTTAGCACTTGGAATTTTGAAAATCAGCTTTTCATTATCAGTTGTCGAAAATCTTTTTGAATTTTTCAAAATTTATGCTAAAACACTCCGAAAATCTTTTTGGATTTTTGAAATTAAAGAAATGCAGTAAAGAAATATTTACATACAATATTTTTGTGAGTTTGTGTAAGAGGATCATATCAGTTTATGAGACAAATCACCAACACCGTTAAGCTTTATACATTTTAAGTTCTAAACGATTCACTTAGATTGTCAGTATACTGATCCACTTAAATTTTCACAGAAAGTTCAACTGTTTCGAGATATGAGATTAATGTTTTAGAGACTTAAACTTATTCATGTGTCCCACCTCAGAATATACTCCTATATCCAGATCCCAATATTCAGTCTTACAGGTGAGTATACCACAAATGATATCTGTAAAGGGTTAAATGCGAGGGCCGTGAGAGCCCAGGCTATTGCTTCCGCAAAATCAGAGAGATGACGGCTTCGACTTTTGGTGTGTTCCCTTTAGAGAATCTTTTCTTCAACAGCACATGATTAGCATTTTTCAATGTTTCATCATTTTTTGTACTGAGGGTGGTGCTATATTTCAATCAAGCAGAAAGTATTATACGGGGACTAGGCCATTGCTTCCGCAAAATCAGAAGTCCCGGGATAATACCCCAGATATCACTGAGTATAAAGACCTAGTATCTCAGAAAGAGGGACCTTTCAAACAAGATTTCGGGGGTTACCCATATATCCGAGAGATGTTCCCCATGATATAAGTAAGTTTGAAATTTAGGTTTATATCTCATCACAATTTACTAAATGTGCAAAAAGCTACTGACACATCATCAGTGAGACCGTTTATCACATTTTACTTTCCAATTCTTTAGCATGCTGTGATAGTCCACTGATGTACTTTCATTTCCTCTTTTTCACAACAAAACTCATTTTTGATTTTATCATGTTTTTGACTTTTTCAAATTTTCAAACGTTTTTGGATTTTCTGAAAATTCTTACTCCCCCTAAAATGCAAAATCATTTAAAGAAAATTTGAAAACAAACTATACAAGCAAAGTGACAATTGATATCAAAACGCTTCAAATCGCCATCCACTTGGCATAAACCATCAGAACTCCCCCTCACAACAAACTATTTTCCCATTATGATTTCAAAACACTTAAGTTTGTTTTAATCAAATGGTTTTTTCGAAAAATTAGTTTTGTTGATTTTACTATTTGTAATATCGGGGTTATCATCACTTTGTTTTTTCAACCACTTTGAATGAAAGTTAAATCAAGTTCAACTTAATGACCTTGATTAAACACTTGTAGGTTTAAATCTACCAGTTGTAAAGCAAAATATGACAATTTAAGAACAACTACCACTTGTGTGAAATACTACGTGCAGTAAAATGCCGATTCCTACTCCACACTTACCAACCTGGGAGTTCCGGCAAGTCCACAATCCTGTAGAAATTTTAACAATTTTTAAATGTTTCACAAAAACAATTTTTCAAGAATGATGCCGATTCATGCTCCACGATTACCCACTTGGGAGCTCCGGCAAGTCAGAATTTTTAGTTTGAAAATGCAATCACCCAGGCCTGACCACCCTTGGGTGATTTTTGTACACATCTATCCCACCAACATTTTGATTTGTAAAATTCTTTTGCACCCTTAACCTTTCCATCAACCATCTTACCAAAAATATGTTTAACTTTCCCATTGAAAGCCTTTTCAGCATCAAATTCTCCTTTACCATGGAAGAATTGACCTGAAATCTCAAACCTACCTTTTGATTTCAGATTTTCTTTTGACAACTTTGGAAAGTTTTCATCATTCAACTCTGGAACGAAATTCTCATTCTTTTTCTCAACAAAAGACTCCTCTGATTTTATGGAATCAGATTCATTGTCAGAACTACTCTCAGATTTTACAACCCATCTCTGTTTGTTCAAATCGACTTTTCTTTTGTAAAAATGTTTTGAAACAACACCTGTTTCAAAAGTCGAATTTTCAAACACTATAGATTTCTCAGTTGGTTGTTTCTTTTCATCAACACTTTTTTCTTTCAATTTTGAGTTAAAAGAAACTCCCTGTTTTGTGTTATTGGACTGTTGGCAATTCCAAGCAATGTGTCCAATCTTGTGACATTTGAAACATGTTCTTCTTTCAACTCTTTGCTCATTTCTCATCATCATATTCTTTTTCTTCTCAGCAAGAAACTCTTGATTTGACTGTCTCCAGAAAGATTTCTTTTCTTCTTCTACTGAGCTTGCTCCTGAAACAAATTTTGTTTTTGATTTATAATTTTTCTCATTTTTATAATTTTCCCGGGGAATGAAACCTAAACACTGCTTTTTGAAATTACCGTTATGGTTTGGTTTCTTTCGATAACCTGAACCAGAACTGTAACCCCTTTTCTTGTTCAATCTCTGTTGAACTCTTGAAGTGTACTTTTTAGGTTTTTCAGCAAGATTTAAATCTTTTATTTCAAAAATATTAATTTCTGTTAATTTGAAAACCTGTTTGATCTGTTCAGCTTTGACACTTCTTATTGGAAATTCCTCATCAGAATATAATTTGTCTGAATCATTCAAAGTATAAGCCACTTTGATTGGTCCATCATTAAATTAGATTTTGATAAAAGGAATTTTTATTGTAAACCCGTTTAACCGGTGAACTCGGACTCTTTTCTGATGAACTCAAACTTTCAGACTTAGACTCCGACTTTGACTCTTCATCCATATCCAACACCTGATCGACCATTTTCTTTAACAACTCAGACTCATGATCAGTGTCAGACGCTGTGAATGTGACATCAATATTGTCTGGTAACTCGTCAATAGTTTCAGACTTTAACTTTATGTTGAGAGCCTTATTTAAACGTTCCTCATTTGGTTTTCTGGGAGAATAACTTTTGTAGATCGGGGGCGGACACTTGTTATATTTGACACTTTGTTTCTTACCAGTATCCTCTTCCTTTTCTTTATCTAGGAAAGCTTCAAGACCTGCAACAGTAGGATAAACTCGATCAATCAAATAACCACATGTTGTATAACTCAATAACAAACGTTTGATTCTTTCACCCTCAATCTTTTCAAATTCCACATCCTGCTTTAGCTTTGCACAGTCTTCAATATACTCATTTATGACCTTCTGTTTAGTCATTAATGTTGAGCTCATCTTTGTCATAGCAGCCTCAACTTCTGAATTTTTCTTTTTCAGGCCATCAACTGTTCTGTTCAGCACATCGTATGACTCTTTTATATACTTGACATCAGACAACAAATTTTCTTTCAGCTCTTCCAGTTCACAAATCTTCTTATCTTTTTCCTCGCAATCTTTGCAAGACTCCAAACATTTCTGACAAGGTTTAATGACCTCAACTGTCTTTTCAACCTCGACAACCTTCTCAACTTCAACGAGTTTCTCAACTTCGACTATTTTTTTGACTTCAACAATTTTTTCAACTTCAACAATTTTCTCAACTTCTACGATCTTTTCTACTATTTTCTCCACTTCAACGATTTTATCTATCACCTTCTTAATCATTGATTCATCATTAGATTCTATTTCTGCTTCGTACTCTTCAACTACGACCTTCTTTGTTGAATTTTCTTCAATTTCTGCTGTTTCAGCTTCCAATTTGCCTTTTCTTCATCAATTCTTCTTACTTCCAAGTCTCTCTTCAATCTGGCAGCTTTCTTCTTATTCAGTTTTTCAATTTTATCTGCAAAAAACAAATTAAAAATAAATGAGTCTAAACTTTTTCTTGCATTATTAATGTACTCTTCCTCGTCATCAGTATCATCATCACTTTCTGATGATCTAAAGATCTTCATTCTTTCGACTTCTTTTTCTTCCAAGATTCTAGCAACAAGACCTGAACCAGGTGGAATGCATTTATCCCAGCTAAATCCCTCTGCAACCTTTTCATCATCTTGGTCAATTATACCATAACAAGCTCTTTTCTCTTCAATGGTACGTGCATGTGCAGTTTGTGGTTGTTGAGCAATCTGATGAAAAATTGACTTTTGATAATAATTGTTTTTTCCAGACTGATCTTGTCTTCCACTTGCTTCTTTGTTTTTGCACTCACGCTTAAAATGACCTTTTTCTTTGCAACGAAAACAAGTGACCTTTGATTTGTCAAATCCTATCGGAGATATACTCATTTCTAGAAAATCATCTCTTCCGGTGACTTGTGTAAATTTTTCTGCTCTTCTAACTGCACTGGCTAGACACCACTTGATGTCCATCAACTCAAGTTCCTCCACATCAATTTGGTCATAATCCTCTTTGGTAAGCATCGGATTTCCAATTCTGCCAGCAATCAAACTTTCATATGATTCCAACATAGCAATGAGTGATGCCATGTGTTGCTTAGCTATTTCCGAAGAAAGATTTTGACTATTGTGAATGTTCAAAGTAACATTGCACTGCAGATTTGTATAATTCTTTTGTTGAGAACTTGGTGTTGTAAAATTTGGATCAAAGCTTGAATATGCAGACGGAGATCCACCACTTTGAGTCACAGTACTTCCCTTTGTTCCAGAAGAACTATCAGCACTGAAACCATTCTGAATCTTTGGGCTTGGAGTAACTTCAAATTTATTTTCTCTATAGTATAAACTGACATCTTGTTGAGCATTTGGACTATTCATGATTGCCGTTTTCTGGATATCTAACTCATGCTCTTCAATCTTCTGAATAAACTGTGCCAGATTTATATTTTCAGATTTTCTCAAATGCTTTAAAATCAACAAATAAGTTCCCCATTTCTGCTGTGGTAATGCATCGGCTAACTTATCAACCCATTCTTCATCATCTTTCTTTATATCTAATCTTCCCATTTCCAAAACCAGATGACAATATCTATCAATGGTCTTTTTTGTTGTTTCACCTTCCAAGGCTACAAACATATCAAATGATTTCTTTAGTAAAGCCTTTTTGTTCTTGATCATATCTGCACTTCCTTTAAACTTTTGAATTAATGCCATCCAAATTGATCTAGCAATACCATCATGTTGGAGTAAAACAAAGATATCTTCTTTAACTGCTTGTTGAAGAATACTGATCATCATTTTTTCACTTGTATATTTCAATTTTTCAATATCTGAATAGTCACAGAAAGCTTTTTCAATCCCGCGTTCATTTTTCAGTTTCTCGTAATTTTTCTCTAATGAACACCATGCGTCAAACTTATAAGCTTGCACCCAATTCTCAAATCTATTTTGCCATCCTCTAAAATCTTCAATGTACAAAAGCTTCGGTGGCTTTTGATAAGTACCCATCTCATTTTCACTGTACAGAGTTTCAGCAGCCGTGACTGGAGCAACAGGTGTAGCAAACGCATTATAGAATTCCTCTTCCATGATTCAGTAATCTGTATCACAAAGTCAACAGAGTTCAAACAATATGTAAGTTCACACGAAATAACACTCTGAAACGAAATCAGTTTGATGCGAAATAACGTTTTCAGACGAAATCAGTTTTGGAGCGAAATAACCACTTCAAACGAAATCACACCAATCTCAAACGAAATATCCTAATTTCGTGCGAAATCAGTCAAGCGAAATAACAACTTGGTGCGAAATAACCTGATTTCATGTGGAATAACAAATCTGAGGAAATTTCGTGCGAAATTAAGTGTAAGTTTCAAGCAAAATAGCGATTTCAAGCGAAATCAATAGCTAATTTCGTACGAAATATTGCTGACATCATCATGACCGATCTGTTTTTCAAGCGAAATTACAAATTTTACCAATTTTAGATCGAATTAAGGTCCAATTCTTTCAAGGATTTGTTAAAACACTGTTTCGCTTATTATATGTGAAGTTTAAGTCATTTTGACCGTAAAATTTTGTGAATTTTTGAAAAGAAGATGTAGAAATCAGATTTTCAAGCTGAATTGGTAAGAACTCTTCCTCCTGAGCTCTGATACCACTTGTAGGATCGTTTTCAAGACCAAACGAGTCGTTCAGAAGAGTTCTCGATCAATTTAAAAGGCGGAAACAGATGAATTGACTTGAAAACAGCTTGATTCACTTCTAAATGTCTTGTATATTAATTTAACAGGTTTACAGATCAATCGACACGTCGGCAGCACTTCGGTACCGGAATCTAATTTCGTTACAAATGAGATGGCAGCTAGGGTATTTATAGTAGTGGTAATTTCGCACGGAATTGCCAGTTGCTATTTCGTGCGAAATAGCAAAATGCTATTTCGTACGAAATTAGCTAAACACCATTTCATGCGAAATTAGCCTCTCACACACAAATCCTAGTTTTCTCGTACAACATGCCCTGATCTAACAATTTTAGTACAAGACTCGATATAAGACGAAGTCGACAGACGTATGCACTAACACAACCGTCATCATCCGAATCAAATACCCTGTTTCAAATGTACCCACTGTGGACGATGGGGACATTTGGTTAACGTGTGCCGCTTTGCTACCCAAAACAAAGTTGTTGCAAATCTTGATGCTGCTCAACCTCCTGCCAGGAAACCTTATGCCGGTACTGCACCGATATGCAACAAATGTAATGCACATAACCTAGATTACCTGCAGTGTCGTCTGTGTGCATCATGTGGACGACCCGATCACCTGGCAAATGCTTGTCAATTCAACCCAAGCCAAGGTGGTCCAAACCAACCCCTAGTCAACCCTGCTCGTATGATTGACTTAACATACGTAGTACTCAACCTCCAAATTCTGCTTTATATGTCGCTTTGGCATATCTAGCATCTCAACTTCATGAACATTCTACCTCGTGTTTTGACTTAAGCACATCTAGTGCAAGGTTTCAAAACGCCTCCAAAATCCATATAGGATCTTCTTACCTTCACAATTAGATCCTTGCGGATGATTATCGCTCAAATTGGAGTCTTTAATTGAATTCTTTGTATGTCTTAATACGTACATTACGATTCAATAAGGATAAAGCCAAATTAAGGTCTTCCTATCTTCATAGTTGGATTCTTGAATATGTTTAAAGTGCCAAATGAAATCCACGGATTGGATTCCTGGTGTGCTTTAAATTCATATGCTCAAATAAACAACAAATTAACAAAATGATAATAAATTGAAAACCAAGATAAACAATTATGTGATTATATGATTATGTGTTTATGTGTTTTCTTTTATGTTTATGTAATCTGAATATTCGTTATCCAAATCCTCGTAGAATCTTCCATATCTTCATATGAGGGATTCATAGTAGGATATCCAAAGGTACTACCTTAAATCCTTAATGGGCTTCTACGTAATACTTAAGACCCTTGGATTATAAAGTACTATTCCATAATTAGACCCCTAGAGTGGCTAGTTAAAAAGATTGATTTAAAAATCTGGATAGGAATATCATGTGATGATATAGCTGAAAAGACTCCTTGGTGGTCTATTTAAAGAGATCATTTATTGATTTAATTAAAAGGACCCTATGGCGGTCTAGTCATACTCATCACATGTTTGTTCATTTGATTTTCTTCCCCTACACATTATAAAACAAACTGTGCGGACTGTGCAAGGAATTACGTAATTATGGATGCATACATAATTATGGAATTTAGTGCACAGAAATCACAGCAAGTTTTGTCATGTATCAATGGTTGACTCTATTCATTTCCATTTCTGATGAAGTACCCGCAGGGAAAAATGAACTAGCTATTCATTTTTTCACTTCTGAAGAATATCCGTTAAGGGAAATGAATATCATTTTGATTATTCCTTCATTTCCATTTCTGACGAAGAACCTGTTGAGGAAAATGAATCATCCATTCATTTTCGCTTCTGAAGAATATCCGTTGAGGGAAATGAATATCCGTTTGATTATTCTTTCATTTCCATTTCGGACGAATAACCCGTTGAGGAAAATGAATCATCCATTCATTTTTGCTTCTGAAGAATATCCATTGAGGGAAATGAATATCCTTTTGATTATTCCTTCATTTCCATTTCTGACGAAGAACCCGTTGAGGAAAATGAATCATCCATTCATTTTCGCTTCTGAAGAATATCTGTTGAGGGAAATGAATATCCTTTTGATTATTCCTTCATTTCCATTTCTGATGAAGAACCCGTTGAGGAAAATGAATCATCCATTCATTTTCGCTTCTGAAGAATATCCGTTGAGGGACATGAATATCTTTTTGATTATTCCTTCATTTCCATTTCTGACGAAGAACCGTTGAGGAAAATGAATCATCCATTCATTTTCGCTTCTGAAGAATATCCGTTGAGTGAAATGAATATCCTTTTGATTATTCCTTCATTTCCATTTCTGACGAAGAACCCGTTAAGGAAAATGAATCATCCATTCATTTTCGCTTCTGTAGAATATCCGTTGAGGGAAATGAATATCCTTTTAATTATTCCTTCATTTCCATCTCTGACGAAGAACCCGTTGAGGAAAATGAATTATCCATTCATTTTCGCTTCTGAAGAATATCCGTCTAGGGAAATGAATATCCTTTTGATTATTCTTTCATTTCCACATCTGACGAAGAATACATTGGAGAAAATGAATCATCCGTTCATTTTCCCTCAAAGTATATCCACTTGGGAATGACAAGATTATGCCTTGCAAATCTTTGATGGGTTACTCTACGCAAATAGATGACGCCCTAGATTCCCTACAAGATGGTTATTTAACACAACGTCAAAGACAGACTCCTATGAACAAATTTCGGGATGAAATTTCCTAAAGTAGGGGAGACTGTGACATCTGTGCCTCTTCGACCATCAAACAAATACCAAATCAATGAAATATTGTTTTTCATACTTGGGATTTGTATAAAGATGTGTATCAATTGCACATATCAATTTTTGTTCGATTTCGAGATCTAAATCGCTTTCTGGAAAGTTATACGCGAACTGATGCGTAAACGTAATCTGTGGTACCCGCGAAAAATCCACAGTCATCCTGAGTTAACATTTTATTGTTTTGGATTGCTTGTCAAATTTTGGGATGAAATTTCTTTCAAGTTGGGGATGATGTGACAACCCGAGATCTCGAGGTCCTTCATATACACATTACTTGTTTCACAATTCTATTCTGGTTACAACTTGTTCTAAGTGGTGTCTTGTGTAGTGTATCTGTATGGTTTGTATATGCTTGTGCTTGATTCTGTGTGATGTGAATGCTTAGTATTGTTGTTGTGTGTTAATGGCCATAAACGACAAAGAATGGTATTTCGCCGACACAAACCATCCACCTTCAATGCTTGACGAGACATGGTGTTTCGTCGAAGGATGTTTCGTCAAAAGACATTCGTCTCCATGATGTTTCGTCATAGGATACTCGTCGTCGAGTGTAGACCTTTGGCCCAAATCCATGCGCGGCCCAAGATGATGTTTTACTTCTTAAACCTCTCATAACCTGCAAACTAAAAACCCTAACTCTCCTCTCTCTCTCTCTCTCTCGCCCTATCTGGTCACCGACGGCAGCAAGGAGGACACCTTATTCTTTCCGAAGCTCTCTCTCTCTCTCTCTCATTTTGGAGTATCTCACTCTTCATCCCTCGGTTAGTGTGATTCATCGTTAAATCGGTTTATATTTGCTGTTAATCTTGATTATGTGTTTGCACGATGAATTATGTTGATGTGTATAACCTGATTGATCTTTAGAACGTGGCTAAATGATTGTATTGTATTAATGAATTAGTTAGAATGTGGCTCACGAAGATCCATCGTAAAATTGATATAACAGTGCTTGTGATAGGGTATTTATGCGTTTGTCAGTATCAATGGTAATTGTTAGTTTGTGTAAGGATGATGTGAACTGTGAACTAGAACTTGCATGATTCGATGAGTTGGTGGAGTATATTGATATATTTGTGTGGATTGGGTAACAATTATAGATAATGATAATGGTGCTTCTGTAAGTTGTAATGATAAATCGTTTTACGATCCGGATGTGCTGATGATGTGTATTTTGAAATCGATTAAGAACAATTAGGTGAGATAGTCAATGTCATGATTAGGGTTTCTGTGATCTAGTTTTGGGATGAAACAGCATGATGGCGAAACACTTAGGTGTTTCGCCACCTCTTTTAGCCGACGAAACATAAGTTTCGCCACCCCTTAACTTGACGAAACTTATGGTGTTTCACCATGGCTCAACACGACAAAACTTGTAAGAGTTTCGCCATGATTTTAACTCAATGAAACCTAAGAGTTTCGCCATGTCTGATCTTTCGTCGGATACCATCTGAGAACTATCTTAACAGAACAATCGATATAGCATGAACTTTGTTTGATGTGAATAATTAGTTACGTATTTGACTGAGTTATTGCTTATGTAACCCACGAGACCTGCTAATTGTGTATTGATGATTAGAATAAGCATGGCTATGTGTTTTACTGATACATTACTTGTGGAATGTGAACTGATTTATGGGAATAACAAACCCATTCAATAAATGCTATTTACGAGTCTAGTACATGAGGGGTGAACTGTAAAGGAACGGGGTATATGCTACATGTTAAACTGTGATCGTGGGATAGATGCAAATTGTGACTGACGTTGTTAGTAACCCTTGTTGGAAACATGAACTTGTGATTATAGACGTGCATGAAACCTAAATGTTTACTATGTGATACGTGTTTTGGATACGTGATTGTGAAACTGATTACTCTTGGTAACCACAGTAGGGTTTGGTTGACCAACTGGGAACGGGTAATGTAAGGAAACATACCGAGCAAATCTAAGGTGAGTTCACTGCTCTTTTTTCCAAGCATGCATCCCGGGGAGGGATATCTGGTAATTATTCCGGGGAGGAACGTCGGGTTATTGGGATGTTAGTTATTACACTCATTTCTATCATTAAGACCCCTTACATCTACCGATTAGTTGCTGGGGAGGCAACGAGGTTACTAGTTGATAGCGCTATTAGTTTTGGCACCCTCACACCGTACCGGGGAGGACGGGCGTGAACTAATTACCTTAACCACTTGACCAATGTTTTGATAGAGACATTGGGGCTGGGCAAATAAATCTAGCTGTCATTTGCGGTAATCGAGTTAATAACAACATCAAATCAAATCTGCGAAACGTTTTAATCTGGTAATTGGTATCTAAACATGCTAACAAACTTTGAACTCACCAGCGTCGTCTGACACACTTGTCTTCATGCTTGCAGGTCTATAGGTTATATCATTGGGACTTGCTGTCTGGGATGCTGGAGTGGTCATGGGTCGAGATACAACGGATTGCAATACAAGCTTAATGGTTTATGTACACATGGTTTATGGAACACTTAACAAATGTGTTATGCTTCCGCTGTATACAATGAATGATATGTAACGTTTGTAACACTTTATTTTATTGAATGAAAGTTTTATTTAAAGATATTTAAGAGTTCAATGTGATTGGTGGCTTGGATCCTGGTACGTCACACGCGTCGCGGGGGCTTCCGCATGTGGTATTTTGGGGGTGTGACATAATCAGTTTAATGCGACAAACACTTCGGAACAGTAACATGGGCTTAACATACCTTAAATAACCTTTACATAACTTAGAAATAAGTTTTGGAAGGTTTGGTGTGTCGAAATCAAGTTTATTCGATCGTAGGGACTAGTTGCGTCAAACTGCAAAAGTCTGCCGATTCATATGGTATTGTACCTTTTGGAATATGATCATAAGTTAAACATACCTTAAATATCCTTTACATAGCTTAGAAATAGGCTTTGAGGGGTTCAGTATGCTAAAATAAATTTATTTGGTCAAACAGGGACTAAAAGCGTCAAAAAGTGCATAAGTTTGCATTTACGCGCATATCTTACGTTCTGAACATATCCGGACATCTAAAAATTTATATAATCATTAAAATATTTTATTTTAGTGATTGGCATGAAAAAATTCCATTCGTCGCGTAATTTGGATCGTTTTTCGCGTCCATTCGAGTTTCATCGTAATTAACCGAATAACGCAACCGTACGACCAAACAAACCGACATCCGACATATTTTTAAGCATATTTTAAGTTCCCTATACTTTAACTTCATTTTAGAGCCTTGAAATGGGGTTAACGGGGCTTAAATGTGTCAAAAATGCATCGAAAACCATGTTTTGGACATGTAGGGACCTAAATTGACAATCTACCAAAGATGTCTCAGGCGGGGCGCGTAAACAGAGCCCATCTCTTACGCAGGGCATGAGAGCTGCCCAGATCAGAAACCCAGTTTTCTGATTCAGCAGCTGGTTTCCTAGTTTTTGGAATTGGTTTCTTTATTCAAGGGGCTTGTTTTGGGCACCCATAGGTTTGTAAATCAATGGGCACACATGGAGGGCCAAGATTGAAGCTCGTAAATCGAGGAACGATCCTAACGGTGGTCCAAACTCTATATAAACCCACCATGCCCATTTGTAAACCTCACACTTGATCTGATTATTTCTCTAAGTTGAAGCCTTATGCTTCATACCTGAGTATTTTAGATCAATATCTTCATCGCTTGGACCTCTTGTAAGCTTCTTTCGTACTTTTATGCATTTTTAAGAGTGAAAGTCAAACAGTGTTTGACTTTCTGCTTTGACCAATCAATGGTCAACACGAAGTTCGTTTGAACTTCGCAACGTGAGCGTAATCACGATGGTCATAGTCCCTTGTGACTATACCTACTGATTACCACGTTGATTAGGTGTAGTGACGAGTCATAGTTTCGGTCAAAATGCGTATTCATGCGCATTTTGCAACCAAACTATTCTTAGGTATCAAAACCCTTTGTTTTGATATCAAACTTGTTTTCTAACTTCGTTAAACATGTTTTAACATGTTTAACTCGTCACTTTTAGTTTAGTGCTTATATAGGGTCGTAAGATAAGCGGTCTAAACAACCGCTTAGACTTTCGAACCCGACCCGTTTGGTCGATCATTAGTATCCGACCAAACATTTTTTGTGACCCTAGTTGTATAGGGAATAATCTTCCGAGGTTATACCTTATGGTCACTTCGTTTAGTTAGTTATATGATAGGTAATTTATATGCCTTAGGAAAATGACCAAAATGCCCTTTTTACGCATAAATTCATTTTAAGCACATGTAACCTAAATTTTGACATCTAAACTGATTTGGTAATATTATTAGACATGTTAAGGCATATAATACTTGTCATAGGACTAGTTAGGCGGTCCGAACGTGTTTTACGCGAACGACGCGTTAAAGTAGCGTAAGCTACCTAAATGGGTCATGATGGGTCCGGTTTATTAACATAGTTACTTATATTAGGTACCGATTGATTCCGTGATCCCTCTAGCTTTGCTTGGTTGTTATTCAAGACTTCTAAGCATTCTCAAGTGAGTACATAGTTCCCCTCTTTTACTGTTTTCAAACATTTTGTGGTGAAACACATGTGCCTACTTGTTACTTTCGTGTTTTTCGTGCTTTCATGACATATACTTGCTATGTTCATTAGTACGCATATAGTACAAGATTTCATTATGTTTTGCAATGTATGTTCACTTAGCATGCTAGCACATTGATTTTCATAATTACTTTTGTTGCATATGTTCATCCAGCATATAGACACATTGATTTACATTTCTACTTTGAACTATTTGAATTGTTTGAACCATTTGGAACTGTTTGATCTATGTGAATTATTTGAACTATTTGAACCATTTGGAACTGTTTGATCTATGTGAACTATTTGAACTGTTAGAACCATTGGGTTAGGGTAAGTGATTTAAATAACGATGCGTGTGTAATATGATAAAAGCATGGTGGATACGCCACTGGTACTTCCTATATATAAGTGCTTTTATGATATTACATATCGTAGCGTTATTTAAACCATTTTAATTTTGACATATTACATTTACACAAATAACATAACTTTATAAAACATTGTTTTACAAACAACATATTTTATACAAACTCATTTTTACTTAGTTATTACCTTACTATGCATTATTCTTTTATATCATCTGATTTTTATTGATTTTCGTTTGATTTCTAAAAGAAAATATTTTTAAAGTTCATGACTACTTTTTGTTAAACATTTCCTTAAACGTACAAGTCATGAATCTTCTTTTAATAAAACCTATGTATCTCACAGGCATTTTTATGCTGATGTACCTATTTTCACATGTGTTTTCAAGAGCTGATGCATAGGGTTAATTAAGACACACTTAGGCGGACTTGGGCCTTAGTGACAATAAAAGATGCAAGACTAGTTAATTATGTTATATTTCTTTGTTTTTAAGACATTGTAACCTATTTTAATTCAATAAAACAAAACTTCAATTTCCATGTGTTATGAAACAATGATTCTGTTACGACACTCCCCGATGTTTCCGTCGCGGTTTGTTGTTTTACGCAGTCTGGGTGGTAATTTACACACATAATAAGATGGCATGTGAAAAGTTTCATTCACAAATTTCTCTTTGCTCTAAATTATTTTCTAAAGTGCCCTCTTTACACAAAAGCCAAAGAATTGATATATATAAATTAATTATTATAGGTATTCTTCAATGCGATTAAATTGATAAATTAATACCATTTAGTTGATAAAATAAGTGTACACATAATATCACGAGATAATAAGCTCTATATTTATTAAATAAACAATTTATTAAATATTTATAACACTCTATTTAATTCAAAGGAAGTCAAGAAGTATTTGATAGATAAACATTTTTGTAATTGTCTTAAAAGCTACCCATATATATTATTAATAAATATTTTATAATTAACTATATTATAAAAGTTATTAATTCTAATAAACATTATTTTGCTACTTCAGTAAATATTATCATACTTATGAACAAGACCTTTTACCATATCAACAACTTTAATCAAGTGCATAACATGTAAAAACTAGAGTAATTGTTATATTAATAATAAAAACCCAAATAATCATAATATTTTATTTTTCACCACGTTTCAGGCATTTAGTTGTTTATTGAACTCAATTTTCTTTACAACAGAGTAAGGATCAGCACAAAAGTAATTTACACGCATTTTAAGATGGTACATGAAATGTTTTATTAACAAATTTCTCTTTTCTCTAATTTATTTCCTAAAGTTCCCCTCCTCACACAAAAGCTAAAGAATTGATATATATATATATATAAATTAATAATTATAGGTATTCTTAATTGCAATAAAATTGATAAATTAATACAACTAAATTGATAAAATATGTGTACACATAATATCATGAGAATAATGAGTTGTATATATTTATTAAATAAACATTTTATTAAATATTTGAAACACTCTATTTAATTCAAAGAAAGTCAAGGCCTATCTAATAAATAAACATTTTATTAAATATATTGTATTCTAAAAAAATATAATAAAAAAATAATGATGAATTGAAATGCAAACTAATAAACATTTTGTAAATGACTTAAAAGCTACCCTTATATATTCTTAATATAAATTATTTAATTAACTATATTGTAAAACTTAGTAAATTCTAACAAACTTTATTTTGCTGTGTTAGTATATATCATCATACTTGTATACTTGTGAAAAAGATCTTTTACCATATCAACAACTTTAATCAAGTGCATAACATATATTTTACTTTTCGCCACTTTTTATGTATTTAGTTGTAATATTAACAATAAAAAAACCCAAATAATCATAATATTTTACTTTTCACTACTTTTTAGGTATTTAGTTGTTTAGTGATGTCACAACCCAACCGATGGCGGATACATCAGAGTGAGACGAAAACGAGATTGCTCATTGCATCATAACATTAATTTTGACAATTTATAATTAAACCAAATTTCATAAATGTGAAATTGAATACATTGTTCAACAAAACATAATCCAACACATTGTATCAAACATGAAACATGATTAGTTATTTATGATTTAGGCGTGTATCTAAGTCCACCCTAAACATGTTTCTTCGATCATCACCTATCAATCTGCAACATGTATTAAAATATAATTAATAATTATGTTGGCGAGAATATGTTGGGATTGAACCCTACCAAGAGGAACAGATAATTAAAGCCAAAAATGGATCAGAGCAGTGGATCCAGAATAAGCAGATGTTTACAGATGTTTACATACAAGTCTCTCCCCTTGAAAGTGATTTCAACATCTGCTGACCTCCTATCTGCTGATCGTGCAAACTGCTGACCTACAACTGCTGTTCAAGTAAAGGTCTGATGGAAGACTAAAGGCCTGCTGCTCAATCTACTGCCTTGGTTCAAGCACTGCTGATCCGGACAAGTACTGCTGGGTTCACAGCAGTGGAGGGATGCAGCAGTTGTTTAATTTTATCTTTATGAAATGTATTGTATTAAGCAGTAGTTAGCATAGCAGTGTTTCTATTGATCAGAGGTTAGAGTTTGTTAGGAGGTTAGATGTCACTTTCATGGTGACGTCAGCATTAGATGCTCAGTGGTTTGCTAGTGGCTATAAATAGAACAGTGCTCTGTACTGTTCTATTAGCTCTTTGCAACACCGTCTTCTTTGCACGAACAAACACTGAGCTCTGGCTGAGGGGGAGTTTGTATTCAAGCATTACTTTGTAATCGTTGTTGAAATTAAATTCAATCATTCGGTTCTTTGTTGAAAATGTCTTGATCAAAGCAATACTCTCGTTTGATTGTATGCAAAGTTTGTTTCCATATTAATTCCGCTGCACAACTCATCCATTTCCATTTTAATTCAAACAGAAAATACAATCAAAACCAAACTCAGATCCAACAATTGGTATCAGAGCCTGGACAGTCAAATTTGATTTAACAATCATTTTGACATAAATAGTTCAGCTCAAAATCGTTGATATCGATAGTTTGTTCGGTTTGTTGAAAAACAGAGTAAGGTTTAATCACCATTAAAGTTGATTAATCAGTGCCTGTAAAACAACCAGGATGACGTCACAATCACAAGATGATAAGAATAATGTTGGCTCGCTTTTTAAACCACCTATGCTTAAACGTAATGAATACAACATCTTGGAGAGAAGGATGGGTCACATCCTTGCTCAACAGAACACTGGATGTTGGAGGTCTGTTGTTTTTGGTCCCCATGTTCCTATGGTGCCAAGTGCTGAGGATCCAAAGAAGAACGTACCAAAACCTTATGAAAACTATACTGAAACTGATTTTCAAAAGTTCGAACTGGATGCCAAAGCATTTAGCATCATAGCATCTGCATTACCAAATGAGATCTATGCTAGATTGTTGCACTGCAAGAGTGCCAAAGAGCTATGGGATGCATTGAAGGAACAGTTTGGGGGTACTGAAGAAGTTATTGAAGACAATAGGGAAATTCTGAATCAGCAGTATGAAACCTTTTGTCACATTAAGGGTGAAACATTGACCCAACAATTTGAACGGTTCAGTTGTCTCATCAGTGAGCTAAGACTTGTTAAGGTTGAATTTCCAAAATCAACCCAAAATAGCAGGTTTCTTAGATCACTACCTGATAAATGGGACACAATTGCATTTGTGACTAGAAACTCTGTTGAGTTCAAAGATCTGACCCTGACCCAACTTCATGGTAGACTCCTGACTTATGAAAGGGAGTTGAACCAGAAAAAGAAGTTGCAAGAGTCTGGAAAAGCCACTGATGATTACTCATTTGGTAGCACAGCTCTTCTTGGTCAGGAAGAATCTGGTAGCAGTAGTAAGGAGCAGGGTTATGATCATTTCATTGATATAACAGCTGGTGGTAACTTTACCAACCCTGAACCTCACTCTGCAAATTATGCTTTTACTGTAAACACTGAAAACCAGATGTCAGATAATTTGTGCTTTGAACTCAATGATTTACAACATTTTGATCCCACTGACTTAGAAGAGATGGACGTCCTGCACCAACTGGCTTTGCTCAGTGTTAGAACTAGCAAATTCTACAAAAGAACAGGGCGAAAATTCCCAGGGTTACATGGGAATCTAAGGGTTGGGTTGGATAAATCGAAAATCAAGTGTTACAAGTGCAATAGGCTAGGTCATTTCGCTAGGGAATGCAGGAGTCAAACAACTGGTCCTATAATCACTCATCCTAGTTCAAACCCTAGACCTCAAAATCAAAGCACTGTGCATTATACCCAATATACCCCTGCAGCACATGTTAACACTGCGCATTATGCTGCTGCCCCTGTGCCTGTGCATTATGTCCAAACTACTGTCCCACAAATTCAGTATGTTCAAACCCCTATCCCCCAGGCACAAGTGCAACCTGCTGCACCTCAAACAGCTGCTCCAGCAGTGGTACAACCAGATCAGCAAAGCTTTTTCACTCAAGGCTTTGTTGACTGGAGCAGCATGCCTGATGAGCTTGGTGATGAAAATTTTGCACTCTATGCTTTTAATGAACCTTCTAATGATGAATTTTGTCTGATGGCATTAGAGTCAATACCAGAGGGGGTTGAAACTGAAGGTGAACAACTAAGTGATGAAACAGTGGATGAGGTGACTGAAACAGTGGTTACTGCTGTGGCTGGTGAACTACTACTGGGAGAAAGTTCAGGAACCCTAATTGAACCACTGACAGATCCATGGTCCGAAGAGAACAAAGAAGAAAAGAAAGATGAGAAAGCAGGTAAGAAAGAAGAAAGAGCTGATGATGAAGAAAATCATCAATGTGATTGTGCAATGATGGCTGCTGCCAAGGTATCACCTGAAGTTCTTGAAAAACTGTGTTCTGACAATTGCATTATTGCTTTTGCTAACATCAAAGAGGTAAATGAAAACCTTCGGGATAAAATCTTAACTGATGAAGTCAAATTTGAAAGGTCTTTAAAAGAACTTAAAAACAAATTGACTGAAAAGGAAAAAGAGATCAGCAGTCTGAAAGAAGAACAAAGCATAACCAAAACTCAACTCCAAACTATGGTAGAAAAATACCAAGTTTGCAAAAAGGAGTTGGAGTCCACCCAGATCACCTGTGAAAGATGGGTGGAATCATGCAAAGGGTATGAGGTTATGCTTGAAAAACAGATAAAAAGCAATGTGAAATTTGGTATTGGTTATAGAAAACATGATGATGAAAACACTGCTTTTGGAAAATCTGTTCAAACCACTGATGTAACCACTGAGTTCATCCCCACAAACAAGAATGGCCAAGAAGTGAAAATCACTGACAAACTTGGTAACAAAATCACACTTGACAGACCAATGGGATCCTCTACTTTTGAGGAGCTTGAAGATTATCAATTTAAACCAAAATGGTCTGATGATTGTGATATTCTTGAAAATTTCATGCCAATGGACTTTACATCAACTGATGGTGTTAAAGGTCCAAAAGCTAAAGTCATTCCTCTTAAGGATATCCCAACAGAGGTTAAAACCTCTGCTGCAAAGGAGTCTGATAAGAGAAAGAAGAAAGAAAAAATTGATAACTTGTTTTGTGAATTCTGTGAGAAAAGGAATCATCTAACAAAAGACTGTTTCCACTTAAAAGCTTATGATTTGAACAGAACAAGTGTCATTGTTTCAGCTGAAAGCTGCATTGTTTGTGGTAAAACAAACCACAAAACTCAAGCATGTGTATATCTCAAAAACTTTGATGTGAAAAAGAATGAGGACATTGCTAAAACATCCTTGAGTTCATCAACATCATCTGTCAAATTCACCAAGAACCAACCACTGTTTGTGCCAGTTTAAACAGTTGTCACAAAACAGCTGAACCAAACATCTGTCAAAAGAGATGTTCAGGTTACTGATGCACCCCCTGCCAATCAGTTCAGAAAAGGCAAGGAAAAACAGTCTTACCAAAGGATTCCACACGTTTATGAGGCCTACAAAAGGCCCTCTAAACCTAAAGTGAACAGGCATCCTTTTGGTTACCAACAGGTGATTGGGCAAGACCCCCAACAGTGGTTAGTAAGAAACAGTACTAAAACTGTCCAAACCCCTGACTTAACCACTGTCCATCAATCTGCATCCATCCCAGACACTGTTGAGACCCCATCCAAAGCCCAGTTGGCTTTGGAGACCCTAATGAAATAATCCTTTTACTTCATGTGCAGGGAGCTTCTGCATGCTTTGATAGTCTTTGGTATGTAGATAGTGGAGGCTCCAAGGACATGACAGGATGTAAAGCCCTCCTCAAAGACTTTAAGATCCATGGAGGGGGTGATATATCCTTTGGGAATAACAATAAAAGGAAAGTTCTGGGGTCTGGTACAGTGCAGTCTGGAAGTGTAAAATTTGAAAATGTCAATCTGATAGACAATCTAAAATTCAACCTTCTGAGTGTGTCTCAAATGAGTGACAAAGGGTTTGGGTCATTCTTCACAAAAGATTTTTGTAGGATTATTGGACCAGAAATGGTCAAAAAGATTGAAGTAATAATCAAAACTGGTCAAACTAAACTTGTTGCTCAAAGAAGTGGCAATGTTTATGCTGTTGATATGTCTAAAGAATGTCCCAGAGCTGATGCCTGTCTGTTCTCAGCTGCCTCTAACAAAGAGACAGAACTTTGGCACAGAAGGCTGGGGCATACAAATCTTAAGACAATCACTGAAATTTCAAAAAATGGTTTGGTGAGAGGCCTACCACAAAAATTGTTTTCATGTCCTGAACATTGCATTTCTTTTTTAAAAGGAAAGCAGCATAAAAGTTCTTATAAGTCCATTGAAGAGTCCAAAACAACCTAGTGTTTGCAGATGCTACACATGGATTTGTTTGGCCCAGTTCAAGTCATGAGCCTCAGGAAGAAAAGATATTGTTTGGTTATTGTTGATGACTTTTCTAGGTTTACATGGACTTTCTTTTTACACTCAAAAGATGAGACTGCAGGCATTTTGCAAGACTTTGTGACACAGGTTGAAAAGCAATTTGACCTTCCAGTGAAAAGCTTCAGGAGTGACAATGGCACAGAATTTAAAAATAAGGAGTTGGATGCCTTCTGTCTGAAGAAAGGGATTGTAAGGCAGTACAGCATCCCTAGAACACCAGAGCAGAATGGGGTAGTGGAAAGGAAGAACAACACTTTGATTGAGGCTGCCAGAACCATGCTTGCTGATTCAGGTTTGCCATTAACTTTCTGGGCAGAGGCAGTAAACACTGCTTGTTATGTCCATAACAGAGTTTTAATAAACCCCAGGCACAAAAAGACTGCTTATGAAATTCTGTATAAAATCAAACCACTGATCTCTTACTTCAAGGTGTTTGGCTACCCATGCTTTATTTTGAACCTAAAAGATTCCATTTCAAAATTTGCAGCCAAAATTGATTGTGGGTATCATCTGGGATACTCAACCACTGCCAAGGCCTACAAAGTGTTCAATACACGGACCAAGACAGTGGAGGAGACTTTGAATGTAAAGTTCAATGAACTTTCATCAATGAAAATCCCAGCAAATCCTGCAGATCTGTTTGATCTTGAAAAATTTACTTTTGAAAATACTGCTGTCAAGACTAACAGTGCAGGTCCGTCAGAGGATTCAACACTAGACTATGGGTATGAAATCATCATTCCTCAAAAGTCTGTCAAAATGGGAAAAGCATCAGATGTTCAAAACATCTGTCAAAGCTCAACCACTGCTACCTCAACAGTTGTTGACCAAAGTAACCCATCAACCACTGCTTCCACATCCTCAAACACTGCTGACAAAAGTCCCCAAACAGTGGATAAAAGTCAGTATGTGTCCTCATCATTACCACCAATTCCACCACCTTTTGAAGCCACTGCTGGATCATCAAAGTCCCCAGCAGTGGTTAGCTCAGATGATACACATTTGCAGCCTTCACCAACAAATGCCATCATACCATACCAAGGAGATTTAATCTTCTTGAGATCTCATCCACTTGATCAAATCATTGGAAACATAAATGAAGGGGTGCTCACAAGAAGCCAAACCCAAAACATTTGTCTTTTTGCTGGTTTTCTATCACTCCATTAGCCAGTCAAGTACCAAGAGGCACTGAAAGACAACAGCTGGGTAGAAGCCATGCAAGAGGAGCTCCAACAGTTTAAAAGACAACAAGTATGGGAACTTGTACCACTGCCAGAAGAGGTTAGTCCCAGTGGCACAAAGTGGGTCTTCAAGAACAAAACTGATGAAAGGGGTATTGTTGTCAAGAATAAAGCCAGGCTTGTGGTTCAAGGTTACAGACAGGAAGATGGGATTGATTATGATGAAACATTCGCCCCTGTTGCAAGATTGGAAGCCATTAGACTGTTCCTGGCCTTTGCTATCAACCACAACATGAAGGTGTTTCAAATGGATATCAAAAGTGCTTTCCTCTATGGTACAATTCAAGATGAGGTATATGTTTGCCAACCTCCAGGGTTTGAGGATCCATTTTATCCAGATCATGTCTACAGGCTAAACAAAGCCTTGTATGGCTTGAAACAAGCACCAAGGGCCTGGTATGAAACTCTTTCCAACTTCCTACTCTCAAATGGTTTCAAAAGAGGTACCATTGATAAAACACTGTTTCTAAAATGGAGATGGAAGGATTTAATGATTGTCCAAATTTATGTGGATGACATTATTTTTGGAAGCACATGTAATAAAATGTGTGAAGAGTTTAGAGAACTCATGACAGCTGAGTTTGAAATGAGTGCAATGGGTGAGCTGCAATGCTTTCTTGGTCTCCAAGTTCAGCAAATGCAAAATGGAACTTTCATTCATCAAAGCAAATATGCTAAAGAACTTTTGAATAAATTTGATATGAATGATTGTAAACCATGCAGCACACCCATGGCAACAAATAAGCTTGTCATGTATGAAGAAAAGGATGAGCTGATTGACCAAACACTTTATAGAAGCATGATTGGATCCTTATTATACCTAACTGCATCTAGACCAGACATCATGTTTGCAACATGTGTCTGTGCAAGAAGTCAATCATCTCCCAGAAAATCAAACCTCATTGCTGTAAAAAGGATCTTCAGATACATAAAAGGTGCTCCCACACTTGGTATCTGGTATCCAGCTAATGGGAATATCAAGCTTTCAGGCTTTTCAGACAGTGACTTTGCTGGATGTAAAACTACAAGGAAGTCCACATCAGGAGGGTGCCAGTTTCTGGGTGATTGCTTAGTTTCATGGCAGAGCAAAAAGCAAGCAGCTGTTTCAACATCCACTGCTGAAGCTTAATACATTGCTTCTGCAAGCTGTACAGCCCAACTCCTGTGGCTTCAAAATCAGTTGCTGGATTTTGGTATCACTGCCTTAAAGACACCACTCATGTTGGATAGCCAGGCAGCAGAAAATATCATCAAAAATCCAGTTTCCCATTCAACCACCAAACACATCGACATCAGACATCACTTTGTGAGGGATTGCTATGAAAAAGGTTTGATTTCTCTGCATCATGTCCCAACTAAAGACCAGTTGGCAGATGTGCTCACAAAAGCACTTGATACAGCCACCTTTGAAAGCTTGGTCTCTAGAATTGGGATGCTAAACATGGAATAACAGGCAACATCTTGTTTTTCTATGTATAAAAGCACTAAAATGTTTTCAGAAAATAAAAAATCCATCCTTAAAAATAGCTAAAAATGAAATTTTCATTAAAATCCTTAAAAGTCTGCCATTAACCACTGCTTGTTCAAAAGTCTGCTCTGCTTCAAAGTCTGCCCACTGCTGAAAGTCAACCTCTGTTCTCTCATTTCTTTGATAAACACTGTTGTTCAAAAGCAGTGTCTTATCCACTGATATGCTATCCACTGATAGTAAAAATTATCCACTGCTTCCATAACCACTGTCTTCACCAGTAACTTTCATAAAAGTACTGTCCTTCATTTCATCAGGGTTTGTCACGTGGGCAGTACATTGTAGTCAGACCTTTTGTAACCGCTGCCACGTCAGCATTCACTTTTTCCTCTATAAAATCCCCACTCACCACCAAAACAGGGTTTTACTGTCAATTTGAATTCTCAAAAATTCTCTTCTCAAAACAATTTTTCCATCTCATTTTGTCAAAAATTTCTTCGATCATCATCTTCAAAATGACAAAATCGAAGCAATCCGCAAAACCCATCTCCAAATCATCATCGAAAGCGGCCTCTCAAAAGGCCAATCCCACCGAAATTCCACACAAACCATCTCACAATCTTCTGGGTTTACTCACAAAACCTGGCACCACAGATATTTTCGATTCCATCCTTGCTACCATCTCCGCATCAAAGTACAAAACTTTGTTAACAGCGGATGCACCAATTTACTTGACAACCCAAAGAGAGTTTTGGAAGAATGCAACCCTTGAAAAACAAGGAGACACTGTAATAGCCATCAACTCTTCTATAAAGGGAAAAGCTATCAAGATTACACCACCATCAATTTCAGAGGTCTTTCAGCTCGATGATCAGGAAGGTACAATTTCTTTCCCCAAAAACGAGTTAAAAAATGATTTTCTGGAAAGAGGGTATAATGCAGAAGTCAAAAAGGATACCTTACAAAAAGGTTACTTCCCTTCTGCCACAAGGTTTTTATTTCGTACCCTTCTATTGTGTGTTTCAAACAAAACCATTGCTTTCAATGAAATACCATTAAAGATTCAAAATCTGGGATATGCTATTCTTCAAGAAGAAAATTTTAATTACTCTCAGGAAATCTTTAATGATTTGGTTAAAAATGTTGAAACAAAATCATTCTTACTGTTTCCCAGGTTTCTAAGTTCTTATTTTCAAAAGAAATTCAGTAAGGATGATCTTTCTAAAATAAACCAAGGTGAATCCATTCAAATAAATTGCTTAACTGCTGAAACTTTTACAAGGATGTCAACACCTTGCAAAACACAAGCAGAGGTGCCTGAGCAGATTTTAGCAGTTGCCACTGCTCCTCAGGTATCTGCTGCTGAGCCCACTGCTCAATGTGATCAAAGCAGCAGAACAACTGTTTTGAAACCCACACCTACAATCCACAAAAAACCACAGAAAAAGAAAAATTCAAAACCCCCCAAACCAATCAAAAAGGCTACTCTGGAGGATGAGATACCAGAGAAAATGCCTATGACAACACAAAAGTCACAAGAAACCACTGCTGCTTCTTCCTCACAGCAGTTGGTACAAATATCTCAACCCATAACCAATACTCCTCCTGCTTCTTCACAAAAATAACATGTTGTACACATAAGGCCACCACATCATGATGCTCTGGAATCACTTGATTCCATCATCCACAGCTCAATGCCCGGGGGCAAATCCTGCTTCTACACAAAACCTCACAGCCACAATTCCCTCAACAACTAAACTGCTGTTGGATGCAATTGATTTGAACCAGGCACTAACCAGTCCTTCTCAATCACCTATCAATGAGAACATACCTCAACAAATGATTGGGTCTGATGTATCAATCTTTGCTAACCCACCAACACAACCTGAGGAGGTTAGACCCCTTGAGTTACAAGTAACTCTTGGTGGTAATCCAAGTGAAGCAGCCACTACAACTGTTGAACCCACTGGTTTACAGTTGGACAGTGGTTACATTAATAAGACTTCCTTGGAGGCAATTCCTTACATAGCACCTCTGCCAACCACCAGTGGATTCATTTTTCCAACTGGCAACATCAAAAGGTTGTCAAGTGTTGAAGGAAGAAGACCCCAGTACCAAGAAAAAGGGGGTATCAGTGGTTAGTGTTTGGAGTACACTCCCTACCTCAACCACTAATAAACCACTGTTAGTGGGAAATCAGATGATCCCATTAGATTGGGTGATGATTTAAAGTATAAGGATTTGACGAAACGTGTTGACAAATTGGATACATCTGTTGCAGATATCAAAAACATGCTACAACAGGCGTTGAAAATACAAAAGATGCAATCCACTGCTGTTCCATCTCAAGCACCTGCTCCACAACACGCATCTGCTACAAATGAGCTCTGGAATTTTTTCCAACCTTTTCTCCAACAACAACAACAAATGGCTGATCAGCAACATGAAATACATGTACAAAAGTTGAGAACCATCATGGAGTCTAGGTTCAAGAACACTCAAGCAGACATTAAGGCAATCAAGGCCCATTTATTGGAAACCACTGGCATTGCTCCTCCAACAGTACTTTTCATTGATCAACTCCCAGAAGATAATGCCAAAATGGGGGAGAAAATTCAGGAGTGGAAGAAGAAGGGAATAGATGATGGTCTTTACATTGAACCTGAAAGGGATTCTATGACCAGAAAAATTCCTGTGCCAGATGGTAGTAAAAAGGTTGATGCAACTCAAGAAGCACTTGATGAAGGAGTAGCAAGTGTTAAGAGGGATAGATTGGCTAAGGATATTTCAAGGTGGAATGAGGAGAAAAGAGCTTTCATGGAGCTGTATGCGCAGGGTTGTTCTGGGTCAAAGGATACTAAAAATCCTAAGACTAAAAAGAAACCTAAGTCCATCCCATCCAGAATTCCAAAGCATATTCCAAAACCACCATCCAAAAGCCATCAGCATCAAACCTCCACCCAAGTAGCTGTTGTAACTCCTGTTGTATCAACTACTGCTGGTACTTCAGTGGTTTCAGCATCTGTTCTCACTTCAACACACACCACAACCACTACTTTACCACCACCACTGTCACCACCAAAAACAATCTCACCACCACTTTCACCTGCTGATAAAAAGCAGAAGACAACAGATGTTATAACATCTGTTGTAATGACAACAGTGGTTGAAACACCAGTTGTTTCAACAGCTGTTAGTCAATCCCAAACCACTACCACTAAATCTACCACCACTGCTTCACCTAAAACATCATCAGTCCCTCCTCAACCAAAAAGGAGAAGGCTAATTCTAAAAGATGATGACACATCTCCACCACCAACATCTTCAAAATCTCTGTCACTTGTCACAATTCCAAAACCCATACCTCTCTCTTCAGCTTAAATTTTAAAGCCATTACCTCCTGCTGGTGTCACATTTCCTTTGGAACTCATTGCAGTTAGGGAAGAAATCAAATCTTTCTACTATGAGGATGACCCAGTTAAAAGGAGTTTGCCATCAGTCGAAGGATATCCCAGGCCTAACAATATCGAAGAATACTTGAAGCGTAAGGCCAAGTAAGCAGAGGATATCGCAATCAAAAACAAAAAAAGGGAAATCTGATAGAGAAGTTCAACAAAGCTATCAGTTTTTACTTACACAGGTCAGTGCAATGGAGCAATTTTCCAAAAATGTATGTCAACAACTCTCAGAAAGGGCAGATGAGTCCTTGAGAAATGACTACATTGAGAACATCATGACCTACAAGAAATACAAGGGGGAGAAACACATGTACAAAAACTGGACCATTCCTGAGCTTGAAAAAGAGGCAGCCAGGATTCAAGACATGATCAAGAATAAGGTCAAGCAGACTCCTCCCGAAAAATTCAACCAATTTGAAGCTGATAAGATCTTAGAGTTGAGGAGAATGAAAGAGGAGCTGATAGCAGCTGATTATGGGTCAAAGAACTCAGTGACAAAGTGGGGAGAAGATAGGGTCAGAGCTACCTACAAAAGCTTAGAGGAACTTAGAAAGAAAGATCCAAAAGTTCCCCAAAAGCCTGACTAATCCAAAGCAGAGGTCTCAAAAAGACCACCAAAGCTGCAAGTCAAAAGAACCACTGCTCCAGCTGGTGCTACCTTCTACAAAAGAAGGAGTAAAAACCAGTCAGGTGCTGAATCAATTCAAGATCTAAAAGCTGGAAGTGCTATAGTAAAAGAGGGCATTAAATTGATGATAAAAGAAGATCTTGAATTGGAACAACCTGCAAGTACTGCTCAGCCAGTCATGAATAGGCCAGCCTCACCAAATACCTCTGCAAATAAACATCTCCCAAGAAACCCACCAGGCTCAAAAATACAAAAGTGGGAAACTGACAAACAGACCTACGTATTGACTTTGCTCAGGTCTGGTGGAGAAGTGAAGAAAATATCAAGGGAACAAGCTCTTGGCCTGAGTCTTGAAGATTTGCAGGATCTCCTTGATCTTCCACTTAGCAGGGATGATGAAGACACAGATGCCCTAGACTTTGAACTACAATTAAAGGTCAAATAAGGGAACTGCTGATGAGGCAATAAACACTCCACAATAATGAAGAGTTTTGGCATTATCTGTTCCAGGGGGAGATTGTTGGGATTGAACCCTAACAAGAGGAACAGATAATTAAAGCCAAAACTGGATCAGAGCAGTGGATCCAGAATAAGCATATGTTTACAGATGTTTACATATAAGTCTCTCCCCTTGAAAGTGATTTCAACATCTGCTGACCTCCTATCTGCTGATCGTGCAAACTGCTGACCTACAACTGCTGTTCAAGTAAAGGTCTAATGGAAGACTAAAGGCCTGCTACTCAATCTACTGCCTTGGTTCAAGCACTGCTGATCCGGACAAGTACTAATGCTGGGTTCACAGCAGTGGAGGGATGCAGCAGTTGTTTAATTTTATCTTTATGAAATGTATTGTATTAAGCAGTAGTTAGCATAGCAGTGTTTGTATTGATCAGAGGTTAGAGTTTGTTAGGAGGTTAGATGTCACTTTCATGGTGACGTCAGCATTAGATGCTCAGTGGTTTGCTAGTGCCTATAAATAGAACAGTGCTCTGTACTGTTCTATTAGCTCTTTGCAACACCGTCTTCTTTGCACGAACAAACACTGAGCTCTGGCTGAGGGGGAGTTTGTATTCAAGCATTACTTTGTAATCGTTGTTGAAATTAAATTCAATCATTCGGTTCTTTGTTGAAAATGTCTTGATCAAAGCAATACTCTCGTTTGATTGTATGCAAAGTTTGTTTCTATATTAATTCCGCTGCACAACTCATCCATTTCCATTTTAATTCAAACAGAAAATACAATCAAAACCAAACTCAGATCCAACAGAATACAAGTTTGAATGCATAGCATAATAAAGAAAATGTTTTAATGGTGCTCTTATCCAACGTGATAAAATGTATACAATGTTACTAACATGCTGTACTAGTGTAAGCTATATGTCAAACCAGAGTTTAACGCAATGGTGATTACCCGACATCGTCAAAACGAAGAGGGTGTAATGGTGTTTACTTAACAATACCACAAGAATATGGGCGTGGCGTTAATCCTACAGCGCTATAATTGTTAAGGTAGGCTTGCAAAGTATAACAAGTCTCATGCTTAGTAGTGGATAGAGTGTGATTTGATAAACATGTTTGATAGTGTTGCGTGTTTTTGTATATAAGTACATGTTGCACCCAAAGTGATTAAAATGGAAAAAAAAGGATCCAGTATACTCACAGTTTTGGGTAGATTTCCATGAAAACCGAGAGTTGATTAGGCGAGAGTTGGTACACGGAAGTCGCCCTGAAATAGGTAAATGGAGGTGTGAGTGTTCTGATGTGAAAGGGTTTAGATCAGACTTTAAAATAAATAACTAATAGACCCTTTCGTGAGAAAGGGGTCCTCTCGTGCGAAAGGGATCCCTTCGAGCGACATGACTGTTTAAATGTGGATTTGTGCGTAACGATTAAATTGTAAACTGTTTTTACTAAACACAGAAGCTGTAATTGTTATTAAAATGAAAAAAGAAAGTAAAGTTAGCCAAACAGTCATGTAAGGACAATCCAGGTGTGCCAACACGACATAGAAAGAGTGAACTAAGTGTCGGAGCCTCGACGGGGTTAACTTCCTTTGTGACTAGCAAACTGTTTGGTGTTCAACCTTGATGAACTGACATTGGAGAGAAAAGTAATAAAAAACAAAACTTGTAAAAGAGTCCCCTTTCGCGCGAGATAGATGCCCTGTTGTGCGAAAGGTGACAGTTTTGACGAAAACATTTGTTTGATCTATCCGAAACAGACCATTTCTTAGTGGAAATTAACCCCAATGCAAACCTTAACTATGGACTGAGTTGAAAGTCTGATAGGTTCCAGATTCCACCGAGATTATACAGAAATAAAAAATAAAACGTATGAACAGGTTGTAAAACATCAAAGTTTGTAAATCTTGGTTGAATCTCATATGTGGTGAGGCTTCAACATCAATTTGCCTAAGAAAACTCGTGAAAGCCATCCATGAGATGTGTTCAATCAAGAGGTTTTGCAAGAAAAGTTTGAGAACTTGAACTAAAATGCATGAAATGTAAAAAAATGAATGAAAAGTATAAGAAAATGGAAGAAAATCGATACCACAAGTCTCTGATTGCGAGAGAGAAGTTGAGAGTTTCTAATAGAAGCCTGAGTGAATGAGCAAGGAAAATGAGTGAAGTAGTGCGCCTATTTATAGGCTGAAAGGTGAGTCGGGACGAGAGGGAAGTTCGAGCGAGAGGGAGGTTTTGGACGAGAGGGTCCTTTCGCACGAAACAGGAGAGGTCCTTTCACACGAGAGGGACTTCCCTTCTTCTCGAAATTTCAAGTTCGATTAATTCACACGTTTTGGTTGGTTTTTATGTGATAACCCGTACTTATGAGGTTAACACCTTTCTTTTTCGTGATTATAAATTACGTTTTGTTACGTTTTATTTCTTCGAGTCACATGATAACTGTAATCTATCATATTTAAATTAAATCAAAATCCAAACTAATTTTACATATATTTTGCTTGTACGAAATCAAATGATTCGTTTACATGATCTGATAACCTACGCTAATTTCGGCCAACACGAAACACATGTTCACCCAACCCGAAACCCACTAATTGTGGCCCAAATACACCTAAACCCAAGCCGGTCTAACTCGTTACTCCTTTTCCACTCCAACTCATTAATTTCGGCCCACACCCACTTATTCTTTCTTTCGGCCCAAGCTGTTGTGAAGCCCACCAGACCAAATGTAACAACTCTCATCAAAATTCCTATTTATTAAATTAATTTGTCTAATAGGAAACCCTAATTAAGAAACCCAAGTGATTCTGCATCAACCCTAAAATTTTCAGAATAATCAGAATCAGGATCAGGGCCCCTAAAACTAAGGGGGTAAATTCCCGTTAGTATTATCCACACAGTTTTACGTGTGAATCGAATTTGCATGCAAGACCAACTCAGCAAGCCTACAAATACACGAGGCTACCCTATGGCAGGGGATAACCCCTCGCACCACGGGACACCCCCTCGTGCCACACGAGGGGGGCGGTTTTTCAGGTATAAGTAGTAGGCTCTGGGACTTGAATTCTGGCACTTGAACGACGTTAAAACTCAAAACGTACGCTGAGATATTATAGAAACAGTCTCAAAACACACACAATTCACGAAGTGCTGCCGCAATACAGGGTAATAACTTGATCGCTGCTACGATTCAATGTCCGATCGATTAAACTATCCAATGGATGTTTAAGTGCTGCCCACATTAGGGTTTATGCTTTGTCATTCGTCGTGAATACGATGGATGTTTAAGTATCGCACTTTGTCATTCGTTGTGAAGATTTAATCTCGTGAGTTATCGTAAATGCTGTATTAGTTACTAACCTAGTTTGTGTGCATTGTTATTTAAACTAGGTTAAAAGGTTAATCAGTAGGCTAGGCTCTGCTCAGATAAATCTTCAATGTGAGTCGTTCTCTTTTTATCAAAGTGCTTTATAAATTTTAAATATTTTTAAAGATTATAATTACAGGGATTAAGTCTTTGTAGTCACCAAATTACAGCCGGTATGTGGGGTTTTGTATACATTACTTGTTCCCGTCACCATTGGACAACGAGTTAGCCAATGGGTGATCTGACCATAGTCACAGAAACGAGTCGAGTGACAAATACCGTGGGTAGTTGGTTGATATCAGGAAACATTGTAATCGCTCTTAATACTGTAAATTATAACAAATATGTTATTTTAGTAAAAAGAATGATTCACCAGTATTTCCCGCTGACAAAACCTTTTTCAAACATGTTTCGGGTGATCTGTTGTGATCCAGGAAAAGTGCAGCGAAGCACTACAAGCTTAAGGAAGTGGCTCAATATAAAATAAAGAAATATGTTTTGTAAAATAAAGATTTCTTAGTGAAATCATATGATTGTAAATTACCGGGGTTTTATCCCGAGTTGTGAAATAAAATAATCAGGAAATTGCAGTTTTAAAAAGATCCTGAAGAAAACTTCCGCTGTTAATTCAATTAAATAAATACCATGGGATTTTCTGTCCCGCGGCTCCTGAACCGGGTCAAATCGGGTCGGGGGCCGTGACAAAAAAAGGTGGTATCAGAGCCACTGATTTAAGCCTATTAAGTATTTAGAAATACTTAATTTTCTAATTGCCATTTTGTGATTATATGTTTTATTATTTGAATATTTGTATACAGTATAGGTAAGCAAAAGCTTTCAAACATCTATCTTAAATTAGATAGGTCATCACACAAGAAAGGAAGTTCATCCCAAACAATATCCTTAAAACTCTCTGCAATTCCTGAAGAAGGAATATTTATCCGTAAGGCACAATATGAGGAACCACTTTCTCCTAATAAAAGAAGTTTGATTCTTAGAAAAAGTCAGGAGAAAATAAAGAAATCACGAGAAAAGAAAGTTAAATAGGAAACCAAGGAAATTACCAGTAAATCACCGTGGGAAGACAAGTTAGATGAAAAATGGGCAGATCTCTATATGCTAGCCACTGTAGCAGTAAATGCAAATCTTTATGTACTTTGACTCAAGTTTTAGCACTTTTATCACCTACAAACCAGAAACCTTATCCAGTAAATAAATAAGTTTATCATAAAACCTAATATGTTTTAATTGTCAGTTGTTCTCTGTATTAAAATTTGTTACACGGTAGACAATAATATTTAAAGGTTATTTATGAAATTTTGTTATAAAATTTTAACTTAGTAAATTTTGTATTTTGCATATATGCTAAACAGCATGAACGACTTGTCTGAAGCCCTTCAAAATCTAAATCTCTATCCGGTGAAAATAGAGGTTTCGAGAGATTTTAATAGGTACATACTAGATCTAGAAGAACCTATGGAATTCAATGCTCCACCTCCGAAAAAGCCAAAACCTCAGAAAAGAAAGAGATATGTATGGGGGAGGCGTGTACGTAGGAAAAAGCCAGCCAAGAGACTTCCCAAAATAGAAAATCCTTTAGATAAAGGAAAGGGGATTGAAGTCAGAGAAGATTCTAAGCCACTAGAAATGGAATTTGGGGAAGGTTCTAGGCAAACCCAGAGAGAAATTGGGGAAAGCTCCAGACAGATCGAGGAGTTACCATTTCAGAAGGAATTTGATCGTGCATTGGCAAGCTGTGATGTTGTCAGGCCTATTAATAATAATCTCTACCCTTATCCTGCTGAAACACAACTACCAATGAACTTAGAACCAACTATTCCAGACCCTCTAATCCACTCCCAACACCTAGGAATGGACGAGTGGTGGACTAATGACTGGCAGTTCCAAAACCTACTCAACAGTCCTTATTCCTTTCTCCCTCAGTTTGACCCAGAACCTATACCAAATCCACCCATGAGCACTGAAAATTTAGCTGAACTCCGCCACTTTGGCGAGGAGCTGGTGGATGCAGGAAATAGGATCACGGAGGTAGGAGAACAGATCTCCTGGAAATTCGACGAGAGGGAACGTCGTTACTGAAATACCAACTGATGAATGATAGAATGGTTATGAAACTATGGTTGTATAATAATAAAAGTAAACTATAATCCTGTAAAATAATCTAAAATAAAACTTTGTAAAATAAATAGCGTGTAATGATGCATATATATATAAAAATGGAATCGAGAAATCGATAGTTTTGGATATATGTGTGTTGTGAAAATTGTATAATTGTTTTGTGTACAATTGTTATTTATTTGATACTAATAAATTATATATATTAATTATCAGATGGAAAATGCTAATAATGAACCAGTAAATGAGGTTAATCAATCTGAGCAACACCCGGGGGATCAATATATGACTAGACAAGATATAGAAAATATCGTTGCTCAAGGAATAGCCAATGCTATTCCAGCAATACTTGCTGCTGCATAGAAACCTGCTGAACCTCAACAAATCATTCTTAGCAAATGAATTTATGAAGATAACTTCAGTAATAGCATAAACGGAGGCGGTAATCCTACTAATCATGATAATGAACCACGGCAAGCTCCGCTCCCTAAGAAAATGAAAGCTGCAACGCCTGGTTGCACTTTCAAAGAATTTCTTGCTTGTAAACCCGCGGAATTTGCAGGCAATGAAGGAGCGACTGCGGCACTGCGTTGGTTAGAGAAAACCGAGGCAGTGATTACAATAAGTAAATGTGACAAAGACGACAAGGTCATGTATGCGTCAAATCTTTTCAAAGAAGAGGCGCTAGAATGGTGGAACACGGTGTTACAAGCAAAAGGAAGGATGATGGCATATGCCATGAACTGGGAAGAATTTAAGAGTCTTGTAGAAAGAAAATTTTGTCCCGAATATGAAAAACATCAAATGGCAAATAAATTCCTAAATCATCGTATGATGGGTGTAGATTGTCGCGGTTATACCTCGACATTCTTTGAATATGCTAGAGTGGTACCAACACTGGCTTCGCCAGAACTGGTACTCATTTCTCGCTATATTTGGGGATTAATTGGCGAAATCCGTAATATCATTAAAGCTGCGAGACCTCATACTATTGACGATGCTGTGGAATTAGCTAATACTCTAACTGACGAACTAGTACGCACAAGAGATGAAAACAGGAAAAAGGAACTGGTTCAGAAAATTACCCAAGGATTTCGTGCAGGTAATAATAGCAGCTTCAAGAGAAGAGGAACAGGGCAATCTTCAACTTCGCCATTCTGCAAGAACTGCAAAAAGAAACATTATGGAAGATGTAAAGTAATCTGCAACTTTTGCAAAGGCATAGGACATCGCGAGGAAGACTGCAGAAAGAAAACAAGAGTCTGCTATAACTGTGGAGAAACAGGACATTTTAAGCCAGAATGTCCTAAATTGGTTAAATCAACAGACAACAAAGCCAAGACGGCCGACGGAGCTACCAAGAAGAATGCTCGAGCCTTCCAGTTAACTACTCAGGAAGCCAAGCTAATTCCTGATGTGATAGCTGGTACATTCTTAGTTCACAATATTTACGCAAAAGTATTATTTGAATCTGGTGCAAACCAAAGTTTTATAAATACTTCATTCTGCCAAGCTCTTAACTTACCATTAACCAACCTTAGGCAGATTTTTACAGTTGAAACGGCAGACGGAAATTCTATCAAAATAGATAAGGTTTTGCAAAAAGAAAATATAGAACTTTCAGGTCATAAATTTTATGCAAACCTATTGCCAATGAATTTAACTGGATTCGATGTCGTGTTAGGAATGGATTGGTTAGTAACCAACCATGCTCGAATCCTTTGTGATAAAAATTCTGTAGAAATTCAGGCACCTACTGGGGAAGTAATCATGAATACAGGAGATAAACTACGTAAACCCATGAAGTTCATATCAGTAATGAAAGTTGCTAGTTATGAACGAAAGCAAGGAATAGTATATATGATTTCAGTAATCATTAGTACTAAGGATAAAGAACTTAAGGAGATTCCTGTAGTCTCGGAATATCCAGATGTGTTCCCAGAAGAATTACCTGGATTACCACCTGATAGGGAAGTAGAATTTAGAATTCATCTAATTTCAGGAACTACACCGATAGCTAAGGCACCTTATCGGTTAGCACCTACAGAAATGTTAGAATTGAAAAAGCAATTAGATGAATTACTAAGTAAAGGTTTCATACAACCTAGTTCATCCCCTTGGGGAGCACCAGTATTGTTTGTAAAAAAGAATGATGGTTCAATGAGAATGTGTATTGATTATAGAGAATTGAATAAGGTTACAATTAAGAATCGATACCCATTACCTAGGATTGATGATCTATTCGATCAACTTCAAGGAGCTAGATATTTTTCTAAGATTGACTTACGCTCCCGATATCATCAATTGAAAGTACAAGAAGAAGACATACCTAAAACTGCTTTCAGGACTAGGTATGGTCATTACGAGTTTACAGTCATGCCCTTCGATTTAACAATTGCTCCTGCAGCATTTATGGATATGATGAATAGAATCTGTAAACCGTATTTAGATAAATTTGTAATTGTCTTCATTGACAAAATACTGATTTATTCCAAGAATCAGGAAGAGCACTGTCAGCACTTGCATGCACTTTTAACTTTGTTAAGAAAATAGAAGCTTTATGCCAAATTCTCGAAGTGTGAATTTTGGCTACAAGAAGTGCAATTCCTAGGTCACATGGTGAATCACGAAGGTATTCACGTAGATCCTGCTAAGATGGAGGTAATTACCAAATTGAAGGTTCCACAATCCGCAATGGAAATTAGAAGTTTTATAGGTTTAGCTGGGTATTATAGAAGGTTTATTAAGGATTTTTTCCAAGATAGTTGTACCATTAACTAAACTAACCTGTAAAGCAATTAAGTTTGAATGGGGACCTAAACAAGAAGAAGCCTTTAGGATCTTAAAGCAGAAATTAACAAATGCTCCCATCCTAGCTTTACTAGAAGGGACTGAAGATTTTGAAGTATATTGTGATGCTTCAAAACTAGGATTTGGATGTGTGCTAATGCAACGCAAGAAGGTAATTGCGTATGCTTCAAGACAGTTGAAAAAGCACGAAGAAAACTATACAACTCATGACTTAGAGTTAGGCGCCATAATTTTTGCCCTTAAAATTTGGAGACATTATATATACGGAAGTAAGTTTACTGTCTATACAGATCACAAAAGTTTAAAATATATATTTGGGCAAAAAGAGTTAAACATGAGGCAAAGGAGATGGATGGAAATTCTAAGTGACTATGACTGTGATATCCAGTATCACGAAGGAAAGGCAAATGTAGTTGCAGATGCCTTAAGTTGTAAATACCATGAGAAACAACGACGGGTTCGTGCTCTCAGATTAAATCTACAATTAGATTTAATGAAGCAACTGAAGAATGTTCAAGAGACAGCAATAGCGGATGTTGCTGAAGGAATGTAGGGACGAATAAAAGAATTAGAGCAAGGAAAGGATGGAATTTGGAGATTCCATAAAAAGAGAATTTGGGTACCTAAGCAAGGAGAGTTAAGAGATAAGATTTTAGAAGAAGCCCATAAATCTAGGTATAATATGCACCCAGGAAACAATAAGATGTACCAAGATTTAAGAAATAAATTTTGGTGGATAGGAATGAAAAAGGATATAGCTCGATATATTTCTAAGTGTCTTACTTGTTCACAAGTTAAGGCAGAACACCAGAAACCTTAAGGTCTACTAGAACAATTAGAAATGCATGTATGGAAATGGGAACTCATAACAATGGATTTTGTTACTAAGTTACCCAAAACCAGAAAAGGTAATGATGCGATTTGGGTAATTGTGGATCGATTAACCAAATCAGCTCATTTCCTACCTATGAAAGAAACTTTTAGCTTGGAAAGATTGGCAAAGTTGTATGTGGATGAAGTTGTATCTTTACATGGAGTTCTACTCTCCATTGTATCAGATAGGGATAGTCGTTTCACTTCCCACTTCTGGAAAAAGTTTCCAAGAAGCTATGGGAACTCGCCTAAATTTAAGTACTGCATATCATCCTCAGACAGACGGATAAAGTGAAAGGACGATCTAAACTCTAGAAGACATGCTTAGAGCATGTGTAATAGATTTTGGTGGAAATTGGGACGACCATTTACCTTTAATTGAATTCTCCTATAACAATATTTATCATTCAAGTATTGAAACTGCCCCATTCGAGGCACTGTATGGAAGAAAGTGCAGAACTCCAGTTTGTTGGGCAGAAATAGGAGAAAGTCAATTGTCAGGTCCTGAAATAGTGCAAGAGACGACTGACAAGATCACTCAAATCAAAGAAAGATTAAAGACTGCTCGGGATCGTCAAAAGAGCTATTCTGATAATCGACATAAACCACTAGAGTTCCAAGTTGGAGACAAGGTACTATTGAAAGTTTCTCCTTGGAAAGGAGTAGTACGGTTCGGTAAGAAAGGGAAACTAAGTCCAAGATACGTAGGACCATTTTCAGTAATCCAACGTATAGGACCCGTTGCTTATCGTTTGCAACTACCAGAAGAGTTAGCAGGAGTACATGATGTATTTCATGTATCTAACCTCAAGAAATTCCTATCAGATGAATCTTTGGTAGTACCTCTCCAAGATATAGAGGTAAACGAAAAGTTAAAATTTGTTGAGAAACCTCTTCAGATAGAAGACAGAAAGGTGAAATTTCTCAAACACAAACGGTTAGTCCTTGTCAAGGTCAAGTGGGATTCAAAGAGAGGACCTGAATACACTTGGGAACTGGAATCAGAAATGAAGCGAAAGTATCCCTACTTATTCCAGTAAATCTCGAGGACGAGATTTTTATTAAGGTGGGGAGAATGTAACAACTCTCATCAAAAGTCCTATTTATTAAATTAATTTGTCTAATAGGAAACCCTGATTAAGAAACCCAAGTGATTCTACATCAACCTTAAAATTTTCAGAATAATCAGAATCATGATCAGGGCCCCTAAAACTCAGGGGGGTAAATTCCCGTTAGTATTATCCACACAGTTTTACGTGTGAATCAAATTTGCATGCAAGACCAACTCAGCAAGCCTATAATTACACGAGGCTACCCTATGGTAGGTAATAACCCCTCGCGCCAAGCGACACCCCCTCGCGCCACGCGAGGGGGACGGTTTTTCAGGTATAAGTAGTAGGCTCTGGGACTTGAATTCTGGCACTTGAACGACGTTAAAACTCAAAACGTACGCTGAGATATTATAGAAACAGTCTCAAAACACACACAATTCATGAAGTGCTGCCGCAATACAGGGTAATAACTTGATCGCTGCTACGATTCAATGTCCGATCGATTAAACTATCCAATGGAGGTTTAAGTGCTGCCCACATTAGGGTTTATGCTTTGTCATTCGTCGTGAATACGATGGATGTTTAATTATCGCACTTTGTCATTCGTTGTGAAAGTTTAATCTCGTGAGTTATCGTAAATGCTGTATTAGTTACTAACCTAGTTTGTGAGCATTGTTATTTAAACTTGGTTAAAAGGCTAATCAGTAGGCTAGGCTCTGCTCAAATAAATCTGCAATGTGAGTCATTCTCTCTTTTATCAAAGTGCTTTATAAATTTTAAATATTTTTAAAGATTATAATTACAGGGATTAAGTCTTTGTAGTCACCAAATTACAGCCGGTATGTGGGGTTTTGTATACATTACTTGTTCCCGTCACCATTGGACAACGAGTTAGCCAATGGGTGATCTGACCATAGTCACAGAAACGAGTCGAGTGACAAATACCGTGGATCGCTATTAATACTGTAAATTATAACAAACGTGTCGTTTTAGTAAAAAGAATGATTCACCAGTATTTCCCGCGGACAAAACCTTTTTCAAACATGTTTCAGGTGATCTGTTGTGATCCAGGAAAAGTGCAGCGAAGCACTACAAGTTTAAGGAAGAGGCTCAATATAAAATAAAGAAACATGTTTTGTAAAATAAAGATTTCTCAGTGAAATCATATGATTGTAAATTACCGGGGTTTTATCCTGAATTGTGAAATAAAATAATCAGGAAATTGCAGTTTTAAAAAGATCCTGAAGAAAACTTCCGCTGTTAATTCAATTAAATAAATACCACCGGATTTTCTGTCCCGCGGCTCCTGAACCGGGTCAAACCGGGTCGGGGGCCGTGACACCAAATCTCCCCAAAAGCCTCTTACATAGTTATGTATATTGCATGGTCGCCTCATAACTCCCCTAGAGCCAAACCCTAACCTACGATCATCATACCTTCTCGCCCTCTCTTACTACTGTTGATGAAGAACGAGTCCAAGGCTCCAAGAAGTTCGATCTCTAGGCTTAAGCGAACTCCCTATGATCGCTAGGTAATCATATACTGAATTTTAGTTATAGTTGTTTTAGTTTATACATGTTTTTGGTTATAAATCCCTCGTATCTTGGCTACATTTTCTGGATTGTAATGATTTTTTTATGTGCTATGTTGATACAGGTAATCTATGTTGCTAGGAAATCATACTGGCTGTGACAATTGTGCTCTGTAAACGATGTATGATGTAAACAATATCAATTATCAATAAAACAATGTGTTTTGGTGTTAACATATGTGTATTTGTGTTTGATGATTTTACGATTTGATTCGAGTTCGATTTCAAGTTTTAAATCGTTTTCTGGAAAAGTTATACGCAAACTGATGCGTAAACATAATCATTTTAACACGACAAACACTCCGGAATTGTGATATAGGCTTAACATACATTAGATAACCTAAACATAACTTAGAAATAAGTTTTGGAAGGTTTGGTGTGTCGAAAACAAGTTTATTCGATCGCAGGGATTATTTGTGTCAAACTGCGAAACTATGCCAATTCGTATGGTAACGAACATTCTGGAACATGATCATAAGTTTAAACATACCCTAAATATCCTTTATATAGCTTAGAAATAGGCTTTGAGGGGTTCGGTATGCGAAAATAAACTTATTTGATCAACAGGGACTAAAAGCGTCAAAAAGTGCATAAGTTTGCATTTACGCGCATATCTTACGTTCTGAACATAACCGGACATCCAAAAAAATTTTTAATCATTAAAATATTTTATCTAGTGATTGGAATGCAAAAATACCATTCGTCGCGTAATTTAGATCGTTTTTCGCGTCCGTTCATATTTCGTCGTAATTAACCGAATAACGTGACCGTATGAACAAACGAACCGACATCCGAGATAATTTCAAGCATGTTTCAAGTCCCCTATGCTTTAACATCCTTGTAGAGCCTTGAAAATGGGTTAACAGGGTTTAAACGCGTCGAAAATGGCTTAAATGTGCTGCAAGGACCATTTCTACCATTTTGTGAAACTTTCTGGACCTGGGAAGTGGTGGCGTTGCGCGACCCCTATAAGGTGTTGCTGTGGCGACACGCCACCCCCTCATTTTGACAGAAATTCAATTTTCAGCAACTAGTTTGAACTTGGGAGTCTTTTATGCAACTTTCTCAATACTATGAACTAGTTTTGGAGCTCCCCTTGTATTGTAAGCCATGTTCCACAAGTGTATGGTGAGATTTGAGCTTTGAATCTTGCAAAAACACATGTCAAGATCTTAAGAACTCAAGACTTACTATAAATACCCACTTGATCTTCATTCTTTCCTCACAATTTGATCTCAATTTCTTCTCTAAGTTGAAGCTCTCACTTGTGAAGCTTCATACTTGAGATTTTTAAGTTCCAATCTTCCTTGCTTGGACCTTTTGTAAGTTTCTTTCATGCTTTTTATGTATTTCAATCATGAAAGTCAAACAATGTTTGACTTTCTGCTTTGACCATGATTTGGTCAACACAAAGTTCGTTTGAACTTTGCAACGTGAGCGTAATCACGATGGTTATAGTCCCTTGTGACTATACCTACTGATTACCACGTTGATTAGTCGAAGTGACGAGTCAAAGTTTCGGTCAAAATACGTGTTTATGCGTATTTTGCGTCGAAACTATTTTCGGGTATCAAAACACTTTGTTTTGATATCAAACTTGTTTTCTAACTTAGATAAACATGTTTTAACATGTTTAACTTGTCACTTTTAGTCTAGTGCTTGTATAGGGTCGTAAGTCAAGCGGTCTTGACAACCGTTTAGACTTTCGAACCCGACCCGTTTAGTCGATCGTTAGGATCCGACCAAGCATGTTTTGTGACCGTAGTTATATAGGGAATAACCTTCCGAGGTTATAACTTATGGTCACTTAGTTTAATTAGTTGTATGATAGGTAGATTATATGCCTTAGGAAAATGACCAAAATGCCCTTTTCATGCATAATTGGATTTTAAGCATATGTAACTTAACTTTTGTCACTTAAACTGATTATGCAACATATTTAAACATGTTAGGGCATATAATACTTGTCATAGGACTAGTTAGGCGTCTCGAACGCGCATTTGCGCGAACGACGCGTTAAAGTAGCATAAGCTACCTTAATGGGTGGTAACGGGTCGTAAGCACTTAGGATAGGTTCTGATTTTGAATATAGGCTTTGTTAAACCATATCACATGAGTTCCAATACTCATTTGGTTTACAAGACCTCATTCTACCCGATCTTCCCATTTAGGTGTCGATTTATTTACTTAGCGATCTGATTACTAGGTGCTACTTGATTTCCTTGGTTTGCCCGAGCTTTGCTAAGTTCATTTAATCAAGGATACTTTGCACTTCGATGTGAGTACATAGTTCCCCTATTTTACTATTTTCAGGTGTTTTGGGGTGATTCATATGTGTTAAACGATTTTGACGATTTCAAAACGAATACTATGATTTATATTAAACAATAACGATTTCGATAATGTGAACGAACTTGCTGGACGTAGTTACATAACGAATGACATTCATTAATTTTGGCCAAACCGACCAGTATTAGGTCATGGTACCAGAGGATCTGACAAATCCCGTTATTGGACTACACCCATGGTTATGTGTGGGGGTTATGTGGGTAACGACTGAACCTGTTGATTGTTAACTTACCCTTTGGTGGTTTGTTAATACGAGTTGAACGATGGACGAGTTACGAAGGTTTGAATGTTATTAACGAGACTAAAAGTAGTTTTCACAATTAAAACGTGAACTATTTGAACGATTGAACGATTGAACGAGAACGATTTGAAACGATTGAACAATTTGAACGATTTGAACAAGTTAAACGAAACGAATGACATTCATTAATTTTGGCCAAACCGACCAGTATTAGGTCATGGTACCAGAGGATCTGACAAATCCCGTTATTGGACTACACCCATGGTTATGTGTGGGGGTTATGTGGGTAACGACTGAACCTGTTGATTGTTAACTTACCCTTTGGTGGTTTGTTAATACGAGTTGAATGATGGACGAGTTACGAAGGTTTGAATGTTATTAACGAGACTAAAAGTAGTTTTAACAATTAAAACGTGAACTATTTGAACGATTGAACGATTTTGAACGATTGAACGAGAACGATTTGAAACGATTGAACAATTTGAACGATTTGAACGATTTGAACAAGTTAAATGAATTGAACGGACGATTGGTTTTTGATTAGTGTTTATATAACGGGACGAGTGTAATGTGATAAAAACCTGGTAGATACGCCGCTGGTACTTCTTATATATAAGTGTTTTTATCATATTATATTCCGTTGTGTTATTTAGTTCACTGGGACGAACGATTTTCAAACAAGACACGCAACGATGTTTATTAAACGATATAAACCATACGAGTTTTATTATGAGAACGATTTACGAATTTGTTTACATAAACAAATATTTTGGGGTCGATTGAGGTTAGGATGCATGCTCACTTAGGACTGGACGAGGCCTTAGTGACTTAATAACGTTGATAGACTATGGTTAACTTGTTTGTTTTGTTTCAAAGACAATGTTTAAAGTTTAATAAATAAATAAAATTAAACTTTTGAATCTATGGTTGTGAAACAATAATTCTGTCGCTCCACTCCCCGACGTTTCCACCGCGGTTTCGTTGTTTTAACGCGGTTGGGGTGTGACAGAAGAGTTGGTACAAGAGCCTATGGTTATAGGGAATTAGGCTATCAGTAATGCTTTGACCTAGACTATAACTTTTCGAGGACCCTAACGCAAGTTTCTTGCGTTTAGATTTTTAAAACAATACCGTCACCTATCTTTAGGTGATAACCACAACGAGAACGCAATAACAAATCCGATTTGAAAACCAATCATCTGTTCCTAGATAATTTGTTATAAGGTTTCGAACCTTCAATTTTTCAAAATCTCGTCAAAGTTTGGGTCTAGATAATGTGAACACGTGCAATCTAGCAAGGTGGATGCCTGTATCCTGAGTTTTCTGTCTAAGGCTAGAGTGTTCATACAAATCCACATAATCGGACCAGTCACTCTTACCTGGGAACTCTTGGGATGAGTGTCCACTTATAGGCTAAAGCAGGTCTTCGCGATACATTATTTTGACCCATTTACTTTGATTAGTCACTGTGTATCGTTTGTTTGTTCAAGGTAACGAACGAATGATCACCTTCCTTATGTTTTGTCGATGTTTTCAATACCTCTTTTGCTTATCCAAATGTCGATCTCACTCGTTTCTCATGTTTCCTTGTTCTTTATAGAAAACGCCTCCTCGACGAGATGCACAACCTCAAACTAATGCCGAAATCGCAGCCCTTGTCGCTCAGAAAATGGCTGTTGTGATTCCGAACCTAATAACTCAGATTAATCAAGCGAACAACAACAATAACAATAATGCTCAGTGTAGTTTCAAGAATTTCAATTCGGCTAAACCATTAAATTTTTATGGGTCTCAAGGAGCAACTGCGCTCCTACAATGGTTCGAGAGTCTCGATAGCACATTTAGACATGTTCAGTGTCCGAATGAACGAAAGGTTGAGTTTGCATCCAGTGTTTTCGAGAAGCGTGATCTTACATGGTGGAACGGTGTGATGCGTGATAGGAGTGCCGATGTGGCAATGGCACAAACTTGGGAAGAGCTTCGAGCTCCCATGATGAAAGTGTTATGTCCCTGTCACGAGATTAGGGCTTTAGAACGAGAATTCGATGATCTAAAACAAGATGGGGGAGAACACCGTGCATATACGGATCGTTATGAGGAGCTCAGTTTGTTGTGCCCTACTATGGTTACCCCGTTGGAGAAAGCGATTAAGAGGTATATCGATGGTTTGCCCGATACCGTACAAGACATTGTAACTGGTAGTAATCCTACCACTGTGCGTCAGGTGATTGAATTGGCTGCTACTCTGACTGAGTCTCAAGTCAGAAAAGGTAAACTGACCCACAAGGGTGACATGAAGCAGTCGACCGATACCGTTCAAGACAAGGGAAAGGGCAAGGGTAAGAAAGGCGAGTCTTCTAGGAGGTCGAGGAAGTGCAAGGCTTCCCAAAATTTTGCAGTTACCAACCAGAATGCTCATAACCCACCAGCACAACCTCCTGCAAAGAAACAATATGCTGGTACCGCACCTCATTGTACTCGATGCAATGGTCATCATGCTGCCCAACAGGCTTGTAAACAGTGTACTACTTGTGGTAAATTTGGGCACCTGGCCAACATTTGTCGATTGGGTTAGAATTAAGCCGCTCAGAATCCAGCACAGGTTCAGGGAAATGCTTCTAGATTCCCACCTGGTTCATGTCACAACTGCGGTGAAATGGGTCATTTCCGTAACAATTGCCCGAAATTGGTGAACGCTAATGCTAATGCGAATGCGAATCCCGCTCGTGGATGAGCGTACAACTTGAATGCAAACGAGGCGAGGGCTGACAACGAGGTTGTTAATGGTACGTTCCTTGTTAACCATCGACCTGCATCTGTTCTTTTTGATTCTAGTGCCGATAGAAGTTTTGTTTCATTTTCATTTGAGCCTTTGCTTGCGATACCTAGAACTAAACTGAGGAAACCCTTATCTGTCGAAGTTGCTACTGGTAAACCTCTTGTACTCGATTCTGTTATTCGTGATTGTCAATTGAACCTCGATAACCATCTTTTTCCGATCGACTTCACACTGATGCAACTTGGGAGTTTCGATATCATCGTAGGAATGGATTCATAAACTAAGTATCATGCTGAGGTGATTTGTTTTGATAAGATTGTTCATATTCCTCTTTTGTCTGGTGAAATTCTTGAGGTACGTGGTGAGAAACCATCTAGTGGTTTGAAACTTATGTCGTGTATGAAGGCCCAAAGTTATTTACGAAAAGGATATGTGGCATTCCTGGCACATGTCACCGAGGAGAAAGGCAAGAACATGTGTATTCAAGATATTCCGATTGTTCAAGATTATCTAGAGGTGTTTCCTGATGAACTTCCTGGTTTGCCTCCAGTTCATCAAGTCGAATTTCATATTGATCTTGTATCCAATGCCAACCCAATTGCGAAAGCACCTTATCGTCTTGCACCGTCTGAGATGCAAGAGTTATCGAAACAACTTCAAGAGTTATCTGATAAAGGATTCATCCGACCGAGTTATTCACCTTGGGGCGCTCCAGTCCTGTTTGTGAAGAAAAAAGATGGGTCTTTTCGAATGTGTGTCGATTATCGTGTGTAGGACTGGTTTTGACTTCGAAACGATTGCGAACGTGTGACGTGCGGAATCCGTACACGAACGTGACCGAACACACGACCGTACTATAAACGTGATTCTATTGATCGTACGACAATTACAAAGCACCGTGAATCACCTTGGAGCACTTTCTCTATCTTGACTTTCTCTCTCTAGCTCTAGATCTCCAAGTCTCCAAATATGCAAAAGTCTCTAAAACTAACCCTAAGGGTTATATTTATAGGCAAAGCTTATAAGGAGAGTTCCCCTTATTTACAATAATGCCACCTTGCCCTTTTCTATCTAATATTACAATATAAGATCTAATATTAAGCTGTTTCCGCTACGATCTGTCTTGACGGAGGCGATAGACATAAATGCACTAACAAACTCCCCCCTTGGATATTGCCGCAGTCAATCTCGAAGCGTCTTGTCTTTCTCTCTCTCTTAAGTCTTCTTGAAGATTTAGCACGTCTTCAGCAATATAGACTCCCTCTTACTCGAACAGAATCCCCGTGGATCTGTCTTCAGCTTCAGCTCCCCCTTTCGATCAACTCTTCAGGCTCCCCCTTTCGTTAAGCTTCCGTGCTTTTGGGATCGATACCTGGCTTTCCTGTTACAAGCTCCTCCAGAATAGTTACCTGGCTCCTTGAAAGCACGCTCCCCCTTGTGTTGAGCTCGTCTTCAGACTCCCCTTTAGACTCGGCTAATGGGGTCATAGTCTGGAATAGCATCTGCAACTCTCAAACATTTATAAGTAAAAACATTTTGAATAATCCAGGATTGGAAACCTGGCTCTCTCAGCATAATTCTTCGACAGTGAAAGTATTTTCGGTTATCCAGGAATCGTGACCTGGCTCTTACAAACTTTTTAATCAAGATCCTGGCTTTAAAATATAATAATATGAATATATCCAGGATTACTTGATTCTTTCCCTATCAAAAATCTTCAAAGATTTGGCAGTTTCAGCGACCAAGATCGAACACTGGCTCTATTACAAAAGATTTTAACAATCTAAGCATCCAAATCCCTCAAAGTCAATCATCCAAGACCAAATTAATGACCTTGGAGATTTCACAAACTATTTTTGATTTTTGTATAAAACTTCAAGTTTCAAATTCAACATACTTAGATTTTGATGCTCAGCTCTGAGACATCGGTTGTCGAAAATAAAGTAGAATCAAAATCTTTTTTTATTTTTCTGAAATGTAAAGCAATAAAGAAATATTTACAATCATATTTACAGACAATATTTTTGTTTAAGTTAGTGTCAGAGGATCATATCAGTTTATGACCAATCACTAGCACCATTGAGCTTTAAACACTTTATGTTCTAAACGATTCACTTAGATTGTCAGTATACTGATCCACTTAAATTTTCACAAAAAGTTCAATTGATTCGAGATACGAATTAGTTGTTTTAAGAACTTAAACTTATTCGCGTGTCCCACCTCAGAATATACTCCCGTATCAAAATTCCCTAGATTCAGTCTTACAGGTGAGTATACCAATCTGATATCTGTATCTAGGTTAGTGTGAGACCTTGAGAGCTCAGGTATGAACTTTCGTTCAGTCAAAGAGATGAAGGCTCGACTTTAGGTGTGTTCCCTTTAGGGAATCTTTTCTTTTACTACAATTGGTTCATATCTTTCGATATTTTTCAATTTTGTGCAGAGGGTAGGCTTTAAAAGCGCGTAAAGTATTATACGAGGACTAGGCCATTGCTTCCGCAATATCAGAAGTCCAGGTATAATACCCCAGATTTCAAACAGTATAAAGACCTAGTATCTCAGAATCAGGCAATCGCTCAAACAAGATTTCGGGGGTTACCCATATATCCGAGAGATGTTCCCCATGAGATAAGTAAGTATTTGATATTTAGGTTTATATCTCGAAAACAATTTACTAAGCGTGTAAAAACCTACTGGCATATCATTAGTGAAACCGTTTATCACATTTTAACATTCCATTTCTTTAGCGTACTGTGATTGTCTACTGATGTACTATCATTTCCTCTTTTTACACAAAAACTTATTTTTGAATTTTATCATGTTTTTGGCTTTTTCAAATTTTCTAATGTTTTTGGATTTTCTGAACAATTTCTTACTCCCCCTAAAATGCAAAACCATTTAAAGAAAAATTTGACAACCTGATATTGATAGCTTCGTCTCGCCATCCATTTTCTGCATTTCATGCTCTGTTTTGCAGAAACTATAATGTACCCCCATGATTTACAACCCATTGATTTTCGACAGTTTGAAAACCGTGTTTCAATTTTGTGAAATAAATCATGTTTGTTCAGCCGTGATGGTTTCGGCATATTCACTCAACAAATTTTTTGTAAATTTTTGAATTTTTGACAAAATTTAAAAACAAACATATTTTTTATTTTTCAAATTTTTGACAAACTAAAAACATATAGTTTTTGGTTTTTTAAATTTTTCTATTTTTAGGGTTTTTAAAATATGGTTTATTTATATATAGAAAACAAACAAACTCCTTGTTTCTCAGTTGCAGGGACCAGCAGCCTCTTCCTTTCGTGCCAGGCTGCTCCGACACTCTTCTTGTTGAGATTCAGATTTCTTCGGAAGCACCTGCACATTCAACTATTCAGTTACTTGAACAATTTGGCCCAGGTCTTTTTGACCTCGGGAATTTCAACACAAAATGCATCATTTAACTTCAGAAAATTTTGTCATTTTGTACAAAGACTTTGTCAATTTTGATTTCAACTTTTTCATCATTTACCGAAGCGATATGTTTCTTTACAGAAAATGTTTGATGTCGCAACCCCCGATCCCTTATTCCCGGGAACAGGCGGACGCGATCTCAGTTGTGGTGGTATCAGGTTATTTAATCTTGTAGCGGAATTTACATCAGGACCGTAGTTAGGAAATGTTTATCAGAGTAAAACCACCATATTTTATATTAATAATCACATGGATAAAATCCAAGTTTCTTATTACAATACATTTATAGGAATGAATCCTATTTTATTTAAATTTAAAACACCGTTTATTTGGTAAATTTTATAGCCACATTATCCCCAAGGCTTCAGTGCTCTCCAGCTGGCTTTTTATTAATTGGTTGTCACATTGGGTTACCTGAAATGCGTTTTAAAAACATTTGTCAGTCGGAAATACTGGTGAGTGAATCCCAATTTAATCCAGAAACATTTTATCGATTAAAACAGTATTGAGGACGATTACAATGTTTATGTCTACACAATTACTCCATTTGGTACTATCAATCCACTGACTTGTGGGTCATATTACACATTGGCTAACTCATTGTCCAATGGTAACGTACTATCAACCTTGACTTACTACTCACAGTGTAGTACATTTTGTATACAAAACCCCAACATACCGGCAGTAATTGAAGAACTACAAAGACTCAATCCCCGCTTAATCACATTGTAAAACAATTAAAGTTTTGTACATTATTCCAAAAACGTTAACAAAAAGAGGATAAACTCACATTGCTGTCTTAGGCATTTCGTAAGGGTTTCCTGGATATAATCTACAATTTATACAAATGTACATTGGTTAGTATCATAACCCTTTGAAAATATTAATGATACCCTCCCCGAGACGGCATTCCAACAACTATGTCGGGCAGAACCACGACAGTTGTTACGGAACCCTAAATCAATCGGGCAGTGTAACTATTATGAAACTGGGGTTATAATACTTACAACGGAGCAGAACCTCGCTAATTAGGGGTATAATACCCGACTATAATGTTTATAACTTCAGCATTTCGTTTAGAATGAAAGAAGTGAGCGACGGAAATTGAAACCCGAGGCCTCCTTTATATAGTTGCTGATATTGACTCTTAGGCGGCCCGCGTAAGGTAAGGCTAAGCCTTACGCGGCCCGCGTCAACATTGGGTCAACATATAGCTTAGCTGATTCGATACGTAGGTCTGCCACGATGTCGACACGTGTCAGCTCAGGATGTCTCCGCGTTGTAGGTCTCTCGCGGCCCGCGTTAACTTAAACGATGTCGTACGCGGCTCGTTTGAACTAAAGGAATCAACGATATCAGGTTTAGACCCTGATACGGCCCGCGTGAGATGTTGGGGTGGGTCTACGCGGCCCGCCTCAACTAAACATTTGATGTTTTAATTTATTTTATAACTATAACATAATATGGGCTCGGTTTTCACGTACGGGGTGAAATTAAAGACATAATGAGACATTCTATAATATACTGGAGTGTCGGAATTATTATAAAGGTGTTGGTTTTATCGAGGGTTGTTACATTCTCCCCACCTTGTTTTAGAGCTCGTCCTCGAGATCTACTGAAATAAATGAGGATATTTCCTTTTCATTTCTAACTCGAGCTCCCATGTATACTCAGGTCCTCTTTTGGAGTCCCATTTCACTTTGACTAGAACTAGTCTCTTATGCTTAAGATTCTTGACTTTCCTGTCTTCAATCTGTAGAGGTCTTTCTACAAATTTGAGTTGTTCATTTACCTCTGTATCCTTAAGAGGTACTATCAGTGATTCATCAGCTAAACAGTTTTTGAGATTAGATACATGAAACACATCATGTATTCCTGCCATTTCCTCTGGCAGTTGTAGCTGATCGGCTACAGGTCCTATTTTCTAATAATCGTGAAGGGTCCAACATACCTGGGACTTAACTTTCCTCTTTTGATGAATCTTACCACTCCTTTCTAAGGAGAGACTTTCAACAATACTTTATCTCCTACCTGAAACTCCAATGGCTTGCGTCGGTTATTGGCATAACTCTTTTGTCGATCATGTGCAGCTTTCAGTCGTTCCTTGACTTGAATAATCTTATCGATTGTTTCTTGCACTATCTCAGGTCCAGATAGTTGCTTTTCCCCAATTTCTGCCCAACAGACTGGGGTTCGACATTTTCGTCCATAGAGTGCTTCGAATGGTGCAGCATTGATACTTGTGTGATAACTATTATTATAAGAAAATTATATTAAAGGTAAGTGATTGTCCCAATTACCTCTGAAATCAATTACACAAGCTCTAAGCATGTCCTCCATTGTCTGGATTGTCCTTTCGCTTTGTCCATCCGTTTGAGGATGATAAACTGTGCTCAATTTTAACTTGGTTCCCATTGCATTTTGGAAACTTGACCAAAAATGAGAGGTAAATCGACTATCCCTATCAGAAACAATTGATAAAGGAATACCATGTAAAGAAACAATTTCATTTACATACAATTTAGATAATTGTTCCATACTAATTGTTTCCTTCATTGGTAAGAAATGAGCTGACTTAGTGAGCCTATCTACAATCACCCAGATTGTATCATTTCCTTTCCTAGTTTTGGGTAATTTAGTAACAAAATTCATTGTTATCAATTCCCATTTCCACACCGGCATTTCTAATTGTTGTAACAAACCTGAGGGTTTCTGATGTTCAGCTTTAACTTGTGAACAAGTTAAACATTTAGAAACATAGGTTGCTATGTCCTTTTTCATTCCTATCCACCAGAAATTTTTCCTTAAATCCTGGTACATTTTATCACTTCCTGGATGCATTGTATACTTAGATTTATGGGCTTCTTCTAGTATAGGATGATGTAGGTTTCTTAATTTAGGTATCCACATTCTCTTTTCATGGAATCTCCAAATTCCATCTGTTCCTTGTTTTAATTCCTTTAACATACCTTTTAATTTTTCAGAATCATCCGTGATTACTGATTCTTGTGCTTCTCTTATTTGCTCATTTAAATCTACTTGCAGATTTAATTTAAGAGAACGTACCCTTCTTGACTTTTCATGATACTTTCTACTTAAAGCATCTGCCACTACATTTGCTTTTCCTTCATGATACTGGATATCACAATCATAATCACTGAGTATCTCCATCCAGCGTCTTTGTCTCATATTCAACTCCTTTTGTTTGAAGATATACCTTAAACTCTTATGATCAGTGAATATAGTAAACTTACTACCATAAAGGTAATGTCTCCAAATCTTAAGAGCAAAAACTATAGCTCCTAACTCTAAATCATGGGTTGAATAATTCTCTTCATGATTTTTAAGTTGTCTTGATGCATAAGCTATAACCTTTTGGCGTTGCATCAATACACATCCATAACCTAATCTAGAAGCATCACAATAGACAACAAAGTCTTCAGTTCCTTCTGGTAATGCTAGTATGGGTGTATGGGTCAATCTTTGCTTAAGAATTCTAAAGGCTTCTTCTTGTTTTAATCCCCATTCAAACTTAACAGATTTACAAGTTAACTTAGTTAAGGGAATGGCTATTCTAGAAAAATCTTGAATAAACCTTCTATAATAACCGGCCAATCCTAAGAAACTTCTAACCTCAGTTGGTGATTCAGGGGTTTTCCATTTAGTAATTGCCTCAATTTTCGTTGGATCTACATGAATTCCTTCATGATTGACTAAGTGTCCAAGGAATTGTACCTGTTCTAACCAAAATTCACACTAAGAAAATTTAGCGTAAAGCTTTTCCTTTCTTAACAGACTTAAAAGTGCGTGCAAATGTTTTGCATGATCCTCTTTATTCTTAGAATAAATTAGAATATCATCTATGAATACAATTATGAATTTATCCAAATATGGCTTGCATACTCGGTTCATCATGTCCATAAATGCAGCTGGGGCATTGGTTAAACCAAATGGCATGACAGTAAATTCATAATGACCATACCTTGTTCTAAATGCGGTTTTAGGAATGTCCTCTTCCTGTACCTTTAATTGATGATATCCTGACCTTAAATCGATCTTAGAGAAAAATCGAGCTCCTTGTAGTTGATCAAACAGATCATCGATTCTCGGTAATGGGTACCGATTCTTAATTGTAACCTTGTTTAATTCACGGTAATCAATGCACATACGCATTGATCCGTCCTTCTTTTTAACAAACAGTATCGGCGCTCGCCATGGCGACGAACTTGGCTGAATAAATCCTTTTTCTAACAATTCATCTAGTTGTTTCTTCAATTCTTGCATTTCGGCAGGTGCCAAACGGTAAGGTGCTTTGGCAATTGGTGATGTTCCTGGTAGCAGGTGAATTCTGAATTCAACTTCTCTGTTTGGAGGTAGTCCTAGTAATTCTTCTGGAAAAATATCTGAAAACTGTGACACTATTGGAATATCTTTTAGTTCTTTTCCTTTAGTGTTAGTGATTATAGAAATCAAATACACTATAGGACCTTTTCTTATACAACTTGCAGTTTTCATCACAGAAATGAATTTAGTAGACCTAGAAGATTTATCTCCTTTAATTGTGATCGTTTTACCTTTTGGTGAATTTACTTGAATTGACTTTTGATCATATACAATATTGGCTTTATTGGCTATTAACCAATTCATTCCTAAAACAACATCGAATCCTGCCAGGTTCATGGGATATAGATTTGCTATAAATTTCTGATTCAAAATTTCTACGCTTGCTCCCTGCAAGATTTCAGAAATCCTAACAGTTTCTCCATTAGCTGTTTCTACTAGACATTCTTGTGGTAGTTTAGTTAATGACTGATTTAAAATTTTGCAAAATGAAGTATTAATAAAACTTTGGTTCGCACTAGAGTCAAATAATACTTTAGCAAATATATCATTAACTAAAAATGTTCCAGCTATAACGTCTGGGATCATCTTGGCTTCTTCTGCAGTCAAAACAAATGCTCTAGCATTTTTAGTATTCTTGTTATCTGTGGCTGGAGCTAATTTTGGGCAATTTGGCCAGATATGACCTTTTTCTCCACAGTTATAGCATAATCCATTACTGGATTTCCTCTTGCAATTTTCTTCCTTATGTCCTGGCATCTTGCAATAATTGCAGAGATTGGAGCATTTTCCCGAGTGCTTTTTCTTGCAGACCTTGCAATAGGGTGCAGAGGTAGAACCCATATTCCTACGATTGAAATTTCCAGAACGAAATTCTTGAGTAAGCCTTTGGGTTAGGTTTCTCCTCTGGTCTTCTTCTCTAGTACGAACTAATTCATCAGTCAAGGTATTTGTTAATTCTACAGCTTCTTCTATGGTTTGAGGTCTAGCTGCCTTGACTACGTGTCTAATCTCCCCAATTAATCCCCAATATAACGAGAGATTAATACTGGTTCTGGTGAAGCAAGAGTTGGCACTATTCTAGCATATTCAAAGAATATCTTAGTATACCCCTTACTATCCACACCAGTCATCCTAAGATTTAGGAATTTGTTTGCTATCTGTTCCTTCTCATTGGGTGGGCAGAATTTCCTTTCTACCTTGTTCTTAAATTCTTCCCATTCCATATTATAGGTTTGATCACTTCCTCTTGTCTGGAGGATAGTGTTCCACCATTCTAATGCTGCATTCTTAAACAGATTAGAAGCAAACAGTATTTTATCTTCTTCAGCACACTTGCTTATCCTTAAGACTGCTTTAGTCTTTTCTATCCAGCGTAAAGTAGCAATGGCCCCTTCATTGCCCGCGAATTCCATTGGTTTACAAAACCAGAATTCTTTATAAGAACAACGATAGGGCATGGTTCTTTTTCTTTTGGGAATAGGCAATTGAAGTATAGGTCCATTATTCACACTGTTTTCTGGTTCAACAGGTCACTTACTGCTATGCTTACTTTTATTATCAGCATCCTTAACAGTTTGAAGAATAAATGGCATTGCATCCATAATTCCTTGTGCTACTATATGTTGGATGGCACTATTATCCACTTGGTTTCCATTGTTATTGATGCTCGGATTATCATTAACCACGTTAACGTTACTCTGGTTATCGTTATTCAGATTTTCTTGATTTCCTTCGTCGGCCATCTGAATTTTAAACATTTATCCCATATTAATATCACAAATAATAGGTAATATAGTTAATCACATGACACACAATTTAACCAAAACCGTCGATCATTGCGACTATACTATTTTTCATATACTATGCGTCTATTACACACTAGTACAGAAATAAAGATTACAATACCAACAGAAAGAAAATTAAACTAATAGTAATATGCATCCGTACATACATATTTTATTTTTATTATTATTATTACTACCACCATTTCCTCCATTCACACATTCACGGATATGGATTTATCCAAAAATCCATATTACGTTCATCGTATTTCCATACGAGACGTTCTCCCACCTACGCATTCTCTCACTGCTCTCTAAAATTTCCTCCCCGAAAGTCCTAAGTTCTTGAACGTTTTCTGCACTCATTGGGGGTGCAGGTTCTCAGACTGGGTTTGGAATCTGGGGTGCATTTTCCTGATATGGGGGTGACAGTTCATGAAATTGGTAAGGATCCTCTAATATTTCCCTAATATAATCATCTTGGTAATAGGGATCTAAAGGGTCCATACCTGGGTAGGCTTCTATGTTCTGTATGGTTGGATAATCCTGGATAGGGTAACGTTGCACAAAGTCCCTATTATCATCCCCCAGGGGTCGTAATTTGGGTCTAGTGGGTTTGGTGCAGGCACCCTAGGGATTTCTTCTGGGTTAAAGTCGTGCATCTCCATTTGGTTTTCCTGATTTTCTATTTCCATGGGTTGTTCAGAGTTTTGTGGTTGTGGGGCTACTAGTTGTTCCAGACTTGGGTCAGCAGCAGTTGTAGCTAGGATATGGAAATTAGCTAGGCTTCTATTTAGCATATCTTGAGTATGGGCATCTGTCTCTCGCTTAATAGCTGCTAAAGCCCTTTGCTGTTGCAATTTTCGCATTCTCTTCCTACGAGCAAAAGCTTCTTTACTAAACTATCCTCGTTTCTTATTAGGAAACGGTTCTTTAGATTGAGCTCTAAAGGCAATTATTCCCTCCTCCTAATCAGCAGAATACCCTGAAAGGGCAGGCTGTGATGATGTACCTTCACTCCTAGGTGAATCAGATAACTGACGATTCACGTCTGATGGTCCTTGATCACTCATACTGAAAACTAACAGAGAGTCAAATAACACATAACACATAATTACAGTTATGCACGTCTTTCCGTAATTTATTTCCTAACACAAAATATAGAATTTAAGTGTCAGCAGAACACTTCTTTGGCTCAGGCCAGTGGCTAGGCTCAGATACCACCTCCTGTCGCAACCCCCGATCCCTTATTCCCGGGAACATGCGGACGCGATCTCAGTTGTGGTGGTATCAGGTTATTTAATCTTGCAGCGGAATTTATATCAGGACCGTAGTTAGGAAATATTTATCAGAGTAAAACCACCATATTTTATATTAATAATCACATGGATAAAATCCAAGTTTCTTATTACAATACATTTATAGGAATGAATCCTATTTTATTTAAATTTAAAACACCGTTTATTTGGTAACTTTTATAGCCACATTATCCACAAGCCTTCAGTGCTCTCCAGCTGGCTTTTTATTAATTGGCTGTCACATTGGGTTACCTGAAACGCGTTTTAAAAACATTTGTCAGTCGGAAATACTGGTGAGTGAATCCCAATTTAATCCAGAAACATTTTATCGATTAAAACAGTATTGAGGACGATTACAATGTTTATGTCTACACAATTACTCCATTTGGTACTATCAATCCACTGACTTGTGGGTCATATTACACATTGGCTAACTCATTGTCCAATGGTAACGTACTGTCAACCTTGACTTACTACTCACAGTGTAGTACATTTTGTATACAAAATCCCAACATACCGGCAGTAATTGAAGAACTACAAAGGCTCAATCACCGCTTAATCACATTGTAAAACAATTAAAGTTTTGTAAATTATTCCAAAAACGTTAACAAAAAGAGGATAAACTCACATTGCTGTCTTAGGCTTTTCGTAAGGGTTTCCTGGATATAATCTATAATTTATACAAATGTACATTGGTTAGTATCATAACCCTTTGAAAATATTAATGATACCCTCCCCGAGACGGCATTCCAACAACTACGTCGGGCAGAACCACGACAGTTGTTACGGAACCCTAAATCAATCGGGCAGCGTAACTATTATGAAACTGGGGTTATAATACTTACAACGAAGCAGAACCTCGCTAATTAGGGGTATAATAACCGACTATAATGTTTATAACTTCAGAATTTCGTTTAGAATGAAAGAAGTGAGCGACGGAAATTGAAACCCGTGGCCTCCATTATATAGTTGCTGATATTGACTCTTAGGCGGCCCGCGTAAGGTAAGGCTAAGCCTTACGCGGCCCGCGTCAACATTGGGTCTACATATAGCTTAGCTGATTCGATACGTAGGTCCGCCACGATGTTGACACGTGTCAGCTCAGGATGTCTCCACGTTGTAGGTCTCTCGCGGCCCGCGTTAACTTAAACGATGTCTTACGCGGCCCGTTTGAATTAAAGGAATCAACGATATCAGGTTTAGACCCTGATACGGCCCGCGTGAGATGTTGGGGTGGGTCTACGCGGCCCGCCTCAACTAAACATTTAATGTTTTTAATTTATTTTATAACTATAACATAATTTGGGCTCGGTTTTCACATACGGGGTGAAATTAAAGACATAATGAGACATTCTATAATATACTGGAGTGTCGGAATTATTATAAGGGTGTTGGTTTTACCGAGGGTTGTTACATTTGACCTTTTGGAGTACCTCTTTTGTAAAAATGTGAATCTTTTTTAACATTTTGATTCTAAACAACAGTTGGTTTCCAAAACTATTGTGGTTTTGTTGCATCGACATTTATTCTCCAACTTTGTGTTGTTCTAAATCTGGGTATGTGAGAATTCTAAGTCTGTCTTGAATCGAACCTATTCGGATTTGATTTCCAAGTTTGATTCGAAGCAAACTTATTTGTGTTGTACCTCCAAGTTTGTTTTGAATCAAATCTAGTTGACCTTTGTTTCACATCCTCATATTTCTGTTTCTCAACATCATTAGACTTCTTTTTTGTTTCAACATCAACAGGTTTCAGATTTGGACACTTGCGTGCAAGATGTCCAGTTTGATCACATTTGAAACATGTTCTCTTGGACACATCCTTGACCTGTTGTTGTTGCTTTTTATTAGCATAGAACTCTTCATTAGACTGTTGTCTAAATTGAAGTTCTTTCTCTTCTTCGGAACTTGTTCCGTGAACAAAATTCATTTTTGTTTGATAATTTGGCGTTTCATTTCTTTTCCAATTTTGTTTCTTTTTATAACCCAACCCTTCCTTCATGTTTTTCTTTTTGAAACCAGGTTTGTTATAAAAAGTTTTGTGACCTTTTCCAGCAAACTTTGGAATCTCGGACTTTTCAATCTCAATCATTTTGAAAACTTTGTCAATCTTTTCTGAAATCACATTTTGAATCGGGACTTCAAGATCTGAGAATAATTTGTCCGATCCAATCATGGTATACACCAATCCTTTTGAATCATCATTCGCCTTTTTCTCAGATTTGATGTCATGGCGTCTCTGATGATTTTATCCAGCCTTTTCTTATAGTGTTTATCCTTTTCAACATTCGAGTAGTATTCACCGGATAGAGGAATTACTGCAAGAACTTCATCAAAAACCACTTCCTTTGGATGAACTACTGGTTCACCATCTCTGTTTACATAACACTCTCGCTTCTTGTCCCATCTTTTATTGCTTCTTGCTTCTTCATACTCTTTTTTCATATCCTCAATTCTGTATCCAATAATACATTTCTCTCTGTAAGTTTTCTCTTTTAGAATTTCTTCTTTCGTTCTTGTAACACCTCGTAAAATCACGTCCAATGATGTATTAACACGTGTAATAAACCCTAATAAAGTCCAATGTTGAATTTATGGGACTAATTTTTTAAAAAATCGAAAACTTTGATAATAAAAGGTCTGGAAGTGTTAGCATACCTAAAATAAGTTTCTTACGATGTTTATATTCACAAATGTGCCACTTGATGATTAAGTGTAGCCGTTTGCGTAATTAATTAAAAGTTTGCGTAATGAAGGGTTAAAAGCGTCAACATGTTAATTCTTACCTCTGAGTGACCTTTTAACAAACCGGGAGCTTCATAATATTTAATTATACTCTCGGGAATGCTAAATAATGGCCGTCTAAGGTTTATGCCTATAAGTAAAGTTACGCGCAACTTTGCAAGTTAGAGGGACTAAAAGTGTCAATATGTTTAATTATACCTCTGAATGACCTTTTAGCAAACCTGAAGCATCGTGATGTTTAATAATACTTCCAAGAATGCCTAATATGGGTTAGGTGAGGCTTCAATGTTATTAAATGATGAAATGCGCAAGTATGCGCAATAGAGGGACCTAAAGCGTCAACTTTTGAATCTACGCTTTTCGGTGACCATCTAGGCGAACGAGAGCATAGTAATATTTAAGTATATGCTTGGTAATGCCCATTATGGGCCATAGGAGGCTTGGATATCATTAAATGACATTTCGCGCTACAATGCGCAATTAAAGGACTAATTGCGTCAAACTGCAAAAGTAGGTCGAATTGTATGGTAACGGACCTTCCGGAATATGTCCATAAGTTAAGCATACCCTATTTATCCTTTAGATAACTTAGATATAGGCTTAGAGGTGTTTGGTGGGGCAAAAATAAACTTTTATGTCATGCAGGGACTAAAAGTGCACAAGTTTGCACTTTTGCGCATATCTCGCATTCTGAATATCCCCGGACACCCAAAAATTTATGTAAGCATTAAAATATTTTATTTTAATGATCTCCATGATAAAATTTCATTCGTCGTGTAATTTGGATCGTTTTTCGCGTCCGGTCGTGTTTCGTCGTAATTAGACGTACAACGTGGCCGTACGGCCAAACGAACCGACATCCGGCATATTTTTTGGCATGTTTTGTGTCCCCTATGTTCAGGCATTATTGTAGAGCCTTAAAAATGGTGTAACAGCCCTCGAATGTATCAGTTATGGCATTTAACATATTCAGGGGCTGATTTGGTCAGTTTTGAAGGTGAAGTTATGTTTGAAAAACATAATAGGGACTGTTATGGTTATTTCTGGAACATGAATACACCTGATATAACAGACCAGGGACCAGATATGTCATTTCTGCAGGAAAATGGGCTGTTATATGCAGTTATATACTCACATGGACCAAACTTGGCAACTGCCAAAGTTGTTTGCTGATCTGGACTTGTAGGCGGGCTGCGTAGCCCATACAGATCATCTACGCGGGCCGCGTGGATCTGTACATCTGCAGAAGCAGCTGCAGATAACCTGTTTCCTGCTATATTTTTGTTCTAGCTGGATTCCACACTCTCAAACATCAATCTAGGGGCTGCCAACTGATTTATAAAACCAGTTTACACTTTTTGTGATCTGGTTATCTCTCCCCAACACTTTTTGATGATCCATGAGCCCTCCAAAACTATAAATAGGCCATGATTTCTCCATTTTTCATTCACATCATTCTTGCATTTGGTTCTCTCTCAAGTTAAAAAGGGTCCTGAGCAAAATGGAACCTCCTCTGAGTTAATTTCTATCCATTAGACCCTTTGTAAGCTTTCTTAAACGCTCTTAATTCCGTTTTATTAGTCTAAATGGCCTAAAGTCAAACCGTCGTAATTAAGGTTTGACTTCATGATTAATCACAATTTGTCCAGTCAAATCTCAAATTTAAAGTACCTATGAGTTGGTAATTATGTGGGTAATAAACCCTTAAAAGGGTACTTTCAGATTCCCACTCTAACTATGTTAATTGTCGAGTCAAAGCTTACTTTAAAAAGTCAACAGAATGTTTATTTTCAAATTTAAGCATAATTAGCAATGTAGGATACATGCAACCTGTTTGATCATTAATATAACTTGGTAATTAATGTAAGAACATGTCTAACCATGTTCACCCGACAATTTTCAGTTTAAGACCCGGATCGGAACCGAAAGTCGCATAAATTGACTTCTGCTTTGACTTTCAGTTCTGACCCGTTTATGCATGTTTTAGATCTGTCTTAGAGCTTATTTTGGACTAGGTTTCATAAAAGTATAACCCTCTGAGATTATACAACTTGGTTCATTAGTTATCCGATTAACATGCATGTTTCCGTTAAAGTGCTTAAATGTTGACTATTATGCCCTTTTGACTATAAAACGTGATTATTGAAAAAGTAAAAGAATAGAAACCTTAGTTACTGATTTATAAACTTGCACCTAAAATTTGACATTAGTTGGAGGTCTAGATTAAGAGTTATGCTCATTAGCGTAAATTGAAAGCTTTATGTTAATTAAACGGCGTATTTAGCACATAGCCTATTTAAACCCACTTTTTGATATCAAACTTTTTACCCACATATGTAATATAATATTTTGGGATTTTTGAAGATTTTTATTTAATTTTTGGCTGAGCATAACATAGGTCTCTAGGTTTGATTCGGGTTATGACGGTTTTGCCCTTTTAAGCCATAAAATGAGTTTTACAAATCCTTTTGACCCCAAACCTTTTTCTACTGATTTTATTTGATAAATACAATATTTTGAGCCTTCTGGAATTATAAAAATATCAGCTTTCCTTTGAAAACCCGGAAATGGCTCCAAATCGCCCTTTTAAGCGTTTTTAACGCATAGTATGTGCTAAGACCATATTAAACATATAAGGTTGATACCTACTGATATTTTTAGTATATTTTTATATATTAACAGTAAGTAAAAGTTTTTAACTCAGGTTTCCTGTTTTGACCTTTTTAGCCTAAGTGAAATTACCAAAATACCCCTAAGGGGCATAGTTTGGTTTTAAATGATAAGTTTCACATATAGGTCATACCCTACTGTGATAACATGTTAAATTAAATGTATTTACTGTATAAATTAGACCTGTAACTCAGGTTACAAATTAAACTCTTTTATAATCTTTTAAATGACCAAAATGCCCTTATAAGGCATAATTTGAATTTAAATTCGTTTGGGGCATAATAGAAGATATCTTACTGATATCACAACATGTTTAAGGCATATTAACTTAGGAAACTTGTATATGACTCTTATGGTTACTCGTTACGCATTTTTCGCGTTCGGATCGGCTTATGTAACTAGTTTGCACATATTAGCCGAAACGGGTCAAACCATATCGTTTTCATCTCAAAATCCAGAATGTGTTTAAGTTACCCATATTAAACAAGCATGCAAGCTTGTCGGGTCAAAACCACATTCTAAGCCGGTTTTCGCTTTATCATGCGTTTGAACCGTGTCTTCCTTTTGAAAACTAACCGGTCTAAGTATAAGCTTAATTAAAGACCCGTTAAGATTCTAATAGATTATTAAAAACCTTCATTCCAGATTTAGGAGCCCAGTAAAAGCTATCTGTACTTGCTGAATTGATATACGGCTGGGATTGAATTTATATTTAGCTCAGGTAAATACTTTTAACTTATTTTCCCTATACGGGCTTGGGGTATGGTATATAAAATACCGCTTGGTCCGGCATTGAATCTTTAATCGAATAGAGGTTAAATCGTTGATATGCTATATTTTGAAATGTTTTGTTTGCTTAAAGCCTTTGGGGGGTTAATGACCATGTCCCGGATATCCTTGGCATCATCTTACGAGATGGCCACGAACTAAGCACTGGGTGTAGGCGTATACCCGTCAGTGCCTAACCAAATAATGTGGTGTGTCTATTAATCTTTAACCCGGTCTACGGATCGGGCTACTGAACGCATAAGGAACATGTAATTCGTTTACAAGTATTATATTCAAATAATTATCCCAAGTTATAAAGAGTTTTGTGCCACGTGCATCCAAATCAATTTTATTAAACTTTTCAAAATGAGTCAGTTAAATTGTATTTACCAGTGTAAACTGACGTATTTTCCAAAAGGTTAAGTGCAGGTACTACTCGTACTAGGCTGGCTGTCTTCTAGCGTCCACAATAAGTCTCGCAAGCTTGGATGCCTAAAGTCTGTTGAACAATGTTTTAATTTATTTTCGATCCGCCTGTGGATCCTTTACTTCCCGTTTGTAATACTTTGATATTACTTTATATCGGATTGTAATATATATTTATCTTTTGCTTCCGCTGTGCATTATTATTTGTGTTGTTTGACTATGATGATATCAACTACGTCAAGATACTCCCCACGGGGCCCATCGGTGACACGTGGAATTTGGGGTGTGACAGGTTGGTATCAGAGCCAACACTGAGTGTTTTAAACACTAGCCTTTTGTGTTTGATCTCAGTTACATGATTGCACATTTTTATTCTAAGTCTAGACCTAACATAGGAATACCCTTATCTCTATTCGGAGAATTTTTTTTTTTTTTGCTTTAAATTCTATATTCTAATATGTCGCTAAGCAAAGAAGCCGTAGTGGAATTTCTCCCCAATTGGAGCCTAGGGAAGGCCGAGCTTCGTGCTGCGACTAGGATGCAACGTGCATCCAGGGAGAAAACATTCAGAAATAAAGAAGAAAACTCTTTCTGCTAGAGATCGTTTCTTTAATAGTCCTTATAAGGACATATTTATCCTTCAGTCCCTTTGAGGACAACATTATTCATTCCAAGTCCCGTTTAGGGCAACCTTGAACTTCTTAATTTTGATAGTGGAATGACTAAATATTCACCCTAATCAGGAAATATGAAATAAATGAAAAATAACATTCCTTTTATACGATCTACCATTATAATAAAATGGCAAAATCTAAAAAGGACAAGACCTAGCCTCGTGTCATTATTAAGACCCGGCCAAGATGGCAGTTCCTCAATTTAGGTTCAGATCCTTATTAACATCCCGAGTTAGGATTGTTCTGCGTTAATTATTAAAAAGGAATCTTAAAGGTAAACCTAGCCTATATGATGAGGCCAAAATGGTAGGACCTATTCAAGGGATTCACATCCTTGTTAACTTCTATAACATATTAACTTTTCTGGCAGACGTGGTTCGATAAAGTCACATAAATCATCCTCATACTAGATTCTCCCAAAATCCTTTCTTATTTTGTGATTTAAACATCCATTAGGGATATAATGCCTACGGGCTATAATTAACGTCCTCTGAGACTAAAGACAGTCGTAGCCTACAACTCCCTGTCAAGAAAAGGCGTGAACACGTTCAAGCCTAAATACCTTGATTCTACAAAATCATGGTTTATAATTTAAAGTTGCCCTTGTGACTTGACTTTTGTGCTATAGTTATATTTTAATTAAATCCAGGATAATTATGATAAAAATCCTGAATAAAAATAAATATCATTCCTTTTTCTGTTAGTATATATATTAAAAGAGAATCTTAAAAGGTTTGACCTAGCTTGAATGTCATTGAAGACCTAGCTAAGATGGTAAAACCTGTATAAAAGAGATTCAGATCCTTATTAACACTTGAAAACGTGTTAACACTCCCGACAACAGTGATGCGATAAAATCACGCTTGTCATCTTTATATTAAGAACTTCCAAACCCCTTATTTAGCCTAAATGATCAATAGGAATCATGGCTAATAAACGTCGAACATGATGTACACATCTAAACATCCATCTGGGATGTATACCTACGGGCAAAGATGTATACATGAAAAAGATAGTTTTATTTCATAACTTCTTGTCAAGGCAATGAATTATGAAATTTTCCAATCCAAAGGAATCATTGATTATGTTTTAAATTTTTCCTAGTGACAAGGCCCCCTGTGCCATCAAAAGTCCTGGGGAACAAGCCCTATGTGCTATATAAAATATCAATACGACATTGACAGTCGTGACTTATGTCCCCTGTCTAATAAATATGAAGGATCATATTCGTTTAAACACCAAAGATGGTTTATTTAAAAACCTAGGCAAAACATAATCAAATAAAATTTAATACTATCTATTGGCCTACATGGTTTAATTGCACCATGGCTATTTAATTAATCAATTCGACAATCCAATATAATTAAGCAAATTATTACTACATGATTTGTAGCCTTCAAAGCTTCACCATGGCTGACTCCTCTGAAGCTCACAATCATCCAGTTAATCAGAATGATGATGCAAGACTGAACTTAATAAGCACCGAATTACAGGCTATGATAAATACAGCTGTAAACAACGCTGTGGACCGTGCGTTGAAGGATCATAAGCGAAAGTGCGATAATACCCCAGATAAAGGTTACAAAAAGAGTAAGACCGGTTCAAGCTATAACCAGTCCAAACCAAAGGATGCAAAACCCGAATGTAAAACCTGCGGGGAGAAGCATTTCGAAAAATGTTTCTATGATCAGACCGGGGGATGTGTCATCTGTAAGGAGACGGATCACAAGACCCATAAATGCAAGGATTTGAAGGGCAAACAGTAGACCGATGAAAAGACCAGATGCAAAACCTGTAAGAAATACCACCTCGGGAAATGCAGGTTTGAATCTCAGCCTCTACCCTGTAGAATCTGCAAGTCCAAGGAGCATAAGACCTTGGATTGCAAGAAGTTGAAAGATGCGACCTGTTAAGGTTGCAACGAGAAGGGGCATATCAGGACTAATTGCCCGAATAAAACCAAGAAGCCTGAGGAGTCTAAGAAGACCGAAGATGGAAGCTCTCAAATGGATACTCAAGAGGCTATTCAGGATGACAATGTCACAACAGGTACTTTCTTTATCAATAACGCTCATGCTAGAGTATTATTTAATTCAGGTTCAGATAAGTCTTTCATAGACAATAGATTTTGCAAATCATTAAATCTGCCTGTTAAAACTCTAAGCGTTAAATATAAAGTAGAATTGACCAGTAGTACCTCAGAGACTGCTCCAGCAATTTTAGATTGGATGTTTATATCCATTAGGAATCATTCTTTTCCGATGTCCTTGTTTCCATTTAAATAATAAGGGACTAGACATAGTGATAGGAATGAATTGGTCGTCCTAGAAGTCAAGCCTATATTGAGAATGATAAGAAGCAAGTAGTAATCAAGACTCCTTATGGGGAGCCTTTGACAATTCAAAGAAACACTAGGTATGGGTTACCTAAGCACTTGTTGAAATTGGTATTTAACAGCAAGGCTTCGAGTATGGAAAACTCAGAAGAAACAAACAACAGTCGCGATGCTAGAAATGCGACAAATATTAATGGTGCATCAAGTGTGAACCTCAATATTAATGGAATTAATCTCCAAAACTGAAGTTAACACAGTTGTTAGAGAGGTTATGAGAAAAGGCATGAGAAGATTCAAGAAGCCAAAGGTTGTTTGCTCTAAAACACATGTCGCTACTCATGAGAATAACTATATTCATACTTCAAATACGAAGAATAAACCAAACAAAATCATATATGGCAAGGAACCCCATTCTTTTTGGGTTTTACTTAAAAGTACTTCGTCTCTTGGAAGTCAAGAGACTTCAATAGTAAAAAGGGACCATCGATTGCAGGAAATTGTTAAATGAAATAGAAATCATTAGGTATGTCAGCAGTTATGCTGGAAAGGACACGGTGAGGTATGTGTCACATTCATTCGATGGCAATACCATTGATTAGTAAGGATATTAATGGAGTCCACAAGAAAGATCCTCTTATACATTATGGGATCGTCCAAGTTTTAAGGACCTTATTAGAAAACCTATTAGCCGCTTCACGAAATGGAAAAAGATGGAATAAGAATTTTCCGACTTCCCCCATAAGAGTTTTAAACTATCGGCAGTGTGTTGCAAACCTTGGCTCATCAATTGAAATAGTGCCCTTATTTGGTTAATCTAGAATTTAAGCATAATGCACTATATAAATATTATGATTTAGCATCGGAAATAAGAGGGCACATTAAGGGTTCAAAGCCTGCTCATTATAAATCCATCATGGATCTGCCTCAGCTACCCGCATTTTATAGATGAAGAAATAACCAGTCAAAGCTGAGACTGCCCTAAAATTGTCAAAGATTCTACAGCTCAGTTTAAAAGGATTAAGAATGGAGGTGTTTAACCCTCTCGATGAATGATTAGAGGCAGTTCACATTAATAATGACACCAGATAAACCCCTTATTGTGATTTTATGGCTAAGAGTTACGTTTGAGTTCAGATGCTGCTAAGTTTCTCATAAGACCATAAGCTTAGCAAACTTTTAGAAATTTTTCCCGTAAGAACCCCAGATATTAAGTGTAAGGTAAAACTTACAGGCAAAAGCATAAGAACCATTTCTGTTCCTGTCAGAAGCCTTCAGGCATAGAATTTTAGAAGTATTCTCTCTCTAGAGGAAGTGCATCAACATACATAGTTGATATCTCTATGATCTCTATCGATTGTGAATACCAGACGGTATGATAAAAGCGCCATAATAGGAATTGGTGTATCTTAATATGTTCCATAGATTGCTTCCATGCCTGATCAGTATGGAGGTTTAATGCATGGGACCACAAAGATATCCCAATGGTCATATGGTACTAAAATCAACTAATGGTATTCAAAGAAGTTATCCAGAATGGAATTGTCCAAGTAAATGTCTTTGATTAAGGAATTCATGGACTCGTAACATAAATGTGTCACTTATCTGATACAGAATATGATTGATGAACTGAAGCCCGAGATTTGGAAAAATCTCTGTAACCTCCTTGTGTTTTGATCACCTTCTCCTAAGATTACCCTGTTTACCGCCTAAGAGGCAAGTAGAGTTAAGATTTATATCCCATTTAGGGTTGTATTATTATGGAATCTCCAAGACGGCCAGTACCATCATTGGAAGAATCAAAACCCTGATTAAGTAAGTTTTAAAATAGAGGATTCATATAGCCTAACTCAATATCCTGAGGATTCGGTATAGTTAATTAAGAAAGACGGTTCATTTTGCTTATGCATTGATTACCGCAACCCTAATTAGGCAACAATTAAGAATTTCTATCAGCTGCCCAGGATCGTCGATTTGTTCGACTGACTGTGAGGATTAACTATCCCTTAAGATTAGTTTTAAGTAATGGTTGGAATAACCATTTCACCTTAAGATAAGCTTTTCTATAATAGTTGATGTATAAGTATCAAGGCTGCTCCTTTGGAGACCTTGCTTAGATGGAATGTTGAATATCTATTGTTAAATGGAAGATTGGTACGTCCAATCATCAGGATCTGAAAGTTGCCTTGGAAACAACGAATAGGATCATACAAATCCATGATCATCTGTAAGTTGCCAGTTTTGTCAGAAAATCAAAGATTAAATGAGAATAGCAACCCTCCTAAGTCCTTGTTAAGGAATAAGGTTCAACAAAGATATCACCCTGGAAGGGTGTGCCAATTTGTTAATTATCAGACTAGTTAAGCTCTGAATATATAAAATCATTCGAAGGAATCGAATGTATCAAAGATCAAATAGCTTATGAGCTAAAACCTATTTAAGGAGCTTGGCGGAGCTTGGCGGAGCTCGCAATGTATTACACACTAAGGATTTAAGGATGTGTTTCGCCAATAAGTCAAGAAGCACTATCACATAACGGTAGGTAGACTTGTGATATAATGATAAACCTGTATCGAATGCGGATCGACAGGATAAGAAACCTCAAAAGGGATACATGAACCTATTGTATAGAGGTCAAATTGGGAGCTTGGAGAGGCTCCAGATATGCTATAGAAGTTAAAGTCCATTATGCGGCAAAAAGTACTTCCAGCATTTTAGCAAATCTCGAGGTCGAGATTTCTTTTAAGGGGGTGAGGATGTAACACCTCGTAAAATCACGTCCAATGATGTATTGACACGTGTAATAAACCCTAATAAAGTCCAATGTTGAATTTATGGGACTAATTTTTTTGAAAAATCGAAAACTTTGATAATAAAAGGACTGGAAGTGTTAGCATACCTAAAATAAGTTTCTTACGATGTTTATATTCACAAATGTGCCACTTGATGATTAAGTGTAGCCGTTTGCGTAATTAATTAAAAGTTTGCGCAATGAAGGGTTAAAAGCGTCAACATGTTAATTCTTACCTCTGAGTGACCTTTTAACAAACCGGGAGCTTCATAATATTTAATTATACTCTCGGGAATGCCAAATAATGGCCGTCTAAGGTTTATGCCTATAGGTAAAGTTACGCGCAACTTTGCAAGTTAGAGGGACTAAAAGTGTCAATATGTTTAATTATACCTCTGAATGACCTTTTAGCAAAACCGAAGCATCGTGATGTTTAATAATACTTCCAAGAATGCCTAATATGGGTTAGGTGAGGCTTCAATGTTATTAAATGATGAAATGCGCAAGTATGCGCAATAGAGGGACCTAAAGCGTCAACTTTTGAATCTACGCCTTTCGGTGACCATCTAGGCGAACGAGAGCATAGTAATATTTAAGTATATGCTTGGGAATGCCCATTATGGGCCATAGGAGGCTTGGATATCATTAAATGACATTTCGCGCTACAATGCGCAATTAAAGGACTAATTGCGTCAAACTGCAAAATTAGGTCGAATCGTATGGTAACGGACCTTCCGGAATATGTCCATAAGTTAAACATACCCTATTTATCCTTTATATAACTTAGATATAGGCTTAGAGGTGTTTGGTGCGCAAAAATAAACTTTTATGTCATGCAGGGACTAAAAGTGTCAAAAAGTGCACAAGTTTGCACTTTTGCGCATATCTCGCATTCTGAATATCCCCGGACACCCAAAAATTTATGTAAGCATTAAAATATTTTATTTTAATGATCACCATGATAAAATTTCATTCGTCGTGTAATTTGGATCGTTTTTCGCGTCCGGTCGGGTTTCGTCGTAATTAGACGTACAACGTGACCGTACGGCCAAATGAACCGACATCCGGCATATTTTTGGGCATGTTTTGTGTCCCCTATGTTCAGGAATTATTGTAGAGCCTTAAAAATGGTGTAACAGCCCTCGAATGTATCAATTATGGCATTTAACATATTCAGGGGCTGATTTGGTCAGTTTTGAAGGTGAAGTTATGTTTGAAAAACATAACAGGGACTGTTATGGTTATATCTGGAACATGAATGCACCTGATATAACAGCCCAGGGACCAGATATGTCATTTCTGCAGGAAAATGGGCTGTTATATGCAGTTATATACTCACAGGGACCAAACTTGGCAACTGCCAAAGTTGTTTGCTGATCTGGACTTGTAGGCGGGCCGCGTAGTCCATAAAGATCATCTACGCGGTCCGCGTGGATCTGTACATCTACAGAAACAGCTGCAGACAACCTGTTTCCTGCTATATTTTTGTTCTAGCTGGATTCCACACTCTCAAACATCAATCTAGGGGCTGCCAACTGATTTATAAAACCAGTTTACACTTGTTGTGATCTGGTTATCTCTCCCTAACACTTATTGATGATCCATGAGCCCTCCAAAACTGTAAATAGGCCATGATTTCTCCATTTTTCATTCACATCATTCTTGCATTTGGGTTTCTCTCAAGTTAAAAAGGGTCCTGAGCAAAATGGAACCTCCTCTGAGTTAATTTCTGTCCATTAGACCCTTTGTAAGCTTTCTTAAACGCTCTTAATTCAGTTTTATTAGTCTAAATGGCCTAAAGTCAAACCGTCGTAATTAAGGTTTGACTTCATGATTAATCACAACTTGTCCAGTCAAATCTCAAATTGAAAGTACCTAGGAGTTGGTAATTATGTGGGTAATAAACCCTTAAAAGGGTACTTTCAGATTCCCACTCTAACTATGTTAATTGTCGAGTCAAAGCTTACTTTAAAAAGTCAACAGAATGTTTATTTTCAAATTTAAGCATAATTAGCAATGTAGGATACATGCAACCTGTTTGATCATTAATATAACTAGGTAATTAATGTAAGAACATGTCTAACCATGTTCAACCCGACAATTTTCAGTTTAAGACCCGGATCGGAACCGAAAGTCGCATAAATTGACTTTTGCTTTGACTTTCAGTTCTGACCCGTTTATGCATGTTTTAGATCTGTCTTAGAGCTTATTTTGGACCAGGTTTCATAAAAGTATAACCCTCTGAGATTATACAACTTGGTTCATTAGTTATCCGATTCACATGCATGTTTCCGTTAAAGTGCTTAAATGTTGACTATTATGCCCTTTTGACTATAAAATGTGATTTTTGAAAAAGTAAAAGAATAGAAACCTTAGTTACTGATTTATAAACTTGCACCTAAAATTTGACATTAGTTGGAGGTCTAGATTAAGAGTTATGCTCATTAGCGTAAATTGAAAGCTTTATGTTAATTAAACGGCGTATTTAGCACATAGCCTATTTAAACCCACTTTTTGATATCAAACTTTTTACCCACTGATGTAATATAATATTTTGGGATTTTTGAAGATTTTTATTTAATTTTTGGCTGAGCATAACATAGGTCTCTAGGTTTGATTCGGGTTATGACGGTTTTGCCCTTTTAAGCCATAAAATGAGTTTTACAAATCCTTTTGACCCCAAACCTTTTTCTACTAATTTTATTTGATAAATACAATATTTTGAGCCTTCTGGAATTATAAAAATATCAGCTTTCCTTTGAAAACCCGGAAATGGCTCCAAATCGCCCTTTTAAGCGTTTTTAACGCATAGTATGTGATAAGACCATATTAAACATATAAGGTTGATACCTACTGATATTTTTAGTATATTTTTATATATTAATAGTAAGTAAAAGTTTTTAAACTCAGGTTTCCAGTTTTGACCTTTTTAGCCTAAGTGAAATTACCAAAATACCCCTAAGGGGCATAGTTTGGTTTTAAATGATAAGTTTCACATATAGGTCATACCCTACTGTGATAACATGTTAAATTAAATGTATTTGCTGTATAAATCAGACCTGTAACTCAGGTTACAAATTAAACTCTTTTATAATCTTTTAAATGACCAAAATGCCCTTATAAGGCATAATTTGAATTTAAATTCGTTTGGGGCATAATAGAAGATATCTTACTGATATCACAACATGTTTAAGGCATATTAACTTAGGAAACTTGTATATGACTCTTATGGTTACTCGTTATGCATTTTTCACGTTCGGATCGGCTTATGTAACTAGTTTGCACATATTAGCCGAAACGGGTCAAACCATATCGTTTTCATCTCAAAATCCAGAATGTGTTTAAGTTACCCATATTAAACAAGCATGCAAGCTTGTCGGGTCAAAACCACATTCTAAGCCAGTTTTCGCTTTATCATGCGTTTGAACCGTGTCTTCCTTTTGAAAACTAACCGGTCTAAGTCTAAGCTTAATTAAAGACCCGTTAAGATTCTAATAGATTATTAAAAACCTTCGTTCCAGATTTAGGAGCCCAGTAAAAGCTATCTGTACTTGTTGAATTGATATACGGCTGGGATTGAATTTATATTTAGCTCAGGTAAATACTTTTAACTTATTTTCCCTATACGGGCTTGGGGTACGGTATATAAAATATCGCTTGGTCCGGCATTGAATCTTTAATCGAATAGAGGTTAAATCATTGATATGCTACGTTTTGAAATGTTTTGTTTGCTTAAAGCCTTTGGGGGGTTAATGACCATGTCCCGGATATCCTTGGCATCATCTTACGAGATGGCCACGACCTAAGCACGGGGTGTAGGCGTATACCCGTCAGTGCCTAACCAAATAATGTGGTGTGTCTATTAATCTTTAACCCGGTCTACGGATCGGGCTACTGAACGCATAAGGAACATGTAATTCGTTTACAAGTATTATATTCAAATACTTATCCCAAGTTATAAAGAGTTTTGTGCCACGTGCATCCAAATCAATTTTATTAAACTTTTCAAAATGAGTCAGTTAAATTGTATTTACCAGTGTAAACTGACGTATTTTCCAAAAGGTTAAGTGCAGGTACTACTCGTACTAGGCTGGCTGTCTTCTAGCGTCCACAATCAGTCTCGCAAGCTTGGATGCCTAAAGTCTGTTGAACAATGTTTTAATTTATTTTCGATCCGCCTATGGATCCTTTACTTCCCGTTTGTAATACTTTGATATTACTTTATATCGGATTGTAATATATATTTATCTTTTTCTTCCGCTGTGCATTATTATTTGTGTTGTTTGACTATGATGATATCAACTACGTCACGATACTCCCCACCGGGCCCACCGGTGACACGTGGAATTTGGGGTGTGACAGCTCTCACTTTCATTTCAGCCATGATTTTATCTCCTTGAATCACCTAAATCACAAGCACACACAAGATCAGTTCAGACAGTATCAAACAACTGGATCGGACAGGTATCCGATCGAGTGAGTCAACAAAAATCAACAAAGTAATAATGATCAGATGACAGCGGATCGGGTGGTGATCCGTTCGGGTAATCAAAGTGTCTTGAATCGGGTGGGGATCCGTTCGGGTAACAATGTGTCTTGAATTGGGTGGGGATCCGTTCGAGTAACAAGGTGTCTTGAATCGGGTGAGTATCCGATTCTTTGACAACCACCTGAAACACAAACAAATGAAATGATTAGGATCGGGTGGTAATCCGTTCGAATTGCCACTCGATTCGCTGCACTTTAAACCTTTGAACAAACAAATCCCTTGAATCGGATTGTGATCCGATCGGGTGGGTCAAAAAAAAGTCAAACTTTAAATGAAATGCAATGAAACGGATTGTGACCCGATCGGGTGGGTCAAACAAAGTCAAAGTATTTACTTGTTGTCCGATCGGGTGACTACACAATATATGGCACTACACGACAAAAAAACTTATGTTGGCCGATCGGGTGGCGGTTTGACTTATTTGACCTCAATAAAGAAATATGACTTACAATATTATCTCACATGCAAACATACAGATTATAAGTAATTGCATGATTAATGGCCGACAACACTATCAATAGCTTCACATGACATGAATTATGAGCCAACAAATTGTATATTGAAAACTTAAATTTTTATTGAATTACAACACAAATCACATGCACAATCAATTCAAGATAGCCGACAACCTTTATCAATTCATATGCAAAATTGAATCAAATCATGTGCAATATTAAATTTCAATTGAATTCTATTGGACCTCAATTTAGTAATGGCAGACAACAAATTAACCCTTTCAATCTTATTTGACTGTTGTCTTTAATACTCACATGAACATTGACTTTAATGAAATGGAACAAGTGAGGTTGAATCGGATTACCGCCCGATCGGGTGGTAATCCGATAGGTTAGGTCAATAAAAGTCAAACTTTAAAATGCAAGGTAATGAATCGGGTGGTAACCCAAACGAGTTGCCACTCGATTGATGGCGCTACACGACAAACACTTTTCAAGTTTGATTCTATACAAATCTTACCAAATATCACATGCAAACTGATCACGTGCACATGCAATTTAACAAACTATCACCTCTTTCAATACAATGGCCGACACTTTAAATTTGCATGAAATATAATTGGGCAACTATTATAATGAATTACTAGTGCCGAGATGTTCACGTGATAAACAGACAACACTTTCAAAAGGCAAAAAACTTAATTATCCCGGATCTAAATCAGGAGCCGGAGATTACAAACACTTCGGACCCGTTCAACCTCGAGGAGATCTTCCGTTTGGAGGACGAGGTCAACAGGAGGAGGGAATCTGGTCCAAGTTGTAGTATACACAGGGAGGTGTCGGAAGAAATTGCGGGGGAAGAGCAGGTCTGTCTTAACTTTGAGGAAGAAGTCTCTCGTACTTTGGAATTTGGGGCCTGCCTAGGGATAGGGGTGGATGGTTTTGAGAATCACATGAAAAAATTGATTTATGGGGAGATGGAGATGAACCGGGATCAATGATTTTTTTCTCAATCAATATCAATGGGGGTTTGGTGTCGGTTTGGGAGCCGGGATGGAATTGGTTAATTTGTGTTTCTGTTAGGCTGTTATAATTGTCTTTGTGTTTCTGTCTTTTTTTGTTTTACCTGTTTTGTTTCCCAGTTTCTAGCTGGCTTTTTATATATATATAAAGTGATTTGCCGTTCAAAAAAAATTGAACTTTAACACTTTGTTTATTGGCCCGAGAGAAAATTCACATGCACTAATAAATGGGCTGATAAATCTCTGATGTATTCACGTGATGTAATAAACAAACCTGAATTATTGACTGAAGAGTTGACTTTAATGAAATGAAATGAGTCAGGTGTCGTTGAATCGGATTACCGCCCGATCGGGTGGTAATCCGATCGGGTGGTAATCCGATCGGGTGACAGTCAACAAAGTCAACATTTTCAATGCAATGTAATGAATAGAGTGGGACTAGAATCGGATTACCGCCCGATCGGGTGGTTATCCGATTGGTGAACACCAAGCATATCAACAACAGTAACAGTTAACATTTTGAACGTTTTTCGAGCACAAAAATCAAGATTTCTCTCAAACCGTGAGGAATTAAGATCTGAAATTTTGAAGGCTTATAGATAAAGTGTTTTCGCACAACATATCCAAAAATCAGCAATTTTTAACCGTAAAAAGTCGTTTAATTTTGCGTTTTTCAGTTAGAAACATGACGAAATGAAAAAAATGAAGAAATTGAGCAAATCTGATCCGATTTTTTATCTGAATCTGATGAATTTCCGTGCGAATTCGTGTGATTGATCCGTGCAATCGAGCTCCTGCTCTGATACCACTTGTAGGATCAGTTTTCGACTCCGTAACGATTGCGTATCGACACGTGTGACGTGTGGAATCCGTACACGTGCGTGGACCGAACACTAGAACTTAACAAGAATCGATATCCCCTACCACGAATTGATGATCTCTTTGATCAACTGCAAGGTGCTACATGTTTTTCCAAGATCGATCTGCGTTCTGGGTATCATCAGCTTCGTGTACTCGAAGAAGATATTCCCAAAACTGCATTCCGTACGAGATATGGACACTACGAGTTCGCTGTGATGCCTTTTGGTTTGACGAATGCTCTAGCTATCTTCATGGATTTAATGAATAGGGTTTGTAAACCTTATTTAGATAAGTTCATCATTGTGTTCATTGACGATATTCTCATTTATTCGAAGTCTCGAGCCGATCACGAACAACTCCTCCGTTTGACAATGGAACTCCTGAAGAAGGAACAACTATTTGCCAAGTTCTCCAAGTGTGAATGTTGGCTTAAAGAAGTTCAATTTTTGGGTCATATAGTCAACGGGCAGGGTATTCATGTGGATCCTTCCAAAATCGCTGCTATTAAGGATTGGAACAAACCTACTACACCAACAGAAGTTCGATCTTTTCTTGGTCTTGCTGGTTATTATCGTTGATTTATTTCGAACTTCTCGAAGATTGCGGTTCCTCTCACTGCTTTAACTCAAAAGAATAAGCCTTTTGAGTGGGGACCTAAACAAGAAGAAGCGTTCCAAACGCTAAAACGAAAACTCTGTAATGCTCCTGTTTTATCTTTGCCCGATGGAAACGATGATTTCGTTGTCTATTGTGACGCGTCAAATCTAGGCCTTGGTTGTGTTCTTATGCAATGAGGTAAAGTTATTGCATATGTGTCAAGACAATTGAAAATACATGAAAAGAACTACACCACTCATGATCTTGAGTTGGGCGCTGTAGTTTTTGCACTCAAAATCTAGAGACACTATCTTTATGGCACGAAATGTGTGGTTTTCACAGACCACAAAAGTCTCCAACATATTCTCAATCAGAAGGAGCTTAACATGAGACAACGACGCTGGGTTAAACTCTTGAACAATTACGATTGCGAAATTCGCTACCATCCTGGTAAGGAGAATGTCGTAGCCGATGAGCTAAGTCGAATGGAAGAAGTCAAGCTTAATTTTGTTCGCACTCTATCTAATATCCAAACTCGTGTCTCTCAAGCTCAACGTACTTGTGTTTCACAAAACTTGATGGGTAAGGAATTACCACGTCAACTTGAGCTTAAACTCGAAACAAAAGACGATGGGTTACTCTATTTCAAGAATTGTTTGTGGATTCTGAAACAAGACGATCTTCGCATTTTAGTGTTGGATGAATCTCATAAGTCTCGATATTCTATCCATCTTGGTGCTGAAAAAATGTACAAGGATCTTCGTACTCAGTACTGGTGGCCTGGTATGAAAAAGGATGTTGCTTTGTACGTATCAAAATGCCTAACTTGTCTCAAAGTCAAGGCTGAACATCAACGACCATCTGGTTTGCTTGTACAACCAGAGATACCGGTTTGGAAGTGGGAGAACATTGTGATGGATCTCATCACTAAGTTACCGCGTACATCTAGAGGTCACGATGCTATTTGGCTTGTTATCGATCGATTAACGAACTCAGCTCACTTTATACCGATTTGCGAGGATCTATCTGCTGATAAACTTGCCAAGATTTATGTTGATGAGATTGTATCACGATGTCACACCCCGATATTTCCACGTATTACCGGTGGGCCCGGTGGGGAGTATCGTGACGTAGTTGATATCATCATAGTCAAACAACACAATTTAAATGCACAGCGGAAGCAAAAGATAGATTCATTTCAACCAGATAAATTGTAATATTAAGTATCACAATGTAGTTGAAACAGATCCACAGGCGGATCAAAATAAAAGAAAACTGTTCAACAGACTTCGACATCTAGAGCTTGCGAGACTTGATTATTGATGCCTGGAGTAGCCATCCTATTTCGTATAGTACCTGCACTTAGCCTTTTTGGAAAATACGTCAGTTTACACTGGTAAATACAACTTAACTGACTCATTTTGAAAAGAGTTTGAAAATTGATTTGGATGCACTTCGTCAAAATATATCTTTTATAACTTGGGACAATTATTCAAAAATAATCATGTATACGGTTTTACTTATTTGTCGTCCATTAGGGCCGGTTTGTAGGGAAGGTCTAGATTAATTGACACGCCACAGGTATAATGCCCACAAGGAATATTTCCTCTAAGTGGATTACCAGTTTTTACATAATGCATCTGTCAGGTGTACGCCTACACCCCGTGCTTTGGTCGTGGCCATTTCGTTGAATGATGCCAAGGATATCCGGGACATGGTCATTTAACCCCCAAAGGCCATACACCAAATAATGCAGAATAAAACGAGTTATGTAATTACATTAATCACAATCTGATTTAAATGATTACATACCCGACGAAGCGGTATTATTATAATACCGTATCCCAAGCCCGTATAGGGAAAATAAGTTAAGAGTATTTACCTGAGCAACGTATAAGTCAAATACAGCAAGTGCACGTATCTTTTGCTGGGCTCCTAATCTGGAACGAAGGTTTTTAATAACCTATTAGAATCCTAACGGGTCTTTAATTAAGCTTAAACTTAGACCGGTTAGTTTTCAAAAGGAAGACACGGTTCAAACGCATGATAAAGCGAAGACCGGTTTAGAATGTGGTTTTGACCCGACAAGCTTGGATACTTGTTTAATTTGGGTAACTTAAATACATTCTGGATTTTGAGATGAAAACGATATGGTTTGACCTGTTTCGGCTAATATATGCAAACTAGTTACATAAGCCGATCCGAACGTGAAAAATGCATAACGAGTAACCAAAAGAGTCATATGCAAGTTTCCTAAGTTAATATGCTATAATTATGTTGTGACATCAGTAAGATACCTTCTATTATGCCCAAAACGGATTTACACTAAAATTATGCCCCGTAAGGGCATTTGGGTCATTTTAAAAGGTTATAAAAGAGTTTAAATAAAATTCTGAGTTTCAGGTCTGATGTAATCAGTAAAAATACTTAATTTACTAAGTTATATCAGTAGGGTATAATCTATGAGTGAAATTTATCATTTAAAACCAAACTATGCACCTTAGGGGCATTTTGGTAATTTCACTTAGGCTGAAAAGGTCAAAACTGGAAATCTGAGTTTAAAACTTTAGCTTACTGTTAATGTATAAAAATATACTTAAAATATCAGTAGGTATCAACCTTATATGTGTAAAATAGTTTTAATACACACTATGCGTTAAAAACGCTTAAAAAGGCGATTTTGAACAATTTCCGGGTTCTATATAGAAAGCGGATATTTTGATTATTCCAGAGGGTTTAAAATAATTTATTTATCATATAAAATCAGTAGCAAAAGGTTTGGGGTCAAAAAGATTTGTAAAACTCATTTTATAGCCTAAAAGGGCAAAACCGGCATTAAACGAATAAAAGCTACAACCCTATGTTATGCTCAGCTTAAAATTAATTAAAAATCTTTAAAAATCCCAAAATATTATATTACATCAGTGGGTAAAAAGTTTGGTATTAAAAATCGGGTTTAGATAGGCTATATGCTAATTATGACATTTAATTCATAAAAAGCCTTCTAATTACGCTAATGAGCATAACTCCTAATCTAGACCTCAAACAGATATCAAATTTTGGGTATAAGTTTATGAATCAGTAACCAAGGTTTCTACTCTTTTATATTTTCAAAAATCATATTTTATGGTTATATGGGCATAATAGTCAACATATAAGCAATTAACGGGAACATGCATACGAATCGGATAACTATTGAACCAAGGTGTATAATCATAGAGGGTTATACTAACATGAAACCTAGTCCTAATAGGGCTCTAAGGCATTTCTAAAACTTGCTACAATGGGTCAGAATCGAAAGTCAATGCAAAAGTCAAATTATGCGCCTTTCGGTTCCGAACCGAGTCTAAATTGAAAATTGTCGGTTTGAACATGTTTAGACATGTTCTTACATTAATTACCAAGTTATATTAATGATAAAACAGGTTACATGGATCCTACATTGCTAATTATGCATTAATTTGAAAATAAGTATTCTGTTGACTTTTTAAAGTTAGCTTTGACCCGACAATTGACCTAGTTAGAGTGGGAATCATAGAGTACCTATAAATACCTACTTATAGGTACTTTTAATTCGAGATTTGACTGAACAAATTTTACTTAATCTCAAAGTCAAACCTTAATTACGACAGTTTGACTTTTAGCTAATTAATTAAGCTAAACTGAAATAAGAAGGATTAAGGACACTCACAAAGGTCCTAAGTATACTTATGGATCCTAAGAGAAGTTGGTTGCTGATCAGAGGAGCTCCAGAAGTGAACTTGTGAACTTTGCAAATGAATGAGCATCAATGTTGCAACAATGCTCCTCTTATATAGTCACTTTGATCATCTAAGATCATGCCAAGGAGGTCTATAATTGTTTCCAGATCAAGACAAGTGCCCCCCTATGCATGTAATACCATTGGGGCAGCCCCTGGTATGTAAAAACAAGATTTTAAGTCGGTTAACAGCCTTAACAGGCAGCTGCAGGTGAATTCTCTCATTGTGCTGCTCTCACGGACCACGTAAGCCCATAGGGCACTCTTACGCGGGCCGCCTGGCCTCCCAGAACCAGCCAAACAAGTTTCAAATAATTGCAATTCAGCCCCTGGTCCTTTCTAACGTGGTTTTAAGTGTTTTTCTTGCACTTTTGGCCCTCTAACCTTACTTTTAAGGGTCTTAGGACTTATACAAACTTGGTTAAGTCCTTGGTTAACTTTGTGATTACCCGAAAAGTCATAATTTTCATCGTTGACGCTTTTAACCCCTCGTATACGAATATTTTCATAACTTTCTCATACGATAACGAAACTTGGTGAAATTTTTATCATGCATTCTAGTGAGCATAATTAATTGTTACAAAGCTTCGGGTTTGCTAAAAGGTCACTCAGAGGTATACCTTAAACATGTTGACACATTTAACCCCTGTAGTTCGTAATCTCTCACTTTCTTTCACAATTAGTTTCGTATGATCCATGATTCATTCGTTTAAGGGTATAAACATCATGTAGGGTTATTGTAAAGTATATTTATCCATTGATGACATTTTGAACCCTTATATTCACATGCTTTTCTTGTTTGTCAACTTAAGTCCCTCTAGAGTATTCTTTCACACGTTCAAAGCTTATGACACGTGTCAATACATTATTGGACATGAAATTACGAGGTGTTACATCCTCACCCCCTTAAAAGAAATCTCAACCTCGAGATTTACTGAAATAAATGAGGGTACTTTTCTTTCATTGTGGATTCTACCTCCCATGTGTACTCGGGACCTCTACGGGCATCCCATTTAACTTTTACGATCGGTACATGCTTCCTTTGAAGCTTCTTAACCCGTCGATCCTCAATCGACAAAGGTTTTTCAACAAACTTTAAGTTCTCATCAATGTGTACATCTGCATGTGGTATGACTAGTGATTCATCAGCTAGACATTTCTTCAGATTGCAGATGTGGAATACGTTATGAATACCACTGAGCTCTTCAGGCAAATTTAGCTTCTAAGCAACTGATCCGACACATTCGATGATCTCGAATGGTCCTATATATCTCGGGCTTAACTTGCCTTTCTTACCAAATCGCATTACCCCTTTCCAGGGTGATACTTTAAGCAACACTTTGTCACCTACCTCGAATTTCAGAGGTTTACGCTTTAAATCTGTGTAGCTTTTCTGCCTATCTCTGGCAGCTTTCAGGCGATCACGAATCTGGACAATCTTGTCTGTCGTTTCAAAGACTATTTCAGGTCCTGTCAGTTGGACATCTCCAACTTCCGCCCAACAAACGGGCGTTCTGCACTTTCTACCGTACAAGGCCTCGAAGGGCGCAGCCTTAATGCTGGTATGATAGCTATTGTTATAGGAGAACTCAATCAATGGCAGGTGGTTATCCCAACTACCACCTAAATCAATCACACATACCCGAAGCATGTCTTCCAAAGTTTGGATGGTACGCTCACTCTGCCCGTCCGTCTGAGGATGGTAAGCTGTACTAAAATTCAAGCGCGTGCCCAAAGACTGTTGGAAACTTTTCCAAAAATGTGATGTGTATCTGGTATCTCTGTCAGAGATTATTGATACTGGTACACCATGCAGAGATACAATCTTATCTACGTACAATTGGGCTAACATGTCGGAGCTATAAGTCTCCTTAATGGGTAGGAAATGTGCTGACTTAGTCAGTCTATCTACTATCACCCATATAGTATCATTTCCTTTCCTTGTCTTTGGCAACTTGGTGATGAAATCCATTATCACCATTTCCCACTTCCATGTGGGAAGTTCAGGTTGTTGTAGCAAACCTGACGGCTTCTGATGTTCATCTTTGACTTGCGCACACGTCAAACATTTAGCTACATAGGCAGCTATAGACTTTTTCAAGCCTATCCACCAATAGTTTACCTTAAGATCCTGGTACATCTTATCAGCTCCAGGATGAACGGAATATTTGGAACTGTGGGCTTCCTGGAGGATAACATCTCGAAGTCCTCCATAAACTGGAACCCAAATTCGTCCATTTAGTCTCAAAATTCCGTCCTTGCCATAAGATAACTGCTCTTCGGTTACTCCTAGCTTTTCATCAGGATAGTTAGCATCCAACACAGCTTCCTTCTGTGCAGCTAACAACCTTTCGTTCAAACTATTCTTTATCTCAATGCTCTTGGCATTGATCCTTATAGGCTTCAGTCTTTCCTTCCTTCTTAAGGCATCGGCAACCACATTTTCCTTGCCTGGATGGTATCTTATTTCACAGTTATAATCATTCAAAGTTTCCATCCAACGTCGCTGCCTCATGTTTAAATCCTTCTGATTAAACAAGTGTTGAAGGCCCTTGTGATCTGAATAGATCACACACTTTGTTCCATACAAGTAATGTCTCCACAGTTTTAGTGCAAATACAACGGCACCCAGCTCCAAGTCATGGGTGGTGTAATTTTTCTCATGCACCTTTAACTGTCGTGAAGCATAGGCAATGACTTTGCCTTTCTGTATAAGCACACAACCCATACCTGTGTGCGATGCATCACAATATACTACAAATTCATCAATTCCATAAAGCAATGTCAATACAGGAGCGTTGCTCAACTTTTGATTCAGAATATCAAAAGATTCTTGCTGCTTAGGCCCCCAGTCAAACTTGTTATTCTTGCGGGTGAGTAGAGTTAGGGGTGCTGCAATTCTTGAGAAGTTTTCGATAAATCGCCTATAGTATCCTGCTAAACCCAGGAAGCTATGAATCTCTGTAGGCGTCTTTGGCTCTTGCCAATTCATAACTGCTTCCACTTTAGCGGGAACTACTTGGATACCATGCTCACTAACCACATGTCCAAGGAATTGGACTTCTCGAAGCCAAAATTCACACTTCGAAAATTTGGCGTAGAGTTTCTCATGATGTAGAAGTTTAAGAATACAGCGAAGGTGTTTCTCATGGTCAGCTTGGTTCTTCGAGTAGATGAGAATGTCGTCAATGAAAACGATGACGAACTTATCCAAGTAAGGCTTGCAGACGCGATTCATGAGATCCATGAATGCGGCAGGTGCATTAGTGAGCCCAAAAGGCATCACTAAGAACTCGTAATGCCCATAACGAGTCCTAAATGCGGTCTTGTGTACATCTTCATCTTTAACCTTTAATTGATGATAGCCTGACCTCAAGTTAATCTTAGAGAAGTAACTTACCCCTTGTAATTGATCGAATAGATCGTCGATCCAGGGCAAGGGATACCTATTCTTGATAGTAACCTTATTAAGCTCACGGTAATCGATGCACAGACGCATTGATCCATCCTTCTTCTTGACAAATAGAATTGGCGCTCCCCAAGGAGACGAACTAGGTTTAATAAAACCTTTGGCTAGCAATTCATCTAGTTGTGTCCTCAATTCCTTCATTTCCGTTAGTGCCAACCTATAAGGCGCTCTTGCGACAGGCGCTGCTCCGGGAATGATGTCAATTCTGAATTCTACTTGCCTATCTGGTGGTAAACCAGGTAGTTCTTCAGGGTACTCAGAAATGACTGGAATATCTTCAATCTTGGGTTTCTGCTCATCAATAGTTACCTGTGCCATATAAATGACACAACCATTCTTCAAACATCTAGATGCCTTGAGCATAGACACTTGCTCAGGCAGTCCATACTGGGTATCTCCCTGAATGGTAAGTGGCACACCTGAAGGGATCTTGACTACCACTTGTTCTTGTTGCACATAATCTGGGCTTGGTTATGCGATAACCAATCCATACCTATCACTATATCAAAACCGGCTAGCTTAAAGGGAAGTAAGGACAAAGGAAAAGAGTGGTTCCTAATGGATATAACACATCCATCTAACACAGTTAACGCGGTTTCTAAGGTACCATCAGCTAATTCCACCTCATATTTCACACTTAGGGTTTTAACAGGTAAATTCAGCAATTTGCAAAACTTATTATCTATGAATGATTTATCAGCTCCTGAATCAAACAATACTCTTGCATAGACATCATTTACGAGGAAGGTACCTGTGATCACATTGTCGTCCTGGACAGCTTCCTTTGCATCCATCCTGAAGAATCTAGCATTGGTCCTCTTGACCTCGTCCGGCTTCTTGGCGTATTTAGGGCAATTGGTTTTAATGTGCCCTTTCTCATTGCAGTTGTAGCATGTGGCATCTTTAATCTTCTTGCAATCAACAGTCTTATGCTCTTTAGACTTGCATAACCCACATGCAGGTGCTCCTGACTTAGACTTGGACTCAAGTCTGCACTTTCCAAAGTGGCATTTTTGACAAGTCTTGCACTTTGGCTTTTCCTCAGCTTGTTGGCTACCCTTGTTGGATCCATACTTCTTCTTGAAGTCAGTGCTACCTTTATGCCTCTTTTCAGATTTTCGTGAGTTATCATCCTCACGCTTTCTCTTGCCTTCTTCCGAATTCCTATACGATCTTAGCCTGACCGCGTCCAAGGTAAGAGACAGAGTTAGATCAGTTGTTGATCTGAAAGTAGCAGGTCTGGACGCCTTAACGCTGGCTTTAATTTCTGGGGCTAAACCCCCAATGAAGCGAGCAATCCTTTTGGGTTCCGGGGTTACCAAATACGGAACCAGCCTAGATAGGGTATTGAAACTGGTGAGGTAAGCTTGGCAATCTAAATTCTTCCTTACCAATGATAAGAAATCTGATTCAATTCTTTCAACTTTGTGATGCGGGCAATAATTCTCCTTAATGAGAGCAACGAATTGATCCCATGACAAATTATAAAGCGGGATTTTCCCAGCAGCTTGAATGAGAGACTTCCACCATGCTATTGCCTCTCCCTTGAATGATTGGGATACATACTTCACTACATCCCTTTCAGCACAACCGCTGATGTCAACTACTGTGTCCATCTCATCCAACCATGTCATACAATCAACTGCCCCTTTCTCCCCAGTGAAATCCCGGGGTTTGCAGGAAACAAAGTACTTATAGGTACAGGACTTGGTACGTGGTTTATCATCAAACACTATCCTTTTAGATGGAACACTGTGTTGATTAGATGAATGTCGATCATCATCTTTCTTTGGCTCATCATTCTTATAGGGTGGCTTGCTATGAGCCCCCGAATGAGTCTTAAGTTTGGAGTGTGGTGTGGATAGGGTCCTACTACGAGTCCCGCTAGATTCATTATACTGCCGTTCTATAGCTTTTGTAACAGCATTATCTACTAATGCTTGCAGTTCTGCACCGGTTACATGTATCTTAGTATTTTCATGGTTTTCCACCTGATGACTGTTTACCTCTTCTGACCTAGCCATGTAGCTTTAATTGCTACATAAAGAAAATGAGGACAAGGTTTATTTAGAAGCCTAACAGTACATCGTTCTTGATGATTTATTAACCATGGTTTTAATAGCCATTTTAGTTAATTTGTTAAATATATAATTAATCAGGACCTTTATCATAATCCTAAATTATAAATTAATAATAGCACAAAAGGCCTAGTCATGTAGACAAATTTAGGTTATAAGCCTAGATTTTATGGAATCGAGGCATTAAGGTTTGAATCAAAGTTCATTACCTTTCCTTGACAGGGAGTTGTAGGCTACCACTGTCTTTAGTCTCAGAGGACGTTAATTATAGCCCGTTGGCACTTCACCCTTAAGGGATGATTATTTTAAATAAGGGAAATTGGAATAGCCCAATTTAAGGATGACTTATGCGATTTTATCGAATCACATTTTGCCAATAGGGTTAACATGTTTTCGGATGTTAACATGAATTGGAATATTTTGAATAGGTTTTACCATCTTGGCCACGTCTGCAATGACATTTAGGATAGGTTTTACCTTTAAGATTCTTTTTAATATTTAACGCAGAACAATCCTAAATTGAGAGGTTAATATGGATCTGAACCTAATTATGGAACTACCATCTTGGCCCTGTCTTAAGGTGACATATGGCTAGGTCTTGTCCTTTTTAGATTTTTTTTTGCCACTTTATTATAATGGTAGATCTTCTTAGTAGGAATGTTATTTTATTTATTTCACATTTTATGTTTATGCACATAATTGATAATAATGAAAAATTTAAATTAACCATTCCATAAAATTTAACAAGTACAATTTTGCCCTAAACGGGACTTCTACAAAATAACACGCCCACGCAGGGGCTTAAACAACAAACATACCCACGCAGGAGTCAACAGAAAAACACATGCCCACGCAGGGGCAGAATACTAAAGAACATACCCTCGCAGGGGTTAAAACAGAAAACAGGCCCACGCAGGGGCTCAACTGGAAACAAGGAAATACAGCCAACAATTGAAGGGTTTAGTGGTCCTTCTTGCTCTTCCCTTTTATTAAATTTGTCAAACCCTTAAAGAAACCTTGTCGTTCCCTGCGATCTCTGTGAACTTCCCGCTCAACCTGATCTAACCTTTCGAGAATTTCCTCCCGTTCTGGCGGGGTAAACCGAGGTACCTGCGGCTGCGGTTGCGGTTGATGTGGAGGTCAAAGAGACGGCTGCTGTTGGTATCCATATGCTGGGTATCCAACTCCCCAAGGAGTCCCGTAGGGCCCTTCGGGGTTAAGTGCATTGTAGTTCCACGCCGCTAGGTATGGGTCGATCTCAGCATAATTGAAGCTGGTGTGAGCCGGCTGCTCAAAGGGATTATACGTTGCTGGGCCAGTGTACGTGGGAATTGGGTTGTCAAAGCCCAACGGTGGTGGCATGACAGGTGCAGAGTTCACTTCCGGGTTGGGGTTTGAAGGTCCCCCAAACTGCTGGTCTTCTCGGAGCGGCGGATAGTGGCTGCCACTCGATGGTTGGGGGGTGCTGATATGCACTCCTCTTCCTTGCACGGACATTCGTGCGTTTGTTCTCCTTTGCCTCGGTGGCTCAGGAGGCTGCTGCTGAGGTGGTGGTGGTGGCGGGGTAACTACCACAAAGCGAGAGTCCCTGGAAGGATCCGATTGCTACTGCTGCTGAGGCGTTGAATGGTAAGAGGGTGTGAAATACCATTCGAACTAGTTGAATCTTGCTTGGTAGCTATCTGGACCACGGTAAGGTGATCCATAAAAAGATGACCCATCAGAAATTTCTATGGGATGTGTGGGGGTACTAGTCGGTGGTTCAGTAGGGTCAGTATCCTCATCCATATCCATGGCGTGATCTCCAGAAAAGTGATCTTCGGGTCCCAATAGGTTAACACCCACTGGTTCGTCGAGGTAATTTACCGGGTTAAACCGGCTTCGAAAGATATGAGACGGGTTATCGAAGGAGTGACGAGAGTTGGACCACTGGAGAGGGATAAATGAAGGCTGTGGGTTTTCGGACTCATTTTCTGAATGGGGTCCAAAAGAGTGAAGGTAAGACGGTGACGAAGCTAATGAGACAGACCGTCTGGCTGGCTGCAGATGCGCCCTCCAGTCTCCCTGTGGACTGGTGCTAATAGGGATGGGTGAGGTTCGTCTTTGAGAAGGCCCAGCCTCCTGGTCGTGGCCTGCTACAAGTGACTTTCCTTTTCTCCTAAGGAATCTTGGCGGCATATTTAGACATGTCAATCATCAACAAAATAACAACAAAGAAAATATAAAAGACAAAAATTAAAACCAAAATCAGGATTTGTCCTATGTTCTTTGTCTAGACTCAAAAATTTTGAGGAATATGCAACTGTGTAACTGAGATTAAACACAAAAGGCTAGTGTTTAATTCACTCAGTGTTGGCTCTGATACCAACCTGTCATACCCCGATATTTCCACGTATTACCGGTAGGCCCGGTGGGGAGTATCGTGACGTAGTTGATATCATCATAGTCAAACAACACAATTTAAATGCACAGTGGAAGCAAAAGATAGATTCATTTCAACCAGATAAATTGTAATATTAAGTATCACAATGTATTTGAAACAGATCCACAGGCGGATCAAAATAAAAGAAAACTGTTCAACAGACTTCGACATCTGGAGCTTGCGAGACTTGATTATTGATGCCTGGAGTAGCCAGCCTATTTCGTATAGTACCTGTACTTAGCCTTTTTGGAAAATACATCAGTTTACACTGGTAAATACATCTTAACTGACTCATTTTGAAAAGAGTTTGAAAATTGATTTGGATGCACTTCGGCAAAATATATCTTTTATAACTTGGGACAATTATTCAAAAATAATCATGTATACAGTTTTACTTATTTGTCGTCCATTAGGGCCGGTTTGTAGGGCCGATCTAGATTAATTGACACGCCACAGGTATAATTCCCACAAGGATTATTTCCTCTAAGTGGATTACCAGTTTTTACATAATGCATCTGTCAGGTGTACGCCTACACCCCGTGCTTAGGTCGTGGCCATTTCGTTGAATAATGCCAAGGATATCCGGGACATGGACATTTAACCCCCAAAGGCCATACACCAAATAATACAGAATAAAACGAGTTATGTAATTACATTAATCACAATCCGATTTAAATGATTACATACCCGACCAAGCGGTATTATTATAATACCGTATCCCAAGCCCGTATAGGGAAAATAAGTTAAAAGTATTTACCTGAGCAATGTATAAGTCAAATACAGCAAGTGCACGTAGCTTTTGCTGGGCTCCTAATCTGGAATGAAGGTTTTTAGTAACCTATTAGAATCCTAACGGGTCTTTAATTAAGCTTAAACTTAGACCGGTTAGTTTTCAAAAGGAAGACACGGTTCAGACGCATGATAAAGCAAAGACCGGTTTAGAATGTGGTTCTGACCCGACAAGCTTGGATACTTGTTTAATATGGGTAACTTAAACACATTCTGGATTTTGAGATGAAAACGATATGGTTTGACCCGTTTCGGCTAATATATGCAAACTAGTTATATAAGCCGATCTGAACGCGAAAAGTGCGTAACGAGTAACCAAAAGAGTCATATGCAAGTTTCCTAAGTTAATATGCCATAATTATGTTGTGACATCAGTAAGATACATTCTATTATGCCCAAAACGGATTTACACTAAAATTATGCCCCGTAAGGGCATTTTGGTCATTTTAAAAGGTTATAAAAGAGTTTAAATAGAATTCTGAGTTTCAGGTCTGATGTAATCAGTAAAAATACTTAATTTACTAAGTTATATCAGTAGGGTATAATCTATGAGTGAAATTTATCATTTAAAACCAAACTATGCACCTTAGGGGCATTTTGGTAATTTCACTTAGGCTGAAAAGGTCAAAACTGGAAATCTGAGTTTAAAACTTTAGCTTACTGTTAATGTATAAAGATACAACCCTATGTTATGGTCAGCCTAAAATTAATTAAAAATCTTCAAAAATCCCAAAATATTATATTACATCAGTGGGTAAAAAGTTTGGTATTAAAAATCGGGTTTAGATAGGCTATATGCTAATTATGCCATTTAATTCATAAAAAGCCTTCTAATTACGCTAATGAGCATAACTCCTAATCTAGACCTCAAACTGATATCAAATTTTGGGTACAAGTTTATGAATCAGTAACCAAGGTGTCTACTCTTTTATATTTTCAAAAATCATATTTTATGGTTATATGGGCATAATAGTCAACATATAAGCAATTAACAGGAACATGCATACGAATCGGATAACTATTGAACCAAGGTGTATAATCATAGAGGGTTATACTAACATGAAACCTGGTCCTAATAGGGCTCTAAGGCATTTCTAAAACATGCAACAATGGGTCAGAATCGAAAGTCAATGCAAAAGTCAAATTATGCGCCTTTCGGTTCCGAACCGAGTCTAAACTGAAAATTGTCGGTTTGAACATGTTTCAACATGTTCTTACATTAATTACCAAGTTATATTAATGATAAAACAGGTTACATGGATCCTACATTGCTAATTATGCATTAATTTGAAAATAAGTATTCCGTTGACTTTTTAAAGTTAGCTTTGACCCGACAATTGACCTAGTTAGACTGGGAATCAGAGAGTACCCTTTTAAGGGTTTATTACTCACATAAATACCTACTTATAGGTACTTTTAATTCGAGATTTGATTGAACAAATTTTAATTAATCTCGAAGTCAAACCTTAATTACGCCGGTTTGACTTTTAGCTAATTAATTAAGCTAAACTGAAATAAGAAGGATTAAGGACACTCACAAAGGTCCTAAGTATGCTTATGGATCCTAAGAGAAGTTGGTTGCTGATCAGAGGAGCTCCAGAAGTGAACTTGTGAACTTTGCAAATGAATGAGCATCATTGTTGCAACAATGCTCCTCTTATATAGTCACTTTGATCATCTAAGATCATGCCAAGGAGGTCTATAATTGTTTCCAGATCAAGACAAGTGCCCCCCTATGCATGTAATACCATTGGGGCAGCCCCTGGTATGTAAAAACAAGATTTTAAGTCGGTTAACAGCCTTAACAGGCAGCTGCAGGTGAATTCTCTCATTGTGCTGCTCTCACGGACCACGTAAGCCCATAGGGCACTCTTACGCGGGCCGCCTGGCCTCCCAGAACCAGCCAAACAAGTTTCAAATAATTGCAATTCAGCCCCTGGTCCTTTCTAACGTGGTTTTAAGTGTTTTTCTTGCACTTTTGGCCCTCTAACCTTACTTTTAATGGTCTTAGGACTTATACAAACTAGGTTAAGTCCTTGGTTAACTTTGTGATTACCCAAAAAGTCATAATTTTCATCGTTGACGCTTTTAACCCCTCGTATACGAATATTGTCATAACTTTCTCATACGATAACGAAACTTGGTGAAATTTTTATCATGCATTCTAGTGAGCATAATTAATTGTTACAGAGCTTCGGGTTTGCTAAAAGGTCACTCAGAGGTATACCTTAAACATGTTGACACATTTAACCCCTGTAGTTCGTAATCTCTCACTTTCTTTCACAATTAGTTTCGTGTGATCCATGATTCATTCATTTAAGGGTATAAACATCATGTAGGGTTATTGTAAAGTATATTTATCCATTGTTGACATTTTGAACCCTTATATTCACATACTTTTCTTATTTGTCAGCTTTAGTCCCTCTAGAGTATTCTTTCACACGTTCAAAGCTTTTGACACGTGTCAATACATTATTGGACATGAAATTACGAGGTGTTACACACGACATGGTGTTCCTTTGGATATCATATCCGATCATGATGCTCGATTTTCATCTCACTTATGGAAAACCATGCAATCTACTTTGGGAACTCAACGAAATCTAAGCACTGCTTATCATCCCCAAATAGATGGACAATCTGAGAGGACAATACAAACATTGGAGGATATGCTTAGAGCATGCGTGATAGACTTTGGTGGTAATTGGGATTCTCATCTGCCATTGATCGAGTTCTCTTACAAAAATAGTTATCATGCTAGCATTAATATGGCACTATTCGAAGCTTTATATGGTCGAAAATGTCGTTCACCTATCTGTTGGAATGAGATCGGTGAAGCTCAGCTTACTGGACCTGAGCTCGTTCTATAAACAATAGATAAAATCAAGAAAATTCACGATAATCTTCTGACAGCTAGAAGCCGTCAAAAGAGTTATGCGGATATGCGACGCAAGCCCTTGGAATTTCAGGTCGGAGACCGTGTCCTACTCAAGGTATCTCCTTGGAAGGGAGTGGTGAGATTTGGAAAGAAAGGAAAACTTGCACCTCGATATGTTGGACCATTTAAGATTGTTGAAAGAATTGGAAAGGTTGCCTATCGACTAGAGCTACCTCCTGAACTTGGGAATATTCACCCAACATTCCACGTGTCCAATTTGCGAAAGTGTTTAGCCGATACTGATCTTCATATTCTGCTCAACGAAATTCAAGTTGATGATACGATGCACTTTGTCGAGAAACCTGTGGAGATAGTGGACCGTGAAATCAAGCGATTGAAGAACAAGCGAATTCGATTAGTCAAGGTTTGCTGGGAGTCCAAACGTGGCCCAGAGTTTACTTGGGAACGTGCGGACGAAATGAAAGTGAAATATCCACATTTGTTTTCACAAGTTTCCTCTAGTTAAAATTTCAGGACGAAATTTCCTAAAGTAGGGGAGACTGTGACAACTGTGCTCTGTAAACGATGTACGATGTAAAACAATATCAATTATCAATAAAACGATGTGTTTTGGTGTTAACATATGTGTATTTGTGTTTGATGATTTTACGATTTGATTCGAGTTCGATTTCAAGCTTTAAATCGCTTTCTAGAAAAGTTAGACACAAACTGATGCGTAAACATAATCAGTTTAACGCGATAAACACGCCATAATAGTGATATAGGTTTAACATACCTTAAATAACCTAAACATAACTTAGAAATAAGTTTTGGAAGGTTTGGTGTGTCGAAAACAAGTTTATTCAATCGTAGGGATTATTTGTTTCAAACTGCGAAACTATGCCAATTCGTATGGTAACGAACATTCTGAAACATAGTCATAAGTTAAACATACCCTAAATATCCTTTACTTAGTTTATAAATAGGCTTTGAGGGGTTCGGTATGCGAAAATAAACTAATTTGATCAACAGGGACTAAAAGCGTCAAAAAGTGCATAAGTTTGCATTTACGCGCATATCTTACGTTCTGAACATATCCGGACATCCAAAAATTTTTGTAATCATTAAAATATTTTATTTTAGTGATTGGAATGCAAAAATACCATTCATCGCGTAATTTGGATCGTTTTTCGCATCCGTTCGTGTTTCGTCGTAATTAACCGAATAACATGACCGTACGACCAAACTAACCGACATCTGAGATAATTTCAAGCATGTTTCAAGTCCCCTATGCTTTAACATCCTTGTAGAGCCTTGAAAATGGGTTAACGGGGTTTAAACGCGTCGAAAATGGCTTAAACGTGCTGCAGGGACCATTTCTTCCATTTTGTGAAACTTTCTGGACCTGGGTAGTGGTGGCGTCGCGCGACCCCTATAGGGTGTTGCTGTGGCGGCACGCCACCCCCTCATTTTTACAGAAATTCAATTTTCAGCAACTAGTTTAAACTTGGGGGTCTTTTATGCAACTTTCTCAATACTATAAACTAGTTTTGGAGCTCCCCTTGTATTGTAAACCATGTTCCACAAGTGTATGGTGAGATTTGACCTTTGAATCTTGCAAAAACACATGTCAAGATCTTAAGAACTCAAGACTTACTATAAATACCCACTTGATCATCATTCTTTCCTCATAATTTGATCTCAATTTCTTCTCTAAGTTGAAGCTCTCACTTGTGAAGCTTCATACCTGAGAATTTTGAGTTTAAATCTTTCTTGCTTGGACCTTTTGTAAGTTTCTTTCATGCTTTTTATGTATTTCAAGCATGAAAGTCAAATAGTGTTTGACTTTCTACTTTGACCATGATTTGGTCAATACAAAGTTCGTTTGAACTTTACAACGTGAGCGTAATCACGATGGTTATAGTCCCTTGTGACTATACTGTTGGTGCATATTGACGTGCTGTCGTAGGTACACGCAAATTTAATCCCAATAACAACTATAGATAGTGGTAACAGGGTATCGAACTCAGGGAGTATGTGGAAAGTGCGTTGATTTTATAGCTTTGCAATTAAACTACAATTAACCTAATGTGCAGAAAATAAAGATCAATAATTTGGATTGTTGTTTTAGAAAACTAAATTAATAACTAATTGCAAATCAAATGTTGGTTGTAAAATAGATTAGGAGAGAACAATGACCATCTTAGGATTCAGTTTCTTTAAACAATTGTGTGAAATTCCAACTAGAAAGAGTTACATAGACATAACTCGTGCATAAATAATCAAAGTGATAAAAGGGAACAAAGTACTCGGATTTATAAACGCGAGGTTGTTTCCCGATGATCAATTAATCAATAACCAACCCTAACCCTTCCCGTGATATCTCGATTGCCAACGGCACCAAGAACGTACGATTGAGACTAAGAATTGCACTATCGATTAACAAGCTACAAACAATTATGCATACACCATGATAATCAAGCAACACAAGTTATCATTCTAGAAATTCAGAAATAAACACACAAAAGTTCAAGAGAAACCTGCACCTAAGATGGTCACCGAAAGTTTTAGCCACACATAGCTTGGTGAATCATCATAGCAATCAATTCAATGTTCATACAAATCGAAATCACAAACCAAATGTTAGCAATTGTTCAAAACCAAGCCAAGATAGCCAAAATCGCCCCTAGTGTGTTCTTTAACCGACAAAAGATGAGAATAACCCAAAAGACACCATAAAACTGCATAAATGATGGTAGTTACAATTTTCGCGTCATGTCCATCATAACTTACGGTGTCCTTCAAGTTGTTACGGTAGCTGTTGTCTGAGTTACGGTGAGCTTTAAGTGCATTTCAGGTCCACCGTAAATTACGGTGGGACCGTAATTTACGGCGACAACCTGAAATTTGTGCTTTGTTCCATCTTAAGCTCCACGCGCGATCCGTTCAACTTCAAACCTTCCAAAGCTGCATTTTTCTTCACTTTAAGCCGCCAAACCGCACCTGAGACATAAGCAACAGTAGTTATCTAATTCGAGATAATTACACACGTAAATGAGGGATAAACTTGTCTTTTAGCATCATAAAAGGGTTGTCCTACGGACCACCCATCACATCCCCACACTTAACCGTTGCTTGTCTCAAGCAACTCATCAAAACAATTTCTCAACAAGTGATCAATGTAAGCCAAGCAAAAACAAGCAATCCTTTTACTAACCCCTTTTTAACACCCAACTAATGCACCCCTCACTATGTCTCTCCTCTCGGTTACAAGTAAACACTAGCAATATGAGCCAGACACACAAAGGCTAACGGGCGGTTGCACAATTATAGGTTTGTACCTAAATCGATCCTTCTCCTAACAAGCGCCAAAGATGAATGCAAATCAAAGGGAGTTTCAAGGTTGTAACGTGGCTAGGTGTATGGGTAGGAAATGGAATATATATGAAGTAGCGAAAATTTAACCCGGTCTTTTTATTACACGAATAAGCAAACTAATAACTACCAAACTAAACTACTATTACAAGACAACTAAACATCCTTTCTTTTCATTATTCATTTCTTTTTCTTTTTTTTTCTGATTTTTTTTTCAACTCAAAGCAAACAAACATACAATGAAACATCAAACATATCTACTTCACATAACGGTAGGCAGACTTGTGATATAATGATAAACCTGTATCGAATGCGGATTGACAGGATAAGAAACCTCAAAAGGGATACATGAACCTATTGTATAGAGGTCAAATTGGGAGCTTGGAGAGGCTCCAGATATGCTATAGAAGTTAAAGTCCATTATGCGGCAAAAAGTACTTCCAGCATTTTAGCAAATCTTGAGGTCGAGATTTCTTTTAAGGGGGTGAGGATGTAACACCTCGTAAAATCACGTCCAATGATGTATTGACACGTGTAATAAACCCTAATAAAGTCCAATGTTGAATTTATGGGACTAATTTTTTTGAAAAATCGAAAACTTTGATAATAAAAGGACTGGAAGTGTTAGCATACCTAAAATAAGTTTCTTACGATGTTTATATTAACAAATGTGCCACTTGATGATTAAGTGTAGCCGTTTGCGTAATTAATTAAAAGTTTGCGCAATGAAGGGTTAAAAGCGTCAACATGTTAATTCTTACCTCTGAGTGACCTTTTAACAAACCAGGAGCTTCATAATATTTAATTATATTCTCAGGAATGCCAAATAATGGCCGTCTAAGGTTTATGCCTATAAGTAAAGTTACGCGCAACTTTGCAAGTTAGAGGGACTAAAAGTGTCAATATGTTTAATTATACCTTTGAATGACCTTTTAGCAAACCCGAAGCATCGTGATGTTTAATAATACTTCCAAGAATGCCTAATATGGGTTAGGTGAGGCTTCAATGTTATTAAATGATGAAATGCGCAAGTATGCGCAATAGAGGGACCTAAAGCGTCAACTTTTGAATCTACGCCTTTCGGTGACCATCTAGGCGAACGAGAGCATAGTAATATTTAAGTATATTCTTGGGAATGCCCATTATGGGCCATAGGAGGCTTGGATATCATTAAATGACATTTCGCGCTACAATGCGCAATTAAAGGACTAATTGCGTCAAACTGCAAAAGTAGGTCGAATCGTATGGTAACGGACCTTCCGGAATATGTCCATAAGTTAAACATACCCTATTTATCCTTTATATAACTTAGATATAGGCTTAGAGGTGTTTGGTGCGCAAAAATAAACTTTTATGTCATGCAGGGACTAAAAGTGTCAAAAAGTGCACAAGTTTGCACTTTTGCGCATATCTCGCATTCTGAATATCCCCGGACACCCAAAAATTTATGTAAGAATTAAAATATTTTATTTTAATGATCACCATGATAAAATTTCATTCGTCGTGTAATATGGATCGTTTTTCGCGTCCGGTCGGGTTTCGTCGTAATTAGACGTACAACGTGACCGTACGGCCAAACGAACCGACATCCGGCATATTTTTGGGCATGTTTTGTGTCCCCTATGTTCAGGCATTATTGTAGAGCCTTAAAAATGGTGTAACAGCCCTCGAATGTATCAGTTATGGCATTTAACATATTCAGGGGCTGATTTGGTCAGTTTTGAAGGTGAAGTTATGTTTGAAAAACATAACAGGGACTGTTATGGTTATATTTGGAACATGAATGCACCTGATATAACAGCCCAGGGACCAGATATGTCATTTCTGCAGGAAAATGGGCTGTTATATGCAGTTATATACTCACAGGGACCAAACTTGGCAACTGCCAAAGTTGTTTACTGATCTGGACTTGTAGGCGGGCCACGTAGTCCATAAAGATCATCTACGCGGTCCGCGTGGATCTGTACATTTGCAGAAACAGCTGCAGATAACCTGTTTCCTGCTATATTTTTGTTCTAGCTGGATTCCACACTCTCAAACATCAATCTAGGGGCTGCCAACTGATTTATAAAACCAGTTTACACTTGTTGTGATCTGGTTATCTCTCCCCAACACTTGTTGATGATCCATGAGCCCTCCAAAACTATAAATAGGCCATGATTTCTCCATTTTTCATTCACATCATTCTTGCATTTGGGTTTCTCTCAAGTTAAAAAGGGTCCTGAGCAAAATGGAACCTCCTCTGAGTTAATTTCTGTCCATTAGACCCTTTGTAAGCTTTCTTAAACGCTCTTAATTCAGTTTTATTAGTCTAAATGGCCTAAAGTCAAACCATCGTAATTAAGGTTTGACTTCATGATTAATCACAACTTGTCCAGTCAAATCTCAAATTGAAAGTACCTATGAGTTGGTAATTATGTGGGTAATAAAGCCTTAAAAGGGTACTTTCAGATTCCCACTCTAACTATGTTAATTGTCGAGTCAAAGCTTACTTTAAAAAGTCAACAGAATGTTTATTTTCAAATTTAAGCATAATTAGCAATGTAGGATACATGCAACCTGTTTGATCATTAATATAACTTGGTAATTAATGTAAGAACATGTCTAACCATGTTCAACCCGACAATTTTCAGTTTAAGACCCGGATCGGAACCGAAAGTCGCATAAATTGACTTTTGCTTTGACTTTCAGTTCTGACCCGTTTATGCATGTTTTAGATCTGTCTTAGAGCTTACTTTGGACCAGGTTTCATAAAAGTATAACCCTCTGAGATTATACAACTTGGTTCATTAGTTATCCGATTCACATGCATGTTTCCGTTAAAGTGCTTAAATGTTGACTATTATGCCCTTTTGACTATAAAACGTGATTTTTGAAAAAGTAAAAGAATAAAAACCTTAGTTACTGATTTATAAACTTGAACCTAAAATTTGACATTAGTTGGAGGTCTAGATTAAGAGTTATGCTCATTAGCGTAAATTGAAAGCTTTATGTTAATTAAACGGCGTATTTAGCACATAGCCTATTTAAACCCACTTTTTGATATCAAACTTTTTACCCACTGATGTAATATAATATTTTGGGATTTTTGAAGATTTTTATTTAATTTTTGGCTGAGCATAACATAGGTCTCTAGGTTTGATTCGGGTTATGACGGTTTTGCCCTTTTAAGCCATAAAATGAGTTTTACAAATCCTTTTGACCCCAAACCTTTTTCTACTAATTTTATCTGATAAATACAATATTTTGAGCCTTCTGGAATTATAAAAATATCAGCTTTCCTTTGAAAACCCGGAAATGGCTCCAAATCGCCCTTTTAAGCGTTTTTAACGCATAGTATGTGCTAAGACCATATTAAACATATAAGGTTGATACCTACTGATATTTTTAGTATATTTTTATATATTAACAGTAAGTAAAAGTTTTTAAACTCAGGTTTCCAGTTTTGACCTTTTTAGCCTAAGTGATATTACCAAAATACCCCTAAGGGGCATAGTTTGGTTTTAAATGATAAGTTTCACATATAGGTCATACCCTACTGTGATAACATGTTAAATTAAATGTATTTGCTGTATAAATCAGACCTGTAACTCAGGTTACAAATTTAACTCTTTTATAATCTTTTAAATGACCAAAATGCCCTTATAAGGCATAATTTGAATTTAAATTCGTTTGGGGCATAATAGAAGATATCTTACTGATATCACAACATGTTTAAGGCATATTAACTTAGGAAACTTGTATATGACTCTTATGGTTACTCGTTACGCATTTTTCGCGTTCGGATCGGCTTATGTAACTAGTTTGCACATATTTGCCGAAACGGGTCAAACCATATTGTTTTCATCTCAAAATCCAGAATGTGTTTAAGTTACCCATACTAAACAAGCATGCAAGCTTGTCGGGTCAAAACCACATTCTATGCCGGTTTTCGCTTTATCATGCGTTTGAACCGTGTCTTCCTTTTGAAAACTAACCGGTCTAAGTCTAAGCTTAATTAAAGACCCGTTAAGATTCTAATAGATTATTAAAAACCTTCGTTCCAGATTTAGGAGCCCAGTAAAAGCTATCTGTACTTGTTGAATTGATATACGGCTGGGATTGAATTTACATTTAGCTCAGGTAAATACTTTTAACTTATTTTCCCTATACGGGCTTGGGGTACGGTATATAAAATACCGCTTGGTCCGGCATTGAATCTTTAATCGAATAGAGGTTAAATCATTGATATGCTACGTTTTGAAATGTTTTGTTTGCTTAAAGCCTTTGGGGGGTTAATGACCATGTCCCGGATATCCTTGGCATCATCTTACGAGATGGCCACGACCTAAGCACGGGGTGTAGGCGTATACCCATCAGTGCCTAACCAAATAATGTGGTGTGTCTATTAATCTTTAACCCGGTCTACGGATCGGGCTACTGAACGCATAAGGAACATGTAATTCGTTTACAAGTATTATATTCAAATAATTATCCCAAGTTATAAAGAGTTTTGTGCCACGTGCATCCAAATCAATTTTATTAAACTTTTCAAAATGAGTCAGTTAAATTGTATTTACCAGTGTAAACTGACGTATTTTCCAAAAGGTTAAGTGCAGGTACTACTCGTACTAGGCTGGCTGTCTTCTAGCGTCCACAATAAGTCTCGCAAGCTTGGATGCCTAAAGTCTGTTGAACAATGTTTTAATTTATTTTCGATCCGCCTATGGATCCTTTACTTCCCGTTTGTAATACTTTGATATTACTTTATATCGGATTGTAATATATATTTATCTTTTGCTTCCGCTGTGCATTATTATTTTTGTTGTTTGACTATGATGACACGTGGAATTTGGGGTGTGACAGTTCTCACTTTCATTTCAGCCATGATTTTATCTCCTTGAATCACCTAAATCACAAGCACACACAAGATCAGTTCAGACAGTATCAAACAACTGGATCGGACAGGTATCCGATCGAGTGAGTCAACAAAAGTCAACAAAGTAATAATGATCAGATGACAGCGGATCGGGTGGTGATCCGTTCGGGTAATCAAAGTGTCTTGAATTGGGTGGGGATCCGTTCGGGTAACAATGTGTCTTGAATCGGGTGGGGATCCGTTCGCGTAACAAGGTGTCTTGAATCGGGTGAGTATCCGATTCTTTGACTACCACCTGAAACACAAACAAATGAAATGATTAGGATCGGGTGGTAATCCGTTCGAATTGCCACTCGATTCGCTGCACTTTAAACCTTTGAACAAACAAATCCCTTGAATCGGATTGTGATCCGATCGGGTGGGTCAAAAAAAAGTCAAACTTTAAATGAAATGCAATGAAACGGATTGTGACCCGATCGGGTGGGTCAAACAAAGTCAAAGTATTTACTTGTTGTCCGATCGGGTGACTACACAATATATGGCACTACACGACAAAAAAACTTATGTTGGCCGATCGGGTGGCGGTTTGACTTATTTGACCTCAATAATGAAATATGACTTACAATATTATCTCACATGCAAACATACAGATTATAAGTAATTTCAAGATTAATGGCCGACAACACTATCAATAGCTTCACATGACATGAATTATGAGCCGACAAATTGTATATTGAAAACTTAAATTTTTATTGAATTACAACACAAATCACATGCACAATCAATTCAAGATAGCCGACAACCTTTATCAATTCATATGCAAAATTGAATCAAATCATGTGCAATATTAAATTTCAATTAAATTCTATTGGACCTCAATTTAGTAATGGCAGACAACAAATTAACCCTTTCAATCTTATTTGACCGTTGTCTTTAATACTCACATGAACATTGACTTTAATGAAATGGAACAAGTGAGGTTGAATCGGATTACCGCCCGATCGGGTGGTAATCCGATCGGTTAGGTCAATAAAAGTCAAACTTTAAAATGCAAGGTAATGAATCGGGTGGTAACCCAAACGAGTTGCCACTCGATTGATGGCACTACACGACAAACACTTTTCAAGTTTGATTCTATACAAATCTTACCAAATATCACATGCAAACTGATCACGTGCACATGCAATTTAACAAACTATCACCTCTTTTAATACAATGGCCGACACTTTAAATTTGCATGAAATATAATTGGGCAACTATTATAATGAATTACTAGTGCCGAGATGTTCACGTGACAAACAGACAACACTTTCAAAAGGCAAAAAACTTAATTATCCCGGATCTAAATCAGGAGCCGGAGATTACAAACACTTCGGACCCGTTCAACCTCGAGGAGATCTTCCGTTTGGAGGACGAGGTCAACAGGAGGAGGGAATCTGGTCCAAGTTGTAGTATACACAGGGAGGTGTCGGAAGAAATTGCGGGGGAAGAGCAGGTCTGTCTTAACTTTGAGGAAGAAGTCTCTCGTACTTTGGAATTTGGGGCCTGCCTAGGGATAGGGGTGGATGGTTTTGAGAATCACATGAAAAAATTGATTTATGGGGAGATGGAGATGAACCGGGATCAATGATTTTTTTCTCAATCACTATCAATGGGGGTTTGGTGTCGGTTTGGGAGCCGGGATGGAATTGGTTAATTTGTGTTTCTGTTAGGCTGTTGTAATTGTCTTTGTGTTTCTTTCTTTTTTTGTTTTACCTGTTTTGTTTCCCAGTTTCTAGCTGGCTTTTTATATATATATAAAGTGATTTGCCGTTCAAAAAAAATTGAACTTTAACACTTTGTTTATTGGCCCGAGAGAAAATTCACATGCACTAATAAATGGGCTGACAAATCTCTGATGTATTCACGTGATGTAATAAACAAACCTGAATTATTGACTGAAGAGTTGACTTTAATGAAATGAAATGAGTCAGGTGTCGTTGAATCAGATTACCGCCCGATCGGGTGGTAATCCGATCGGGTGACAGTCAACAAAGTCAACATTTTCAATGCAATGTAATGAATAGAGTGGGACTAGAATCGGATTACCGCCCGATCGGGTGGTCATCCGATTGGTGAACACCAAGCATATCAACAACAGTAACAGTTAACATTTTGAACGTTTTTCGAGCACAAAAATCAAGATTTCTCTCAAACCGTTAGGAATTAAGATCTGAAATTTTGAAGGCTTATAGATCAAGTGTTTTCGCACAACATATCCAAAAATCAGCAATTTTTAACCGTAAAAAGTCGTTTAATTTTGCGTTTTTCAGTTAGAAACATGACGAAATGAAAAAAATGAAGAAATTGAGCAAATCTGATCCGATTTTTTATCTGAATCTGATGAATTTCCGTGCGAATTCGTGTGATTGATCCGTGCAATCGAGCTCCTGCTCTGATACCACTTGTAGGATCGGTTTTCGACTCCGTAACGATTGCGTATCGACACGTGTGAAGTGTGGAATCCGTACACGTGCGTGGACCGAACACGAGAACTTAACAAGAATCGATATCCCCTACCACGAATTGATGATCTCTTTGATCAACTGCAAGGTGCTACATGTTTTTCCAAGATCGATCTGCGTTCTGGGTATCATCAGCTTCGTGTACTCGAAGAAGATATTCCCAAAACTGCATTCCGTACGAGATATGGACACTACGAGTTCACTGTCATGCCTTTTGGTTTGACGAATGCTCTAGCTATCTTCATGGATTTAATGAATAGGGTTTGTAAACCTTATTTAGATAAGTTCATCATTGTGTTCATTGACGATATTCTCATTTATTCGAAGTCTCGAGCCGATCACGAACAACTCCTCCGTTTGACAATGGAACTCCTGAAGAAGGAATAACTATTTGCCAAGTTCTCCAAGTGTGAATGTTGGCTTAAAGAAGTTCAATTTTTGGGTCATATAGTCAACGGGCAGGGTATTCATGTGGATCCTTCCAAAATCGCTGCTATTAAGGATTGGAACAAACCTACTACACCAACAGAAGTTCGATCTTTTCTTGGTCTTGCTGGTTATTATCGTTGATTTATTTCGAACTTCTCGAAGATTGCGGTTCCTCTCACTGCTTTAACTCAAAAGAATAAGCCTTTTGAGTGGGGACCTAAACAAGAAGAAGCGTTCCAAACGCTAAAACGAAAACTCTGTAATGCTCCTGTTTTATCTTTGCCCAATGGAAACGATGATTTCGTTGTCTATTGTGACGCGTCAAATCTAGGCCTTGGTTGTGTTCATATGCAATGAGGTAAAGTTATTGCATATGTGTCAAGACAATTGAAAATACACGAAAAGAACTACAACACTCATGATCTTGAGTTGGGCGCTGTAGTTTTTGCACTCAAAATCTAGAGACACTATCTTTATGGCACGAAATGTGTGGTTTTCACAGACCACAAAAGTCTCCAACATATTCTCAATCAGAAGGAGCTTAACATGAGACAACGACGCTGGGTTGAACTCTTGAACAATTATGATTGCGAAATTCGCTACCATCCTGGTAAGGCGAATGTCGTAGCCGATGAGCTAAGTCGAATGGAACAAGTCAAGCTTAATTTTGTTCGCACTCTATCTAATATCCAAACTCGTGTCTCTCAAGCTCAACGTACTTGTGTTTCACAAAACTTGATGGGTAAGGAATTACCACGTCAACTTGAGCTTAAACTCGAAACAAAAGACGATGGGTTACTCTATTTCAAGAATTGTTTGTGGATTCCGAAACAAGACGATCTTTGCATTTTAGTGTTGGATGAATCTCATAAGTCTCGATATTCTATCCATCTTGGTGCTGAAAAAATGTACAAGGATCTTCGTACTCAGTACTGGTGGCCTGGTATGAAAAAGGATGTTGCTTTGTACGTATCAAAATGCCTAACTTGTCTCAAAGTCAAGGCTGAACATCAACGACCATCTGGTTTGCTTGTACAACCAGAGATACCGGTTTGGAAGTGGGAGAACATTGTGATTGATCTCATCACTAAGTTACCGCGTACATCTAGAGGTCACGATGCTATTTGGCTTGTTATCGATCGATTAACGAACTCAGCTCACTTTATACCGATTTGCGAGGATCTATCTGCTGATAAACTTGCCAAGATTTATGTTGATGAGATTGTATCACGATGTCACACCCCGATATTTCCACGTATTACCGGTGGGCCCGGTGGGGAGTATCGTGACGTAGTTGATATCATCATAGTCAAACAACACAATTTAAATGCACATCGGAAGCAAAAGATAGATTCATTTCAACCAGATAAATTGTAATATTAAGTATCACAATGTAGTTGAAACAGATCCACAGGCGGATCAAAATAAAAGAAAACTGTTCAACAGACTTCGACATCTAGAGCTTGCGAGACTTGATTATTGATGCCTGGAGTAGCCAGCCTATTTCGTATAGTACCTGCACTTAGCCTTTTTGGAAAATACGTCAGTTTACACTGGTAAATACAACTTAACTGACTCATTTTGAAAAGAGTTTGAAAATTGATTTGGATGCACTTCGTCAAAACATATCTTTTATAACTTGGGATAATTATTCAAAAATAATCATGTATACAGTTTTACTTATTTGTCGTCCATTAGGGCCGGTTTGTAGGGAAGGTCTAGATTAATTGACACGCCACAGTTATAATGCCCACAAGGAATATTTCCTCTAAGTGGATTACCAGTTTTTACATAATGCATCTGTCAGGTGTACGCCTACACCCCGTGCTTAGGTCGTGGCCATTTCGTTGAATGATGCCAAGGATATCCGGGACTTGGTCATTTAACCCCCAAAGGCCATACACCAAATAATGCAGAATAAAACGAGTTATGTAATTACATTAATCACAATCCGATTTAAATGATTACATACCCGACCAAGCGGTATTATTATAATACCGTATCCCAAGCCCGTATAGGGAAAATAAGTTAAGGGTATTTACCTGAGCAACGTATAAGTCAAATACAGCAAGTGCATGTATCTTTTGCTGGGCTCCTAATCTGGAACGAAGGTTTTTAATAACCTATTAGAATCCTAACGGGTCTTTAATTAAACTTAAACTTAGACCGGTTAGTTTTCAAAAGGAAGACACGGTTCAAACGCATGATAAAGCGAAGACCGGTTTAGAATGTGGTTTTGACCCGACAAGCTTGGATACTTGTTTAATATGGGTAACTTAAATACATTCTGGATTTTGAGATGAAAACGATATGGTTTGACCTGTTTCGGCTAATATATGCAAACTAGTTACATAAGCCGATCTGAACGCGAAAAGTGCGTAACGAGTAACCAAAAGAGTCATATGCAAGTTTCCTAAGTTAATATGCTATAATTATGTTGTGACATCAGTAAGATACCTTCTATTATGCCCAAAACGGATTTACACTCAAATTATGCCTCGTAAGGGCATTTGGGTCATTTTAAAAGGTTATAAAAGAGTTTAAATAAAATTCTGAGTTTCAGGTCTGATGTAATCAGTAAAAATACTTAATTTACTAAGTTATATCAGTAGGGTATAATCTATAAGTGAAATTTATCATTTAAAACCAAACTATGCACCTTAGGGGCATTTTGGTAATTTCACTTAGGCTGAAAAGGTCAAAACTGGAAATCTGAGTTTAAAACTTTAGCTTACTGTTAATGTATAAAAATATACTTAAAATATCAGTAGGTATCAACCTTATATGTGTAAAATAGTTTTAATACATACTATGCGTTAAAAACGCTTAAAAAGGCGATTTTGAGCAATTTCTGGGTTCTATATTGAAAGCGGATATTTTGATTATTCTAGAGGGCTTAAAATAATTTATTTATCATATAAAATCAGTAGCAAAAGGTTTGGGGTCAAAAAGATTTGTAAAACTCATTTTATAGCCTAAAAGGGCAAAACCGGCATTAAACGAATAAAAGCTACAACCCTATGTTATGCTCAGCCTAAAATTAATTAAAAATCTATAAAAATCCCAAAATATTATATTACATCAGTGGGTAAAAATTTTGGTATTAAAAATCGGGTTTAGATAGGCTATATGCTAATTATGCCATTTAATTCATAAAAAGCCTTCTAATTACGCTAATGAGCATAACTCCTAATCTAGACCTCAAACTGATATCAAATTTTGGGTATAAGTTTATGAATCAGTAACCAAGGTTTCTACTCTTTTATATTTTCAAAAATCATATTTTATGGTTATATGGGCATAATAGTCAACATATAAGCAATTAACGGGAACATGCATACGAATTGGATAACTATTGAACCAAGGTGTATAATCACAGAGGGTTATACTAACATGAAACCTGGTCCTAATAGGGCTCTAAGGCATTTCTAAAACATGCTATAATGGGTCAGAATTGAAAGTCAATGCAAAAGTCAAATTATGCGCCTTTCGGTTCCGAACCGAGTCTAAACTGAAAATTGTCGGTTTGAACATGTTTAGACATGTTCTTACATTAATTACCAAGTTATATTAATGATAAAACAGGTTACATGGATCCTACATTGCTAATTATGCATTAATTTGAAAATAAGTATTCTGTTGACTTTTTAAAGTTAGCTTTGACCCGACAATTGACCTAGTTAGAGTGGGAATCAGAGAGTACCTAGAAATACCTACTTATAGGTACTTTTAATTCGAGATTTGACTGAACAAATTTTACTTAATCTCAAAGTCAAACCATAATTACGACAGCTTGACTTTTAGCTAATTAATTAAGCTAAACTGAAATAAGAAGGATTAAGGACACTCACAAAGGTCCTAAGTATACTTATGGATCCTAAGAGAAGTTGGTTGCTGATCAGAGGAGCTCCAGAAGTGAACTTGTGAACTTTACAAATGAATGAGCATCAATGTTGCAACAATGCTCCTCTTATATAGTCACTTTGATCATCTAAGATCATGCCAAGGAGGTCTATAATTGTTTCCAGATCAAGACAAGTGCCCCCCTATGCATGTAATACCATTGGGGCAGCCCCTGGTATGTAAAAACAAGATTTTAAGTCGGTTAACAGCCTTAACAGGCAGCTGCAGGTGAATTATGTCGCTGTGCTGCTCTCGCGGGCCGCGTAAGCCCATAGGGCACTTTTACGCGGGCCGCCTGGCCTCCTAGAACCAGCCAAACAAGTTTCAAATAATTGCAATTCAGCCCCTGGTCCTTTCTAACGTGGTTTTAAGTGTTTTTCTTGCACTTTTGGCCCTCTAACCTTACTTTTAAGGGTCTTAGGACTTATACAAACTTGGTTAAGTCCTTGGTTAACTTTGTGATTACCCGAAAAGTCATAATTTTCATCGTTGACGCTTTTAACCCCTCGTATACGAATATTTTCATAACTTTCTCATACGATAACGAAACTTGGTGAAATTTTTATCATGCATTCTAGTGAGCATAATTAATTGTTACAAAGCTTCGGGTTTGCTAAAAGGTCACTCAGAGGTATACCTTAAACATGTTGACACATTTAACCCCTGTAGTTCGTAATCTCTCACTTTCTTTCACAATTAGTTTCGTATGATCCATGATTCATTCGTTTAAGGGTATAAACATCATGTAGGGTTATTGTAAAGTATATTTATCCATTGATGACATTTTGAACCCTTATATTCACATGCTTTTCTTGTTTGTCAACTTAAGTCCCTCTAGAGTATTCTTTCACACGTTCAAAGCTTATGACACGTGTCAATACATTATTGGACATGAAATTACGAGGTGTTACATCCTCACCCCCTTAAAAGAAATCTCAACCTCGAGATTTACTGAAATAAATGAGGGTACTTTTCTTTCATTGTGGATTCTACCTCCCATGTGTACTCGGGACCTCTACGGGCATCCCATTTAACTTTTACGATCGGTACATGCTTCCTTCGAAGCTTCTTAACCCGTCGATCCTCAATCGACAAAGGTTTTTCAACAAACTTTAAGTTCTCGTCAATGTGTACATCTGCATGTGGTATGACTAGTGATTCATCAGCTAGACATTTCTTCAGATTGCAGATGTGGAATACGTTATGAATACCACTGAGCTCTTCAGGCAAATTTAGCTTCTAAGCAACTGATCCGACACATTCGATGATCTCGAATGGTCCTATATATCTCGGGCTTAACTTGCCTTTCTTACCAAATCGCATTACCCCTTTCCAGGGTGATACTTTAAGCAACACTTTGTCACCTACCTCGAATTTCAGAGGTTTACGCTTTAAATCTGTGTAGCTTTTCTGCCTATCTCTGGCAGCTTTCAGGCGATCACGAATCTGGACAATCTTGTCTGTCGTTTCAAAGACTATTTCAGGTCCTGTCAGTTGGACATCTCCAACTTCCGCCCAACAAACGGGCGTTCTGCACTTTCTACAGTACAAGGCCTCGAAGGGCGCAGCCTTAATGCTGGTATGATAGCTATTGTTATAGGAGAACTCAATCAATGGCAGGTGGTTATCCCAACTACCACCTAAATCAATCACACATACCCGAAGCATGTCTTCCAAAGTTTGGATGGTACGCTCACTCTGCCCGTCCGTCTGAGGATGGTAAGCTGTACTAAAATTCAAGCGCGTGCCCAAAGACTGTTGGAAACTTTTCCAAAAATGTGATGTGTATCTGGTATCTCTGTCAGAGATTATTGATACTGGTACACCATGCAGAGATACAATCTTATCTACGTACAATTGGGCTAACATGTCGGAGCTATAAGTCTCCTTAATGGGTAGGAAATGTGCTGACTTAGTCAGTCTATCTACTATCACCCATATAGTATCATTTCCTTTCCTTGTCTTTGGCAACTTGGTGATGAAATCCATTATCACCATTTCCCACTTCCATGTGGGAAGTTCAGGTTGTTGTAGCAAACCTGACGGCTTCTGATGTTCAGCTTTGACTTGCGCACACGTCAAACATTTAGCTACATAGGCAGCTATAGACTTTTTCAAGCCTATCCACCAATAGTTTACCTTCAGATCCTGGTACATCTTATCAGCTCCAGGATGAACGGAATATTTGGAACTGTGGGCTTCCTAGAGGATAACATCTCGAAGTCCTCCATAAACTGGAACCCAAATTCGTCCATTTAGTCTCAAAATTCCGTCCTTGCCATAAGATAACTGCTCTTTGGTTACTCCTAGCTTTTCATCAGGATAGTTAGCATCCAACACAGCTTCCTTCTGTGCAGCTAACAACCTTTCGTTCAAACTATTCTTTATCTCAATGCTCTTGGCATTGATCCTTATAGGCTTCACTCTTTCCTTCCTTCTTAAGGCATCGGCAACCACATTTTCCTTTCCTGGATGGTATCTTATTTCACAGTCATAATCATTCAAAGTTTCCATCCAACATCGCTGCCTCATGTTTAAATCCTTCTGATTAAACAAGTGTTGAAGGCCCTTGTGATTTGAATAGATCACACACTTTGTTCCATACAAGTAATGTCTCCACAGTTTTAGTGCAAATACAACGGCACCCAGCTCCAAGTCATGGGTGGTGTAATTTTTCTCATGCACCTTTAACTGTCGTGAAGCATAGGCAATGACTTTGCCTTTCTGCATAAGCACACAACCCATACCTGTGTGCGATGCATCACAATATACTACAAATTCATCAATTCCATCAAGCAACGTCAATACAGGAGCGTTGCTCAACTTTTGCTTCAGAATATCAAAAGATTCTTGCTGCTTAGGCCCCCAGTCAAACTTGTTATTCTTGCGGGTGAGTAGAGTTAGGGGTGTTGCAATTCTTGAGAAGTTTTCGATAAATCGCCTATAGTATCCTGCTAAACCCAGGAAGCTACGAATCTCTGTAGGCGTCTTTGGCTCTTGCCAATTCATAACTGCTTCCACTTTAGTGGGATCTACTTGGATACCATGCTCACTAACCACATGTCCAAGGAATTGGACTTCTCGAAGCCAAAATTCACACTTCGAAAATTTGGCATAGAGTTTCTCATGATGTAGAAGTTTAAGAATACAGTGAAGGTGTTTCTCATGGTCAGCTTGGTTCTTCGAGTAGATGAGGATGTCGTCAATGAAAACGATGACGAACTTATCCAAGTAAGGCTTGCAGACGCGATTCATGAGATCCATGAATGCGGCAGGTGCATTAGTGAGCCCAAAAGGCATCACTAAGAACTCGTAATGCCCATAACGAGTCCTAAATGCGGTCTTGTGTACATCTTCATCTTTAACCTTCAATTGATGATAGCCTGACCTCAAGTTAATCTTAGAGAAGTAACTTACCCCTTGTAATTGATCGAATAGATCGTCGATCCAGGGCAAGGGATACCTATTCTTGATAGTAACCTTATTAAGCTCACGGTAATCGATGCACAGACGCATTGATCCATCCTTCTTCTTGACAAATAGAATTGGCGCTCCCCAAGGAGACGAACTAGGTTTAATAAAACCTTTGGCTAGCAATTCATCTAGTTGTGTCCTCAATTCCTTCATTTCCGTTAGTGCCAACCTATAAGGCGCTCTTGCGACAGGCGCTGCTCCGGGAATGATGTCAATTCTGAATTCTACTTGCCTATCTGGTGGTAAACCAGGTAGTTCTTCAGGGTACTCAGAAATGACTGGAATATCTTCAATCTTGGGTTTCTGCTCATCAATAGTTACCTGTGCCATATAAATGACACAACCAGTCTTCAAACATCTAGATGCCTTGAGCATAGACACTTGCTCAGGCAGTCCATACTGGGTATCTCCCTGAATGGTAAGTGGCTCACCCGAAGGGGTCTTGACTACCACTTGTTCTTGTTGCACATAATCTGGGCTTGGTTATGCGATAACCAATCCATACCTATCACTATATCAAAACCGGCTCGCTTAAAGGGAAGTAAGGACAAAGGAAAAGAGTGGTTCCTAATGGATATAACACATCCATCTAACACAGTTGACGCGGTTTCTAAGGTACCATCAGCAAATTCCACCTCATATTTCACACTTAGGGTTTTAACAGGTAAATTCAGCAATTTGCAAAACTTATTATCTACGAATGATTTATCAGCTCCTGAATCAAACAATACTCTCGCATAGACATCATTTACGAGGAAGGTACCTGTGATCACATTGTCGTCCTGGACAGCTTCCTTTGCATTCATCCTGAAGACTCTTGCATTGGTCCTCTTGACCTCGTCCGGCTTCTTGGCGTATTTAGGGCAATTGGTTTTAATGTGCCCTTTCTCATTGCAGTTGTAGCATGTGGCATCTTTAATCTTCTTGCAATCAACAGTCTTATGCTCTTTAGACTTGCATAACCCACATGCAGGTGCTCCTGACTTAGACTTGGACTCAAGTCTGCACTTTCCAAAGTGGCATTTTTGACAAGTTTTGCACTTTGGCTTTTCCTCAGCTTGTTGGCTACCCTTGTTGGATCCAGACTTCTTCTTGAAGTCAGTGCTACCTTTATGCCTCTTTTCAGATCTTCGTGAGTTATCATCCTCACGCTTTCTCTTGCCTTCTTCCGAATTCCTATGCGATCTTAGCCTGACCGCGTCCAAGGTAAGAGACAGAGTTAGATCAGCTGCTGATCTGAAAGTAGCAGGTCTGGACGCCTTAACGCTGGCTTTAATTTCTGGGGCTAAACCCCCAATGAAGCGAGCAATCCTTTTGGGTTCCGGGGTTACCAGATACGGAACCAGCCTAGATAGGGTATTGAAACTGGTGAGGTAAGCTTGGACTGGTGCTAATAGGGATGGGTGAGGTTCGTCTTTGAGAAGGCCCGGCCTCCTGGTCGTGGCCTGCTACAAGTGACTTTCCTTTTCTCCTAAGGAATCTTGGCGGCATATTTAGACATGTCAATCATCAACAAAATAACAACAAAGAATATATAAAAGACAAAAATTAAAACCAAAATCAGGATTTGTCCTATGTTCTTTGTCTAGACTCAAAAATTTTGAGGAATATGCAACTGTGTAACTGAGATTAAACACAAAAGGCTAATGTTTAATTCACTCAGTGTTGGCTCTGATACCAACCTGACATACTCCGATATTTCCACGTATTACCGGTGGGCCCGGTGGGGAGTATCGTGACGTAGTTGATATCATCATAGTCAAACAACACAATTTAAATGCACAGCGGAAGCAAAAGATAGATTCATTTCAACCAGATAAATTGTAATATTAAGTATCACAATGTAGTTGAAACAGATCCACAGGCGGATCAAAATAAAAGAAAACTGTTCAACAGACTTCGACATCTAGAGCTTGCGAGACTTGATTATTGATGCCTGGAGTAGCCAGCCTATTTCGTATAGTACCTGCACTTAGCCTTTTTGGAAAATACGTCAGTTTACACTGGTAAATACAACTTAACTGACTCATTTTGAAAAGAGTTTGAAAATTGATTTGGATGCACTTCGGCAAAATATATCTTTTATAACTTGGGACAATTATTCAAAAATAATCATGTATACAGTTTTACTTATTTGTCGTCCATTAGGGCCGGTTTGTAGGGCCGATCTAGATTAATTGACACGCCACAGGTATAATGCCCACAAGGATTATTTCCTCTAAGTGGATTACCAGTTTTTACATAATGCATCTGTCAGGTGTACGCCTACACCCCGTGCTTAGGTCGTGGCCATTTCGTTGAATGATGCCAAGGATATCCGGGACATGGACATTTAACCCCCAAAGGCCATACACCAAATAATACAGAATAAAACGAGTTATGTAATTACATTAATCACAATCCGATTTAAATGATTACATACCCGACCAAGCGGTATTATTATAATACCGTATCCCAAGCCCGTATAGGGAAAATAAGTTAAAAGTATTTACCTGAGCAATGTATAAGTCAAATACAGCAAGTGCACGTAGCTTTTGCTGGGCTCCTAATCTGGAACGAAGGTTTTTAATAACCTATTAGAATCCTAACGGGTCTTTAATTAAGCTTAAACTTAGACCGGTTAGTTTTCAAAAGGAAGACACGGTTCAGACGCATGATAAAGCAAAGACCGGTTTAGAATGTGGTTTTGACCCGACAAGCTTGGATACTTGTTTAATATGGGTAACTTAAACACATTCTGGATTTTGAGATGAAAATGATATGGTTTGACCCGTTTCGGCTAATATATGCAAACTAGTTATATAAGCCGATCTGAACGCGAAAGTGCGTAACGAGTAACCAAAAGAGTCATATGCAAGTTTCCTAAGTTAATATGACATAATTATGTTGTGACATCAGTAAGATACATTCTATTATGCCCAAAACGGATTTACACTAAAATTATGCCCCGTAAGGGCATTTTGGTCATTTTAAAAGGTTATAAAAGAGTTTAAATAAAATTCTGAGTTTCGGGTCTGATGTAATCAGTAAAAATACTTAATTTACTAAGTTATATCTGTAGGGTATAATCTATGAGTGAAATTTATCATTTAAAACCAAACTATGCACCTTAGGGGCATTTTGGTAATTTCACTTAGGCTGAAAAGATCAAAACTGGAAATCTGAGTTTAAAACTTTAGCTTACTGTTAATGTATAAAGCTACAACCCTATGTTATGCTCAGCCTAAAATTAATTAAAAATCTTCAAAAATCCCAAAATATTATATTACATCAGTGGGTAAAAAGTTTGGTATTAAAAATCGGGTTTAGATAGGCTATATGCTAATTATGCCATTTAATTCATAAAAAGCCTTCTAATTACGCTAATGAGCATAACTCCTAATCTAGACCTCAAACTGATATCAAATTTTGGGTACAAGTTTATGAATCAGTAACCAAGGTGTCTACTCTTTTATATTTTCAAAAATCATATTTTATGGTTATATGGGCATAATAGTCAACATATAAGCAATTAACAGGAACATGCATACGAATCGGATAACTATTGAACCAAGGTGTATAATCATAGAGGGTTATACTAACATGAAACTTGGTCCTAATAGGGCTCTAAGGCGTTTCTAAAACATGCAACAATGGGTCAGAATCGAAAGTCAATGCAAAAGTCAAATTATGCGCCTTTCGGTTCCGAACCGAATCTAAACTGAAAATTGTCGGTTTGAACATGTTTAGACATGTTCTTACATTAATTACCAAGTTATATTAATGATAAAACAGGTTACATGGATCCTACATTGCTAATTATGCATTTATTTGAAAATAAGTGTTCCGTTGACTTTTTAAAGTTAGCCTTGACCCGACAATTGACCTAGTTAGAGTGGGAATCAGAGAGTACCCTTTTAAGGGTTTACAGTTAACTTTTTAAAGTTAACTTTACAAATGAATGAGCATCAATGTTGCAACAATGCTCCTCTTATATAGTCACTTTGATCATCTAAGATCATGCCAAGGAGGTCTATAATTGTTTCCAGATCAAGACAAGTGCCCCCCTATGCATGTAATACCATTGGGGCAGCCCCTGGTATGTAAAAACAAGATTTTAAGTCGGTTAACAGCCTTAACAGGCAGCTGCAGGTGAATTCTGTCATTGTGCTGCTCTCGCGGGCCACGTAAGCCCATAGGGCACTCTTACGCGGGCCGCCTGGCCTCCCAGAACCAGCCAAACAAGTTTTAAATAATTGCAATTCAGCCCCTGGTCCTTTCTAACGTGGTTTTAAGTGTTTTTCTTTCACTTTTGGCCCTCTAACCTTACTTTTAAGGGTCTTAGGACTTATACAAACTTGGTTAAGTCCTTGGTTAACTTTGTGATTACCCGACAAGTCATAATTTTCATCGTTGACGCTTTTAACCCCTCGTATACGAATATTGTCATAACTTTCTCATACGATAACGAAACTTGGTGAAATTTTTATCATGCATTCTAGTGAGCATAATTAATTGTTACAGAGCTTCGGGTTTGCTAAAAGGTCACTCAGAGGTATACCTTAAACATGTTGACACATTTAACCCCTGTAGTTCGTAATCTCTCACTTTCTTTCACAATTAGTTTCGTATGATCCATGATTCATTCGTTTAAGGGTATAAACATCATGTAGGGTTATTGTAAAGTATATTTATCCATTGTTGACATTTTGAACCCTTATATTCACATACTTTTCTTTTTTGTCAGCTTTAGTCCCTCTAGAGTATTCTTTCACACGTTCAAAGCTTTTGACACGTGTCAATACATTATTGGACATGAAATTACGAGGTGTTACACACGACATGGTGTTCCTTTGGATATCATATCCGATCGTGATGCACGATTTTCATTTCACTTTTGGAAAACCATGCAATCAACTTTGGGAACTCAACGAAATCTAAGCACTGCTTATCATCCCCAAACAGATGGACAATTTGAGAGGATGATACAAACATTGGAGGATATGCTTAGAGCATGCGTGATAGACTTTGGTGGTAATTGGGATTCTCATCTGCCATTGATCGAGTTCTCTTACAACAATAGTTATCATGCTAGCATTAATATGGCACCGTTCGAAGCTTTATATGGTCGAAAATATCGTTCACCTATCTGTTGGAATGAGATCGGTGAAGCTCAGCTTACTGGACCTGAGCTTGTTCTATAAACAACAGATAAAATCAAGAAAATTCACGATAATCTTCTGACAGCTAGAAGCCGTCAAAAGAGTTATGCGGATATGCGACGCAAGCCCTTGGAATTTCAGGTCGGAGACCGTGTCCTACTCAAGGTATCTCCTTGGAAGGGAGTGGTGAGATTTGGAAAGAAAGGAAAACTTGCACCTCGATATGTTGGACCATTTAAGATTGTTGAAAGAATTGGAAAGGTTGCCTATCGACTAGAGCTACCTCCTGAACTTGGGAATATTCACCCAACATTCCACGTGTCCAATTTGCGAAAGTGTTTAGCCGATACTGATCTTCATATTCTGCTCAACGAAATTCAAGTTGATGATACGATGCACTTTGTCGAGAAACCTGTGGAGATAGTGGACCGTGAAATCAAGCGATTGAAGAACAAGCGAATTCGATTAGTCAAGGTTCGCTGGGAGTCCAAACGTGGCCCAGAGTTTACTTGGGAATGTGCGGACGAAATGAAAGTGAAATATCCACATTTGTTTTCACAAGTTTCCTCTAGTTAAAATTTCAGGACGAAATTTCCTAAAGTAGGGGAGACTGTGACAACTGTGCTCTGTAAATGATATACGATGTAAAACAATATCAATTATCAATAAAACGATGTGTTTTGGTGTTAACATATGTGTATTTGTGTTTGATGATTTTACGATTTGATTCGAGTTCGATTTCAAGCTTTAAATCGCTTTCTAGAAAAGTTAGACACAAACTGATGCGTAAACATAATCAGTTTAACGCGACAAACACTCCATAATAGTGATATAGGCTTAACATACCTTAAATAACCTAAACATAACTTAGAAATAAGTTTTGGAAGGTTTGGTGTGTCGAAAACAAGTTTATTCAATCGTAGGGATTATTTGTTTAAAACTGCGAAACTATGCCAATTCGTATGGTAACGAACATTCCGAAACATAATCATAAGTTAAACATACCCTAAATATCCTTTACTTAGTTTAGAAATAGGCTTTGAGGGGTTCGGTATGCGAAAATAAACTAATTTGATCAACAGGGACTAAAAGCGTCAAAAAGTGCATAAGTTTGCATTTACGCGCATATCTTACGTTCTGAACATATCCGGACATCCAAAAATTTTTGTAATCATTAAAATATTTTATTTTAGTGATTGGAATGCAAAAATACCATTCATCGCGTAATTTGGATCGTCTTTCGCATCCGTTCGTGTTTCGTCGTAATTAACCGAATAACATGACCGTACTACCAAACTAACCGACATCCGAGATAATTTCAAGCATGTTTCAAGTCCCCTATGCTTTAACATCCTTGTAGAGCCTTGAAAATGGGTTACGGGGTTTAAACGCGTCGAAAATGGCTTAAACGTGCTGCAGGGACCATTTCTTCCATTTTGTGAAACTTTCTGGACCTGGGTAGTGGTGGCGTCGCGCGACCCCTATAGGGTGTTGCTGTGGCGGCATGCCACCCCCTCATTTTTACAGAAATTCAATTTTTAGCAACTAGTTTAAACTTGGGGGTCTTTTATGCAACTTTCTCAATACTATAAACTAGTTTTGGAGCTCCCATTGTATTGTAAACCATGTTCCACAAGTGTATGGTGAGATTTGACCTTTAAATCTTGCAAAAACACATGTCAAGATCTTAAGAACTCAAGACTTACTATAAATACCCACTTGATCATCATTCTTTCCTCACAATTTGATCTCAATTTCTTCTCTAAGTTGAAGCTCTCACTTGTGAAGCTTCATACCTGAGAATTTTGAGTTTAAATCTTTCTTGCTTGGACCTTTTGTAAGTTTCTTTCATGCTTTTTATGTATTTCAAGCATGAAAGTCAAATAGTGTTTGACTTTCTACTTTGACCATGATTTGGTCAATACAAAGTTCGTTTGAACTTTACAACGTGAGCATAATCACGATGGTTATAGTCCCTTGTGACTATACTGTTGGTGCATATTGACGTGCTGTCGTAGGTACACGCAAATTTAATCCCAATAACAACTATAGATAGTGGTAACAGGGTATCGAACTCAGGGAGTATGTGGAAAGTGCGTTGATTTCAGAGCTTTGCAATTAAACTACAATTAATCTAATGTGCAGAAAATAAAGATCAATAATTTGGATTGTTTTTTTAGAAAACTAAATTAATAACAAATTGCAAATCAAATGTTGGTTGTAAAACAGATTAGGAGAGAACAATGACCATCTTAGGATTCAGTTTCTTTAAACAATTGTGTAAAATTCCAACTAGAAAGAGTTACATAGACATAACTCGTGCATAAATAATCAAAGTGATAAAAGGGAACAAAGTACTCGGATTTATAAACGCGAGGTTGTTTCCCGATGATCAATTAATCAATAACCAACCCTAACCCTTCCCGTGATATCTCGATTGCCAACGGCACCAAGAACGTACGATTGAGACTAAGAATTGCACTATCGATTAACAAGCTACAAACAATTATGCATACACCATGATAATCAAGCAACACAAGTTATCATTCTAGAAATTCAGAAATAAACACACAAAAGTTCAAGAGAAACCTGCACCTAAGATGATCACCGAAAGTTTTAGCCACACATAGCTTGGTGAATCATCATAGCAATCAATTCAATGTTCATACAAATCGAAATCACAAACCAAATGTTAGCAATTGTTCAAAACCAAGCCAAGATAGCCAAAATCGCCCCTAGTGTGTTCTTTAACCGACAAATGATGAGAATAACCCAAAAGACACCATAAAACTGCATAAATGATGGCAGTTACAATTTTCGCGTCATGTCCACCGTAACTTATGGTTCCACCGTAACTTACGGTGTCCTTCAAGTTGTTACGGTAGCTGTTGTCTGAGTTACAGTGAGCTTTAAGTGCATTTCAGGTCCACCGTAAATTACGGTGGGACCGTAATTTACGGCGACAACCTGAAATTTGTGCTTTGTTCCATCTTAAGCTCCACGCGCGATCCGTTCAACTTCAAACCTTCCAAAGCTGCATTTTTCTTCACTTTAAGCCGCCAAACCGCACCTGAGACATAAGCAACAGTAGTTATCTAATTCGAGATAATTACACACGTAAATGAGGGATAAACTTGTCTTTTAGCATCATAAAAGGGTTGTCCTACGGACCACCCATCACATCCCCACACTTAACCATTGCTTGTCTCAAGCAACTCATCAAAACAATTTCTCAACAAGTGATCAATGTAAGCCAAGCAAAAACAAGCAATCCTTTTACTAACCCCTTTTTAACACCCAACTAATGCACCCCTCACTATGTCTCTCCTCTCGGTTACAAGTAAACACTAGCAATATGAGCCAGACACACAAAGGCTAACGGGCGGTTGCACAATTATAGGTTTGTACCTAAATCGATCCTTCTCCTAACAAGTGCCAAACATGAATGCAAATCAAAGGGAGTTTCAAGGTTGTAACGTGGCTAGGTGTATGGGTAGGAAATTGAATATATATGAAGTAGCGAAAATTTAACCCGGTCTTTTTATTACACGAATAAGCAAACTAATAACTACCAAACTAAACTACTATGTACAAGACAACTAAACATCCTTTCTTTTCATTTTTCATTTCTTTTTCTTTTATTTTTTTCTGATTTTTTTTTTCAACTCAAAGCAAACAAACATACAATGAAACATCAAACATATCTACTTCAAACTACTAAAACTACTACTACTATTACCAACACTATAAGACCGGGTCAAATTTGGGTAAATTTTTAAGTAAGTAGCTAGGGGTAACAAACAATAGGCTTTTAGGCACAAAATTGGCAACTAAATGTCCAAACCCCCGCCCCTCTCACTACCATGCTCATATATATAACTTATGAGGTCCAACCCCCTAAATCCCACACTCACACACACTAAAGACGAGGCTACCTAGATGCCCTTATCCTTTTCACATTCATGTCTAACTAAGGACTCAAATCACATTCAAGCACAAGTTCTAATGCACCCCACCCGTAAGCACTCTCATCAAAGACAATCATTATTTATGTACAAGTGTGGCTACTACTCTCACCAAGAATGAAAGGGTATCAAGGGTTGCCAGTGCATCAATTTAGGGCTAATCTAGGGTGTTCAAATTCTCACAATGTTTTGCTTGACTCAAAATTTTTCAAAATCTTCGAAAAATTCCCCCCATCCCCACACTTGGGATACATTGACCCCAATGTATGGTTTTAGGAGGCTTTGATCACTAAGATTCATTCAACATCAATAAAAAGCTTCTTCACTCAAACCACAAATTTCTTTTTGTGCTTTTCATTTTATATATTTTTTTTATGTTTTTCTTCTTTTAAAACATGACACCACCAACTTGCACCAACCCAAACACAACATATCAAAACACTACCCAACCGTCCAACCATAAACAAACAAACTAACAAATATGCCCAAAAATATACAAAGGGGGAACACAACCTGACTAATAATAGCGCGGTCCCGGAGGTCCAAAAATGGAAGACATCATGTCGTTCCATTCACCGAACGCAAATGAGCCACTACTACTTCCTCGTTGTTGTTGAGCTCCCTCTTGCTGACGTGGATCAATCCATTGTGAGTGATGGATCGGCGTGGTTGGATACGAAACACTACCATCATACGGTGGTAGAGACGCATAATCCACATGTTGTGGATCCACAACCACTGGCCGCCCGGCATGCCAATCCGCGTGCAATCTCCTTTCTTGATCGTCATGATATCGATTGTTCATTTCCACTTCAAGGGAATACGCATGTGTGCGATTCCATGTTTCTTGACGATCAAAACTACGTTCTAACGACCGCTCCAAACTTGCACTCATTCTTGTATTCTGATCAAATAACGTCCTCTCCGAACCCGACCATGTATCAAAAATAGATGCCGGAGGACGTTGATTCTCGATCACTTCTTGCATTGTGCCATCGTAAGCCCAACCCGGCTCATAGGACTGCTGCGTATAGTCATAAAACATACCACCATAACCTCTACCATAACCCCCTTGACCTACATTTTCACCACCATGCGGCTCATCCGCATAATCCTCGTCACCACTCGGAACTGCTTCTTTATCACTTTCCGGCTCGTCCGGCTCACCCGGTAAGAGATCCCGTGCATCCGCCTTTAATGCTCTCCACCTTTGCCCTTCTGATTTAAGTTTATGATACTGCTCCGACTGTGTATATGACCAACCAATCCCCAACTTATCTAAAGTGAAAGGCTGATGCCTTTTTGTAGCCCCTCTATCTTCAGTCGTTATTGCCTTTTGTTGTTTCATCAACCCCGTGATTATTTGACAATACGGGACGATATCTCTTCCATACTTATTCCGGCAAATCCATAAGTGGTTCATGATCAGATAGCGTATCGAAAAACGCAGAGACCCATGCATTAGCGAATAGAGGACAGGTACCTCCGGGAACCTCACCTGCTCCGGCTCATAGGACTGCTGCGTATAGTCATAAAACATACCACCATAACCTCTACCATAACCCCTTTGACCTACATTTTCACCACCATGCGGCTCATCCGCATAATCCTCGTCACCACTCGGAACTGCTTCTTCATCACTTTCTGGCTCGTCCGGCTCACCCGGTAAGAGATCCCGTGCATCCGCCTTTAATGCTCTCCACCTTTGCCCTTCTGATTTAAGTTTATGATACCGCTCCGACTGTGTATATGACCAACCAATCCCCAACTTGTCTAAAGTGAAAGGCTGATGCCTTTTTGTAGCCCCTCTATCTTCAGCCGTTATTGCCTTTTGTTGTTTCATCAACCCCGTGATTATTCGACAATACGGGACGATATCTCTTCCATACTTATTCCGGCAAATCCATAAGTGGTTCATGATCAGATAGCGTATCGGAAAACGCGGAGACCCATGCATTAGCGAATAGAGGACAGGTACCTCCGGGAACCTCACCTGCTCCTTGTCCCCCCTTCGTGGAATAACATTGAGAACACAGATTGCTAGCAACAATTTAGCTTCTATTTTTAAGTTCTTCCGGTATAGAATACCACTGTATTTACCGGGTAAAAATAGTGCTGCCAACATATCATTCCATCGAGTATGCTTCTCCGGTTTAACCAGAAGGTCATCAAGAGTAGGTATCATATAATCACCAGCCGGTAGACTGTCATATTTTCCCAATTTCTTCTATGTGGTAAAAGACATTTCCACTGGAACCCCATGCACTTCACCAATTAGCTTCATCTGTGATGGCCTGTCATATTGATTGACCTTAAGAGTTGCCATCCACTCTTGGATTTCGGTTACAAACAAGTTGCTCTTCTCTTTGTCAAAACAACTAAGTGCCGACTCCCAACCTAGAGCCCGGAACTTGTCAAACACCCCAAACTGACCAAACTCAACTTCCCGGACTTCCCTCTCACATATAAAAGCCGCTGCCTTATTCTTCAACTTATTCATACGGTCATGATAGAGTGTTGGTTGCCATTCCTCTGGTTGATCGTCCAATGGTCCCGAATCCCATTTCGGTTTCTCCGTCATATCCAACTCCATTTCTTCCTCACTTTCGCTTTCGCTTACTCGACCCATATATTGTCTCTTCCTTGGCTGTTGTTCCGGCTGTTTACCCTTTCCCTTCGAAGACGAAGATGAACTAGCTCCGGTCTTTTCTTTTGTTCGTGCCATTTCCTACACACATTAGAGCAAACAACACAACCAAGCGAAACAAAATTAAACCCCTTTTCTCCAAAATATCCCCACACTTGCTTGTTACTATGGTTGTAGATGTTAGTGAACCAAAAATGTATCAAGAATTTTTCAAAAATCGGGCATGGTGGCTCTACAAGAATTTTTTTTTTATATATATATCGAAACCGAAACAACCCATCTGACTTCCAGGTCCACCGTAATTTACGGTGGAACTGTAAATTACGGTAAGGCCTGGAAGTAAATTTCCACCGTAACTCAGGAGAGTTACACCGTAACGATCAAATGTTTTTGTTCCCCACCGTAAATTACGGTATAACCGTAACTTACGGTGGTATCTGGGAGTTTCTGATTTGCTCAAAATGTGATTTTTAAGGTTCATTTTTTTATATTTTTTCAAGTTTTTTGATTTTTTTGTGTTTTTAAATTTTTTCGAAATCGTGTAAAAATCACCCTACCCCCTCGAAAGTCCCGTGTTGTCCTCAACACAATGTTGGAATAATTCGTGTCCGAACATCCCCACACTTGTTTCAAACACGGATTTCAAGGAAGTACGGTAATTGTGTAAACTATACAAAACAAAACCAAACAAATTGCTACTATTTACACTACCAAACATGGGCCTCTCATGGTTGCTCATCGTCGACCGGGCGTAAGATGTAGCCCGCTTTGTCAAGCTCCAAGTTGTTGATGTCGTTCCCTTCCAAGTATGGCTTCAACCGATGACCATTCACCATTTGTTGTTTCAATGTTTGCTCATCTTGAATATCTACATCACCAAACCTCCCAACTCTCCGAACGACATACAGGCCCATCCATTTACTTTTAAGCTTGCCCGAGAACATCTTGAGTCTTGAGTTGTACAACCAAACTTTTTGACCCACTTCGAACGTTTTCTTTCTCAATTTCGCATCGTGTACTTTCTTGAGCTTGTCTTTATAAGCCGATGCACATTCATATGCCTCATCTCGAATCTCTTCTATCTCGCTTAACTGCAACTTTCTCATCTTTCCCGCCTCGTCATAATCCGCATTTACCGTCTTAATTGCCCAATGTGCCCGATGCGCTAACTCCATTGGCAAGTGACAACCCTTTCCATACACCATCCGGTAAGGCGTTGTGCCAATAGGAGTCTTGTAAGCTGTTCGGTATGCCCACAATGCATCGTCTAACTTACTTGACCAATCCTTCCTATCCGTTCTAACCGTCTTCATGAGAATTTCTTTGATTTGACGGTTGGACACTTCGACTTGTCCACTCGTTTGCGGATGGTAAGGTATGGCAATTCGGTGATTCACGCAATACCTCTTCAATAATTTCCCGAAGTTGAAGTTCTTGAAATGCGAACCACCATCGCTTATAATAACCCGCGGGATGCCAAAACGAGAGAAAATGTTGGATTGAACAAATTTACAAACAACCGAATGGTCGTTTGTTCGTGTTGCAATAGCTTCAATCCACTTCGAGACATAATCCACCGCTACCAAAATGTATAGAAAACCATTCGAATTCGGGAAGGGACCCATAAAGTCTATACCCCAAACATCAAATATCTCTACAACCAAGATTGGTTGTAATGGCATCTCATCCCTCTTCGATATGCTTCCCATCTTTTGACAATTTATGCAATTTCTAGCGAATTCACAAGCATCCTTGAAAATTGTGGGCCAATAGAACCCACATGAGAGCACCCGATAACCTGTTTTATGCCCACTAAAATGACCCCCACATGCGGACAAATGAGCATGGGTCAAAATTTCCAACACTTCTGTCTCGGGCACACACCTTCGTATAACTTGATCCGGTCCAATCTTGAAAAGATCCGGTTCATCCCAAATATATTGCTTCACTTGGACCATAAATTGTTGTCGACGCTTCTTGGTCCAATGACTTGGGATGGCACCCGTGGCTAAGTAGTTGACATAGTGAGCATACCACGGTGCAACAAAGGTGGAGACGGCTTGGAGTTGCTCGTCGGGAAAACTTTCATTGATTTCACTAACATCATCGATCCCTTCCACCGGAATCCGAGACAAGTGATCCGCCACTACATTCTCACTTCCCTTTTTGTCTCGAATTTCCAAATCAAACTCTTGCAACAATAATACCCACCGAATCAAACGAGGCTTCGCGTCCTTTTTCTCCATTAAATATCGGACCGCACTATGATCCGAATAAACCACCACTTTGCTCCCCCAAATATAAGCATGAAACTTATCCAAAGCATACACCACCGCTAATAACTCCTTTTCGGTTGTGGTGTAATTGAGTTGCGCTTCGGATAAAGTTTTGCTTGCATAGTAAATCACCACCGGCTTTCTATCAACCCGTTGACCCAAAACTGCACCAATAGTGGTGTCGCTTGCATCACACATTATCTCGAACGGCTTTGACCAATCCGGTGGTTGCAAGATAGGAGCTTTGACCAAGTGTTCCTTCAAAACAGTGAAAGCTTGCATACACTCGTTAGTAAAATCAAATGGGACATCTTTTAAGAACAAGTTGCATAAAGGTTTAGTGATAACACTAAAACCCTTTATGAAACGTCTATAGAAACCAGCATGTCCCAAAAATGACCTTACACCCTTAACATTTTTCGGAGGTGGCAAAGATGCTATTACCCGTATTTTTGCCTTATCCACCTCCATCCCCCTTTCAGAAATTACATGACCCAACACAATGCCCTCTTGCACCATGAAATGACTTTTCTCCCAACTTAACACTACATTTTTCTCAACACACCTTTTTAAAACTTTTTGTAATTCGTTGAGACAAGCATCAAAACTAGTGCCAAAAATGGAGAAGTCATCCATAAAGACTTCGAGCGACTCTCCAACCATGTCCGAGAAGATACTCATCATACATCGTTGAAAAGTTGCCGGAGCATTGCACAAGGCAAAGGTGCCATATGGACAAGTGAAGGTGGTCTTGTGTTGGTCATCCGGGTGTATTGCTATTTGATTGTAACCCGAGTACCCGTCCAAAAAGCAGTAATATTTTTTACCCGATAATTTTTCAATAATTTGGTCAATGAAAGGTAACGGGAAATGGTCCTTAGAAGTGGCGGCATTCAATTTTCGGTAGTCAATACATACACGCCACCCGGTAACTGGTCGGGTGGCAATTTGTTCACCACTTTCGTCCATGACTACTTGAATGCCGGCCTTCTTAGGCACAACTTGGGTGGGACTCACCCAAGCACTATCCGAAATCGGATAGATGATTCCCGCATCCAACCATTTAATTACCTCCTTTTTAACTACCTCCCTTAGGTTCGGATTCAACCGCCTTTGAGCTTCTCGTGTCGGTTTGGCATCTTCGGTGGTAATGATTTTATGCATGACAATTGATGGACTAATTCCCTTGAGATCGGCAATCGTCCATCCGATAGCTCCCTTGTTTTCCTTCAAGACTTCCAACAACGCTTGCTCTTGTGCCAACTCCAAATTAGAGGCAATAATGACCGGTAAAGTGTCATTATCCCCTAAAAACACATACTTCAAATGGCTCGGCAAGTCCTTAAGTTCCAACTTTGGCGGTTCCTCCAACGATGGTTTAGTACCCGAATCTATTTCCGCCGGTAAGCCTTCGAACTGGTGGGTCCATGGCGGTCGACCTTCTTTCAACGCCATCGCATCCTGTTTTTCCTCTTCAACCCGTAATGCATAAGCATGTACCTATTCAGAAAAATCACACAGGCAAACATCCAAGCCATCCTCCTCATACTCATGCGGGTTGCATCCGTCAACTATATTTGCCATAAAACACTCATCAACACCATTAGCATTAGAATTGTTAGTAAAAACATTCAAACGCATTTTCGATTCCCAAAAGTCATATCGACTGTACCAAATCTACAATCGATTACTGCATGTGCGGTGCTCAAAAATGGCCGACCCAAAATTACGTTTTGTTGTTGCTTTGGGTCCGCCGATGAGTAGTCCAAGACTAAAAAGTCAACCGGGTAATAAAATTCATCAATTTTAACAATTACATTTTGCACCATCCCTCGGGGTAACTTGTGAGACAAATCGGCCAAAACAACCGTTGTCTCCACTCTAGCTAACGGACCAAAGTCATATTGGTCATATAAGCCCCCCGGTAAAATGCTAACCCCGGCTCCAAGATCTAGCAACGCCTTAGCCATTTGAAAATTACCAACTTGTATGTTAATCAATGGTGTGCCCGGATCTTGGAGCTTAGGAGGAAGCTTCCCATTCAAAACCGCACTCACTTGCCCGGTTAAATCGACCCGCTTAGGCATTTTCTTCTTGTTTTGCCTTTTTTGTGTACATAACTCTTTTAAAAATTTTGCATAGGCGGGTACTTGTTTTATTGCATCAAGGAGTGGAAGGCTAATTTTAACTTGTTTAAACATGTCCCACAATTCTTCTTTTTGGGGACCTCTTGATGCAATAAAGTTTTTTCTACCCGGGTCAAGTAAGGCCGATGGAAACGGGACTTGACTCGGTTCACCCTCAACTTTTTCATTCTTTTCGTTTTCACCCAACCCTGGTTTGTTAACATTTAATTCTTTTGGTTTAACATGTGAAACTTCATCATCACTATCATTACCCGTGATGTCCTCAACTACCCCCTCAACCAATTCGGGTGACAAATTGGCTTTAAACTCTTTTCCACTTCTTAAAACACTAACATGATGAACATTAACATTACCTCGTGACGTACCATACCAAGGATTTACCTTAGTGTCACTAGGAAGTTGACCCTTGTTTTTCTTCAACTCCGCCACATCGGTTGCCAATTGACCCATTTGGGTTGTTAGTGATTGGATGCTTTTGTCACGAACCTCATCTTTTTGCATTCGAACTTCATCAAGTTGGTTCCGTTTTTGCATCTCCGTTTGCACGCTTTTTAGCATCTCCATCATTTCATTTCCACCCGAAGACCCCCCTTGTTCTTGACCCGGTTGATATTGCTTTTGATAGCCTTGGTTGTTCCCGCCTTGATATCCACTTGGGTTGTTGTAACATTGGCGCGAACCAAAGTTACCTTGGCTACCTTGAAAATTCGGGTTAGCTTGATTTGAAGGGTTCCCATACCGAAAATTTGGGTGGTTCCTCAACCCGGGGTGATAGGTATTAGAATTCATGTTGTTGTAGTTTCTACCACCACCTCCTTGACCTTGAACCGCATGAGCTTCTTCATATTGCCCTTCCACCATTCCTTGGCAATTTTCAGCCGCATGACCCATTTCATTACATAAAGCACAAACATCATAAATTTGGTTAGTGGTTTGAACATTACCATCATCTATTGCATGCACTTGAGGTCGGGCAATGGCCGGTCGAGCTCTCCTCGATGCTTGAGCCTTTCGCTTTGATGTAATTGCCATGTTCTCCAAGAACTCCCAATCGTCATTCTCATAATTTGTGCCAAAAGTCCCACCGGTAATGGACATTAAATCACGAGCATCCTCAGCACTCAACCCCTCATGGAAGGCATTCATCAACTCCCAAAGTTCAATCCCATGGTGAGGGCAATTTTTAATCATCATATTAAAACGTTCAAATGCCTCATGGAACATCTCACCATGTTGTTGTTGGAAGCTCCTCAACCCTTTTCTAGCATCATTAGTCTTTTGGGCGGTGTAAAATTCGTCTAGAAAAATTTGTTGCATGTCCGCCCAAGTATAGATAGATGCCGAAGGCAAAGTGTAGAACCACTTCTTTGCCTTGTCCTCCAAAGAAAACTGAAATAGGACCAACTTGACATCATCAGCCGAAAAACCTTGACTCCCAAGAGTATTGCAAATTGAGTCATAGGCCTCTAAGTAGAAATACGGCCCCTCCGTTGCTAGCCCTTTGTACTTCGGCAAACTTTGCAAAGAATTTGTTCTCACTTCAAAGGTTCTTCCTTCATTGTTGTGAGGGATAACCACCGGTGAAGGGTTTTGAGTAATTATCGTCCTGAAATGTGCTTCTATTCCCCGTGCATGTTCCCTAAGATGCCTTCTTGTAACACCCAATCGACCCCTTGGACGTATAGGAGCCATAGGTCTTGGTGTATGCCCTTGTGGTACGAACGGTGGTTGAAATTGTTGTTGTGGCATCGGTGGTTGTTGAATTGGCCTTTGAAATTGTGGTTGTACATTTTGTGGCAGAACTTGTTGCAATGGAATAGGGCGTTGCATTGGTGGCCCTTGTGGCCTTGGCCTAATGTGTTGTGGTATGAGTTGTTGTTGCGGTATTCCACCAACACTTTCCATCCCTTGAGATTGACTTTGCACATAACCGAACTCTCCTTGATCACCATAACCTTCATAAGCATACCCATCTTCATCATAGCCCTCAAAATCTTCGTATCCTTCCTCATATCCATCTCCCCATATACCCGAAGTTTGCCCAAAGGGAAGAGTCGAGTATTGAAAGCTCGATTGGTTCGATGGTCTAAATGTTGAAGTTGCATGAACGACCGTTGAACCTTGGGGTATTGAATAATGTGACGATGACTGACCCAAAACTGGGAAGAAATGAGTGAATGGTGGAATTGTAGTGGAAGGGTTAAAGGAAAGATTGGGTTCACTTTGAGTAGTAATCGGATGTGTGGTGTTAGATGGTGTAGTGTCAAGAGGTGGAGTAGGAATTGTAGTGGAATTTGGTATGGTTGTGTTTGGTGATGGTTGTGTGGAAGTAGGTATAAATGATGAGGTCGTTTGACCCGTTGTGGGTGGTACTTGTGTTTCTTCCATGATGTTTCTTGGTGTAATGGGTGAAGTGGGCGAACCAATGATTCTGTTTTCCCTTAGTAAAACTCTGTTTTGCCTTAGCGTTCGTTCGATCTCCGGATCAAATGACAATGGTGACGCTTTATGAGAGCCTCTAGTATGCATGCACCTGTAGAACCTACACACTAAACACACCAGTGTAAACCCAAAAATAACAAAGCAAAACTAACAAACTGACACACGTTGCGCACTACTCCCCGGAAACGGCGCCAAAATTTGACGTGCTGTCATAGGTACACGCAAATTTAATCCCAATAACAACTATAGATAGTGGTAACAGGGTATCGAACTCAGGGAGTATGTGGAAAGTGTGTTGATTTTATAGCTTTGCAATTAAACTACAATTAACCTAATGTGCAGAAAATAAAGATCAATAATTTGGATTGTTGTTTTAGAAAACTAAATTAATAACTAATTGCAAATCAAATGTTGGTTGTAAAACAGATAAGGAGAGAACAATGACCATCTTAGGATTCAGTTTCTTTAAACAATTGTGTGAAATTCCAACTAGAAAGAGTTACATAGACATAACTCGTGCATAAATAATCGAAGTGATAAAAGGGAACAAAGTACTCGGATTTATAAATGCGAGGTTGTTTCCCGATGATCAATTAATCAATAACCAACCCTAACCCTTCCCGTGATATCTCGATTGCCAACGGCACCAAGAACGTACGATTGAGACTAAGAATTGCACTATCGATTAACAAGCTACAAAAAATTATGCATACACCATGATAATCAAGCAACACAAGTTATCATTCTAGAAATTCAGAAATAAACACACAAAAGTTCAAGAGAAACATGCACCTAAGATGATCACCGAAAGTTTTAGCCACACATAGCTTGGTGAATCATCATAGCAATCAATTCAATGTTCATACAAATCAAAATCACAAACCATGCGAAGGATTTACCTTAGTGTCACTAGGAAGTTGACCCTTGTTTTTCTTCAACTCCGCCACATCGGTTGCCAATTGACCCATTTGGGTTGTTAGTGATTGGATGCTTTTGTCACGAACCTCATCTTTTTGCATTCGAACTTCATCAAGTTGGTTCCGTTTTTGCATCTCCGTTTGCATGCTTTTTAGCATCTCCAACATTTCATTTCCACCCAAAGACCCCCCTTGTTCTTGACCCGGTTGATATTGCTTTTGATAGCCTTGGTTGTTCCCGCCTCGATATCCACTTGGGTTGTTGTAAGATTGGCGCGAACCAAAGTTACCTTGGCTACCTTGAAAATTCGGGTTAGCTTGATTTGAAGGGTTCCCATACCGAAAATTTGGATGGTTCCTCAACCCGGGGTGATAGGTATTAGAATTCATGTTGTTGTAGTTTCTACCACCCCTTCCTTGACCTTGAACCGCATGAACTTCTTCATATTGCCCTTCCACCATTCCTTGGCAATTTTCAGCCGCATGACCTATTTCATTACATAAAGCACAAACATCATAAATTTGGTTAGTGGTTTGAACATTACCATCATCTATTGCATGCACTTGAGGTCGGGCAATGGCCGGTCGAGCTCTCCTCGATGCTTGAGCCTTTCGCTTTGATGTAATTGCCATGTTCTCCAAGAACTCCCAATCGTCATTCTCATAATTTGTGCCAAAAGTCCCACCGGTAATGGACATTAAATCACGAGCATCCTCAGCACTCAACCCCTCATGGAAGGCATTCATCAACTCCCAAAGTTCAATCCCATGGTGAGGGCAATTTTTAATCATCATATTAAAACGTTCAAATGCCTCATGGAACATCTCACCATGTTGTTGTTGGAAGCTCCTCAACCCTTTTCTACCATCATTAGTCTTTTGGGCGGTGTAAAATTCATCTAGAAAAATTTGTTGCATGTCCGCCCAAGTATAGATATATGCCGAAGGCAAAGTGTAGAACCACTTCTTTGCCTTGTCCTCCAAAGAAAACTGAAATAGGACCAACTTGACATCATCAGCCGAAAAACCTTGACTCCCAAGAGTATTGCAAATTGAGTCATAGGCCTCTAAGTGGAAATACGGCTCCTCCGTTGCTAGCCCTTTGTACTTCGGCAAACTTTGCAAAGAATTTGTTCTCACTTCAAAGGTTCTTCCTTCATTGTTGTGAGGGATAACCACCGGTGAAGGGTTTTGAGTAATTATCGGCCTGAAATGTGCTTCTATTCCCCGTGCATGTTCCCTAAGATGCCTTCTTGGAACACCCAATCGACCCCTTGGACGAATAGGATCCATAGGTCTTGGTATATGCCCTTGTGGTACGAACGGTGGTTGAAATTGTTGTTGTGGCATCGGTGGTTGTTGAACTGGCCTTTGAAATTGTGGTTGTACATTTTGTGGCCGAACTTGTTGCAATGGAATAGGGTGTTGCATTGGTGGCCCTTGTGGCCTTGGCCTAATGTGTTGTGGTATGAGTTGTTGTTGCGGTATTCCACCAACACTTGCCATCCCTTGAGATTGACTTTGCACATAACCGAACTCTCCTTGATCACCATAACCTTCATAAGCATACCCATCTTCATCATAGCCCTCAAAATCTTTGTATCCTTCCTCATATCCATCTCCCCCTATACCCGAAGTTTGCCCAAAGGGAAGAGTCGAGTATTGAAAGCCCGATTGGTTCGATGGTCTAAATGTTGAAGTTGCATGAACGACCGTTGAACCTTGGGGTATTGAATAATGTGACGATGACTGACCCAAAACTGGGAAGAAATGAGTGAATGGTTGAATTGTAGTGGAAGGGTTAAAGGAAATATTGGGTTCACTTTGAGTAGTAATCGGTTGTGTGGTGTTAGATGGTGTAGTGTCATGAGGTGGAGTAGGAATTGTAGTGGAATTTGGTATGGTTGTGTTTGGTGATGGTTATGTGGAAGTAGGTACAAATGATGAGGTCGTTTGACCCGTTGTGGGTGGTACTTGTGTTTCTTCCATGATGTTTCTTGGTGTAATGGGTGAAGTGGGCGAACCAATGATTCTGTTTTCCATTAGTAAAACTCTGTTTTGCCTTAGCGTTTGTTCGATCACCGGATCAAATGACAATGGTGACGCTTTGTGAGAGCCTCTAGTATGCATGCACCTGTAGAACTTGCACACTAAACACACCAGTGTAAACCCGAAAATAACAAAGCAAAACTAACAAACTGACACACGTTGCGCACTACTCCCCGGCAACGGCGCCAAAATTTGACGTGCTGTCGTAGGTACACGCAAATTTAATCCCAATAACAACTATAGATAGTGGTAACAGGGTATCGAACTCAGGGAGTATGTGGAAAGTGTGTTGATTTTATAGCTTTGCAATTAAACTACAATTAACCTAATGTGAAGAAAATAAAGATCAATAATTTGGATTGTTGTTTTAGAAAACTAAATTAATAACTAAATACAAATCAAATGTTGGTTGTAAAACAGATTAGGAGAGAACAATGACCATCTTAGGATTCAGTTTCTTTAAACAACTGTGTGAAATTCCAACTAGAAAGAGTTACATAGACATAACTCGTGCATAAATAATCGAAGTGATAAAAGGGAACAAAGTACTCGGATTTATAAACACGAGGTTGTTTCCCGATGATCAATTAATCAATTACCAACCCTAACCCTTCCCGTGATATCTCGATTGCCAACGGCACCAAGAACGTACGATTGAGACTAAGAATTGCACTATCGATTAACAAGCTACAAACAATTATGCATACACCATGATAATCAAGCAACACAAGTTATCATTCTAGAAATTCAGAAATAAACACACAAAAGTTCAAGAGAAACCTGCACCTAAGATGATCACCGAAAGTTTTAGCCACACATAGCTTGGTGAATCATCATAGCAATCAATTCAATGTTCATACAAATCGAAATCACAAACCAAATGTTAGCAATTGTTCAAAACCAAGCCAAGATAGCCAAAATCGTCCCTTGTGTGTTCTTTAACCGACCAATGATGAGAATAACCCAAAAGACACCATAAAACTGCATAAATGATGTCAGTTACAATTTTCGCGTCATGTCCACCGTAACTTACGGTTCCACCGTAAGTTACGGTGTCCTTCAAGTTGTTACGGTAGCTGTTGTCTGAGTTATGGTGAGCTTTAAGTGCATTTCAGGTCCACCGGTGGGACCGTAATTTACGGTGACAACCTGAAATTTGTGCTTTGTTCCATCTTAAGCTCCACGCGCGATCCGTTCAACTTCAAACCTTCCAAAGCTGCATTTTTCTTCACTTTAAGCCGCCAAACCGCACCTGAGACATAAGCAACAGTAGTTATCTAATTCGAGATAATTACACACGTAAATGAGGGATAAACTTGTCTTTTAGCATCATAAAAGGGTTGTCCTACGGACCACCCGTCACATATATCTATCGACTTCGTCTTGTATCGAGTCTTATAACAGATTAGATAGATCAGGGCACGTTGTACGAGAAAATTGAGAAAAATATAGGAGTTAGCCATTTCGCACGAAATGGAACTTGTCCATTTCGTACAAAATGGGACTAGCCATTTCGTGTGAGCTATCTCGTGCGGAATGGGTTGTCTATATATAGTAGCCTTGAGTCTTTCATTTGTAATGTTTTGATTCCGGTAGCGAAGCTCTACCGAAGTGTCTCCAGCATTGTAAAATGATCTGATATCAATACAAGAGACATTTTAAGTGAATCTAAGTGCAAATTAGCTGAAATAACTCCGATAGATCTGTTTCCGCCACTCGTATTGGACGAGATCTCTTCTGATTGACTCGTTTGGGTCTCACAACGATCCTACAAGTGGTATCAGAGCTCAAGAGGAAGAGTTCTTACCATTTTCAGCTGTTTTTCATCTAAAATTCTGATTTCTACTCACTTTCTTCACAATTTTTCAAAATTAACTGAATTTTCACTGACAAAATGGATTGATTTTCATATATAACGTGCGAAACACTGTTTTAACAAATCCTTGAAAGAATCAAACCTTAATTCAAAGTATAACTTGATCAATTTGTTAAAAAACCTGTTCGATCGTGTGACGTCAGCTCCATTTCACACGAATTGGTACCAGATCATTTAAACTTGCATCCATTTCGCACGAGCTGAGTCTCCATTTCGCACCAAGGGCCATTTCGTTAGAAAGTTACCTCAATTAGCACGAATTGGACCTAGTAGACTTCAATTCGCATGAACTGATCATCCAATTTGCATAAAATTGTCATTTCGTGTGAAAGTGTCCTCATTTCGCTTGAAGGTATCATTTTGTTTGAAATAGAAACCAGTTCGCTTGAAAGACTCGATTTCGTGTGAGAGTGCATTCCATTTCGTTTGGGATTGTTCCAAATCGTGTGAAACATCATCCAATTCGTTTGAAAGTCTGAATTTGTGAAATTTTTGATACCAAATCATGGAGAACGAGTTTTATAACTCCTTTGCAACACCGATCACTGTTACTCAGAATACGATGCTAGAAAATGAAACGGGCACCATTCAAAAACCGCTTAAGCTTATGAGTATTGACGAGTATAGTGGATGGGCATAACGTTTTGAAAATTGGGTTCAAGCATATTACTTAGATGCATGGGAATATACTGAATTTCATTATATTAGACCGGTTAAGGACAACGGACAGAAGGCTGATATTAAAGATCTAGGTGTTGATGAGAAAAAGAAATACAAAAATGAAAAGATGATGGTTAGTCTCTTGCAGCAAGCTATTAAGGAAGAAATCTTGATTTTACTTCAACACAACGGAAGTGCACATTCGATATGGAAAGAATTAAAATCAAAGTTTGTTGGAAGTAAAGAGATGATCAAGAACAAAATGTCGCTTTTGAAAAAAGAATTTGATCTATTCCGTGGATTAAGAACTGAAAACACCAAGCAGATTATAGAAAGATATTGCAATTTGGTGATGAATATGAAAAGATTGAACATCAATAAAGATAAAGAAGAATTGATTGAAAATTTGGCCTATGCGTTGCCACAAGATGTTTGGGGCACGTATCTTATGATGTTGAAAAATAAACCTGAATTTGACAATCTAACGCTAAGCGAATTTATTAAACAACTCGAAGCTCAAGAGATGGAACAACGAAAGATAGCGAGAATGAAGAACTATGATGGTGAACAAGACATTGGTCTGTATTACTGTAGGATCGTGTGCGGACCCGAGACGAGTCGATCAGAGGCGTTCTACTCAAAATGAAAGGCGGAAACAGACATGATGAGTTGAATTCAGCAAGATATTCACTAAAACTGTCGTTTATATTGATCTGGAACAGTTTTACAGCAAGACGACACTTCGACAGAGCTTCGCCGTCGGAAAATCTCTAAGTAATTTCATGTCAAATGACATGGACACACTCCTATATATAGCCTCACTAATTCCGCTCCAAACACACTCATGCGGAATTACATACAAGCGAAATTAACAATACAAACGGAATTAACTTGTAATTCCGTGCGAAATTACATGTGATCTCTTTAAGCGGAATTAAAACCTTCAAGTGGAATTAACCATTTGACTTATTTTCTCGATCTTTGTGCCATGAACAATGCAAGACTCGATACAAGACAAAGTCGACAGACGCATGCACCAACAATTATAAAGGAGGTACTAGTGATAAGACCAATATTGCACCAAAGATTGAAACTGCTTTCAATGCAAAAAGTTCTTCTGGAGGTTCATCTCAAGGATCAAGTAGCAAAACGGGATTCTCTTCGTATCCATCATTCGATCTAAATTTTTCAGCAACCAAGAATGGCAAAGTACTACAATGCAACATTGCGCTAAATCTTGAGAATGATCAAAATTACTCTGAAGAAGTAGCCAAAAGTCATATGTCTTTGTTGGTGACTGTGTTAGAGCCTTATGGGAGTTTAGTTGCAGGAAGGATCAGAAATCCAATGTTGACAAAAGAGGATTACGATCAGATTGATGCTGAGGAGATGGAACTTATGGATATTAAGTGGTGTTTGGCTAGTGTGTTAAGAAGAGCTGAGAAGTTTAAACAGATTACGGGAAGAGATGATTTCCGTGATGCTAATGTTTCTACTTTAGGATTTGATAAATCTAAAGTTACTTGTTTTCGTTGCAGGGAAAGGGCATTTCAAGAGAGAATGCACAAACCGCGAAGCAAGTGGAGCTCAAAATCCTTTCGGAAACAATGATTATTGTCGGAAAACGATTTATCATCAAGTTGCTCAATAGCCGTATCAACAACAAACACAAACTGCTCATGCTCGGAAGGAGATTGAAGAATCAAAGAAAGCTTATCTAGTTAATCAAGATGATGAAAGATCGTCAAAAGGATTTAGTTGGGACAAATATATTTCAGCTGAGAGTAAAGCATGTCTGACAGATCAAGATGATGAAAGACTTCCAAAAGATTTTAGTTGGGATGATTATGATCCGAACAGAATTGCAGATCATAAAGCTTTTGTTGCTCAAAACGTTGAATATACTGCTGATGATTATTGGGCAGATAAAATGAAAGAGCACTTAAAATTTCTAGCCGAGAGAGATAAAGAAAGAATGAAAGATAAGAAAGTTAAAGAAGAGGTTCGTGTGATAAAGAAGCAGGACAAAGAAATTCCGGCTTTCGAGATTAAAAAAGAAGCTGATGTAGAAAAGATGTCTGAAAATTGTGAAAACTGTGAGACTCTGAAAAAGCACAACAACGAGTTGATTCATAACATGAACAGACTGAAAGAATCATATGATGTCTTAAAAAAAGCCATGAATCAATATAACGAGTCAAGCAGTGAACAAGCTACAGCCATGAAGACACTCAATAGAGCATACATGATTAAGCAGGAAATGGTCAATTATTACATTGATATGCATGCTGAACTTGAACATAAATTAGAAACACAGAGGATAGAAAATGAAAGAGTAAACAAGTTGTTGAAAAGTTACTCATGTTCTTCTTATGTGATTGACAGGACTTACCCTACAGTGGAAGGCATGAAAGCATTTGAAGAAGAAACATCTGAAGTGAAGAAATCTGAAACAAAAGAGGATACTGAAGTGAAGAATTCTGGTAAGAAACAAAGTGCCAGTTATAACAAGTGTCCACCTCCGCTTGAAAATGGATATTCTCCACGAAATCCTAATTCAGAAAGAGTCAAAAAGGCATCCAACTTACAGTGGGAATCTGAGCCTTCAGATAACTTGCCAGACAACATTGATGTCACTTTCACATCATCCGACACTGATCATGAGTCAGAGTTAGTTAAGAAAGTGGTCAATCAGGTGTTGGATAAAGATGACACGGAGGATTCAAAATCAGAGTCAAAGTCTGAGTCCGACACTTCAAGTCCAAAAATCGAAAAGGCAAACGGGTTTACAATAAAGATTTTCTGTTATCAAAAATTAATTTGAATGACGAAACATTCAAAGTTGCATATACTTTGAATAATTATAACAAATTATTTTTTGATGAATAATTTTCAATAAGAGGTGTTAAAACTGAAATGATTAAAAAGGTTTTCAAACTAACAGAAATCAATATTTCAGAAATAAAAGATATAAATCTTTCTGAAAAACCTAAAAAGTACACCTCAAGAGTTCAACAGAAATTAAACAAGAAAAAAGGTTACAGTTCTGGTTCTGGTTTTCAAAAGAAACCAAACCATAACGGTAATTTCAAAAAGAAAGGTCTAGGTTTTATTCCATCAAAAAATCATAAAAATGAGAAAACTTATAAACCAAAAACTGTTTTTGTTTCAGGAACATCATCTGAAGAAGAAAAAGAGCATTTGTTCAGGAAGCAGACAAACAAAGAATTCCTTGCTAAAAAGCAAGAGGGAATGAAGAAGGAAGTTGCTCAGAAGAAGGAGACAAGAACCTTTTTTCAATGCAAAACAGTTGGCCATATTGCCAGGAATTGTCCAAAGGCAATCCAAACAAAACAGGGGGTCTCTGAAAAACTGAAAGAAAAAATGGTTGAGAATGAACCAACAACCAAACCATTAAAAGTTTTCAAAAATTCAAAGTTTGAGGTTGGTGAGTGTTCAAAAGGTTTTTACAAAAGAAAGGTGAATCTTAACAACCAAAGGTGGGTTATTAAGAAATCTGATGATAGTTCTAGCAATGATTCTGATTCATCAAAATCAGAGGAGCTATTTTCTGGCGATGAATCTGACTCGTCAAAGTCAGAGGAGCCACAAGTTGAGCTAAAAAGGGAAAATTCAGTGCCGCCATTGGATGATGCAAACTTTCCACCATTGCGGGCTGAAAATTTAAAATCAAAAATTGGAAAAGTTGAAATTTCAAATCAATTCTTTTCTGAAAAGATAGAATTTGATGTTGAAAAAGCCTTTAACCCCACGGTTCAAAATATTTTTGGAAAAATGATTGACGGGAAGGTCAAAGGGGTAAAGGAATTTTATGAAAAGAAAACGAGTAAACCAGATGAAGATGGTTCACCCCAGGTTAGTAACTGGGATAGAACCTATCATGACTAAAAATCTGGACTTGCCCGAGCTTCCAAGTTGGTAATCGTGGAGAAGGAATCGGCATCTTTCTCAAAATTGAAAATTGTCATATTTCGATTTGCAAATGGTATGGTTGATAAGTGAACCTATAAGTGGTTGAAAAAGAGGTTTTCACCTACAAGTGGTTAATCAAGGTCATTAAGTTGAACTTGATTTAGCTATCATACAAATGGTTGAAAAAACAATGTGATGAATTAATCCCCGATCTTACAAATGGTTTCAACAAAACTAATTTTCCGGAAAAACTATTTTGATTAAAACAAACTTAAGTGTTTTGAAATCATAATGGGAAAATAGTTTGTTGTCAGGGGGAGTTCTGATTGTTTATGCCAAGTGGATGGCGAATTGAAGCAATTCACATCATGTTGTCATGTTATTTGTACAGTTTATTGCTTTCATTTTCAAATTTTTCCAAAAAAACAAAATTGAAACATATTTTGATTTTAGGGGGAGTAAGAAAATTTAGAAATTTCGAAAATTTGAAAAAGCCAAAAACATGATAAAATCTCAAAAATCCAAAAACATGAAAAAATGAAAATGAGTTTTGTTGTGAAAAAGAGGAAATGATAGTACATCAATTAGACTGTCACAACATGCTAAAGAAATGGAAAGTTAAAATGCGATAAACAGTCTCACTAAAGATGTGACGATAGGCTCAGCTAGACTAGTAGATTTGCGATAACGATACAAACTTAAATGAACAAGCCTAGTTCTAGTGGAAAACGCGGTTGAAAGCATAGTACTTAGTTTTATCCTTCGTGACTGTGTACCTACTTAGTAATCGCTGAATGCTAAAAGAGCATAAAAACCAGTCAGTTTGTTAACTTTCACAACTTGCTGAAAAAGTCACTGTGATTGTGCATTTCATTTTGCAAAGATTTAAACTTGTTTGATTTCTTTATTTTGTTTAAGCATTGGACATCCTCTGCATATACGTGAGTATCGAACTGGATGTTAGTGCCTGAACGTTTCTGTTTTATTTTTCTTGGTGTTTCGTTTAAATATTGGATCACCTCTGCGTATATGTGAATATCGAATTGGTTGTTAAGATCTAAACATATTCAACTTGTTTTTATTTCTTATTTTGTTTAAACATTGGACTTTCTCTGCGTATCGAAAGATCGACCTGATTGTTAATGTTTAAACATTCTGCGTTGTTTTCGCACATATCACAGTCGATGAAAGTTTAAAGACATTACTTAAGTCAGTGTATTGCATGATGAGGGGATATACTGAGATCGTGGGGTCCATAAGAATTTAGTGCAAAATTAATATACTTTAACGTATCGGTAAGCATTTCGAAAGTTTTTAGATTGAGTTTAAGAGGATAACAATATCATCAATCTATGTGAATTGTTTAGAACTTAAAGTGTTTGAAAGCTCAACGGTACTAGTGATTGGTTTCAAAAACTGATATGATCCTCTTACACAAGCTCACAAAAAATATTGTCTGTAAATATTTCTTTACTGTTTTTCATTAAAAACAAAATTCCAAAAAGAATGTGTTTTAGAATAAATTTTTGAAAAACATAAAAAGATTTTCGACAACTGATATTGAAGAGCTGTTTTTTTCAAAATTCCAACTGCTAAACATGATGAACAGGTTTGGGAGAGTGTGTTTGAAAAAGTTATTCTTACAAGTGGTTATCAGAGATTATAAATGTTAAATCATTTTTGAACGATATCTGCAAGTGGTATATAAATTTGTCAAACTGTTAAATTTGTGAAATTTATTTTGAGGTAGAGATTTGTGCAGATCCCTGTGTCTAAACCTGAGCAGAGTGTGAGCCAGTTCACGATCCTAGAACAAGAATTCCAGACTTCGATCCCAGCTTATTGAAAGGGGGAGTCTGAAGACATCAAGAGGGAGTCTGAGGACATAAGAGCCAGATTGAGATTCAGGAAGAGAGAGAGAAGAAGAGAAAGAGAAAGAGATTGAGGACGCTTACAATAGAGAATACTTTGGAGAGAGCGAGAAGACTGAAGATGTGACATACTGAAGACTCGATACTGAAGACTTCGTCAACATCCAAGGGGGAGTCCGTTGGTGCATATGTCTGTCGACTTCGTCTTGTATCGAGTCTTGTAATAGATTAGATAGATCAGGGCACATTGTACGAGAAAATTGAGAAAAATATAGGAGTTAGCCATTTCGCACGAAATGGAACTTGTCCATTTCGTACGAAATCGGACTGGCCATTTCGTGTGAGCCATCTCGTGCGGAATTGGCTGTCTATAAATAGTAGCCTTGAGTCTTTCATTTGTAACATTTTAATTCCGGTAGCGAAGCTCTGCCGAAGTGTCTCCAGCATTGTAAAACGATCTGATATCAATACAAGAGACAGTTTAAGTGAATCTAAGTGCAAATTAGCTGAAATAACTCCGATAAATCTGTTTCCGCCACTCGTATTGGACGAGATCTCTTCTGATCGACTCCTTTGGGTCTCACAACGATCCTACATATACCTACTGATTACCACGTTGATTAGTCGAAGTGACGAGTCAAAGTTTCGGTCAAAATACGTGTTTATGCGTATTTTGCGTCGAAACTATTTTCGGGTATCAAAACACTTTGTTTTGATATCAAACCTGTTTTCTAACTTAGTTAAACAAGTTTTAATATGTTTAACTCGTCACTTTTAGTCTAGTGCTGGTATAGGGTCGTAAGTCAAGCGGTCTTGACAACCGCTTAGACTTTCGAACCCGACCCGTTTGGTCGATCGTTAGGATCCGACCAAGCATGTTTTGTGACCATAGTTGTATTGGGAATAACCTTCCGAGGTTATACCTTATGGTCACTTAGTTAAATTAGTTGTATGATAGGTAGATTATATGCCTTAGGAAAATGACCAAAATGCCCTTTTCATGCATAATTGGATTTTAAGCATATGTAACTTAACTTTTGTTACTTAAACTGATTATGCAACATATTTAAACATGTTAGGATATATAATACTTGTCATAGGACTAGTTAGGCGTCTCGAACGCGCATTTGCGCGAACGACGCGTTAAAGTAGCGTAAGCTACCTTAATGGGTCGTAATGGGTTGTAAGCACTTAGGATGGGTTCTGATTTAGAATATAGGCTTTGTTAAACCATATCACATGAGTTCTAATACTCATTTGGTTTACAAGACCTCATTCTACCCGATCTTCCGATTTAGGTGTCGATTTATTAACTTAGAGATCCGATTACTAGGTGCTACTTGATTTCCTTGGTTTGCCCGAGCTTTGCTAAGTTCATTTAATCAAGGATACTTTGCACTTTGATGTGAGTACATAGTTCCCCTATTTTACTATTTTCAGTTGTTTTGGGGTGATTCATATCTGTTAAACGATTTTGACGATTTCAAAACGAATACTATGGTTTATATTAAACAATAATGATTTCGGAAATGTGAACGAACTTGTTGGACGTAGTTACATAACGAATGACATTCATTAATTTTGGCTAAACCGACCAGCATTAGGTTATGGTACCATAGGATCTGAAAAATCCCGTTATCGGACTACACCCATGGTTATGTGTGGGGGTTATGTGGGTAACGACTGAACCTGTTGATTGTTAACTTACCCTTTGGTGGTTTGTTAATACGAGTCAAACGATGGATGAGTTACGAAGGTTTGAATGTTATTAACGAGACGACCAAAAGTAGTTTTCACAATTAAAACAAGAAAGATTTGAACGATTGAACGATTTTGAATGATTGAACGAGAACGATTTGAAACGATTGAACGATTTGAACAAGTTAAACGAATTGAACGAACGATTGGTTTTTGGTTAGTGTTTAGATAACGGGACGGGTGTAATGTGATAAAAACATGGTAGATACGCCGCTGGTACTTCTTATATATAAGTGTTTTTATCTTATTATATTCCTTAGCGTTATTTATTTCACTGGGATGAACGATTTTCAAACAAGACACGCAACGACGTTTATTAAACGATATAAACTATACGAGTTTTATTACGAGAACGATTTACGAATTTGTTTACATAAACAAATATTTTGGTGTTAAGATTCATGGCAACGAGATTTTATAAACTATAACCAATCTATTTTGTGTTGGTTAATCATTTTACAATACAAATGTTTTACAAAACAAGGTTTTCTAATTTGTACAAGTTATTTCAATAAGTAAATGAGCCATGAATCTGACACTCACACAAAACCTATGTGCTTGCCGGCATTTCTTTGCTGACTTTATTTTTACATATGTTTCAGGTGGTGTCGAATGATGTCGATTGAGATTAGGATGCATGCTCACTTAGGACTGGACGAGGCCTTAGTGACTTAATAACAATGATAGACTATGGTTAACTTGTTTGTTTTGTTTCAAATACAATGTTTAAAAATTAATAATTAAATAAAACGAAACTTTTGAATCTATGGTTGTGAAACAATAATTCTGTCGCTCCACTCCCCGACGTTTTCGCCGCGGTTTCGTTGTTTTAACACGGTCGGGGTGTGACACTGGCAAAGATGAGTAAATCGATTATGGGTTTAGATTAATCGCTAGGGTCTTGTTTATGGATTGAATCTTCTGATTTTGAGGAACTAAATCCTATATGATTTAGTTGAGGATGATAATGATGTGATTAAACAGTATGGGTCGCTGGGTGCGCTAGTTATTCGATTGGGGAGACCGGGAAATGAAAGCAGTAAGCTATCATGCAGTTACAGCCGACTTTACTTGGCTATAACCGGGTCATAATTTAACGAAATGTGGATTTTCTTGAGTCTATAACATGTTATTTCGAAATACGATTCAAATGGCACTGGAATCATGTTTTTTAGATGTCGTTTACTATTTTAAATAATTTATCTCGTTACTGTATTTAAAGTTGCGTTTTCTACAGATTTTACATGATATGTTTTGGGTCATAACTTGTTGCATATTTAGAGTTTTGCTATGAAATCCTTACGGTAAATAGCGTTTAATGTTTTAAGAATTTTGCTTCTGGTTTCAAGTCAATCGGATAAACGAGGAATTTTCAAGATAATATTTAGTAGGCAGGGGTGCCACAAATCTGCCCACTGTTCAGTGTTTGATTTCTCACGGAAAATCTATAAAGAATTAGGTTTTGAAAATTCTACACAAAATAAAATGGACCGTTTGGCGCATTCTATAATTTTCTGGGAATTTTTTCCATTCCAAAACTATATTAGAAAAATTCCTGAAAACTGCACAAAATCAGGTGTCAATACTGAATTTTGATTAGTTAATTTAACGTGCTTGTTTCTTGCTTGTGATATATATATAATGTTCTAATGTGTTTGATGACTACATGATTGATACGTGGTATGTGATATGCTATGGTGTTATGTATGTATACATTGGCTAAATTGTTCATGTATAAACGTGTTACGTGCAAAATGTTAGATTGCGTGTAAGAATGTACGTATTGTATGAACCCACTATGAACTACATGATAACCATCTTAGGACGTTGTTGATCTTCTTAACTACCATTTGTACTTTATTTCTTACCGAGCAAAACAAATGTGAGTTCACACTTTTACTAAAAGCATGTATTCCCGGTGGTTGGGAACCTCATTTTCCCGGGTATAGGATTGCCTAGCATTCATAGGTTGGAATGATGTTAACTTCACTTTCCCTGGTTAGGGGATTGCCTAGTATTCCAGGGGATGGAATACTATTAACTTACTATGTATACTGCATGTCTTTAGCGGACTAAACGAACTCTATCTGAAAGTCCCATTCTACCGATTAATCGCCGGGGCCTGGCGAACGGGATATTAGTTAATAGCGCTATTAGGTTTGACAAACCTCACACTGTACCTGAGAGGACGGGCGTGAACTTTTATGCCTTGCCAACTGGTCAATGATGATAGACATTGACCTGGGGCACAAACAACTTAAACAGTTAAAGTTTCGGTACCACATAATTTAGTAGCTTAAAGATGGGGTAGCACCCCATGACATGTTTTAATAAATTAAGTAATTTAACAACCGATGTTTTTGAAAATAATAATGAAAAATCAAGAACTCTCCAACTTTATGTTGACATACTATTACATGCTTTACAGGTTGTTAGGTACAGAGCGGGAGCTTGCTTTGGAGGAGTGTCGTGGTTTCGTGGACTATTTGATTTGGTCTTATTAAACAATTATGGTTTTAATTTTTTTTTTTTTTTGGATTTTTAAACTGTTTGCTTCCTCTATTGGTTAAACTATGTTTTTGGACATTTAAACTTTAGATCACTAATCATGTTGATGGTGATGCTTTTGATAATTTAATTGATTGTTCAACATATGGGTGCACTTGCCCATATGTGTGTTTAGTGTTAGTAGAATGTCGTGTTTTATAAATTTAAAACTTGACTAAAGTGTTAAAAAGGGCTAAAAATATACATAAAAATTATATCACACCTAACGCACACCACATGTCATAACAAAGGGTATGTTAGCTATGGGTTTAGAAGATAACACGATCAATGTGCGTAAGTAGGATGGTGACAATGGTAACCATTTATCACTTAGTGACCCAGGTGCAAAGGTATACATCAATAGAGGTTGAGACGCGCTCCACTCCTGGTTTGTACCTTAGGAGTGCTTTTGTGATCCCAATGATGTCAAAGTTATCTTGGTTTGGTTACTTACCTATGGCACATATGTCAGGGTGCAAGCTACACAGTGATAGATCCCTAAAAATATAATGAATACTAATAACATACTATGATTACATTATTGGATTACAAACATGATTACATTACTAGATTACAAACATGATTTCATTACTGGATTGCAAATATGATTTCATCGCTGGATTTCAAAAATGAGATTTCATATGATAATGATAACTACATGAACTCGCTCAACTTGTGTTGAATACTTGTAGTTTTACATATCTTCATCATCTTTACATGGCCGCATTATATTGGAGACATTAAGTGTGCCCTCAATCGAACTTTCAATAGCGGCGACAGTAGTTGAAGCTGATGTTTTAGCATTAGCATCTCGTATTGCGCTAATATATGTAAAACTACAAGTATTCAACACTAACGCGACTAAAAAGACAACCTTAAATGAAGAATTCACCATATTTTTTATTGTTGTCTTGAGTTGTGAGCTTCAGAAGACCATCATGGCATTATTTATAGCCATCACACTTGTACTTTTTAATGACAACTAAATAACAAAAAAATGTTATACAATACAATTTGGAGAATAATATTTGCAATGAATAGTGATATGATTCTTTTCTTACAGTATATTATTAATGTCAAAAATATGTTGGATTATTATGTCTAAGTATTGATTATCAAACACTAGTAATAAGATATGATTCAAATAATTAAACTTTTTGCAATGAACAAGGAAAAATATTTAAGGTGTTTAATAATCTAACACGAAAATTGTGTGGTCTGGGAATAATTTACTAGATAAAAAAGTTATCCAAATTCAAAGGTTTGTTTGTAAATAAATAAACTCTAGGGGTTATTAACTAAAGAGTTAATAAATATTCTTTATTTATTTATTACGCTAGTTGATAAATAATAAATTTGTATGTGTAACTATATATACTGTAATACATTATTAAGAAGAAATGATCAGCATAAATATAATTTACACACATTTTAAGATGACATGTGAAAGATTTCATTCACAAATTTTTTTTGCCTTATTATTTCCTAAAGTGTCCCTCCTCACACAAAGTCAAAGAAAGAATTGATATATATAAATTGATAATTAAAGTTATTCTTAAATGCAATTAAATTGATAAGTTAATGCACTTTAAATGATAAAATACGTGTACACATAATATCATGAAATAATAATGAGCTCTATATATTTATTAAATAAACATTTTATTAAATATTTAAAACACTCTATTTAATTAAAAGGAAGTCAAGACGTATATAAATAAACATTTTATTATATATATTGTATTCTATAAAAACTAATAAAAAATTAATGATGAATTGAGATGCAAATTAATAAACATTTTGTAAATGACTTAAAAGCACCCACATATATTCTTAATAAAGATTTTAAAACTATCTATAATATAAAAGTTAGTAAATTCTAACAAACTTTATTTTGCTAAGACCTTTTACCGTATCAACAACTTTAATCAAGTCTGTAATATAAAAAAGTGAGAGTAATTGTTATATTAACACTAAAAAACCAAGTAATCATAATATTTTACTTTTCCCACTTTTGAGGTATTTAGTTATTTCGCTGTTTAGTGAACTCAACTTTCATTATAACTGAGTAAGGATAGGCCCAAAAGTAATTTACACACATTTTAAGATGGCACGTGAAAGATTTTATTCATAAATTTCTCTTTGCACTAATTTATTTCCTAAAGTTCCCCTCCTCACATAAAGCCAAAGAATTGATATATATAAATTAATAATTATAGGTATTCTTTAATGCAAATTGATAAATTAATACAATAAAATTGATAAATTAATACAATTAAATTGATAAAATATGTGTACACATAATATCATGAGAATAATGAGCTCTATATATTTATTAAATAAACATTTTAATAAATATTTAAAACACTTTATTTAATTCAAAGAAAGTCAAGACGTATATAGTAAATAAATATTTTATTAAATATATTGTATTATGAAACAATCTAATAAAAACTATTGATAAATTAAAATGCAAACTAATAAACCTTTTGTAAATGACTTAAAAGTTAGTAAATTCTAATAAACTTTATTTTGCTATGTTAGTATATATCATCATTCTTGTGAACAAGACCTTTTATCATATCAACAACTTTAATCAAGTGTATAACATATAAAACAAGAGTAATAGTAATATTAACAATTAAAAACCAAAATAATCATAATATTTTACTTTTCGCCACTTTTCAGGTATTTAGTTGTATACTGAACTCAACTTTCATTACAACGGAGGAATGTTGAGCAAAAAAGTAATTTACACACATTTTAAGATGGCATTTGAAATATTATATTCACAAATTTCTCTTTACCCTAAATAATTTTCTAAAGTGCCCCTCCTCACACAAAAACCAAAGATTTGTTATATATAAATTAATAATTATAGGTATTCTTAAATGTAATTAAAGCAATGAATTAAAACAATTAAATATATATAATTGTTGTTCACATAATATCATGAGATAAATAATAAGCTCTATATATGTATTAAATAAACATTTTATTAAATATTTAAAGCAGTATATTTAATTCAAAGGAAGTCAAGACATAACTAATAAATAAACATTTTATTAAATATATTGTATTCTATAAAAAGTAATAAAATATTAATGATGAATTGAAATGCAAACTAATAAACATTTTGTAAATGATTTAAAAGCTACCCATATATATTCTTAATATATATTTTGTAATTAACTATAGAGTGAATTTCAAATTTTGTCCTTTATCTATATACTCACTTTCAAGCGGTGTTCTTTATCTTTAAAATTGACGAGTTTTGTACTTATTGTTTCAAAATCTTGCAAGGTATGTCCTTTGACGCTAACCAAGTTAGTTTTTTCTGTTAAATCATATCACAGATTGGTAGTTTAGTCTTTTTATTTAAATTAACAAATAAAATAAAAATAAATCAAATAAAACTAATATAATAATATGTATACATAAACTAAAACATTGTCTGCCTCTCTCTCTACCCACCATTAAAGCATTTCCCTCTCTCTCTCCACCACTTTCCAACATCAGATTCACCACCACCATCACACCACCTGCCACCGCCGCAACCATCAACTGCCACTGTAACCACCTACCTTATCTTCCACCCGAACAACCTTCTCGCTGAAACCCTAGCTGCGTCGCCGTCATTTTCATCGCCGTCATCTGCGTTGCCGTCATCTGCGTCGCCGTCATCTGCACAATCGTCATCTGCTTCACCGTCATCTGCTTTACCTTCATCTGTGCCGCCATGGTAGTTTGTACCCAACCACCACAGGTTGTTAAGTGGGAATTTTGGATTTCATGAATTTGTGTCTTGCTTTAAATTTGGTCAGATTTACGCGAGTGTTCAAGGACTTTGATGAATTTGTTTCTTGATTTGAATTTGTGATGTGATATTTTTTGGGATTTAATCGTGAATTGTTTGTGGGGTTTAGGAAAGAGAAAGAGATGGGTAGGTGGGTGGGTTTGATTGGTAATTGTTGTTGGTGGGTTACAATTCTGGGTTGAGTTGGATGTGATGCAGTAGGTGGTGGTAAGTCGTAACGGTGAGGTGGATGGTGGTGGTAGGTAGCTTATGGCGGTGGTGGTAAGTAACATTCACATATACAGATGTGAGAATGAGAAAGAGTATGTTTTATTTTTATTTAAACCTTTTTGTTAAAGTTATTTACATAATTAGTCCTTTTAAGGATTAAATGACAAAAATGCTCTCACGCTCTAGGCACATGACCAAATTTAACAGAAAAACTAACTTGGTTAGGGTCAAAGGACATACCTTGCAAGATTTTGAAACAATAAGTACAAAACTCGTCAATTTTAAAGATAAAGGACACCGCTTGAAATTGAGTATATAGATAAAGGACAAAATTTGAAATTCACTCTTAACTATATTATGAAAGTTATTAGGTTTTAATAAACTTTATTTTGCTAGGTCAGTATATATCATCCCACTTGTGAACAAGACGTTTTTACCATTTCAACAATTTTAATCAAGTGCATAATATATAAAAACAAGGGTAATAGTTATGTTATCAATAAAAAAACCCAAATAATCATAATATATTACTTTTTCGCCACTTTTTCGACATTTAGCTGTTTAGTAAACTAAACTTTCACTATACATTATTAAGGAGCAAGGATTGGCACAAAAGTAATTTACACACATAATAAGATGGCATGTGAAAAGTTTCATTCACAAATTTCTCTTTGCTCTAAATTATTTCTAAAGTGCCCTCCTTACACAAAAGCCAAAGAATTGATATATATAAATTAATTATTATAGGTATTCTTCAATGCGATTAAATTGATAAATTAATACCATTTAGTTGATAAAATAAGTGTACACATAATATCACGAGATAATAAGCTCTTTATTTATTAAATAAACAATTTATTAAATATTTATAACACTCTGTTTAACTCAAAGGAAGTCAAGACGTATTTGATAGATAAACATTTTTGTAATTGTCTTAAAAGCTACCCATATATATTATTAATAAATATTTTATAATTAACTATATTATAAAAATTATAAATTCTAATAAACATTATTTTGCTACGTCAGTAAATATTATCATACTTATGAACAAGACCTTTTACCATATCAACAACTTTAATCAAGTGCATAACATGTAAAAACTAGAGTAATTGTTATATTAATAATAAAAACCCAAATAATCATAATATTTAAATTAAATCAACATCCAAACTAATTTTACATATATTTTGCTTGTACGAAATCAAATGATTCGTATAATCTGATAACCTACGCTAATTTCGGCCAACACGAAACACATGTTCACCCAACCCGAAACCCACTAATTGCAGCCCAAATACACCTAAACCCAAGCCGGTCTAACTCGTTACTCCTTTTCCACTCCAACTCATTAATTTCGGCCCACACCCACTTATTCTTTCTTTCGGCCCAAGCTGTTGTGAAGCCCACCAGACCAAATCACCCCAAAAGCCTCTTACATAGTTATGTATATTGCATGGTCGCCTCATAACTCCCCTAGATCCAAACCCTAACCTGCGATCATCATACCTTCTCGCCCTCTCTTACTACTGTTGATGAAGAACGAGTCCAAGGCTCCAAGAAGTTCGATCTCTAGGCTTAACCGAACTCCCTATGATCGCTAGGTAATCATATACTGAATTTTAGTTATAGTTCTTTTAGTTTATACATGTTTTTGGTTATAAATCCCTCGTATCTTGGCTACATTTTCTGGATTGTAATGATTGTTTTATGTGCTATGTTGATACAAGTAATCTATGTTGCTAGGAAATCGTACTGGCTGTGACAATTGTGCTCTGTAAATGATGTACGATGTAAACAATATCAATTATCAATAAAACGATGTGTTTTGGTGTTAACATATGTGTATTTGTGTTTGATGATTTTACGACTTGATTTGAGTTCGATTTCAAGTTTTAAATCGCTTTCTGGAAAAGTTATACGCAAACTGATGCGTAAACATAATCAGTTTAACGTGACAAACACTTCAGAACAGTGATATAGGCTTAACATACCTTAGATAACCTAAACATAACTTAGAAATAAGTTTTGGAAGGTTTGGTGTGTCGAAAACAAGTTTATTCGATCGCAGGGATTATTTGTGTCAAACTACGAAACTATGCCAATTTGTATGGTAACGAACATTCCGGAACATGATCATAAGTTAAACATACCCTAAATATCCTTTATATAGCTTAGAAATAGGCTTTGAGGGGTTCGGTATGCGAAAATAAACTTATTTGATCAACAGGGACTAAAAGCGTCAAAAAGTGTATAAGTTTGCATTTACCCCATATCTTACGTTCTGAACATAACCGGACATCCAAAAATTTTTGTTATCATTAAAATATTTTATTTAGTGATTGGAATGCAAAAATACCATTCGTCGCGTAATTTGGATCGTTTTTCGCGTCCGTTCGTGTTTCGTCGTAACTAACCGAATAACGTGACCGTACGACCAAACGAACCGACATCCGAGATAATTTCAAGCATGTTTCAAGTCCCCTATGCTTTAACATCCTTGTAGAGCCTTGAAAACGGGTTAACAGGGTTTAAACGCGTCGAAAATGGCTTAAACGTGCTGCAGGGACCATTTCTGCCATTTTGTGAAACTTTCTGGACCTGGGAAGTGGTGGCGTCGCGCAACCCCTATAGGGTGTTGCTGTGGCTGCATGCCACCCCTCATTTTGACAGAAATTCAATTTTCAGCAACTAGTTTGAACTTGGGGGTCTTTTATGCAACTTTCTCAATACTATGAACTAGTTTTGGAGCTCCCCTTGTATTGTAAACCATGTTCCACAAGTGTATGGTCAGATTTGAGCTTTGAATCTTGCAAAAACACATGTCAAGATCTTAAGAACTCAAGACTTACTATAAATACCCACTTGATCTTCATTTTTTCCTCACAATTTGATCTCAATTTCTTCTCTAAGTTGAAGCTCTCACTTGTGAAGCTTCATACTTGAGAATTTTGAGTTCAAATCTTCCTTGCTTGGACCTTTTGTAAGTTTCTTTCATGCTTTTTATGTATTTCAAGCATGAAAGTCAAACAGCGTTTGACTTTCTGCTTTGACCATGATTTGGTCAACACAAAGTTCGTTTGAACTTTGCAACGTGAGCGTAATCACGATGGTTATAGTCCCTTGTGACTATACCTACTGATTACCACGTTGATTAGTCGAAGTGACGAGTCAAAGTTTCGGTCAAAATACGTGTTTATGTGTATTTTGTGTCGAAACTATTTTCGGGTATCAAAACACTTTGTTTTGATATCAAACCTGTTTTCTAACTTAGTTAAACATGTTTTAACATGTTTAACTTGTCACTTTTAGTCTAGTGCTTGTATAGGGTCGTAAGTCAAGCGGTCTGACCAAGCATGTTTTGTGACCGTAGTTGTATAGGGAATGACCTTCTGAGATTATACCTTATGGTCACTTAGTTTAATTAGTTGTATGATAGGTAGATTATATGTCTTAGGAAAATGACCAAAATGCCCTTTTCATGCATAATTGGATTTTAAGCATATGTAACTTAACTTTTGTCACTTAAACTGATTATGCAACATATTTAAACATGTTAGGGCATATAATACTTGTAATAGGACTAGTTAGGCGTCTCGAACGCGCATTTGCGTGAACGACGCGTTAAAGTAGCGTAAGCTACCTTAATGGGTGGTAACGGGTTGTAAGCACTTAGGATAGGTTCCGATTTAGAATATAGGCTTTGTTAAACCATATCACATGAGTTCCAATACTCATTTGGTTTGCAAGACCTCATTCTACCCGATCTTCCAATTTAGGTGTTGATTTATTAGCTTAGTGATCCGATTACTAGGTGCTACTTGATTTCCTTGGTTTGCCCGAGCTTTTCTAAGTTCATTTAATCAAGGATACTTTGCACTTTGATGTGAGTACATAGTTCCCCTATTTTACTATTTTGAGTTGTTTTGGGGTGATTCATATGTGTTAAACGATTTTGACGATTTCAAAATGAATACTATGGTTTATATTAAACAATAACGATTTCGATAATGTGAATGAACTTGCTGGACGTAGTTACATAACGAATGACATTCATTAATTTTGGCCAAACCGACACACCGGTTTGTCAGAGAAGACCATACTGTTACGTTCCCGCCAAATCCCCCAACAAGACTTGCACCACTTTAGCTCTAGTTTTTTTCCAGCTTCACATGTTTACTAAAATCGAGGAGGTCTTTCACCGAGAAAGCAATGATATCTGGTATGTTGCATTGACTCGTCTCCTTCCCCACATAGTCTACATTCAACAGGTCCAAAATTGATATTCCTCTTCGAGAGGGCTGTTAGTGTAGGTAATCTCTCCATTTCTGCCCGCCATCCAAAAATATCAACCTTCATTAGTAGCCAATTGTTCCTTTCCATTATGTAATTATTTGATGACTGGGATATGCCAAGAGCCTTTTTTATAGATTTAACACTAAAAGACCCATCCCTATCGAGGCTCCAACTCCATTTGTCACTTTCTTCCAGAGGGCTGAAATTATTGAGGAGACTTAGACATTCATTCAGTTCTCTTTCTTCTTGCGGTTCATCCGGGTCATGAGACCACCTCTAATGCCAATTAATTACCACATTTTGTTCAGTAAAACAGTCATAAACCACACAGTCTTTAACCACTTCCAGATGAAAGAGTGCTGGAAATAAATCTTTCAGTGGGGATACGGAGATCCAGGTGTCTAGCCAGAAGTGGATTGATCTGCCATTTCCTATGACGCCTTTTATCATATTGGGCAATTTAACATTTGAGCTTTCGAGCTCCAAACCTGATTTTACTATGGAACACCATTTCCTGATTTGAATGGGAGAAACCCATAATGCCTTTGAGTGTGATGAATGGCTGAGATAACCCGAACTATTGCTTAGACTTTGATAAAGTTCTTAATATCTGGAGCTATAGGGTTTGCTCAACTAAGTTGCATCCATACAGGGGTTAATCTATTTAGGGAACAATTATCATAAGTAAATTTAGTTAAGATGGTCAAGATTTTTAAATACCTAGATGATGGTTTCATAATTCATTGCATCGTAATTATTTTCTTACCTATTTGTCACACCCCAACCGATTGCGGAAACATCAGAGTGTGACGAAAACAAGATTGCAAGAGACTTCATAACGCTAAATTGTGACAAGTATTTAAATAATAAATTTCATTTCATTACTAAAATAATCAGTTACATTGTTTGAAATTAAAGACAATAAGTTAAAACAAATGAATTACAATACAACAAGTACTTAAAGTTTAAAATGCGTTTCTAGGCATCCTACTAAGTTCCGTGCATCATCATCGTCATCATAATCTTGCAACATGTTTTAAAGCATAGTTCAATACAAAAGTATCAGCAAGTATACAAGTTTGGTGTACTAGCATATAAGTAAAAAAATGAACAATAAACAATCCACATGGCAAACCTAGTTATCAAGATTAACGTATAAATTGGCATGCGATTTACAAGTCAACCCTCTGATTACCGCAAGTATAATGAGTGAATAAACTTAGCATGACCTCTCGTTCATGGGAGGTGCGTTACTCCTATAGCGCTATACATGTTAAGTGGAGGCTCGTACGAAGTTAATGACGAGTTCATCACATAAGAATCACCCAAAAAACACGAATCAAGCATAACATAATAGTAAGCATGTATTGGATTGTTATATGTATGATTGCATAAAAGTATGTGCTTTTGTATATGTAAACATGTTGCACCCAAAAAGTGTAAAAATGGTAAAAGGGCGTCGAGTATACTCACAATATTGCAAAGGTTTCCGATTATCCATGAGTGACGGGTGGTTTATGAATAACGAATCAATGGTAAGGTTACATGATGTTTTGGGAGTGGTAAGATTCGGGATTTAGAATTTAAAGTACAAAAAGCATGTATTCACAAAAGTATTATCTAGTTCTAAGTACTCGTTTATGACACTATGTTATGTGTGGTTTCATGGGTCCCATATTTCCCATTAGAATCAATAACAAGTAGCTTAGAATCGTAGATAAATTAGCCTAAGTTCATGATGAATAATCATGGTCCGATTATTATCACAAATTCGGTCTTGTTTATATAGATATGTATATATATAGTTATATTAATAACCTAAAACTAAGTCCATCATAGGTATCATGTATTATCATGTAAGTCAAGCATGGAGGATTTAACCTCATTGTATGATTCACCACTACACAAAATCATCACGAGGATGATTCGGAGGGTCATGAATAACAAGAAACAAAAGAAACTAACTAATACATGTCAAGTAGCCAAGTAATCTATAACTCGGGTGAACCACCACGACATGGAAAGAGTTAACTAAGTGTCGGAGGCTAGACGGGTTTATGTCACTTTGATACTAGAAAGCTACTTGGATTATCCATCAAAAACATCAACTGAGGTGTGGAATCAAGTTAGGAATGCCAAAGCATCTAATGTTCACACTTGTATTTAACCTAAGTCTTAACATATGAAATATGGCAAACTTATGTGATTTCAACACTTGTAGGTTGTATTGAAACCTAACAAATCAGAAAGTTTAGAGGTTGTTTGTACCTCTAAACTTGTAGGAATTGATTCTAACAAGTTCCATCACAATTGATGGGCTTAGGAGGTTGCTAGGTACAAGATTCAAGTAAAAAAAGTTAAGTTTTGTACGAGTTAATCAAGTTTCTTCCAAAACAGAATGTTTGGACCTCAAAATGGTGTTGTTCCACCTTGGTTTACCATGTTAAACCTGTGGAAACATTCCTATAGGTGTTCCAAGCTTTGTGGAAGAAGAAATGATGAAGAAAAGTTGAAGAAACTGAAGTTACAATAAGTTTATGTAAATTAGAAAATAGATCTGACTTTTGAGCCTTATGTAGGTGATGTATCACGTGATTACACCTTGGTGAATCTTGGATAACATCCTTGAAGGTCATCCAAGTAGATTGGTACAAGAAACTATGAGAAAAGTAGAAGAAAAGTGCTCAAAACTCGTCGTTTTGAGCAAAGCTATGAATCTGCCAATAATGGGAATTTGGATGAAGTTGAGAGGTTTTAAGAGTGATTTGAGGGAGTGTAAAGTGTTAAGATGGTGTGGAAGATATGTATTTATAGTGTGGAGGGTTAGGTTAGTGTTAAATGTGAGTTAGGTGAGTATTAAAGATAAGTAGGTGGGTGTTAGATGTGTAATAAATGAAGTTAGCTGGGTGTTGTGAACCAAAAATCAGCCAAAAACTTTTATCATTTGGCAACTTTATGTTGGATATTATAATATATATTATGTAATATTAATATATGATAGGTAACTTATTAAGCATATCTATATATTAATGTTTAGTTTACGTGAAATTAAATAATAAGTTTGTATAAAATAATAGTATAGGTTGTGTATTGTGAAGGTAGAATCAAGTGGTTAAATATATAATAAATATCAAGATCGCGTATTTTCGATAGTTTGCATATGAATTTTGTATGTGTATACGAGAATAACGAATTTGTATAAAGTATGCATAAGATTCGAAACTAAACCAAGTATAATAAATCGAAGTATAATTTAGATAAAATGATTATGTTTTAGTACCATCCAAGTTACCAATTACGAAGGCGGAGGCGAAATACGAACACGATACGGATGTAAGTTTCCAAAAAATGGGTACACGAATAATCTTTCTAGTTAAAGTAAGTTTCAAAAAGCGAGGCGTCACACTATTTGCCATTACCTCGATTAATTCTTAACTATCTACGAGTCATTATCGATAGCTTTAGCATCCATGAAGGGATATGGCCGGTACTTAGTAATACTCTATTACATTATAATACGTATGTAGTCTAGTTTGTTGATGAATACTTTTTCTAAACTTAATTAATTGTTTGATTGTATTTTCATTAAAAATATCCATTACACACATCAAGTTTTAGGTGCGGTTCTGGTGGACAGGACACTGAATATTAAGAACGGTCCAAATTGGTAATTTAGTCATTTATCTTATCTGCTTCATTTGCTTTAGGTTTCGTTTGCCTTTTAGTTAAATTAAAGAAAAAAGTTGGCAACTAGAAACCGCACCTCCGAATTAGTAGAACCTGAAATTGAGTTACATAGACGATTGAGAGAACATAAGCAGCGAGAAGAAGCAATGCAGAGATGAAAAAGATTGCAGCTAATTAAGATATCGATCACAGACTAGGCGAAGCCATCAGTTGACGGAGCTAGCACAACCAAGCATCAAGAGACCTGCAATCAGAGCAAGTAGTTAAATTGACAGCTATAAACGCAACTTTTAATGTCAATACACTTTAAGGAACATGTCTTCTTTGAATAAGACCACTCGGTGTGGGGCTCGTCCAGGGTCGTCATGGGGCGGCGACGAGCCTCAACACCATTTCCACATGTTCGAGGTCGTTGAGATCGGCCAAGGGGAGACGTTGGGGACGCGCACAAAATGACAAAAAAATTGAACGTTGGATGGAATGTAGCCGTTGTAAAAAAATATTTTTTCAATCCCATTTTATAAATATATACTCTTTATTCTCCCACTTTTAACCCAAAATCTTTCCAATCTCTCTCATTTTTTATACACCATTATACATTTATAAAAATACAGGCATGTCTTCTTCTTCTTCACCGTGGTGTTCATCATCTTGGGGTGAAGGCGAATTATTTTTTGCAAACTTCATTATGCACGCAACGCAGATGATCATGGAGGAGGACGAAGAGGCAGAAACGTCGTCACAACCGCAAACTAGGGCAGCCGCCTTAAACCGAGACCAAGAAGGTATTTTATTTTTTTAGTGTATCTTTATTCAAATTTAATAATATATTTAATTTTTTAGAGTGTTAATAATGAATTTAATTCATTTTTCGTTGTTAATATATAGCCGTCCATGATAAATTAGTGGCTGATTATTTTTCTGACGAACCTATGTACACAGACGCGATGTTTCGAGGTCGGTTCCGAATGAGTCATCGATTGTTCTTACGTATCGCAGACGAATTGGCGCCGTCTGATCCGTTTTTCACACTGCGATACGATGCTAGGGGTCGTAGGGGATTCACTACTTTACAGAAATATACGTCGGCCATTTGCAAACTGGCATACGGGACAACACCCGATTCGTTGGACGAGTATATAAGGATGTCTGAAAGAATTGCACGTGAATGTTTGCACAGGTTTTGAGAATGGATTGTGAAGTTATATAGTAAGAAAATATCTGCGGAAACCAAATGCAAATGATGTCCAAAAACTACATCAAGCACACGAACAAAGACATGGTTTTCCAGGAATGCTCGGAAGCATTGATTGCATGCATTGGCCGTGGCAGAACTGCCCTACTGCCTGGCAAGGTCAATATATTCGGGGCGATCATGGTTATCAAACTATAGTTCTAGAGGTTGTTGCCTCACAGGATCTCTGGATTTGGCATGCTTTTTTTGGTCTACCTGGTTCACTTAACGACCTTAACGTCATCTACCAGTCACAAATATTTGATGATGTCATAGCAGGAACAGGTCCAGACACCAGTTTTACAGTTTCGGGGGTGGAATACAGGCGGGGTTACTACCTTGCGGATGGAATATACCCAAGGTACTCTACAATCGTTAAAACTTTTCCGCACCTGACAAACGATAAAAGAAAGAAATTTGCGAAGTTTAAAGAGGGGGCGAGAAAAGATATTGAACGGTGTATTGGGGTTCTACAAAAAAATGACATATCATTGAACATCCAGCATGTTCTTTTACACCACAGAGGTTGCGATACATTATGTATGCTTGTATCTTGCTGCATAACATGATCATCATAGACGAATGTAGAGTGATTTGTGACTACGACGAAAACGCGTATAACGGGAATTATGTTCCAGTGAGTTTGGAACAACAAGATTTAAACGGATTCTCTCTACGTAATGAGTGCACACATCAAAACCTACAAGCGGACTTGGTGGAGTACATTTGGAACAACACACAAAACGAACCTAATGACGACATGCCAGATAAAGATTAGTAGTTTTTATAATTTTTTTTTTAAGAATATGTTTATTTTTTAATGTAATGTTGGAATTTATTTTTGAGTTTAAATTAATATTAGTTATATATATATATTGCATATTTAATTTACCAAAATAAAAAAAAAGTAATAAATTAGCCAGGTGGGGTAAGCTCATCCTTCATTTCTTTGGTTCCATTCTTGGAGAGGCATCCTCCAAGGACTATGACGTGGCGCTGAGGTGTAGGGTCATTCTCGAAGGATAAGCCTCACCCATACCGAGTAGCCTAAGAAACGCATAGGGGCTAAGTTATACTTGAGAACTATGTGGTATTACACTTATCCTGTAGTTACGGTTACCTTTGGTTTTTCCCCATACTTATTTAATATTAATATTATCATAATTCTTAAATACATAATTTGTTGAAGTTTGTTATATTTTCTCATGTTTTTATTGCTTTTTAGGAAATCATTGATTGAGATAAAATGGTTTGGAGACGATCAAATTTATATTGACTTGCAAGAGAATGCCCGAACGCGTGATGTGTATCTTGGTGCCATCCTTTACTTTGTTACAATAGAGGAGATATATCTATGTATGTTTTGCTAACATGTTTCTGACTGATTCAAACTTTGACAAAGGACTCAGGAATGGACGTGAGGTCTAGATATCACCGGTTGAATGCCAGAGAAGAGGAACGATATAAAAATGTTTTCATAACATGTTACAAACACTACGAATTTTTCGGTTATGTCCTTTGGTCTTAAGAACGCGCCAACGACATTTATGGAATTAATGAATCGAGTCTGTTACCCGTATCAGGATACATTTGTTATGGTGTTTATCACATTTAATGAATGTCTACATGTAAATAGTGACCCATTTATCATTTTTGCTCATTTACCAACTATCTTTATGTAAATTCGTAACACAAAATATAATTGATATACAAAGATGACAAAGAAATTCCAAAAGAAAAAAATTTATCATTTTTGTTCATTCATGTTGGGGTTACTTATTCATTGTATTAGTGACCCATTTTTTTCTTTAATTTTATTATTAAAAATATATTAGACTAGTAAACTTTTCATATTTTTATTTAAAAATGACGTAGATTTTTACATAATATATTTCTATCCACGTCATTCACATCGACACCAATGCCAGGGCTCCCTACAAGTCGCGATTGTACCAGGTGGGCAAAATCCGCGACAATCTTCTACATCTCTACATTCCCGCCACATTTTGGAGACTCCATCTGGGCCTTCAGTCGAATTATCAACAACATCCATAACAGTTGGAGCCAATTTCTTAGCGTTAGCATCTCGTATTGCGGTAACAAATGCAAAACTATAAGTACCCAACACCAATAAGGCTAAAAAGGCCACCTTAAACGAAGAAGTCATCATATTTTTTTTTTTGTGATCTTGAATTGGTACTGATCATCCAAAGGCCCTGTAGACAGCATTTATAGTCATAAGATTTTATTTCAGATATCGAAACATACAATTTAACATTAAATGCCTTACACGTTATCGTATTGTATTGTTAGTGAGTTTTTAGACAGCATTTATAGTCATAATATAATATACTTAAGATATCAAAACATACAATTAATTAACATTAAATGCCTTATACATGTTATCCTATTGTATCTTATATATTAGAAATCGGCTATTCAACGTTGAATTAGGAAAATCAACATTTACCAGTTTTAATTCACTTATTAGACAACTAAACCTCTCGAATTGTTGAGTTAATAACTTTCCTTTAATGTGACAGAATGTTTCATACTGTTGGTTTACAACTTCTCGGTTGTTTTCGATAACTTCCTCTATGCCACCAAACTACTCTTTTAAAGCATCCCACAACTCCATTGCATTACATAGGTTGAATAAATGTAATTGAATATACTAAATAATAAAACAATATATTTTCAAAACCATCATTTATTACACGAGTTAAATAAATGCAATTTTATATAATAAATAATAAAAGGTTATATTTTTAAGAACCGTGTTTATTGTACCGGCTGAATAAATATAATTTTGTATACCAAATAATAATAAAAAAAACTATATCTTTAAACCTCGTGTATTACGCAGGTTGAATAAAATTTATATGTATACTAAATAATAAAAGAAGTTATATCTTTAAAAAAAGTAACCGATATACTCGATACGCGATGGATAAAGTGATTGCGAAGATGGTTCTTAAAAAGAATAGACAATGACCAAACACGTTATTCAATAAACAAATCAACTGTCATTTGAGTAATAAAATGTTGGTACGAATTCCGAAAAATTGATTTATAAATTATGTAACAAAATCGATTAGATATATATATATATAGGATCAGGATTTAGAGAAAACGGTGAAAAGTGTGAGAACGGTGAGAACGCTTATGGATCGTCCGATCAAAACAATCCATGGACTAGATTACGCGGTGGCGTTTTCGTAAATAACATCAATATTATTATGTGGGACGCGCTTCATTAAGGGTAAAAGGGTCTTTTACCCCTCATATTCAAAACGCCATCAAATGATAAAATGACATAGAAAAAAATAAAACACCATTAAAAAAAAACACCAAAAATTAGTAATAAAACGCGTTGAATATTACAGGAAGATGAAACAACACAAATAACTGAATTTCAGTTATTAACATTTATTAGAAGAAATTCCCTCCTAAATTACGCGTCAATAACATCATTATATAAACAAACGTAAAACATAGCTTCCATAATCACTTCAATCTATCCATTTTCTACAAAAAAAAATCGTTAACCAAAAACGCCAACTTAAACAAAACGCCAAAAATGGCAACAATCGTTTCGTGGAGATACATTCTGGGAATCAGGCGATACGTCCTCCATTTTGACAACAGAAGGAGGGTGTATGTTAAGACAGTCAGGATAATTCTGAAGATGGAAGAAGAGATACAGAGGTAAATCTTATCCATTGGCATCGCTCTAGACAACGAATGCCATGAAACGTATATGCTTATGAAAGCATTAACCAGCAAATTTGGACCAATCAAAGGAGATGTGAAGCCAGACCCTATCATGACATCATGGCGTTTTGATGATGAAACAGACATGGTGACGGTTACATACGAAAGCGGAGAGCTGGAAGTCTACTGGCTAGAGAATATCATGACAAAGCAGCGACTGGGTTTCATGGAAAATTGCATAACGCCACTTGTACCAACACAGAAATAGACTCAAAATTGGAGTTAATGCAAGACATGTTCAGGTGGAGGCTTCAGAATCTTCAGGAACAAGAAGTTGATGAAGTTGAATGTGATGATATGGATGAAGATCAAGATGAAGACTCCGAGAAGGAAGAAGATGACACAAGTGATGGATACTATTCGGATAAAGTACCTTCTGACGAAGGATTTTAATTTTTTTTTTCCTCTTTTTTTTTTCTTCTATGTAATCTTCTTTTTTTTTTTTTTAAGATAATTAAATGATTTATTTCAATCTTTATTTGCAAAACGCAAAAATAATACTAAAAATGGTTAACCCTAACAAAATGCCAAAAATAACAAAAAATATTTTTCCTGCTTAATGTTTTATTTACTCCGTTATTGTATTTTATCATGTTGGTCTGCATAAGACCATTTAAAAAAACGTCATACTTAGAAGATGGGACGTCTATAACATATAAAACTGATAAAAGCTTATCAACACAGTAAATACGAAAACAGTAACTGAAAAGACAGCTACTTTATTACTATCATTTATTACAATAAAAAGTCCCGCCTAAATTACGCGCCAAAAAACTCCTATAAGAGAGGGGTCTATACACAATTAAATTAATCACAACCAGAAAAACACAAAAAAATGCAATATCCTCTAGAAACCACTCCATTTAAAACGCCACAGAAGCTTTCACTGAAATGGATCTTTTTTCTGAGGGGGTTAACTCAATAATATTTTGCTGAATGAGATTGACAAATATTCAAGAAAAAGAGACTGATGACAGTGATATGCCATCATGTGAGCTTTGTTCTTGATGATTATAGGCATGGAAGAAGGGGTTCAACACAAGTATAAAATGCTATTTTGGACTCCATTATTACAAATAGCATCAAGCAAGAGTTGATCTTTAATGACATGCCACCAAACAAGAATATCACACCAAAAACAAGATGCCACTAAGCAGCTTCTTCTGAAAAAAGACGGGGTTTATGAAGGAAAGTTGGCATCTAGTTAAATTATTCAAAAAAGGTTCAAAACGCCAAAAACAAATTCAAGAAGGAAGAGGCTGATGACATTAAAGATTGGAAAGAAAATTAGATTACCATTTTTAATTATTTTTGTTTTCATTTTATATTATACTGATATCAAGTTATATGTTGTTTTGTTATCTAATTCTCTATAAATAAAATACATTACTATTATATAAAAAGCCAAAAACTACAAACAGCAAAACGCTAGTAGAATGAAAACTGAGAGAACAGCTGCTGGCAAAGCACCTTGTAAAGGGTATTAAAACGCCAAAAAATTCAATAAACGCCAAAAAGAAAAATTGGACTTATTTTAATCTTATGCAAATATTAATTGCTCGTAGTGAATTATTATACAAAACGCCACAAACACCAAAAAAGTTAACCAGAAAACGATATAACGCCAAAAAATTATATATGTGACACAAAAACAATTAATTAAACGCCAAAAAGTTTAATAAATACAATTAACGCCAAAAAACACTTAGACGCCAAAAAATATTATACCGCGTTGTGAAAATAAAAGAAGAATGAAAAGACAAAAAGGCCCCTCCGCCCTTCTCTATGCCGCGGGACACGTGTTGGGCCAGGATGCGTTCTCACACTTTTTAGCGTTTTCTCCCGAACCCGTTTATATATATATATATATATATATACACACATATAGGTGTGATTCTAGAGTGAACACTAGTGTATTTATGAACTGAGTGAACAAATCCTACTTCCTAGTCATTGATTTACATAATCAAATCGTAAAATACACTAGTGTATTTTGATCAACAAATTTGGCCATTGATTTACACGTGTGTATTGATAATCAAGGGCTAGGATTAGTTCACTAATGTTCCCAATCAAGAGGGTTGTTTACAAATGAACCTAACCCTATATATATATATATAAGGTAGGGTTCTAGAGTGAACACTAGGTTGAGATTCATATAGAGATTTCTAAACAATGGCAAGATTGTAATTATAATGTTGTAACTTCCCTTTAAAATAATTGACATAAAGGTATTTGCGTCTTTTGTAAATTGCATTTATACAAGAGACATAGCTGTTATTGTATATACATGTGTATAGTCTCGCTAACTATCAGTTTAGACAAGATACACAGTTGTTAATTTATACACATGTGTACAGACTTTTATACATCTGAGTATAATATTTAGAAATGTTTACATATGTGTATATTAACAACCTATAGTATATTATGCATGCACACGAGCAGATTCGTATAAAAATTATGAAATTAATGAAAACAAAACAAGTCACATGTATGCAAAAACAAATAACTTCATCACATATTAAAAAAAATGTTGATACTAAAAAATAATTACAATTTCAATCTCAGAGATATTTTTTTCAATGTTTCTTGAAAATTATAAAAAGTTAAAAAAAATATATGATGATATCTATATATACAGATAATAAATAAAAACAATATTCAAGTCAAAATTAAAATAAAATTTATGGATGAAGAAATGAGCTACGAATATTTAGAAATTAAATAATTTGTAAACAGAATATTTAAAGAAAACATTTGAAAAAAAATAATAGTTTTGTCTTTATCATCTTTGTGACAACCCGCAACTTCAGGTTACTACTTTAACCTAACTACAGTTAATCTAATCATACATTCATAACACTACATTTAAACCAGGGTTAGTTAAATGGGTCTACGTTGGTAATTTGGGGAATTACCGGAACACATACATGATAACTCTCGAACATTGGCGACTAACGCGGATCATAGTTATAAACGGATGGTTTATACAAAAGTTATGTGTTGCATGATAAATACGTGAACTATATGCTTTAATTGTAAATTACATGGTATTATGTTGTTTTGTGTAAAAGTTATATTATTAGGGGGTTTTTAGAATAATTGTGAAACTCTTTCCGTATTTGAAGAACGAAATTTCTGATTGTTGTCGGACTTTGTGAAGTCACAAAGTCTCTGTCCGTATTTGTTAAACACATCAATGGAGTCCGCATTTGTGACTAAGTCTAATGTCCTCACATAATTGTTTAAGATTGTCCGAACTTAATTGTTTCATAACTGTCCGAATTTAGTGGCTGTTAGAACTATCCGAACTTATTAAAGGATATAAAGATCCGCACATATAGAACTTAATTTGGTCTGAACTTGTTGTATATTCAAGTGTCCGCACTTGTAATCACATCGTACAATAATTAATATCTCTTCAGCCAATTAATATATTTTTATTATCACATCGTACATTTAATGAAAAAATAGATTTGTTTTTTACAAAATTAAATGGTACAACCCGTGAAGTTCACGGGTGATAACTTATTATCTACAAAGTAAACTCTTTTAATTAGTTTAGTTGGCCACAAGTATTTCTTTTTTTCTTACTTTTAGCGTCTATGCATAACATTTGAATAAAAGAGTTACAACAAAGAGACATTGCGACCATACAAAAAATAGAATATGGACTTGTGTAGCGATTTGTAAAATTATATCGTTTTCGATTCATATTTATATTTGTAGATTGGTAATTCGTATTTGTATATGTAGATTGGTAATTGTAAAGGTTATCAATTTTCATTACTACATGTAACATATAGTATTTTATTATAAGAAGTATGTACAAATTAGGGCTGTTCAAATCGCTCGTCGCTCGCTCGCCGATCGCTCGGAAAACGCTTCGAATATGCTCGCTCAGTTTGGTTTGGTTTGGTTTGGTTTGCAAATAAGCTAAGCATGAGCAAAGGTTCGCTCGGCTCAGTTCAGCTCAAATTAATTTTTATAAACTTATTACATATATAATTAATTTTTATCAATCGTCAGTCGTCAGTCGTCAGTCGTCAGTCGTCAGTCGTCAGTCGTCAGTCGTCAGTCGTCAGTCGTATCTCGCTCTCACCATACACCACAATGCGTCAATTGTTCTTTATTTTATATTCATCGCCTCACCTGCCTCAACCAGTGCCTCATTCAAGGACGATCTGATCTCAATCTTAGCGTCATCCTCGGACAGTTGGATCTTATTCATGACCCGATAGCGGAGACATCGAAGGAAACATGCTAAATCTATGGTTGTCCAAATTACCTGTCGCTCGCTTCTCGCTCGCTCGCCGCTCACTCAGAAAATTACACGATCGAATATGCTCGTTCGGTTTTCGCTCGGTTGTAAACCAGCCAAGCACGAGCAAAGGTCCGCTCGGTTCGGATCGGCTCGTGAACCTCCCTAGTACAAATAAGCAATATAGCATTATTGTTGTGAATCCCTATTATGTATTTTCTTTAAGTGTTTCTAACTCAAATTATAACATTATTCGTTGTCACATGATAACTATAAAAAAATCGTCGATGTGGCTTCTACTAATTTGGTGGACACCCTACAAAAATTGTTGTTTTTGTATTATGTTTGGGTACCTATAGGAACTCTTTTAATTTTACATTGTTGTATACATAAATTAAATAGTCCAACTCCCGTAGGTATCACGGTGGATAACCTAGTTTATAATATAATAAACAATATCCAACAATTTAGTGGTGTATAGACGTACCCCATTGATTTGATATAGCTATTTTTAGTTGCTGACCTTCAGTTTACAATCTAGGGTACGAGACCTTAATGGATGATTAATGAAAGTAGTAGCATAATCGGTTGAATTAGTGTGGTACCTTAGGTTTAAATCAATAAAACGATATAAGTCTATTGTAGGATCATTCTCATTAATTATTTGAGTTGATTGTAGGCTATGCTAACACGAGAACATCTTATTATGTTTAGGTAGTTCTAACTTCTAAGTTATAAGTGGTTTGATTAAGAGTTTGCTTCATAATCATAGGTTAGCGTGTGTCTATAGCATTTACTTTTCTTTGATTGTGGACCATGAGCCTTTAACGGGAGTTGGTCTTTTTTTTCAACGACGACAATCAACTTTCATTCATAATAAAACTGATCTAGCAAGGTGCTAGGAGCGGATGGTTCATACAAAACACCAAAAGACTAAAATAGAAACCTCACATAATGAAATGACTATAGTTTGAAGCTGCACTAATTTTCCCACTCTAGATCTTTTAGTTTCGACCTGTTTTATATCCAAAGATACGTCGTGGCTTTAATTTCATCAATAAGCTTTCCAATGCACACCGGTTTGTCAGAGAAGACTAGACTGTCACGTGCCTGCCAAATCCCCCAACAAGACTTGCACCACTTTAGTTCTAGTTTTTTTCTAGCTTCACATGTTTACTAACATAGAGGAGGTCTTTCACCGAGAAAGCAATGATATCCGGTATGTTGCATTGACTCATCTCCTTCCCCACATAGTCTCCATTCAACATTTCCAAAATTGATATTCCTCTTCGAGAGGGCTGTTAGTGTAGGTAGTCTCTCCATTTCTGCCTGCCATCCAAAATTATCAACCTTCATTAGTAGCCAATTGTTCCACTCCATTATGTAATTGTTTTATGACTAGGATACGCCACGGGCCTTTTTTATAGATTTAACATTAAAAGACCCATCCCTATAGAGGCCCCAACTCCATTTGTCACTTTCTTCCAGGAGGCTGAAACTATTGAGGAGACTTAGACATTCATTCAGTTTGTTTTCTTCATGTGGTTCATCCGGGTCATGAGACCACCTCCAATGCCAATCAATTACCACATTTTGTTCTGTAAAACAGTCATAAACCACACAGTCTTTAACCACTTCCAGATGAAATAGTGCTGGAAATAAATCTTTGAGTGGGGATACTGAGATCCAGGTATCTAGCCAGAAGCGGATTGATCTGCCATTTCCGATGACGCCTTTTATCATATTGGGCAATTTGACATTTGAGCTTTCGAGCTCCAAACCTGATTTTACTATGGAACACCAGGTTCCCGGGGCTGATGATTTGAATGGGAGAAACCCATAGTGCCTTTGAGTGTGATGAATGGCTGAGATAACCCGAACTATTGCTAACACTTTGACAAAGTTGTTAATATCCGGAGCTATAGGGTTTGCTCAAGTAAGTTGCATCCGTGCAGGGGATTAGTCTATTTAGGGAACAGTTATCATTAGTAAATTTAGTTAAGATGGTCAAGATTTTTAGACACCCAGATGTAGTTTCATAATTTGTTGCGTCGTAATTAGTTTCTTACCTATTTGCCATTACCTCGATTAATTCTTGACTAAATATCAACAACGAGTCATTAATTATCAATAGCTTTAGCATCCATAAATTGTTATGGCCGGTACTTAGTAATACTCTATTAGGGGGGTAGGGGTGGTCATCACTCATCACTCACTCACAACTTCCAATCAAGTTACTCCATCCCATCAAGAATTATTCCATCACTATGGATGGATTTTAGTCGAAATGTCCATCACTCACCACCACACCCAACAATTTCCCTCACCACCCAACACCCAACAACGCGTGATATATTCAACGCGTTTTCCATTTTGATGCGTGATACATTGAGTGGCGGTGGTGTGAAAAATTGTATAACAAGTTATAACATTTTTTCACGGGGAAAACTATTCCCACCCCTGGTCGCCTTACATTATAATACGTACACTTGCCTACAGTGTGTAGTCTAGTCTGGTGATGAATACTTTTTCTAAACTTAATTAATTGTTTGATTGTATTTTCATTAAAAATATCCATTACACACATCAAGTTTTAGGTGCGGTTGTCGTGGACAGGACACTTAATATTAAGAACGCTCCAAATTGGTAATTTAGTCATTTATCTGTTTCGTTTGCTTTAAGTTTCGTTTGCCTTTTACTTAAATTAAAGAAAAAAGTTGGCAACCAGAACCTCCACCTCCGAATTAGTAGAACCGTACCCAGAACCTGAAAGTGAGTTACATAGGCGATTGAGAGAACATGAGCAGCTAGAAGAAGCAATGCAGAGATGAAAAACATTGCAGCTAATTAAGATATCGATCACAGACTAGGCGAAGCCATCAGTGGACGGAGCTAGCACAACCCAGCATCAAGAGACCTGCAGTCAGAGCAAGCAGTTAAATTGACAGCTATAAACACAACTTTTAATGTCAATACACTTTAAGGCACATGTCTTCTTTGAATAAGAAACGCATAGGGGCTAAGTTATACTTGAGAACTATGTGGTATTACACTTATCCTGTAGTTACGGTGACCTTTTGGTTTTTCCTCATACTTATTTGGTATTAATATTATCATAATTCTTAGATACATAATTTGTTGAAGTTTGTTATATTTTCTCAACTTTTTATTGCTTTTTAGGAAATCATTGATTGAAATAAAACGGTTTGGAGACAATCAAATTTATATTGACTTGCAAGAGAATGCCCGAAGGCGTGATGTGTATCTTGTGTGACCTACAAGCCCTCCTGTTAATGAAAACTTGATGGAGCCTCTAATAACATTGGTGCCATCCCTTACTTTGTTACACTAGAGCAGATATATCTATGTATTTATGTATGTATGATTTGCTAACATGTTTCTGACTGATTCAAACTTTGACCAAGGACTCAGGAATGGACATGAGGTCTAGATATCACTGGTTGAATGCCAGAGAAGAGGATCGATAAAATAATGTTTCCAGGACATGTTACAAACACTATGAATTTTTCGGTTATGTCCTTTGGTCTTAAGAACACGCCAACGACATTTCTGGAATTAATGAATCGAGTCGGTTATCTGTATCTGGATACATTTGTTATCGTGTTTATCACATTTAGTGAATCTCTACATGTAGTTAGTGACCCATTTATAATTTTTGTTCGTTTATGTGACAACTGGCACAAAACCGGTAATTTCCGTACACTTTAACCATTATTTAATGACTGCAATTATGTGCTTAATTGTCAGCAATGTCTGAACACATACTAAACAAGTGAATTCATGCACGTTGTATACTACAAAAATATTGCTTTATGCATAAACGAGAGCGTTGCGTCAGAAATAATAGTAAACTCACCGGTAAGACACACTGTGTCAACAGAACTGCAGAAAGCAGTCAGACAATAAAATTGAGGCCTAGGTGTAGGTCCGACGATAAAGGTACATTAAAACCCAAGAGTACATATAAGGGTTTAATTTATAGACATTGCGAAAGCAAAAATAAGCACTAAAAAGCACCCGAAACGCACTTTAAGTGCAGAATTTTAATAAATTCAGCTCAATTCAGCATTTAAACATATGAATATTATGCAGAAATGTCGTTTTATTATCCAGAATATTTCCCCTAAGTGTTGGGAATTGAAAGGGTACAAGAAAGATACTTAATAGACACTAAAAAGTGTAATTTAGCACTTTAACGAACCGGTGTCTAACCGAACAACCGGATTTAACCCGGAACATAAAAATATTGACATGACATTGTTTATATTTTTCTGAGCTAGTTAGGGTCCCCGAATACCCTAACACCCGTTACAAAACACTACACCCTAGTAACTTAATTTAAACACCTAATTAAACAAACTAGTGCCTAACTATTTAATTAAAATCCAACTAAATGCCCCCCAATACAACCGATCGGTTTTTCCATGAGGGACAAACCCTTACATTTTTAATTATTTTATAAACTTATGCCTCATATCTAGAAGACATTATATACATTGGACATTAGTGGATGATTATAAGAATATATGGAGGATGACACCTTCACTCACTAACCACAACACTTAACAAAAAAAAAAAAAAAAAAAACTTTTCTTTCTCCCTTGTCTTGCTTACGGCCGAGAGCCTTCACATACACCCACCCACTTTCAATTTTAGTCTTGCATTTCCAAGCATACACAAAGGAGAAGGACCTCATACAAGGAGGCTCGGTGCTTACGGTTTGCCAAGGACCTCACCACAACGCTATTAACCACCCGTTTTTCTCTAGTTTCTTCCCTAGCCACGAGCTAGTAGTAAGTGACTCTAAACACCCTATTGATCTTGTCTAAAGTGGTTAATAAGAGATTTGTCGGATAAAAATCATAAACATGTAAGATCAAAGTTTAAAGTCTACTAAAAATGATGAACAAAGTGGTTAATGAGTAAATATTAGTGTAAAACTCTTGGATCTTGTTTTGTTATGATTATTTATTATTGTTGGATGCTAGTAGGAGAATGGATCGTCATCTAACCACGCTAGGTCATGTTCATGGAACATGAACTAGTACTATGTTTAGTGTAAAAATAACTAGATGACGAACCCTTTCGCTCACAAACATGAACTTATGTAAAAACGATTTTTCTTATGAAATGGAGTTCTAAACTAGTAGATCTACAGATCTACAAGTGGTATTTTTGAAGAACCAAGTGTATGATGAAATCATGTTTAAAAAGCCGGATCTTTCTCAAAATAAAGACATTTTTGAGAACCAAAAAGTGTGTAGACACTTGTGTAACGAAAGGATTTAACCAAGAAATATTTTTGTAAATACCGACTAGAAGTTGCAAAACTTCATATTCTTTAAAAAATAAAGTTTTCGAGATAATGATTTTATTTTTAGAGATGGAAAGACTTACTAAATGTGCTAGTAAGTTACTACACATTTTTGTAAATGTTCAAGTTCATGAAATGGAGAAATTAGTGATTATTGTTAATGATTATTGTTGATAATTGTTGTTGATGGTTGTTGACGATTTAAAAGAAAATAAACACATGTTTTGAAAACATGGGAAACCTCCATTTTTAGGGGAAACTCTGTCAAAATTTTTATAAATTTTGACACATAGAAAAATATAAGTTTTTGAGAAACTTATTCCCTAAAAATGTATTTAAGAGTATTACCAAGGTTTCCCTAATTTTTGGTGATAAGAAATGAGGATTTCTTCAAGAATAAAAATGGATATAAGTATGTATATTTTTTAGAGAAAAATATATATTATTTTATCACCAACTTTTGTGCTAAGTGTATAAAGTATGTGTTATACGTGCTAGTGTATTAAGACTTAAAAATACACTAAATACTCATGAGGAGTATAAACATAAAAATACATATACAACATACAAGATACATAATTCGGGTGCAAAGTGCAAAACACGAGATACTTATATTAATTTTAGAGAAAATAATATAAGTAAAATACTTAGTTAAAAATATAAAATATTTTTAACACAAGAATATATACACCAAAGAGAGTGACTGTACTTGTGCGATACAAGTCTAGTGACTAACGTTAAGAAAACGCGTATAGGTTACGACGTTAATTAAGCAAATCCGGTGAAGTTTACGACACAAGGAACGCAAAGTTGTGAGTTCATGCTCCCCCTTTTCTTTAACTGTTTTCAGTTTTTGTAACTTCGGGGGTGAAATACATGTACAAATATTATTATGTTTATTAATGGTATGATAATAAGAAGCACACTTGGTGAGGACGAGTACCAAGTGTGACAAGATATAAGAATATAAGAAGCGCACTTGGTGAGGAAGAGTACCAAGTGTGATGATATATAAGAATATAAGAAGCGCACTTGGTGAGGACGAGTACCAAGTGTGATGAGATATAAGAATGTAAGAAACGCACTTGGTGAGGACGAGTACCAAGTATGATGTGTTATGAGAAATGATACGAGAAATCGTGTCGCGAATAGAGTACATAAGCACCATTAATCAACAATATACCGAGACCGCAGAACAAAAGGTTAGATCTAACGGGTGCCGGGCAGCCACACTCTCGGTGAGGGCGAGAATCGAGTAGTGCTTTTGTGTCTCAGAATATACCAATTAAATGCCTAAGGTTTGGTGACTTCCTATGCCGTGTCACATGTTAATGGCTTTGCAACCCATTAACAATCCTGATACTTACAGGAATACTGTATTTACATAAAATTCATACCATACTAAAACTTGATCAAAACTTGAAGTACGTGGGGTACTCAAGAAAAACTTGATATATAACTTGAAGTACGTGGGGTACTCAAGAAAAACTTGATTTATAACTTGAAGTACGTGGGGTACTCAAGAAAGCGGGAATTATACTTGAGTACGTGGGGTACTCAAGAAAAACCTGAATTATACATAAGTACGTGGAGTACACATAAATACTTGATTTATATATGAAAACTTGATTTATACATGACTCAAACTATGTTTTCATACAAAGTATACAAATGTGAAATACAAAAACTGCATGAATTCATACCAACATTATGTTGACGTTTTTCCAAAACTCACATGTATTTCAGGTAACTAGAATGGATGTGCGCGTGGTCTCACTTATGCTTGTGGAAGTCGCTTATGTTTATCTTTAAATAAAGTTGTAAACTTTTTAAGACAATGTTTTATGCGACTTAGTGATGTAAACGCTAAACTTATGTTTTCAAATTATGGTATTTGATGTTTTTACGAGCATATAGCATGTTTACCTTTCGTATGCAATGAGAACCTTTCATGATCACACCTCGTGCTTCCGCCGCAAAAAGGGGTGTGACAGATTGGTATCAGAGCTGCGATTGTAGTGAACCAGGATTCCTTCCCGAGTCTAGTCTACAATCTCTAGGATCCTTTCACGAAAACAATTTTCAAAGAGTTTTCATTGCATAAAACGTCCCGCGACATCCACTACCTGAAACTGTCTACATGAGTCTAGAAAAGACATACGAGACTTAGGGTGCACATGAGTAGCACTTGTCTTTAACTGAGAAATTACTTGCAATTATGTGTGATAATTAGCATACACTAGAAGTAGAATGTCACAAGTATACGTGACTTTACCTGAAAGCAAAGGCCAATCTGAAGGAAGAAATACGCGGATGAAACGAAATTGTGCGGACTGTGCAAGGAGTTATGTAATTATGGATGCATACATAATTATGGAATTCAGTGCACAGAAACCACAGCAAGTCTTGTCACGCATGGATTCCTTCAGTGCAAGCCCTACTAAGTACTCTGCTAGAGTAATAATTGTTTGATGTCACTTATGTGGTATATACCTGTGAATATATATACTACTACTGTCTAGTATGACGATATCAAACAAATGCCTAACCATGTTGTGTTATGTTCTGTCAGAACATGGCACCCAGGAAAGTTGTGAATGCTCGCAATGATGATCAACCCCCTCCGCCCCCACTGCCAAGAACTGCTGAAGAGCTGAACGCCCTACTGGAAGAAACGATCTCCGCTGCTATCACCCAATACGAAGCAACCCGTACTGCAGACATCGGAGGACCAAGCAATGCTAGACGCAATGGGAACGGAGATTCATCTGGAGGCAATGCAGCTCAAGGTAACCTTAAGACAATTTGCTAAGCATGGAGAAATTTATGAACGGTCTTTGTTTCATTATTTCTTCTATTGCTCACATGTGAATTGGTTGAATCAATTCCAGGCTGCACTTTCAAGCAGTTCCTCGACTGCAAGCCGATGAACTATGACGGCACAGGAGGTGCAGTAGCATTTGTACGTTGGACGGAGAAGACTGAAGCTACTATCCGCATGAGCAAGTGTACCGCGGATCAGTAAGTCACTTTTGCTACCAGATTGTTTGTCGATGAAGCTCTGACTTGGTGGAACCTGCAAACCCAAACTTTGGGTGATGATGCCGCTTATGGCCTAACTTGGGATGAACTGAAAGAAAGAATGAGAGAGAAGTATTGCTCTCGCGCTGAACTCCAAAGGCTGGAAACGGAGTTCTGGCACTTGACCATGGTAGGTGCTGACATTAATGGTTATACTCAAAGGTTCCACAATCTGTCTAGAGTGCTTCCCTACATGGTGACTCCCGAATTCAAGCGCGTTGAATGCTACATTTGGGGACTGGCCCCAGAATTTCGTGGCATGGTGACGTCGGCCAAACCACAAACAATCACTGAGGCTGTAACTCTGGCTGTCAGCCAAACTGAAGATTGTGTTCGTATGAAGAAGTTATCACTGAACCCAACAGAGAAGACCGAGACACATGCTGAGTCGTCCGGTGACAAAAAGAGAAAGCATACAAGTTTGAACCAAGCAACTCGTAACAACAAGGGTTTCAGCAAGAAGCGTGACGCTAACCCATCTCAGGAGGAGAAAACCCATGCAACCAAAGCATACCAAGGCTCCATGCCTAGATGCCAAAAATGTAAGTATCATCACGATGGAGCTTGTCGCATTCCAAGGTGCGACAAATGTGGTAAGTTGGGTCATCAAACAGAAGACTGTTGGGGAAAAGGAAAGAATCGGAATGGAAATGGTGCTGTTAACAAGAATGGTAACGGTAAAGGGCGGAACCAAGGATGCTAAGTGTGGAAGCAATGATAATTTCATGAAGGACTGCCCAGAGGGAAACAATGCTCAGGCTAGAGCATTTGTGATTGGAGCAAAGAACGCACGCGAGGACCCTAACGTGGTCACCGGTACGTTTCTCATTAACAATCACTTTGCATCCATATTATTTGACACTGGCGCCGATTATAGCTTCATGTCTGTGAAATTTAAACGCATACTCGGAATAGAATCTAGTAGATTAGAAATTCCTTATTCCATAGAACTAGCCAATGGTAAACTTTTTGAATCGGGCGAAGTTGTCAGAGGCTGCACATTAGAACTTGGCGAACGAAATTTTAGCATCGACCTCTTACATATTCAATTGGGTAGCTTCGATGTAGTGGTCGAAATGGACTGGCTGTCCAAGAACAAAGCCAAAGTTGTATGTCATGAGAAAATCATTCGCATCCCTCTGGCGAATGATGAAACTCTCATTGTGCATGGTGAGAAACGAGACGCGCCTCTTCGAATCATCAGTTGTATGAAGGCACAGAAGTGCTTAAGGAAAGGATGTGTCGCTTTCCTAGCACACGTCATAGACAAGAAGGCTGTGGAGCCGAAACTCAAAGACATTCCTGTGGTGAAGGAATTTCCTGATGTGTTCCCTGAAGATCTACCAGGACTACCTCCGCAACGACAAGTCGAATTCCGTATAGACTTGGTTCCAGGAGCTGCTCCTGTAGCCAAGGCACCCTATCGACTTGCGCCATCCGAAATGCAAGAATTATCTACACAACTTCAGGAGTTATTGGATAAAGGATTTATAAGGCCAAGCTTCTCGCCCTGGGGAGCTCCAGTATTATTCGTGAAGAAGAAGGATGGAACACTGCGGATGTGTATCGATTACAGGGAACTGAACAAGCTCACTATCAAGAATCGGTACCCGCTACCGAGGATTGATGACTTATTTGATCAACTGCAAGGATCAAGCTACTATTCCAAGATCGACCTTCGATCTGGATACCATCAGCTGAGAATCCAAGAGGAAAGCGTACCAAAGACTGCATTCAGAACACGCTATGGGCACTACGAATTTCTTGTGATGCCATTTGGGCTGACGAATGCACCAGCGGTCTTTATGGATCTGATGAACCGCGTATGCAAACCATACCTCGATAAATTCATGATTGTATTTATCGATGATATCCTGATTTACTCGCGAACGAAAGAAGAGCACGAGCAACACCTCAGAACCATCTTGGAACTACTGAAGAAAGAGAAGCTTTATGCAAAGTTCTCGAAATGCGAATTCTGGATTCGCGAAGTACAATTTCTTGGTCACGTTGTGAATGAGAAGGGCATTCATGTAGACCCGTCCAAGATAGAAGCAATAAAGAATTGGGAAGCCCCCAAAACCCCAACTGAAGTTCGACAATTTTTGGGCTTAGCGGGCTATTATCGGCGATTCATCGAGAATTTCTCAAAAATAGCTCAGCCGCTAACCACTCTTACGCAGAAAGACAAGAAGTACGACTGGGGTGTTAAACAAGAAGAAGCCTTCCAACTACTCAAGAACAAGCTATGCGATGCACCAATACTATCATTACTCGAAGGCACAGAATACTTCGTGGTATACTGCGACGCCTCACGACAAGGCTTGGGTTGTGTGCTCATGCAACGCCAAAAAGTCATCGCTTACGCTTCGAGACAATTGAAGGTTCATGAAAGAAACTATACCACTCATGACTTGGAACTAGGTGCGGTGGTATTCGCCTTGAAGATCTGGCGACACTATTTATATGGTACTCGATGTACAATTTTCACAGATCACAAAAGCTTACAACACATATTTGATCAGAAGGAATTGAATATGTGCCAGCGGCGATGGGTCGAGCTGCTAAATGATTACGACTGTGAGATCAAGTACCATCCTGGAAAGGCAAACGTTGTAGCGGACGCGTTGAGCCGAAAAGAAAGGGTTAAGACCCTAAGGGTTCGAGCGTTAGAAATGACTATTCGAACGAACCTTACTGCACGCATTCGTGATGCACAACAAGAAGCTCTTAAGGGAGAGAACCGTAAAGCTGAATACCTACGGGGTATGCTGAAATACATGGTGCCAAACGAAGAGGGAGCCTTATACTTCAAGAAGCGTATTTGGGTTCCACTCTATGGTGGCATACGAGAAGTCATCCTTGATGAAGCCCACAAATCGAGATATTCGATCCATCCAGGATCGGACAAAATGTATCAAGACTTGAAGGAATATTACTGGTGGCCGAGACTTAAAAGCGACGTTGCTGTCTATGTTGGAAAATGCCTAACCTGTGCTAAGCTTAAGGCCGAATATCAGAAACCGTCCGGCCTACTACAACAACCAGAGATTCCCGTGTGGAAGTGGGAACAAATCTCGATGGACTTCATAACGAAATTACCCAGGACCCCGAGAGGGCACGATATGATATGGGTAATAGTTGATCGATTGACGAAATCTGCGCATTTCTTACCAATCCGAGAGAAGGATAGCACTGGAAAGCTTGCAGAGACATACTTAAGGGAAATTGTGGCACGTCATGGAGTACCTATCTCAATTATTTCAGACAGAGATGGACGCTTTGTCTCAAGAATCTGGCAATCATTTCAGGAAGCCTTTGGATCTCAGTTAGATCTAAGCACGGCATTCCATCCACAAACAGACGGCCAGAGCGAACGGACTATACAAACGCTAGAAGATATGCTTCGCGCATGTGTCATGGATCTGGGCGGCAACTGGGATACTCATCTACCTTTAGTTGAGTTCTCCTACAATAACAGTTATCATACGAGCATAAAAGCCACGCCGTTCGAAGCTCTGTATGGCAGCAAATGCCGATCGCCCTTATGTTGGGCAGATGCCGGAGATAAACGTATGGTTGGTCCTGAACTTGTACAAGAGACAACTGACAAGATTGCGCAGATCCGAGAGCGCATTAAGGCGGCTCGAGATCGACAAAAGAGCTACGCTGATCCGAAAAGAAAATCAGTAGAATTCGAGGTGGGAGACAAAGTGTTGTTAAAAGTCTCACCTTGGAAGGGCGTAGTCAGATTTGGAACGCGTGGAAAGCTGAATCCACGATACATCGGACCATTCAGAATATTGAAAATAATTGGTATCGTGGCAAACAAGTTGGAGTTACCGGAAGAACTTAACGGAGTACATGATACGTTTCATGTATCCAACCTGAAGAAGAGTCCAACACAAGAAAACGTGATCATCCCGATGGATGAAGTGCATATTGATGACGCCCTCCGATTTACAGAACAACCCGTTGAGGTTACCGACTCGAAAGTCAACAAGACCAGGAGGAGCAGCGTAAAACTTGTCAAAGTACGTTAGAGCTCTAAGCACGGACCCGAGTACACATGGGAACGTGAAGACCAATTCAAAGAAAAGTATCCCCACCTATTCAAGAAGACTCCAGCGAGAGTTAGTTCAGCCTGAATTTCGGGACGAAATTCTTTTAACGGGGGGAGACTGTGACAACTGGCACCAAACCGGTAATTTCCGTACACTTTAACCATTATTTAATGACTGCAATTATGTGCTTAATTGTCAGCAATGTCTGAACACATACTAAACAAGTGAATTCATGCACGTTGTATACTACAAAAATATTGCTTTATGCATAAACGAGAGCGTTGCGTCAGAAATAATAGTAAACTCACCGGTAAGACACACTGTGTCAACAGAACTGCAGAAAGCAGTCAGACAATAAAATTGAGGCCTAGGTGTAGGTCCGACGATAAAAGTACATTAAAACCCAAGAGTACATATAAGGGTTTAATTTATAGACATTGCGAAAGCAAAAATAAGCACTAAAAAGCACCCGAAACGCACTTTAAGTGCAGAATTTTAATAAATTCAGCTTAATTCAGCATTTAAACATATGAATATAATGCAGAAATGTCGTTTTATTATCCAGAATATTTCCCTAAGTGTTGGGAATTGAAAGGGTACAAGAAAGATCCTTAATAGACACTAAAAAGTGTAATTTAGCACTTTAACGAACCGGTGTCTAACCGAAGAACCAGATTTAACCCGGAACATAAAAATATTGACATGACATTGTTTATATTTTTCTGAGCTAGTTAGGGTCCCCGAATACCCTAACACCCGTTACAAAACACTACACCCTAGTAACTTAATTTAAACACCTAATTAAACAAACTAGTGCCTAACTATTTAATTAAAATCCAACTAAATGCCCCCCAATACAACCGATCGGTTTTCCCATGAGGGACAAACCCTTACATTTTTAATTATTTTATAAACTTATGCCTCATATCTAGAAGACATTATATACATTGGACATTAGTGGATGATTATAAGAATATATGGAGAATAACACCTTCACTCACTAACCACAACACTTAGCAAAAAAAAAAAAAAAAAAAAAATTCTTTTCTTTCTCCCTTGTCTTGCTTACGGCCGAGAGCCTTCACATATACCCACCCACTTTCAATTTTAGTCTTGCATTTCCAAGCATACAAAAAGGAGAAGAACCTCATACAAGGAGGCTCGGTGCTTATGGTTTGCCAAGGACCTCAACACAACGCTATCAACCACCCGTTTTTCGTCTAGTTTCTTCCCTAGCCACGAGCTAGTAGTAAGTGACTCTAAACACCCTATTGATCTTGTCTAAAGTGGTTAATAAGAGATTTGTCGGATAAAAATCATGAACGTGTAAGATCAAAGTTTAAAGTCTACTAAAAATGATGAACAAAGTGGTTAATGAGTAAATATTAGTGTAAAAGTCTTGGATCTTGTTTTGTTATGAATATTTATTATTGTTGGATGCTAGTAGGAGAACGGATCGTCATCTAACCACGCTAGGTCATGTTCATGGAACATGAACTAGCACTATGTTTAGTGTAAAAATAACTAGATGACGAACCCTTTCGCTCACAAACATGAACTTATGTAAAAACGATTTTTCTTATGAAATGGAGTTCTAAACTAGTAGATCTACGGATCTACAAGTGGTATTTTTGAAGAACCAAGTGTATGATGAAATCATGTTTAAAAAGCCGGATCTTTCTCAAAATAAAGACATTTTTGAGAACCAAAAAGTGTGTAGACACTTGTGTAACGAAAGGATTTAACCAAGAAATATTTTCGTAAATACCGACTAGAAGTTGCAAAACTTCATATTCTTTAAAAAAATAAAGTTTTCGAGATAATGATTTTATTTTTAGAGATGGAAAGACTTACTAAATGTGCTAGTAAGTTACTACACATTTTTGTAAATATTCAAGTTCATGAAATGGAGAAATTAGTGATTATTGTTGATGATTATTGTTGATAATTGTTGTTGATGATTGTTGACGATTTAAAAGAAAATAAACACATGTTTTGAAAACATGGGAAACCTCCATTTTTAGGGGAAACTCTGTCAAAATTTTTATAAATTTTGAAACTTAGAAAAATATAAGTTTTTGAGAAACTTATTCCCTAAAAATGTATTTAAGAGTATTACCAAGGTTTCCCTAATTTTTGGTGATAAGAAATGAGGATTTCTTCAAGAATAAAAATGGATATAAGTATCTATATTTTTGAGAGAAAAATATATATTATTTTATCACCAACTTTTGTGCTAAGTGTATAAAATATGTGTTATACGTGCTAGTGTATTAAGACTTAAAAATACACTAAATACTCATGAGGAGTATAAACATAAAAATACACATACAACATACAAGATACATAATTCGGGTGCAAAGTTCAAAACACGAGATACTTATATTAATTTTAGAGAAAATAATATAAGTAAAATACTTAGTTCAAAATATAAAATATTTTGAACACAAGAATATATACACCAAAGAAAGTGACTGTACTTGTGCGATACAAGTCTAGTGACTAACGTTAAGAAAACGCGTATAGGTTACGACGTTAATTAAGCAAATCCGGTGAAGTTTACGACGCAAGGAACGCAAATTTGTGAGTTCATGCTCCCCCTTTTCTTTAACTGTTTTCAGTTTTTATAACTTCGGGGGTGAAATACATGTACAAATATTATTATGTTTATTAATGGTATGATAATAAGAAGCACACTTGGTGAGGACGAGTACCAAGTGTGACAAGATATAAGAATATAAGAAGCGCACTTGGTGAGGAAGAGTACCAAGTGTGATGATATATAAGAATATAAGAAGCGCACTTGGTGAGGACGAGTACCAAGTGTGATGAGATATAAGAATGTAAGAAACGCACTTGGTACGTGGGGTACTCAAGAAAGCGGGAATTATACTTGAGTACGTGGGGTACTCAAGAAAAACCTGAATTATACATAAGTAAGTGGAGTACACATGAATACTTGATTTATATATGAAAACTTGATTTATACATGACTCAAACTATGTTTTCATACAAAGTATACAAATGTGAAATACAAAAACTGCATGAATTCACACCAACATTATGTTGACGTTTTTCCAAAACTCACATGTATTTCAGGTAACTAGAATGGATGTGCGCGCGGTCTCGCTTATGCTTGTGGAAGTCGCTTATGTTTATCTTTAAATAAAGTTGTAAACTTTTTAAGACAATGTTTTATGCGACTTAGTGATGTAAACGCTAAACTTATGTTTTCAAATTATGGTATTTGATGTTTTTACGAGCATATAGCATGTTTACCTTTCGTATGCAATGAGAACCTTTCATGATCACACCTCGTGCTTCCGCCGCAGAAAGGGGTGTGACAGTTTACTAACTATCTCGATGTAAAGTCGTAACACGAAACATAATTGATATACAATGATAACAAAGAAATTCCAAAAGAAAAAAAACTATCATTTTTGTTCATTCATGTTTGGGTTGCTTATTCATTGTATTAGTGACCCATTTTTTTCGTTAATTTTGTTATTAAAAATATATTAGGGTAGCAAACTTTTCATATTTTTATTTAAAAACGATGTAGTTTTTTACATAATATAATTCTTGTTGATGCAGATTTTGTGTCCGATGCTTGTCGAATAGATTAGTTATTATTTTAAGCTGAATTTGTAATAGTTAGTGAAACGGTCTATCGAACGTGTATAGACCCGCTCGTTTGAAGTGGTCAAACGAGAGGGTTATTCGTTTGACCGTGTGTGGTTGCAAGACAAATTATGGTTGTTTAATGTTGGTGTCGAAGGATAAGGCATCGAAGGATTGCGTATCCTTCGATGAGCTCGAAAGATATCCATCGAAGGTTGAAGATGGACCTCGAAGGATATGGCATCCTTCGAGGTATATATGTATCTTTCGAAAGCTGGATGGTCGACAGATGATCTATCGACCAGTCAGTTTGATCCTTCGACCATACAACCTGTGTTTGGTATAAATACCAACACCTTGTCATTTGCAACACAAGAGGGAGAGCACAAGTGTGTGCAAGAGAGTGATAGGAGGTTTGAGACCTCACCGGGAGAAATCACCACTTGGTTTCTCCCCGGATGTATACTTCTTTGGTATTAGTTCGGATTCCATGTAATCGGGCCGACTTGTAATGTTATTCTACCGGATTAATACAAAGTTTGTTTGTTTATCATCTCTTATCTCTTCCATCTTTGAACATAATCATGAAAATCACGGTTTTGATCCCGAAACCCGGACCTACAATTGGTATCAGAGCCATGGTGCCCGATTTAGTAAAACTAACCGTTTACTAAGTCACATGTGCTCTAGATCTATGATTTTTGTGGGTTTTTGTTCAAGATGTAAAAATGGTGAAAATGAGAAAAACTCAGATCTGGAACCGATTATTCAGATGTTAAATAACTTTACAAGTCCGCACTTAGTAGGAGGCATAGTGTCCGAACTTGTGACTGAATAGAGTTCCTAATTTATGAGATTGATAGGTAGTCCGCACTTAAATGATTCCCTAAGGTCCGCACTTATGCATTTGATGTTTATCCGTACTTGTTATTATAACTAGTCCGCACTTACTAAGTTCTTATTTGAAGATACATGTTCCTTATAAAGGCCAGACCGGATCACAACTGAACGCATATCCTAAAAACCCTCGTCCCCCAGACACTTACGGACGGACCATCGATATGTACATCTAGCCGAATGACGTCATCACAGTTTACTAGTATAAATACCCCATCAAGTACAAGCCAAGTACGATTTTCCTGAACCTTGGTCCTACTTTCTCTCTCTATCAAATACTTATCCTAATGCCGGAGGGTGGTCGCAGAGGGGCCCTCCCATCTCTACGGTGAGCCTAACGGTTTGTTCTTTTGTAGGTTTAGGTCCTCGATCATCATTAAAACCCAAACTTAGATTTCAGGCTCCGGCCTTAATATTTGGATCTTCAATTGGCGCCATCCGATTTCACAACTCACAGTCCTTCACTTAGTGAATTTCTTGAGTAACGAAACGACTGATCTATGGCGGCCCCAGGTTCCTTGAATTTGGGATCTACTGCTGCTAGATCACAAACTATAGCCCCGACAAACACGACTTCCATGGTTTCAGCTCCGCTGCGCTCGGGACCTAGAACAACGTTACTATTTATACTGATGTCAACTCCACCGGTGTCAGAATTCGATGCAGAGTTCCTCTCCAAATGCTAGTCTCTTACGGCGATTGAAGGCTCAGCAAGCTCGAGACAAGCAGATCCTTGGTTTACGAACCAGGCTCTTTCATGTTGAAACACCGGTAAGGACTATGGGTCCTACGGCATTCGCCTCTCCTACATTCTCCACAATTGTTACTCTGATAGGAGAAACTTACAACAATTATTATATGCTGGGATCTATAGGACCATCTCCAGCAGTCATGATATGAATGGATCCCCAAATGGTTGTAACCGATGATCCGGAACTCACAAAGCCCTACCATCCAGTATCAATGACAGCAAAATCAAAATTCAGTGCTCGCATCATCCATGCCAAGCTCCCTCCGAAGCTCAAAATGCCATCCACGATGAAAAAATATGATGGCACCACAGATCTAGACGACCACATGTTCGACTTCGACGGAGCTGCACGTGTCGAGCAATGGTCGATGCCAGCCTGGTGTTTCATGTTTGCACAAACCTTAACTGGAGCAGCACGTGTATGGTCCGACGCGTTGAATGAAGGAGAAATCAATGATTTCGAGGAGCTCCAGAGGTTATTTCTCTATAATTTTAGTCAACAAAGGCACTACTCCAAAGAGATTACTGAGGTACACAATATCCGAAGAAAGGACGGAGAGTCTCTCAACAGTTTCATAGAAGGTTCGATCGAGAGAGTATGCAAATCAGTGGAGTTGTTGATCAACTGAGAGCCTCTGGCTTCTGTCACGGAGTACGAAACAATTAGTTGGTAGAAAAGTTACATGAAAACCTCCTAAAAACAATGGAAGTATTGATGGAACGTGCTCGGGTGTTCGCACGGGGAAAAAATGCTTGCAGTTCGGCAGCTAAAACAGAGCAGAAAATGTCTTCTTGGAAGAAAAATAGGGGATCTGTCTTTGGTAAAGCTCCGGTCGGAAATAGGGGGTGAATGCACCCCTATAGAAGAAACGACCGATCCCAGCGAGGAAGAAATTCTAACTCGAGGTTCAATAACCTATCGGACCTCTCCAAAACGCCTAGCAAAATTCTCAGTACCGACGGAGAAAGTTTCCCCGCACCTCCAAAGCTCCGGAATGCAGGTGACAAAAATTCCAAAAACTATTGTGATTATCACCGGGCAAGGGGTCACAACACCAACGACTGCTGGTCTTTGAAACAAGAGATTGAAAAACTGTTCACTCAGGAAAACTATCACATCTGGTGAAAAAAGTTAAGGAAGGCAAGTCTGTCACAGCTCCGATCGATAATCTAAACGATCAGTCCGGAATTTGCATGATCCGGAAGATAGATAGTCAGGGCATCAAACGGTCCAACCACCATTTGGCCGCTTGGATGCACCAACCAATTGCTTTCCCACCCATAACCCCCGGAGAAATCAAGGACGGACCCATCATCGTGTCTGCAGTCATTGCAGGGCAGGACACAAGGACTGGCGGATCGATGTGGATAGTGAAAGTGCCTCCGAGATCATGTACCAACAATGTTTTCAGCAGCTGGCTCCGCAGACCAAGGCAAAACTGATTCAGGTATCCATGGCGTTGGTTAGTTTCTCCGGAGAGGTGGTCCAGCCCATTGGGCAAATCACCTAACCAACAACCTTGGGTATCAGAAGTTTGGCAAGAAGAGTAAATCTGATTTATCTAGTTGTTGGAGTAAGATCTGTGCACAACGTTATTTTGGGAAGGTCGGGGATGTGTGCCTTCGGCATTATCAGTTCAACCATTCACGGCTCATTAAAATTTCCCACCGAAGCAGGTATAGCAACCTTACATTCCGAGTCAGCTATATGCGTCGTCGAGGTCAGACAAAGTGAGGGAAGCAGTTCACAACTTCCGGCAATACTTACAGAAGAATGGGCCATCCATCCTGACTTTTCGAAACAAAAAATCATCATCGGTGCACAACTCCCCGAACGAACCAAGCGACGATTATGGAAGCTGTTATCCAACTCTTTGGACGTATTTGCTTGGTAAACCTCTGACATGGTCGGAGTTCCTCGGGTTTTGGCTGAACATAAGATAAAGGTGTCACATGCGCTTAAGCCTATAGCTAGAGAAAAAGGAACATGGCCCCGGCACGACATAGAGCCATTGCCGAAGATGTGCGAAAACTGCTAAGCGTCAGTATCATCAGGGAGGTGCGATATCAAACATGGGTCTCCAACCCTGTAATGGTCACCAAAAAAGACAAAACATGTAGGATGTGCGTCGATTTCTCTGATATCAATAATGCATGTCCAAAAGACTGCTACCCACTTTCGGAAATTGATTTGAAAATTGATTCTTTGGCAAGCTTCCGCCTCAAATGCTTCCTGGATGCATATAAGGGGTACCATCAGATAAAAATGGCTTTGGAAGACGAAGATAAAACAGCCTTTGTAACGAATGAAAGTCTTTTCTACTACACCAAGATGCCATTCGGTCTGAAAAATGCCGGAGCAACTTATCAAAGATTAATGGATAAAACTTTCAAGGGTCAAATCGGTAGGAATTTGGAAATCTACGTGGATGATCTGGTTATCAAAAGCGTGGCTGAAGACGACATGATAGATGACATACTCGAAACCTTCACAAGGCTTCAGAGTATCAATTTGAAATTAAATCCAAAGAAATGCTCCTTCGGCCTTGAAAAAGGAAAGTTCTTGGGAGTATGGATAACTCAATCCGGAATGCAAGCACACCCGGACAAGGTGCAAGCTGTGGTTTCCATGCAGCCCCCGAAGACGGTAAAAGAAATTCAGTCTCTAAATGGCAAGTTAGTGGCATTGCACCGGTTCATCTCCAAGGCCGCCGATCGCACCATACCTTTTATGAATATCCTAAAAAAGAGCACCTGTAAAGGGCAATTGAATGGACGGCGGAAGCCAATGCTGCCTTTCAAGAACTAAAAGTTTGCTTAGGGTCCCTACCGACTTTGACCGCTCCGATAACAGGCGAAACAGTCACCGTATACTTGTCCGCCTCTCATTTTGCCATTAGTGCGGTACTAGTAGTTCACCGAAATCAGGCTCAGATTCCGGTACACTACGTGAGCCGCGTCGTAAAAAACTATGAAACCAGGTATCCCATGATTGAGAAATTGGCACTAGCTCTGGTACATGCCTTAAGAAGGCTCCGAAGGTATTTCCAAGCTTTTAACATAGAGGTGCAAACCAATCTCCAGATCCAGCAGATCTTGCGAAAGCCCGAAATCTCCAGACGTCTTACGAAATAGGCCATCGAGCTTAGTGCCTTCGACATTACTTATCAAACAAGAGGTCAGGTGAAAGGCCAAGCAGTCGCAGATTTCCTTACGGAAGTTCCCACCGGAGAGAGCACCAAATAAAGACCCATCCTCCCAAAGGTCTGGAACTTGTATACGGACGGGCTTCCAGTAAGGAAGGAGCCGGAGCTAGTCTAATTCTGATTGATCCTAAAGGGATAGAATACACCTACGCTTTGTGTTTCGAATTTAAGACATCAAACAATGAAGCAGAGTACGAAGCTCTTCTAGCTGGACTCCAAACTGCCGCCAAAGCCAGAGCAAGCTCCATCTTAGCTCATGTTGACTCTTTGTTAGTTGCTAATCAAGTTAATGGAGAGTATGAGGCACGAGAAGAGAACATGGTCCGGTACCTGAATCAAGTGAATAGCCTGATGGCCACATTTGACGCATGCAAAGTTGTTGATATCCTGAGAAGCAAGAACAAAAAGCTGATGCTTTAAGTAAGTTGGCTTCTGTTTTGTTCTGCCATCTGTCAAAAGAAGTTTTGGTTGAAACTTTGCAAGCTCCAGCCATCAGTCTAGGAGAAGCCGTAATGTCAATTGCCATACAAGAAGAATCATGGATGACACCAATCTTAGATTACTTAGAAAATGGCAACCTTCCAGAAGACAAAGCTAAAGCACGAAAGTTGAAAGTTAAAGCACTCCAGTACCAAATTCACGATGGTAAATTGTACCGGAAGATGTTTTTAGGTCCGCTCCTAATATGTTTAACACCGGAGGAGGCCAGCTACGTGATCAGAGAAATCCATTGGGGAATCTACAGAATTCACTCTGGGCCGAGGATGGTAATTGCCAAAGCTATAAACGCCGGGTATTTCTGGCCAGGCATGCATCAAAGCGCCATTAACAAATTACAAGCTTGTTAAGATTGTCAATGCCATGCCCCTATCAGCCACCGTCCCAGGAACAACCTGGTGCCTGTAACCTCAGCCTAGCCTTTCCAGAAGTGGGGTATTGATATAGTCGGCCCTTTCCCCATCTCCACCGGAGGTGTAAGATTCCTGTTCATTGCCATTGATAATTTTACTAAGTGGATCGAGACCAAACCACTCCGAACCATCATCGAAGATCAAATCCTCTGATTCATCTGGGAGAATATTGTATGCCGGTATGGGATGCCCCTATGTATGGTAAGTGACAATGGAAAGTAGTCCTCTAAAAGCTGTTTAAGACCTGGTGCGAGAAGATGCACATAGAACAATGCTTTGCCTCCGTAGCCCATCCCCAATCAAATGGGCAGGTCGATCGAGCTAACCGAAGCATCGTGGAGGGTATCAAGAAACGGCTGGGAAAAGAAGGAGTTTATTGGGCAGACGAACTTCCGCACGTCCTTTAGGCACACCGTACCATGCCAAAAATAAGCACCAGGGAAACTCCCTTCAGCTTGACTTACGGCTCGGAAGCTGTGATTTCGGCTGAAGTAGGCATGCCCACTCACCGAATGTTGCAAAGCCAAGAAGAGAATGAGCAACAACTCTGTCTGAACCTCGACCTGATCGAAGAAAGAAGAGAACTTGTGGTCATCAGAGAGGCCAAGTACAAAAAAGAGTTTGAAAAACACTACAACTTCAAGGTCGAAGAGGTCCGTTTCAAGGAAGGAGACTATGTGATGCGGAGGAACGATGCTAGTTTGGCCGAAGGAACCTAAAAGATGGTCCCAAAATGGGAAGGACCATACGTGGTCAAAACATCCGGAAAGAATGGGGCGTATACCCAAACTAAGACGGACGGAACCCCCGTTCTTCGCACCTGGAACGGGACGCACCTCAAAAAAAGCTTCATCTGAAGAATCTCCTAAATTTACGAAAAACTTAAAATAAAGTTTTTTTTAATATTTCCCATGTACTTTGGATGGTTATGCTCGCACCTTTTTATTTTTACTGATCTTGTAATAGTCGGGAGGGATATGCCCCGGAATATCGTATCATCAATAGAATGAATGAACTTTCTATTTTTTTTTAAAAGCTACAGCATATGTATTATTACTGGCCAATCAAGGGATTCAAACCCTAAAATATAGAGACGGACTGGCAAACGTCCGTTCTTTATTTTAAAAAGCATTAAAAATTATCCTAAGTATAAAATAAGACGGACTCCGCACAAATTTATGAACGTTCCAAAAAAAATCTAATAAAAGTGCAATCACAACAAAGCATGGATGCATGAATTTACATAACCAAATGATTGTATCAAAAGGACCTGACCAGAATGATCCGAAGATTACTTAGCTATTCAAAATTAGGATAATTGTCAAACATTACAATCAGTAAAATAGAAAAATCATTTACAGCGTCTAAACCTAAAAAGGTGCATATCCCAAGAAGCCAGATATGTCCACCTACAACATTCATCATTACAAACCGAAGGTGCATACCCCAAAGAGCCGGGCATGTCCGCCTCAAACTTCATCTGCGGATGTCTCTTTGAAGGATAAAGCCTCCTAGATCCGAGGAAGAGGCTCGCCCATAGGGTTTGGAAGATCATCTATCAATGAAAAGCTAAGGGTATCAAAGCAGGCGATAGCAGTGTTCAATTCAGCTTCGGCATTCTGGTTCAGCAGAGGAACTTCACCATATGGAGTCTTCATTTTCAAGGCATGAAGGTAACCCCCATGAACTCCGGTGTTAGCGCCGGTCGCACTCATGGCATTATTAACCGCGGCCATCGCCTAGGTCATCTCCGGACCCTTGTGAATGTGCTTTGCCAACAACTGAGCACCCTCGATCAATAACCAAACCTTAGTCGCACGAAGCTCCTCCACTTTCTTGCCTAGATCCGCGCTTTCCAGCTTCAAATCTTCAATCTCAGATCTATGATGCTCCTTCATCTCTTCCATCCGTGCCTTCAAATCGGTTTCACCTATTTTATGTGCATCCCTATCTGAGAAACATGTTAGGAAAAATACCAGGCAAAGTACAAAACAAATAGAGAACGGAGCCGAACCTGCAAGCATCTGTTCATAGGCTGCACAAGCCTGGGTCAGGGACTCATCCACCTTAGCCAACACACTCTTATGCTCCTCATCTTTTTCTTTTGTGGAAACCACAAAATCAGCAAGCTCGGTCGCCGCTTTATCCCTCTCTTTGGAGGCAGAAGCAGTCGCGGCTTGGGAAGATTGATTCAAAGCTGTTAGGGACCTCACTCTGTTTCTGATCAGCCAAATCTTGGGTAAGCTAGGCAAGCTTTTTCTCGGTATCAGGAGTCTTTTGCATTTTACGTTTCAAGGAAATGATTTCCTTCTCTAGATTCTCCCTAACCGATTCCGCTTCTACCCATCTCCGGTACAACTCAACCACATATACATTCGACTGGGCTTGGTTAGCTAACATCACCGCTCCCAGATCTTGACTCTTTATCCTCCGACTCCGGCAATGGTCCACCAGAGTGTTTATACCGAACAAAAGCATCCTAGCCGTAAGATCATCCATCACCGAATCTTTGTTTTTTTACCTCCCAGTCCGAGACAAATTTCTACTCGGCCGTAGCTGGATCCACCTCCATTTCGTCCGAAAACACATCTGCATATCGAAAAAAGGTCATCACTTCAGGTCCGAACCAAGAGGAGGGAAGAAAGGAAGCCTGATCCTCATCATCCTCCAGAAAGCAGACCGAACCCAAAGAAGAACCCAAGATCGTACCTGAAAAAGTTACCACCTTTTCTTCACCCATGACTTCCCACCCGATAAATGTTCGGTGAGGTCAGTTAGGATGTTGTCAGAAGAATATGAAGTGGCTTACTTTGCTTTCTTAACCATCTTCAGCAAGGGCAGGGAAACTGTAGGCTTAATCTGGGGGATCTCAGCCTTCCGCTTACGAACAAGCCCCTTAGGCCCAGAATCAGACGAAACACCTTTACCTTTCGTAATCACCGCCAAAGATGAGTATAACAGCGCTTGGTCCAGCTCACGCACATCCGGATCACTATCCTCATCCACCACTAAAGGCTCTACCCTGGTCTGAGTACTGGAGGATCTAGTTGCCCCCTTTTTAGACCCCGGACCAGCATAGCATCCACGGAAGTCTTTGAATCGACTAGAGGTCGAATCTCATGGGCAACCAAAGATATCTACTTCTAAAAGGGCTCTTTGTCCGCAACAAGTTCATCATAATCAAAATCCAAGGTAGAAAAGCTCGGCACCTTCAACGCATCCCTAAGCGACATCTCATCCCCTGTAAATCAAACAAGAAAAGAATAGGCAACATAAAGATCACGAGATACCGAAGGGGGGGAAGATAGGCCAGATTACTTACTTTCACTGCTCTTACGGATCATTGGCCATTCCCTGTCCCTTCGGCCCAAAATGTGGCAAACCCTTCCTAACAGTAACAAATGCTCAGGAAGGGGACGGATAGGAGATCGGTTATCAATCAGATCCTGAGCTAAATTCTGGTTAAAAACAAACTTCTCTCCAAGATCGAAATCCATAGACTGATCTTTAAACCTCCACGCCATATCGGCCGGAAGACAGAGATCGTCCAACCAGAAGAAGTTGTCCTTCCAGTTCTTCAGACTGGATTTCTCGTCCCCGACCGTGCTAGGGATACCCTTCCGATGGGCAAAAGTGTACCAATCCTCGGTGGTAATAAACTCATAAAAATATATAAATATGTTTAAATCCGGCTTCTGATTCAAAGCCCTACAGGATATCTCAAAGTGATTAATCCGACTCAGTCCGAACGTGTTCACTTGACAGAGATGAACCCGAAAAAACCGAAGGACCTTGATAAAAAATTTTGTAAAAGGGATTCGTTAATTTGCAAAGTTGCAGACGCGAGTGTATAAGGGGAACTGTCCAGGAAGGAAAGGATATATCGTTTTATCTTTGGTGGGAAGAACCGGATGAAGATCAGTGGGGATACGATATTCCCGGACGAACTTGTCTAACTGTCTCCGAGACAGAACACTAAAACTTTCGGAAAGATTGTCCTTTCCGGGGGCCATTTTTTAAACTGAATAAAGGAACGCACCTTGTAGAAGAAGATTATAGAAGAAGATTTGAAGAGGATAGCACAAGAGAGAAAGACCAGAGAGGTGAAAAGTAAAAAATGAAAAATTTAAACGCCTTTTATAGAAAGAACTAAATCGGTGACAGCTGGCCCGCCATGTCAACCGTCACATCGTGCGCCGCTTGCTGTTCCCAATACAGGGAACGGTACCGTCACCAGTCGGTGACTGACGGTCAAGATGCTTGTTCTCACTGATGCCACGTCAGCTCCGCACCTAAATCTCCACATCATCCGCCCGGAACCAAGCACAACATTTTATCAAGTCCAGACCTGGACTTGATAAACTGGGGGACTTGAAGATACATATCTGAGGACGGACCTTCCTCATGAAGGCCGGACCTTCCTCATGAAGGCCGGACCGGATCACAACTGAATGCATATCCCAAAAACCCCCGTCCCCCAGACACCTACGGACGGACCATCGATATGTACATCTAGCCGAATGACGTCATCACAGTTAACTAGTATAAATACCCCATCAAGTATAAGCCAAGTACGATTTTCCGTCCTACTTTCTCTCTCTAACAAATACTTGTCCTCACGCCGGAGGGTGGTCGCAGAGGGGCCCTCCCATCTCTGCGGCGATCCTAACGGTTTGTTCTTTTGCAGGTTCAGGTCCTCGATCATCTTTAAGACCCAAATTAGATTTCAGGCTCCGGCCTTAATCTTTGGATCTTCATTATTGAATCAGCACTTGTTTAGTCTAGTTTGCACAAGTCAAGTCCGCACATGTTCTCCTTTAATTGGTTGTCCGAACTTGTTACATAACTATATAGGTCCGAACTTATTGGAACCTGGAACGGTCCGTACTTGTTTGTTGAGAGGGGGTCCGCACTTAAAATCTTCATAAGTGTATAATGGTCCAAATTTGTGTAACTAGAAATGGTCAGAACTTTTAAATTCATGTTCCGAATTCTTGTAACAACTGCCAATCAAGTTTTAAATAAAATTCTAAGTGGGCCGGCTTAATCAGAACGCACATGGGGAGTCCGGCTTGATTTTTGGTCTGAGGGATTCATCTTGTATATTAAACTATAAAGCACAGAGTGGACTATACGAGAATAACTATAACTTAGTTATAAAAGAAATTAATGTCACCTTAAGTCCTTAACTGAATAAATGAATAATACAGCGTTCAAAAATAAATTAGATCCTTATTTAAGTTTTCGAAAGTTTTCCAAAAACTTTATAATTTCATTTCTTTAACTAATGATTAAATATAAAATGGTTGTCCAAATTCTTGTATATGTTTGTATGATAACAATAATTTTGTCATAAGTTATGATATAAGTTATGTGAATTATGTGGCGTCCATGGTCATTTAAACCACATTACATGTCCTCAACTAGAGAATCCGATGTATGCTACTGTATGTTAATTTGTTACTCGGTGATCACATAAACACTGAGTTGTTTGGATATTTAGGGTATTGCAAAACCCTACTTGAATACATCCTTACATCTATCGTACATTAGGTCGCGTGTAACCGACCTAACATTACATAACGCGTAGAAGTAAGTAACATATATCGAGCAAACTAAGGTGAGTTCCCTACTCTTTCACAGGCATGCGTCCCGGGAGGACAAACAAACTAATATTCCGGGGAGGAATACTTTTAATTACTTTGGTTTAATTTTGATGTTAGTTAATAAATTCGAACTTTATCACGAAAGTCCTTACTTACATACCGAGCTAGTTGTCGGGGAGGCAACGGGGTATTAGTTGATACCGCTATTAGGCTTGACAAACCTCACACCGTACCGGGGAGGACGGGCGTGAACTAATGACCTTAAACACTTTGATCAATGATGATAGACATTGATGAGGGCACCAAAAATGAACAGTCAATTGGTATAGAGTTTATTATTCGTAACATCATGTTTTGTTACTAACATGTCTTTAAACTAAACACTTACATGATTTTCGTTAAACAAAACTATGAACTCACCAACTTTATGCTAATACAATTTTCTGCATGCTTGCAGGTCGTCAGGTGTCTTCATGGAACATCAGGGGAGCTGAGGATGTCATGGGTCGTGTCGTTTAATAACACGTTTAATGTTATGCAATGTTTAATGAACAGTTTGATTTCGATTACTAAGTACAACTTAATATGCTTCCGCTGAACGTATACTTGTTTTAATCAGATGTTTTGAAATGCACTTTTCACGTTGAATGAGATTTTGAGTTATTATTTTACAATTAATTCAATGTGATTAGTGGCTAGATCCTGGTACGTCGCACACCTCGCGGTGGATTCCTCATGTGGTATTTTGAGGGTGTGACATTCAGAATCCGGGATATTTGGGATATTTTCAGAGCAGTAGTTAGGATTCATTTTGGATTTGTAGTATAAATTGGCTTGATCAGATCACCTTAGACACACATCACACTCATTGCAAACACTCGATGCACTCACGAATAAAAAGTTATCTCTTGTAACACATAGTTCTGCTCGATCAAGCCACATTTTTTGTAATCATTTTTATATTAATTTTAGTGGAGCTGTATAGTTTCTAGCTCCTTGGGTTTTTTTGTGTCGGATATCATCTTCACAAAGAGGATCAAGGGCTTTTTTCCCATAACATATCGTCTGTGTTGCTTGTTGTTTACAATATTCATACTTGTCTATCTTAAATTCAAGGTTTTACTAAACAAAATCATCATGTAACTAATTTTTACAATATCTCTACTCAGGATCCTAGATACAAAACATAACTTTTTTCACAAGTACCTAACCTCACTTTCTCATTTTGGTTATTAAGTTATCACACATTTTTTGACCAAAACAACATCTATGAAGAAAGTTTAATAAAATAATTCTCTTCTAGACAGAAAATTAAAAAGAAAATGCAACCAAAGAAGCAGAAGGTGATGGATGCTGAACTAAATGTCAAAGGAAACGATGGAGAAGATACTAATAACAACAAAGTAGAAGGTAATGCGCCAATCGCGACTTTGAGTTCTTACATTTCAGAGAAAGATTTGAATAGAGATATTATAATAAACTACGGGTATAAAAATAGAGCTGGTATGGGGCAGCAACACAAGAACATCTTATTATGTTTAAATCAATAAAACACTATAAGTCTATTGTAGGATCATTCTCATTAATTAGTTGAGTTGATTGTAGGCTATGCTAACATGAGAACATCTTATTATGTTTAGGTAGTTCTAACTTGTAAGTTATAAGTGGTTTGATTAAGAGTTTGCTTCATAATCATAGGTTAGCGTGTGTCTATAGCATTTACTTTTCTTTGGTTGTGGACTATGAGTCTGTAACGGGGAGATGGTCTTTTTTTTTTCAACGGCGACAATCAACTATCATTCATAATAAAACCAATCTAGCAAGGTGCTAGGAGCGGATGGTTCGTACAAAACCCCAAAAGACTAAAATAGAAACCTCACATAATGAAATGACTATAGTTTGAAGCTGCACCAATTTTCCCACTCTAGATCTTTTAATTTCAACCTGTTTTTTTATCCAAAGATACGCCGTGGCTTTAATTTTATCAATAAGCTTTCCAATGCACACCGGTTTGTCAGAGAAGACCAGACTGTTACGTGCCCACCAAATCCCCCAACAAGACTTGCACCACTTTAGCTCTAGTTTTTTTCCAGCTTCACATGTTTACTAAAATCGAGGAGGTCTTTCACCGAGAAAGCAATGATATCTGGTATGTTGCATTGACTCGTCTCCTTCCCCACATAGTCTACATTCAACAGGTCCAAAATTGATATTCCGCTTCGAGAGGGCTGTTAGTGTAGGTAGTCTCTCCATTTCTGCCCGCCATCCCAAAATATCAACCTTCATTAGTAGCCAATTGTTCCACTCCATTATGTAATTGTTTGATGACTGGGATATGCCAAGAGCCTTTTTTTATAGATTTTAACACTAAAAGACCCATCCCTATCGAGGCCCCAACTCCATTTGTCACTTTCTTCCAGAGGGCGGGCTGAAACTATTGAGGAGACTTAGACATTCATTCAGTTCGCTTTCTTCTTGCGGTTCATCCGGGTCATGAGACCACCTCTAATGCCAATCATTTACCACATTTTGTTCAGTAAAACAGTCATAAACCACACAGTCTTTAACCACTTCCAGATGAAATAGTGCTAGAAATAAATCTTTCAGTGGGGATACACGGAGATCCAGGTGTCTAGCCAGAAGTGGATTGATCTGCCATTTCCGATGATGCCTTTTATCATATTGGGCAATTTGACATTTGAGCTTTCGAGCTCCAAACCTGATTTTACTATGGAACACTATTTCCTGATTTGAATGGGAGAAACCCATAGTGCCTTTGAGTGTGATGAATGGCTGAGATAACCCGAACAATTGCTAACACTTTGACAAAGTTCTTAATATCTGGAGCTATAGGGTTTGCTCAACTAAGTTGCATCCCTACAGGGGTTAATCTATTTAGGGAACAATTATCATAAGTAAATTTAGTTAAGATGGTCAAGATTTTTAAACACCTAGATGATAGTTTCATAATTCACTGCGTCGTAATTAGTTTCTTACCTATTTGTCACACCCCAACCGATGACGGAAACATCGGAGTGAGACGAAAACAAGATTGCAAGAGACTTCATAACGCTAAATTGTGAAAAGTATTTAAATAATAAACTTCATTTCATTACTAAAAGAATCAATTACATTGTTTGAAATCAAAGACAACAAGTTAAAACAAATGAATTACAATACAACAAGTAATTAAAGTTTAAAATGCGTTTCTAGGCATCCTACTAAGTTCCGTGCATCATCATCGTCATCATAATCCTGCAACATGTTTTAAAGCATAGTTCAATACAAAAGTATTGCCGAGTATACAAGTTTCGTGTACTAGCATATAAGTAAAAAAATGAACAACGAACAATCCACATGGCAAACCTAGTTATCAAGATTAATGTATAAACTGGCATGCGATTTACAAGTCAACATTACTGCAAGTATAATGAGTGAATAAACTTAACATGACCTCTCGTTCACGGGTGGTGCGTTACTCTTATAGCGCTATACATGTTAAGTGGAGGCTCGTACGAAGTTAATGATAAGTTCATCACATAAGAATCACCCAAAAAACACGAATCAAGCATAACATAATAGTAAGAATGTATTGGATTGTTATATTTATGATTGCATAAAAGTATGTATGTGTTTTTGTATATGTAAACATGTTGCACCCAAAAAAGTACAAAAAAGATAAAAGGGTGTCAAGTATACTCACAATATTGCAAAGCTTTCCGATTATCCATGAGTGACGAGTGGTTTTGTAACAACCCGCACGTTCGTGCGTTGTTACTACTCGTTATGCCTAGCACCAGAGATTCGGATCATAATGTAGCTTTATCACATACATCGCTATTTCGCAGTATTTTCACATAATTACGCATACTTTATCGCACGTACTAACACTCACGATGACGTTGAGTGAGGACCTATTCTACCCTCCTCGATAGCCGTGATGTGTCACAATGCAACGCATATTCGAAACGTGCAACTCGATTATCGCAACGCAGACTTTGAAATGTGGATATTTATACAACCCTTTGTGACTAATTATAATAAATATATGAATGTGGTTATGAAGATGTGTGACCAAACTATCGCAATGCTTATCGAACAAAACGAAACGTCGAAACGCAACTCGCCGGATGCCCTCGATCGGATGACCAACCGATCGAATGGCCATCCGATCAGATTGTCATACGATCGGATTGCCATCCGATCAAAGCGTCACCCAATCGGATAGCGATCCGATCCATGGCACCCTATAACTTTCTCTCCTCTTCACCTATAAATAGCCCTTGTCACATCACTGTTCAAGTGATGTGACAGCTCTCACTCGACCAGCACGCTTTGGGGCTATTTTCTCTCTATTTCTCGCGATTCTTGTAAGTTTCTACCTCAAATCTTGTACTTCTATGATCTACACGCACTTCTTCATCATTTTCTCTTTTGAATCTTAACTTTTAACCATGAAATCAATGGATTTGAGGTATTCTAGGATGATGTCATCATGGAGTTCTTATGAACTTCAAGTTATGGCCTCATTCCACCAAGAACCACTCAGATTTGAAGGATTTCCACAAGATTAAACAACACTTTCGCATAGGATCTACACATATTCATGGATAAAAGGATTGAAAGATGGTTTTCCAACTTTCTTTCAACTATTTTACACTCAATGCACTCAAAACTGATAGAATCGAAGCTCGTTCTGATCTTCTACTCTTTCTTAGTGATGTGTCAGCTCAAGATCTGAGATCTATCAAAGAGACTACCGATTTCAGGTTAAACATGAACAACCGTCTCGAACAGTGGACTGATCAGACTAGGGTGATTCCTGTTCGATCGGGTCACTTGAGTCTTGATGGGGGTTCGGTTGTTTGGCACATTGTCATACCGTCTCGAGAAAACTGCAAAACTTTCAAGACAGTCAAGTGTCAAGGACGATCAGGTCGTTGGGATGGATTGCCGTCAGATCGGATTGCCATCCGATCGGCTTACACTTAGTCCCACACTTAAACTTTTATTTCCACATTTTCAAAGATCTGAACATCGAACGAATTGTCATCCGATCGGATTGCCATCCGATCGAACGACCATCCGACCATGTGACATTTGGAGCTTCAATACTTAAACAATTTTCAACATGTTCAATGACCAACAGATTGCCGCCTGATTAGATTGCAATCCGATCGAGTGACAACCCTGCTGTGAACTTGTTCTCACTAAGTGTCCTACCTATCGGGTCGTTACCCGATCGAACGACCGTTCGGTCGCGGTCGATCGACCTGAAGGGTAGAGATACGTCTCTGTTTTCAAAATGCTACAACAAAAACTTCAAAGCCATCGTACACAAACATATCCTTACCAAACAAGATGTCAATCCAATCGAATGGCCATCCGATCGGACTGCCATCCGACACTTGGTTCACCACCACCCTTTAACGCACTATTCAACGCTTACGTTATCAATCTGTAATCAGGCTAATCTCAGACCCGCTCCTTTCAAACAAACCAAGTTGTGTTTACTTGGTGAACACCAACTATGAGTATACTCGAACCCTTTTTATTGCATTTTAGGTGTAACATACGTTCCTATGAATCAAAGTTATCAAAACGAATTATTCAATTAATCCGTTTATCACTTGCGAATAACTGTTATGCATATTTACACGTGATGCTAGTTACATATTTGTTAGGACTTATACTCGCGAGGTCCCGCCTTAACTAGTATAGTACTATAGTACCCGACGGGGTCTAGTTAGGATGAATAGCAATCGCAGCTCGAGTGACTTAGCTGGTAGTATCTATCTTTTATGCATGTATGTTGAGGTATCCCGTTTATGTATTTGGTTTCGCAACACTTTTAACTACTTACACTACTGTATCAAAACTTGCATACTCGCCAATACTTTTGTATTGACGTTGTTTTAATGTATGTTGCAGGTTTAGTCGCAGCCTACATCAAATCAGGCTAGGAAGTCTAGAAAACTCACCTAAAACCTAGGTCGTCGGAATTGTATTGTTCGAGAGGGCAAGAAATCTGTGATAACTTATGTGGCTGTATTGTTTGTTAGTATAGGATAACAAATGTAATAAACATTGTCGCTTTATAGTTGTTATGGATTCTCTTAAGCAATCTGATTCGCCTAGTGCCGCGCCCCGATGATTCCGCCAATGGTTGGGGTGTGACAGATTGGTATCAGAGCCATAACTATAGGGAATTAGGAAGGACACGACCTAGTCTGGGTTTTGATGTCCTAGAATTGACCTAGTCTATAGTCTAAGTACCAACAGGCTGTATCGTGCAAACCTAGTGGGGTTTGTACGGGCCTACATGATACTCTCGTTCGAATCCGTTAAAACTACGACTTTGTGTGAACACCGCATACTACAACTTCACACGAAGAGCTTTTCCTAAGGCTGGAAGATCACTTAGCCTTTCCTAAGGCCAACACAATACACACGTTTTCAAAAACATTCGCATAACACAACCGAGTTGTCCAGTCGAGATCAGGCGTGAAAACCGAGAACTCTCGATAAGATCGCTCACGCAACGCATTTTTTTCCAGCACGAGAACTTTCTGATGTGCTAGGAGTGACATCCATATCTCAACGAAAGTCTCCATTTCAAAAATCTAGTGGGACTTCCGAATTTATTCGAAGAACACAACCCCAGCTAGGAGCGAAGTTATTAAGTCAGGGGTGAAACCCGTATCTTAATAAACCGCTCCACTCTCTATAAAATGGTTTTCAAAAGCTCTCACCAAGGACTCGGCTATAACGATAAACTCGAGCCACACGACGACTAGGAAGACAATGCCATGAGCTGCATCCCAGTGGAAGCATAAGTCTTCTAGGGCAACGCGCGTGCACGAACTTGTTAGGTATAGCTGGGTTACCTTGGGTAGTCGACGCCTAAACATCTGAGGCACTCTATCTATATTTCTAGCATATGACTTGCCGATTTTACGCTTTACTAAACTTATTTACACTTATGTGGCTACGATTTAAAACCTTACGCTTTATCGATTTCTCGATTTATCGATTTTCGCTCCCTGCCTATTAAACGCTCGACTCGCACATCCATTGTAATCTAAAATGAAAACCAAATGATCGCAACAAAGCTAATGTCTAATTAATCACCCTCGCTTTCTCCCTTCAACGTGTCCTTGCGCATTCTACACCGACATGTATGTGAATAAGTATAAACTACAACAAATTATATATATACAAGCAAATCAATTGTATGAGAACCTAGGAATCTCGTGTCTCCTATGTGGCTCCTATGTGAAATCTATTATATTACTCGCAACAAGTTTTGATCGCACTCAATCGCATCGCAAAACTCAAAAATCATTATGATCGAATCTCACTCCAAATCTCTCTCTGTCTAGATGCCTTCCAACGACCCTACCTCGAGACAAACAGCTAGGAGAAGAGCCAAACGAAGAGCCGAAAGGAGGATTGCCTCGCTTGTGGCCAAGGAAGTGGCCAAGGTCATTCCTCAAATTGTCGCTCAGGTGCACTCTCTCAGCAACTCTCGAACCCCGGAAGACTCTAAGACGGAAGCGCCACAATCTGCTTTCCTCTACAAACACTTCAAAGCCTGTGACCCGATGGAGTTCACGGGTGAAGGAGGTGTATCCCAACTACTCCAGTGGTTTGATTCTATCGAAGTTACCCTTCGTCAGAGTGGGTGTCCCGATGGTTTCCGTACTACTTGTGCTACCGGAGTATTTCAATCGCAAGCACTCGACTGGTGGACAATTGAACGTAACAAACGTGGGATCTCCGCAGCTTACGCTCTCTCTTGGGATGAACCAAAAGAGCTCATGAAGAAAGATTAATGCCCTCCCCACGAAGTCCAGAAGCTAGAAGACGAATTTTGAGAAATCAAGCAAGTCGAATGTGACAATACTGGCTACATCGCAAGGTTCAAACAACTTAGCATAATCTGCCCAAGTCAAGTCAACACTTCAGAAAAAGCCATCACGAAGTACATTCGCGGCTTGCCTGAATATGTGGGTGATTTTGTCAAAGCTGCAAGACCTGCTACCGTCGAAGAAACCTATCGCTTGGCCACAGAAATCAATGATAAACGAATCTTGGACGGGTTCTTCTCCAAGAATCCAGTCAAACAAGCTCACCAAGCAATCGTCGTCGATTCTACCGACGATTCTTCTGATGATTCTACCAACGATTCTTCAAGTAAGTCCTCGGACGAATCCTCCGATGATAACGCATCACTTCAGGAAGCTCAGTCCAGCGGCAAATGAAAGACCATGAGCCCAAACTCTTCAACAACTGAACTGTCGCGACCAGAACCCCTCCAAGCAATTCCAGTTCACTCGAAGCGCGACTACAACGGAACTCATCCCCTGTGTCTCATGTGTACGTATCATCACCCGCCAGAAGCTAACTGTCGCTTTTGCGTAAATTGCAACTGGTATGGTCATCTTACCCAGCACTGCCGCACAGGGCCGCAGACTTGAGGAAATTCAGCAACAATCGCAGTCTCCATAGAAGTCCTCCACAGCAACATTAGTTATGCTTCCAATGTTGTTGTAATAATGCGATTTTTGTCGTTAATTTCTCTTATATATCGAACTTGTTCTATTTCTTGACGCAATATGGACTCTATTTATCTCTGACCCTCTCGCACTCACGCACGGACTATATACTAGCACTATATACTATATAATGTGTTTTACCCCTACTATGCATTCTTGAAGCGAGTTGCGATAAACGTGCAAGGGACAACTTAATCACGGGTGCACACGGGATTATGTTGGTCAGTGCACGGGGATCGTAATAAGTTTCAATAATGCCATAACGTTAAGAGCATGGTTAAGCGTGGTGGATACGCCGCTGGTACTTCCTATATATAAGCGTCTTGACCATGTTGACACAGTGTGACACCTATTCATGGGGCGGAGGTGTGTGGGGGAAGCATGGTGGATACGCTGATGGTACTTCCTATATATAAGTGTTTCGCCATACCAACCAATGTTTTGTGAAGAAAGTGCCATACAAGTTGAACGTTATTAGACCAAGTATACTATTAAATCTATTTTCGACACACTAAACCACATCGCAAGGCGTAACAACCTCAATCGCAAATCAAAGTGTGTCATTGCTAGACTTTTCGTAAGTCAACACGCTCGTTATCGCATTATCGCCGGAATCTATCTCGCAATCTAAATCGCTCAATCGCATAATGTGCATTTCACTAAATCGCTTATTATGTGCATCGCGCTATCGCATATCCTATGTATCACTCTATCGTGTGTATCACTCTATCGCTTGTGTATTGCTCCATCGCTCATCGTGTATCGCTTAACGTTTATCGCTATCGCTATGGCTTATCGTTATTTATGTTAACTGTGTTATGTTAGCACACATGACCTCGCTCCACGAGACGAGACGAGACGAAACGGATAAGGATAAAACATGGTGGATACGCCGCTGGTACTTCCTATATATAAGTGTTTTAGCCGTATTAGCATACTTTCGGGGAAAAAGGACATGTGGGGGCTTTGTTAGTTAAAATTTGTGGTGTCGTTGAATCTAATCAAATCGCATATTCCCATCGCTGGCAAAGCATTGATCGTCGCCTCTCGCTCGACGGTTGTCGCTATCGCTCGTCACTTATCGCTTATCGCTTTTCGCTTGTCGCCGCCGTCTTCGCTTATTATGTCTGTTTTGTGCTAACAATTATCACTTACCGCTTATCGCACTCGCTCGTGTCACTAAACTGAGTTCGAAAACGACTTCATCGCTCAGTTGCTCATCCTTCTCTTACACTTGGTCCAACCATCTTTCGCATGGACCGAGGGAATTGAAATCTATCAGTACTATGTCGACACACATGACACCGCCTCACGGGACGGAAGCCATATGGCTAAAACATGGTGGATACGCCGCTTGTACTTCCTATATATAAGTGTTTTAGCCATATTGTCGAACTTTCGTGGGAAAGTGCCATGCGGGCCGACTTTAAGTTTAAAATTTTGATATTATTTAAACCTTTGTGTAAACAAAGCTTTTCTTACAAAACTTTTTCTAAAATTTGATCAAAACCTTTGTACAAAACGAGATTATCTTGTAATGTTGGTGTGACAATCGACTCAAGTTACTGCCGCGTGACGAGAAATTTCGTAAAACGAGTTTTAAACACCCTAAAAATCTTTTAGTAACCTAATACAACCCCACTCATAGCGCTGGTGTGAACATCGAAACAGTTTAGCACCGTACTGTGGAAAGGTTTTTCATAAACAAGTTCTCCAAACCTTTTCGAATTAACCAACTTTTCAAGAATACAAAACACTTTTGGATCGCTTTTCGTGTGTTGCCATATTTTGTTATACAAATCGCCTTACTTGCGGCCATCGCCAGTCATCGCAACACTCTTGCTCGTCGAATTTCAATCGATCGCTCGCTTATTTTGACGCTTTTAATCGCTACTCCCACTCACATCGATCCTTGCAACCCTTCTTGTGGATCAATTTCGGGATGAAATTTCCTAAAGCAGGGGAGACTGTAACAACCCGCACGTTCGTGCATTGTTACTACTCGTTATACTCGTTACGCCTAGCACCAGAGATTCAGATCATAATGTAGCTTTATGGCATACATCGCTATTTCGCAGTATTTTCGCATAATTACGCATACTTTATCGCACGTGCTAACACTCACGATGACTTAGAGTGAGGACCTATTCTACTCTCCTCGATATCCGTGATGTGTCGCAATGCAACGCATATTCAAAACGCGCAACTCGATTATCGCAACGCAAACTTTGAAATGTGGATATTTATACGACCCTTTGTGACTAATTATAATAAATATATGAATGTGGGTATGAAGATGTGTGACCAAACTATCGCAATGCTTAACGAACAAAACAAAACGTCGAAACGCAACTCGCCGAATGCCCTCGATAGGATGACCAACCGATCGAATGGCCATCCGATCGGATTGCCATCCGATCAAAGCGTCGCCCAATCGGATAGCCATCCGATCCATGGCACCCTATCACTTTCTTTCCTCTTCACCTATAAATAGCCCTTATCACATCACTGTTCAAGTGATGTGACAGCTCTCACTCGACCAGCACGCTTTGGGGCTATTTTCTCTCGATTTCTCGTGATTCTTGTAAGTTTCTACCTCAAATCTTGTACTTCTATGATCTACACGCACTTCTTCATCAGTTTCTCCTTTGAATCTGAACTTTTAACTGTGAAATCAATGGATTTGAGGTTTTCTAGGATGATGTCATCATGGAGTTCTTATGAACTTCAAGTGTTGGCCTCATTCCACCAAGAACCACTCAGATCTGAAGGATTTCCACAAGATTAAACAACACTTTCACATAGGGTCTACACATATTCATGGATAAAAGGATTGAAAGATGGTTTTCCAACTTTCTTTCAACTCTTTTATACTCAATGCACCCAAAACCGATAGAATCGGAGCTCGTTCTGATCTTCTACTCTTTCTTAGTGATGTGTCAGCTCAAGATCTGAGTTCTATCAAAGAGACTACCAATTTCGGGTTAAACATGAACAACCGTCTCGAACAGTGGACTGATCAGACTAGGGTGATTCCTGTTCGATCGGGTCACTTGAGTCTTGATGGGGTTTCGGTTGTTTGGCACGTTGTCATACTGTCTCGACAAAACCGCAAAACTTTCAAAACAGTCAAGTGTCAAGGACAATCAGGTCGTTGGGATGGATTGTCGTCCGATCGGATTGCCATCCGATCGGCTTACACTTGGTCCCACACTTAAACTTTTATTTCCAACTTTTCAAAGATCTGAACGTTGAACGGATTGCCGTCCGATCGGATTGCCATCCGATCGAACGACCATCCGACCATGTGACATTTGGAGCTTTAACACTTAAACAATTTTCAACATGTTCAATGACCAACGGATTGCCACCCGATCGGATTGCAATCCGATCGAGTGACAACCCTGCTGTGAACTTGTTCTCACTATGTGTCCTACCTATCGGGTCGTTACCCGATCGAACGACCGTTCGGTCGATCGACCTGAATGGTAGAGATACATCTCTGTTTTCAAAATGCTACAACGAAAACTTCAAAGCCATCGTACACAAACACATCCTTACCAAACAAGATGTCAATCCAATCGAATGGCCATCCGATCGGATGAGCATCCGAACGGATTGACATCCGATCGAGTGGCAATCCGATCGGATGGCCACTCGATCGGATGTCAATCCGATCGGATGGCAATCCGACACTTGGTTCACCGCCACCGTTTAACGCACTATTCAGCGCTTACGTTATCAATCTGTAATCAGGCTAATCTCAGACGCGCTCCCTTCAATCCATCCAAGTTGTGTTTACTTGCTGAACACCGACTGTGAGTATACTCGAACCTTTTTTATCGCATTTTGGGTGTAACATACGTTCCTATCAATCAAAGTTATCAAAATGAATTATTCAATCAAACCGTTTATCATTTGCGAATAACTGTTATGCATATTTACACGTGATGCTAGTTACATATGTGTTAGGACTTATACTCGCGAGGTCCCGCCTTAGCTAGTATTGTACTATAGTACCCGACGGGGTCTAGTTAGGATGAATAGCAATCGCAATCTCAGCTCGAGTGACTTAGCTGGTAGTATCTGTGTTTTATGCATGTGTGTTGAGGTATCTCGTTTATGTATTTGGTAATTCACAACACTTTTAACTACTTACGCTACTCTATCAAAACTTGTATACTCGCCAATACTTTTGTATTGACGTTGTTTTAACGTATGTTGGAGGTTTAGTCGCAGCCTACATCAAATCAGGCTAGGAAGTCTAGAAAACTCACCTAAAACCTAGGTTGTCGGAATTGTATTGTTCGAGAGGGCAACAAATCTGTGATAACTTATGTGGCTGTATTGTTTGTTAGTATGGGATAACAAATGTAATAAACATTGTTTCTTTATAGTTGTTATGGATTCTCTTGAGCAATCCGATTCGCCTAGTGCCGCACCCCGATGATTCCACCATCGGTTGGGGTGTGACAGGTTTATGAATAAGGAATCAATGGTAAGGTTACATGATATTTAGGGAGTGGTAAGATTCGGGATTTAGAATTTATAGTACAAAAAGCATGTATTCACAAAAGTATTATCTAGTTTTAAGTACTCGTTTATGTTTATGACACTATGTTATGTGTTGTTTCATGGGTCCCAAATTGCCCATTAGATCAATAACAAGTAGTTTAGAGTCGTAGATAAATTATCCTAAGTTCATGGTGAATAATCATGGTCCAATTGTTATCACAAATTCGATCATATTTATATAGATATGTATATATATAGTTATATTAATAACCTAAAACTAAGTCCATCATAGATATCATGTATTATCATGTAAGTTAAGCATGGATGATTTAACCTCATTGTATGATTCACCATTACACAAAATCATCACGAGGATGATTTAGAGGGTCATGAATAACTAGAAACAAAAGAAATTAACTAATACATGTCAAGTAGCCAAGTAATCTATAACTCGGGTGAACCACCACGACATGGAAAGAGTTAACTAAGTGTCAGAGGCTAGACAGGGTTATGTCACTTTGATACTAGAAAGCTACTTGGATTATCCATCAAAAACATCAACTGAGGCGTGGAATCAAGTTAGGAATGCCAAAGCATCCAATGTTCACACTTGCATCTACCGTAAGTCTCACCATATGAACTATGGCAAACTTATGTGATTTCAACACTTGTAGGTTGTATTGAACCCTAATAAATCAGAAAGTTTAGAGGTTGTTTGTACCTCTAAACTTGTAGGAATCGATTCTAACAAGTTCCATCACCATTGATGGGTTTAGGAGGCTGCTAGGTACAAGATTCAAGCATAAAAAGTTAAGTTTTGTAAGAGTTAATCAAGTTTCTTCCAAAACAGAAAGTTTGAACCTCAAAATGGTGTTGTTCCACCTTGGTTTACCATAGTAAACATGTGGAAACATTCCTAGAGGTGTTCCAAGCTTTGTGGAAGAAGAAATGATGAAGAAAAGTTGAAGAAACTAAAGTTACAATAAGTTTATGTAAATTAGAAAATAGATCTGACTTTGGAACCTTATGTAGGTGATGTATCACGTGATTACCTCTTGGTGAATCCTGGATAACATCCTTGAAGGTCATCCAAGTAGATTGGTACAAGAAACTACAAGAAAAGTAGAAGAAAAGTGCTCAAAAGTCATCGTTTTGAGCAAAGCTATGAATTTGCCAACAATGGGAATTTGGATGAATTTGAGAGTGATTTGAGGGAGTGTAAAGTGTTAAGATAGTGTGGAAGACATGTATTTATAGTGTGGAGGGTTAGGTTAGTGTTAAATGTGAGTTAGGTGAGTATTAAAGATAAGTAGATGGGTGTTAGATCTATAATAAATGAAGTTAGTTGGGTGTTGTGAACCAAAAATCAGCCAAAAACTTTTATATTTTGGCAATTTTATGTTTGATATTATAATATATATTATGTAATATTAATATATGATAGGTAACTTATTAAGCATATCTATATATTAATGATTAGTGTACATGAAATTAAGTAATAAGTTTGTATAAAATAATAGTATAGGTTGTGTATTATGAACGTAGAATCAAGTGTTTAAACATATAATAAATATCAAGATCGCATATTTTCGATAGTTTGCATATGAATTTTGTATGTGTATACGAGAATAATGAATTTGTATAAAGTATGCATAAGATTCAAAACTAAAACAAGTATGATAAATCGAAGTATAATTTAGATGAAATGATTACGTTTTAGTACGATCGAAGTTACGAATTACAAAGGCGGAGGCGAAATACGAATACGATACGGATGTAAGTTTCCAAAAAAATGGGTACATGAATAATCTTTCTAATTAAAGTAAGTTTCAAAAAGCGAGGCGTCACACTATTTGCCATTACCTCGATTAATTCTTGACTAAATATCAACAACGAGTCATTATCGATAGCTTTAGCATCCATGAAGTGATACGACCGGTACTTAGTAATACTCTATTACATTATAATACGTATACTTACCTACAGTGTGTAGTCTAGTGTGTTGATGAATACTTTTTCTAAACTTAATTAATTGTTTTATTGTATTTTCATTAAAAATATCCATTACACACATCAAGTTTTAGGTGTGGTTCTGGTGGACAAGACACTTAATATTAAGAACGGTCCAAATTGGTAATTTAGTCATTTATCTGCTTCGTTTGCTTTAAGTTTCGTTTGCCTTTTAGTTAAATTAAAGAAAAAAGTTGGCAACCAGAAACTCCACCTCCGAATTAGTAGAACCGTACCCAGAACCTGAAAGTGAGTTACAAAGACGATTGAGAGAACATGAGCATCGAGACGAAGCAATGCAGAGATGAAAAACATGGCAGCTAATTAAGATATCGATCACAGACTAGGCGAAGCCATCAGTGGACGGAGCTAGCACAACCAAGTTCAAGAGACCTGCAGTCAGAGCAAGTAGTTAAATTGACAACTATAAACACAACTTTTAATGTCAATACACTTTAAGGCACATATCTTCTTTGAATAAGACCACTCGGTGTCGTCGACGAGCCTCAACACCATTTCCACATGTTCGGCGTCGTCGAGATTGGCCAAGGGGAGACGTTGGGGACGCGCACAAAATGACAAAAAAATTGTACGTTGGATGGAATGTAGCCGTTGTAAAAAAAAAAAATTCAATCCCATTTTATAAATATACACCCTTTATTCTCCCACTTTTAACCCAAAATCTTTCCAATCTCTCTCATTTTTTATACACCATCATACATTTATAAAAATACAGGCATGTCTTCTTCTTCTTCACCGTGGTGTTCGTCATCTTCAGGTGAAGGCGAATTATTTTTTGCAAACTTCATTATGCACGCAGCGCAGATGATCATGGAGGAGGACGAAGAGGCAGAAAAGTCGTCACAACCGCAAACTAGGGCAACCGCCTTAAACCGAGACCAAGAAGGTATTTTTTTTAGTGTATCTTTATTCAAATTTAATAATATATTTAATTTTTTACAGTGTTAATAATGAATTTAATTTATTTTTCGTTGTTAATATATAGCCGGCATGATAATTTAGTGGCCGATTACTTTGCCGACGAACCTGTGTACACAGACGCGATGTTTCGACGTCGGTTCCGAATGAGTCGTCGATTGTTCTTATGTATCGCAGACGACGACTTGGCGTCGTCTGTTCCATTTTTCACACTGCGATACGACGCTAGGGGCCGTAGGGGATTCACTACTTAACAGAAATGTACGTCTTCCATTTGCTAACTGGTATACGCGATAACTCCTGATTCGTTGGACGAGTATTTAAGGATGTCTGAAAGAGTTGCACGCGAATGTTTTGCACAGGTTTTGAGAATAGATTGTGAAGTTATATAGTAAGAAAAAATCGGCGGCAACTGCTGATTGTCCTGTGCACACCGATCAGAACCAAGCTGTAGCAAATCGGAGCTGAAACAGGTCTGGACAGTAAAGAGATTGAGATGAAAATGAATGTATCAAAAATCAAATGTTAAGAACATCAAATCAGATACAAAAACTTACCATACATACGATCTTTAGAAGCAACTTTTGGGTGGCGACGATTGAAGAAAAGGAGATTAGGGGGATTCAAAATCTGAAGGGTTCGCGAATTTTAGGGTTTCACAGAGCAGCAGTGATGAAACGTATGAGGGAAATCAGGTTAACTTTCTTTTTTTCTTTCTCTACAAATGAAAAGAAGAAGTCAGAAATGGGTCTTTTGGGATGTGAAGCGGGAATTCAAATTTAAAACAAAGATCTGGCCGCCCAAACCAATGATTATTAAAAAAAAGAAAATTCTAAGAAAATGACACATAAGATGTAATTAGTGGGGGAGGGCTTCAAATGTTGACACCTAGGATAGGGGCTTCAAATGTTGACACCTAGGATTCAAAGCTTTGCTTTATTAGAATAGGAAGATTATCATAATTCTTAAATACATAATTTGTTGAAGTTTGTTATATTTTCTCATATTTTTATTGCTTTTTAGGAAATCATTGATTGAAATAAAACCGTTTGGATAAGATCAAATTTATAATGACTTGCAAGAGAATGCCCGAAGGCGTGACGTGTATCTTGTGTAACCTACAAGCCCTCCTATTAATGAAAACTTGATGGAGCCTCTAATAACATTGGTGCCATCCCTTACTTTGTTACACTAGAGCAGATATATGTATGTATGTTTTGCTAACATGTTTCTGACTGATTCAAACTTTGACCAAGGACTCAGGAATGGACATGAGGTCTAGAAATCACCGGTTGAATGCCAGAGAAGAGGATCGATATAAAAATGTTTTCAGAACATGTTACAAACACTAAGAATTTTTCGGTTATGTCCTTCTGTCTTAAGAACACGCCGACATTTATGGGAATTAATGAATCGAGTCTGTTATCCATATCCGGATACATTTGTTATCGTGTTTATCACATTTAATGAATGTCTACATGTAATTAGTGACCCATTTATCATTTTTGCCAATTTACCAACTATCTCGATGTAAATTCCTAACACGAAAAATAATTGATATACAAAGATGACAAAGAACTTCCAAAAGAAAAAAATTATCATTTTTGTTCATTAATGTTTGGGTTACTTATTCATTGTATTAGTGACCCATTTTTTTTCTGTAATTTTATTATTAAAAATATATTAGGTAGTAAACTTTTCATATTTTTATTTAAAAATGACGTAGATTTTTACATAATATATTTCTATCCACGTCATTCACATCGGCACCAATGCCAGGGCTCCCTACAAGTCGCGATTGTACCAGGTGGGCAAAATCCGTGACAATCATCTACATCTCTACAATCCCGCCACATTTTGGAGACTCCATCTGGGCCTTCAGTTGAATTGAATTATCTGTTGGCCCAGACACTTGATCACAATCATCATTATGATGAATGCTTAACTTGTTTACAGCGGAATCGTTTGACATGTTTGATCAATGGATGATACGATTGAATGAATGGACAAAACAAGAACAGAGTGTAATTGAAATGTCTTGGTACCGAACAATATTGCCGGTTCCTCCTTATTTGTACATAGGAATATGGCGGTTAAGTGTGGCGGGAAAACTGTCATCGGACAGTTTTCGAATTATTTGCTTATCACCCGCCATCACTTATCACCTTGATACGAGTTCTAAGTTATACAAAAATATATATATACAATTACATATCATAAGTAATTAAGTTTAATAAGTCTATTCTATCACTTCCCCCTAAACTTGATTACGTTTAGCAGCAACCTTGAGAACACTTTCGTTGGCTTCTTCGACGGCTTTCCGTGCATGATTAAAATTGAACTTCCTCCTCTTCTTTTGTATGTTCCATGCACCTTCCCAATCGTTACCTGCGTAAAGTGCATAATGATCCATTGCAGTCACCTCCTTGATTACTTCTGCACTTGCACTCCTTCCATCGCTGCATTCCGGTGCGTCTTCTTTCTTCTTCATTCTTTCTAAGTCGTCTGCTTTCTCTTGCACATCTTTAAACCTGTAATAGTACACTAAAACATCCAAGTACATGGCATAAACTACTCGCATGTACTCTCCATCCTTATACTCGTAACCCAAATCTTTGGCAATTATCGGCCAGAGATTGTCTTCGGTCACGTTGCTGTATCCACCGTCTCTTTCTATAATCATATAAAGACTTAACAAGTCTATCTTCCTGTTTTCTGTCATCACCGGCGGCATTGGTCTTGTGGTTATTCCCAAGAAGACTGTGATGAACCATGACACCATCTCTTCGAACTTCTTCTCTAATTCATGTTTGTAATGAAATACAAACTTCCCATCTTCTAACATATTTAACAGATTCTTGCAATCATTGAAATCCTTGAAATCCAAGGCCCTTATAATCATCACACTCCAATCCGTTTCACAAGAAGAAACATGTAGATCTTCGAAATAAGAATTCAGATATTCTTCCTTATATTTTTCATTTACATCATTCAAACTTATCACCTTTTGCTTTTCTTTTAGACCCAATTCATCTTCCTTGGACAATCCCGTGATTTCATTTACGGTATTAACTGTCGGAGGAGAAAACATGGGAAAGATCTTGCAAGTATCTCCGGCCTTTTTGACCGTGAATCCTTGCAAGGTCAACTGATTCATACTAAGAACATTCATGTCTAGTTCAGGCGTGTATAAAACGCTTTGAATCAACAATCTTTCATTATTAGACTTAACTTCTACAACCCCTATGCCCCGCATAAACAGAAATTCATTTTCCCCTGAATTTGTTTCAACCCCCACTAAATGTTTTATTCGTTTAAAAACATTTATGTTACCGGCATAGTGTTGTGTAAATGAATGACTGACATACCATATATCTCCCCACATACCGCCTTTGGTTCCTGTCACTATCATTTCGTTCCGATCTTCTGCAGACACCTTTTGATTTCGAATTCCTGCATTTACCGCTTGACTGATCAGTTGTGTGTTTTCATCATTTTCTTTCGATTTGCATTCGTAGATGTAATGCTCTGGACGATGGCAGTAAAAACATAATCTTGTTCTTTGATTTCTTTTCTGCAACTTGATTTGTTCTTCATGACAGTGTTGGCACGGAAGGATTGTCGAAGTGGCTCTGATACCACATGTTGGCCCAGACACTTGATCACAATCATCATTATGATGAATGCTTAACTTGTTGTTGGTGCACTTGTGTCTGTACTTTGTCTGTATTTTGTCATGATACCAAACGATGTCTTTGTTAGTCTTGTAAGTTTGACCAAGTCAACCATCCTCCGGTTTGACTTGGCCAAACAGTTTGAAAATGGTTGTAATATGTTTGGGTCGAAGGATGTGTCATCGAAGGATTGTTTATATCCTTCGATGAGCTCGAAAGATAACCTTCGATGGATGTTGATGGACTTCGAAGGATATCATCCTTCGAAGTATTTGTGATCCTTCGATAGGTTTCTGGTCGATAGATGATCCTTCGATCAGTCTATCTGATCCTTCGACCAGACGATCTGTGTTGGGTATATATACCTATGTAGTGTGTTCACTTCATTTCTAGAGTTGTGAAAGGAGACAAGTGTGAGAAGTGAGAGCATTCTGTTCAGAACACACACACACACACACGAAAGTTAGAGAGAGTTTGCAGAATAGATTTGTAAACCTTGTGCTTGTAACCGAACTTTCATAGTATTAATACAAGTGGTGTTAATCGGTGAAGATTGTGTGTTGTGTTTGTGCTTGTTCTATCTCGGTTTGCATGCTAGCTTGGATTCCGCACTTGCTAGTGTGTTAGACATAACAAGGAATAGGTTAAACCTCAACCTCCGAGGGACCTACAAGTGGTATCAGAGCCGTGGCTCTTTTTCCTTGTTAAAAACCGAGTTTATACAAGACTTTAGTTTATTGATTTTAGGGGGAGTAAATTCAAAATTTGAAAATCCAAAAACATCGAAAAATTTCAAAAACACAAAAACAATAGAAAAACAAAAATGAGTTTCCTGGCGAGCAAAAGAGAAAATGATAGTACATCAGTGGTCTATCCAAACCTCTTTAAACCTAAAATGAAAACTATGTTAAGCAGCTCTATATAAGATGTATCGGTAGGCTCACAATCATTTTAAAGTGTGCAGGGTGATATAAACTTAAATCCGACTGAAGACCAGGTGGGAACCATTCATTGGCATATGGTCTTGGTACCGAAATTTCGTTTGAGAGATTGCCGAGGTTCTGAGATATTCGGTCTTTATGCTGCTTATCATCTGGGTATCATGGTTGTATCTTTTACCGAAAAATAACGGGGACGCAAGTCTAGATCTTCCATGATACCATACATACTTGTACATATTGCATACGACCTCAATAAGTGATCAACAATCACATGTCCAAACAAATAAGTGATAATATATCACATTTATCCGGGAGTCAAGTTCGTCTCTCTGCTGTACGAAAGTACTGACCTGTTCACGGACTTGCTCTTGTGCCCTCATGCATCGAAAATCAAGTTCCTCATCAATAAGTGATTATATCACATAGGGCTTGTTTTCAAATCATAATAAGTGAGAATCTCACATCATATACGGTCAAACAGATGATAATCGGTATACTCACCGGTAAGATGAACCCTCGTGCATACCTTGATACGGGAATGTGTCGTGATGTGGATGAACACCGGTCGGTAAGTATAAATCATACCTTAACGTATCCCCTCACCATGATTATATATGATAAGTTGAGCTTAAGTGGACAACAATACCGATAATTGTTATAGGATGCTTATCTTAATGTTAACTAATTGAACAAAGAGAGCGTTTTGGCCTGACCGTACACTGATATGATTCTCTTACCCTCGAAACTCGCAAAAAGAATGTCTGTAAATATTTATTTAATGCTTTCAGTTTCTGCATCTTTGTATATATTTATTTACTGCTTTCAGTCTTTACATTTGAAATATTCAAAAAGTCCAAAAAGATTTTAGGTGTGTTTTAATATAAACTTTCTGAAAGACAAAAAGATTTTATTTTTATCTTATTTTCGATCGTACGATGTTGGATCTCGAGTCTTCGTTACCTGAAACCTGATTGAAAACCGAAACGACTGATTCTTCATAAACGGTCAAAATTTGCAAGTTTTGAAAGTTAAAAACCTAAAACTGAACAATTTTTTTAAAACTTTCAAACTGTCGGACGGTGTTTGATTGAACAATGGTCACACGTGTGTCGTTTGTTTATGTTACTATATTCCAAGCAGTTGTTCTCATTACGCGTTTAGATTTCTTGCATGTGCAGACTCTAAAGGCAAGGAGAACATGGTCGATGACAAGCTTCGGAATGAAGACACGACGTGAAGACACTCAAGTGATGAAGATGATCGAGTGCCGCTGACCATCATCAACACCACAAGGATCTCAATCCATAAAGAACAAGTATTTCACGAGCATAACTCAAGGGGGAGCTTATGTTAAGGGGGAGTTTGTCAACACACTTCCTACATGAAACGGGGAGTTTGTTGGTACACTTTCTGCTTTCAAGACATGAAGACTTTAAAGATCCTCCAACATTGAAGACTTGAAAAGACGTCAAAGACTTGAAGACACGAAGGACCTACAAGAATTAAGATCGAGACAAAGATCGAGACAAAGCTACAGCCAAGGGGGAGTTTGTTGGTGCACTTGTGTCTGTACTTTGTCTGTATTTTGTCATGATACCAAACGATGTCTTTGTTAGTCTTGTAAGTTTGACCAAGTCAACCATCCTCCGGTTTGACTTGGCCAAACAGTTTGAAAATGGTTGTAATATGTTTGGGTCGAAGGATGTGTCATCGAAGGATTGTTTATATCCTTCGATGAGCTCGAAAGATAACCTTCGATGGATGTTGATGGACTTCGAAGGATATCATCCTTCGAAGTATTTGTGATCCTTCGATAGGTTTCTGGTCGATAGATGATCCTTCGATCAGTCTATCTGATCCTTCGACCAGACGATCTGTGTTGGGTATATATACCTATGTAGTGTGTTCACTTCATTTCTAGAGTTGTGAAAGGAGACAAGTGTGAGAAGTGAGAGCATTCTGTTCAGAACACACACACACACACGAAAGTTAGAGAGAGTTTGCAGAATAGATTTGTAAACCTTGTGCTTGTAACCGAACTTTCATAGTATTAATACAAGTGGTGTTAATCGGTGAAGATTGTGTGTTGTGTTTGTGCTTGTTCTATCTCGGTTTGCATGCTAGCTTGGATTCCGCACTTGCTAGTGTGTTAGACATAACAAGGAATAGGTTAAACCTCAACCTCCGAGGGACCTACACTTGTTTACAGCAGAATCGTTTGACATGTTTGATCAATGGACGATACGATTGAATGAATGGACAAAACAAGAACAGAGTGTAATTGAAATGTCTTGGTACCGAACAATATTGCCGGTTCCTCGTTATTTGTACATAGGAATATGGCGGTTAAGTGTGGCGGGAAAACTGTCATCGGACAGTTTTTGAATTATTTGCTTATCACCCGCCATCACTTATCACCTTGATACGAGTTCTAAGTTATACGAAAATATATATATACAATTACATATCATAAGTAATTAAGTTTATAAGTCTATTCTATCATTATCAACAACATCCATAATAGTTGGAGCCAATTTCTTAGCGTTAGCATCTCATATTGCAGTAACAAATGCAAAACTACAAGTATCCATCACCAATAAGGCTAAAAAGGCAACCTTATACCAAGAAGTCGTCATTTTTTTTTTTTTTTTTTTTTTTTGTGATCTTGAATTGGTACTGAGCTTCGAAAAGCCTGTAGGCAGCATTTATAGTCATAAGATTATATTTCAGATATCGAAACATACAATTTAACATTAAATGCCTTACACGTTATCGTATTGTATTATATTTGTAGGTCCGGCTAGGGGAGGATCTAGTCGCCTAATCCTTGTTGTCAAACACGTCCGGTTGTGCGGAATCCAACCGGAGATGCAAACCGAGATAGAACACGAAAAATACACGACACACAAAGTTCACCGTTTAACACCACTGTATTAATACGAATGAAAGGTTCGGTTACAAGCACAAGGTTTACAAATCTATTCTGCAAACTCTCTCTAACTCTCGTGTGTGTGTGTTTTTGCTCCGAGTGTTCTCTCCTGTGTTCTTGTGTTCTCTATCGAAACAGAACAAATGAACTCTATTTATACTAACAGACACACATACATATGACGAAACAGACAATAGGCGACGAATCAGGATCACGGTCGACGAAATAGGTTTGTTTCGTCGACTTCTAGTTCTGTTTCGTTGATATGGGCTTTGACCCAAAATTGTTGAAGCCCATGCTGCGTTCTGATTGGCCCAAGTGAAGGTTCTGACCCATGAAGGAAGCTGATTGGCCCAAATTTGCATGCATGTATACGTATAGAATACAACTTGTTTCAGAATTGTGGAGTTTAGCCAAAGTCTTGACATCATCATGACATCATCATGATGATGTCATGATGATGTGTCAAGCGGGAAACGTTCTCGGCTCTCCGTGCTTCGCGTGTCAAACTCTGGGGCGCACGACGGAGGAATGTCGTGACGTCGGGCTTGAGCCGAACCTAACCGGGTCGAACCGGACCAAGTCGCGTCGAGTCGAGTCGCGTCCACATACATGTATCAACAAACTCCCCCTTGGACGCTACTCGCGAGATTCGCCTATCATGTCTTCTATGTCGGAGGATCTTCAAGGTCTTCACGCGTTGTAAGTAGAAAGTGTATCAACAAACTCCCTTTTGGACGCTACTCGCGAGATTCGCCTTTCATGTCTTCTAAGTCGGAGGATCTTCAAAGTCTTCACGTCTTGTAAGCAGAAAGTGTGTCAACAAACTCCTCGTTTCATGTAGGAAGTGTGTTGACAAACTCCCCCTTAACATAAGCTCCCCCTTGAGTTATGCTCGTGAACGACTTGATCTTTATAACTTGAGATCCTTGTGGTGTTGATGATGGGTTAGCGGCAACTCGATCATTTTATCCTTTGAGTGCCTCCACTTCGTGTCTTCATTCCAAAGCGTGTCATCAAACATGTTCTCCTCGCCTTTAGCATCTGCACATGCAAGAAAGCTAAACGCATAATGAGAACAACCGCTTGGAATATAGTTAACATTTAAACAGATGACACATATGAGATCAAATCTCAATCAAACACCATCCGACAACAGTTTGAAAGTTTAGAAAATGTACAATTTTAATCCTTTAACTTTCAAAACTTGTTAACTTCGACTGTTTAAGAAGATGCAATTGTTTTCCGGCTTACGATCAGGATTTTGGGTAGGATAGACTCGAGTTCCAATATCAGTCAATCAAAAATAAACTAGAAGCAAAATCTTTTTGGATTTTATAAAGTTTATATTAAAACACACCTAAAATCTTTTTGGAATTTTTCATTTTTCAAACTAAAGACGGAAAACAATAAATAAATATATACAAGATGCATAAACTGAAAACAGTAAATAAATATCTACAGACATTCTTTTTGCGAGTTTCGAGGGTAAGAGAATCATATCAGTGTACGGTCATGCCAAAACACTCTCGTTGTTCAGTTAATTAACATTAAGATAAGCATCCTATAACGATTATCGGTATTGTTGTCCACATAAACTCAACTTATCATTTGTAATCATGGCGAGGGGATATGTTAAGGTATGATTTATACTTACCGACCGGTGTTCATCCACATCACGACACATTCCCGTATCAAGGTATGCACGAGGGTTCATCTTACCGGTGAGTATACCGATTATCATCTGTTTGACCGTATATGATGTGAGATTCTCACTTATTTTGATTTGAAAACAAGCCCTATGTGATTTAATCACTTATTGATGAGGAACTTGATTTTCAGATGCATGAGGGCACAGGAGCAAGTCCGTGAACAGGTCAGTACTTTCGTACAGCAGAGAGATGAACTTGACTCCCGGATAAAGAATCTGTGATACATTATCACTTATTTGTTTGGACATGTGATTGTTGATCACTTATTGAGGTCGAATGCAATATGTACACGTATGTATGGTATCATGGAAGATCTAGACTTGCGTCCCCGTTATTTTTCGGTAAAAGATACAACCATGATACCCAGATGATAAGCAGCATAAAGACCGAATATCTCAGAACCTCGGCAATCTCTCAAACGAAATTTCGGTACTAAGACCATATGCCAATGAATGGTTCCCACCTGGTCTTCAGTCGATTTAAGTTTATATCACCCTGCACACTTTAAAATGATTGTGAGCCTACCGATACATCTTATATAGAGCTGCTTATCGTTTTTCAATTTAAGGTTTAAAGAGGTTTAGACAGACCACTGATGTACTGTCATTTTCTCTTTTGCTCGCCAGGAAACTCATTTTTGTTTTTCTATTGTTTTTGTGCTTTTGAAATTTTTCGATGTTTTTGGATTTTTCAAATTTGGATTTACTCCCCCTAAAATCAACAAACTAAGATAAAATTTAAAAACACAAAGGTATTTACAAAAAAGACTTTCCGATGTTGGTTAACTCATGTTTTACCTCAATGCCGTTTACCAAAATAAATTAATCAGAAATGATTTATCAAATTTTGGAAAAAAATCAGTTGGCATGTCGGTTTGCGGTGCGGACCAAGACAGCATTGTCTGGCCAAAGAGTGCTGTACGAGATAATACAAATTTATAAAGCAGCTTAAATATCGACAAGTAAAGGAGAGATTTAGAAATTCAAAACCGTATCCTGCAACTGCTTCGTGCATTTCAAGGAATTTGAGTGCTCTCCCAAACTGGATATCCACCCGTTGTGGATTTCAAAGTCGATTCTTTGAAGTCTCTTGACAGCAACAAGATCATAAACCTTTGGGTCCGGCTGGTCTTCCACATTTCACCAGCGAAGGTTTTTGTCTTTCTCTTTCAGAAGTAGTGTGCGGTTGTTCAATCCATGCCAAGGCATCCGCACACCCGGTTGTTTTGTTCAACAAACACTTTTTCTTCAATCACACCGAGAAGAAATGTACACTGCACGTTCATCTTGTTGATTTTGAATCTTCAGACGTGCTGCAGGTGCGTACATTTTACGTGAATCTATCCTGGGGACCCGATCAAAGCGTTTAACAATCAAACTTTGAAATGATTTGCATTTTTGTCGAATCTTTTCAATCTCTTACAACAGACATTTCTGTTTTCCTTTTCATTTTCTTTTCTTCTCTCCATCAAAGGCAACAATTTCTTCTGTCGCCTATTTTGTGCATGGATGCTCCACTATCAACAATCTTACGACTATCGACAGTTCCTCCTGGAACATCCTGCACACTCATTCAAAGATTAGACGGAGAGGGGGACCCAAGCCTTTGTGGACTTGGGTCGTCCTTGATCATCAAGAAAAGTGATCTCAATCATTTGATGATTAGGAAAAAGAACCTGCGGTGCTCCCCCTGACTGAATTACCTGTTTGGGCTTCCAAACTGTTTGTTCTTTACCAGTATTTGAATTTGTTGCTTTAGCATTTACTGGTTTTACAGTTTTAGGTTTTGCTTGAACAGGTTTGTCTTCTTTGACCTCTGATTTTAAGGCCTTTTCAATTACCTTTTGATTCCTTTGCTTTAACTTCTTTTCCCTTTCTTTCAAGACACGTGGGTCTTGTTTCGGGGAAACTGATCGTTTTTGGTAATTGGTTTCTTGGGGAGCACTTGCTTTGGCCTTCAACTTTTGCAGGTATGGGCAGTATCTTACAATATGCCCAATTGTGCCACACTCAAAACACATTCTCCGCTCTACAAACCTCGGAGAAACATGTTGATGACCAGACGAAGAACCAGACAATGAACTTTGTGATCTAGACGAGCTTGGACCTAAATCACATCCGTTTGTTTGTTGGGTGTAATTATTCTGATCATTTCGTTTTAAAATTCTAACTTGTTTTACAAAATCAATGTTAGATTTATCCTGAAATGTTTCAGGTTTATCTGTACCCTTGGATCCAACAAAGTTCAATTTCGGTTCTCTTTTCTTAACAGGGGCTCTTTTGTTTTGCACCTTTTGCTGCTGAACTTTAGGTGCTTGAACATTCTTGTTCTGAGCCTTCTTTCCCTGTACCTTACCCTTTCCGGAGTTGACTTGTTGTTTTCGCTCAATTGGTTGTTTTTGGTTTCCGTATTGTTTTCTAATTTGTTCACACGGAATTGGATCACATTGAGTGACGGTGACTTTGCCACTTTTGTTTCCCAAAAACTTATCAATACATCCTTCAAAAATTTGTTCAATTAAATCTTGATTTACATTTTTAATTGGAAAATCTTTGTTAGAGTAGATTTTGTCATCTCCTTTGAGCGTGTACAACAAGTTATTCCCTTCACAACTAGATACAAGGGACTCCATTCCTTTTGACATTTCAGTCTTACTCGGTTCCACTGGTGGATCACACAGGATGTGATTCTCGATTGGAATATCTGTTGTAACCGAGTTAGACTGTTGATTCACAATTTCTTCAGATTCATCGTCCGAAGAATCAGCATCCTCAACAATGAGAGGATTCTGTTCCTTAACACACGATGAATCTGTCACATTCTCTGATTCAGATTCTGATTGACCCGAGGATGATGTACCAGTTGTGAACCCGAGGCCTGCTGCAAAGTCATCTAGACCGAGTGGCACAGTAGGTTCAAAACGGGGCATATACTCGTCATCAGGCAATTTGGAGTAATTGTGATTCATTGGGGGAGGACATGATTTGAATCCATTACACTTCCTATCCCCCTTTTTCTTTTGAACATCAATAATGTGATCCAAAACATAGCGGGAATTGGAATAGCTTTCCAATTTCTGCTTAATTGTCTCACATTCACATCTAGCTGTTGCTAACTCTACCATTTGCTTTTCAATTGTGTCAATTAAATCATTGTTAGCATGTTGTTTTCTCAAAACAGCCTTTTGTAATTCAGAAACATCATGTTTTAATGACGCAATTGTAGCTTTAAATTCCTTTTCATTTCTGGTTAAAAACAAGTTAGCTTCAGTTGCTTTAGAAAGATCTACAATCAAATCTTGATTGTGTTTGTGTGTGATCTCAAACTGACTTTCCTTTTCTGCATACTCAACCTTTAACCTATCACAATTTTCACAATTAACTACAGTGGGTTCATCGACACATACCTGGCTTGATGAACTGTCGACATTAGCCTTAAAGGCTGAATGGAAAGAAAAAGATCCATCTTCAGAGAAAATCTTCTCCATTTCTTCTGATGTAGCATCAGCCTTCTTGATCAAGTCAGATTTCTCATTAGCATCATTCGACAAATTATCACCTTCAGAATCCACTCCCTCCTTCACGTCCGATTCTGAACTGTAATCACTCACACCTGAGCTATCTTCATCAGTGCCACTACATCCTGAACTGTCATCTTTTCCTGAAGATTCACCATCATTGACATTCTTGACAATTTCAGCATAAAACGCAGTTCCTCCTTGATTTCCACCTCCACATTGTACAGACCAGTCACACCCATCATCGGCTTTATTTGAGCTGGACGTGGATGTACTTGTTTGATTTATGAAAGGATTTTGGTTGCCTTGTTGAGGTTGGGCTTGAGGTGGTTTCGAAAAATAGGCAGTTGGATCAAATTGGGGTTGAGTTGGGGCAATAGCTCGCAAGAATGCAGTTTTGTCGAACTCTGGCTCAGGTTGTGTAGCTGATGATTGTGAAGTCAAAGTTAATTGAGTCCACCACTCACCGTTTGTTCCCATTTTATAAAAATTAATATATTAAATGAAAATTGATTTTAAAAAAAATTAATTTTCACAAACTATATTAAAATTTCGAAGGATAACAACCAGCCGAAGGATCCTTGATCGAAAGACCTGAAACACACAAACAGTTAAACAACTAGTGCAAACCTTCTGTTTAAAAATTACAACTTTCACGACGAAACAGAATGTTGACGAAACAAAAACCCTTGAATGATTAACTATCGACGAAACAGATTTGGCTACGAAACAGAATTTTCTAATGTTTGACGAAACACATGTTCTCCTTTGGGCTCCCAATCGACGAAAACGGCCCAATACTTCTGTTACGAAACAGAGGCCCACTTGTTCGACGAATCAAATTTAGGCCCAAAGTCGGACGAGACAGGTTTGTTTAATTGAGTTTGACGAAACAAGTTCTGATCAGGTCCTACGAAAATGAAGCCCAAAGGTGTCAACGAAACAGGAGCCCAATATGGAAGCCCAATTTGTGACGAGTAAACAGTCTTGTGCGACTTTCAGATCTTGTGCGTTCCTACCTCTTTGACTTTCTAACCTCCTGACACAAAGTATACTCACTTTCGGCTACACAAGTTTCAAATTACCAACCAAATGATGATGAACAATATTTTAATCCAAACACAATTTTCAATACACAAACACTTGAATATTCAAATCTCAAAGGATTAAAAAGTAAACACACTAAAGAACACTTTGAATATTTGATGAAGATATGAAGAACAACCCAGAAATTTATGAATTTTCCGGTGAACCGTAAATTTCCGAAACACAATTTTTGCTTAAAACTTCACTAAAAACCCACTTTTAACATGTGAAAATGATAAACAACAAGGTTTTTATAAGAACTTTCAGCAAAACATGATGATTTTCGAGATTTTAGACAGAATTTTCAGAAAATGATAAACTCCAAAGACCCGAAAAACAACCCGAAAACCACCAAGAACACCTCGGTTTTAACAAGGAGAAGAGCCAAGGCTCTGATACCACTTGTAGGTCCGGCTAGGGGAGGATCTAGTCGCCTAATCCTTGTTGTCAAACACGTCCGGTTGTGCGGAATCCAACCGGAGATGCAAACCGAGATAGAACACGAAAAATACACGACACACAAAGTTCACCGTTTAACACCACTGTATTAATACGAATGAAAGGTTCGGTTACAAGCACAAGGTTTACAAATCTATTCTGCAAACTCTCTCTAACTCTCGTGTGTGTGTGTTTTTGCTCTGAGTGTTCTCTCCTGTGTTCTTGTGTTCTCTATCGAAACAGAACAAATGAACTCTATTTATACTAACAGACACACATACATATGACGAAACAGACAATAGGCGACGAATCAGGATCACGGTCGACGAAACAGGTTTGTTTCGTCGACTTCTAGTTCTGTTTCGTTGATATGGGCTTTGACCCAAAATTGTTGAAGCCCATGCTGCGTTCTGATTGGCCCAAGTGAAGGTTCTGACCCATGAAGGAAGCTGATTGGCCCAAAGTTGCATGCATGTATACGTATAGAATACAACTTGTTTCAGAATTGTGGAGTTTAGCCAAAGTCTTGACATCATCATGACATCATCATGATGATGTCATGATGATGTGTCAAGCGGGAAACGTTCTCGGCTCTCCGTGCTTCGCGTGTCGAACTCTGGGGCGCACGACGGAGGAATGTCGTGACGTCGGGCTTGAGCCGAACCTAACCGGGTCGAACCGGACCAAGTCGCGTCGAGTCGAGTCGCGTCCACATACATGTATCAACAATATTATTGTGGATGCTCTTAGAATCGATGTCTTTTTCTGTTTGTATGAATATTCAGTTTATTTTGTTTTCTTGAATGTTTAAAATTTACCCTTATTAATTGACAAAAATGTTTTGTGAGTTTTGTAGAAGTCACTGATTTTTTTCACAACTAACTACTGCATCCAATCATTGGTTCATATATCCTATTTTTACCAATTTTGGTTTGTAAGTAAGAGTTACAATTTTTTTTTACACTTTCACCCTTATAGTTTTTGTGTTTTGCAACTTTATCATAAAACACTTTTCATTTTTATCTTAGTACTTTTTCACTTTCAGCTTTGGTATAATATGTACTTATACTAGCTTATGTCCCGTGTATTACACGGGGTTGTTTTAGACCGTACTTTAGGCAACATGTATTAAACTTGTTTATTATTAACATATAATAATAATAATTGAAAACTTCCTCCGTATTTAGTTACTTTTTTAAGAATCTCAATAGCATTTTGGCATATTCAGTTTCATCTGGGTATCTTTTATACATCATCTCTTTCTCTTTGACTTTTTTGTCAAATTCTCCTCTATCCGCAGCTTGGTGTTCAACATGCAAATCAATTTCTCTAACTTCCATTAGAGGTATGCAAACTTTCTTAGGAACCAGAATGGGATCCCTGCAAATTTGACCAAATGACCACGTATCAACATAGTCAAACTTCATGCAATTCCTTACTTCAAACTTCATGCAGCTAACGAAACCGAAATATATAATTTCTAAAGTTTAACAAATTATAAAGCAATCTAAGGTACAATATACTTTGTTCCAAGCTTTTCACATCACTTGATTACTTAAACTTGTTTTGTAGTTTGATGTTCACATCGCTCGATTATTTAAACTTTTCATCCCTGCCACCATTACCGGTCATCGAAACACTTGTCAATTGTCTACACAAAATCAAGATAAATATCAAAAACAAAAAAAGTTTAGAAACAAATATAAAAATAAGTAATATTTAAATCAAATCAAACCCTAATAATGATAAGTTGTATTCAAAGTGAATAAAAAAGTACGGATGCTTACCATGTTTTCCTTAGTTCTTTTCTGTTTTGAGTTAACATCATTCTTTTTTAATCTTCTCCAATTCAACTTCCAAAAACATGTAGCAGTATAAGCAAAAACATACAAAACATTAACATAAGAACTTGTAATAATCAAAATATCTTCTCATCCATCAATACCTTCTTGTTCAAAGGTCTTGCTTTGAACTTGGGAGCTTTTTCTAACTCTTCTTTTTCAAGTTCTTCGGTACTTTTGACCTTAGGAGGTCTTGCTCTTAGTAACGTCTGTAGAGGTGGTGTTTTTGGTGTTGTAAGATGAGGCCTCCATTGATGAACCTGTTAAAAAATAAGAACAAAAAACATATAAAATTTCAGGCTATGAGAAAATCAACATAAGTGTTGTTTAAACAAAATCATGCCCTAAGATGTTGATAACAATAAGCCATTTCAAGTCAAATCATCAAAATAGATATAAATTCTTGTAATCAAGTAATCATAACCTGAACATATGTAATCCAAACACAATTATAAACAACAAAACCCTAAAATCTTAAAACCCACTCCCCAAATTCAATTTCTTTTTCAAATAAAAAACGTTGCAACTAAAACAAACATACCTAAAACCTTATTAGTCACCATGTCTACTACTGGAGCATCAAATTCCCTTTGATCAAGTGTCAACACTTCAGCCAATGGAAGACACTAATCAAACCTGCCATTAATCTTCATAAACAAACAAATAGGTAAATGTGATACTTGATTATGTAAAAATCCAATCACCAAATAGAAGGCACTAATAAACTTTTGGTACCCATTAAACTAATGGCATTAATAAAAAAACGTAAAACAATATATAACCTCCAAATCAATCAAATTAAACTAATGGCATTAATAAAAAACATAAAACAATCTATAACCTAAAAATCAATAATCAATAAAAAAAAAGTCAAAGAGAAAGAGCAAAACAATGTGGAACCTGCAACTGATGTTTGGGGTGTGGATGGCTCATGGTATCTTCTGATTTAGGGTTAAATACCACTTATAGATAAACCACTACAGTTTTATGGACTGAATATACACTATTACACTTTCGATTTGTTAGAACCATTCAAGATAAAAGATAACCCATTATTGATAAGTGGGTCAATATTGAAATCTCCTACCCATAAAAGTTTAAACCTTCGGAAACATGACACATGTTAGAAGTATGCAAGCAATAACAAAAAAAACCCGACAACACACTATTATTAACCAAAGAAAATATTCTCATTTTCTTATTAAAATAAAATTTTGGGTCAATTCTTTCTAATGATTATATCATTTATATTGGAATTTTGCTGCAATTCTCACGGGACCAAGGAAGTAAAGTAGTTATGACAGAAATCAATGGTAACCATCAATGGATCAAGCTAGAGAAAAGGCAACTAACCTCTCTAAACCTCGTGATGTTAGGGTCAAAGTGATCTTTGATTTATGACTTCTTGAGCAACATTTTCATCAATCTACAACCAAAAAACCAATACACACCCTCTTTGAATTCAGCCTATAGATCAGTTAATATCCAAACCCAAAGTTATATAAAAAACAAATAAATGACACTAATATTAAAACTAATCAAAGGCCATTAATCAACCCAAATTAACCCATTTAGAATAGAGAACCAAACATTACACCAGATCTTGATCTACGCTAAATTGACACCGTCTATTCCACTCTAACGAATGGAATTTTGATCTATTCCTCACCGACAGAAAAAGTCAAATTTTATCTCCTCCACTATTCTTTTTTTTTATCTATTCCTCACCCATACAAAAGACAACCTTTATCTCCTCCACTATTCTAAACATAGAATTCTGCTTTTTTTTTAAAGATAGTCTTTGTTCCTGCTCTTGCATATCACCCTATGAGTAACACCTTTTTCTTACATGTGTTAGTGTAGCTCTTTTATCATACCTAAAAACATAATTGATGCAATGATTAATTAGAATTTAGAACTGACTCACCTCTACAAGTAATCCATCGAACATAGAGGAGGGATAATGAACTGCTACTTTCTCTAATCTGATTAACAGCATCAAATATGAGTTACGTAGGCATGACCATTGCAAATCCTTACAAAACCCTAAACTTTGTTGATTTTCCAATCTTTGTCTTGATTAAACCTCTGTATCCATTGCAAATCCTCACACGTCGCATAAATCCAATAAACCACACCCTTGAAAACACTAGAAATAGAGAAGTTAATAAATCTCAGAGCAGTAATATAATAAAGAATACATCTTAAGATAGGAACTACTAACCTTTGGATTCAACCAGGCGAGCGATGACAGCAGGTTAGGGTTTTTGATGCTGTTAATATATATGAGAAACGGCAGAGAGATTGACGGTGATTTAATCAAGATTATGCAAATAAGAAATACGAATCTTCAAAGAAACTGAAGGGGTATGGTCCCAAAAAGCCGCGCAGACCCTCATTCAGGTCGCGCGCAGGACCGTACTCCTTATTCTTCAAAATGTTTAATGTCAACCTCGCACGGGTTACCACACCGCGTATTGATCTCGTGCGAGGTCTGTGCAAGAAAGCACACCAAACTCAACACTTAGCATTCTGAATAAGAGCCTCCAGCTCCTATTATCCTACACGGGCTAGTTACGTACTCAACAAGGGTCGCACAGGAACTATAGCGCAAGGCCACTTCTGAAGGTACGAAAGGTACAAGTGGCAGAAGAAAAGAGCCAATCCGCGTCCTCCATGCTGTGCTCAATCGTGCTCCACGATCGTCTGACGTGCAGGAGACAGAAAGTACACAAGGTCGCCTACGTGGCACCAATCACGGGGCAGCGACATCTGCCCCACGATCTCCACTTACCTGCTGATGGCAGAAGGACGGCTAGGCCGACAATAGCGACACGTGGCTCCAATCACGGTGCGCCAGCACCAGAGAGCTTCTAGAAGCCACTAACGGTCCAGTGAGACAAGGAGCATATCCGCTTTGTTGACGCCTTCCGGCCCAAGGCCCATCAGCCCACATCCTATTACACCTCTCCGGCTATAAATAGAGACCTCAGTTCACAGGTTAAACATTCTAATCCCTCTACTCTCACTCTTAACACACATTTATCTCCTCAAAACAGTCGCTTATTCTCACGCGAGAGCTTGGTTAAGAGGGAAACCCCCACATTCCCCACTTAACAAGCTATGTGTTCTGTTTTGCAGGATTATCGGACCATTAAGGAGCTCAGAAAGCCACGAGAAGATTAACCGTTATGGTAGAAACATAAACCAAACTGATTAACCCTAATATTAGTTCTGTGTTTCTTCATTGGCGCCCACCGGTTTTTGTTCAAATCATCTTCATCTTCTTTTTCTGAGTTTTCAAAGTTGTTTTTCCTTCGATCATGGCTGGTCAAGGAATCGTTACTGATTTTGGATTTGGAACAAACTCTAATGCAGTGTTAGGGGAGGACAATCAAAATGTCCAAGTCCAACATGTAGAAGAAATTGGTGAAATTGAAGTAACCAACACTGGGGGACCCCGCGCGAGTGCCACTCGCATCACTCAAATGGTAACTCCAGCAAGTCACGTCGCTGGTCCTTTAAATCCAGCTCCACCTCAGAATATTTCGGCGCTATTAGGGCTGCCAGAAGGCGAAACCCCAGCCTCTTGGTATGCCAAGCAAATTGCTACCATCAACGCGGCGTATCAATCTCTGAGCGCTGTGTGGACCCTCAAGATGCAAATTATTTGATCAGGGAGATTCACAAAGGAATCTGTGGCATCCATGCAGGGCCGCTCATGGTCATTGCGAAAATAATGAACGCTGGATATTACTGGCCAGGGATGCACGTCGACGCCCTAAAGGAGTTGCGTAAGTGCGACTCCTGTCAAAGGCACTCCCGAAAGACCATGCGCCCAAAAAATGATCTTATCCCGGTATCCACTTCTTAGCCTTTCCAGCAGTGGGGAATTGATATGGTGGGACCTTTCCCCGAAGCTCCTGGTGCCGTCAAATTCATAATCATGGCTGTCGATTATTTCACTAAATGGGTGGAGGCCAAAGCTCTATCCTCAACCACTGCAATGATGGTGCGCAAGTTTATATGGGAACACATCATTTGCAGGTTTGGCCTCCCACTCAAGATTGTAACCGACAATGGCACCAACTTCGTGTCTGACGACCTTCAAAAGTGGATGAAAGAAATGAAAATCGAACACGCTTTCTCTTCCATTGCGCACCCTCAAGGCAACGGCCAAGTAGAAAGTGTCAACAAGAGTATTGTCGATGGGATAAAGGCCCGACTGGGCACAAAGAGAAGAGGCTGGGGAGATGAGCTCCCGAGCATCCAGTGGGCTCATCGAACCATGCCGAAAACAAGTATTGGCGAAACCCCTTTTAGCCTAGTTCATGGCTCTGAGGCGGTTATCCCAGCCGAATTTGGCCTCTCCTCGCCATGCTTGACAGCAGTCAACACAATCAACAACAAGGAAGAGCTCCATATTGACTTGGATTTACTCGAAGAGAGGCGCGAAATTGCGCGAATCAAAGAAGCCAAATATAAGACACAATTGGAGAGGTACTACAATGCAAGAGTACGCATTTGTACCTTCACTCCAGGAGAAAATGTCTTCAGAGACAATGAAGCTTCAAACGCTGAACGCCCCGGAAAGCTAGCCCCCAAATGGGAAGGCCCATACTTAATACACGAGCTACTAGGGAAATGGGCATACAAGTTGCGCACTCTGGATGGACACATCATCCCGCGCACGTGGAACGCGCAACAATTGCGCAAGTGTTACATCTGACTGATCTCGGCCTCGCGTCTTTATCCACTTATGTTTTGCCACGCGCCAGTCTTAATTTCCTATGTTGGCTATACGCCCCTTATTTTACTTCAACAATGTATGTTGGCCTAAGCGCCTGTTTCCTACTAAATGAAAGCATACGCCTTATGTTTTCCATTTGTCATGATGATTTCTACGTTACAAATGCATGTTAAACTTTTGATTAGCACGAAAACACTTTAGTAAATTACGAGCTCTTGAGTTATGCCTCCAAGGTCCTCCGCGAACATAGCGCGAGACTGGGCAGTTACGCTCACAAGAGCCACACTTACATTCATTCGCGCTAATTTAACCAAAGTTTCTAACAACAGTGCAATAATTGTAACTTCAAAATTAATAGCAAACACAATGCTATATTATAAAAAGCGCACCGCGCAAGAAACACATAAGAAATAAACAAAAACATCATTAATTCATTGCAAAATAGCGCGACCACGCATCTGGTTACATTCAATGTGTAAGAAAAAAATTAAAAGGCACGAAGCCTGTTAACACTAACTACTCATAACCATCACCTCCATCATCATCATTATTTCCATCACCATCGCCACCATCATCATCACCTGCTGCTTCTTCCTCATCAGATAACTCGACAGTTTCTGGTGGGTTAAGAATGGCCTTTAGCCATTGGCACCAATCATCATGCTTCAGCGCCTCTGCAACCAAATCCATCACAGGTAGTGATAGATGATCATAAGCCTTTTCAGCGCGGGCTAACTCAGCATCAGCCTGATCGGTCATTGAGCAGTGACTAGCGTCAAACTCTTGTCCTAACATCTCTTCAACATGTTGCGCACACTCTAGATAGCCTCCACGGTGGCCAACCGCGCGAGAGGCATCTATAAGAGTAGCAACGGCTCCATCAAGCTCGGAAGCATTCAGGATAGAGTTGGCCATCTGCAGCAAAGGCCACGGATAAGAAATAGGTTTTAGCAAATAAAGCCTAAGTTAAAAAGAGAACCATACCAGAACTACTCCCCTGCCACACATCCACTCTGCCTCAGAAGCCAAAGTATCGACGATGCCTTGAACCTCGGAGTAGTTATTCTACGCAATGTTGAGGGCTTTTGTACTCACATCTGGCGCCTCCTTGGATTTCTTCTTGGCCTCTTCAGCAGTAGAAACCTTGACTTTCTCAGCTTCAAGGTCGATCTCTAAGGACTCACTTTTGTCGATCTGCTCTTGCAGATGACGTTTTAACTCTGCAATCTCGATGTCCTTAGCCGCCAGGTCCTTATCCCTACTGGATACCTGCGCTTTCAGCTCAGCCTACAAAAGATAAAAAAGACTTAGAATTCTAACAAAGGAAAAGCAACAGGGAAAAGAGGAGTTGAACTTGTTGAACCTCAGTGCGCTCCTTATCAGCTACAAGATCCTCAACCTTCTTTGACAACGCGGAATTCTGGGCTTCAAGGTCGGTAATCTTGTTGCGAGCTGCATGCACACGCTGATTATCCTTTTCACATATCTTCTTAAACTCGGCACGCTCTTTTAACAATAGCTCTTCAGCAGCACGAAGCTTGCCCCTAAGGCCCTCGCGGCCCATTCCTCTGACTTCCTATCGACCTCAAACTTAGACTTCTCCTCAGCAAATGCAGCATTAGCTTTCTCAAACTCCTTAGCCTGCCTCACAAGGCGCTCATGATATTTCTCCCAGTCGGCCCGCTCCTTAACCCTCGTGCGCCACTCACGAACGATTTGGTGATTGGCGGCGCGAGTATTGGCCTCTCCAACCACATGGTATAGCCCATCGTGACTTCACGCCCTTTGACGATTAACCTCACCAGGAGGGAATGAGTTTAAGAACCAGTAACGGCACGTACCAAACTCCTGGAAGGTATCTTTCTGTTTCAAGCCCCAGGGAGCTTGGTGGGGAGCATTACCGCGCGCCACCTCAGTATAGGTCTTGTAGTAAATATCACCCAAGGTATCTTTCGGGCCGATATCCTGAGGCATATACCCTCCAGCGCCACTAGAGCTCGCGCCACCTGCAGCAGAAGATTTTTTCATATGAATCGCAGAACCTGATCCCCCTGTAGAAGTAACTTTAGCAGCATGAAGGTGTCACGGCCCCCGTCCCGGTGTTACCCGGTCCAGGAGCCACTGGACAGAAACCCGTGGTACTTATTATTTGAGTTGACAGCGGAAGTTTAACAGGATCTTTTAAACTTGGAAAATGCCCAATTATTTTATTTCATAATTTGGGACAAACCCCCATAATTTACAGCAATGGGTATTTCACGAGGAAATCCCTTGTTTTACAAAATATGTTTATTTATTTTACTGAGCCACCACTTCAAGCTTGTTAGTGCTCCGTAGCACTTTTCCTTGATTCACAGTAAGTCACCTGAAACATGTTTAAAAATATTTTATCAGCGGGGAAATACTGGCGAGTTACTCAACTTTGATAAAATGACTCCTAGTTATAAATTACAGCATAAGAGCGATTACAATGGCTACTATCTTATTTTTATCCGGCGCCGTGTCACACCCTGGTGACGATGGTCATACGACTATTGGGTCCTTTCACCCAAGTAGTGATGATTATCACTGTTAGGTTGGTGAACCTAACCGTGAGAAATTAGTAATGTGCATAATACCCCACTTGCCAGTGATTCAAGATAACCAAGACTTAATCCCTGTAATTATAACTTTTGAAAATAATTTGAGTATTGAAAAACATTGTTGATAAAAAGAGAATGACTCACATTGCAAGTTTAGACAGGCAGAGTTTAGCCTACTGATTTAGCCGTGTAACCTAGTTTAAATAATAATGCACACGAAACTAGGTCAGTAACTTAATACAACATTTACGATAAGCTCACGAAATCAAAACCCTCACGACGAATGACAAAGTATAGCCCTGATTTGGGCATCACTTAAACATCCATCGGATTGGTTTCAATCGATCGGAAATTGTATCGTAGCAGTGATCGAGTTAATACCCTGTATTCGTAGCGGCGTTTCCCTAAGCGAAATTATGATTTTGAGCAGTTTCTTTCTTTTTTGATTGAAACATTCAAGCACAGAAGCAAGTCCCATGCACCAACAATTTATAGCAGAAAAATGGGTTTTACGTGGCCCGCGTAAACCCTCACAAGACTTTTATGCGGCCCGCGAGGGCCCTAGTCTACGTGTAGGGCTTGTGTGTCATAGGTAGGTCCGCCACGTGTGCGAAACGTGGCTTGAACACTTATCTGGAGAATTGTTAAGTTGATGCGGCCCACGTAGATGTAACCTTATGGTTTACGCGGCCCGCCTGAAATTAAAATTTTATGTTTTCTTGGTTTTTCATGTGTATTAGGGTTTCAGGGGTCCGGGTTTTCACTTACGGGTCGATTTGGGGCATTTTTGCAGGTCCTTACATCCTCCCTACCTTATTTAAAATCTCATCCTCGAGATTTATTGGAATAAGTGAGGATACTTTTGCTTCATTTCTGATTCCAGCTCCCAGGTATACTCGGGTCCTCTTTTTGAATCCCACTTAACTTTGACAAGTACCAATCTTTTGTGTTTGAGAAACTTGACCTTTCTATCTTCTATTTGGAGTGGTTTCTCAATAAATTTTATCTTTTCATTTACCTCTATGTCTTGAAGAGGTACTACCAGAGATTCGTCAGATAAACATTTCTTGAGGTTGGATACATGAAATACGTCATGTACCCCGGCTAACTCTTCTGGTAGTTGTAAACGATAGGCGACCGGTCCTATTCGCTGAATTACTGGGAATGGTCCTACGTACCTTGGACTTAGCTTTCCTTTCTTTCTGAACCGAACTACTCCTTTCCAAGGAGAAACTTTCAAGAGTACCTTGTCTCCAATTTGAAATTCCAGCGGCTTGCGTCGATTGTCTGCATAACTTTTCTGACGATCTTGAGCCGTCTTCAATCTTTCCTTGATTTGAGTTATCTTGTCGGTGGTTTCTTGTACGATTTCAGGACCTGATAATTGGCTTTTTCCTATTTCTGTCTAGCAGACTGGAGTTCTACACTTTCATCCTTACAGTGCTTCGAACGGGGCAGCTTCGATGCTTGAATGATAACTATTGTTATAGGAGAATTCAATTAAAGGTAAATGGTTGTCCTAATTTCCTCCAAAATCTATAACACATGCCCTGAGCATGTCTTCCAGGGTTTGGATCGTCCTTTCACTTTGTCCGTCTGTTTGGGGATGGTATGCAGTACTTAAATTTAGTCGGGTTCCCATTGCTTCCTGGAAACTGGTCCAGAAATGGGAAGTGAAATGACTATCCCTATCCGATACAATGGAGAGTGGGATTCCATGTAAGGATACTACCTCATCTACGTATAACTTGGCTAATCTTTCCCTGCTAAAGGTTTCCTTTATGGGTAGAAAATGAGCTGATTTGGTTAATCGATCCATAATTACCCAAATCGCATCTTTACCTTTTTTGGTTTTGGGTAACTTAGTAACAAAATCCATTGTTATTAGTTCCTATTTCCATATGGGCATTTCTAATTACTGAAGTAGACCTGAGGGTTTCTGGTGTTCCGCCTTAACTTGTGAACAAGTTAGGCACTTAGAGACGTATCTAGCTATGTCCTTTTTCATTCCTATCCACCAGAAATTATTTCTTAAATCTTGGTACATCTTATTATTTCCAGGATGCATGGTATACCTAGATTTATGGGCTTCCTCTAAAATTTTATCTCTTAAGTTTTCTTGCTGAGGTACCCAAATCCTTTTCTTGTGGAATCTCAAGATTTCATCACTTCCTTGCTCTAATTCCTTTATTCGTCCTTTCATTCCTTCAGCACTATCCTCAATTGCTGTTTTCTGAATATTCTTCAGTTGTTCCATTAAATCTACTTGAAAATTTAATCTAAGAGCACGAATTCTTCTTTGTTTCACATGATACTTACGACTTAAGGCAACTGCAACTACGTTTGCTTTTCCTTCATGATATTGAATATCATAGTCGTAGTCACTTAGAATTTCCATCCATCTTCTTTGCCTCATGTTCAATTCCTTTTGCGCAAATATATATCTTAAACTCTTATGGTCTGTATAGACAGTAAACTTACTCCCGTACAGATAATGTCTCCAAATCTTAAGGTCAAAAATTATGGCTCCTAACTTTAGGTCATGAGTCGTATAACTTTCCTCGTGCTTCTTTAATTGTCTTGAGGCGTACGCAATTACCTTCTTGCGTTGCATTAGCACACATCCTAATCCTAGCTTAAAAGCATCACAGTAAACTTCAAAATCTTCTGTCCCTTCTGGTAAGGCAGGAATTGGGGTGTTTGTTAACCTTTGCTTTAAAATCTTAAAAGCCTCTTCTTGTCTAGATCCCCATTTGAACTTCACTGCTTTACAGGTTAGCTTAGTTATTGGCACAGCTATTTTGGAAAAATCCTTAATAAATCGTCTATAGTATCCGGCTAACCCTAGAAAACTTCTAACTTCCATGGCTGATTGCGAGACCTTCCATTTGGTAATCGCTTCTATTTTGGAGGGATCTACGTGAATACCTTCGTGATTTACCATGTGTCCTAAAAATTGTACCTCTTGTAGCCAAAATTCACACTTCGAGAATTTGGCGTAAAGCTTTTTTTTCTTAACAAAGTTAAGAGTGCTCGTAGGTGCTCATAATGCTCGTCCTGACTTTTGGAATAAATGAGTATATCGTTGATAAAAACAATTACAAATTTATCTAAGTACGGTTTACAGATCCTATACATCATGTCCATGAATGCTGCAGGAGCATTTGTTAACCCAAAGGGCATGACTGTAAACTCGTAATGACCATACCTAGTTCTGAAAGCAATTTTAGGTATGTCTTCTTCTTGTACTTTCAACTGATGATATACGGAGCGTAAATCTATCTTTGAAAAACATCTAACTCCCTGAAGTTGATCGAAAAGATCATCAATCCTAGGTAATGGGTATCGATTCTTAATTGTAACCTTATTCAATTCCCTGTAATCGATACACATTCGCATTGAACCATCTTTCTTTTTCACAAACAACACGGGCGCTACCCAAGGGGATGAACTAGATTGTATAAATCCTTTGCTTAATAATTCATCTAACTGTTTTTTTCAGTTCTAACATTTTGGTGGGTGCTAACCGATAAGGTGCTTTGGCTATCGGTGTAGTTCCAGGAATTAGATGAATTCTAAATTCTACTTCCCTATTGGGTGGTAATCCAGGTAGTTCTTCTGGGAATACATCCGGGTATTCTGACACTACTGGAATTTCCTTAAGTTCCTTACCTTTAGTGATGATGATTACCGAAATCATATACACTATTCCTTGTTTTCTTGAATAACTGGCCATTTTCATTACTGAAATGAATTTCAGTGGCTTACGTGGCTTATCTCCTGTAATCACCACTATTTCCCCTGTGAGTGTATGAATTTCTATGGAATTCTTATCACAGAGAATTCGAGCATGGTTGGCTACTAACCAATCCATTCCTAACACCACGTCGAATCCAGCTAACTTCATAGGTAACAGGTTTGCAAAAAATTTAGGGCCTAAGAGTTCTATCTTTTCTTCTCGCAAGACCCTATCTATATAAACAGAATTACCATCTGCCGTTTCTACAGTAAAAATTTGCCTAAGGTTGGCTAAGGATAGGTTAAGAGCTTGGCAGAATGAAGTATTTATAAAACTTTGGTTTGCCCCAGAGTCAAATAACACTTTTGCTTAAACGTCGTGAACTAGAAACGTACCAGCTATCACATCAGGGATTAGTTCTGCTTCTTGGGTAGTCAACTGGAATGCTCTTGCATTCTTTTTGGTAGTTCCTTCTGCAGGTTTGACTTTGTTGTCAGCTGGTTTGACCAGTTTAGGGCAGTCTGGTCTAAAATGTCCAGTTTCTCCACAATTGAAGCAGATTGTTGATTTCTTTCTTCTGCAATCTTCTTCTTGATGCCCCGGAATTTTGCAGAAATTGCAATACCCTTTGCATCTTCCAAAATGCTTTCTTTTACAGGTACTACAAAATGGAGTAGTGGAAGATTGCCCGGTTCCCTTTTTCTTGAAGTTACTACTATTACCCACACGGAATCCTTGGGTAATCTTTTGGGCCACTTCCTTTTTCTGGTTTTCTTCTCTTGTGCGTACCAACCCGTCTGTCAAAGTGTTGGCTAATTCCACTGCATCGTCAATTATGCGGGGTCTCGCAGCTTTGACGATATCACGAATCTCGCTAATTAAACCCCAGATATAGCGAGAAATAAGCACCGGTTCTGGCGAAGCCAGGGTAGGTACAATTCTAGCATACTCGAAGAATGTCGAAGTATACCCTCTACAATCAACATCCACCATCCGGTGGTTTAGAAACTTTTTTGTCATTTGTTCCTTTTCATATTCGGGACAGAATTTTCTTTCCACTAGACTTTTAAATTCTTCCCAATTCATGGCATACGCCACATCAGTTCCCTTGGCTTGTAGCACGGTGTTCCACCATTCTAACGCTCCTTCTTTAAAAAGATGCGACACGTACATGACCTTGTCTTCCTCAACACATTTACTTATTTTAATTACTGCTTCGGTTTTCTCTAACCAACGCAGTGTAGCAGTTGCCCCTTCGTTGCCTGCAATTCAACCGGTTTACAGGCAAGAAATTCCTTGTAAGTGCAACCAGGCTTTGCAGCTTTCATTCTCTTAAGAAATGGGGCTTGCATCACATCATCGTTATTGTTATTGTTGCCGCCTCCATTTACACTATTACTGAAATTGTCGTCACAAGTACGTTTGCTGGGAGTAGGTGGTGGAGGTTCAACTGGATTTCGGGCAGCAGCAAGGATTGCTGGAATAGCATTGGCTATTCCTTGAGCAACAATATTTTCTATATCTTGCCTATTAAGAAAGTGATCCTCATTGTTTTGCTCAGGTTGGTTAACTTCGTTAACTGGCTCATTGACGGCGGGTTCCATCTGATAATTTTCAATATTTAAATGTATAAATTATTGGCACAAAATAAAATAAATAATAATCATTCACAATAAAACAATCACCCATAATCATGTCAATAAATATAGCCAAAATTGTCGACTTTGCGACGTTGATATTTTTATATATTAATATGCATCCATACACACCAGTTATATTACAAAAGATTTATTTTAAGTTATTTTATATGATTATATTTTTATTAATATTTATTATTATTTTATTATTATTAAACACGTAACCACACAACCACAAACGATCCCTGTCAGTTGGCACTTCAGAAACGACGTTCCCTCTCATCGTATTTCCATGATATCCTCTCCCCCACTTCCCGGATTCTATTTCCTGCGTCCACCCGCTCCTCACCATAGTGGCGGAGTTCAGCCAAGTTTTCTGTGCTCATAGGTGGGTTTGGTGCAGGCTCAGGGTCAAACTGGGGGAAAAAGGTGTTAGTGTTATTCAAGAGATTCTGAAATTGCCAGTCAGTTGTCCACCATTCTTCCAGCTCTCCTTGTAGGGGTCGGGGGTTGATAATAGGATCTGGGATAGCAGGTTTCAAATTAACTGGAAGTTGTGCTTCAGCTGGGTAATTGAAGAGGTTTTCATCGGCAGGTCCGATGAGGTCGCTATTTGCCAGTTTGAGGTCCAGCTCCTCCCACGGTGGCATTTCCTGGGCTTGCCCTGAACTTTCCCCGATCTCCTTTCCTTTGCCTTTATCCTTGGGATCCTCAGTCTTTTTAATCTTTTGTGCGGCTGGCTTCTTCCTCCGTCCGCGTCTCCAGCCTATGATTCCCCTTCTCTTTTTCAACTTGGGTTTCTCCTGAGGTTGAGCTTGGAATACCATAGGTTTCTCAGTGTCGGCCCAATAACCGGAAAAGCCCCCGGAAACTTCCATGTCAACAGAATAGATGGTGAGATTCTGAAGAGCTTCAGACAACTCATTCATGCTGTTAGCATTCATGAAGAAACACACACAAACTTAAGTTAATATTTTATTCATCCCATTGAATTTTCACAGAATCATAAAATAGCAATTTGAGAAGAAATTAAGTATTTCTAAATACTTAATTGGCTTAAATCAGTGGCTCCGATACCACCTTTTTCTGTCACGGCCCCCGTCCCGGTGTTACCCGGTCAAAGAGCCGCGGGACAGAAACCCGTGGTACTTATTATTTGAGTTGACAGCGGAAGTTTAACAGGATCTTTTAAACTTGAAAAATGACCAATTATTTTATTTCATAATTTGGGACAAACCCCCATAATTTACAGTAAAGGGTATTTCACGAGGAAGTCCCTTGTTTTGTAAGTCCCGTAGAACGGATCTTTCAATGATATCAAACTACACCAAGTTTGTGCGGAATCCAAACTTGATGTGATTCAAGAAATAAAATGAAAATCAACAAGAAATATGAACAACGAAGAACAAACCGGAATCACTTTCAATACTTGCACACGTTCTATTACTTGAATAAGCAAAACGTCTGGTACAAGTATTCTACCACCAAATCGCCTCTCTCTCTCTCTCTCTATAGGAATTCTGTAACTATAAAGTTCAAACCCTAAAACAAGTTGAAAACTTGTTTATATACATACTCAAGCCCACTTCCCTACATGGGCTCCCCTTGGGCCTGCTTGGCCCACATGGCCTAAAGCTTGGCCCAAGTGACCTATAAAGGTCCAAATCCTAATATAAAGTAACCCGGTAAGGCCCACTTCGTAAACATAACCCGTTGTGTTAATTTGATGCGTTAGTCTTACACTTTTGGGCCTAACAATCTCCCCCTAGACTAATGCCATCAAATTGTCTTCATAACATGAAATCAGCAACGTCTTCAACGAGTCTATGGTTGTCGCTATGCTGCAGATGTTGTGGAAGTTCTCAACTTTTGAACTCTCAGCACTGGGTCTCTTTTCTTTGGCTCTTGTGGTTAGCTTCATATCAGGATCACGATCAGCTTTGCTTGAAAATCTTTGTCAAAAAGAATGTGAGAAGAGGATTCTCAACAGCTCTTTTCTTTTCAGTCTTTTTCTTTCAAGCAGGTTCACAGGTACTTCTTTAAATATACTTTCACTGTCAGACGGCATTTCGTATCCAGTTCTTCTGACTCAGGTACATCTTATTGTTGTGCTGCTTCAGGCTTCGTCAACAGCAAACAACATCTCAATCTGCATCAACCCCTGTTCTTGATTGAAATCAAGTTCTGCACATGCTCACAAACTCATAAGCAAACATTTCTTATGAAACAGGGAGAATACCATATGAACACTAGGTACATCAAATTTCACAAGTTAAATTCTTTCAACTTTTGATGATCAGTCAAATCTTCAAGAACGGTTATGTTTTTAATTTTTTTTTAAGAAAACAAATAAACACTCTATTTTTGGATTTTTGGTTTTATAGAAAAGCAAGACACTATTTTTGAATTTTTCTATTTTTTTTTAATACTAAGAACTAGAAACAAACAAATAAAAACTCAAAATATAAACAACTATCATAATCTACAATTACAATTGCAATGGGGGATCAAGATTCGTTCTCAGGCAGACTAAGGAACACTTTTCAGTACGAGCCTAATCAAACAGGTCTATGCGATTGCCAATATGTTTGTCCACTTAAACTTTAATGCTCAACTTTCAATTTTTCAACTTCGTGATATGATTAAGGTAATATTATACTATTATACCCGTGTATCCCATTCCAAGGCATACCCCCGCGATCAAGGTAAGCACAACGATTCATCGTAACAGGTGAGTATACTGATGTCATCCTTTTTTATTTACAACGTTAGACCATTGGTGACAGGTCAGTACTTTCGTATAGCAGAGCGACCAATGATTTTGTCCAACGAGGGCGAGGCAAATACCATTTTGGTACGAATTTGGCTCTTTGAGCATTGGGAATTTTCTCATTTTGAGATTTTATTCCTTACGGTTTTTGTCCTCTTTGGGATCTTTTAAGATATCCTGACTATGTCTAGGTCTGCATATAATCTGGATGCAACAGAAGGACAGCCAAGATATCCCTGGATGATTCACCAATATAAAGACCCGAAACCTCAGATGTTGGCTATCAATCAACGCAAGATTTAAGACCATAAAATCATACGCCATTGGTATGATACGCACATGGTACATAGTTCGTTATGTTTATATCACTTAGTATCTTTTATCATTTTGAGCGTCAAGCCTATCGACATATCGCAGTAGATCCTAGTCTTTTCAGCTATGGCACCTTACATGTGTTAGTCAAACCCTTTAACACGAACATTTATTTCACTTCCCATATCATGCAATTTTTATTTTTGGCTTTTTCATTTTTCTAATGTTTTTGTATTTTTCTCTTTTTCTCCCCTTAAAACAATACATATTTACAGCAAACTCTTTTTGCATTTTTCTGAGTTTTCTCCCGCTAAACTATATATCTAGCTATATGTCCCCCCCCCCCCTAAATTTGTACATAAATCTTGTATTTGTGCGCAAATTTACCATTTACTAGAGAAAGGACACGTTATGAACAAAGTAATGAACTAAGAAAGAGAAAAAAAAAAATATTTTTGTTTAACCGTTCCGTCATTAGATTGAAGACTAATCAATTTCAAATCAAAGTACTGAATTTAAACGGTACCTTTTGCTGATCTTCTCTTACTTTTCTTATCTCCTCCAAAGGAAACATATCATCTGTAAAAAAAAAAAAAAATTTTTGAACTTTTTACAACAGTGAAATGTTACCCGTTTTATCTCTAGAACAACCGCTATCAACATTCCAGAGATTATCAACAGCTCCTCCTTAGTTATTCCTAAAAAGTAAGGAGATTAGTAAGACATGGGTACCCAGGCCATCGTGGTCCTGGGATTTCCTGAAGCATCAAAATAAGACACTTCCTTTAAACACAAGTCCCCTTTTGTCTCAAGGATTGGAGACGTCGCTGGTTTGGATTTGGGTTTCCAAATCTGTTTCGGTTTAACAAACGTGTTTATTGCCTTTGGTTGAGCAACTTTAGCTGATTCAGGCTTGTTAGTTTTAGAAAAACGTTTTTGTTCTTGAACAGCCTTGCGTTTGTTTTTAGCAGCCTTCCAATCCCCATCAGAAGGTTTAACCTTAGGATTCACATTCTTCATTGCCTTAGGTGATACCTTCATTGGCTTAGAATGATTGTTATCATTTGGTGTAACCCTCTGATTTCGCATATAATAGGGTACACGGGGACGCCGTGTGCAGTTTCTAGCAATATGACCCGCAATGCCACAGTTGTAGCAAGTTTGTCTTTTCATCGGAAAGATGTTTTGAGCAGCTTGATTCGCTCTAGCAGGTCCTGAAGGACAAACCGGTCCTTTTTGCGCTGGATGCGCCTGCACATTTCTCTTAGACGAAGACGAATTGGGGTGCTTGTATTTGTTTTTTTGCAGAAGTCTTGTTACTCTGAGCACCATTCTTCGTCTTTTCTCCCTTATTGGAGCTTTCAATCACCTTGTCACGAGCCTTATGAGATCGTGATTGTCCTTGATAAGCAGACTTCGTATACCCCCGACTTTGATCTGCTCGTTTTGGCTCATTCCGCTTGTTGTGAACCGGCTCACAAACATCAGAACATGAGCGTGTATTGGCATTTTGTTGCACATTTGGACGATGAACACAATTTCTAGCAATGTGTCCAGGAATTCCACAGTTGAAACAAGTCTGTCGCTTCAATGTATGGAGATTCAGAGTGCTTGCAACAGTTGCTGATCTGATGGGTCTTGATGACCGAGCTTGCTTAAGTTGCTTTGCTTGTGTTCCATGTGCCTTTTCTGATTTCTTTTGTACCTGTTGATCAGAATTAGCACAAGCATGAGATGTAGACGGATGATGAGATTCATCCTTCTCACTTTTATCATGATCATTTTGAAAAACCGGTGTTTCAGTTTTATCTTTATTTTCAGAAACATTTTTTGGTGACTGTTTATTTATTTCAACTCCTTTTTCTTCTTTAATAGATTCAGATTCAGTTTCAATTTTAGAACAAGTTGAAATTTCATCAACACATGTTTCGTCAACACATGTATCATGTGAATCCGATTTAGGTTTGCTTTCATCTACTGTTTCCAATGGGGTCCCACTAGATTCAACATTAGGGACGCCCACTGTGACAGATTCAGAAGAAGAATCAGGATACTCTTGATTTTCTTGAGAAGGAGTTTCAGTGGTTTCACTATCCTGAGGGACCTCACCTGTAACACTATCATCAACTGAAACATTAGAAACATTACAATCACACGCATTAACTGAAACACAATCATCACCACAATTATTGTTCAAGGATTCAACACAAACATCATCAGTTTTGCCCCAAACATCAGGCTCACTTGACGAAACATAAGCACAAAACGACTCAAACAAAGATCTACTAAAAGCAATATCAGATTCAGTTTGTTCAAAATAATTTTTAGAAATATTAGAATGAACAACTGGTTCACTCCCAGGATCATCTCCACACTTTACTTCAGATACTTTATCTGCACATGAAGACGAAGCGTTAGGATCAATTGAGCCTTTAGAAATAAAGTTTATTGGAGTGGATTTCGGATCCTCAACAGGTTTGCCATTAATCGATGAATTATTGTTTTTCGAACCATAAGTCATTTTGCTCTCATTCATCAGCTCCTCCTCAGTCATAGGTAAATAAGTATAATTGTCATTATAAGGAGGAGGAGCCTGATTGAAACCCAATCCACACCCTTTCTTTTTCTTGTATGCAAGTTGCTGATCACAAAGATTTTTAACTAATTGGCTGGAAGAATCAATTTTTTTAATATTGAGTTCATTAATTTGATATCTATCTCTGATATCTTCCAGTTCTTTAGTCAGAATACACATTTTTTCCTGAACATATAAGAGTTGAGTTGTTTTTACACTTACATCATCTTTGAGTTTGATGATATCTTTTCGCTGAGCTTCAATTTTTTCTTTATAAAGTTTCTCATTTTTTTATAAAGTAAAGTTTTTATTTTTAATATCTTGATAGTCTTGAATTAGCTCAGCATTGTATATTCCATAAGCTTCAACCCTTTCTCTACACTCAGGAGTGCAGAAAACAGAAAGTACATCTTCAACAGTCATTTCTTGAACCACGGGTTTGTGAAATATGAATCCCATAATTTCAGCGGGTGGTTGATACTTTTGTTCTTTCCCCCAAAACACAAACCAAACGAGAACCCGTGTACTCGCTAACTCAAACCTTTGTAGGCGAATGAACCCGCTTTCTGAACCGCCCCTCAAAACCTGTCAAACTTTTCACAACCAAACAAACTTTTTCCTTTTTTTTTTAAATAAGAATAGATATATATTTATTATAAAAGAATCCTTATTATTATTAAAATATTCATATATTATAATTAATGATTGTGTAATGATGAAACCTATGATTAATATTATAATTATTATAATTATAATTATTATTATTATAGTTAAAACAAAATGAAAATGAACGTCACACTGTCTACTTCTTCATTAAACAATACCGAAACCCTAATTGTAAATCTCAGGAGCCACAACCAGTGATGAATGATCGATGAAGATGGTGTACAGTTTGCGGCGGAGTTGACGATCGATGAACAGGAGATAGTAACCGGAGATGGTGATTATACTAGGTCATTCAAGAGTGGAGGAGAACAGTGGTGGTTGGCTCGATGTTGCAGATGGAACCCGGAGAAGATGATGTTAACGGAGATAGTGGCCAGAGGGAATGAACAATAGTGACGAGGACAATGGTGAAGAATGATGACCAGTGATGTTAATGGTAGTTTCAACTAAGACTCAGATCAGTGAATGAAGATGATGAAGATCAACTCGAAACGTGGAACTCGAAATCTTGTGTCAAAATGGGACTCGAAACCGTGAGTCAAAACAGTGGTTGCGACTCGGAATCGGAATCGTGGTTGCGACACGAGACTGTGAAAGTTGATGAGTCGAGACCTGTGTAACCTTTTGGAGCTGACAACCTCTTGTTGAGTCGAGACCGTGGAAGTGAGTCGAGACCTTTGTGAAGGTTATTGAGTCGAGACCGTGGAAGACGATGACTCAAGACCAGGAAGATGATGACTCGAGACTGTGATGATGACGATGAGAGTCGAGACCTTGTGAAAGATGAATGAAACTTTGATGATGAGTCGAGACCGTGACTCGAGACCTCCTTGACTAGAGAACGTGGTTGTCGGATCTAATGTACTGCGGTGGTGATGGACTCGAAAGCGTTAAAAGATGGAAATTTGAATTTGAAAGTAAAGAAATTTTCAAAAGATTCCGTCAAATCAACAAATCACCGAAAATTTGTGAAAATTTTAAAATCAAGATATTTCCAAAATTTTTAAAAAATTACGTTTAATCCTTTTAACAAACCTTTTCAAAATCAAAACACCAAAATATAGTGATTTTTGATAAAAATTTGATGAACACTACCAAGAACGCGACGAACACCGAACCAAAAATAACGAAAATCTTGAATCTTTGATATCACACCGAGCCTAGAAATAGGTTCTAATGGCTCTGATACCACTTGTAAGTCCCGTAGAACGGATCGTTCAATGATATCAAACTGCACCAAGTTTGTGCGGAATCCAAACTTGATGTGATTCAAGAAATAAAATGAAAATCAACAAGAAATATGAAAAACGAAGAACAAACCGGAATCACTTTCAATACCTGCACACGTTCTATTACTTGAATAAGCAAAACGTCTGGTACAAGTATTCTACCACCAAATCGCCTCTCTCTCTCTCTCTCTATAGGAATTCTGTAACTATAAAGTTCAAACCCTAAAACAAGTTGAAAACTTGTTTATATACATACTCAAGCCCACTTCCCTACATGGGCTCCCCTTGGGCCTGCTTGGCCCACATGGCCTAAAACTTGGCCCAAGTGACCTATAAAGGTCCAAATCCTAATATAAAGTAACCCGGTAAGGCCCACTTCGTAACCATAACCCGTTATGTTAATTTGATGCGTTAGTCTCACACTTTAGGGCCTAACATGTTTTACAAAATATGTTTATTTATTTTACTGAGCCACCATTTCAAGCTTGTTAGTGCTCCGTAGCACTTTTCCTTGATTCACAGTAAGTCACCTGAAACATGTTTAAAAATATTTTATCAGCGGGGAAATACTGACGAGTCACTCAACTTTGATAAAACGACTCCTAGTTATAAATTACAGCATAAGAGCGATTACAATGGCTACTATCTTATTTTTATCTGGCGCCGTGTCACACCCTGTTGACGATGGTCATACCACTATTGGGTCCTTTCACCCAAGTAGTGATGATTATCACTGTTAGGTTGGTGAACCTAACCGTGAGAAATTAGTAATGTGCACAATACCCCACTTGCTAGTGATTCAAGATAACGAAGACATAATCCCTATAATTATAACTTTTGAAAATAATTTGAGTATTGTAAAACATTGTTGATAAAAAGAGAATGACTCACATTGCAAGTTTAGACAGGCAGAGTTTAGCCTACTGATTTAGCCGTGTAACCTAGTTTAAATAATAAAGCAAACGAAACTAGGTCAGTAACTTAATACAGCATTTACGATAAGTTCACGAAATCAAAACCCTCACGACGAATGACAAAGTATAGCCCTGATTTGGGCAGCACTTAAACATCCATCGGATCGGTTTCAATCGATCGGACATTGTATCGTAGCAGTGATCTAGTTAATACCCTGTATTCATAGCGGCGTTTCCCTAAGCGAAATAGTGATTTTGAGCAGTTTCTTTCGTTTTCGATTGAAACTTTCGAGCACAGAAGCAAGTCCCATGCACCAACAATTTATAGCAGAAAAATGGGTTTTACGCAGCCCGTGTAAACCCTCACAAGACTTTTACACGGCCCGCGAGGGCCCCTAGTCTACTTGTAGGGCTTGTGTGTCACAGGTAGGTCCGCCACGTGCGCGACACGTTGCTTGAACACTTATCCGGAGAATTGTTAAGTTGACACGGCCCACGTAGATGTAACCTTATGGTTTACGCGGCCCGCCTGAAATTCAGATTTCATGTTTTCTTGGTTTTTCATGTGTATTAGGGTTTCAGGGGTCCGGGTTATCACTTACGGGTCGATTTAGGGCATTTTTGTAGGTCCTTACATCCTCCCCACCTTATTTGAAATCTCGTCCTCGAGATTTACTGGAATAAGTGAGGATACTTTCGCTTCATTTCTGATTCCAGCTCCCAGGTATACTCGGGTCCTCTTTTCGAATCCCACTTAACTTTGACAAGTACCAATCTTTTGTGTTTAGGAAACTTGACCTTTCTGTCTTCTATTTGGAGTGGTTTCTCAACAAATTTTATCTTTTCATTTACCTCTATGTCTTGAAGAGGTACTACCAGGGATTCGTCAGATAAACATTTCTTGAGGTTCGATATATGAAGTAAGTCGTGTACCCCGGCTAACTCTTCTGGTAGTTGTAAACGATAGGCGATCGGTCCTATTCGCTGAATTACTGGGAATGGTCCTACGTACCTTGGACTTAGCTTTTCTTTCTTTCCGAACCGAACTACTCCTTTCCAAGTAGAAACTTTCAAGAGTACCTTGTCTCCAATTTGAAATTCCAGCTGCTTGCGTCGATTGTCTGCATAACAATTCTGACGATCTCGAGCCGTCTTCAGTCTTTCCTTGATTAGAATTATCTTGTCGGGGGTTTCTTGTACGATTTTAGGACCTGATAATTGGCTTTTTCCTATTTCTGCCCAGCAAACTGGAGTTCTACACTTTCGTCCATACAGTGCTTCGTATGGGGCAGCTTCGATGCTTGAATGATAACTATTGTTATAGGAGAATTCAATTAAAGGTAAATGGCTGTCCCAATTTCCTCCAAAATCTATCACACATGCCCTAAGCATGTCTTCCAGGGTTTGGATCGTCCTTTCACTTTGTCCGTCTGTTTGGGGATGGTATGCAGTACTTAAATTTAGTCGGGTTCCCATTGCTTCCTGGAAACTGGTCCAGAAATGGGAAGAGAAACGACTATCCCTATCCGATACAATGGAGAGTGGGATTCCATGTAAGGATACTGCCTCGTCTACGTATAACTTGGCTAATCTTTCCCTGCTAAAGGTTTGCTTTATGGGTAGAAAATGAGCTGATTTGGTTAATCGATCCACAATTACCCAAATCGCATCGTTACCTTTTCTGGTTTTGAGTAACTTAGAAACAAAATCCATGGTTATTAGTTCCCATTTCCAAACGGGCATTTCTAATGGTTGAAGTAGACCTGAGGGTTTCTGGTGTTCCACCTTAACTTGTGAACAAGTTAGGCACTTAGAGACGTATCTAGCTATGTCCTTTTTCATTCCTATCCACCAGAAATTATTTCTTAAATCTTGGTACATCTTATTATTTCCAGAATGCATGGTATACCTAGATTTATGGGCTTCCTCTAAAATATTATCTCTTAAGTTTCCTTGCTGAGGTACCCAAATCCTTTTCTTGTGGAATCTCCAGATTTCATCACTTTCTTGCTCTAATTCCTTTATTCGTCATTTCATTCCTTCAGCACTATCCTCGATTGCTGTTTTCTGAATATTCTTCTGTTGTTCCATTAAATCTACTTGAAGATTTAATCTAAGAGCACGAATTCTTCTTTGTTTCTCATGATACTTACGACTTAAGGCATCTGCAACTACGTTTGCTTTTCCTTCGTGATATTGAATATCACAGTCGTAGTCACTAAGAATTTCCATCCATCTTCTTTGCCTCATGTTCAATTCCTTTTGCCCAAATATATATCTTAAACTCTTATGGTCTGTATAGACAGTAAACTTACTCTCGTACAGATAATGTCTCCAAATCTTAAGGGCAAAAATTATGGCTCCTAACTCTAGGTCATGAGTCGTATAATTTTTCTCATGCTTCTTTAATTGTCTTGAGGCGTACGCAATTACCTTCTTGCGTTGCATTAGCACACATCCAAATCCTAGCTTAGAAGCATCACAGTAAACTTCAAAATCTTATGTCCCTCCTGGAAAGGCAAGAATTTGGGCGTTTGTTAACCTTTGTTTTAAATTATTAAAAGCCTCTTCTTGTCTAGATCCCCATTCAAACTTCACTGCTTTATAGGTTAGCTTAGTTAATGGCACAACTATTTTGGAAAAATCTGTCACACCCTGTCTTTTGCGGAAGCGTATGATGTGTGACTAGCTTGTTATCATTGCATTCAATCGTAATAAACAACTACATGATCAAAACGATGTTCATCCATTCATGAAAATTTGAGTATTACAAACACTTGTTATTTAAGTTTTCAAAACACGACCTTTAACAAGGTTACAATTCAACAAAAGTGGATGACATCTAAACTTGTAGTCTACTTCTAGTTACGACACTTGCGCCCAAGATCCATCCTGTCACCTGAAATACATGTAATTTTGGAAAACATCAACATAAAGTTGAGCAAGTTCATGCGTTTTTGTATTTCATGTTTTTATACTTTGTATGAAAACATAGTATGTGTCATGTATAATTCAAGTCTTTCTTGAGTACCCCACGTACTCAAGTATAATTCCCGTTTTCTTGAGTACCCCACGTACTCAAGTATCATTCAAGTGTTCTTGTGTACCCCACGTTTTAAATGATTGTTTATACAAGGACATTAAGGCACGTGAGGACATAGGGAGCATTAGTATATTCTCCTTCAAGGCATGTGAGGACATAGGGAGCATTAGTGTTTTCTCCCTTAAGGCATGTGAGAACATAGGGAGCATTAGTATTTTCTCCTTTAACTGTGTCGATTACCCTCGACTGTGTCGATTACCCTCGACTGTGTCGATTAACCTCGACTGTGTCGATTTCCCTTGACTGTGTCGATTTCCCTCGACTGTGTCGATTAACCTCGACTGTGTCGATTAACCTCGACTGTGTCGATTTCCCTCGACTGGGACACCGAAGCACTCATGAGGTCACATAAGGACCATGAGTGGGGCTCGGCCGTACCCGTTAGATCTAACCCTCGTCCCTAATTAAGTATTAATGGCATCTCAATATCTAGTTTAAGCTCACATGATCTAGTATTTTCTAGGCTTTTCTTAAAGCTCATCATATTGCACTCACCACGAGTGCTTCTCGTATTCTTTTGTATTCTCAAATAATATTGCACTCGGTACTCGTTCTCACCAAGAGTGCTTCTCGTATTTTTACCATTTGTAAAAAAAAACGTAATATTTGTAACATGTATTTCACCCCCGAGAGTTATAAAACCAAAACAGTTAAAGAAAAGGGGGAGCATGAACTCACAACTTTGCATTCCTGTGCGTCGTAAACTTCACCGGATTTGCTTAATTAACATCGTAACCTATACGCGTTTTCTTAACGTTAGTCACTAGACTTGCGTCGCACAAGTACAGTCACTCTCTTTTGTGTATATATTCTTGTGTTAAAAATATTTTATATTTTTAACTAAGTATCTTACTTATATTATTTTCTCTAAAATTAGTATAAGTATCTCGTGTTTTGCACTTTGCACCCGAATTATGTATCTTGTATGTTGTATGTGTATTTTTGTGTTTATACTCCTCATGAGTATTTAGTGTATTTTAAAGTCTTAAGACACTAGCACGTATAACACATACTATACACACTTAGCACAAAAGTTGGTGATAAAATAATATATATTTTTCTCTCAAAAATATACATATTTATATCCATTTTCATTCTTGAAGAAATCCTCATTTCTTATCACCAAAAATTAGGGAAACCTTGGTAATATTTTTAAATACATTTTTAGGGAATAAGTTTCTCAAAAACTTACATTTTTCTAAGTGTCAAAATTTTCCCCTAAAAATGGAGGTTTCCCATGTTTTCAAAACATGTGTTTATTTTCTTTTAAATCGTCAACAATCATCAACAACAATTATCAACAATAATCATCAACAATAATCACTAATTTCTCCATTTCATGAACTTGGATATTTACAAAAATGTGTAGTAACTTACTAGCACATTTAGTAAGTCCTGTTATCTTTAAAAATAAGTTTAATTTCTTAAAAACTTTATTTTTAAAGAATATGAAGTTTCACAACTTCTAGTCAAGGTTTACAACAATATTTCTTTGTAGAACTCCCTTGTTACACAAGTGTCTACACACTTGTTTATTTACTAAAATGCTTTTAATTTATATAAGGTCCGGGTTTTAACAAAGCTAGCATTTTCCGCTTGGTTCTTTCGAAAAACCACTTGTAGATCTTTAGATCTACATGTTTAGAGTCTTATTTTACAAGGAAAATTATGTTTACACAAGTTCCAAGTTCATGGTGGATGATTTCATCATCTTTTAAATTTCTAACACTTAACATACTGCTAATTCATGTTCTTGAACATGATCTAGTAGGCGTAGATGATGATCCATCCAACTTTTACTAACCAAAAACATCAAATAGTCACAACTAGACAAGTTTCACAACATTTACACAACTAGTTTCTTTTTATCCAACATATTCATCTTATTTCCAAGACTTTAAGTTATGTTCTTTAGTGTTCTTAGTTTTTAACTATTAAATCACCTATTAACCACCATAAACAAGAACAAGATGGAGATTTGAAGCACTTACTACTAGCACAAGGCTAGGGAAGTTCAAGAGTGCAAATGAGGTGGATAAAAGCAAATGAAGAAGGTTCTTGAGTTTCCGAAAGCACCTAGCTTCGTTAGTGACCTTCTTACACCACCAAAACACCTTGGAATGCTAGGAGGTGGATTGAAAAAGATGGAAGAGTGTGTGTGTGTTGGTACCGTGAGGTTAGAGGGAGAGATGAGAGAGTTTTTTTTTTTTTTTTTTTTTGTTGAATGATGAAGATGAAGTGAAGTCTAGTGGTTTTTAAAGAAATCCTCCAACATCTCCTTAACCACTAGGTTTTATGTCTTCAATTGTACATAGCATATCAAATAAACAATTGAAAGAAATCATGGGGTGTCCCCCACTCTCACACAACCGGTTATGGGGGGGGGGGGGGGTCCTAGTTCCATTTCAACTTCCAAGTTACAATCCTAGTTAGCTTTCAAGTATAATAAATCTAGTGTTAAGAGTGTTATTTAATGTATAGTGTGTTAGGGTATTCGGGGACCCTAACTAGCTTAGAAAAAATAAAAACAATGCTTCTAGCATTATTTTGGTGTTCCGGGTAATATCCGGTTGTTCGGTTAGATACCGATTCGTTAAAGTGCTAAATCACACTTTTTAGTGTCTTTTAAGTACCCTTCTTGTACCCTTTCAATTCCCAACACTTAGGGAAATATTCTGGATGATAAAACGAAATTTCTGCATAATATTCCTATGTTTAAATGCTGAATTGAGCTGAATTATACAAAATTCTGCACTTAAAGTGCGTTTCGGGTGCTTTTTAGTGCTTATTTTTGCTTTCGCAAAGTCTATATCTTAAACCCTTGCATGTACTCTTGGGTTTTAATGTACTTTTGTCGTCGGACCTACACCTAGGCCTTAATTCTATTGTCTGACTGCTTTCTGCAGTTCTGTTGACACGATGTGTCTTACCGGTGAGTTTACTAGTATTTTTGACGCAACGCTATCATGAAGTAATTCTTGTAGTATATATCATGCATGAATTCACTTGCATGGAATTCAGAAATTTATTTGTCTGGTAAACCAGATCATGCACAGTCATTTAAGCACAAATTATTGTTCATTTCGTGTACGGAATGTACGGAAAAGTGACGGTTGTCACAGTCTCCCCTCGTTAAAAGAATTTCGTCCCGAAATTCAAGCGATGCCATCGGTCGCAGGGGAGTTGTGAAACCAATATGGTCACTTAGATTCATGATTTGTCTTCATGTTCCCATGACATCTCTGGGTCATGTCATGAATCCTATCATACTCAAGTAGATCAATCATGTCTTTTCTGTATCTTGTGGACTCTTGGTCCATAACCTCAACAGGTTTCTATAGTATCACGGACTCTTGGTCCAAAACCTCAACAGGTTTCTATAGTATTGCGGACTCTTGGTCCAAAACCTCAACAGGTTTCTATAGTAATTCTTGTCGTTTGTCATTGACGTGAATCTTATTTGTGGGAACAACGACTGTTCCTTAAGTCAGACTCCTCTACAGACTAGACACATGAATGTGTCGCGATCACTACTGATCTTTTTCTGGGAGCTTCATCTTGTGAGCAATGGTTCTGATCCCTACACCGGGGATTCAACCTTTTCGTTTTCTCACACGTCTCATATGCAGGTAGAAGTGTCAGTCACGAAGTAGGCTAAGACAGGCTTCCTACTTTCTAACGTGCTAAAGCACTGATCTATGTGTTGTTCTATCAGATGAAGGTGAGGACACCTATAGATAAATTTTGTATGGTTTTCATTAGCTCGACCCGCAGAGTCCACCAGGATTTCTGTGCACTACAAGTCGTTATTACGTGGGCCCCCGTAATAATAAATTGTCTTGCACAGTTACCCCAATTTTCTCTCGTCCAAGCAGATGATCAATCAAGGAGGCGACACTACTGTCCTTATTCCTTTGTTATGGAAAGGACCATTGCAGCGGTCCACGCGCTAACACTCGTTGTTGTTACACGCGAATAGGCACGATGATTAGATGAAGTAGGAATAAAGAGGATTCCCAGTAGTTGGAGGGGCACCTACGTGACGAATACTTCATCTTCCTTCTCTGGTCAAGTATGTCGTCAATCTTGCTTCACATAAGTCGCAGGGATCTCGTCCTGTTGATTGAGAATTTGTTCAAGGTTGCCGCCTCTGCCTCGTCATCATCGCCGTAGTTAGGCATCTTCATGATCGAGAGGGAAGAGCAGCCATCTCCTACGGAAGCAAGCTCAGCATCTTGTTTGGTAATCACTCCTAGCCATGAGCTTTGCAAAGGACGCGAGGTCGGTAGCTTCATCGTGCGAGTTACGTATAGTAATAGGAGTCGGAGTCGAAAGTATCTTATTCACGTCAATAATCATTCCGTACACTTATCTGTATGTATGTATATCAATAACATATATGCTACTTAGCATAATCAAGCAATTTAATGCATTATATCACGTATAACTCTCGTTTTTTTTTTTTTGGGGGTCATTTTGTTTTTGGCCAGTCTAACTCGTGTAGACTATGCTTTGGTTGGCACCTTATTTTAAAGGTATTCCTCACTAATGTCCTTGCCTTGTCACTTTTTGAAAAGTGTCTGACTTGTGGATCTTGGCGCTTTCGTGAATGCAATGAAAACCTTTTTGTAAAATGTTTTTGTGAGAGAACTCTAGTGATTGTAGTCTAGACTCGAGAAAGAATCCTAGTTCACTACAATCGAAGCTCTGATACCAAACTGTCACACCCTGTCTTTTGCGGAAGCGTATGATGTGTGACTAGCTTGTTATCATTGCATTCAATCGTAATAAACAACTACATGATCAAAACGATGTTCATCCATTCATGAAAATTTGAGTATTACAAACACTTGTTATTTAAGTTTTCAAAACACGACCTTTGACAAGGTTACAATTCAACAAAAGTGGATGACATCTAAACTTGTAGTCTACTTCTAGTTACGACACTTGCGCCCAAGATCCATCCTGTCACCTGAAATACATGTAATTTTGGAAAACATCAACATAAAGTTGAGCGAGTTCATGCGTTTTTGTATTTCACGTTTTATACTTTGTATGAAAACATAGTATGTGTCATGTATAATTCAAGTCTTTCTTGAGTACCCCACGTACTCAAGTATAATTCCCGTTTTCTTGAGTACCCCACGTACTCAAGTATCATTCAAGTGTTCTTGTGTACCCCACGTTTTAAATGATTGTTTATACAAGGACATTAAGGCACGTGAGGACATAGGGAGCATTAGTATATTCTCCTTCAAGGCATGTGAGGACATAGGGAGCATTAGTGTTTTCTCCCTTAAGGCATGTGAGAACATAGGGAGCATTAGTATTTTCTCCTTTAACTGTGTCGATTACCCTCGACTATGTCGATTAACCTCGACTGTGTCGATTTCCCTTGACTGTGTCGATTACCCTCGACTGTGTCGATTAACCTCGACTGGGACACCGAAGCACTCATGAGGTCACATAAGGACCATGAGTGGGGCTCGGCCGTACCCGTTAGATCTAACCCTCGTCCCTAATTAAGTATTAATGGCATCTCAATATCTAGTTTAAGCTCACATGATCTAGTATTTTCTAGGCTTTTCTTAAAGCTCATCATATTGCACTCACCACGAGTGCTTCTCGTATTCTTTTGTATTCTCAAATAATATTGCACTCGGTACTCGTTCTCACCAAGAGTGCTTCTCGTATTTTTACCATTTGTAAAAAAAAAACGTAATATTTGTAACATGTATTTCACCCCCGAGAGTTATAAAACCAAAACAGTTAAAGAAAAGGGGGAGCATGAACTCACAACTTTGCGTTCCTGTGCGTCGTAAACTTCACCGGATTTGCTTAATTAACGTCGTAACCTATACGCGTTTTCTTAACGTTAGTCACTAGACTTGCGTCGCACAAGTACAGTCACTCTCTTTTGTGTATATATTCTTGTGTTAAAAATATTTTATATTTTTAACTAAGTATCTTACTTATATTATTTTCTCTAAAATTAATATAAGTATCTCGTGTTTTGCAATTTGCACCCGAATTATGTATCGTGTATGTTGTATGTGTATTTTTATGTTTATACTCCTCATGAGTATTTAGTGTATTTTTAAGTCTTAATACACTAGCATGTATAACACATACTATACACACTTAGCACAAAAGTTGGTGATAAAATAATATATATTTTTCTCTCAAAAATATACATATTTATATCCATTTTCATTCTTGAGGAAATCCTCATTTCTTATCACCAAAAATTAGGGAAACCTTGGTAATAATTTTAAATACATTTTTAGGGAATAAGTTTCTCAAAAACTTATACTTTTCTAAGTGTCAAAATTTATAAAAATTTTGACAGAGTTTCCCCTAAAAATGGAGGTTTCCCATGTTTTCAAAACATGTGTTTATTTTCTTTTAAATCGTCAACAATCATCAACAACAATTATCAACAATAATCATCAACAATAATCACTAATTTCTCCATTTCATGAACTTGGATATATACAAAAATGTATAGTAACTTACTAGCACATTTAGTAAGTCTTGTTATCTTTAAAAATAAGTTTAATTTCTTAAAAACTTTATTTTTAAAGAATATGAAGTTTCACAACTTCTAGTCAAGGTTTACAAAAATATTTCTTTGTAGAACTCCCTTGTTACACAAGTGGCTACACACTTGTTTATTTACTAAAATGCTTTTAATTTATATAAGGTCCGGGTTTTAACAAAGCTAGCATTTTCCGCTTGGTTCTTCCGAAAAACCACTTGTAGATCTTTAGATCTACATGTTTAGAGTCTTATTTTACAAGGAAAGTTATGTTTACACAAGTTCCAAGTTCATGGTGGATGATTTCATCATCTTTTATATTTCTAACACTTAACATACTGCTAGTTCATGTTCTTGAACATGATCTAGTAGGCGTAGATGATGATCCATCCAACTTTTACTAACCAAAAACATCAAATAGTCACAACTAGACAAGTTTCACAAGATTTACACAACTAGTTTCTTTTTATCCAACATATTCATCTTATTTCCAAGACTTTAAGTTATGTTCTTTAGTGTTCTTAGTTTTTAACCATTAAATCACCTATTAACCACCATAAACAAGAACAAGATGGAGATTTGAAGCACTTACTACTAGCACAAGGCTAGAGAAGTTCAAGAGTGCAAATGAGGTGGATAAAAGCAAATGAAGAAGGTTCTTGAGTTTCTGAAAGCACCGAGCTTCGTTAGTGACCTTCTTACACCACCAAAACACCTTGGAATGCTAGGAGGTGGATTGAAAAAGATGGAAGTGTGTGTGTGTGTGTTGGTGCCGTGAGGTTAGAGGGAGAGATGAGAGAGTTTTTTTTTTTTTTTTTTTTTTTTTTTTTGTTGAATGATGAAGATGAAGTGAAGTCTAGTGGTTTTTAAAGAAATCCTCCAACATCTCCTTAACCACTAGGTTTTATGTCTTCAATTGTACATAGCATATCAAATAAACAATTGAAAGAAATCATGGGGTGTCCCCCACTCTCACACAACCGGTTATGGGGGGGGGGGGGGGGGGGGAGGGTCCTAGTTCCATTTCAACTTCCAAGTTACAATCCTAGTTAGCTTTCAAGTATAATAAATCTAGTGTTAAGAGTGTTATTTAATGTATAGTGTGTTAGGGTATTCGGGGACCCAAACTAGCTTAGAAAAAATAAAAACAATGCTTCTAGCATTATTTTGGTGTTCCGGGTAATATCCGGTTGTTCGGTTAGATACCGATTCGTTAAAGTGCTAAATCACACTTTTTAGTGTCTTTTAAGTACCCTTCTTGTACCCTTTCAATTCCCAACACTTAGGGAAATATTCTGGATGATAAAACGAAATTTCTGCATAATATTCCTATGTTTAAATGCTGAATTGAGCTGAATTATACAAAATTCTGCACTTAAAGTGCGTTTCGGGTGCTTTTTAGTGCTTATTTTTGCTTTCGCAAAGTCTATATCTTAAACCCTTGCATGTACTCTTGGGTTTTAATGTACTTTTGTCGTCGGACCTACACCTAGGCCTTAATTCTATTGTCTGACTGCTTTCTGCAGTTCTGTTGACACGATGTGTCTTACCGGTGAGTTTACTAGTATTTTTGACGCAACGCTATCATGAAGTAATTCTTGTAGTATATATCATGTATGAATTCACTTGCATGGAATTCAGAAATTTATTTGTCTGGTAAACCAGATCATGCACAGTCATTTAAGCACAAATTACTGTTCATTTCGTGTACGGAATGTACGGAAAAGTGACGGTTGTCACAGTTTTTCTGATACCAAACTGTCACACCCTGTCTTTTGCGGAAGCGTATGATGTGTGACTAGCTTGTTATCATTGCATTCAATCGTAATAAACAACTACATGATCAAAACGATGTTCATCCATTCATGAAAATTTGAGTATTACAAACACTTGTTATTTAAGTTTTCAAAACACGACCTTTGACAAGGTTACAATTCAACAAAAGTGGATGACATCTAAACTTGTAGTCTACTTCTAGTTATGACACTTGCGCCCAAGATCCATCCTGTCACCTGAAATACATGTAATTTTGGAAAACATCAACATAAAGTTGAGCGAAAAGTGACGGTTGTCACAAAATCCTTAATAAATCGTCTATAGTATCCGGCTAACCCTAGAAAACTTCTAACTTCCATGGCTGAATGCGGGACCTTCCATTTGGTAATCGCTTCTATTTTGGAGGGATCTACGTGAATACCTTCGTGATTTACCATGTGTCCTAAAAATTGTACCTCCTGTAGACAAAATTCACACTTCGAGAATTTGGCGTAAAGCTTTTTTTTTTCTTAACAAAGTTAAGAGTGCTCGTAGGTGCTCACATTGCTCATCCTGACTTTTGGAATAAATGAGTATATTGTTGATAAAAACAATTACAAATTTATCCAAGTACGGTTTACATATCCTATTCATCATGTCCATGAATGCTGCAGGAGCATTTGTTAACCCAAAGGGCATGACTGTAAACTCGTAATGACCATACCTAGTTCTGAAAGCAGTTTTAGGTATGTCTTCTTCTTGTACTTTCAACTGATGATATTTGGAGCGTAAATCTATCTTAAAAAAAAATCTTGCTCCCTGAAGTTGATCGAAAAGATCATCAATCCTAGGTAATGGGTATCGATTCTTAATTGTAACCTTATTCAATTCCCTGTAATCGATACACATTCGCATTGAACCATCTTTCTTTTTCACAAACAACACGGGCGCTCCCCAAGGGGATGAACTAGGTTGTATAAATCATTTGCTTAACAATTCATCTAACTGTTTTTTCAGTTTTAACATTTCGGTGGGTGCTAACCGATAAGGTGCTTTGGCTATCGGTGTAGTTCCAGGAATTAGATAAATTCTAAATTCTACTTCCCTATCAGGTGGTAATCCAGGTAGTTCTGGGAATACATCCGGGTATTCTGATACTACTGGAATTTCCTTAAGTTCCTTACCTTTAGTTTTGATGATTACCGAAATCATATACACTATTCCTTGTTTTCTTGAATAACTGGCCATTTTCATTACTGAAATGAATTTCAGTGGCTTACGTGGCTTATCTCCTGTAATCACCACTATTTCCCCTGTCGGTGTATGAATTTCTATGGAATTCTTATCACAGAGAATTCGAGCATGGTTGGCTACTAACCAATCCATTCCTAACACCACATCGAATCCAGCTAACTTCATAGGTAACAGGTTTGCAGAAAATTTATGGCCTAAGAGTTCTATCTTTTCTTCTCGCAAGACCTTATCTATTTAAACAGAATTACCATCTGCCATTTCTACAGTAAAAATTTGCCTTAGGTTGGCTAAGGATAGGTTAAGAGCTTGGCAGAATGAATTATTTATAAAACTTTAGTTTGCCTCAGAGTCAAATAACACTTTTGCATAAACGTCGTTAACTAGACACGTACCAGCTATCACATCAGGGATTAGTTCTGCTTCTTGGGTAGTCAACTGGAATGCTCTTGCATTCTTTTCGGTAGTTCCTTCTGCAGGTTTGACTTTGTTGTCAACTGGTTTGACCAGTTTAGGGAAGTCTGGTCTAAAATGTCCTGCTTCTCCACAGTAGAAGCAGATTGTTGATTTCTTTCTTTTGCAACCTTCTTCTTGATGCCCCGGAATTTTGCAGAAATTGCAATACCCTTTGCATATTCCAAAATGCTTCCTTTACAGGTACTGCAAAATGGAGTAGTGGAAGATTGCCCGGTTCCCTTTTTCTTGAAGTAATCTTTTGGGCCACTTCCTTTTTCCGGTTTTCTTCTCTTGTGTGTACCAACCCGTCAGTCAAAGTGTTGGCTAATTCCACTGCGTCGTCAACTATGCGGGGTCTCGCAGCTTTGGCGATATCACAAATCTCGCTAATTAAACCCCAGATATAGCAAGAAATAAGTACCGGTTCTGGCTAAGCCAGGGTAGGTACAATTCTAGCATACTCGAAGAATGTTGAAGTATACCCAATACAATCAACATCCACCATCCGGTGGTTTAGGAACTTATTTGTCATTAGTTCCTTTTTATATTCGAGACAGAATTTTCTTTCCACTAGACTTTTAAATTCTTCCCAATTCATGGCATACGTCACATCACTTCCCTTGGCTTGTAGCACGGTGTTCCACCATTCTAACGCTCCTTCTTTAAAAAGATGTGACGCGTACATGACCTTGTCTTCCTCAACACATTTACTTATTTTAATTACTGCTTCGGTTTTCTCTAACCAACGCAGTGCAGCAATTGCCCCTTCGTTGCCTGCAAATTCAACCGGTTTACAGGCAAGAAATTCCTTGTAATTGTAACCAGGCGTTGCAGCTTTCATTCTCTTAAGAAATGGGGCTTGCATCGCATCATCGTTATTGTTATTGTTGCCGCCTCCATTTACACTATTACTAAAATTGTCGTCGCGAGTACGTTTACTGGGAGTAGGTGGTGGAGGTTCAACTGGATTTCGGGCAGCAGCAAAGATTGCTGGAATAGCATTGGCTATTCCTTGAGCAACAATATTTTCTATATCTTGCCTATTAAGAAAGTGATCCTCATTGTTTTGCTCAGATTGGTTAACTTCGTTAACTGGCTCATTGACGGCGGGTTCCATCTGATAATTTTCAGTATTTAAATGTATAAATTATTGGCACAAAATAAAATAAATAATAATCAGTCACAATAAAACAATCACCCATAATCATGTCAACACATATAGCCAAAATTGTCGACTTTGCGACGTTGATATTTTTATATATTAGTATGCATCCATAGACACCAGTTATATTACAAAAGTTTTATTTTAAGTTATTTTATATGATTATATTTTTATTAATATTTATTATTTTTTTATTATTATTAAACACGTAACCACACAACCACAAACGATCCCTGTCAGCTGGCACTTCAGAAACGACGTTCCCTCTCGTCGTATTTCCATGATATCCTCTCCCCCACTTCCCGTATTCAATTTCCTGCGTCCACCAGCTCCTCACCATAGTGGCGGAGTTCAGCCAAGTTTTCTGTGCTCAAAGGTGGGTTTGGTGCAGGCTCAGGGTCAAACTGGTGGAAAAAGGTGTGAGGGTTATTCAAGAGATTCTGAAATTGCCAGTTAGTTGTCCACCATTCTTCCAGCCCTCCTTGTAGGGGTCGGGGGTTGATAATAGGATCTGGGATAGCAGGTTCCAAATTAACTGCAAGTTGTGCTTCAGCTGGGTAATTGAAGAGGTTTTCATCGGCAGGTCCGATGAGTTCGCTATTTGCCAGTTTGCGGTCCAGCTCCTCCCACGGTGGCATTTCCTGGGCTTGCCCTGAACTTTTCCCGATCTCCTTTCCTTTGCCTTTATCCTTGGGATCCTCGGTCTTTTAAACCTTCTGTGCAGCTGGCTTCTTCCTCCGTCCGCGTCTCCAGCCTATGATTCTCCTTCTCATTTTCGACTTGGGTTTCTCCTGAGGTTGAGCTTAGAATTCCATAGGTTTCTCAGTGTCGGCCCAATAACTGGAAAAGCCCCCGGAAACTTCCATGTCAGCAGAATAGATAGTGAGATTCTGAAGAGCTTCAGACAACTCATTCATGCTGTTAGCATACATGAAGAAACACACACAAACTTAAGTTAATATTTTATTCATCCCGTTGAATTTTCACAGAATCATAAAATAGCAATTTGAAAAGAAATTAAGTATTTCTAAATACTTAATTGGCTTAAATCAGTGGCTCTAATACCACCTTTTTCTGTCACGGCCCCCGTCCCGGTGTTACCCGGTCCAGGAGCCGCGGGACAGAAACCCGTGGTACTTATTATTTGAGTTGACAGCGGAAGTTTAACAGGATCTTTTAAACTTGAAAAATGCCCAATTATTTTATTTCATAATTTGGGACAAACCCCCATAATTTACAGTAAAGGGTATTTCACGAGGAAATCCCTTGTTTTACAAAATATGTTTATTTATTTTACTGAGCCACCACTTCTAGCTTGTTAGTGCTCCGTAGCACTTTTCCTTGATTCACAGTAAGTCACCTGAAACATGTTTAAAAATATTTTATCAGCGGGGAAATACTGGCGAGTCACTCAACTTTGATAAAACGACTCCTAGTTATAAATTACAGAATAAGAGCGATTACAATAGCTACTATCTTATTTCTATCTGGCGCCGTGTCACACCCACGTGACGATGGTCATACCACTATTGGGTCCTTTCACCCAAGTAGTGATGATTATCACTGTTAGGTTGGTGAACCTAACCGTGAGAAATTAGTAATGTGCACAATACCCCACTTGCCAGTGATTCAAGATAACCAAGACTTAATCCCTGTAATTATAACTTGTGAAAATAATTTGAGTATTGTAAATCATTGTTGATAAAAATAGAATGACTCACATTGCAAGTTTAGACAGGCAGAGTTTAGCCTACTGATTTAGCCGTGTAACTTAGTTTAAATAATAATGCACATGAAACTAGGTCAGTAACTTAATACAACATTTACGATAAGCTCACGAAATCAAAACCCTCATGATGAATGACAAAGTATAGCCCTGATTTGGGCAGCACTTAAACATCCATCGGATCGGTTTCAATCGATCGGACATTGTATCGTAGCAGTGATCGAGTTAATACCCTGTATTCGTAGCGGCGTTTCCCTAAGCGAAATTGTGATTTTGAGCAGTTTCTTTCGTTTTTTATTGAAACTTTCGAGCACAGAAGCAAGTCCCATGCACCAACAATTTATAGCAGAAAAATGGGTTTTACGCGGCCCGCGTAAACCCTCACTAGACTTTTATGCGGCCCGGAGGGCCCCTAGTCTACGTGTAGGGCTTGTGTGTCACAGGTAGGTTCGCCACGTGTGCGACACGTGGCTTGAACACTTATCCGGAAAATTGTTAAGTTGACACGACCCGCATAGATGTAACCTTATGGTTTACGCGGCCCGCCTGAAATTCAAATTTCATAGTTTCTTGGTTTTTCATGTGTATTAGGGTTTCGGGGGTCCGGGTTTTCACTTACGGGTCAATTTGGGGCATTTTTGCAGGTCCTAACAGAAGGGGGGCATCAGGCTGCGCAGTCTTGGTCGGTTTCTCAACCTCAGGTTCCTTCCTTTTCTCAGGATGGGGCTGGTTAAGCCCCGTGATATGGACGACCTCCGGACCCTGCGCTTTTTCATGAGCAGTTGAAGCAATGGCCCCGGTCTCCTTCGGATCTCCACCAACAGGTTTTTCAAGAGTTTTCTTCTTCACTCTTTCCTTCTCCTTCTCAGCAACCTTGTCAACAGGCTTCTCAGCAGCCTTCTTCTTCTCCTTCTCGGACTCTACCCCAGCAGTCTGGAAAGGCTTAATGGTAACCTTAGGCCTCTTCTACACCAGCTCTTGGGGATCCTTAAACACAACACCCTTCTTTTCAGGGGTTTTCTTTTTGGCCTCTGCAGAAACAGAGTGTTAGAAAAAAAAAAGAGCGATAACAAAGAAGGCAATTTAACAAAGAAACTAACCGGGATAAAATCTATAAAGAGAGCGCAAGTTGCTCTGCTTTCCAATTAAAAGGATCCCACCAGCTTTCTGCGCAACAGACGCACCAGTTGTGGTCACTTCCCTACTCCTCTTCCTGCTAACCAACTTCGCAGCAGGCTCCTCTTCTTCTTCTTCTTCGTCCTCTTCATCAAGCGCGATAGAAGACGGAGTGGTTCCAGCATCTGGGTTTCGAGAACCCGCGCTCCCTGAGCTCCTTGAGCCAGCGGCTCCGGCCTTCTTCTCGCCTATGCGCGACAAACCTTCAAGTGAGTCACTGATAATAACGTAATCTGCCAAATTACTCTGACGAAAGCGTAGAGTACCTTTATCAGCAGCACTAGCAGTCGTGCGGCTACTCCCGCCCTTCTTGCTAGTCACTTCAGCGTCTAAGGTAATCACCTTCTTCTGCTTGTTGGGTTTCTTCTTTTTCTCTTCAGGGTCAATCCCCAGGTCGTGCAACACACCTGCAAAGATGTTAGACCACGAACTTAGCTCCCCATTTGAAGACCCTACAGACTCCTCGCTAGAAAGATAGAGAATCTTTTTCCCAGCAGAAGTCATAGCTTGCAAGGGCCTGGGGTTAGGTATATACGCACCTTCAGTCGCGGTAGCCGGATTGGCAAAAGCTCCAGCAACGGGATACATGAAGTGCCCTCTAATCGCATCGTACCAATATTGCTCGCCTGCTTCCAGTGGGCGCACGCCCATGGACCCACCAAAAGTGGGGAAAGCAGCTTGGTAAAGTTCTACCTCTACATGCAAGATTCAAAAGTTGAGTGCAACAAAATTAAAGAAAAATAATCAAGGAAACAACTAACCTCTATCTTCAAACTTCAAAACTGGATCTTCGTTGCTCTCAGACGGCCATTGATCACTCATCTGCGCCGTAACGAGGACGTTTTCACCAAAAACTCGGTTAGGTGTGGCAGTAAGCTTCAGATACCAATCCTCTTTCTTAGGTATCGGCAACTCTTCCTTCTCGATCACGGTCGGCGCACGGAAGGTCATAGCAATTGGGATGACTTCCTCCCGGATGAAGAAATTTTTTTTTCCAGTCATGGAAGCTCTTGGGTGGGTTCCGAAGTATCTTCTTGGCAGACCCTCGGCTGCCAAAAGAGTAGAAACCCATGTTCCGGATCAGTTGATAGAACGCCCTAAATCTTTCCACAGTCGGCTCAACACCATGGGATCGGCATAGAAACTCGAAGTGTCGCACCCTCACCATCCCAGGTGGACTCATCTGAGAAATATGGAACCCATAACACTGAAGTATATGGGCCATAAACTCTGTCGCCGGCAACCGAAAGTTACCCTGTAGGAAGAAGTCTTCAAAAAGGGTAATATACCCCGGCGGTGCATCGGCGGCCGTCTGATTTTGGCCGGGGTATCGGGCATCCCATTCCAGTGGGAACCGGAATCCTCGTGTGATCTGCTCGAATAACCCTAAGTCCCATTTGAGGACAGGAACGGGACCTTCTTCACCTGGGTTTTCTTCTTGATGATGTTCTACAGCCATGGATATTCAACCAGAATTCGAATATTTTGGAAAAACTTGAAGATCTGATAAAGATCTTGAAGATCTACTACTGAAAGTTTGAAGATTTGAAGAAGAAATAGGGAGAAGATAGCAATAGTAGAAGAGATAATGATCTTTTCTCCCATCTCCACGACCATATATACTCATCGCATTTAATGCGATGAGTAGACGTGCCCGAACCACCGCGCGCGTATCCAATCATTAACAGCCACGTCGAACGCAAATCCCAGAGTAACGGTTACCACGCGCGCGTGAACCTCACTCTCCTAACAGAAAGCCGAACCGTCAGGGACAACTTGATGACGGCCGTGTCAGCAGTCAACTCAAACGTCGCCATCAACGACATTTCTTACCAACCTGTCAGAATTCAAAATTCGAGGCTTTTCCCACCCAAAATTACTACAAAATTCATGCAGAAGTTACTCAGGCCGCGCAATATTCATGGTTACCCAATGAACCTGCGCGCTTACAACTAGAAGCGAAGATTCACCAACAGTCAGAGATGGTAGTCGTGCCGCAGCAACTATCAAACATTTACACGCAAGCCGCCTACCCAACACAAAGCAAGAATTTTTAGCACTTCTCTTTTTCTAAGTCCAGGGCTCCAAACAATTGCCTCGCGCATGGTGTAGCACTGGACTAGGGGGACTTGAAGGGGTATGGTCCCAAAAAGCCGCGCAGACCCTCATTCTGGTCGCGCGTAGGACCATACTCCTTATTCTTTAAAATGTTTAATGTCAACCTCGCGCGGGTTACCTCACCGCGTATTGATCTCGCATGAGGTCTGAGCAAGAAAGCACACCAAACTCAACACTTAGCATTCTGAATAAGAGCCTCCAGCTCCTATAATCCTGCGCGGGCTAGTTACGTGCTCAACAAGGGTCGCACAGGAACTATAGGGCAAGGCCACTTCAGAAGGTATGAAAGGTACAAGTGGCAAAAGAAAAGAGCCAATCCGCGTCCTCCATGCTGTGCTCAATCATGCTCCACGATCGTCTGACGTGCAGGAGATAGAAAGTACACAAGGACGCCTACATGGCACCAATCACGGGGCAGCGACATCTGTCCCACGATCTCCACTTACCTGCTGATGGCAGAAGGACGGCTAGGCGGACAACAGCGACACATGGCTCCAATCATGGTGCGCCAGCACCGAAGAGCTTCTAGAAGCCACTAACGGTCGACACCAGTGAGATAAGGAGCATATCCTCTATGTTGACGCCTTCCGGCCCAAGGCCCATCAGCCCACATCCTCTTACACCTCTTTGACTATAAATAGAGACCTCAGTTCACAGGTTAAACATTCTAATCCCTCTACTCACACTCTTAACACACATTTATCTCCTCAAAACAGTCGCTTATTCTCACGCCGGAGCCTGGTTAAGAGGGAAACCCCCACATTCCCCTCTTAACGAGCTAATGGTGTTCTGTTTTGCAAGATTATCGGACCATTAAGGAGCTCAGAAAGCCACGAGAAGATTAACCATTATGGTAGAAACATAAACCAAACTAATTAACCCTAAAATTAGTTCTGTGTTTTTTCAGAAACCTTACATTTATGAGTTTAAAGATCTAACATTGTTGGCTTCAGATCAGAGATGAAATAGTTCTAGGGTCTGAAGATGATGATGAAGAATTTAAAGAAGAGAAGATGTAGGATGCATTTCTGCATAAGTCGTTTGGATTCCAGAGAAGACATGGCGTGCAAAGGAACCAGGGTTTAATTGGGGGAGAAGTTTGGCCCAATTAATAAGCTGCAGGGATATTAATTATGCACGGTTATAGTTAAAAAGAAGTAATTACATTTTTTATTTTAAATATAAAAATCGTTTTATTGGTTAACTTATGTATGTATGTGTGCATGTATGTGGTCATGTATGTGTTTTAGAAAAAAGATGACATCATTTTTTAAAGAATTGACATCACCCTTTTTAAAATAACTATCTATGATTGGGGGAGGGCTGTTTTATGACATCAGCCTTAATCCTCATTTATTAGATAAGTAGACTAGGTTAGAACCCCGTGTAATACACGAGTTAAATAAATGTAATTTTATATACCAAATAATAAAATAATATATCTTAAAAAATCTCATTTATTAAATGGGTTAGTAAATGTAATTTTATATATTAAATAATAAAAAAAAGTTATATCTTTTAAAACCCAGTGTATTGTACAGGTTGTCTAAAATTTAATATTATATATTAAAAAATGAAAAAAGTTATATTTTTAAGAACAGCATGTATTGTATGGGTTAAGCACATGTAATTTTATATACCAATCAATAAAAAGTTATATCTTGTTACATCTTTATATACCCTGTGTATTATACAGTTTAAATAAATCTAATTTTGTATACCACTTAATAAAAAAGTTATATTTTTAGAAACCCGGTGTATTACACGAGTTGCATAAATGTAATTTGTATAGTAAATAATAAAAATATTATATCTTTAAAAAAACTCATTTATTATACGGGTTGAATGAATCTAATAAAAAATTACATCTTTAAAAAAACTAACGGTATAACAAGCCTCAAAAATATTTTCGACACCCTAATATATTTTAAAATGTCCCAATACGTCCTAAAATACACCCCGTATGCGAAAACAGGACCCGAATACCTTTATTTCTATTTAAATTAAATAAAAACAAAAATAATGGGTCTCTGGCGGGCCGCATAAGACCACTCCCTGGTCTACGCGGGGCGCGAGCGATAGGCCAAGCGGCGACACCCGGAAGCCGCCACGTGTCGACACGTGGCAAGGCTAGACCGGTGACAAATCAAGGCTAGGGCCTACTTCCCCTATGTCGCGGGCCACGTAGCCCTTGGCTACATCCTTCGTGGGCCGCGAAGGACCTGAAATCGGGCCCTATAAATAGCGGCCATCAGCTTCAGTCCCAAATCGCTCATTCTCTTTCTTTCTCTCGAAATTCTATATAGTCAAAGTGATTTTCGGGTATTATACCCCCTAGTTAACGAAGTTCTGCCCCGTTGTAAGTATCATAACCCCGATTACGCATTAGATACGCTGCCCGATTGATCCAGGGTTCCGTAACGCCTGTCGAGGTTCTACCTGACGTAGTCGTTCGAATGCCGTCTCGGGGAGGGTATTACTAATGTAAATATTGGGTTATTATACTAACGCGTGTGCATTTGTATATTTTATAGATAATCACCAGGAAACCCAAAAAGAAAACCTAAGATAGCAATGTGAGGTATCTCCCTTTTTGCAAAATGTTTTACAAAACCTCACTTAATTAATACTATATTAAACAGTGATTGAGTATTTGTATTCTACAATAATCGTCGGTATGTTGGGGTTTTGTACACAAAATTTGTTACTACCTTGCGAGGAGTAACATGACCACAAGTCGGGTTGACAGTACCGTGGGTGGTAATTAAAGTAGATGGAAACAAATGTAATTGCGTGACCGCCCTCAATACTGTACAATGGTTTTTCTCAACTTGATTAAACTGAGATTTACTCACCAGTATTTCCCACTGACAAAATGTTTTTAAACGCGTTTCAGGTAACAAAATGTGAAAGCCAAATAGAAGCCAGCTGGACAGCACTGAAGGCTTGGAAAAGTGGCTATAAAGTTACCTAAAATAAAGAGATGTTTTATTAAATAAAATAGGGTTTATCCCTATGAAAATGTGTGTACTTAAAACTTGGGATTTTTCCCACGTGTTTAATGTTATGAAAGTGTGGTATTTTACTCTGATAAAATATTTCCTAACTACGATCCTGATGTAATTTCCGCTGCCAAAAAGGATAAAACACAGATACCACCAAAACTCGCCGCGGCCGCCCGTTCCCGGGTTGTTAGGTGACGGGGGTTGCGAAAGAAGGTGGTATCAGAGATAAGCCAATAATTCAGCCACAGAAGTGTTCTACTGACACCAAGATATTATTCAATATGTTAGGAAATTTTCTACGGAACTACGTGCATATTTATATTTAATTGTTGTGTGTTATTTGACTATTTGTTAGTTTACAGTATGAGCGACCAAAAACCTTCCGACGCCTACCGTCAGTTGTCCAGCTCACCTAGGAGCGAAGGCACCTCTTCACAGCCTGCCCTCTCAGGGTATTCAGCTGACAATGAAGATGGATATTCGTGTTTAAGGCTCAGTCTGAAGAGCCATTCCCTCCTAAAAAGAGAGGATGGTTCAGTAGAAGAGCGCATGAACGTAGGAAAAGAATAAAAAAGTTACAACAGCAGCGAGACCTAGCAGCCGCTAAAAGGGAAACAGATGCCCACACCCAAGATATGCTTAATAGGAGTTTAGCCAACTTCCATATCCTAGCAACCATAGCTGCCGACCCTAACCTGGAGCAACTGATAGCACCCCAACCATTACCACTGTTTTCTCAACAGCCAATGGAAATTGAGAACAACCCAGAAAACCAATTCCCAATGCCTGATTTTAACCCAGAAGAGATACCTAGGACACCAGGACCCAATCCCTTAGACCCAAACTATGATCCATGGTTAGACGATAATAGGGATTACCAGCAACGATACCCAATACCAGAAGATGAACCCATGCCAAATCTAGCAGCCTACCCAGGTTTGGACCCTCTAGATCCCTTCTATGATAGCGATCAATACATTAGAGAAATTCTAGAGAATCCATACCCATACCAGGAACCCATGCCCCAGTTTCCAAACCCAGTCCCAGCACCTGCACCCCCAATGAGTGCAGAAAATGTGCAAGAGCTCCGAACCTTCGGAGAAGAGATTTTAGAAAGTAGCGAAAGAATGAGACAGGTTGGAGAGCGACTCGTCTGGAAGTATGACGTGCGTAATATGGAGTTCTGGATGGACCCATATCAGTGAAGGTGATGGTAGTAATAATAATAATAATAATAATAATAATAATAATAATAATAATAATAATAATATATAATATGTGTGTATGTTTGAAAAAAAATCTAGACAGTAGTTATGGATGCATAATAGTATTGTAATTTTAAATTTCAGTATCGGTTTGTATTAGATGCATATTACATATAAGAAAGAGTAAGTCGCAATGTTCGACGTTTTTGATCAACATGCGTGTTGTGTGATTGGTTGTATTAAATATTATCTTGTAATATTAATACGTGGTAAATGTTTAAAATTCAGATGGACAACGAAGTGAACCAGGAAAACCAGAATGATAATAACTAGAATGAAATAACCCGAATAATGATAATCCAAACAACGATAACAATGGAAACCAAGTGGATAACAGTGTCATCCAATACATAGTGGCACAAGGGATAATAGATGCAATGCCATATATTATCAAAACAGTTAGGGAAGCCGATAATAAAAGTAATAATGGCAGTAAGCGACCAACTGAACCTGAACACAGCGTAAACAATGGACCCATACTTCAAGTGCCCATTCCCAAAAGAAGAAGAACCATATCTTATGGTTGTTCTTATAAAGAATTCTGGTGTTGTAAGCCAATGGAATTCTCGGGCAATAAAGGGACCGTTGCAGCTCTACGCTGGATAGAAAAGACCGAGGGTGTCTTAAAAATAAGCAAGTATGCGGAAGAGGATAAGATAATGTTTGCTTCCAATCTGTTTAAGAACTCAGCCTTAGAATGGTGGAACACTATCCTCTAGTCTAGGGGAAGTGATAGGATTTACAATATGGAATGGGAGGAATTTAAGAATATGGTGGAAAGGAAATTCTGCCCTCCCAATGAAAAAGAACAGATAGCAAATAAGTTCTTAAACCTTAGGATGACTGGAGTGGATAGTAAGGGATACACTACATTATTCTTTGAATCCGCTAGAATAGTACCAACCCTTGCATCACCTGAACCAGTATTAATCTCCCGTTATATCTGAGGATTAATCAGTGAGATTAGGCATGTATTCAAGGCAGCTAGACCTCAAACCATAGAAGAAGTTGTAGAACTAGCAAATACCTTAACTGATGAGTTAGTGCGTACTCGAGAAGAAGACCAGAGAAAGAACCTAGCTCAAAGGCTTACCCAATAATTCCGTTATGGAAATTCCAACCGTGGGAGAAATGTAGGTTCTACCTCTGCACCCTACTGCAAGGCCTGCAAGAAAAAGCATTCAGGAAAATGTTCCACCTACTGCAATTTCTGCAAGATACCAGGGCACAAAAAAGAAGATTGCAGGAGGAAACCTAATAATGGAATGTGCTTCAACTGTGGAGAAAAAGGTCACATCAAGCCGAATTGTCTGAAACTAGTTCCAGCCATGGGCAATAAGACTACCAAAAATGCTAGAGCATTTGTTCTGACAGCAGATGAAGCCAAGATAATTCCAGATGTGATAGCCGGTACGTTTTTAGTTAATAATGTTTTTGCTAAAGTATTATTTGACTCTGGTGCAAACCAAAGTTTTATTAATACTTCATTTTGCAAACTTCTTAATCAACCATTAACTAAACTCCCACAAGAATGTCTAGTAGAGACAGCAAATGGAGAAACCATTAAGATTTCCGAAATCTTGCAGGGAGCAAGAATAGAAAATTTAAATCAAAAATTTATTGCAAACCTTTATCCAATGAATCTGGCAAGATTTGATGTTGTATTAGGAATGGATTGGTTAGTAACCAATAAAGCCAGTATATTATGTGATCAAAAGTCAATTCAAGTAAATTCACCAAAGGGTGAAAAGATCACAATTAAAGGAAATAAGCCCTCTAGATCCACAAAATTCATCTCTGTGATGAAAACAGCAAGTTATATAAGAAAAGGATCATTAGTGTATTTGATTTCCATAATCACTAACACTAAAGGAAAAGAACTGTGTTGGGATTGAACCCTACCAAAGGAACAGATAATAAAAGCCAAAACTGGATCAGGGCAGTGGATCCAGAATAAGCAGATGTTATGTATACAAGTCTCTCCCCTTGAAAGTGGTTTCAACATCTGCTGACCTCCAAAATACTGATCTTTACTAACTGCTGACCTACAACTGCTATCCAAGTCAAAGACTGATGGAAGACTAAAGCTCTGCTGGTTCAATCTACTGCTATGGGTCAAGCTCTGCTGATCATAACAAGTATTGATGGGTTCACATCAGTGGAAGGATGCAGCAGTAGTTTAGAGGTCTCTATGTAATGAATTATAATAACAGTTTTTAGCACAGCAGAGGTTGTATAGATCAGATGTTAGAGTTTGTTAGGAGGTTAGATGTCGCTTTCATGGTGACGTCAGCTGAGATGCTTCTGTGGTTTGGTTTGCCTATAAATGGAGCAGTACCCTGTACTGTTACATTTGATTGACTGAGCGAGTTTTTCTCCTCTAGTCCAATCCTTTCATCTTGTGCAATCAACCATGGAGTATCAGGCTGAGGAGGAGTTTAGTTTGTAAGCATGCTTTGTAGTCTTTTGATTTGTATTGTAATCATTCAACTTAATGAAAAGCATGTATTTATCAAAACTATTTTTCTCTTTGAGTGTGTTTACAAAGTTTGTTGTTCATTTCCGCTGCACTTAAACTCTGTTCATTTCTGTTGATTTGTTCAAATTATATAAACAAACACAATCATAAGGAGCCTTAGATCCTAACAATTGGTATCAGAGCTTGGACAGTCAAATTCGATCTAACAATCAATTTGACATAACAGTTCAGCTCAAAATTCATTGATACTAAGGTTGATTATATTCAGTTGAAAAATAGAGTAACAAGTAATCACGTTCAAAATTGCTTTTCAAAAACTCTGTAAAACAACCAAGATGTCATAAGACACACAAAATTCACACAACAAGTGATATCATACATAAATCACCTATAGGTTTCAGATCTGAAAATATATTTGTTAACTATGGTACAATTATCCTCTTTACAAAATTGATTTCAGTTGTTGTTATGAAGTTTTGTGTTGTATCCATCATGTTTGCAGCTAAAGTATGTACCTTGGGTCGACAAAAACCTATGTTCATAAAACATTAGTGTTTGTGTCTACATAAAAATAGGGAAATTAAAACTTTAGTTACAAGATCTTATGTGTTGAAAAACAAGTTGGGAATCATGTTGAAAAGGACCAAATCAACTCTGTTAAAAACACATTAAGAAAATCAGGTGTTGAAATAGTCCAAATCATATGTAATGTGAGACTTGACATATGCATGTACAAAATATGACCAGATCTCTCAAAAAAACATTACTGCAAAATGATTCTGGATTAAGTATTTCTTCAATAAAGACATCCCAGTAAGTATTTCATTACTTATGAATGGGAAGGATAAAAAGGGAAGTAGGAAAATCACAAAAACTCAGAAGTGTGTTTATCTCAAAACTTTTGAAGTCAAAAGAAAAGAGTATAAATATAAAACACTTAAGAGTCAAAAATTGGGGTAACAATGGTCATCTAGCAACTGTGTGCATTCATTGGGTCAGGGAAGTTCAGGTAACAATAGTATCTTCAGTGAATAAACTTACAAGAGGACTAGACAAGTTTTTCAGAATCATCACATGGTAACAAAGTCTTTAACAGGGCTTTCAAAAACTCATGAGAACACGTCTCCTCATTTTTCAATCAATCAACAAGGAAAAGGTCTCAAACAGCGGTTATTGAGATGTATTTCAAACCACTGACCATTTTTCTAAAAACTTGAGATTATTGAGACTATGGGTATTATTAGGAAATATACCAGATCCTTTTGATGCTATTTTTAGAAAAAGCTTCAATTTTTTTTCTTGAAAAGGTTTTTCTCAAATAAAGTAGGATATATCATTCCTCGTTTTTTTAAAGAATGATATATTTTGAACTTTTACTTGTTTTTGTTAGCAGAAGTTTCAAACACATGTCTGGATGTAGAACCCTTATTTTTGGTGATATTATCCTTGAAAATGGATCAAAAGGATTTGGTACAAGTGTCAAGGTCATGTCAAACTCAAGTCGGTTTTAACACTGAGCAAAAGATTGATTGTTAACAGACCCTAAAATACTTGGGTACTCATGTTTTAATTAAAATATTATGACACAAAATGAGTAGCCTTAGTAAAAGGGTTTTCATCATCTGGGATACTAAACCACTGTCAGGAATCTATAAAAGCTTCAAAATATGTAATTGACATGTGGCAAAACCTTGAATGAAAATTCTCATAAAAGCTGCTGACATGTTAAACATGACAATTTGCATCTAAAATGTATTTTGTTGAGGATAGCATTCTTGCAGACATTTCAGAATCAACATCAACAGATGTTAGAGATGATGTTGTGATTTCACAAAATAAAATCATTTCTTTCATCAGTACAGCAGATGCTCAAAATAATTGTCAAAAGCTTATCCACTGATGCACTAACAGTTGCTGATATACTAGCATTTCAAATCCTTACCATTACCTTACCCCTAACCACTGTTTTGTTCAAACATTTGTTTCCTAAATATTGTCCACTGTTGAAAGTCAACCTCTGATCTTTCATTTTCTTGGCAAGCACTGATGCTCAAAATCAGTGTCTTATCCACTGATAGTAATAATCACCCACTGCTCTCATATTGTTACCGTTGTAACCACTGATATTTGCTTCATCAGTGGTTCTTCAAAACAACTGTCCTCCGTTATTCATCTTTTCATCAGAGGTTGGCACGTGGTCAGTTATTAGCCATCAGATCTTTTTAAACCGCTGCCACGTCACTGTCGAATTGAATTCCAAAATTCTCTTCTCAAAGCAGTTTCCAACTTTCATCCCAAATCATTCTTCGCTCCTCTTCATCAAAATGACGAAATCAAAATCAAAATCAAAATCAAAATCAAAATCATCCTCATCTCCCAAAGAGGACACTCAAATGGCTGCTGAACCCATTGAAATCCCATACAAATCCCCTCACAACTACTTAGGTCTACTCACAAAACCCACCAACAACCACACCTTCGATTCCATCATCGACATCATGACTGCATCAAAGTATAAAACTTTGCTAATAGCAGATGCTCCAATCTACCAACAAACCCAGAGAGAGTTTTGGAAAAATGCTACTCTTGAAAAACAAGACGATAAAGTCATAGCCATCAACTCTTCCATACAGGGTAAAATGATTCAAATTACTCCATAATCCATTTCAGAAGTCTTTAAACTCGATGATCAGCAAGGTAAAACTTCTTTTCCTAAAAACGAGTTGAAAACTGATTTTCTGGAAAGGGGGTATGCAGAACAAAAAAAAGGGATACCTTACAAAAAGGTTTCTTCCCTTCTGCACCTAGGTTTTTATTTCACACTCTCTTGATGTGTGTTTCAAATAAAACAACTGCTTTTAATGAAATACTATTAAAGATCCAATGTCTGGGTTATGCCATTTTACATAATGAAAATTATAACTATTCCCAGGAGATCTTTGACGATTTGGTGAAAAATGTTGATAGCAAAGCATTTCTACTTTTTCCAAGGTTTCTAAGCTACTATTTTAAACAAAAATTTGGAAAAGAAAATGAAAATCTGCTCAAACAAGGTGTTTATTTACAAATAAAAGGTTTAACACCTGAAACATTCACTAGAATGTTAACACCTTTAAAAACAAAAGCAGAGGTGTCTGAGCAGAATTTAGCAGTTACCACTGCTCCTCAGGTACCTGCTGCTGAGCCCACTGCTCCAGGTGATCATAGCAGCACAACCACTGCTTTGAAACCCACACCTGCCATTACCAAAAAGACCAAAAAGAAAACATCCAGGAAGCCCCCCAAACCCAAAACAAAGGCAACTCTGGAAGATGAGATCCCAGAGCCACTGCCAGTGACTACACAAATGTCACCTACAACCACTGCTGCTACTTCCTCACAGCAGATGGAAGAAAGATCTCCACCTTTTGCCTCAAACTCCTCCTGCATCCTCACAAAAGGATCAGGTTGTAAACACAGGGACCCCACAATATGAAGCTCTGGACCCAATCGGATCCATCTTCCTCAGTCCTGATCCCAAGGACATGTCTCTTTCAACACCCTTATCTTCACCCCTCACATTACCACAATCCATAATACCCTTGTTGCATGCAGTTGCTATAGCTCAGACACAAACCAGTTCCTCTCTATCACCTATCACTGAGAGTACACTCCAATAAGTGACTGGGTCTGATGCTTATACCTCTGCTATCCCAGCAACAACTGAGGAGGTTACACTGCAGCAGTTACAAGTAATTCCTGACAGTAGTTCAAGTGGAGCAGCAACTACAAATGTTGGATCAACAGATCTACATTTGGCCAGTTGTTTCATCAATCAGACTCCCTTGAAGGCAATTTCTTCCATAGCACCTCTGGTAACCACTAGTGAGTTTGTTTTGACCACTGGTATCCTAAAAAGGTTATCAAGTGTTGAAGAAAGAAGACCCCAGAACCAAGAACAAGGGGCATCAATGAATGATTTTTGGGACTCAGTTCCTAAGTCACACATTGATACAACCACTGCTGGTGGGGAACCAGATGATTCCATTAATTTGGATGATGATTCAAAGTACCTGGAATTGACGGAACGAGTTGAAAAACTGGATAACTCTGTTGCAGAAATCAAAGAAATGCTGCAGCAGTTGTTGACAGTACAACAGGTGCAGTCCACTGCTGTTCCACCTCAAGCACCTGCTCCACCACAAGCACCTGCTGCAGATAAGATATGGAACCTCTTTCAACCTTTTCTCCACCAACAAAAACAAATGGCTGATCAGCAACATGCAATACATGTACAAGAGCTGAGAAACACAATGGAGTCTAGGTTCAAGAACATACAAGCAGACATTAAGGCTATCAAGGCCCACATAATGAAAACCACTGGCACTGCTCCTCCAACTATTCTTTTCATTGATCAACCCCCTCCAGATAATGACAAAAAGGGGGAGAAAATTAAAGAATGGAAGAAGAAGGGAGTAGAATGATGGTCTCTACATAGAACCAGAAAAGGAGAATATGACCAAGCAGATACCCTTGCCAGATGGTAGCAAAAAGGTTGATGTTACCTAAAATGCACTTGATGAAGCTATAGCAAGTGTAAAAAGGGATAGAGCGGCAAAGGATATGTCAAGATGGAATGAGGAGAAAAGAGCTTACATGGAGCTGAATGTGCAGGGTTGTTCTGAGCCAAAGGATGTTAAAATCTTGTGCCAAAAAGAAATCCCAATAGAAAAGTGAGGGAACCCAAATCCATACCATCCAGACTCACAAAGCATACTCCAAAACCATCGTCCAAAAGCCCCCAACATCAAACTTCCACCCAAACAGTTGTTGTAACACCTGTTGTGTTAACTACTGCTGATACTTCAGTGGTTTCAACAACTGCCATTATTTCAACACACACCATTACCACTGTCTTACCACCATCACCACCAAAAATCACTTCACCTCCAAAAACAACCTCACCACCATCACCTCCTGCCAAAAAGCAGAAGACACCAGATGTTACAACATCTGTTATAATGACAACAGTGGTTGAAACACCAGTTATTTCAACAGCTGTTAGTCAATCACAAATCACTGCCACTCAAATCACCACCACTGATCCACCCAAAACATCACATGCCTCTCCTACAATAAAAAGGAGAAGGATTTTCATACCAGATGATGATTCTCCATCACCACCACCAACATCTTCACAATCACTTGCACATATTCCAAACCCTGTTCCTCTCTCATCAGCTCCAGTACAACAACCAATCCCTATCATTACTCCTGCAGGTTTCCAATATCTTCTTAAACTCATTGCAGTCAGAGAAGAGATTAAATCCTTCTACTATGAGGATGATCCTGCTAAAAGGAAGTTGTCTTCAGTTGAAGGATATCCCAGGCCTAACAACATTGAAGAGTACTTGAAAATTAAGGCTCAACAGGCAGAGGATATCTCTAAAAGAAGCTCTCAAGGGAAAACTGACAAGGAAATTCAAAGGCATTATCAATTCTTATTTACTCAAGTCAGATCTTTAGAGCAATTTGCAAAAAATGTTTGTCAATAAATCTCAGAGAAAGCAGATGAAACTTTGAGAAAAGACTACATTGAAAGCATCATGGCAACCAAGAAGTACAAGGGAGAAAAGCATATGTACAAGGAGTGGACCATTCCTGAGCTTGAACAAGAGGCAGCCAGGATTCAAGAAATGATAAAGAATAAGGTCAAACACACTCCTCCAATTTGGTCAAAGTACAAAAGGAATGTGCCTGAAAAGACACTAGAGCTGAAGAGAATGAGAGAGGAATTAGTTGCTGCTGACTATGGGTCTAAAAATCAAGTGGCAAGATGGAAGGAAGACATAGTCAGGGCCACCTACAAAAGGTTGGAGGAATTAAGGAAGAAAGATCCCACAGTTCCACAAAAACCTAACTACCCTGAAGCAGAGGTTTCAAAAAGACCACCAAAGCTGCAAATCAGGAGAGCTACTGCTCCAGCTGGTGCTGCCTTCTATAAAAGAAAGCAACAAAAACAGTTGGATACTTAAACAGTGACAGAATTAATGGTAGGAGATTAGCTTGTAAAAGAAGGTACTAAGCAGATGATAGCTGATACTCTTGGCCTGAATCAACCTGCAAGCACTGCTCAAACAGTCATCACAAGGCCTGCATCACCAAACACCTCATCTAATAAAAATCTCCCAAGAAACCCACCAGGCTCAAAAGTACTATAATGGAAAACTGACAAACAGACCCATGTACTGACAGTGTTCAAGTCTAGTGGAGAAGTGAAGAAAATAACAACGCAACAAGCACTTGGCCTAAGTCTTGAAGATTTGCAGGATCTCCTTGATCTTACACTGTGCAGGGATGATGATGACACAGATGCCTTAGCCTTTGAGTTACAACTCAAAGGGCAAATAAGGGAACTGCTGATGAGGCAATAAAGATCTACCAATAATGAAGAGTTTTGGCATTATCTGTTCTAGGGGGAGATTGTTGGGATTGAACCCTACCAAAGGAACAGATAATAAAAGCCAAAACTGGATCAGAGCAGTGGATCTAGAATAAGCAGATGTTATGTATACAAGTCTCTCCCCTTGAAAGTGGTTTCAACATCTGCTGACCTCCAAACTACGGATCTTTACTAATTGCAGACCTACAACTGTTGTCCAAGTCAAAGACTGATGGAAGACTAAAGCTCTGCTGGTTCAATCTACTGCTATGGGTCAAGCTCTGCTGATCATGACAAGTACTGCTGGGTTCACATCAGTGGAAGGATGCAGCAGTAGTTTAGAGGTCTCTATGTAATGAATTGTAATAACAGTAGTTAGCACAGCAGAGGTTGTATAGATCAGATGTTAGAGTTTATTAGGAGGTTAGATGTCGCTTTCATGGTGACATCAGCTGAGATGCTTCAGTGGTTTGGTTTGCCTATAAATGGAGCAGTACCCTGTACTGTTACATTTGATTGACTGAGCGAGTTCTTCTCCTTCAGTCCAATCCTTTCATCTTGTGCAATCAACCATGGAGTATCAGGCTGAGGGGGGGTTTAGTTTGTAAGCATGCTTTGTATTCTTTTGATTTGTATTGTAATCATTCAACTTAATGAAAAGCATGTATCTATCAAAACTATTTTTCTCTTTGATTGTGTTCACAAAGTTTGTTGTTCATTTCCGCTGCACTTAAACTCTGTTCATTTCTGTTGATTTGTTCAAATTATACAAACAAACACAATCATAAGGAGCCTTAGATCCTAACAAACTGAAAGATATTCCAGTAGTATCTCAGTTTCCAAACGTGTTTCCAGAAGAATTACCAGGACTACCGCCAGATAGAGAATTTGAATTCAGAATCCACCTACTACCAGGGACAGCACCAATTGCTAAAGCACCTTACCGTTTGCCACCCGCAGAAATGCAGGAACTGAAGAAGCAGCTAGACGAATTGTTGGAAAAATGATTCATACAGCCAAGTTCATCGCCATGGGGAGCACCAATCTTATTCGTTAAAAAGAAAGATGAATCAATGCATATGTGCATTAACTACCGTGAATTGAACAAAGTCTCGATTAAGAACCGGTATCCATTACCAAGGATCGATGATCTGTTCGATCAATTGCAAGGTGCTCGATTTTTCTCTAAAATCGATTTACGGTCAGGATACCATCAATTAAAGGTACAGGAAGAGGACATTCCTAAGACCGCGTTTAGAACAAGGTACGACCATTATGAATTTATTGTCATGACATTTTGTTTAAGCCATATTTAGATAAATTCATAATTGTTTTTATAGATGATATTCCTATTTACTCTAAGAATAAAGAGGAACATGCAAAGAATTTGCACGCACTTCTAAGTTTATTGAGAAAAGAAAAGATTTTTGCAAAGTTTTCAAAGTGCGAGTTTTGGTTAGAACAGGTACAATTTCTTGGATATTTAGTCAATCATAAAGGAATTCATGTGGATCCCACCAAGATCGAGGCGATTACCATATGGAAAACCCATGAGTCACCACACGAGGTTAGAATTTGTAGGATCTTTTTGTGACCCAATGAGTCGATCAGAAGAGTTTTTAGACTAAACCAGAGGCAGAATTCATTGATTCAGTCTTCGTTTAGCTTGTATTACACTAGAATATCATTAATCTGTCTTGTTTATTGATCAAATAACAGTTTACAGGCCAGAGACACTTCGACAGCACTTCGGCGTCGGAACCAAGAAGCATTACAAACGAAATCAGATCAAGGGTATTTATAGGCATGTGATTTCGCTTGAACATGCTCAAACTGAATCACTTTCAAGCGGAATCATCACTCAAACGAAATTAACATGTTAATTTCAAGCGAAATTACCCATTATCACGTATTTCCTCGTTTTTCGTGCCTTGATCTAACTAATACAATACAAGACTCGAACGAAGATGAAGTCGACAGACGTATGCACTAACAGACTCCCCCTCGGATGTTGACGAGTCTTCAGTGCGAGTCTTCAGCATGACAACTCTTCAGTCTTGATCGGTCTTCTCAACTTCAGAAACTTCTCCTGGCTTTCCATAGCAACAGGATCAGAAACCTAGCTTCTTTGTCTTCAGACTCCCCCTTTCACTCAGCTGGGATCGCAGTCTGGAATTCTTTATCTTATAGCATAATAACGAAAACCTGGAATTCATCATCAGGAATCGAAACTTTGCTTTGTTCAACATTTCCTGCACAAACTATCTCATAACCACATAAGTTTTTACAATAGTTACATCAAGTTCAACTTAATGATCTTGATTAACTAATCAAACTTTCTTTCTCAAAACAAATTTCTTCATTTAAACACATACTCCCAACCCTGTTCATCATGTTCAGCACTTGAAATTTTGAAAATCTGTTCTTCAACATCAGTTGCCAAAAATCTTTTTGAGTTTTTCAAAATTTATGCTAAAACACACTGCAAAATCTTTTTGAATTTTTGAATAGAATAAGAATGCAGTAAAGAAATATTTACAAACACTATTTTTGTGAGTTTGTGTAAGAGGATCATATCAGTTCATGAGACAAATCACTAGCACCATTAAGCTTTAAACATTTTAAGTTCTAAACGATTCACATAGATTGACGATATCGTTGTCCTCTTAAACTCAATCTAAAAACTTTCGAAATGCTTACCGATACGTTAAAGTATATTAATTTTGCACTAAGTTCTTATGGACCCCACGATCTCAGCATATCCCCTCATCATGCAATACACTGACTCAAGTAATGCCTTTAAACTTTCATCAACTGTGATTTGTGCGAAAACAACGCAGAATGTTTAAACATTAACAATCAGGTCGATCTTTCGATACGCAGAGAAAGTCCAATAAATAAAAACAAGTTGAAAATGTTTAGATCTTAACCACCAGTTCGATATTCACATATACACAGAGGTGATCCAAGATTTAAACGAAACACCAAAGAAAATAAAGCAGAATGTTTAGGCAATAACATCCAGTTCGATACTCACATATACGCAGAGGATGTCCAATGCTTAAACAAAATAAAGAAATAAAACAAGTCTAAATTTTCGCAAAAAGAAATGCACAATCACAGTGATTTTTAGCAAAATTGTGAAAGTTCACAAATTTAACCAGTTTTTATGCTCTTTAGCATTCAGCGATTACCGAGTAGGCACACAATCAAGAAGGACAAAACTAAGTACTATGCTTTCAACCGAGTTTCCCACCAGACTTAGCTTTTTGCGTTATGTTTGTATCGTTTTCGCAAATCTACTAGTCTAGCTGAGCCTATCGTCACATCTTTAGTGAGACCATTTATCACATTTGACATTTCATTTCATTAGCATGTTGTGACAATCCACTGATTTTCTATCATTTCCTCTTTTTCACAACAAAACTCATTTTGAATTTTACAATGTTTTTGGCATTTTCAAATTTTCAAATTTTTTTTAAATTTATACTCCCCCTAAAATCAAAATATGTTTCAATTTTGATTTTCTGGAAAAATTTGAAAACAATAGAATATACAAGCAAAATGACAACATGATGCGAATTACTTCAATTCACCATTCACTTGGCATAAACAATCAGAACTCCCCCTGACAACAAATCATTTTCCCATAGTGATTTCAAAACACTTAAGTTTGTTTTAATCAAAATGGTTTTTCTGGAAAATTAGTTTTGTGAGTCATTTCTCAAACATGGGGATTATTCATCACCTTGTTCTTCAAGCATTTATAACAGTTTTAAGTTCAATCAATATCACCACTTTGTAGAAAATCAAGTAAAACTTAATGTCCCTAATTTACCACTTGCAAGTCGAAATCACTTTCGTGAATTTCTCAATAAAGATGCCGATTCCTGCTCCTCGCTTACCAACCTGGGAGCTCCGGTAAGTCAGGTTTTTCATTTAAAGAGATCCACCCAAGCCTGACGAACCTTGGGTGTTTTTTATTGATCGTCACTCTGTTTCTTTTCAATTTTCTGTTTTAACTTTCCGTTAGACAATGATGGAAAACTTGCATCATCCATTGTCTTAACGGAATTATCACTTTTTACCTCAACAAATGGCTCTTCTGGTTTTGATGATCCAGATTCATCGCCCAAACGTGGCTCCTTTGACTTTGACAAGTCAGATTCATTGCCAGAACGTGGCTTGTCTGACTTTGATAAGTCAGATTCATTGCCAAAACATGGCTCCTTTGTTTCTGAAGAAACAAATTCATCGCTAGAAAGTGAAAATTTCACTTTCTTTGGTTTGTTAATTTCTTGATTAACCGCATTTTCTTTCTTTAATATCCCTTTCGTCCTCAGATTTGTATCTGATGAATTCGTTTTGCTTGATTTGTCATTCTTTGGGGAGCAAGATGATTTATCAAAACTGCTATCTGATTTTCCTGTTGTATCTGAGGACAAAATCTTTTCAAGATACTCCCTCGCTTTCTTCCTTTTCTTCCTCAGTCTGTCTTTCTGCCCTTCTGAAACCTTTACTTTCTTTTCTAGAACTTTCTGTTCTTTGGGCTTTCTTTCGAATTTGACTGATTTCTTTGCCATTTTCTGAGATTCAACCCTCGATCTTCTCTTTGATCTCATTGGGCAATCTCTTGCAATGTGGCCTTTGATTTGACAATTATAGCATCTCCTCGTCTCAAAACTCCGACTTTGGTAGTTAACAGCAATGTGTCCTTGACAACCACGGGTGTAACACACTCTGTTATCATACCATTTACCACTATCAAACCACACACTCAGATCATAACACTGATTGGCTTTTTGGTAATTATCACTCCTCTTGAAAGTTGGATTTGTCTTTTGAGCACTGTGGTCAAACCTGCACCACTTATTACCAACTGTTTTTGAGTTTTGATTTTGAAATTTTTGTGATTTTTTATCACGATTGGATGACTGAACTGATGAGCTTTTATTTTCTTTTTGACAACTTTTTGAATTTTTAACGCTTTGTTTTTGTTCTGCAATCTTCTTCAAAGGTTTCTGTGTTGAGCATTCACCTTTTTCTGTAGATTGCAAAACAGTTTCTTGAAATTTTTCTTTTAATTTAAGAAACATTTTCTTTCTTTCATTTTCATCATCAGATCTTTCATCACAATCTTCAATTATGACTTTGTCATAATTTGTGACATCCTCACTTATAGGAACTGAATTGATCGGTTTTGGACAAATATAATCTTGTACTAATGACGAAGTCACAAAGCCTTTCAATTTATTCTCTAACTCCTTGATTTTATTTCTAGCAATTTCAGCTTCATTTTCAAGCCAAATGATTTTTTGGAGATGATAATTTATTGCAATCTGTTTTTCAATATTATTTTTACTAAAAACAGACTTTTCATCTTCTAAAACCTTTATTTGATTTTGAAAATCTTTTACAATTTTTCATTTTTCATTTTCAAAAATTTTTATTTTGTTTTGAAATTCTTTTTCATTTTCTTTCAACATATTGTTTTCTAATGTCAAACTCTCTACTTCTTTCAAGAGTTTGACATTTTCTGCTCTAGATTGATTACATTCTGAGCATTTCCCAGGTGTCTTTTCAACCTCAGCTTCCTTCTCAGTCTTGAGAGCTGCAATTTCTTGAACCTGTTCTTCTACCATTCGAACTTCTTTCTCAGATTTGACTTCATCATTCTGTAACACCACAGTTGTCTCATCTTGTTAAGATGTTTCTAAATGAACACTGTCAACCTGTTTATTCTCAGATTTTACACTTTCTTCCACATTTGCTGCCTCTTGATTTTTCTTTTTCGCAGCTAGTTTATTCTTGAGCTTTTCAATTTGTTCTGCAAAGGATTCATTAAACATTTCAGACGAAAATAACCTCTTATAAAATTCAAGTTTTTCAAGTTCTCTAATATCATCACACTCTTCATCAGATGAGTATGAATGATCAAAAACTGGAGCTTTTTCTGAAACAACTTCTAAATCTTTTTTATTCTTTTCTGAAACATCATTTAAACCCTTTTCAGTTTTATCTAAAACAATTTCTGACTCCTTATTTATTGAAACTGTTTCTTTTGAATTTGATTTTTCAAAAACTGGTTCTTTTTCAATCTCAATATAACTCTCTTGTTGAGATGCATAGTACTACAATGCAATTGCTTCTTCAGTTTCCATGTTTCAGTAATAGGTTTCAAAATATCAGTCACTTTCAAACGAAATTACGTTTTCAAACGAAATCACTTTGGAATGTGTAACATCCCGAAATTTCAAAACTTTATACTAAAATTTTAAAGTGTATAATAAACGAGAATAAACTAACTAGGATAAATAACCCAGTTAGTTAGAAGTCTTGTAGTAACACAGGAACGAGTTAAAAAGGCAAAGATATAAACAAAATAAGAATGGAGGGACCTAGGTTGTCTAAATTGAAACTTAAATTACTAATAATTAGTAAAACAAAAACCAAACACTCCATTTTTGGAGTTCTGGTCGATCAAGAAACCACAGGGGCGACACCCACACTTGCACAACCCTAAATCCTACAAAACTCTCAAATTGAAGGCTCAAATCATGTCATAATCAAAATCTGAACATAGAATCGTGATCTCCTCGTCAAGGAGGTCATAAGGTATGTCAAATTAGGTTGTTTTGATACAACTCAAATTCTTGCATGTGATTGAAATCGAAGGTTGAGCTTGATTATGTGTTGTAAAACATGAAATTGGCAGTAATGTGAAGTCTAGGGACAAACCCTAGATGATTTCTTGTCAAAATCTTGCATGTTAGTTGTAAGGATCAAAATCACTATAGAGGGTGATTAGTGAGTTAGTAGAACTCGATAAACACTAGGATTAAGACCCTTGTTCTAGTGTAAACTGAAATTGTGAGCTAATCTCTGAAATTGTTGATGTTAAAATATGCGTATATTGTCTAATTGAAGTTAATTTGGGTGATAATTTCAAGTTATGAACTTGGTTTAGATCATGTAGAAATCTGACCCGCAAGGTGTTTGATAAAACGCCTAAATGAGGGTTAAAATGTTAAAGATTGCTAAAAACGCAGATTTGCATATGTCATGAATTAATGCGTTAAAGCTTATGAAAGAGTTCTAATCTTGATATGAATTGAACTCTTTAGGCAAAGAAACCGGAACGTCAAGTGGACACGCCGGAGGTGATACTCGCGGAAAAGGTGTGCTTTAAAGGTACGTGGCTTAAGCCCCGTTAAATTATGCATAAATATTTAGTTTTGTTGGGTGAATGATATTGTAGTGTAATGGATGCGTTTGATGAGTTGTTGAAGTGGCGAAGTACACTCGACCATCAAACGGGTCAAAATAAGGATTTGGAAATTAGTTTGGCATGTTAACGAAGTGATAGTTTTCACTAAATAGCCAAACGGGTCAAAAGATGCTTTTAAAAAGAATCATGAGAATAGGGACTCGAAAGTCTCATATTCGTTAAGTGGTGGATTGAACCACGCTATTGAATTGGTTATATTAATTTAATTCTAAGAACCCGGGAAATCGGGTCAAACAATAGAAGCTCTATGAAAGTGTCGTTTGAAACGGAATGCTTGAATTCCGAAGAAACGAGTATTTAGCCTAAGGGAACGCAAAGCCATGAAATGGCGCAAAAACACCAAGTATGTGAGCCCGGGAATTCGGGTAATTATGTCTAATAAGTCTTAAGAATGGAAAATAGGTGCTATGCACTTATACTAATGGGTTGGATAATTGAAATGAGGAAATTGTGAACCGATTGTTGGTATCTCGGTTTCCGTAATGGGAAAATTACATGGTCGGGTCCGTAATTTTATTACGGACTCACAGGAAAAAGAATCGGTTAAAACGGACTAACGAGTAAAAAGTTATGATAGTTTAAAGTTAGAAAATAGTGAATTTTCGGAGCTGGGCATTTATGCAGGATTTTAACCTGCATCTGCTGGAGAAAGGGTTCCTCCGCGACACGCGGAAACCGTCGCGAGTCGCGGCGGAATTAAGGTCTCCTGCCGCGACACGCGGGAGGACCAAAGCTGAAAACTTTTATTTTCTTTATTTGATTTGATGATTGGAACTTGTTTACATGTATTATGTCAATACCAAAACTAATGCTTTTAGTGGTTTTGACCTTAGGTGACTATGGTGGGCTTCCGGATGGCGGTCAAGCAATGTAGAAGAACCGAACACGCATTTTGTAGCTTCCGCGTTAATTTAACTTTGTTTTAAACAATGGTTTTGTTGTAAATGATTTGTTAACTATGTCCTAAGGTTTTAAACTAGTCGGTAGTGACTAGTAGAAGTTACTTTAAACTTTCGTTTAGTAATTAGAATGATCATGTTTGGTATATTGAATTGAAAACATTTTGTAAATTGGGATTTTTGTATAATCTCATGTATTATATTAAGTAATCTCATTATCATAAAAAGGGTGTTACAAGTTGGTATCAGAGCCAGGTTGTTAACAAGTGTGTTCGGTCCAAGCTTGATCAAACATCCGGTAAGAGTTAATTGTTTTTAGTAGAGTTATTAAGTATAAAGAGGGAATAAAAGAATAGATATGCATGGGAAGAGTGTATTAACACACTCAAACCCGGAAAGTGCATTAAATAAGAACGGTGAAAACAAGTCACGAACTTGAATAAACCGAAGTAAATGAATCACATGTTATAGATGAAATGTTGACGTTTGATGTAAACATTTCAGTTAAAGATGGTGGATAAAGGTAATGATGATACGGTGCCAAGAGTCACCGAGCAAACAAGAGAAGTGATTGCTGAAGAGGTAGGAAAGGCAATCGAAAACAGTTTGCCGGGTTTCATTGACAAAATCCAAAACATGGTACTATCAGTGGTGGAAGAAAGAATCAAGAAATTGGAAGATAATACTAATTTAGCAAAGGAAAAGTCGGGAGGACGAAAATCTTGTTCTTATAAAGAGTTCATGGCGTGTAAACCGCCAATCTACAATGGGGAGGTTGACCCGATAATATGCCAACGGTGGCTAAGTGATATGGAAGGAGTATTTGAAAGGACCCATTGCGATGAGGATGACTTCGTGGCTTATGGCACGGTTCAGTTAAGGGGTCAGGCGAAAGATTGGTGGGATAACAAGAAGAAAGAGATCGGAAGTGAAGCGGCTAAGGCTATGACATGGGACGAGTTTAAGACGCCGTTTCTTAAACATCATAGTCCCAAGGCAATCATAAACAAAATCAAGGAAGAATTTATGCAGCTTCGACACAAGGGTGAATCTTTCGACAAAATCACGGGAACGTTCATGGATAAAATGAAGTTCTGTGATGATCTCATAACAAATGAAGAGCAGAAAATATATTATTATTATAATATGCTGAGCGCCGAGTATAGGGAGTTTATGACTCCTTCGAAGTATGAGACCCTCACCGAAATTATAAACGTTGCTCGGGAACGGGAGATAGAGTTGAAGAAACAGATAGAAAGAGGCGAAAGAAGGGCACAGGTAGTCAACCCAAGCCCGACGAAAAAGGCACGTCCGAATGAATCCTCAAAGAAACAAGAAGGAAAAAGCGGGTCATCAAGATGCAAGATATGCGGAAAAGGGCACAAGGGTGAGTGCCGGTTTAAGGACAAATCGTGTCCTATTTGTGGGAAAACCGGGCACACGGCTGCGTTGTGCTCGGGGAAGGTGTCGGTGTGTTACAAATGTTATCAGCCGGGACACAAGAAATCGGAGTGCCCGGAATTGATCGGGAAGAAAGATGACAAGGATACACGTACTGAGACACCAAGAGCAAAAGCAAGATCTTTCCAGTTAACGGTAGCCGAGGCAAAGGTGGAACCCGATGTGGTTTCAGGTATATTTGCTATAAACTCGATTCCCGCACATGTGTTATTTGATACGGGTGCGAATAAATCCTTTGTTTCACATGGATTTATTCGACATCCTTCTTTTGTACTAACGAAATTGCCTATGCCATTAGAGGTAGAAATAGGTGATAACAAAAGTTTCCTTGTATGTGATGTATGTCGAGACTGCAAAATAAACATTGATGATGAGGAATATTTAATAGACTTGATCCCTATGTCAATGGGAGAATTCCAAGTAGTGGTCGGGATGGATTGGTTATCTCGACATCATGCAGAAGTGATATGTTTCCGCAAGGAGATAAAATTGACATCTCCAAGTGGAAAACAAGTCACCATCTATGGCGAAAAAGGGGGCAGTCCCGTTATGTGCTCAATACTAAAAGCTCATAAGCTTATGAGGCGCGGATGTAAAGCATTTATGATTTACGCAAACGAACCCGATAAAGAGACGCCAAAGATTGAAGACGTACCAGTGGTACACGAATATGCTGATGTATTTCCAGAAGATTTACCGGGAATACCGCCAGAACGGGAGGTAGAGTTCGGAATTGAATTGATTCCAGGCGCGAAACCTGTGGCCAAGGCGCCGTATCGGCTCGCGCCATCAGAATTGCAAGAATTGATGTCCCAAATCCAAGAATTGCTTGACAAGGGATTTATTCGGCCAAGTGTGTCTCCATGGGGCGCACCAGTATTATTCGTGAGAAAGAAGGACGGGAGCATACGTATGTGCATTGACTACCGGGAGTTGAATAAACTCACGGTAAAGAATCGATATCCGCTTCCAAGAATTGATGACCTATTTGACCAATTACAAGGTGCAAGTTGGTTCTCAAAAGTCGACCTCAGATCGGGGTATCATCAGTTGAAAGTCAAAGAGGAGGATGTACCGAAAACGGATTTTCGTACACGGTACGGACATTACGAGTTTTTAGTGATGTCCTTTGGGTTAACTAATGCACCCGCGGCTTTCATGGATCTCATGAACCGGGTTTGCAAACCCATGCTAGACAAGTCAGTGATAGTGTTCATAGATGACATCTTGATATACTCCAAGAATGAAGCAGAACACGCGAGTCATTTGCGTGAAGTGTTGGAGACACTCAGGAAAGAGAAATTGTATGCAAAATTCTCAAAATGTGCCTTCTGGTTACGAGAGGTGCAATTTCTTGGGCACATCATTAGTGCAAATGGGGTGTTAGTAGATCCGTCAAAGATAGAAGCTGTGTCAAGGTGGACTCCACCAAAGAATCCCTCGGAAATCAGAAGCTTCTTGGGGCTTGCGGGTTATTATCGGAGATTCATACAAGATTTCTCCAAAATTGCTACGCCGTTGACCAAACTAACCCGCAAGGATGAAAAGTTTATTTGGGCCGAGGATCAAGAAAGGGCGTTCCAAACGCTCAAGGAAAAATTGACCCACGCACCGGTATTGACATTACCGGACGGAACGGAGGATATGGTAGTTTACTCGGATGCATCGCATTCGGGACTTGGCTGCGTTCTGATGCAGCGGGGCAAGGTTATAGCCTATGCCTCGAGGCAGCTAAAAACTCATGAGAAGAGGTATCCTACCCATGACCTCGAGTTGGCAGCAGTGGTGTTTGCCTTGAAGATATGGAGGCATTACTTGTATGGGGTGAAGTGCACTATCTTTACCGACCACAAAAGCTTAAAGTATTTCTTCAATCAGAAGGAATTAAATATGAGGCAGAGGCGGTGGTTAGAAACTGTCAAAGACTTTGATTGTGAAATACATTACCACCCCGGGAAGGCTAATGTAGTGGCAGACGCGTTGAGCCGAAAGACAGATTATACGCCTATTCGAGTACGATCGATGCAACTAATTGTGACATCGGGTTTGCTTGAACAAATCCGAAAATCTCAAATTGAAGCAATCAAGGAAGAAAATGTGAAGAAGGAAAGGATAGTTGGGCAGCTAAAAGACCTGGAGGATGATAACCAAGGATTGAAAACTCGATTTGGGAGAATTTGGGTTCCAAATACGTGTGGGGCCAAGGTGCGTCTCCTTGACGAGGCCCATAAATCTCATTATTCAATTCATCCGGGGGCGACCAAAATGTATAATGACTTAAAACAAAACTATTGGTGGCCCGGAATGAAAAGGGATATTGTGAAATATGTACAGAAGTGTTTGACTTGTTTACAAGTAAAAGCAGAGCACCAAAAGCCATACGGTAAGTTGCAACCATTGGATATCCCAGTTTGGAAATGGGAACAAATCACGATGGATTTGTTAACCAAATTGCCCAGAACCAATCGCGGATTTGATGCTATATGGGTAGTCGTGGATAGATTGACAAAAAGTGCTCACTTCATTCCGGTTCGTGAGACTTATACATCCGAGAAGATGTCGGAAGTGTACACCAATGAAATCATAGCACGTCACGGAGTGCCGATATCCATTGTATCAGACAGAGATACTCGGTTTACCTCTAAATTCTGGCGCAAATTCCAAGAGCAAATGGGAACCAAACTGTTCATTAGCACTGCTTACCATCCACAAACAGATGGGCAAAGTGAGAGAATGATACAAACGTTGGAAGATATGTTGCGGGCTTGCATCATCGACTTCGGGGGTAGTTGGGATGTCCATTTACCCTTGGTCGAATTTTCATATAACAATAGCTATCAATCGAGCATTAAAATGGCCCCGTATGAGATGTTATATGGTAGAAAGTGTCGAACCCCGGTGTGTTGGGGAGAAGTGGGACCACGAGGATTAGCACCTACTGATATAATCCGAACTACGAACGAGAAAATCGATATGGTCCGAGTTCACCTAAAAGCAGCTCAGGATCGACAAAAGTCGTATGCGGATAAGCGAAATAGGCCTATTGAGTTTCAAGTGGGCGATAAGGTAATGCTGAAAGTATCTCCGTGGAAAGGAATCATACGGTTCAGAAAAAGAGGAAAGTTGAGTCCGAGGTTCATTGGGCCATTCAGGATCACTGAACGGGTTGGTAAGGTAGCATATCGCCTTGAACTACCCGAGGAGTTGAGTGGAATTCATAACACATTCCATGTGTCACATCTCCGAAAATGCTTAGCAGATGAAACTACTTGTATCTGCTATGATGACATCGAGGTGGATAACAGCCTCAACTATGCAGTGAGGCCAATTGCAATCTTAGACCGAAAAGATAAGAGTCTGAGGAACAAAGTAATTAACCAAGTGAAGGTTAAGTGGGAGCACAGGAAGGGTGCGGATACCACGTGGGAATCCGAAGAAGAGATGCAACGGCTCTACCCTAAACTATTTGGTACGTATTATGGTTTCGGGGACGAAACCCTTTTAAGGGGGGTGGACTTGTAACATCCCGAAATTTCAAAACTTTATACTAAAATTTTAAAGTGTATAATAAACGAGAATAAACTAACTAGGATAAATAACCCAGTTAGTTAGAAGTCTTGTAGTAACACAGGAATGAGTTAAAAAGGCAAAGATATAAACAAAATAAGAATGGAGGGACCTAGGTTGTCTAAATTGAAACTTAAATTACTAATAATTAGTAAAACAAAAACCAAACACTCCATTTTTGGAGTTCTGGTCGATCAAGAAACCACAGGGGCGACACCCACACTTGCACAACCCTAAATCCTACTAAACTCTCAAATTGAAGGCTCAAATCATGTCGTAATCGAAATCTGAACATAGAATCGTGATCTCCTCGTCAAGGAGGTCATAAGGTATGTCAAATTAGGTTGTTTTGATACAACTCAAATTCTTGCATGTGATTGAAATCGAAGGTTGAGCTTGATTATGTGTTGTAAAACATGAAATTGGCAGTAATGTGAAGTCTAGGGACAAACCCTAGATGATTTCTTGTCAAAATCTTGCATGTTAGTTGTAAGGATCAAAATCACTATAGAGGGTGATTAGTGAGTTAGTAGAACTCGATAAACACTAGGATTAAAACCCTTGTTCTAGTGTAAACTGAAATTGTGAGCTAATCTCTGAAATTGTTGATGTTAAAATATGTGTATATTGTCTAATTGAAGTTAATTTGGGTGATAATTTCAAGTTATGAACTTGGTTTAGATCATGTAGAAATCTGACCCACAAGGTGAAGTCTAGGGACAAACCCTAGATGATTTCTTGTCAAAATCTTGCATGTTAGTTGTAAGGATCAAAATCACTATAGAGGGTGATTAGTGAGTTAGTAGAACTCGATAAACACTAGGATTAAAACCCTTGTTCTAGTGTAAACTGAAATTGTGAGCTAATCTCTGAAATTGTTGATGTTAAAATATGTGTATATTGTCTAATTGAAGTTAATTTGGGTGATAATTTCAAGTTATGAACTTGGTTTAGATCATGTAGAAATCTGACCCGCAAGGTGAAGTCTAGGGACAAACCCTAGATGATTTCTTGTCAAAATCTTGCATGTTAGTTGTAAGGATCAAAATCACTATAGAGGGTGATTAGTGAGTTAGTAGAACTCGATAAACACTAGGATTAAGACCCTTGTTCTAGTGTAAACTGAAATTGTGAGCTAATCTCTGAAATTGTTGATGTTAAAATATGTGTATATTGTCTAATTGAAGTTAATTTGGGTGATAATTTCAAGTTATGAACTTGGTTTAGATCATGTAGAAATCTGACCCGCAAGGTGTTTGATAAAACGCCTAAATGAGGGTTAAAATGTTAAAGATTGCTAAAAACGCAGATTTGCATATGTTATGAATTAATGCGTTAAAGCTTATGAAAGAGTTCTAATCTTGATATGAATTGAACTCTTTAGGCAAAGAAACCGGAACGTCAAGTGGACACGCCGGAGGTGATACTCGCGGAAAAGGTGTGCTTTAAAGGTACGTGGCTTAAGCCCCGTTAAATTATGCATAAATATTTAGTTTTGTTGGGTGAATGATATTGTAGTGTAATGGATGCGTTTGATGAGTTGTTGAAGTGGCGAAGTACACTCGACCATCAAACGGGTCAAAATAAGGATTTGGAAATTAGTTTGGCATGTTAACGAAGTGATAGTTTTCACTAAATAGCTAAACGGGTCAAAAGATGCTTTTAAAAAGAATCATGAGAATAGGGACTCGAAAGTCTCATATTCGTTAAGTGGTGGATTGAACCACGCTATTGAATTGGTTATATTAATTTAATTCTAAGAACCCGGGAAATCGGGTCAAACAATAGAAGCTCTATGAAAGTGTCGTTTGAAACGGAATGCTTGAATTCCGAAGAAACGAGTATTTAGCCTAAGGGAACGCAAAGCCATGAAATGGCGCAAAAACACCAAGTATGTGAGCCCGGGAATTCGGGTAATTATGTCTAATAAGTCTTAAGAATGGAAAATAGGTGCTATGCACTTATACTAATGGGTTGGATAATTGAAATGAGGAAATTGTGAACCGATTGTTGGTATCTCGGTTTACGTAATGGGAAAATTACATGGTCGGGTCCGTAATTTTATTACGGACTCACAGGAAAAAGAATCGGTTAAAACGGACTAACGAGTAAAAAGTTATGATAGTTTAAAGTTAGAAAATAGTGAATTTTCAGAGCTGGGCATTTATGCAGGATTTTAACCTGCATCTGCTGGAGAAAGGGTTCCTCCGCGCCACGCGGAGGGTTACATTGAAAACTCCGCGACACGCGGAAACCGTCGCGAGTCGCGGCGGAATTAAGGTCTCCTGCCGCGACACGCGGGAGGACCAAAGCTGAAAACTTTTATTTTCTTTATTTGATTTGATGATTGGAACTTGTTTACATGTATTATGTCAATACCAAAACTAATGCTTTTAGTGGTTTTGACCTTAGGTGACTATGGTGGGCTTCCGGATGGCGGTCAAGCAATGTAGAAGAACCGAACACGCATTTTGTAGCTTCCGCGTTAATTTAACTTTGTTTTAAACAATGGTTTTGTTGTAAATGATTTGTTAACTATGTCCTAAGGTTTTAAACTAGTCGGTAGTGACTAGTAGAAGTTACTTTAAACTTTCGTTTAGTAATTAGAATGATCATGTTTGGTATATTGAATTGAAAACATTTTGTAAATTGGGATTTTTGTATAATCTCATGTATTATATTAAGTAATCTCATTATCATAAAAAGGGTGTTACAGAATGAAATAGCACTCTTCACACGGAATTACCTATTCAAACGGAATACCCTTTTTCACACGGAATTACCTGTTCAAACGGAATTACATTCAAACGGAATAGCACTTTCAAGCGAAATCAAGTGCAATTTCAAACGGAATCAGATGTAACTCAAACGAAATCAGTAATTTCGAGTGAAATTGCCTCAACTTTTCAAACGAAATCAGAGGCTCGTTCAAACGGAATTAACTGTTTGGCCTATTTTTGTCACTTTTAAACTGAATTTTGATCTGATTCTTTCAAGGGTTTGTTAAAACTGTATTTTACACACAATATCAAAAGATCAGTTCATTTTAACCGTGAAAACTTGATTAATTTTGAAAAGAAGGTGTAGAAATCAGATTTTTCCAGCGAAAACGAGCTAAACGGTAAGAACTCTTCCTCCTGAGCTCTGATACCACTTGTAGGATCGTTTTGTGACCCAATGAGTCGATCAGAAGAGTTTTTAGACTATACCAGAGGTGGAATTCATTGATTCAGTCTTCGTTTAGCTTGTATTACACTAGAATATCATTAATCTGTCTTATTTATTGATCAAATAACAGTTTACAGGCCAGAGAAACTTCGACAGCACTTCGGCGTCGGAACCAAAAAGCATTACAAACGAAATCAGATCAAGGGTATTTATAGGCATGTGATTTCGCTTGAACATGCTCAAGCGGAATCATCACTCAAACGAAATTAACATGTTAATTTCGAGCGGAATTAACCACTTGATTTCGCATGAAATGACCTTGTGTCATTTCAAGCGAAATTACCCATAATCACATATTTCCTCGTTTGTCGTGCCTTGATCTAACTAATACAATACAAGACTTGATCTAACTTAGGATTGGCCGGTTATTATAGAAGATTTATTCGAGATTGTTCTAGAATAGCCATTCCCTTAACTAAGCTAACCTGTAAATCTGTTAAGTTTGAATGGGGACCAAAACAAGAAGAAGCCTTTAGAATTCTTAAGCAAAGACTAACCAACGCACCCATACTAGCGTTACCAGAAGGAACTGAAGACTTTGTAGTCTATTGTGACGCTTCTAAGTTAGGTTATGGATGTGTGTTGATGCAACGTCAAAAGGTTATAGCCTATGCATCTAGACAACTTAAAAATCATAAAGAGAATTATTCAACCCATGATTTGGAATTAGGAGCCATAATTTTTTCCCTTAAGATTTGGAGACATTACCTTTATGGTAGTAAGTTTACCATTTTCACCGATCATAAGAGTCTAAGGTATGTTTTCGGTCAAAAAGAATTAAATATGAGACAAAGACGCTGGATGGAAATCCTTAGTGACTATGATTGTAATATCCAGTATCATGCAGAAAAAGTAAATGTAGTGGCTGATGCTTTAAGTCGAAAGTATCATGAAAAGATAAAAAGAGTGCGTTCTCTTAAATTAAATCTGCAGATAGATTTAAATGAATAGATTAGAAAAGCACAAGAATCAGTAATAAAGGATGATACTGAAAAATTAAAAGGTATGATTAAGGAATTAGAACAAGGAACAGATGGAATTTAGAGATTCCATAAGAAAAGAATGTGGATACCTAAATTAGGGAACCTACGTCACCGTATATTAGAAGAAGCTCATAAGTCTAAATATACTATGCATCCTGGAAGTGATAAGATGTATCAGGATTTAAGAAAGAATTTCTGGTGGATAGGAGTGAAAAAGGATATAGCAGCTTATGTTTCTAAGTGTTTAACCTGTTCACAAGTTAAAGCTGAACATCAGAAACCTTCAGGTTTATTGCAGCAGTTAGAAATGCTAGTATGGAAATGGGAATTGATAACAATGGATTTTGTTATCAAATTACCCAAAACAAGAAAAGGTAATGATACAATCTGGGTGATTGTAGACAGATTAACTAAGTCGGCTCATTTTCTACCAATGAAGGAAACCTTCAATATGGAACAATTAGCTAAGCTGTGTGTAAATGAAATAGTTTCATTACATGGAATTCCTTTATCAATTGTTTCTGATAGGGATAGCCATTTTACCTCTCAATTTTGGACAAGTTTCCAAAAAGCAATGGGAACCAAGTTGAATCTAAGCACAGCTTATCATCCTCAAACGGACGGACAAAGCGAAAGGACAATTCAGACAATGGAGGACATGCTTAGAGCTTGTGTAATTGATTTCAGATGTAATTGGGAGGATCACTTATCATTAATCGAATTTTCTTATAATAATAACTATCACACGAGTATCAATGTTGCACCCTTCGAAGCACTTTATGGACGAAAGTGCCGAACTCCAGTCTGTTGGGCAGAAATTGGAGAAAAGCAACTATCTGGACCAGAGATAGTGCAAGAAACAACCGACAATAAAATTCAAGTCAAGGAAAGACTGAAAGCAGCACGTGATCGACAAAAGAGTTATGCTGATAACAGGCGAAAACCATTGGAGTTTTAGGTAGGAGACAAAGTGTTATTGAAAGTTTCTCCTTAGAAATGAGTGGTAAGATTCATCAAAAGGGGAAAGCTAAGCCCCAGGTATGTTTGACCTTTTGAGATAATTAGAAGAATAGGACCTGTAGCCTATCAGCTACAACTGCCAGAGGAAATGACAGGAATACATGATGTATTTCATGTATCTAATCTGATGTCTGTCGTTAGTGACATGCAAAAACCGAAATAAACTAGTAGCTAGAGTAAGTCGGATATCGACCCAGATGAGGATTGTGGAAAGTGTCGTAATGAAAAGTTTCAATTAACTACTACAGAATTAGAAAATCAGTTTGTTTGATTGTGAGAAATAGCTAAATTAACAAGTAAAAAGTGTGATTTAAATAAATAGGAGAGAAGATGGTTTCTCCAGATTACAGGTTTTACAAGTAGTTTCAACTATGTGTTTAATCGCGACACCTATATAGACATAAGTGTTACTTTTGATTAACTAATTGTGATAACCAACGACTAAGTACTCCGGTCAATACATAACGGGAGGTTATCGAACGATTATCAATTACAATTACAAACCCTAACCCCATGTCAAATATATCCCAATTACTAAAACTCTCAGGAATTGAATGCTTAGAAATTAAGGTTTAAATAAATGCAATTGTTTACAACCAATAAATCAAATCAAGGTGAAAAGCATTGAATGCTTAGATCACCAAATTAAAACGATTGTAGCAAACACATAGTCTCACCTAACTTACAAAAACCCTCCATCCGGAGGAAACCATAAAAGTTTAGCCGCTCATGTAATAAGATTGATCTTCAAAGGCTTGAGAAACGTTTGGAGTCATCATCCCCTTCCCCAAGTCTGCGTATGAGATGAAATTTTATTAGAACCTCCACTAACACTGTGTTCCAGAGATCTACTTAACAGGGGGAGGGGAGGGGAGGGAAAATGGTGTTCCAGAGATCCACTTAACAGGGAGAGGGGAGGGAAAATGGGGTTTTTTTTGCTTGAAAATAGTCTTTCCAATTTGGAAAGACGTGGAGGGGAGGGGAGGGGAGGGGAGGGAAGGGGAGGGATTTTTAACTCGGGAACACACCGTAAGAGTCTGCCGCCAATCCTCAAAATATGCGTCCCTTCTAATTCATCTTCGGCCCACAAGTCCAAACCCTTTCAAGTCGGCCCACATGTGATCATATATCGGCCCAGGTGTGGCCCACTATGGCTGCATGTGCCTAGCAGTCCAACAACAATGATGCTGTTATCTATATTAATCATAAAAATTCCTTTCCCACAAATTCTATGTTGGCCGCCACTTATGTGTTGATGTGATGATGATATTTAATTAAATGATGATGATGATGTATGATATTATGTTGATCACTTTTTTCTTACTTGGACTAGAGGGTATGGAGAGTTTCATCCCTATGAGGATGGGTCGCCACATAGGCGTCACATCACCATCCCATGGAGAATGGGCTTTCTTGCATTTTGAGAGAGGGTGGAGGATGAGCCTACCCCATCTAATTATTTATAATTTTCTAAGTTTTTTTTTTTTTTTTTTTTGTTAACTTAATAAAAACTTCATAAAAATTAAATAAAATAAAAACATAAAACAACATAATTAAATTCATTTCATAACATAAAAAAATTACAATTCCTAAAAATAAAAATTACTAATCCTAGAAACGGAAAACATAAAAACGAAAAAAAAATTACGATACGATTAAAAAACTAAACAACCTACGACGTCCATTTTTTCTTAACCTCTTCTTTCATCCTCCGATAAACCTCGCGTTATCCTCCGGAACCGAGTCGAGAACCAACCTCATAATCCTAAAATCCTCCGCTCGAGCATAGTCGGCCGACACGGTTTTCTTGTGACTATATTTTTCGGCCGCGAACTCTTTGAACGAACGGAATTCAGTTTTCAACTCGTCCATTTTCGAAGCCGCCCTCGAGCCGCCCCCTCCACCCGAACCGCCCCCTCCACTCGAGCCGCCCCCTTTTCGCTTTCCGGACGCCTCTTTTTTTGATTTGTCCCTTCCGGGGGGACGTTCCGACTCGTGAACGGGCAACACATCCTCGACATATATCGGGTCGTCGTTTATGTCGATTTGACAACGAGCGGTGGAGCCTCCTGCACTATATCTTCCGTACTCGGAAGTTTTACTCCGTTTGGCGGTTGCGACCTCATTTGGAACCGGCTTCCATTTGTTTTCTTTCTTTAAAACGTTCCATGCTCGGAGGTGTGGGAAAGACGCCGAATTTTTAGAATCCCATTTAGCTATCGCAAGGTTAAGAATGTTCTCATCGTTACTCCCACTAGGAGGATTAGTGTAAATTTGGTTATAATACCCGCAAAATTCGTTGATGGTCTTGTTCATTTTCCGCCACTTGCCCGAGACGGAATCGATATCACGCATCGGGCCTTGTCCCATAATCCCGTTAAATCTTTCCGTTGTCGCCTTCCAAAAACTAGTACCCGTTTGATTATTCCCTAAATTTAAAAAAAACGCATTAGTCAAAGTAAAAAATAAATATTTTTGAATTTAAATTAAAAAAAAAAAAACTTTGGTTCATACCGACAATCGGGCAAGTTGAGGACTTAACAAACGCAATTGCTAGCGCCTCCTCCTCTACTTTTGTCCACTGTCTCGACTTTGCTCTCGAACCGCTTTTTTTTTTATTTTTTATTTTTTTTTTATTTAATTTTTTTTTGCGGTGTCGGGTTCGGTTTCAACCGCCTTCCCCTTCCCCGTGTTTTTTTTTGCGCTTGAGTTCTTTAGGTGGCGATTCAGGGACGACTTCTTCATCATCATTGTCAAGTTGAACCGGGGGTTGCGGTTGCGATTGGAATTGTTCAACCGAGTTGCGTTGCATGAATTGTTGGAGTGCTTGGTATTGTTGCATTTGTTGAACTTGGGACATTTGTGTGAAGGCGTTGGGTGATTGTTGGAAACCCGAAAACGTAAATTGTGGAGACACCCACGAAGGATCCATAGTCGGAGTGTAAGCGGGACTCGAAAAAAAGTTAGGTTGGTTCGGGTTGGGATTGTTCAGGTTGGGTTGTTTGGGTTGAATGGATTCATGATTGTATAAAAAAGAGGGAGTGTTTTTTATAAAAAAGGATGAGAATGGAAGAAGAATGGGAGAAAATGGATGAAAGGAGGGGTATTTATTTAAAGTTAAAAAGTTTTTTTTTTATTTAATAATATAGCCGTTGTAACGGCTATATGTTTGAAATGGAGGGCCGTGAAGATCGTCGAGTGGGAGCTGCTGTTGACGCGCCAGGCCTAGGGGGCGGTATGGGGGACCGGCGACGGGCCAGGACGGGCCTAAGCCAACCCCCATACCGTCTGGTCTTATATTATCTCCACTGCCGTCAAAGATGTCCTCCACCAAACCCTATGCTGCATGATGTCTCCTGCCTTGGTCCGCGTGAAAAGAAGTCCCCCAATGTCTAGTCACGTGAATTCCTTCACATTCACAAAGAGAACAATGATGATAACTTTTTATTAGCGAATAAGACCAATGGGTATGGGGTGCGTTAAAGGCCCGTCCCCCCCCCCCCCCTTCAAGGCTCGTCACACACCGCCCCCTTGGGGCCCGGCACGGCAAATCCGTCAGAATTCAGACGGTGGAGACGGGGCAAGGTGGTGGGCCCCCATCTGACTTCTCTCACATCCTTTATATATATATATATATTAATATATTATTAATTGTGGGGTAGTCTTGGCTAGTCCCCACACCCTTGGGTAGTCCCCAAAGAGACTATCCTTCTCCCGTGATTATGTGGCGCTTATGTGGCGGGTAGTCTCCAAAGAGACTATCCTCCCCATACCCACCGGTCTAATAATCCTTTATTTCACTCCCCCTCACATGACGCCCAAACTTTTACAAGTTGAGATTATTGGAGTGAATTTTTAAAGTTGGGATTATTATCGGCCAACAGGTGAAACTTAGGCTGCTCGGTATGGTTCCCGTCTCCACCCCGGCGCCGCCACGTCACCACCGTCCTCCCACGCCGCCCCCCCTCCGTCCCCCTCCGTCCCGTCCTCCCCGTCCGAGTTGTGCCGTTTGCGACGGACCAAACAGGTGGGCCTCCCCCCCCGGCGACGCCAGTCCTCCCACGCCGCCCCTCCGTCTTCATCCCGTCGCCGGCTTCCCTCCGTCACCATACCCACCAGCCTTAGGATTATTAAAATCCAATAACCCTAATAATAATAATAATTTTAAACAAAAAATAGTTAAAAATATAAGCATTTGTTTTTATTATGATCATAATAAATAATAATAATAATAATAATAACAATAATTTTAAACAAAAAATAGATAAAAAATATAAACATTTTTTTATTATGATCATAGTAATTAATAATAATAATTTTAAACAAAAAATTATATAAGAATAAATATTTGTTTTTCTATAAATAATTCTGAACAAAAATTTAGATAAGCATAAACATTTGTTTTTATTATAAGTAGATATATATACTTTGGATTTCGGTAATTGAAATTATGGTAAATTAGGAATCAAAGGTTCCTGTTTAAAATATACTTAATAATTGTATCATTATTTTTTTCACGAGAATTAAATAATTATTCTATGTCGGGCATATGCTTTTATCAAATTTTAAGTGTTTTTAGACGTATCGCTATTAAGGCATGCTGTTATAATTGGTTTAAACTCATCATTTATTGCACAGTGCATCAACATGTAGAACGAACACCATTTTTAAATATAACAATTCTATACTCCATTCAAAGACAATTTAATTCTCGATTTTATGGTATGATTCATAAAAATGAAGAAATATATAAAAACGTGTGACAACCCGAAGTCTCGAGGTAAAAACCTTTCGTTTCCGCATTTATAAATAAATTAATATACTTATCTTATTCGACAAATCAATTATATATTTATCTAAATTATAGTGTGCAAACGATATCGAAACCAAATCCATATCGTGTTGAACTGACCCGAACCGTTTGAACCGAAGCACATGTCTCGCTTGTCGAATCAACCTACTCGTGTAACTCGAAACTTATGAGTCCTGAACCATAGCATAATTATTATACATTATATTAGCATGATCATTATACATTATATTAGTTAATTAATTATATTTTTATATATACTTCTTTAGTTAGTTATATTTTGTTTATGACACTTTACATTAAAGACAATTTATCAGCTAAAAAATTGAAATCATAAATATACTTTTCCCTTGTTCTTTTGGGTTTCGGCCCAACTTAAATCCCTCAAATCACCCATGTTTTATTTCTTTGGATAGATACGTAAGTTGCATGAAATCCTATTTTCCCTCACCACAAGTGTAACTCGGACGTGGTGACCATACTAGCTCGAGTACTTTAATCTGTCGAGCTAAGCTAAGGCGAGTTCACAACTTTTTCTAAAAGCTTGCGTCCCTAGTTTGGGACAACACACTATTTCCATGCTTTGGGAAATACATACGGTACCCCTGGATTGGGGCTACACGCGCGTTCCTGGATTGGAACCACATAAACAAACTATCCACTGGAGGTGGACCACAGTATCCCTGGATTGGGATTGCCTACTATTCCTGGATTGGAATACTACTTTTAAATACTGGAATTTATAACTCATATCTTTAGCAGACTAAACGAACTCTATCTGAAAGTCACCACACGTTATACCGATTAGCCACCGGGTTTGGCGAACAGGGTATTAGTTGATAGCGTTATTAGGTTTGACAAACCTCACACTGTGGCGAGGAAGGCGGGCGTGAATTTTGCCTTGGCAACAGATCAATGACGATAGATATTGAAACGAGGCACAAACAACTACAACAGTCAAGTTTCGGTACCACACAGTTTAGTAGCTTAACGATGGGGTAGCTCCCCATGACATGTTTTATAAACTAAGTATTTGGACAAACCTGTTTTTGTTACAACATTAAAAACTGTGAACTCGCCAACTTTATGTTGACACCCTACTGCATGCCTTGCAGGTGGTTAGGTACAACTATGGACGGACGTTGCAATCGGCTGGAGTGTGTGGTTCGTAAATCTTTAAACTTCGTATTTTTAATAAACTTGTGGTTTTAAGTTTATGATAGTTTTACTTTATTTTTCGGCACTAACTTAAACTGTATTTTGGACTTTTAAACACTGATCACTAATCGTGTTGATTATGATGATTTTACAACTTAAATAATTGGTTCAACATGATTAGTGGTTGGATCCTGGTCAGTCGCACGCCTCGCGGTAAAACTACGCATGTGGAATTTGAGGGTGTGACATATTGGTATCAGAGCCATTGGTTATAGTGAACTAGGTGGTATAAAAAGTAATTTTTTTTTATGAAAACCAGACTATAACCGTTCTTTGATAGAAACCACAACCACACCACACTCCAAATTGCAAGGTTCGTCATACTTAGATACATACATGGTAATTGTATTGCTTGATATTTGCACGTGCTTTATTTACTCACAACACCATGACTTATGTGCGACCTAAATATGTGAACATGATATAACTTAGGTAAGAATGAATTCCCCTAACTCTAATTCGAAACCACAACATGCGATGGGCAAGGAACCTGCCGTTCCTAATCCCCGTCCATGAGTTTTCTGATCTTACCCTTAGGCAAGAATGAACCGACAAGAGAAACATTTACTCGAGATACCTACTTATGAGGAGCCAGCTACGGGTCCTAGAAAGAAACCACGAGAGCAAAACATCGAAGGAGAGTCGTCTCAGATTCAAGCTTTATTAGAGAGGCAAGTTGTTATGGCACAACAACACAATAACTTGGTCACCTTCTCGAGCCAACTGCAGACACTGGTGCTCGGAATGGGAAATAGTCTGCAACACGCTCAAGCACAAATCCAAGAGTTAAACGCGAAATGCGAAACACGAAGCACCTAATGAAGTTGAGGAGGAGGAAGACGAGGGAGAACCGGAGGAAGATCCGGAGGAGGAGTCGGATGTTGGCAACAATGAAGGATCTGTTATATCTCCTGCTAGTGATGAGGACTGATGACATCATTTACTCCTTTTCCATTTACACATTCTTTTTTTTAAACTTAGATGGGAGGCTTGTTTCCCCATCCGACTGATGAATTTGAGTTTTAATATTTGACTGGAAATGTTATTGTGTTGACGCAATATATTTGGGTTGATTATTGAAATATCAAATGTTTTAGTTATGTCTGCACTGCTCAATTTCTTGTTTACTTGTATCGAGTATGAAAAGTATACGCGGCGTATATTATTTTCTCACGACGGTACTAGCAACCATATCGCATTCCCATCGAACACAAGGCTACCCCCATTACCTTGTCATGTGTTTAATTCGTAGTCCAACTTGATTTATACCTTAGCATACCCAACTCAGCAAATGGATGTCTCCTAAGGATTTAGTGGTCTTAGGAACATTGGAAGACGGAGATACAGATTAGTCAGCCCACAGATGAATGCGATGATCTGAACATATACCTTACCCCTTTACATTGCAAGAGTCGTTATTCCATGATAATTTTTCTTGTTGTGCGGATCTTTTTACTAACTTTTGTATCGGCCGATGTTTACTGTTTAATGCAATGTCTAATTTCTATTATTGACTTAGATAAAACCATCATTCCTTTATCACGGTGACACTACATCCTCGCTTCTCCATGCAGAGACTCTAATAAGAACTCGTTCTAGCTTAGAGAAATTGGTAAGCTCGACTTTCGATCATTGGTGATCACTTCTTGAACCCTGAAGATGGTGATGTGTCGTTGATACGATCATACCATTTTAAACATGTTCTCACGTCCTCGCATTGAAACTTCTTGACAACACATGTGCTATCGCAAGTTCATCCGCACGACTTAAAACAACCCTTTCGAATTTGGTTGCTTACCGTCTTGATAAATCGCAAAACTCATTTAAGTTTATGGATCAAGGTGAATTATCCCCCCTTCGCACACGGGCGAGCACGAAAACTTCAACAGACGTTTCAGTGAACCTTAACACTATAAAGTCGTGCGACAACCATTATTCTTTGGTTAATTTTTGTTGCACCAACACCATCAATGTAACACTTCTATAGGCAAATAATGTTCTTTATTTCTATTTTATACCACTTGCTTACAACCAACTATATCCACGACATCGGATAAACCCTTACTACCGATCCTAAAATCTTTGTGTGATGCATCAAGTTGAACGTGTTGATTTCGGCTACACTTTAGTATGTTTTCTTGACTTATCCTTTTGTACTTCATGAACACTATAATTCTTGTCTAACTCTATTCTGCGTGAATCTTCGCTTGGTTAAATCACCCTATACGAACGTTACTCGAGGAGCAACGAGCCATGGATACCTCAGGGATGAAGATATCTCAAAGATTGCCTTCAGAACTCGTTACGGCCATTACGAGTTCCTTGTTATGCCATTTGGGTTAACGAATGCACCTGCGGTTTTCATGGATCTCATGAGCGGAGTATGCAAACCCTACCTTGATAAGTTCATCATTCTTTTCGTTGACGACATCCTAATCTACTCTAGGAACTAGGAGGAATACGAGCAACATTTACGCCTTATTTTGGAACTCTTACAAAACAAATAGCTTTATGCTAAATCCTTGAAATGCGACTTTTGGCTTCATGAAGTCCGTTTTCTCGATCACGTGCACAACCCCTTACTACTCTAGCTCAAAAGAGTATCACCTACAAGTGGAGTGATGCTCAAAAATCCGCATTTCAGCATTTGAAAGAGAAGCTCTTTAGTGCACCTATTCTATCTCTACCTGAAGGCACCGATGATTTCGTTGTCTACTCCGATGCATCCATTCAAGTACTTGGTTGTGTATTGATGCAATGCGAGAAAGTCATTGCGTACGCGTCCCGACAACTCAAGGTTCATGATAAGGACAACACTACCCACGATCTGGAGCAGAGCTTTATTCTTCACACTCAAGACATGGAGACATTACTTGTATGGTACCGAGTGCACGATTTACACTGACCATAAAAGTCTTCAGCACATATTTGACCAAAAGGAGTTGAACATGCGGCAACGCCGATGGTTTGAACTTCTAAATGACTATGATTGTGCGATCAAATATCATCCAGGCAAGGCAAACGTTGTAGCTGACGCCCAAAGCCAAAAAGAAACTAAGCCCAAATGAGTTTGTGCTCTTCAGCTTATGATCCATTCGAACCTTCCCGAGCAAATTCGAAATGCTCAAGTTAAAGCACTAAAGGAGGAGAACCTCCTAGCTGAATCCGTGCGTGTGACAAATGGAAAATAACCGGTAATTCAGTGCAATCTACTCACTATTTTTATTTTATAATCTCATGCATTTAACGTAATTAATTACGTAACTGAGTCGTACATTAGAAAACAGTGTTAGGACAAGTAAACAATACTATAACACATGTTGGTTTTCGTCATGTCGCGAAACCAATCAAACTATGTCCTAAAAGTGTTGGTAGAAAGTGTTGGGCGTACTATTCACGGTCACACTATTCATTACAGCAAAACTGTGAAAACAAAACAAAACGGTGAAAAATGACATACGAATGACATATATGAGTCCATATATATATAAATATATATATATATATATATACATATATATATATATACATATATATATATATATAAACCCTAACGTGGGAACACATCTTGCAATTGTATATAACTTTCCGGTATAACGTTTAAATCAAAAAATTATCCGTTCGGCTATAAATATAGCAATTTTAACTCGTCCGAACTACTAATTCAGCATTTCCGAGACTCCATAATTATGACAGAATAATGATAAACACATGAAAACAATATGAGGAAATCAATGGGGTGTCCGAAATATAAGCTTTTGGTGCTACGTAGCAACCTACATAACTCGTCCGTTCTTGATCCGACGAGCTAGTAAACAATATTTTTGTCACCATAACACCTAAACGGATAACCTAGCGAGCTAGTTAAGCATTATTTGGGATCCCAAATCCCTTCATACATCTCTTGGTTGTGGAATTTCAACTTGCGAAAACATTCGCCGGTAGAATGCAAAAGTGCCGTTATTGAACCGACGACTAAACAAAAGTCGTATAAGCTATCAAAATACAACTTCTAGTAGTCTAGCGAACTAGTTAATACCAACTAGAATTCTAAATCCCTAATTACCCCCTAATGGTGCAAGAAAACCCCTAAACACCATACTTTATTTAATCACCAAAATATCTAATGAAATTAAGACTTTTATAAAAATTTTACACATTACCCCCCCCCCCTCATGAACTCGGTCAAAGTGGGTCCCACCCACTAGATTTGGTGGAATAATGGAGGTAAGGTCTTATGTCTTGAGAGGATATTGTGAATTATAACAATCAAACACTACCATTCTCCATCACTTCATATTTCACCAAAAAAAATCACAACACACCTCCTCTCCTTCTTCCCTTGGCCTCGGCCACAAAGAACCCCCATACAACCACCATTTTTAACCATAAAACACCACATTTTACACGCTTTTAAGACATTTCAAGACCATCTAAGCATGGAGGAGCATTAGGGTTTTCTTGGGAGCTTAATCTTCTTCTTAAACTTCTTCTAATCTTGTGCAAACTTGTAAGCTTATCTTTTACCATTTTTAAGCTCCTTATTATATGCAGATTAAAGAAGTACAAGTTGATCATCTTAAAGTTAAAGAAAATCAAACCAAAAACCCTAATCTCAACATAATAATCTATTAAACATAACTTATTATGTGTTGCTTATGTGTATTAGTGATAACTAGTTAACATGATTATGTTGATTATGTTAAAGTAAGTTGTTTAAAGATTAGATTTATGATGATCATGTTGTTTAGTTAGTGTAGTATTTCATAAGAATGATGATCTTGCCTTAAGAGAATTAAAAATATGATTTTAACATGTATATGTTTAAATCATACAAGATCATCACCTTCAAAAACTCATGAGCTTCATGAATACATATGTACATAAAACATATTCTTGATTCTTGAAAGTTGATCTTGAAAAACTAGTAAAACTCATTTTAAATAAGTTATATAGACATGATGATCAAAAAGGAAGTCTATTAAAGTCATGATATTTTTGATAATCTTGAAAGAAATAGGGTTTTAGGGATTTCTAAATTACAAATATAAACATAATCAAGTTTATATAAAAGATGAACTTGAAAATGGGTTAATTTAAAGTCTTGAAAATTATGTATAAGTGATGCTCATGAAAAGTTGAAGGTGAAAGTATGTGATTAATGTTTGTAAAATGATTTTGGTGAAACTTGATAAATTGATGATGATTTGGAAATTGAATTGTGATTTAAACGTGTTTTTAAAAACGTGGGAAACACCATTGTTTAGGGGAAACTATGGTGAAATTTTCTAAATTAATAATCATGTTTAAGTGGGGATTAAAGTGTAATTAAAATGGTTAATCACACTTACTGATCTTAATCATGGTTAGAAAAACTTTTGGGTAAAAAGTTTAAGTGTTAAACTCCTAAGCAACCTTTTAAATACTTATAATAATTTTTATAAGTAAAAATGGAAACTTATAAACATATATATATATATATATATATACTAGTAGGAAACCCGCACGATGCGGCGGGGACGACAATTCACAACTCGATACTCATTTTTTGTTTGGTTATCAATCCCCTCATGATGATATATTATATAGTAGTCCTAATAATGGGAATCACATGTGTGCCATGGCACCACATTTAGTTGGTATTGGTGTTGTTCTATATTGTATCAATAATATAAACATTTAACTCATTTCATTTTTTGGTATTTATACAAAGTGAATTTGAAGTACATCAATGATTCCCCAAGTCATTCTGATTGGTAACGGTATGGTTTACTCATACTGCCATACTACATCCATTATTTCTTTTTAAATATTTAGCTTTAAGTGTATGAGATGTAGATAAAGTTGTTTGGCGGCCAACTCGAACCAAGTGAGGGCGGGAAGCATGCCGAGTCGGGACGTGAGTGTTATATTTCTTACAATCAGACGCTAGAATTTTCATCTCGGTACAAAGAACATAGTAAAAATATGATATCTTAATAAAAAAAGAATATCATAATTAGAAAACATACAAAAAGTTAACCATTGTAGACATTTGTTGTTTTTTATTTTAATATGTTAGAAATACAATGGTCAATTAATTATAATTAAATGAGCTATTAACAACATTCACTAACCCTTAACTGAATCAAAAAAACTGCCACTTGCAAGAAAATCTAGCTTAACAACATTACAAAATAACTACAGTCGATACTATGTTAATCATATAATAAGCACTTGAAAAGGCTTGCAAAAGTTTCTACCCCCTATACCTGTTGTGCACATGTGTTGCAACTTTCATAGAGAAAATAGAAAACAATCTAGAAAAGCTGAAAGAAACATCTACCTAGAAACACTGTAAAAAAGTTGCAGACATACCTACACTCGCTTCAACGCCCTCGGTTGTCGAACGATCCCTGTTAAAGAAAAGAGAAATAAATGTTCAAGAAAAAGTAATGGTTACATGCCAAAAAAATCAATTATAATTTATAAGAAATGTTGTACCTTTGTAATATAACAGGTTGAAGAAGGCGGGATGAATCATGCAGAGAGAAGAAACGATCTGGTAACAAAAGCCATTTCTCGCCTTATGGTTCCAGCAAGAATCTTTTCTACTACCTGCACGAATGTTAAAACATTAATAAGACCAATAAACAAAATAAAAAAAAAAAAAAAAAACAACCAGATTTGATTTGTTAAAATGATACATGTGGAAGAGATGCTCATTACTGCTTCACATGTGATTTTGAAAAACCCAAACGTAACAGGCACACACATTGCATACATATACACACATATACGCACAACACGATCATCATGTAGGTTAACCAAGCCAATTTGAGGCGTTTCCTTTTAGAAAAATGTATGCATCAGCAGGTCTTAGGTGACCTTGAATATATAGCAAAAGAGACATACAATAAGATAAAAGTGTCTTCTACGTATTACACTGTCAATACATTTAATTTTCTAATTAGATAATAAGTGTAAAAGTAGATTGAATAAAGATTGATGTACCAGCTGGTTGCTGCCACTATGCCGTCTATGGTATGTGGTCCAGGGTCTACTGCTAGTAGAAAAAAAAACAACAAATATCATAACCAAACTATGATGTTTTCAAAAGTAAAATCAAGAGGGCTGATAATAATTGTCAATCTGAGCAACAAACCGCATTTAATCACTTGAGTGTCTGCTTGTACTTCTTTGAGAACCATTCCTTTAGAATAGACTTTCTTCTAGCAAATGTTGACTCAAAAACTCTCTAAAATACATCAATCAAGCATCAACAGTTTAGCAAATAACATACAAGTGTCTCAAGCTTAGTTACATGTACCAGTATAAGAATCAAAGTAATTTTGGATCAGAATGCCAAAACCTGAGCTTCAAATTTTAATTTCAACCCCTAAACTCCATACTCCCAACCACAATAAAGAATAAAGTACAAAAACAGATTAATTCATAGCTTTAGCCCCTTGCTTTATCAGGAACCAACGGTAATCAAATTCTCTGCATCCAGATTCTCTCTTCAAATTAGGCCTTGAATCAAGGCCCTTGATAGATCTTCAATAACATCTGTAACTTGAACATTCACTATATCATCAAATTAACTTATAGATTCACAAATCTGATAGACGATTTAGGGCTTGTGAAGAGTAAGGAGGTGGGGTCTGAGTAGAAGAGAAACTGAAGAGTTGTAGAAAGTGTAGTTGCAAATTGCAACCAACTTCTATTTGTTCACTAATTGCATAATAGAAACATATATACAAAAAAAAAAAAAAAAAAAAACAAACAAACAAACAGATTTGTCCATTAACCATGTACACATACCAGCAATCTCGCCGAAAACCTAGTGGAATCTGTTTATGGCGCTCGTTTTCACTGGTGGTTGCTGGAATACTTAATGCTGTTAGAACCCAAGCAACGCATGCTACCACCACTTGAACCATAGCCATCATTTCTACTTCTTGACACAGAAGAACCGTTGCTGTAGAAAGAGGATGGAGTGGTGGTGGAAGAGAGCCTTGTCTCAGATTTAAGATTTGTGGAGCTCAAACCCTTTTCAAAATTCAAAACCTAAATCTCAATTTGATGGAGCCAAAAGTCCAGAGAGAGAAAGAGGGGGTTTAGGTATACACAGTTGATTTTAAAGGGGGGGGGGGGTGAGGGCGGTGAGGGTTCAGATTAATCAGATTGAGTCATTTGGATTAAAGTGAACAAAGTGTTTCAAAAGAACCCTAAAATGTTTCTGCATATGGTATCTCTTAAATTTCAACATTCTCTTTCTTATATACATTACTAGGTTATAACCCGTGAATACTCACGGGTTGTTTATTTATCTTTCTAAACAAATAAATATATACATATATATTAATAAACGAAAAATTGCATGATGAATAAGGTGGATGAATAAATGATAAAACGGTCTGTGGCTGATTATATGAATCGATATTATAACAAAAAATGCATTCGAAATCGAAACAATTATCGATAAAGTTTGCACAGTGAATAATGTCAAAATTGTGTTATCCATTAAAAGGAACAGTAATAGTAAACTAAGATACGATAAGATGTAATAACTTAAAATTCAAAACCATTAAGCATGTTAAAAACTAATAACATTAAAAAATTAAAGTATATCATATGAAAACCAAATATCCAAAGGTAAATGTAAAAGAACTAATCACTTAATGTGAGGTACAACCAATTCAACATTCAAGACTTGATCAGTTTCATCAAAAGAAAAGTGAACCGTGTCGTAGAAGACTGATTTCTCCAATAGAGCGATTGAATGAGGAAGAATGCTATGGAAGAATCTGTGGCAGTAGAAAACAGGTTAGGGTTTCAAGAATATCCCGTGTACAATACACAAACTGAAACATAAACAGACATGAATTCATCTCTAAAAAGTGCATCAAAAACTCCACTAAATCACCACAAACCTAGAGAACCATCAATATAAACTCAAAATTTATGAAAAAAAAAACCGTTATCCCATTCAAGCATTTCATCAAACACCTTCGGTGCAATCCACAAACTGAAACATTTTCAAACATTTTCCACTAAAATTAACGTTCAGTCATCACCGATGTAATCAACAAATTTCCATAAAATTCATACGAATACAAAAAAAAGTTAACATCAATCGAACATTTATGCCAGAATCAAACCAATTGTATAGTATCTAAAGAGTTTCGTCAAGAAAGAATACCGAGAACCATTGATTGCCACCACGTCCGCATATATCAAAATTTTATCTTAACAAAGTCCTTGCCTTTTCACATAGTATGCTTTAGCATGTAACCTATGTATTACAAAAGAAAGCATTAGTCTATAAATAAAAAAATACAAAACAAATTACATATTACATAAACTAATGTCAAAGTAAAATAAAAAATATAATACGCATACATTAAAATAATCATAAATCTTTAGATATTCCCTTGTAAAACCAATTGATGTATTACATATGACATGTGACGAACAAAATGGAACCTTAATTTTAAGTTGTTAAAAAATGCAATGACCAATGAGTAATGACCCATTTGACCAGTTTTTTAATTACTTCATTTTATCGATATTACTAATTTGGCCAATTACCTATAAACATGCCGCATGTTTACCATTGTTGAGTAAACGGGTTAAACAACTCTGTTTATGTCAGAAGTTGGAACAACTTTTGGAATTCCCATTTTGTAGCACTTGCCAAGATTCCAACCTCACAATTTAAAAAAAAAAAAGATACATACAATCCTTCCGATTATTATTTTTCTTTAAATGATTGCACAACCATGGAATCTATCTAATTGTAATAGAAAAAAAGGTTTATCATTGTTTATAACCTGAACAACAGCCGATATGTTCCTTCACAACCAAATTTAGTTCTCTGCAACTTGTTGTAGAACACACTTACTTCAACACGCAAATGGAAATCATTTCTTCACTAAGAATCAGGTTTTTGATTTTCAGTGACCTAAACATGTATAAGGGGTATTTATGTCTTATCCAAAATGGTTAATTATAATAACCTATGTGGAAGAAAGGTAAAGATGAACCAACATACCAGGTCATTGTTACAACTTTTTTCCAAATCAAGAACCCTGCTGACATCCGTCTAGTTCAAAGGGACACAAAGAGCTCAATACATGAGGCACTAACTCATTCAACAATTTCCTCATATAGATTGAAATCCTTTGCGTCAAGAGTAAACTTCTCTTTTAAGGTGCACTGACCCAAAAGTAAAAAGCTACAACATGAGAAATTGAGAACAATTACAGACAAACAAAATAACTAAAATACAAAATTATTTTGGATGGTTACCAGGGCAGCTACAAATTTTGAAACATATTCTAGTTTGGTTGAACTGGAAACGTAAAAGATACCGTAGAATGAACTCAAAACACTTCAGGCAACTTTTGACCCGTTTGAATCCATCCCTGGAAATTTCTAAATTGCAACATATTAATGTGAGCATATACCATTAAGTAAATAAACTTCGTACCAGTTGGAAAGAATCTTTTGCAAGTTTAAACATAATATCTTCTAAAAAATCAAAAGTAGTATTTGGATTAATGATGTAACCACTTGAACCAAAACAATGACATTCGTATCCCAATAGCAAAATTGTACATATCAAAGTTAAATTGTATAAACAACTTAACACGATAACTATAGTATTAACAAAGCAACTTACAGTCCCATCACTATTCTCGAACGATAAACCTCGCCATAAGAACCTAAAAGAAAGAGAATATTAAAAGACTGTTATGTAGAATAAACAAATAAATGTATATAAAGAATAATAACATAAACGCCACCAGTACCATAACCACAATGCATCCACCATCTACTAACCTCAATCTCCAACCGTTACAAACCTAAAAAACAAAAAGAAGATAACCAAAATTCATTAGAAACTCCCACACAAATTGCCCTAATCAACGGCATGTAAACAATTTTTTATCGATTTGCTTAAATATAATTGTAATCATAACATCACATGAAGAGATCTAAAGAAACTTAACCATATAACATGGAGTAAAATCCAAAAGGTAGCCTATAAATAGATTTTTCGAACCCTAACTTACTTGTCCAGATAGCTAACAACAACACACCACCGGTTACACAAACATCTGTTACGCATAAAACATAGTTAAACAATCAAAATCATATAAGAACAATGAACCAGATTCTCCAACTCAGGTGGAAACGTCTTAGATTTAAGTAGCTTAGCATGCTTGTTAGAGAACCAAGTGTAAAATAACCTATTTCTTTTCAACCGTTGTTTTTTTATTTGGAGGTTTAGTGTTTAGAAAACCTATTGTTACCTAACAAAAATCATGAATCAGAATGAAATCATGAAAACAAATAATCTGCAATCAAAACACTAATATTATCATACTACAATTGTGGTAAATCTTAAAAGAAAACTGAATGTAAAAGTATAAACTTTTGTAGTTTCGGTAGTCGATTCCATTCATGAAGAAAATAAATTACATACCAATAGCCAAACCTGCTCATCCTTAACATGTGCACAAACTACAACAGCATCTTCGGGTTTGACAACCATGTCTTCAGCCTCTTCTAAATCATTATCCTCCAGAAAAGCATTGAATATATTAAGGTTGCAAAATTAACCTCAAAATCAAAATGCAAACAGAAGTTTGATTAGGAACTATGCAACTTACATTTGTATCTTTAAGATAAGGATCTAATTCATTGCTAGGATAGAAGGTGTCCCCAATCCCCATACCAAGTATGTCAATCGCTGGTCACCACAAAAAAAAATGAGATTCAAATCGGACCTTTTTTGAGTATGCGCCAAATCCAAGCAGAATCAAAACAAAAAAAAGCAGCCCTCAAATAAAAAAAAACCCTAAAAACAGATGAGATTCAATCAGAATCAAAATCAACACGTTAACGAACAAATTTAACCTAATTATGTAACGAAAATGCAAATCAAATCAAATCAAATAACATACCTTTCAAACAAAGCTTTTTCATCCATATTAAGATAACATTCATTCATTCAATCAATACCTAACAAAACCGTTTAAGCCAAACCATTCAAAATCAATCATAAAAGAAGAAGATCAAGGAATCATTACCGTCGATGTTCACTATTGGGTATTGAAGATGGATTCAACGTTGTCGCACAGGGTCGATTGAGCTCCTGAGGAGGCAATTCGGCGTTTAGTGTTTTGATTGAAAAAGGAACGATAATTGAGAGATTGAGAGAGAGAGAGTATAAATGAAACTTTCCTTATACGCTAAAACCAATACTTGCACCAGAGATATGCCACGTGGCTTGCTTAGGTGGCTTAACCATGGGGTGACATGTGTCCCCCAATGGTTTCTTTTGTTGTCGGGTCATAACAACTTGCACCATGGACAAATGTTCAGCAAATCATACATAATGGCATAACAATTATTGCACCAAAAGTCTTTAACAGCCCGTGTGTAATCTCAATAAACATTACCAAAATCGTACCTTAACATCAAGAGCCAAAATCGTTGCACCAAAAAGCCTTTAACATCCCGCAGCACTAAGAACGAAGCTCACCACTTACTTGAAGGTCATACACAAAAATTCTCAATAGATAAATACATTAACTGGCTCAACTATAGGTTCAATAAAGGCATTTGACCCATGAATAGACACCAGTAGAGCCAGAAAATAAATAGAAAAAAGTTACAATTCAGCCACAAAATGACATGTAAACATACCAGCCAGCCAAAACACGAGCCCTATCTTGTAGTTCAGCTTCAAGAAATCGACATCCACGCATGAACTTTTCGTTTAGCTATGAAAGCTACAAATGAAACTTAATTAATGCTATAAGTACTAACAAATACAGTAAATAGAAAACTACCATTTCTCAACAAAAACGTTAATAAACCCAACAAAAGTACCTCTTATATAACCGAATTGAAATCACTGGCTGAGAAAGGCATTTAGACCATTTCAAAGAACTAATCGAAAGTACCTCTTGCAGATATGTAACACCACATTTGATCATGGGTGAAATTTTGAAGTCAATCATTTCCATAAAACTGCTCATCTTCATAAAAAGCAATCTTCTTTCCTAGAATGACCTAATGCGCCCAATAGCGAACACTATCTAGCCCCACTCATCTGATTTGAAGAATATAAAGTAGAACCCAAATCTGAAAAATAAAGAGTTAATAGAATATACAACCAAAATCTGAATAAGATAAAGTAGAACCCTAAACTGATAAATAAAGAGAAATCATAGTTTAACTGTGGGAGATATGTAATACCTTAGTTTAACCAAACCTTCAACTCAAACCAAATAATCAGCAAAACAAATATTCAAAAACACAAGTTTCCTAAACCTGATGATACCTGAACTACTAATTTCCATCAGAATCTACATCTAAATTATATATATTTGTATCAACTATCAAATGTTAACTTCATATACATTTCCTAAATTAAAACATCAACTACATTTAACTATTTAAAAAAATTAGTCACATATTACCCTAATCAAACTATCATATTTTTTTTAAAAACCACTAATCAACAAATCAAACATTCAAAACCACAAGTAACTCCACGAATCAAACCATACAAAGTTACAAACCCTAGAAACCACAAAACCTCACCAAAATCCTTCCCGCTAACGAATTCGACGGATCACGGCTCACAAACGCATTCAGAGCCACTTCCACCGCCGAATACTCCGCCTGTCTCAACGTCGTGCAGTAGTTAGGGCTCTCATATGTCTCGCCGTTGAAATTAACCGTCGCTATGTCCAAGTTACCTTGCTCGTCATATACGCTGGCTAGATTCCCTGATTTAATGTGAAAATATAAATGAAGATAAATAAATATTTAGTCTATACAGAATGGTGGTATAGTTGTATAAAATAGAAGTGGCGCTTACCATAAGCCATAGCATAATCTGGTTTGGATTGAAGACTTCGCTGATAACAGACGATAGCTTCAGCAGCCATTCCAAAAGCCTATGAAGTGCAATATGACACTTAGGGTCCACATATATACAAATACCATCAACAAAAGAAACACCAGTAGATATAAAAAGTGTATGTAGATATTTAAGTGCAACGCTTCTATCACAACTCATAGCATTCTTTAAAAAGGCAAACCAAAGGTAGCAATGTCAACCCATTTACGTACAAATGGTTGGCTTGGGTATGGTTTATGCCAAATGGGTCAAATAGTTCAGACATGTCAATCGGGTTATAAGGTCACCCAAAGTGTATTTTTAATGCACACAAATTCCTATTTATAACAATTTCAGTTATTATTGTCTTCAATTAGTTTTTGCAGTCACATTTAAAGCATCAAGTATTTATAAAAAAAAATCAATAGTAAAATTAGATTATGAGTGGATCTACCCTACCCGATCCGACCTGACCCGTGCTCTCTACCTGCAGTAAACAAAATATATGTTTCAGCTGAAATCGTAATAGCCCATTACCCAACCTGTTTGACCGGCTCATTTTGAACCACCTCTAAGCCAAACGATCAGTTGATTTTTAATTTCAAATTTTCATTCAAACTCCACTTACCTTGTAATACTGATGTGCCTTACTAAGATCGCCAGACTCCATGAAAAGGCCAGCAAGATTAGAATAGGAAATGGCAAAAGTCGGTTGTATACAGAGTGCCTCCAGGTAGCACTTGTATGCCTGTTCAAACAAAGGTACTAATCGTAATGATGATAACAAAATTTCGGTTGGTCTTTATGTTTAATACAAAGAGATGCAGTGAACAGACAAACACAACAATTTAAACGGGTCAAACGTCACCCAAACTGATTTTAAATAGGACAATGTAGGTCCCTCTTCCCGGATGATGAGGTCAAACCTTATCCTTGTTATATTAACACACTAGCGAGTGCGGAATCCAAGCTAGCATGCAAACCGAGATCAAGACAAGTATAAACACAAAACACACAAGGTTCAACGATTAACACCACTTGTATTAATGCGTATGAAAGGTCCGGTTACAAGCTCAAGGTTTACAAATCTGTTTTGCAAACTCTCTAAAGTGTGTGTGTGTGTTCCTGGACAGAATACTCTCTATCTCTCGAGTGTATCTTTCTGTCTCTAGTCTCAAGTGTTTTTTTTTTCTCTCTTGTCTGAAAATGAAATGAACACAACACATGGGTATTTATACCCGACACAGCATGTGTGATCGAAGGATATGGTAATCTGGTCGAAGGATCATCTATCGACCAGAATACTACCGAAAGATCCATACATACCTCGAAGGATAATATCCTTCGAGGTCCATCTGTATCTATCGAAAGATATTATCTTTCGAGGTCATCGAAGGATACAATCCATCCTTCGATGACATCCTTCGACACAAGCATGTTTCAACCAATGTGCTAACTGTTTGGCCAAGTCAAACCGGAGGATGGTTGACTTGGTCAAACTTACATCGAACGCACATATAAACAATCCTAACACAAGACATCGTTTTGTATCATGACACAATACAGACAAAGTACAGACACAAGTAGCTTTGTCTTGATCTTCGTGTCTTCAAGTCGAAACCAAGTCGAACTGAGCTGAGTTGAACCGAGCCGAGTCGTGTCCACAAAATATGTATCAACAAACTCCCCCTTGGACGCTACTCGTGAGGTTCAACGCTATTCGAGAGATTCAACTTCGATGTCTTCCATGTCGGAGGATCTTCAAAGTCTTCACGCGTCGTAAGTAGAAAGTGTATCAACAAACTCCCCTTTTTATTTAGGTAGTGTGTCAATAAACTCCCCCTTAGATTGAACTCTCCATTGAGTCATGCTCGTGAATCTTTTGACTTGTCAATTCTTCAGATCCTTGTGGTGTTGATGAAGTGTCAGCGGCAACTCGATCACTTTATCCTTTGAGTGCCTCCACTTCGTGTCTTCATTCCAAAGCTTATCATCGAACATGTTCTCCTCGCCTTTAGCATCTGCACATGCAAGAAAGCTAAACGCATAATGAGAACAACCGCTTGGAATATAGTTAAACATTTAAACAAACGACACCTATGAGATCAAATCTCAATCAAACACCGTCCGACAACAGTTTGAAAGTTTAGAAAATGTACAATTTTAATCTTTTAACTTTCAAAATGTTTTAACTTCGACTGTTTATGAAGATGCAATTGTTTTCCGGCTAACGATCAGGATTTTGGGTAGGATAGACTTGAGTTCCAACATCAGTCAATCAAAAATAAACTAGAAACAAAATCTTTTTGGATTTTATAAAGTTTACATTAAAACACACCTAAAATCTTTTTGAAATTTTTTTCATTTTTCAAACGTAAAGACGGAAAGCAATAAATAAATATATACAAACATTCTTTTTGCGAGTTTCGAGGGTAAGAGAATCATATCAGTGTACGGTCATGCCAAAACGCTCTTGTTGTTCTATTAGTTAACATTAAGATAAGCATCCTATAACAATTATCGGTATTGTTGTCCACTTAAACTCAACTTATCATTTGTAATCATGGCGAGGGGATACGTTAAGGTATAATTTATACTTACCGACCGGTGTTCATCCACATCACGACACATTCCCGTATCAAGGTATGCACGAGGGTTCATCTTACCGGTGAGTATACCGATTATCATCTGTTTGACCGTATATGATGTGAGATTCTCACTTATTGATTGAAAACAAGCCCTATGTGATATAATCACTTATTGATGAGGAACTTGATTTTCGATGCATGAGGGCACAGGAGCAAGTCCGTGAACAGGTCAGTACTTTCGTACAGCAGAGAGACGAACTTGACTCCCGGAAAGAATTTGTGATATATTATCACTTATTTGATAGGACATGTGATTGTTGATCACTTATTGAGGTCGTATGCAGTATGCAGTATGTACACGTATGTATGGTATCATGGAAGATCTAGACTTGCGTCCCCGTTATTTTTCGGTAAAAGATACAACCATGATACCCAGATGATAAGCAGCATAAAGACCGAATATCTCAGAACCTCGGCAATCTCTCAAACGAAATTTCGGTACCAAGACCATATGCCAATGAATGGTTCCCACCCAATCTTCAGTCGATTTAAGTTTATATCACCCTGCACACTTTAAAATGATTGTGAGCCTACCGATACATCTTACATAGAGCTGCTTATCGTTTTTCAAATAAGGTTTAAAGAGGTTTGAATAGACCACCGATGTACTATCATTTTCTCTTTTTCTCGCCAGGAAACTCATTTTTGATTTTCTATTGTTTTTGTGCTTTTGAAATTTTTCGATGTTTTTGGATTTTTCAAATTGGATTTACTCCCCCTAAAATCAACAAACTAAGATAAAATTTAAAAACACAAAGGTATTTACAAAAATGACTTTCCGATGTTGGTTAACTCATGTTTTACCTCAATGCCGTTTACCAAAATTAATTTTTAATCAGAAATGATTTATCGAATTTTGGAAAAATCAGTTGGCATGTCGGTTTGCGGTGCGGGCCATGACGACATTGTCTGGCCAAAGAGTGCTGCGAGAGGATAACAATTTATAAAGTAGCTTAAATAACGACAGTTAAAGGAGAGATTAGAAATTGAAAACCGTATCCTGCAACTGCTTTGTGCATTGCAAGGAATCTGAGTGCTCTTCCAAACTGGATATCCACCCGTTGTGGATTTCAAAGTCGATTCTTTGAAGCTACTGAGAAATCTCTTGACAACAACAAGATCATAAACCTTTGGGTCCGGCTGGTTTTCCACATTGCACCAGCGAAGGTTTTTGTCTTTCTCTTTCAGAAGTAGTGTGCGGTTGTTTAATCCGAGTCAAGGCATCCGCACACCCGGTTGGTTTGTTCAACAACCCATTTTCTTCAATCACACCAAGAAGAAATGTACACTGCACGTTCATCTTGTTGATTTTTAACTTCAAACGTGCTGCAGGAGCGTACATTTTGATTTGAATCTACCCTGGTGACCCGATCAAAGCTTGACTGTTAAAGGCTTTGCATTTTTGTCGAAGTTTTTCAAACTCTTTCAACAGACATTTCTGTTCTCTTTCCATTTTCTTTTCTTCTCTCCATCAAAGGCAACAATTTCTTCTGTCGCCTATTTTGTGCATGGATGCTCCACTATCAACAATCTTACGACTATCGAAAGTTCCTCCTGGAATATCCTGCACACTCACTTAAAGATTAGTTGGAGAGGGGGACCCAAGCCTTAACAGACTTGGGTCGTCCGTTATCATCGACAAAGGTTATTTCAACCTCGCGATGACCTGGAACTGGTGAGACTCCCCCTGAAACTTTATCCGTTTTAGGTCTCCAAGCTTGTACAGGTTTTTCTTCTTTGACTTCTGATTTTAAGACCTTCTCAATTACCTTTTGATTCTTTTGTTTTAACTTCTTTTCCCTTTCTTTCAAGACACGTGGGTCTTGTTTCGGGGAAACAGGTTGTTTTTGGTAATTGGTTTCTTGGGGAGGACTCGCTTTGGCCTTCAACTTTTGCAGGTATGGGCAGTATCTTACAATATGCCCAATTGTGCCACACTCAAAACACATTCTCCGCTCTACAAACCTCGGAGAAACATGTTGATGACCAGACGAAGAACCAGACAATGAACTTTGTGATCTGGACGTGCTTGTACCTAAATCACATCCGTTTGTGTGTTGGGTGTAATTATTCTGATCATTTCGTTTTAAAATTCTAACTTGTTTTACAAAATCAACGTTAGATTTACCCTGAAATGTTTCTGGTTTATCTGTACCCTTGGATCCAACAAAGTTCACTTTCAGTTCTCTTTTCTTAACAGGAGCTCTTTTGTTTTGCACCTTTTTCTGCTGAACTTTAGGTGCTTGAACATTCTTGTTCTGAGCCTTCTTTCCCTGTACCTTACCCTTTCCCTTTCCTGAATTCACTTGTTGTTTTCGCTCAATTGGTTGTTTTTGGTTTCCGTATTGTTTTCTAACTTGTTCACACGGAATTAGATCACATTGAGTGACGGTAACTTTGCCACTTTTGTTCCCCAAAAACTTATCAATACATCCTTCAAAAATTTGCTCAATTAAATCTTGATTTACATTTTTAATTGGAAAATCTTTGTTAGAGTAGATTTTGTCATCTCCTTTGAGCGTGTACAACAAGTTATTCCCTTCACAATTAGATACAAGGGACTCCATTCCTTTTGACATTTCAGTCTTACTCGCTTCCACTGGTGGATCACACAAGATGTGATTCTCGATTGGAATATCTGTTGTAACAGAGTTAGACTGTTGGTTCACAATTACTTCAGATTCATCATCCGAAGAATCAGCATCCTCAACAATGGGAGGACTCTGTTCCTTAACACACGATGAATCTGTCACATTCTCAGATTCAAATTCTGATTGACCCGAGGATGATGTACCAGTTGTGAACCCTAGGCCTGCTGCAAAGTCATCTAGACCGAGTGGCACAGTAGGTTCAAAACGGGGCATATACTCGTCATCAGGCAATTTGGAGTAATTGTGATTCATTGGGGGAGGACATGATTTGAATCCATTACACTTCCTATCCCCCTTTTTCTTTTGAACATCAATAATGTGATCCAAAACATAGCGGGAATTGGAATAGCTTTCCAATTTCTGCTTAATTGTCTCACATTCACATCTAGCTGTTGCTAACTCCACCATTTGCTTTTCAATTGTGTCAATTAAATCATTGTTAGCATGTTGTTTTCTCAAAACAGCCTTTTGTAATTCAGAAACATCATGTCTTAATGACGCAATTGTTGTTTTAAATTCCTTTTCATTTCTGGTTAAGAACAAGTTAGCTTCAGTTGCTTTAGCAAGATCTACAATCAATTGTTGATTGTGTTTGTTTGTGATTTCAAACTGCTTTTCCTGTTCAGCATATTCAACCTTTAAACTATCACAATTATCACAGCTAACTACAGTGGGTTCATCGACACTTACCTGACCTGATGAACTGTCGACATTAGCCGTAAAGGCTGAATGGAAAGAAAAAGATCCATCTTCAGAGAAGAACTTAGCAAGCTTCTCGGAAGTTCCAGCAGATTTCTGGCAAAGAATAGATCTCCTCTTGCATAATACTTCAGCTTCAGTCAAAAGTTCATCAACCTTCAAATTCAAATCTAAAGCATCACTTGATAAATCACCCACATCAAGTGATTCCCCATCCATGCTCCCACTATAACCCGAAGTATCTTCATCTTCTGAAGATTCACCAGCAGATACGGGTTCTACCACCTTCTCAGTCACTTTAGCATAACATGCTGTTCCACCATTTCCTCCTTCTCCAAGCTGAAGCGACCAATCACAACCTTCATCCATTTGAACCACGAGTCCCCGGTTGGTATTTGATGACCCTGGTTGGCTTTGGTTGTTGACAGGTATCAACGTACGGACATTGTTCCTGTTCTGGTTCTGCTGGTTGCCTTGATTTCTGAAGGGATTTTGATTTCCATGCTGAGCTGGTCTTGTGCATTCCCTTTTGAAATGACCTCGTTCACCACAGTTAAAGCATGTTACAGCTTGCTTGTCGAACCCATACTTGGTGTCTTTCTTGCTTTCCAAGTTGGTTCTCCCGGTCCTTTCCATATACTCCTTCGCTCTTCGGATTGCACTAGCAAGAGCCCATTTGATATCCATCATTTCAAACTCATCTCTATCCACTTGCTGATAATCTTCATTGGTTAGATTGATATTCCCAATCTGACCTGCGATCAATCCACAGTAAGCACTAACCAAGGTATTCAACATCTCCATATGCTCCTTGGCTATTTCGACACTGACTTTGGAAAAGTTGGAAGTGTCTAATCTGACAGTGTTTGGATTGGAAGTGGCTTGAAAGTTTGAAGTGTTTCCATAAAACCCTTGCTGTTGCGGTTGTTGCTGCTGAGGAGCTGTCGGTTTCACATCTGATCTTGGATACATCAAGTATGCTGAAGGATCAAACTGATCTGTTGTTGATGGTCCAGTGTTTGAGATGAAAGCTGTTTGAAGCTTCGCGTGTTGAGAAGCTGGTTTTTCTCCACCAATACCTCCAGCAATCCCAAAATACATCTCTGGACTTTGAGGAGTGAGTGTTCTTTTTGCCTTCAGTTTTTCTTCTACATCCTTGTTTTCCAATTTTTGAATTAAATCATAAATGGTGATTGTATCTAAAACACCAGTTTCTTTGAGAATTTCAAGATAACTGCTCCACTTTGCTGGTAAGCTATCAGCAAATCTCTTCACTATTTCTTGTTGAGCGGCAGTGATTTTAAAAGCAAACATCTCACTCATCAAGTGATGGAACCTTGTAGATAACTCTGTCAAAGTCTCATTCTCCATACACGTGAATCCTTCAAATTCTTTCTTCAGTAAATCCTGCTTGATCTTTCTTGATTGAGCATTTCCTTCACATCGTAACGTGAGCATATCCCACAAGCTTTTAGTTGTCGTGCAGTAAACAAACTGGTGGTAAATGTCTCTGTGAAGAGCTTGTGTGAGAATCATGAATGCTTTCTTCTCTAACTCAATTTTCTTCTTATCTTCTTCAGATAGAGTGCTGTAAGTTTGTGGATTAGATCCTGCAACTTCCAACTCATTGTCAAATGCGGTGAAGAAGCACATCCATAGATCTTGACCTTGCCCCTGAACATAAGTTCTCAGCCTTTCTTTCCACCATCCCCAATCATTTATGTGATTTAGCTTTGGCGGCTTTGTGCTTGTACCAGTTTCACTGTCGTTCTGCATCATAGATTGAATGCTGTTGCTTTGATTTGTGACCAAAGCCCATTGATTTGCAGTTATCATTGCAGCTTGAGTTGGGGCAATAGCTCGCAAGAATGCATTTTTGTCGAATTCTGGCTCAGGTTGTGAAGCTGATGATTGTGCAGTCGAAATCAATTGATTCCACCACTCACCGTTTGTTCCCATTTTAAAAAATAATATATTAAGTGAAAATTGATTTTAAAAAAAATTAATTTTCACAAACTATATTAAAATTTCGAAGGATAACAACCAGCCGAAGGATCTCTGATCGAAAGACCTGAAAACACAAACTGTTAATCTTACACAATTAAGGATCGAAAGATCAACACAAGTTCGAAAGATAGACACTTGTTCGAAGGATCAACAGTGTTCGAAAGATCACTGTTGAGTTTCGAACGATGACTTCGAAAGATTCTCCAAGACGAAGGATCCTTATCTTTCGAAATGAACAGTAGCTCGAACAATATATCCTTCGAAAAGATTCCTTGGCTCGAAAGATAACTCACTGACTTCGAAAGATGTTCGAAGGATGGGTATCTGTCGAACCTCCTTGATCGAAAGATGATCTTTCGACTTCGAAGGGTATCTTTCGATCTGCTCAGACACACTGACACAAAGTTGACAGGTTGGTGAGAAAGGTGATGGGTTGGTGCGCAACTTTCGGCAGAAGGTATGTTCAGACCTTACTTTCTGCGAAAATCAGATTTGGGTTGATTATTTTAACCAATTGTCCTTTCCCAATGCACAAACAACTTTCGAAAATAATCAAACAAGATCAAAATATATAAAACTTTGAAGAACACTTGAATATAAGTTGAAGATATCAAGAACAAACCCAGAAAAATTTGAATTTTCTAGAAAACCGACACTCCCGAACACGAGTTTTGGCAGAAACTTCAATAAAAACCAACTTTTAACATGTGAAAATGATGAACAACAAGGTTTTTATATAAACTTCAAGCAAAACAAGCAGATTTTCGAAGTTTTAAACAGATTTTTTTTTCAGAAAGATAAAAACTTCAAAATCTCGAAACACACCCGAAAACACTCGGTTTTAACAAGGAGAAGAGCCAAGGCTCTGATACCACTTGTAGGTCCCTCTTCCCGGATGATGAGGTCAAACCTTATCCTTGTTATATTAACACACTAGCGAGTGCGGAATCCAAGCTAGCATGCAAACCGAGATCAAGACAAGTATAAACACAAAACACACAAGGTTCAACGATTAACACCACTTGTATTAATGCGTATGAATGGTCCGGTTACAAGCTCAAGGTTTACAAATCTGTTTTGCAAACTCTCTAAAGTGTGTGTGTGTTCCTGGACAGAATACTCTCTATCTCTCGAGTGTATCTTTCTGTCTCTAGTCTCAAGTGTTTTTTTTTTTCTCTCTTGTCTGAAAATGAAATGAACACAACACATGGGTATTTATACCCGACACAGCATGTGTGATCGAAGGATATGGTAATCTGGTCGAAGGATCATCTATCGACCAGAATACTACCGAAAGATCCATACATACCTCGAAGGATAATATCCTTCGAGGTCCATCTGTATCTATCGAAAGATATTATCTTTCGAGGTCATCGAAGGATACAATCCATCCTTCGATGACATCCTTCGACACAAGCATGTTTCAACCAATGTGCTAACTGTTTGGCCAAGTCAAACCGGAGGATGGTTGACTTGGTCAAACTTACATCGAACGCACATATAAACAATCCTAACACAAGACATCGTTTTGTATCATGACACAATACAGACAAAGTACAGACACAAGTAGCTTTGTCTTGATCTTCGTGTCTTCAAGTCGAAACCAAGTCGAACTGAGCTGAGTTGAACCGAGCCGAGTCGTGTCCACAAAATATGTATCAACAGACAATTTCTTTAATCGTGTAATGCAAATATTAGATTAATATTTCCATTCTATGCTTTATATAGTATGTTTTAAAAACTGAATGGTTTCAAATTCCAAAAATAACGGAATTAATTTTGTTAACCCCCACTAAGTAAAACTGTTTCCATATATCTTATAATCAATGTATGATTATGCTGAGATCAAATCTCAGCCGTCTAAAATAGGAAAATCATTAAGAACGTGGTCAATCCGCATGATGGGAAGAGAGGCAAGTTACCAAAAATATCGGACATAATTTAGTAACCCACATAACAATTCGAATTCAAATTCCAAAAATATCTCAATTTTTTATGGAAGTTATAATTGCCCAACTGACGATGAAAATGGAATGTTAAATTAAAAAAACTTCCATAGGTATAACTTATTTCATAAGGGAAGGTTGACAATTAACTATTAACTATCATCGTTTATATCTATATCTATATTGAACTAATTAATTGATTAACACCAATTAATCAATTAATCAATACCTATATAGAAAATTAGTAAGTTACAAAAGAACAGAAACTATAAAAACACAAAATCTCGCTAATTAATACTCTAACAACCCCAAAAAATTAGTAAATTATAGGATAAATATGGAATTTAGTATACCAATGCATATTTGGATGGCAGTATACCCATTTCCATCCATTTAACTAACCTAAAACTTGAATTACACCGACCCGATAACTCCAAAGCCCGAATATAAAATGGTTTGTTTTTCAACTTATATTCCCACCATTGACAACACGAATAAAACGACCCGGTAAACCCGATAAAAAAAACCTCGAAGATCACCCTACTTTAAAAAAAAATTGAACCATTTTGTGCGAAAACGGACATATATAAATCTGATGAAAATAACCATGGATAAAAAAAATGAAGATGTATAATAGCATGTTAGACAAACGTAGTTTTGGGAAATAAAATTTCAAATATGATGCTTTCTTATTGAAACAGAACATATAGAAATCAAAATGAAACAAAACCAAAAACCTATAGAAATGAACAATTAAAATATGAATTAGCACATAGCAAGATATTAACTTTAAAAAATGGTAGAAGACCTTATTGATTTCTACAACAACATCCATCTGACTAATTAAAATATGAATTAGCACATAACTACTTGATGCATATACTGCACCAAACAAACACTTAAATGAAGTAAAGCATTCACACATTTCTAACATTTTTTCCTTACTTGTACTTGCTCCTTTCAAATTATATACCACATAGCTGACTTATTTTATCGAAAAGGTGAAAACTGTGCGTCTTTCTTTGTACACATATTTTATAAGTTGTATCTTATGCATGAGCAGTTGTACATCTTTCTTTGTACTAACATCAGATTTCATAACTTCATCAAACTTCCAGATTTCAATACAAATAACTTCAAAACCCTAAAATCTTTAATTTCAATTTAAACATACAAAATTAACTATAAAGTACAGTTTATGCTTACAGTGATAGAAGAACCATTGTTAAGAACGCGTTAACCTCTCAAAAGGTCAACGACGCCGATGAGAGTGCGATCGTGTGGTGGATCTAACGGGCTTAGTGAACGGAGATCCGGACGGAAGTGATGAAAACGCCATGATGTTTTCAAAAAATTTAACTAAAAAAAAAACACAAAAAAACACCTATCATTCAAATAACCAAGCCAAAAACCACTGGACCAAATAAAAAAATGGTAGCATGTAATATAATTTAAAAAACATAACCTTCAATAACATTGAATTTGGTTGACTCGGTACGTCATTCAACGATCACAATATGAACTGGAATCTAAAGTGGTGGATTTTTATTGGAAAAAAATGTCAAGTCATTTTTTTACCAGCAATATAAAGTCATGTTAATTGCTTCCATCTAGCCAGATCACATATATCACTGGTGATTTTACTCGATTCTACATATACTGGCAATATATATAAAAGGTAGATAATATAAATTGCATAATATATAATTATGTATCAATCGAAATTGTATAAAACGTATAACTTGTTAATCCATTAAGTATCAATCGAAATAACAAAAAATAAAAATCGATTCCTAAAAGCCCTAAATAAAAAAAATGAAAAAAAAACAGATTAGGATATAATATATTACTGAAAACCCTAAAATCGTAGAAGCTGAAACAATCACAAGAACAAAAATAACTCTGATTCATGAAAACCCTAAAATCGTTGAAGATGAAACAACATATAATGTATACAAAAGATTTGTGATAACCCTAAAATCGTAAAACATGAAAAAAGGAAAAGGAAATCAAACCTTGGGGATGATTAAATCGCCGAGAATCTGATGGGGAAGGGAGGATCAGAGGAACGGAACAGGGAGGATCAGATAACATACCTTGATGGAATTTGTAGCATATTAAAAACCTACAAACACATATTACATCAAAATAGCATATCAGATGATATATAAACACAGATTGACAAAAAGAATGATGAAGGAGATGTACGATTGAAACTGTAGAAACCCTAATAGTTGAAACAGAAGGAGAAGGATGAACTGATCATCAAGGGTTCACGGCGTAACCCTAGCACCGACTGTTTCAGTCTCCAACGATAACAAATCAGTGAATCGAGATGATCAGATCTGAAGAAGATACAATAGATTAAACATTACAATAAATAATCATATAAGTACTCATACCTGGCCATTGAGAATGATGAATCGACGAAGAACAATAGAAGGAGAATCGGTATTTTGGGATTTAGGGTTTCAGGAAAGTGAGGATGTAATACGTTATGTGGTATGAGAAAGAGAATATATACTATCCGAATTTGAGAGATGGGTGACCCGAATCAAATCCGGATCCCGCCTCTTTTGTCTTGAAATCGTGAATGTAGAAGCAAAAGCCAATTTCCCTCCTAAACTCACTAAAAAAAGTTGCCACATCAGCAAAATTGTCCAAAATCCAATGCCACATAGCCCACATCACATCTCATTTATATATATATATAGATACTAGGTTATGTACCCGTGATTTCACGGGTTATGCGTTGTTTTATAAAAATTTATATTTACAGGTTGAATTTTATATATTTGATTTCTTATAATTGGATAATCTCTTCATACTAACACCACTTTAACGTCCTTTCTACCACGTGTTTTTCTTACCGTGTCGTCTTGCTAACGTGACGCTTAATGTCTCCTATTTATACCCTCCCACGCTTAATATTATGTCAACAATAATAACAACACAAAATAAGACATTGATTAAAGAACCCCCTAGCTAACATAAGTTGAAGGTGTTTTGGTAGCTGGTGGTGGATGATTGTGGTAGAGTTGTCTTGGAGTATGGTTAAAATGGTGGAGTAGCTGACCATTTAACCTTTCAACAATAGCTCTATTAGCAGCTTCAACTTCTTCCATATCTTCGCTCAAAATAAAAGACTAACCAAAAGCCAACTCCAAAAATCCAAGCACATGAATATATATGCCGGCAAGATAGTTATATGCTTTAGCCAAACCTGAAAAAAAAACTTATATTTAAGATAACGTACTAAGTTCATACTTTTGACGCAAACCCATAGTTTTATATGGTTAAATTAAAAAATAAGTTGTAAAATGGCATAAATAATTTCCAAACAATTACAGAAGTGAGTCGTGTGGCATGTACACTCACTTTACTAAAATGCCTTAGACCGGACCCACATTTTTATGGCAAAGTAATTGAGGTCTACTTACCAAAAGTTTTTAAAATGGCATAAATTATTTACCACCAATTATATTAGTGATTTGTGGGGTATGTACATTCACTTTACTTAGATGCTTTAGACCTTTACTTATATGCTTTAGAGACCATACGCACATTTTTATAGCGAAGTAATCAAATTCTACTTATCAAAGGATTATGAACTTACCCCAAATTGGCATGCAGTATCAGTAATAAAAAAGGATGTCAATGCTTTAAAAGTAGAATATATGAGAAACCAAAAATTGTGCTAACACTCTAAAATAAACTTGCGAAAAATAGACATGAATATGTGAGCATGAATGTTACAAATTTTCTATAAGAACGCATAAGATAAAAATGTATAGAATAAGACATGGAGCAATAATACCATTATCAGAAAGTCAAAACTGAATGTTACCTGATAACTTGATGTTGAAGTAAGCATTGAGATTTATGAAGTGGCTGCTTCCAAGCAGTTTCATCATTCTGTGATGGAACATCAAGCCCGTATCTTGACATATCAAAAGCGCCATAGGTGTACCAGCTCTCACGCTTTCAAACTCCTTAGCAATCGCCAGATAAATGAGTTGATAGTATCCATTTGCAATAACAAACCCATGTCCAAACAAAATCAAGTTATCAAGTTAGGTTCCGTCTCAATAGAGTTTGGTTACCGGTCAAAAGGGGTAATTTTTTATGGGTTGAAACGGGTCAGGTTTGACCCGATACATGGTTTGTCCAAACCTAAAGTCTTCGTAAAAACAACCCGTGTATCAAATATGATTACAAAAGTAATGCATTTAAATGAAAAAAAAATATATTTCTTGGATAAGTTATGTAGGATATATTTGCATTAAACATATACCCAGGGACACTTTTGACCATTTTTAACATTATCATTTTCTGTTTTTGAGCTGAACTTTTATTTACGTACAACACTAAAAATACTACTAACAACTGTTCTTTTTACCATAACCCTAAAAAAAACCCATCTACAATGGTTCTAAAGTTTCTAGGTGTGGGGCATACGAAAGTGTTATTTTTATGGTAAAAACATACCATCATGAAAATTTCCTCTATATCCCTTAGGCGTTGACATGTGCCCCTTAGCAAGTTAATAACTTGCTTTTCGGTGAGTATAAGTCCATATCATTGATGACCAGCAAGCCCACAAATCTATAATTACAAAAATTTAAGTCAGCAATAACTATAGACACTTAGTTGCTATATTACTACTTAAAAATATAAAACCATTTAAAAACCCGAAAATCATTTATTAACAAATACATGATCCATTCATTTATTCAAATTGTCACAGAATGATAAGTGATTCGAACATACGAAAACCGAAATGCTTTTGACCGAAAAATTACCTCAATGATCCACTCCATAAATACGGCTCTCATCGTCTCATCATCATCCATATCTATCTTTTAATAAACATTTTCTTGATATCTTTAACTTCTTCATTGGCCAAAAAACATCAATAACATATCAGCAAAAAAAAAAAAAACAAAAAAAAACCTTAACAGTCCACATATACATGTTTAGTAAATCAATCCCGAGTAACTCCATTGTCCCCAAACAACTACATGATTCACTACTACCAAATTTCATAACCTATCTAGCTAAATAATCACAAGTCCTCACACTGTAGAAGTATAGAACAATTAATTACCTCTGAAGATGAAAACGTGGCTAAAATAGCTAGTGAAAACTCGGAAGCCACAAGACCTCTCCGCAAAGTCGATCTCCACATAGTCAATCTCTAACCAGTGAAATCTAAGCAAAAGAAGCCTGCACCAAGGTGTGGCAGTTTCAGATATTTGATAATGTTACTTAGTACTCATAACAAACATTGCAACGGCGCCCCCATATCCCCAATTTTTTGGTTCTCTAAACATCTTCGGAAGCCTGCACCAAGGTGTGGCAGTTTCGGAACCCCGAGCGAATGCCTACATTTCATATCAAAGATTGTCACGTCTCTTAAACTCACAGTATTTCAGCCTTTATCATGGGGGCATCAAGTCTCTAATTAACATTAACATATATCTTCACAAAACAAATAAATAACTTAGATAACCATAAGAGAAAGAACAAAGATATCAAAGCTTTAAACACACATTAACAACTCTGCTGCCGTCCGAAGATGAAATTTGGATTTGTCATCTTTCAAGACCGATGAATCAACTTCTTTCCCTTTGGAAAACTCGATATTACCGAGATGGAGAACTGAAGCCAGAACTCTGAAAATTGCATCCTGGAATAAGTGAGCATGCTATTGTAGCTATGTTACACATTAATTAATCATTATCAAGCAAATAAATAAGAACATATTATATATAACCTGTTCCTTTTCATTCATTCCAACAACACCCATAGCTCTCCAAGTGGCAAGATAATCATGGGAATCATTTACACCGTCAAGCTCATAGCACTTTGATTGGTTGAGATATCGAAATGATCTAGGATCTCCCAGTTTATATTTCTTAATTTCCTGAATATGTTGAAAGATTGTCAACATTTCGTAAATAATTGAATGAGTGACTGATGTCAGATAAAGCTGGTAATCGACCCATTTACTTACAAAATAGATCAAATTATTATTTATTGAAAATAATTATATGAAAAATAGTTCAAAGAAGTTAGATATCTGCTTACATATATTTCGTTGACTTGATATCTTGTAGATAAATTGTGTAACACTCCAGGCTCATGCAAATAAGAAAGCTTGGACATGTCATCAACTCCACCAGCAGGAGCTTCCACGTCTTTAGAATATATTTTTGATAAACTTGCAGTAACCTTCAATTATGAATATGCAAATTGAAAGTAAATGTAAATTAGAAACTTATAGTAACATAACTAAAGGATTATCATTTTTTAAGCTAAAAACTAAAAAATATTACAGCAATAAACCAAAAGAATTTGAAAGTAAATAAACAATCTTAGTTATAATACCTCACCCCTTGACATGACTAACATCCTTCCAAATCCGAGGCTGCTTATGTTTATCCCTGCAGACCTGTAAAACCAAAAAAAAATTCATATATATTCATACATCTTCACACCAACACTAAACCACAAGAAACTCCCCAAATCACAACCAAAACCTAAACCTAAACCACACCCCCAAACAACACAAACCTAAACCTTTCTCGAATCTTAAACCAAAACAAACCTAAAACACACAAACTAACAAACCGATATTCTCAACATCAAAACAAACTCATCCAACTCAACCCCACTTATCAAAATCCAAAATTTCAAAACCCCTTTTACCCATACCTTACAATCCATCATCTGTTTAACCCTCATAAGCATCTGAACCGCATCTTCTTTAGCAATTTTAAGCTCGTACTCCAACCGAACATCTTTCCGTTCGGACACCATAATCGTCTTCGCTGCTTCTTTCTCCGTGTTCAGAATAATATCCGCATACGCCTTCTTCAAAGCCATTAATCTTTGCAACAATCAAACACCAACAATCTTTAACAAAAAAAGATCGAACCCCAACAATCTTTAACAAAAAAAGATCAAACCTCAATGATCCACTCCATAATATAGTCCCTAAACAACAACAAAGCAGTTGTCTCCCAGCTCGCGGCGGAACCCTAGCCGCCGTCACACAAAGCAGAAAATCGTGAGAAACAAAACCCTAGGTACAGGGAATCATATAATCATGACAAAAAAAAACTAACCGATTTCTTGAGAGCAAGGCAAGCCCGTCACACAATTGCTCTCATCATCAAAACCCTCAAAACCCTAGATGAAGAACAAACTCAGATCCCACACCGGCTCTGTATCAAGTCTGGAAGATGAAGATGAAGATGAGGATTTTGATTCCACTCTGATATTGTAGATCAACAACACATCTCTACATATCTGATTCTTTTTCCATTTGAATCCACATATCCACATCCAGATCTTTGAGGGAGAGAGAGAGAACGAAAATGAAAAGGGCTCCTAGTTTGAAATTTGAAAAAGGTTTCACGTGATGAGTCAGAGATGGTCAAAAGAGTTTTTGTCTCTAGCCTGCTCTCCTTCTCACCAGCTTTAAAAAAAGAAAAATTCTGAAAATTTGACACGTAAGGGGAAACAAATGTGGATAGCCTGGTTTGTTGACACCTCAGAAAAAACAAACGTGGATGCTTTGTTATGTTGACACCTAGGCCAAAAGGCTTTTGATTTATTATAGTAGTAAGATATAGTAATAGATATATATATATATATATATATATATATTTAGGAAAATATATATATACTTAGAAAATTTACCAAGGTGTATATGTTATGTGTTAAGTGTATGTATTTAGATGGTAGGATGATCTAAATAATACACCAAATCATACCATAAAAATACTTGTAAGAAAACAAGTATAAAATACCGCATAAATGCATGTACACCAATATCCTCAAAAATAAAAAGGAAATACTACAACATCGGATATATATATATATATATATAAAAACCTTACCTATATTATATCCTTAAACAAATAAACAGACGAGCGGACAATTCAGACAACGGACGGACATATAAAAATATATTTCTAAGAAATAACATGTATTTCAAACCGACAAACAAGACATATAAATTATTCGGTCATAAAAGGAATATATATATATATATATATATATATATATATATATATATATATATATATATATATATATATCGTTCACCAACAATCGAGTATATCTCCATCACGAGGAGCTACTACGACGCTTGGGCGGTTTTCGACGTGAAAACATATATTAAACGACTACGACGACAGGTCTAAAAATAATGTATTTTTAGGCACTTAACAAATATATATACTTACGATAACAAAACCCGGAAAGTTAGAGTCTATAAAAATTACTAAGTGAATTTATATATGTATATGAATATACTTAAAACACATACTTAGTAAATATTACAAGAATGCAAGAATATAAATAATGTAAGTCCCGTAAATCCGGATCAAACAACGATATCAAACAATCACCAAGGATGGGCGGAATCCAAACTTGATGATCTTCAAGAAATAATCAAGAACAATATGAAGATTTGAAGATTTGTTGATTCAAAAGCTTAAACTTGCATACAATATCAATTGTCTAATACAAGTTTTTAAAACCAATCAACCAACCCTAACTCCTAATTTCCATTAACTATTTATAATAAGGGGTTTCCCCCAAAACCCTAGGCCCATTATCCCTAAACCCACTCTAATACCCACCTTCTAGAAACATGGTCCATTAGCCTATAATTCCTACTAATCCATAAACCTATAGGGCCTAACAATCTCCCCCTAGGTTTACTGGATTAGTTGCTGAATCCGTCAGGAGGACCACAAGGCAACAGAGCTGGATCAATAAACAAATGATTCTTGATTACGATCTTGAACTTCTTTTCCAGATTATCTTTCAACAGACATCAGTATACCCGCATCGCTTTGTAGTTGCTCGATCGTCTGATCTTTGCTTGATATTTGAGCTTGCAAAGATGAGATCTGAACTTCTTTCAGAGCAGCATCTTGTTCCAACACAATCACTCTTCTTTGCAGCTTCGCTACCTCAGCAGCCGTATCATCATAACTATCTCCTTCGTCGGTAAATTTCATGCTGCTTCATCATGCTCAGAGAAATCAGCACCACTGGAACTTCCTATCTTGAACCTGATGCCACTTGAGCTTTCTGGTTTCAAATGAGTTGTTTCAGGCAGATCGAGATCGAAATCGAATTTTAAATCAAAATCGAGATCTTGCGTGCTTGTTTCTTGAGTAGCAGCAGTGACTTGTGAATCGGTGGGCATAGTAGGCTATGGTTCTGTGCTTGGGCCAGTAGAATGAAAATCAGGAGCTGTTTCGGTTCTTCGTTTCTTGTTTGATGCTTGTTCAACATCATTTGTCGAATTATCTTCAATCTCAGAAATAGATACGGATGGAGGGTTTCCGACACTACTCTGCAATGTCTTCAGTAGGGCCACCAAACTTTTAGCAGTTATCAGATACGGTTCTCCAACGGCTTCCTCAACCTTTTTCAGACGCAATCACTTTCACTTTACTGTCGGAACTGGATTATTCTTCATCAGAGTTTGGACTAAGAACATTGATTTCTATCTCAACTTCATAAGCAACATTCATGAGTTGCTCGTCATGTTCTTCTGCAACTGTGGCACTCAAATGGCTTTGGTTCGAAAGGTATAGAAACCTGCAAACTTTCAAATTCGAACAAGTAGTCCAAAATATAATGAGAGAATCCGTGATGATTAGAAGATGAGATTAGTCCGAAACGTGACTTGAAAGAGAGAATGATCGCCAATTAATAGTGTTTCCGATTGGGCCTAAGATCAAACGGCCAAGCCCCAACTCGAAACAATGGTCCGAATTATATTTGAGAGCAATGGGCCGGATCTGATTCGCTTTATCCATGATAGTGGGCCCCAATCCAAAACAGTGGGCCAAACTATTACTTTAAAGATTTGCATTTTCAGGACAGAAAACATCTTTCTCAAAATCAATGATCCAACCAACCGAGCAACCTTTTTGAGCAAAGAGATAACCAAAACAAAACAAATTAATAATAGAAAACTAATGGAGGAGTAATATAGGGAGAACCTGCCATGGGATCAAAATCGTTTTCGAACCGATTAAGGAACATTTTTCAGCTCTTCGTTTACTTAGGATGGTCCATGCAATTGTTGATATGTTTGTCCTCTTAAATCCACCGCTCAAACTTCAACTTTTTGCTTTGTGATACGCTTTTAGGTAGTTTTATACTGTGACATCCGTGTGTCCCATTCCAAGGCATACCCCCGCGATCAAGGTAAGGACAACGGTTCATCGTAGCAGGTGAGTATACTGAGATCATCCTTTTATTCTATTATTTTTATTTTTTCAACGCCAGACTTCCTGGTGAACAGGTCAGTACTTCCGTACAGCAGAGAGACCAAGGAAGATCTGACGAGGGCCCTTTTATTCTTTTTTTTTTTTTTAAACGCCAGACTTCCTGGTGAACAGGTCAGTACTTCCGTACAGCAGAGAGACCAAGGAAGATCTGACGAGGGCGTGACAGATGAGATTCAATCAGAATCAAAATCAACACGTGAACGAACAAATTTAACCTAATTATGTAACGAAAATGCAAATCAAATCAAATCAAATCAAATAACATACCTTTCAAACAAAGCTTTTTCATCGATATTAAGATAACATTCATTCATTCAATCAATACCTAACAAAACCGTTTAAGCCAAACCATTCAAAATCAATCATAAAAGAAGAAGATCAAGGAATCATTACCGTCGATGTTCACTATTGGGTATTGAAGATGGATTCAACGTTGTCGCACAGGGTCGATTGAGCTCCTGAGGAGGCAATTCGGCGTTTAGTGTTTTGATTGAAAAAGGAACGATAATTGAGAGATTGAGAGAGAGAGAGTATAAATGAAACTTTCCTTATACGCTAAAACCAATACTTGCACCAGAGATATGCCACGTGGCTTGCTTAGGTGGCTTAACCATGGGGTGACATGTGTCCCCCAATGGTTTCTTTTGTTGTCGGGTCATAACAACTTGCACCATGGACAAATGTTCAGCAAATCATACATAATGGCATAACAATTATTGCACCAAAAGTCTTTAACAGCCCGTGTGTAATCTCAATAAACATTACCAAAATCGTACCTTAACATCAAGAGCCAAAATCGTTGCACCAAAAAGCCTTTAACATCCCGCAGCACTAAGAACGAAGCTCACCACTTACTTGAAGGTCATACACAAAAATTCTCAATAGATAAATACATTAACTGGCTCAACTATAGGTTCAATAAAGGCATTTGACCCATGAATAGACACCAGTAGAGCCAGAAAATAAATAGAAAAAAGTTACAATTCAGCCACAAAATGACATGTAAACATACCAGCCAGCCAAAACACGAGCCCTATCTTGTAGTTCAGCTTCAAGAAATCGACATCCACGCATGAACTTTTCGTTTAGCTATGAAAGTTACAAATGAAACTTAATTAATGCTATAAGTACTAACAAATACAGTAAATAGAAAACTACCATTTCTCAACAAAAACGTTAATAAACCCAACAAAAGTACCTCTTATATAACCGAATTGAAATCACTGGCTGAGAAAGGCATTTAGACCATTTCAAAGAACTAATCGAAAGTACCTCTTGCAGATATGTAACACCACATTTGATCATGGGTGAAATTTTGAAGTCAATCATTTCCATAAAACTGCTCATCTTCATAAAAAGCAATCTTCTTTCCTAGAATGACCTAATGCGCCCAATAGCGAACACTATCTAGCCCCACTCATCTGATTTGAAGAATATAAAGTAGAACCCAAATCTGAAAAATAAAGAGTTAATAGAATATACAACCAAAATCTGAATAAGATAAAGTAGAACCCTAAACTGATAAATAAAGAGAAATCATAGTTTAACTGTGGGAGATATGTAATACCTTAGTTTAACCAAACCTTCAACTCAAACCAAATAATCAGCAAAACAAATATTCAAAAACACAAGTTTCCTAAACCTGATGATACCTGAACTACTAATTTCCATCAGAATCTACATCTAAATTATATATATTTGTATCAACGATCAAATGTTAACTTCATATACATTTCCTAAATTAAAACATCAACTACATTTAACTATTTAAAAAAATTAGTCACATATTACCCTAATCAAACTATCATATTTTTTTTAAAAACCACTAATCAACAAATCAAACATTCAAAACCACAAGTAACTCCACGAATCAAACCATACAAAGTTACAAACCCTAGAAACCACAAAACCTCACCAAAATCCTTCCCGCTAACGAATTCGACGGATCACGGCTCACAAACGCATTCAGAGCCACTTCCACCGCCGAATACTCCGCCTGTCTCAACGTCGTGCAGTAGTTAGGGCTCTCATATGTCTCGCCGTTGAAATTAACCGTCGCTATGTCCAAGTTACCTTGCTCGTCATATACGCTGGCTAGATTCCCTGATTTAATGTGAAAATATAAATGAAGATAAATAAATATTTAGTCTATACAGAATGGTGGTATAGTTGTATAAAATAGAAGTGGCGCTTACCATAAGCCATAGCATAATCTGGTTTGGATTGAAGACTTCGCTGATAACAGACGATAGCTTCAGCAGCCATTCCAAAAGCCTATGAAGTGCAATATGACACTTAGGGTCCACATATATACAAATACCATCAACAAAAGAAACACCAGTAGATATAAAAAGTGTATGTAGATATTTAAGTGCAACGCTTCTATCACAACTCATAGCATTCTTTAAAAAGGCAAACCAAAGGTAGCAATGTCAACCCATTTACGTACAAATGGTTGGCTTGGGTATGGTTTATGCCAAATGGGTCAAATAGTTCAGACATGTCAATCGGGTTATAAGGTCACCCAAAGTGTATTTTTAATGCACACAAATTCCTATTTATAACAATTTCAGTTATTATTGTCTTCAATTAGTTTTTGCAGTCACATTTAAAGCATCAAGTATTTATAAAAAAAAATCAATAGTAAAATTAGATTATGAGTGGATCTACCCTACCCGATCCGACCTGACCCGTGCTCTCTACCTGCAGTAAACAAAATATATGTTTCAGCTGAAATCGTAATAGCCCATTACCCAACCTGTTTGACCGGCTCATTTTGAACCACCTCTAAGCCAAACGATCAGTTGATTTTTAATTTCAAATTTTCATCCAAACTCCACTTACCTTGTAATACTGATGTGCCTTACTAAGATCGCCAGACTCCATGAAAAGGCCAGCAAGATTAGAATAGGAAATGGCAAAAGTCGGTTGTATACAGAGTGCCTCCAGGTAGCACTTGTATGCCTGTTCAAACAAAGGTACTAATCGTAATGATGATAACAAAATTTCGGTTGGTCTTTATGTTTAATACAAAGAGATGCAGTGAACAGACAAACACAACAATTTAAACAGGTCAAACGTCACCCAAACTGATTTTAAATAGGACAATTTCTTTAATCGTGTAATGCAAATATTAGATTAATATTTCCATTCTATGCTTTATATAGTATGTTTTAAAAACTGAATGGTTTCAAATTCCAAAAATAACCGAATTAATTTTGTTAACCCCCACTAAGTAAAACTGTTTCCATATATCTTATAATCAATGTATGATTATGCTGAGATCAAATCTCAGCCGTCTAAAATAGGAAAATCATTAAGAACGTGGTCAATCCGCATGATGGGAAGAGAGGCAAGTTACCAAAAATATCGGACATAATTTAGTAACCCACATAACAATTCGAATTCAAATTCCAAAAATATCTCAATTTTTTATGGAAGTTATAATTGCCCAACTGACGATGAAAATGGAATGTTAAATTAAAAAAACTTCCATAGGTATAACTTATTTCATAAGGGAAGGTTGACAATTAACTATTAACTATCATCGTTTATATCTATATCTATATTGAACTAATTAATTGATTAACACCAATTAATCAATTAATCAATACCTATATAGAAAATTAGTAAGTTACAAAAGAACAGAAACTATAAAAACACAAAATCTCGCTAATTAATACTCTAACAACCCCAAAAAATTAGTAAATTATAGGATAAATATGGAATTTAGTATACCAATGCATATTTGGATGGCAGTATACCCATTTCCATCCATTTAACTAACCTAAAACTTGAATTACACCGACCCGATAACTCCAAAGCCCGAATATAAAATGGTTTGTTTTTCAACTTATATTCCCACCATTGACAACACGAATAAAACGACCCGGTAAACCCGATAAAAAAAACCTCGAAGATCACCCTACTTTAAAAAAAATTGAACCATTTTGTGCGAAAACGGACATATATAAATCTGATGAAAATAACCATGGATAAAAAAAATGAAGATGTATAATAGCATGTTAGACAAACGTAGTCTTGGGAAATAAAATTTCAAATATGATGCTTTCTTATTGAAACAGAATGTAGGTCCGGCTAGGGGAGGATCTAGTCGCCTAATCCTTGTGTACAAACCAACCCGGTTGTGCGGAATCCAACCGAGATAGCAAACCGAGATAGAACACGACAACAACACAACACGCAAAGTTCAACGATTAACACCACTTGTATTAAACGTATGAAAGGTCCAGTTACAGCTCAATGTTTACAAATTAGTTCTGCAAACTCTCTCTAACAGTGTGTGTGTATGTTCTCTTCTCTAAGTGTTCTCTCCTGAAATGAACACAACACATGGGTATTTATACCCAAACACAGCTGGTCCGGTCGAAGGATCAGATAGGATGATCGAAAGATCATCTATCGACCAGGAATAGCTCGAACGATCAACATGTACCACGAAAGATGGGATCTTTCGTGGTCCATCCATCGAAGGTCCATCCTTCGAGCAGGTCATCATCGAAGGATCCATGCAATCCTTCGATGGCACATCCTTCGACCCAGCCATCTTTCAAACACAATGTTGACTGTTTGGACAAGTCAAACCAGGAGGATGGTTGACTTGGTCAAACTTACATGACTAATAAAGACATCGTTTCGTATACAGACAAAGTACAGACACAAGTGCATCAACAAACTCCCCCTTGGCTGTATCTTTGTCTCTATCTTCATTCTTGTAAGTCTCTCGTGTCTTCAAGTCTTTGACTTCTTTTCAAGTCTTCAATGTCGGAGGATCTTTAAAGTCTTCACGTCTTGAAGGCCGAAAGTGTACCAACAAACTCCCTGTTTTATGTAGGAAGTGTGTTGACAAACTCCCCCTTAACATAAGCTCCCCCTTGAGTTATGCTCGTGAAATACTTGTCTTTATGAAGTGAGATCCTTGTGGTGTTGAAGGTCAGCGGCAACTCCATCATCTTTGTCATTTGAGTGCCTTCACGTCGTGTCTTCATTCCGAAGCTCGTCATCGACCATGTTCTCCTAGCCTTTAGAATCTGCACATGCAAGAAATCTAAACGCGTAATGAGAACAACCGCCTGGAATATAGTAAACATAAACAAACGACACACGTGTGACCATTGTTCAAACAAACACCGTCCGACAGTTTGAAAGTTTAAAGTATTTGATCAATTTCAATTTAACTTTCAAAACATTGCAAATATCGACCGTTTATGAAGTTTTAGTCATTTTCGGTTTTCGTTCAGGTTTCAGGTAACGAAGACTCGAGCTCCAACATCGTACGATCGAAAATAAGATAGAAATAAAATCTTTTTGGCTTTTAGAAAGTTTATATTAAAACACACTTAAAATCTTTTTGGTATTTTTAATATTTCAATTGTAAAGACAGAAAGCAGTAAATAAATATATACAGACATTCTTTTTGCGAGTTTCGAGGGTAAGAGAATCATATCAGTGTACGGTCATGCCAAAACGTTCTTGTTGTTCAATTAGTTAACATTAAGATAAGCATCCTATAACAATTATCGGTATTGTTGTCCACTTAAGCTCCACTTATCATTTGTAATCATGGCGAGGGGATACGTTAAGGTATGATTTATACTTACCGACCGGTGTTCATCCACATCACGACACATTCCCGTATCAAGGTATGCACGAGGGTTCATCTTACCGGTGAGTATACCGATTATCATCTGTTTGACCGTATATGATGTGAGATTCTCACTTATTTTGATTTGAAAACAAGCCCTATGTGATAGAATCACTTATTGATGAGGAACTTGATTTTCGTATGCATGAGGGCACAGGAGCAAGTCCGTGAACAGGTCAGTACTTTCGTACAGCAGAGAGACGAACTTGACACCCGGAAAGAATTTGTGATATATTATCACTTATTTTGAGGGACATGTGATTGTTGATCACTTATTGAGGTCGAATGCAATATGTACACGTATGTATGGTATCATGGAAGATCTTAGACTTCGTCTTTTATAGAAACAACCATGATACCCAGATGATAAGCAGCATAAAGACCGAATATCTCAGAACCTCGGCAATCTCTCAAACGAAATTTCGGTACCAAGACCATATGCCAATGAATGGTTCCCACCCAGTCTTCAGTCGATTTAAGTTTATATCACCCTGCACACTTTAAAATGATTGTGAGCCTACCGATACATCTTATATAGAGCTGCTTATCGTTTTTCATTTTAGGTTTAAAGAGGTTTGGATAGACCACTGATGTACTATCATTTTCTCTTTTTCTCGCCAGGAAACTCATTTTTGCTTTTCTATTGTTTTTGTGTTTTTGAAAATTTTCAATGTTTTTGGATTTTCAAATTTTGGATTTACTCCCCCTAAAATCAATAAACTAAGATAAAATTAAAACACAAAGGTAATTACAAAAATGATTTTCCGATGTTGGTTTACTCTTGCTTGACCTTAATGCCGTTTACCAATAATAAATAGTCAAATCTTGATTTGTCAAAAGCTTTGGTAAAAAGGTCGGCACGTTGGTCATCGGTGTGGACGTAAGCAACATCGATTAGCCTTTTCTCAAAGCAATCACGTATGAAGTGATACTTAATGTCGATGTGCTTAGTCTTTGAGTGCTGCACAGGATTTCTAGTGATCTGTAAAGCAGCAGAATTATCAACGTAAATAGGAGTAGTTAGGAATTCAAAACCGTAGTCGCGCATTTGTTGTTGGATCCATAGGACTTGGGAGCAACAACTTGACGCAGCAATGTATTCAGCTTCGCATGTTGATGTAGCGACGCACGTCTGCTTCTTGCATTGCCATGTGACTAGGCGATTTCCCAAAAACTGACATCCAGCCGTTGTGGATTTGCCGTCGATTTTGCATCCGCCAAAATCAGAATCACTGAATGCGATCAAGTCAAAGTTATTATCCCTAGGGTACCATAGACCGGTGTCAGGGCAACCCTTCAAATAACGAAAAATCCTTTTTACAGCTGCAAGATGTGAGGCCTTCGGGTTCACTTAATATCTGGCAAGCAGGCACGTTGGGTACATTATATCTGGTCTTGATGCTGTGAGGTACATAAGAGATCCGATCATTGCGCGATAGTATGAGGGGCTAACATCTTGACCCTTCAAGTCTGGAGTAATTCCGTGATTTTGTGGCAATGGGGTACCGATGGGCGCTGCATCAGACATCTGGAACCGGCTCAAGATGTCTCCAACATATTTAGTCTGATGGATGAATATCCCAGACTCAGTTTGTTGTACTTGTAGGCCCAAAAAGAAAGTCATTTCCCCCATGGCACTCATCTCGAATTTATCCTGCATAATGCGCTCGAAATTCCTACACAAAACATCGTTAGTAGAACCAAAAATAATATCATCAACGTATACCTGTACCAGAAGAAGATCTCCATCTTGTTCTTTGATGAAAAGAGTACAATCGATAAGACCTCTGCGAAATCCATTCTCCAGCAGATAATTAGATAAGGTTGCGTACCAAGCTCGCGGTGCTTGATGTAGACCATAGAGAGCTTTGTTGAGCAACCAAACCCGATCGGGATGGATAGGATCTTCAAAACCTGGAGGCTGTTCGACGTACACCTCTTCTTCCACCACACCATGTAAGAATGCACTCTTCACGTCCATCTGGTATACCTTGAAACCTTTGAATGAGGCATAAGCCAGAAAGATCCGAATTGCTTCTAGACGTGCAACAGGTGCATAGACTTCGTTGTAGTCGATTCCTTCAATCTGACGAAAACCTTGAACGACTAAACGTGCTTTGTTCCGAATAACAATTCCACGGTCATCCTTCTTGCATTTGAACACCCAACGGGTACCAATCTTCTTGTAACCAGCAGGTTTCTCTACGAGTTTCCAGACACCAAGCTTCTGGAATTGTTGCAGTTCTTCCTGCATTGCCTCAACCCATGAGCTATCTTTCAATGCATCTTTCCAAGTTCTTGGCTCTTCCTGTGAGACATAACACGCGAAAGACCAATCATTTTGTTGACCAGATTCTCGGATAGTTGCATACAAGCCTGCATTGTTGTTGTTCCACAACATGTTTCTTGTTTGAACGCCACTTTGTACATTTCCGATGATGTTTTGTTGAGGATGGGTATTGTGAATCCTTGTTTCTGGATTTTCTTGAACTAGAATATTTGTACCCAGATTGTTGAGATTGAGATCAACAATCAATTCAAGGCCCGGAATTGACGAAGAGGATGATCCAGTAGCTTCAGCTGTTCTAGGGACATCTACTGGAGGTGTACCTTCTGAAGTACCATGTACTGCTGCTGTTGGTCCTTGATCTGCATCGAGAAATTCGTCATCCTCTGAAGATTCGTTCAATTCGGTAGCATCGTGAAAATCCTCATTGTCGAGAGCATTATTATTCACCGAAGATGGTTCTTGATTGACAATAATGGGACGAACCAACGGTGATTCTGTTGCGTTGTCACTCTCGAAAAACATCCTTGCTGCAGCATTTTCTTCAACGGCTTCAACATTGATCGAATTGAAAAAGTCATCGTACTCAAACATCCAAGGCTGACCAGGATTTCTAACTGGTAAAGTGTGCCTTTGTACTCTGACTTCAGACCATTCCTCGACCCTTTTAGTCTCTAGATTCCAGACTCTTAAGTTCGGGGTGGAATACCCAAGAAAGTATCCCTCAATTGCTCTTGCCCCAAACTTTCCATTAGGATCGATAATTGTGCAAGGAGCTCCAAACGGTTCAAGATAAGACAAGTCTGGTTTCGTTTGTTGATAAGCTCAAAGCAGGTCTTGTTGTGCCTTTTGACTGTAAGGACTCGATTCAACGTGTAACATGCAGAGGACACAGCTTCAGTCCAGAATGGAATGGGCAGCTGCGACTCTACCAACATAGTCCTAGCAGTCTCGATCAATGTGCGGTTCTTACGTTCAGCGACGCCATTTTGTTGAGGAGTATAAGCTGCACTAAATTCGTGAAGAATACCTTTTGAAGTGCAAAACTCCGCCATGGCATGATTTTTGAATTCAGTACCATTGTCGCTGCGTATCCGCCTAACCTTCAACTTATATAGATTCTCAATCTGAATGATCAAGTTTTTGATAATACCGAAGGTTTCACTCTTGTGTGCCATGAACGCTACCCAAGAAAATCTTGAATAATCATCAGTTATCACGAGGCAGTATTGATGATTCCTAATACTTTTGTGCTTGACAGGACCGAACAAATCCATGTGCAAACGTTCAAGAGGAACAGCCACCGTGTTGACTTTCTTCGAAGGGTGTCGCTTCTTCGTTTGTTTTCCTTTCTGGCACGAAACACAGATGTCTTGAAGATGAAAGTTTTTAAGAGGAACACCATTCACCAATTCATTTGACACCAAATGATTCATTTTGCGTAAGTGAATGTGACCCATTCGTCTGTGCCAAGAGATTGTGTCTTTTTCTGTGGCTTTGGAAACGAAACAAGTTGCTTGTGCAGACGTTGTGATAGCTTGGCTCATATCAAGGACATACAGATCATTTATCCTTGGAGCCGACAATAGAATCCATTCTTTCGGAATCTTGAAGCCGGGTTTCAGCACATAACATCCATTAGCATCAAAGTGTACTGAGAACTGCTTGTCACAGATTTGAGAAACACTAAGAAGATTGTGATCAAGTTGTTGCACGAAGTTGATCTTATCAAAGCTAACAACCCCGTTGGTAATCATTCCTTCACCCGAAATATATCCGCCCTTATCTCCAGCAAAAGCAACATAACCGCCTCTAATAGATTTGACGTCGTAGAGAAGCTTCATGTCGCCTGTCATGTGCCTGGATGCCCCACTATCAACAATCCAGTGACTACTGATAGTTCCTCCTGGAACACCCTGCACATGAACTCACACAATTAGTTGGAGATGGGGACCCAAGCCATTGTGGTCTTGGGTCTTCCATTTTCATCAACAACAATTACTTCTATTCTCTGATGATTGGAAAATTGTGATGGTCCCCCTGATTCAGTAACCGTTTTTGGTTTCCAAGTCTGTTTTGTTATACCAGTGTTATTCTTTAAAAACTTAACTTCATGGTTGTCTGAAGTTTTTAAATTGTTTGGTTTGACAGAAACAGATGGTTTTTGAACCACATCGGTTTTAATTGCCTTTTCAATTTTCTTGACCTGTTGGCGTTTCTGTTTCTTTTCCCTTTCTTTTACAAGTCGGGGATCTTGTTTTACAGAAACAGATTGCTTGCGGTCAGTTGGGCCACGGGGATCATCAACCTTTGCTTTCAATTTATGAAGATATGGGCAATTTCTGACAATGTGCCCAATTGTACCACATTCAAAACATGATCTTCGTTCAACAAACCCCGAAGTATCATGTGATCGTCTTGCCGATGATGATGAACTTTGTGATCTCGAGGTACTAGGTTTTGAACTATTCGGTTCATTCCTTTTCATTACTGTTACTTTTTGGACAAAATCTAAGTTAGATTGATTTGCAAACTTTTCAATTTTGTCCGTTCCCTTCGATTCCACAAAGTTCACATTCTTCTTCTTCTTCTGATTCGGCTTTCTTTGACTCTGAGTCGGTGTCTTACCTTTGGTTTTAGTATGGTTTTGCTGGGCTTTCACAGTTGGTAATTTCTGATTGCCAAATTGTTTTCTAACTTCAGCCTTTGGGATAGGAGGACACTGTGTGACTGTAACATGTGGTCCCGTCTTTCCCAAAAACTTACTTGTTGAATTTTCAAAGACTTTATTGATTAAAGATTGATTAACATTCTTAATCGGAAAATCTTTGTCTGAGTAAACTTTATCATCACCAACAAGAGTGTACAGCAAATCCACACTCTCCGACTCTTTCTCAGACGAGGACTCGGTTGCAACAGTCTTAGCGGTTTTTGCAGGAGGATCACAGAGAATATGATTCTCAAGAGGTATGTCCTCTTCTTTGATCACCGCATCAGACTTTGCTGAATCAGTATCATCAGATTCGTCATCAGAAGAATCAGTATCCTCAACAACAAATGGAGGATCCTGATTCGGTTCAGCAGAAGACACACATGTATCTGCTGATACATCTGAATCTAATGATTCCTCTTTCTTATATCCGATTCCTGTTGCACATTCAGCTGCAAATTCCTTAATATCTAGAGGAACAGATGGCTCGAAGTGAGTTCTATATTCCTCATCTGGCATGGCATCATAATTGTTTCTAACAGGTGGTGGACATTTCTTATAACCTATGCATGTGACATCCTTTTTCTCTTTCTGAACGTCAATGATGTGATCCAACACATAGCTAGAACTCAAATAACTGTCTAACTTAAGTCGGATCGCCTCACTTTCGGTTTTAACACAAGCCATTTCCTTTTGCATCACCTCAAGACGAGTGATATACAAATTAATGTCAGTTTGTTTTCTGGAAACCATTTTAGTCAGCTCTGTTTTATCTTTCTTTAATGTTTCAATCATCTTTTTAAAATCCTTTTCATGGTTTTCATAAAACATGTTGGCTTCAGTGCACTTTGAAAGATCAACAGTTAATTTCTGATTATGAATGAATGTCACATCATATTTCTCTTGCAAAGCCTCGTGTTTGCTTTGCAATTCACACCACTTATCATTCACTAAAACATGTTTGTCTTGCAAGTCAAACAAACTAGCTTGTAAAGCATCGTGTTTGCCTTGCAACTCAGACAAGTTTGCTTCCAAATCAGCACATCTAACATTCAAACTATCACAATTATCACAGCTAACAGAAGTGGGTTCATCAACACATACCTGACTTGATGAACTGTCGACATTAGCCATAAAGGCTGAATGGAGAGAAGACGAAGAATAAGCAGCTTGATCCACCAAAATAGATCTTCTTTGAATTTCTGCTGCTGCTTCATCCAATAGTTCATCAATATTAGCATCGACTGACGCAGCTGATGTGTCATCCACCTGATCATTGCCTGCAGTGGAGGATTCTTCATCCGAGCTTCCACTATAACCAGAAGAGTCTTCATCTTCAGAAGATACATCACCATTGGTGGAAGATTCTCCACCACTGGCGTGTTTAAGATCATTAACCACTTCAGCAAAACAAGCTGTTCCATCAGGTGCATCATTTCCCAACTGGATTGACCAATCACAGCCTTCATCTACTTGAACCACAAGTGCCTGGTTGGCATTTGATGGTCCTGGTTGATTCTGGTTGTTGACAGGCACCAGTGTGCGATCATTGTTCCTCGCTTGATTCTGATTAGCCCTGTTTCCTTGACCTCTGAAGGGATTCTGGTTCCCATGTTGAAATGGCCTTGTACATTCACGCTTGAAATGGCCACGTTCACCACAATTGAAGCATCTAACAGCCTGCTTATCAAACCCATACTTGGTGTCTTTCTTGCCTTCCAAGCTGGTTCTGCCAGTTCTTTCCATGAAATCCTTTGCTCGCCTAACAGCACTGGCAAGGGCCCACTTAATATCCATCATCTCCATCTCTTCCTTGTCTATCTGCTGATAGTCTTCTTGAGTCAGATTAATGTTGCCAATCTGACCTTCTACTAAACCACAGTATGCGCTCACCAAAGTGTTTAGCAGCTCCATGTGTTCCTTAGCTACTTCCACACTAACTTTTGAGAAACTTGAAGTGTCGAGCCGTACTGTATTTGGCTTAGATTGCTGACTAGCAGATGATGTACTTCCATAACATGCTTGCTGTGGAGGATGAAGTGGATTCCCGTACATGTCTGTTGGTACGGTAGATTGAGCAGGAGGAGGAGGAAGTGGATTCCCATACATGTCTGTTGTGGTAGATCGAACTGGTAAAGGATTTCCGAACATATCAGTTGGTCTGAGAGGTCGTTGCTGTTGTGGTGCTGATTGAGGAACTGGTTCTAGCAGATTTCCATACATGTCTGTCTTTGGAGGACCCGGCACTTGGATAGTATTGCCATATATATCTGTGCTAGTCACAAAGGCTGTTTGAATTGGGGCATGTGGAGACGGTTTTGTAGAAGTGCTAGAAGTTCCATAATACATTTCAGGATTTTGTGGCACTGGAACTCTTTTCGCCTTGAGAGTTTCTTCCTGATTCTTGTTTTCCAAGATTTGAACAAAGTCGTTGAAGCTTGTTGTAGCTAAAGTACCATTGTACTTCATGATTTCCAAGAATGTATTCCACTGAGGTGGCAATGCATCTGCAAACCTTTTCACAATCTCTGCAGGAGTTGTAGCTACCTCAAAGTTTGTCAATTCAGTCAACAAGTGATTAAATCGATTTGTCAAATCACCCAACGACTCATTCTCCATACAAGTAAAACCATCAAACTCTTTCTTCAGCAATTCTTTTCTCAGTTGACGTGTCGCTTCATTTCCCACGCCCCTTGTCTTCAACGCGTCCCACAACCTCTTCGTTGTCTTGTATTTTACTAATTGATGATAGATATCTTTACTTAGAGCCTGAGTGAGAATGGCCTATGCCTTCTTTTCTAGATCATAGACCTTCTTCTGATCTTCCGTGAGATCTGCAAACGTAGCAGCAGATGATGCAGCAACTTCTATCGTTTGATCAAAATCTGTAATAAACCGCAACCACAATTCTGTATTTTGGCCAAGAACGTATGTATGAAATCTGTCAATCCATCCTGGATATTCATATAAGTGCATCAACTTTGGAGGTCTATTCAGACTTCCAGTTTCGCTTTCGCTTAAAAGAATGCTTTGAACACTTGGAACTTGATTTGACACAAATGCCCATTGACCGGTAGAAATTGCATTAGCTTGAGAAGATGCCGGTGCGGAAGATGACGGAGTACCAAAATACATATCTGTATTTACCAAAGTATTCCACCTTGGATTCATTTTTGATCAAAGACCACCCGAAAGATACCTGTCGAAAGACTTGAAAAACACAAACTGTTAAACACAAATCGACTAATGATCGAAAGATCAATACCTGTTCGAAGGATCAACAGTGTTCGAAAGATCACTGTTGAGTTTCGAGCAAAGTTTTCGAAGGATTCTCCAACCGAAGGATCCTTATCCTTCGAAAAAGTACTGTAGTTCGATAGATGACCACGAAAGATGACTTCGAAAGACTCCCCAATCGAAGGATCCTTGTCTTTCGAAAATGAACAGTAGACCGAAAGATGAATGTTTCGAAATGATTCCTTGGTTCGAAGGATGATGATCTATCGAACCTCCACTGATCGAAAGATGGTCTTTCGAGTTCGAAGGATATCTTTCGAACGGTTCTGACACAGTTGACAAACGATGACAAGTTGGTGAAAAAGTTGACGGGTTGGTGAGAACTTTCGGCAGAAAGTATGTTCAGACCATATCTTTCAGGTCTGAACATGCAGGTTTTTCACCAACCGGGTAATGATCAATATTTTAATCAAAATACAACTCCCAACACACAAACAAGTTTAATATTCAAATTTCAAAGATCAAAAGGTGTAATATTATGAAGAACACTTGAATACCGGTTGAATATAAGAAGAACAAACCCAGAAATATAAAATTTCCAGCAAACCGACAACTATCCAAAACCCGTTTTTGCTTGAAACTTCACTAAAAACCCATTTTTAACATGTGATAATGAAAAGTGACAAGGTTTTTATAAGAACAAACAGCAAAAACAGTAAGATTTCCAGAAAATGTGAACTCCAAACACCCGGAAAACACCCGAAAACACTCGGTTTTAACAAGGAGAAGAGCCAAGGCTCTGATACCACTTGTAGGTCCGGCTAGGGGAGGATCTAGTCGCCTAATCCTTGTGTACAAACCAACCCGGTTGTGCGGAATCCAACCGAGATAGCAAACCGAGATAGAACACGACAACAACACAACACGCAAAGTTCAACGATTAACACCACTTGTATTAAACGTATGAAAGGTCCAGTTACAGCTCAATGTTTACAAATTAGTTCTGCAAACTCTCTCTAACAGTGTGTGTGTATGTTCTCTTCTCTAAGTGTTCTCTCCTGAAATGAACACAACACATGGGTATTTATACCCAAACACAGCTGGTCCGGTCGAAGGATCAGATAGGATGATCGAAAGATCATCTATCGACCAGGAATAGCTCGAACGATCAACATGTACCACGAAAGATGGGATCTTTCGTGGTCCATCCATCGAAGGTCCATCCTTCGAGCAGGTCATCATCGAAGGATCCATGCAATCCTTCGATGGCGCATCCTTCGACCCAGCCATCTTTCAAACACAATGTTGACTGTTTGGACAAGTCAAACCAGGAGGATGGTTGACTTGGTCAAACTTACATGACTAATAAAGACATCGTTTCGTATACAGACAAAGTACAGACACAAGTGCATCAACACAGAACATATAGAAATCAAAATGAAACAAAACCAAAAACCTATAGAAATGAACAATTAAAATATGAATTAGCACATAGCAAGATATTAACTTTAAAAAATGGTAGAAGACCTTATTGATTTCTACAACAACATCCATCTGACTAATTAAAATATGAATTAGCACATAACTACTTGATGCATATACTGCACCAAACAAACACTTAAATGAAGTAAAGCATTCACACATTTCTAACATTTTTTCCTTACTTGTACTTGCTCCTTTCAAATTATATACCACATAGCTGACTTATTTTATCGAAAAGGTGAAAACTGTGCGTCTTTCTTTGTACACATATTTTATAAGTTGTATCTTATGCATGAGCAGTTGTACATCTTTCTTTGTACTAACATCAGATTTCATAACTTCATCAAACTTCCAGATTTCAATACAAATAACTTCAAAACCCTAAAATCTTTAATTTCAATTTAAACATACAAAATTAACTATAAAGTACAGTTTATGCTTACAGTGATAGAAGAACCATTGTTAAGAACGCGTTAACCTCTCAAAAGGTCAACGACGCCGATGAGAGTGCGATCGTGTGGTGGATCTAACGGGCTTAGTGAACGGAGATCCGGACGGAAGTGATGAAAACGCCATGATGTTTTCAAAAAATTTAACTAAAAAAAAAACACAAAAAAACACCTATCATTCAAATAACCAAGCCAAAAACCACTGGACCAAATAAAAAAATGGTAGCATGTAATATAATTTAAAAAACATAACCTTCAATAACATTGAATTTGGTTGACTCGGTACGTCATTCAACGATCACAATATGAACTGGAATCTAAAGTGGTGGATTTTTATTGGAAAAAAATGTCAAGTCATTTTTTTACCAGCAATATAAAGTCATGTTAATTGCTTCCATCTAGCCAGATCACATATATCACTGGTGATTTTACTCGATTCTACATATACTGGCAATATATATAAAAGGTAGATAATATAAATTGCATAATATATAATTATGTATCAATCGAAATTGTATAAAACGTATAACTTGTTAATCCATTAAGTATCAATCGAAATAACAAAAAATAAAAATCGATTCCTAAAAGCCCTAAATAAAAAAAATGAAAAAAAAAAACAGATTAGGATATAATATATTACTGAAAACCCTAAAATCGTAGAAGCTGAAACAATCACAAGAACAAAAATAACTCTGATTCATGAAAACCCTAAAATCGTTGAAGATGAAACAACATATAATGTATACAAAAGATTTGTGATAACCCTAAAATCGTAAAACATGAAAAAAGGAAAAGGAAATCAAACCTTGGGGATGATTAAATCGCCGAGAATCTGATGGGGAAGGGAGGATCAGAGGAACGGAACAGGGAGGATCAGATAACATACCTTGATGGAATTTGTAGCATATTAAAAACCTACAAACACATATTACATCAAAATAGCATATCAGATGATATATAAACACAGATTGACAAAAAGAATGATGAAGGAGATGTACGATTGAAACTGTAGAAACCCTAATAGTTGAAACAGAAGGAGAAGGATGAACTGATCATCAAGGGTTCACGGCGTAACCCTAGCACCGACTGTTTCAGTCTCCAACGATAACAAATCAGTGAATCGAGATGATCAGATCTGAAGAAGATACAATAGATTAAACATTACAATAAATAATCATATAAGTACTCATACCTGGCCATTGAGAATGATGAATCGACGAAGAACAATAGAAGGAGAATCGGTATTTTGGGATTTAGGGTTTCAGGAAAGTGAGGATGTAATACGTTATGTGGTATGAGAAAGAGAATATATACTATCCGAATTTGAGAGATGGGTGACCCGAATCAAATCCGGATCCCGCCTCTTTTGTCTTGAAATCGTGAATGTAGAAGCAAAAGCCAATTTCCCTCCTAAACTCACTAAAAAAAGTTGCCACATCAGCAAAATTGTCCAAAATCCAATGCCACATAGCCCACATCACATCTCATTTATATATATATATAGATACTAGGTTATGTACCCGTGATTTCACGGGTTATGCGTTGTTTTATAAAAATTTATATTTACAGGTTGAATTTTATATATTTGATTTCTTATAATTGGATAATCTCTTCATACTAACACCACTTTAACGTCCTTTCTACCACGTGTTTTTCTTACCGTGTCGTCTTGCTAACGTGACGCTTAATGTCTCCTATTTATACCCTCCCACGCTTAATATTATGTCAACAATAATAACAACACAAAATAAGACATTGATTAAAGAACCCCCTAGCTAACATAAGTTGAAGGTGTTTTGGTAGCTGGTGGTGGATGATTGTGGTAGAGTTGTCTTGGAGTATGGTTAAAATGGTGGAGTAGCTGACCATTTAACCTTTCAACAATAGCTCTATTAGCAGCTTCAACTTCTTCCATATCTTCGCTCAAAATAAAAGACTAACCAAAAGCCAACTCCAAAAATCCAAGCACATGAATATATATGCCGGCAAGATAGTTATATGCTTTAGCCAAACCTGAAAAAAAAACTTATATTTAAGATAACGTACTAAGTTCATACTTTTGACGCAAACCCATAGTTTTATATGGTTAAATTAAAAAATAAGTTGTAAAATGGCATAAATAATTTCCAAACAATTACAGAAGTGAGTCGTGTGGCATGTACACTCACTTTACTAAAATGCCTTAGACCGGACCCACATTTTTATGGCAAAGTAATTGAGGTCTACTTACCAAAAGTTTTTAAAATGGCATAAATTATTTACCACCAATTATATTAGTGATTTGTGGGGTATGTACATTCACTTTACTTAGATGCTTTAGACCTTTACTTATATGCTTTAGAGACCATACGCACATTTTTATAGCGAAGTAATCAAATTCTACTTATCAAAGGATTATGAACTTACCCCAAATTGGCATGCAGTATCAGTAATAAAAAAGGATGTCAATGCTTTAAAAGTAGAATATATGAGAAACCAAAAATTGTGCTAACACTCTAAAATAAACTTGCGAAAAATAGACATGAATATGTGAGCATGAATGTTACAAATTTTCTATAAGAACGCATAAGATAAAAATGTATAGAATAAGACATGGAGCAATAATACCATTATCAGAAAGTCAAAACTGAATGTTACCTGATAACTTGATGTTGAAGTAAGCATTGAGATTTATGAAGTGGCTGCTTCCAAGCAGTTTCATCATTCTGTGATGGAACATCAAGCCCGTATCTTGACATATCAAAAGCGCCATAGGTGTACCAGCTCTCACGCTTTCAAACTCCTTAGCAATCGCCAGATAAATGAGTTGATAGTATCCATTTGCAATAACAAACCCATGTCCAAACAAAATCAAGTTATCAAGTTAGGTTCCGTCTCAATAGAGTTTGGTTACCGGTCAAAAGGGGTAATTTTTTATGGGTTGAAACGGGTCAGGTTTGACCCGATACATGGTTTGTCCAAACCTAAAGTCTTCGTAAAAACAACCCGTGTATCAAATATGATTACAAAAGTAATGCATTTAAATGAAAAAAAAATATATTTCTTGGATAAGTTATGTAGGATATATTTGCATTAAACATATACCCAGGGACACTTTTGACCATTTTTAACATTATCATTTTCTGTTTTTGAGCTGAACTTTTATTTACGTACAACACTAAAAATACTACTAACAACTGTTCTTTTTACCATAACCCTAAAAAAAACCCATCTACAATGGTTCTAAAGTTTCTAGGTGTGGGGCATACGAAAGTGTTATTTTTATGGTAAAAACATACCATCATGAAAATTTCCTCTATATCCCTTAGGCGTTGACATGTGCCCCTTAGCAAGTTAATAACTTGCTTTTCGGTGAGTATAAGTCCATATCATTGATGACCAGCAAGCCCACAAATCTATAATTACAAAAATTTAAGTCAGCAATAACTATAGACACTTAGTTGCTATATTACTACTTAAAAATATAAAACCATTTAAAAACCCGAAAATCATTTATTAACAAATACATGATCCATTCATTTATTCAAATTGTCACAGAATGATAAGTGATTCGAACATACGAAAACCGAAATGCTTTTGACCGAAAAATTACCTCAATGATCCACTCCATAAATACGGCTCTCATCGTCTCATCATCATCCATATCTATCTTTTAATAAACATTTTCTTGATATCTTTAACTTCTTCATTGGCCAAAAAACATCAATAACATATCAGCAAAAAAAAAAAAAACAAAAAAAAACCTTAACAGTCCACATATACATGTTTAGTAAATCAATCCCGAGTAACTCCATTGTCCCCAAACAACTACATGATTCACTACTACCAAATTTCATAACCTATCTAGCTAAATAATCACAAGTCCTCACACTGTAGAAGTATAGAACAATTAATTACCTCTGAAGATGAAAACGTGGCTAAAATAGCTAGTGAAAACTCGGAAGCCACAAGACCTCTCCGCAAAGTCGATCTCCACATAGTCAATCTCTAACCAGTGAAATCTAAGCAAAAGAAGCCTGCACCAAGGTGTGGCAGTTTCAGATATTTGATAATGTTACTTAGTACTCATAACAAACATTGCAACGGCGCCCCCATATCCCCAATTTTTTGGTTCTCTAAACATCTTCGGAAGCCTGCACCAAGGTGTGGCAGTTTCGGAACCCCGAGCGAATGCCTACATTTCATATCAAAGATTGTCACGTCTCTTAAACTCACAGTATTTCAGCCTTTATCATGGGGGCATCAAGTCTCTAATTAACATTAACATATATCTTCACAAAACAAATAAATAACTTAGATAACCATAAGAGAAAGAACAAAGATATCAAAGCTTTAAACACACATTAACAACTCTGCTGCCGTCCGAAGATGAAATTTGGATTTGTCATCTTTCAAGACCGATGAATCAACTTCTTTCCCTTTGGAAAACTCGATATTACCGAGATGGAGAACTGAAGCCAGAACTCTGAAAATTGCATCCTGGAATAAGTGAGCATGCTATTGCAGCTATGTTACACATTAATTAATCATTATCAAGCAAATAAATAAGAACATATTATATATAACCTGTTCCTTTTCATTCATTCCAACAACACCCATAGCTCTCCAAGTGGCAAGATAATCATGGGAATCATTTACACCGTCAAGCTCATAGCACTTTGATTGGTTGAGATATCGAAATGATCTAGGATCTCCCAGTTTATATTTCTTAATTTCCTGAATATGTTGAAAGATTGTCAACATTTCGTAAATAATTGAATGAGTGACTGATGTCAGATAAAGCTGGTAATCGACCCATTTACTTACAAAATAGATCAAATTATTATTTATTGAAAATAATTATATGAAAAATAGTTCAAAGAAGTTAGATATCTGCTTACATATATTTCGTTGACTTGATATCTTGTAGATAAATTGTGTAACACTCCAGGCTCATGCAAATAAGAAAGCTTGGACATGTCATCAACTCCACCAGCAGGAGCTTCCACGTCTTTAGAATATATTTTTGATAAACTTGCAGTAACCTTCAATTATGAATATGCAAATTGAAAGTAAATGTAAATTAGAAACTTATAGTAACATAACTAAAGGATTATCATTTTTTAAGCTAAAAACTAAAAAATATTACAGCAATAAACCAAAAGAATTTGAAAGTAAATAAACAATCTTAGTTATAATACCTCACCCCTTGACATGACTAACATCCTTCCAAATCCGAGGCTGCTTATGTTTATCCCTGCAGACCTGTAAAACCAAAAAAAAATTCATATATATTCATACATCTTCACACCAACACTAAACCACAAGAAACTCCCCAAATCACAACCAAAACCTAAACCTAAACCACACCCCCAAACAACACAAACCCAAACCTTTCTCGAATCTTAAACCAAAACAAACCTAAAACACACAAACTAACAAACCGATATTCTCAACATCAAAACAAACTCATCCAACTCAACCCCACTTATCAAAATCCAAAATTTCAAAACCCCTTTTACCCATACCTTACAATCCATCATCTGTTTAACCCTCATAAGCATCTGAACCGCATCTTCTTTAGCAATTTTAAGCTCGTACTCCAACCGAACATCTTTCCGTTCGGACACCATAATCGTCTTCGCTGCTTCTTTCTCCGTGTTCAGAATAATATCCGCATACGCCTTCTTCAAAGCCATTAATCTTTGCAACAATCAAACACCAACAATCTTTAACAAAAAAAGATCAAACCTCAATGATCCACTCCATAATATAGTCCCTAAACAACAACAAAGCAGTTGTCTCCCAGCTCGCAGCGGAACCCTAGCCGCCGTCACACAAAGCAGAAAATCGTGAGAAACAAAACCCTAGGTACAGGGAATCATATAATCATGACAAAAAAAACTAACCGATTTCTTGAGAGCAAGGCAAGCCCGTCACACAATTGCTCTCATCATCAAAACCCTCAAAACCCTAGATGAAGAACAAACTCAGATCCCACACCGGCTCTGTATCAAGTCTGGAAGATGAAGATGAAGATGAGGATTTTGATTCCACTCTGATATTGTAGATCAACAACACATCTCTACATATCTGATTCTTTTTCCATTTGAATCCACATATCCACATCCAGATCTTTGAGGGAGAGAGAGAGAACGAAAATGAAAAGGGCTCCTAGTTTGAAATTTGAAAAAGGTTTCACGTGATGAGTCAGAGATGGTCAAAAGAGTTTTTGTCTCTAGCCTGCTCTCCTTCTCACCAGCTTTAAAAAAAGAAAAATTCTGAAAATTTGACACGTAAGGGGAAACAAATGTGGATAGCCTGGTTTGTTGACACCTCAGAAAAAACAAACGTGGATGCTTTGTTATGTTGACACCTAGGCCAAAAGGCTTTTGATTTATTATAGTAGTAAGATATAGTAATAGATATATATATATATATATATATATATATTTAGGAAAATATATATATACTTAGAAAATTTACCAAGGTGTATATGTTATGTGTTAAGTGTATGTATTTAGATGGTAGGATGATCTAAATAATACACCAAATCATACCATAAAAATACTTGTAAGAAAACAAGTATAAAATACCGCATAAATGCATGTACACCAATATCCTCAAAAATAAAAAGGAAATACTACAACATCGGATATATATATATATATATATAAAAACCTTACCTATATTATATCCTTAAACAAATAAACAGACGAGCGGACAATTCAGACAACGGACGGACATATAAAAATATATTTCTAAGAAATAACATGTATTTCAAACCGACAAACAAGACATATAAATTATTCGGTCATAAAAGGAATATATATATATATATATATATATATATATCGTTCACCAACAATCGAGTATATCTCCATCACGAGGAGCTACTACGACGCTTGGGCGGTTTTCGACGTGAAAACATATATTAAACGACTACGACGACAGGTCTAAAAATAATGTATTTTTAGGCACTTAACAAATATATATACTTACGATAACAAAACCCGGAAAGTTAGAGTCTATAAAAATTACTAAGTGAATTTATATATGTATATGAATATACTTAAAACACATACTTAGTAAATATTACAAGAATGCAAGAATATAAATAATGTAAGTCCCGTAAATCCGGATCAAACAACGATATCAAACAATCACCAAGGATGGGCGGAATCCAAACTTGATGATCTTCAAGAAATAATCAAGAACAATATGAAGATTTGAAGATTTGTTGATTCAAAAGCTTAAACTTGCATACAATATCAATTGTCTAATACAAGTTTTTAAAACCAATCAACCAACCCTAACTCCTAATTTCCATTAACTATTTATAATAAGGGGTTTCCCCCAAAACCCTAGGCCCATTATCCCTAAACCCACTCTAATACCCACCTTCTAGAAACATGGTCCATTAGCCTATAATTCCTACTAATCCATAAACCTATAGGGCCTAACAATCTCCCCCTAGGTTTACTGGATTAGTTGCTGAATCCGTCAGGAGGACCACAAGGCAACAGAGCTGGATCAATAAACAAATGATTCTTGATTACGATCTTGAACTTCTTTTCCAGATTATCTTTCAACAGACATCAGTATACCCGCATCGCTTTGTAGTTGCTCGATCGTCTGATCTTTGCTTGATATTTGAGCTTGCAAAGATGAGATCTGAACTTCTTTCAGAGCAGCATCTTGTTCCAACACAATCACTCTTCTTTGCAGCTTCGCTACCTCAGCAGCCGTATCATCATAACTATCTCTTTCGTCGGTAAATTTCATGCTGCTTCATCATGCTCAGAGAAATCAGCACCACTGGAACTTCCTATCTTGAACCTGATGCCACTTGAGCTTTCTGGTTTCAAATGAGTTGTTTCAGGCAGATCGAGATCGAAATCGAATTTTAAATCAAAATCGAGATCTTGCGTGCTTGTTTCTTGAGTAGCAGCAGTGACTTGTGAATCGGTGGGCATAGTAGGCTATGGTTCTGTGCTTGGGCCAGTAGAATGAAAATCAGGAGCTGTTTCGGTTCTTCGTTTCTTGTTTGATGCTTGTTCAGCATCATTTGTCGAATTATCTTCAATCTCAGAAATAGATACGGATGGAGGGTTTCCGACACTACTCTGCAATGTCTTCAGTAGGGCCACCAAACTTTTAGCAGTTATCAGATACGGTTCTCCAACGGCTTCCTCAACCTTTTTCAGACGCAATCACTTTCACTTTACTGTCGGAACTGGATTATTCTTCATCAGAGTCTGGACTAAGAACATTGATTTCTATCTCAACTTCATAAGCAACATTCATGAGTTGCTCGTCATGTTCTTCTGCAACTGTGGCACTCAAATGGCTTTGGTTCGAAAGGTATAGAAACCTGCAAACTTTCAAATTCGAACAAGTAGTCCAAAATATAATGAGAGAATCCGTGATGATTAGAAGATGAGATTAGTCCGAAACGTGACTTGAAAGAGAGAATGATTGCCAATTAATAGTGTTTCCGATTGGGCCTAAGATCAAACGGCCAAGCCCCAACTCGAAACAATGGTCCGAATTATATTTGAGAGCAATGGGCCGGATCTGATTCGCTTTATCCATGATAGTGGGCCCCAATCCAAAACAGTGGGCCAAACTATTACTTTAAAGATTTGCATTTTCAGGACAGAAAACATCTTTCTCAAAATCAATGATCCAACCAACCGAGCAACCTTTTTGAGCAAAGAGATAACCAAAACAAAACAAATTAATAATAGAAAACTAATGGAGGAGTAATATAGGGAGAACCTGCCATGGGATCAAAATCGTTTTCGAACCGATTAAGGAACATTTTTCAGCTCTTCGTTTACTTAGGATGGTCCATGCAATTGTTGATATGTTTGTCCTCTTAAATCCACCGCTCAAACTTCAACTTTTTGCTTTGTGATACGCTTTTAGGTAGTTTTATACTGTGACATCCGTGTGTCCCATTCCAAGGCATACCCCCGCGATCAAGGTAAGGACAACGGTTCATCGTAGCAGGTGAGTATACTGAGATCATCCTTTTATTCTATTATTTTTATTTTTTCAACGCCAGACTTCCTGGTGAACAGGTCAGTACTTCCGTACAGCAGAGAGACCAAGGAAGATCTGACGAGGGCCCTTTTATTCTTTTTTTTTTTTAAACGCCAGACTTCCTGGTGAACAGGTCAGTACTTCCGTACAGCAGAGAGACCAAGGAAGATCTGACGAGGGCGTGACAGGTTTTGGCCCTTTTTGTGGCTCTTTTAGCAAGATATCTTGACTGTGTCCAGGTCTGCATATAATCCGGATGCAACAGAGGGACAACCCTGATATCCCGGATGAATCATCAGTATAAAGACCTGAAACCTCAGATGTTGGCTATCTATCAACGCAGGATTTAAGACCATGGAATCATACACCGTTGGTCTGTTACCCACAAGATGTCCAGTCCATTATGTTTGTATCACTTTTGCTTCTTTTGCTTTTCGAACGGCAGACCTATCAACACATCGCAGTGGAGCCGAACCTGTTTAACATTGAAACCTTACGTGTGTTAATCAAGTTCTTTAACACGAAAATTCATTTCATTTCCCAAGCAACTATTTCTCCCCCTCAAACAATGCGTATGTACATTTTTTTTCTCCCCCTCAAACAAAGCATATGTACATATTTGTCCCTCTCCCCCCCCAAAATTTGTGCATCACACTTTATGCGCAAATTTACTTATTTATTTACATAAGTATAGAAACCCGAGGTTTTTTTTTTTTTTTTTGTCGTAGCTCAGTCGGTGATACATATCATTTTCAAAAGATACACGAGCACATTGAATCACGAGATGCTGACAGGTTTTGTAAAAAGATCGGCTGAATTAGTATCAGTGTGGATCTGTTTAAGTTTAAACAATCCTCTGTCATAGCAATCTCGAATAAAGTGCACCTTAAAATCAATGTGCTTGGTTTTAGAGTGAAAGATAGGGTTTTTGATAATCTGGATAACGGCATCATTATCAAAATAAGTAGTAGAGTTTAGATAAGTCAAACCGAAATCCTTGAGCTGGTGTTGTATCCAAAGAACCTGAGAGCAGCAAGCAGCAGATGTTTCAACGCGCTTTGCTTCCGCTGCAAAAGTGAGCTGTTGCTTCTTGCACTACTATGAGATGAGTCTGTCCCCCAAGGATTGGCATCCAGCCGATGTACACTTCATATCCCTGTCCATTTTGAATAAGCCCATAAACATTGTCACTTCTCCCAATGAGCTCATTTCAAACTTCTTTCTCATCATCCAAAAATACGAATGGCCTTTAGACATTCCAACAATGCGTGTATTGATGTCCCCAGTTTTGCTGCGTGATTGTGCACCAGCAACTTATGTGCCAATTATATCTGTGATTGAGAAACTTCTTGATGTTATACCAGATTGCTCCCCCTCATTTGATGTAGTAGCGATGTTGATCACCGGTGGATCTACAATGCCATTTGAGGGAAATGCTCCCAGAAACATAGAAGTTCCTTGAGCGTTTGAGGGTCCTGAGGATACTTCAGTGTTAAGAACTGCACCATCAGGGATAGCTATCACAGGTTCAGAAACCGGCTTCTGAATCGGTTGAAGAACAAGATTGCGAGTCACTCTTGGTGAAGAAAACCCTCGTTCCTATGTCGTGCATCTGTGATGCGCCTAACAGGTTGTCCTTCAGCTCCTGGAATTAATTGATGTCTGAAAAAGGAAGAACTCCATTTTTGACCGTGCTCTTCATGGTAAATCTTCTGAATTCTCCTTTGCGAAGTTGACACATCCTCCGTCGAATATTATGTCATTCAACTGGGACATGTCTCCCGTCATGTGCCTAGAACAACCACTACCAACAAACAAAAGTCTAAAGATAGCCCTCCATAGTCGTTCCTGCACAATCAGTGGAATCAGTTAGAAACCGGAACCCAGGCCATAGTGGACCTGAGTTGACCATCACTATCTGTATAAGTAACTTCGCGAAAGATCATCTGGCTCTTAACATCACCGGTGGTTTTTGGTGATGAAGTGGATGTTGATGGTTGCGAACACGGAGACTGGGATCCAACATGAGTTTTAGGTTTCCAATTCCTAGTGTCTGAAACACTTTCATTTGATGGAAAAACTTTTGTTTTTCTTTGAAACCTGTTTATGTTTGAAAACTTTTGGTTTTCCTGTTTAGCAAGATTCCAGTCTCTGTCAGAAGGCCTTGCTTTGGGATGTCTATTTTTGATGAAATTTGAGTGCATGGCATTCTGATGGTACATGTTCCTAGAGTAGTAGGGACGATGAACACAATTTCTTGCGATGTGTCCTGGAATTCCACACTTAAAACATGTCTGCCTTTTTGAGAAAAAGACATCTAGTTCGGCTTGCGTTATTCTCGAGAACTGATCACGTCTTTTCCATTCATTTGACACTGAGTGCTTTGGAGTGTGCTTGTTGTTGGAGGAACCCGGCTCACAGCTATCAGCACAAGAGTAAGTATCCGCAACCTTACCCTTGAGCTTGGGTTCTGTTTGCTTGAGATTTGAGTTTTCCCTTTTTGCATTCTTTCTTTTCGGCCTTCTGTTTCTACGTGACCGCTTTCTTTTAGGGGGAACAGATTCAGTTGACTCTGTTTTGTTAAGGTTACTTTTGGGATCAGTAGATGAACTGTCTGTGGAAGTGACTTTCACATCTTCCTTTTCTTTAGAGACCATGTCCTCAGGAGAATCTATAGACAAGGTTTCCACAATAATTTCTTCTATAGTTTCATCATCTGATTCGACTGTGGAATTGATTTCTATGGATTCCTTCTCCATAGTTTCCATGTTTCCATGGGTTTCTACAGAATTGGACTCTATGGATGTCTCTTCTTCGGTCAGATCAGCTTCTGAGCTCTCGACATTAGATGATTCTGGTAACTCAGATGATGAGCAGTCTGTGTCCAAGACAGTTTGACTGTCTTCTTTCGCAATGCTGCTAGATTCTGATTGATCATCACAATCGGAAACGTTTGAAGATTTGAGCTCATTATCTGAGATTCCTGAATCCTCAGTTTGATTGCCAAGATCGTCATATGATCCCTGCTCAACAATAAATTCTTCATTATCACAATCAATCATGTCAAAATCATCATTACTGCAGGTAGCATCTGATGTGTCATTCAATGTTTCAGACATACAGGTGTGGTATTCCGAATTATCAGAATTGTTTTCTAAGTTATTTGAAACAGATGTCTCAAATCCCTCAGATGACATATCAGGTCCTCCTGCCACATCATTCTCAACATTTTCAACACAATCATTTTTATCACATGCATAATCTAAAATAATAGCACCAGATTCATCAGTCTTAGTAGGAACACCCCAAGTCTCAGCAAACCAAGAAAAAACACAGTTCCAAGCGTAAATGCCATTTTTATTAGAAATAACATTATCAGCAGCACTTCGATGTGATTCATCATCCTCTTTAGACTTCTCTTCAGTTCTTACTAACTCTGCACACAAACTAGAACAGTTAGTATTTTTAACAAAATCAGAATTTGGTGAACTTTCCTTTATCTCTTCTGCGGGTTCGTTAACTGGTTCCGTTTTCGTTTCAGTTTCGGCTTCTGTATATCTTACGATTTCATTTATCTGATCGGACTTATCTGCTGAGTTATTTTGAACATTTTCATTCTTGACAAAACTCATTGGTTTTCTGAAATCAGCATGTGGATTCTTTTTAAACTTAGATGGATCATATTCAACATAATCACTAGGTTTGCCATACATCATAGTGTTATAATTTTCCATTTCCTGCTCAGTGATTGGCAATCTGGAATAATTATGATTGTATGGTGGTGGAACCTGTTTATACCCCAAACCCTTTCCCTTGTTTTCTTGATAAGCAAGTTGCACATTACACAAATTTTGAACTGTGGCACTGGAAGTGTGAAACTTTTTGATGTTTAAATCGTTCTGTTTGTACTTTCCAGTGAGGAGCTCTAGCTCACCCTTCACAGAGTCACATTCAAGAGTTTTAACTGTGAGTCTATGTTTGTAGTCGTGAACCCAACATTGCTATTGATTCACGTCTCTGTGAAGTTGAGATATGTCCTTCTTAAGTGCCTCAATCTTTTCACAGAGAATTTTATTATTCTCTCGAAGACTGATGTACTTTCCCATCACAGTGTTGTAATCAGTGATCAGCGCTGAGTTTTGAGATCTCAGAAATGCAACTTTCTTTCTACAGTGCTCGAAACATAAAAGAGAGTTTAGCGTTTCAAAAAGTGATCTCGGTTCTTCAGTCTGGGCCACTTTATCGGGATGAGAGCCTGTTGAATGTGGGGTCTTCTCATCAGATGATGCAGTAGTCACAGTCGAAGATGAGGGAATCTGAGCAGTGCTGAGATCAGTAACAAGTGGCGAATTAGCAACGGCCTTCCCACAGTTAGACATAGAAGACGATGTGTTTGCGAGATTCTGACTCCTCTGCTTGTCCTCCTGGACGTATTCATTAACTAAGGAGATTACATCTCTCATTTTCGTTGTGCAATGATTGCATTTTCCCATAATAATAGCAACACGATAGTCCCATGTCTTGCTTCGAGGCAATCCGTACAAAAAGGCTCTGTTAACCTTACCAAGTGTCACATACAATCCGCTCTTCTCGATTTCAGAAAGCAGCAGTGTAAATCTTCTGATTACGTCTTCTACGCTTTCACCCTCAATGAAACCGAAACTATTGAGTTGTTCCGAGAGCAACTGACGTTGAGAATCAATACTTGAGGAATTCATTGTCGAACCAAGTTATCGTAGAACCAAGTTATGTCAAACACGAGCCGAGGCAAGAAACAATGCATACATTAATTCGAGCACGTCGCCGATGTACGAACCGATGTCCATTACTACACCTCAAAAACTTGTCAAAACGAACAAACACCCCGTTTTTTTTTATAACCCTTATATTATTTTTTTAAATGTTAGATTTTTCTAAATAATTTTTTAACTTTTAAAATATAATAATTAATAAGTTTAATATATTATATAAAACCTTTTTTGATTTTAATTAATTTTAAAATAAACTTATATTATAATATTATAATAATATATTTTAATAAAAACTATTAATTAATATTAAAGATTATGTAATGATTACCTAATAATTAGGGTAAGCGGGGCACCTTCGGTGACCCCATGCAGAGACTCCTTTCACCGTGTGGGTACACCGCCACCAACAAAGGTTTATCGCGCGGTGATGGCTTGGCTCGGTAAGTAGTCACCGCTTGAGAGAGAGGAGAGAGAGAGGGGGTGATTGGTTGTTAATGTGGGTCCACCATTTTTCCACCAATCATATTTTTTTATTCTTTTTTTATAAAAAATAATTGTGTGAGTGGAGTGCCGCCATCAAATTGAGGGTGTGAGGGGAGTTAAGAGGGGAGTTGACGTGGCGCGTGCTGATTGGCAGTGCGTAAGAGAGGAGACTCCCCTAAGAAAGGAGTGCCCCTCTCACCCTTATATAATTATATTATATTATAATAATCTAATAAAACAGAAACGACAAACGACGTCGTGTCTTCTTTGTAAATCACCCGAAACCCTAATAACTATACGCAGCCGCCGCCAACTTTTCCGACAACACCTTAGCCGGAGATTATAACGAAGAGATGAACGACAGGAGGTGGATGATGGAGACCATGGAGGTGATCGTAGATGGTGGTTGAAGAACAGAGATGGAGAATGGTCGTCGGAGCTGCAGGTTACGATCGGAGATGTCGCCGAAGAACGATGAAGAACGAAGATGAGGAGGATAGTGATAAACGATGAAGAAGACGATGGTCGGACGGTAAACAGAGTGGCAGGTTATAGCAGGTCGATGACGGTGAAGATGGAGGTGAACGTGATGTAGACGGTATTGTCGGAGAAGGAGGTTGATGACGATGTTGCAGGTTACAGGCGGTGGTTGTTCGGTGGATGAAGGAAGTGTATGGTTGTTTGATGATGGCGATGAAATTGAGCTAAACGATGATCAGTTTCGGATGAAATGTTTCTGTGTTTTGAAAGTATCACGGATAATATGAAGTTGTAGCGATGTGATGGTCGTTGACGTTATGAATTTCGGATTGACTTGGATGATGACGGATGAGGAAATGAAGATATTGATAATGATTTCGGAAGAAAGTGTTGATCAAGGATTGATTACGGATGATTACGGATGATGATCTCGGACGAAGTTGGATGATGATAATGTTTGATTGCGGATGATTACGGACGATGATGTAATGATAGATGATGTTGTACGATGATGGATGAAGTTTTAATGCTGACGATGATGAATGTTTTATCCGAGATGGATGTGAATAGATCGGGATGGATCCGAAATGGAATGTTGTTGATTGAAGATAGACACGTGATGTTATCTGATGAGAAATGATGATGTCAAAGGATGTCACTGATGAGAGATGGAATGTAGCTGATGATGTCAATGAGTATCTATGAAGATATGAATATTTTTAACACTTTTCCAAACAAATCAAAAAGCAAAATATAGTGATTCTTTGAAGAACACGATGAACAACGCGAAGAACACTATGAAGATCTTCAACCAAAATTCAAATTTTTCTTGAGAGTTTGATATGAAATTGGCTCTGATACCAATTGTAAGTCCCGTAAATCAGGATCAAACAACGATATCAAACAATCACCAAGGATGGGCGGAATCCAAACTTGATGATCTTCAAGAAATAATCAAGAACAATATGAAGATTTGTTGATTCAAAAGCTAAAACTTGCATACAATATCAATTGTCTAATACAAGTTTTTAAAACCAATCAACCAACCCTAACTCCTAATTTCCATTAACTATTTATAGTAAGGGGTTTCCCCCAAAACCCTAGGCCCATTATCCCTAAACCCACTCTAATACCCACCTTCTAGAAACATGGTCCATTAGCCTATAATTCCTACTAATCCATAAACCTATAGGGCCTAACAAAGAATATGGACTCAAATAATTATTTTGGGCTAGGCCCAATTACATAAATCCATGGGCAAGGGCCAATAACATAAATCCATGGGCAAGGTCCAATAACATAAAAGGCATTGGAAAGGCCCAATAACATAAATAAACGGCCAAGGCCCAATAACATAAAAGACATGGGCCAGGCCCAATAACATAAATACATGGGCAAGGCCCAATAACATAAAAGACATGGCCAGGCCCAATAACATAAAAGACATGAGCAATGCCCAATAACAAAAAGACATGAGCTAGGCTCAATGACATAAAAACATGGGCTAGGCCCAATGACACACATAACATGGGCTAGGCCCAATGACACGTGTGCAAGGCACGAACTACCAACACTATACTAACACAAAGTTGTTCTAAAAATGACAAGTAATTACACAACAAAAATTCAAGATGAACAACTTATACGAGGTCCAACAAGACCTAAGTGTCTAATAAAGTTAGTACACATGTAGGTTACCCATGCGTACGGATTCCAATAGTACGACTTACGGAACGCAAACCTGTGAGTTCATGTCCCTCCTTTCAAATATTTCCATGTTTTGTTTTAAAACAATCGAGGGGAAATACATGTCATAACAAACGGTATGTTAGCTATGGGGTTAGATGATAACACGATCAATGTGCGTAAGTAGGATGATGACAATAGTAACCATTAATCATTTAGTGACCAAAATGCAAAAGGTATAGATCTATAGAGTTTGAGACGGGCTCCACTCCTGGTTGGTATACCTTTAGGAGTGCTTTTGTGATCCTAATGATGTCAAAGTTGTCTCGGTTTAGTTACTTACTTATGGCACATATGTCAGGGTGCTAGCTATATGTCAGGGTACTAGCTACACACTGATAGATCCTTAAACTCCATGGATGCTAATAACATACTAAGATTTCATTACTGGATTACAAGTATTACATTTCATACGAAAACAATAACTACATGAACTCGCCAACTTTTGTTGACTTTTTAAAATTACATGTATTTCAGGAAACAAGACTTGAGCCGATGATAGACTATGGGAAATGGGAAAGACATGACAACGAATGCCTTTTTGGAGGATTTGTCTTTTATATCCTAACCTCGTATGAGTATATAGGATACAAAACCTCAATATGCTTTTACGATGAAAACAATCTTTTGGGTTGAATGTGATGTAACTTAATATCTATGTTTTGGATAACGTTGTGAACGTGTTTGAAACTTGAAACTACTTTTGGGAACTTATAAGCTTTTGTTGTAAAACAAAATATGTATGGCATCGTTGTTAGTTTATATTTGTTTACATGATTGGATGCAATGATTACCTCATAGTCACACGCAATACGCTTCCGCAACTAGCAAGGTATGACAATACGGGGCATGGAGAAACAACTTGAACTCAAATCTGATGGTATTCATTACTTCATGGAGCGTATATGGGTTCCATCCTACGGAAATCTGCGAGAGCTTGTGATGGATGAAGCACACAAGTCTCGATACTCGATACATCCTGGTTCTAACAAGATGTATCAAGATCTGAAGGCACTGTACTAGTGGCCTAACGTAAAGGCAATAATAGCAAGGTATGTCAGCAAGTGCATGACCTGCGCTAAGGTTAAGACCAAGCAAAAAAACCATCTGGGTTACTTCAACAACCCGAACTACCAACATGGAAATGGGAGCAAATTTCCATGGATTTCGTTTCCTGACTGCCCAGAACTCAAAGCGGAAACGAAATCATCTGGGTGATCGTGGACCGCCTAACTAAATCTACCCACTTCCTCACGATCAAAGAAACCATCAAGTTTACCTGACTTGCTAGCATCAACTTGAAGGAAGTAGTTTCTAGGCACGGAGTGCCCATCTCTATTATATCCGATCGTGACCCTTGTTTCACGTCCTATCTATGGCAATCTATGCATAAATCTTTCGGCTCACGTTTAGACATGAGCACGACCTATCACCCTCAAACCGATGGTCAGACCGAACGCACCATCCAAACTCTCAAAGACATGCTGCGAGCATGTGTTACTGATTTCGGTAACGGTTGGGAAAGACACCTACCTCTGGTGGAATTTTCTTATAACAATAGTTACCACTCAAGTACCCAGGCCGCACCGTTCGAAGCGTTGTATTGACGGAAATGTCGGTCACCTCTCTGTTAGGCTGAAGCCGGAGATAGCCAAATTACTGCTCTTGAACTCGTATTTAAAACTTCAGAGAAAATCGTTCAGATCAGAAACCGAATAGCGGCAACTCGTGACCGTCAGAAAAGCTACGCTGATAAACATAGGAAACCCTTGGAATTCCAAGTTGGTGACATGGTTTTGTTAAAAGTCTTACCTTGGAAGGGTGTAATTCGTTTCGGGAAACAGGGCAAACACAATCCGCGTAAAGTCGGACCATTTGAGATCACAGAAGGAATTGGCACAGTGGCTTATAGTCTGAATTTACCTGAAGAACTTAGTGGTGTGCACAATGTCTTTCACGTATCGTATTTGAAGAATTGTCTATCCGATGAGACACAGGTGGTCCCATTCAAGGAGATCAAGATTGACGACCAACTCCGCTTCATTGAAAAACTAGTGGAAATCATGGATCAGGAAGTCAAAACGCTTGAACACAGTAAAATTCTCATTGTTCGAGTTCGTTGGAATTCAAAACGTGGCCCAGAATTCATCTAGGAACGGGAAGATCAAATGATGTGCAAGTATTCCCAACTATTCAAAGATAATGCATCAAACGCTGAAGTTGCTACTGAATTTCGGGACGAAATTCCAAATCAACTTGGGGATGATGTGACACCCCACAAAAATGCTCAGACGTACTAGCTTCTTCAGTGACTGCATGCTAAATTTCGGGACAAAATTTCTTTCAACTTGAGGATGAGGTGACAAACCGAAGTCTTGAGGTAAAAACCTTTCGTTTCCGCATTTATAAATAAATTAATATACTTATCTTATTCGATGCATCAATTATATCCTTATGTAATTTATAGTGTTCAGACGAATATTTGAAACCAAATCCATATCGTGTTGAACCAATCCGAACCGTTTGAACCGAAGCACATGTCTCGCTTGTCGAATCAACCCACTCGTGTAACTCGAAACTTACGAGTCCCAAACGATAGCATGATTATTATACATTATATTAGCATGATCATTATACATTTTAGTTAATTAATTATATTTTTATTATTAGTTGATTAGAAAAAAAGGAATTTCATAATAAAACATAGGTATATACTTCTTTAGTTAGCTATATTTTGTTTATGACACTTTACGTTAATGACAATTTATCAACTCAAAAAACAAAATGAAATCATAAATATACTTTTCCCTTGTTCTTTTGGGTTTCGGCCCAACTCAAATCCCTCAAACCACCCATGTTTTAATTCTTTGGCTATATACATAAGTTGCATGAAATCCTATTTTCCCTCACCACAAGTGTAACTCGGACGTGGTTGACCATACTAGCTCGAGTACTTTAATCTGTCGAGCTAAGCTAAGGTGAGTTCACAACTTTTTCTAAAAGCATGTGTCCCTGGTTTGGGTCAAGACACTATTTCCCTGGTTTGGGAAATATATATCGGTACCCCTGGATTGGGGTTAGACATGCGTTCCTTGATTGAAACCACTTAAACAAACTATCCACTAGAGGTGGACCACACTATCCCTGGATTAGGATTGCCTAGTATTCCTGGATTGGAATACTACTTTTTAAATACTGTAATTTATAACTCATGTCTTTAGCGGACTAAATGAACTCTATCTGAAAGTCCCCACACATTATACCGATTAGTCGCCGGGTTTGGCGAATGGGGTATTAGTTGATAGCGTTATTAGGTTTGACAAAACTCACACCGTGCTGAGGAGGGCGGGTGTGAAATTTGCCTTGGCAACTGGTCAATGATGATAGACATTGACACGGGGTACAAACAACTACAACAGTCAAGTTTCGATACCACACAGTTTAGTAGTTTAAAGATGGGGTAGCTCCCCATGACATGTTTTATAAACTAAGTATTTCAACAAACCTGTTTTTGTAACAACACTGAAAACTGTGAACTCGCCAACTTTATGTTGACACCCTACTGCATGCCTTGCAGGTTGTTAGGTACAACTATGGACGGACGTTGCAATCGGCTAGAGTGTGTGGTTCATAAAGCTTTAAACTTTGTATATTTAATGAACTTGTGGTTTTAAGTTTATGATGGGTTTACTTTATTTTCCGTGGCTAACTTAAACTGTATTTTAGACTTTTAAACACTGATCACTAATCGTGTTAATTGTGATGATTTTACAACTTAAATAATTGATTCAACATGATTAGTGGCTGGATCCTGGTCAGTCACACGCCTCGCGGTAAAACCCCGCATTTGGAATTTGAGGGTGTGAAAAAACATGGGTATCAATCTCCACCTTTTTGTACTGTAAACTCTCTTGAATACAAATTTAAGATGAGTGTTTTATGAATGAAATAAACAAATAAGCATAAAGGTGCATGTTTTGGTCAAAAATCATACAAGGATAATGCAACCAAATCTGATTTTGTGAGGTATGATGCTTGGTTAAATGATCAAATATATAAATAATGAATGAATTAAATGAGTGATGGACACAAGGATTTATACGAGGAAAAAGCCCTTGATCAATGAATGATCTCTGGCATAAAAAACCTCGGATAGTGAAAACTATCACTATCAAGTATATTGAATAAACAAGTTTACAACTTCAGAAGTATTGAGCTTGATACAATGAACTCTAGTGTGTGTGTATTCGAGAGATGGCAACAGAAATGAAGTGTGTTCACCGAAGTGCAAGTGGTTTAAAGCTCAATACCCCTCTTATCCTAGCTAAAAATATCCTAACTAACTATCCGAAAAATCAGCCATTCACCCACGATCACCACCAACGGTCATCAGCCTGTGCACATGTTGAAAATAAATAGCATATTCCCTTGGAATCTCGGATGGAATAAGTCCTCTTCGAAACATACCTGCAAAACAAGCCAAAAGGTGATGGAAATAATTGTTAGTTCAGAATAACAATGAGGATCCTGGATCCTTATTCTCGCAGCGTCTCCTGAGGATCCTTAATTCAAACTGAACTGAGGATTCATGATCCAGGCTTCACTTGAGGATCTGTGATCCATAGGCTATGAAATTCTATTCCAAAAACCACCAACTTCTTATGTTTCAACTAATCCTACTACTTATGATCTTTACACTCTGATTTTGCAGATGAGGAATCACGCACAAGAGCAGGACAAAACCAACGAAAGGATCCTCCGGGAGATCGATGACATCAAGAAACAAAAGAAATCAGTGGAGGATCACTCTCCTCTGATGCCAAGGTCGCTGAACTTCGACACTCCAGTCATAACTTCCCAGCACTCAGCAGCTCCGGACGTGCAATACTTAGGTGAATTACCAGGAAGGAGTTATGGAACAGCAACTATGAGTCAGGCATTTGGCTCTCACTTCCAGCCTCAAGGATCCTCTTCTCAACCATCGGGATCCTCTTTTCAGCATCAAGGATACCTCACGTCAGGAGGATATTTGGGAATGCATGCAGTCCAAGGATCCTCCCAGGTCCGAGAATCCTCCCAGGTCCGAGGATCCTCCCAGGTCCGAGGATCCTCCCAGGTCCGAGGATCCTCCCAGGTCCAAGGATCCTTCCCGGTCCAAGGATCCTTCCATGTCCTAGGATCCTCTCTGGTTCCAGGATCCTTTCAGGTTCAAGGATCATCTCAACTTCAAGGATCCAACGTCTTTCATGATCAAGGATTCTTGAGAAGTATGCAGCCTCAGAGCTCGGACGTTCATCAAGGAGACTTCATACCAATGCAGACCATTGCTTCCTCTGGTCCTTCAATCATGCCAGAGTCTCGTCATATGGATTCACATCTGCAATTCCAAACATGAATCCTCCGGGAGGTAACACTTTTAATAATTCATATAACACTAACCATGGCTTTATGCAGGATACAGGTATCAATCAGGCTATAGCTAGGGAGCTACAGAAGCTTAAGGATATGATATCCAGTGTACCAGGAGTGGTTAAACCCATTCCTGAAATTGCAGATGGTAGCCATAGGATATCTCGTTTTGCACCACCCTTATGTGATGCTGAGATACCTAAAAGGTTCCAGATACCATCTATGAAGTTGTATGATGGTTCAACGGATCCAGAAGAGCATGTAGCTCAGTACAGGGAGAGGATGGAGATCAATCCAATTCCTGAAAGGTTAAAAGAAGTATGTCTATGCAAGGGATTTGGATCCACACTTACAGGATCTGCTCTTAAATGGCTGCTAAGTCTTCCCCCTTACTCTATTACTTCATTTGCTAATCAAGTTAATTTGTTTAATAGTCAATTCTCTTGTAGTAGAAAATTTGAACGATTAACTAGTGATCTATATAAGGTAACACAGGGTCAAAATGAATCACTTAGAGATTACATCACTAAGTTTAGCAAAGAATCCTAAGATATTCCTAATTTGGATATTGCTACGGCTGTAGAAGCCTTTAAAATGGGATTGCATAGGGATTCACCATTCTATGATGATCTTGTTATGACACCTTGCAGGAATCTTGATGAAGTAAGAACCAGGGCCCTTAGGTTCATCCGCCTAGAGGATGACAAAAGGATCCAGGATTGATTGACAGGATCCTCAAAACAGGAGAAACAAGGATCCTACTTCAGGAACAACAAATCAAAGCCCTACAACAGATCTGATAACCAGAATGTGCATGCAGTGGAACAAGATGAGGATGATGAGGATTATCCTCCTATTTTCGAATACTGTTTTTCTGTTGATAACAATGAACTAATCCTTGCAATGCAGAATCTAGGTGAGAAAGCTAGGTGGCCAAGAAAAAGCGATAAACCAGCTGCTACAAAGGATAAGTCCAAGTGGTGTGCATATCATGAGGATTTCGGGCATCTCATAGAAGAGTGTATTGCACTAAGAAAGGAAATTGGTTACTTGTTGAGCAAGGGGCATTTGAAGGAACTCTTGGGACGAAAGAAGTCAAGGATCCCAGAAAAGGCTCCTGCTCCTCCAGCAGATGCACAAGTCATAAACTTCATATCCGGTGGATCAGACATTTGTGGTACTTCCTTTTCAGCAGCAAAAAGACATGCTAAGGAAACCAAGATGGACAATGGAGACAGACCCGTCCGGACCTCCGTTGTTACCTAGGATAAAGTCATAACTTTTGATGAGGATAATCGTGTTGATGTCCAGGATCCTCATTATGATGGTCTTGTAATCACATTGTTTATTTCTAACCACTTTGTTCGCAGGATCCTTTTAGACGGAGGGAGTTCCGTGAACATCATTCAGCTTGATGTCCTCAAGAAGATGAATATCCCAGAGTATGATATTGTCCCAAGATCCTCAGTACTTGTGGGATTCAGTGGGGAAACCAAGAACACATTGGGGGACATTAAACTTCCAATCTATATTGAAGGATTGCATTCTTATCAAAAATTTTGTGTTATAGATTGCTTATCTTGTTGCAATGTTATCCTTGGCAGGCCATGGATACATGATATGAAGGCCATTCCATCCACCTATCATCAATGTGTAAAGCTTCCAAGTCCTTGGGGAGTGGTGAAAATTAAGAGTGATCAACAAGAAGCTAAAAATTGCTATACCTCATCAATGAAGCCAGCCTCAAGACCAAGGGAGCAATAGCAATTAAAGTATCCTTCAAGAGATGTCTTGGAGGCAAGAGAGCAGGATGTGAAAGAAATCCTCATGGATCCTGATGATCCTGGATCTAGGATTTTCATAGGGTCAGGGATCCTTAGCGAAATCGAACAGGAGCTAGTATCCTTCCTTAAAAGGAGGAAATCAACCTTCGCCTAGAAACATGAAGACATGACAGGTATATTTAAGGATATAATTACTCATAAACTTGGCATTGACAGGTCATTCAAGCCAATTCATCAAAAGAGGAGGAAGTTTGCACCTGAAAGGAATGCTATTATCCAGGAAGAGGTAGATAAACTACTTCGGGCAGGTATGATAAGAGAGGTTAAGTATCCAAGATGGTTAGCCAATGTGGTTGTTGTTCAAAAGAAAAATGGAAAGTGGAGGGTATGTGTCGATTTTACTGATTTAAATAAGGCATGTCCCAAGGATCCTTTCCCATTACCCCATATTGACTCCATGGTGGATGCTACCGCGGGTCATGAGTTGTTGACTTTTATGGATGCTTCCTCTGGATTTCAACAAATTCAGATGGAACCATCTGATCAAGAGGATACAGCCTTTATGACCCCAACTGGTATATACTGTTATATTGCTATGCCGTTTGGACTAAGGAATGCAGGTGCTACTTATCAAAGGCTTGTCAATATGATGTTCAAGGAATAACTTGGACACACTATGGAAGTCTATATTGATGACATGGTGGTTAAGTCCAAGAAAGCTGAGGATCACCTTAAAGACTTGGAGGAAGCATTCAATATCCTTGATAAATTTAATATGAAACTAAATCCTTCCAAGTGTCATTTTGGTGTTAAGGCAGGTAAATTCTTAGGCTATATGGTGACAAAGAGGGGCATTGAAGCAAGTCCAGAGCAAATCAAGGCTATTGTGAATATCAAATCTCCTGCCAATGCTAAGGATGTGCAAAGATTGACAGGCAGGATCGCAGCCTTGAACAGATTCATATCCAAATCCTCAGAAAAGTGTAAGGAATTCTATGACATCCTGAGGAAGAACAAGAAATTTGAATGGACTGAGAAGTGTTTTGGTCAAAAATCAAGCAATAATAATGCAACCAAACTTTCTGTTGTGAGGTATGATGCTTGAATTGATGAATGACAATAAGGATCACTCTGAAATGTAGTGAACAAGTGACACGAAGATTTATACGAGGAAAAAGCCCTTGATCAATGAATGATCTCCGGCATAAAAAACCTCGGGTGATGGAAACTACCGATCACCAACTCAAATTAAACAAGAAATGTATTACAACTTCGAATGATAGCGAGCTAAGTACAAGGATCACTATAGTGTATTGTGTAAAAAAGTGTGTAATCGCCAAGTGAATTAACGAGAGCTGGTGAGAGCAGTTGTAAGAGTGTGTGTGTAGCCAAAAATAGCCAAGTGTTTTTCTATTTTGCTCGCTACCCCTTTAAAAATGGAAAAAATATCTAAGCTAACAAACATTCTGCATTTCATGCAAGTCCTTCACGAACTCCATAACGTCCACTTCAGTTAAGCACGTGCGGAATAAGCCATGGAATATGCTCCAGGAATATCGCCAAGACCAAGTCCAAGCTCGTACTCCTGCAAAACAATACCATATTCAAAGTAGACAATCGTTAGTATAAGGATCCTTAAGATGATCCATGATCCTGATCCTGAAACACTTCTGAGGATCACTAATTCAAACAGAAGTGAGGATCACCAAACCCAACTGTAATTGAGGATCACAGGTCATAAAGAAATCCTCCCCTAACAATTGCCCCCAAAATATAAGGAGTAATTATGTAAATAAACGAGTTTTATTTTGTTCTTATCCGTAACAAATCAACGGATAACTAGCCGTTGGAGTCGGACTAGCCGTTACGAGCATGACGTCATTGAGGTGACTATCCTGCAAAACCATCATTATAAATTAAAGTTATGGATAGGGATCAATTCGCATTTAAATTCAAGAGAAACTCCCTTTAAATCCACATTCAAAGATCAAGCAGGTATCTCTCTTACTCTTCTCCCTTTACGTTTTATTTCTCTGTTCATCTTCTTCTTTACCCTCATGACCAAGATGATGCTAAGATCATCTCCGGCTAAGGATCACACTAAAGACAGTCCTCTTAAGAGCCAGGGGATCATCAAAGATTCGGTGAAAGAAAGATGCTGCTTCACTGACCCACAAATAGACAGGATCCGACATTGCTTTCCGGCGAACACCGATTTCAAACCATTTGATCCCACCGTTCTAAGTGATTACGTTTCTAAAACTTGGGTAGCTTTCCCGGTCACCCCTTTCACAATAGGATACTCGTATCCTTTCCCTGAATTCACCCAGTCTTTCTTCTCCCTCTCCGGCATCTCCTACATTCAAGCTATGCCAATGATCTGGAGGGTCTTATATACCCTCGAGAGGATCATTGAGCAAGAAGGAATTGCTCTAGGAATGTCGGAATTGGCAGAGATGTATGACCTCACAACATTTAGATCCCACCGATATCTATTCAAGCGTAAACCCGGTGAAGAACACCCCATCTTCAAAGCCACTAAGAATGATACCAACTGGAAACGGCGATTCTTCTTTGTCAGAAGGGATTCTATCCCGGATGGAAAGGATCTGCCAAGGAAGTGGACCACCCATGGTAGGATAGAGGATCCTGAGAAGGATCACCAGATAACCTTGTTTTTGTATAAGGATCACTAACACCCTTTTGTTTCTGTTGTACAGCTATCTCTGTTTCGCACCTTATACCATCACCTGCCACCAAGGAAAGGCTTGCTGCTTTCAGAAAACTTGATCCTGCAACAAGATCATTCAAAACAAACACCCAGGATTCTCAAGAAGTATCCTCAGGTTCTGTCACTATGTCAAGTAAGTATCCTATTTTTTGTATAGTTAAATGTTTAAATAAATAGTTAAATAGTAATAGGATAAGGATACTTATCTGTTTTGGGTGTGTAGGCACCAGGAAATCCTCAAAATCTGCCTCCAAATTCAGTGTCTGTCAGATCCTGAAAGAAAAAGTCTACTGCTAGCCCCTCCGTCGTAATCCCCAAGGCAACCACTTCAAAGGGAAGAGATGGAAAGAAAAGGAAGACCTCTAAAGCTGACAACCTACAAGGCTTGCCTCTGATCCGCCATCAGTTCCTCGAGTATTTCGCAGATGTAAGGATCACTGACCTAGCTTAGTTATCCTGCCCATTTGAGGATCACTTGACTCTAATCTTTGCATTGTCTTCTTTGTAGAAATTTGCTGAGATCGAGGACTGTTAGGGCATGAATTTTATGCTAAGGATCATCTATCCTGAGACTAGGCATGGATCACGGATGCTTAATGGCTGATGCAGAGAGTCTGAGGATCCAGAGTCTGAGGATCACGAGTCTGAGGATCACGCGTCTGAGGATCACGAGTCTGAGGATCAGGATCCTTTATGTTTTGCACGTTTTTAATGTGTAAATGCAGGTAATGGACGTAGTGGACCACTTCTTTGCTGGAATCTCGTGGAATATGCTTTTAGGCACGTGCATATTGAAGAAATAACCGTTAGTGGTGGTCATGGGTGACTTCCACCTTTTTCGGGAAGTTAGTTAGTTGTTTTTTCTTATCTTTTTAAGGGGAAACAAGCTCAAAAAAGGCATAAGTCGTGCACACCACAGAAAATACACACAATACACGAATTCTCTGCAAACACTTAGCAAAAAACACACACTTACACTAGAAATTCATTGTATTGAGCTTGTTTTCTTCCGAAGTTGTACAAGGATCACTGCTGTTTTTCCAATATAGTTGGTGATCGGTAGTTTCCATCACCCGAGGTTTTTTATGCCGGAGATCTTCTAAAGATCAAGGGCTTTTTCCTCGTATAAATCTCGGTGTTCATCGTTGATTTCATATACTTGTCATTCATACAATTAACCAAGCATCATACCTCATAAAATCAGATTTGGTTGCATTATCCTTGTGTGATTTTTGACCAAAACAGTTTGGCGCCCACCGTGGGGCAATTGGTGCTTCAATTCTGAGAAATTTTGTTCATTCCATTCGTTTCGGTTCATTACCTTCAACCACATGGCTTCTCAGGGAGAACTTCTCCAAGTTCTATGTCGGCGGTCACTTTTTCACAGGGCATTCCGCCTTTGCATCATCTCCCCCTTGCATTCCAGAAGAATGCTGAGAATTCTCCGAAAAAGACAACCCCCGTTTTCACAAAACCAACTATTGTTTCTTCCTCTACACTTACTAACAGTGATTTTTATGCTTTAATTGTGCAGATGAAGGATCACATGCAGCAGGTCAAAACTAATGGCAGGATCCTTCGCGAAATTGATAAAATCAGCAGAGGATCACAACCCTTTGATGTCGAGGTCGCTGAATTTCGACACTCCGGTCATAACTTCCCAGCACTTTGCAGCTCCACATGTCCAATACCAGGGTGGATCAATAGGAATACGTTCTGGATCATCGGCAATGTCTCAGTTCAAGGATCCTCTCAGGTTCAAGGATCCTCGCAGGTTCAAGGATCCTCTCAGGTTCAAGGATCCTCTCGGGTTCAAGGATCCTCTCAGGTTCAAGGATCCTCCTCCCAGGTTCAAGGATCCTCTCAGGTTCAAGGATCCTCTCAGGTTCAAGGATCCTCTCAGGTTCAAGGTTTCTCCTCTCAGGTTCAAGGATCCTCTCAGGTTCAAGGATCCTCGCAGGTTCAAGGATCCTCTCAGGTTCAAGGATCCTCTCAGGTTCAAGGATCCTCTCGGGTTCAAGGATCCTCTCAGGTTCAAGGATCCTCCTCCCAGGTTCAAGGATCCTCTCAGGTTCAAGGATCCTCTCAGGTTCAAGGATCCTCTCAGGTTCAAGGTTTCTCCTCTCAGGTTCAAGGATCCTCTCAGGTTCAAGGATCCTCGCAGGTTCAAGGATCCTCTCAGGTTCAAGGATCCTCTCCGGTTCAAGGATCCTCCCAGGTTCAAGGATCCTCTCAGGTTCAAGGATCCTCTCCGGTTCAAGGATCCTCTCAGGTTTAAGGTTTCTCCTCTCAGGTTCAAGGATCCTCTCAGGTTCAAGGATCCTCTCCGGTTCAAGGATCCTCTCAGGTTCAAGGATCCTCTCAGGTTCAAGGATCCTCTCAGGTTTAAGGTTCCTCCTTCCAGGTTCAAGGATCTTCATCTCAGGTTTCCGAATCTATGGATTATCCTCCAAGACCTACATTCACAGCACTTCAAGGATCCAACATCTTCTAGGATCAAGGATACTTAAGGAGTGTGCAACCCGGAAGTTCAGATGTTTATCTAGGAGACTTCATACCAATGCAGACCATTGCTTCCTCTGGTCCCTCGGTTATGCCAGAATCCCGCCAACATGGATTCACATCTAGAATTCCAAATTTGAATCATTCAGGAGAGATACCGAAGAGGTTTCAGACATCAAATCTGGTTGCTTGTGCAAGGGCTTTGGATCCACACTTACCGGATCAACGTTAAAATGGCTGCTAAGTCTTCCTCCTTACTCTATTACTTCATTTGCTAATCTAGTTAATTTGTTTAATAGCCAATTCTCATGCAGTAGGAGATTTGAACGATTAACTAGTGATTTATATAGGGTAACTCAAGGTCATAATGAATCACTTAGAGATTACATAATTAAATTCAGTAAAGAATCCTTAGAAATCCCTAACTTAGATATTGCTACAGCTCTAAAAGCCTTTAAAATGGGTTTGCTTAGGGATTCAATGTTCTATGATGATTTTGTCATGACCCCTTGCAGGAACTTAGATAAGGAGAGAAACAGGGCCCTTAGGTTCATCCGTTTAGAGGATGACAAAAGGATCCACGAGAGATTGTCAGGATCCTCAAAGCAAGACAAATAAGGATCCTATCTCAAGGATAACTGATCTAAGCAATACTCCAAGCGTGACAACCAAAGTGTGCATGTTGTGGAACAAGAGGAAGATGATGAGGATTATCCTCCTATTTCTGAATATTGTTTTCCTACTGATAATAATGAACTAATCCTTTCTATACAGAGTTTAGGTGACAAGGTTAGGTGGCCAAGGAAGAATGACAAACCGCCTGCCACCAAAGACGAATCGAAATGGTATGCTTACCATGGGGATTCTGGTCATCTCACAGATGAGTGCATAGCATTAAGGAAGGAGATAGGTTATCTTTTGAGCAAAGGATACTTGAAGGAATTGCTCGGAAGGAAAAAGTCAAGGATCAAGTATCCTGAGAAAGTTCCTGAAAAAGCTCCTCCTCCACCATCCGATGCTCAAATCATCCATTTCATCTCCGGAGGTCCTCAGCAGCTAAGAGACGTGCAAAGGAAACAAAGATGGAGAATGGGGGCAGACCTGTTCGGACCTCCCTCCTTACCTAGCAGAAAGTGATATCATATGATGAGGATAACTGTGCGGACATTCAGGATCCTCATCACGACGGTGTAGTTATTACATTATTTGTATCTAACCATTTTGTTCGCATGATTCTCATTGATCGGAAAAGCTCAGTGAACATAATCCAGTTGGATGTCCTCAATAGAATGGACATCCTTGAATCCGATATTGTCCAAAGATCATTTGTCCTTGTGGGATTCAGTGAGGAGACAAAGATTACATTGGGGGACATCAAACTTCCTATTTACATAGAGGGAGTTAATTCTTTTCAAAAATTTTGTGTCATAGATTGCATATCCTGCTATAATGTTATCCTTGGCAGGCCATGGATACATGATATGAAGGCAGTCCCCTCAACATATCATCAATGTGTCAAGCTCCCAACTCTATGGGATGTGGTGAAGATAGAAAGTGATCAGCAGGAGGCAAAGAACTGTTACACTTCTTCATTGAAGCCAACCTCCAAGGAGCAAGACGTCAAGGATATTCTGTTGAACCCAGAGGATCCTGAATCCAAAATTTTTATAGGATCCGGGATCCTAGACAGTATTGAGCAGGATTTTATATCCTTCTTGAAAAGAAGAAAGTCTACCTTTGCTTGGAAACATGAAGATATGACAGCAGAAAGTTTGCACTCGAAAGAATGCCATTATCCAAGAAGAGCACCAGCCCTGATGAAACCAGAAAATGGAGAATCGTTATCCTTATACTTAGCTATTTCAGCTAAAGCAGTAAGTGTGATCCTGGTTAAGGATCATGAAGGCTCTCAACATCCGGTATACTATGTAAGTAATATTCTACTTGATGCTGAGGCCAGGTACTCTCATTTAGAGAAATTAATTCTTGATTTAATTATGGCTTCTGCTAAACATAGACATTATTTAGAAACTCATACCATTATTGTGAAAACTAACCTTGCTATCAAGAATGTTCTCAGGAAACTTCAAATGTCAGGTAGAATGGCAAAATGGGCAATCAAGTCCCAAGCTTTACTTGACTTTGTGGCTGATTTCAGTAGTGATCTACAAAGGGAAGCTGAATTAAAAGTTCAACAACTTGAGAAGACCAAGGATCCTTAGACACTCTTCACGGATGGAGCTTCAAATGTTAAAGGAACTTGACAAGGCACACTACTAAAATCGCCACAGGGGGACATTATACCCCAATCCACTGCATGGAATTCCAAACCACTAATCATGAGTCAGGAAACTGGCAGATTCTTTTGCTTTTTTCAGTCTACCACAGGTACCCAGGGAAGAAAATGCAGAAGCTGACGCTTTAACTAACCTTGGATCATTCCTAAAGATGCCAGAAGATGTGAAAAATACTCATCACCCATGTTTTAACTCCTGCAATTGAGGATCACGTAGCCATGGAGATAGTGGAGGATTCTGCAATCATACCTGGTGATCCTGCACAGTTGAATTCAGGATCTTGGATCCTTCCAATCCTAAGATATATATATAACATGGAGAGATCCCTATAGGACAAAATCCTAAAGCTTTCAAAGTCAAGGAGACTGTGGAAACTACACTGGGGGCAGAGCACTATTCTCAAGGATCCTTAGAACAACATACTATAGGCCTACCACGAAGAAGGATGTTGTGGATTATGCAAAGAAGTGTGATGCTTGTCAAAGACACAGTAATATTCTACACCAACCAACATAACATCTGCATCCTAAGAAGAAGCTTTTGCTCAAAGTCAGAAAAAAGGAAATGGCCAGTTATCAACAAAGAATGGCTGGAGCATACAACAAGAATGTCAGGATTAGAAGATTTCAAGTTGGTGATTTTGTGTTAAGAAAAGCATTCCAGGACACTACAAATCCTTCTGATGGCAAGCTAGCACCAAAGTGGGAAGACCCCTATCTAACTGAAGCTGAATCAGGAAAGGGGGCATATCATTTGTTAACAATGGATGGTGATCTCCTACCAAGAGCTTGGAATGCTGTTCATCTCAAAAAATACTAAGAAAGAAGGATCAGGGATCCTCAGCGATACCGGTATTCTGATTAAGGATCCAGGATCCTCAAAGGATATATGATTCTACATTTGGTAACACATTACTTTCATTTTCATTCATTTTATACTCATTACTTATCATAAGTTAAAGATGTTAATCAGTTAACATCTATTTTCACAAAGTTTAAGCTTTTGCAGAGTTGTTATCATTTTACAGAAGATCAAAGTGGTTGGCCAACTCTCCAAAGTTTATGGGCTTGTCCCCAGTTTCGCCAGTAGCGCACGATGATCCTGGTGCAGTTCAAGGCAGTGCGACCAGTACTCGTTTTAGGGGCTGATAATTTCATTGTACTGGCTGTACCCAGGATCCTACGTATAATGGTAGACGTACCATACATCCGTTCCTAAGGTTTCTAACGTTTTCACGTTAGCTAAGGTTTCGGCATTTTCATGTCGCTCAAGTTTGGATAGTCGCCAGTGAGGGCCATACTCCAGTTTACATCCGTTTATATGGGCTTGACCCCAGTTTACATCCGTTTATATGGGCTTGACCCCAGTTTACATCCGTTTATTTGGGCTTGTCCCCAGTTTGTTGGGCTTGTCCCCAGTTACTAACTCTTATCTTATATTGGCTTAGTCCCAAGTTGTATCCTATTTCAGGTTTTTGGAGACAAACGACCAAGGATCCTTGATCCTTACCTTCCATTAAGGTTTGTCTTATGGTTATCCTGTTTATAATGATAAAGGTTAGGATCCTAACTTGGATTTTCAGGTATGATCCTTAACTATTTTGATTTTATTCATTATTCATTTGAATAACCCTTATACTTTGACAACTGAACTTATGATCCTTAAAATATATTACTTTTCGGAACTTTTCGACTATAGGATATTTGATCCTGGATCATATCCTAAAATTTTTAAACTTAATTTGTTTAACTTTTCCTATTCAGACAAGTGTATATCAAAACAATTGAAAATTTAAAGGATATACAAGAATAACAACACGGGAAATAGCCAGAAAGTTAAGAGTTATTTTATTCACAAAATGTTCAACCCCTTAAAGTTGTCAAAATTGCCAACCCACGTTTCTACCAGCAAAACGTGGCTCGTCCACATGGGTTGGCAGAGGGTGTCCATTGTTTACGGGTCTTTGTAGTGCAGAAAATAAAAGATGGAAGGATAACGAGTGGCTTCATCCCCCAAACAGAGGATCCATTCACCACCCATTATCCTGCCTATTGTTCAAGGATCCATGATCCTTCACGCTAGAAACTACTGTCTAAATGCAGGAAGGTTAATAGCAAACTGTGTAGAAGGATTCATTCTCCACGAACGGAAGGATCTTCTGATCTATAAAGGCACTTGAGGAGTTATCTCTAACTCTATATTCTGCAATGATGATTATAGCAGGTCTTATCAGTGACGACAGGCAGTGTAACAACTAGTTACCAGCAGCAACGGCTAGTCCGCTTCTGACGAAAATATGACAGCTGTGAATCCTTATCACAACTGCCATATTGGGGGCAATTGTTAGGGCATGAATTTTATGCTAAGGATCATCTATCCTGAGACTAGGCATGGATCACGGATGCTTAATGGCTGATGCAGAGAGTCTGAGGATCCAGATTCTGAGGATCACGAGTCTGAGGATCACGCGTCTGAGGATCACGAGTCTGAGGATCAGGATCCTTTATGTTTTGCATGTTTTTAATGTGTAAATGCAGGTAATGGACGTAGTGGACCACTTCTTTGCTGGAATCTCGTGGAATATGCTTTTAGGCACGTGCATATTGAAGAAATAACCGTTAGTGGTGGTCATGGGTGACTTCCACCTTTTTCGGGAAGTTAGTTAGTTGTTTTTTCTTATCTTTTTAAGGGGAAACAAGCTCAAAAAAGGCATAAGTCGTGCACACCACAGAAAATACACACAATACAGGAATTCTCTGCAAACATTTAGCAAAAAACACACACTTACACTAGAAATTCATTGTATTGAGCTTGTTTTCTTCCGAAGTTGTACAAGGATCACTGCTGTTTTTCCAATATAGTTGGTGATCGGTAGTTTCCATCACCCGACGTTTTTTATGCCGGAGATCTTCTAAAGATCAAGGGCTTTTTCCTTGTATAAATCTCGGTGTTCATCGTTGATTTCATATACTTGTCGTTCATACAATTAACCAAGCATCATACCTCATAAAATCAGATTTGGTTGCATTATCCTTGTGTGATTTTTGACCAAAACAAGGACTATGTTGGGAATGTTGAAGAGCTTGAGGAGAAATACTCTGACCTCCAAAAAGTGGCGGTGCTCAAGGATCACAAGATTGCTTCCCTTGAAAAGGATCTCAATGATGCCAAAGCTCAGATAGTTGCAACTCAGATCAATGCTGATTATGAGAGCACGAGATCACGGAGGGTGCTAAGGTCTCCGCTGCCATTGCCATGTACAAGACCAAGCTACAGATGGCCCAAGAAGCTCAGGATCCTGCCTTTGATAGGAGCAACTGGGACATGGAGGGCTGGAAGGCTAGGTTGGCTGAGTTGGAGGATAATGAAGATGAGGCTGACGAGGTTCTGGCAATCGAAGCTGGTGGCAGTGGCAAGGATCAGGTGAAGGATATGGGAGCTGGAGCAGATGGTGATGCAGCGAAGGCATAGGCTGCATGAATGGGCGATGAAGGACATTTCTAGACGTAGCCGGAGCCCATTTTTTAAGTTTGATAGTTTGTTTTGGTTATGGTGTTTTCTTGTTGAACAATGATGGGTTGTATTTGAACAATAGTAATTAGGGCTAAGGATCATGAATCCTTTGAACAATAGGTAGGATTACAAATGGTGGAGGGATCCTCTGTTTGGGGGATGAAGCCATTGTGATCCTGCCGTCTTTTGATTCCTGCACTTTCTAGACCAATGAACAATGGACAGCCTTTGTCAACCCATGTGGACGGGCCACGTTTTGCTGGAAGAAACATGGGTTGGCAATTTTGACAACCTTAAAGGGTTTAATGTTTCGTGAATAAAATAACTTTAACTTTTTGACTATATCCCGTGTTGCTATCCTTGTTAGTATTTTACTTTCCAATTGTTGTGATGTTCATTTTGTCTAAACTTATCAAGTAAAAGAAAAATTTAATAAATATCTTCAAGGATTTTAGGATATGATCAAGGATCACATACCCTATAGTCGATAAGTTTTGAAAAGTAATACAGTTTAAGGATCATAAGTTCAGTTGTCAAAGGATAAGGGTTACTCAAATGAATAATGAATAAAATCAAAATAGTTAAGGATCATACCTGAGAATCCAAGTTAGGATCCTAACCTTTAACACTTACAATCAGGATAACCCAAAAGATAAACCTTAGTGAAGGGTAAGGATCAAGGATCCTTGGTCATTTAGCTCCAAAAACCTGAAATAGGATATAACTTGGGACTAAGCCAATATAAGATGAAAGTTAGTAACTGGGGACAAGCCCAACAATTCTGGGGACAAGCCCAATATACTGGGGACAAGCCCAAAAGATAACTGGGGACAAGCCTAAAAGATAACTGGGGACAAGCCCAAAGGATAACTGGGGACAAGCCCAAAGGATCGTGTGTAAACTGGAGTATGGCCCTTACTGGCGACTATCCAAACTTAGTGACATGAAAATGCCAAAACCTTAGCTAACGTGAAAATGTTAGAAACCTTAGGAACGGATGTATGGTACGTCTACCATTGTACGTAGGATCCTGAATATAGCCAGTACAATGAAATTGTCAGCCCCTAAAGCAAGTACTGGTCCCATTGCCATGAACTATACCAGGATCATCGTGCGCTACTGGCGAAACTGGGGACAGGCCCAAACTGGGGTTAAGCCCAAATAACTGGGGTCAAGCCCAAATAACTGGATACTTCTGTGGATACTCAATCCTCAGTTAAGGATACCTGAACCTTCAAAACTCAGAATCAAGTGAAAGGAGGATAAAGGATGCAGGATCCTTATCCTTATATAAGAGAATAAAAGAATGAAATAGTTTGAGATTAGAATGTTACCAAGATGAGGATCATCTACTCTGTAAGGATCCTTCAAGGATACTTGTTAGGTGAGGATCATGGATCCTTGTCACATAAAATATTTCTTCAAATGGACAGCATTCCAAGCTCTTGGTAGCAAATCACCTTCCATTGTTAGCAATCGATATGCCCCCTTTCCTGCTTCAGCTTCAATCAAATAGGGGCCTTCCCATTTTGGTGCCAACTTTCCATCAGCAGGATTGGTGGTATTCTGAAATGTTTTCCTTAATACCATATCACCAACTTGGAATTTCCTGATCCTGACATTTTTGTTGTAGGCTCCACCCATCCTTTGTTGATAACTAGCTATCCTTATCCTTGCCAAATCCCTGATTTCTTCTATAGTATCCAAGTCTTGAACCAAGTTTTCAGCATTCTCTTCAGGATCACGAATGCTTGTTCTTGCAGTTGGAACCACCATCTCTGTAGGGATCACTGATTCTGCCCCAAATACCAAAGAATATGGAGTTTGGCCTGTGGCATTCTTAGGAGTTGTCCTATCAGCCCAAAGCACATAAGGTAGTTCTTCTGCCCATTTTCCTTTCTTCGATCCAAGCTTCTTCTTCAAATTGTTGATGATGATCTTGTTGGATGATTCTGCCTGACCATTAGCTTGTGGGTGGACTGGTGTTGATGTTATCATCTTAATCCCCCAGCTGTCACAAAAGTTAGTGGTTCTATTCCCAATAAATTGGGATCCATTATCACAAATAATCTCAGAAGGGATACCAAATCTAGTAATAATGTTTCTTTTAATAAAGGATATAACTTCCTTTTCTCTAACTTGAGCAAAGGCTTCAGCCTCTATCCACTTAGAGAAGAAATCAGTCATAGCAAGCATGAATACTTTTCCACTAGGTGCCTTAGGAAGCTTTCCAACTATATCCATTCCCCATCTCATGAATGGCCAGGAAGAGGATATAGGATGCAAGAGTTCTGCTGGTTGGTGAAGGATATTACTATGCCTCTGACAAGGATCACACTTCTTGGCATACTCCACATCATCCTTCTTCATAGTGGGCCAATAGTATCCTGTCCTCTGGATCCTTGAGAATAATGCCCTGCCCCCAGTGTGGTTTCCACAATCTCCTTCATGGAAATCCTTTAAGACTTCTTGGATTTCAGGATCCTCAATGCATCTTAGATATGGTCCTGCAAGAGATCGTTTATACAACATATTATTCAATATTGTAAATTGAGATACCTTAGTTTTGAAAGCCCTTGGGTTTTCTCCTGTAGGAATTTCTCCATGTTGTATGTATCTCATGATTGGGAGGATCCATGATCCTGAATGAGATTGAGTATCATCGCTAGGGATGACTGCGGAATCTTCTCCTATCTCCATAGCTACATGATCCTCGATAGCAGGGGTCAGGATATGGATAATAGGGATCTTGATATCCTCGGGGATCTTCAAAGATTATCCTAGATTGGCTAGTGCATCAGCTTCTGCATTCTCTTCCCTTGGTACCTGTGTCAAACTAAAGGATACAAAAGAGAGTGCCAATTCTTTGACTATCTCCAAATATTTGATTAGCTTTTCACCTTTAACAGCATAGGATCCATTAAAGTGATTAGTGATTAATAATGAATCTACATGTACCTCAAGATACCTGATCCTCATATGCTTAGCAATTTGCAAACCAGCTATCAAGGCTTCATACTCATCCTCATTGTTGGTAGTTTGAAATTCACAAGCTAAGGAGTGGGGTATTATGTCCCCCTGTGGCGATTTTAGTAGTATTCCAAGCCCTGTTCCTTTTACATTAGAGGCTCCATCAGTGAAGAGTATCCAAGGATCCTTAGTTTCTTCAAGCTGTTGGACTTCTAACTCAGCTTCCTTTTGCAAATCACTACTAAAATCTGCCACAAAGTCAGCTAAGGCTTAGGATTTGATGGCAGTCCTTGGTTCATATCTTATATCGTATGCACTAAGCTTCACTGCCCACTTAGCCATCCTTCCTGACATTTCAGGTTTCCTAAGAACATTCTTAAATGGAAAATTAGTCTTAACAACAATGGCATGAGTCTCAAAATAATGTCTTAATTTAGTAGATGCCATTATTAATGCAAGGATAAGTTTTTCTAAGTGTGAATACCTGGATTCAGCATCAAGTAAACTCTTACTTACATAATAAACAGGATGTTGTGTACCTTGGTGATCCTTAACAAGGACAGCACTTACCGCTTTTGAGGATACTGCTAGGTACAAGGATAATACATCCCCTTTTTCTGGTTTCATCAAGGCTGGGGCTGAGGATAGGTAATCCTTAAGAGCTTTGAGGGCACTTTCATGCTTCTCAGTCCATTCAAATTTCTTGTTCTTCCTCAGGATTTCATAGAATTCCTTACACTTTTCTGAGGATTTGGATATGAATCTGTTCAAGGCTGCGATCCTGCCCGTCAATCTTTGCACATCCTTAGCATTGGCAGGAGATTTGATATTCACAATAGCCTTAATTTGCTCTGGACTTGCTTCAATGCCCCTCTTTGTCACCATATAGCCTAAGAATTTACCTGCCTTAACACCAAAATGACACTTGGAAGGATTAAGTTTCATATTAAATTTATCAAGGATATTGAATGCTTCCTCCAAGTCTTTAAGGTGATCCTCAGCTTTCTTGGACTTAACCACCATGTCATCTATATAGACTTCCATAGTGTGTCCAATTTGTTCCTTGAAGATCATATTGACTAGCCTTTGATAAGTAGCACCTGCATTCCTTAATCCAAATGGCATAGCAATATAACAGTATATACCAGTTGGGGTCATAAAGGCTGTATCCTCTTGATCAGATGGTTCCATCTGAATTTGTTGAAATCCAGATGAAGCATCCATAAAAGTCAACAACTCATGACCCGCGGTAGCATCCACCATGGAGTCAATGTGGGGTAATGGGAAAGGATCCTTGGGACATGCCTTGTTTAAATCAGTAAAATCGACACATACCCTCAACTTTCCATTTTTCTTTTGAACAACAACCACATTGGCTAACCATTTTGGATACTTAACCTCTCTTATCATACCTGCTCGAAGTAGCTTATCTACCTCTTCCTGGATAATAGCATTCCTTTCAGGTGCAGACTTCCTCCTCTTTTGATGTATAGGCTTGAATGACCTGTCAATGCCAAGTTTATGAGTAATTATATCCTTAGATATACCTGTCATGTCTTCATGTTTCCAGGCAAAGGTGGATTTCCTTCTCTTAAGGAAGGATACTAGCTCCTGTTCGATGTCGCTAAGTATCCCTGATCCTATGAAGATCTTGGATTCAGGATCCTCAGGATTGATAAGGATTTCTTTCAAATCCTGTTCTCTTGCCTCCAAGACATCTCTTGAAGGATACTTTAATTGCTATTGCTCCCTTGGTCTTGAGGCTGGCTTCATTGATGAAGTATAGCAATTCTTAGCTTCTTGTTGATCACTCTCAATTTTCACCACTCCCCAAGGACTTGGAAGCTTTACACATTGATGATAGGTGGATGGAACTGCCTTCATATCATGTATCCATGGCCTACCAAGGATAACATTGCAACATGATAAGCAATCTATAATACAAAATTTTTTATAAGAATGTAATCCTTCAATATAGATTGGGAGTTTGATGTCCCCCAATGTATTCTTAGTTTCTCCACTGAATCCCACAAGTACTCAGGATCTTGGGATAATATCAGACTCTGGGATATTCATCTTCTTGAGGACATCAAGCTGAATGATGTTCACAGAGCTTCCTCCATCTATAAGGATCCTGCGAACAAAGTGGTTAGAAATAAACAATGTAATTACAAGACCATCATGATGAGGATCCTGGACATCAACACGATCATCCTCATCAAAGGTTATGACTTTATCCTGGGTGACAACGGAGGTCCGGACGGGTCTGTCTCCATTATCCATCTTGGTTTCCTTAGAGTGTCTTTTTGCTGCTGAAAAGGATGTACCACAGATGTCTGATCCACCGGATATGAAGTTTATGACTTGTGCATCTGCTGGAGGAGCAGGAGCCCTTTCCGGGATCCTTTCAGGATCCTGGATCCTTGACTTCTTTCGTCCCAAAAGCTCCTTCAAATGCCCCTTGCTCAACAAGTAACCAATTTCCTTTCTCAATGCAATACACTCTTCGGTGAGATGCCCAAAATCCTTATGATATGCACACCACTTGGACTTATCCTTCGTAGCAGCCGGTTTATCACTCTTCCTTGGCCACCTAGCTTTTTCACCTAGATTCTGCATTGCAAGGATTAGTTCATTGTTATCAACAGAAAAATAGTATTCAGAAATAGGAGGATAATCCTCATCATCCTCTTCTTGTTCCACTGCATGCACATTCTGGTTATCAGACTTGTTGTAGGACTTGGATTTGTTGTTCCTGAAGTAGGATCCTTGTTTATCCTGTTTCGAGGATCCTGTTAATCTATCCTGGATCCTCTTGTCATCCTCTAGGCAGATGAACCTAAGGGCCCTGGTTCTTACTTCATCAAGATTCCTGCAAGGTGTCATGATAAGATCATCATAGAATAATGAATCCCTAAGCAATCCCATTTTAAAGGCTTCTACAGCCGTAGCAATATCCAAGTTAGGAATATCCAAGGATTCTTTACTAAACTTAGTGATGTAATCTCTAAGTGATTCATTTTGACCTTGTGTTACCCTATATAGATCACTAGTTAATCGTTCAAATTTTCTACTACAAGAGAATTGACTATTGAACAAGTTAACTAGATTAGCAAATGAAGTAATAGAGTAAGGGGGAAGACTTAGCAGCCATTTAAGAGCAGATCCTGTGAGTGTGGATCCAAATCCCTTGCATAGACATGATTCTTTTAACCTTTCAGGAATTGGATTGATCTCCATCCTCTCCCTGTATTGAGCTACATGCTCCTCTGGATCCGTCGAACCATCATACAGCTTCATAGATGGTATCTGGAATCTTTTAGGTATCTCAGCATCACATAAGGGTGGTGCAAAACGAGATATCCTATGGCTACCATCTGCAATTTTAGGAATAGGTTTAACCACTCCCGGTACACTGGATATCATATCCTTAAGCTTCTGTAGCTCTCTAGCCATAGCCTGATTAATACCTGTATCCTGCATTAAGCCATGGTTAGTGTTATGTGAATTATTAAAAGTGTTACCTCCCGGAGGATTCATGTTTGGAATTGCGGATGTGAATCCATATTGGCGGGATTCTGGTATGATCGAAGGACCAGATGAAGCAAGGGTTTGCATTGGTATGAAGTCTCCTTGATGAACATCCGAGCTCTGAGGCTACATACTTTTCAAGAATCCGTGATCCTGAAGGACGTTGGAGCCTTGAAGTCGAGATGATCCTTGAACCTGAAAGGATCCTGGAACCAGAGAGGATCCTGGGACAAGGGAGGATCCTTGGACTGGGAAGGATCCTTGGACCTGGGAGGATCCATGGACCTGGGAGGATCCTTGAACTGCATGCATTCCCAAATATCCTCCTGACGTGAAGTATCCCTGATGCTGAGAAGAGGATCCGGATGGCTGAAAATAGGATCCCTGAGGCTGGTAGTGAGAGCCAAATGCCTGACTCATTGTTGTTGTTCCATGACGTCTTCCTGGTAATTCACCCAAGTATTGCACATCCGGAGCTGCTGAGTGCTGGGAAGTTATGACCGGGGTGTCGAAGTTCAGCGACCTTGGCATCAGAGGAGAGTGATCCTCCACTGATTTCTTCTGTTTCTTGATCTCATCGATCTCCCGGAGGATCCTTTCGTTGGTTTTGTCCTACTCTTGTGCATGATTCCTCATCTGCAAAATCAAAGCATAAAGATCATTAGTAGTAGGATTAGTTGAAACAGAAGAAGTTGGTGGTTTTGTGAAAATGGGGGTTTGTTTCTTCGCAGCATTCTCAGCATTCTTCTGGGATCCAGAAGGTGGTGGAGGCAAAGGAGGAACGCCTTGTGAAGAACTGAATGACGGCATTAAGTTTGAAGTGTTCTTCGCTGAAGAAGCCATCTGCCTGGTTGTTATGAACCGAAATGACCACAAAGGTATGAATCTTCTTATGAATGAAGCACCAATTGCCCCACGGTGGGCGCCAAACTGTTTTGGTCAAAAATCAAGCAATAATAATGCAACCAAACTTTCTGTTGTGAGGTATGATGCTTGAATTGATGAATGATAATAAGGATCACTCTGAAATGTATTGAACAAGTGACACGAAGATTTATACGAGGAAAAAGCCCTTGATCAATGAATGATCTCCGGCATAAAAAAACCTCGGGTGATGGAAACTACCGATCACCAACTCAAATTAAACAAGAAATGTATTACAACTTCGGATGATAGCGAGCTAAGTACAAGGATCACTATAGTGTATTGTGTAAAAAAGTGTGTAATCGCCAAGTGAATTAACGAGAGCTGGTGAGAGCAGTTGTAAGATTGTGTGTGTAGCCAACAATAGCCAAGTGTTTTTCTATTTTGCTCGCTACCCCTTTAAAAATGGAAAAATATCTAAGCTAACAAACATTCCGCATTTCATGCAAGTCCTCCACGAACTCCATAACGTCCACTTCATTTAAGCACGTGCGGAATAAGCCATGGAATATGCTCCAGGAATATCGCCAAGACCAAGTCCAAGCTCGTACTCCTGCAAAACAATACCATATTCAAAGTAGACAATCATTAGTATAAGGATCCTTAAGATGATCCATGATCCTGATCCTGAAACACTTCTGAGGATCACTAATTCAAACAGAAGTGAGGATCACCAAACCCAACTGTAATTGAGGATCACAGGTCATAAAGAAATCCTCCCCTAACTAGAAGCATGAAAGTGCCCTCAAAGCTCTTAAGGATTACCTATCCTCAGCCCTTGCCTTGATGAAACCAGAAAAGGGAGATATATTATCCTTATACCTAGCAGTATCCTCAAAAGCAGTAAGTGCGGTCCTTGTTAAGGATCACCAAGGTACACAACATCCTGTCTATTATGTAAGTAAGAGTTTGCTTGATGCTGAATCCAGGTATTCACATTTAGAAAAACTTATCCTTGCATTAATTATGGCATCTACTAAATTAAGACATTATTTTGAGACTCATGCCATTATTGTTAAGACTAACTTTCCAATTAAGAAAGTTCTCAGGAAACCTGAAATGTCAGGAAGGATGGCTAAGTGGGCAGTGAAGCTGAGTGCATATGATATAAGATATGAACCAAGGACTACCATCAAATCCCAAGCCTTAGCTGACTTTGTGGCAGATTTTAGTAGTGATTTGCAAAAGGAGGCTGAGTTAGAAGTCCAACAGCTTGAAGAAACCAAGGATCCTTGGATACTATTCACTGATGGAGCCTCCAATGTAAAAGGAACAGGACTTGGAATACTACTAAAATCGCCACAGGGGGACATAATACCCCACTCCATAACTTGTGAATTTCAAACTACCAACAATGAGGCTGAGTATGAAGCCTTGATAGCTGGTTTGCAAATTGCTAAGCATATGAGGATCAGGTATCTTGAGGTACATGTAGATTCATTATTAATCACTAATCACTTTAATGGATCCTATGCTGTTAAAGGTGAGAAGTTAATCAAATATTTGGAGATAGTCAAAGAACTGGCACTCTCTTTTGTATCCTTTAGTTTGACACAGGTACCAAGGGAAGAGAATGCAGAAGCTAATGCATTAGCTAATCTAGGATCATCCTTGAAGATCCCGGAAGATATAAGGATTCCTATTATCCATATCCTGACCCCTGCTATCGAGGATCATGTAGCTATGGAGATAGGAGAAGATTCCGCAGTCATCCCTAGCGATGATACTCAATCTCATTCAGGATCATGGATCCTCCCAATCATGAGATACATACAACATGGAGAAATTCCTACAGGAGAAAACCCAAGGGCTTTCAAAACTAAGGTATCTCAATTTACAATATTGAATAATATGTTGTATAAACGATCTCTTGCAGGACCATATCTAAGATGCATTGAGGATCCTGAAATCCAAGAAGTCCTAAAGGATTTCCATGAAGGAGATTGTGGAAACCACACTGGGGGCAGGGCATTATTCTCAAGGATCCTGAGGACAGGATACTATTGGCCCACTATGAAGAAGGATGTTGTGGAGTATGCCAAGAAGTGTGATCCTTGTCAGAGGCATAGTAATATCCTTCACCAACCAGCAGAGCTCTTGCATCCTATATCCTCTTCCTGGCCATTCATGAGATGGGGAATGGATATAGTTGGAAAGCTTCCTAAGGCACCTGGTGGAAAAGTATTCATGCTTGCTATGACTGATTACTTCTCTAAGTGGATAGAGGCTGAAGCCTTTGCTCAAGTCAGAGAAAAGGAAGTTATATCCTTTATTAAACGAAACATTATTACTAGATTTGGTATCCCTTCTGAAATTGTTTGTGATAATGGATCCCAATTTATTGGGAATAGAACTACTAACTTTTGTGACAGCTGGGGGATTAAGATGATAACATCAACACCAGTCCACCCACAAGCTAATGGTCAGGCAGAGTCATCCAACAAGATCATCATCAACAACTTGAAAAAGAAGCTTGGATCCAAGAAAGGAAAATGGGCAGAAGAACTACCTTATATGCTTTGGCCTGATAGGACAACTCCCAAGAATGCTACTGGCCAAACTCCATTCTCTTTGGTACTTGGAGCAGAATCAGTGATCCCTACAGAGATGGTGGTTCCAACTGCAAGAACAAGCATTCGTGATCCTGAAGAAAATGCTGAAAACTTGGTTCAAGACTTGGATACTATAGAAGAAATCAGGGATTTGGCAAGGATAAGGATGGCCAGTTATCAACAAAGGATGGCTGGAGCTTACAACAAAAATGTCAGGATCAGGAAATTCCAAGTTGGTGATATGGTGTTAAGGAAAGCATTTCAAAATACCACCAATCCTGCTGATGGAAAGCTAGCACCAAAGTGGGAAGGCCCCTATTTGATTGATGCTGAAGTAGGAAAAGGGGCATATCGATTGCTAACAATGGAAGGTGATTTGCTACCAAGAGCTTGGAATGCTGTCCATTTGAAGAAATATTTCATGTGATCAGGATCCATGATCCTCACTTGACAAGTATCCTTGAAGGATCCTTACAGAGTAGACGATCCTCATTTTGGTAACATTCTAATCTCAAACTATTTCATTCTTTTATATAAGGATAAGGATCCTGCATCCTTTATCCTCCTTTCACTTGATTCTGAGTTTTGAAGGTTCAGGTATCCTTAACTAAGGATTGAGTATCCACAGAAGTATCCAGTTATTTGGGCTTGACCCCAGTTATTTGGGCTAGTCCCCAGTTTGGGCCTGTCCCCAGTTTCGCCAGTAGCGCACGATGATTCTGATATAGTTCATGGCAATGGGACCAGTACTCGCTTTAGGGGCTGACAATCTCATTGTACTGGCTATATTCAGGATCCTACGTATAATGGTAGACGTACCATACATCCGTTCCTAAGGTTTCTAATGTTTTCACGTTAGCTAAGGTTTTGGCATTTTCATGTCACTAAGTTTGGATAGTCGCCAGTGAGGGCCATACTCCAGTTTACACACGATCCTTTGGGCTTGTCCCCAGTTATCCTTTGGGCTTGTCCCCAATTATCCTTTGGGCTTGTCCCTAGTTATCCTTTGGGCTTATCCCCAGAATTGTTGGGCTTGTCCCCAGTTACTAACTCTTATCTTTTATTGGCTTAGTCCCAAGTTGTATCCTATTTCAGGTTTATGGAGATAAACGACCAAGGATCCTTGATCCTTACTTTCTACTAAGGTTTGTCTTTTGGGTTATCCTGATTGTAAGTGTTAAAGGATAGGATCCTAACTTGGATTCTCAGGTATGATCCTTAACTATTTTGATTTTATTCATTATTTATTTAAATAACCCTTATCCTTTGACAACTGAACTTGTGATCCTTAAACTATATAACTTTTCAAAACTTATCAACTATAGGATATGTGATCCTTGATCATATCCTAAAATTTTTGGGGATATTTATTAAATTTTTCCTTTACTTTATAAGTTTAGACAAAATGAACATCACAACAGTTGGAAAGTAAAATACTAACAAGGATAGCAACACGGGAGATAGCCAAAAAGTTAAAGTTATTTTATTCACAAAATATTAAACCCTTTAAGGTTGTCAAAATTGCCAACCCACATTTCTACCAGCAAAATGTGGCCCGTCCACATGGGTTGGTAAAGGGTGTCCATTGTTTACGGGTCTTGGTAGTGCAGGAATCAAAAGACGGCAGGATCACGATGGCTTCATCCCCCAAACAGAGGATCCCTCCACCATTTGTAATCCTACCTATTGTTCAAAGGATCCATGATCCTTAGCCCTAATTACTATTGTTCAAGATACAACCCATCATTGTTTAACAAAAAACACCATAACCAAAATAAACTACCAAATTCTAAAAAAAATGGGCTCTGGCTACGTCTAGAAATGTCCTTCATCGCCCATTCATGCAGCCTACACCTTCGCTGCATCACCATCTCCTCCAGCTCCAGTATCCTTCACCTGATCCTTACCACTGCCACCAGCCTCGATTGCCAGAACCTCATCAGCCTCATCTTCATCCTCCAATTCAGCTAGCCTAGCCTTCCAGCCCTCCATGTTCCAGTTGCTCCTGTCAAAATTAGGATCCTGAGCTTCTTGGGCCATCTGCAACTTGGTCTTGTACATGGCAATGGCAGCGGAGACCTTGGCATCCTGCATGATCTCGTGCTTCTCATAGTCGGCATTGATCTGAGCTGCAACCATCTGAGTTTTGGCATCATTGACATCCTTTTCGAGGGAAGCAATCTTGTGATCCTTGAGCACTGCCACTTTTTAGAGGTCAGAGTATTTCTCCTCAAGCTCTTCAACATTCCCAACATAGTCCTCGATTTCAGCAAATTTCTACAAACAAGACAATGCAAAGTTCAGGACCATGTGATCCTCAAGTGGATAGGATAACTAAGCTAAGTCAGTGATCCTTACATCAGCAAAGTACTCGAGGAACTGATGGCGGATCAGAGGCAAGCCTTCTAGGTTGTCAGCTTCAGAGGTCTTCCTTTTCTTTCCACCTCTTCCCTTTGAAGTGGTTTCCTTGGGGATTGTGACGGAAGGGCTAGCAGCAGACTTTTTCTTTGAGGATCGGACAGTGTCAAGATCAGTGACACTGAATTTGGAGGCAGACTTTGATGATTTTCCAGCGCCTACACACCCAAAACAGATAAGTATCCTTATCCTATTTCTATTTAACTATTTATTTAAACATTTAATTATGCAAAAAACAGGATACTTACTTGACATAGTGACAGAGCCTGAGGATACTTCTTGAGAATCATGGGTGTTTGCTTTAAATGATCTTCTTGCAGGATCAAGTCTCTGGAAAGCGGCAAGCTTTTCCTTTGTTGCAGGTGTTGTGATGAGGTGTGCGACAGTAATAGCTGCAAAAAAGGAACAAAAGTACGTTAGTGATCCTTAAACAAAAACAAGGTCATCTGGTGATCCTTCTCAGGATCCTCTATCCTACCATGGGTGCTCCACTTCCTTGGCAGATCCTTTCTGTCAGGGATAGAATCCCTTCTGACAAAGAAGAATCGCGGTTTCCAGTTGGTGTCATTCTTAGTGACTTTGAAGATGGGGTGTTCTTCACCGGGTTTATGCTTGAGTAGATATCGGTGGGATCCAAATGTTACGAGGTCATACATCTCTGCTAACTCTGACATTCCCAGAGCAATTCCTTCTTGCTCAATGATCCTTTCAAGGGTATAAGACCCTCCAGATCATTGGCATAGCTTGAATGTAGGAGATGCCGGTGAGGGAGAAGAAAGATTGGGTGAATTCACGGAAAGGATACGAGTATCCTATTGTGAAAGGAGTGATCGGAAAAGCTACCCATGTTTCAGAAGTATAATCACTTAGAACGGTGGGATCAAATGGTTTGAAGTCGGTGTTTGCCGGAAAACAATGGCGGATTCTGTCTATTTGTGGATCAGTGAAGCAACATCTTTCTTTTGCTGAATCTTTGATGATCCCCTGGCTTTTAAGAGGACTATCTTTTGTGTGATCCTTAGCCGGAGAGGATCTTAGCATCATCTTGGTCATGATGGTGGAGAAGAAGATGAACGAAAAAAGAAAACGTAAAGGGAGAAGGGGAAGAGAGATACCTGCTTGATCTTTGGATGTGGATTTAAAGGGAGTTTCTCTTGAATTTAAATGTGAATTGATCCCTATCTCTAACTTCAATTTATAATGATGGTCTTGCAGGATAGACACTTCAGTGACGTCAGGATGGTAACGGCTAGTCCGATTACAACGGCTAGTTATCCGTTGATTCATTACGGATAAGAATAGAAAATATAACTCGTTATTTACACTTTTACTCCTTATATTTTGGGGGCAATTGTTAGGGGAGGATTTCCCAATGATCAGTGATCCTCAATTGCTGTTGGGCTTAGTGATCCTTACTTCTGTTTGAATTAGTGATCCTCAGAAGTATTGCAGGATCAGGATCATGGATCATCATAAGGATCCTTGTACTAACGATTGTCTACTTTGAATTTGAAATTGTTTTGCAGGAGTATGAGCTTGGACTTGGTCTTGGCGATATTCCTGGAGCATATTCCATGTTTATTCCGCACGTGCATGGCTAAAGTGGACGTTATGGAGTTCGTGGAGGACTTGCATGAATTGCGGAATGTTTGTTAGCTTAGTTATTTTCCATTTTTAAAGGGGTAGCGAGCTAAATAGAAAACACTTGGCTATTTTTTGGCTAAACACACACTCTTGCAACTGCTCTCACCAGCTCTCGATAATTCACTTGGCGATTACACACTTTTTACACAATACACTATAGTGATCCTTGTAATTAGCTCGCTATCATCCGAAGTTGTAATACATTTCTTTTTTAATCTGAGTTGGTGATCGGTAGTTTCCATCACCTGAGGTTTTTTTATGCCGGAGATCATTCATTGATCAAGGGCTTTTTCCTCGTATAAATCTTTATGTCACTTGTTCATTACATTTCAGAGTGATCCTTAGTGTTGTTAATCAATTCAAGCATCATACCTCACAACAGAAAGTTTGGTTGCATTATCATTGCTTGATTTTTGACCAAAACATCATGTTTGAACAATTTTCGGACTAGCCATTACTTATGGATATAGCCGTTACAGGCTGATGTCAGCAACAGTCATCCCTGCAACAAACAATCATTATAAATAGGATTAGAGATAGGGATGAAAATTGCATTTAAATTCGAGACTTCTCTCCTTTAAATCCTCATTCGAAGATCCAAGCAGGTATTCTCTCCTCCCTTTTCTTTGATCTTCTCTGATCCTCTGTTCTCCAAATATTCATGGTGAAGATGACCCTTCATTCCTCACCTGCCAAAAATACTGATCACAATAGCCCATTGAAGAGTCAGGGTATCACCAAAAACCCTTCAATGGAGCTCTGTCGATTCACTGATCCTGAAGTTGATCAGTTCCGATCATGCTTCCCTGATGGCACAATATTCAGACCCTTCGATTCTTCTAACAAGAGTGACTGTGTGTCAGACACATGGATCACTTTTCCTGTTGCTCCCTTCCAGATAGGGTTCACCTATCCCTTCCCTATTTTTACACAAAGCTTCTTCACACTTACCGGCCTGTGCTACATCCAAGCCATGCCGATGGTGTGGAGGTTCTTATTTATACTTGAGCACATAATAGAACAGGAAGGCTTAGATATAGGGATGTCTGAATTGAGCCAACTATACAACCTTGTGAGCCATGGATCCTATCGATATCTATTCAAGTCCAAACCCCAGAAATCTCACCCAATCTTGAAAACCACCAAAAATGACACCAAGTGGAGGAATCAATTCTTTTTCGTGAGACGGGATTCTGTTCCAAATGGAAACAAACTTCCCAAGAAGTTGTAGACTGATGGTAGGATATAGGATCCTTAGACTAGGATAAGCGGTAAGAATTTTTCTTTTGCTTGTTGAGGATAACTGATCCTTTATCTTTGTCTTTGCAGTTATAACTTTGTCACATATTCAAGAATCGCCCGCCACCCAAGAGAGAATTGAAGCTTTTTGGAAGCTTGACCCTGCAATCAGAACTTATCCACCGAAATCAAAGGATCCAGTAGAAGTTTCATCAACTTCCTACACCATGTCAAGTAAGTATCCACACATGCATATATATATATAAATGTTTGATAAAAATATGAATACTTATCTGTTTTTCGCGTTTGTAGGCGCCGAAAAATCCTTAAAGTCTGCTTCCAGGTTCAGCGTGAGTGATCTCTAGGAGTATGCATCTTCTTGTTGCATCAAAAAAGAGCTGGCTGCAAGCCAAAGCATCCCAGAGCCTAAGGGCATGAGCACTAGGAGCAAGGATGCCAAGAAGAGGAAGACTGATGTGCCCACTGAAGGCCTTCCTCCCATGGAACGTCAGCTTCATGAATACGTCTCCGAGGTAAGGATCCGGTATCCTTAAGTCTGAACTTTCCTTTTTGAGGATAAAGGATCCTGACTGTTAACTTTCTTTGTGCAAAAATTTGCTGAGATTCAGCTCCTCCTTGATCAACATCTGGCAGAGGCCGAGCAGAAAAATCTGGACTTCCAGCAGATTTTCCTTGCCAAGGATAAAAAGATCTCTTCCCTTGAAAAAGAGATAAACCTGCTACAGAAGGAACTGGTCCTGGCTCAGATCACAGCCCTGAAAGAGAAGGCAGAAGTCATGGATGGGGCTAAGCTTTCTGCTACTATCGCCATGCTGAAGATCAAGCCGCAAATGGCTAAGGCGGCTGAGGATCCTGCCTTCGACAAGTCTGAATGGGACCAGGAGGCTTGGAAGCAGAGGCTGGCTGAGCTGGATAATGAGGATGAATCTGAGGGGGCAGCAGCTGGTGAAGCTGGAGGCAGTGGGCTGAAGGATCTTGAGGTGGCAGCAGGTGGTGATGGCAAAGGTGACGGTGACAAGGTGGTGGAGGCAGCGAAGGTGTAGGCTGCATCAATGGGCGATGATGGAAAATTCTAGACGTGGCCGGAGCCCATTTTTTATGGTTTTAGTTTTTGGTTAATATGTTTTAAACAATGATGGTCTGTAACTAACCAACAGTTTTTAGGGTTAAGGGTCACTGATCCTTTGGACAATAAGGGGGTAGCAAAGGTGGATGAGTCCTTCTGTTTGTGGAGGATGAAGCCTTTGATGCCCCTCATCTTTTGATTTCCTACACTCAATGAACCTTATGAATATGGACACCCTTTGCCTACCCAAGCGGACGGCCACGTTTTGCTGGTAGATGTTCGGGTAGGAAATTTTGACAACCTTTAGAAGGGTTAACTATGATAAATAAATAAAACTTTAACCTTTTGACTATCTTTGTGTTGTTTATCTTGCAAACATTTAACCTTCAATTGTTATTGTACAACTTTTTGGATTTATAAGTTATTGGCGAAATTATAAAAATCAGTTTATGTCAAACATTTTAGGATATGATCAAGGATCAAATATCCTTTAATCAAAAAGTTTGAAAAGTGAGTCAATTTTAGGATCATATATTTTGTTGTCAAAGAATAAGGGTAATACTGATAAACTAAGAATAAAGTTAAAGTAAATAAGGATCATACCAGAGAATCCAAGTTAGGATCCTATATCCTTAACACTTACAACTGAAACAATCAAAAGATAAGACTTTGTAGAAGGTTAGGATCCTGGATCCTTAACTGTTCAGCTCTGGAAACCTGAAATATGAGATAACTTGGGACTAAGCCAATTGTAAAAGAAGATGTTAGTATCTGGGGACAAGCCCAACAATCTGGGGACAAGCCCAAAGGATCTTGTGTAAACTAGAGTATGGCCCATACTGGCGACTATCCAAACTTAGTGCCATGAAAATGCCAAAACCTTAGCGAACGTGAAAACGTTAGAAACCTTAAGAACGGATATATGGTACGTCTACCATTATACTTAGGAACCTAAATACAGCTAGTACAATGAAATTTCCAGCCCCTAAAGCGAGTACTGGTCTCATTGCCTTTAACTGCATTAGGATAATCGTGCGCAACTGGCGAAGGTGTAAGAACCTGATTCGTAGGAGGTAATAGATGCCTTAAACTGGGGATAAGCCCAAAAAACTAGGGATAAACCCAAAGACTTAGGAAACTTCAATGGATACTTGATCCTTTGTCAAAGAAGCAGCAACTTCTACAAAACTCATAACTTAGTAAAAAAGGATAAAGGATCCTGAATCCTTCTCTTTATAATCAAATAAATTTAAAGGATTAGGTAAATTAAAACCAAATCATTACCAGAATGAGGATCATATATCCTCTAAGGATCCTTTACGTATACCAGATATGAGGATGGCTAAGGATCTTGGATCCTTCTTACATGAAGTATCTTTTTAAATGGACAACATTCCAAGCTCTTGGTAACAAATCACATTCCATTGTTAGTAAATGATATGCCCCCTTTCCTGCCTCAGCTTCAATAAGATAGGGGCCTTCCCACTTTGGTGCTAACTTGCCATCAGCTGGATTTGTGGTATTTTGGAATGTTTTCCTCAACACCATGTCACCAACTTGAAACTTTCTGATCCTGACATTCTTGTTATAAGCTCCAGCCATCCTTTGTTGATAACTAGCCAATCTTATCCTTGCCAAATCCCTGAGTTCTTCTATGGTATCCAAATCTTGAACCAAGTTTTCAGCATTTCCTTCAGGATCACGGATGCTTGTTCTTGCAGTAGGGACTACCATTTCTGTAGGGATCACTGATTCAGCTTCAAGCACTAAAGAAAATGGAGTCTGGCCAGTAGCATTCTTCGGAGTTATTCTATCAGCCCATAACACATAAGGTAGCTCTTCTGCCCATTTTCCCTTTTTGGATCCAAGCTTCTTCTTCAAGTTGTTGATGATGATCTTGTTAGATGATTCTGCTTGACCATTAGCTTGTGGGTGGACTGGTGTTGATGTTATCATCTTAATCCCCCAGCTGTCACAAAAGTTAGTAGTTATATTCCCAATAAATTGGGATCCATTATCACAAATAATTTCAGAAGGTATACCAAATCTATTAATAATGTTTCTTTTAATAAAGGATATCACTTCCTTTTCTCTAACTTGAGCAAATGCTTCAGCTTCTATCCATTTGGAAAAGTAATCAGTCATAGCAAGCATAAACACTTTCCCTCCTGGTGCTTTGGGAAGTTTGCCAACTATATCCATTCCCCATCTCATAAATGGCCAAAAAAAGGATATAGGATGCAGGAGTTCCGCTGGTTGATGAAGGATATTGCTACGTCTTTGTCAAGCATCACACTTCTTTGCATAATCCACAGCATCCTTCTTTATAGTAGGCCAATAGTATCCTGTTCTAAGGATCCTTGAGAACAGTGCTCCGCCGCCAATGTGGTTTCCACAATCTCCTTCATGAAAATCCTTCAGGACTTCCTGGATTTCTGGATCCTCGATGCACCTTAGATATGGACCTGCAAGAGATCGTTTATATAATATGTTATTTAATATTGTAAATTGAGATACCTTGACTTTGAAAGCTCTGGGATTTTCTCCTGTAGGAATCTCTCCATGTTATATATCTCATGATTGGAAGGATCCAGGATCCTGAATGTGACTGTACACCATCACTAGGTATGATTGCAGAATCCTCCACTATTTCCATAGCTGTATGATCCTCAATAGCAGGAGTTAAGATATGGATAATGGGAATTTTAATATCCTCTGGAATCTTCAATGATGATCCAAGGTTGGCTAAAGCATCAGCTTCTACATTTTCTTCCCTGGGTACCTGTGTTAAACTAAAAGAAGCAAAAGAGTCTGCTAATTTCTTGAATATCTCTAGATATTTGATTAGTCTTTCACCTTTAACAACATAAGAACCATTAAAGTGGTTAGTAATTAACAATGAATCTACATGTACCTCAAGATACCTGATCCTCATGTGCTTGGCAATTTGCAAACCAGCTATTAAGGCTTCATACTCAGCCTCATTATTAGTAGTTTGAAACTCACAAGCAATTGAGTGGGGTATTATGTCCCCCTGTGGCGATTTTAGTAGTATGCCTAGTCCAGTTCCTTTGATATTTAAAGCCCCATCTATGAAGAGTATCCAAGGATCCTTAGTCTCTTTAAGCTATTGAACTTCCAATTCAGCTTCCCTTTGTAGATCACTACTGAAATCAGCCACAAAGTCAGCTAAGGCTTGGGATTTGATGGCAGTTCTTGGTTCATATCTGATATCATAAGCACTAAGTTTGACTGCCCACTTTGCCATCCTTCCTGACATTTCAGGTTTTCTGAGGACATTCTTAATAGGAAAGGTAGTCTTGACAATAATAACATGAGTTTTAAAATAATGGCGTAATTTAGTAGATGCCATGATTAAAGCAAGGATAAGTTTTTCTAAATGGGAATACCTGGATTCAGCATCAAGTAAACTTTTACTTACATAATACACAGGATGTTGGGTACCTTCATTATCCTTTACAAGGACTGCACTTACCGCCTTAGAAGAAACTGCCAAGTATAAGGATAATATATCCCCCTTTTCTAGTTTCTTAAGGCTGGAGCTGAGGATAAGTAATCCTTAAGAGCCTTGAGAGCATTCTCATGCTTTTAGTCCATTCAAATTTCTTGTTCTTTCTCAGAATGTAATAGAATTCCTTGCATTTCTCTGATGACTTTGAGATGAACCTGTTCAAGGCTGCGATCCTTCCTGTCAATCTTTGCACATCCTTGGCATTAGCAGGAGATTTGATGTTCACAATCGCCTTGATTTGCTCTGGACTTGCCTCTATCCCTCTTTTCATCACCATATAACCTAGGAACTTGCCAGCTTTTACACCAATGTGGCACTTGGAAGGATTCAATTTCCTATTGATTTTATCAAGGATATCAAATGCTTCTTCCAAATCTCTAAGGTGATCCTCAGCTCTCTTGGACTTAACCACCATGTCATCAATATAGACTTCCATCGTGTGTCCAATTTGTTCTTTAAACATCATATTGACTAGCCTTTAGTAGGTAGCACCTGCATTTCTTAGTCCAAATGGCATAGCAATATAACAATAGATACCAGTAGGGGTTATAAAGGCTGTATCCTCTTGATCAGATGGTTCCATCTGAATTTGTTGGAATCCAGATGAAGCATCCATGAAAGTCAACAACTCATGACCCGCGGTAGCATCCACCATGGAGTCAATATGGGGTAATGGGAAAGGATCCTTGGGACATGCCTTGTTTAAATCAGTGAAATCGACACATACCCTCCACTTTCCGTTTTTCTTTTGAACAACAACCACATTGGCTAACCACCTTGGATACTTAACCTCTCTAATTATACCTGCTCTGAGCAATTTATCTACCTCCTCCTGGATGATGGCATTCCTTTCACGTGCAAACTTTCTCCTCTTTTGATGTATGGGTTTGAATGACCTATCAATGCCAAGTTTATGAGTAATTATATCTTTAGAAATACCTATCATGTCCTCAAGCTTCCAGGAAAAGGTAGCTTTTCTCCTCTTGAGGAAGGATACTAGATCCTGTTCAATGTCATTGAGGATCCCGGATCCTATAAAAACTTTGGATTCAGGATCCTGAGGATCCATTAGGATATCTTTCACATCTTGTTCTCTTGCCTCCAGGACATCTCTTGGAGGATACTTTAATTGCTATTGCTCCCTAGGTCTTGAGGCTGGTTTCATGGATGAAGTGTAACAATTTTTGGTTTCTTGTTGGTCACTTTCTATCTTCTCCACACCCCATGTAGTAGGGAGTTTCACACACTGATGATATGTAGATGGAACTGCTTTCATGTCATGTATCCATGGCCTGCCAAGGATAACATTGCAACAGGATAAGCAATCTATAACACAAAATTTTTGAAAAGAATTAACTCCCTCTATGTAAATGGGAAGTTTAATGTCACCCAATGTGTTCTTGGTTTCTCCACTGAATCCCACAAGAACTGATGATCTTGGGATGATTTCTGATTCAGGGATATTCATCTTCTTGAGGACATCAAGCTGGATAATGTTCACTGAGCTTCCTCCATCTATGAGAATCCTGCGAACAAAATGGTTAGAAATAAACAATGTAATAATAAGACCATCATGATCAGGATCCTAAATGTCCACACGATCGTCCTCATCAAAGGATATGACTTTCTCCTGTGTAAGGATTGAGGTTCGAATAGGCCGATCCCCATTCTCCATCTTTGTCTCTTTAGCATGCCTCTTGGCTGCTGAAAAGGAAGTGCCACATATGTCTGATCCACTAGAAATGAAGTTGATAATTTGTACATCAGCTGGAGGAGCAGGAGCTCTTTCTGGAATCTTTTCAGGATCCTGGATCCTTGACTTTTTTCTTCCAAATAGCTCCTTCAAATGCCCTTTGCTTAACAGGTAACCAATCTCTTTCCTGAGTGCTATGCATTCATCAGTGAGATGACCGAAATCTTCATGATAGGCACACCATTTGGATTTATCTTTTGTAACAGCTGGCTTATCACTCTTTCTGGGCCATGTTGTTTTTTCACCTAAATTCTGCATTGCAAGGATTAGTTCATTATTATCAACAGCAAAGCAATATTCAGAAATGGGTGGATAATCTTCATCATCCTCTTCTTGCTCCACTGCATGAACGTTTTGATTATCAGACTTGTTGTATGATTTGGATTTGTTGTTCCTGAAATAGGATCCTTGCTTTTCCTGCTTTGAGGATCCTGACAGTCTCTCTTGGATCCTTTTATCATCCTCTAAACGGATGAATCTAAGGGCCCTAGTTCTTACTTCATCAAGATTCCTGCAAGGGGTCATAACAAGATCATCATAGAATTGTGAATCCTTAAGTAAACCCATTTTGAAAGCTTCTACAGCCGTAGCAATATCCAAATTAGAAATCTCTAAGGATTCTCTACTGAACTTAGTGATATAATCTCTAAGTGATTCATTTTGACCTTGTGTTACCCTATATAGATCACTAGTTAAACGTTCAAATCTCCTACTACATGAGAATTGGCTATTAAACAAATTAACTAGGTTAGCAAATGAAGTAATAGAGTAAGGGGGAAGACTTAGCAGCCATTTAAGAGCTGATCCTGTCAGTGTGGATCCGAAACCCTTGCATAGACATGCTTCTTTCAACCTTTCAGGAATGGGATTAATCTCCATTCTCTCCCGGTATTGAGCCACATGCTCTTCTGGATCAGTTGAGCCATCATACAGCTTCATGTTCGGTGTTTGAAACCTCTTTGGTATTTCTGCATCACAAATAGGTGGTGCAAAATGAGATATCCTGTAACTCCCATCCAGAATCTTAGGAATGGGCTTAACCACTCCTGGGACGTTAGATATCATATCCTTGAGTTTTTGCAATTCCCCAGCCATAGCTTGGTTGATTCCTGTATCCTGCACAAAGCCATGGTTAGCATTATAAGAAGTATTCAAAGTGTTACCTCCTGATGGATTCAAGGTTGGGATTCCTGATGTGAATCCATATTGGTGTGATTCTGGCATGATTGAGGGACCAGATGAAGCAATAGTTTGCATAGGTATTGTTATGGGCCATTTTCTAAGCATATATATCCTGACTAATATTCTGCTTCTGGTTGTTTACCTGTGACCAGGATACCGGATCAGGATATTGGTAACATCCTGGTGCGATATCCTGGTGTTAACTAAATAGTCCACGTGCAGGTAAGAAGCTGTAGGTCACTAACGGTCAGATGGACTTCTTCTCCTTGAGACTCGGGAAAACTAGTTATTTGAGAGACGTTGAACCCGAAAGACCAGGTCTACAACGTTCAACTGGGGAATATCCGTCGGATCCCGGTTTAATAGGGTTGTTTGTTACATTTCTTTTACTATAAATAGATGGGGTGGATCAGATTAAGACACGCAACTTTACTCACACACTCTTTCGCACACTTTGCTCTCTAGCTTCTAGCAATCACTATACACAAACACTTGTACTCGAATTACATTGTAACACCTAGTTGATCCGCATCACATCCTGCACTGTATCCTGATATTCGAAGTAATAGAAGAACTAGGCAGCTGCGATTGTCAGCTCCTGAGGTTTTATGCCGGCGATCTAGATTGATCAAGGGCTTTCCTCGTACATCTCGTGTCACCCTTTACATTTTTGCTCATTGTTTGATCATAGATACAGCTCTATATCCTGAGCCGTATCCTGAAACTGTTTTTACAATTAATTTGATTAACATATTTTCAACACTCATTTCTAGCACACTACCTCACTTAACTAATTTGATCACTAAATTGCTTCGGTAATTTTCGACCAAAACAATTTGGCGCCCACCGTGGGGCAAGTGGTGCTATTTTTACTAAAAACTTTAGTTAAATCATTACTCGGTTTTCTATTATCAAAACTTTTTGCTACATTGTTTTTAATGGCCTCGAGATCAAACATGAGCTCTTCCACCATGTCTGCTACAACCTCCGCAACAATTGGTTCGGTGCTTCCACCTCCTCCTCCAAGAATGCAAGCTTCTTCACACGGGACTGAGAGTCATGTGGCTCGGGATGTTATCCCCGCTCCTAGTACCCAGGGATCTGGTCCTATTTTGGCTTCTAATGATGAAATTCTAAATTTGTTTGGTAGTGTACAGGAACAGATGAGGCAGTAGCAGGAAACTAATCGGATGCTAATGAGAGAGATACAACTCTTGAAATCCGGCCCAAGTAGACCTGCTGAAGAAACTGTCACTCCTTTGCAGCCTAGGGCTTTGAACTTCAGTTCTGCAGTTTACACTGAGGATAACCGGGGGAATATCATGCCAAGCCATTCTCAGAATTATACTCCTGAGATACCCTCCTCGGTCAGGATGTCAACTGTGAGGAGCTCAGGATATGCTTCAGGATATGGCCAAAATCCTCAGACCGGTAACGTGTCAAATAATAATATTCTTGCTACTAAAAATAATGGGTCTTTGCAGGATGCAGGTATGACGTCAACATTTACTAGGGAGCTTCAGAAATTAAAGGACATGATATCCAGTGTACCTGGAGTGGTCCAGCCAATTACGGAAGTGTACCAAGACAGCCACATGATATCCCGCATTGCATATCCTATCTGTGATGCTAAAATCCCAAAGAGATTTCAAACCCCCAACATGAAACTGTATGATGGGTCTACGGATCCTGAAGAGCATGTTGCCCAGTATAGAGAAAGAATGGAGATTAATCCTATCCCTCCGGAGCTCAAGGAAGCATGCTTGTGCAAGGGTTTCGGTTCTACCTTGACAGGATCAGCCTTAAAATGGCTGTTAAATGTTCCTCCTCACTCAATTACTTCATTTGCTCATTTGGTTAATTTATTTAATAGTCAGTTTTCTTGTAGCCGGAGTTTTGAGAAACTAACCAATGATCTTTACAGGATAACTCAAAGACCTCAGGAATCCTTGAGGGATTACGTGAACAAATTTAGTCGGGAATCCTTGGATATCCCACATCTTGATGTTGCAACAGCTGTGCAGGCTTTTAAGATGGGATTACAAAAAGATTCTCAGTTCTATCAGGATCTTGTAATGAATCCCTGCAGGAATCTCAACGAAGCTCGTAACAGGGCCTTGAGATATATTCGCTTGGAAGATGACAAAAAGATGCAAGAGATGATGAATTCTACCTCAACCTATGAATCAACCAACAAGAAATCAGAATCCTCATATAAACCGTATCGCTCCAAGCCATATGGCAGAAATGACAACAAGAAAGTGAATGCTGTTGAAGACCAGGATCCTGAAGAATATCCTGAATTATCTGAATATTGCTTTTCTGTTAATATACCTGAATTAATGTATGCTATGCTGGGTTTAGGAGACAAAGCTAGGTGGCCTCGAAAGAGTCAACAAAAAGCTGATTGGAAGGATAAATCCAAATGGTGAGCCTTCCATGAAGATTTCGGACATGTGACTGAGGATTGCATTGCTCTAAGGAAAGAAATAAGCTACCTGTTGAGCAAAGGATATCTGAAGGATTTGCTGGGAAGAAAGAAGAATAAAGGGCAGGATCCTGAGAAGGATCCTGAACGAGCAGCATCACCCCCAGCAGATGCCAAAATAATTAACTTTATTTCAGAAGGATCCGACATTTGTGGGACTTCGTATTCTGCGGCCAAGAGACATGCAAAGGAGGCTAAGACTGAAAGGGGAGACAGACCAGCCAGAATGACTACCCTCACAACTGACAAAGTGATCACTTTCGACAGTGATGACAGGGATACTGTCCAGGATCCTCACCATGACGCCCTCGTAATAACATTATATGTTGCTAACCATTTTGTACGCAGGATATTAGTGGATAATGGCAGCTCTGTCAACATAATTCAGCTGGAAATATTGAAGAGGATGAATGTATCTCCGATGTACATTACTTCGAAATCCACCGTGCTCGTTGGCTTCAGTGGGGAAGCTAGGAATACCGTAGGGGAGATAAAGTTACCAGTATATGTTGAAGGGGTCAACTCAATACAACGTTTCTGTGTGATGGACTCCCTATCCTGCTATAACATCATACTAGGCAGGCCATGGATCCATGATATGAAGGCTGTGTCATTGACTTATCATCAGTGCATCAAGATCCCTACCCCTTGGGGGGTTGTCAAGGCTGATAGTGATCAGCAGGAGGCAAAGGAATGCTACTCATCCTCGATGAAATCCTCAACCAAGCCTAATGCAGCATAGCAATTAAAGATGCGGGCCTGGGATATCATGGAAGCTTCGGAGCAGGATGTAAAGAAAGTTATCCTGGATCAGGATAATCCGGATATCTCGGTGCTCATAGGAACCAATATCCCTCAAGATATTGAAAATCAGTTGACTAATTGTTTGAAATGCAGGATGTCAACATTCGCATGGAAGCACGAGGATATGACAGGTATTTCCAAGGATATTATAACACATAAGCTCGGTACTGACAGGTCATTCAAACCGGTCCAATAAAAGAGAAGGAAATTTGCTCCAGAGCGAAATGTGATCATCCTAGAGGAAGTTGAAAGACTACTAAGGAGCAAGATGATTAGAGAAGTGAAGTTTCCTAAATGGCTTGCGAATGTAGTCGTGGTACAAAAGAAAAATGGGAAACGGAGAGTTTGTGTAGACTACACAGACTTAAACAAAGCCTATCCGAAAGACCCGTTTCCTCTACCTCATATTGATTCAATGGTAGATGCTACCGCCGGCCACGAGATGTTGACCTTCATGGATGCCTCTTCAGGATTTCAACAAATCCAAATGGAACCCTCTGATCAGGAGGATACTTCTTTCATGATACCCACAGGTATTTATTGTTATACTGCTATGCCCTTTGGTTTGAAAAATGCAGGTGCAACATACCAGAGGTTGGTAAACATGATGTTCAAAGACAAACTGGGGGACACCATGGAGGTGTATATTGACGATATGGTGGTAAAATCTAAAAAGGCTGAGGATCACCTCCAGGATATTAAGGGAGCGTTTGATATCCTGGATCAATATAACATGAAACTAAATCCTGCTAAGTGCCATTTCGGAGTGGGGGCAGGAAAGTTTCTAGGATATATGGTGACCAAAAGAGGGATAGAGGCAAGCCCGGAGCAGATCAAAGCTATTCTGGATATAAAATCACCTTCAAATATGAAGGATGTTCAACGATTAATAGGCTGAGTAGCAGCGTTGAACAGATTTATTTCAAGATCCTCAGAGAAGTGCAAGGAATTTTATGATATCCTCAAGAAGAATAAGAAGTTTGAATGGGGAGCAAAGCATGAAGCAGCTCTGCAGGATTTGAAGCAGTATCCTTCAACCGCACCCTTATTGATGAAGCCTGAGGATGGCGAACCATTATCCCTGTATCTCGCAGTATCAGGGAATGCAGTAAGTGCCATCCTTGTAAAGGATCATGAAGGTCAGCAGTATCCTGTCTATTATGTTAGTAAAAGTTTATTAAATGCTGAAACTAGATATTCTCATCTAGAAAAATTGATATTAGCCCTAGTTATGGCATCAACAAAAATTAGACATTATTTTGAGACACATAGGATTCATGTTAAAACCAATTATCCCATGAAAAATGTGCTTAGGAAACCTGAGATGTCTGGTAGGATGGCTAAATGGTCAGTGAAATTAAGTGCTTTTAATCTAGTATATGAGCCTAGAAATGCCATAAAGTCTCAGGCTTTAGCTGACTTTGTGGCTGATTTCAGTAGTGACATTCAAAATGAACTAGACTTAGAAGTACAGCAGCTAGGAGAAAACTTAGAATCCTGGATATTATATACTGATGGTGCATCTAATGTAAGAGGTGTAGGTCTATGTATACTACTAAAATCGCCACATGGGGACATATTACCCCAGGCTATTAGGTATGAATTTCCTGCTACTAATAACGAAGCAGAGTATGAGGCTTTAATTGCAGGGTTAGAGTTGGCTAAGAATATGAATATCAAGAATTTGCAAGTATATGTTGGCTCCTTGTTAATCACTAATCATTTTAATGGATCCTATGCAGTTAAAGGTGAGAAGTTAGTCGAGTACCTCGATATTCTCAAAAAATTAGCAGGATATTTCGATATTTTTACACTTGAACTGGTACCAAGAGAGGAAAATGCTGAAGCTAATGCCTTGGTAAATCTGGGATCATCAGTCAGGATACCGGAAGGAACCCGAATACCAGTATTACATATCCTATATCCTGCGACGAATCCTCAGGATAAGGAAGTAATAAGTATTCAGGATCCTGATGATGAGTATCCCGAGCAGGATCCTAAGTCCTGGACGGCACCAATCATGAGATATCTCAAGGAAGGATACATCCCAAAGAATGAGAATCCTAAGGCTTTTAGAATGAAGGTATCACGATTCACTATTATAAATGACGTTTTGTATAAGAAATCTCTTGCAGGACCATATCTGAGGTGCTTGGAGGATCCCGAAACCAAAGAAGTGCTTCAGGATATACACGAAGGGGATTGTGGTAATCATGTTGGGGGCAGGTCGTTATTCTCAAAAGTATTAAGGACAGGATATTATTGGCCGACGATGAGAAAAGATGCCACAGAATATGCTCGAAGATGTGACGCATGTCAAAGACATAGTAACATATTACATCAGCCTGCTGAACCGCTGTATCCTATTGTTTCCCCTTGGCCGTTCATGAAATGGGGTATGGATATAGTGGGAAAGCTTCCAAAGGCTCCAGGAGGAAAGGTTTTCATGTTGGCAATGACGGATTATTTCTCCAAGTGGGTTGAAGCAGAAGCATTTGTTCAGGTTAGAGATCAAGAAGTGGTATCCTTCATAAACAGGAATATCCTGACTAGGTTTGGAGTACCAGCTAAGATAATTTGTAACAATGGATCTCAATTTATAAGTAAAAGGACTACTGACTTTTGCAAGAGTTGGGGAATTAAAATGATCACGTCTACTCCGGTGCATCCTCAAGCAAATGGACAAGCAGAATCCTCGAACAAGATAATTATCAACAACTTAAAAAAGACACTAGGGGCTAAGAAAGGAAGATGGGCAGAAGAATTACCCTTTGTTTTATGGGCTGATAGGACAACGGTGAAGAGTGCAACTGGCCAAACCCCGTTTTCTTTGGTGTTTGGAGCAGAAGCGGTGATCCCGACAGAAATGGTGATACCTACAGCGAGATCCAACCTCAGGGATCCTGAGCAGAATTCTGAAATCCTATGCCAGGAACTGGATACTATTGATAAGACAAGGGACGCTGCAAGGCTAAGGATGGCAGCATATCAACAGAGGATATCCAAAGCATATAACAAGAATATAAGGACTAGAAGATTTCAAGTTGGAGATCGGGTATTAAGAAAGGCTTTTCAGAATACTACTAATCCTGCTGATGGAAAGTTGGCTCCAAAATGGGAAGGACCCTACGAGGTTGAATCAGAATCAGGAAAAGGAGCATACCGACTCAAGAATATGGAGGGGGATATGCTACCGAGATCCTGGAATGCTATACATCTAAAACTCTATTTCAAGTGAGTATGGAATTTAAATTCTAACTCAGGATGGTATGAATTCTGTCTCTTTTATTAAATTTTGATATTATTTACTATTTTGAACCCATTACTGACTTAAGCATCGGAGGGGTGTTAGCCAGGCTAACACCCACCTTAGCTTACAGTGGTTTTGCAGAATACGCTTTGGGATATAGCATCAGGATACACACTCAGGATACTTCGGAAGATTAGAGGATTGGCCCCCTCTCTTACGTCTAAGGGATCCTGATCCCTTCACATGTTTAAAGGTATTCACCTTTCTTCCGAATTGGGTTTAAACACCCCGCCTGGAGCGCAAGTTATTCGGGAATAGTTCAAGGTGGCGGGACCAGTTCATGTAAAAGTGGCTGACAATTTCGTTACTGTTGGCTATATCTTGAATCCTAAAGGTATATGAGGATTGATCACCCTCTCTCGCGAAAGGGTATTTTCATACTCTCTATGGTTTAAAGGTTTTCACCTTTCTAAGTGTTGGAGTTTATACACTCCCGCCTGTAGCGCAAGAAAATTTGGGATTTTCCCCAGCATATTAAGGATTTGTCTCCAGTATATTTTTAGGTTTTACCCCTATAACACAAGAATTGCCTGAACAGCTGGAACTAATGTTCAAAAATTTTCTAAAGTGTTTAAAGACTTCATGCACAGGGGACATTCCTTCTAAAAGCAATTGTGTGAAGTTCAAAAGATCAGAATTGGGCTAAATGTCTCGGACTGGGGACATCTCAGTGGGAAAAGTTGCAAAAGGGGTTGGTGTTTGATGCTAGGGTTACACTCAATTCCTGGTATGATCTTTCCTTTGTGAATCTTGCATGAATTATTTAACTCTGATTAAGGCTCAAAATATCCTGAAAAGGATATGTCTTTAGGATATATCTTCAAATGTGTTTTTGGATACGCTTCAGGATATTTGATTGAAATATTTGGGAAATGATACTTAGATTGAAAATTAAAATTTTGATCAAACAAGTGTTGTCAAAGCAGGTTTTAGAATATAGACTATCTTTTATTCTTTAAAAATTTTGTCTAAAATTGCTTGGAAATTTTATGAAGGTCTTCGTAATATATCACTGAGCATATTGATCAGGATATTTTCAAAAGATAGTTGCACAAAATTTTGCAAAGCTAAAATCTACACTAAGAAATGCATGACAGAAATTAAAAGGCAACAACAAATAAGTCAAAAGGAAGTTATATTATTAACATGTCAAAAGTTGTGCTTTTGGTTTCACCTCAAACCGAGGCCCATCCGCCAAAAACACGATTAGTCTTTACCATACTTACATAACGGTTGAAGGTTCTATCTCAAAAAGGGACCTGTCCGCCTTCAACTGTTACGTCATTCATAACAGGTTATATTAACTGATGACCAAGGGCTTCGTCCTGAAACCCAGGACCCATCCACCTTTGGTCATTGTATTGTTCTAAGTGCAGGAAATATAAATTGTTCAACGACAGGAAAAGTAAATTGTTTCTACAAAACACAACCATTGGATTTAAAAAAGTGGGCTCCGGCCTTGGCACATACATGCATCATCGCCCACATTGCTGCGCTTAGGGGGCAGCTCCTTCTTCCATCGTGACCTCTCCAGCAGCATCCTCTCCAGCATTCATCCCAACCTCATCAGCAGCATCGCCACCAGCATCCTTTGAAGCACCAGCATCGTCCACCTTCTCGGTCACCTTAGCGGGCTCCTCTGCAGTAGGTTTCGAATGGGGGTCCACAGGGTTGCCACCGAGATCCTTCAACTTCATCTCCCAAGCTTTAATGTTCCACGAAGGGCATTCAACACCCAGAGCCCTGGCCTCGTAAGCCATTTTCAGCCTGGCCTGGAGGAGGGAGATGATGACTGAATTCTTAAGGCTCTCCCGGTACGAAGCCATATATTGCTCGTGTTAAACCTGGGCTGCATCGGACTTAGCTTGAGCCTCTTGGGTGATCTTCTGGATGGCAGACAGGTGGTCTTGAGTCATGGCCTTATACTTAGCTTCATAGTGTTCCGACTTGGCGGTGGCGATTGCTGCTTGATCCGCGATGGTAGCCTCAGCCTTCTTCAGTTTGCTCTCTAACATGACGTTCGAGCCACATGCGTCCTCATAGAGGAATACCAGGCGTTCAAGGCCCTGCAAGGTAAGGAAACAGGTATCAGCCTAAATTAACATTTGTAATTAGCATGTGGTGCAGGATACAGGCCATAATACTAACCTGGTTGAGGAAACCTGTCACGAATTTGCTGGATTCCGTGAACCCGTGATTCTCAAACGGGAATACATGGGGAGTAATAGGATGATCTGCTTCCTTCCTCTTCCGGGAGCTGGAGGCCCGGGTCCTGGATGTTGGAGGGGCTTTGGGAGCGATAGTAGTCTTTGAGCTGCTGGGCTTTGGAGTATCGGATGGCTTCGGATTGATCTCTTGTTTGATGGGTGCAAGGCTGGAATAACTATCCAACTCATCGAGTTGGAAGCCTTCGAGGTTGATGACCGGCACTGTGTCAAGGGAGAATTGTTTAATTTATGTCACTTATATTCTCTAGTTAATTTACTCACGTATACTTACCAGACATTTCCGAACTAGATTTCTGACTTGAAATTGTGAGAGACAGGGAGAAAGTTCTTTCAGCGGCAGGAAGTCGGTAAATCGCTTTGATCCTGGATTGTGATTCTGCACTTGGAGATGCTAGGTCTCTGAAATTCGCTGCACAAATATTAGGATATCAGTCAGAATACAGTTAAGGATATATTTGGGGATATTCCTAAAACCCTAAATCCTACCCTTGGTTAGCCATCTAACTGGCAGATCGAAACCCCCGTCGATGGAGTCCCTTTTTACGAAAAAGAACTTTCGTTGCCACTGATCTTCGTTCTTAGTGGCTTTAAGGATTAGGGGATTTCTGGAAGTGGAGAATAAGAGGAAACGGCTATTGCCATGGGATCTCAATCGATATGCTATGGGAAGGTCTTCAATACACAGGTCAGGACAATGGCGAGATTTGATTTGATCTAGCACCATCAAAACTCGCCAGACCATTGGCATAGTTTGGGCATAACTAAGGCCGGTGAGGTCGAAGAAACGAGAGATGAAGGGTGGAAATGGATATCGGAGTCCCAAAGAAAAGGGGTAGGCGAAAAAGCAGACCCACTCGTCTGATGACACGTCTGATCGGACCTCCCGATCAAAAGGGCGAATAACTGTTCCGGCGGGAAAGGCGCCGGAATCCTTCAGGGCAGCGATATCGGCATTATTGAAGGAACAGATTTCTTTTTCTGGTTCTCGTATGAGGTTTTGACTCATCAGGGTTGGGACTGGTTCATCCGAACGAGATCTTGTCCGTGATGCCATGAGGGGTATCAAGCAAACTATGAGAAATTCAAAGAAAAACAGAGGATGAAAGAAAGGATGAGTACCTGGAAGTTGCTTGAAGAGTAATGATAACAATGTGAAATATCTCAGCTAATTATAGGCTGGATATAGGGGGTGAAGAGTAAAAGTACCATGGGAAGTTGCACAATGTCATCTCAAACGTCACCTCGTTTTAATTGCCTCGGTCTACGAGACAAAGTTTATAAAAATATATCCGTTGGATTGATATACCAACAGATATATTTGGGGACAATTGTTATGGGCCATTTTCTAAGCATATATATCCTGACTAATATTCTGCTTCTGGTTGTTTACCTGTGACCAGGATACTGGATCAGGATATTGGTAACATCCTGGTGCGATATCCTGGTGTTAACTAAATAGTCCATGTGCAGGTAAGAAGCTGTAGGTCACTAACGGTCAGATGGACTTCTTCTCCTTGAGACTCGGGCAAACCAGTTATTTGAGAGACGTTGAACCCAAAAGACCAGGTCTACAACGTTCAAGTGGGGAATATCCGCCGGATCCCGGTTTAATAGGGTTGTTTGTTACATTTCTTTTACTATAAATAGATGGGGTGGATCAGATTAAGGCACACAACTTTACTCACACACTCTTTCGCACACTTTGCTCTCTAGCTTCTAGCAATCACTATACACAAACACTTGTACTCGAATTACATTGTAACACCTAGTTGATCCGCATCACATCCTGCACTGTATCCTGATATTTGAAGTAATAGAAGAACTAGGCAGCTGCGATTGTCAGCTCCCGAGGTTTTATGCCGGCGATCTAGATTGATCAAGGGCTTTCCTCGTACATCTCGTGTCACCCTTTACATTTTTGCTCATTGTTTGATCATAGATACAGCTCTATATCCTAAGCCGTATCCTGAAACTGTTTTTACAATTAATTTGATTAACATATTTTCAACACTCATTTCTAGCACACTACCTCACTTAACTAATTTGATCACTAAATTGCTTTGGTAATTTTTGACCAAAACAGGTATGAAGTCTCCCAAGTGAATCTCTGAACTTCTGGGTTGTACACTCCTTAAGGATCCTTGATCCTGAAAGATGTTTTGATCCTTGATACACCGAAGCTGGGGGTCTTGGAGGATAATCCATGGATCCGTGAGCCTGAGATGAGGATCCTTGAACCTGAAATGAGGATCCTTGAACCGTCTGGGTCCCCATGTATCCTCCTGAACTAGAGAAGGATCCTTGATGCTGGAAGGAGGATCCTTGAGGCTGAAGAGAGGATCCTGATGGCTGAAAATAGGATCCTTGAGCCTGTGTCATTGCTGATGATCCATAACGCGTACTTGATGATCCCCCTTGGTACTGGACACCTGATGCCGTGGAATGCTGGACAGTTGTTGCCGGAGTGCCAAAATCCAGTGATCTATGCAGCAATGGAGAGTGATCCTCCGCTGATCTCTTCAATTTCTTGATTTCATTGATCTCTCGAAGGATCATGTCATTAGTTCTGTCCTGCTATTGCATGTAATCCTTCATCTGCAAAATCAAAGAATAAAGATCATTGTTAGTAGGACTAGAAGAAACAGAAGTAGTTGCTTTTGAGAAAACGGGGGTTGGCTTCTTCGCAGCATTCTCAGCAGTCTTCTGGGATCCAGAAGGAACAGGAGGCAAAGGTGGAATGCCCTGTGAAGAGGTGATCGCTGGCATGGAACTTGAAGTGTTCTTCACGTGAGAAGCCATGTAGTTGAAGGTAATGAGCAGAAATGGATAAAATGAACAAAATTCTTCAATAATGAAGCACCGATTGCCCCACGGTGGGCGCCAAACTGTTTTGGTCAAAAATCACACAAGGATAATGCAACCAATTCTGATTTTGTGAGGTATGATGCTTGGTTAAATGATCAAATATATAAATAATGAATGAATGAAATGAGTGATGGACACAAGGATTTATACGAGGAAAAAGCCCTTGATCAATGAATGATCTCCGACATAAAAAACCTCGGATAGTGAAAACTATCACTATCAAGTATATTGAATAAACAAGTTTACAACTTCGGAAGTATTGAGCTTGATACAATGAACTCTAGTGTGTGTGTATTCGAGAGATGGCAACAAAAATGAAGTGTGTTCACCAAAGTGCAAGTGGTTTCTAAAAATAAGCTCAATACCCCTCTTATCCTAGCTAAAAATATCCTAACTAATTATCCGAAAAATCAGCCATTCACCCACGATCACCACCAACGGTCATCAGCCTGTGCACATGTTGAAAATAAAGAGCATATTCCCCTGGAATCTCGGATGGAATAAGTCCTCTTAGAAACATACCTGCAAAACAAGCCAAAAGGTGATGGAAATAATTGTTAGTTCAGAATAACAATGAGGATCCTGGATCCTTATTCTCGCAGCGTCTCCTGAGGATCCTTAATTCAAACTGAATTGAGGATCCGTGATCCAGGCTTCACTTGAGGATCCGTGATCCATAGGCTATGAAATTCTATCCCTAACAGTGCATAAAACTAACTAAAATAATTGTATCTCATAACCCGCTTGCGGTATGCGCATATAATGCACATATGTGTGGGCACTCAGGGGGCAAAAGTGAAAGTGCACTAATTTTAGCGTTATTTTACTAATTTTGTGAGAATAATGTTAAAAGATGTGGATGGTTAATCATGCATCATGTGGTGGCATTGATAGTTGAAAGACAAGGGTGCACTAATTGGCCTTTATCTTAATTGCCGAGGGTTATGTGCCTTATGTCTAAGGTTTGATGCAAAACTACCATCAAGTTGGGAGTATCCCTAGAAGTAGTCTCTCTATTACTATGGGGTAAAGGTAAGCATGTCTATATCTTACCCTACTCAGACACTACCTTAGCTTTACTATTAGTAGGATTTACTGAGTATGATGATGATGATGATGAATTTGAATGTAAAAAGGATTCAACCCCATGTAATACATGTGTTTTTAACACAATAATAAATAAAAAAAACAAAGTAAAAGGTTATAATAAGTAAATAGTACATCAAAGTTCATTTTTAAAAGATAAATCTTGACGACTGTATATGTAAACATATGACATTATATTTTATTCAACACGTGCAATATACATTTTTTTTGAAGATATATCTTTTTTTATTATTTATTATATGAAATTACATTTATGCAAAATAAAAAAACAAACTAAAATGTTATAATACGTAAATAATACATCAGTGTTCATTTTTAAAAAATATATCTTGATGACTATTTGTGTTAACATATGACATTATATTTTATTCAATACGTACAATACACGAGACTTTTAAATATTTATCTTTTTTATTATTTTTTATATAGAGTTACATTATGCAACCCGTGTAATACACGAGGTTCTAACCTAGTTTTCATTATTAAAAAAAACATTTTCTAGCAAATTTATAGAAATACAATAACACGTTTATAATTCACATAAGTAAAAGCAAATTTATAACACGTTTATAACACGTTGATAATTTTGGTGTTAGTACCCAAATGTGTTACAAAATTGAAACCATAAAACCTAAACCTGTTAAAAAAAAGTTAGTACCTAAAGGCGAAACTAGGTATAAACCAAAGGACCTATTTGTGTAATTAACTCTAAGATAAAAAAAAAATTGATAATAAATAACATTATAGAAATTCTATAAGATAAAACAAACTGATAATAAATAACATTATAGAAATTGTTAATAAAATAAACTTATAAGACGCTTTATTTTTGTAAACTTTCAGTTGTTTTGTTTAGTCCCGGTTAAGTTAGAGGTTGGTTAAAGGTATCTAACTCTTTTAATTTTTTTATTGAGTTAATATTAACACATCTCTTTTTTCTATGACATAGATATATAGAGAGATAAAGTGAAAAAGTGTATGAAAATAAGATTGAGGGGTGTAAAAATACTGGGAGTCCCTTTTTTTTATTGTGCTTCTCTCATAAAATGTTAGGTTGGGTGTTGTGGGGCGTAGTCGCTGAAGTGGCGGGCGTTGAACACTGCCACGGGCTGGAGCACATGGGGTGCAGGCGGAGGCGGTCATCGAGGGCACGGGGAATAGTGGTGAATCCAGAAGAAAATTTTTGGGGTATCCCAATTTTGTTTTACGGTACACTCATAAAACAGAGAATTTTTGTTCGCCAAGAAATTTGAGATGTATCCCGAGCACCCCCTGAGCCCTTAATAGATCCGCAGGTGTGTTTTGCATTTCGCCAACAAAGTTGAGATGTATCATGCGCACCCCTGAGAGATCCGCACCTAGGGGAAGAATGTGATTGATGAGCGAACAACTGCAGGGGAAGGGGGGTTGGGCGTCGCACCATTTTACAATTTTACATGAACCACCACACGGTATAAAATCCATTTGATTAAGAGTATGGAAAATATAAGTATATTTAACATTTTAACATAGCCGGTAATTACACAAGACGTCTACATATAATTACTAGAATTAATTTTGTTTCTTTAGTTTTCTTTAAAACGTGTTAAAAACCACCACACGGTATAAAATCCATTTGATTAAGAGTATGGAAAATAAAAGTATATTTAACATTTTAACATAGTCGGTAATTACACAAGACGTCTACATATAATTACTAGAATTAATTTTGTTTCTTTAGTTTTCTTTAAAACGTGTTAAAAAGTAAACATTTTGTTTTAATTTTCTTAATAACATGTTAAAAAGTAAACATTTTGTATTTATTCAAAAAATAACATAGTCCTTACATAAGACATTTCTTATCTAGGCATACATATACAAGTATGATTCAAACAGACCCCAATCGTGTCCGGTGGGCAAAGAAATAAACACTCTGCAGAGCTTTTGCAATCCAAACCTTCATCCAAGCCGTTAGGAGTGTCTTCAATCGAATTTTCAACTGCGTTGATAATGGTTGGAGCTGGTATTTTGGTGTTAGCATCTTGTATTGCGGTAATAAACGTAAAACCACAAGTACTAAGCACTAACATGGCTAAAATGACAATCTTAAACGAAGAATTCACCATATTTTTGTAATGTGGTATTGGGTTGGTGTGAGTTGAGAAAGACCCTCTAGGCTATATTTATAGCTATGGGATGAGATTTCAGATATCAATATCAATATATATATAGGGTAGGGATAGTGTACAAAGTGTCTAAAGTGTGAGAAGTGTAAGAAGTGTTTTAAACCATAAGATCTTTAATCTAATGGTTGAGATCAATAGGGACCAAATTATAAATTGTGTTTTAATTATTTAGACTGATTTGAAAATTGTAGGGGTAATAGTGTCTTTGTATATGTTTCAAATTAGATAACCTCTCCTAAATTCTAGCGATTCACTTCTAAATTCTAACGATTCAATTTTAAACTTATTCTAAAATCCGGACATTCTAAAAAATCCAGAAATATGTAACTGCTACAAGAAATAAATAACACTATACATCCATCATATAACACTATATAACACTATATAACACTGTATAACACTATGGAACACTATATAACACCATATAACACTATGTAACATTATATAACACTATATAACACTATATAACAATATATAACACTATACATCTATCATAGAAATACTATCAGAAAAATATAACACTATAACACTATATAACACTATATAACACCATATAATACCATATAACACTATATAACACTATACATCCATCATATAACACTATATAATACCAAAAAAAAACACTATATAACACCATATAACACTATATAAAAATATATAACACTATACAGTTCTAATTGGTGGTTGCAGTGTTATATATAATGTTGTAGTGTTATATAGAGTTATAAAAGGGTTATATGGTGTTTTATGCTATTCGTAGTGTTTTATAGAGATTTGTAGTGTTATATAAAAACCTTCATTCTGCATCCATCACTATATAACACTCTATAAATTTTCATTCTGCGATCTTCAGAATTAATAATTGATGAACGAGATTACACAAATTCGTAGATTAATTCTTAATTCGTATTCGTATAATAAAGGGTGGCGGTTATAGAAGGTTATCAATTAATTAAATCAATAAGAAAATTACTTGTTTACCCTTTTGAATTAATTTAGATTGAGGACGCATGTCATCTTCACAATATTTCTCACACTTCTCACACTTTTAAATTAATGTACAGGATCTTCAATCTCTCATATATATATATATATATATATATATATATATATATATATATAGGTAGAGGATCCTGTAAAAAGTGCTCAAATTGTGAGAAGTGTATTATAACACTATATATAATACTATATAACACCATATAAACACCGTATAACAATATGTAACACCATATAATACAATATAACACTATGTAACACTATATATCATTATATAACAAATATAACACTATAGGTTGTCTGATAGCATGTCTATGATAGATGTATAGTGTTATATTTGTTATATAATGATATATAGTGTTACATAGTGTTATATGGTATTATATGGTGTTACATATTGTTATACGGAGTTTATATGGTGTTATATAGTATTATATATAGTGTTATAATACACTTCTCACACTTTAGGCCCTTTTTACACTATCCTTACCCTATATATATATATATATATATATATATATATATATCTAGTGGAGGGTTCAAATGAAAAGAATTTTTTTGTAAGAAGAAAAAAGAAGAAGTTTCAACCAATAAGAATGCTTCATTTTACTTCATTTAATATTTGTAGTTAATTTTAATATAAGGGTATATTGGTAAACTTACATAAATCATTAATTTGTATTCTTCCCCTTTAATAACTTGCTAAATTAAATTTGTAACTCCTTTTCAAAATATATACTTTTTTCAAATTAAAAAAACAACTTAATTTAAAGTGTAGAATAAATTACTAGTTGTGTAGGATAAATTACGAGTTGTGTAGGATATATTTCGAGGTGTGTAGGATAAATATCGATTGTGTAGGATAAAATTCTATAATGTGTAGGGTATATATAGGAAAATTTTGATATGTGTAGGTTTTGTAGATTATATGTAGGATAATTAATGATTAGTTGATTAATTAATTAAAGAGAGAAAAATTAATGATATGAGTTATAAATGAAATAGCATTTTACTAATATGTCATTTCTTCGTTTTCTTCTCACATTAAATTTGTTCTCAAATTAACCTTCCCCTATCTAGTGGAATATATATATACCTTCAACATTATTGTATTGTATTATATTGTGTCGTATTGTATTGTATCGTATTACATGCAGTTTTGTGACTAAATATATTATATTAAATTAAATTATGTTATATTATATTAATATAGTCATCACATGATATTTCGGATATCACATGAGTTGTGAGCTTTAAAGCATTCACATTGGAGCCTCTATTCCTACCCTCTTCCTTATAATTAAAAAAAATAATAAAGTAGGGTAAAAAAACTACATAAATCTCCAGGTATCTCATTCTTTAAAATCGTGAAAAAGTTTAGAGATGCTACAATGAATCTCCAAATATAGACTCACTATTCATTCTCGGTACGAATTTCTATTAATGATAAGGATGGGCTAGCTGATAACTTTGTGCTAATTAAGAGGCATGATCGTTTAAGAGGTTGCCACTGAATTAGTCAGCATGTTTTTAAAACTTACTTATTAAGAGGCTCTATGAACTATTAAGAGAAATCTTTTAACTAAACCAAACACACTTTACCTCTTGTCATTTTAAAGGTAGCCTATTAATGGAACCGTTAATAGACTATCAAACATCCCCTAAGTAATTGTGGGTGTAATAAAAAAAATATAAAAAGCATAAAAATGAATTATTATTGAATGGAGATATATACGAAGAATGGGATGTAGGAGTTTTTAAAAGGTGAATAGAATTTAAATAGCTAAATTATAAGAATGGGACTAGGACTAGCAATATTCGTCCCAAACCAATCTAATTACCTTCGTGTTGTATTCAGGTTCATATGTATTTTCAGGTCCGTGTAGGGTTAGACCGACCAATCTGCGAACACGACATTTTTAGCACCCCTATATCACACTAGATGGCTAGAAAACATGACGTTAGGGGTGTCGAGTTATTTATTTGGGTTTCGGTTTTATCGGGTTGGGTTTTTCGAGTTTTGGACCGGAAACATTTATCCGAAACTCAATACAAACAAAGCTAGGGTTAATCGATTTTTGCTTAATCGGGTTCGGGTTAATCGGGCTGGTTTCAATCGGTTTTCGGGTTGGGCTAGTGGATTTGTCTTAAGTGTTCGATTTCTCCATTGCCATAGCAACCAGTAGTTAAATTTGAATTTAAGCACAATCTAATTGGACCTGTCAGGATGTATAAGAGAATAATGGTGGTTTCTCTTGATTGAATTTTGCAGTGAAACTTAATCTGTCATATTATCCATCCTTTGTTGCTATAGCTCAAACTTAGTCTGTTGTATGATATACAAACCTTGATTGCCATAGTCTGTTCTAATTTTTTTTTTAAAAATTGTTTTAAAAAAAGTTATTATGAAGACATGTATTGGTTGATGTTGCATTAAAAAAGTTTAGTCTAATCACAGTTTTCTCCTTTAGTTTGTTGTATCGGGATTATTCATTTCATTTCATTTATTCAATTCGTTTAGTCTGTTCAACTAAGAATTCACCATACTAATCTGTTTATAAAAGTCAATTGGATTTGGAAGAAAAGATTAAACGAATTGAACATGTGGAGTTGTAATCATCACTGCTAGTGTGCCTCGTGGAGACATGAGTCGTGGCATGGTATAATAAGTGGACCCAACATATTAAAAGTTTCAAAAATCGGAATACCATTAATAAGTTTTTCGGGTTATCCAAATAAACAAAATTCCAACCTGAAACAAATCCATTTAAATTAAATGGGGTTCGGGTAAAGGTTATTCAGTTACGTGTTGTTCGGGTTTCCTCTAGTTCAGGTTCAGGTGACTTTGGTTTCTGGTCAGGTTTCGGTTAAAAAAGGCAACCGTACATGAGGTAGTGAAGAAGAAAAAGGACCAGGGTTTTAGTTTATTTGAATTTTATTGGTTTTTTATAATAAAATGGTATAATAGTTGTTTATGAAACTTAAAAAAATACTCAATGTCCATTTTCCAGTCGATATCTACCTAGTCTCAGCCGATTATTTACAATAACAAAACCTGATGGATAAACATCCTCCAAACCGACCAGATTATGTGGGTGACCGAGAGACAGTCATCTGTTTACAAGCAGCCCAAGAAATAAGATTGTTACCTAGATAGATGGCAAATCCCTGGATGGATCGACGGTCATCTAGGCATCCAGCCCAGTCAGCATCAGATAAAGCTATAATAGAGGCATTAGCGTGGCATGAAGTAAGGAACCAGAATCTTGGTGTAGCAAAAGACCATAGTAAAATATGCCCTGAAGGTATCGTAACAACCATTTAACGCCAATGGTTAACTGTAGGAGAATGCATAAACCGGAAGAATTTTGTGTTAGAAAATAAGCACTGTTTTAAATCCACTGATTAGAAACCACTGATCAGTTTGTTAAACTACTGTTCAGTTTAAGCACTGATCAGTCTAACCACTGATGAGCTTAACTACTGATCAGTTTAAGCACTGATCAGTCTAACCTCTGATCAATTTAAATCAAACCACTGATCAGTTTAAACTGAACCACTGATCTGAACAAAACCACTGATCAGAACAGTGGTTAGAAAAAGCTGCAATTAGAAGTAGAAAAGAAACAGTTAACGAGTGAACCGGGCTTGTGTTTAACACAATTCCCTTAAACAGATTCGTCGTCTGTTCCCAGGGTACGCCGGTTCGAAGCAGCACCGCGTACTGCCGGACTTGAGCACTTGCCTGAAAAGAACAAGAAGCTGTGTTGCAGAGATAGAGAGAAGAGAAGTTGTTTTCTGTGTGTCTCAACTGATCAGCTTTGCCTTCGATTTATAGTGTCAGAACTATAACCGAAATCAGCAAATTAAAGACCAAATAATGGTCATTAGAATATCAGTTACGAAACTGATAATCATTTTGAAAAATGAAATAATGATTCTCATTCATTTCAGTTTCAAAGCATAAATCAGTTAATTGAAATAATGATCATTCATTCATTTCGGTTTCAAAAACAGAAAGTCAAGAGTGCAAAAACTGGTCCACGCGGACCCGGGTTTTCGGGCGTACACGAGTTCAACTAAATCCGGTTCCATTTTTTGCACCCCCCCCTGCGTGCGCGCGGGTAGGACTTGTGGTAAAACATGTCATAAGACTTCAAAGGCTTCATTAAGGTTTCACATTATAAATAGCCTATCTTTTCACTCCCACACCGATGTGGGACAAGGTGAATTACCAACTTGAGACTTTCATTCACACTAAACTTCCAACAATCCCCCACATGAATGGAGGTCGATCTCAGAAACAACATAATTCCTTGTTACATTTCAGCAGTTGAGTTTTGCATACGATAGGTAGGTGTTACCCTTTGAACCTTCGCTCATGAAATGCACTTAGCCCACTAGCTCTGAGTAGAACTCGATGTCTTTGAACTCGTCTGCCATTTGTGTAGACGACAATGCACTTCACACAAGACTCTCCCTGACAAAGTCAAGTCCTCATAGTTATGTTCGTTATGGTCATGAACATGATGCCTGGTTCTGCGAGAGCCATTAAGTATTGTGCCCCAACAATACCCTTCGAAGCGACCCCACTTCTCTCTCACATAGGTGATTCACTATGTATGTTTACTTTAGTCGAATCATTAAAAGCCATAGGCTTAGCCTCACACTTGTCACTTTTAGGAATGGACTAGGAAGTTTATAAATCTTTATAATAAACTACCTTATTGAATGCGTAGGGTTATCCCCCCACAGTGACCTTGCTTATTCATACAATTAGGTTTTCCTATTGAACTCAATTCTTGGGATCTCCAGTCTATTGAGTTAGGTTTCCATCATATGAACTTCATTTTTCAAGGGCTTCAGTCCCATTCCCACGGACGACTTCTGTACTAACTCTCTACTTAGGCCTTTTGTCAGCGGATCCGCAATATAATCCTTTGACCTCACGTAGTCAACAGTGATAATTCCTGTAGAGATTAGTTGTCGTATCGTATTATGTCTACGTCTTATATGTCTGTTCCTACCATTATACATTGTGCTACGAGCTCTGCCAAGTGCCGATTGGCTATCACAATGTATACAAATGGCCGTTGCCGGCTTAGGCCATCTTGGTATATCCTCAACGAATTGACGTAGCCATTCTGCCTCTTCACCTGCTTTATCTAAAGCGATGAACTCAGATTCCATCGTGGATCTAGCAATAACCGTTTGTTTTGATGATTTCCACGATATCGCTGCACCTCCAAGTGTGAATACATACCTACTTGTTGCTCTGGAATCATTCGTGTCAGATATCCAATTTGCATCGCAGTGTCCTTCTATAACTGCTGGATATCTGTTATAATGCAACCCGTATTCCCGAGTGTATCTTAAGTAGCGAAGCAACCGAGTGATAGAGTTCCAATGCATTGAACTTGGGTTGCTTGTGTATCTACTTAGCTTGCTCACAGCAAATGCTATGTCTGGCCTAGTACAACTCATAAGATACATCAAGCTACCAATAATTCTTGAGTATTCCAATTGGTTTACGGGTTCACCTCTATTCTTGGCTAGATGTTGACTTGTGTCAAGTGGAGTTCTAGCTTCATTAGAGTCATTTGCATTGAACTTCTCAAGAATTTTGTCCACATAGTGGGATTGACTTAAAACGAGTCCACTTTGGGTTCGTGTGATTTTGACCCCCAAAATCACATCCGCAAGACCCTTGTCTTTCATGTCAAATCTTGCTTTTAGCATGTTCTTTGTAGATTTTATGATTTTGTCATCGCTTCCAGCAATGAGCATATCATCTACATATAGACACAAAATGACATATCCATCAGATGTGTCCTTCACATACACACACTTGTCACATTCATTGATTTTGAACCCAGCATCAAGCATGACATGATCAAACTTTTGATGCCATTGTTTTGGAGCTTGTTTCAATCCATACAGGGATTTCACAAGTTTACACACTTTCTTTTCTTGCCCAATAGCTGTGAAGCCTTAGGGTTGCTCCATGTAGATTTCTTCCTCTAGAATTCCATTCAAGAAAGCTGTTTTCACATCCATTTGGTGAACTTCCAAATTTCTAATGGCGGCAATGGCAAGCACCAACCTGATGGATGTTATTCGCGTAACAGGCGAATATGTATCAAAGTAGTCTAAACCTTCTCGCTGTTTATATCCTTTGATCACCAACCTTGCTTTGTACTTATCGATGGTTCCATCTGGTTTCATCTTCTTCTTAAAGATCCATCGATATCCTAGTGGTTTACATCCTTGAGGAAGATCCACTAGTTCCCAGGTATGGTTCTGTAAGATAGAGTCTATCTCACTTTTGATTGCCTCCCTCCACTGAGGTCCTTCTGAGGAATGTACCGCTTGTTGGTACGTTTGAGGTTCATCTTCTACCATATAGGTAAGAAACTCAGGTCCAAAGGATTTTTCAGTCCTTTGTCGTTTACTTTTCCTGGTTTCAACTTCCTCAGTCGATGATTGTTCTCGAGGTTCATCGTTTTCAACTTCACCCTCGGGAACAATTTTCTCAACCGGTCTAGAAGAACTTGGTTCACTTTTATCTAAGCATGGGAACACATGTTCAAACCATGATGCATCCTTAGATTCAATTATGGTGCCTTTGCATATTCCAGGGTTCTTGGAATCATGCACAATAAAACGATAAGGACCATAAGGAAGGGTGTATCCTATAAATACACAATCCGCCGTTTTGGGACCTATTAGTAGCCGCTTAGGTGGTGTGACCACCACCTTAGCTAGACACCCCCACACTTTCAAGGATTTATATGGTGCTTTCTTTCCCATCCATAATTCGTAAGGCGTTACATTCTTTTTCTTATTGGGTATCATGTTCAACACATAATTCGCCGATAAGATTGCTTCCCCCCACATGTTTTGGTTTACACCAGAACTTATCATCATGGCATTCATCATTTCTTTCAAAGTGCGATTTTTCCGTTCCGCTATGCCATTTGATTGAGGGGAGTAAGGAGCCGTGAGTTCGTGGATGATTCCACTTTTTGCACATACATCAATAAAAGGTGAAACATATTCACCTCCTCGGTCGCTCCTTACGATTTTGATTTTCCGATTTAGTTGATTCTCAACTTCGGCTTTGAACAAGATGAACTTGTCAACAGCCTCGTCCTTACTCTTAAGTAAGTACACATAGCAATACCTTGTACTATCATCAATGAACGTGATGAAGTACTTGTTCCCACCACGAGTAGGAATTGCTTTAAGATCACACACATCGGTATGGATCATCTCGAGGGGTTCGGTGATTCGTTCAACCTTTTTGAATGACGATTTTGTTTGTTTTGCTTCTACACAAGTTTCACATTTATTAATTGAGTCGATATCGAATGTTGGTATGCAATCAAGTTTGATTAAACGACGAATGGAATTATAATTTACGTGACCTAGTCTACCATGCCAAAGATTAGAAGACTCAATCAAATAAGTAGAACTAGTAGCGTTTTCTTTCATTGCATTCACGACAATTACATTCAGTTTAAACATTCCATTGAGGGCATAGCCCTTACCAACATAAACACCATTTTTGGTCAACACGACCTTATCCGACTCAATTACCATTTTGAACCCAAATTTGTTCAACTGCCATCCCGACACAAGGTTCTTACGAATTTCGGGAACATACAACACATTGGACAAGGTGAGTTCCTTTCCCGAAGTCATCTTTAAAACCACGTTACCCTCGCCTTTTATTTCTGCCGTGGCAGAATTTCCCATGAAAACCTTTTCTCCATTAGTCACCTCCTTGAAGGTGTTGAAAAGGCTTTTGTCAAAGCACACATGTCGGGTAGCCCCCGTATCGACCCACCAATCCTTGTTATTTTGCCCAACTATATTCACTTCCGTGACCAAAATCGAGAGGTTCGTGACCATGGCAACAAGCTTATCGACTTCATCTACCATGTTCACTTGTTGAGCATTTTCCTTCTTCTTGGGAAGCTTGCATTCGCTAGCCTTGTGGCCTTGCTTTTGACAATTGTAACAAGTTCCAAGGAACTTCTTTTTCCCAACTCCCCCCTTAGGACCAAGGTTGGAGCGTTTCCCATGACTTTTCTTTCCGCCCTTTCCACTGTTTTTTCCCTTCGAAGATTGCCCGTGTTCAACAAGATTGGCCTTCACAGTTTCAGGACCATCAACCTTTTTTAGGGCCACTTTGTTATCTTCTTCAATCCGAAGACGAACAACAAGATCTTCAATGGTCATCTCCTTTCGCTTATGCTTGAGATAGTTCTTGAAATCAACCCAACTTGGTAGCAGTTTTTCAATCATTGCCGCAACTTGGAATGTCTCGCTCAGGACCATTCCTTCCGCATGAATATCATGAAGAATAACTTGCAATTCTTGGACTTGGCTCATGACAGTTTTAGCATCTATCATTTTAAAGTCCAAGAACTTAGCCACCACGAATTTCTTAGTGCCCGCATCTTCTGTTTTGTATTTGCGATCCAACGACTCCCATAATTCTTTGGCAGTCTTGGCTTTGCAATACACATTATACAATGTGTCCACCAAACCATTCAAGATAAAGTTTCGGCACAGGAAATCTGAATGATTCCAAGCATGCATCGCGCTCACATTTTGAGCATCCATTTCCCCTTCATCAACATGGGATTTAGGTTCAGTCAAGAACCTTGCCAGATTCAGCGTGGTCAGATAAAAGAACATCTTTTGCTGCCACTGTTTGAAATTCACACCACTGAATTTCTCTGGTTTCTCAGCATGTGACACTGCATTAGGCAGTGGTGTCACCAGACCGGTAGTGACGGTAACAGCAGAAGTCATGACCGCAGAAACAGCACTGGTCATGACAGTAGAAACAGCAGTAGTCATTGGCTGGGATTCCATTCTGAAAAGAACAAGAACAATCAGTAAATATAATCTGTTTAAGTTTGTTAGAAAATAAGCACTGTTTTAAATCGACTGATTAGAAACCACTGATCAGTTTATTAAACTACTGTTCAGTTTAAGCACTGATCAGTCTAACCACTGATGAGCTTAACTACTGATCAGTTTAAGCACTGATCAGTCTAACCTCTGATCAATTTAAATCAAACCACTGATCAGTTTAAACTGAACCACTGATCTGAACAAAACCACTGATCAGAACAGTGGTTAGAAAAAGCTGCAATTAGAAGTAGAAAAGAAACAGTTAACGAGTGAACCGGGCTTGTGTTTAACACAATTCCCTTAAACAGATTCGTCGTCTGTTCCCAGGGTACGCCGGTTCGAAGCAGCACCGCGTACTGCCGGACTTGAGCACTTGCCTGAAAAGAACAAGAAGCTGTGTTGCAGAGATAGAGAAAAGAGAAGTTGTTTTCTGTGTGTCTCAACTGATCAGCTTTGCCTTCGATTTATAGTGTCAGAACTATAACCGAAATCAGCAAATTAAAGACCAAATAATGGTCATTAGAATATCAGTTACGAAACTGATAATCATTTTGAAAAATGAAATAATGATTCTCATTCATTTCAGTTGCAAAGCATAAATCAGTTAATTGAAATAATGATCATTCATTCATTTCGGTTCAAAAACAGAAAGTCAAGAGTGCAAAAACTGGTCCACGCGGACCCGGGTTTTCGGAACTGCATTCGTGTCCGCAGGACGTGCGGGCGTACACGAGTTCAACTAAATCCGGTTCCATTTTTTGCACCCCCCCCCTGCGTGCGCGCGGGTAGGACTTGTGGTAAAACATGTCATAAGACTTCAAAGGCTTCATTAAGGTTTCACCTTATAAATAGCCTATCTTTTCACTCCCACACCGATGTGGGACAAGGTGAATTACCAACTTGAGACTTTCATTCACACTAAACTTCCAACATTTTGTTGATTGCAAAAGTAAGATCAGGTCGAAACAGTGTAACATACTAAAAAGCCCCAACCATTTGTCAATATTGAACTGAGTTATCATGCAGGGAGTTGTCACCAACTGTTAGATTGGCGGAAGTGGTCATGGGTGAAGGGACCGATTTGGCTTGGGAAAGTCCAGCCCAACGTAGTAAGTCCAAAATATATTTTTTCTGCGACAATATAATATCTTTGCCATGTTGCACTGTCTCAACTCCCAGAAAATACGATAATTTTCCCAGATCTTGAACAACAAAAGTGGTACTGAGACTATGAACCACTTTGTCAATGGAAGCAGAATCATTTCCAATGAGGATAATGTCATCCACAAAAACAAACATGTACAACATGGTTTTATCGGCTAAATATACAAGGAGGGGTTAGTTTAGGACCCTCTAAAACGAAGACCAATTAAGGGAGAGGACAGCTGATGAAACCACGCCCGGGTGCCTGCTTTAGTCCATAGAGGGACTTGTGAAGAAGGTACACATAATCTGGTTTTTGTGGATCAATAAAACCGAGCAGTTGTTGTAGGTAAATGGTTTTCTTTGAGATCACCATGCAAGAAGGCATTTTGTACATCCAATTGTCGAAGAGACCACCCTCTCGTAACAGTGACAAAACAAAACAAAACGAATAGTACTAGCCTTGACAATCGGGCTAAATGTATCTAGATAAGCCACACCCGGTTGTTGACGAAAACCTTTAGCAGCAAGACGAGCCTTGTAACGCGTGATAGCTCCAGTTTGATCTTGTTTCACGTTATATACCCATTTGCAATCCACTACATTTATGTTTGGACTACGCGGAATGAAAGACCATGTGTGGTTTCGAACAAGGGTTGAGTATTCATCAGCCATAGCTTTCCGTAGTGAGGATCTTTGTTGGCAAGGGCAAAGGACACAGGTTCGGTAACCGGTGAGAGGTTAGTATTATAGACAGAATGGTTGTAACGATCAAGGTGTTTTGGGTTGGGTCTTAGGTTTGGAGGATGAGTGCGGGGGCGAGGGGGGATGGTCGGAAGGAACATGTATATGTGAGTTGGGAGGAGTAGGAGGTTGTTTAAGTGGAGGTGGATTGGGCCGAGGAAGGTGTGTGGGCGGAGGAGGGTGTCACACCCTGGCTTTACGGAAGCGTGGGTTTATTTGGTGTGACTTCTTAATACCATAGCAACAATCATAACAATGCTATATGATAAAAACATGAGATAATCATCCATTAATAAAGTTTAGAAAATCCCATTTTTCAACAATCACAAAATAAGTTACAAACCTTAACTTGATTTAATTGAGTTTATAAAGACTTAGCAAAAGACTTTAAACAATACTAGGTTTAGAGATATGTAACCCGTCCAGGAAGAGGTTACACCTTCTAAACCCTGGATGACTTCTTTATTCAAACGCAGCTTGAAAATACGTGCATACCGTGCCAGATCCGTTAGTTTCCTGAAATACATGTAGTTTGAAAAGTCAACATAAAGTTGAGCGAGTTCATGTGTAAGTGAGTATGTACAAACATTTGAAAATGTTGTAAGTATGTATAAAAGTTCCTGGTATGTAGCAATTAAGGAAAAAGAGATCACCATTGGGTTGCAAAGCCAATGATATGTGTAAAGTGCAGTAGGAAGACTCAAACCTAGCAGATTTTGCGTCGGGCTCAAAGTCACCACCTGGTCCACTAAGCGGGCTCAGGGGTTGGGCTCGCTACACCCAGATAGATATACTGCTAATGACCCTCGGTCCTACAATGAGGATTAATGGCCTCCAGTTCCCGCCTACCCACTCACATGATCTAAGTAGTAACCCTCCTTAAGCTAACCATACCATGTAAGTAAAAGTTCGTAATAATCGTAACATGTATTTCACCCCCAGAGTATAAAAACTGAAAACAGTTAAGAGAAAAGGGGGACATGAACTCACAGAAGTGCGTATCCAGCAACGTCAATCTCCAACTCTATCTACTGCGTGACGACCTACACGTACTAATTCCTATTAGACGGACGGCCGTGCCTTGGCTTAAGGTTTAACGTTTTTGGGAAATAGTTAGACAACTATTTCGTATTTACACTTCTTAATCATTAAATAAATATATTCCTTCCCAAGGATGGGGGGTATTAATACATGTGCGTTTTATAATCCAAAAATATATTATTAAGTCTCACTTAATAAAATATTTTTATTTATTCGTCTAAAATATTCTATCTCCAAAATATACATATTTTTCCCAAAAATATTATATTTTACTTCATACAATTTCTAAAATAATACTTTGTCAAAATACACATTTAAGAGTGTTTTCCGAAAATACATAAGTTACATTTTAAAGTTCGTGTGGTAATAATAATACCGGTGTAACTTAAATATTTATTTATGATAGCGTTGGTATTATTTTGGAGTCGCGCTTTCACAATGTATTCCAGTTATATTATTTTTACTCAAAAAATAACATACATATAGTTCACAAAATAATCATAAAATCACGCAAGTGTTTTATTAGGAAATATATATTCTCAATATATATTTAACAAGTTTCCTTTACGAAAAATCCACCTCCGACACCTGGTTATTTGGTAATAAAAATCATGGCGAATTTTATTTGGAAAAACAAGTTAAAAATATATTCATAACACTTGTCACAAAAATATTTCTAAGTGTTACTTTCTGGAAAAATTTCGCCAGAGTTTCCTCTGTAAACGGAGGCGTCCACGCTTACTAGCGTATCATTTTCTTTTAAAAATTCAACCAACAATTTCTCAATCATCAATATACAATGTTCAATCATTAAACTAGTCAAAATAAACATAAATCGCAAACACATGAACTTGTAAGTTGTGTAAAAGCATGTAGTAACTTCCCAACGTATTTAGTGGATCTTGTTATCTTTCAAAATGAATCGGTTTCTTGAAAAACTTTATTTTTAAAGAAGATGTAACTTTACAACTTCTAGTCCAAAAATTACGAAATTATTCCTTTGTTAAATCCTTTTGTCACACAAGTGTTTACACACTTGTTTGCTCACAAAAATGTTCTTAGTTCACGAAAGATCCGGCTTTTAAACATGGTTTGCCTCTTTCACTTAGTTCTTCGAAAATACCACTTGTAGATCTTTAGATCTACTAGTTTAGAACTCTATTTTAAAAGAAAAATTATTTTTACACAAGTTCATGTTTATGTGTGGAAAGGTTCATCATCTTATATCTTTTATACTTTACATATTGCTAGTTCATGTTTCATGAACATGATCTAGCGTGGTTAGATAACGATCCGTTCCACTTCTAGCAACCAACAACATAAAGTAACCACTTCTAAACAAGATTCATAAGATTTACACCATTAGTTTCTTTTTATCCATCAAGTTCATCATTCTAGCAAGACTTTAAGTTTTGATCTTTAGTGTTCATGAATTTTATCCGTTAAATCTCTTATTAACCACTTCAAACATGAACAAGAGAGTGTTTAGAAGCACTTACAACTAGCTCAAGGCTAGGGAAGAATCAAAGCGTAAACAAGGTGGATAAAAGAAATATAGAGAGGTCCTTGAGATTCCGAGAGCACCGAGCTTGTTTGTAGGACACCTTACACCCTTGTATGTATGTAAAATGATTGAACTTGAAACAAAAAATGGTGGTGGTGATAGGGCTATGTTCGGCCGAAGCTTCAAGGAGGAGGAAAGAAAAAGTTTTGATGTTGGGTGTTTGATGGAATAAGATGGTTACCTTTCATATATATTTATAAACCATATTTCTTTATTAACCAACATGCAAAATGCTTCAAAATGCCCAACATCCATAAATTAAATAATGAAAGGATTGTGGGGGTGTCCCACCCTTACACAACCGTCAAAAAGGGGAAGGGGGTATGGGGTTGGGATTTAATTAGTCTAGTTACTTATGCTAGTTAGGATTAAAGGTTAAATTAGTAGGTTATTGTGTGTTATATAATATATAGTGTGCTAGGGTGTTCGGGGACCCTAACTAGTTCAGAAAAGGAAAAACAATGTTTTTGACATTATTTTTTGTGTTCCGGGTAAAGTCCGGTTGTTCGGTTGGATACTAATCCGTTAAAGTGATAAATAAGCATTTAAAGTGTCGTTAATATTAGTTTTAGTGACACAATGAATTCCCGACACTTTGGAAAGTGTCTAGTATTATTTTCCCATGTTTTTGCACTTTACTAGTTAAATAAAATGCTGAATTTTGTAATAAAGTGCAGGATTTAGTAGTTAAAGCATGTTTTAGGCACATCCGGTCACTATAACTATCGCCTAGTGACGCAGTTCTAAAATCCTCACCTCCCTACACTCCCTACTAGTGTAGTAATCTATTCCCGGCTCATACTGGCCTCAGAGACAGTGCCTGTCTGATGCTGGCTATGTCAGCATGTTTACTGGTTTATCCGTATAGTGTGCTACTGTGCTTTTGTGCATCAAGTTTGTCACTATAGTTCTGTGTAAATAATGGAGTGACAGTAGTAAAGGATGATGCATGAATATGTATGTATCAGAAATCAAGTAGCAGTTAAACCAAAGTTGTAAGCAAGCACAGTAATTAAGCATTAATTAAATATTAATTAATTCGTACGGATACCTGGTTTGGTGCGGGTTGTCACAGAGGGTGTGGGGGCTGGTGTGTGGGCCGAGGTGGGTGATTGTGCTGATGTGTTGGGCTGCGGGGTGTGGTATGAGGAGTAATATGGAGAGCTTGGTGTGGGGCTTGGTTGGGATGAAGATCATGATGGCTGAAACGGAAAAGCTTGTTCATTAAATCGAACATGACGAGCTACATAAATACGTTCTGATTTGGGATCAAAGGACCTATTTCCGTGATGGGAGGTACTGTAACCGTGGAAAACACAAGGAATGGACCAAAAATACATTTTGTGGGATTTATAGACTCGAAGATCACCTGAAAAACCGAAAAAAGGAGTAATCGAGTTTGTGATGAAAAATATGTTCAAAGGGAGACATTATGTGAGTTGGAACAAGAAGGAACCGACTAATGAGATAAACTATGGTGCCAAAAGCAAAGTGCCAGAAAAACATGGGATTGGGCAAGTAAAATGAGCCCAGTTTTGACATCGTGTCATTGACGATGCTCACCAACACCATTTTGTTCACTCGTGTGTGGACAAGAAAGTCTGTGTATAATGTCATGTTCCAAGGGATAGTGTTCAAAATTCTCCTCCCCAATCTTTTGGATCGATTTAAGTTTGGTTTTAAATTGTCGTTCAGCCATTGTCATGAATTATTTAAAAGTGGCAAACACATCAGACTTAAGTTTTAAAGGAAAGACCACATAAATTTAGAATAATGATCCACACATAATAGAAAGTAAATATGGCCATCATATGAAGAAATAGGTGTAGGGCCCCATACATCATAAACAACCAAATCCAAAACATGTGAACTTTTATAATCTAATAAAGATAATGATAGTTTGGAAGATTTTCCCACGAAACAAGAATTACAAACAACACCAGAATGTTTATTTGAAATAGGTAAATAGTACTTATAAAGCATTGAATTTAAAAGTTGATGATGTGGGTGACCAAGTCGTTGATGCCAAGTGTTGGACAAGGCACGAGTAGTGGAGAATGCAACTTTGGGAACATCCTGAATTCGAGGAAGACAAAATGAATAGAGATCATCATTACTGGGACCGGTGAGGAGGGTAGTGTGTGTAAACTTGTCCTTCACAAAAAAGAAATTAGAGTGAAATTTAAAGAACATGTTAGATCCGAGAGGGTTAGGGGAGGCTAGAGTGGGGTTAGTTACAGCTGTGAAGGCTTCGGCATGGGGGCGGTGAGTATAGATTTTCGGACCATAAAATCATGGTCAGAAATTAAGGCATGTAATTCATTGAAGGCTATAAGGAATTGTCGGGTGAGTAGGTTACCTTTGATACCATTGTACTCGTCTCATAACCAGCAACAACCAACATAAAAAGGTCTTTTTCCTTGACAGGTTCACCATTGTTAGCCAGGGCATCCGCGTACTCTTGTGCCCGTTCAATATAGGCTGATGATGTCTCATCACTTTTCATCTCAATTTTCAGCAATTGTTGGGAGTATATGCTTGTTCAAGAGCCAACTAAAGATCACGTGATGTGCTGGTGTGTTGAACGTGACCAAAGGCAGATTCAGAGATGGTTGAAAGGATGAGCATTTGAACATGCACATCATTCGATAGCCATGTTATGTGATTAGGATTAGGTTGTGTTGGGGTGCAGGTTGATCAGAGTGGATGGTGAGGCTGGTTGAACGGTGGCTGATGGACACGGGACGTCCACATAGCCATACAAATTGTTTATAACTAAAATGGGTTGAAGAATGGCTATCCAATACCCATAGTTTCTAGGAGAGAGTTTGAATGCAAATTTGTGGGAGTTTGAGTAGTTTTGGTAGTGTCAGAAAAGGGCTAAAGAAGAGCCATGTTTTGATCCGAAGGGTTAGGGTGGTGGACGGCTGAGAGTTTCTGGAATGGGTTACGGTGGGTGGTGGCTGATTAGGGTTACAGACTTTGATACCAAGTTAAACTTGGTAATTGTATTGTGAATATTTTGATACCAAGTAGGTGCATCTAAAACGCTTCAATGTAGATGCAGTTTGTTTTCGGATTAAAAGTTTCATACCTAAAGTTAATGTAAAATGAGTATATGGGCTTCGTGCTTCACTACTTGTCTCAATGTGCTCGTTTAGCCTTGCGACGTGTATGGCTCGGCTTGCTAGTTTTAGTGGGCTTCTTAGCAGTCCCACTCCATTAAACATCAAATTCATTAGGTTTTTGTATATTAAAAAATAAGAGATGTAAAATAGTTACAACAATCACGTAATGATAACTATTCTATGATAGAATACACAGGGGACAAGTGAAACATGCAAATTAAGAAAACTTGCATAAAGATGGCTGATAAAGCTTTAAACAAAATGATGATAGCTAGTGCCAACAATGCAGAGGTCTGAAAATTTTTTAAAAATAAAACAAAAAAACAAAACAACAAAACTAATGCATGTTGGATTGTATATTAGAAAAATGTGACTAAATGGGTAACTTAACCTACTCATATGAAACTAAGTTATATCGGTTAGGATTTATAATGGGTCAAACATATTACATACTTAGAAATTATCATTTACAAACCAAACGGTTTTAACACATTGCCTAACCCACCTGTTTTGTCGCCAAAAGATGATACTCCTTTGTCTTCCTTTGTGTGTGTGTCTGTATATATGCATAAATATATATATGTGTGTGGGTGGGTGGGTGGGTGGGTGGGTGGGTGAGAGATAGAGAGGTTGACATACTATAAACCATACAAACTCCTTGGTTGCAAGAGTTCTTGTAATTACATGCTTTTTCAGTGATTCTCCAACGGTTCCTTGAACCTTCATACATAACAGAATTTTATTACATTAGTTTAGATCAAAACCACCTAAATAATAATCACACAGTCTATAAATGCAGCCGTCAACATTCGTCGCATCAACAAAAATGCAACTTTCTAAATAGGTTTAATCAATTAGTCATATCAAGATTCGGTGCATGAGTGCATGTAACATATTCATATCAGCGTAGAATGGCATGCATTTCCTTTAAATGTCCCAACATAATCATTGACACAATCTACAAGACTCGCATGAGAAAACAACTGACTATCTGACACTAAATAATAAAATCAAATCACTAGGTGTGATAATAGGTGTTGACGAGATGGCGTTTGGATTGCTTATCTTGCTTGAAGTTCAGGAGTTGCAGTGATCAGGTTACTTAGTTATTTGAGAGCTTGGTGATTTTGACTTATTAAGTATCTAATATAGTAATATGCAACATACCAAAAACAACATAAGTAAAATATGTCAATTTATGATTTTATCAATTACACTATATTATTGACAAATTATCTATAGGAAACCCTTCAAAAACAGGCCTTTTATAACTCCAACAATTATCTTTTTTTCACAATAGTACCATTAAGAAACATGTATCTTGTATATTGAATTGTTATTGTACAAATGATTACAAGGGGAACTTATATTGACATGCTGGACCTAATCATAGACAACTAATAAAACATAACTAAGAAAGCATACTCAGGGTTAATATATGATACGATTGTTCTGTCTAATATTCCTCCGCAAGCTAAGGCCGGGGACCTAACTGTTAGCTTGGACTTCAAATCGAGAAAGCGATCTGATGATAGCTGTAACATCCGGACCCTCGCACCACCAACTTTGTTCGCTTTTCCGCCGATGGGTTGCCCATCCTGGAACTCACGGATTTGTGTTTGGTTTCCCCGGTGGAGACTTCACAGGAGGTCATCCATCCTAGTACTATTCCCACATGAGCACGCTTAAGTGTGGAGTTTTCATGTGCTCCATAGCCAACTAAGCCCAAAACGTGTTGCTGATTTAAGAGGCATTGGATTACTTATGAACCAGTGATCTCTCCTGGCCACGACCGATGTGGGATTTGCCTAGGTTGAAACAATGATCCATGTTAATCTTTCAGTAGTCTGTAGCGGTATCGGTATCTTTACAATCACCCCTACTTCTGGACTCATCCTCCTCGGTGAGGTTTGCCGCACCATCCTGAACGGCTCGGAGTAGCTCTGATACAATTTGTAACATCCGGCCCCTATCACCACCAATATTGACCGCTTTGCCCCTGATGGGTTGCCCATCCAGGAACTCACGGAATTGTTTTTGGTTGTGCCGGTGGAGACTTCCCAGGAGGTCACCCATCCTAGTACTACTCCCACCTGAGCATACTTCACGATGGAATTCTCCTCTCATCCCCTAGCGTTAAGCCCAAAATGCGTTGGTGATTTAAGAGGCGAGGAATGTCTTATAAACCAAGAATCTCTCTTGGCTACGACCGAGGTGGGATTTGCCTAGGGTATTATAATGGTCCATGTTAATCTTTCGGTAGTCAGTATCGGTATCATTACAATCCCCGCCCCCCTTTAGGGACACATCGTCCTCGATGAGGTTTGCCCCACCATCTCGAATGACATAGAAGTGGCTCTGATGCCGTTTGTAACATCTGGCCCCTCTCACCACCAATATTGCCCGCTTTGTCCCCGATAGGTTGCCCATCCAGGAACTCACGACTTTGTTTTTGGTTACCCTGGTGGAGACTTCCCAGAAAGTCACCCATCCTGGTACTACTCCCACATGAGCACGCTTAACTGTGGAGTTCTTCTCTCGTTCACTAGCATTAAGCCTAAAACGCATTGGTGATTTAAGAGGCATTGGATTACTTATGAACTAGAGATCTCTCCTGGCCACGACTGATGTGGGATTTGCCTAGGGTGTTACAATGGTCCATGTTAATCTTTCGGTAGTCAGTATCGGTATCATTACAATCACCCCCCTAAGGGACTCATCGTCCTCAACGAGGTTTGCCCCACCATCCCGAACGACTCAGGAATGGCTCTGATACCACTATTGTAACGATACTGATACCGACTACCGAAAGATTAACATGGACCATTGTGACACCCTAGGCAAATCCCACATCGGTTGTGGGCGGGAGAGATTCTTGATTCATAAGACATTCCCCGCCTCTAAAATCACCAACGCGTTCTAGGCTTAACGCTAGTGGATGAGAGGAGAATTCTACCGTTAAGTGTGCTCAGGTGGGAGTAGTACTAGGATGAGTGACCTCCTGGGAAGTCTCCACCGGGGAAACCGAAAACAAATACGTGAGTTCCTGGATGGGCAACCCATCGGGGGTATAGCGGACATATTGGTGGTGAGAGGGGTCGGATGTTACAATAGCGCTTTCATGAAGAAGTAAACTTAAACATGTTTTGTTCTAACATGAAAGACAAGATTAGCGGATATGTATGTTGCACCAAGATTTTCACACCATAAGGTTGGAGCCGAATGCATCAAAACTCGAAATTCTGTCAATAATGTTTCAAGTCAAATTAATTCAGCCACTGTATCAGCCAAGGGTTTGTACTCCGATTTTGTGAATGACCTCAAAACAGTCTATTGTTTTCTTTCAGACCAGGAAATAAGATTCGATCCAAGATAGATAGCATAGCCCCCCGTGAAACGATGGTCATCAGGACACCCCGCCTAATCAACATCAGGGTAGGCACTTAATGTGTTGAAATGAACATTTGTGTAAGCAAGCAAAACCGAAGAGGCTGAGCAAGTAATGACAAGGCCGTGATTAGCAATCCCATGTAAATACCTCAAGATATGTTTAAACGCAGACTAATGATCTTTGGTGGGAGCATGCATAAATTGGCAGACCTTGTTAACTACAAATATGATATTAGGATGTGATGTATTGCAGGGCACCTACCATCTGTCTATATTTGACCGGACCAGTAAAAGGAGAACTATCACCAATTGAAAGGTGAGCATTAGTGGTGCATGGCAATGTGGCCGGTTTGGCCATAGAAAGAGTTTCCCGGACTAATAGATCATTGATGTACTTTCGTTGGGACAAAACAATGTCAGATCCTTAGCGAGCTACTTCAATACCCAAAAAGTAGGATACGGGCCCCATTGTAACAACCCGACTTTTCGGATTGTTATCCGTTTGTTATTTGCTTCGATTTGTAACCGTTTTGTACTCCGAGATTCGATATAAATAAAGGGTTACGTTATACTAAATACATTTTCATCACTTAGCACCACTACACATTTAAACGCTTTATATTCGTAAACGCTCAACACTAACGCAACACGAATAACAGAGAGTTATGCTACTTTATTTACCGAGTATGTTTGTTTGTTCGGTAACGACTCTCGCCTTCGCACTCGTAAATCGCTAAATCGCAAACGTTGTTAATAGTAGTAATGTTATGCTGTGTGTTCTTATATGCTTTACTTGTGTGTGCTTTATATGTTTATGGATAATACTCGCAACTCGATTTAGCGCATCGCAATGCAACACAACGCAATACTCACTGTCACGCTAAAATACTTAACATACTAGTACTAACTAACGCAACGAAACACATTAAACGAGCATCCTATATGCGAAACGAGGAATTTCCCGCACAAACAGCACCTTCGAACGAATCCAGCCAGCCTCGTACGAAGGCAGCCGGTTCGAACAAGGTCTCCTGTGCGATCCTACCTCTCCTATAAATACCCAAGCCCTCCCTTCTCATTCTAACTTGTTGAAATCGCGCCGAAACTCTACCGAATTGTTGTCCGACCATTTTCAAGTAAGATTTATCAGTTTTATATGATTACACAACGTTTTCCACTTCGATTTTCCACAAGATTTACTACGATTTCATCAAAACTCTTATATTCTTCAACCAAACTTCATCTTGTTCATCTTTTAACAAAGAACTTCATCTTTTTCATAGAAAACCTTCATTATTTTTACAAAATCTTCATCTTTTTCATCAAACCATCTTGTTCTATCATGGATCTACACTTAATCGAGTGTATTGGGCCTAGCTACGGCTTCCCAAGTTAGAAATCTACTGATTTCACACTCACCAAGTGTTAGATCTAAGTGAAAACTCTTTAAAACCATTTTAAACCTGATTTTCACCCTAAAACGGACCTAAAACGACATGTATTTCGTTCACTGGATAGTGGGACGAGGTAGTGTCGAAACCAGCTTGAATAGGACTCGCAAATACATCCGATTCAGGCGAAAACACATCTCCAAATGCCAAAAACAGCCATATTTGTGAACTGGACTGTTCTGTGCGAAGCCCAGCTTCGTACGAAGGCACTGATTTCACACATCACAACCCGATTCTCATCCGTGACTCAGACAAATACCTCTCTGAATCTAAGTTTAATTAGTAGCTTAAGGTTGGAGGGATGAACACTCGATTTTCCGAAGACAGACGTGACGCACACTCGATTTTGGACAACGGAAGCAACACGTGTACGAAGACCACCACCTTTTTCGTACGAAGGCACAGCTTCGTTCGAAGCTTCTGTGTCCCACTCGGCACTTCGATTTCGTCCGTTTCAGCACTTTGGAGGACTTACGCTTCTGTTCCCGTACGCAGGCTGATCTGGCACTCCCTTCAATCCATTTCAGATCGTGTTTACTTGCTACACACGCACTGTGAGTATACTCGAATCCATTTTCGTTTAACGCACTTTTGGGTGTTACATACGTTCTCTATCAAAATCACAACACTTAAACGCTAACCTCACTTGCATGTTATACGTGATTAGTTGAATGCTTGTTGCTATGCTTACACAGTGATTACTTGCCCGACCGCCTTTAGCAACGATAGTACTATAGTTTGGACTCAGCACCTGTTTGTTCAGGGGTTGCTAAGGATCACATATTTTACTTCACGTGTTTGCTTCGGTGAACATGTGTCGCGCATACTCTACTCGCAGTTACGTGGTTAGGTTGTATCATTGTTGGTAGTTTACATGCTTCGTCCGTTACGTGTTACATGCTTGTTATGCGTAAACGCTTTTATACTATATCTATGCAAACTTGTGTGCTCACCTATACATTATTGTACTGACTTTATTTTAACGCATGTGACAGGTTGATGATTTCCATGTTGCTGCAATCGGATAGGAAGTCTAGAAACCCACAATAAAAATCTAGGTCGTCGGATCTATTTTTTTTTTTTTTTTTTGAGAGATTTTGATATCTGTTATGACTATTTGTGGATTATTTGTTTGATAGTATGGGATATTAAACGTGTTAAAAATATTGTCACGAAATAGTTGTTATGGATTCTCTTAAGCAATCTGATTCGCCTAGTGCAGTGCCCCGATGATTCCGCCATCGATTGTGGTGTGACAGATTGGTATCAGAGCTATAACTATAGGGAATTAGGTCGAGTCGTGTAGAACAGACCAAGTCTATAGTCTAAGTACCAACAGACCCTTCGTACGAACCCGCTTGGGGCTTCGTACGAACCCACATACTACAGCTTCGTACGAAGGGGAGGCCTTTCCTAAGGTCTAAATGTTTACACGCCTTTCCTAAGGCTAACACAATGTACACGTTTTGGAAACACTCGTATAACACAAACGAGTAATTGTGTCAAGATTAGGTGTGAAAACCAAGAACTCTCGATAAGATCACTCACCCCACGTATTTTACCCTCGCACGAGAACCTTTCGTTGAGTTAGGAGTGAAATCCACATCTCAACAAAAATCTCCCTCTCTATCTCGTGGTTTTACCACAGTTAGGAGCGAAGTTGTTAAGTTAGGGGTGAAACCCGCATCTTAATGACTCGTTCCACTCCCTACACATACACTGTTTGTTCTGTTACTATCATAGGCTTTTAACTTAAAACAGTCTTTTGCCACATGATTGAGCTTTCCACATAAATCACACTTCAGTGTTAGAACCTTATCTTTCTTTTTACCCTTATCTCTCTTTGCAGAAACAAAAGTTTTAATATTTGTCTGAGAGTTGGTAAGAGGAATGATTTTTATCTTGGGTGGATCATGACCATTTGGGTTTGTAAAATCAATGGGTTTGAAATTTTCCTGAAAATCACATTCATCTAACCAAGTAGGTTTGAATTCATACTTTACTTTTTCAGCTTGAATGGAGCTTAGTGGCTTCAAGAGTTATTTGCTTGCCACTAGGTTCAAGGATTTTTATTTCTTCCTCATTTGATGTGGTTGGTATAACCTCAACCATTTCAAAGTGAATGGAAGCTTGGGTTTCTTGCTCTTGGTCATATTTCTAAAGCTAACCCCAAACTTCACATTGCTCTTGACCAGTTTATCCAGAAGTATCTCATAACCTTTACATGATTCAACCCATATTTCACAGGTGATCTGTGTGGACTCCAACTCCTTTTATGGTTTAGAAAATTTTCTATCATAGACTGGAGTTGATCCTTGGTTATAGATGTTTCATATTTCAGACTTCTTAACTCAAGGTCTGTTTCAGCAATTCTTATTTTAAAATCTTTTTTCAGTTTTTCAAGAATAAGTTAACTGATTTTCACCTTTCACTAAAGTTTTCATTCACCTCCTTTATGTTAGCAAAAGCTATGATGCATTTATCTGAACACAACTCTTTAACAGTTCGAGGTGATACCTTAGAGCCAGCCATTTCAATCTGATCCGCACTGATACAATCAGTGGAACTTTTGGAATGCTTCTCATCCATCCATCCTTTTTGCATGCTCCTGGTCATCAACAGAAGTTTGACCAGAACTTTCAGCAGCTTTACCAGCAATTTCTTCACCAACCACAACAGTTTGAACTGGATCTGCATCACCTGCAACATGCTCAAAAGCTATAAAACAAAAGTTTTCATGTTCATCACATTCATTTGCTATTAAAGCAAAAATTTTATCAGTTAGATTCTCTGGCAAGCTACTCCAATCAACATAGCCTTATGTAAAAAAGCTTTGTTGATTAGGCTCTACTAGTGTAGGAGCAGGAGTAGCTTAGGGTGCATGTACATGTGCAATTGGCATTTGGACATACCGAACATGAGGAACATGTGGTGTAGGGATATAGTGCACAATTATATATAAATTTTTGGGGTGTTAAAATATAACAACTTGGTCACAACATCTAAATTTTTAGGGTGTTACATCCAGTGATAGTGATTGACTGACATCACCCTGATAGTGACATTTAACATTCCTAACAGAAAAGATTCCACAGATGTTACAAACATTTGTGAAAATCCTAACATTTGTTCTGACTAACCTAAACCCTGATACAAGATACATACTGTTTCATTGGGGAAACACTGTCTAAGCTATCCTCTGTTGCAGTTGGCTAAACATCTGTTTGGCAATACAGATGTTTGGTCTTCTTTATCAGACCTTAGATTTCATCAGTGCTTTGGTTTTCAACAGTCTTTAGCTTCAACAGATGTTGTATCCTCTTGAACAACGGTTCCAAGCCTTGATCAGATGTTTGCCATGCTCTTGAACAGATGTACTGATTAGGTGTTCAAGATTTACTATCTTTGGGGAGAGACTGGTTCAATCTTTTGCTTATTTCTTGATCAGTAGATTATGCTTTGGTTTTTGGATATCATCTGTTCTTTTGTAGGTCCAACATATAACTTGAGTAAAATTAAACATAATTCAATCAGATGAGTCACAAGATCATAGGTGATGATCCGGTTCCAATTTTATATTATATTATATTATTATTATTATTATTATTATATGTTTTTTGTGCTATGGAAGCACAAGGAAATTACGTTGCTCACCAAGACCTGGGGAGAAGGGAGAAGGAAGCAATGGAACTAATCACTACAAGAAATTACCACTTTTAGCGGCGACACTTTTAGCGGCGACATCTAAAAAGTCGCTGCTAAAAATCTTAATCCGGGACAAGGGATTTGCAATTGATCTGGGCCGTTCTTTACTTAACTAATCGAAGGGCTAGGGTTTATCCCTGAATAAAAGATGTGTAAAAAGGCTCACTATCTGTTTTGGCGGCATTTTTCCCTCTTCCCTCCGAGATGAAATCTTCACACACCGCTGGAGCACAACCTTGAGTCTGCCAGAGAGCCTCACCACCTTCACTCTGCCGTAGCACCTCCCATCTCGCCTGATTGTCCGACGCCCTTTGAAAACGGTACGAATATTCCAAATTTCTTTGTAATTTCAGTTGTTATGTTAGTAATTTGAGTAGATCTGTTGTTGATTTCATGATTTTTGACTGTTTTTTAGTCAAATACAAGTATGGTTAGGGTTGCAGGTCTTGGTGCGGGTTAGGTTGGGCTTTTTTTCAGAACACAAGGGTTGGGTTAGGCTATTTATACATGGCAGTAGATGTATTTCCAGTAGGTACCTAAGAGAAGTTTAGATTAGGAGAAGTAGAGGTGCACAAATGGGGTTTTTGGCTCAAACTGGTTCAGTTGAAACCTTGTGGGGTTAGCTCAAAGAAAAAGTCAAAACCCGGTTTTTGGTGAAATAGGTTCGGGTTCTGACCTGGCTTTTTAGGGGAAAGGCTCGGGTTTGACCGGTTTGAAATCGGGTACTGGTTTGGTTTGGGTTTGACCGGCTTGAAATTGGGTAATGTTTTTTACCGAATCTGCGTGAAAACATAATTTTCATTTGATATTTTGACATATAATAAAGAAGACAGTAATGAAATTGGGTAATGTTTTGACCGGTTTGTTTGTTTTCATTTTTTCAACCTTTCATACTCATAGTCAATTAACCCGAACAAAAGTGATACTTTTTGAAACGTTTTTTTTTTTTTTTACCCAGCTCATTTTCACTCAGAGCTGTTCCAAACCTAGTGTGATTCAATTCCATTTAACATGACATCCAACCCGACTTGACTAGTCAGTTTTGGCACCACAAAAGACCCCATTGGAATAGACGTAGATGTCGCGCTTCGACGACTATATCTTTTCTCATTACATTTGCATCGAATAACTTTTTTTTTTTGTAACTGGTTTAGGTTCTATCGTTTCGATTTGGTAAAACTTGGGGTACTAAGGGCAATGGACGTTAATTTTTCTGTTAAATCTAGGTAAAATGACCAATATACCCTTTTAAAACCACAAGGACCATCTATATAATTTGAACACTTTTTAGTTACAGGGACTGTTTTTTTAAATTTATTTTATAACCAGATCAACCAGTTGAGTTACAGGGACTGTTTTTGTAAATTTATTATATAATACTTTTTGAAACGGTTTTTTTTTACCCAGCTCAGTTTCACTCAGACCTGTTCCAAACCTAGTGTGATCCAATTCCATTTAACATGACATCCAACCCAACCCGACTTGACTAGTCAGTTTTGGCGCCACAAAAGACCCCATTGGAATAGACGTAGATGTCGCGCTTCGACGACTATATCTTTTCTCATTACATTTGCATCGAATAACTTTTTTTTTGTAACTGGTTTAGGTTCTATCTTTTCGATTTGGTAAAACTTGGGGTACTAAGGGCAATGGACGTTAATTTTTCTGTTAAATCTAGGAAAATGACCAATATACCCTTTTAAAACCACAAGGACCATCTATATAATTAGAACACTTTTTAGTTACAGGGACTGTTTTTGTAAATTTATTTTATAACCAGACAACCAGTTGAGTTACAGGGACTGTTTTTGTAAATTTATTATATAATACTTTTTGAAAAGTTTTTTTCTTTTTACCCAGCTCATTTTCATTCAGACCTGTTCCAAACCTAGTGTGATCCAATTCCATTTAACATGACATCCAACCCAACCCGACTTGACTAGTCAGTTTTGGCACCACAAAAGACCCCATTGGAATAGACGTAGATGCCGCGCTTCGACGACTATATCTTTTCTCATTATATTTGCATCGAATAACTTTTTTTTAACTGGTTTAGGTTCTATCGTTTCGATTTGGTAAAACTTGGGGTACTAAGGGCAATGGACGTTAATTTTTCTGTTAATTAGAACACTTTTTAGTTACAGGGACTGTTTTTGTAAATTTATTTTATAACCAGATCAACCAGTTGAGTTACAGGGACTGTTTTTGTAAATTTATTATATAATACTTTTAGCGGCGACGATTGAATGTATTAGCGGCGACAAAAGTCGCCGCTATTGCCAGAATTCTTTGTAGTGATCTTAGCATGTTCATCAAAGTTAGGCCGTATATAATTGATTTCAGAAATTAACATGTAATGATTCCTATATAACTGATTCTAGAAATTAAGATTTTTAGATCCGCTTTTAATGTTTAGTATAACTGTAAAAGTCAACGATAGCAACTTTTTGGATGATTATCTGGGCTGTGCGAAAAACAACCGAATTTTTGTGAGATTCCTTTTTTTTTTAAAGGCTTGTGAGATTCTTTTAAAGGTCACGTTGGCATTTCACTTATCAGTCGACGCCTTATTTCGTCTTCTTCTGCGCTGACCTTTACAAGACACACACATATATCAAGTCATATAGTTAAGAATTGAGTAAGAGTAACAAACACTAAAAAAAGATTCAGTAATGATGAAACCTGAATCAGAAAGAGGAGGATCTTCTTCTATGCGTGAGGCAAAGTATAGAGGTGTGAGACTGAGGAAATGGGGGAAATGGGTGTCCGAGATCAGGATGCCCAACAGCCGTGAGAGGATCTGGTTAGGCTCATACGACTCACCCGAGCAAGCGGCTCGAGCTTTCGATGCGGCAGCCTTCTGTCTTCGTAGGCATGCTGCCAAGTTGCTGACGTGTCATATATGGCTTTAGCGACCACAGAATGCCCAACAGCCGTGAGAGGATCTGGTTAGGCTCATATTTGCTGACGTGTCATATATGGCTTTAGCGACCACAGAAATCGTCACTAAAAACAAAAGTCGTCGCTAAAAAGTTAAAGGAATTAGCGGCGACAAATACTATTAGCGGCGACATGACAAGCATTAGCGACGGTTCATTAGCGGCGACAAGTCGCCGCTAATACTTTTAGCGGCGACAATTGGAAGTATTAGCGGCGACAAAAGTCGCCGCTATTGCCAGAATTCTTTGTAGTGAATAAAGAAAGTGAAAATGAAGTACCAAACCATCAAATATTCAAACGGGGGGGGGGGGGGGGGGGGGGGTTGGTTGTTAATTTTTTTTTTGATGATGCAGATATGAGTATTGAATTTGAATTAGTTGCATGACATACAGAAGATGAATCAGATTTTGTGTTTCTTCATATGGTAACAGACAAGTTGACAGTAAGGGCATGTGGCACAAATGGAAATCGAGACCATTGTGGCTCAGAAATCGTACATGATGGTCCTTTCGAAAAACGTTTAAAATAAGTTTACAACTAATCAGAACACAACTCCAAACTTTATGGAATGCCAGATAAATTCACTTAGTGTCATAACCGGAGCTTTGTGGTGGATATTCCAAAAAGACCAAAAATTAACAGGCAAGAAGATTCCAACCCGCCAATGGTGGATATTCTTCTTCATATTCTATTTTGAACCATAACAATGAACTACATAAAAATAAAAGAACATGATACACACATGTCCTTACTAACCTACTTCTCAAAAACACCATTCTTCACTCTTTTTCTATGTGAAGAAAACATAGAAGACATCAGCAAACAACGGGTGCCAGAAAATATCCATGAAGCTTCATAAAAGCTGCAGAGAATGCCGATTTGTATGTAGATTAACAAAACAAAAAATCAGCAAACTACTTAAGACCTAATTATCTTGAATCTTGATCAACATTTGACTTTTGAAGGTCAAATGGATTAGTTCTAAATCACCACACTTAGTCATAATTGTAATTAAAACATTTCAAAATTAAATAAAAAAATTATGCCAATTTTTTATTTCAAAAGCAGAATGTCAGGAAGTTAAAAAAAATGCATGACTAGTTTGTAAAGTAGTTTAGAGGTGGCAATTCAATCCAGTTATATGGCAACGGGTCGATTCCAGTTGAGTGTACTGGTGATGTGTAACGGTTAAAATATAAAAGTTAGCTAGAAATGAACGCAGTTCCAACAGGTTAAACGTATCAAAAGTTGCTGAGGTGTATTTGTTAAGTTCAATCCAACCCTCCCCATTTTGACCCGTTACCAAACCTGCACATTTCTTCACCACTAAAAGTAGGTGCATAATAAAACTCCTCAATGTAGATTAGAAGTTTCATACCTAAAGTTAATGTAAATTGAGTATATGGGCTTCGTGCTTCACTACTTGTCTCAATGTGCTCGTTTAGACTTGCGACGTGTATGGCTCGGCTTGCTAGTTTTAGTGGGCTTCTTAGCGGTCCCACTCCATTCAACAACAAATTCATTAGGTTTTTGTATATTAAAAAATAAGAGTTGTAAAATAGTTACAGCAATCACGTAATGATAACTATTCTATGATATAATACATAGGGGACAAGTGAAACATGCAGATTAAGAAATCTTACATAAAGATGGCTGATAAAGCTTTGAACAAAATGAAGATAGGTAGTGCCAACAATGCAGAGGCCTGAAAATTTTTTAAAAATAAAGCAAAAACCTAATGCATGTTGGATTGTATAATAGAAAAATGTGACTAAATGGGATAACTTAACCTACTCATATGAAACTAAGTTATATCGGGTTAGGATTGATAATGGGTCAAACATATTACATACTTGGAAATTATCATTTACAAACCAAACGGTTTTAACACATTGCCCAACCCACCTGTTTCGCCGCCTAAAGATGATACTCCTTTGTCTTTCTTTGTGTGTGTGTCTATGTGTGTGTGGGTGAGAGATAGAGAGGTTGACATACTATAAACCAAACAAACTCCTTGGTTGCAAGAGTTCTTGTAATTACATGCTTTTTCAGTGATTCTCCAACGGTTCCTTGAACCTTCATACATAAGAAAATTTTATTACATTGGTTTGGATCAAAACCACCTAAATAATAATAACACAGTCTATAAATGCAGCCATCAACATTCGCCGCATCAACAAAAATGCAACTTTCTAAATAAGTTTAATCAATTAGTCATATACGCTCTACAAGAGTATCTCAAGATTCGGTGCATGAGTGCATGCTGTAACATATTCATATCAGCATAGAGTGGCATGCATTTCCTTTAAATGTCCCAACATAATCATTGACACAATCTAGAAGACTCGCATGAGAAAACAACTGATTATCTGACATTGAATAATCAAAATCAAATCACTAGGTGTGATAATACGTGTTGACGAGATGGTGTTTGGATTGCTTATGCTGCTTGAAGTTCAGGAGTTGTAGTGATCAGGTTACTTAGTTATTTGAGAGCTTGGTGATTTTGACTTATTAAGTATCTAATGTACTAATATGCAACATACCAAAAACAACATTCTTATACTGTTGAAATGTGCATATGTAAAATAAGTCAATTTATGATTTTATCAATTACACTATATTATAGACAGATTATCTATAGGAAAACCTTCAAAAACAGGCCTTTTGTAACTCCACCAATTATCTTTTATTCACAATAGTACAATTAAGAAACAGGTATCTTGTATATTGAATTGTTATTGTACAAATGACTACAAGGGGAACCCAGATATATATTGACATGCTGGACCTAATCATAGACAGCTAATAAAACATAATTAAGGAAATATAATCAGGGTTAATATATGATACGATTGTTCTGTCTAATTTTCCACCGCAAGCTAAGGCCGGGGACCGACTCCCAGCTTGGACTTCAAAACGACATCCAGGAACTAACAGATTTGTTTTTGGTTGCCCCGGTGGAGACTTCCCAGGAGCTCACCCATCCTAGTACTACTCTCACCTGAGCACGCTTAATTGTGGAGTTTTCATGTGCTCCACAACCACTAAGCCCAAAACGCATTGGTGATTTAAGAGGCATTGGATTACTTATGAACCGGTGATCTCTCCTGGCCACGGCCGATGTGGGATTTGCTAGGGTGTTACAATGATCCATGTTAATCTTTCGGTAGTCGGTATCATTACAATCACCCCCCCCCCCCCCCCCCCTTAAGGACTCATCGTCCTCGATGAGGTTTGCCTTTTCCATCCCGAACGGCACAGGAGTGGCTCTGATACCATTTGTAACATCCGACCCTATCACCACCAATATTGGCTGCTTTGCCCCCGATGGGTTGCCCATCCAGGAACTCACGGCTCTATTTTTGGTTGCCCCGGTGGAGACTTCCCATGAGGTCACCCAGCCTGGTACTACTCCCTCCTGAGCACGCTTAACTATGGAGTTCTTCTCTCATCCACTAGCATTAAGCCCAAAACGCGTTGGTGATTTAAGAGGCAATGGATTACTTATGAACCAGGGATCTCTCCTTGCCACGGCCGATGTGGGATTTGCTTAGGGTGTTACAATGGTCCATGTTAATCTTTCGGTAGTCGGTATCGCTATCATTACAATCCCCCCCCCCCCCCTAAGGGACTCATCGTCCTCGATAAAGTTTGCCCCACCATCCCGAATGACTCAGGAGTGGCTCTATACCATTATTGTAACGATACCGACTACCGAAAGATTAACATGGACCATTGTGACACCCTAGGCAAATCCCACATCGACCGTGGCCAGGAGAGATTCTTGGTTCATAAGGCATTCCCCGCCTCTTAAATCACCAACACGTTATAGGCTTAACGCTAGTGGATGAGAGAAGAATTCCACTGTTATGTGTGCTCAGGTAGGAGTAGTACTAGGATGGGTGACCTCTTGGGAAGTGTCGGCAACCCATCGGGGGCAAGGCGGACAATATTGGTGGTGAGAGGGGTCGGATGTTACAAATGGTATCAGAGCCACTCCTGAGCCGTTCGCGAAGGTGGGGCAAACCTCATCGAGGACGATGAGTCCCTAAGAGGGGGGGGGGGGGGTGATTGTAACGATACCGACTAACGAAATATTAACATGGACCATTGTGACACCCTAGGCATATCCCACATCGGTCGTGGCCAGGAGAGATTCTTGGTTCATAAGACATTCCCCGCCTTTTAAATCACCAACGCGTTTTGGGCTTAATGCTAGTGGATGGGAGGAGAACTCCACAGTTAAGCGTGCTCAGGTGGGAGTAATACTAGGATAGGTGACCTCCTGGGAAGTCTCCACCGGGGCAACTAAAAACAAATCAGTGAGTTATTGGATGGGCAACCTGTTTGGAGGCGAGGAGGTTCTGGCCGACTGGAGTTGCAGCCCTAATTTGGAGGCGAGCTGTTGTATGATCTGCATTGTTTCAGGTGAAGGGATGCACCTTGGTAGGTGGAGGCTGTAAAGGCCTACATTGGTCCAGCATCAGGAGCGGTTTATCAGATCAGAAATCATGGTCTGCCAGAAGGCCAATGAGTTCAGAAAAAAAACAGTTGTAAAATCTCTTGCAAGCAAACTTTGTTAAAGCCACTAAATTCATCATGGAGACCTGCAACCACAAACAGGACAATATCTTTGTCCAACATTGGTACTCCAACATTTGCTAGAGTAGTGGCATATTCTTATGCCCTAGCAAGATATGCTGCAGATGTTTCATCACCCTTCATATGTATCTTCAACAGTTGAGTTTTAAGAGTAAATTTTCGTGAAGAAGTGTGCGGTGCATATGCATGTTCAAGGGCTAGCCAAAGATCACAAGATGTAGTACCTTGCTGGAACGATGCTTCAGAAATAGTTGACACTAGTGGGCATCATTGGACACCCAAGCCGTGCAACTAGGGTTAACAATAGGAGTGGTTGCTGTTTTGTTTCTTTCCCAGTGATAACCGGCGGTTGGATCAGTGAATCTGGACATGGTATAGTTCCGTTGACATAGCCGAACAGGCCATTTGTAGTCAGAAATGGTTGAATCATGGCCTTCCAATAGCCATAGTTGGTTGGGGTGAGGGTGAAGCCAAACTTGTGAGAGTTGTGTGTGGTTTTATCTGTGGAGGAGAAAGGCTCTATCGTTGCCATTTGTGTTTAGGGTTAATCAAAACAGAATTATGATCAAACAAAATGGGACTGATTGAACAAAAGGATGTATCGAAATCGGCAATAAGAGACTAGGGTTTTCGAATGGGAGAAAGGCTCTGATACCATAAGAAACATGTATCTTGTATATTGAATTGTGATTGTACAAATGATTACAAGGGGAACCGAGATATTATAGACATGTTGGTCCTAATCATAGACAGCTAACATAACATAATTAAGGAAATATAATCAGGGTTAATATATGATAAGATTGTTCTGTCTAATAACCATTAACAATGAGAAATGTATTTAAGAAATCTTTAAATCATTGTAAAACAAAGGAGTGAAAAAGTATAGTTTTTCCTTAGATAATTGACAGTCACGTTTAGCATGAGTAGTTATCCAAATTTAACTATTTGACTCCCGAGTTATAGATGGTGAGAATCAGAAATACAAGATCACTTTATCCAAACACTAAAAGTGGTTATTATTAGCTTGATAACGTCTAATGCACATCGAAACAGCCCATCAACCACACATGAAATATGAAAAAAGCCAAGAACATCAATAAATAAAAATAGTACCTGTTGATGGTATTTAGATGCAGATTCTAGAAACTTGCTATACACTTGAACTACCTTATTAGTATAAGGCTTCACAGTGTCACGTGCTTTATCAAGGTGAGGTTTTGTTGCAACAGCAACCTGATCAATGTATGGCTCACAAAACTTCTTTGCAACCTGGCCCCACAAAACTTTCATATTATGATTTATGACGCATCTTTTAAAAAATAGCAAAAATGTAGAGTAAAAGTACCTGAAAATGAGGGTTTACAATTTCTTTTACTTTAGTCACATGGGGAGTTAGAGCCTTCGTTGATCGAGCATAGACCTCTTTGGTCTTTTTGGTCAGTAGTTGCACACGTGTCTCAACGTTAGTTTTCACAATCACCCATTGTTCCTTTGCAGCAGGGATCCATTTCTGCATGACGGTCACAGCAAAGTACCAGTGACTATAAATACTTGAGGTGGAATAAGCGTGGTGCAAGCAGACTCTGGTCAAAATTCAAAACAATAACTTTTGAATGGGTCGAAATGGGTCAGATTAGGATGACGCCAAACACTTTTGTCCAAAACTATTTTAAAAAATAAATAGCGACTAATGGGTTAAATATGATAATGGTTACAGTGTTATTACAGTAATAATCTAGCTTTTCAGTAAAACGATTTAGGAGGTTGTAAGTACTAAAATACATTTTGGGTGGTTTTCGACACGTTTCTTGTTAAAAAAAATATTTGACCCGTTTGACCTGTTACAGACAAAACATACCCCAAATCAACCCATTCAAAAGTAAATGGGTCAAAATTGCAACCTCTAGCATGAACCCAAAAAAAAGTGAATAAGAATGTAAATTTCATTAGTTACTAGTTAAGTAGTAGGAAAACATAAAATCGAACTAGAGTTAATGTTGTACTTTGAAGAGCATATTTTAACAAAAAGATTGTAGAGGAACATAAACATTGACTAACTACTTACATCATGCATCTTGACATTAACATGTGAAAGTACAAAATACACTAATAAATATTGAGAAAACTTCTTACGCTATTGGCTGTGTCAACATGAGGTTCAGCCAACTTTTCAGCCTGTCATAATGAAAAGAACACTATTTTCATGAAGACGAAAAAGAAAACATCTTAAATAAATGAGTAATAACATGATTTGGAGTATAATATACATAAAATGAATGTACAAAAAATGGGATCATACAAAATTACCTTCTTTGTGAACGTATCAAAAACAGGTTTTGCATGCTCGTTCCAACGAGCCACCACATAAGACTGAAAATTAGTGATGTAATTAAACCTCACGGCTATAATTCCTGATGTTATTATGTACATGAATGACGGGACTAATTCAAAAGTGAGTTACCTTAGTCGACGACAAATAAGCTACAAGCCAAACTGGTAGCCATGCAGAATGAACCTGAATATAAAAGAAGACCAAATAATAGACAACAATTGGTCTTAAATTAAGCAATACTGACATCTATATAATCATATTTGACTAGTAAAAATGTAATATAAATACAACTTAAAAGGGGAGATGTAATCTCATATGCAGCTAGCAATGCATCATATTAAAAAAATATTGCTGATTAATACTGTTTAGGAACAATTCCCATACAGAGAGATATATGATTTGGTCATGTCAACCCTTGTCAACTTTTAGATGCTAATTCCGTCTACGTTCTTAATATATGGAATTATATAACTTCCTCATATAATACAGAGCCTGCCTTAATGAAAAGAATAACAGGTGTTATTGCAGCTATGAAACTTAACTTATTTTAATCAGAATATTACACTCAGACACCATGTAAACAACTCTGTCATTGCAAAAGATTAATTAGGCATGCCATTGAATAAAGATGTTTTACTACATAAATCTCCATTCATAATCAATACACTGATCACTACTTACCAATTTTACTTTATGGGGCAAGCAATAGAGATGAGATTGTAGGTCTCGTTTACTCTATGCGAAAGGGAACAGATGAAGGCCCACAGAATGGAAAAAAATTATAAAAACAAACGACTGAAAACCAAGTTTTAAAGGCCTAGAATACATGTTCTTTATAACAATATGCATCACATACTCACATATATGATCATTTGACACAATAAACAGCACCAAGTAATAGTAATCTTTCTGATTTTACCTCTGTTAATTCTCCAATTTTCTGTGTGGCTTCATTCTTAGTCTTCGTAAGTTCCTCCTACAAATAATTACAGACGATAATACATCACATGTAAAGGATTATGCCAAGAAACATGTTGTAAACCTACCTCAGCGTATTTAAGAGCGCGCTCGGTTTTTTGAAGTTTTGTCTTCTGTTCTTCAATAGTCTGTTGAAGCTAAAACAAGAAATAGAAAGCAAAGGTATTATTCAATTACTTTGGGTTATACGAAATCAACAAGCCTCTTACCACCTATGGGGGGATGTAATTTAGCTAATAGTTATCGGGATACTAAAGAACAAATCATCATCATCATCATCGGACTCAGTATATCCCACCTATAGCAAAGCTAAGGTTATACTAAAGAACAAATCCAATACATAAATGCTGCCATTAATGTCATATATCTAGTATTGGATTGATCTAACCATCAACAATGAACAACCGACCACAATGTCGCTATGCATTCATTTCTCAGTACTTTTCTAAATTCTGTGGATTTATACATTCACGATATAAAGCGAAACAAACACAATAAACAGGCCTTACATTCTGAAGCTTTGGATTCATTTCAAGCAAGTTCTTCTCCAATTCTTTCGATCGAGTTTCCAAGTCCTGCATTAAACCGGCCTTTAGCTCCAAATCAAGCTCCAGTTTCTCCACCTGAAACAAGAAACAAAATCCCATAAACCACCACAGAATGATATCTCGAAATACTTCGATAAAACCAGTTTCATTGCATAAAAACCTGCTTCTCTAACTCCTGAGACCTTGTATGAGCCTTTTCAACTGCCTCATCAGTATCCGTTGACCCTTTAACCTATCCAATACACAATAAAATCATCACATCAAAAATATGCATTCATGCATATAACAAACTGATACATATATTCATAATTCATAATCCTACCTTAAGAGAAGCTACCTCATTTTGCAACGAATCCATGCTCTCTGATTTCTCTTTAATCATTTTCTCTTTCTCTACAACATCCTTCTCTTTTTCAGTAATGATCTCATCTTTGGTTCTTGATTCTTCACTCTTCTTATCAACAAGCGATTCTTCAAATAGAAAATTTACATTCAACATAAATTAAACAAAATTTATTAAAGCATTCACATTCAATTCTCTATCTCTAAAATTTAACTACAACCAACTTTTATCTCTAAATTTTATTCATCTTTTACAGACCCCACAAAATCCAATTCCCCATATATATGTCTATTCAATTAAATAATACTTCTTTATTCTTTTTTTATTATTTTTTCTCTTTCCTACGCTCACAACCATTCATATACATGAGTACATTGCAATTTGCTTTCTTGTGTAATTTGGGTGGGATCAACTTGCGTCCCCACTTTCAAAGTAGGGACGCAAGCTAATCGTGCACAAATAACAAAGGGATGCAAATCGTAGTTTACTCCACATACATTAATAAAGACTGATATAGAGAATGTATAGTAAATCTCTATATTTAGAGATTCACTGCAGCATCTCTATATTTTTCCTCTTTTTAGATAATCCGATAGACGAAGGATTTAGGTAGTTTTTTTTTTTACCATTCTATATATTTGTCTATAAACTTTTAAACAGATTATGTTTTAGAGACTTCAACGTGAATGCTCTTAATCAACTATATACCGGGATACAATGATTATTACAAACGAAACCTAATCAAATCATATCTCATAATTACGATGTAAATCCTAACCAATATATTACATCCATGGGCGGGCCTAGCCTTTGGCCAAGGTGGGTGGCCGCACCCCTTGAAAAAAAAATTAGTGTATATTTTAGGTAAAAAACCGACGGCACCCCTTGAAAATATGATTGAACACCTCGTCCGCACCCCAGCAAAAAAATTATGGGTCCGCCACTGATTACATCTAACATATTTACCAAACAAACTTCCTCAAACCACTAATATAAACAATGCTGATACCAAAACAATCCTAAAAACAATTAAATTATCTAAATCATAACAGAGAACGTGAAACACAAACCTAGTGATTGGATCTTTGCACTGAGCTTATCGAATTCGGTCGGAAAGGATTCGGATTCACCCGATCCGGGTGATACTCCATCACCGGTGACATGAGCTGTAATTTGAGTGAGAATGAGGGCGAAAAGGAATGAATGTAGGATGATATGGAGGTTTGAGATCGCCATTGATACGTAATTAGAATCAAAATGTATGTACGAGGTCGATAGTTTTGAGGTTTTTGTTGTTGAGATGGTGAGAATACGACAATACGTAGGTTGTTGGAATTGGAATGGATCGAGTGATGTTTTGTTGACTGAGGAATTTATATATTGGAATGGTGAATGTTGGAAATGTTAGTTGGTTGGATCGTTGGGATTTGAGTTTGGTTTTGTTGTTGTTTTACATGTGGGGTCGGTTTAAAACCCGCTCAACCGGACTATCAACCGGACCGGGTCATATCATATGTTGTGGTCACTGAGGGAGAGCTCTCACGTCACACTTGACCGGTTTTATGGTCTCACTCGTTACACTAGCTTTCTTATTTAATTTTTAACGTAATTAATATTTATTGTCAATATGGGGCTAGCACACTTGGTATAGGCATATGTATTTTAGAGAGGTACCAGTTCAAACCTAGACAATGTCGATTAAATTAGGATTATTGATGTAATAGGATAGAAGCAAGGGTTGTCATTCAAAAAATAAATTAATATTTATTATTTTGAAAAATTACTTGGTATATATAAATATGAGATTATTATTATTTGTTAATTGGAATTTTTTAAAATATTATACAATATAAAAAGAATATATTAATTTTTTAACAATGTTTGGAACTAACCCAAGTACCCGAGTGAGTCTTCCTGAGAAAGGATATCAACCGTTCATACTAATTTTGATGCTCCAGGCCGTACTTACATTGCCATAATCGTCCACTTGCCTCGATGGATAAATCATGCAACTTCAAAGCAATAGGCTCGGGTTTTGTGTGAAAGTAGAGAATGAAGAGAATAGTTGTATCATTAATCACAAATGAAAGGTACACATCTATTTATATACACAAACTCAACCACCTCAACTAACTCTAACAACCTAACTAACTATCCAGCATGTCCAACTATACACCACACATACCACACACTCATATACACTAATATGCCCCCTCAAGTTAAACGGGGAGAATCCACGTGAAGCTTGGACCTCAGACTATCAAAAAGAACACTAGACAATCCTTTGGTCAAAATATCTGCAAGCTGAAGCATAGTAGAAACATATCGAACATGTAAAGTACCTGCCAAAACCATGTCACAAATAAAGTGCAAGTCAATCTCCAAGTGTTTGGTGCGCTGATGAAACACTGGGTTGACTGCAAGATATGTGGCCCCAATATTGTCACACCAAAGAGAAGGTGGACAAGTCATCGTGATATGTAACTCCTGTAATATAGATGTAATCCAACGTAACTCAGTAGCTATATGAGCAAGAGCTTGATACTCAGCCTCTGTACTCGACCTAGCAACAATATGTTGTTTCTTGGAACTCCAACTTATAAGGTTGGGCCCAAGAAAAACACAATATCCTGTAGTAGAACGACGATCATCGGGACATCCAGCCCAGTCAGCATCACCATATGCATGTAAATCAACACAAGTAGATCGACGTATGCACAATCCATGAGAGATGGTACCCTTAAGATACCGTAAAATACGCTTGATAGCGACCCAGTGTCGATCAGTAGGTGTCTGAAGAAACTGTGACACCTTACTGACCGCATAAGCAATCTCAGGTCGTGCCAAAATAAGATATTGTAATGCTCCAATAGTGCTCCGATACATATTGGGATCGGATAGAGGATCACCAGTGTGCCGAGAAAGTTTTCTACTAGAAAAGACAATACTAGATAATGGTTGGCAATCAGCAAGACCAGTGCGTTGTAGTAAATCAAGTAAATAGCGCTGCTGAGACAAGTGTAAAACATCCTCGGAGAAGGTAGCCTGAACACTCAGAAAATATGACAACTGTCCCAAATCCTTGAGTGTAAACTGAGAGTGTAAGCGCTCAATCAAACCAGTGACAAAAACTGAAGAACTCCCAGTGAAAATAATGTCATCAACATATATCAAGGAATAACAGAGTATCGAATCCTTACTATAAACAAAGAGAGATACATCTGAAATACACTGGGTAAAACCACCAGCATTAAGAGTTGCAGATAGCTTGGAAAACCAAGCTCGAGGTGCCTACTTCAGGCCATAGAGAGCCTTTTGCAGACGACATACATAACGGGGTCTAGATGTGTCAACAAAGCCTGGAGGTTGTGCCATGTACACAGTCTCCAAAAGATCTCCATGTAAAAAGGCATTGTTGACATCAACCTGACGAATAGACCATCCACGAGAAAAGGTGACCGAAAGAACAAGTCGAATAGTAGTGGGTTTGACTACAGGACTAAAAGTCTCAGTGTAGTCTATACCCTCAGTCTGATGAAAGCCCTTAGCAACAAGTCGGGCTTTATAGCGACTCACCAAACCATCAGGATTACGCTTAATCTTGTACACCCACTTACACCCAACAATGTTGGCATCAGCAGGAGCCTGAACCAGACGCCAAGTCTGGTTGGCATGAAGAGCATCAATCTCAGCACGCATCGCATCCCACCAAACAGAGTGCTGCTGAGCCTGTCTAAATGTGGAAGGCTCAGTGGTGGGAGTAGTAGAAACAAGAAAAAGAACGTGATCCGGAAACTGGCGAGACTGTCGTGTGTGATCACGAGTACGTGTAATCATCGAGTGAGTCGGAATAGAAGGAGGATGAGGAGGAGGAGGAGGAGAATGAGAAGAAGTAGGAGGATGAGGAGAAGAAGAAAAAGGATGAGAAGAAGAACGAGTAGAAAGAGAGGGAGAATAGGGAATAACAGGTGGATGAGTAGAAGAATCTCCAGACGAAGAAGATGCCGGAGTGCAAGGAAAAACATAAAATGGAAACGAAGAAGAAGGAATATCAAAAGAAGTAGGAATGGGAATAGAAGAAGATGTGGAAGTAGTGGAACTCCCTGAAATATCAAAAATCGTTTCATGAAACCGAACATGACCAGATGTAAATGTACTAGACGTATAAGGATCATAACAGAGATATCCAAGATGAGAAAGTGCACAACCAACAAAGATACATGGAGTAGACTTGGGTGAGAGTTTATCCGCTCGTGTGTCACCAAGAAACGGATAACACAAACACCTAAACGTGCGAAGAATAGAATAGTCTGGTCGAGAACCGAATAATGTCTCAAAAGGAGAAGAATAGTAAAGAACCGGTGTAGGTAACCGGTTAATGAGATAAGCTGCAGTAGCATAAGCATCATACCAAAATTTCTTTGGTAGACGTGCATGAAACAATAATGCGCGAGCAATCTCAGAAAGATGGCGGTTTTTCCACTCAACAACCCCGTTTTGTTGGGGTGTATATGGACATGAAACACGATAAGCAATTCCCGATTCAGTAAGATATCGGGCCATCTTTCCATGTATAAGCTCGGGAGCACCATCACACTGAAGGTGTTTAATGGTGCATGAAAATAGATTCTCAACAAGCGGTTTAAAATGACAAAATGAATCAACCGCTTATGAGCGATTTGTCAATGAATAAATCCATGTGAATCTGCTAAAATCATCAATAAACGTAATGAAGTATCTGAAACTATCACGAAACATAACAGGGGATGGACCCCAAATATCACAATGAATCACATGTAATGGTACAATAGAATGTGTAACAGTAGTCTCAAACGGTAAACGTTTTGATTTCGAGAAACTATAAGCAGTACAATGGGAGATGGATTTATTCGTGAAATGTAAAAACAAAAATCTAGCTAACACAGCATCCGAAGGGTTTCCAAGTCGAGAATGCCACGTCTCTCGAGAAACTGAAGCAATGGCAGTCAATGAGTACAGCTGATGTAGGCTACCACGCATGTGGTGGAGGAGTTGTCCCTCGAGCATCTGAATAGACAACCCAAAATGTGAAAATATGACTGCAATAGGATGATCAATAAGAAGCTATGATAGTAAGTTCTTGGCAATGCCAGGAACTACTAGAACGTGTTTAAGCAAAATAGTATGACTAGATAAATGAAGATAGGCATAACCAATATGAGAAATAGCTAGTGACGTACCATTGCCAACAACAACACGTTCAGAACCAGTGTAAGGAATGGCTCCAAAAATAAGAGAAGAATCAGACATCATATGAGCAGTCGCTCCAGAATCGGGTACCCATGAGTCCACTTTATCACAAATGCTCGAAAGATCTGCCATAAGCCCGTAATGTGGTGTTTGCATGTTTGCAGCCCAATTTGCAAAGTGTGTTGGCCCAAAACCATTTGTATTATTCATTCCATTCTGAGTAAAATGAGGTGGAATAGTAGGCTGAATAACAGCAGATCCATTTTGTGACTGATTTGGACCTGGGCCCAACAAACCACTCATAGAGTTTGAACCAGTATTTCCAAGGCCCACATTAGACCCAATTCCTAATCTGGTTTGACCAATTATGCGTGAATCATAAGAACCAAATTGACCTGATACATCTTCTCCATCCATTGAAACCCTAGCACCGCTATAATCAGCCACATGCGCCGAATAACCCCCCGATTGATCATTGTTTTGCCGTCTAACACTGCCATAACTTTGATTGTTCCGACCACCATAACCCTGATTGTTGTACCGACCACCTGACTGGCCACTAGAATTGCGACTACCACGCCACCGGCCACCTCCGAAGCGTCCGCCATTACCACCGGAGAAACGAAAATAGCATATTGAAGCTTTATGCCCTGATTTTTCACAAATCTGACAAACTATAGAAGATTTATTTGAGGAATCCTGTGGTGAATTATTAATATGCATCGCAGCGATGGTAGAAATCGGTACAGAGGATGTGAACTGAGATGCAGACTGTTTCAACCGAGATTCATGAGTAAGTAAGTAATTTTGCCCTTAACTAAGAGAAATTAGGTTTTAAATCACTGTTTTCAATGTTTGTTACAAACATCTGATAATCAGTGTGTAATCCGTTTAGAATCTGTAATACAAGACTTTCTTCGGTGATTGGATCTCCAATTGCTTGTAAAGAATCAAACAAATTCTTTGCTTCATCGCAAAATTCTGAAATTGATTTGGATTCTTGATGCAGGGAATGAGATTGAGATCGATACAAGTTTTGATTAGAAAAGACCTGCTGATTGAACAATTCTTTAATTTTTCTCCATAACTCAGATGATGAAACAGTACCTCTAGCCAGATGTATCAGAGATGGTGAGAGATTTGCAGTAATGAAAGCTGATACATACGCATCTGACCGTTCCCAAGCAGATTTGTCTTCAACATCTTCAGGCGGTGTAATTTCACGATTTAGAAAGTGAAGAAGCCCTAATGTCTTCAAGATTGTCAATGTCTGATGTTGCTAGTTCAAAAATTGGTGTTATCAAGTTTAATAGGCATCAGGTTTGTGATATTTGGAAGATTGTTGTTCGAATTAGTGAAATTGTTACTCATAGTTGATAATGATGATGACTGTGTTGCAGATGACGCCATAGAAACACAAATCTGAAAATGATATGATCGAAAGATGATGATATCAATGAAGAAAAGAAGAGGAAGAAGATCGAATGAAGAGAAGAAAGAACTGTCTATATAGAAGTAGAAACAGAGTAGCCGGAATCCGGCCAGAGTCGCCGGAAAACACGTCGAAGAAGATGATCAATCACAGGTTCAGAAGTGGCTCTGATACCATGTGTAAAAGTAGAGAATGAAGAGAATAGTTATATCATTAATCACAAATGAAAGGTACACATCTATTTATATACACAAACTCAACCACCTCAACTAACTATAATAACCTAACTAACTATCCAGCCTGTCCAACTATACACCACACATACCACACACTCATATACACTAATAGGTTTGATTCTCAACCAATTCCCCTCTACCATTTCCATCTATTTTTCTTTTCCTTTTTTTTGTTTTCTCTATATCAATATATATTTGAGTAAATTGTCATTTTAGTTCCCGAGGTTTGTCTCAAATTGCTATTTTAGTCCAAAAAGTTTTTTTTCTCCTCTGAATCCCTGAGTTTTCTATTTTTTTTCCATTTTGATCACATTGCCTAACTACGTCTAAAAACCTCAGTTTTAACCAGGGGTATTTTTGGCATTTTTGTTGTAAACTTTTCAACTTGCCATTTTAGTCCAAAACTTATTTTACAGTAAAAAATTAAAAAGAAATAATGTTATAAAAACACACACATATATTTGTTTATATATATAATAAAGGAAAAATTACAATTTTTGACCTTTATCTTTATACCACTTTTCAGGTGGTGTCCTTTTTAACGAATGTTGACAGGCAGTGTCCTTTACTAGGTATTTTGTTGCAAGTTTAGTCCTTTACACCCAACCCAGTTAAAAAACCCTGTTAATTGTTGACAGGCAGTGTCCTTTACTAGGTATTTTGTTGCAAGTTTAGTCCTTTACCTAGGTATTTTATTGGTAGTTTAGTCCTTTACACCCAACAATTAACAGGGTTTTTTAACTGGGTTAGGTGTAAAGGACTAAACTTGCAACAAGATACTTAGTAAAGGACACCGCCTGTCAACATTCATTAAAAAGGACACCGTCTGAAAAGTGGTATAAAGATAAAGGACAAAACTTGTAATTTTTCCTATAATAAATTCTATATATAACATATATATATAAAAACATCCCACTGCCACACAAACCCACCATCCACTGCTACCATGAACCCATCGCCATAACCACCCTTCACCGCCACCACGAACCCACCGTCACTAACCACCCCCACTGCCACCACGAACCACCGCCATAACCACCCCCCACTGTCACCACCAACTCACTGCCACAACCGCCCCCACTGTCACCACGAACCACCGCTATAAACATCCCCCACTGTCACCACCTCTCATCGCCACAACCACCCCCCACTATCACCACGAACCCACCGCCATAACTACCCCTCACCGTCATCACAAACCCACCGCCACAACAACCACCCAATGCCACCACGAGCCCACCACCACAACCACCCCCACCTTCGCAATGACGACGAGCACCACAATCACCGGTTGTCGACTATAGATCGACGACGGCTGATCTCGTAGATCGATCACTATAGATACTACATCTGGTAAGTTTAGTTCCTAATTACCACATCTGGTAAGTTTAACAGAGGTTAGGTTAGGGGACCAACCGAGTTCATTTTTGACAACTTTTGGGACCACGCGTTTAATTAGTAAACCACTAGGACCAAGTGTGAAATTTTTACAAACCACAGGGACCAACCAAGCATTTAACTCTATCATTTATCTAAAGTCAATCATATTTGATAGACATTCCAGTGATATCTCACCAGCTGATTGAAACAACAACTATGGAAAGCCGTATGATGGCAAGGATATCCGTGCACTTTTGCACCAAATTCTATTCTTTGATTCAAAAAATTCTCTCATTCTAGAGAATAAGAAGAAAAAGGAATCACTTTTTTCTAATTCATGCTTAAAGCATATAGTCTCAAGTCTTGGAACTCGATTATTCAAACCCATTTCGGTATATTATATTATATAAGTTCGGCAACTCTCGCCAGCAAATTTCTCCAACTGGAGTACGACAATGATTTTTATTTCATTGATTTTTAGCAACTACGAATGCCAAACTTAGTTTGATAGAAGCGCCATATGATAATTGGCAGTATCTTAGTTTGTGGAAGAACAAACATTATGGTTTGTCCGAGGAAGCTTTTATGCTTAAGGTATTCGAGTGTTTGAATGAAGAATACGTCATCCACATGACACAAGTAAATTCTGACGAATTTAAGTCAAAAGCTGAAGACCTTTGTGTGGATGGGCATGAGAAGTCCGTAGCCACCTAAGAAGCATAATGCTTAGAATGTTCACAAGTGAGTCGAACATCGTAGACTATTTTTGGTCTGCATAATGAATTGGAAAATCCCACATAGATTTGGGAAATGGTAACAATGGATCTAATCTCCAAGTTACTTAAGATAAATCGTGGCAATGACGCGATGTGAATTATAGTCGACAAACTTACTGAGTTGACGCTTCTTGACAATTAAGAAAAATTTATAATTTCGACAAGTTAAGCTATATAAAGACAACATCGAGTCTCCTTATGGAGTACCGTTGTCTATAGTATCGAATTAAGATACTAAATATATTCTTCTCTATGGAAAATTCTAGCAAAGTGCTTAGCTGATAACTAAGCAGTTAATGCGGTAAAATATCGGATATCGGTCAAGGAAGATATTTGAGATATCGGTTATCACGGTGGGATATCGGTAATTTTAATATCATGCTAAATTTATATATATAGCAATTTAACACTTAACAATTGTAACAAGTAATAACTGACTAAGACTTAAAACACTAACATTTAACAGTAACAACTAACAATTAAGACTTAGAGGGTGTTTGGGGTTAAGTTTTGAAGGAGATTTTTAGATTATTGAGTTTTGAAATCGTAAAAAATCAGTTTTGAATGTTTGGGTAAAAAAATAAAAAAACTGATTATTTGCGTTTAGAAAGTTACAAAACGCAGTTTTCCAAAAGCACCCCCTCCTACTGCAACAAAACGCACTTTTCCAAAAATTGATTATTTGCGTTTAGAAAAGAATTTTCACTTCTTTATTTTTTTAAATATATATATTTGCCAAACACTCAAATAGTTGATTATCTTATTATTGTGATATCAAGCAACATAATCAAATCCAAACACTATCTTTCAACATCACGTTTTGTTACAGTTAATTATCTGATTCTGATTATTCAAAATGCATAACCTATTTTCAAAACTCAACCCCAAACACCCCCTTAAGACACTAATAGCAGCAATAAGAAGAAAAATGAACGGTAGAAATAAGAAGAATGGTACTGATATCAGGAAAATCGGTGATTTATTCATCAAATATCGGTCCTATATCGGTCAAATATCGGACAATATCGCTGATATTATCGGAACCGATATTCTGACCAATATTTTGTACCGCTATCTTGGTATAGGACCGATAACCGATATATCACTGATATATCGGTTGGTATATCGGGATATTAACTACATAGGCTGATAAGCACTTGTCATGTTTCACTATGACGTTTAAACGTGAGCTTAAGGTTTACTGAAAAACCTTGTCCATTATGGACCATGAAATTTAAAAGCTCCAAGTTTCCCTCTTAAATGTGAAATGGGATTCCCATTGTGGCCCAGGATACTTTTGAAAGGTTGAAACCTACTATGATACAGAACTAACCGTATTACTTTGAACAAATCTCGAGGTCGAGATTTCTTTTAAGGGGGTGAGGATGTAACACCCGTAAAATTTCATCCAATTATGAGGCGACACATGTCCCGAATTTCCAAATTAGGAAAGGGGATTTATCATTCCACTGTGTAACGACACATATTAAATCTTCCAAATAATTCCCGAATGTGTGGAAGGAGGAAGGAAATTATATTCTACATCCATTGAATCGTACTTCGTATCTCCGACTAATCCTGGTTCAGGGAAGGAGAGAACTTTTATCATGCGTTAACTAAAACGCGTCCCGGATCTCCGACTATTCTCAACTACGAGAAAGGAAAGGGACTAAAAGTGTCAAATGGCCAAAGATATTAAATCTAAGGACATAAGCTACACATACCCTAAATACCCTTCACATGACCTAAGTATAAGTTTTGAAGGGTTAGGTATGACAAAAACACGCTTATATAAGTCTAGGGACTATTTTCGACAAACTGTGAAAGTTTGTCAATTCTCGTATTTTTTAATACGGACCATGTGTACCAATCCAAATATTTTTGTATTCAATAAAATCTTGTATTATTGATAAGAATGCAAAAATGTCAATCGTTGCGAAATTTTGATTATTTTCGTGTTCAATAAAGCGTTGTACGTTATTTGCGAAACGCGTAACCGTACAACCGAACAAACCGACAACCACAAAATTTTCAGGAAAAATCCAAGTTACATATGCCTTAACGCCTTTATATAACCTAAATTTGGCGTTAAAAGGGGTTAAAAGTGACAATATGCGACAATACAAGTTCAGGGGCCAAAACTGCCAAATGAGGAAAGTTCTGCCCTGGCCACAGCCATACGGATCGTATGGCCACACCCCTTACGGTCCGTAAGGGGTGCCCAGTAGCTGATTTCATGTGTGGACTCCAAGTAAACCACCTAAACGAAACTATGAGCAATCCAGCTGGTTGTGACACGTCCCTAGACACTTGTAGTGATCTCCAAAGGGTTCCTAACACCTGGAATGATCACATTAAACCTCCACAAGTATAAATAGGTGCTTGATTTCATTCTTGAACATGCACCTCTTCTTCAATTCTTTCTAACTTCTCATCTGGAAGTTCCTGATCATTTTGGGAGCCTCCTTGAAGTTTAAATCAGTCTTTTGGACCACTTGTAAGTGCTCTTTCCTTTGCATTTTCATTTATTATGCTTTTAAAGCTAAAACTCGAGCATTTTCGATAAATGATTTGACTTCCGGTTTAGAACTTTATGGTCTAGCCATGTTCGAGACGAACATGGCTACGTGATCGTAGTTAGGTAGGTGTTAATCCGTCAAAAGGGCACCTCCTGAAGATCACGTTTACTAGGTCAATTGACGGGTCAAAGTTTATTGTTTTAAAAAGTTAAATGGTCAGATTTTATAAATGTTAAAATCTGAGTTTATATATGTTATAAAATATGTTTTGACACATAAACAAGTTGGTAATAATTATTAGCACATGTGTAAATTCCAGTTTTAAGGTCGGTTTGCAACCGAAAGTCATGAAGTTTGACTTCTGCTTTGACTTTCGATTCTGACCCGACATAGATTAGTTTGCTACTGATTTAAGGTTGCATTATGATTATAATTTAAAGTAGCATAACCATCCGAGGTTATATTACATGATTATAATCATATTCTGAGTTTTATGCAAGTATACTATATTATGCCATACTTTGACTAAATTTCCCTTTTTGTAATAAATAAGGTTTTAATCAATAACGAACTTGTAAATGGTTTACCTACTGATATGTTAATGTAATTAACATATCTTGATGTTATTAAACTAACCATAAACTGAGTTTTCGTAGAAGATCGTAAATTATGTTTTAAAATGACCAAAGTAACCTTTCGGCACATTGAATGGTTTTAAACATAATTTCTCATATCAAACTCATTACCTACTGATATAATATCATAATTAAAATATTTTGGGATATCAAATCAGTACCAAACCCGAGTTTTTACTAAAGACCGCAAATGTCGGTATTTAATGACCGAAAGCCGTTTTGGCGCATAGTCTGGTTTTAAACCATAACTATCAACTAAAACTTGATACCTACTGATGTTATCACTCATTTATAATGTTTTCACAGTAGGTACATGATCTTAACTCATATTTACAAATAAGTTTTCAAACTATGTTCATAATGACCAAAATGCCCTTTCGATGCATAGTTTGGTCTTAAATCATAAAACTTACATATGTTTGATATCCTACTGATATTACATCATAAATAAAGTATATTTCCAGAATGATCATGTTTATAACATCAGTTTATACGCAAGTTCCTTTTATACGTTGCTTAATGACTAAAACACCCTTATGAGGCATAGTTTGATTTTAAAACCTTAACAGGCATATAAGTTAATATCCTACTGATATTATAAATTATTTAAAGTATGTTGGCATATAGAACTTGTTCATGACTCATCCGATTACCCGATATCGCTTATATGCGTACGGTTGAGCTTATGTAACTAGTTTACGTAAGTTTACCAAAACGGGTCAATTCATATCATTTTCGCCTCAAATTCCAGAATGGACATCATTTACCCATATTATACAAGTCTAAGTACTTGATGGGGTAAACCACATTCTTTACAGTATACGCTTAATCTAGCGAACCTATTCTTAAGTATCAGGTCATATCTAAAGGGACTACCTTTGGGCCGTATACATTCTAACAGATAATAAATCTGTTCATTCCAAACTATAGTATCCCCTAGATACTCAGACTTGGGTCAATAGTACTTAGACTTGCCACTTTTTGCTAAATTATAATCTTATTGATTGGAAGCTAGCAAAAAGGTAAATACTCTTAACTTATGTTAGGCCCTATAGGTTTATGGATTAGTAGGAGTTATTACTAAATGGACCAAGGCTTCTAGAAGGTGGAGTATTAGAGTGGGCTTAGGGAATATGGGCCTAGGGTTTTGGGGGAAACCCCTTACTATAAATAGTTAATGGAAATTTGGAGTTAAGGTTGGTTCCTTGTTTTAGAAACTTGTATTAGACAAGCTCCTTGTATGCAAGTTTAAGCATTGAATCATTTGAATCTTCATAGTGTTCTTGATTATTTCTTGAAGATCATCAAGTTTGGATTCCGCCCATCCTTGGTGATTGTTTGATATCGTTGTTTGATCCGTATTTTCGGGACTTACAATTGGTATCAGAGCCAATTAGATATCAAACATTCAAGAAAATTCTGTGTTTATTGAAGATCTTCATCGCGTTCTTCGAGTTCTTCATCGTGTTCTTCGCGTTATTCCAAAAATCATTATATTTTGCTATTTTGATTTTTTAAAAAAAGGGCTGTTAAAAGTTCAAAATTAAAAATCTTGTTTTGATTACTGACACCTTTTCATCATCATCGTACAAAAAAATCATCATCATTATCTTCTGTCTTCTGTCAACATTACACCACGGATTGGCTGCTTGGATTTCGAACCATCTCGAACATTCATCATTCATCCGTAATCATCATTTCAACATCATCAGTAGCCGACAATCCGGAATCATCATCACGGATCAACAATCTACATCCGAAATCATCCGACATTGTTCTTCTTTTCATCCGGAATCATTTCATCTAATCCGAAATCATCCGGGATCGTCATTTCGAACATTCATCATCATCCGCAATCAAACATCTTCATCCGAGATCATCTACCTTCATCATTGTCAACCTCTGTCATCTCTTCACCACTTCCTTCATCCTTGGTCATTCTTCAACGTTAGCCGGCAACCACGAGCAACCACCTTCTTCAACTCGATCATCATTCCGACACACTCCGTCATCACCGCACACATCACGGTCATCTTCTCCGTCACCGTCAACCTTCATAAACCTCCATCACCACACCACTCTCTCTCTCTCTCTGTTTCATCGTTCATCTTCATCACCGGTCACCTTCTTCGATCATGATTCCACCGAACCGAACACCGAACAACATCCTGCAACTACGTCTCTGTATCCGACCAACCCCTACCTGCAACTCCGTCTCCGGTTATCTTCATCCCGATAAACATCTCCGGCGACCACCTTCATCACCTCCGACATCCTTATCATCTCTAAACCTTTCATCATACTTCGTTCATCATCTCTCCTGCCACCCACAACCACCGCCACCGTCATCTCTATCATCTCTAATCTCCGCGGCGGCTGCATTTAGTTATTAGGGTTTCGGGAACGTGATTTACAAAGAAAGCAGATACGACACTTGAAATTGTCGTTTAAGGTTTTCTTAATATTAAATTAAATATAATAATAAACAATTATTAGGTAATCATTACCTTACTATTAGTAAAATAGGTTTTTTATTAAAAATATATAATTATAATATCATAAATAGTTTATTTTAATATTAATTAAAAGGTTTTATTAAAAAAAAAATTTAAAAATTAAAAAAAAGGTTTTTAAAATTAAAAAAAGGGGGGTTTGTTCATTTTGGGGTATAAGTTTTGACAAGCTTTTGGGGTGCGGAAACCGGTTCGTACGTTTGCAACGTGCTTGAGTTAGCAAGTTTACGGGTTGTTGCTTGGTTCAACGATGAATTCTCCAAGCAGTGTTTCTCAACGTGAGTTGGTCTGGAAACAACTCGATAAGTTCGGATACATTGAGGGTGAAAGCGTAGAAGACGTGATCAATAGGTTTACCCAGCTGCTTTCTGAAATCGAGAAGAGCGGATTAAAAGTAACACTTGGTAGGATTAACAGGGCTTTTCTGTACGGTTTGCCACGTAGCAAGACATGGGACTATCGTGTGGCAGTTATCATGGGGACATACAATTATTCTACAACGGAAACAAAAGATGTGATATCCTTAGTCAATGAATATGTCCAGGAAGACAAACAGAGGAGTCAGAATCACGCAAACACATCGTCGTCTATGTCTAACTGTCAGAAGGCTTTTGCTACTTCACCACTTGCTACTGATCCCGATGCTGCTCAGATTCCCTCACATTCACATGTGGCTGTTGCATCATCTGATGTGAAGGCCCCACACTCAATAGGCTCTCATCCCGATAAAGTGGCCCAGAATGAAGAGCCGAAATCACTTTCTGAAACGCTAAATTCCCTTTTATGTTCCGAGCACTGCAGAAAGAAAGTTGCATTTCTGAGATCACAAAACTCAGCATTGATCACTGATTACAACACTGTGATGGGAAAGTACATCAGTCTTCGAGAGAATAATAAAATTCTCTATGAAAAGATTGAAGCACTTAAAAAGGACATAGCTCAACTTCATAGAGACGTGAATCAACAGCAATGTTGGGTTCACGACTATAAACATAGACTCACAGTCAAAACTCTTGAATGTGACTCTGTGAAGGGTGAGCTAGAGCTCCTCACTAGAAAGTACAAACAGAACGAGTTAAACATCAAAAAGTTTGACACTTCCAGTGCCACAGTTCAAAATCTGTGTAATGTGCAACTTGCTTATCAAGAAAATAAGGGAAAGGGTTTGGGGTATAAACAGGTTCCGCCACCATACAATCATAATTATTCAAGATTGCCAATCACTGAGCAGGAAATGGAAAATTATGACACTATGATGTATGGCAAACCTAGTGATTATGTTGAATATGGTCCATCTAAGTTTAAAAGGAATCCACATGCTGATTTCAAAAAACCAATGAATTTTGTGAAAAATGATAATGTTCAAAACAAATCAGCAGATAAGTCCGATCACGAAAATGAAATAGTAAAAAATACAGAAGCAGAAACTAAAACAAAAACGGAACCAGTTAACACATCCGCAGAAGAGATGAAGGTAAGTTCACAAAATCCTGATTCTGTTGAAAATACTAATTGTTCTAGTTCATGTGCAGAGTCAGCAAGAACAGAAGAAAAGTCGATAGAGGATGATGAATCACATCAATGTGTTGCTGATAATGTTATTTCTGATAAAGATGGCCTTTATGCTTGGAATTGTGTTTTTTCTTGGTTTGCTGAGACTTGGGGTGTTCCCACTAAGACTGATGAATCTGGTGCTATTATTCTAGATTATGCTTGTGATAAAAATGACCATGTTGAAAATGTTGAAGATGTTTTGACAGGAGAGCCTGATGTGTTAACTGAGGAACCTGAGACATCTGTTTCAAGTAACTCAGAATTTAATTCTGATGATTCAGGAAATTGTGATTGTATGCCTGAAACATCGAAGAATACATCAGAAGCTCCCTGCAATGATAAAAAATTTGATGATTTTGTTTGTGATAATGAAGAAATTGTTGTTGAACAGGGATCATCTAACGATCTTGGTAGTCAAACAGAGAATTCGGGAATCTCAAATAATGAGCTCAAATCTTCCACGGATTTCAGTTGTGATGAACAATCAGAATCTAGCAGCGTTGCAAAAGAAGATAGTCAAACTGTCTTAGAGACAGACTACTCATCATCTGACTTACCGGAATCATCTAATGTCGAGAACTCAGAGGTTGATCGGGCTGAAGAAGAGACATCCATAGAATCCAATTCTGCAGAAACCCATGGAAACATGAAACCTATGGAGAAGGAATTCATAGAAATTAATTCCACAGTTGAATTAGACGATGAAACTATAAAAGAAATTATTATGGAAACCTTCTCTGCAGAATCTCCTGAAAACATGGTCTCTGAGGAAAAGGGATCTGTGAAAGTCACTTCCACAGACAGTTCATCTATCGATCCCAAAAGTAACCTTAACAAAACAGAGTCAACTGAATCTGTTCCCCCTAAAAGAAAGCGGTCACGTAGAAACAGAAGGCCGAAAAGAAAGAATGCAAAAAGGGAAAACTTAAATCTCAAGCAAACAGAACCCAAGCTCAAGGGTAAGGTTGAGGATATTTACTCTTGTGCTGATAGCTGTGAGCCGGGTTCCTCCAAGAACAAGCACACTCCAAAGCACTCAGTGTCAAATGAATGGAAAAGACGTGATCAGTTCTCAAGAATAACGCAAGCCGAACTAGATGTCTTTTTCTCAAAAAGGCAGACATGTTTTAACTGTGGAATTCCGGGACACATCACAAGAAATTGTGTTCATCGTCCCTACTACTCTAGGAACATGTACCATCAGAAGGCCATGCACTCAAATTTAATAAAAAATAGACATCCCAAAGCAAGGCCTTCTGACAGAGACTGGAATCTTGCTAAACAGGAAAACCAAAAGTTTTTAAAAACAAACAGGTTTCAAGAAAAGACAAAATCCTTTTTATCAAATGAAAGTGTTTCAGACACTAGGAATTGGAAACCTAAAACTCCTGTTGGATCCCAGTCTCCGTGTTCGCAACCATCAACATCCACTTCATCGCCAAAAACCACAAGCGATGTTAAGAGCCAGATGATCTTTTGCGAAGTCTCATACACAGATAGTAATGGTCAACTCAGGTCCACTATGGCCTGGGTTCCAGTTTCTAACTAATTCCGCTAAGTGTGCAGGAACGGCTATGGAGGGCTATCGTTAGACCTTGATTTATCGATAGTAGTTGTTCCAGAGACGCGACAGAAGACTTATCCCAGTTGAATAACAAAAAAAATATTCGACGGTGAATTTGTCAACTTCGCGGGAGGGGAAACTGGAAGAATAACCATGAAGGGCACTGTCAAATACGGAGTTCTCATCTTCTCAGACGTCAATTATGTCCCTGATCTGAAGCACAACCTTCTGAGCGTATCTTCACCGAGAGTGGCTCGCAGCTTCATTCTTCGACTGTTCAGAAGCCGATTTCTGAACATGCTATAGCTATCCCTGATGGTGCAGTCAGTAAAACTGAAGTCTTCTCAGGACTCTCAAACATTCAAGGAACTTATCTGTTTCTGGAGAGCAATTCCCTCAGAATGCAATGTAGATCCACCGGTGATCAACAACGCTACTGCACCAAATGAGGGGGAGCAATTTGGATTATGATGAGGTACACGCACCGATGGCACGTCTGGAGGCCATTCGTATTTTCGTATGATGAGAAAGAAGTTCGAAATGTGCTCGTTGATGAGAAGTGAAAATGTTTCTGGGCTTGCAAGTTCATCAAAACAGGGATATGAAGTGTGCATCAGCTGGATTCCAATTCTTGGGGACAGTCTCATCTCATGGCAGTACAAGAAGCAAAAGTTCACTTTTGCAGCGGAAGCAAAGTGCGTTATAGCATCTGCTGCCTACTGCTCTTAGGTTCTTTGGATACAACACCAGCTCAAGGATTACGGTTTGACTTATCTAAACTCTACTACTTATTTTGATAATGATGCCGTTATCCAGATTATCAAAAACCCTGTTTTTCATTCTAAAACCAAGCACATTGATATCAAGGTGCGTTTTATTCGAGATTGCTATGACAGAGGATTGTTTAAACTTAAACAGATCCACACTGATGCTAATTCAGCAGTTTTTTTACAAAACCTGTCAGCATCTTGAGATTCAATGTGCTTGTAGATCTTTTGAAAATGATACGTATCACCGACTGAGCGACAAAAAAACATCAGTGTTTCTATACTTATGTAAATAAATAAGTAAATTTGCGCATAAAGTGTGATGCATAAATTTAGGAGGGGAGCGGGACATATATGTACATATGCATAGTTTGAGGGGGAGAAAGGCAAAAAAAAAACATATATGTACATACGCATTGTTTGAGGGGGAGAATTAGTTGCTGGGAAATGAAATGAATTTTCGTGTTAAAGAACTTGATTAACACACGTAAGGTTTCAATGTTAAACAGGTTCGGCTCCACTGCGATGTGTTGATAGGTCTGCCGCTCGAAAAGCAAAAAGAAGCAAAAGTGATACAAACATAATGGATTGAACATCTCGTGGGTAACAGACCAACGGTGTATGATTTCATGGTCTTAAATCCTGCGTTGATAGATAGCCAACATCTGAAGTTTCAGGTCTTTATGCTAATGATTCATCCGGGATATCAGGGCTGTCCCTCTGCTGTACGGAAGTACTGACCTGGACACAGTCAGGATATCTTGCTAAAAGAGCCCTCGTCAGATCTTCCTTGGTCTCTCTGCTGTACGGAAGTACTGACCTGTTCACCAGGAAGTCTGGCATTAAAAAATAAAATAAAAGGGGCCATCGTCAGATCTTCCTTGGTCTCTCTGCTGTACGAAAGTACTGACCTGTTCACCAGGAAGTCTGGCGTTGAATAAAACAAAAATAGAATAAAAGGATGATCTCCGTATACTCACCTGCTACAATGAACCGTTGTGCTTACCTTGATCGCGGGGGTATGCCTTGGAATGGGACACACAGATATCACAGTATAAATCTACCTAAAAACGTATCACAAAGCAAAAAGTTGAAGTTTGAGCGGTGGATTTAAGAGGACAAACATATCAACAATTGCGTGGACCAGCCTAAGTAAACGAAGGGCTGAAAAGTGTCCCTTAATCAGTTCGAGAACGATTTTGATCCCATAGCAGGTTCTCCCTATATTACTCCTCCATTAGTTTTCTATTATTAATTTCTTTTGTTTTGATTATCTCTTTGCCCAAAAAAAAAAAAAAAAGTTGGTCGGTTGGTTGAATCGTTGATTTTGAGTAAGATGTTTTCTGTCCTGAAAATGCAAAACATTAAAGTGATAGTCTGGCCCACTGTTTCGGATTGGGGCCCACTATTTCGGATAAAACGAATCAGATCTGGCCCATTGCTCTCGAATGTAATTCGGACCATTGTTCCGACTTGGGGCTTGGCCGTTTGATCTCAGGCCCAATCCAAAACACTATTAATTGGCAATCATTTTCTCTTTCGAGTCACGTTTCGGACTAATCTCATCTCCTAATTATTTCGGAACCTCTAATCATCTTCTCGGATCACTTATTCGAATTACGAGGTTTGCAGGTTCCTATACTTTTCAAACCAAAGCCTTTGAATGCCACAATTTCCGAAGAGCATGACGTGCAACAGACACTTGCTGATGAGAAAGCTGAGATAGAAACAGAAATTCTAGATTCATACGAAGAAGAATCTGACGAAGACAGTGATGTGGAAGTATTTGTCTCTGAGAATGTTGAGGAACCCGTTCAAGAATCAATGTAAATGACGACTGGAGATGTTCAAGCCCTGATTGAATCCTTGAAGGATAGTATCGGAAACCCTCCTTCTGTATCTATTCCTGATATTGAAGACGCGACAGATGATGCTGAAAAAGCATCCAACAAGAAACAAAGAACCGAAACAGCTCCTGATTTTCATTCTACTAGCCCAAGCTCAGAACCAGAGCCTATTATGCCCACTGATCCACAAGTCACTGCTGCCACTCAGGAAACACGCACGCAAGATCTCGATTTTGATTTAAAATTCGAATTCGATCTCGATCTGCCTGAAACAACTCATTTGCAACCAGAAAGCTCAAGCAGCATAAGGTTCAATGTAGGAAGTTCCAGTGGTGCCGGTCTCTCTGAGCATTATGAAGCAGCCATGCATTTCGCCGCCAGCAAGATGAAATTTGTTGAAGAAAGAGATAGTGATGATGATACGACTGTTGATGTAGCGAAGCTGCAAAGAGGAGTGTTTGTGTTGGAACAAGACGCTGCCCTGAATGAAGTTCAGATCTCATCTTTGCAAGCTCAAATATCAAGCATAGATCAGGTGATCGAACAACTACAGAGTGATGCGGGTATGCTGATATCTATTGAAAGTTAGGCTGAAGCAGAAGTTCAAGAATCGTGTGTTTGCTGATCCAGCTCCATTTCCTGGTGGTCCTCCTGACGGATTCAGCAACTAATCCAGTAAACCTAGGGGGAGATTGTTAGGCCCTATAGGTTTATGGATTAGTAGGAGTTATTACTAAATGGACCAAGGCTTCTAGAAGGTGGAGTATTAGAGTGGGCTTAGGGAATATGGGCCTAGGGTTTTGGGGGAAACCCCTTACTATAAATAGTTAATGGAAATTAGGAGTTAAGGTTGGTTCCTTGTTTTAGAAACTTGTATTAGACAAGCTCCTTGTATGCAAGTTTAAGCATTGAATCATTTGAATCTTCAAATCTTCATAGTGTTCTTGATTATTTCTTGAAGATCATCAAGTTTGGATTCCGCCCATCCTTGGTGATTGTTTGATATCGTTGTTTGATCCGTATTTTCGGGACTTACAACTTATTTTAGTTTTAAAACTTGGGAAGGCAATTATACCACTTGGAGCGGGTATTACATAAATGGGCCACCTATGATTGCGCATAAATGTAAGAATCCGGTTTATTTTGTTTTACTTGATAACTAAAACGATCAGGGGTTAATCAAGTATGTAAATCTGGTAACAAGAATAAATCCCAAGAAATATTTAAAAGATCACCTACGGGTTTTCTCTATATATAAAACTCTTTTCGAAAAACTATTTTCCAAAGAGTCGGTTAATTGTATTTACCAGCTTTGGCTGATGTATTTTCAAAATATTGAACCACAGGTACCGAACCTTATTATTATAGGCTGTGAATCTGGGTAGGCTAGAATGAAGGCTAAGGAATTTGCAACTCCTGATGCTTAAGACCTATGATGTCTAAAGCTCTGTTTATTAGATCTCGCATGTGGGCATGAACTGAACACTTTTAATACTTTTGTATATATTCAAGCTTTAATGAAGTTAATAATTTTACTCCAATACTTCCGCTGCATATTATTATACTGTGATAACTGTTATCCAACCGTCACGACTATACCCATCCTGGCCCACCGGGAATCGGGTTGTGATAGATGCCTTTCTCTTGAACCAAACACCTCTATTTAAAGTTGAAAATAGAGGGCAGGCATGGCCCCGTGCCCACCTGGCACGGCCCCGTGGTCTTCTCTTTCTCTCCCTTCATTAACTGCAGATGTCAGGTTTGTACCAACATGCCCCATGGTTAGTGTACTTGTTGTACTATCACAGATTCTGTGAATCATAGAGTTGCCCACGACCCGTGTTGGGTTAGCACGTCCCCATGTTGGTTTGTCTTTCGCTGTTGTCTTTTCCTGCAGGGAATCTTGACTTGGCATGACCCCATGCCTGGTGGGCACGACCCCGTACCTAAGCTTTTGTTTTTGTTATTTTTTTGTTTTGGATATGGATGGGAGTTCAGCAGGTCGTGTCAATCCTTCTTCTTTGTATTTGTGTTGGTTTATGCGGTTAATTTGTTCATTTTATTTGTTTAAGCTCTTTTGATCTTGTAAATTAAAGTAAACAAAGAAACATGCTTTTTCCAACATTAGTATTGAAAAAGAGTCAATTTTATGCCATATTTGATGTAATTTATATGTTGCATTTTGCGCACATCAAATACCCCCACACTTGAGTCTTTGCTTGTCCTTAATCAAAACTCTATAATGTGGTTTATACACCCAAACGAAATTGGTAGAAGAGAAATTTTGGGTTTATCTTTAGAGTGTCGGGATTTCAAGTTCTAAATTTATTTTCTTTTTATATTATTTACAATCTAATTCATCTTAATTTATTTAAAACACAATTTAAAAAAATATCTGTTTTGGGCATAACATACTTTCTAACTTTCTATTTATATATAAATTTACACACCTCACAAGCGGTTACTCAACACTCGGCCGAAGATGTTTAAGTGAAAGCGCTCGGACCAGGTGCGGAGCTTACGCCTACTATAGGCTTGACAAACAACCAAACCTCCTCCTTTTTGACGTTTAATCCTCGTAAATCTCAAGAGGGCTTTTTAAAAGGGGTAGGTTTTGGCTAAGGTAGATGTTTTTAGGTAAAATGGTGAAAAGCGTAAAAAGTGTCGGTTTTCGAGAAATCTTATTTTGTGGCTTAGAAAAAAAAAACTTTAGCCAATGTTTTTTTTAACCAAAGTTGAAACCAAGCCATACTTGTAATTTTATAATCGAACTTTTTACAAAAATAAAGGGTTTAAATAAAAAAATTTGTGGATGTGGGTGGTTGTTTTTGCATAAGTTTATATTTTTGCGGGTTTAGCAACGAAAGGGTCATGGCTCTAAGTGGTTTAACTAAGAGGATATTTTTGGTAAGGGATGGAAAGAAAAACAAAGGTTTAGAATGAAAAATGGGTTATAGTCCTAATGCCTCCATCATTTACTTACTTAGATTTATGTTGGTAAGGATTGGGAACGTATTGTTTTGGCAAGTTCTAGATTTGTAAGAACCAAACGGGCTATTCACACAAGAAACGAAAATTGAGCAATTAGTATAGATATTTATTTGTATGCTTAGTAAAGACTCAAAACTCATTTTTGTGTGAAAAATGGTATAGTGTAAAAGTGCATATATAATCAAATTTTACAAAGATTTGTTATGACCGTTTTTATAATTTCTTAATTGGTTCTTTTTATCACGACGCTGCCAGATGTAAATTAGTAAAAACATAATCTTTAGAACTTATTTTTCCCAAAATAAACCAAGATAAGTTAAAAAAAATTAACAAAAATATTTTCGGTGATTAGCGGTTTTCCAAGGCGAGTTTTGTGTCAGGCTTGTTTTTAGGACAAAAGATTCAAGGTTTTAGCATCCCCCCTACACACTTAAATTACACATTGTCCTTAATGTGTCCCAAATAGGATTTGTTTGGATTAAATGTGCAAAAAGTGAGGTATAATAACAAAAAAATTTGGTTTACTTGTCACTGGGCATGGGGGCGTGCCTGGTGGACACGGCCCCGTGGCCAAAGTGCTAGTAACAAAGGTGTATTGGAAAACTTACAGTATGGTGGACACGGGGGCGTGCTTGGTGGGCACGGCCCATGCCACCTTCTCTGCAGAGAAATTTTTACATCAGAAATTTGGGCACAAGGGCGTGTCTGCTGGGCACCGCCCCGTGCTGCAGACTCTAATTTACAGTTTTTGAAGCGAGAGGCTCTGGTTTACGTGCATGGGTCCCTTTTTCTTATTTTTTCACACCATTCCTCGTGTTACAAACACCACCCATTTATTTAGAACATCCATCTATTACAAACTAAAAGAAAAGCAAAAAAGTACATAATTTTAAAGTCCTAAGATAGATTAGCCTCCTAATGACAAGAAATAAAAAACCTTGAAAAGCTCTCCCTAGAATAGTCGAAAAAACAAAAACCCAGGGGTGGTTTCTGGATGTTGAAGGGCTTTCGAGCTTTTCCCGGAGGGGTGTACCCTCATATGTCATTGCGCATCTCCTCAATCTCCCTTGGGAGAAAGATGAAAGGCTCATCATCCACAACTTCTTGTGGGATAGGTGCGTGGTCACCGGAACCTCAAGAAGTGTGTTTGGAGGTGGTTCCGGTGGAATTTCATCCCATCCGGTGGGGATGATGATTTCTTGTGCTACGTTCCTATAACAACTCTCCCAAAATTCTTAACACATGTCCCATACGTCCTAAAATATACCTCATATACGAAAAGTGGGCCCGAAATACCTTAATTTTACAAAAGTTAATTAAAAAAAATTTTCAGGGGGCGCTCGCGGGGCACGACCCCGATGGTTAACTTGGACGCGGGCCGCGACCGCTGGGACACCAGGCAGCACCAGATCGTGCCACGTGTCACGTTGCGTGTCGAAGCTAGTTGCCGAATCAGCCAAGCTAGGGCCTACCCTAGCCTAGCTCACGAGGCACGATTGTCACACCCCGATATTTCCACAAATTACCGGTGGGCCCGGTGGGGAGTATCGTGACGTAGTTGATATCCTCATCGTCAAACAACACAATATTTAATATGCACAGCGGAAGCAAAAGATAGATATATTTCAACCGAATATAATTGTAATATCAAGTATCACAAACAGTTGAAAATAATCCACAGGTGGATCAAAAATAAAAAGGAAACATGGTTCAACAGTTTTGACATCCAAGCTTGCCAGACTTATTGTGGACGCTAGGAGAAAGCCAGCCTATTCGCGTAGTACCTGCACTTAACCTTTTTGGGAAAATACATCAGTTTACACTGGTAAATACAATTAACTGACTCAGTTTAAAAGGTTTAATAAAATTGATTTGAATGCACGTGGCACAAACTTTTTATAACTTGGGATAATTATTTGAATATAATCTTGTAAAAGAATTACATGTTCCTTATGCGTTCAGTAGCCCGATCCGTAGACCGGGTTAAAGATCAATAGACACACCACATTATTTATTTAAGCACTGACGGGTGTACGCCTACACCCCGTGCTTAGGTCGTGGCCATTTCGTAAAATGATGCCAAGGATATCCGGGACATGGTCATTAACCCCCCAAAGGCTTTAAGCAAACAAAACATTTCAAAACGGAGCATATCAATGATTTAACCTCTATTCGATTAAAGATTCAATGTCCGACCAAGCGGTATTTTATATACCATACCCTAAGCCCGTATAGGGAAAATAAGTTAAAAGTATTTACCTTTGCAAGTATCAATCACAAATAGCAAGTGCGTGTAGCTTTTACCGGGTCTCCTATTCTGGAACGAAGGTTTATAATAACCTATTAGAATCCTAACGGGTCTTTAATTAAGCCTAAACTTAGACCGGTTAGTTTTAAGGAAAGATACGGTTCAAACGCACGATTAAGCGAATACCGGAAAAGAATGTGTTTTAGACCTGACAAGTTTGAAGACTTGTATAATATGGGTAATCTAAACACCTTCTGGATTTTGAGATAAAAATGATAAGGTTTGACCCGTTTCGGCTAATTTATGTAAACTAGTTACATAAACCGAACCGAACGCGCAAGAAGCGTAACGGGTAACCATAAGGGTCCTAAACAGGTTTCCTAAGTTAATATGCCTTAAATATGTTGTGATATCAGTAGGATACCTTTCATTATGCCCAAAACGAGTTAAATCTCCATTTAAGCCCCGAAGGGTATTTTGGTCATTTTAAATATTATAAAAGAGATTAACAGAAATTATGAGATTCGGGTCTGAATACATCAGTAAAATAACTTATTTTAACAGGTTATATTAGTTGGTAATAAGTCTTTTATGACAAAATGTTTTTAAACCCAAACTATGCGTTTAATACGCTTAAAAAGTCATTTTTAAGTGATTTCCGGGTTATACATGAAATCCGAGTTTTCTGATCAGGTTATAAAGTCCAAAATGCTTTATTTATTATATAAAATCAGTAGCAATTGGATTGGTGTCAAAATATTATGTAGAACTCATTTTATGCACAAAAAGGGTATAATCGGTATTTACCGAATTAAGGTCATAACCTTAGGTTATGAGCAGGTTAAAAATAATTAAAAATCTTTAAAAATCCCAAAATATTATATTGCATCAGTGGGTAAAAGGTTTGGTGTCAAAATTGGGTTTAGATAGGCTTTATGCTAATTGCGCGTTTAATTAACAAAAAGCTTTTTAAGTGCGCTATTGAGCATAACTCCTAATCTAGAACTCTAACTGATATGAAATTTTAGGGACATGTTTATACTTCAGCAAAAAAGATTATTGTCCTTTCACATATCCAAAATTCTCGTTTTATGGTCAAAAGGGCATTATGGTCAACATTAAGCAATTAACGGAAACATGTAAACGAATTGGACAATCAACGAACCAACCACAGAGGGTTATACTTTCATGTAACCTGGTCCTAAGGAAGCTCTAAGGCATTTCCAAATCGTACTATATCGGGTCAGAACTGAAGTCAAAGCAAAAGTCAAAGTTTTGCGACTTTCGGTTCCGAACCGAGTCTAAACAGAAAATTGTCGGGTCGAACATGCTTAGACATGTTCTTACATTTATTACTAAGTTATATGAGTGATAAAATAGGTTACACGCCTTCTACATTGCTAATTACATGTTAATTCGCAAATTAAGTTTATGTTGACTTTTTATAAACAACTTTGACCCGACATTTGATCTAGTTAGAGGGGGAATCAGAGGGTGCCCTTTTAAGGGTTTAATGCCCACATAATTACCAACTTACAACTACCTTCAATTCGACTAATCACTGGACCATTAATGATTAATCGCTAAGTCAAACGTTAATTACGACGGTTTGACTTTTAAGCTAATAACTAAGTAAAACTCAACTAAGGAAGATCAAGTATACTTACAGAAGTCCTATGCACGATTAGAGATGACTTGGAAAGGCACTTGTGCTCCAGAAATGATCAGAAGTGGAGTTGTGATGGGATGATCAAAAGTTGCAAATAATGGTGCTTTATATAGTGCTTAAATCTCACTAGATTGTTGACAACCAAAGCTACAACTGATCATGGATCATCCACAAGTGTCCCTAGTGCCTAGGAATTATTAGGGGTCGCCCATGGATGTGAAAATATATGTTTTAAGTTGGTTACAAGGCTGAACAGGCTGCTGCCTGTGATTTCTGTATCTGGGGATCGCACGCGACCCGCGTAAGGTTCTGTTAAGCTTTACGCGGCCCGCCTGAGGCCTGCTGTCAGGTTAAAAAAAATTTAGTTATTGCAACTTGGCTCTTGGTCCTTCGAAAGGTCATTCCACCTTTATTTCTTGCATTATGAACCCTCCAAATTGACTTATAAGGGCTTCAAGACTTATACCCACTTTGTTAAGTCCTTGGTTAACTTTGTTATCACCCGAAAAGTCATAAACTTCATCGTTGACGCTTTTAACCCCTCGTATACGAACTTTATCATAACTTTCTCATACGATAACGAAACTTGGTGAAATTTTTATCATGTATTATAGTGAGCATAATTAATCGTTACAAGGCTTCGGGTTTGCTAAAAGGTCACTCAGAGGTATATCTTAAACATGTTGACACATTTAACCCCTATAGTTTGTAATCTCTCACTTTCCTTCACAATTAGCTTCGTATGATCCATGATTCATTCGTTTAAGTGTATAAACATCGTGTAGGGTTATTGTAAAGTATATTTATCCATTGTTGACATTTTGAACCCTTATATTCACATACTTTCCATGTTTGTCAACTTTAGTCCCTCTAGAGTGTTCTTTCACACGTTCAAGCTTATGACACGTGTCAATACATTATAGGACGTGAATTTTCGAGGTGTTACATCCTCACCCCCTTAAAAGAAATCTCGACCTCGAGATTTACTGAAATAAATGAGGGTACTTTTCTTTCATTGTGGACTCTACCTCCCATATGTATTCGGGACCTCTACGGGCATCCCATTTAACCTTTACAATCGGTACATGCTTCCTTCGAAGCTTCTTAACCTGTCGAACCTCGATAGACACAGGTTTTTCAACAAACTTCAAGCTCTCTTCTATGTGCACATCTGTATGTGGTATGACTAGTGATTCATCAGCGAAACACTTCTTCAGATTGCAGATGTGGAATACATTGTGAATACCACTGAGCTCTTCAGGTAATTTTAACTTATAAGCAACTGATCCGACACATTCGATGACCTCGAATGGTCCTATGTATCTCGGGCTTAACTTACCTTTCTTACCAAATCACATCACTCCCTTCCAGGGTGATACTTTAAGCAACACTTTATCACCTACCTCGAATTTCAGAGGTTTACGCTTTAGATCTACGTAGCTTTTCTGCCTATCCCTGGCAGCTTTCAGGCGGTCACGAATCTGGACAATCTTTTCCGTCATTTCAAAGACTATTTCCGGTCCTGACAATTGGACATCTCTAACTTCTGCCCAATAAACGGGCGTTCTGCATTTCCTACCATACAATGCCTCAAAAGGCGCAGCCTTAATGCTGGTATGATAGCTATTGTTATACGAGAACTCGATTAATGGCAGGTGGTTATCCCAACTACCACCTAAGTCAATCACACATGCTCGAAGCATGTCTTCCAATGTTTGGATTGTACGCTCACTCTGGCCGTCCGTCTGAGGATGGTAAGCCGTACTAAAATTTAAGCGCGTGCCCAAAGATTGTTGGAAACTTTTCCAAAAGTGCGACGTGTATCTAGTATCTCTGTCAGAGATAATAGACACTGGTACACCATGCAGAGATACAATCTTATCTATGTACAATTGGGCTAACATGTCGGAGCTATAGGTCTCCTTGATGGGTAGGAAATGTGCTGACTTAGTCAGTCTATCTACTATTACCCATATAGTATCATTTCCTTTCCTTGTCTTTGGCAACTTGGTGATGAAATCCATCGTCACCATTTCCCACTTCCACGTGGGAAGTTCAGGTTGTTGTAGTAAACCTGACGGCTTTTGATGTTCAGCTTTGACTTGCGCACACATCAAACATTTAGCTACATAGGTAGCTATAGACTTCTTCAAGCCTATCCACCAAAAATTTGCTTTCAGATCCTGGTACATCTTGTCAGCTCCAGGATGAACGGAGTATTTAGAACTGTGGGCTTCCTGGAGGATAACATCTCGAAGTCCTCCATAAACTGGAACCCATATTCGTCCATTTAATCTTAGAATTCTGTCCTTGCCAAGAGATAACTGCTCCTCAGTTACCCCTAGCTTTTCATTAGGATAGTTAGCTTCCAACACAGCTTCCTTCTGTGCAGCTAAAAACCTTTCGTTCAAACCATTCTTTATCTCAATGCTCTTGGCATTGATTCGGATGGGCTTCACCCTTTCCTTTCGACTCAAGGCATCGGCGACTACATTCGCCTTGCCAGGATGGTATCTTATCTCACAATCATAATCATTCAAAGTTTCCATCCAACGTCATTGCCTCATGTTCAAATCCTTTTGGCTAAATAGGTGCTGGAGGCTCTTGTGATCCGAGTAGATCACACACTTGATACCATATAAATAGTACCTCCATAGCTTCAGTGCAAATACAACGGCACCCAACTCCAAGTCATGGGTGGTGTAATTCTTTTCATGCACCTTTAGCTGACGTGAAGCATAGGCAATAACTTTGCCTTTCTGCATGAGTACACATCCCATCCCGGTGTGTGATGCATCATAATATACCACGAACTCTTCTATCCCATCAGGCAATGTCAACACAGGTGCATTGCTTAGCTTCTGCTTAAGGATATCAAAAGATTCTTGTTGCTTTGGTCCCCAGTTGAACTTAATATTCTTCCTAGTTAAAGAAGATAGGGGTGCAGCAATCCTTGAAAATTTTTCTATGAAACGCCTGTAATATCCTGCCAATCCCAAGAAACTGCGAATCTCTGTGGGCGTCTTTGGCTCTTGCCAATTCATGAAAGCTTCAATCTTAGCGGGATCTACCTGGATCCCACGCTCACTAACCATATGTCCAAGGAATTGGACTTCTCAAAGCCAAAATTCACACTTAGAGAATTTGGCGTAGAGCTTTTCTTATTGAAGCAGTTTCAGAATGCAGTGGAGGTGCTTCTCGTGGTCAGCTTGGTTCTTTGAGTAGATGAGAATGTCGTCAATGAAGACGATAACGAATTTATCCAAGTATGGTTTGCAGACACGGTTCATGAGATCCATGAATGCCGCTGGTGCATTAGTGAGCCCAAAAGGCATCACTAGGAACTCGTAATGACCATAACGAGTCCTAAATGCAGTCTTGTGTACGTCTTCATCTCTAACCTTCAGTTGGTGATAGCCTGACCTTAAGTCAATCTTAGAGAAGTAACTTGCCCCTTGAAGTTGATCGAACAGATCGTCGATCCTGGGCAATGGATACCTATTCTTGATAGTGACCTTATTAAGCTCATGGTAATCGATGCACAGACGCATCGATCCATCCTTCTTCTTGAAAATAGGATTGGCGCTCCCCAAGGAGACGAACTAGGTCTAATGAAACCTTTGGCTAGTAATTCATCTAGTTGTGTTCTCAATTCCTTCATCTCTGTTGGTGCCAACCTATAAGGTGCCCTTGCTACTGGTGCTGCTCCAGGGATAATGTCAATTCTGAATTCCACTTATCTATCTGGTGGTAAACCAGGTAGTTCTTCAGGAAAAACTTTAGGGTATTCAGAAATGACGGGGATATCCTCAATCTTGGGTTTCGGTTCGTCAATAGTCACTTGTGCCATGTAGATGACACAACCCTTCTTCAAACACCTAGAGGCCTTGAGCATAGTCACCTGCTCAGGTAGTCCATACTGGGTATCTCCCTGAATGGTAAGTGATTCACCAGACGGGGACTTGATCACCACTTGCTTCTTATTGCAGACAATCTGGGCCTGGTTATGAGATAACCAGTCCATACCCAACACTATGTCGAAACCGGCTAACTTTAAAGGAAGTAGGTACAAAGGAAAAGAGTGGTTCTTAATGGATATGAAACATCCATCTAATATGGTTGAGTCGGATTTTCACCTTTCTTTAGCTCTTCCTTTTTAGAAGGTGGTGGCTTGTTGTGAGCCTCAGAATGAGTCTTAGGCTTGGAATGCGGTGCGGATAGGGTCCTACTTCGAGTCCCACTATATTCTTGATACTGCCGCTCTATTTTTTTTGTAACAACATTGTCTATCAATGCTTGTAGTTCTTCACCCGCGATGTTAACTCGGGTATTACCATGATCCTCCCTAGAGTGACTGTTGATCTCATCCGAGTCAGCCATTGTGGTTTGAACTGTTACATAAGATATTGACAATAATTTATTTGGGAGTTTATTATGGAATTGCCTTTTATGGCAGTTCATTAACCATGGTAAACACATACCATATTTGGTTAATTTGTTACTCACATTTATTTAGGATTTTACTATAACCTATCCTAATTATGAAACAATAATAGTATTATTAGCACAAAAGGCCTAGTCACAGGGACATTTTTAAATCATAAGCCATGATTTCAGAGAATCAAGGCATGAAGGTGTGAACATAGTTCTTTACCTTTCTCTGACAGGGAGTCGTAGACTACTACTGCCTTTTGTCTTATATGACAATGAGTATGGCCCGTAGGCACTACATCACTAATGGATGTTTAATATGTGATCATCTTAATTGATGATTTAAACCCATGATTTATAGATCATTAAGTTAGGTTGGGAATCTTTTGAAGAATCCTTATATAAGAATGACGTGTGTGATTTTAACGAATCACTTCTGCCAGGAGCGTTAACATATTTTCAGATGTTAATAGGGATCCGAATCTTTTAGACAGGTCTTACCATCTTGGCCAAGTCTTATAATGACATGCAGGCTAGGTTATACCTTTAAGATTCTCATTTAATATATAATAGGCAGATCATTTTCAAAAGGAATGATTTTGATTCATTAATTATTTCATGTATAATATATTTTATGCATATAATGAGAAAATGAAAATAAACTTAACATTCCATTAAATATTAGAAAGGATTACACATTTCCCTAAACGGGACTTTTAATAGACAAATTACCCACGCATGGGTTAAACCGAATTACAAGTCCACGCAGGGACCAAGTACTAAAACAGATGTCCATGCAGGGACTAAAAAGACAAGTGCACGCAGGGACTAAATACAAAGATGAATGTCCACGCAGGGACTTGATTGAAATAGGAAATACAACAATACATATAGGGATTTAATGATCCCTCTTCTTCTTCCCCTTCAACAAGCTTGCTAGGCCCTTGAGGAAACCCCTGTTGTTCCTGCGTTCTTCTTGAAATTCATGCTCCACCCGACTTAGTCTTTGGAGGATTTCCTCCTGTTTTGGTGGGGAAAATCGTGGTGGCTGCGACTGTTGCCGAATCGGTGGTCGTGCAGGTACTTGATACCCATGAGTTGGATATCCCATTCCCCAAGGGGTTCCATATGGTCCTTCAGGATGAAGGGCGAGGTAGTTTGATGCCACTTGGTAAGGGCCTTCAGCATAGTTATAGTTTGTGTGAGTCGGCTGCTCAAACGGGTTGTACGCTGTTGACCCATCGTACGTAGGAATCGGGTTACCAAAACCCATTGGTGGCGGCTGAGGTGCAACTGGTGCAGAACTCACCTCTGGAATTGGGTTTGAGGGCCTACCCATCTGTGCGTCTTCATGCAGTGGCGGGTAGTGACTGCCACTTGAGTGATGGGGGGTGCTGAAGTGAAAATCCCCTCCTCGCGCAGATATACTTGCGCCCGTTCTCCTACGCCTAGGTGGTTCTGGAGGTGCTTGATGAACTGGAGGCGGTGGAGGCGGTGGCGTGACTGCCATGAAACGTGAATCCCCAGAGGGATCCTGCTGCTACTGCTGGTGAGGTGATGAATGGTGAGAAGGTGTGAAATACCATTCATGTTGGTTAAATCTTGCTTGGTAACTGTCCGGACCACCGTAGGGTGATCCGTGGAAGGAGGAACCATCAGAGACCTCAATAAGATGGTTAGGGGTACCACTTGCAGGTTCGACGGGATCCGTGTCCTCGTCCATGTCCATTGCATTGTCTTCTGAGAAGTGGTCCTCGGGTCCCAATGGGTTAAAACCCACTGGTTCTTGAATATAGTTTGCTGGGTTAAACCGGCCCTGAAAAACAGGAGTGGGGTTGCCAAAGGAATTGTGCGAAAGGGATCGTTGGAGAGGTATATATGAAGGTTGTGGGTTATCGGGCTCGTTTTCTGAATGCGGCCCAAATGAATGACGGTAAGGAGGTGTTGAGCTGTGCGAGACAGGCCGTCTAGCGGGCTCTGTATAGGTCCTCCAGGCTCCTTGCGGATCGGCACTCATTGTAGTGGAAGGGGTTCACCGGTGCGAAGGCCCAGCTTTGTAATCGTTGGGGGCGGTGATTGGCCCCTTGCCTCGTCCTCCTCTTCTAATTCTTGGCGGCATTGTTAATCATGTCAACACAATAAAAGATACAACAAGAAATATAAAGGACAAATTTAAAATTAAAACAAATACAAATTTGGATTATTCCAATGTTCTTTGTCTAGACTCGAAAATTTAGGAATGTGCAATTGTGTCATTGAGATTAAACACAAAAGGCTAATGTTTAATTCACTCAATGTTGGCTCTGATACCAACTTGTCACACCCCGATATTTTCACATATTACCGGTGGGCCCGGTGGGGAGTATCGTGACGTAGTTGATATCCTCATGGTCAAACAACACAATATTTAATATGCACAGCGGAAGCAAAAGATAGATATATTTCAACCGAATATAACTGTAATATCAAGTATCACAAACAGTTGAAAATAATCCACAGGTGGATCAAAAATAAAAAGGAAACATTGTTCAACAGTTTTGACATCCAAGCTTGCGAGACTTATTGTGGATGCTAGGAGAAAGCCAGCCTAGTTCGTGTAGTACCTGCACTTAACCTTTTTGGGAAAATACGTCAGTTTACACTGGTAAATACAATTAACTGACTCAGTTGAAAAGGTTTAATAAAATTGATTTGAATGCACGTGGCACAAACTTTTTATAACTTGGGATAATTATTTGAATATAATCTTGTAAAAGAATTACATGTTCCTTATGCGTTCAGTAGCCCGATCCAAAGACCGGGTTAAAGATCAATAGACACACCACATTATTTATTTAGGCACTGACGGGTGTACGCCTACACCCCGTGCTTAGGTCGTGGCCATTTCGTAAAATGATGCCAAGGATATCCGGGACATGGTCATTAACCCCCCAAAAGCTTTAAGCAAACAAAACATTTCAAAACGGAGCATATCAATGATTTAACCTCTATTCAATTAAAGATTCAATGTCCGACCAAGCGGTATTTTATATACCATACCCCAAGCCCGTATAGGGAAAATAAGTTAAAAGTATTTACCTTTGCAAGTATCAATCACAAATAGCAAGTGCGTGTAGCTTTTACCGGGTCTCCTATTCTGGAACGAAGGTTTATAATAACCTATTAGAATCCTAACGGGTCTTTAATTAAGCCTAAACTTAGACCGGTTAGTTTTAAGGAAAGATACGGTTCAAACGCACGATTAAGCGAAGACCGGAATAGAATGTGTTTTAGACCCGAAAAGTTTGAAGACTTGTATAATATGGGTAATCTAAACACCTTCTGGATTTTGAGATAAAAAAGATAAGGTTTGACCCGTTTCGGATAATTTATGTAAACTAGTTACATAAACCGAACCGAACGCGCAAGAAGCGTAACGGGTAACCATAAGGGTCCTAAACAGGTTTCCTAAGTTAATATGTCTTAAATATGTTGTGATATCTGTAGGATACCTTCCATTATGGCAAAACGAGTTAAATCTGCATTTGAGCCTCGTAAGGGTATTTTGGTCATTTTAAATTTTATAAAAGAGATTAACTGAAATTCTGAGATTCGGGTCTGAATACATCAGTAAAATAACTTATTTTAACAGGTTATATCAGTTGGTAATAAGTCTTTTATGACAAAATGGTTTTAAACCCAAACTATGCGTTTAATACGCTTAAAAAGTCATTTTTAAGTGATTTCCGGGTTATACATGAAATCCGAGTTTCCTGATCAGGTTATCAAGTCCAAAATGCTTTATTTATTATATAAAATCAGTAGCAATTGGATTGGTGTCAAAATATTATGTAGAACTCATTTTATGCACAAAAAGGGTATAATCGGTATTTACCGAATTAAGGTCATAACCTTAGGTTATGAGCAGGTTAAAAATAATTAAAAATCTTTAAAAATCCCAAAATATTATATTACATCAGTGGGTAAAAGGTTTGGTGTCAAAATTGGGTTTAGATAGGCTTTATGCTAATTGCGCCATCTAATTAACAAAAAGCTTTTTAAGTGCGCTATTGAGCATAACTCCTAATCTAGACCTCTAACTGATATGAAATTATAGGGACATGTTTATAATTCAGCAACAAAGATTATTGTCCTTTCACATATCCAAAATTCTCGTTTTATGGTCAAAAGGGCATTATGGTCAACATTTAGCAAGTAACGGAAACATGTAAACGAATTGGACAATCAACTAACCAACCACAGAGGGTTATACTATCATGTAACCTGGTCCTAAGGAAGCTCTAAGGCATTTCCAAATCATACTATATCGGGTCAGAACTGAAGTCAAAGCAACAGTCAAAGTTTTGCGACTTTCGGTTCCGAACCGGGTCTAAACAGAAAATTGTCGGGTCGAACATGCTTAGACATGTTCTTACATTTATTACTAAGTTATACGAGTGATAAAATAGGTTACACGCCTTCTACATTGCTAATTACATGTTAATTCGCAAATCAAGTTTCTGTTGACTTTTTATAAACAACTTTGACCCGACATTTGATCTAGTTAGATCGGGAATCAGAGGGTGCCTTTTTAAGGGTTTAATGCCCACATAATTACCAACTTACAACTACCTTCAATTCGACTCATCACTGGACCATTAATGATTAATAGCTAAGTCAAACGTTAATTACGACGGTTTGACTTTTAAGCTAATAACTAAGTAAAACTCAATTAAGGAAGATCAAGTATACTTACAGAAGTCCTATGCACGATTAGAGATGACTTGGAAAGGCACTTGTGCTCCAGAAATGATCAGAAGTGGAGTTGTGATGGGATGATCAAAAGTTGCAAATAATGGTGCTTTATATAGTGCTTAAATCTCACTAGATTGTCGACAACCAAAGCTACAACTGATCATGGATCATCCACAAGTGTCCCTAGTGCCTAGGAATTATTAGGGGTCGCCCATGGATGTGAAAATATCTGTTTTAAGTCGGTTACAAGGATGAACAGGCTGCTTCCTGTGATTTCTGTATCTGGGGATCGCACGCGGCCCGCGTAAGGTTCTGTTAAGCTTTACGCGGCCCGCCTACGGCCTGCTGTCAGGTTAAATACTTTTTAGTTATTGCAACTTGGCTCTTGGTCCTTTGAAAGGTCATTCCACCTTTATTTCTTGCATTATGAACCCTCCAAATTGACTTATAAGGGCTTCAAGACTTATACCCACTTTGTTAAGTCCTTGGTTAACTTTGTTATCACCCGAAAAGTCATAAACTTCATCGTTGACGCTTTTAACCCCTCGTATACGAACTTTATCATAACTTTCTCATACGATAACGAAACTTGGTGAAATTTTTATCATGTATTATAGTGAGCATAATTAATCGTTACAAGGCTTCGGGTTTGCTAAAAGGTCACTCAGATGTATATCTTAAACATGTTGACACATTTAACCCCTGTAGTTTGTAATCTCTCACTTTCCTTCACAATTAGCTTCGTATGATCCATGATTCATTCGTTTAAGGGTATAAACATCGTGTAGGGTTATTGTAAAGTATATTTATCCATTGTTGACATTTTGAACCCTTATATTCACATACTTTCCATGTTTTTCAACTTTAGTCCCTCTAGAGTGTTCTTTCACACGTTCAAGCTTATGACACGTGTCAATACATTATAGGACGTGAATTTTCGAGGTGTTACAATGACAGACCCCCTTGTCTCTGTCGTGGGACGCGAGAAACCATCTGAATAGCCCTATAAATAGGATCGATCGACTGCAGTTGAGAATCGTTCAAACATCAAATTTTCTCTCAAATTTCTGAATATTAGAAATACTATCGGGTATAATACCCCCCCCCCTAATTAGCGAAGCTCTGCCTTGTTGTGAGTGTTATAACCCCGGTTACGTATTAGAAAGTCTGCCCTATTGATCTAGTGCTCCGTAACGCATGTCGAGGCTCTACCTGACTTCGTCGTTGGAGTTCTGTCTCGGGAAAGGGGTATAGCTAATGTAAATATTGGGTTATTATATTAACGCGTGTGCATTGTTTAATTTATTAGATTATAACCAGGAAATCACAAGGAATTACCTAAATTAACAATGTGAGTTTATCTTCTTTTTGTAAACTATTTTTACAAAACCTTAATTGTTTTAAATTATATTTAGCAGTGATTGAGTATTTGTAATTCTACAATTATCGTCGGTATGTTGGGGTTTTGTATACAAAATGAGTTACTACACTGTGAGTAGTAACATTTCCACAAGTCAGGATTGACAGTGCCGTGGGTGGTAATTGAATAGATGTAAACAAATGTAATTGCTGGATTGCCCTCAATGCTGTAAAATGATAAAGCTTGTTTTGATTAATTTGGGATTCACTCACCAGTTTTCCGCTGTAAATTCCGCTGCCAAATTAAATAAACACCGATACTGTTAGTGCATACATCTGTCGTCTTCGTCTTATGTCGAGTCTCGGGTTCATTACAGATCTGAAAGAGGATGATGTCATCATTATTGATGATGACATCATATAAATGACATCATCATTGGAATTCAACACATGAATGCAGATTATGATAATGTTCACATAAGACAAAACGTGGGTTTCGCTTGAATTTATTTAGTTGGATTCGCTTGAACAGTTCGCTTGAACTTTCATGTTCCATTTCAAGCGAACTAGTGATTACTATAAATAGGATAGAGAGCATTTCATTTGTAACAGTTCTGAAATTCCATACCGAGGTGCTGCCGGTGTGAAGACTGACTGTAAACGATATTATATCAATCAAATCAGTGTTTAAAGTATTCAAGCTGTTTCGACGTCGGTTTCTTAGTTTCCGCCTCTGAAACTGATAAAATCTCTTCTGAACGACTCGTTTGGGTCACAAACCGATCCTACAAGTGGTATCAGAGTTCAGGAGGAAGAGATCTCGCAAAAACAACCTATTTTCGTCACTTTTTCTGTTTCTACACCATTCTTTTTCAAAAATTAAAATTTTTCACGGTTAAAATCGGCTCAAATTTACACATCTTATGCGTAATCATGTATTAACAAATCCTGGAAAGTTTCAGCACTAAAATCGACTTAAAACCGGTTAAAAACTGTGTTTCGCTTGAAAGTTGTTCGTTATTTGCTGATATCATGCTGGCTTTCGCTTGAAAAATAGTGTAGTTTGAAGCGAAACTGGGTCTTTCGCTTGAAAAGTTCAGGTCTCACTTAAGTGGCTTTCGCTTGAAACTGACACACCGTTTGAAAGTTATTAAAAGTGCATAGTGTATTGTGTGACACATTAAACAAGGTTACAGTAAGTCAGAAATTGAAATCACAAGTTATCAGTTTGCATGTGATCTGTCGTGTATCAGTCATATCGGCCCAATCACTTAAATGAACCGACCCATTGAATTGAATTGCATGTGCAACAATTAAATGTGGTAAGAATTCGGTCCAATCATTGTGTCTTGTGATTCCAAATAGTCAGACATTGTGACAGCCCACTAAAGTTGTCATTTTGTGCATAAGATAAGTCCAATACATAATATCGGCCCAATCACAATTATCTCATTGTTTGTTTGTCGGATAAGTGGATTTTTAAGGCCCAATCATATTTGGTTACTTTGTGATCTAAAAACAAGCAATCGGTTATTGCATGTGATCTTGTCTGATAGTCTCAATGCATGTTTAAATATTGTCGGCACAATCAGATTTGAACATTTGCGGCTCAGTTAGATTTAAGTGAAGGTTGATATTGTCGGTTAAGTGTTGTATGATTAAAGTTCTCGGCATAATCAGATTGTTTAAAATGGAAGTGGTTTTTGATGAGATGGAAAACCATTATCTTGAAAGGATAAATGATTGGTATCGAGGATATTTCAGTAGTCATTATCAAGATTTGTCCAAGAATGTTTGGGCTAAACGGTTCGAATGTTTTCTGTGTAAGAAAGATGAGAAATTAGTTGATTTGGAGAAGAGATTTGACTGTTTGATTGATCATTTGAAAGAAAACCAGATAATGATATCAGAAGCTGAAAGAGTATCAAAGTTTGCTAATGGATTACCAGCTGAATGGAATGATTTTTTGGAAAATCTAAGAAAGAATTCTAGTTTTTCAAAATTATCTTTAAGTAAATTCATTAGTAAACTTACAACACATAGATATGATAATGAAGAGAAAAAGAAAGAATTGTTGAGGGATAGAAAATAATTTGAAAAAATTAAGTTTAGATGTGGTTGTAGAACTGAACAAAAGAGTCTGTGTGTGTCTTAGTGCAAAAGATGTTATGAAATACGATATGAAGAGGGGTTGTTTTATTGATGAGAATATGAATCCTCTTGACTTCGTTAAAATCTTTTGTGCAGGAACATACAAGATGGAGACAGAGCAAGTTCAAAAGAATAAAGAATCTATGAAGATTGAATCCTCAAGTTCTGAATCAGGTTGCTCGAAATGTGATAAACTTGAGGCTGACAATGGCAAACTATTGAAGGATGTGGAAAGATTGACATTGGAAATCAAGAAGTTGAAAGATGAGAAGCAATTTGATGATAAACAGATTCTTGTTTTGCAGAAAAATTGTGAGAAGTTGACATCTGAAAATGACAAACTCTTGAAGGAGGTTGAGAGTTTGTCATTAGAAAACAAAAATCTTAAAAAATCAGAAAATGTTTTGAAAAATCAAATACACAATTTAGAAAATGAAAAAGTAAAGATTGAAAAAGATTTTCAAAGTCAAATAAAAATTTTAGAAGATGAGAGAGATTTGTTTGGTAAAAACAATCTTGAAAAACAAATTGCAATCAATTCTCATCTTGAAAAAATTATTCGACTTGAAAAGGAAGCAGAGTGTGCTCAAAAGAAAATCAAGGAATGGGAAGAAAAGTTGAAGGTGTTTGTGAATACTTCAACTATTCATTGTCCAAAACCTATTAATTCAGTTCCAATAAGTGACAATGTCACAAACTTTGACAAAGTCAAAGTTGAAGATTGCGATGAGAAATCTGATGATGAATATGAAAAAATGAAGAAAAAGAATTTATTTTTGAAGTTAAAAGAAAAGTTTCAAGAAACTGTTCCACAATCAACTGAAAAGGGAGAATGCTCTAAGCAAAAACCTTTAAAGAAGAAAGTGGAACAAAAACAAAAAGAGAAAATTTTGAAAAATGTTCGAAAAGAGAATAACAGCTCATCAGATCGATCATCCAATCGCAATCAAAAACCACAAAAAGTAAAAAATGAAAAATCAAAAATTGTTGGTAATGAGTGGTGCAGGTCGGACCACAGTGCTCAAAAGCCAAATCCAGCAAACAAGAGGAGGAAAGATTATCACCAAGCCAAACAGTGCTTTGATCTAAGTGTTTGGACTAAAAATGGTGATTGGTACGATAACAGAGTGTGTTACAGATGCGGTTATCAAGGACACATTGCTGTTAACTGCCAGAGTTGGAGTTTTGAGTCAAGAAGATGCTTTAACTGCAATATCATTGGCCATATTGCTAGAGATTGCTCAATGAGATCAATGAGAAGATCGAGGGCTGAATCTCAGAAGCAGGTGAAGAATGTAGGATCGTATTGACGATCAAGTGAGTCAATCTGAGTGATAACACCACTGTTTATAAGGCGGAATCAGATAAACAGCTTGAATCAACGAGAAATGAGTAGAAAAGCACTGAAATACACTTTAAACACTGTTTCTCATATAAATCTGACACGAAAATCCGGCAGCGGTTCAGTACATCAATCTGCAGAACTACTGCAAATGAGAAACCAACTAACCTATTTATAGGCAAACGAGTTCGCTTGAACAAGTCTCAAGCGAGACCATATCATGACCCTTTCGCTTGAACATGACACTACACATGTTCAAGCGAAACCCTTATACATATAATATTAAAGTTACAATTCAGCCCCCTGATCTATACAATAATGACATATTAGACCCTAGACTAAGACGTCGGCTTTAGACATCGTGTACCAACAAACTCCCCCTTGGATACAGCCGAAGTCTTCAGTCTTGGTCTTCAAGCTTTACAAGGATTTGAACTTCTCTTCATGAGACTTAGACTTCTTCAGTAATGCTTGCCTAATCTTCTCATTCTCTTTCGCAATTTTCATTCTTTCTTCTTCCCGCTCTCTCATAAACTTTCCTCTGTTCTCTTCCAACTTCTTTCTTTCCTTCTCAGCTTTCAACTTAACTTTCTTTTCATGTTTCCACCATTTAGAGTTCCATTTGTTATCTGCATTGATGCCTTTTTGAAAACAAATAGAAACAACTCTTTGAAATTGCATCGCTTGCTCTTTGTCTTCAGCTTTAAAACGAATATTGTGAATGAACAGACATTCTATATCTTTTGCAGAGCAGTTCACTAGCCACATCGGATCAAGCACATAAATTTCTCTAACTTCACTACCAGCCCGATAAGTAATCACCGCTTCAGCTGATCTACAACTATACACCCAATCCATGAATCCTTTATAAAAATCTTGTTCTATTTGTGGCATTGGTATAGTCTTCATGGTTCGCGGCTTCTTAATATGTAAAATTGTTTCTTCAAGCCCAGTTTCAGGATTCACTCTTCTATCTTTCTTTCGGTAATGTGGTTGCCAGTGCTTGAAATTCTTCAATGCTTCAAACTTTATACAACGCCACATTTTAAGATCGTTCTTTCTTATTGGATAATCTAACGTTTTGACTTGAGCTAATTCATCAACATCCCACCAAGGCAATGACATAATATCATGTAACTTCTCAAAATATTACACGCCGCATTCTCTTCTTATCACATAAGCATTCACTTGAGGTAGAAACCCCCAGCTTATGATATCACCCATTGAAACACTTCTATCTTTCTGGTAAAAATTCAACGGCCTCTTGAACTTTCTTTCATTTGACTGTCTGAACCATTTCTTATGATCTTCTTTCTGAGTATCCTTTTTCGTGCCATCAAAATTTATTTCTTTGCGAATTTCTTCAACTTTACGCCTCAATTCTTCTATATTCTCCTTAGTAAAGAATTCCATCATAGTTGGCAAACCCGAAGTATCAACATTAGCATCATCTTCATCCGTGCAATCTTCTACTTCAACTCGATCATAAAGATCTGCATCTTCCACATATTTATACTTATATTCAACTTTTTGATTCATATCAAACGCATTTAACTCTTCTACAACATCGGACTGAACTTCATTTTCTTTTACATTGAACATCTTAGAAACTTCATCTAATGTGTAAGTATGTCTGATCTCTCCATCTTCAATTTCAGGTTCAATGCATAAGATCTGCTCTTCAACAGTATCAACACTTTGATTACCAGCAGACTCCCCCTTTCCTGTTACATCCTCTGACTCTTCATTTATTGCATCATTCATTAGATCATCTGCATTTTGTTCTTTCGACCTTTCAGAAATCATAAAACCGGATGCATCTTGATCATCATCATCATCATCATCATTTGAACTACTAGCAGAAAATATTTTCTCATTATCAGCATCTGCTTCATCATCATCATCTTCTTCATCTTCCTCTTCAATATCTTCTTCAACTATACTATTTTTATCACAAATGACTCGAACTGATGAAATCGGCTCAGGTTGTTCAACTAACACCATAGCAGTTCCTGATGTATCCTCAGGTTCTTTACCCTTTCTTCTCATTTCTGCATCAATGACCGCTTGCTTCTGAGCTTTAACTTCTTGACGCATAATTTCATCATATTTCTGCTCCAGAGGCATTCCAACCACACTTTCTAAAACCAACTTCAACATATAATTTTCATGTTCATTTTTAGCCTTGATATCTTTCAATTCTTTGTTTTTCAACTTGAAATAATCATATTGTTGATCTTTGCGTGTCTTCTCTTCTAACAACTCTGCTATCTGAACTTTCATAAAATCCATCTCTGTTTCATCAGTTTCAATCTTCTTCATCAATTCTTTGTTATCACCTTCCAACTTCTTTACTCGCATTTCAAGAATTTGTGCACGATCAGAAACCTTTTTGTTCTCAGCAGCTAATTTCTTGTTATCATCCAACACTTCATCCATCTTCTTCTCCAACTTCTTCACTTGTTCATCGTTTATAAAGCTAAAATCTCCAACACCAATATCTTCAATATTGTCATGAGGAATATGAAGACCTTTGCTAGAAGAACTAGGTGTTAGTTGTATTTGTGTGCGAGGTGGTGTTTGGAAAAGTTCTTGTGATGTGAATAAGGTTTGTTGTGGAGGTGGTGAGAGATGTAATGGTGATGGTGGTCTAGGTGGTGTTGCTTGTCGTGGAGGTGATTGTATTGGTGATTGATGTGATGGTGGTGTGTGTTGTCTTGGTGATGTGGGTTGTCTTGGTGATGTGATTTGTCTTGGTGGTGTGGGTTGTCTTGGTGATGTGATTTGTCTTGGTGGTGTGGGTTGTATTGGAGGTGATTTGTGTGGTGATTGAAGTGGTAAAGGATCATGTGGTGGAGATGGTGATTTGTTAGCTACATGAATCTGCTTCTTCCCAACCACTATCTTCAAAGACTTTGGTTTTTGAGGTGTCTGAATACTCTTTTTAACTACACCTTTCTTTCTTCTCTTTGAAACCTTTTGAACCGGAACTTCAATTTCTTCTTGTGATGGTTCATATGGTTCATCATCATCTTTCTTGCTTCTCTTCTTCTTTTGGTTTTCTTTTGCTGCCGCTGACACTGCAATCTTGTATCTTTCTGTTTCATCAACGTCATCTTCAGAAGAAGAAGAATCTTTATCAATATCAACAACTTTATCACCTACAGTATCTTATTCCTTCTCCTGTTCATTAAAAAGATTTAAATCTTTTAGTAACTTTAAAGAATTTTGAGATAAACTAACATCTACTCCTACACTTTCTTCAACTACCGTCTCTGTTTCAACATCAGCCATAGCTTCAGTCACAGTCTCGACTTCAGCTTCTTTTTCAATTTCAACATCGGATTCATCAATCAGCAAAGTTTTAGCTGTTTTCTTTTGCTTTTTCTTAGGTTTTGATGACGATTCTTCACTTTGTTTCACTTTTGGAGTTGCCTTTCTAACTCTTTTCTTCTGTTCTTTTACAAACCATACGTTTCTATTTGTTGCAAACTCCTCAAGAACTTTCAATTCATCAGCATATGCAGCTTCCTTCATCTCTTCTGAATTCCTCCAGTTTTGATGATTTACAGGATCTGGATCCTGATAATTTGCATCTCTTAGAGCTCCAAACAAAGCAACTGGATCAGTTGGTTCTGGGTGATTCGGATGATAACGTGCAAGACTTTTAACTGAAACATTGTCCATATGAGAGAGAACCAACAAATCATTCATCTCATCTCTGACAATATCTGGATAAGCATGATCGATAATCATCTGAATAAATCTAGGATACAACCAAGTTTTCCTCCTAGATGTCACCTCGTCAACAAGATAGTGAAATACAATATGTGAAAAATTATATTTCTTGTTTAGAACCAATTCCACTACCATATTCATATGGTAATCCCTCATTGCTTCGTAACTTCCTTTCTGATGACTTAAGCTCATAAGCACTGAATGTATCAAAAATTTGTATGGCTTTGTAAATTTTGACTTTAAACAATTTGCCGCATTCAAGAATCCTTTATAACCCATCCTTAACAAGCACCCTTTCACCATCCGTTCAGGAAATTTCGTAGGACTATTTTCTTCATCTGGAAAGTTTATAACTTCTCGAACCACTGCTTCTGTGATTATAATTGGCTTTTCTTGGTTATTCACTTCAACCACAGATGTAATTGTTTTGTCAGTTTCATCATACACAGCATTTGCCCAAAAGCGTTTGATATGCGACCTAAAAACTGCACGCCTGTCGATCAATGCTTTCTGTAATGGCATACGTCTCATGAAGTCTAAAATTTCAGCAAATTCAGTCAAGTCCGGACTCCTTTCCACATCCAGATCACAACAACTATTATGCAGTGCATTGAAAACAACTTTCGACGGCTGCACAAACACAAATACCCTATCATTAAACATTTTTTTTTAAATTTAACAGTTACAATACATTCAGCAACTTTTTAAAACAATTTATCTCAAGCAGAAGGGATTCAAGCGAAGGGGTACCATCCCACTTGAACATGGCATAAATCCCAAGCGAAGGGGTCTTCAAGCGAAGGGGTACCATCCCGCTTGAACATGACATAAATCCCAAATTGTTTTAATTGATGAAATTGAAACTACAGATGTAAAGATCATTCAATTCCGAGTCTACTGACATCAAATTCATCCCCAAATTCTACCAAACAAGATCCAGATCTGAGATTGTAAAAACTGTCGAATCGCCAAAATCATAAACCTCAAGATCTGATGCAATTAAACACTCCTATGAACATCTACAATCAAAACCGACTACAAAAACTTATTCTGTTTCAAGATTTATGCAGTTTAAGACCCTAAATCTAACATTTTAACGAACAGACCACAAAAAATCTCAAATACAGAACAAATCTTGGAGAAAACTTACATTCACCATGTTATTAGATGAGTACACCAACTAATAACAACTGATTTGTGAAAATTTGGGCAGCGTAACGCCTGGAAAATGAAGGTTTTGGAGATCGCTTGAAATCGCCCAGAGAAGAGTTGAAGCGATACGATGTGATGAATGTTTTCAAGCGAAAGGGATTCATGTCTTATATATAGCCAGAGGGGTATCGCTTGAATGTGACATCCGAGTCTTCAAGCGAAACCCATGCAAGTGAACTCCCATCTTGAAGCGATACCATGTTTAATTAATTTTTTTTTAAATTAACTTTTTAACATTTTTCAGATTAACCACCGACACACCCAGTTGACCAAGTCCAAGTTAATGACCTTGATCAACTGCTTGGCCCACCAAGTCCAAGTTAATGGCCTTGGTTGACCGAATTATGAAATACACAGTCATTTTATTCTGAAAATAGTTCAAACGAATGAACTTTTGAACATTTTGAACTTCCAAATACTTTTCAACTATCCAACACTATACCAAACATTGTTCTGCATCACCAGCTTACCCAGCCCTCATCATACACTGACATGATCTGCACTAAGCTTTGATCTTTCGATTCCCAATGTCAGTTGTCGAAAATAAAATGAGAAACTAAAATCTTTTTGGATTTTTAACAGGATAAACTGAAAACTGTACACACAATCTTTTTGTGAGCGTGTTAAGGGATCATATCAGCTGCCGACAAGATACAAGTACCGTTAAGCTGAATTACATTACCAATATTAAACAATTTGCATTGATTGCCGATATACTGATCCACTTTAAATTCTCACACATTTCTCAATCTGTTCAGGATACGGATTTAATGTTTTAAGACTTAAACTTGTATATGTGTCCCACCTCAGAATATACTCCCGTATCCAGATCCCAATATTCAGTCTTACAGGTGAGTTTTAACACAAATGATATCTGTAAGGGGTTAATAAATTATGAAGAATCATGAGAGCTCAGGTCAGAACTACCGTTCAGCAGAGAGATCATGACTCGACTTTTTGGTGTGTCCCCTTTAGAGGATCTTTTTTACAACAGCATTGCTAAGCAATTTTATTGTCTTATCATATATGCTGAGGGTGATGCTATATTTCAAGCATTTGCGGAAAGTATTATTCGAGAACTAGGTCAGAACCACCGTTCAGCAGAAGTCCCGGAATAATACTCCAGATATCACTGAGTAAACAAACCTAGTATATCAGAAAAAAGAATCTTTCAAACAAGATTTCGGGGGTTACCCATATATCCGAGAGATGTTCCCCACACAAAAGCAAGTAAATTTTATGTTAATATCCCGAACATATTTACTGAATGTGTAAAAACCTATCGGCATATCATCTACAAGACTGCTTAACATATTTATACATTACATTTCTTTAGCGTACTGCACCTGTCTAGCTGATGTACTATCATTTCCCTTTTTTACACAAACTCATTTTTTACTTTTTCAAATGTTTTTGGTTTTTGTAGATTTTATCATGTTTTTGTATTTTTCTGCAAACTTTCTCCCCCTAAAAAGAAAAACATATTTTTGTGTTTTTGTTTTTATCGAAAAGCAGAAAATAAACTGTACAAACAAAATTGACAACACGACATGGTTCACGTCAGATCGCCGCCCAACTCGGCTTCACATTCAATAACCCTCCTAGATTGCAGATTTTTCATCCCGTTTAATTTCAAAAGATAATAAAATCTCTTTTTATCAAAAGGTTTAGTATAAAAATCCGCTTTCTGATCATCGGTGTGCACGTGTTCAATCCGAATTAACTTTTTCTCGTGACAATCACGGATAAAATGGTAACGGATCTCAATATGTTTTGTTTTTGAATGGTGAACCGGATTTTTAGTTATGTTAATAGCTGCTTCATTGTCCACGTAGATCGGAGTATCTAAGAACTGCAAACCGAAGTCTCGCATCTGCTGTTGGATCCAAAGGATCTGCGAGCAACAGTTGGAGGCTGAAACGTATTCAGCCTCGCAAGTAGAGAGCGCTACTGCGGTTTGTTTCTTACACTGCCAAGTGACGAGTTGAGTTCCGAAGAACTGACACCCAGCAGTGGTGGACTTTGCGTTTTGCTTGCAGCTCCCAAAATCAGAATCAGCAAAACCAGATAAAGTAAAGTCACTCGATCGAGGATACCACAAGCCGATGCTTGGGCAGCCTTTCAAATACCGTAAGATACGTTTCACTATGGTCATGTGTGATTGCTTTGGATTCGACTGATATCTGGCGCAGACACACGTCGGGAACATTATGTCTGGTCGGGAAGCCGTGAGATACATCAGAGATCCAATGATTGATCGGTACAATGTCTCGTCCATCTTCACACCATTCTCGTCTGGACAAATTCCATGATTTTGTGCAAGGGGGGTGGATGCAGGACTGCAATCTGTCATGTCGAACTTGTCAAGCACGTCCTTCACGTATTTCGTTTGGTGAATGAAGATTCCATCGGGCAATTATTCTACCTACAGCCCGAGGAAGAACTTCATCTCCCCCATTGAGCTCATCTCGAACTTCTTTTTCATTACCCTCTCAAATTATTTGCAAAGATCATCGTTGGTGGATCCAAAAATGATATCGTCTACATAAATCTGCACGATCAACAAGTGGCCTGCCTCTTCCTTGGTGAACAAAGTGCTGTCTACTGTCCCTCTTGTGAACCCGTTGTCCAGCAAGTATGTCGAAAGCGTCTCGTACCAGGCTCTCGGGGCCTGGTGAAGTCCGTACAGTGCTTTATCCAGTAGATACACCTTGTTTTTGTGTAGTGGATCTGTGAACCCCGGTGGTTGCCCCACATACACTTCTTCTCTGATAGTTCCGTAAAGGAAGGCTGATTTGACATCAAGTTGATATACTTTGAAATCTTTCCATGACGCGAAGGCTAGAAAAATCCGAATTGCCTCAAGTCTGGCTACCGGAGCGTAAACTTCATCATAATCTATTCCTTCCTGTTGACTGAAACCTTGAACCACAAGTCGCGCTTTGTTTCTCACCACAATACCTCTGTCATCACGCTTACATTTAAAAACCCATTTCGTCTTGATTAACTTCTGATTTTGTGGCAAATCGACAAGTCTCCAGACACCCAGCTTTTTGAACTATTGCAGCTCCTCCTGCATTGCATTCACCCAGCTATCCTCGGTCAATGCCTCTTTGTAGGTTATGGGCTCTATCTGCGAAATAAAACATTTTAATGAGACTTCTTTCTGCATATCAGCAATAGATGAATAGAAACATGTAAGAGCTCGATCTATTTGATGTCGGGTTTTAACACCACCTTGCAGGTCACCAATAATCTGTTCTGAGGGATGATAAGACAACGTCCGTGGCATAGCATTATCAGGCACAGTTACTTCCGATTCCAAGTTCGATATGTCAAGATCAACGATTTGATCCTCAGCTTCTGTTGGATCCTCGTGAAAAGTCAGAGCGGGTTCCGCTTCTGAATCGTCAGATTCGTCAAACGATGGAGCTGGTTCCTCTGGTGGTTCGTGAGCTGTTCCACTTGGTCCTGCTTCATTGTCGTGAGTACCCCCGGTGGGTTGAGAAACTTCTATCGGTCTAGATACTTGTTCCTGTGACACAGTTTGTTGATACAGGTACATAAGAGCTAGTTCCTCCTCACTTGGCTCGATCGGCAGATGAAACGACTCCCAGAGCTTATCATAGTCGAACAAGAATCTTTGTCCGGGAAGTTGTGATGATGGAGTGTGCTTCTGACAATCCACGTGTTGGACTTGAATCACCTTACCCAGGAATGGTACGAACACCCTCTTGAGTGGGCTAGAATAACCTACAAAGAAACCCTCATTAGCTTTAGCGCCAAATTTACCGTTTTCATCAATAAAAGTGCAAGGAGAGCCGAAAGGCTCCAAAAATTCAAGATTTGGCTTATAACGGTGCAGCAACTCAAAGCAAGTCTTTTTGTACTTCTTGACAGTTAGAACTCTATTCAATGTGTAACAGGCTGCTGATACTGCTTCACTCCAGAAAAAGATTGGTAGCTTGGAATCGGCTAACATTGTACGGGCTGTTTCTATCAGGGTTCGATTCTTTCATTCAGCTACGCCGTTTTGCTGTGGTGTATACGGCGCACTGAATTCATGAAGAATTCCCTTCTCGTTGCAGAACTCGTACATCTTGTTGTTCTTGAATTCCGTTCCGTTATCACTCCGAATCCTCCGGATTGGCAGTTTATACACCGTTTCCATTTTCTTGAAAAGCACCATCAAAGACTCAAAAGTTTGATCTTTTCGTTCCAAGCACACTACCCAATAAAATCTCGTAAAATCATCAGTCACCACCAAGCAATATAAGTCTCCGCTGATGCTCTTTACGTTGACAGGCCCGAAGAGATCCATGTGCAATCTCTCAAGAGGTAACCTGATTGTATTCATCATCTTCAATGGGTGTGACTTCCGAATCTGCTTTCCTTTCTTACACGCTACACAATCATAATTTAAGTGAAAATTTTTCAAATTTACACCATCAACTAAATCATTATGTACTAAAAAGTTCATTTTGCGAACATGAATGTGGCCCATCTTACGATGCCACATTATTGAATCTTTTTCCGTCGCTTTAGTCTTTGACACAAAACACTGTTTCTGATGAGTTGTTGGTGTTGCTACTCTCATATCAAGATAGTACAAGTCGTGTTCTCGTGGAGCACGCAACAACACCATCTCATCAGGGATTTTAAACCCTGGTTTCAAAACCACACATTCAGTTTTTGTAAAATGTACACTAAACTCTTTATCACAGATTTGCGAAATACTGAGTAAATTGTTTGTTAACTCGACTATGTAATTCACTTCGTTGAACGAAATTACGCCATTTGACAGCGTTCCTTGACCAACGATCCTTCCACATTGGTTCCCAGCAAATCCAACATAGCTTCCATTTACAGATTTAACATCATAAAGTAGAGCAAGCGTCCCAGTCATATGCCTTGAAGCACCACTATCCATAATCCATTTTGACATAATCGACTTGGGCAGCCCCTGCAAACATCACATCAATTTATTCAAACAATGAGACCCATGGCTTTTTAACTGTTGAGACACTTCCAAACTCTACATCACATTTCTCATCAATCTTTGGAAAAGTAAACATGACATTTGGAACATCAGTTTTAGCTTTTGGTTTTACTTCATTTTTTATCGGGGGAAATTCTGCAAGAAATCTATCAAGTTCAAATTCAAATTCAAATTCTTGTTTATCATTAGCACCCACTTTTGATGCATAAAATTCCTTTGCCCCTTTAACTTTTCTGTCAACCATTTTTCCAAAAATATTTAAAACATTTGGATTAAAAGCTTTTGATTCAAACTTTAACTCATTCTCCATTTTCTTTACCTCAACTGATTGTTTTGGTTTAACCACCCATGATTGAGTTTCAAAAACCTTTGTTTCATTCTTCAAAATGTTTTCCATCCTTTTCTCCTCGACCAATGGTTTCGACTTTGCAACGCATGATTGATTTTCAAAAAATTTTGTTTTTGGATAAATCTTTGAAGTCTTTTGAGACTTTGAAGATTCGCCAATCTCGAATGTCAATTTCGGCTTATCTTCCGACTTCAACGATTCACCCCTCTTCAAGATGCGGATTGGTGAAACCATTGATTTTTTACCCTTTTTGTCATCTGGTGACTTAGGTCGAGGTTTTTGAACAACAGGTTTAATGACGGGTTTTTCGAAAACTTTCTTGCATTGTTATGCCATGTGCCCGATTTCATTGCAGCGATAACAAACTCTTTTGTCATATTCAACAAAGGTTGATTTGACTGATTCTTCTTTTAGTTTCTTTGCTGCATTGAAATCGTCAACTGCTTTTTGACTAAAAATGTAATTCTTCTCATCATCCACACTTGGACCAGCAACAAAAATATCATTTATTTTCTCTTTTGGCTTAAACACCTGCTTAGCCACCTTCTTTTCAAAACCAATCCCTTTGTTCTTGAAATTGTTTTTCATGTTATTACCCTTACCCTCCCATTCTTTCTTTCCCAAACTGGTAGGATGTAATGTAACAAACGATTTTTTAGGTTTTGAAAAGAATTCTTTGTTATTAACCTCATCAATGTTCATTTCAACCAACCTAAAAACTTTCTCAACATTCTCAATTTTCACATTCTGAAGAGGATACTCGAAATCGGTGTAAAGTTTGTCTGTTCCAATCATAGTATAAACTACCATATGAGGATCATCATTCGCACTCTTGTCCGATTTCGGTATGAACGGTTCCAAGAAATTTCCCTCATCTTCAGAATCTATAACATCTTTCTCAGATTGAGACTTCTCAGAGTTATCACTCTCTTCATCTAACACCTTATCGACAATGGTTTTGATAACCTGTGATTCGTTGTCGGTATCGGATGCAGAGAATGTAACATCGATGCTCTCTGGCAATTCATCCTCAATTGTTTTCAATTTGAGATTTAATGCAGATTCCACCCCGTCTGGATATTTTTGAGTATAATGATTCCACATTGGGGGTGGAACACTGTTAAAGACCGGTTCAGCATTGAGCTGTTGTGGAACAATTTGTTCAAGAACATAAGACGATGCAACATAACTCATCAATTTCTTATCAATTCACTCATTTTCAATTTTAGTCAATTCCAATTCTTTTTTTAATGATGCGATTGTGTCAATATGAAAATTAACTTCCACTTGTTTATCAAAAAGTGTTGCTTTTGCAAGTTTTGTGGCTTTATCATTTTCAACACTTTCTTCTTTAATCATTTTAACTGATCTGGCTAGTGTATCATATGCTTCTTTGACTTGTCCGAAATCAAATTTTAACATGTCAGCATGTTCTTTCAATTCCTGAAACTTAGTGTCTTTTTCAAGACACTCCATGCACGGTTGTAAACACTTTTTGCATGATGTTTCAGATATTGAATCCACTATCTCAACACCTTCTGCTTCATTAGTAGTTTTTACTTCCTGTTTACCGACATTTTTGGACTCATACTCAGACACTTTCTCAGATTTGACCTCCTCAATTCCTGATTCCTGATCCGACTCCTTTTGAACTGACTCGGTACCGACAGACTCTGATTTCACAAGTTCTGTGTCTACCTCTTTCAGTTTCGCCATGAGAGCCTTGTCAGCAATTTCTTTCAAAGTGTCTTCAGTCATTTCCTTTGTCACATTGATCATTTCTTCAACAAATTCTTTCTTCTCCTCATATCTTGGACACAATCCAGTCGTCGGTTCTTCAAAGAAACCTGCAAAAGATTCAGAAATGTTAGGAGACAATATGGATTTCATTAAACTTCCCAAAACCTCCTGCTCAGACTAATAATAATACACTTCAGCAGCTATTTCTTCAAAATTGTCCGTCTTTTCAGCAGAAACCTCTTTAACAACTACAGAAACTTCTTCATCCACTATTTCCGGCTCAGACACTGTCTCAGAAATTTCAACAACTTTAGCCATCATAGCCTGTCCATCGCTACCGGGAATATATTTATCCCAGCTGAAACCTGCAGCTAACTTCTCATCGTCTTGATTCACGATCAGCGCTTTTTCCGGTTTATTCTCAATTTGTGGCCTTTGAACAGTTGGTTGTTGATTTGGTCGGTATTAAATCGCTTGCCTGTAGTAGTCGTTGGTGAACGGGTTTTGATGATTGTTTACTTCACGATTGGGACATTCTCGTTTGAAGTGACCACGTTCTTTACATTTAAAACAAGTAACTTTCGACTTATCGAACCCTAACTTCTGATCGGGTCCAGAAAGGCTATTTCTGCCAGTGATTTCCATAAAGCGCTGTGCTCTCCTCACAAGACTAGCCATCCCCCACTTAATATCTATCAGCTCAAGTTCCTCCGGATCAATCTGATCGTAATCCTCTTTGGTCATGTCCGGATTTCCGATCTTACCAGCTACCAAGCCTCATACGATTCTAACACGGAAGCTAACAATGCAATGTGTTATTTTGCAGCTGATTCAGTGAATTCATTCCCATTCTTGATATTAACTGCAATGTTGCATTGGATCCCAGAAACATATGCCTGATTATTTGAACTGGACGAACTTTGAGGTGATGGTTGTTCACTAGCTTTGAAGTTTGGATCAACACTCGAAAATGGTGACGATTTGTTTGTTTGTGGAGTATTTGACGAAGCATTTGAACTTGTGTCAGCACTGAAACCAGTTTGTATCTTTGGGCTCTGATTTGTTATAACTGGAGTACTGCCTCTGTAGTACAAAGATACATCTTGTTGAACATTCGCTGAGTTCATCTTTTTGATCTTCAACAATTCAAATTCATGAGCTTCAATCTTTTCTATGAACAAACTAAGATTGTAATTGGCAAAGTCTGAATTGTTCTTCAACATCATCAGGTATGTACCCCACTCGTCATAAGGTAACGCATCAGCCAATTTGTCAATCCATTCTTCATCGGTCTTTTCAATTTTTAATCTATTCATCTCAAGTACCAAATGGCAATATCTTTCAATTAGTTGCCTTGTAGTTTCACCCTTCATACCGGTAAAAATATCAAACTCCTTCTTGAACAAAGCCTTCTTGTTCTTGATCATGGAATCACTACCTTCAAACTTCGCCTTCAATGCAAACCACATACATTGAGCATTATCTTCATATTGCAACAATACTAGAATATCTTCTTTGACAGCCTGCTGAAGAATACAAATCATCTTTTTCTCGGCTTTGAAATCATTCTGTTCTGATTCTGTCAAGCTTGCAATATTCTTCTTATTATTTAAACCATCAACTGGTGGAACATACTTTCTCTCTATCTTCATCCAGCATTCAAAATGGTTAGCCTGAACCCAGTTCTTAAATCTGCTTGACTATCCCGCATATTCATCTATGTTCACCAGCTTGGGAGGCTTTTGCATTGTTCCCAATTCGTTCTCCATGTTAACGTTTTGCATAACACTACCCGAGGTTTGTCCTGCTACCATACCACTGCCCGCGAAGAAGTTGTAAAAATCTTGATGTTCCATTTTTTAAAACTTTACTGAATAGATTTTAAGTTTTTCAAACACAAGCTTTTCACAAACTCAGACAATCGAACAATAACACGAACACAATGGACTTTTGAGAAATCAGCAACACTCAAGCGAAACCCTTAAAAAAAATTTCAAGCAAAACAGGTAAACTCAAGCGAAAACCAAGAGGTTTTCAAGCGAAACACTAAGTGATCCCAAGCGAAAGGTACTATTCAAGCGAAAAGGTTTCCTTCGCTTGAGATAATCACACTTTTTCAAGCGAAAACCAAATATATCAAGCGAAAGGATGTGTTTCGCTTCAAACTGCCATATTTTTTAAGCGAAATGATTAAAATTCAAGCGAGAGACTCGTTTTTCAAGCGATAGGGTACAGTTCGGTCAAGCGAAACCCTGTTTTAAGCCATTTTTTACCACTTATAGGTTGAATTTTAAGCTGATTCTCTCAAGGGTTTGTTAATACTTAGTTACGCACATAATGTTCAAAAATCAGTCCATTTTATCCGTGTAAACGTCCAGAAATCAGAATTTGTGTAGAAAAAGACGTTGATTCAGGTGTTTTTACTCATGACTGGCTCTGACACCAATTGTAGGATTGTATTGACGATCAAGTGAGTCAATCTGAGTGATAACACCACTGTTTATAAGGCGGAGTCAGATAAACAACTTGAATCAACGAGAAATGAGTAGAAAAGCACTGAAATACACTTTAAACACTGTTTCTCATGTAAATCTGACACGAAAATCCGGCAGCGGTTCAGTACATCAATCTGCAGAACTACTGCAAATGAGAAACCAACTAACCTATTTATAGGCAAACGAGTTCGCTTGAACAAGTCTCAAGCGAGACCATATCATGACCCTTTCGCTTGAACATGACACTACACATGTTCAAGCGAAACCCTTATACATATAATATTAAAGTTACAATTCAGCCCCCTGATCTATATAATAATGACATATTAGACCCTAGACTAAGACGTAGGCTTTAGACATCGTGTACCAACAAAGAAACCAGTCAATGTCAAGCCCAAAGAACAGAAGGTTCAAGAACCTAAAGTTCAAGAAAAGAAAGTGAAGCTTTCTCAGGGGCAAAAAGACAGACTGAGGAAGAAGAGGAAGAAGGCCAGAGAGTATCTGGAGAAGATTTTGTCCTCGGATACAACTGGTAAAACAGATAAAAGTTCTGATAAATCGTCTTGCTCGCCAAAGAATAACAAATCAAGCAAAACGAATTCATCAGATACAAATCTGAGGACAGAAAAGAGAGTAAAGAAAGAGAAGGCAGTTAATCAAGAGATTAACAAATCTGGCGATGAGTTTGTTTCTTTGGAAACAAAGGAGCTACGTGTTGGTGATGAATCTGGCTCATCAAAGTCAGACAAGCCACATTTAGGCAATGAATCTGGTATGGTAAAGCCAGAAGAGCCATGTGTTGAGGTAAAAAATGAGAATTCTGGTATAACAATGGATGATGCAAATTTTCCACCATTGTTGAACAAGAATTCAAAATCACCCAAGGACCGTCAGGCTTGGGTGAATCTGTTTAAATGAAAAACCTGACTTGCCGAAACTCCCAGGTTTGTAAGCGTGGAGTAGGAATCGGCACCTTGAGAATTCAACCAACAGATGGTAAATTGGTTGAAAAATAGGTTGAGTTGTATGTTTATGATGTTTACAAGGGGTTCAGAATTTGAATCAGATTGATCTTACAAGTGGTAAATCAGGGACATTAAGTTGTATCTGATTTCCTACTAGTGGTTAAAAAACAATGTGATGAACCAAACCCCTAACCTACAAATGGTAAAATCAACACAACTTATTTTTCGGAAAAACCATTTGATTAAAACAAACTTAAGTGTTTTGAAATCAATGGGAAAATAGTTTGTTGTGTGGGGGAGTTCTGATTGTTTATGACAAGTGGATGGTGAATTGAAGTGATTCGATATCAGTTGTCATGTTACTTGTACAGTTTGTTTTCAAATTTCCTAAAATGTGTTTGCATTTTAGGGGGAGTAAGAATTTTCAGAAAATCCAAAAACATTAAAAAATTTGAAAAAGCCAAAAACATGATAAAATGAAAATGAGTTTTGTTGCATAAAAGAGGAAATGATAGTACATCAGTGGACGATCACAACATGCTAAAGATTTGGTAAGATAAAAAGGTGATAAACGGTCTCACTGATGATGTGCCAGTAGATTTTTACACATTTAGTAGATTGTGACGAGATATAAACCTAAATTTCAAACTTACTTATATTGTGGGGAAACATCTCTCGGATATATGGGTAACCCCCGAAATCTCGTTTGAAAGGTCTCATAATCTGATATACTAGGTTTTTATACTCAATGATGTCTGGGGTATTATTCCGGGACTTCTGCTGAACGATGGTTCCGACCTAGTCCTTGGATAATACTTTTCACAAATGCTTGAAACATAGCATAAACCCTCAGCATGCAGATGAAACAATAAAATTGATAGTCGCTGCTGTTGTAGCTAAAAGATCCTCTAAAGGGGACATACCGAAAAGTCGAAGCTGATATCTCTCTGCGTATACGGAAGTATCGACCTGAGATCCCTCGGCCCTCGCATTACCTAATTTATGTACAGATATCATTTGTGTCATAATTACCTGTAAGACTGAATATTGGGATCTGGATACGGGAGTATATTCTGAGGTGGGACACGCAATTAAGTTTAAGTGCTTAAGACATTAATATCGTATCTCGAAGCAGTTGAAGTTTGTGTGAAAATTTAAGTGGACCAGTATACTGACAATCTAAGTGAATCGTTTAGAACTTAAAATGAAATCAAGCTTAACGGTGTTGGTGATATGTCTTAGTAACTGATATGATCCTCTTGCACGAACTCACAAAAACATTGTCTGTAAATATTTCATTTCTGCATTAAAAATTAAAAAAAAAAAATTAGTGTGTTTTAGCATAATTTTTGAAAAATCCAAAAAGATTTTCGATAACTGATGTTGGAGAGCTGATTTTCAAAATTCCAAGTGCTGAACATGATGAACTGGTTTGGGAGTGTGTGTATTGTATTGAATGTATTTTGATTTGAGAAAGAAGTTGAGATTAGTTAATCAGGGTTATTAATTTGAACTTGATGTAACTATTTCTAGTAAGTTTTTCTTATTGATTTAAGTAAAAACTTATGTTTTTGATGAGAAAATGTGTGCAGGAGATGAGCTAAACAAAGTTAAAGCCAGGGATTGATCTCAAGGTGATAGCTAATTCCAGACGGCGATCCCATCATGATGAGAGGGGGAGTCTGACGAGGCTAGAGCCAAAGAGAAGATTCTGGTTTATGCTAAGAAAGAAGAGAGACTGATAAGGACTGAAGATGCGAAGACTCGACACTTAAGACTCATCAACATCTGAGGGGGAGTCTGTTAGTGCATATATCTGTCGTCTTCGTCTTATGTCGAGTCTCGGGTTCGTTACAGATTTGAAAGAGGATGATGTCATCATTATTGATGATGACATCATATAAATGATATCATCATGATACATCATCATTGGAATTCAACACATGAATGCAGATTATGATAATGTTCACATAAGACAAAACGTGGGTTTCGCTTGAATTTATTTAGTTGGATTCGCTTGAACAGTTCGCTTGAACTTTCATGTTCCATTTCAAGCGAACTAGTGATTACTATAAATAGGATACAGAGCATTTCATTTGTAGCAGTTCTGAAATTCCATACCGAGGTGCTGCCAGTGTGAAGACTGACTGTAAATGATATTATATCAATCAAATCAGTGTTTAAAGTGATATTCAAGCTGTTTCGACGTCGGTTTCTTAGTTTCCGCCTCTGAAACTGATAAAATCTCTTCTGAACAACTCGTTTGGGTCACAAACCGATTCTACAGATACCACCGAATGTGCGAAGCTCGCGGCCGCCCTCCTCCCGGGGCAAGGGGATGGGGGTTGCGACAGGAGGTGGTATCAGAGCTACAGCCACTGATTTGAGCCACAGAAGTGTTCTGCTGACAATGAAATTGTCAAATATGTTAGGAAATAATATATGTGACTATGTGCATACATGTATATTATTATTTTGTGTTATTTGATAATTTGTTAGTTTACAGTATGAGTGATCAAGGTCCGTCAGACGCTTATCGTCAACTGTCTAATTCTCCTAGAGATGAAGGAAATTCTTCCCAGCCTACTCCTTTGGGGTACTCAGCTGACACAGAAGAGGGGATCTTTGTATTTAAGGCATAATCTGAAGAGCCATTCCCTACCAAAAAGAGAGGATGGTTCAGTCGGGGAGCACATGAGCGTAGGAAAAGAATGAAAAAGTTACGTCAGCAAAGGGCTTTAGCAGCAGCAAATAGGGAAATGAACACCCAGACCCAAGACATAATCAATAGGAGATTGGCCAACTTTCACATATTAGCTACCACAGCCTCATATCCAAACCTAGAAAATTATGAGAAATTGAAATCTGAAAGTGTCAAACTGTTAATTGATTTGGACAGTTTGACATTGGAAAACAAAATTTTGAAAGAAAAGGAAAAAGATTTTGAAAATGAAAAATCGAAAATTGAAAAAGATTTTCAAAGTCAAATGAAGATTTTAGAAGATGAAAAATCTGTTATTTTTAAAAATAATCTTGAAAAACAGATTGAAATAAATTCTCGTCTTCAGAAAATCATTCGGCTTGAAAATGAAGCCGAAATTGCTCGGAATAAAATTGATGAGCTTGAAAAGAAATTGAAAGGTTTTGTGAATTCATCAGTACCAGATTATATCTGTCCAAAACCAATCAATTATGTTCCAATAAGTGACAATGTCACAAATTTTGACAAAGTCAAAATTGAAAATTGCGATGACAAAGCTGATGATGAAAAAGAAAAAGAAAAGAAAAGAAAAATATTTTTAGAATTACAAGAAAATTTTCAAAATACTGTTTTGCAGTCTACTGAAATAGGTGAATGCTCAAAGCAAAAACCTGTTAAGAAGATTGTAGAACAGAAACAAAAAGTTAAAAATTTGAAAATTTTTAAAAATGAAAATAAAAGCTCATCAGTTCAGTCATCCAATCATTATAAAAAACCACAAAAAGTTGAAAATCATAACTCACAAAAAGTTGGTAATAAGTGGTGCAGGTTTGACCACAGTGCTCAAGCATCAAATCAAGCTTATAGGAGAAGTCATGAGTGCTACAAATCAAATCAGTGTTATGATTTGAGTGTTTGGATTGATGGTGGAGATTGGTACGATAACAGGGTGTGTTACAACTGTGGTTTTCAAGGACACATTTCTGTTAACTGCCAGAAACAGAGATTTGAGACAAGAAGATGTTATGAATCCCAAATCAAAGGACATATTGCAAGAGATTGCCCAATGAGATCAATGGAAAGATCGAGGGTTGAATCTCAGAAAAAGATGAAGAAATCAGTCAAGGTCGAAGAAAAGCCCAAAGAACAGAAGGTGAAAGAACAGAAAGTGAAGCTTTCACAAGGGCAGAAAGACCGACTGAGAAAGAAAAGAAAGAAAGCTCGAGAGTATCTTGAAAGGATTTTGTCCTCGGGTACAACTGTTGGTTCAAATAAAAGTTCTGATGAATCGCTTCACTCAACAAACAAGTCAAGTAAAACGAATTCATCAGATGCAAATCTGAGGACAAAAGAGAGAAAAAAGAAAGTAACATTTTCAGATGAAAAATCTGGCGATGAATTTGTTTCTTCGGAAAAAAAGGAGCCACGTGTTGGCGATGAATCTGACTTGTCAAAGTCAGAAGAGCCACCAGTTGAGCAAAAAGGAGAAAATTCAGTTCCGCCAATGGATGATATCAACTTTCCACCATTGCGAGCTGAAAATTATAAATAAAAAGTTGACGAAGTTGAAATTTCAAATCAATCTTTTTTCTGAAAAGAAAGATTTTGATGTTGAAAAAGCTTTTAACCCCAATGTTCTTAACATTTTTGGAAAAATGGTTAACGGAAAAGTCAAAGGGGTAAAGGAATTTTATGAATCGAAGAGGAATACCGATACACCGAGTAAAAATAACTCGGATGCACCCAAGACTGGTCAGGCTTGGGTGTCACCATTTTGTAACTGAAAAAACCTGACTTGCCGGAACTCCCAGGTTGGTAATTGGGGAGTAGAAATCGGCATCTTTCTTGAGAAATTCACAGGTTGGTAACTGTGATATTTCGACTTACAAGTGGTTAATCAAGGACATTAAGTTGTACTTGATTTAACTATCTTACAAGTGGTTTGATTATTGGAAATTGTTTTTGTGATAAACTTACATGTGATTTAAAATAGTGTGATGAAACCCCATGTTTGTGAAACGACACACAAACTAATTTTCCGGAAAAACCATTTTGATTAAAACAAACTTAAGTGTTTTGAAATCATAATGGGAAAATAGTTTATTGTCAGGGGGAGTTCTGATTGTTTAAGCCAAGTGGATGGCGAATTGAGGCAATACTCATCAGTTTGTCACTTTGTTTGTATAGTTTACTGCTTTATTTTTCAAATTTTCTCAGAAAATCAAAATTGAAACATTTTTTGATTTTAGGGGGAGAAAATATTTTTAAAAAAATTAGAAAATTTGAAAAATTCAAAAACATTGAGAAATTCAAAATGAGTTTTGTTGTGAAAAAGAGGAAATGATAGTAAATCAGTTGGACTGTCACAGCATGCTAAAGAAATGAAATGTCAAATGTGATAAACGGCTTCACTGATGATATGTCGATAGGTTTTCGCACATTTAGTAGATTTATTCGGGATATAAATCTAAAATTTCAAACTTGTGAAATTCGTGGGGAACACTACTTGGATATATTGGTAACCCCTGAAATCTCGTTTGAAAGGTCTCGTATTCTGATATACTAGGTTTTTATACTCAATGATGTCTGGGGTATTATTCTGAGCCTTTTGCTGAACGGTGGTTCTGACCTAGTCCTCGAATAATACTTTCCGCAAATGCTTGAAACATAGCATAAACCCTCAGCATGCTGATGAAACAATAAAATTGATAGTCGCTGCTGTTGTAGCTAAAAGATCCTCTAAAGGGGACATACCGTAAAGTCGAAGCTGATATCTCTCTGCGTATACGGAAGTATCGACCTGAGATCCCTCGGCCCTCGCATTACCTAATTTATGTACAGATATCATTGTAGTATTCTCATGTAAGACTGAATATTGGGATTCTGGATACGGGAGTATATTCAAGAGGTGGGACACATGAATGAGCTAAGTTCTTAAGACATCTAAATCGTATCCTGAGTAAATTGAAATTTGTGTGAGGATTTAAGATGGATCAGTATATCGAAAATCAAGGTGAATCGTTTAGAACTTAATATGTTTAAAGCTTAATGGTGCTAGTGATTTGTATAAAAAAACTGATATGATCCTCTTACACAAACTCACAAAAATATTGTCTGTAAATATTTCTTTATTGCATTTCAATATTGTTCTTTCTAGAAGTTTAGTTTTTTTTTTTTTTTTTTTTTTGAAAATCCAAAAAGATTTTCGACAACTGATGTTGAAGAGCTGATTTTCAAAATCCCAAGTGCTAAACATGATGAATGATATTGGTTTGGGAAAGTTTATTTGAATTGAAAAAGGGTTTTGAAATGGATAAATGGATCATTAATTTGAAACCAATTTAATCATCTTAAATTCAAGTGGTAAGCATAAAGTTTATCTTACTGTTGGTTAGAGTGTATGCAGGTATGCAGCTAGTGAATTCCAGACTGCAATCCCAGCTTGTCGAAAGGGGGAGTCTGTAGACGTAAAAGCCAGGTTCCTGATCTTGTTGCTACGGAGAGCCAGGAGATGGTCCTGAATATGTGAAAGTTGCTAATGCTGAGAAGATAGAGTGTTATATCAGATTACGATCCCGGAATAACGTAAGGGGGAGTCTGTTTAGCAATAGGGAGATTGAAGAGAGAGTGTGAAGACTGGTTAAGACTGAAGTTTTGACGTACTAACGTCTCGTACTGAAGACTCCGTCAACATCCAAGGGGGAGACTGTTGGTGCATATGTCTGTTGACTTCGTCTTATATCGAGTCTCAGTTTCGTTGCGGTTCTGAACAAGAATGATGTCATCATATTAAATGATGACATCATAAAGATGACATCATATATTGCATCATTGAAAGACCTCACAAGAAGACAAAACAGAATCTGATTTAGCTTGAAAGTCATGTTCGCTTGAATTAGAATGTTGTGATCGCTTGAATGGTCAATTAGTGTTTGACCGCTTGAGCTTGAAATGTCTGACCGCTTGAACATGTCATGTATGTTTCAAGCGGACAAGCTAGTCCTATAAATATGGGTCATGTCTTTCATTTGAAGCGGACAGGCAGGGGATTAGTGAAATAGTAACGAAGTGCTGTCGGATTTCAACCGTGTATCAGATCTTCATCAAGAACGCTCTGATTTCGTCACGTTGATTAGATTACGAGTATCTAGTGTGTAGATCGAGTCGAAACTCTGTTCGATTGTAGTTGATACGTAATAAAACGTTGTTTAATTACGTTTTCGCGCACGATTACGGTTCAATTCAACGGTTTCCGCACGTTAAATTGAATTCATCACAGATCTAGTGATCGTTTACGATCCGATCCTGTACTCATAAGTGGTATCAGAGCCACGGATAGCTCTGCGTGTAATCGTTAGCGAATCGGACGAGTTTCACTCAGTTTCAGTGAAATCGAATTGAATTTCGGTTAATTTTGGACTATTTTTGGTGAATTTCGATTTGTTTTGGTGTGTTGTTTGAACTCTCTGAACTGTTTACAGTGATAACGTGACTGATTTGATGCGATTCGATGATTTTTGAATGATTATCTGTTAGTGATTGGTGTTGCGTCATGTTTCAGATCTGATTTGATTTAGAAATTCTGATAAATCATGTTTGAATTGTTGATAGGTGTTGTTTGAATTCGAAGTGTAGGCTGAATCATGTTAAGTGTTGATGATTGTTATTCGTGTTTGCTTATCTGATTGTTATTCATGTTGATAGGATTGTTTTGATTGAATTTCGGATCATTTCGATTAGTTTCTGACTATTTCAATCGGCATTCAATCTGTTTTTAGTTGAGTTCACGGCGATTTCAGTTCGTTTTCCTATCATATCAGAGTTCTACGAACGCAAATTTCGGAATCATTTGATGAATTGTTGGTAAATTTCAGATCACAGAGGTAAAATTGACGGAAATATTTTACAAAAACAAGTCTGATATTCACAAACTGATTAACAAACTGTTTACATCATCATACATAAAAATCAGATCTGAATTTGTTGTTGTTGATTGTTTGAAATAACAATATGCAGTAAGCTGCAATTCACAAGTGATCGAAATCGGACAAATTTCGGTGACATTGATTCTGATTTCGATCATTTTCGAATCCGATTTGGTTGATTTTCTATCAGTTTCTGCTTGTTGTTTGTGTTAAGGGTGATTTCGGACTGAGTTTTGATTGCTTTCGGTGAAAACTTATTGTTGAAGTTAGATTGGTTTAGATCACATCGTAGAATAATCAAAGATCACATTTATGATATGAAGTTGAGATTTGTATGATTTCAGATCTGGTAATTGCAGATTGTAATTGTTACTCCTTGTTTGAACATGAATTGAATTGCTGGTGCTTTATAACATAATGATTAGCGACGTTTGTGTTGTTATAAAAGAGTTTAAGGTGTTGTGAAAGATAACAAATTGAATTGACTTTTCATTAAAGTGTCAAAAACTGATATCACGTGATTTCTAATTGAGAATTCATATTTTTGTCATTAAAGAATAATAAATGTCAAAAGGTTTAAAGAAGTGATGTTTGATTCTTCATAGTAGGGTTTTAGATATAAAAAAAATAAAGAAATAAAAACTGAGTTGGACAGTTCATATTTTTTTAAAAGGTGTGTTGATCTCAAGAATTGAAATTGTGAATTAAATCAAGTGTAACTAAGTGGGCTGACACAATTTGAAGTTTAAGTGTGAAACGATATTTTTTTTTGGGGGTTTGGATCAAAAAGGTGATTGATTGAATTTTGAGTCTTAATTTGGTTTGTGTTTGAAAAGTGGGTTGTTTGATTAGTGGGCCACTAGCTTGTGGATTTCTTGGTTACAAACATTTTGTGGGCTTCGTGGAAGTTAAAATTTGTGGAAACAATTTTTGAACCATGTCATTTAACGAAGAAAGTGTGGTTAAAATGTTTGACGAAGAGGAAAACGATAGCCTTGAAAGTTTAAATAATTGGTTTGATGGGATTTGGTATAACAGTAATGAAAATGGGAATAAGAAGGTTTGGGTTAATAGACTTGAATATTTTTTGTGTAAAAAGAATGAAACGTTGGATGAGTTGGTAAACCGGTATGAAAGGTTAATTGACAATTTAAAAATGTATGAAATAAGAATGTCGAATGCTGAACAGATATCAAAATTTGTAGACGCGTTACCTGTAGAGTGGAATGAATTTTTGATTGAAATAAAAAAGGATTTTAGATTTTCAGAATTTTATCCAAGAGAATTTATCAATAAGTTTAAAACACACAAGTATGAAAATGATAAGAAAAAGAAAGGTGTGTTAAATGAAATAGAAAAGAATTTTGAAAAAATAAGTTTGGATGTGATCTTTGAAATGAGAAGAAGAGTATATATGTGTCTTGCAGCAAAAAATGTTATGAAATATGATATTAAGAGGGGTTGTTATATTGACGAAAATATGAATCCTCTTGACTTTGTTAAAATTTTTTGTGCAGGTACATACAAGACAGAGACAGGGGAAATTTCAAAGAATGAAGAATCCGAGAAAATTGAAGCTTCAAGTTCTGAACCAGTGTGCTCAAAATGTGATCAATTCAAAGCAGACAATGACAAATTCTTGAAGAATGTAGAAAGTTTGACATTGGAAATCAATAATTTGAATGATGAGAAGAAATCTGATGATAAACAGATTCTTGAACTGCAGGAAAATTATGAGAAATTGAAATCTGAAAATGTCAAACTGTTAATTGATTTGGACAGTTTGACATTGGAAAACAAAATTTTGAAAGAAAAGGAAAAAGATTTTGAAAATGAAAAATCGAAAATTGAAAAAGATTTTCAAAGTCAAATGAAGATTTTAGAAGATGAAAAATCTGTTATTTTTAAAAATAATCTTGAAAAACAGATTGAAATAAATTCTCGTCTTCAGAAAATCATTCGGCTTGAAAATGAAGCCGAAATTGCTCGGAATAAAATTGATGAGCTTGAAAAGAAATTGAAAGGTTTTGTGAATTCATCAGTACCAGATTATATCTGTCCAAAACCAATCAATTATGCTCCAATAAGTGACAATGTCACAAATTTTGACAAAGTCAAAATTGAAAATTGCGATGACAAAGCTGATGATGAAAAAGAAAAAGAAAAGAAAAGAAAAATATTTTTAGAATTACAAGAAAATTTTCAAAATACTGTTTTGCAGTCTACTGAAATAGGTGAATGCTCAAAGCAAAAACCTGTTAAGAAGATTGTAGAACAGAAACAAAAAGTTAAAAATTTGAAAATTTTTAAAAATGAAAATAAAAGCTCATCAGTTCAGTCATCCAATCATTATAAAAAACCACAAAAAGTTGAAAATCATAACTCACAAAAAGTTGGTAATAAGTGGTGCAGGTTTGACCACAGTGCTCAAGCATCAAATCAAGCTTATAGGAGAAGTCATGAGTGCTACAAATCAAATCAGTGTTATGATTTGAGTGTTTGGATTGATGGTGGAGATTGGTACGATAACAGGGTGTGTTACAACTGTGGTTTTCAAGGACACATTTCTGTTAACTGCCAGAAACAGAGATTTGAGACAAGAAGATGTTATGAATGCCAAATCAAAGGACATATTGCAAGAGATTGCCCAATGAGATCAATGGAAAGATCGAGGGTTGAATCTCAGAAAAAGATGAAGAAATCAGTCAAGGTCGAAGAAAAGCCCAAAGAACAGAAGGTGAAAGAACAGAAAGTGAAGCTTTCACAAGGGCAGAAAGACCAACTGAGAAAGAAAAGAAAGAAAGCTCGAGAGTATCTTGAAAGGATTTTGTCCTCGGGTACAACTGTTGGTTCAAATAAAAGTTCTGATGAATCGCTTCACTCAACAAACAAGTCAAGTAAAACGAATTCATCAGATGCAAATCTGAGGACAAAAGAGAGAAAAAAGAAAGTAACATTTTCAGATGAAAAATCTGGCGATGAATTTGTTTCTTCGGAAAAAAAGGAGCCACGTGTTGGCGATGAATCTGACTTGTCAAAGTCAGAAGAGCCACCAGTTGAGCAAAAAGGAGAAAATTCAGTTCCGCCAATGGATGATATCAACTTTCCACCATTGCGAGCTGAAAATTATAAATAAAAAGTTGACGAAGTTGAAATTTCAAATCAATCTTTTTCTGAAAAGAAAGATTTTGATGTTGAAAAAGCTTTTAACCCCAATGTTCTTAACATTTTTGGAAAAATGGTTGACGGAAAAGTCAAAGGGGTAAAGGAATTTTATGAATCGAAGAGGAATACCGATACACCGAGTAAAAATAACTCGGATGCACCCAAGACTGGTCAGGCTTGGGTGTCACCATTTTGTAACTGAAAAAACCTGACTTGCCGGAACTCCCAGGTTGGTAATTGGGGAGTAGAAATCGGCATCTTTCTTGAGAAATTCACAGGTTGGTAACTGTGATATTTCGACTTACAAGTGGTTAATCAAGGACATTAAGTTGTACTTGATTTAACTATCTTACAAGTGGTTTGATTATTGGAAATTGTTTTTGTGATAAACTTACATGTGATTTAAAATAGTGTGATGAAACCCCATGTTTGTGAAACGACACACAAACTAATTTTCCGGAAAAACCATTTTGATTAAAACAAACTTAAGTGTTTTGAAATCATAATGGGAAAATAGTTTATTGTCAGGGGGAGTTCTGATTGTTTAAGCCAAGTGGATGGCGAATTGAGGCAATACTCATCAGTTTGTCACTTTGTTTGTATAGTTTACTGCTTTATTTTTCAAATTTTCTCAGAAAATCAAAATTGAAACATTTTTTGATTTTAGGGGGAGAAAATATTTTTAAAAAAATTAGAAAATTTGAAAAATTCAAAAACATTGAGAAATTCAAAATGAGTTTTGTTGTGAAAAAGAGGAAATGATAGTAAATCAGTTGGACTGTCACAGCATGCTAAAGAAATGAAATGTCAAATGTGATAAACGGCTTCACTGATGATATGTCGATAGGTTTTCGCACATTTAGTAGATTTATTCGGGATATAAATCTAAAATTTCAAACTTGTGAAATTCGTGGGGAACACTACTTGGATATATTGGTAACCCCTGAAATCTCGTTTGAAAGGTCTCGTATTCTGATATACTAGGTTTTTATACTCAATGATGTCTGGGGTATTATTCTGAGCCTTTTGCTGAACGGTGGTTCTGACCTAGTCCTCGAATAATACTTTCCGCAAATGCTTGAAACATAGCATAAACCCTCAGCATGCTGATGAAACAATAAAATTGATAGTCGCTGCTGTTGTAGCTAAAAGATCCTCTAAAGGGGACATACCGTAAAGTCGAAGCTGATATCTCTCTGCGTATACGGAAGTATCGACCTGAGATCCCTCGGCCCTCGCATTACCTAATTTATGTACAGATATCATTGTAGTATTCTCATGTAAGACTGAATATTGGGATTCTGGATACGGGAGTATATTCAAGAGGTGGGACACATGAATGAGCTAAGTTCTTAAGACATCTAAATCGTATCCTGAGTAAATTGAAATTTGTGTGAGGATTTAAGATGGATCAGTATATCGACAATCAAGGTGAATCGTTTAGAACTTAATATGTTTAAAGCTTAATGGTGCTAGTGATTTGTATAAAAAAACTGATATGATCCTCTTACACAAACTCACAAAAATATTGTCTGTAAATATTTCTTTATTGCATTTCAATATTGTTCTTTCTAGAAGTTTAGTTTTTTTTTTTTTTTTTTTTTTTTGAAAATCCAAAAAGATTTTCGACAACTGATGTTGAAGAGCTGATTTTCAAAATCCCAAGTGCTAAACATGATGAATGATATTGGTTTGGGAAAGTTTATTTGAATTGAAAAAGGTTTTTGAAATGGATAAATGGATCATTAATTTGAAACCAATTTAATCATCTTAAATTCAAGTGGTAAGCATAAAGTTTATCTTACTGTTGGTTAGAGTGTATGCAGGTATGCAGCTAGTGAATTCCAGACTGCAATCCCAGCTTGTCGAAAGGGGGAGTCTGTAGACGTAAAAGCCAGGTTCCTGATCTTGTTGCTACGGAGAGCCAGGAGATGGTCCTGAATATGTGAAAGTTGCTAATGCTGAGAAGATAGAGTGTTATATCAGATTACGATCCCGGAATAACGTAAGGGGGAGTCTGTTTAGCAATAGGGAGATTGAAGAGAGAGTGTGAAGACTGGTTAAGACTGAAGTTTTGACGTACTAACGTCTCGTACTGAAGACTCCGTCAACATCCAAGGGGGAGACTGTTGGTGCATATGTCTGTTGACTTCGTCTTATATCGAGTCTCAGTTTCGTTGCGGTTCTGAACAAGAATGATGTCATCATATTAAATGATGACATCATAAAGATGACATCATATATTGCATCATTGAAAGACCTCACAAGAAGACAAAACAGAATCTGATTTAGCTTGAAAGTCATGTTCGCTTGAATTAGAATGTTGTGATCGCTTGAATGGTCAATTAGTGTTTGACCGCTTGAGCTTGAAATGTCTGACCGCTTGAACATGTCATGTATGTTTCAAGCGGACAAGCTAGTCCTATAAATATGGGTCATGTCTTTCATTTGAAGCGGACAGGCAGGGGATTAGTGAAATAGTAACGAAGTGCTGTCGGATTTCAACCGTGTATCAGATCTTCATCAAGAACGCTCTGATTTCGTCACGTTGATTAGATTACGAGTATCTAGTGTGTAGATCGAGTCGAAACTCTGTTCGATTGTAGTTGATACGTAATAAAACGTTGTTTAATTACGTTTTCGCGCACGATTACGGTTCAATTCAACGGTTTTCGCACGTTAAATTGAATTCATCACAGATCTAGTGATCGTTTACGATCCGATCCTGTACTCACAGAAACTTGGTTCAAAATGTAGATACAAATATTCTTGTTCTAATGGCATATTCATCATTTTATAAAACGTCATATTTTAAAAGTTATAAGCGTCAAAAGAGTGAAGCAGTTAAAATAATTATAATATATATATTAAATAAAATAATAAAATAATAACTTAACTTAACATATAAGAATTTGAATGTGTTGTGCATACGTGGAAGATTATGAATGAAACTTAACCTACAAGGCATTCTTTGAATTGTAGTATAAATAGACCAACTTCAAAGCTTTCAAATTGTTCAGCTTCATTCGTTTTCTTCTGTCTTGCGATCTCTCTCTCTATATTCTATTTTTATTTTAATCTATAATAATAATAAAGCCCTGCCCCGTTTTAAGTGTTGTAACCCCTGATCACTGATACCCTGTCCGATTGATGTAGGGCCTCGTAACGAATGTTAAGGCTCTGCCCGACTAAGATCGTTGGGGTTCTGTCTGGTGACGTAGGGATAAAGTGAATTGGGTTACTATACTTAATGCAAGTGCACTACATATTTTATTAAATAGTATACCAAACCTCCTAAAACACCCCTGGCACCCCTACACATCCTACAATGCATCCCGTATACGAAAACCAGCCTCGAAATACCTTTATCTCATTAAATAACAAATAAAACAAATTACAGGGGTCGCTCGCTGGACGCGAAGCCCTTGTCTATCTTAGTAGCGGGCCGCGACAGCTCAATATCAGGAAGACACCCGGTGCCGCCACGTGTCGATGACTCAGCAACCTCACACCGCCTTTAAGGTTCTCGCGGGCCGCGTAAGCCCGTGCCTAGTCTATCGCGGGGCGCGACGAACTCGAAGATCAGCACTATAAATAGGAGGCATCGGCAGTTTATTTCCGCCGCTCACAATTCGAACTCCTCTCTCAAATTCTGATAGTATAAATTATTTTCGGGCATAATACCCTCCTAATTAGCAAAGCTCTGCCTCGTTGTAAGTATTTTAACCCCGGTTACGTATTAGATACGCTGCCCGATTGATCTTGGACTCCGTAATGGCTGTCGTGGTTCTGCCTGACGTAGTCGTTGGAGTTTCTGTCTCAGGGAGGGTATAACTAATGTAAAATGGGTTATTATACTAACGCGTGTGCATTGTTTAATTAATAGATTATCACCAGGAAACCACAAAGGAAAACCCTAAAATAGCAATGTGAGTAATCTCATTTTTGCAAATTGTTTTTACAAAACCTCACACGATTAATTATATATTAAACAGTTATTGAGTATTTGTAAGGATACAATTATCGCCGGTATGTTGGGGTTTTGTATACAAAATTTGTTACTGCCTTGCGAGTAGTAACATTTGCACAAGTCGGGTTGACAGTACCGTGGGTGGTAATTGATATGACTTGGAAACGAATATAATTGCGAGACCACCCTCAATACTGTACAATGGTTTTAATTTAAACTTGATTAAACTGGGATTCACTCACCAGTATTTCCCACTGACAAAAATGTTTTAAAACGCGTTTCAGGTAACAAAATGTGAAAGCCAAATAAGAAGCCAGCTGGAGAGCACTGAAGGCTTAGAAAAGTGGCTATAAAATTTACCTAAATAAAAAGAAGATTTTATTTTCAATACTTAGGGTTTAACCCTATAAATGTATTGTAAAGAAAACTTGGGTTTTATCCCATTTATCTATTTTAAACATTTTGGTGTTTAACTCTAATAAAAATATTTCCTAACTACGGTCCTGATGAAAATTTCCGCTGCCAAATTAATAAACTCCGATACCATCTGACTGGTTCACGGCTTCCGCTCCCAGGATGGGGTCTGGGGCTGTGACAGAAGGTGATATCAGAGCCACTGGTTTAAGCCATTTAGGTGTTCTTTTAAAGCCTAAAACTTAAACATTATGTTAGGAAATTAATTTTGTGTTATTCTGGGTAGATAAATCTTAATGTTCATATTATAATAATTATGTTTTCAGTCCATAGTATAAGTGACCAATATGACTAAATGTACTTATAGGCTACCCAGGAAGACATATTATATTTTTAGAAAAATATAACATGTGCCTTATATTTTAATCAGGCGGACACTTCTCTAAGTTAGACTTACACTTTATAGTCTATAGTTTTATAGCATTGATTTATATTAACGAAAGTTTATATATTATAAAACACAACCCTATATTAATTCCATAAATTCCATAAGGTTAAATAAAAATGAGGATTTCTATAAATTAAATCATCAATTTTGAAAATAATAATAATAATAATAATAATAATTGTTAAGCTATGTAGATATATTAAAATGACTGATATAACATTTAATTATAAAAATATATGTTTTTGATGTAACACATCAACATATGTGTATATTAAATTATTAAAAATGGCCTTATATTGAAGTGTATCCTGTAAAGTTACATACGTCTATAAATAGCATATATGTAAGGTTTTACATGTGAGTAAGATTGTATACAAACACTAAAATTTATAAGGCATTTAAATAGCAGTTGTAATCTGTTAAACTTTTTAGGATATTTTATATATAATCCGACTATAGATATATATATGTGTCCATAGCTGCCATTTCATATATATATATATATATATATATATATGTATACGAAACTATCTTCAATCAGAAACAGCCCTTGCGGGGCGCGGAAAAAAAATCCCTATAGATCACAATATTATACAAGTCTACGTGGTTATTAATGAAAATGCTACTTTACTATATTTCGTTGATACAATTATGTATGGTCATTTTAACCATAAAGTCACCCTATCGTCTTTAATGACTTTATATACTTGTTATATATAGTACTACACTATATATACACAAATATAGTTTAAATATACACAAGCATATCCCGTAAATAAATACACTTTAAAACTTAACTTACATTACATAACTGCTATATAAACTTTTGGGGTTTATATTGAATGATTATAAGAAGAAAATTTTTAAAATAATAAAATCCATTGTATTATTTCTAATGTAAGTAAAATATTTCTACCGGAGCCTAATTAGTATAATATTCCAATATACTAGAGAAAGTAGTGTGATTTTATTTGTATTTCCTATATTTATAAAAAAAAAACTTTACTATATTAAAGTACTAGGGGTGAATTTTACCAATAACTCACCTATGGTTAACAGAAAAATGTTTTATGTTTAAGTCACCTATGAAAAAAAATTAGTAATAATTTTTGTAATATATTATAAAAGAACAGAAAAGATGGGTCTGATGATTCATACAATCAGTATATATATAAGAGAATAAATAATTGATTTTTACAATTAAAAGACATTACAAAATGAAAACCTCTTTTCTTACTCGATTTAAATTAATAATTTAGTGTGCTATTTATTTATATAATTATTTTACCTGGCACGTTAAAATTTCCGAGAACGTTCTAGTTATTGTTTCATTTTCAAGCTAGAATTAAAATGGATGCCAACATAAAAAAATAATTGACTCAAATCTGTGTTTAATACGTTTGTCCTTTATATAACTTTATCTAAAAATCAAATTACAATTTTAATATTTTAATTACTATTACTAATGTTTGAGATATGTATACATATTCTAATATATGTATATTTCTTAATTACCTAATATATTTAGAACCAATTTTAGAAAACGTCAAACTTTGTATTACTTACTTTAATACTTTTTTGAATAAATAATATAATATACAATAAATTAAGAATTAAGTTTTAATATTTTAAACCAATATGGCTCAACCCAATAGTTAAAAATGAAAGTGTTCCCATGAGTCCAGAAAGTTATATTTTGAGTAACTTATTTCCCTAAACTATTATTTATCCATCCTTTAATTTAAAAATATTATATTCAATAAATTTAACAGAAAGTTTATTTCAATATATTACTTTTATAAAAAGGTAAATAAAGCTAGGGGAATAAACTTGATAATTGGTACCATCGGATATATATAAATTAATGATATTACTAAATAAGTCAATATTATATATATAGGCGTGTGTATATATATATATATATATATAGAGAGAGAGAGAGAGAGAGAGAAAGGTTAACATACTTCACGGCTTATCATACTTCACGTAGGAGATAATGGTAACCGTTGGATCAAGGGTATAATCACGCATGGAACATATAATCAAGCATGGGACCCCATAATCACGCATGGGATCCAAAATCACGCACGTTCTTTTGGTCAAAAAAATAATTACGCATGTTATATATTTCGTGAAGTATGTTAATGTACGTTAAGGCGTGAAGTACGTTAATGTACGTTAAGGCGTGAAGTACATTATACTTTCTCTATATATATATGTATTATGTAAAGTTTTGATATTAACAGGAAATTTGAAATTTTATGTTTCTAAATATATACATAGAATTTCTTGATAGTATACACAATATAACAATCAAATATCTTCTAAAGATAAACATAAGAGAAAATATCACGGACGATTCATGTGAAAACATGAAGTCATATAAGAATAAATCCTAAAACGTATTATGTTTTAAAATACCATCTGTCTCAATAAAATATTCCGTGCCTCGGAATTTCATAATACATAAGCATGAATAGAGTTAGTTGTAACCATACTAATCACATTGAGCCTAGCCATAATGTTAATGGAGACAATGATATTTTTGAAACTTCATTTTTTTTAAACAAAAGAAAGTCACAACCATAATAACCTCTATGCTTAAACAAAAGGGTTCGAATATTAATTTTACTAGTAACACCCAGGATAGTATTTAGACTTGAACCTGAGAAAATGCCTTAGTATAGGCCTCGAGATAAGCTAAATTACTTGTGTAGATAAAGTATAATGGATGTTGGTATGTCGTGAGGATCATGACTAGAACAGTGCAAGTATGATAAATAAGCAATAACACCTGGCCACTGTTATTTCTTGTTTATTAATACTACTCGGTTCTAGAATATGATCCATCATGAGAATACGAATTTCCTTGTTTCTTGATATAAGTCATAATAAAAGATGCATTACTAAAATCATGAATCCAGAGAAATTCTATTTAAGGGAAATACAATGATAATTACCTCTCCGGCAAGACTGGGTATGGTGTAGTAAACTCTCCAGCTTGTCCGGGTAAGATGGAGGTACCTCTCCGGTGAGACCGGGTAAGATGGGGTATATGTTATGTTAATGAAATTCTCTAAATAGTACCATGACCTGATGTCTGACCTGTTTTTGGAAATATGAATCTGTTAAATACATTGACCTTATGAATGGTGTGTATATAACAGTATGTGAAATGTATGATTATATGGGCATGTAGTCTATGAGGAGATCCAAAGACCATAATGATTGACAATTAGGAATTAATCACGAACAAGGTGTCAATAATAATTTTAGATTTATTCATCAGGAATCTCTCGTATACATCTATAATTCCGACATCAAACACTATTTCGTTTGATCATCCGTCTCGTAACTCGTGTGACAAGATGAACGACAGGAACCCTATAAGTTTGAACGCCATCGGAAGTATAAGAATTTCCCTTGCGATTATTGACACATTAGGAGACCTGCTAAGACACAAAATTAAGAGTAATTTTTACCTTTATTAAGAGATCTTGAGAAAATAAGAATCTCAAAACATAGAGAATAGTTCAGGTCAAAGTTCAAAGCAAAGACCAGAATAAACCAGGATCATGACAAACTAAAGGTATTCATCCATATTTCAGCAAATCTCGAGGACGAGATTTAAAACAAGGTGGGGAGGATGTAACATTCCCAAAATTTTTATTTATAAATATAAAATAAAGTATATAAAAATTTATGTTACTAAAAGGATGCATCATGGGTAAATTGACCGATAAAAATATGAGGTATTTTGGCGAACGTAGGAACCGTTTAATAACTATAATAATGAGAATAAGTTATAATTAAACCTACTCTGTTTTTAATGAAACTTGGTTCAAAATGTAGATACAAATATTCTTGTTCTAATGGCATATTCATCATTTTATAAAACGTCATATTCTAAAAGTTATAAGCGCCAAATGAGTGAAGCAGTTAAATTAATTATAATATATATATATATTAAATAAAATAATAAAATAATAACTTAACATAACAAATAAGAATTTGAATGTGCTATGCATATGTGGAAGATTATGAATGAAACTTAACCTACAAGGCATTCTTTGAATTGTAGTATAAATAGGCCAACTTCAAAGCTTTCAAATTGTTCAGCTTCATTCGTTTTCTTCTGTCTTGCGATCTCTCTCTCTATATTTTATTTTTATTTTAATCTATAATAATAATAAAGCCCTGCCCCGTTTTAAATGTTGTAATGAATGTCAATGCTCTGCCCGACTAAGTTCGTTGGGGTTCTGTCTCGTGACGTAGGGATAAAGTGAATTGGGTTACTATACGTAGGGATAAATAGTATTTGTAAGGATACAATAATCATCGGTATGTTGGGGTTTTGTATACAAAATTTGTTACTGTCTTACGAGGAGTAACATTTCCACAAGTCGGGTTGACAGTACCGTGAGTGGTAATTGATATGACTTGGAAACAAATATAATTGCGAGACCGCCCTCAATACTGTACAATGGTTTTAATTTAAACTTGATTAAACTGGGATTCACTCACCAGTATTTCCCACGTACAAAAATGTTTTAAAACGCGTTTCAGGTAACAAAATGTGAAAGCCAAATAAGAAGCCAGCTGGAGAGCACTGAAGGCTTAGAAAAGTGGCTATATGTTGGTGCATACATCTGTCGACTTCGTCTTGTATCGAGTCTTAGAATAGGTCATATAGATTAGGGCGCGTAGATCAAGAAAATGTTAAAGTTTAGGTTGTTTAGAATCTGATTTCGCTCCTAATGCTAATTCCGCCCGAAATGTCATGTAGACACTTTCGAGCGGAATCACTACTTAGCTATTCCGCTCCAAATGTATGTGGGTACTCTCGAGCGGAATCATGTTGCTATAAATAGCTTATGAGAGAAATTAAATGTAATGGTTTTTGTTTACAGAGACCGAGGTGCTGCCGGTTTTTCATTTGGTTGTACAAGCTGTTATATCAATCAAAAGTGTGATTTAAGTGAATTGCTAGCTGTTTCTACATCAGTTACTTGTTTTCCGCACCTGTAACTGACAAAAACTCCTCTGATACACTCGTTTGGGTCAGCATACGATCCTACAAGTGGTAACAGAGCTTAGGAGGAGGAGTTCTGCCTAAATCAGCTGGAAATATCTGTTTTTCTATACCTTCTTTTCAACAGAACGAGATTTAACGATTAAAACCTGTTCAATTTTTCACAAACTGTGTATAAGTGCCTATTAACAAATCCCTGAAAGTTTGAGACCAAAATTCGTAGTAAAAAGGACAAAAATGGACCCCCGAACTGATTCCGCTCGAACTGGACCATTTCTGATTTCGCTCGAGAAAGTCTGATTTCGCTCCAGGGTTCCTAGTAATTCTGCTCCAGTTCATCAAATCAGAGATTTCGCTCCTACATACTTCTGATTCCGCTCCTACATACTTGTGATTTCGCTCAAAACTGATTTTTAGTTAATTCCGCTTGAACAAGTGTGTTTGAGATTCCGCTCGAGACTGCTTCTTTCACGACTGATTCCGCTCAAATTTTGATATTTAGCTTGAAAATAGTACTGATTCCGCTCCACAGTGGTTGTCTGTATTCAAAAATTGAATACGTCAGCCCATGTGATCCATATATTGCGACCCAATCACCATCAATTATTAACAAAGTCAATCGGTCACATTTCAAGGCCCAATCAGAGATTTAAATTTATCGGCCCACTTGAACGGTCCAATCATGTTCATTTGAACAATTAAAGTTGTCGAGTGATAAGGATTGCATTTAATAAACCGAGGCTTGATTAATTGCATTCAAAAGAACCGACGAACTTGTGTGACACATTAATTGCTTGGGTTAATCGGTCCAATCAGCTAGTGATAAAGGTGTTTTACGAGGTGAACCAGTTAGTTTGAAAGCTTGTTTGAGAAATTCTTTGATACCGAAACATGGATTCTGAATTCTACAACGCTTTTGCTTCAACCCCGATTACTCTGACTACCATCGCTCAAAACATGAACGCAGAAAATGAAACTGGAACGTTGCAAATACCCCCGAAACTTATGGGAATTGAAGAGTATCATGGATGGAAAAATCGTTTTGAGAATTGGGTTCAGGCAAACCATCTAAGAGCTTGGGAAAGTATTGAAACAGCATACATCAGACCACAGACTGCTATGAATGTTGATAAAATTATCTCGGAGTTTTCAGACTTAGAGAGAGAAAGTTATAAAGGAGAGAAAATGATGATAAGTCTGTTGCAGTAAGCTATCAAAGAGGATATATTTGTTTTGCTTCAGCATGATGGAAATGCGTTTTTGATCTGGAAAGCTCTTGAGAAGAAATTTGAAGGAAGTACAGAGATGTTACAGAGTAAAGAAGCTTTACTGAAAAAGGAGTTTGAGTTGTTTACGAGCATGCCTGGCGAGACTACAAAGACTCTCATTGAGAGATACTGCCATCTTGTGCGCACCATGTCTCAGTTGAAGATTGCTAAAACTCCAGCAGAATGGGTTGAAAAGCTTGTTGATGCTTTACCACAAAAGGAATGGGGTACATATCTCATGATTCTGAAGAATTCTGGACAGTTTAGCAGATTGTCGATTGGTCAGTTTGTTGAAAAGCTGGAGGCACAAGATCTTGAACAGCAGAAGATTGCAAGAATGAATAGCTCAAGCAATCAACAAGACGTCAAACTGTACTACAAAGGAAATATTCAAACTGCTGAAGCAAGTCCAAAGATCCAAACTGCATTTAGTGCAGGAAATCAATCTGGAACAGGCATTCAAAGTTCAGTTAACACTAGTGGATTTTCAAGTGTTAATCCTCCAAGTGTTCAAAGTGCGAGTGTTGGTAATGGGCATATGATTCAGTGCAATGTGGCATTGCATCTTCAAAATGGTCAAAACTTTTCTGAAGAAGTTGTGAAAAATCATATGGGCCTATTGGTTACTGCTTTGGAATCTTATGAAGGTTTGATAGCCGGAAAGATTGGTAACCCGATGCTAACAAAGGAAGATTATGACCAAATAGATGCAGAAGAGTTGGAACTTATGGATATAAAATGGGCTTTGGCAAGTGTTCTAAGAAGAGCTGAAAAGTTTAAAATGATTACAGGACGAAATGATTTTTTGGATGCTCATCTTTCAGCTTTAGGTTTTGATAAATCTAAAGTTACTTGTTTTAAATGCAGGGAGAAAGGTCATTTCAAGAGAGAGTGCAAGAACCAAGAAGCAAGTGGAGCAAAGAATCCTTTTGGAAAAGATGATTACTATAGAAAGTCTACATATCAACAAATCACTGTTCAACCACATCAACAAAAGGATTCACAAACAGCTCATGGAAAAATGATCGAAGATGCAAACAGGAAAGCTTACTATGGCATCATTGATCAAGATGATGAGAAAGTGGCTGAAGGTTTTAGCTGGGACAAGTACATTCCAGCTGATCCTAATGTTAAAGCTTTTATTGCTCAGATTGTTCAAAAGCCAGAGTTGATAAAGGAATGGATGGTTGTATTATCTGATGATGAAGAGAAAGATGAAGAATCTGTTTCATCTGAAAATAGTTCAACAGATAACAATGATGATGAAGAGATTGAACAGATAAACCTTGGAAAAACACATTTATTTTCTGATAGATTTGAATTTTATTTTGCAGATAAATTGAAGAAACTCAAAGAGAGAAAAGCTACAAAAGAATTGAAGGAAGTCAAAGTGATTGAGAAGATAGTGGAAGTGGAAAAGGTAGTTGAAGTTGAGAAGATTGTGGAGGTAGAAAAGATTGTTGAAGTCACAAAACCATGTCTTACATGTTCAGTATCTTGCAAACAATGTGAGGAAAAAGAAGAGAGGTTTAGTGAATCAGAGAAGATGAAAGAAAAGTTGTTGTTTGATGTAAAAAAATTGAAAGAATCATACGATGTATTAAACAGAACAGTAAATAGTTTGAAGAAAACTAATTCAGAAAGAGAAGCTGCTTTGAAGATGTTGAATGCAACAATGATGTCGAAGCAGAAAGAGATAAATTTTTACATCGAAGAATGTGCTAAATGGAAGCAAGAGTTGGATGGTGAAAAAGTTGAAAATGAAAGAATCAGTAGATTACTAAGAAGTTATACAAGTTCTGATTACTTAATTGACCGAATTTATCCAACTGTTGCAGGTTTTGAAGTGTTTAAAGACGAACAGCCAAAGAAGAAAAAGGATAATTGTAAGAAACAGAGTGTCTGTTATAACAAGTGTCCGCCTACAATTTGGGAAGGGTATTCGTCTAGAAAACCGAATGAGGAACAAGTAAAAAAGGCGGTCATTATAAAGTTAGAGTCCGAGTTAACCGATGTATTACTAGACAACATTGACATCACATTCACGGCGTCCGACACAGATCATGAGTCCGAATTAATTAAAAGAGTGGTCGATCAGGTGTTGGATAAGGATGAGGAGTCAGAGTCAAAGTCCAAGTCCGAAAGTTCGTGTTTCTCGGTCGGGAGTTCGAGTTCGTTTGGAAAGAGTTCAAAATCGTCAGGAAAACGGGTTTATAGTAAAGAATTTTTGTTGTCCAAATCTAATTTGAATGACGAAACATTTGAAGTTGCCTATACTTTGAGTGATTCTGACAAATTATATTTTGATAAAGAGTTTCCAATAAGAAGTGTTCGTTTTGACATGATTAAAAAGGTTTTCAAAATGACAGAAATCAATATTTCTGAAATAAAAGATTTAAATCTTATTGGAAAACCTAAAAAATACACTTCAAGAGTTCAACAGCGTTTAAACAAGAAAAAGAATTACGGTTCCGGTTCTGGTTGTCAAAAGAAACCAAATCTTAACGGTAATTTCAAAAGAAAGGGTTTAGGTTTTATACCACCAGAAAATTATAAAAATGAAAAAATTTCTAAAAATACAAAATTTGTTTCAGGACCGTCTGCTGAAGAAGAAAAGAAGAACTCATTTTGGAGACAAACAAATCAAGAATTTTTTGCTGAAAAAAAGATTGAAGCTCATCAGAGGAGAGAGACTAAACCTGTTTTAGATGCAATAAAGTTGGTCACATTGCATGGAACTGTCCCAGAGCAACTAAAACAAAACAGGGAGTATCAGAAAAACTGAAAGAAGTTGTTGTTGATAAAACCGAACCACCAACTGAGAAATTTAAAGTTTTTAAAAATTCAACATTTGAAGTTGGTGAATGTTCTAAAAGATTTTACAGACGAAGTGTGAAACTTGACAACCAAAAGTGGGTTGTTAAAAAATCAGATGCAAAATCTGGCAATGAATCTGATTCCACAAAATCAGAGGAGCCATAATTTGATGAGAGTGATGAAAACTCAGTTCCTTCAATGGATGATGAGAACTTTCCACCACTGAGAACTGAAAATTTTAAACGAAAAATTGGGAAGGTTGAAATCTCAAATTAGTTTTATTATGAGAAGGATAACTTTGATGTTGAGAAAGCATTTAATAGGAATGTAAAGAAAATTTTTGGGAAGATGGTCGATAGGAAGGTTAAAGGGGTAAAAGATTTTTACGCTACAAAGAAAGAAACTTATATTCCAACTGAATCTGAATTGAAAACACCCAAGGTTGGTCAGGCTTGGGTGGACATTTTCTTTGCTTAAAAAACCTGACTTGCCAGAGATCCCAAGTTTGTAATCGTGGATCAGGAATCGGCATTTTTCTTGATAAAATCTGTTTGTGTGATAGAATCTTAAAGTTTGTTAAATTTTACAGATTGTGAATTGCCGGAGCTTTCAGGTAGGTAAGAGTGAAGCAGGAATCGGCATCTTGATTGGTAACATGTATTTGTGTAGATTTTTATTCCTACATGTGATTAAATGTTTTGGATATACTTACAAGTGGTAAGAGATTGATTCTAACAAAGTGATTACTCAAGGTCATTAGTTTGAACTTGATGTAATCCTTATACGAATGATTGAATGGACAAGATGATGAACCAATCCCTACAAGTGGTTTTCTATCAAACTTACAAGTGGTAAAAACAAACTTATTTTCCGGAAAAATCATTTTGATTAAAACAAACTTAAGTGTTTTGAAATCATAATGAGAAAATAGTTTGTTGAAAGGGGGAGTTCTGATTGTCTATGCCAAGTGGATGGCGAATTGAGGCGATTTGATACCGGTTGTCAATTTTCTATATAGTTTGTTTTCAATTTTCTTTAATGTGTTTGCATTTTAGGGGGAGTAAATATTTTCAGAAAATCCAAAAACATTTGAAAAAGACAAAAACATGATAAAATCAAAAATGAGTTTTGTTGTATAAAAGAGGAAATGATAGTACATCAGTGGACGTTCACAACATGCTAAAGAAATGGAAAGTAAATATGTGATAAACAATCTCACTGCGGATATGCCAGTAGGTTTTTGTACATTTAGTAGATTGTGACGAGATATAAATCTAAATTCAAACTTGCTTATATTGTGGGGAACAACTTCTTGGATATATGGGTAACCCCCGAAATCTTGTTTGAAAGATCCCTCTTTCTGAGATACTAGGTCTTTATGCTTAGTGATATCTGGGGTATTATCCCGGGATTCTGCTGAATGGAAATTCTGACCTAGTCCCCGCATAATACTTTCTGCTTGCTTAAAATATAGCATCACCCTTAGAAAATTGATGAAACAATAAAATTGATAGTCATTGCTGTTGAAGAAAAGATCCTCTAAAGGGGACATACCAAAAGTCGAAGCCGTCATCTCTCTACGTATACGGAAGTATCGACCTGAGCTCTCACGGCCCTCGCATTTTAACCCCTTACAGATATCATCTAGGTATACTCACCTGTAAGACTGAATATTGGGATCTGGATACGGGAGTATATTCAAGTAGTGGGACACGTGATTAAGTTCAAGTGCTTAAAACATTAATATCATATCTCGGATCAGTTGAACTTTGTGTGAAAATTTAAGTGGATCAAGATACTGACAATCTAGGTGAATTGTTTAAAACTTAAAATGAAATGAAGCTTAACGGTGTTGGTGATATGTCTCAGAAACTGATATGATCCTCTTACACAAACTCACAAAAATATTGTCTGTAAATATTTCTTTACTGCATTTCTTAATATTTCAAAATCCAAAAAGATTTTCAGTGTGTTTTAGCATAAAATTTTGAAAAAGTCAACAAGATTTTTGACAACTGGTGTTGGAGAGCTGATTTTCAAAATTCCAAGTGTTAGACATGATGACCATGTTGTGAGGGGGAGTTTATGTTTTTAATCAAATGTGTTTTAATCTAATTTACAAGTGGTTCATCAGGATTATCATTGATAAAATTTTATGTTTGATTTGAGGAAGATTTTGAGTTGATGTATACATGTTAATGTTTAAAAAGTGTAAAATTTACTTTGAGGTAGAGATGGTGCAGGTTTGAGAAAGAGCTGGATGTGAGCTAGGTTGATAGATCCTGAGAAGCTTATATGTTGAAGATCCAGGTTTCGATACCTGAGGACTCTGAAGGCAAAAGTTTGAGTCAGGCTAACGATCTTGAATCTATGGAAGTCAGATTACGATCCTGAAGCAGATGATGCTGAAGAACTAGAAGGAATGCCAGCACATTGTTAGAGGGAGTCTGTTGTTGATGATAGAAAAAGTGAAGCCCATAGACTAATCAAGACTGAAGATGCAAAGACTCGACATAGTCAAACTCGTCAACATCTGAGGGGGAGTCTGTTGGTGCATACATATGTCGACTTCGTCTTGTATCGAGTCTTAGAATAGGTCATATAGATTAGGGCGCGTAGATCGAGAAAATGTTAAAGTTTAGGTTGTTTAGAATCTGATTTCGCTCCTAATGCTAATTCCGCCCGAAATGTCATGTAGACACTTTCGAGCGGAATCACTACTTAGCTATTCCGCTCCAAATGTATGTGGGTACTCTCGAGCGGAATCATGTTGCTATAAATAGCTTATGAGCAAAATCATATGTGATGGTTTTTGTTTACAGAGACCGAGGTGCTGCCGGTTTTTCATTTGGTTGTACAAGTTGTTATATCAATCAAAAGTGTGATTTAAGTGAATTGCTAGCTGTTTCTACATCAGTTACTTGTTTTCCGCACCTGTAACTGACAAAAACTCCTCTGATAGACTCGTTTGGGTGAGCATACGATCCTACACTATAAAAGTTACCTAAATAAAAAGAAGATTTTATTTTCAATACTTAGGGTTAATCCCTATAAATATATTGTAAAGAAAACTAGGGTTTTATCCCATTTATCTATTTTAAACATTTTGGTGTTTAACTCTGATAAAAATATTTCCTAACTACGGTCCTGATGAAAATTTCCGCAGCCAAATTAATAAACACCGATACCATCTGACTGGTTCGCGGCTTCCGCTCCCAGGATGGGGTCTGGGGCTGTGACAAGAGTGGAAGTAAACGACCACCTATTGAACCTAGTCACAGCGTAAACAATGGACCATTACTTCAATTGCCTATTCCAAAAAGAAGAAGAACCATTTCTTATGGTTGTTCTTACAAAGAATTCTGGTCCTGCAAACCAATAGAATTCTCTAGCAATGAAGGAGCCATTGCAGCTCTACGCTGTTTAGAAAAGACATAGGCTGTCTTAAAAATAAGCAAATGTGCAGAGGAAGACAAAATCATGTTTGCTTCCAATCCTTTTAAGAATGCACCATAGAATGGTGGAATACTATTCTCCAGTCTAGGGGAAGTGACAGAGTCTATAACTTGGAATGGACTGAGTTTAAGAACATGGTCGAAAGGAAATTCTGTCCTCCCAATGAAAAAGAACAAATTGCTAATAAATTCTTAAACCTTAGGATGACTGGAATAGACTGTAAGGGTTACACTACCGTATTCTTTGAATATGCTAGAATAGTACCAACCCTAGCCTCACGAGAACCAGTATTAATCTCCCGTTACGTCTGGGGATTAATCAGTGAGATTAGACATGTAGTCAAGGCAGCTAGACCGCAAACCATAGAAGAAGTTGTAGAACTAGCCAATACCTTGACTGATGAATTGGTACGTACGCAAGAAGAAAACCAGAGGAAGAACCTAGTCCAGAAACTTACCCAAGAGTTTTGTTATAGAAATAACTATCGTGGGAAAAGTTTAGGTTCTACTTCTGCACCTTACTGCAAGTCTTGTAAGAAGAAACATTCGGGAAAATGTTCCACATACTGCAACTTTTTCAAGATACCGGGACACAAAGAAGTAGACTGCAGGAAGAAACCCAGCAATGGAGTATGCTTCAATTATGGAGAAAAGGGACATATCAAGCCGAACTGTCCGAAACTAGCTCCAGCCATGAACAACATGACTACTAAGAATGCTAGAGCATTTTTTCTGACAGCAGAAGAAGCTAAGATGATTCCGGATGTGATTGCCGGTACGTTTTTAGTTAATGATGTTTTTGCTAAAGTATTATTTGACTCTGGTGCGAACCAAAGTTTTATTAATACTTCATTTTGCAAACTTCTTGAGCAACCATTAACTAAACTCCAGCAAGAATGCCTAGTAGAAACGACAAATGGAGAATCCGTTAGAATCACTGAAATCTTGCAGGGAGCAAGAATAGAAATCCTAAACCATAATTTTATTGCTAACCTTTACCCAATGAACCTAGCTGGATTTGATATTGTTTTAGGAATGGATTGGTTAGTAACCAATAAAGCCAATATTTTATGTGATCAAAAGTCAATACAAGTAAGTTCACCAAAAGGTGAAAAGATCACGATTAAAGGAGATAAGCCATCTAGATCTACAAAATTCATTCTGTGATGAAAATAGCGAGTTATGCGAGGAAAGGATCACTAGTATATATGATTTATATAATCATTAATACTAAAGGAAAAGAATTGAAAGATATTCCCGTAGTATCTCAATTCTCAGATGTTTTCCCTGAAGAGCTACCCGGACTACCGCCAGATAGAGAGGTTGAATTAAGAATTCATCTACTACTAGGGACAGCACCGATTGCCAAGGCATCTTACCATTTGGCACCAGCCGAAATGCAGGAACTGAAGAAACAGTTGGACGAACTTTTGGAGAAAGGTTTCATACAGCCAAGTTCATCACCTTAGGGAGCACCAATCTTGTTTGTCAAGAAGAAGGACGGATCGATGCGTATCTGCATTGATTACCGAGAATTGAACAAGGTCACAATTAAAAATCGCCACCCATTACCGTGAATAAATGATCTGTTTGATCAACTGCAAGGAGCTCGATTCTTTTCTAAGATCGATTTACGCTCAGGATATCATCAATTGAAAGTACAGGAAGAGGACATTCCTAAAACTGCCTTTAGAACAAGGTATGGTCATTATGAATTTACAGTCATGCCATTTGGTCTAACCAATGCCACAGCCGCATTTATGGACATGATGAACAGAATATGTAAGTCATATCTGGATAAATTCATAATTGTCTTTATAGATGATATTCTTATTTACTCTAAGAGTAAAGAAGAACATGAAGAGCATCTGCACACACTTTTAAATTTACTGAGAAAAGAAAAGTTTTATGCTAAATTTTCAAAATATGAATTTTGGTTACAAGAAGTACAATTTCTTGGACATTTAGTTAATCAGGAAGGAATTCATGTGGATCCCACAAAAATTGAGGCAATTACTAAATTGATAGTCCCTGAATCACCAACAGAGGTGAGAAGTTTTCTTGGACTAGCAGGTTATTATAGACGGTTCATCCGAGATTTTTCTAAAACTGACCTGTAAATCAATTAAGTTTGAATGGAGACCAAAAACAAGAAGAAGCTTTCAGAATCCTTAAGCAAAGATTAACCAACGCACCCATACTAGCGTTACCAGAAGGAACTGAAGACTTTGTAGTCTATTGTGACGCTTCTAAGTTAGGTTATGGATGTGTGTTAATGCAACGTCAAAAGGTTACAGCCTATGCTTCTAGACAACTTAAGAATCATGAAGAGAATTATACGACCCATGATTTAGAATTAGGAGATATAATGTGTGCCCTTAAGATTTGGAGACACTATTTATATGGAAATAAATTTATAGTCTTCACAGATCATAAGAGTTTAAGGTACATTTTTGGGCAAAAAGAGTTAAATATGAGACATAGACGCTAGATGGAGATTCTTAATGATTATGATTGTATTATCCAGTATCATGCGGGAAAAGCAAATGTAGCAGCTGATTCTTTAAATCGAAAGTATCATGATAAGCCAAGACGAGTACGTTCTTTCAAATTAAATCTGCAGATAGATTCAAATGAGCAAATTAGAGAAATACAAGAATAAGTAATCAAGGACGATACTGAAAAATTGAAAGGAATGATTAAGGAATTAGAACAAGGAACAGATGGAATTTGGAGGTTCCATAAGAAAAGAATTTGGATACCTAAACAAGGAAACTTACGCCACTGAATATTAGAAGAAGCCCATAAGTCTAAGTATACGATACATCCTGGAAGTGATAAAATGTATCAAGACTTAAGAAATAATTTTTGGTGGAAAGGAATGAAAAAGGATATAGCGGCCTATGTTGCTAAGTGTTTAACATGTTCACAAGTTAAGCTGAACATCAGAAACCCTCAGGTTTATTGCAGCAATTAGAAATGCCTGTATGGAAATAGGAATTGATAACAACGGATTTTGTTACCAAATTACCCAAGACAAGAAAAGGAAATGATACAATTTGGGTGATTGTAGATAGATTAACCAAGTCTGCTCATTTCTTACCGATGAAAGAAACTTTTAATATGGAACAATTAGCCAAATTATATGTAAATGAAATAGTTTCATTACATGGAATTCCTTTATCTATAGTGTCTGATAGAGATAGCCGTTTTACTTCTCATTTTTGGACAAGTTTCCAAAAAGCAATGGGAACCAAGCTCAGTCTAAGCACCGCTTATCATCTTCATACGGATGGACAAAGCGAAAGGACAATTCAAACAATGGAAGATATGCTTAGAGCTTGTGTAATTGATTTCGGAGGAAATTGGGACGATCATCTACCATTAATAGAATTTTCTTATAATAACAGCTATCATACCAGTATCAATGTTGCACCATTCGAAGCACTTTATGGACAAAAGTGCCGAACTCTAGTCTGTTGGGCAGAAATTGGAGAAAAGCAATTGTCTGGACCAGAGATAGTACAAGAAACAACGAACAAGATTATTCAAGTCAAGGAAAGGCTAAAAGCAGCACGCAATCGCCAAAAGAGTTATGCCGATAACAGGCAAAAACCGTTGGAATTTCAAGTAGGAGACAAAGTATTATTAAAAGTTTATCCTTGGAAAGGAATAGTCAGATTCATCAAAAGAGGAAAGCTAAGCCCCAGGTATGTTGGACCCTTTGAGATTATTTGAAGGATAGGACCAGTAGCTTACCAGCTACAACTGCCAGAGGAAATAGCAGGAATACATGATGTATTTATGTATGTAATCTCAAGAAATGCTTAGCAGATGAATCATTAGTAACACCTCTTAAGGACATAGAGGTAAATGAGAAGCTTAAGTTTGTAGAGAAACCACTACAAATTGAAGACAGAAAGATCAAGAATATCAAACACAAGAGATTAGTTCTAGTTAAAGTGAAATGGGATTCCAAGAGAGGACCAGAGTACACTTGGGAGCTTTAAGCCGAAACGCAGAGGAAATACCCACACCTGTTCCAGTAGACCTCGAGGACGAGTTCTAAAACAAGGTGGGGAGGATATAACAACTCTCCCAAAATTCTTAACACATGTCCCATATGTCCTAAAATATACCTCGTATACGAAAAGTGGGCACGAAATACCTTAATTTTACAAAAATTAATTAAAAACAAATTTAAGGGGGCGCTCACGGGGAGCGACCCCCATGGTTAACTTGGTCGCGGGCCGCAACCGCTGGGACACCAAGTCGCACCAGATCGTGCCACGTGTCACATTGCGTGTTGAAGCTAGTTGCCGAATCAGCCAAGCTACAGACCCCCTTGTCTCTGTCGCTGGGTGCGAGAAACAATCTGAAAAGCCCTATAAATAGGATCGATTGGCTGCAGTTGAGAATCGTTCAAACTTCGAATTCTCTCTCAAATTTCTGAATATTAGAAATACTATCGGGTATAATACCCCCTAATTAGCGAAGCTCTGCCTCGTTGTAAGTATTATAACCCCGGTTACATATTAGATACTCTGCCCGATTGATCTAGTGATCCGTAACGCATGTCGAGGCTCTGCCTGACTTCGTCGTTGGAGTTCTTTCTCGGGAAAGGGGTATAGCTAATGTAAATATTGAGTTATTATACTAACGCGTGTGCATTGTTTAATTTATTAGATTGTAACCAGGAAATCACAAGAAATTGCCTAAATTAGCAATGTGAGTTTATCTTCTTTTTGTAAAGTATTTTTACAAAACCTCAATTGTTTTAAATTATATTTAGCAGTGATTGAGTATTTTTAATTCTACAATTATCGTCGGCATGTTGGGGTTTTGTATACAAAATAAGTTACTACACTGTAAGTAGTAATATTTCCACAAGTCAGGATTGACAGTGCCGTGAGTGGTAATTGAATAGATGTAAACAAATGTAATTGCGGGATTGCCCTGAATGCTGTAAAATGATAAAGCTTGTTTTGATTAAACCTGGATTCACTCACCAGTATTTCCCGCTAACAAATGTTTTTAAAACGCGTTTCAGGTAACAAAATGTGAAAGCCAAATAGAATCCAGCTGGAAAGCACTGAAGCCTTGGAAAAGTGGCTATAAATGTTACCTAAATAAAGAAGCAGTTTTATTTCAATAAAGTAGGGTTTATCCCTATAGACATATAATAAATGGAAACTTGGGTTTTACCCATATGTTTATTATTTATAAAATGAGGTGTTTTACTCTGATAAAATATTTCCTAACTACGGTCCTGATGTAAATTCCGCTGCCAAATTAAATAAACACCGATACCACCTAATGTGCAAAGCTCGCGACCGCCTGCCTCCCGGGGCAAGGGGATGGGGGTTGCGATGGTCCCAATCTTCTGGTGCGAAGATTTGCTCCATGGGAGGCATAGCAAGAATATTCAACCTTTGGTGCAAAAGGTTGATCTCTTGGAAGCTAGTCTCAAGTCCCATTGTTAAGTAGTTGACCCTGTCTATTAGGATCTCTTCCACCGATGTCATCTCCTCCATAGCCTCTCTTAGCGCACTCACGTAACGGGTAAGAGTAGCCTCGATGGAGGGCCTCCTTCCCCTCCTATTGTTGTCACTCCCCAACCGATGGCAGAATCATCAGGGTGCAGCACTAGGCGAATCAGATTGCTCAAGAGAATCCATAACAACTATTCATTACCAATATTTTAAAGGTTCATCATCCCATACTAACAAACAAATATTCAACAAACAGTTATTACAGATAACGAGTTCTCATAAACAAAACATGATCCGACAACCTAGATTTTATTGTTGTGGGTTTCTAGACTTCCTATCTTGTTTGCAGCATAACAATCCATCAACCTGTCACATACGTTAAAATAAAAGTTAATACATAAAGTAAAGGTGAGTACACAAGTTTGCATAAGTATAGTATAAAAGCGTTTATGCATAACCAGCATGTAACACGTAATGGGCGAAGCATGTAAACTACCAACAATGATACCACGTGACTGCGAGTAGAGTATGCACGACACATGTTCACCGAAGCGAGCACATGAAGTAAAGTATGTGATCCTTAGCAACCCCTTAACAAACAGGTGTTGAGTCCAAACTATAGAACTATAGTTGCTAAAGGCGGTCGGGTAAGTAATCACTGTATAAGCATAGCAACAACCATTCAACTAATCACGTATAACATGCGGGAGCGATTAGCTTTTATAAAATGTTTGCGTTGTGTGTTGTGTTTTGATAGAGAACGTATGTAACACCCAAAAGTGCGTTAAATGAAAATGGGTTCGAGTATACTCACAGTGCGTGTCTAACGAATAAACACGGTCTGAGAATGGATTGAAGGGAGCGCCGGATCGGCCTGCATACGGGAACAGAAGCGAAAGTCCTCCAAAGCGCTAAAACGATCGAAATCGGAGTGTCGGCGGGAGAACAGAAGCTTCGTACGAAGTTGTGCCTTCGTACATGTGTGGCTTCCGTTGTCTAAAATCGAGTGTCTTCAAGTCTGCCTTCGGAAAATCAAGTGTTCATCCCTCCAACCTTAAGCTATTGATTAAACTTAGAGTTGGAGAGGTCTTTGTCTGAGTCACGGATGTGAATCAGGCTGTTATGTGTGAAGTCTGGGCCTTCGTACGAAGGCAGTGCCTTCGTACGAAGCTGGGCTTCGCACAGAATAGTCCAGTTCACCAACGTGGCTGTTCTTGGCTTTCGGAGCTGCGTTTTTTGCCTGAATCGGATGTATTTTCGAGTCCAATTAAAGACGGTTTCGACACTACCTCGTTCCACTATTCAGTGAACGAAATAGATGCCCTTTTAGGTCCGTTTTAGTGGGAAAATCAAGTTTAGAGGGTTTTAAAAGGGTTTCCACCTAGATCTAACACTTGGTGAGTGTCAAATCAACTGATTTCTAACTTGGGAAGCCGTAGCTAGGCCCAATACACTCGGTTAAGTGTAGATCCATGATGAAATAAAAAGATTTGATGAAAAAGATGAAGAGTTTTATGAAAAAGATGAAGGTTCTTTTATAAAATAAGAAGTTTGGTTGAAAAAATTGAAGTTTTGGTGGGAATAGAAGAGTTTTGATAAAATCAAAGTGAATCTTGTGGAAAATCGAAGTGGAAAACGTTGTGTAATCACATAAAACTGTTAAATCTTACTGAAAATGGTTAAACAGCAATTCGGCAGCGTTTCGTTATGAAAATCAGTAAGTGAGAATGAGAAGGAAGGGCATGGGTATTTATAGAGGAGCTGGGTTCGAATAGGGAGCATCCGTTTGAAGCAGCTGCCTTCGTATGAAGGCAGTGCCTTCTTAGGAGGCCAGCTGGTTTCGTTCGAATGTGCTGTTTTGGGTGGGAAACTCCTCGTTTCGCGTGTAGGATGCTCGTTTAAAGTGTTTTGTTGCGTTAGTTAGTGTTAGTGTTAGTACATTATGTATTTTATTGAGATGTGAAGTGTAGCGTTGTGTTGCGTTTCGTTGTGATAAATTGAGTTGTGCGAGTAAGCGTTTGAGCGTTTCGAGCGAGTAAACAATGCATATAATAAGCACACACAATTAAAGCATATAAGAACACACAACATAACATTACTACTACTAATAGCGTTTGCGATCTAGCGTTTCTAATCGTGGTAAGCGAATGCGGAGGCGTGTGGTAACCAAACAAACACACTTGGCAAATAAGGTAGCATAATTCTCTGTAACTCATGTTGTGTTAGCGTTAGCGAATATAAAGCGTTTAAAACGTGCAGCGGTGCTGTGTTATGAAAATGTATTTAGTATAGCAAAAACCCTTTATTTATATCGAATCTCAGAGTACAAGACGGTTACAATCGAAGCAAGTAGCAACAGATAACAATCCGAAAAGTCGGGTTGTTACAATTGTTCCCTGTATTAGTTGACGAAGCTCCACTATTTCTGCTTGACATTCTAAGAAAAATAAGGAGGTTGTCATTTACGCAGAACATTACCACGACCTCGTGCCTCCACTTCTGTTATGATTTCGAACCCAGAACTCTTTGTGTTAAGTTATTTTTTCTTTGGTTTTTGAAAGTTTTGAGCGTAAATAACTTGAAACATTATTGTAAAATATTTATTTTAAGAGAGTTTGGGTTTAAAATCACTTATTTATGTTGATGAAGCTTGAAACTTTGAAGATTCAAGCTTTCATGGAGGTTGAATGTTTTGGAAAAAAGGAAAGAGATAAAAGTGAAAAAGACAAGAAGGTTTGATGAAACCTTTTTGGGTATATGTGTAGAATCAGATCTGATCTTTGTCTTTGAAATTAGTCCAAGACATGTTGTCCAATGGCTGACTTTACAGAAAGTGATAACACAGTGGCCACGGCCCCATGCCTGGGTGGCACGGCCCGTGGTCTACAATGGGTCAGAGTGGCTTTTGGCCGCTAGTGGCCACGGGGCGTGTTGGCAAGGCACGACCTCGTGGTGTCCTAACAGATGGGCACGGGGGTGTGCTCCTGTGGCACGGCCCCGTGTTGTTTTTTAGTTTTATGAAGTTTCATCTTATTTAAGGCGTTTAATTTTATCAGGTGGATCTTTACTGGTAGGGACAACATCAAAGTGTTGGATGTACCTAAGGTGCTTGTGATTTATACGAAAACGAAAGGTTGTCGGAAAGGAAGAATCCTAAACTATACGGTGGAGGGGGTTAGGTTTTTAGGGAGTGCGGGTGGGGGTTAGGTTTTTTGAGGGGTGCGGGTGGGGGTTTAGGTTTTTTTGGGGTTTATGTTCAGGGGTTAGTTTTAGGTTTTTTTAGGGGTGGGGTGGGGGGGGGGTTAGGTTTTTTGGGGATGGGGAGGGTGTTTAGGCTTTTGGTGGGAAGGTGGATTTAGCTTTTTGTTGGGTGGGAGTGGGGGGTTTAGGGTTTTTTTTTTTTTTTGGGGGGGGGGGGGGGGGGTGTCGGTGGGGGGGTGGATTAGGTAGTTTAGGCTTTTTCGTATTATTGCACATGTGCAGTAAAACTTTTTTTTGAATTTTGTTTATATATTAAAAATAGCGAAGTTTAATAAAAAAATTCAAAAAAAAAAAATATGTATGTTTTTAGGCTTTTTTTAGTTAGTTTTTTAATTTTCTCATTTAAACAAGTTTTTTTTAATGATCCATCTCATATATATATATATATACACACATAGGGAGGGGCTCATGCGAGAACCACCCTTATTGTGAGAACAAAACACATAGGGGAGGGGGGGGCTCATGGCGAGAACCACCCTTATTGTGACGAACCTTGAGAAACCAATGTGAACACAACCTAAAATAGCTAAAAAAAAAACTAAAAAAAAACCTAAAAAAAAAACCTAACCCCCACCCCCCAAAAACCCTATAACCCCCCCCCCCACCCTCCCCCCCCCCCCCACCCCCCCCCCCCCCCCCCCCCCAAAAAAAAAAAAAAAACCTAAACCCCCCCCCCCCCAAGCTAAATGCTAAAAAAAACCTAACCCACCCCCCCCCCCCCAAAAAAAAAAACCTAAACCCCCTCCCCCACCTCCCAAAAACCTAAGCCCCCCCCCCCCCCCCAAGCTAAAATGCTAAAAACTAAACCCCAAAAAAACCTAAAAAAATCTAAAAAAATCAAAAAAAAAAATCTAAAATTTTTTTTTGATTTTTTTAATATTTTTTAGGTTAAAATCGCTACTTTTCGAAACAAAAAAAATTTTAAAAAAAAAAAATTTTTGGCTTCGAAAAGTAGCGATTTTAACCTAAAAAATATTTAAAAAATCAAAAAAAAAAATTTGTGTTATTTTTAGCTATTTTTAGGCATTTTTTGTTGTGTTCACATTGGTTCTCGCGGTTCTCACAATAAGAGGTGGTTCTCGCATGATCTTCTCCCTACACACATATATATACATATATATATATATATATGCTAATTACAATGAAGAAACCCATCTTAGTTCAAGAAACCTATCTTAGTTCAAGAAACCCAAAAAACCCATCTAAGAGCATTCTCATCCAACCCACCAAAATCTGTGTGGGGGGCTTCTAAATATAAAAATTATAAAAAGTGGTTGTGAGTGGAGGAGAGAGAAAATGTTACTGTTTACCTGTATATTTGGGGGGACACTGTTCACCCCCTATATTTTTTTAATATATATTGAAAGTGGTTGTGAGTGGAGGAGAGAGAAAATGTATGATAAAGGTAAAAAAAATATTATTTAGAGTTAATTATCAAAATCGTCCCTGAGTTTGGGCATGTTTGCCATTTTCGTCCAAAATGACACTTTTGTAGCAAATTGCCCCCAACGTTTGTAACTTTTTGCCATTTTCATCCAACCACTAACTTAGTTTTTTTTTTTCTGTTAAGTTGAGGATATTTGGATGAAACTGGAAAATATAAAACCACAGGGACGATTTTGGCAATTTACTCAAACCCTTTTTAATTTCTTTTAGAGTTAATTACATAGTTAGTCCATGTGGTTTTGCATAAAGTAACATACTTAGGTACTAATAGTTTAAAATCAAATTCTAGGGTATTAACTTTTCATTTTGTAACGTTTGGAGGTATTAACATTATTTGTAGGTTTAAAATCACATTCTATTAGTACCTAAGTATGTTATTTTGTGCAAACCACAGGGACTAACTATGTTAATACCCTAGAAGTTAATACCTCCAAACGTTACAAAATGAAAAGTTAATACCTTAGAAGGTGATTTTAAATTATTAGTACCTAAGTATGTTATTTTGTGCAAACCACAGGGCTAACTATGTAATTAACTCTTTCTTTTATTTAATTATTTTGAGTAAAATGCACGGATAGTCCCTGTGGTTTTGCAAAATAACACCTATAGTCCCCAACTTTTGAAAATTACACCGGTGCTCCCTGTGGTTTGACAGTTTGTTACTCGGATAGTCCCTGGAGTAGATGACGGTTAGTTTTCTCTGTTAAGTGTATGTGAAATGACAAATTTACCCTTTATCTTCTCCATTCTATAAAAACAAAACAACCCCAACCCCACCCAACCCCCCACCTTTCTCTCTGTTTTCCCCACCATTAACCACCAACCACCACCCACCTCCCACCTACACCACAAGTAACCACCTGATCTTTGCACCTTTGTTCATTTAGAATTCCAACCATTTCTTTGCAAGTTTTGTGAAGAGAAAACAGGAAATCAAAGCTAGTGTCACATGATTAGTAGATGAGCGGTGGCGATGGAAATCGAAATTCACTATGAAAGGGTGTTGATTCAATCTCATATGGAAATATAAATGTTAGTTTAAATTTATTGCATCATGGATTTTCGATTGGTCTTCAATTTATTGTTAAAGTGTATAATAGCATCAGAACATAAACAAAACCCTAACAAGACTAATCAATGAATGCGCAGAATTATCAGCACAGACAAATTGACTAAACAATTGAACAACTAATTTTCAGAATACTTGCTATTGAATTCACTCAGACACTTCTTAATACAATCAAAAGTAGAACGCCGACGATATCGTAAACATAAGCGCACCAACGGTGCTGCATAATAAGTGCTCCAAATTTACAAAAAAAAAAAAAAAACACAAGTTCAATACTTTCAAAACACAAAATTAACTCAGGTAAACATATACCGGATAGAGAGACGAACTGCCATGATGAAAAGTTGCTCTATCATTTTCAAACAAGCTTGAAATGATGATAAAATCTGAGACATCAACAACAGAGAAGAGGTAAATTACTTACCTTAATCATGACAGCAGGTGAAATCCGTAACCTTAATTAACCAAAAAAGAAGATAAATTTAAAGGAATTTTCTGTCTTGTCGAATTCGTAAGAAGACGGATGATGAAGATGATGACACTCCATTCAAAACCCTCGTTCTTATGGTGGGTGAGAACAAAAAGGCAGATATTTTAGTGGATGGACGAGAAGAAGAAAGGTAAATTTGTCATTTCACATCTACTTAACAGAGAAAACTAACCGTCATCCACTCTAGGGACTATCCGAGTAACAAACTGTCAAACCACAGGGAGCACCGGTGCAATTTTCAAAAGTTGGGGACTATAGGTGTTATTTTGCAAAACCACAGGGACTATCCGTGCATTTTACTCAATTATTTTTGTTACATATATAATAAAAAAGAATATACATGGAGTTTTTAGAAGAAAAAAATTAATAGTTTTGTCACATAATTTTTATAAATTTCATCCAAATTACTAACTCAGTTTATTTTTTCTGTTCAGGTGAAGGATGTTTTAAATTTTATAAATTAAGACAGAAATTAATTTACAGCTTCTTTATATAAATCAGTTATGAAGAGAAAACGTCATTGGTGTGCAACACATAACAATCGATTACAACTTTTAGTATTTATCGGTGGTAGATATAGAAAAAAATTGTAAAACGTTACATATTTTTTAAATGTGTTGAGCACCTAGGAAATATGTTGGTAGAAATAAAATATTAATTTAATTAAGATTATGAGGGTAACTAACTAATACTTATTCTGAGTGGCTTGAGTAAAGAAACTTTTGGTTCATAGCATTATACTTGATACATATGATAAGATTTTTTTATTTGACCTTTTTCAAGCATATTAGTTTTATAAAATTTAGAGGTTTAAGTAGACTTTATTTTTATAAAACTGATCTACATAAAAAATTAGAAATTAATTTCGGTCTTAGTTTATAATAATAGAAAAATTAACTTAGTTAGTGGTTGGATGAAAATTTATAAAAAATATGTGACAAAGCTATTATTTTTTTCATATAAAAATTGCATGTATATTCTTTTTGATTATATATGTAACAAAATTAATTAAAAAAAAAGAAATTTAAAAGAGTTTGAGTAAATTGCCAAAATCGTCCCTGTGGTTTTATATTTACCAATTTCATCCAAATATCCTTAACTTAACAGAAAAATAAACTAAGTTAGTGGTTTGGATGGAAATGGCAAAAAACTACAAACGTTGGGGGCAATTTTGTACAAAAGTGTCATTTTGGACGAAAATGGCAAACCTGCCCAAACCTCAGGGACGATTTTGGCAATTAACTCTATTATTTAATTGAAAAGAAGAGAGAAAAAGTATTTATTTTCAGTGAAAATATATTGATATATGAGTTGTTTTTTAGTGGAATGTATGTATAATTTTAGGAGGTTGGATGAGAATGCTCTAAGTGGACAAGGAGTATCCATGTAATTTCTGTGACATATGAGTAAAAGGGCAATTCAGGTATTTCACATCTTTTTGAGCTGACACATGTTATAGGCTGAGTTCATAGGCTATAGTGGGAGGTTGACTTGATTTGATACACACTTTATTGTTTGTTTGTTTTCACCTACCCAATCCATATATTTTTGAATTATACATATTATTATAAATAAGCCAATGAATAGTAAAAGTGAATAGTGACTACTCTATATATACATGTTTTATTTCATAAATTCCTATATTTAGGCATTTGGTAAACTGGTTGGTATAGCCTTTCTCAACACAAAAGCTACCACTTTGATTCTTGTTTTTTCACTTCTCTGTTTTGAGAATATCTCTCCACCCTAGCTTCATCTTTGAAACCCTAACACCAACCCACCATCACCGATCCGGCTCCACCATATCTACACTCCTTTAACCCTTTCCTCACAACACTTTTGCCAAAAACCCAACTGAGACCGTCATCATCTCCGGTCTTACCGCCATCGCCAAACGGCTTTCAGAGAGAAAGAGAGCGAGAGACGAAACAGATGAGACATAGAGATGTTTAAATCAGAGGAAAAATTCCTAAACAGGAGAAGAGACAGGGTGATGAAGGAGGACACCGGTGATCTGGTTTAAAGCTCTGCCTCTAATTAGCACCGTTGGCTTCATGTGACGAGGACGATTGGAGTCGGCGACGGTGGTTTACAGTACATCTATGGCTTTATAGTCATTCCAACATATCAGTGTTTGCATGTCGACCAGATCGATGCCGGCATTCCCCCTTCACAGGTTCCCCTTTTCCCCTCATTCTTCTTTTTTTTTCCTTTCAAGCAGATTTACTCCAATTTGTTTCTGATTTACGTGTAACTTGTTCTGCGTTTCTTATATGCACGGATGAAACGGTTACGAGATGATGGTTATGCTAACTCTCAATTCAAGCGGCCATTTGGTTCTTCCCGAGGAGAATCGTGAGTTGTTGTTTTCTTTGTTTAAATTTTGTGGTTTATGGTGCTCATTTATTGTTTGATTATGTGTTTTTGTATGTTTTGTGGTGATTTGAGGTGAGTTGTTTTTTTTTTATTGTTTTTGTGTAAAGAAAATATATTTTTTGTGTTTTTGATTAGTTGTGGGTTTGAATCTGATTGTAGTTTTATAGGGTTTAGTTTTGATTTTGATAGATTTTGTTGACATTAATTTTTTTTTTTGAAACAAATTTAGGTGATGTAAGTGAATTGGTGGTTAAACTTCAGTACCCGTTTGTATTATTTGTAGATTAGGATTAATTTGGTATAATTTAGGAGTAACATTCGGCGTTCGAAAAAAAAAGTTTTATTATTTGTAGGTGAGGACTGTGATTGTAAACTGTGCAGACCAAGTAGAGTTTTTTTATGGCTGTTAGGGTTACATGGTTCAAGTATAAGATAAGCATGACAGAACTGTGATTATTAGAAAACCAACCCGAGAAATGGCAAAAGTAAATTGATAATATTATCTATGTTAATTTTTTTTGGCTGTTAGGGTTAAAGCCTTTGAATCGCTCAATTTGCATAGGGTAAAACATAATCTGCCATAGAACAACCTATGAGAAACTGCACAAGGGCCCACAAAAAATGATTCTAGAACACACATTAGTTAGTCGCTGAATCGCTCAATTAAAAACCTAAAGATACTATTATGAGAATGGAATGAGATATGAAATTCATAAAATGTAACACACTTTGCTTATTTGTAATATCATTTTATCGAATGCTAACCTATTAAACGTTCATCTTTTTATCTTAAAATTGAAGATATGGCCAACCACAAGGCCCGGGAGGAGGTGGTGAAGCAGCGGGAGGGGCAGGAGTAGGAGCCGGGGTTGGTGGCGGCGTTAGCGGCGGTAGCAGTGCATAGAAACTCACAACCAATGACGCGTTGACTTATTTGAAGGAGGTCAAAGACATGTTTCAAGACAAGCGAGAGAAATACGACATGTTTCTTGATGTGATGAAAGATTTTAAAGCTCAAAGGTAAATAATTTCTTTTAAAAGGATTGTTATATTGACGTTTATTTGACCTAATTGAGAACCTCTATCTCTCTGATGCAGAATCGATCCTACTGGTTTCATAGCAAGGGTAAAAGAGTTATCTAAAGGTCATAATAATTTAATTTTTAGGTTCAATACTTTTTTGCCGAAAGCCTATGAAATAACCGTCATTGAGGATGACGAGGTCCCACTGAAGAGAAGTGTTGAGTTCAATGAGGCAATAAACTTTGTAAACAAAATAAAGGTGGGAACAATTTTCTTATTTGGTGAAAGAACAACAATAGTTTTAAATTTGTAGTATAATTATTCTTTTATTCCACCCCTCTGGTTGCAGAAACGCTTTCAAAACGATGATCATCCTAATCTTCTCGATGAATTCACAAAATTTCTGCCAGATGCTTCAGCTGCCTCAATGATCATCCCGATCTTCTTGATCAATTCACAAGATTTCTGCCAGATGCTTTAGCTACTGCATCTACACACCATGCTTCATTACGTCATCCCTATCTACGATACGATGAACGGAGTCCAGCCGCGGTCCCACTTAGACCGGGATTCGAAGGGATTAATTATCTTTTGCATTAGCAGCGAGTCCGGATAGACAGAATCAACGCCGAATGCGACGCGGGCATTGATTGTTCTGATATGGATGATTATAATCATATTTGCTAGCCACAATCAAAATCGCGCAACGCCCGATGGTTAATGACCCTAGTTTCATTAATAGTGATATGCATGATTTTAAATAATGGAAATAAACGTATAATAGTGTATGATGTGATCTTTTGATGCAGCTAAAGAGATTTTCTAAGGTGTAAAATATTAATTAAAAAACACATGGCTTTATTTTTTGGTATTTTTAAGATTTTTTTCTTATATTGTGCTAGTTGATTTTTTCAAATCAATCTTTATAACTTTTTTCTCATGTTACATATATCATCCCCCCACCACAAATGTTACGGTACATTATAACATAGCCTAACAAAGCATGTTGTCATACTTGTTCCCTAAAAAGCAAAATTCATTTGTTGATGTAATCATCAACACTTTTACTATTTTTTTTTACATTTCTTATAGTGACATAATATGAACCAATGAAAAAACGCAAATTAAGGGTGCTATATTTTTAGCGTTGCTGTTAGGTGTTTTTATGTATATTTTAATTTTTTACATGATAACTTAGATGTACCCTATTCTTCCTAGCTGTTTTTTACATGACCAACAACATCTTTTCTATTTTTTTGTTCTTAAATTAGTTTTTTCACTCAATGTAGATGTAACCAGCAATAACTTTATTTTGTGCCTAAAAGCGTCATAAGTTAAACATAAGTTAAACATACCATAAATATCTTTTACATAGCTTAGAAATAGGCTTTGAGGGGTTCGGTATGCTAAAATAAACTTTATTGATCAATAGGGACTAAAAGAGTTAAAAAGTGCACAAGTTTGCATTTTCGCGCATATCTTACGTTCTAAATATATCCGGACATCCAAAAATTTATGTAATCATTAAAATATTTTATTTTAGTGATTGGCTTGATAAAATTTCATTCGTCGCGTAATTTGGATCGTCTTTGCGTTCGTTACGACTTTCGTCGTAATTAACCGAATAACGCAACCGTACGACCAAACGAACCGACATCCGAGATATTTTTGAGCATGTTTTGAGTCCCCTATACTTTAACATCATTTTAGAGCCTTGAAATGGGGTTAACGGGGTTTAAACGCATCAAAATAGGCCTTAAACATGTGCAGGGACCATTTCTGCCAGTTTTTGAAAGTTCTGGCTAAGGTGAGTGGTGGCGTCACGCGAAGGGGTACCCCCCTTTGCCGTGGCATAATTGGTAATTAAGCATATGTAACATAAACTTTTGTCACTTAATTGATTATGCAACATGTTTAGGCATATAATACTTGTCATAGGACTAGTTAGACGTCTCGAACGCGCATTTGCGCGAACGACGCGTTAAAGTAGCATAAGCTACCTTAATGGGTCGCAATGGGTTGAAAGCACTTAGGTTAGGTTCCGATCTAGAATGTAGACTTTGTTAAACCATATCACATGAGTTCCAACACTCATTTGGTTTACAAGACCTCATTCTATCCGATCTTCCGATTGAGGTGTCAATTTATTTACTAGTGATTCGATTACTAGGTGCTGCTTGATTTCTCTGGTTTACTTGAGTTTATTGAAGTTCTATTGATTGAGGATATTTTGCACTTCATGTGAGTACATAGTTCCCCTATTTTACTGTTTTCAATTGTTTTGGGGTGATTCATATGTATCAAAACGATTTCGATATTTTAACAATGGTTTCAAAAATGATTAAGATGGTTTATACTAAACTAATAACGATTTCGATAATGTGAACGAACTTGTTGGTTGTAGTTACATAACGAATGACATTCATTAATTTTGGCCGAACCGACCAGTATTAGGTTATGGTACCATAGGATCTGACAAATCCCGTTATCAGACTACACCCATGGTTATGTGTGGGTTATGTGGGTAACGACTGAATCTGTTATTGTTAACTTACCTTTTGGTGGTTTGTTAATGCGAGAAGCGAGATAGTCGAGTCACGAAGGTTTGAATGTTATTAGCGAGACGACCAAAAATAGTTTTCACAATTAAAAACGAGGATGATTTAAAACGAGTTAAACGATTTCGAAACGACTTAAACGAGATGGATAAACGATTGGTTTTTGGTTAGTTTTTAGATAACGGGACGGGTGTAATATGATGAAAACATGGTAGATACGCCGCCGGTACTTCTTATATATAAGTGTTTTTATCATGTTACATACCGTGACGTTATTTAGTTCACTTGGGTAAACGAATTTAAAACAATGTCACATAACGATGTTTTCGAGAAGATATAAACCATACGAGTTTTATTAACGAGTTTTTACGAAATGTTTTACGAGTTGGTTTACTAAAACAATTGTTTTGGGGTTAAGAATCATGGCTATGAGATTTTATAAGTTATAACCAACTTGATTTGAGTTGGTTAATTATGTTGCAATACACTTTTCAAAACAAGGTGTGTATTTTTTACTCTTGTAGTTTAATAAAGTATTGCAGCATGTAAACGAGCCATGAGTCCGATACTATCATAAAACCTATGTACTCGTCAGCATTTCTTTGCTGACTTTGTTTTTACATATGTTTCAGGTGATGTTGCTTGATGTTGATTGCTAGGATGCATGAGTCACATAGGATCTGGACGAGGCCTTAGTGACATAATAACAATATTAGTCGATATGTAACTTGTTGGTTTTGGTTTTAAAACAATGTTAATGTAAATATTATAATAAAACGAAACTTTTTGTATCCATGGTTGTGAAACAATAATTCTATCACGACATTCCCCGACGTTTCCGCCATGGTTTGTTGTTTTAACGTGGTCGGGGTATGACATATTTCATGTTACATTTTTTTATCCAACATAATAAAAAGGTGTCTCGTAACAAAGGTGTCCCATTATAATAACAATAAACAAATGTTGCATTTTTTTTTGTTGCAACAAAAAGGGAAGTTAACAAGATTCATCTGTTACAATTTTTTTCTTCAAAGTAGCTGAAAAAATAAACACATGGGCATACTAAAGTTTAACCTACACCCCATACCTACGTACTTTTTTGTGAGCTACACTATTTGAAAAGGGGTCACCATCAAACAGCTTGACTGTTTGTACTTTCTTTTTCGGACACACTTTTTCCTGCTCCGTTGCTTATCTTCACTATATGTAGGCTCCAAAATGGTTTATTAACATGTTACAAATATAAGATTCCAACAATGTAAAGCTTTATATACATAGTTTTGTGTACATATAAAGACACAATACTAACAAATGTAACTTTTTTTTTTCAAAACAACATCTAACTTTATTTTGTTTACATTTTTTTCCCTCTCTTTAAATGTGAAGTTTCTTTATATATTTTGTGAAATTGTGTGGCATACCAAGTAACATTTTTTCATACATATTTTTTTTGTAACATTGTAAAACCACACAATTAATGTTACTATTATTCAACACCAAAAAAATAGAAATATACACTTTATATAACAACACACACCCATCTGTTTTTGGTCAAACAAACTGTTATCCCTTTTTTGTTACATTTTCTTCTAAATGTGAACCTTTTTATACATATTTTTTAAATTATACAGCCTAACAGGTATCCTTTGTATCAAAACAAAACATTTTTTTTAACAATTTTAAATTCACAAACACAAACAAAAAAAAAAAAAAAAAAAAAAAAAAAAAAAAAACGTTTTTGTTATTCAACACGAACAAACAAAGTTAAAAAAAAAAACCTTTTTATTTATATATATCATAATTGTTGCATTTTTAATAAAAATTAACTTTTTTGTAGAATGTTTCATGTTTTTAATGATCCAAGTAATAAATTATATAACATTTACGCTTTTAATGACATTTTTCGTAGACTTGGTGTTACATTTTCATAAATATTTAGGTGTTATATACATGGTATACATTATCACACACACCAACCTTTTTAACGAATATACATGACATGTTATTAAAAAATATCTCATCGTTTTGCAACAATAAGTAACATTCCATAACATTTAAGTTGACATTTTTTTCTAGTGTAATGTACACTATATGGACCTTAGTGTATATACTGATTTAGTGTTTTTTTAGTCAGAACTAGTGTATAGACCTTAGTGTGTATACAGATTTAGGGGCTGTTTGGTAGCCTCTGAATAATCATTAAGAGGCTATCTCTTAAAGGAACCATTAAAAATTTTACCAATGAGAAGGTAGAAGAATGTGACATGTGATGATTTACCATTCAGAGGTTACCTCTTAACCATTCAGACTTGAGGTTACCTCTTATTCATTCAGATGTTTTAAACCATTAAGAGGTAGCATCTGAATGGTCATTAAGAGGCTACCAAACAGCCCCTTAGTTTGTTTTTTAATTAGAAATACACAATTTTGTTTTCTAAAAAAATGTTACATACACTTGTAGTGGAGTGGTGGAAAGAACTTTGGGTTTCCTTGGAGACCCGGGTTCGATCCCCACCTGTTGCATTTGGGGGTAAATGACCCCAACCTTGGTTGAGGGGTCATGGCAACGAAGGATAAGAGCCTTGAGTGCGTAATAGCCCGGGTTCGAGTCTTGAGCCGCACACGAGTTTTCTATTACAGTGCAGTTACTCCGGCTCTTGAGTGCGGAGGCTGCAACGGCAGTCAAGTGGCTGTCGGCTGGAAATTTTCTCGTGGAGCGCCTATGGTCAACCTCGGATGCCTCGCCCGAGGGGGACTAGGGACCCATGCAATGTGGGTGTGATCCTCTCGACTGTTGGAGTCAATCGCCGTTCAACAAAAAAAAAAACATACCGTAGTTAGTACAAACTAGTTTTCAAGCCCCGCGTTGCGGGCGCGTACGTAGTAAGACCGTGCTAAGTAGTAAACAAACGACCGCCAAACCTAGGGAAACTCGTAAAAAACGTGAATCTATACCGCCATGTGACATAAAACGTAGGGTAGAAATCGTAAAACAAAAATGTGAATTTATGCCGCCACATGGCGTAGAATGTAGGCAAAGATAAAGACAAACTTATAACATGAGATGACACAAAACAAAGACAGACTCGAATTTATACCAATGTATCTTTAACATAAAGACAAAACTTAACACCTAAAAGTGAAACATACAAACTCAAGGGACTTAAAATGTAAACTACCTTAACTTCAAAAAGTAAAAGGCAAATAGGCTTTTACTAAAAAACAAAAGCAAAAAAAAAAAGAAAAAAGAGGTACTGTTCCTAAGAACATACCTCAATTGTATATATAACAAGTGGGTTACAGTCGCGCTTCGCTGCGGGGCGACCCGATTTTTTATCCGATATAGCATTCGAAAGAGAAAACTTACAAAATAAAGTCGTGGTAAGTACAAAAGTATGTCAACACGTGTTTTACATCGACCGGAAAACTCGATTACAAAAGTATTTAGAAAGTTAAGGGGTTGTCAGTGTCAATGCTAAAAGTTGAGGAAATACAAAAAAAAATATGTCGAAATGTAAGTCAACTTAAGTTTATATCGACACGTAAATAAAAATAAAGGCGTAAAAGTCGATTAAAAAGCATTTAGAAAGTTAAGAGGTTGTAAGAGTCAATGCTGAAAATTAAAGGTTAAAAGTGAAAAAAAAAAAAAAAAAGCAAAAAGACAAAAAATAAATAAATAAATAAATCACCGACTACAAAAGTATTTAGAAAGTTAAAGGGTTGTCAGTGTGAATACTGAAAGTTGAAAAAAAAAAATTATGTTGAAACGTAAAGTTTCGCCAAAGATCAGACACCCAGATGGAATGTTTGAAACTAGAAAGTTAACAGGATGCGAAGTATATGTGGATCGAACATAGCAAGGCTACATTGTTATGAATCTTATTTGTACATAAGTTTGCTAATGATGTGTATGTTTATGGTGGGTGCAGGTTGTATGAATCACGGATTTTCCTCATAAGGAGTAGCGATCGAAGATCGAGTCACAACATAGATTGTACGGGAATGTTCTAAATACGTAATTTAGTGTTGATAAGTTATGTTTTTATATTATAAAAATGAATTTTTAGAATGTCAAGACATACATAATGAAAGAAATTTTATGGTACGAATTTCCGCTGCGACTTCTGTCAAATACGAATTAGGGTCTTACAAGTTGGTATCAGAGCCCTGGTTTGAGTGAATCAAGTGCGAGAAGAGAAATGCTTGAACTCAAACCCGTGTGCTCTTGTGATAAGGAACCCGTACAATCCATGACTCGATCAAGATCTAAAGGTAAGCTTAAAGGTGGAAGAGAATGATCCGTGGATGCAGAATAGGATGAATGCTAAGGCAGGCAAAGATGCAAATATGCAAATTAACCCCAGGTACACGCTACTAATATATATGGGTACCGATGTTAAAAGAAAAAGGAAGAGATCTCCTTGGGAGGGTAATTAAGCAAGCGAAAGAAAATTATGAATGAAATATAATAGCGACATGGCAATGAAGTTTTGAAAATGATACACGTGCCGAAACTGAATTCCTCGGACATAAGGTGTCGATTACACGAAGACACGAAACTAGTATGTGGATTGTGTACCTGGCCAGTACACAAGAAACATATGACGTTCGTGAGACCATGATAATTGATACAGGTATGTCCATTAGAATTAAGTAGTAGGTGGACGTGAGGGTGAAGAGAAATGTAAGACTCTCAGGAATGAAAGCATGAATGATATGTTAGAATCCGCGAGACGGATTCGAAACATGAAAGAAGTTAAAGTATGAATGGAATGTTTGAATCCGCGAGACGGATTCAAGGAATGAAAGATATGAATGATGCAAATCCCTTGCGGATTTGGTTATGATAGCGAAGGCTGTAATAAGCTATGCAAGTCGACCGGTTCAAGTTGAACAAGTCGAGTAAGGATAAGGTACCATCCGTTTAGAACGAGTGGTCGTGAATGCAATAACGAATGTATGAAGTTCAATCCGTTATACGGATAGAACGAAAGATTTATGTTGAAAGCAATTAACCCGATGTTACCGGGTCGTAAGTGGTATGCTTGAATCTCATTATGAGAGTATATGCTATTACTTAATTAATTGGGTAATCGAATGCGTGAAAGAAATGAAAGTATATAAGCGAATGGAAAGCTTGATTTCTAATAGTGGACATAGGAATGACAACTATGTCGTTAAGAAGTGAATCTTAAAGGTTATGAGTAAAATATACGAGTATTATTTAAACCCTCGTATGATGAATGTGCATGATACGTATACTTATGTAGATTAAGTAAGGCACGAAATGAGAGGTATAGTAATGTAGAACGAATGAGGCAAGTTGAAGGTAGCGTAAGGATATGTATGGTGCAAAATGATTATAGAAAAGTAGAATTATGCTAACTATGGAGTTAAGCATGTAGGTATAACTATGAAGTAGTATTTTGTTGTGATAACAAAACAAGATTTGAATGTTATAGAATGTGTGTATGAAATGTAATCTTAAAAGACGAGATGAAAGTATTAGATCAGTTATAAACAAATTCCACGAATGAACGTATTATCACAAGCTTGAAGAAGTATGTATATTGACCTATTATAAACGGGTCAAGGGAAATGAGAATGTTACGTGGAAGTATGGCATGGAAAGTATAGATTTGTTAAGAAGAAGTCAATTGTATAAATGCTTATGAATTGAGATAGGATGATTGCTTATAATTACGATGTGACTATGAAGTCAAACCTAGATGTGTGTGGGCAAGAGGAAAGGAGAAAGGTTTCGGGGACGAAACCTTATTTAAGGGGGGTAGACTTGTAACACCCCAAAAACCCGAATGTTTATATTCGTTAAATGTTCTAATATGTTACATCAAGAAATAAATAATTAGGTTATTTTACCTAGTTAAAGTTATGGCCAAAACTATTAAATAACGAAATTTGTGCCAAATATGTTAAGTGGTAAAACATGAGGGGCTAGATGGTAAAGAATGTAAGTGGAGGTGTTAAAAGAAAGTAATAACACACACAAACACACAATCGTGTGTGTTCTAGATCGATCAGTAGCTCCCAAAGGAGCCAAACCCTAGCTCAACCTTAAATGATCAAATTGAAGGGTAAATCGAAGCTTAAATTCATGGATAAACATGGATTAATGATCACCATCACAAGAGGATCATAAGGTATGTCTTAAATTCTAGATTGGTGATCTTCCACGAAGTGGGTTATGTTCTAATCCGTGAATTGGTATGAAATTGATGATGTATAAGGGTTAGAATCATCATATAGAACACAGGTTATGTATGGTTTGTGTTAATTTGATGTTTAAGGGTGAAACCCATTAGTCATAATAAGAATGATGATTTGAATCATCATCTATGTTTAATTCTTGTTGAATGTTGATGTATTTTGATTTGTATGATGGATTTTGTTAGAGGAATTGAAAGAAATGTGATAGTAGTATGTTTGATGATTATGCATGTATGATTCGTGTTGATTAGAAGGAAGAAATTGATGAATTATGTATGAATTTAGAAGATTGTGCATGAATTAGTTGTACGTTATGCTTAGAAGGTAGTACGCACACCACGTGTATGATAAAATGGATATAGTGTCATCTGTATAGCCTATCATGATGATACGGGTATAAAATGATAAGTCGAGAGTTAAATAAGATGAATTGTTGACTTTCTGAAAGTCAACTACGAACAAGAAGCATGATTTAACTCATTGTCGTAAAGATATGGTTATAGGAAGTCGTATGGTACATGTTATAACGATACGTTTTAAATGGAATGATATGATGAATTACATGAGCTTGTAAGAATGTGAAATTGGTCACATGTGGTATGCTTGTTGGAATTGACTAATTAAAGTCAAATGTAAAAGATGTGATTGTTATGATCGTTAACATGTGCAATGAGTATGCTAACAAGAATGTAATTGTGATAATATGAAAGTATAGGAATCATGTCGAGACGGACTCAAGCGCGAAAGGCTAACGGGTCAAGAAGAGGCGTGGAAACGGATGTGAACGCGGATGCATGAGGTAAGTGATCTCCGTAATCACGTCTTATTTGTTTACGTAAAGATATGTGTTAGTTAATTAAGGTATGATAATTGAGAACTAATAAGGATGGATGGTATGAAATCGATGATTTTCGTTAAGTAGATATAACGGGTCAAAGATGGGGTTTGTCGTATTATCGGAGTGAAGAGTAGTAAAGGGTTACGGTATGATAACCGGATAACGTGTATGATTGCACATAAGTGCGCTAGTTAGTAAACGGAGGTACGGATAAGTAGTCGAAGGACTTAGTTATGAGTTATGACTATCGGGTAAACAAGTCCGTGAATGAAACTTGGTTTAACAAGGTTGGTTTTAGTATAATCGAATAAAATGAATGAAATAACGCATAACGGGGATCGGGTGTGTAAATCCCAAGTACGAAACTCCGGACAATGTAAAAGTATCATGGTAGTAATGTTCATGCAAGTTTTGGGCTAAAACAAATGAGTTGTGTGATGAAAACAAGAATGGGTAAAATTGTCCGAAAATGAAAATATAGGCGTAAATGCATAAGTTAGGAATTTCCTTAATCCGGATGTGAGATTCTAAGTTCATATGATAGAATGTGAATTTACAAGCATGTAGGAAGAAACGGGAGGTTAAACGGGTAAACGGTTTAAAAGTTTTGAGCGTTTTAGTGCGTACGAACGACGAAACGGATCTGCAGAAAAGTGATGTTTATAGAGGGCGTCGCCGACGGGTCCCCACCCCGTCGCCGACGGGCTGCCGAAAGTCCAAAAACGGGCGACGGCCTAACTGGCTGGTTACGGGTGAAATCAGGCGACGGGCATTTTAAGAGGCCGTCGCCGACGGTTATGGAACCCGTCGGCGACGGGTTGTCTTTTTCCTCTTCTCCGTTTCTTTGTTTTGCACTTCCGAATGATCCGTAACGCGTCCCGGTACATAGTTTTTCAACCCATTGATTCGTAAAGCTCCCAAAAAGCCCTTTTAACACCTGTAGTTAGGTACATATGTATGATGTGTATCTCTATACACGTTAGAAGAAGCGTACGAAAGTATGCATGCACCGTTGTGGCATGTGATAAGCATTTATGTATGTATGTATGTAAGTATGAATGTAGGTATATACGTATGTATGCCTTATGAGTGTAAATGTATGTGGGTATGTAGTTAGAACGTATATGTACGCAAGTGAGTATGTACGAAGGTATGCATGAATGTAAAGCTGTAGGAAAGGTATGAACGTATGTAGATGTGTATGTATGTTTTTATGTAAGTACGTATGTATGCATGTTAACGTTATTAGTGGTGTACCTTGAGAATGGGACGTATGTATGTATGTGAGTAGCTATGTATGTAGGCATGTATGTATGTAGGTATGTATGCGAGCCGGTAGGTATGTATATAGTTATGTATGTATGTAAGTAAGTATGTGAAGACGTAATCATGTATGTATGCAAATAGATGCGTAGGTATGCAAGTAAAGGTATGTATGTATGTACGTAGTTATGTATGTATTGTATAAGCTGTTTCAATACATTTATGTATTGACGATTATTCACAATGTGCCTCGAGAATAAAATGTAATGCAGGTACATTATTGAAGTTTCGCCAAAGATCAGACACCCAGATGGAATGTTTGAAACTAGAAAGTTAACAGGATGCGAAGTATATGTGGATCGAACATAGCAAGGCTACATTGTTATGAATCTTATTTGTACATAAGTTTGCTAATGATGTGTATGTTTATGGTGGGTGCAGGTTGTATGAATCACGGATTTTCCTCATAAGGAGTAGCGATCGAAGATCGAGTCACAACATAGATTGTACGGGAATGTTCTAAATACGTAATTTAGTGTTGATAAGTTATGTTTTTATATTATAAAAATGAATTTTTAGAATGTCAAGACGTACATAATGAAAGAAATTTTATGGTACGAATTTCCGCTGCGACTTCTGTCAAATACGAATTAGGGTCTTACAAGTTGGTATCAGAGCCCTGGTTTGAGTGAATCAAGTGCGAGAAGAGAAATGCTTGAACTCAAACCTGTGTGCTCTTGTGATAAAGAACCCGTACAATCCATGACTCGATCAAGATCTAAAGGTAAGCTTAAAGGTGGAAGAGAATGATCCGTGGATGCAGAATAGGATGAATGCTAAGGCAGGCAAAGATGCAAATATGCAAATTAACCCCAGGTACACGCTACTAATATATATGGGTACCGATGTTAAAAGAAAAAGGAAGAGATCTCCTTGGGAGGGTAATTAAGCAAGCGAAAGAAAATTATGAATGAAATATAATAGCGACATGGCAATGAAGTTTTGAAAATGATACACGTGCCGAAACTGAATTCCTCGGACATAAGGTGTCGATTACACGAAGACACGAAACTAGTATGTGGATTGTGTACCTGGCCAGTACACAAGAAACATATGACGTTCGTGAGACCATGATAATTGATACAGGTATGTCCATTAGAATTAAGTAGTAGGTGGACGTGAGGGTGAAGAGAAATGTAAGACTCTCAGGAATGAAAGCATGAATGATATGTTAGAATCCGCGAGACGGATTCGAAACATGAAAGAAGTTAAAGTATGAATGGAATGTTTGAATCCGCGAGACGGATTCAAGGAATGAAAGATATGAATGATGCAAATCCCTTGCGGATTTGGTTATGATAGCGAAGGCTGTAATAAGCTATGCAAGTCGACCGGTTCAAGTTGAACAAGTCGAGTAAGGATAAGGTACCATCCGTTTAGAACGAGTGGTCGTGAATGCAATAACGAATGTATGAAGTTCAATCCGTTATACGGATAGAACGAAAGATTTATGTTGAAAGCAATTAACCCGATGTTACCGGGTCGTAAGTGGTATGCTTGAATCTCATTATGAGAGTATATGCTATTACTTAATTAATTGGGTAATCGAATGCGTGAAAGAAATGAAAGTATATAAGCGAATGGAAAGCTTGATTTCTAATAGTGGACATAGGAATGACAACTATGTCGTTAAGAAGTGAATCTTAAAGGTTATGAGTAAAATATACGAGTATTATTTAAACCCTCGTATGATGAATGTGCATGATACGTATACTTATGTAGATTAAGTAAGGCACGAAATGAGAGGTATAGTAATGTAGAACGAATGAGGCAAGTTGAAGGTAGCGTAAGGATATGTATGGTGCAAAATGATTATAGAAAAGTAGAATTATGCTAACTATGGAGTTAAGCATGTAGGTATAACTATGAAGTAGTATTTTGTTGTGATAACAAAACAAGATTTGAATGTTATAGAATGTGTGTATGAAATGTAATCTTAAAAGACGAGATGAAAGTATTAGATCAGTTATAAACAAATTCCACGAATGAACGTATTATCACAAGCTTGAAGAAGTATGTATATTGACCTATTATAAACGGGTCAAGGGAAATGAGAATGTTACGTGGAAGTATGGCATGGAAAGTATAGATTTGTTAAGAAGAAGTCAATTGTATAAATGCTTATGAATTGAGATAGGATGATTGCTTATAATTACGATGTGACTATGAAGTCAAACCTAGATGTGTGTGGGCAAGAGGAAAGGAGAAAGGTTTCGGGGACGAAACCTTATTTAAGGGGGGTAGACTTGTAACACCCCAAAAACCCGAATGTTTATATTCGTTAAATGTTCTAATATGTTACATCAAGAAATAAATAATTAGGTTATTTTACCTAGTTAAAGTTATGGCCAAAACTATTAAATAACGAAATTTGTGCCAAATATGTTAAGTGGTAAAACATGAGGGGCTAGATGGTAAAGAATGTAAGTGGAGGTGTTAAAAGAAAGTAATAACACACACAAACACACAATCGTGTGTGTTCTAGATCGATCAGTAGCTCCCAAAGGAGCCAAACCCTAGCTCAACCTTAAATGATCAAATTGAAGGGTAAATCGAAGCTTAAATTCATGGATAAACATGGATTAATGATCACCATCACAAGAGGATCATAAGGTATGTCTTAAATTCTAGATTGGTGATCTTCCACGAAGTGGGTTATGTTCTAATCCGTGAATTGGTATGAAATTGATGATGTATAAGGGTTAGAATCATCATATAGAACACAGGTTATGTATGGTTTGTGTTAATTTGATGTTTAAGGGTGAAACCCATTAGTCATAATAAGAATGATGATTTGAATCATCATCTATGTTTAATTCTTGTTGAATGTTGATGTATTTTGATTTGTATGATGGATTTTGTTAGAGGAATTGAAAGAAATGTGATAGTAGTATGTTTGATGATTATGCATGTATGATTCGTGTTGATTAGAAGGAAGAAATTGATGAATTATGTATGAATTTAGAAGATTGTGCATGAATTAGTTGTACGTTATGCTTAGAAGGTAGTACGCACACCACGTGTATGATAAAATGGATATAGTGTCATCTGTATAGCCTATCATGATGATACGGGTATAAAATGATAAGTCGAAAGTTAAATAAGATGAATTGTTGACTTTCTGAAAGTCAACTACGAACAAGAAGCATGATTTAACTCATTGTCGTAAAGATATGGTTATAGGAAGTCGTATGGTACATGTTATAACGATACGTTTTAAATGGAATGATATGATGAATTACATGAGCTTGTAAGAATGTGAAATTGGTCACATGTGGTATGCTTGTTGGAATTGACTAATTAAAGTCAAATGTAAAAGATGTGATTGTTATGATCGTTAACATGTGCAATGAGTATGCTAACAAGAATGTAATTGTGATAATATGAAAGTATAGGAATCATGTCGAGACGGACTCAAGCGCGAAAGGCTAACGGGTCAAGAAGAGGCGTGGAAACGGATGTGAACGCGGATGCATGAGGTAAGTGATCTCCGTAATCACGTCTTATTTGTTTACGTAAAGATATGTGTTAGTTAATTAAGGTATGATAATTGAGAACTAATAAGGATGGATGGTATGAAATCGATGATTTTCGTTAAGTAGATATAACGGGTCAAAGATGGGGTTTGTCGTATTATCGGAGTGAAGAGTAGTAAAGGGTTACGGTATGATAACCGGATAACGTGTATGATTGCACATAAGTGCGCTAGTTAGTAAACGGAGGTACGGATAAGTAGTCGAAGGACTTAGTTATGAGTTATGACTATCGGGTAAACAAGTCCGTGAATGAAACTTGGTTTAACAAGGTTGGTTTTAGTATAATCGAATAAAATGAATGAAATAACGCATAACGGGGATCGGGTGTGTAAATCCCAAGTACGAAACTCCGGACAATGTAAAAGTATCATGGTAGTAATGTTCATGCAAGTTTTGGGCTAAAACAAATGAGTTGTGTGATGAAAACAAGAATGGGTAAAATTGTCCGAAAATGAAAATATAGGCGTAAATGCATAAGTTAGGAATTTCCTTAATCCGGATGTGAGATTCTAAGTTCATATGATAGAATGTGAATTTACAAGCATGTAGGAAGAAACGGGAGGTTAAACGGGTAAACGGTTTAAAAGTTTTGAGCGTTTTAGTGCGTACGAACGACGAAACGGATCTGCAGAAAAGTGATGTTTATAGAGGGCGTCGCCGACGGGTCCCCACCCCGTCGCCGACGGGCTGCCGAAAGTCCAAAAACGGGCGACGGCCTAACTGGCTGGTTACGGGTGAAATCAGGCGACGGGCATTTTAAGAGGCCGTCGCCGACGGTTATGGAACCCGTCGGCGACGGGTTGTCTTTTTCCTCTTCTCCGTTTCTTTGTTTTGCACTTCCGAATGATCCGTAACGCGTCCCGGTACATAGTTTTTCAACCCATTGATTCGTAAAGCTCCCAAAAAGCCCTTTTAACACCTGTAGTTAGGTACATATGTATGATGTGTATCTCTATACACGTTAGAAGAAGCGTACGAAAGTATGCATGCACCGTTGTGGCATGTGATAAGCATTTATGTATGTATGTATGTAAGTATGAATGTAGGTATATACGTATGTATGCCTTATGAGTGTAAATGTATGTGGGTATGTAGTTAGAACGTATATGTACGCAAGTGAGTATGTACGAAGGTATGCATGAATGTAAAGCTGTAGGAAAGGTATGAACGTATGTAGATGTGTATGTATGTTTTTATGTAAGTATGTATGCATGTTAACGTTATTAGTGGTGTACCTTGAGAATGGGACGTATGTATGTATGTGAGTAGCTATGTATGTAGGCATGTATGTATGTAGGTATGTATGCGAGCCGGTAGGTATGTATATAGTTATGTATGTATGTAAGTAAGTATGTGAAGACGTAATCATGTATGTATGCAAATAGATGCGTAGGTATGCAAGTAAAGGTATGTATGTATGTACGTAGTTATGTATGTATTGTATAAGCTGTTTCAATACATTTATGTATTGACGATTATTCACAATGTGCCTCGAGAATAAAATGTAATGCAGGTACATTATTGAAGTTTCGCCAAAGATCAGACACCCAGATGGAATGTTTGAAACTAGAAAGTTAACAGGATGCGAAGTATATGTGGATCGAACATAGCAAGGCTACATTGTTATGAATCTTATTTGTACATAAGTTTGCTAATGATGTGTATGTTTATGGTGGGTGCAGGTTGTATGAATCACGGATTTTCCTCATAAGGAGTAGCGATCGAAGATCGAGTCACAACATAGATTGTACGGGAATGTTCTAAATACGTAATTTAGTGTTGATAAGTTATGTTTTTATATTATAAAAATGAATTTTTAGAATGTCAAGACGTACATAATGAAAGAAATTTTATGGTACGAATTTCCGCTGCGACTTCTGTCAAATACGAATTAGGGTCTTACAAGTTGGTATCAGAGCCCTGGTTTGAGTGAATCAAGTGCGAGAAGAGAAATGCTTGAACTCAAACCTGTGTGCTCTTGTGATAAGGAACCCGTACAATCCATGACTCGATCAAGATCTAAAGGTAAGCTTAAAGGTGGAAGAGAATGATCCGTGGATGCAGAATAGGATGAATGCTAAGGCAGGCAAAGATGCAAATATGCAAATTAACCCCAGGTACACGCTACTAATATATATGGGTACCGATGTTAAAAGAAAAAGGAAGAGATCTCCTTGGGAGGGTAATTAAGCAAGCGAAAGAAAATTATGAATGAAATATAATAGCGACATGGCAATGAAGTTTTGAAAATGATACACGTGCCGAAACTGAATTCCTCGGACATAAGGTGTCGATTACACGAAGACACGAAACTAGTATGTGGATTGTGTACCTGGCCAGTACACAAGAAACATATGACGTTCGTGAGACCATGATAATTGATACAGGTATGTCCATTAGAATTAAGTAGTAGGTGGACGTGAGGGTGAAGAGAAATGTAAGACTCTCAGGAATGAAAGCATGAATGATATGTTAGAATCCGCGAGACGGATTCGAAACATGAAAGAAGTTAAAGTATGAATGGAATGTTTGAATCCGCGAGACGGATTCAAGGAATGAAAGATATGAATGATGCAAATCCCTTGCGGATTTGGTTATGATAGCGAAGGCTGTAATAAGCTATGCAAGTCGACCGGTTCAAGTTGAACAAGTCGAGTAAGGATAAGGTACCATCCGTTTAGAACGAGTGGTCGTGAATGCAATAACGAATGTATGAAGTTCAATCCGTTATACGGATAGAACGAAAGATTTATGTTGAAAGCAATTAACCCGATGTTACCGGGTCGTAAGTGGTATGCTTGAATCTCATTATGAGAGTATATGCTATTACTTAATTAATTGGGTAATCGAATGCGTGAAAGAAATGAAAGTATATAAGCGAATGGAAAGCTTGATTTCTAATAGTGGACATAGGAATGACAACTATGTCGTTAAGAAGTGAATCTTAAAGGTTATGAGTAAAATATACGAGTATTATTTAAACCCTCGTATGATGAATGTGCATGATACGTATACTTATGTAGATTAAGTAAGGCACGAAATGAGAGGTATAGTAATGTAGAACGAATGAGGCAAGTTGAAGGTAGCGTAAGGATATGTATGGTGCAAAATGATTATAGAAAAGTAGAATTATGCTAACTATGGAGTTAAGCATGTAGGTATAACTATGAAGTAGTATTTTGTTGTGATAACAAAACAAGATTTGAATGTTATAGAATGTGTGTATGAAATGTAATCTTAAAAGACGAGATGAAAGTATTAGATCAGTTATAAACAAATTCCACGAATGAACGTATTATCACAAGCTTGAAGAAGTATGTATATTGACCTATTATAAACGGGTCAAGGGAAATGAGAATGTTACGTGGAAGTATGGCATGGAAAGTATAGATTTGTTAAGAAGAAGTCAATTGTATAAATGCTTATGAATTGAGATAGGATGATTGCTTATAATTACGATGTGACTATGAAGTCAAACCTAGATGTGTGTGGGCAAGAGGAAAGGAGAAAGGTTTCGGGGACGAAACCTTATTTAAGGGGGGTAGACTTGTAACACCCCAAAAACCCGAATGTTTATATTCGTTAAATGTTCTAATATGTTACATCAAGAAATAAATAATTAGGTTATTTTACCTAGTTAAAGTTATGGCCAAAACTATTAAATAACGAAATTTGTGCCAAATATGTTAAGTGGTAAAACATGAGGGGCTAGATGGTAAAGAATGTAAGTGGAGGTGTTAAAAGAAAGTAATAACACACACAAACACACAATCGTGTGTGTTCTAGATCGATCAGTAGCTCCCAAAGGAGCCAAACCCTAGCTCAACCTTAAATGATCAAATTGAAGGGTAAATCGAAGCTTAAATTCATGGATAAACATGGATTAATGATCACCATCACAAGAGGATCATAAGGTATGTCTTAAATTCTAGATTGGTGATCTTCCACGAAGTGGGTTATGTTCTAATCCGTGAATTGGTATGAAATTGATGATGTATAAGGGTTAGAATCATCATATAGAACACAGGTTATGTATGGTTTGTGTTAATTTGATGTTTAAGGGTGAAACCCATTAGTCATAATAAGAATGATGATTTGAATCATCATCTATGTTTAATTCTTGTTGAATGTTGATGTATTTTGATTTGTATGATGGATTTTGTTAGAGGAATTGAAAGAAATGTGATAGTAGTATGTTTGATGATTATGCATGTATGATTCGTGTTGATTAGAAGGAAGAAATTGATGAATTATGTATGAATTTAGAAGATTGTGCATGAATTAGTTGTACGTTATGCTTAGAAGGTAGTACGCACACCACGTGTATGATAAAATGGATATAGTGTCATCTGTATAGCCTATCATGATGATACGGGTATAAAATGATAAGTCGAGAGTTAAATAAGATGAATTGTTGACTTTCTGAAAGTCAACTACGAACAAGAAGCATGATTTAACTCATTGTCGTAAAGATATGGTTATAGGAAGTCGTATGGTACATGTTATAACGATACGTTTTAAATGGAATGATATGATGAATTACATGAGCTTGTAAGAATGTGAAATTGGTCACATGTGGTATGCTTGTTGGAATTGACTAATTAAAGTCAAATGTAAAAGATGTGATTGTTATGATCGTTAACATGTGCAATGAGTATGCTAACAAGAATGTAATTGTGATAATATGAAAGTATAGGAATCATGTCGAGACGGACTCAAGCGCGAAAGGCTAACGGGTCAAGAAGAGGCGTGGAAACGGATGTGAACGCGGATGCATGAGGTAAGTGATCTCCGTAATCACGTCTTATTTGTTTACGTAAAGATATGTGTTAGTTAATTAAGGTATGATAATTGAGAACTAATAAGGATGGATGGTATGAAATCGATGATTTTCGTTAAGTAGATATAACGGGTCAAAGATGGGGTTTGTCGTATTATCGGAGTGAAGAGTAGTAAAGGGTTACGGTATGATAACCGGATAACGTGTATGATTGCACATAAGTGCGCTAGTTAGTAAACGGAGGTACGGATAAGTAGTCGAAGGACTTAGTTATGAGTTATGACTATCGGGTAAACAAGTCCGTGAATGAAACTTGGTTTAACAAGGTTGGTTTTAGTATAATCGAATAAAATGAATGAAATAACGCATAACGGGGATCGGGTGTGTAAATCCCAAGTACGAAACTCCGGACAATGTAAAAGTATCATGGTAGTAATGTTCATGCAAGTTTTGGGCTAAAACAAATGAGTTGTGTGATGAAAACAAGAATGGGTAAAATTGTCCGAAAATGAAAATATAGGCGTAAATGCATAAGTTAGGAATTTCCTTAATCCGGATGTGAGATTCTAAGTTCATATGATAGAATGTGAATTTACAAGCATGTAGGAAGAAACGGGAGGTTAAACGGGTAAACGGTTTAAAAGTTTTGAGCGTTTTAGTGCGTACGAACGACGAAACGGATCTGCAGAAAAGTGATGTTTATAGAGGGCGTCGCCGACGGGTCCCCACCCCGTCGCCGACGGGCTGCCGAAAGTCCAAAAACGGGCGACGGCCTAACTGGCTGGTTACGGGTGAAATCAGGCGACGGGCATTTTAAGAGGCCGTCGCCGACGGTTATGGAACCCGTCGGCGACGGGTTGTCTTTTTCCTCTTCTCCGTTTCTTTGTTTTGCACTTCCGAATGATCCGTAACGCGTCCCGGTACATAGTTTTTCAACCCATTGATTCGTAAAGCTCCCAAAAAGCCCTTTTAACACCTGTAGTTAGGTACATATGTATGATGTGTATCTCTATACACGTTAGAAGAAGCGTACGAAAGTATGCATGCACCGTTGTGGCATGTGATAAGCATTTATGTATGTATGTATGTAAGTATGAATGTAGGAAATATATATTTTTATAAATATGACCGTTTGTTTGTTTGTTTAAAATGAAAAATAATTTTTTTTTTCAACAGTAACTTTTGGTTGGGCCCCACCTTTTTTGGACCGTCGCAAACGGCGAGAAGCGGACGAGGACGACGGGACGCGGGGAGGGGGGGCGGCATGGTGTAGCATCCGGCGCCGGACCGGGACGGTAGGGGGACGACCCCATACCGTGTAGCCTAACAATTTTTTTTTCACTTGACGTTTGTCAAACTTTTTTTCAAAAATCATTTATTCTATATAGGTAAAACACACGTTAATGTTACAACATAGTTGCCCCATAATTTTTTTGTTACATGTACATATAAATATTTAAGCAGGACACCATACGTAAAACAAATCCCTTATGGTTTTTTTATATAAGCAAATAGTAAGATATTTTAAGCATAGCACCATACATAAAACAAAATATTATGGTAAACTAATACATAACATATAACGATACACTATTTAGGTTTCTTTGTTATTCAACACCAACAAACAAAAGCAAGAAACACATACTACAAAAAATGTAATGTTCAGTACTTACAAGCATAAACCCGAAAAAAGTCCATTCCTTTTACATCGTTCGGTGTAATGACATATATCCACACCCTAATTAAATGTTTTTTTTTTCCTTTTGTTTCCACCCGAAATCCATTATGAACAAAAGCAAAATCTTTTTTTTTTTCAATAGAATATTTTCTTGTAACACTTAAAACCACACACACTTTTTGTTATTCAACATTAACAACAAATCATGACACTTTCAAAAAAATACACAAACAACAAATCTATAGTTTTATCTACAACTGTATGTAATATTTTTTTTAAACCCAAATGTGTATGAAACAACACCCAAACCTGTATATAAAAGCCCAGATTCTACATAAACAAAGCCCCAAAAACTGTAAAAAAACCTTCTTTTTACCCCCAAAAGCAAACCAGTTAAGTCGACGCACCAGACTTTGCAAATGGTAGAAATTTTTGGGAAGATTGATTTTTGAAGTTATATAAAAGATGAAAATACAAAATAAAACCTTTTGACCATCAATGAAACAGGTTTTCATCAAGTATCGTTGAGAAAAACCATTTACCATTTTTTCATGCTTTTTTACAACCTGGTTTAATCTATTTGTAGATCTTAAAACGGCAACAAATATTGAATGATATATTAAAAGTAAACGATACCTTTTGTTTTACTTCTGTTGTTCCATGTAACTCTCCACGAATTGTTGTTCATTTTCTTCAAGAATCAGATTTTTTTGCAATGCTTACAATGTTGTAGGAAGGATGAACATTGAGAGATTTTTATGAAGAACTTTTATCAACAATTTGGTTAATGAGATTATCCTCGTGGGGATATGTGTTTTTGTGATAAAAGATTTCTTGAGACAAAAAGTGTTATGATTCTTTATATGCAAAAGTAGATATTTTGCTTTTGATTGATGTAATCGAACATGGTGCAGGTTTCATACTCTCAAGAATTGTAATGTATTTACACTTTCCGAAACTACCCTTATAGTACAAATAACAATATTATATTTTTTGTTAATCAGCTTTTGATCTTCATTTAATCTCAACTGTATACAACAATCAATCAATGGCTCATATTAAGCTTTCTTGGTTTCCTTAACTCAATAAGGTTTTGGAATTGCGTTGTTGGACTGCTAGGATTACAACAAGGTTCAACATCTATCTTAACTGTGCTTCTAAGGTTAGATCTAAGAAGCTCCTCACCATAATCCCTGAGATTCTCATATTGAGACTAATAATGTGTAACACCTTGTAAAATCGTGTCCAATGATCTGATGACACGTGTCCTTAATCCTAATATGTCAAATGTTGACTAAGGAGGACTATTGTTGCCAAACAATGAAAAGATGTATGTGGAGGGACTAAAAGTGTCAACATGCTTAAACTAAGCCTCTAAATGACCTTTTACGGTATTCGTATCCTTTAACGAGCTACATGTTGGACGTACAAAACCATTGGTGAATTAAATCCAAAGTTTATGAATTTAAGGGTTAAAAGCGTCAACATGTTTAATTATACCTCTGAGTGACCTTTTAATGAACCCGGAGCTTAACGATGTTCGATTATACTTTCAAGAATACCTACAACCTAACTTAAAGGGCTAAATGTGATAAATATGAAAGTTACATTGAGTTATAAGGTTGAGGGCCATTATTGCCAACATTTAAAAATGTTTGACTGATGTTTGAAGGGGTCGCGGTCGCGTGCCGCAAGGGCACGATCTATGTAGAAACATCTGGACAGCTGCAAGTTTGCATGCTTGTTCACGACTCATACCACTTCTACTCACATGAACTCGAAACTATGGATCATTGCTGGTTTTAAAAACATCTTGGGACACCTGGAGTGATCTCTAGAGCTCCCTAAACACCTGGCTTGATCTAAGATCATCTCATTTCACTATAAATAGAGGTCTTTGGTGGCCTTTAACACTTGCACCTTCTCATATTTTCACTTCTCTTGCTCTCTTGGAGATTCCTAAATGAAAGGAGACTCCGCCTCAGTTATATTTTCGAGCTAGGACCCTCTGTAAGTGTCCCTAGCCTCTACTTTTCAGATTATAGGCTTTTAAAATCCGAAAGTCAAAGTTTTTCGATAAACACTTTGACTTTCGGTTTAGACCATTATGGTCCATCCATTGTTCGAGGAGAACAGGGCTACGTGATCGTAATTAGGTAGATGTTAATCCCTCAAAAGTTCACCTCCTAAGAATCACGTTTGCTTGGTCAATTGACGGGTCAAATTTATTAATTTAAAAAGTCAAACGGGTCAGTTTTTATAATAATTCAAATCTGATAATGTAGGTGTTATAAAATATGTTTTATCACTTTAATAACTTGGTAATAATTATTATAACATGTGTAAACATGTTCAACCCGTCAATTCCAGGTTTAGGGTCGGTTCGCAACCGAAAGTCGCGAAGTTTGACTTCTGCTTTGACTTTTAGTTCTGACCCGAATTAGATTAGTTTCATTCTGTCTTAAGGTTCCATTATGACCATATTATATTGTAGTATAACCCTCTGAGGTTATATTACATGGTCATATAGTAATTTGAGTTTATTTTGCAAGTTCCGTTATTATGCTTAATGTTGACTAAAATGTCATTTTGTTTAAAAATAAGGTTTTTTACATAAATGAGCATGTAATTGAATTAGTTAATCATATGTTAACATATGTTAACATATTTTGATGTTAATATTCTGGTCATAAACTATGTTTGCATATATATCGTAAATCATGCTTTTAAAATGACCAAAATGCCCTTTTCATCTAAAATGAGTTTTAAACATAATTTATTGGCAAGACTCATTACATACTGATGTAATATCATATTTAGGATTATTTGGGATGTCAAGTCAGATTACATACTGAGTTTATGCACTAGTTCTTGTATAATGCTCTTAAATGACGATAATGCCCTTATGGCACTTAAAATGGTTTTTAAGCATAATATTCATACCAAACCTTTTACTTACTGTTATGTTATGATAAATAACATATTTTAATCATTCAAAGCTGGTCATAACATCAGATTTCTTAAACCATCACATAAATCGCCATTTAACGACTTTAACGCCGTTTAGGCATATAGTATGGTTTTAAACCATATTTATTAACCAAGACTTGTTACCTACTGATTTTATAAATCATTTTAAATATTTTTATAGTAGGTATAAGTCATGAACTCAGAATCCCAAATAAGTTCTCAAAACTATGTGTGAAATGACCAAAATACCCCCACGGTGCATAGTTTTGTGCATGTAATTGAATTAGTTAATCATATGTTAACATATGTTAACATATTTTGATGTTAATATTCTGGTCATAAACTATGTTTGCATATATATCGTAAATCATGCTTTTAAAATGACCAAAATGCCCTTTTCATCTAAAATGAGTTTTAAACATAATTTATTGGCAAGACTCGTTACATACTGATGTAATATCATATTTAGGATTATTTGGGATGTCAAGTCAGATTACATACTGAGTTTATGCACTAGTTCTTGTATAATGCTCTTAAATGACGATAATGCCCTTATGGCACTTAAAATGGTTTTTAAGCATAATATTCATACCAAACCTTTTACTTACTGTTATGTTATGATAAATAATATATTTTAATCATTCAAAGCTGGTCATAACATCAGATTTCTTAAACCATCACATAAATCGCCATTTAACGACTTTAACGCCGTTTAGGCATATAGTATGGTTTTAAACCATATTTATTAACCAAGACTTGTTACCTACTGATTTTATAAATCATTTTAAATATTTTTATAGTAGGTATAAGTCATGAACTCAGAATCCCAAATAAGTTCTCAAAACTATGTGTGAAATGACCAAAATACCCCCACGGTGCATAGTTTTGTCTTAAAGCATAAACCACACATATATTTGATATTCTACTGATATTATATCATAAATTAACTATTTTTAAAGAATGTTTATATCCATAACATCATTTTACTTGCAAACTCCTTTTATAAGTCGTAAAATGACCAAAACGCTCTTACGGGGCTTAATTCGATTTTAAAACCATAAGGGGCATACATGTTGATATCCTACTGATATTAAGTATAATAACATTTGGAACTTGTATATGACTCTTCCGGTTACCCGTTAATGCTAATACGTGTACGGTTCGACTTATGTAACTAGTTTACATAAGTTTACCGAAATGGGTTTAACCTTATCATTTTAACTTCAATTTCCAGAATGTAATTAGTTTACCCATATTATACAAGTCTTCATACTTGTTGGGTTAAAACTACATTCTATTCCGGTCATCGCTTAATCTAGCGTATCGTACCGTTTATATCACTTTAAGCTAGCCGGTCTAAGTCTATGACTTAAATAGGATATGTTAGCATTCTAATTGGTTAACATTACCATCATTCCAGAATAGAGCCCTTCGGTAAAAGCTACCTATACTTCTCTAGTGAATTATATGACTGAGTTGTTTAAATCTTGCATTGAATCGAGTATTAGCTCAGGTAAATACTTTTAACTTATTTTCCCTATACGGGTTTGGGATAAGGTAAATTATTACCGCTTGGTCGGGTATGGGATCACTTAGCTGGATTGTGGCTATCAAATCTGCATAACTCGTTTTGATCTGTTTTGTTTGATAACTTAAACATTGGGGGTTAACGATCGTGTCCTGGATATCCTCGGCTCATTTAAGTTACTAATGGCCACGACCTAAGCACGGGGTGTAGGCATACACCTGACAGATGCGAATGCTAAAATATATTTTTACCCACAAGGTTTGGGGTAACTCCTTTGTGGGTTTATAAGTGGCGAGTCAGTTAATCATGTATCGGTATCTATACTGGGCCCCATATGTATTAACAAACATGTAAAAATGTATACAAGATTAAAATTCTTAATTGTCCCAAGTTATAAAAGATTTTCATGTGCCACGTGCACTTAAATCAATTTGGAAATGTTTTTAAAATGTGTCAATTAATTGTATTTACCAGTGTAAACTGACGTATTTTCAAAAGACTAACTTACAGGTACTATATGAAATAGGATGGGAGCTGCTTGGTATTGATAAGAGGATCTTGCAAATCCTTAGAATGCCTAAAGTCTGTTGAACATCATTTTGTACATTTATTTGATCTGCCTGTGGATCTTTATTACAACCGTCTGTATAATTATTTTTAAACTTTGAACACTTTGGGTTGTAATAGTAATTTTATTCCAAGACTTTCACTGTGCTATTCTGTGTTTATTGTCTATGATGATATCAACTACGTCACGATACTCCCCACCGGGCCCACCGAGTTATGTGGAATATCGGGATGTGACATAATGACCCTGCACTTTCTCTATTGCCTTCATCTTAGCCCTAAACACTTGATGCAAAGTCACTTCCACTAGATATTTTCTTTGTAGATCTTCTTGTAGAGCTTTAAGTGGTATCACAGGATTGTTTTTAACAGTGTGTTGAATTTTCTTGGCTAGCCAAGCAATTGTGCACAATCTAACATCTCTGGTATTCAAACAAACATGTTCTTTGTTTAAGGTTTTCACAATCCAAGAGCCTGCTTTTTTTAACTTTGGAAACATATAGCATCCAAGCAATTGTGCACAGTCTAACATCTCTGGTATTCAGAAATACGTACCGTATTTTACATTAGGATCAAAACTGGAACCTTCTTTTCGAACAGAGCAGCTAAAAATCCTCGTAACCGTCCATTGGAGAAAATGATCATAGAACATAGGGTTTGGGAGGGTTTAGAGAAGATGATTTTTGGGGAAATTGATAATATCTGTGCTTTTATGAGGTCAAAGGGTTATTTAATGTTATTAATTAATTAATAATGTGTTATAATAAAACTATACTGACCATTTTGCCCTTGAGGAAAAGGACAAAATAACATGATTTTATTAGACAAATATCAACTGATTTCACTTTTAGAACAAAATGATAATAAAAATGAAACCACACGGACACAGATTCAAAAGATTTAAGTTTTGTATTTAAAATGTAAAAATGACCAAACCTCGTAGACCAAAATCACACTTTACTCTAATTTGATATATAGACATTTTAAAATGGCACGTTTATGATAAACTCTTTTTAATCCAAACCACACGTTTAGCAAAGCTTAGTCACACCTCACTACATCCACACGTGTTGACCTAGTTCATCATCTCTAACAACACTCCAACTTATTGGCAGTTATGTTTGTCTTTACTTCTATTCGCATGTGGGACACACTTCATTTATAAAACAAAAACCATCCCATTCATTCCAAAACCATCGACCCCAACTCTTAACCGTTTTTATTTTCAACGTCTAACTACAAAACCCGATCATACACCGATATACTTCGCTGAAAACTCAATTCGTCGTTAATTTCGGAGAAAAGCCACCAGTCACTAACACGTCACCTCCACTTTCACGTGTCCACGTGTCCTTCCCTGAAATCGGTTGTACGTTCCGTACGTCGTCTAGAACGTGTTACAGAGGCCACTTTAACTGTCAAACGATCCAGAGTCGCCCTAACAGTGTAGCTAATTCATTGCCAATCGACATCGTTCTAGGTATTTTTCATTCGCACCGTTTTCTTTCGGTTTCTGTGTTAAGTTTTGTTGCTAATTGATTCCGATTTCTTCGATTGAGTAATCGATATGTTGATTTACGTGTTCGATTTTGCAATTTGACTGTGAGTTATTAAGTGTTTAGTGTTTTATTGCTAATTGATTCCGATTTCTTCGATTTAGTGATCGATATGTTGATTTACGTGTTCGAATTTGCAATTTGACTGTGAGTTAATAAGTGTTTAGTGTTTTGTTGCTAATTGATTCCGATTTCTTCGATTTAGTGATCGATATGTTGATTTCGGTGTTCGAATTTGCAATTTGACTGTGAATTAATTAGTGTTTTGTTGTGAATTGATTGTAATATGTTTGATTGTTCGCCAAATTTGAAGTAATTTCGATTCAGTGTTGATTGAGTGATCAAAATGTTGATTTTACATGTTCACTTTTGCAATTTGACTGTGAATTAGTTAGTGTTATGTGGCTAATTGGTTACGGTTTCTTCGATAATTATAAATTAATTTTAATTTAGGTTGATTGAGTGATCGATATGTTGATTTTACATGTTGATATTGCAATTTGATTGTAAATTAATAAGTGTTTTGTTGCTAATTGATTTTGATTTCTTTGATTCACTTCCAAATTTGCAGTAGTTTTACTTTAGAGTTGATTAGAGTAATCGATATGTTGATTTTGCAATTTGACTGTGAATTAATAAGTGTTTCCTTGCTGATTGATTCCGGTTTCTTCGATAAGTTTGAAGTAATATGAATTCAGCGTTGATTGGGTGAACGATAAGTTGATTTACATGATCATTCTGCAGACTGTGAGTTAATAACAGTTTTGCTGTTAATAGATTCATATTTCTTCTATCCATATTTGCAGTAATTTCAATTCAGTGTTGCTTGAGCAATCAATATGTTGATTTACATGTTCAGTTTTGCAATTTGACTGTGAATAATTAGCGTATTGTTGTTAATTGATTTCGATTTTGTCCTCCAAATTTGCAGTTAATGGTGATTGAGTAACCGATATGTTGATTTACGGGTTCATTTTGGCAATTTGACTGCGGATTAATAAGTGTTTTTTTGCTAATTGATATCGATTTCTTCGATTGTACGTCAAATTTGAAGTAATTTCAATTTAGTGTTGATTGAGTAATCTATATGTTGATCTACATGTTCAGCTTTGCAATTTGACTGTTAATAAGTGTTTTATTGTTAATTACTTAGATTTCTTCGATTGTACGTCAAGTTTGAAGTAATTTCAATTTAGTGTTGATTGAGTAATCTATATGTTGATCTACATGTTCAGCTTTGCAATTTGACTGTTAATAAGTGTTTTATTGTTAATTACTTAGATTTCTTCGATTGTCCACCAAAATTTGCAGCTTGTTGTTCAGCGTTGATTTAGTGATTGATATGCTGATTTATGTGTTCAGTTTTGCAATTTGACTGTGAATTGATAACTGTTTTGGTTAATTGATTGAAAATTTGTGATTACAAAACCTCAGATCTCAGGATTATTTTGAGGTTTTAACTTTTAAGTACATATTGATACGAATATATGATCATATGAATATGTGAACAATTGTTTGCACATTTGGGTGTCTGACTTATTCTAGGGCTAAATGATTTCACTGAAAGGTTATTGATATATTTATTTTGGTTATCTTATATCGTATGTATGGAGGTATGAGAATTTCGGATCTCGTCGGTGCTTTTGTTCGAAGAATACTCCGTGTTCCATACTATCTGATCACCACAATTATTATTTTGTACAATGAACTTGCTAAGCTATATACAATGGGATCGGGGAACATCTACAAGAGGCGAATGAAGGTTTTCTCATTGGCGTTTCTCGTATACCTGGATTACAAGGTTTGTTCATTACTTCATTTGTGTGTTTATTGAGTAAAAACGGGGTCTTTTAAGGCATGTATATTCAGTTCTTTGACATAAGGATCGTTTGTTTTTGGTGTTGGTGTTGGTGTTGGTTAATGAAGGCATTGCAGCAGAGAGAGAAATTGACGAAAAGATCAAAACGGGATGGTTTATGGGAGAAAGCTCATGAGCGGAATGCCAAACGTGTTCTTAAGTTAATTGTGGAGTTGGAAGGTTTATGGGTGAAATTGGGACAGTATTTATCTACTCGTGCTGATGTGCTTCCCGAGGCCTACATACGCCTTTTGAAGCAATTACAAGACTCTCTTCCGCCCCGCGGTTTAGACGAGGTATTTTTAATTTATAGAATGATTATCTATTGCATTTGTTATTGGTTTAAAGAATGAAAAACATAATACATGCGAGTTGTTAAAATAGATTATCACATGTTACACTTTCTTTTGCCTTGATATCAGGTCTGCCAAACTATAGAGACACAGTTGGGTCAATCAATGGATAATCTATTCACAAATTTTGTCCGTGTACCTTTAGCAACAGCATCGGTAAGAACCCTTTTGCGTTTATTGTCAATGCAATTTTTAACATAATTTCGCAGAAGGCTTACTGTAAGATCTTAACATAATAAGAAATCAACAATAAACTAAAAACTAGACATTGTCATATACTCCATATTACTTTAGCAATCAACACTAAACCTACACATAATTTTGATCTTCTGGCTTCTGCTTCAATTTTAGTTGATAGTCACTCAAGTTATATTAGTATTTGGTAACTAATAGACCTGGCAAAACAAGCCCATCCATTCCATTTTGGGTTGATATGGGTATTTTAAATTTTAAGATGGGTTAAGATGGGCCAAACAAAATTAGTCACTAGGTTAGGATGAGTTATGAAGTGGTAGATAAAAAAAAGAGTAGGTCAGGATGGGTATGAGATAAAATCTTTAAACTAATTACTACTCGTAGATATCTATTCACAACTGCGACTTCACCAATCGCTGCCGTAGTACTCTCCCGTCGTTCTTCGTTTAAAAATAATAAAAATTTTAAAAATAATAAAAAAATTTTCTAAAAAATCAAAAAAATTCGAAAAAATCAGAAAAATTCTAAAAAATAAAAAAAATTCTAAAACTAAAAATTCCTTTGATCTACATACACATCCATGAGCAACAAAGATCGTTCTAAAACTAAAAATTCCTTTGATCTACACCAACAGCGAGTCATAACTTTGCTTTCCATTTGGTTAAATAATCTCAGAACCATTTCGATTGCATAAATAATATATGCAGATAGCTCAAGTTCACCGTGCAACTCTACGTGACGGGCAGGAAGTGGTTGTTAAAGTTCAGCATAAAGGCATTAAACTTATAATCTTGGAGGTAGTTCATTCTGGAGTCTCAGTTCTTTCTTTCCATAGCCATCGACTTAAATTTGATTATGTCATTATGCGATATATTAATAGGTAAAGTGACCAAAAAGGACATTTTTGTGGACAAGGACAGGCCTTCTGTGAAATGAGATTAGAAATCAATCAAATTAGGTTAAAAGAAGGGATAAACAGATAATTCCTTTTACCCTTACATAATAACCTTTATTGCAGCTGATATGAAGCTGATAATCCAAATGCCCCATATTATAATTATATTATATTATAATATATATTAAATTATATCATGATTGCTACAGTAAGTTATTTGTTGTTTTTGTTTTGGTTATCAAAAGTTTTTTTTTTTTTTTTTTTTTTTTTGTTCAATTTGGCCACATGAAACATAGGCTTTCTTTTATTTTATTTTTATAAACTAAATAGGAAATACAAATAATTATAAATTTTATACTTCGACAATTTTTTCCCTATGTTTTTATTAGAAATGTTAAACAATTTGGGTATTATTTATTCTATACTTTTTTACGTTTTAGAATAATTATAGTTTTATCTGATTCTTTTTTGCTAAATTCATTTATCAATTGTATAAATTTGGATATACCACGGTACTATTCTATACCTTTTTTAGTTTTAGAATAAATATAGTCTTATCTGATTATTTTTTGTTAAATTTATTTATCAATTGTAATAAATTTGGATATGTCACACTTTTACTCGATTTTAATTTATGACGTAATTTTTTCGTGTATTGCAAATATACTGTCACATGTGTTTTTATCTACTTTTCCATGGTTTTACTCGAATTTAATTTATGACGTGACATACCGCCTCAACGTGCGGGATATTTTACTAGTTGTAATCATCTAACATTAGTTCTTTTACAGGACTTGAAAAATGCAAAGTCAATAGTGGACTGGATAGCTTGGGCCGAACCACAGTATGACTTCAACCCAATGATAGATGAATGGTGCAGGGAAGCACCTAAGGAACTAGATTTCAACCATGAAGCTGGTATGATATAGATTACTACTTTGGTTTATTTGCAATTCTTGTGTTCAAGTGTTTTTCTTAATGAATTTTGTTCTTGTAGAAAACACTAGAAAAGTCTCTAGAAATCTAGGATGCAAAAGTGAAGCTCGTGACAAAAGACCCGAACATGTGGAAGTATTGATACCAGAAGTTATTCAGGTATCATCTTTCCTCACCCTCTATAATAGTTTGAGGCCAAGTTTAATATTACATTCCTAAAATTAATATGACCATAAGTGTCTAAGGAGCGTGTTTTTTTGGGCTTTCGGTTTAACTAGGCCTAGGATAGAAATTTGGGAAAGATATTTAGGCCCAAATGGTTCTTTAGGGCTAAGTGGGCCTAGGACCGCTGTCTTGGGGTCAGGCCTGCTTGTTCTTAAGTGTAGACTGGTGATAAAATCTAATGTGGTAGAATCATATGAGGTAACTAGCTTACAAACACATGTATTACACTGGTTGAATACCGAAAAAAAATGTAAATTATAAATTTGTAATCCTTATCAATGAAATGAGTTATTACATAAAATATTGAAACAAAAAGAAATGTTACATTTTCAACTATCCAAATATATTTTTTTTAAGTTTTCACTTCTCTCTTTAGTCGCTAGACTCCATCTTGTTATATACAGTTGTAAAACAGTAACACTAAAAATATAAAAATAATGATGATAAGACTGGAAGTGTTTTTAAAATATATTGCAAGTTATATGGTCCGAACAAGTTAACTGTAATAAGCTCGTTTAGATTGATCCTAAAACGATGAGTACCTACATTTCATAGGTATAGTGTTCTCTATGCACCCTAAGTTATAAAAAAATCATTTGTAGCAGTAAACCAAAAACTGGTTATTTAAATGATATATGACTTGCTAATAATTTTTATTTCATTGGTAGTCTACTGAGAAAGTCCTCATCCTAGAGTATATGGACGGAATACGTATAAGCGATTCTCGTGCTCTAGAAGACCTTGGTGTTGACAAACAAAAACTTGTTGAAGAAATTACACGTGCATATGCACATCAAATTTACGTTGATGGGTTTTTTAATGGTGATCCTCATCCGGGTACTCTCTCTTTCCGTCATTGCTCTCGGTTCTGTTTTGATATTCACATCAAACATATTCTTTCCGTCATTGCTCTCGGTTCGGTTTTGATATTCACATCAAACATATTCAGTTTGACTTCTCGGTCAAATCTTCTTTTGACTATTTTCAGGTAATTTTCTTGTGAGTAGAGAACCTCCCCATCATCCAATTTTGCTTGATTTTGGGCTTACAAAGTTGCTTTCAAGCTCCGTGAAACACGCCTTAGCAAAAATGTTTTTGGCAGCTGCAGAGGTTTGCACACTAGTTATATAATTTAATGTATAAATATATGAGTTATATTTGTCCCCTATACATTTCATCTTTTACAAATCCTTGGTTAACATTTCGGTCTAAATTTTGGAAGTTAAAACGCTGCAACACGCGTGTGTGGCTTAACGTTTTTACGTCTATTTTTTCCCAGTTTAACGGCCCTGTCGCAACGGGTGGGTCCTAAGTCGACTTAGTTATTCTTTTCTACTTTTTACGTTTCGGTCTAATTTTTACGCGTTAACACGCTGCAACGGGTGTGCATGGTTCAATGTTTTTACGTCTATTTTTCATTCGGTTTAACAGTTCCGCTGCAAAGCGCGGGTCCTAAATACTAGTTTCTTTCTAAACACGACTCTTGGCGCACTTTTGGCATATAGATCAGTTTTTAACTTCATGTAACTAATTTTCTGATTATTGTGACTTGAAATCGCCTTGGATAAACATATGCTGCTTTTGCTTTTATAATAAGCAGTTTTGGACAACTAATATCATACCCACTGCCACAAAACTGATTATGCAAGGGTAAAGTAAATAAACTTTTTACTTCTTCTTTTAACCTAATTTGCAAGACTTTTATCCCCAATTCACAAACTTCATTGAAAATGGCCACTTTTGGTCATTTTAAACATGAATTTCTTAAAGTACACGGCTGGTTCTGTGGTTAACTAAAATTTTGGATTTTTTCTCTAGCTTTTCAAAACTACATGGATGGTCCCTGAGGTTTGCACATTGTAATGCATTTAGTCCCTAGCCAACAAATCTAAAGGCTTCAGGAGGTCCAAGTTAGGGACTAAATGCGTTACAAAGTACAAACCACAGGGACCATCCATGTACTTTTGGCAAAAGTTGGGGACTACATGTGTTACAAACTGCAAACCACATGGACCATACATGTACTTTTGGAAAGCTAGGGACCAAATTCAAAATCTTGGTGAAGCACATGGACCATCCATGTACTTTATTGTAATCATAAATTATCAAACACTGAAACAACTAATTATTGTAACTGTTTGTTGTTTCAGGGTGATCATGTGGCGCTTTTGTCTGCATTTGCTGAAATGGGGCTTAAGTTGCGCCTTGATATGCCAGAACAGGCTATGGAGGTAACAAATGTATTCTTCCGGGCTACTACTCCAGCAACTGAAGCTCTTGTAAGTGGCACCAATTATCTAGCGGTTTTCATAACCTAAAACTGTCTAATTTGTGCAGAACTCATCATTCTTTTTGGTTTAGGAAAATATGAAATCTTTGGCAGAGCAAAGAGCGAAAAATATGAAAATTATACAAGAAAAGATGAAACTTGACAAGAAACAAGTTAAACGTTTCAATCCTGTAAGTTCGTTTCTTTTCCTAGTGTATGTATCATGTTACAATTCATAGGAACTGATTAAAAGTTATCTTCCAGATTGATGCTTTTCCAGGAGACATTGTCATTTTCTCGAGGGTCCTTAATTTGCTGAGAGGTTATTATTCGGTCCTTCAGATTATTTAAATAATTCAGGCATTAAATATTCAGTTTTCACTGTTTGGATGAATATATTCTGCTTCTCCAAACACTCAAAACATCAAAATATCTCATCATAAATACAACTTTAGAGTTGATTATGTGTTTTGGACATGGTTGTAAAAATCCCGCCTAGCCTTCGATTAGTCTCCGATTAATCGCTAGTTGGAGGTTCACCGAGTAATTCTTTCATCTAATCGGCTAATTAATCGCTAGGCGGTCAACAGTGGTCAAATCCGGTCCTAATCGGCTAAAAATCGGTGGCAGTCTAGCGATTCCGGCTAAAACCTGTAAATTCTGGCAAAGATTCCAGCCAAAACCCTGTAAATTCTGGCACTTAATTCTATCTACCCCAAAATATGTGTCGAAGAAGGTGTTGAAACATGTCTACTTAAAAAAATTACATATAAAAATGTGGGTATATACATATAAAACTGAGAATTACATATAAAATCTCAATCCGATTAATTCCTATTAATCCCGATTAATCCTAGTCGGTACCCCACCAGCCGACGAGCGCCTAGCGGTTCTTACAACACTGGTTTTGGATACTCAAATATCATATACACTATCAAATCTCACATCCAAATTATTCAAAACATTCTAAATCATTTCAGGGCTTTCATCCTCGATGAATGTTCGCATAAGCTATCTAAGTATCATGAGACCTTTCGCCGAATCCGTTTTGAAAAGGTATGATTTGTTTTTACTTTAGTTAAGCGAGTTGATACTCATTCTCCGATCACACGTAACCATACCCTTCTTTTATAAACTATCATCTGTTTCAGTGACATGAACCATGGACCATCCTCAAATCCTAACTGGGTATACGACAGTCCAATGCATTCTGACCTAGAAGCCAAACTGAGGCATTTCTTGATTGAATTAGGGAATGCTGATAGAATACTGGGAATCCAGGTGTGCGTCACTATCAATAACAGTCTTTTATGGGCTGTAATCGAGCCGAGCCAGGTTGAGCTCGAGTTCGAGCTCGAAATTAAATGAGCAGCTCGGCTCGGCTCATTTATTTTATCGAGCTCTCAAGCTCGGCTTGTAAAATGTTCGAACCAGCTTGAGCCAAATCGAGCCGGCTCATTATTTTTTTATATAGTTTATATTTTTATATGAATATTGATAACATAAAAAACAAAAAAACAAAAAACAAAAATAAAAAGTACACGTGTATCTATATGTATTATTTTTATATATTTTAAATACCTAAAGGCATATTAAAAGTATTATATGTATAGTTTTTGCTTATTTTCCCATATTTTTACATGTTATTAATTAATTATACTTAAAATGTTAACACTCCAACCCCCTCCACATATTTTTTTTATTTGAGTTCATTTAAATAAAAATTATTCTATGTATAATAAAATAATTCGAGCCGGCTCACGAGCTCATGAGCCGAGCTTGAGCTCTCCAAGCGAGCTGCAAGTATTTTGAACACCCCTATAATTAATGTGGATGAATTATGCTTCCGATCGCAGGAATAATTATCTGCAACAAAACGCATGATTGTATTATGTTATTGTGTTTCTCAGGTTTGTGCATACAAAGACGGGCAAGTGATAATTGATACTGCAGCTGGAGTACTGGGAAAATATGATCCTCGTCCAGTTCAACCCGATAGCTTATTTCCTGTTTTCTCTGTAACAAAGGGAGTCACAGCTGGAATGGTACATTGGCTGGTTGATAAAGGGTATGCTCTTTTGTTTGCGTGGAAACTGGCAAACCACTAATATTATTTAGTGGAGTCGCTAACACTTTTCTCTAACTACAAAAACCATTGTCGTGAAACTTTATAATAAATATTAATTTTTTTAAGTGGTCTAAATGGAACGTATATGAAATTTGGTTACTATTTAGTGTTTATTTTATTTCAAGTTTAATGTGAAGAAGGAGATAACTCTGAAGAATAAATTCACTAAATAATTACCAAGTTATATAATTGTTCCATCATTCAGTTTAGATAATTATAAAAAGAATTTCTATAAATACGACAATATTGAAAGGTATAGGTGACTTTATTATAACAATATAGAAACTTGGTTAGAATTTTATGATTTCATCCCTGTTTTTAATAAATAATCATATGTAATTTCATTATAGGAAACTAAAGCTTGACGAAAACGTTACAAACATCTGGCCCGAGTTTGGCGCAAACGGCAAAGATCAAATAAAAGTCAACCATATACTAAATCATACAGCTGGTCTGCACAATGCGCTAGCCGGCATTGCTGAAGAAGATCCTATGTTATTTTGTGATTGGGACGAGTGTCTAAAACGCATTGCTATGGTTGCACCTGAGACAGAACCTGGTCGTGAACAGTTATATCATTATTTATCATATGGTTGGCTATGCGGTGGAATCATTGAGGTACCGTCACAAATGTTACATACCCCTTTGCATTTTAGTTCCTCTTAAAACCCTTGAAGTGCTTAACGTTTCTTCATTATTTTGAACACGCAGCATGCTTCTGGGAAGAAATTTCAGGATATTCTAGAGGAAGCTTTTATTCGCCCACTTAATGTTGAAGGCGAAATTTATATAGGGGTTCCTCCAGGTATGATTCACCAAAGTTATCATAATTTAATAATAGAGTAAAACGCCATTTTTGTCCCCGAGGTTTGGCTAGTTTTGCGACTTTCGTCCAAAGGTTTGTTTTTCCGCATCTGGATCCAAAAGGTTTGAAATCTTGTCATTTTCTTCCGGCTGGTTAACTCCATCCATTTTTCTCCGTTAAATCAAGGGTATTTCCGTCTTTTTTTGTTAACTTAAAGCGCAATTCGGTCTTTTTCACTTTATGTACAAGCATTTAGCATAATGTACAAGTATTCAAAAGACCAAATTACCATTTAAGTTAACAAAAAAAGACAAAAATACCCCTGAGTTAATGAAGAAAAACAGATGGAGTTAACGAGCCGGATGAAAATGGCAAGATTTCAAACCTTTTGGATCCAGATGCGGAAAAACAAACCTTTGGACGAAGTTGCAAAACTGGCCAAACCTTTGGGACGAAAATGGCATTTTACATTTTATATTAAGAAATTGTTTTATAAACTCGTTTCAGGTGTGGAATCTCGGCTGGCAACTCTTACACTTGATACGAGTGATCTCAGTAGGTTAGCGCAAAAACCCGACATTCGCAGGGGCAGCTCGATCTCCACCGCGCTGCCTTCCACATTCAAGTTCGAAATGATTGCTGGCCTCATTCCGTTATCCAATACGCTCAATGTGCGCCGCGCGATACTACCTGCCGCCAATGGACACTTCTCAGCTCGTGCATTGGCACGCTACTATGCCACCCTCGTGGACGGTGGTGTTGTGCCGCCCCGTCATTCCTCTTCTTCACTTCCACCACTCGGAAGCCATCCTCACCACCCCATATTCCTTGCCAAGAAAACTTCAGTGAAAGATGGAAGCAAGAAAGATTCAAACGGTTCCACAAGTCCACAATCCGATCTTTACATCAGAATACCGGAAACCGATGATACAAGTGATGAAGTCGACTCTAAAATCTTTACACACAGTAAAACAAAAATTCACGACGCCTTTTTGGGAAGTGGAGATTACAAGGATTTGATTATCCCGAATGGGAAATTCGGGCTAGGATTTAGAAGGGTCCAAACAACCGATGGGTCTATAATCGGTTTTGGTCACTCAGGTATAGGTGGATCTACAGGATACTGTGACATAAACAATAGGTTTGCCATTACTGTGACGCTAAATAAGTTGTCTTTTGGGGCTTTGACCGGGGAGATAATACGGTTCGTTTGCTCGGAACTTCATCTTCCGGTCCCACAAGACTATGCAGGATCAAGGGAGTCCATTCAACAACCTGTGATCAATTAAACAATATCTGAGGTAAAACATGATCAGATATGTAACCTTGCAGCAATTTTGAGTTAAAAATGTTTAGGGAATTATAAATATGGTGTAGTATAAAGCTCATTTTTCTTCACTAATCCTCTTGTTACTTTTTGCTATTGTTATTATTGTTAAAACATCAAAATCAGCAGTGAATTCAGGATTGGAAACCCATATCCTTTAACTTCGTAGAGGGAACAAAATAAATATGCCAAACGGGTCAAGTAGTCAGCCGGGTTGGATCAGGTCGTTACTAATAGCATATAACACAGATGTATCTTCAATAATGAAACATCCAACACATGAAAGAAACAAGAATAAGGAAAGCTCAAGAAACAATGATGTATAATAAACATATACGTCTCATAGGAACCCAGAATGCATATTTTAAACTGGAAGCTAAAGTTTTGACTTTCAATGAGAGTGAGTTCTCCAAAGAAGCATTAAGTTGCGAGTCGATCTTCTCTGAAAGACTATTTAGCGCCCATGATGGTTTATCGAATTGCAATGCAGATGCTTTCATGATCTCTTTATGTACACAAACCTCTTCCACATCCAATAGCAGAATATTGTCAAAAGGGGGGGGGGGGGGGGGGGGGGGGGGGGGGATGTCATTCGAAAAAATACAATGGTGTGGAGAGAGAAAACAATTAAATAAAAGAGAATAATTCTAAAATAAATTTGATAGAAAACTAAATGATAAAGGCATTACAATAGTGACCCGGTGACCCTAGTCATGACACTTCTGATTACCATGATCTGTTCACGTTACTGTCATGTCACCCACCTCTAATCGATTATCCATAACCATTACTCTAAGGGTGTGATTATGACCCAAACCAATATCCCCTTATTTATTTTAATTTATTTTTGTCTAAAGAAAAAGGAAAGGAAATCTTGGAAAATAGAAAAGAGGACCATGGTTGCCATCATTTAATCCATGCGAACCATGGTGGATGAGACAAGGGGGTGGTGTAGCCTTCCAATCATGTTCCTACGTGACGAATCATGTCTCAACCATGACCCCCACACCCTTTAGTCTTATAATGAGTTTACTAAATTTGGCAGGTTTGTCAAATTTTTAAAATCATAAATTGACTGGGAATTATTGAAATTGAAAACATAAATAAACATGTAAATTATGTTAATAAGAGATTTACGCGTTTTAAGCTATAAATGAAAAGTGCGAAAGTTTGTAAAATTTGAGGGAAAATCTTGATTGACTAAATTAGGGTCTTAGATAAAATCTTGATGCCGGAACACATACAAGACGCGAAAGTCATTCAAACGTTACGTGACAATTATGGCTTGACACGTGTGGTTTTTATTTTAGGGGCAGAAGGGTTTTTACATCTTTTAATCTTGTTTATATCAATAACAGATTTGAACTTATTTCTGAACTTTATTTACGTGATATCTGTATGTGATTTTCATTATAAGTAGACATTGAGTTCTCATTCTTCTTTAACCCATCGGCGCATACGATTTCCATCTCTCTTCGTTTATTTGTTCTCGCGATTTTGTGTTATCATGTCTTCAAATTTCAATTTCTCAGGTTTGAATTGCAGTTAAATTTCTTCTTTGTTTCACTCGATATGTAATTTTTTGTAGTATAATCGGAGTGGTGTAGTTCTTTTCGTGGATTTTGAGTTGCCTTGATGCATATGCAATGACTTGCATAAGAACATAACCGATACCTAGATTGGAAGCATCACAATAAACAACGAAGTCATCGTTTCCATCAGGAAGGGCTGGGATAGAAGCATCGCAAAGCATACGCTTGAGAGTTTGAAAAGATTCCTGTTGTTTAAAATCAAAGGACAAAGAGTGCAATTTAGTATATAAATAAAGGATGATTTATGTAATTTACTCCGATAATAATTAAGATTCAAAATTTCATTGTCATATATTCGAATAACATAATACATTGTATCAAAGGAAATACAACAATTGCAAGTTAGAAGACTAAAACATCAAAATGCATAAATAAATTTGGTGAGTATCTAAATCCACCCTAAATAGTTTTCTTGTAGTAGCATCATCAAACATTTCTTGCAACCTATATAATACGTCAACACAAATTACGTCAGTGAGCATAATGGTTTGTCTACATCTAATCTAATACTAATAAAAGAGTCTACTTAATGCCACATGACATTCTCTTCTTCAATTCACTATTATTATTATTAATTAATTAATACAAAACAATGAAAAATGCTTTAACAACTTAATACTAATAAATGTTTTATTGTTTGCTTAGATATTGATCATTTACTTTTAACTTATCTATAATATATAATTAATTATTAGTAACAATTCTACTTATAACAAACAATTTTAAATAATGTCAATGAGAGAACACCTTCTTATTCTTTAAAAGAATTTTTTACTATATGTGTATAACATCTATTAAATAAATTATTACTTTATATTATAATAATAAAAATGGTAGTAATAGATTAATCCGATACTTGAAAACCGGTTTACTTCCATGCTTTGAAAACACTTTTAATGTTATTAGATCCGTGTAATACACGAGTTTAAGGATAGAATATCTTCATAATAATTTTGATGCAAGTCTATACTCACCGGATGTCCTAAATGGAGTTATATTTTTTAGGCTTGCCAAACTATTGATAATTACCAAAGGTCAATGTTCGAATGACGTTATCAAGAAATATTGATCGAAAGAATGGTTTATGTAATAGAACTCGACTACAGGTCTTATCATGGTGATTCGGTTATTGAGGCACTCATATTATCCAGAAGTAATACTAGCACTCGAACGTTTATCCCAAGATTTCGTTTAATACCGCCAAATAGAAGGATTCCGTTTAAATTGAAAAGAAGACAGTTCCCTCTCGCCCTGTGTTTTGCCATAACGATAAATAAAAGTGTAGGACAATTTATATGTAAATTTGGTTTGTTTCTAAAAGAATCGGTTTTTACACATAACCAACTGTTGCGTTATCTATGGTAAAAAAATTTACTTATGTAAATTTATGAAGACAGTATAAAATTTAATAATTCTAATTTTATATCCTTAAAACTGTTTAGTACACGGGTCCAATAATCTTGTAGCATATATATGAATGAGTCTAAAATTCACATGTTTAAAGTATACTAAATCATGTAACATACTAGCATGCAATAGACTAACTATCAATCCAAAGTTTGGCATTAGCGTAACCTTATCACCGAAGTATATAAGGTCGTAAAGAATAACTTAACAATGACCCACAAAATGGACGATGTGCTAATCCTATAGAGCTATACATGTTAAGGGATGCTTTCAAGGTTAATGATAGTGTCTAAGCATAAGTATAATCTAGCATGTAATCACAATTAGCATAACAAATAAGCATGTTTACGGATTAAGTGTTTGCATAAGTTTGTTTGTATGTGTATTTAGATTGGATACATGTTGCAACCCAAATAGAGTTTTAAAGGGTAAAAGGGTCAAGTATGAACTCACGGTTTGCGAAGAAATTACACAAATGCGAGTGAGCGGGTTTGAAGGATGGAAACTCCAAAGTCACCCTAAAAAGGTAAACAAAGGTGGATGAGTATGAGGACGTGGAGATTGGAAAGTAAACGAAATTTAGAAGTGTGAAAATACATAAAACATATCTTGCTAGACACTTATTTGGATACTATTTTTAGTATATGTTTTTGATGAGTGTTAAACACTCATTAGAAGTCCAAAAATAAGGAATCTAAGACTAAGACAATTTCCACCTTAACACTTAACATTCAACCATGGATTCGTTGATATTACGGCTTGGTTTGGGAGTATGTATTATATTTATCTTATTACTCATATAGTCAAGTATTTGTCAAGCAATAGAGGTAGGGTAATCCACTAACCTCAACAGTTTTACCATTGCTCAAAATCACCAACATAGGTTGTAATTCGGATGGTCATGTATACAAGAAATGAAACACACAAGTAAACTAACTATTTTGTTGAGAAACCAAGTGAGGTATAACCTAGACGAGTGCTTCCAACATAGCGTGATTGGAGACTTGGTGTGGTTTCACTCACTTTATTGTTTATGGGTTAATTAGAGACTTACGAGAACATAAAAGAGAAGCATGTGAATCTTAAGTTTCTAGAATTAAACCTTAACACAAATCCCTCAACATAGAGCTTGTTGGTGACTTGGTTTGGTATGAAGAAATTCCAAGAAACAAAGTAAAGTATAAACAAGTATAAAAGTTTGTAGAAAGATCCAAACTTGGACTTCAAAATTGGTGGTTCACCATTTGATGTGCTCAAAGTGGTTTAACTAATACTAACTGATTTAACCCTAACCTAGACGCTCTAAGTTCTAAATTTATAAACTAATATCCTCTAAACCTAGAACATACAACCGAAAAAGGGTACCGATCAATGCAGTACAGCCTAAGAAGTCCGAGTATCAATCCCACGAGACTCTATTGAAAACGTATACGAGACTCGATTAATTATATAAACTGACTCAACTTAATTGTTTTTATGTTCTGAGGGGTTTTTCTAACAATCTAAATGTAATTAATTAAAGATTAACTAAATCTGACTAAGACACAAACTTTATTAGAGACGAGATCAGATGATGGAAAAGCACTACCTAAGTCAGAATCCTACACAAGTATGAAAAGCCTTCTATCAGTAATGGAACTATTGTGGAACCGGGATCTTGTGATACTAAACTCATAGGATAATCTAGGACCCTCGACCCCTCTCAAGGTGTAACCTAAAAGATACCTAAAAGCTGTTAAAAACACCGGTTACGTGGATTCCCTCACGGGCTTTCCCACTATAATGATGAAGTACCTGCTAGACAGTCTACCTCACCACGCGAAGTCAAGGGGTAACTATAGTAATCCTGATCAGACTCTATAGGCAGGGAAGCCAGGTAAACTAGGGAGATCTTCTCACAAAGGCTCTAACCATAGCAATCTTACAACCGAGACAAACCGACAATCTCTCACCTCACGACTATTAAGATTGGTTGAATACCTATACCTACTCAATTTATGAAAATCACTCCTATGGAATACTACGTCTAGAAAACCATCCAAAAATAAAAAAACACACGGTAATTGACCTAACATGCACCTATTACTTGAAAGACATTTAACAAGGAAACATGAGGAGTAAAAATCATGAATGAAATAAAACTAGATACGCATACGCATCATGATCGATAAAAACAAAGCCTTTTACTTCATTATCAAACCACAAATGATGTTCCAAAACTGATAAATATAAATATCAAACAATAGTATTCATCAACCTAGGTAGTGTTTATAAAGTTTAGCCTAGCATTATTGAAAGAACAGAAACAATCATCAATTTAAGTTCAACTAGCATGATGAAAACAAAGCAAACAAGAAAACAAAGGAACCGTAGGTGAGACACACGAAGATTCTTGGTCCCAACGCTTAAAACATCGATCCCGATGCTTAAAGTCTTCAACTTTTTCGATCTCCTACTCCCAAATCACATTTTTCTGCATCCAAGTACGTCCCGAATGCCGTTATATGGATTATGGTGATCTAAATTCATTTTTGTGGGATTACATTAGGTCAACTCGTGACAGCAACAACCTTCTGTGAACTGAAGACCCGTCGCACGACGCGACAGACATAGCCTTTGCCTCTCGCGCGACGCGAGAGGCATAATTTATACCCTTTTGACCTTTTTACCCCTCGCGTCATGCGAGGGGCTTGCCTTCTCCTTGTCACATGACACAACATGGTCTTTTCCAGCTCTTTCTCCATTCGTCTATCTTTCGGACACTTGTGACTCATCTAACGGCTCGGTTCTCTTCAATTTAGCTCGTTTTGACTCGTTTTAGCTTCCTTTCTCCTCCTAAGCCCTGCAAATCACAAACGATTAAGTACATTGCTAAACCCTAACTAAAACGACACAAAACTTAACGAAAATTGTACTAACTATACATAGAAAGTAGATGTATTTTGCTGTACATCAAATATCCCTGCACTTACCTTTTTTCGTCACTGAAAAACTCAACAATGCAATCAGATGTAGGTCCACCCGGAGGATCGAGTAACCTCTATTCCCTGTTTTCCGACAAACCCGAAAGTGCGGAATCTAAACGGGTAAGTTAAACCAAGTTACGAACACGTAAGACACAATATTCAACGATTAACACTCAATGTACTAATGCTAGAAAACGGTTACAATACGGTGTTTACAAATGGTCTCTGTAAACTCTCAGTGTGTGTGTTACAATGTGTTCGCTCTCAAATCTATTCAGACTTGTCTCGTTGTTTCTGTTCTGTGTCTGGGTATTTATACTATCATGACGACGAAATCCCCTTTGGCGAAAACCCATCTGTCTGTGACGAAATCAACTGATTTTGTCACCTGAGTGTTTTCGTCATACATCATTTGCCTGTGTGTTTTCGTCATTCATCATTCACCTGAGTGTTTTCGTCATATTATAATAAGCCCAGACCAAACCAATGCAAGCCCAAATCCAAACAAATGGCCCAAGTTCTTTGATTGGCCCAACTACCATGCACGTATATATCAATTCTGATTTGTAAAGATTAGTCAACTTGTGACATCATCATGACATCATCATGATGATGTCATGATGATGTGTCAGCGGGAAACATTCTCGGCTCTCCGTGCTTCGCGTGTCAAACTCTGGGGCGCACGACGGAGGAATGTCGTGACGTCGGACTTGAGCCGAACCTAACCGGGTCGAACTGAACCAAATCGAACCGAGTCGAGTCGCATCCACATAAAGTGTACCAACAAACTCCCCCTTGGACGCTACTCGTGATGGTTCGTCTTCCATGTCTTTTGTGTTGGAGGATCTTTAATAAGGTCTTCACGTGACACAATCAGGGAGTGTATCAACAAACTCCCCCTTGAATGTTGCTCGTGAATCTTTTGATCTTTATTGATTTAGATCCTTGTGGTGTTGATGAGAGATCAACTGCAACCCGATCATCTTGATTTTCTGATTGCATCAACGTTGTGTCTTCACTTTACGGCTTGTCATCTGACATGTTCTCTTCGCCTTTAGCTGATTCTGATGTCATATCTACACATACAGGAAAACTAAACACGTAATGAGAACAACCGCTTGGAATTTAGACAAATTAAACAAATGACACATATGAGATCAAATCTCATTCAAACACCGACTGATAACAGTTTGAAAGTTTAAAAATTGATCAATTTTAATCCTTTAACTTTCAAAACTTGTTAACTTCGACAGTTTATGAAGCTGCAATTGTTTTCCGGCTTACAATCACGATTTTGGGTAGGATAGACTCGAGTTCCAACATCGGTCAATCTAAAATAAACTAGAAGCAAAATCTTTTTGGATTTTATAAAGTTTATATTAAAACATACCTAAAATCTTTTTGGAAATTTTCATTTTTCAAATGTAAAGACGGAAAGCAATAAATAAATATATACAAAGATGCAGAACTGAAAGTAGTAAATAAATATTTACAGACATTCTTTTTGCAAGTTTCGAGGGTAAGAGAATCATATCAGCGTACGGTCACGCCAAAACGCTCTTGGTGTTCTATTAGTTAACATTTAGATAAGCATCCTATAACAATTATCGGTATTGTTTTCCATATAAGCTCAACTTATCAGATGTAATCATGAGGAGGGGATACGTTAAGGTATGATTTATACTTACCGACCGGTGTTCATCCACACACGACACATTCCCGTATCAAGGTATGTACAAGAGTTCATCTTACCGGTGAGTATACTGTTTATCATCTGTTTGACCGTATAAAAGATGTGAGAAACTCACTTATTTTGATTGAAAACAAGTCCTATGTGATAGAATCACTTATTGATGAGGAACTTGATTTTCGATGCATGAAGGGCACAAGAGCAAGTCCGTGAACAGGTCAGTACTTTCGTACAGCAAAGAGACGAACTTGACTCCCGGATAAATGTGATATATTATCACTTGTTTGTTTGGACATGTGATTGTTGATCACTTATTGAGGTCGTATGCAATATGTACACGTATGTATAGTATCATGGAAGATCTAGACTTCGTCTCCGTTATTTTTCGGTAAAAGATACAACCATGATACCCAGATGATAAAACAGCAAAAAGACCGAATATCTCAGAACCTCGGCAATCTCTCAAACGAAATTTCGGTACTAAGACCATATACCAATGTGCGGTTCCCACCTGGTCTTCAGTTGATTTAAGTTTATATCACCCTGCACACTTTAAAATGATTGTGAGCCTACCGATACATCTTATATAGAGCTGCTTATCGTTTTTCATTTTGCATTTCAGTTTAAAGAGGTTTCAACAGACCACTGATTTACTATCATTTTCTCTTTTTCTCGCCAGGAAACTCATTTTTGATTTTCTATTGTTTTTGAGTTTTGAAATTTTTCGATGTTTTTGAATTTTCAAATTTGGATTTACTCCCCCTAAAATCAACAAACTAAGATAAATTTAAAAGACACAAAGATATTTACAAAAATGATTTCCGATGTTGGTTTAACTCATGTTTTACTTCAATGCCGTTTACCAAAAATAAGTTAATAAAAAATGATATATCGAATTTTGGAAAAATCAGTTGGCATGTCGGTAAGCGGTGTGGACCATGACAACATTGACGAGTTTCATATTGAAACAATCACGTGTGAGGTGATATTCGAGTTCAACGTGTCAGGCCAAAGAGTGCTGTACGAGATGATAATAATTCATAAAGCAGCTTAAATATCGACAAGTATAGGAGAGATTAGAAATTTAAAACCGTATCCTGCAACTGCTTCATGCATTGCTAGGAATCTGAGTGCTCTCCCAAACTAGATATCCACCCGTTGTGGATTTCAAAGTCAATTTTGTAGCTACTGAGAAATCTCTTGACAGCAACAAGATCATAGACCTCTGGGTCCGGCTGGTCTTCCACATTGCACCAGCGAAGGTCTTTGTCTTTCTCTTTCAGAAGTAGTGTGCGGTTGTTCAATCCAAGCCAAGGCATCCGCACACCCGGTTGGTTTGTTCAACAAACACATTTTCTTCAATTACACCGCGAAGAAATGTACACTGCACGTTCATCATGTTGATTTTGAACATCAGACGTGCTGCAGGTGCGTACATTTTGATTGAATCTATCCCGGGGACCCGATTAAAGCCTTTAACAATCAAACTTTTGAATGATTTTTCATTTTGTCGAAGGTTTTCAATTTCTTTCGACAGACAATTCTGTCTTCTTTTCCTTTTTCTTCTCTCCATCAAAGGCAACCACTCCTCGAAATTACAATATCTTGGAGCTTTGAGTCGCCTATCTTGTGCATGGACACTCCACTATCAACAATCCGATGACTATCGATAGTTCCTCCTGGAACATCCTGCACACTCACTCACAAATTAGTTGGAGAGGGGGACCCAAGCCTTAACAGACTTGGGTCGTCCTTCATCATCGAGGATTGTGACTTCGATTTCCTGATGATTCGGAATGGATTGAGCTTTCCCTAAAACAGTTACCGATTTTGGTTTCCAAATCTGTTTTTGTTTTTCATTTTTAATCTCTAACTTAACAGACTTTGTTTGGACAACCTCCGGTTTTAATGCCTTTTCAACTTCTTTGACGTTTCGACGTCGTTGTTTTGTTTCTTGTTCTTTAACAGTGCGTTTATCATGTTTTGGAGAAACAGGACGACGTTGTGAGTGACCTTGTTCAGAGGGGGCTCTTTCAACAAAATTTGGTTTGGGCGAGTTTGTGCAGTCTTTAATGATGTGTCCAAACTTCCCACATTTGAAACAAGTTCTCCTTTCAACAAACTTAGGAGAACCGGTTCGACTTTCACGTGTTGAACCTGTAGACCCAGAGGTACTTGTTCCTTTATCACACCCGTTTGTGTGTTGGGTGTAATTGTTTTGAGCGTTACGTTTTAAAATCTTGGCTTGTTGGATAAAATCGGTGTTTGATTTGTTTTCAAAAGTCTCAATTTTATCAGTACCCTTGGATGCTACAAATTTAACATCATTGTTTTTCTTCTTGAAACGAGCTCCTTTGGTCTCAACCTTCGGTTGTGAACCTTTAGAATTTTGAGGTCGCTGCTGTTGCTGTTTACCCTTAAAAGCGATAGGTTGTTGCTTCGTTGGTGATTTTTGATTTCCAAATTTTCTTCTAACTTCAGCTTTTGGAATCGGATCACACTGAGTTACTGAAACTCTCGGGATCCCCTTTTCCAAAAACTTACTGGTAGTATCTTCAAACACTTTATCAATCAAAGATTGATTGACATTTTTAATTGGAAAAGTTGTGTTTGAATAAATTTTATCATCACCAACTAAAGTGTACAACACGTTATTACTCTTAACGGTAGACACAGATTTCTTGTCATTCTTGACAGGATCTATCACTTGTTTGACAACTGGTTGAACAGTAGGAGTAGGAAGATCACAAAGAATATGATTCTCAATTGGAATTTCTACTCCTTTCATCTTGTTAAGTGATTTATCCTGATCACGCATATCTGATTCTGGTTCATCATCAGACGACTCATCGTCCTCAATGATTGGAGGACTTTGTTTTGTAGATGTTGAAGTTTCTGTTTGCTCAGATGATGTGCTTGAAGAACTGTCCGATTTGAACCCTAGGCCAGTAGTAACTTCCCCATAATCAAGAGGTACACTGGGTTCAAAACGAGGCATATCCTCTTCATCGGGCGACTTGGTATAGTCGTGTCTCAAAGGAGGTGGACACTTCCTATAACCAACGCCTTTAACGTTTCCTTTTAGTTTCTGAACGTCAATGATGTGATCAAGCACATATCGGGAGTTAGAATAACTATCCAATTTGAGCTTGATCGCATCATGCTCACATTTGGCAACGGCTAGCTCTTTCTTGGTTTCCTCAATGATATTAATGTAGTTATTAATACCAATTTGTTTGTTGAAAACAGTTTTTGTTAATTCGGAAACACTTTTCTTTTGGGTTTCAATAACTGTTTTAAACTCCTTTTCATTGCGAGCTAAGGCCATGTTTGCCTCTTTGCACTTTGACAGTTCAATAACCAAATTCTGATTGTGACTATGAACCTTTTCAGATTCAAGCTTCACATCTGCACAAGCATTACAAACACTAGGAGTAGGAGGATCAGAATTTACCTGACTTGTCGAGGCTGAGACATTTGCCATAAAGGCAGTCTGATAAGAAAAAGATCCATCTTCAGAATGATAATCTCCCGTATTCGAGCTTTCTTCATCTGAACTCCCGCTATAACCCGAGCTGTCGTCACTTTCAGAAAATTATTCCTTGTGAACGTGCTTGATGTGATTGATGATCTTCGCATAACATGCACTTCCTCCTCCCAACTGTACGGACCAATCACATCCTTCATCAGCTTGAACAGTCAATGCTCGATTGGTGTTTGAAGGTCCAGACTGGTTCTGGTTTTGGTTCTGACTGTTGTTCACCGCTACTATCCTTCGTTCATGATTGTCTTAATTTGCATTAGAAGTACTCGTCTGATTTCTGAACGGATTCTGATTGCCTTGCTTGCTTGGTCGGGTGCACTCACGTTTGAAGTGACCCTTTTTGCCACAATTGTAACATGTAACCGCATCTTTATTGAACCCGTACTTCGTATCATCTTTGCCTTCCAAGCTTGTTCTTCCAGTTCGAGTCATGAAATCCTTTGCCCTTCTAACAGCACTTGCAAACGCCCACTTGATATCCATTAACTCCATTTCATCACGGTCTATCTGCTGATAATCTTCATTGGTCATATTGATGTTTCCAATTTGACCTGCTACTAATCCACAGTATGAACTGAACATTGTGTTGAGAAGTTCCAAATGTTCCTTTGCAACTTCTACACTGACTTTTGAAAGATTGGAAGTATCAACTCTGACAGTGTTGGTGTTTTGGGGTAAATGATTGTTGGTATAATGTGCTTGTTGTTGTTGTTGTTGTGGTTGGGCTTGAGGTTGGGGTATGGATTGTGACATGTAAGCACTTTGATTCCAATGTGGTTAGGCTTGATTAAACTGTGGAAACGGAGATGAGTTTGTATTTGACACAAACGCCGTTTGAAGCTTCGGTTGCTGAACGGAACTAGAACTAGCTGAAGGACCAAAACCAGGCAAATACATTTCTGTGTTTTGAGGAGGTGCAGTTGCAATCCTTTTAGCTTTCCGAATTTCCTCTTCGTTCTTGTGCTCCAACTTCTGAATGAATTCATAAAGACTGACATTTGCTGCATCCAGAGCACCCGTATGCTTTAGAAGCTCAATGAATGGACTCCACTTAGGAGGTAGAGCATCAGTAAATCGTGCAACCATTTCCGGATGAGTTGCAGCAACACTATAAGAACTCATTTCACTAATCAAATGATAAAAACGAGAAGTCATATCATTTAGAGTTTCATTCTCCAAGAACTGAAATGATTCAAACTCTTTCTTCAATAGATCATGGCGTGTCTTTCTAGTAGCTGCAATTCCTTCTCCTCTCGCTACCAATGCATCCCATAAACCTTTCATGGTCTTACAATATGAGAATTGATGAAAGATGTCTTTGTGAAGTGCTTGAGTGAGAATAGCATACGCCTTCTTCTCCAGATCATATGCCTTTTTGTCGGCTTCTTGCATATTATTGAACGTTGTCGCATTTGATCCTGCTTCTTCAAGAGTTTCACTAAATGCAGAGGTGAAACACGTCCATAATTCTGTGTTTTGCCCTTGAACGTAATTATGGAAACGACCCTTCCATGATGGATAGTCGTTCATGTAATTTAACTTTGGCGGGCGATTGTTGCTACCCGTCTCATTCTCGCTAAGCAAAAGATTTTGAATGCTCTGATTTTGATTCGACACCATTGCCCATTGACTTGCACTTATTGACTGTTGTTGTTTAGGTATGGTACTCGCTAAATATTCGGCCATCGACATCTGTTTTTGAGCTGGTTGTGGATCCGTACTCCAATCCCAAGGACTCGTACAACTCATATTTGATATCAGAATGATAACACCTGGTCAAACACTTGAAAACACAAAGTTAGATACCTTTTGCAAGTCCTCTGTTTAAAATCACAGGAATAAGAATGTTTGACGAAATCCAAAAGTGATTTCATCGATGTTACATGTGTGACGCAAATAGTTGATTTCGTTGACCGAGATGTGACAAAAACAATGGGTTTTCGTTGACTAAAATGGGATTTCGTCGCTGAACAGTTTTGAGGGATTTCGTTGCTGAAAAGTGATTTCGTCGCTGAATAGCTTTGACGAAATCAGGATTGTTGCTGAAATGTTTTGACGAAATCAGGAGTGTTTCACCAGGTTTGTTTTTAAAATTTGTTTCGTGAGGTTAGTTTCAAAACAAAACAAAGTAGCAGGTTTTGTTGACTTTTTGTAAAATAAAAGATATTATCTCTTCCAACAAGAGATTGTCTTGTGTCAGATGCCAACTTTTTCAACAAAAACCAACAGTTCACACAACCATCATTATCATTAGTATGACACAAAATTCAAACTAACAATCCTTTTAATATTAATAAACACAAAATCACTTTAATTTAAACTACAAAATAGATCAAACTCAAACAAAATTCAAGAACACTATGATGATATCAAGAACACGTTGAAGGGTGTTGGAAATAGGTGATTTCGTGGAGGGTGTTGGAGATAGGTGATTTCGTGAAAGGTGAACTGATTTCGGCAAGGAACTGATTTCGTGAAAGGTGAACTGATTTTGGCAAGGAACTGATTTCGTGAAAGGTGAACTGATTTCGGCAAGGAACTGATTTCGGCAGTTGTGATACCAGAAGTGATTTCGCCAGTTGTGATACCAGAAGTGATTTCGTGAAAATAGGTGAGACAAAATAGATATTTATCCAACACAAACTCAAATCTTATCCATTATTTCCTGACACACTCAAACTACTTTGGCAAATAAGTCAAGCACCACCTTATCTTATCAGCTTTCTCACCAAATACTCATGATGGTTTGTGTACACAAATGTCAACTTAAATTATTTTAATCACAAACACTTAAACAATTCAACAATATAGAATCAAAATCAGATATTATCAAGAACATAAACAAGAACAACTTGAATATATTATGAACTTGATTAGTTTTCAGGCGACCGATAAATTGTCGAACACCAATTTTGCGAGAAACTTCAATAAAAAAAACCTTAATACAACATGTATAACAAAGATTTAACAAGGTTTTGTATGAACTAACGGCAAAATACAAGATTTTCAAGACTTTAACACTAGATTTTCCAGAAAAGTTGATATTCCAAGCTCAAATCTTAAAGAACAATTTCTGAAAATGCATGAAAATCTTTCAAAACACAAGATAAACAAACTTGGTTTTAACAAGGAATTGAGCCAATGCTCTGATACCAATTGTAGGACCGAGTTTCATGACCGAAACCGTGATTATCATGATTATGTTCATAGACGGGAAGATTAGAGACGGATAAAAGTACTTACTTGTATAGATTTGTAACATAACAAAGCAAGCCGGCCCGATTAACAAGCTAACCGAACCATACCAAAGGAGTACACATCCGGGGAGAGACCAAGTGGTGATCTCTTCCGGTGAGGTCTCAAACCTCCTAAAACTTCCAAGTGTTTGAAATGACAAAGGGTTGCTATTTATAGCTACACCCCTTTGTCTTTCAAACACACACGGTCAAACAAATAACCCTCTCGTTTGACCACTTCAAACGAGCGGGTCTATACAAGTTCGTTAGACCGTTTCACTAACTATTACAAATTCAGCATAAAATAAATCTAATCTATTCGACAAGTATCGGACACAAAATCTGCATCAATAAATTCCCCCTTGTCCGTTGCTGTCGAATGCCGAAAATGCAACTGCAATCGATCTTCAGTCAAGTATTCATCTTCTCTGTGTTAACAAATTCCCCCTTGACCGATGATCCAGGTAAGTAGTATCTTGACGCTTCTTGTATAATAGTTCCCCCTCAAAGTATGCGTATCCGTGTTGGGTGTTGTGCAATTTCCTCAAAAGGCTCAATTGACCGATCTTCCGCTGATCTTCCAATACTCCAACCAGCATTTGATAAGGGTTCCATTCTTTAAAAACTGCATCAAGTCTTGATCTTCAAGCATACTACATTGGTAGAGGTTTCTGGTGAACTGTCTTCTGTAAACCGTCTTTGTGGAATCGACCAAGTAATGCACTTTAATCTTCAGCATCAACACTCAGGAAAGTCAGCTAGACCAAGTGTATCCCTTGCAAGCTCAACCAGCATGCTTAGTTGAACTACATCCAGATCTCATTGTCTCGCCTTTGTGAAGTTGACCACGTAATGCACTACGGATCTTCAGCATCAGTACTCAGGAAGTCAGCTAGACCAAGTACATCGTTTGCAAACTCAACGAATTGAGTTACCCCCAGATCCCTGTAAAATCCCAAAGAAACATCAAACCCAAAACCGAATCCTGCAGGTCTTCAGTCTTGAACTATCAGCTTTCATAAAGATTCCCCAGGTCTTCAGTGAACAGCGCTTTTGTAACTACTGTAGACTTTAGAAACCTGTATTTTTCCGTGCAAAACCCTTCACGCTGGCTGGAGAATTAATTAAAATCCTCAAATATGTGTATGTGCAAAACATTCCACGCTGAACCGTTGGTATCACCAGAAAATCACAAACTCTATCACCTATGATTGCGTTTAGAAATTTACCGAAGAAATTCATCATATATTTTATTCCCCCATTTCTTTGGTAAGATCTCTAAACCTTAACAAATTCCCTCCACTTCAAAGGAACTGTCGTCAACTTTCAAATGTTCACCAATTCCCTTCACTTAGCGGAACTGTCGTCAATCTTCATTGAATGTTCTCGGTTCCGAAAAATCACGAAAACGACTTTCTTCTTTGCATGTTCTAGTTGAATAAGAACGTCCCCTAGTACCTCGTATGATCCGACTTGTATCCCTCCAAAGACTTTGTGAACTCGTTAGGACCGGTATTGACATTCTAGGTTCATTCATTCATTACCAAATGCGAGAATATGACAATAAACAAAAAGATTTCTTCGTTGCATATTCTAGTTGATAAAGAAATTTCCCCTAGTACCCCGTAGGATCCGAGGATCGAGTAACCTCTATTCCCTGTTTTCCGACAAACCCGAAAGTGCGGAATCCAAACGGGTAAGTTAAACCAAGTTAAGAACACGTAAGACACAATATTCAACGATTAACACTCAATGTATTAATGCTAGAAAACGGTTACAATACGGTGTTTACAAATGGTCTCTGTAAACTCTCAGTGTGTGTGTTACAATGTGTTCGCTCTCAAATCTATTCAGACTTGTCTCGTTGTTTCTGTTCTGTGTCTGGGTATTTATACTATCATGACGACGAAATCCCCTTTGGCGAAAACCCCTTTGGCGAAAACCCATATGTCTGTGACGAAATCAACTGATTTCGTCACCTGAGTGTTTTCGTCATACATCATTTGCCTGTGTGTTTTCGTCATTCATCATTCACCTGAGTGTTTTCGTCATATTATAATAAGCCCAGACCAAACCAATGCAAGCCCAAATCCAAACAAATGGCCCAAGTTCTTTGATTGGCCCAACTACCATGCACGTATATATCAATTCTGATTTGTAAAGATTAGTCAACTTGTGACATCATCATGATGATGTCATGATGATGTGTCAGCGGGAAACATTCTCGGCTCTCCGTGCTTCGCGTGTCGAACTCTGGGGCGCACGACGGAGGAATGTCGTGACGTCGGACTTGAGCCGAACCTAACCGGGTCGAACCTAACCAAATCGAACCGAGTCGAGTCGCGTCCACATAAAGTGTACCAACATCAGAACTATGATAACTGGTTTCAAAAACTTTAAATTTCTTAATTTAAAAGACTTAATAACGTTTAACCATGATTACAGGTATAATTATCCACTTAAACCCAACACCGACCCATCAAGCCCTTTCATGCTAGCATTAAGTTCAAGTTTACAATTTATCTAAGGGTCTCACACTTAAGGTCCACAAATCCACCCAATCCCATATCGAGCTTATAAGGAAAAGATTAAAATCTACAATCTTATATAAACAACCTTTATGTATTTTAAAATTAAATTTCTTGATGGAATGATGGATGATGATAATGAGCTTTAGCAGTTTTTTTCATAATCAACTCAGAAGACATTATCACCAAGTCGCTATCCTAATGGGAAACACCCTGAGCCTCACATTTTCCTTTAATTTAACTTTCACCCGGTGGGTATGCTCCACCCGAGTTACAATCCTAGAGGTTAATACGATAAGCTTCAATTTATTTAAAAAAAAACTCATATGAATGGATGATGGAATTTTTTAGGCGCCACCCAAATCCGGATTTATTCTCGTAAAAAGGATAAGGTGTACCAATTTAATTTAAAATAATTATAGGTTATGTATTTATAATGGATCCTTTTTTTACCCTCAAGAGTTTCAGCTTCTCTATATCCCCTAAAATGAGAATCCACAAGACTTCATGATTTAAATATTAGATATATTAAAACAATCTAAGGAACCCTTTAAGTCGGTTGGGCCTACCAATACATCCCGACAAATATGTCTTTTGTCTAATTTATCTCATATGTATAATATCTTGAAAACCAATCAATCCCATTTTTTCTATCATTTTCCGTTTATTTGCAAAAATTTTCCAAGAACATTTTCTAATTTTTTCATAATTTTTTATGGATTTTTTAATTTTTTTTTTAAATTTTTCCGGACTCAAACTAACCTAACTAACACTAAGACTCAAGTGTCCCATCCCCACACTTAAAATTTGCATTGTCCTTAATGCATGAATGGAAACACAACTCAAAAAGAATAATTAAGATCGCATATAAAAAAACTACAAAATATACAATGGAAAAGACTTAGCTGGTAATTTTGCGAGACTGTCATGTGCCAGGCAATTCCACAAATGCTCTCTAGTCCGAACGTGCTTAGCAAACAATTCCTAACCCTCACACGCGAATGAAGGCGTCTACTCACTCACTTCAATCAAGCATTCTAAGCATCAAAAGCAAACACAACAAATAATATTATAAGACCATAATAAACCAAACATCCGTCCCATTTCCTGAAGTATCAAAGTATATTAAATTTAGTACAGACTAGGATAAGCAGAAACAACATAAAAAGAAAAATAAAATAAAAGATACTCGTCCTACATGCTTCTGCCATCCCCACACTACTACTACTACTACTACTTCTCATCATCAACATCGCCTGCCTGCTCCGGGGCCCTAAAATAATATGGGACATTAATACCGATATGGCCTATCATGTGTTATCCTCTTGCCTCTGCTGACCGGTGGAAATCATGTACCGCAGGTCTCCATATTGCCGGTCTATCCTCTCGCACAAAGTATCCAGTGTGAGTGGTATGGGAGGTGCATCATAGAGAGGATACTGTCGGCCTAATAACTCGCTCCTATGCCTCGGTCTCTATAGGCGTGTAGGGATGCAACATAAGGGCCTCTACTGCCGCTAAACCCTCGGGAGGATAAACCTGTTGTCCCACCTGAATATCCTCCCACATCGGAGGTTCAGTCAAAGTAAGGATACCTGCCTGCTGTAGCTCCTGAATCCCGAATAATGCCGTCCTAGGCCCTTGTCTCAAATACTCAACCTTATACGGTGATCCATCATCTTTGTATCAACCAATGCATCGAACCTTTTGTATTCCGGAATAACCAACTCAAACTGTAACAATGGATGATCCCTAAGCCTACGAACTCGAAAAACTAGGAAAACTCCCCTCGAAGAATATCTAATCCTCTGAAGGCGCGGATCCAGAGCGTTCACCTACTCGACCGGGTCACCCCGCGGTTGGGGCACCGGCCCACGTCTCCTCATCGCACCACTCGAGCATCCTTCACCTGACATATCTACAAAATAGAGTTTAACAAAGATAAATAGGTAACACATAGTAATCACAAACTATGTTTGGTACTTTTAGAATTTGTTAATTTTTTTTAGAAATTTTAAAATATTTTTTTAATTATTTAAGATTTTTCAGAAATGGAAACGACCATATAGCATTACATTCATGGTCGTGAGCGAAAACGTTTAGAATAAATTTGGGTTAACGTTTACAAAAATGTGATTTTGGACCAAAGCTCGCCTGAATGGAGATTAAGTACGGGCGAGAGGTCTTGTACCTATTCAAGCAAACTAATAAACCCAATGACTCGATCAAAACATAATCTATACTAAGACTGACTCAAAATAGGATTCACTAATATTGAAACGACACTAAACAACACACGAAACTACACAAATACAGACTCAATGTAAGCTACCCTATCCCAACACTTTAACTCTCCGCAATTAAATCCCATGTGCCTAAAACAAACCAACATTGAGTCTCCAACCGATTTTTTTTTAGAAAATGGAAAATTGTCAAAATTTTGGTTCGGGTTCAAAAAACTCTCCTTAGAGAAAGGGGTTTTTATCCATTTTTGTACCTATGCAAAATTCAAGTTTCTCCGCTCATTTCAACAAAACATAATCCAAATAAAATCAAACCGGTCTAACGACCATTCTAATGTTATAAATCCCAAACCATACCATCCCGCACCCTTAACTAGACCGAGACGGCTATCTACCAAGACACGACTAAAATAAGACTCAGACTCGATACGCAAACACTATGGCACTAACACAAATCACTAAGTCTACAACTCTACAACTCGACTAAAAAGTACAAAACAAGAGTGCACGAAAATTCATACCTGAGATTCGACAGAGATGACACGAAAAATGAGAAAAAGGTCGGATCTTTATGAAACCCGATGCACGGTGGATGATATCCGGATGTGGTGTTTGTTCGTGATGGTGATAGGAGGTGAGATGTAGTTGTTTATGGTGGTTGAGGGTGATAACAACAGAGAAATGGTGGTGTTATGGTAGAGTTCATCGATGAGGAAGAGAAGATGAAGTTTTGAAAAGTGCAACCGAATTAGGGTTTACTCAGATCTGCTCTGTGATTTAGAAGCATCTCGTCACACATCTTTTAGGGCATCGTTCTCATGACGCAAGGGAGCCCTTTGACTTGCGTTTGACTTTAAGGACGTCGCCTTACGTGACTAGTGTTGGTTATTCCCCTTGCATGATGCGAGGGGCTGGTTAACTAGCATTTGACCTACAGGTCTCGCCCTACACGATAGATCTAAAGGCTGCCTCTCGCACGGTGCGAGAGGCTCCATTTTACAGAAAGTTTTGAGAATTCATGGCCTTTTTGCCTTTGAAAATTTTCGGTTTTTACCCAAACTCTCACAAAACCCATTGTAAACAAAATTTTTTAGTGGTGCGTTCCTGGAACTCCGTTTCTCGATGTTTTCCCCTCCGAATTTTTACGAATCTTTGCACAAAGACTCAAAACCCAAAATACAAACAAAAAAACTATGAAAATTACGAACTAAGACTATAAAACATGAAATATGACCTATACAAACGGATACAAACTCTACACTTGGGTTCTCACTAAGACCTCTAATCACTCATTCTCACCAGTGCTTCTAGAGGAGTTTCCTCCGTCTCGGTTGGATCTAATGGCCTTCCGATGTAGTGTTTAAACCTATGACCGTTAACCTTCCACGTGATTCCATCTACACCATTTAGTAACTCGATAGTACCGTACGTAAACACCTCCTTCACAGTGTACGGTCCAACCCACTTCGATTTGAGCTTTCCTCCAAATAATTTTAGACAGTAATTGAACAAAAACACCTTATCTCCTTTCTTAAAATCCTTCAACCCCTTTAATCCCCTATCATGCAATACTATTGTCTTCTCCTTTATACTCCAACACCGTGCATATGCCGCATCCCGAAGCTTCTCTTAATCATGGATTTGAAATTTCATCTCCTTGTCGCTTCATTGAGATCAAGGTTAACTGTTTTAAGAGCCTAAAGTGCTCGATGTTCTAGTTCGACGGGGAGGTGACACGCTTTCTCATAAACGATCAGAAATGAGGTGGTTCCTAAAGGTGGTTTATACGCGGTTCGAAATGCCCACAATGTATCGTCTAACTTGTCGGGCCAATCCTTCCGACTCTTTCCTTCTGTTTCCTCAAGAATCCTTTTCATTCCTCGGTCCACGTTCTCCGCTTGAACACTTGTTTGTGGATAGTAAGTGGTGGACAAACAACGAGTGACTCCTTAACGCCATCAAGGTGTTACAAAAGTGTGTGCCACGTTCACTAATAAGAGCTTTCGGAGTACCGAATCGGGTAAAGAACCTTTTCAAGAATCTCACCACCACTCGGGCAAGGTTAGTAGGTAGAGCTTTAGCCTCCACCCACTTTGAGACGTAATCAATGGCCACGAGGATGTACCGGTTCCCTCCAGAAACAGGAAACGGTCCCATGAAGTTAATGCCCCAAACATCTAAGATTTCTATAACTTGAATTGGGTTTTGAGGTATTTCATCCATGGATGAGATGTTTCTGGTGCGTTGACAAGAATCACACCTTTTAACGAAATCGAGGGCATCCTTCACCACCGAAGGCCAGTAGAAACCCCAATTAAACACCTTTTGGGCAGTGATGTGTTGACCCCTAGTTAGACCCTCATGGCAATGCCTAAGAATATCTAAGCCATCCTCTCAAGTCACGCACCTCCTAAGAATCCTATCACCTCTGATCTAGTAAAGATACGGGTTATCCCAGATATATCTACTATTATCCCGAAAGAACTTCTTCTGCTAGGTCGTCATGCCCTCCACTACTACTCCATGGGCAAGCTACTTTGCCAAGTCGGTAAACCAAGGCATACCCTGTTTCTCAGCTTCTACGGAATTGACTAACTCGTGAGGCAATATGTCTCCTATCACCTTCTTACGAGTCTCTTCCCTACTCGGATCCTCCAAACGGGAAAGATGACCAGCCGCAACGTTCTCTGCTCCCTTCTTGTCTTCAATCTCGATGTCAAACTCGGAAAGCAATAGAATCCACCATATAAGACAAGGTTTGGCATCTTTCTTTGCGAAAAGAAATCGTAATACCGAATGATCAGTGAAAACAGTGGTTTTGGAAAGCATGAGATAGGAACGAAATTTATGAAAGGCAAAGAGAACCACTAGACACTCCTTCTCCGTAGTCGTGCAATTCTCCTGAGCATCATTAAGTTTTACTGTTTTGTAGTTACTGTTTCTAGTTACATTTTCGAGATTTTGGCGTTTTATTTATTTTTAATGAGGTTTTATATAAAGATGGCACTTTGTTCTATTTTTTCTTATACATTGGTTTTTATACTTTTTTTTAGTTTTTTTATAATACTTGTCCAAAGTAATTTTATTATAGTTTGTGAGTTTTTGTGCGTTTTATGGCATGATGGCGTTTTCACAAGCATTTGTCTGTGTGGCGTTTTTATTATATATGACGTTGTTATTATATAACAATCAGCTGAAAAAGAAAATTAAAAAAAATATAAATAATTGATCTTCCAAATTTTCACAGTCACAAGTCTCTTTCTTCTTTTGAAACATCTTCACTGGCTGTTTCGACTTTCGTATGTATGATTCATTTTGTTTTTTGTTTTTTGTTTTTGAAGTAGCTTTTTTGTCACCGTGTGGAAGCACAAAGTCTGACATCAGCCTCTTTTTCTTGAAGATTTGTCCATCTCATGCAGCAAAATGTTATTGAGTTACACCCTTCAGCTAACAATCCATTCGGCGAAACTTCGCGTAGAACAATATTGAATATCCAAGAAACGATGTTTGATTTTTTAACATTTTGGCGTTTTACCGAGAAAAAGAACGCCACTAAATAAAATTACCTTAAGCCTCTAAATTTGATCATGCTAAACTCAATAATGTTTTGCTGTGTGAGATAGACAACATTGTTAATCCTCAGTTAAGAAAGATGTCTAACAATGTTGTCCACCCTATACAGCTAAACTTTATTGAGAACAAAACTCAATAATGTTTTTGTATGTTTTGGCGTTATAAATTGGATGGAAGTTGTGGATAAAGTCAATAAGATTTTACTTAATGAAATGGACAATATCCTCACTTAAGGATTTTGTCCATTATATTGAGCGAAACCTTACCGACAACCAAACTGAATTTCAAAGAAACGTTTTGTTTTAGAGGATATTTGATGTTTGTATTTTTTGGCGTTTCTAAGATGAATGGTATATATTAAATACGACGTTTGGGGTTTTGTGTGTTTTAATGGAAGGTCTGAGATGTTGTATATATATGATGTTTTTTGGCGGTTGTTTTAGGCAGGATTTTATTATAATAAATGCTAGTAGTTAAGTCCCGTCGTTCAGTCACTGTTTGTTCAGCATTATCATTTAAAACAAGTTTGGCGTTTTATATCCAATGACGTTTTAGATTATGATGGTGTGTGCTATGTAGGTTAAGGCGGTAATTTAATGGCGTTTTATTCATGAGATGGCGTTTTGTGTAGAGAAGTCAAAAGACTTTTTTACCCTTAATGAAGCGCGCCACACTAATAAAAGTGATGTTATTTACGAAAACGCCACCACGTCATCTAGTCCATAGATTGTTTGGATCTGACGATCCATAACCGTTCTCTCTGTTCTCCCACTTTTCACCATTTTTTCTAAATCCTGATCCTATATATATATATATATATATGGGAAAAGGGTAAAATGAGAACCACTTTGAGTTGTGAGAACTATGAGAACTAGGTGTTTCAAAAGATTTTTTCAATTTTTTTCTCAAAAATCTTATTTTTTGTTACAACTGTAAAATAAATAAAAAAATGCATGAAAAGAATTTACATCAATGTAAAAAATTTTTTTTGGTGATGTCATCGTTCCGTAAACAAATATTACATTAGGCACAACTAACATGCATAACTACCGACTTAATTTTAAATTTTCTTTATAGATGTGGTTATAATATTTTCATCTACGTTTTTGCAAAAATTGCGGCCCAACTCGTTCGGATAGTAGAAGTTCTTATAGTTCTCACAACTTGTGGTGCTTCTTAATTGAACTAAATCCTATACACACACACACACACACACACACACATATATATATATGTGTGTGTGTGTGTGTGTGTGTGTGTGTGTGTATATATATATAATGAAAGTGTAAAATACAATATTGCTTAACGTACGAGCGTATGCTTGAAATTACACACGTAAAATTCAAACCCTAACCCTAACCACACATGTTGAAAAAACACAATCAGGTATGTTATAACTATATAATGAAGCATGTTATATAAATCTAGTAATAATATATTTTGCTAATCATGCATGTTATAATTATGTAATGAAACATATTATAATTATGTAATGAAGCATGTTATATAAATCATGCGTGATTATGGGTTTTCAACATGCGTGATTAAGGTTTTGAGTTTTACAACATGCGTAATTTCACAGCGTACGCCCGTACTTTAAGGATTATTGTACGTTAACCGTCCCCCCTTCACTCTCTCTCCCCCTCTCTCTCTCTCTCTCTATATATATATATATATATATATATATATATATATATAGGGAGCCGCTAAAATAGAAACCACCTCCAGTTGTAAGAACCGCGAGAACCACTCTCAACCAATCAGATTATGCCAACTAAAAGGGTATTTTGGTCTTTTACCTCAAATGTCAAATCCCTCCTCTCTCTCCATTTAATGCCACCATCTCTCTCCTCTTTTTTATATCTGTCTCTCTCTCTCTTCTTTCTTCAATTCTTCAAAATAGTAGAGCTTCTTCATCTGAAGTAACCCACCACCGTTCACCACCTGTAACCCCCCCTCCGTCAACCACACTTCCGGCACCACCAACCATCGTTCACCACCACCCAACTGTCACAAAACCACCACCACACCTCCGGGATGACCAACCACTGTTCACCGCCACCCCGTTCACCACCAACCACCGCCCAATCCTGGATCTGAGAAAGATGACGGCGGCGGTGGGATGCCGGCGGCGGGGATGCCTTTGAAGGGTGTTTCTCTCTCTAGTAAGATATGCTCTCTCTCTCATCTCTCTCTCACCGAGGATTCAGCTCCGGCAGACCTCCGGTATGTTTTGGGGGTTTTCATTGCACCAAGGCCCTCATCTAAAACACTTAAACTTGATTATGATTTAAAAAAAAAAGTGGTCGTCAGTCTTGACCCGAATTGGGTGTTTAAAATCTTGCTTCATTACATTGTTCTAAATGGGATTTTTTTAAATGCAGGTTGCTTTAGCACATACAATTGGACATGTGGCAGCTACTATAAGTATGTCAAAAGTTGCCGTGTCATTTACACACATTATCAAAAGTGGTGAACCTGCATTTAGTGTATTTGTTTCAAGGTTTTTTCTTGGTGAAACGTTCCCGATTGGGGTTTATTTGTCACTTTTGCCAATCATGGGAGGCTGTGCACTCTCTGCTTTAACCGAGCTCAACTTCAATGACTGGTTAGCAATTTCTATTAAAGTATACATAAGACTATGGGGTATGGGGCTTGGGTTGGGGCGTGGGTTGGGGGAAAACGCCCAAGCCACCATCCCGGGTGGGCTTGGGTTGGGGCGTGGCCCTTGGGGCTTGGCTTTGAAGCCGGGCGTGGGGCGGGTTTGAGATCCGATGTGGTTTAGGTTTTTTTTTTTTTTATAAATGTTGTGTGAATTTTTTAAATTTTTTGTAATTTTTTTTAATAACCTGCCAACCCAAGCGGTGCACCCACGCCCCGCCATACACCACGGACACGTCACTAGGCGGTGGGGGGCTCGAACTCCACGTGTCAACTCATGCCCCCAACCCAAGCCCCACCATACCCCACGGTCTAAATGCATGCTTAATTCCTTAATTTGAAATTTCTATTAAAGTATACATAAATGCATGCTTAATTCCTTTTTTTGTGAATGGGTTTGCAACATTCAGATTTAGATGGTAAGCTATCGTCTATGCTTCCTGTAAGACAACGATTCATATATAGGGGTGCAGAGATGTTTTGTGCTGGAATTGTCAATTGCGATTCATATATAGGGGGTGCAGGTTTCGGGCCAGACTCAAGTATGGTTCGAGTTTTTGTTCGGGTCAGCCGTGGGGCGAGTTTCGGGTCAGTGGGTGCGGGTTTGGTTCAACCCGGTTCGGAAGCTTCAGGTCGGCGGCTCAGTCAAACCGGGTCAGATTCAGAGTTGTTCGGGTCAAGCTTCGGCTCGGTCTCGGTTCGGGTCTTGCAATTCGGTAGGTAGTTATTATTACGTTAGTTTAGATTTTATTTAGTTAACATGCACCGAGCTCGAACCGATACTTTAGTGGCTTGTTACGTTTGGCATTTTGATAGATATTTTATATATTGTGTTTATATTGTTGAAAATTGTTGAGTTTTGAAAAGATAACGACAACTTGAGTTGTCGACTTATTCAAAAAACAGAGGAAACTCTGTCCGTTTTCCGTAAAAACGTAAAACGTAAATAGTAAATAGTTTAACATAAAACGTAAAACGTAAAAACGTAAAACGTAAAAAGTTTAATGTGAAACGTAGAAAGTAAAAAGTTTAACGTAAAACGTAAAAAGTTTAACCTAAAACGTAAAACGTAAAACGTAAAAAGTTTAACGTAAAACGTAAAAACGATGCGTGCAAAAACTACGCGTTAAAAAACGATGCGTGAAACGTAAAAAGTTTAGCGTAAAACGTAAAAAATTTAACGTAAAACGTAAATAGTTTAACATAAAACGTAAAACGTAAAAAGTTTAACGTAAAACGTAAAAAGTTTAACGTAAAACGTAAAAATTTTAGCGTAAAACGTAAAAAGTTTTACGTAAAACGTAAAAAGTTTAACGTAAAACATAAAACGTAAAAAGTTTAAAAAGTTTAATGTAAAACGTAAACTTTTATGTAAAAACTATATAACGTAAAAACGTAAAACTTTTTCTACGTAAATTGTAAAACGTAAAAAACCGTGTAATAAAATGGCGCCTAAACAAGGGGCGTGAATACGGGGCATAAAAACGCAGCGAAAAAAACGGGACGTAAAAAACGCCGCGTTAAAACGGGACGTAAAAAACTGTGCGTTTAAAAAACGATGCTTGAAAAAGAGGAGCCTAAAAACGGCGCGCAAAAACTACGCGTTAAAAAACGATGCGTGAAACGTAAAAAGTTTAACGTAAAACGTAAAAAGTTTAACGTAAAACGTAAAAAGTTTTAACGTGAAAAACCGTCTGATAAAACGGTGCCTAAATAAGGGGCGTGAATACGGGGCATAAAAACGCCGCGAAAAAAACGGGGTGTGAAAAACGCCGCGTTAAAACGGGACGTAAAAAACGGCGCTTTAAAAAACGCCGCTTAAAAAAGCCGAGCGTAAAAAATGGCGTGCAAAAACGACACATTAAAAACGACGCATAAAAAAGCCGGGCGTAAAAACGGCGTGCAAAAACCGGCGCACAAAATAAATTATTTTTTGTTAAGAAATCTGAATTTAAAAATGCTTTTTAATAAAAAAAATTGTTTAAAAAATAAAAAGTAATATAATAAAACAAAAAAGTAATAAAAAATACTAAAAGACAAAAGAAAGTAATTTTACTTAACTACACTTTTGGATTAAAATATTAAAGACATAATAAGACAAAAACTATTTAATATTAATATTAACTACTTTTAATCTTATCCATCCATCTTGTTGATCTAGTGGTTAGAAAGTGGTTCTCTCGGTTCTTACAACTGGAGGTGGTTTTCATTTTAGCGGTCCCATATATATATATATATATAAGGGTGAGGTTCCTGTAAAAAAGACATTTTTCATGAGAAGTGTGAGAAGGCATAGAAATTGATATGTAGGCATCATGTTTTGGACTTAGGCATGATGTTTTGGGTTGTTTTGGCAAGAAAAAAACCAAACATAACAATTTAAGACACAATACAATCATTAATGTATTTAATAGTTCAATTATTAGAAATTTATAATAACTCTTAAACTCATACAATCATTCATACTAGTTTATATGAAGTTATAAGAAGTCCGACGGGTGATTTTAGAACAAGATAAAGTTCTCTTTATTTATATATAAGATTTTAGATTTGCTAGAATCAAATTTATTAGCAGAAAGGGCGAAAGTGATGATAAATAATTCATATGAAGTTATAAGAAATCCCATACTACGATTTCAACAAGACTTCTGTCGTCTTCTTCATTTTCTTGTATCTCTATCCTTTGTTTAATGCTTATTCTCATGTCTGATACAAATTTAATAATAGCATCTCTCGATATTACAAATTTAACAATACTCTATTTCATCTGAATATGGACGTAGCAATTGGAGGAAAAATATAGTATGTTTAAAGAACGAGTGAAAATCTGATTTGACAAATAATATGACGTATTAAAAACGATGGTATTGGAGATAACACACACGGTGTCGGCAAGGTGGAGCGGCGTTGCCTTTCCATGCCGCACACCACACCGGGCCTGGCGTTGTAGACGGCGTTTTCATGTGGGCTTGATATTTCCCACCGGCGTCGAGAGTTAATGAGCGTCGACGTGGTGTGGTCTGATTGGGGGTCCCCACTAGCCGTTGGACTCCAAGGACATTATTTAAAAAAAAAAAATTGTAGGTGTCACGTGTCGAATAACGCCCTTCTTCCATGCTGCTTCTCACACCCTCCAATTTTCCTCCACGCCACTTTTCTGATGCGCGCTAACGTGTCGTACACGTGTCGAATAACGCCCCAGATTCAAGTCCTGCCACACCGTGTGTTCTAAAATACAAAAGACGACAATATATAGCACTGATTGGTTATAATATACTAATAGACAGTGATAAGTAAATAAATGAACATTATCCTCGGCCACCCATGGCCCAACCGGTCACTACCAATCTGACTTGCGCATTAATAAAATGACGTAAATAATATGAAAACCAAACACGATTTCTGGACATATTCAACTAGTTGATTAATTTGTTGCTTGAAGAACTGATCATCATCATATCCAGAAAGGGTTGTATTCTTATTCCTTGATGATCAAATTTTCATAGTATCACGTTATCTTTTGCTAAATTGTGGTGTATGAGATTGCTTTCTGTTTATCTCTTTTTTTGCTCCAACTGAATGTTTAAAAATGATATAAGTTGTTTTTAATAAGTGAGCATTTAAATAAGCAACAAGCAGATAATGTGACAACCCTCACAATTACATGTATCCGTACGACTCATTAATGTTAATTAAAGTGCTTGATGTCTGTGCTGAATTACTTAACTACTTTCTGATTACTGTGTCATACTTACATGTGCTTGTTAACATACTAGTCTTATGCAGAAAAAGTTACTAAATAGTTCTGTATGCTTTCCTAAGTTTTGGGAATTAAAAGTGTTACAAAAAAGATATATAAAAGACACTTTACGACATAACTTAGCACTTTAACGGGACAGTATCAAACCGAACAACCGGACATTACCCGGAACACCAAAATAATGCTGAAAGCATTTTCTTTATTTTTCTAAGCTAGTTAGGGTCCCCGAAAACCCTAACACACTATATATTTCATAACATACCATAAGACACTAACTAATCACTTGATTTCCAACTAAATCACTAACTAATAGTTGAAACCCAACCAAGCACCCCCCCCCCCCCCTCTTCTTACGGTTTCAAGGGTGTACCCCACCCTTGAATTTCCTTCATTTGTTTATTATATATGCTAAGTACCTGGGAAGCATGCTAACCAATGTGTAAACAAGTGTTGGAGGATTTCTTATTTAAACCACTAGTCCACCATCATTCTCACAATTCACTAACTCAACAACACAATACTCTCCTCCTCTCTTCTTGGTCTCGGCCGAGAGCTCCACCACCACCATCATCACCTTCAAGTTTCATTCAACCAATCTCTAGTGATCCAAAGGTGTTAAAGTGCATACAACTAAGCTCGGTGTGTTCGGAAGTTGAAGGACCACTCTCAATCTTCTTTTATCCACCACATTTCATCACTTGAACTCCCCTAGCCTTGAGCTAGTGGTAAGAACTTAGATCCTTGCATCTTTCATCTTGTTTAAGTGGTTAATGATGTATCTTGATCAAAATGTTAAGAACCCTAATGAATCTTATGAAGAAGACATGAACATAAACTTGATACATGAAGAAATCATGATAAATACTAGTTGTTATGCATGTTGATCATTGTTTGCTAGTAGAAATGATGTGAATCATCATGTAGTCTTGCTAGAACATGATTAAAAACATGATCTAGCAAGATAAGAAAAGTAAGAATGTTGTAGGATGATAGAATCATCCACACATAAACCATGAACTTGAATGAATGAATGGTTTCTTGAAAAATAAAGATCAAAGTAGGTGATAATCATGTAAATCTAAAGATCCATGAGTGGTTTTTCAAAAGAACCAAGTGGAAAATATAAGTTTCATTAAAACTTGGATCTTACATAAACTAATCACATTTTTGGTGGATAAACAAGTGTAGAAACACTTGTGTAGCTAGAAACTTCCCTGAAGAAATATTTTTAGAAAATGTGGTGGAAGTTGTAAACACTTAAACTCTTTAAAAATAAAGTTTTTAAAGAACTAATCACATTTTAAAAGGTAACAAGACTTACTAAGTATGCTAGTAAGTTACTACATATTTTTATAAATTTTCAAGTTCATGAGTTTATAGTTTATGCTTTTTTTTTGACAAGTTTGGTTAGTAGAGGTTGTATATTGTTGATTGAGAATTGTTTGAATGAATTTTTGAAAAGAAAATGATATGCTAGTAAGCATGGACACCTCCATTTACAAAGGAAACTCTGGCGAAATTTTCTAAAAATTCCAACACTTAGAAAATAATTTTCTAAACAAGCGTTACAAGTATATTTTATAACTTGTGTTTCGAATATAAACTTCGCCATAATTTTTGGTAACAAAATACAAAGTGTCGGAGGTTGGTTTTTGTAAATAAAAATGGGTAAATATATATTTAGAATATATATCTTATATTAGAACACTTGTGTGTATACTTGTTTATTTTGTGTGATAGTTATATTATATTAGAGTGAAATAATATAACTTAACAAAGTACCTTGACGTTAGAAGTGTGTGGTACGTGATAGGAGTAATGAGTAAATAAACCGTACGTAGGATACGTGTTGTGCATGAGAAACTGATTGTTATCTGTACCTTATTAGGACGTGCTTGATTTCCTGATTAATAGAGTAATTAATCTAACGGAGCAAACCAAGGTGAGTTCACACACTTTCTAAGGCATGGGATTCCCGGTGGTTGGGAATGGGTTAAAGAATTTAAAACGGAATCTACATATCCTCCTTGGGTAGGATATGTACGACCATCCTCCATAGGTAGGATGCCAATAATAATTCTGCGTATTCTCCTTGGGTAGAATACGTACGTTCGTCCTCCTTGGGTAGGACAACAACCTTAAAACTTACTAGACAAAACTCTATCATGAAGTCCCTCATTTTATACCGACTTAATCACCGAGGCCAATGGCGAGCGGGTCATTAGTTAATAGCGCTATTAGGTTTAACAAACCTCACACCGTGCCAGTAGGACGGGCGTGTACTAATGGACTATGGCAAACTGTCAGTGATGATAGACACTGATGTAGGGCACAACTTATTTTCGTTAGTAGTCGATATGGTAACGGTCTAGTGGTTCACATGGGGAAGCCCCCACTGATTATGGATATGGTTTGGGTAATAAAGAAGGAACTGGTTAATCATACTTTCAACTATGGGGTAACCCCCACGGCAAATAAGCCAACGAAAGACAAACCACGTTTTCGGAAACAACTTAAAACTAAACAACCAAACGTGAACTCACTCAACTTTGTTGTTGACTTGTTGTTACATGCCTTACAGGTCGCTAGATGCTTATGGATCTTGCACGAGGAGGAGGTTGTTGTGGAATATGGATTGTTATGTTCCGTGCTAAACATTTAATCCTTATGAACTTATTAAACCTACGTTTTGGACTTTAAACTTATGAACTATGGAACTTATGTTTTACGTATTATGCTTCCGCTGTTAACTTAAGTTGGTTACCTTTAGGTCACCAATTATATTGTGGTTGGTTTAAATTACTTAATTACGTTGTTCAATATGATTGGTGGCTCGATCCTGGTCATGTCACGCCTCCCAGCGGTGATACTTCACTATGGTGGATTTTGGGGGTGTGACAGATTGGTATCAGAGCCATTGGTTATAGCGAACTTGGTTTTAAAAAGGGAAAAGATTTTTGACAAAACCAGACTATAACCTGTACAGTGCTCAACGATCCACAACGACGCTTCGCTCCACGTGCAAGACTCGACACAATAGGTGGTATGATTTATGTTATATTGTCGGTTAGATAGTTCACACTGTGCATTAATTAACGTGATAACTGCTATTTGAACTTTGTGTGCTTACTCTCTACTGTCGTCCCACACTTACGCACTTTCGCGACACTTTTCCCACTTACGTTGCTTCGTTATGAAGATCATGAACGGACGCGGAGGACGTATCAACCTAACTCAAGCCCAGTTGACGGCTTTGATTAATGAACGGGTTGCTGAGGCACTCGCAGCTGTCCCTGTAGGAGGTATAACCTGCCATATCAACCCATCTTAGGATGTTTAGATCCTACTCTCGCGAACCAACCCTCGTGCTTAACCTTGTTTTTTATTCTCGCGCAACAGGTCAACATGCTCAGCCTCCTGTGTGCATGTTCAAAACATTCATGGATTGCCGACCTAGTACTTTCAGCGACACAGAAGGAGCTGTAGGCCTTCTTCACAGGTTCGAGAAGCTCGAGTCTGTTTTTGAGATGTGTGAATGCCCTGAAGATCGTAGAGTGAAATATGCTACTGGAACACTCGAAGGTGCTGCGTTAACCTGGTGGAAAGCACAGGTTCAATTGCTAGGGCTGGCGGTTGCTAATGCCACCCCATGGAACGGTTTCAAAGAACTGATCAAAGAAGAGTACTGTAGTCGTGACGACATCCACAAGCTAGAGGTAGAATTTTTCAATCTGAAGATGACGGGGTCTGAAATCGAGGCATACACAAAGAGGTCGAACGAATTAGCTATCCTGTGTCCCACTATGGTGGATCCTCCTATCAAGCGTATCGAGCTGTACCTTAAGGGTTTGATGCCAGAAATTCAAAGCCACGTGACCTCAGCTAATCTTGGCACCATTCAGCAAATCATCATGTTGGCTCATCGTCTCACTGATCAGGAAGTTGAGCAGAACAAGCTGCCTAAGCGTATTAGCGCTACTACTACTGATGCTCCCAGTGATAACAAGCGCAAGTGGGATGGAAATTCAGGCAAGGGTTCCACTTTAGTTCAGTCTCAGCAGCGAAAGACAGACGAATACAGGAGCCCCGGTCAATAGTCTTCTGGGAATCAAGGTCAGGGTGGATACAAGGGAAATCACCCTAAATGCAATCGATGTAATTTGCACCACAGCGGGCAGTGCCATAAGGGTCGTTGCCTGAGGTGTAACAAGTTTGGTCATGAAGCAAAGGACTGCAGGAGCGCACGACCAGCAAATCAGAATCGCCAACAACAACAACAAGCTCCACAGAACCACCAGCAGCAGCAACAACAGGGCAATAAAGGATGCTTTCAGTGTGGCGCTGAAGGCCACTTTAAGAGGAACTGTCCTCAGCTGAACCAAAATCAGAACAACAACAACCAAGGAAACGGGAACCACAATGGAGGCAACAACGGGGGTAACAATAATGGAAATGGTGTCAGGGGACGCGTTTTCGTGCTGGGTCAGGGCGACGCGAGGAACGATCCCAACGTTGTGATGGGTAAGTTTCTTCTGGATGACTTCTTTGTTACTGTTTTATTCGATTCGGGTGCTGATAATAGTTATGTGTCCTTAAAAGTTAGCCAAATGCTTAAGCGCACTCCAACACGTCTGAATACCAAACACATGGTAGAACTAGCAAACGGTAAAAGTCTTAAAGCCACACACATAGTTTAGGGTTGTAACCTCGTCTTAGCTGGTCAGACCTTCCCTATCGATCTTATTCCTATTGTTCTGGGTAGTTTCGATGTTGTTATTGGGATGGATTGGTTATCTCATCAGTAAGCGGAAATTCTTTGCAACGAGAAGATTGTCCGCATCCCTCGTTCTGGTGAGGAACCCCTTGTGATTCATGGCGACAAGAGTGGTGCTGTTGTGGGCTTCATCTCTTTCCTTAAGGCCCAGAAGTGTTTGCGAAAGGGCCACACTGCCATCCTAGCCCTCGTTTCTGATACATCCTCGGAAGAAAGGAAGATAGAAGACATACCTATAGTATGTGATTTTCCTGAGGTATTTCCTGAGGAATTACCTGGTCTTCCGCCTCATCGTCAAGTTGAGTTTCAAATTGAGCTAGCTCCTAGAGCAGCGCCCATAGCTCGAGCACCTTATCGTCTAGCTCCATCAGAACTTGAAGAACTGTCCACACAACTACAAGAACTCTTGGAAAAGGGTTTCATACGTCCTAGCTCTTCTCCTTGGGGAGCTCCGGTGTTATTCGTGAAGAAGAAGGACGGTACCTTCAGAATGTGTATTGACTACCGCGAACTCAGCAAGGTGACCGTGAAGAATCGTTATCCTCTCCCACGCATTGATGACTTATTCGACCAGTTACAAGGGTCGAGTTATTACTCTAAGATTGATTTGAGATCAGGCTACAATCAACTGAGAGTCCGAGAAGAGAATGTCCCTAAGACAGCATTCAGGACTCGGTATGGGCATTACGAGTTCCTGGTTATGCCCTTTGGATTAACGAATGCACCTGCAGTTTTCATGGATCTCATGAACAGGGTGTGCAAGCCTTACCTGGATAAGTTTGTCATTGTATTCATCGATGACATCCTGATCTATTCTAAGAGTCAGGAGGACACGAGTAACACCTGAGGCTTATTCAGTTGTATGCCAAGTTTTCGAAATGTGACTTTTGGCTTCGCGAAGTCCACTTTCTAGGCCACGTGGCGAACAAGGATGGAATTCATGTTGATCCATCCAAGGTTGAATTGATCAAGAACTGGCCTGCACCCCGTACACCAACAGAAATCCGCCAATTCTTGGGTTTGGCAGGATATTACAGAAGGTTTATCAAGGATTTCTCTAAGATTGAGCAACCTCTCACTACACTGACTCAGAAGGGTGTCACCTACCGTTGGGGTGATGCACAGGAATCTGCTTTTCAACACTTAAAAGATCGAATTTGTAGCGCGCCTATCCTCTCATTGCCTGAAGGCACAGATGATTTTGTGGTTTATTGCGACGCTTCCATCCAAGGACTTGGTTGCGTGTTGATGCAACGTGACAAGGTCATTGCCTACGCATCGCGCCAACTTAAAGTTCACGAAAGGAACTACACTACGCACGACTTGGAATTGGGAGCAGTTGTTTTCGCAGTTAAGATATGGAGACATTACCTGTACGGTACCAAGTGCACCATTTACACCGATCACATGAGTCTCGAGCATATCTTCAAGCAAAAGGAGTTAAACTTGCGACAACGTCAATGGGTCGAACTCTTGAATGATTACAAATGTGCGATCAAGTACCATCCAGGCAAAGCCAATGTTGTGGCCGACGCCCTCAGTCGAAAGGACACAATACCTAAGCGTGTACGTGCGTTACAGGTTACCATTCACTCTAGCCTTCCCGTTCAAATACGAGATGCTCAGGTTGAAGCGTTGAAAGCAGAAAACATCAGGGCTGAGTCCCTACGAGGATCGAGGCAGCGGCTAGAACGAAAGGAAGACGGCGCCTACTATGTTAACGGGCGCATCTGGGTTCCACTGTATGGAGACCTACGCGAGCTTGTGATGGATGAGGCACACAAGTCTCGTTACTCAGTACATCCTGGTTCGGATAAGATGTACCATGATCTCAAGACTACATACTGGTGGCCTAGCATGAAAGCCCACATAGCAACCTACGTTAGCAAATGCTTGACTTGTGCGAGAGTCAAGACTGAATATCAGAAACCATCAGGCCTACTTCAACAACCAGAGATACCTAAATGGAAATGGGAGCAAATTTCCATGGACTTCGTTACTGGTCTGCCTAGATCTCAACGCGGAAATGATACAATTTGGGTAATCGTGGATCGACTGACCAAGTCTGCACATTTTCTGGCTATCAAGGAAACGGATAAGTTTTCTACACTAGCAGACATCTACCTAAAGGAAGTGGTATCAAGGCATGGAGTGCCAACCTCCATCATTTCTAATCGTGACCCATGTTTTACGTCTGAATTGTGGCAAGCTATGCACAAGTCCTTTGGTTCTCGATTAGACATGAGCACGGCATATCATCCACAGACGGATGGGCAATCTGAACGCACCATCCAAACCCTTGAAGACATGCTTAGGGCATGTGTAATTGATTTTGGTAATGGCTGGGAAAAACACCTCCTGTTAGTGGAGTTTTCGTATAACAATAGTTACCACACTAGTATCCAGGCCGCTCCGTTTGAGGCATTGTATGGACGGAAGTGCCGATCACCTCTTTGTTGGGCAGAGGTTGCCGACAGTCAAATCATTGGCCCAGAACTGGTAGTAGATACAACCGAGAAGATTGCTCAAATACGACAACGAATGGCGGCAGCTCGTGACCGTCAGAAAAGCTATGCTGATAAGCGAAGAAAGCCAATCGAGTTCCAGGTTGGGGATCGGGTGCTACTCAAAGTCTCACCTTGGAAAGGTGCAGTTTGTTTTGGCAAACGAGGCAAACTCAATCCGCGTTATGTCGGACCGTTCAAAATCATTGAGAAAATTGGCAAAGTCGCTTATAAGCTGAATCTACCGGCAGAACTCAGCGGAGTTCACAATGTTTTCCATGTGTCGAATCTGAAGAAGTGTCTGTCAGATGAGATCCTCATAGTTCCTCTTAAGGAGCTCACTATCGACGACCAGCTGCGATTCGTCGAGGAACCAGTAGAAATTACTGATCGAGATGTTAAGATTCTCAAGCATACCAGGATACCTCTTGTTCGAGTTCGTTGGGATTCCCGTCGTGGCCCAGAGTATACCTGGGAACGAGAAGACCAAATGAAACTCAAGTATCCCCAGTTGTTTAAGAAAAGGGCAACCACTACTGAGGCTGAAGCTAGTGCAGAATTTCGGGACGAAATTCCAAACCAACGGGGGGATGATGTGACACCCCAGGAAAACTAGGAAACCACGCAACTTAACTAGCTTCCTCAGTAACCACGTGCTAAATTTCGTGACGAAATTCTCTTAACAGGGGGAGAATGTGACAACCCTCACAATTACATGTATCCGTACGACTCATTAATGTTAATTAAAGTGCTTGATGTCTGTGCTGAATTACTTAACTACTTTCTGATTACTATGTCATACTTACATGTGCTTGTTAACATACTAGTCTTGTGCAGAAAAAGTTACTAAATAGTCCTGTATGCTTTCCTAAGTGTTGGGAATTAAAAGTGTTACAAAAAGATATATAAAAGACACTTTACGACATAACTTAGCACTTTAACGGGACAATATCAAACCGAACAACCGGACATTACCCGGAACACCAAAATAATGCTGAAAGCATTGTGTTTATTTTTCTAAGCTAGTTAGGGTCCCCGAACACCCTAACACACTATATATTTCATAACATACCATAAGACACTAACTAATCACTTGATTTCCAACTAAATCACTAACTAATAGTTGAAACCCAACCAAGCACCCCCCTCTTCTTACGGTTTCAAGGGTGTACCCCACCCCTGATTTTCCTTCATTTGTTTATTATATATGCTAAGTACTTGGGAAGCATGTTAACCAATGTGTAAACAAGTTTTGGAGGATTTCTTATTTAAACCACTAGTCCACCATCATTCTCACCATTCACTAACTCAACAACACAACACTCTCCTCCTCTCTACTTGGTCTCGGCCGAGAGCTCCACCACCATCATCATCACCTTCAAGTTTCATTCAACCAATCTCAAGTGATCCAAAGGTGTTAAAGTGCATACAACTAAGCTCGGTGTGTTCAGAAGTTGAAGGACCACTCTCATCTTCTTTTATCCACCACATTTCATCACTTGAACTCCCCTAGCCTTGAGCTAGTGGTAAGAACTTAGATCCTTGCATCCTTCATCTTGTTTAAGTGGTTAATGATGTATCTTGATCAAAATGTTAAGAACCCTAATGAATCTTATGAAGAAGACATGAACATAAACTTGATAGATGAAGAAATCATGATAAATACTAGTTGTTATGCATGTTGATCATTGTTTGCTTGTAGAAATGATGTGAATCATCATGTAGTCTTGCTAGAACATGATTAAAAACATGATCAAGCAAGATAAGAAAAGTAAGAATGTTGTAGGATGATGGAATCATCCACACATAAACCATGAACTTAAATGAATGAATGGTTTCTTGAAAAATAAAGATCAAAGTAGGTGATAATCATGTATATCTAAAGATCCATGAGTGGTTTTTCAAAAGAACCAAGTGGAAAATATAAGTTTCATTAAAACTTGGATCTTACATAAACTAATCACATTTTTGGCGGATAAACAAGTGGAGAAACACTTGTGTAGCTAGAAACTTCCCTGAAGAAATATTTTTAGAAAATGTGGTGGAAGTTGTAAACACTTAAACTCTTTAAAAATAAAGTTTTTAAAGAACTAATCACATTTTAAAAGGTAACAAGACTTACTAAGTATGCTAGTAAGTTACTATATATTTTTATAAATTTTCAAGTTCATGAGTTTATAGTTTATGCTTGTTTTTGACAAGTTTGGTTAGTAGAGGTTGTATATTGTTGATTGAGAATTGTTTGAATGAATTTTTGAAAAGAAAATGATATGCTAGTAAGCATGGACACCTCCATTTACAAAGGAAACTCTGGCGAAATTTTCTAAAAATTCCAACACTTAGAAAATATTTTTCTAAACAAGCGTTACAAGTATATTTTATAACTTGTGTTTCGAATATAAACTTCGCCATAATTTTTGGTAACAAAATACAAAGTGTCGGAGGTTGGTTTTTGTAAATAAAAATGGGTAAATATATATTTAGAATATATATCTTATATTAGAACACTTGTGTGGATACTTGTTTATTTTGTGTGGTAGTTATATTATATTAGAGTGAAATAATATGACTTAACAAAGTACCTTGACGTTAGAAGTGTGTGGTACGTGATAGGAGTAATGAGTAAATAAACCGTACGTAGGATACGTGTTGTGCATGAGAAACTGATTGTTATTTGTACCTTATTAGGACGTGCTTGATTTCCTGATTAATAGAGTAATTAATCTAACCGAGCAAACCAAGGTGAGTTCACACACTTTCTAAGGCATGGGATTCCTGGTGGTTGGGAATGGGTTAAAGAATTTAAAACGGAATCTACATATCCTCCTTGGGTAGGATATGTACGGCCATCCTCCATAGGTAGGATGCCAATAATAATTCTGCGTATTCTCCTTGGGTAGAATACGTACGTTCGTCCTCCTTGGGTAGGACAACAACCTTAAAACTTACTAGACAAAACTCTATCATGAAGTCCCTCATTTTATACCGACTTAATCGCCGAGGCCAATGGCGAGCGGGTCATTAGTTAATAGCGCTGTTAGGTTTAACAAACCTCACACCGTGCCAGTAGGACGGGCGTGTACTAATGGACTATGGCAAACTGTCAGTGATGATAGACAATGATGTAGGGCACAACTTATTTTCGTTAGTAGTCGATATGGTAACGGTCTAGTGGTTCACATGGGGAAGCCCCCACTGATTACGGATATGGTTTGGGTAATAAAGAAGGAACTGGTTAATCATACTTTCAACTATGGGGTAACCCCCACGTCAAATAAGCCAACGAAAGACAAACCACGTTTTCGGAAACAACTTAAAACTAAACAACCAAACATGAACTCACTCAACTTTGTTGTTGACTCGTTGTTACATGCCTTACAGGTCGCTAGATGCTTATGGAGCTTGCACGAGGAGGAGGTTGTTGTGGAATATGGATTGTTATGTTCCGTTGTAAACATTTAATCCTTATGAACTTATTAAACCTACGTTTTGGACTTTAAACTTATGAACTATGGAACTTATGTTTTACGTATTATGCCTCCGCTGTTAACTTAAGTTGGTTACCTTTAGGTCACCAATTATATTGTGGTTGGTTTAAATTACTTAATTACGTTGTTCAATATGATTGGTGGCTCGATCCTGGTCATGTCACGCCTCCAAGCGGTGATACTTCACTGTGGTGGATTTTGGGGGTGTGACAGATAAACAGTACTAATAAACGATATATATTAACTGACTCTTAATTATTTGTAATTTCTTTTAGCAATATGAATAATGAAGCAGCTGCCTCAAATGCCAGATGGTTATATGACAGTCCAGTCAATGCTGATGTTGAAGCAAAGCTGAGGAGTTTCTTGGTTGAAATAAAGAATACTACTGATAAGATTCTTGGAATCCAGGTATGCTTTCAATCTCACATAGAGCAACTGGAAAATTCAGTCTTGAAACTAGTACCCTTTCTGTGAAAGATTTCCTCGTTCACTAATAATAGTGTTTAATGTTGATTATCAAAACCAGTTTATTTTTGGATGTCCTGAAGCTGTTTCTTATTGATAGATCATTTAGCAATCGGTTTAACATCAGCTGCAACATACCAATTTGATGATGTTATTGTGTTTGTTAGGTTTGTGCATACAAAGACGGGAAAGTGATAATTGATACTGCTGCTGGAGTACTCGGAAAAGATGATCCTCGTCCGGTTTAGCCCGACAACTTATTTAATTGTTTCTCTGTAACTAAGGCCATCACAGCTGGAATGATACTTTGGCTGGCTAATAAAGGGTATGTTCTCTTGTTTTCATAAAGGCTAGTTGGTGGCACGCTCATTTGGGTAACGTGTCAAAACCGGTAATATTGGAACCTTTTGGATTTCTAGATGGTTGGAAAATGGGTAAGTGTTTCCAGGCATTTACTAAAAAGTGTCTGCACAAGTAGGCAGTTTACTAAGGGTAGCAAACTGATTCAAAGGTTGCTGGAAGGTAATATTAGCATTGGGTCTATCAAGTCTAGTATATAACTTATATTAAACTTTATTGTTATCTTTACTATTATTTGTGACATATGATTGCAACTACGGTAGTGTATATTTGGCGATAACCTCACACCGATTAGTTATGCCTTACGAATCAGTGTAATGGTTTGTAAGGCAGCGTATTGTTAAGATTAATTCAAAAAGTAGTCGTTGGTAGTTTTTTTAATGTTTTTTAATAAGGGAATAGTCCAGGTTGTTGGACTGGTACCGAGTCTTTAGGGTTGTTGCGTCTATCTCGTAGTTTTCTTTGAATTCCTCTTGTTTACGTTGTAACTCCGGCGCTATTTAAAGCAGCCTTCTGGCAGTCAATAATAAACGATTCCTGGTTATTTGATATCACTTGTTAACATAGTGGTATCAGAGCTAGTGTTTTCACGTTCAACATAAGAGTGCTGAGTTCATGGCTTCATCGATTTCCGGTAGTAATCAACCCCTTCTTCCTGTGTTCAAGGGAGAAGGGTATGAATTCTGGAGTATACGAATCAAGACTGTGCTGCGATCTCAAGAGTTATGGGCTATGGTGTCCAGTGGGTTCGATCAAGAAGATAAAGATGTCGCCAGACTGAGGGAGATCCAGAAGAAGGATGCTCATGCTCTCGCACTCATTCAGCAAGCGGTACATGATAGCGTGTTCTTGCGAATTGCAGCTTCAACAACAGCGAATATGGCATGGAGTGTGCTCCAAACTGAATACCATGGTGATTCAAAAGTGAAGGCTGTTAAGTTACAAGGTCTCCGTAGAGAATTCAAGACCTTGCGGATGAAAGATGATGAAAGTGTTGCAGATTTTCTGTAAACAGTTATGAAGATTGTGAATCAAAAGTGTGCATATGGAGAAGAAGTTACAAATCAAACAGTTATAGAGAAGGTCCTCCGGAGTTTACCCACAAAGTGGGATCACGTTGTCACGGCCATCAAAGAGTCAAAGGATCTTTCAACACTCACTTTTGATCAATTAATGGGATCACTACAATCTCATGAAGCCAGGGTCAATCGGAGTGTTGAAAAGATAGAAGAAGAACGTGTCTTCCAGGCTAGGGAGATAGATAACCAGTTCTCTGCAAGAGGACGTGGGAAAGGAGGAGCACGTGGCCGTGGAAGGGGACGAGGACGATTCAGTGCGAGGAACAAGGGTAATGTTCAGTGTTTTAACTGTAACAAAATGGGGCATGTCAGATCTGAATGTTGGCTGGAACCACAAGTTAATAATACAGCTGTGGAACAAGTAGAGGACGAGGAAGAATGTCAGTTATTTATGGCTATAAGCGACGCAGATCCCATGACTAGTATTGGTTCATAGACAGTGGGTGCTCCAACCATATGACTGGTAAGAAAGCTTTATTTAGAGATCTTGATGTTACAAAGAAAGTTCAAGTGAAAATGGGAAATGGAAAGGGAATTCAGGTTGAAGGAAAAGGGGTAATTAAATTAACTATGGCAAATGGTCAGTCCAAAGTGTTGCATGATGTTCACTATGCACCTGCACTTGACTATAACTTGTTAAGTGTGGGTCAGTTGATGAGAACAGGGTATTCTATTCTATTTGATGATGATAAATGTGTGATCACTCACAAGGCATCAAAGAAGGTTGTATGTTCTATACCGATGTCAACAAACAACACGTTTTCGCTTGATGTAAGTGAAAGAATGGTGTTAGCAGCAAATGAAGATGAAACAATGCTATGGCATAATCGGTATGGGCATTTACATGAACAAGCATTGCAGCATTTAAGTAATGGAGGAATGGTGACTGGGCTGCCACAAATAGGAGGTGTATCTGATTGTGAAGGATGTATTTATGGAAAACAAATGAGGAACCCCTTTCCTCATCATGCATGGAGATCGACACATCCGTTACAACTAGTGCATGCTGATCTTGTTGGACCAATGCCAACAACATCCTTGGGAGGTAATCGCTTTTATTTTCTTCTAACTGATGATTATACAAGGCACAGTTGGGTGTACTTTCTGAAACAGAAGTCGGAAAGTTTTTGTGTTTTCAAAACCTTTAAAGCAAAGGTGGAGAACGAGAGTGAGATGCAGATCAAAACATTAAGAACTGATAGAGGAGGTGAGTTCTTAAGCAAAGCTTTTAATGAGTTTTGTAATGAGCATGGGATTCATAAGGATTTGACAGCTCCCTATACACCAGAGCAGAACAGAATTGCCGAAAGAAAGAACAGGACAGTCACTGAGATGGCTCGTTGTATGCTTCAAGCTAAAGGTCTTCCAAATCAGTTCTGGGCCGAAGAAGTGTCCACGGCAGTGTACCTGATCTCGTTATCTCCTACATCAGCAATTTCCGGTGTAGGTCCACCCGGAGGATCGAGTAACCTCTATTCCTGTTTTCCGACAAATCCGTGAGTTCGGAAACCAAACGGGTAAGTTAAACCAAGTTACGAACACAAACACAACAAGATTCACCGATTAACACGCAATGTATTAATACTATTAAATGTTTACAATACAATGTTTACAAGATGCTCTCATAAACTCTCTGTTGTGTGTGTGTGTTCTTTCTCAAAGTCTATGCAGACTCGTGCGTTTTTCTGTCTGTTGTCTGGGTATTATATAGTAACATCATTGACGAAATCCCAGTTCTGGACGAAATCCCTTGGCGAAATCCAAGAACTCGATGAAATCCCTTGGATTTCGTCACATGTGGTGTTTTCGTCCCATTTGGTCTTCGGCCCATGTGAAGGTTTCGTCCAATAGCCAATTCGTGACTTGGTCAGGCCCAACACTTGAAAAAGGCCCAACATGCAATAACTCTACGTGAATGAATTCTTGAAATGCAGATATGTAAAGATTAGTCAACATGTGACATCATCATGACATCACCATGATGATGTCATGATGATGTGTCAGCGAGAATTGGTCCGCGGCTCTCCGTGCTTCGCGTGTCGAACTCTGGGGCGTACGACGGAGGAATGTCGTGACGTCGGGCTTGAGCCGAACCTAACCGGGTCGAACCGAACCGAATCGAATCGAGTCGCGTCCACATAAAGTGTACCAACAAACTCCCCCTTGGACGCTACTCATGAGGTTCATCTTCCATGTCTTCTATGTCAGAGGATCTTCAAAGTCTTCACGTGTTGCAAGTAGAAAGTGTATTAACAAACTCCCGCTTTTATCTAGGAAGTGTATCAATAAACTCCCCCTTTGATTATGCTCGTGAATCTTTTGATCTTCAATACTTGAGATCCTTGTGGTGTTGGTGATTGATCAGCGGCAACTCGATCATCTTTATCATTTGAGTGCCTTCACGTCGTGTCTTCATTCCGAAGCTTATCATCGAACATGTTCTTCTTGCCTTTAGCATCTGCACATGCAAGAAAGCTAAACGCGTAATGAGAACAGCTGCTTAGAATATAGTTTAACATTAAACAAATGACACATATGAGACCAATTCTCATTCAACTACCGTCCGACAGTTAGTTTGAAAAGTTAACAGATTTTTCAATTTTGATTATAACTTTCAAAACTTGCAAACTCTGACCGTTTATGAAGATTCAGTCATTTTGGTTTTCAATCATATTTTAGGCAACGAAAACTTGAGTTCCAACATCGGTTAATCAAAACTAAAGCAGAAATAAAATCTTTTTGACTTTTATAAAGTTTATATTAAAACACACCTAAAATCTTTTTGGCATTTTGAATTTTTCAAACTTAAAGACTGAAAGCAGTAAATAAATATATACAGAGTTGCAGAAACTAAGAAAAGTAAATATATATAAACATTCTTTTTGCGAGTTTCGAGGGTAAGAGAATCATATCAGTGTACGGTCACGCCAAAACGCTCTTGTTGTTCATTTTGTTAACATTTAGATAAGCATCCTATAACGATTATCGGTATTGTTATCCACATAAGCTCAACTTATCAGATGTAATCATTGCGAGGGGATACATTAAGGTATGATTTATACTTACCGACCGGTGTTCATCCACATCACGACACATTCCCGTATCAAGGTATGCACGAGGATTCATCTTACTGGTGAGTATACCATTTATCATCTGTTTTGACATATATGAAAATGTGAGAAACTCACTTATTTTGATTGAAAACAAGCCCTATCTGATACAATCACTTATTGATGAGGAACTTGATTTTCAGATGCATGAGGGCACAGGAGCAAGTCCGTGAACAGGTCAGTACTTTCGTATAGCAAAGAGACGAACTTGCCTCCCGGATAAATTGTGATATATTATCACTTGTTTTGTGGACATGTGATTGTTGATCACTTATTGAGGTCGTATGCAGTATGTACACGTATGTATGATATCATGGAAGATCTAGACTTCGTCTCCGTTTGTTTCGGTAAATGAAACAACCATGATACCCAGATGATAAACAGCATAAAGACCACATATCTCAGAACCGCGACAATCTTTCAAACAAAATTTCGGTACTAAGACCATATGGCAATGAATGGTTCTCACCTGGTCTTCAGTCGATTTAATTTTATATCACCCTGCACACTTTAAGATGATTGTGAGCCTACCGATACATCTTATATAGAGCTGCTTAACATTTTTCATTTTGCATTTCAGTTTAAAAAGGGTTGGACAGACCACTGATGTACTATCATTTTCTCTTTTGCTCGCCAGGAAACTCATTTTTGTTTTTCTATTGTTTTTGGGTTTTTGAAATTTTTCGATGTTTTTGAATTTTTCAAATTTGGATTTTCTCCCCCTAAAATCAACAAACTTACAATAATTTTAAAAACACAAAGATATTTACAAAAACGATTTTCTGATGCGGATTACTCTTGCTTGACCTTAATGCCGTTTACCAATAATAAAAAGTCAAATCTTGATTTATCAAATGCTTTGGTAAAAAGGTCGGCACGTTGGTCATCGGTATGGACCTTAACAACATCGATAAGCCTTTTATCAAAGCAAACACGTATGAAGTGATACTTAATTTCGATGTGTTTAGTCTTTGAATGCTGCACAGGATTTCTAGTGATAGATAAGGCAGCAGAATTATCGACTAAAATAGGAGTAGTTAGGAATTCAAAACCGTAATCACGCATTTGCTGTTGTATCCACAGGACTTGGGAGCAACAACTTGAGGCAGCAATGTATTCAGCTTCACAAGTTGATGTAGCGACACAAGTCTGCTTCTTGCACTGCAATGTTACGAGGCGATTTCCTAAAAACTGGCATCCAGCCGTTGTGGATTTGCCGTCGATATTGCATCCAACAAAATCAGAATCACTGAAAGCGACTAAGTCAAAGTTATCATCCTTAGGGTACCATAGACCGGTGTCTGGGCAACCCTCCAGATAACGAAAAATCCTTTTTACAGCTGCAAGATGTGAGGCCTTCGGGTTCACTTGATATCTGGCTAGCAGGCATGTTGGATACATTATATCTGGTCTTGATGCTGTGAGGTACATAAGGGATCCAATCATCACGTGGTAGTATGAAGAGCTAACGAGTTCACCCTTCAAGTCTGGATTGATTTCGTGATTTTGCTGTAGTGGGGTACCAATGGGCAATGTGTCGGACATCTAGAATCGGTTTAGAATGTCTTGAACATACTTAGTCTGATGGATGAAAATCCCAGACTTCGTTTGCTGCACTTGCAAACCCAAAAAGAAAGTCATCTCCCCCATAGCGCTCATCTCGAATTTATCCTGCATTATACACTCGAAATCCCTACACATAACATTGTTAGTAGGACCAAATATAATATCATCCACATATACCTGTACCTGTATAAGATCTCCATCTTGTTCTTTTATGAAGATAGTGCAATCGATAAGACCTCTGCGAAATCCGTTCTCCAACAGGTAATTAGATAAGGTTGCGTACCAAGCTCGTGGTGCTTGATGTAGACCATAGAGAGCTTTGTTCAGCAACCAAACCCGATCGGGACGAATATGATCTTCAAAACCTGGAGGCTGTTCGACATACACCTCTTCTTCCACTAGACCATGTAAGAATGCACTTTTGATGTCCATCTGGTAAACCTTGAATCCTTTGAATGAGGCATAAGCCAGAAAGATCCGAATTGCTTCCAGACGTGCAACAGGTGCATACACTTCGTTGTAGTCTATACCTTCAATCTGACGAAAACCTTGAATGACCAATCTTGCTTTGTTTCAAATAAAGATTCCACGGTCATCCTTTTTGCATTTATACACCCAACGGGTACCAATCTTCTTGTAATCAGCAGGTTTCTCTACGAGCTTCCAGACACCAAGTTTCTGGAATTGTTGCAGTTCTTCCTGCATTTCTTCAACCCAAGAGTTATCTTTCAAGGCTTCTTTCCAAGTTCTTGGCTCTTCCTGTGAGACATAACACGCGAAAGACAAATCGTTTTGTTGACCAGATTCTCGAATTGCCACATACAAGCCTGCGTTGTTGTTGTTGTTTCGCAACATGTTTCTTGTTTGAATGCCACTCTGTACATTACCGATGATGTTTTGTTGAGGATGGGTATTGTGAATCCTTGTTTCTGGATTTTCCGGAACTGGAATATTTGTACCCAGATTGTTGAGATTGAGATCAACAACCAATTCAATACCTGGAACTGGCGAAGAGGATGATGCAGTAGCTTCAGCTGTTTTAGGGTTATCAACTGGAGCTGTAGCTTCCAAAGTACCTTGTACAGCTGTTGTTGGAGCTTCTTGATCTGCATCTAGAAATTCATCATCCTCTGAAGATTCGTTCAGTTCGGTTGCATCATGAAAATCCTCATTGTCGAGAGCATTATTGTTCACTGAAGATGGTTCTTGATTGACAATAATTGGACGAACCAACGGTGAATCTGTTGCATTGTCACTCTCGAAAAACATCCTTGCCGCAACATTTTCTTCAACTGCTTCAACATTGATCGAATTGAAAAAGTCGTCGTACTCAAACATCCATGGTTGACCTGGATTTTTGACTGGTAAAATGTGCCTTTGTACTCTGACCTCAGACCATTCCTCAACCCTTTTAGTCTCTAGATTCTAGACTCTTAAGTTCGTGGTGGAATAACCAAGAAAGTGACTTTCAATAGCTTTTGCCCCAAACTTTCCATTAGGATCGATCATTGTGCAAGGAGCTCCAAACGGTTCAAGATATGATAAATCTGGTTTCTGTTTGTGAAGAAGCTCAAAGCAGGTCTTGTTGTGCCTTTTGACTGTAAGGACTCGGTTCAATGTATAACATGCAGAGGACACAGCTTCAGTCCAGAAGGGAATCGGAAATTGTGACTCTACCAACGTCGTCCTAGCAGTCTCGATCAATGTACGGTTTTTACGTTCAGTGACGCCGTTCTGCTGAGGAGTGTAAGCCGCACTAAATTCGTGAAGAATACATTTTGATGTTCAAAACTCAACCATGGCATGATTTTTAAATTCTGTACCATTTTCGCTGCGTATCCGTCTAACCTTCAACTTATACAAATTCTCAATCTGAATGATCAAGTTTTTGATAATACCGAAATTTGCACTCTTGTGAGCCATAAACGCCACCCAAGAAAATCTTGAACAATCATCAGTGATCACGAGGCAGTATTGATCATTCTTGATGCTTTTGTGCTTGACAGGCCCGAACAAATCCATGTGCAAACGTTTAAGAGGAACTGCCATCGTGTTGATCTTCTTTGTCGGATGTCGCTTCTTAGTTTGCTTTCCTTTTTGGCAAGAAACACAGACGTCTTGAAGATGGAAATTTTTAAGAAGAACACCATTAACTAATTCATTTGTCACCAAATGATTCATTTTTCGTAAGTGAATGTGACCCATACGTCTGTGCCAAGAGATTGAGTCTTTTTCTGTGGCTTTTGTAATAAAACAAGTTTGTAATTGCTTGGCTCATATCAAGGACATATAAATCATTTATCCTTGGAGCTGATAATAGAATCCATTCTTTTGGAATCTTGAAGCCGGGTTTCAGCACATAACATCCATTTGCATCAAAGTGTACTGAAAATTGTTTATCACAGATTTGTGAAACGCTGAGAAGATTGTGATCAAGCTGTTGTACAAAGTTGATCTTGTCAAAACTAACAACCCCTTTAGATACCATTCCTTCTCTAGTAATATATCCGCCTTTATCTCCAGCAAAAGCAACATAACCTCCTCTAATAGATTTAACGTCGTAGAAAAGCTTCATGTCACCTGTCATGTGCCTGGATGCCCCACTATCAACAATCCAATGACTGCTGAAAGTTCCTCCTGGAACACCCTACACATGAACTCACATGATTAGTTGGAGATGGGGACCCAAGCCTTTGTGGTCTTGGGTCTTCCATTTTTATCAACGTAAGTTACTTGAACTTCTCGATGTTGTGGAAATTGTGATGTTCCCCCTGATTCAGTAACCGTTTTTGGTTTCCAGGTCTGTTTTGTTTTACCAGCTTTATTCTTTAAAATATTATCTTCATGATTGTCTGAAGTTTTTGAATTGTCTGGTTTGACAGAAACAGATGTTTTGTTAACCACATTGGTTTTAATCGCTTTTTCAATTTTCTTGACCTGTTGGCGTTTCTGTTTCTTTTCCCTTTCTTTTACAAGACGGGGATCTGGTTTTGATGAAACAGATTGCTTTCGGTTATTTCGGTCACGAGGATCATCAACTTTGGCTTTTTGTTTATGAAGATATGGACAATTGCGAATAATATGTCCAAATGTACCACATGAAAAACATGATCTTCGTTCTACAAACCCCGAAGTATCATGTGATTGTCTTGATGATGATGAACTTTGTGATCCCGAGGTACTTGGTTTTGAACTGTTTGGTTCATTTCTTTTCAACATTTTAACTTGATTAACATGATCTAAGTTAGATTTATTGGCAAATGTTTCAAGTTTATCCGTTCCCGTTGATTTCACAAAGTTCACTTTCTTGTTCTTCTTTTGGTTCGGTTCCTTTCGACCTTGAGTCGGTGATTTACCTTTTAGTTAAGTATGATTTTGCTGCCTTTTCACTGTTGGTAATTTCTGATTGCCACATTGTTTTCGAACTTCAGCCTTTGGGATAGGAGGACACTGTGTTACCACAACGTGTGATCCTATCTTTCCCAAAAACTTACTTGTTGAATCCTCAATAATTTTACTAATTAAAGATTGATTAACATTCTTAATAGGAAAATCTTTGTCAGAGTAGATTTTATCATCACCAACAAGACTGTACAGCAAATTCACACTCTCAGACTCTTTTGCAGATGTGGACTCGACCAGAGCAGTCTTAGCAGGTTTTGCGGGAGGATCACATAGAATATGATTCTCAAGAGGTATGTCCTCTTCTTTGATTACCGCATCAGACTGTGCTGAGTCAATATCATTAGATTCATCATCTGAAGAATCAGCATCCTCAACAATAACTGGAGGATCCTGATTCTGTTCAACAGTTGACACACTTGAATATGTAGAAACATCCGAATCTGATGATACTTCATTTTTGTATCCTAGTCCAGTTGCAAATTCCTCAATGTCTAAAAGAACAGATTCCTCATAATAAGTTCTATTCTCCTCATCAGGCATGGCATCATAATTTTGTCTAACAGGTAGTGGACATTTCTTATATCCAATGCACGTGACATCCTTTTTCTCTTTTTGTGTGTCAATGATGTGATCCAGCACGTATCTAGAGTTTGAATAACCGTCTAGCTTAAGCCGGATTGCCTCACTTTCACACTTTGTACAGGCTAACTCTTTTTGCATGATCTCAAGACGATTGATATAACAGTTTATGTCAGTTTGTTTTCTTGAAACCATTTTTGTCAGTTCTGTTTTATCTTTTCTTAAATTTGCAACAACTGTTTTAAATTCCTTTTCATGATTTTCATAAAACATGTTAGCCTCTTTGCATTTCGAAAGATCCACTATCAACTTTTGATTATGGATATTTGTCACTTCATATTTGTTTTGCAAAGCCTCATGTTTGCTTTGCAAATCACACCACTTAGCATTAAAAGAAACATGTTTGTTTTGCAAGTCAGACAATTTAGCATTTAAAGCATCATGTTTGCTTTGCAACTCAGACATATTAGCATCTAAATCAGCACATTTATCACTTAAGCTAGCACAATTATCACAATTAAGGACAGTTGGTTCATCGACACATACCTGGCTTGATAAACTGCCGCCATTAGCCATAAAGTCTGAATGAAGAGAAGAAGAAGAATAAGCAGCTTGATCCACCAGAATAGATCTTCTATCATTCCCTACTGCAGCTTCTCCTAACAATTCATCAATATCTGCATCGATTCTCCCACTAGATACATCATCAGAATAATCTTCGCCTGAGGTTGTGATTTCCTTATCTGAACTCCTTGAATAACCAGAACTCTCTTCATCTGAAGATTCACCACCACTGGCATGCTTCAAATCCTTAGCAGTTTCAGCAAAACAAGCTGCTCCTCCCTGATCACCAATGCCTAATTGCATTGACCAGTCGCAACCTTCATCTATTTAAACCATAAGAGCCTGATTGGTGTTCGATGGTCCTGCTTGATTGTTTGCAGGGACCAAGGTGTGATCATCATTCCTGGCTTGATTCTGATTCGCCTGGTTTCCTTGACCTCTGAAAGGATTCTAGTTCCCATGCTGAGCTGGCTTTGTGCATTCACGCTTGAAATGACCACGTTCACCACAGTTAAAGCACTTGACGGATTGCTTGTCAAACCCATACTTGGTATCTTTCTTGCTTTCCAAGCTGGTTCTACCCGTCCATTCCATGAAGTCCTTAGCTCGCCTAACAGCACTAGCGAAAGCCCATTTGATGTCCATCATATCCATCTCTTCTTTATCGATCTTCTGATAATCTTCTTGAGTTAGATTGATGTTTCCGATCTGCCCTGCAATCAATCCACAATACGAGCTCACCAATGTGTTTAGTATCTCCATATGATCTTTAGCTACTTCAACGCTAACTTTGGAGAAGTTTGACGTGTCAAGCCATACTGCATTTGACTTTGATGGCTTACCAGCAGATTATGTACTTCCATAACAAGCTTGTTGTTGAACAGGAAGTGGATTCCCATACAAATCAGTTGCTACGGTAGATGGCCGATAGCTTTGCTGTTGTGGAGCTGGTTGTAGTGGATTTCCATACAAGTCTATTGTTGGAGCTGGCTTTACAGGAACTTGTATCGTATTGCCATATAAATCTGTGCTTGTGACAAACGCCATTTGAAGTGGAGCATGTGAAACAGGTCTTGCAGAAGTGCTAGAAGTTCCATAATACATATCAGGATTTTGTCGCACTGGAACCCTTTTCGCATTTAGGGTTTCTTCCTGATCTTTGTTCTCTAAGAGCTGAACGAAGTCATTAATGTTTGTCGTAGCCAATGCGCCATTGTATTTCAGGATTTCCAAGAAACTATTCCATTGAGGTGGCAATGCATCAGCAAACTTTGTGACTACCTCTGCTGGAGTTGTTACTACCCCATAATTACTCAATTCAATCAGCAGGTGATAGAATCGACTTGTCATATCTCCCAAAGATTCACTATCCATACATGTGAAACCATCAAACTCCTTCTTGAGTAAATCATGTCGCAATTGGCGTGACTTTTCATTTCCTAGACCCCTTGTCTTCAATGCATCCCACAATCTCTTTGACGTCTTGAAGCTGACGAACTGATGATATATTTCCTTGCTCATCGCCTGAGTCAGAATATCATATGCTTTCTTTTCTAGATCATATGCCTTTTTCTCGTCTTCAGTAGGATCTGCAAATGTAGCGGCAGTTGAAGCGGCAACCTCAAGAGCTTGATCGAAATCTGTAGTAAAACATAACCACAATTCCGTGTTTTGCCCATTGACATACGTATGGAATCTATCTACCCATCCAGGATATTCATTTATGTGGATCAGTTTCGGTGGGCGATTTAGACTTCTGGTCTCGCTTTCGCTTAGAAGTATACTTTGATACTTTGAGTTTGATTTGAAACAAACGCCCATTGACCTGCCGATATTGGATTCGCTTGCGAAGATGCGGGTGCGGGATATTCGGCCCATGATGGCGACAAACGCGTGTTTGTATACTTACTTTTCGTATTAGATGCGGGTGCGGGAGATTCGACCCATGATGGAGATAAACGCGTGTTTATATACTTGCTCTCTGCAGTTGATGGAGTACCCCACAAATCCGGATTCATTTTTAATATATAATGAAGAGTACCTGCTCAAATCACACAAATCAAACAATTAAGAATGAAATGGAAACCTTCTGTTAGAAAATATTACAAATATGCGACGAAAATTATAAGTGTTTGTCAAGATCAAATGTGACGAAATTAGTGATTTCATTGATTGACAAATGTGACGAAAATGGGGTGATTTCGTCGCTGAAGTGTTGATGAAATTGGGTGATTTCATTGCTGAAGTGTTGATGAAATCAGGGTTGTTTTCGTCGCTGATGTTTGACAAAAATAGAAGAGTGTTCGTCGCTGATGTTTGACGAAAATAGAAGAGTGTTCATCGCTGATGTTTGATGAAAATAGAAGAGTGTTCGTCGCTGTGACTGATGACGAAGTTGAGGTGTTTTCGTCTGAAGAATGATGACGAAATCAAGAGTGATTTCGTCCAGCATATAAGTGATTTCGTCCAGCTCAAGTTTGTCACACCCGCTCATAGCGGAAGCGCGAGGTGTGATCTGTATGGTTTTCATTGCATAAATATTGATGTACATGAACAAACTATATGAATAAAACATACTCCATTGCCATTACATAAGTGTTTCAAAAGATTACAATATAAGTTTAGTGTGTCGGTTACAAATCGTTAACATAAAGATAAAGTGTTATTGTTTCATACATCAACATGAAAATAAACTACTAAGGTTTAAACCATCATATTTCCGCAAAGAGGCAGAATATAATAGTTAAACCCTCCAAAAGATGGCATGGAGTTCTGGTACTTGTTATCTTGACTGAGAATCCCGACATGGTCCATTAATTCCCTGAAATACATGTTAAGTTTGGAAAACATCAACAAAAGTTGGCGAATTCATGCAGTTTAGTTGTAAAAGATGTACTTAAAATGTAAGTTGTAGTATGTAAAGCGTCAATGAAATCGTTGATCATTAATGTTTTGCAAGGACAATAATATGTGTGACGAAAAAAAGAAACAATCCAACCCTAGACGATTTTATGTCGGCTACTATCGACTGGGACACAAAAGCACTCTTCTGTATGGGTCCACGACCAAGAGTGGGGCTCGCCAAAACCCATTAGATCTAACCACTTGTACCTAGGTCCAAACTGGATTAATGGTGCTTAGATGTATAACCCTAATTCGCACATGATCTGAGGTATTTCATTCCCTAACTTTAACATACGTTGAACATGTATTTTCCCCGATAGTTGTAAAGTTGTAAAACATTTAAATGAATAGGGGACGTGAACTCACAGTATCACGTCCGTGAATAGAAGTAACTATGATCTCACGTGCGGTCGTCCTGAATAGTGTTGCGACCTACAAATGTTCTTATATTTGTTAGACACTTCGGTCTTTGTAAATAACTTGAGTACAAGTCATGTGTCTTAAATATGTGTAAGACTTGTATGTCTTTACTGTTCGTTGAACTGTGTATTAGATGAATGAATTATTAAACTGTTATATATATATTTCACCAAATATATATATATATATATATATATATATGTAATCTTGTATCTTGTGAGTTGTATCATCGGGTCTTGTCTTCTTGATTTCATGTCGTTGTATAAGTAAATTGTATAAGGGTAATTTTTACCAATTATATGTCATTAGGCTTAGCCCAAGAATTTATGTTATTGGGCCCAAATAGTATTAGGCCTAAATAGTGTTGGGCCTCAATAGTGTTGGGCCTTAATAGTGTTGGGCCTAAATAGTGTTGGGCCTCAATAGTGTTGGGCCTTAATAGTGTTAGGCCTAAATAGTGTTGGGCCTAAATAGTGTTGGGCTTAATAGTATTGGGCCTAAATAGTGTTGGGACTAAATAGTATTGGGCTTAATGTTATTGGGCCTTGGCTCATATGTTTGGTATTGGGCTTAGCCCATGTGTTTTGATAAGCCTATTATGAAGTTAAGCCCATTTATTAAATATAAAAGCCCATTTGAAAGTATTCTATCATTTTTATAAAAATCATTTTTATAAAATCACTAAGTAAAGACTTTTTAGTCATAAGAATACATAAAACTTTTATACGTTTAAAATCATCTGAATTTTGTTATCGATAGCATATTTATTTTTCACGTTGTAAGATCGTCTAAACGTCGTAGTAACTCCTCGGATTGGTGATTCGTTTATGGATTCGTTCGTCGTCCGTTTTGACCCTAAATGGTGTCCGATCCTTCGGATTGTCCGTAACCCGTTTTTAAGGCGTAATTATGTGTAGTTTTGTAACACTTTAGTTATAAAGTGTCTCGAGTTTAATTGTGACATTTGATTCAAGTTCCTACTTTTGTCACATCTAACTAATACACCAAATAATACATATCACAAAAATTGTTAAAGTAACCAAATATATATTTTCTCAAAAATATATATTTATCTAATCTTTTCTTTTATAAAAACCTTTCTTTAAAAACTTTTTAATCTTGTAAAGATTTAACAAAAAATGTCGGTTCTTATAACATAAAGTTTTTAAGAAAAATTGGCCATATAACCTTTGTATTAATCATTTAGCCATGTTTAATAAACATATCATTTTCTTTTCAAAATCACCATCAATTTACTCATAACATCTTAACTAAAACATATGAGATTTTTATAACATAAACTTATCAAGATGATCTCCAAATCATGTAGGGTTTTAGGCATGATCATAACATATGCTAACAAGTTCAAATCCATGCTTTACTTATAGTTTTAACCACTTTTATAAAAATCTCATCTTGTATGTTTGTTTTCATAATCTTGTAGAAGTATTGTTTTTAGTGAAAAACCTTAAATACTTTAACAAAATTAAAGGTTATGATCATCCATGTAATCCTTTATGTTTAATAAAAACCCTTTAACATAAACAAGTATACTTGTTAGATCATGTTTTTAAACATCATCTAACAAGTTACTCTTATGATAACCACCATAACAAGATCAAACATGTAAGTAATAAATCTTAAATCACAACATAAACAAACATATACATATCATGATTTTTATTTTTGCTTCTTTGTATCTTCATATTTTTATGTATGATTATTTAGTTATTACTAGTTATACTAACAATCATAAACATAAATAAGTATGAAAAAAAAAATAGATTTAGAAGCTTACTTCTAGCACTAGGCTAGGGATGATCTAGAGGATTATTAAGAGCTAAGAAGATGAAGATCTTGATGATTGAAGGTTCTTGAGTGGATGAAAAAGTGTCCTTTTTCTTGTAAGTGCTTTAGATCTTCTTATGTTCCATGGAAATGCATCTTGATCATCAAGGAGGTGATAAAATAAAATGGGTTTTTATGGTGTCCTTGATGAAATGATGAAGATGATGAGAGAGTTTGTGTGTGTAAAAAAAGATGAAATATGTGACAAAGTGCTAGTAATCCTTAATGGTTAAGTGTTAAAATTAATCATCAACCTCATCCACTTGTAACCACTAATAAATATCTAGATATTTAACACTAGTAATTAAGGGGGGGGGGGGGGGGTGGACCCTTGTTTACGGTTATAACATGTGGGGGGGGGGGGGTCTTATGAGTTTTCAAGTGTTAGTAAAATTAATGCTTCATAAATGTAATGAAATGTATAAATGTTTAGGTGTTTTAGGGATTTAAAGTTTCAAGATGTTTTATGACATCGAATGACCATAAATAGGCTTTAATTGGTCAAAAATAATATTCACTAGTTTGCCACATATGTCTAATTATAGTTCGGATAGTTGTTTGTCGCTCGTTCCGCAAGAAGATAGGCGAAAGGTTCGATTATAGAAGTTGTACGGAAAAATTCAGTTATGTGTTTAATTGATATTCCCTATGTATTTTCATATGAAATTTGTGTTTAAACAATACTTTTGCACCTTGTAATAAAATCACTAATGCTGAATTTTGCGGAAAAATATTGAAATGGTAACTTTTAGCGCTTTTCGGCAGTTTTTGGTGCTACCGGACATTGGTAATATATTAAACCAAACCCTTGTATTCCCATATAGGGTTTAATGTGTGACACCTGTGTCACTTCAACCATCAAACAAATGCCAAACCAATGAAATATTGTATTTCATACTTGGGATTTGTAAAAATATGTGTATCGTTTGCACATATCAACTCTTGTTCGATTTCAAGCTCTAAATCGCCTTCTGGAAGGTTATACGCGCACTGATGCATAAATATAACCAGTTTAATGCAACGAACACTCCGGAATGGTGAAATAGACTTAACATACCTTAAATAACCTTTACATAACTTATAAATAAGTTTTGAAGGCTTTGGTATGGCAAAATCAAGTTAAATCGTCTACAGGGACTAAATTTGACAAACTGCGAAAGTATGCCAATTTGAACTGTAACAGACCTTCCGGAACATGACTATAAGTTAAACATACCCTAAATATCCTTCACATAGCATAGAAATAGGCTTTGAGGGGTTCGGTGTGCTAAAATAAACTTTTGGGTCATTCAGGGACTAAAAGTGTCAAAAAGTGCACAAGTTTGCATTTTCGCGCATATCTTACGTTCTGAATACATCCGGACATCCAAAAATTTATGTAAGCACTAAAACATTTTATTTTAGTGTTTGGCATAAGAAAAATCCATTCGTCGCGCAATTTGGATCGTTTTTCGCGCTTATGCGCATTCCGTCGTAATTAAGCGAACATCGCGTTCGTACGACCAAACGAACCAACATCCGACATATTTTTGAGCATGTTTCATGTCCACAATGTTTAGGCATCATTTTAGGGCCTTAAATTTGGCTTTACGGGCCTTAGAAGTGTCGGAAATGGCCTTAAACACGTGCAGGGACCAAAACTGTAATTACTGAAACATGTTGCTGATCAGACAAGGCCAGGCGGCCCGCCTGAGCCTTGTGTGATCCTGAAGCAGGCCGTGTCAGGCTCCCTGATCAGATCAGATCGAACAGTCAGCAGATTCCAGCTGTTTGATCCACACCCACACATTCTCACTTGCCTATTCAGCTGATAAGAAGTCATTTTTAGCTACCATAAGGTTCCAACAAATGTACGCACAAGATTCGATCACATTTTCCAAGAAACGATCTTAACGGTTACCCGAAAACTATAAATACCCCACCCCCATTTGCTTCAAACTCACAAGAATCTGATCTTAAAGACTCTAAGTTGGAACCATTGTTTCATACTTAAGTTATTCTGATCTAGATTAGCATTCGGGGACCCTTCGTAAGTATTCCTTCGTTCTTTTCTTTCTTTTACTGCTTTTCGAGTCCGAAAGTCAAACTTTGTTTGACTTTCAGCGTTGACCAGTGTATGGTCAATGCGAAGTTCGTTTGAACTTAGCAACGTGATTGTAATCACGATGGTTATAGTCCCTTGGGACTATGCCTACTGATTACCACGTTGTCTAGGGTCGTAGGGTAAGCGATCTAATAAATCGCTTATACCTTCGAACCCGACCCATTTGGTCGATCATTAGGATCCGACCAAATACATTAGGTGACCATAGTGTATAGGGAATAACCTTCCGAGGTTATACCTTATGGTCACATCGTTTAAATAGTTGTATGATAGGTAGTTTATATGCCTTAGGTAAATTACCAGAATACCCTTTTCATGTATAATTGGTAATTAAGCATATGTAACCTAAACATTTGTCACATAACTGATTATGTAACATGTTTAGGCATATAACACTTGTCATAGGACTAGTTAGGCGGTCCGAACGTGTTTCACGCGAACGACGCGTTAAAGTAGCATAAGCTACCTAAACGGGTCGTAATGGGTTGTAAACAATTATGTTAGGTTTCATTTAGTATGTAGGCTTTGTTAAACCATATGACACGAGTCTCTACACTCGTTTGGTTTACGAACCCTCATTCTATCCGATCTTCCGATATAGGTCCGGTTATTAACATAGTTACCTATATTAGGTGCCGTTTGATATCCGCGATCTCTAGCATTGTTTGGTTGTTACTCAAGGACTATTAAGCAATCTCAAGTGAGTACATAGACCCCTCTTTTACTGTTTTCTAAACTGTTTTGGGGTGGAACACATGTGCCTACTTGTTACTTTCATGCTTTCCTGTTTTCACATCATATAGCTGCTATGTTCATTAGTACATTTATAGTACATGTTTTACATTACATTTCATGCTACGTATGTCTATTGTTGCATACTTAGTACAGGTCACATGCTACGTATCTCTATTTGTCGCATACTTAGTACATTTGTTATTCATCACATGCTTACATTTTGGATGCATATTACATGATTTTCATTGATCATGCATTTACACAGGACATAACTTTGATTTAAACCAAGTTTTACTTCAATACTATGTTCTTGTGCATATGGTTTAGTTGATGCATTTCACTAGCCATACATATCATTTTGGTTACACATTACATGGTTTACATTTGACACATAAACACTTTTGACATTGGTTATACATTATATGATTTACATCTTGACATAAACATTTTAACATATTATTTCAATACATTTGGAAGTTGGTTTAAACATAGACATCTTACATTGTTTGGTTTGGTTTGAGTAAGTGATTAAGTAACGAGGCGTGTGTAATATGATACAAGCATGGTGGATACGCCGCTGGTACTTCCTATATATAAGTGTTTGTATGGTATTACATATCGTAGCGTTATTTGAATCATGTAAGTTTATGACATAGAACATTTTATACAAATAACATACTTTTCACAAGACATTGATTTACAAACAACTTATCTTATACAAATTCATTTTACATGGTTATTCCTTTAACCATACATTATTCACTTATTTATACATATCATCTGATCTTATCGTTTTTCAAATGATTTACAAGACAAAGCAAATTACAAGGTTCATGACTAAACATTTTCTCAAACATAAGTCACGAATCCTATTTTCACAAAACCTATGTATCTCACAGGAATTTTTATACTGACGTACCTATTTTCACATGTGTTTTCAGGAGATGATGCATAAGACTTATCAAGACATACTTAGGCGGACCCGTGCCTTAGCGACTTAAAACGAGACAATAACTAGTTAATTTATGTTATGTACTCTTTGTTTCTTGTTTAAAACTATGTAAACTCTCATATTTGTTTAATAAAACGAAACTTTAATTTCCATGGTTGTGAAACATTAATTCTGTTACAACACTCCCCGACGTTTCCGCCACGTTTTGTATGTTCTACGTGGTCGGGGTGTGACAGAAAAGATGGTATCAGAGCCAATGGTTATAGGGAATTAGGTTATTAGTAATGCTTTGACCTAGTCTATAACCTTTCTAGGACCCTAACGCGAGTTTACTTGCGTTTAGTCATAAAACAATACCGTCACCTATCCTTAGGCGACGACCACAACAAGAACATAAATTTCAAAACCGCTTCGAAAACTAATCATCTGTTCTAGGATGATTGATTACTAGGTTTTGAACCCTCTATTGTAAGGTTTTGAACTCTCTATTATATGGTTTTGAACCCCTTTGAGTTTTCAGAACCTCGTCAAGGTTTTGGGTTTTAAATAATGTGAACACGTGCAAACTGGAAGGGTGAATGCCTGTATTCTGGGTTTTCTGTCTAGGCAAGCACTTCGTATACATCTCATCAGACGCGAGACCAGTTGTGCTTACCTGGGAATTCTTGGGATGAGTGTTCACTTATAGGCGAGCATGTCTTCGCGATACATTATTTTTGACCTATTTACTTTGATTATTCACCGAGGTCGTTTGTTGCTTTGTAGTAACAAACAAATGACCACTATTCTTGCTTTCATCAGATTTGTTTCATCTCATTCTTTTCGTCTAATTCTCTCACTCGTTTCCTTTCATGTTTCCTCTTTTAGAAAGCCTCCACGACGCGAAAATCCGGTATCTATTGACGATCTGGCAGCTGTCATTACACAGCAAATAACTGCTGCAATCCCGACCATCGTTGCCCAATGTCACCAAGCTATCAACAACAATAATGCCCTCTGCAACTTCAAGACGTTCAAATCGGCCAAGCCATCAAAGTTTTCTGGGTCTCAAGGAGCGACTGCACTTCTGCAATGGTTCGAGAGTCTAGAGAGCACCTTCAGGCATGTTCAATGTCCAAATGAGCGAAAGGTAGATTTCGCATCTAGTGTCTTTGAGAAACGAGCTTTGACGTGGTGGAACGGTGTGGTGAGAGATAGGGGTGCCGAAGTAGCACTGGCTCAAACGTGGGAAGAACTTCGAGCACTAATGATGAAGGAATTCTGTCCTCGTCACGAGATCAGGGCCTTGGAAAGAGAATTCGACGACCTTAAGCAAGACAGCGGCGAACATCGAGCATACACTGATCGATATAAGGAGCTGAGCCTGTTGTGTCCTACCATGGTTACGCCTTTGGATAAGGCGATCGAAAAATACATTGATGGTCTCCCTGAATCAGTTCAAGACATTGTTACTGGTAGTAACCCCACTACGGTTAGGCAGGCCATTGAGCTATCTGCAACCTTGACTGAATCTCAGATCAGGAAACGTAAGCTTTTCCAAAAGGGTGACAAGAAACCGGTCGAGGAATCGAAACCAATCGAGGAATCAAAGATCATGGATGAACCGACTGGATCCCCTAGGAAGTCAAAGAAGCGAAAGGCTTCTCAGAACTTTGCCATGGTTACTCACAATGATCAAGCCGTCCCCAACCAACCAGCTCAACCCCGTACTAGGAAGCCATACAATGGAACTTCACCCTTGTGCAACAAATGTAACCTTTATCATCATGCTATGGTGAAGTGCCGCGAATGCCAAATTTGTGGACGTAAAGGTCATACAGCAAAAGTTTGCGTAGCAGCAGTTGCACCAAATCAAGCTAACAACAATCCTGCTCAAGCTCGTTTTCCACCAGGTTCTTGCTACAAATGTGGCAAGATGGGTCATTTCCGAAGAAATTGCCTTAAGCTTGCTAATGCTAATCCAGCGCAGGGATGAGCATCTGACCGACTAGAAGACAACACCTTTTAGAAATAATCATGTCTTGTGTATTATTTTCTTTTGTTGTCAAGGTCCATGAAACAGTTGTTATCATTGTTTATAAATAAATCTTTTATTTACATTTCAATGTATTTATGAGGTTGTATGTATAAACAATATATCCCCTACAATACCGACAATCAAGGAACCACATTCCTTGAAGAACAGACTACCCCCAAACTTTCTTCCACTTTATGATCTCTTGCATTTTCCACGAAATTCCTAAGTACCCGTTTCTTCTAAGGAAACGAAGTACAAGGCGCAAGTTACAACACTGGACGAATACCCAAAGTACCACTATAAATCCTTAATAGGGTACCTAAGGGTATTTTCGTGAATCCTAAAATCGTTGTGTCCCTTAATTCAGATATTATGTTTCTTTGAAAACAAAATCGAATTTTTGGGAGATTTTCATATCTTTTCAGATAGATCCCAGAGGACATTGAAGTCCATTGACTGGTTTCCATATCCATTTTCAATCGATAACAAGTTAATAACAAATTAAACAACTATGTGATTATGTGCTTATGTGTTTCCTTTTATGTTTTTGTGTAATCCAAGCTTTGTTATCTAAATCCTCGTAGAATCTTCCATATCTTCGTATAAGGGATTCATAGTAGGATATCCAAAGGTACTATATTAAATCCTCAATGGGCTTTTACGTAATAGTAAAGACCCTTGGATTATATTGTACTATTCCATAATTAGACCCCTAGAGAGGTCTAGTTAAACAGATTGATCCAAAAATCTGGTTAGGAATATCATGTGATGAGATAGCTGAAAGGACTCCTTGGGGGCCTAATTAAAAGGACCTTATGGTAGTCTAGTCAAACTCATCACAGGTTTGATTTTTCCTCCCCTTCACATTACAAGACAAACTATGTGGACTATGCAAGGAATTACGTAATTATGGATGCATACATAATTATGGAATTCAGAGCACAGAAACCACAGCAAGTTTTGTCGTGTATCTAGAGTTAACCCTATTCATTTTTGTTTCTGAAGAAATTGTGGAAAATGACTCATTTCGTTCATTTTCGGTTCTGAAGAAGTTGTGGAAAATGACTCATTTCGTTCATTTTCGGTTCTGAAGAAGTTGTGGAAAATGACTCATTTCGTTCATTTTCGGTTCTGAAGAAGTTGTGGAAAATGACTCGTTTCGTTCATTTTCGGTTCTGAAGAAGTTGTGGAAAATGACTCATTTCGTTCATTTTTGTTTCTGAAGAAGTTGTGGAAAATGACTCATTTCGTTCATTTTCGGTTCTGAAGAAACTCATTTCGTTCATTTTTGTTTCTGAAGAAGTTGTGGAAAATGACTCATTTCGTTCATTTTCGGTTCTGAAGAAGTTGTGGAAAATGACTCATTTCGTTCATTTTCGTTTCTGAAGAAGTTGTGGAAAATGACTCATTTCGTTCATTTTCGGTTCTGAAGAAGTTGTGGAAAATGACTCATTTCGTTCATTTTCGTTTCTGAAGAAGTTGTGGAAAATGACTCATTTCGTTCATTTTCGGTTCTGAAGAATGTCCGTTAAGGAAATGCAGGATTATGCCTTTCATATCTCTGGTGGTTATTTGACACAAAGCCACAGATAGACTCCTACGAATGAATTTCGGGACGAAATTTCCTAAAGTAGGAGAGACTGTGACACCTGTGTCACTTCAACCATCAAACAAATGCCAAACCAATGAAATATTATATTTCATACTTGGGATTTGTAAAAATATGTGTATCGTTTGCACATATCAACTCTTGTTCGATTTCAAGCTCTAAATCGCCTTCTGGAAGGTTATACGCGCACTGATGCATAAATATAACCAGTTTAATGCAACGAACACTCCGGAATGGTGAAATAGACTTAACATACCTTAAATAACCTTTACATAACTTATAAATAAGTTTTGAAGGCTTTGGTATGGCAAAATCAAGTTAAATCGTCTACAGGGACTAAATTTGACAAACTGCGAAAGTATGCCAATTTGAACTGTAACAGACCTTCCGGAACATGACTATAAGTTAAAAATACCCTAAATATCCTTCACATAGCTTAGAAATAGGCTTTGAGGGGTTCGGTGTGCTAAAATAAACTTTTGGGTCATTCAGGGACTAAAAGTGTCAAAAAGTGCACAAGTTTGCATTTTCGCGCATATCTTACGTTCTGAATACATCCGGACATCCAAAAATTTATTTAAGCACTAAAACATTTTATTTTAGTGTTTGGCATAAGAAAAATCCATTCGTCGCGCAATTTGGATCGTTTTTCGCGCTTATGCGCATTCCGTCGTAATTAAGCGAACATCGCGTTCGTACGACCAAACGAACCAACATATGACATATTTTTGAGCATGTTTCATGTCCACAATGTTTAGGCATCATTTTAGGGCCTTAAAGTTGGCTTTACGGGCCTTAGAAGTGTCGGAAATGGCCTTAAACACGTGCAGGGACCAAAACTGTAATTACTGAAACATGTTGCTGATCAGACAAGGCCAGGCGGCCCGCCTGAGCCTTGTGTGATCCTGAAGCGGGCCGCGTCAGGCTCCCTGATCAGATCAGATCGAACAGTCAGCAGATTCCAGCTGTTTGATCCACACCCACACATTCTCACTTGCCTATTCAGCTGATAAGAAGTCATTTTTAGCTACCATAAGGTTCCAACAAATGTACGCACAAGATTCGATCACATTTTCCAAGAAACGATCTTAACGGTTACCCGAAAACTATAAATACCCCACCCCCATTTGCTTCAAACTCACAAGAATCTGATCTTAAAGACTCTAAGTTGGAACCATTGTTTCATACCTGAGTTATTTTGATCTAGATTAGCATTCGGGGACACTTCGTAAGTATTCCTTCGTTCTTTTCTTTCTTTTACTGCTTTTCGAGTCCGAAAGTCAAAATTTGTTTGACTTTCAGCGTTGACCAGTGTATGGTCAATGCGAAGTTCGTTTGAACTTCGCAACGTGATTGTAATCACGATGGTTATAGTCCCTTGGGACTATGCCTACTGATTACCACGTTGTCTAGGGTAAGCGATCTAATAAATCGCTTATACCTTCGAACCTGACCCATTTGGTCGATCATTAGGATCCGGCCAAATACATTAGGTGACCATAGTGTATAGGGAATAACCTTCCGAGGTTATACCTTATGGTCACATCGTTTAAATAGTTGTATGATAGGTAGTTTATATGCCTTAGGTAAATTACCAGAATACCCTTTTCATGTATAATTGGTAATTAAGCATATGTAACCTAAAATTTTGTCACATAACTGATTATGTAACATGTTTAGGCATATAACACTTGTCATAGGACTAGTTAGGCGGTCCGAACGCGTTTCACGCGAACGACGCGTTAAAGTAGCATAAGCTACCTAAACGGGTCGTAATGGGTCGTAAACAATTATGTTAGGTTTCATTTAGTATGTAGGCTTTGTTAAACCATATGACACGAGTCTCTACACTCGTTTGGTTTACGAACCCTCATTCTATCCGATCTTCCGATTTAGGTCCGGTTATTAACATAGTTACCTATATTAGGTGCCGTTTGATATCCGCGATCTCTAGCATTGTTTGGTTGTTACTCAAGGACTATTAAGCAATCTCAAGTGAGTACATAGACCCCTCTTTTACTGTTTTCCAAACTGTTTTGGGGTGGAACACATGTGCCTACTTGTTACTTTCATGCTTTCCTGTTTTCACATCATATAGCTGCTATGTTCATTAGTACATTTATAGTACATGTTTTACATTACATTTCATGCTACGTATGTCTATTGTTGCATACTTAGTACAGGTCACATGCTACGTATGTCTATTGTTGCATACTTAGTACAGGTCACATGCTACGTGTGTCTATTGTTGCATATTTAGTACAGGTCACATGCTACGTATGTCTATTTGTCGCATACTTAGTACATTTGTTATTCATCACATGCTTACATTTTGGATGCATATTACATGATTTATATTGATCATGCATTTCCACAGGACATAACTTTGATTTAAACCAAGTTTTACTTCAATACTATGTTCTTGTGCATATGGTTTAGTTGATGCATTTCACTAGCCATACATATCATTTTGGTTACACATTACATGGTTTACATTTGACACATAAACACTTTTGACATTGGTTATACATTATATGATTTACATCTTGACATAAACATTTTAACATATTATTTCAATACATTTGGAAGTTGGTTTAAACATAGACATCTTACATTGTTTGGTTTGGTTTGAGTAAGTGATTAAGTAACGAGGCGTGTGTAATATGATACAAGCATGGTGGATACGCCGCTGGTACTTCCTATATATAAGTGTTTGTATGGTATTACATATCGTAGCGTTATTTGAATCATTTAAGTTTATGACATAGAACATTTTATACAAATAACATACTTTTCACAAGACATTGATTTACAAACAACTTATCTTATACAAATTCATTTTACATGGTTATTCCTTTAACCATACATTATTCACTTATTTATACATATCATCTGATCTTATCGTTTTTCAAATGATTTACAAGACAAAGCAAATTACAAGGTTCATGACTAAACATTTTCTCAAACATAAGTCATGAATCCTATTTTCACAAAACCTATGTATCTCACAGGCATTTTTATGCTGACGTACCTATTTTCACATGTGTTTTCAGGAGATGATGCATAAGACTTATCAAGACATACTTAGGCGGACCCGTACCTTAGCGACTTAAAACGAGACAATAACTAGTTAATTTATGTTATGTACTCTTTGTTTCTCGTTTAAAACTATGTAAACTCTCATATTTGTTTAATAAAACGAAACTTTAATTTCCATGGTTGTGAAACATTAATTCTGTTACAACACTCCCCCACGTTTCCGCCACGTTTTGTATGTTCTACGTGGTCGGGGTGTGACATAATGTATATTTGATGTTGGACTTTCGTCTAAGTCCTAAAGATGTCATTTAGATGGTTTCTGCGGATCTTGAGTTTTCGTCAGCATGCTAGTTTACTAGGTACTACTCTAGTTGTTTCGATGCATTGTTTTAAACTGTTTCAAATATAACCAATAGAAACGAATAATGTGCATCATAAATGAGTGTTCTAAAATGTATATCATGAAATCAAGCAATTCGGATATTCGAAACACATATTTGTATAATGTAATTCATTGCTTTAAATGTACGTAAATTACTAGAAAGTGGCAGTTGTCACATTCTCCCCCTGTTATTGAGAATTTTGTCCCGAAATTCAAGCTTTGTTATTTGTTGTAGGAGTCTTCTTGAACATATGAGGATATTTGGCTTTAATTTGGTCTTCACATTCCCAAGTATATTCGGGTCCGTGACGAGAGTTCCAACGAACTTTTACTAACTTGATACGACTTCTCCGTGTTTTCTGGACCTTCCAGTCCGTGACCTCAACAGGTTCTTCAGTGAATTGGAGTTTGTCGTCAATGTGAATTTCATCCGCAGGAATGATAACGGTTTCTTGTGTTGGACTCTTTTTAAGATTCGACACATGAAACGTGTCATGCACACTGCTAAGTTCATCTGGTAACTTCAACTTGTAGGCAACAGTGCCAATCTTTTCTAAGATTTCAAATGGTCCAATGTAACGTGGGTTAAGCTTTCTACGTTTACCGAACCTCGCTACGCCTTTCCAAGGCGAGACTTTCAACAAGACTTTGTCTCCGACCTCGAAAGATAATGCTTTTCGTCTTTTATCTGCATAGCTCTTTTGTCGATCGCGAGCCGCCTTGATACGGTCTCGGATCTGAAAAATTTTATCCGTAGTCTCTTGGACTAGTTCCGGACCAATTAGTTGACTATCGCCTGTTTCCGCCCAACATAGCGGAGAGCGACATTTTCGACCATAAAGAGCTTCAAACGGTGCAGCTTGTATACTAGTATGGTAGCTGTTATTGTAGGAAAACTCAACTAAAGGTAGATGAGTATCCCAATTGGCGCCTAAATCCATAACACATGCACGAAGCATATCTTCGAGTGTTTGGATTGTCCGTTCACTCTGGCCGTCAGTTTGTGGATGAAAGGCCGTACTTAGATTCAAATGAGATCCAAAGGCCTGTTGAAATGATTTCCAAATTCATGAAACAAAACGACCATCTCGGCCCAAAATGATTGAAATAGGCACTCCATGACGAGCCACTATTTCTTTGAGATAGATTTCCGCTAGTTTCTCAGTACTATCCTTCTCCCGAATTGGTAAGAAGTGTGCGGACTTTGTCAATCTATCGACGATTACCCATATCATGTCATGGCCTCTTGAGGTCCTGGGTAACTTCGAAATGAAGTCCATCGATATTTGTTCCCATTTCCAAGCGGGAATCTCGGGTTGTTGTAGTAAACCCGACGGTTTCTGATACTCTGCCTTGACCTTCGCGCTGGTCAAGCATTTTCCGACATAGATAGCAATATCCTTTTTGAGGTTAGGCCACCAATAGTACTCCTTTAAGTCTTGGTACATCTTATCTGATCCAGGATGGATCGAGTACTTTGACCTATGTGCTTCCTAAAAAATAAGATCTCGGAGGCCTCCAAAGAATGGAACCCAAATTCTATCTGCAACGTGCAAAGTTCCATCCTCCTTTGGCACTAACCGTTTTTCCATGCCTCGAAGTGATTCTGCTAGAATATGCTCTTCCTTAAGCGCTTCTTGTTGTGCATTATGAATTCGTGCGGTAAGATCTGTGTGAATCGTCATTTCTAGTGCACACACTCTTAGTGTTTTAACTCGTTCCTTGCGGCTCAAGGCGTTTGCTACAACGTTTGCCTTGCCTGGATGGTACTTGATTTCACAATCATAATCGTTCAATAATTCAACCCAACATCGCTGACGCATATTTAATTCTTTTTGTTTGAATATGTGTTGTAGACTTTTATGATCTGTGAAAATAGTGCACTGGGTACCATATAAGTAATGCCGCCAAATTTTCAATGCAAATACCACCGCGCCTAACTCTAGGTCGTGAGTGGCATAGTTCTTCTCGTGAACTTTCAGTTGGCGAGACGCGTACACGATAACCTTTTCACGTTGCATGAGTACACAACCCAAACCTTGATGCGAAGCATCACAGTATACCACAAAGTCATCGGTACCGTCAGGTAATGATAAGATTGGTGCAATGCACAACTTGTCTTTAAGAAGTTGAAATGCTGCTTCTTGTTTCTCTTCCCAATCGAATTTCCTGTCTTTCTGTGTAAGAGAAGTTAGCGGTTGAGCAATCTTTGAAAAATTCTCAATAAATCTTCGATAATATCCCGCTAAGCCCAAAAATTGTCGCACTTCAGTAGGAGTCTTGGGCGCTTCCCAATTCTTAATCGATTCAATCTTCGACGGGTCTACTTGAATGCCCTTCTCGTTCACTACATGCCCGAGAAATTGTACTTCACGAATCCAAAATTCGCACTTGGAAAATTTCACGTATAGTTTCTCCGTCTTTAACAACTCTAAAATGGTTCTCAAATGTTGCTCATGTTCATCAGTCGATCGAGAGTATATCAAAATGTCGTCAATAAACATTATGATGAATTTGTCGAGATACGGCTTGCACACACGATTCATTAAATCCATGAAGACCGCTGGTGCATTTGTTAAACCAAAAGGCATAACGAGAAACTCGTAATGACCCTAACGAGTCTGAAAAGCCGTTTTCGCTATGCTTTCTTCTTGAATCCGTAATTTATGATACCCCGATCGTAAGTCTATCTTTGAGTAGAAACTTGACCCTTGCAGTTGATCGAATAGGTCATCAATCCTCGGTAATGGATACCGATTCTTGATGGTAAGTTTATTTAACTCGCGATAATCGATGCACATCCTGAAAGTTCCGTCCTTCTTCTTTACAAACAAGACTGGAGCTCCCTAAGGCGAGTAGCTCGGTCTGATGAATCCTTTATCCAATAACTCTTGAAGTTGTGTGGATAGCTCTTGCATTTCAGAAGGTGCTAATCGATATGGAGATTTAGCTACGGGTGAGGCTCCTGGTACCAAGTCGATGTGAAATTCGACTTGTCGATAAGGCGGTAGTCCTGGCAAGTCTTCAGGAAATACTTCAGGAAATTCTTGTACTACCGGAATATCTGCCAACTTTGGCCCATCGGCCTTCTTGTCCACAACATGTGCTAGAAAGGCAATACAACCTTTCCGTAAGCACTTTTGTGCTTTCATGCAATTGATGATCCGCAATGGGGTGTCGCGCTTCTCTCCATGTATCACAAGTGTCTGTTCGTTCGGTAGTGGTAGGCGAATGATCTTCTCGTGGCAAACGACTTCGGCTCGATTATTGGATAGCAAATCCATGCCAACCACTACGTCAAAACTACCCAATTCAACGGGTAAGAGGTCGATATTGAATTTTTGTTCGCCAAGTTCTAAGGTACACTCCTTAACAACTTCTCCCGTCTCTATTAGTTTACCGTTAGCCAATTCTATAGAATATGGAACATCTAGCTTACTAGGTTCCAAGCCCAGAACATTTTTAAATTCTATAGAAATAAAACTAAAATCGGCTCCGGTATCAAATAATATGGATGCGAAATGATCATTGAGGAGAAACATACCAGTGACCACATTAGGGTCTTGGCGCGCATCCTTGGCTCCAATCACAAATAATCGACCACGAGCTTGGTTTTCTTTAGGAAAGTCTTTCTTGAAGTGATCTTTGCTTCCGCATCCAAAGCATCCTTGACCACGACCATTTCTGTTCCCATTCTTGTTACCAAATCCACTTCCCGATCCAGTATTATTTCCCGTTCCCCAACATGATTCAGCACGGTGGCCATTCTTGCCACACTTATCACACTTGACAACCCGAAAATCGCCCAAGTGATGATATTTGCATCGCTCACACTTGGGTAAAGTACCAGCGTACTTCTTAGGACCAGTGTCGTTTGTGGCTACAAACGCCCTTGCATTTTTTTGCGAGTTATTCTGTTGCCTGTTGTTGTTGTTGTTGTTGTTGGGGTTATTGTTGTTGTGGTTGTTGTTACTATTGTTGTTGTTGTTACCACGGGTTCCCTTCTTGAAATTCGAGTACTTCCTCTTCCCACTGTTGGAAGATTCGACATGTGTTTCCTTCTTATCATTACCTTTCTCTGAGAATATATTCATCCTGTCCCCGTCTTCAGTAAGACTCACGGCTATAGTCACAGCCTGAGTAATAGTCGTGGGTTTAGCTACAGTAACCAGACTCCGAATCTTGGGAGAAAGTCCCCAGATGTAGCGTTCGATACGCTTGTATTTCGGTGATACAAGATAAGGAATCACGCGGGACAGATCATGAAACCTTTGCGTATATCCCGTGATATCAGCTCCAACCATGGTAAGGTGCCAAAACTCGTTCTCCAACTTCTGGAGTTTAGCACAAGAACAGTACTTATCCCTCATACGTTCCTTCAGTTCATCCTAAGTCAACACATAAGCAGCGTTATCACCAAAGTTTGCACTTGTAAGTTCCACCATGTAAGGGCCTCGTTGAGAAACAGGCCAGTAATGAAAGTGACTTGTTGATTAGCGGAACATCTGCTCATTCTGATAGTGGAATCCGTTTTCTCAGTCCATCGCACGAAAGCCACAACACCGCCTGTGCCATCGTAGTTAAGTGGCTTGCAGTCCAGAAACTGCTTGAATGTGCATCTTGAAATAGACAATAAACGGATTTAAGAATGAGAAAACCATGAAACGCACGAGTAGATTAAGAAAGGAATTAGATAAGTTGTAACAAGATAACTAAACGTTACCCGTGGTATTTGTTCCGCCTGAAGTACCGCCTTGGCCCCGGCCTCTCGATCCGCCGGTTCCAGCACTGGTTTCGGCACGGGATGCCTCATATAGTGTGATAGCTTGGGCGATTCTCTGTTCTATTAGTGCATTTAATTCAGCCTCGTTCGTAGGCATCAGTGGAGGTGGGGGTGGATTAACTGTCCGTGACCATAAGACTCTCCTTGGTGGCATGATTCTTCCAAAGGAGAAATAGGATAATGATTAGACGTTGATTTGGCTTGTTAAATAATTTTACTAAGCATATAAACTACATTTATAACATTAATAAAAAATATAACCAAGCAATATATCCTGCGAATAAACCAAACAATGCAAGCAACAAAACATGTATAATATAACATTTCAAATGCATATAAAGGATAACACCAAGTTTTCATGTATAGTACACAACTGATTACAAGATCGTTTAGAGAGAAACAAAATGGACACGGAATACATCATCCGGTCATACTAGTCTAGAATATATACAAAGTGGTAAAGTCTTCTTTCAATCCATGCGATCTTCAGTCTATCAGTTGTATTGAAACTTGATGGAGGTCTATGTACACAACAACGGATATAGATACCCGTCTCAAAAGTATGATACCTGCAAACACAGTCTATGGTGGAGGAAAGACTGGTGGTGGAATCGGGAACAATAACCTGTAAACATGAGAAACCCTATCCTCCAAATCGTGAACCAAACAGATAAGGAAATCAATCTGCTGCTCGAGTGTCAAAACATGAGCAGGTAAACCAACTGGTGGTATATCAACTGGTGGCATCTAAGGTGGTAGTGGGGGTAATGGTGGTGACCCTGGTGGTGGTGGTGGTGGTGGAGCATGGGGTGGTGAATGAGCTGGTGGTGGTGAAGTTAGAAGTACCAAACCATGAAGGTGAGTAAGCTCCTCCTCGAGTTCATGAACTCGACGGATAAGAAAGTCTATCTGCTGCTCGAGTGTCAGCACACAAGCACGTAATTCGGTAGTAACAGCTGGGTAATGTAATGGATGGTATGGATCTGACATGGGCATAACATGAGGTAGAGAGTGTGGTGCAATAAGAGGCTCGACAGGGACTTGTGGGACAGAGCGAAACTGCTGATAGTATAGGTCCATATCACTGGGTGGTATGTGGGCATGTCTAGATGGTCCGGCCTCATCGGTATGATCAGTAGGTGGTATGATAGATGCGAAGCGCATGAGGCGAATGTGCTCAGGAGATGTATCTGCAGCAGGGACCTGAACAGGTGTAGGGATGGCTGGCTCTGTTGGCATGACGTCATCCCCAAAGTCTGCATTGCGCTGTAGGCCAATGGCCTGCAGTGCAGACAAAGTAACGGATGCATAAGAGGAAGCATCTGAGTCAGTATCTGCATCAGAAGAAATATCGATCACCGAGACCACTGGTGATGCAATGTCTAAGATAACCACATCGTGAACTTCTCCGTCTCCCAAATCAGCATCCATGTGATCCACCGGAATCACTGGAACGACGTCGTCGTCATCGTCGAGGTCGACGATAAAAGGTATGATATCAAGAGGAGCGACATCAAAGGGTATAATCTCTACTACATGTTCACCCTCCGGGTGACCCAAAATAACTATATCGTTGAGTATAGGAGGGATAACATTGAGTATAGAAGTGCGAATGGTTGGAAGTCGTCAATGTCGCTGTCATATGTAGAGTCGCTATCAGATAAGATGACCTGAACCTCCGGCACGTAGTCATCGTCGGATACAATCTCCATGGGGTCTACGTCGTTGTATACATTGCTACCTTCAGATGAAGACATGGTGACCTAAGAAATAAGTTGTTCGACACGTATGAGTATTTGTTACTTTACATATATACACGAAATGTATTTTTCGCATAATGTTCACTTTAAGTTATCCTAATTGATTTGTGTGGATTAACTTAAAGTTGCATGTCTACCATTTAGATGACTAAGACACTAATGTCCTTGCTTGATTTGTATGAGATGAATTCTTGTTGAAAATGGACCATGAAAAATGTTTATGCAAATGAAAACATGTGTTTGTGTTTAAATGGTTTTCGTGAGAGATCCCTAGTGATGGTAGACTTAGACTCGAGAAAGAATCCTGGTTCACTACAATCGATGCTCTGATACCAAACTGTCACACCCGCTCGTAGCGGAAACGCGAGGTGTGATCTGTATGGTTTTCATTGCATAAATATCGATGTACATGAACAAACTATATGAATAAAACATACTCCATTTCCATTACATAAGTGTTTCAAAAGATTACGACATATGTTTAGTGTGTCGGTTACAAATCGTTAACATAAAGGTAAAGTGTTATTGTTTCATACATCAACATGAAAATAAACTACTAAGGTTTAAACCATCATATTTCCGCAAAGAGGCGGAATATAATAGTTAAACCCTCCAAAAGATGGCATGGAGTTCTGGTACTTGTTATCTTGACTAAGCATCCCGACATGGTCCGTTAATTCCCTGAAATACACGTTAAGTTTGGAAAACATCAACAAATGTTGGTGAATTCATGCAGTTTAGTTGTAAAAGATGTACTTAAAATGTAAGTTGTAGTATGTAAAGCGTCAATGAAATCGTTGATCATTAATCTTTTGCAAGGACATTAATATGTGTGACGAAAAAAAGAAACAATCCAACCCTAGACGATTTTATGTCGACTACTATCGACTGGGACACAAAAGCACTCTTCTGTATGGGTCCACGACCAAGAGTGGGGCTCGCCAAAACCCATTAGATCTAATCACTTGTACCTAGGTCCAAACTGGATTAATGGTGCTTAGATGTATAACCCTAATTTGCACATGATCTAAGGTGTTTCATTCCCTAACTTTAACATACGTTGAACATGTATTTTCCCCAATAGTTGTAAAGTTGTAAAACATTTAAATGAATAGGGGACATGAACTCACAATATCGCGTCCGTGAATAGAAGTAACTATGATCTCACGTGCGGTCGTCCTGAATAGTGTTGCGACCAACAAATGTTCTTATATTTGTTAGACACTTCGGTCTTTGTAAATAACTTGAGTACAAGTCTTGTGTCTTAAATATGTGTAAGACTTGTATGTCTTTACTGTTCGTTGAACTGTGTATTAGATGAATGAATTGTTAAACTGTTATATATATTTCACCATATATATATATATATGTAATCTTGTATCTTGTGAGTTGTATCATCGGGTCTTGTCTTCTTGATTTCGTGTCGTTGTATAAGTAAATTGTATAATGGTAATTTTTACCAATTATATGTCATTGGGCTTAGGCCAAGAATTTATGTTATTGGGCCCAAATAGTATTGGGCCTAAATAGTGTTGGGCCTCAATAATGTTGGGCCTTAATAGTGTTGGGCCTAAATAGTGTTGGGCTTAATAGTATTGGGCCTAAATAGTGTTGGGCCTAAATAGTGTTGGGCTTAATGTTATTGGGCCTTGGCCCATATGTTTGGTATTGGGCTTAGCCCATGTGTTTTGATAAGCCCATTATGAAGTTAAGCCCATTTATTAAATATAAAAGCCCATTTGAAAGTATTCTATCATTTTTATAAAAATCATTTTTATAAAGTCACTAAGTAAAGACTTTTTAGTCATAAGAATACATAAAACTTTTATACGTTTAAAATCATCCGAATTTTGTTATCGATAGCATATTTATTTTTCACGTTGTAAGATCGTCTAAACGTCGTAGTAACTCCTCGGATTGGTGATTCTTTTATGGATTCGTTCGTCGTCCGTTTTGACCCTAAATGGTGTCCGATCCTTCGGATTGTCCGTAACCCGTTTTAAGGCGTAATTATGTGTAGTTTTGTAACACTTTAGTTATAAAGTGTCTCGAGTTTAATTATGACATTTGATTCAAGTTCCTACTTTTGTTACATATAACTAATACACCAAATAATACATATCACAAAAATTGTTAAAGTAACCAAATATATATTTTCTCAAAAATATATATTTATCTAATCTTTTCTTTTATAAAAACCTTTCTTTAAAATCTTTTTAATCTTGTAAAGATTTAACAAAAAAATGTTGGTTCTTATAACATAAAGTTTTTAAGAAAAATTGGCCATATAACCTTTGTATTAATCATTTAGCCATGTTTAATAAACATATCATTTTCTTTTCAAAATCACCATCAATTTACTCATAACATCTTAACTAAAACATATGAGATTTTTATAACATAAACTTATCAAGATGATCTCCAAATCATGTAGGGTTTTAGGCATGATCATAACATAAGCTAACAAGTTCAAATCCATTTACTTATAGTTTTAACCACTTTTATAAAAATCTCATCTTGTATGTTTGTTTTCATAATATTGTAGAAGTATTGTTTTTAGTGAAAAACCTTAAATACTTTAACAAAATTAAAGGTTATGATCATCCATGTAATCCTTTATGTTTAATAAAAACCTTTTAACATAAACAAGTATACTTGTTAGATCATGTTTTTAAACATCATCTAACAAGTTACTCTTATGATAACCACCATAACAAGATCAAACATGTAAGTAATAAATCTTAAATCACAACATAAACAAACATATACATATCATGATTTTTATTTTTGCTTCTTTGTATCTTCATATTTTTATGTATGATTATTTAGTTATTACTAGTTATACTAACAATCATAAACATAAATAAGTATGAAAAAAAAAAAATAGATTTAGAAGCTTACTTCTAGCACTAGGCTAGGGATGATCTAGAGGATTATTAAGAGCAAAGAAGATGAAGATCTTGATGATTGAAGGTTCTTGAGTGGATGAAAAAGTGTCCTTTTTCTTGTAAGTGCTTTAGATCTTCTTATGTTCCATGAAAATGCATCTTGATCATCAAGGATGTGATAAAATAAAATGGGTTTTTAAGGTGTTCTTGATGAAATGATGAAGATGATGAGAGAGTTTGTGTGTGTAATAAAAGATGAAATATGTGACAAAGTGCTAGTAATCCTTAATGGTTAAGTGTTAAAATTAATCATCAACCTCATCCACTTGTAACCACTAATAAATATCTAGATATTTAACACTAGTAATTAGGGGGGGGGGGGGTGGACCCTTGTTCACGGTTATAACATGGGGGGGGGGGTGTCTTATGAGTTTTCAAGTGTTAGTAAAATTAATGCTTCATAAATGTAATGAAATGTATAAATGTTTAGGTGTTTTAGGGATTTAAAGTTTCAAGATGTTTTATGACATTGAATGACCATAAATAGGCTTTAATTGGTCAAAAATAATATTCACTAGTTTGCCACATATGTCTAATTATAGTTCGGATAGTTGTTTGTCGCTCGTTCTGCAAGAAGATAGTCGAAAGGTTCGATTATAGAAGTTGTAGGGAAAAATTCTGTTATGTGTGTAATTGATATTCCCTATGTATTTTCATATGAAATTTGTGTTTAAACAACACTTTTGCACCTTGTAATAAAATCACTAATGCTTAAGTTTGCGGAAAAATATTGAAATGGTAACTTTTAGCGCTTTTCGGCAGTTTTCGGGCAGTTTTTGGTGCAACCGGACATTGGTAATATATTAAACCAAACCCTTGTATTCCCATATAGGGTTTAATGTATATTTGATGTTGGACTTTCGTCTGAGTCCTAAAGATGTCATTTAGATGGTTTCTGTGGATCCTGAGTTTTCGTCAGCATGCTAGTTTACTAGGTACTACTCTAGTTGTTTCGATGCATTGTTTTAAACTGTTTGAAATATAACCAATAGAAACGAATAATGTGCATCATAAATGAGTGTTCTAAAATGTATATCATGAAATCAAGCAATTAGGATATTCGAAACACATATTTGTATAATGTAATTCATTGCTTTAAATGTCTGAAGTGATTTCGTCCAACAAAAGTTGCTGATTTCGTCCAGATCTGTTTGATGAATTAATGTGATTTCGTTGCTGATATAGATGATTTCGTCGAAGACGCTAAGTTGATTTCGTCGAAGACAAGTCAAGCACAAGTGATTTCGTCCAGCATGAAGTGATTTCGTCCAATTATGAATAAGGTGATTTCGTCCAGCTGTGATAACAAGTGATTTCGTTGACAATAAGACCAGACAAAAAGATATTTATCAAAACCTTATCCTCTGACAACAAGACTTCTTTTTCAAACAACCATGCTTATCAGGCTTTTCTTACCAACTATCATGATGGTTGCGTACACCTTTTTCAAACTACAATTTTATATTTAACAACAACAATAATTCAATCACAAATCAGATCAAACGTAGATAATATTCAAGAACAGTTTGAAGATGTGATGAACTGGATGAAGATTCAGGTCACCTGAAAATTTCCGAACACACTTTTGCAAATAAAGTTCAACAAAAACCCAATACTAACATGTATACAAGAGTTTTAACAAGGTTTTATATGAACTAGAAGAAAAACAATCAAGATTTTCAAGATTTTAACAACGTTTTTCCAGAAAATGTATGAACTTTAAAGATCAAAACTCAAGAAAAACACATTAAAAACTAAGAAAAATCAAGAACACAAACTTGGTTTTAACAAGGAATCGAGCCAATGCTCTGATACCAATTGTAGATCCACCCGGAGGATCGAGTAACCTCTATTCCTGTTTTCCGACAAACCCGTAAGTGCAGAAACCAAACGGGTAAGTTAAACCAAGTTACGAACACAAACACGACAAGATTCACCGATTAACACGCAATGTATTAATACTATGAAACATTTACAATACAATGTTTACAAGATGCTCTCATAAACTCTCTGTTGTGTGTGTGTGTTCTTTCTCAAAGTCTATGCAGACTCGTGAGTTTTTCTGTCTGTTGTCTGGGTATTATATAGTAACATCATTGACGAAATCCCAGTTCTGGACGAAATCCCTCGGCAAAATCCAAGAACTCGACGAAATCCCTTGAATTTCGCCACATGTGGTGTTTTCGTACCATTTGGTCTTCGGCCCATGTGAAGGTTTCGTACAATAGCCAATTCGTGACTTGGTCAGGCCCAACACTTGAAAAAGGCCCAACATGCAATAACTCTACGTGAATGAATTCTTGAAATGCAGATTTGTAAAGATTAGTCAACATGTGACATCATCATGATGATGTCATGATGATGTGTCAGCGGGAATTGGTCTGCGGCTCTCCGTGCTTCGCGTGTCGAACTCTGGGGCGCACGATGGAGGAATGTCGTGATGTCGGGCTTGAGCCGAACCTAACCGGGTCGAACCGAACCGAATCGAATCGAGTCGTGTCCACATAAAGTGTACCAACATCTGGTAAAACCCCATTTGAAATATGGTATGGGCGTAAACCTTCAGTCAGTCACCTGAAGACGTTTGGGTGCATTGCATATGCACTAACACCAACTCAGTTGAGGAAGAAACTGGATCCGAAATCAAGAAAATGCATTTTTATCGGGTATTCTCCAAACTCAAAAGCTTATCGTTTGTATGATCCTCTTAAAAAAATTATTCTAACAAGCAGAGATGTAGTATTCAATGAGAGGGGTGAATGGATAGACGTAAACTTCAATGAAGAAATAAAAAATGAAGAATTTGTTAGAGGGATGGTATATAATGATTCAGATAGGGTGCACACCGAAGAAAATTTGAGCTCATGTCGAAGTTCTGGTGGAGGACCATCACCTCAGAATAGTTTACCTTCCACACCTCAAGGATTAAGTACAATCCCACATGAAAGCAGTTCGAGTGGTGGTGATACTAGTCAAGATTCAAAGACAAAAGATAGTTCAGTTGCAGCATCGAGTAGTTCAAGTGATTCAGCTCATCATGTACGTGGGTTGATTGACTTGTATGAAAATACACGACCTCTTAGACCGGAGGAGTATGAGTCATGTCAATTTGCACTTTCATCTCTTGAACCTACAACACCCCAAGAAGCTACTCAGAAAGATGAATGGAAACGAGCAATGGAGGAAGAGTTAGCCTCACTTTAAAAAATAACACCTGGTCTCTTACAGAGTTGCCAGTGGGTAAGAAAGCCATTGGCTTAAAATGCGTGTTCAAGTTAAAGTTCCATGCAGATGGTAAAATCCAGAAGTATAAGGCGAGATTGGTCGCGAAAGGTTATGCTCAAAAGAATGGAATTGACTAAGAAGAAACATTCTCTCCTGTAGCTAGATTTGAAACGATCAGAGTTGTTCTTGCTTTAGCTGCTCAAAAAGGTTGGGTTGCATACCAATTTGACGTTAAGTCTGCTTTCTTAAATGGAGTTCTCAAAGAAGAAGTTTACGTTATGCAGCCGCTATGCTTTGAAGTTCAAGGACAGGAAGGTAAAGTCTTTAAACTGCATAAAGCTTTGTATGGCTTGAAACAGGCTCCGAGAGCCTGGTACAGCAGGATTGATGGTTATCTTGTGCAATACGGCTACAAACGAAGTCAGAGTGAGCCAACTTTGTATGTTAAAAAGGAGGGAATAGATCTTATTGTGGTATGTTTGTACGTGGATGACATTGTGTATACAAGTTCATCAGAAACGCTTCTTGCTGAATTTAGACAAAAGATGATCAACGAGTTCGAGATGACGGATATTGGAAAGATGAATTACTTTCTTGGGTTGGAGGTGACTCAGAGAACTGATGGCACATTTATAGGTCAGCAGGAATATGCTAGAGACTTGCTAAATCGGTTTTGAATGGCTCAATGCAAAACAGCGACTACACCAATGAATGTTAATGAGAAGTTACAACTGGAAGATGGTGGAGCAGCAGCTGATGAGTATCAGTTCAGAAGTTTAGTTGGGGGGCTGATCTACTTGACACATTCTCGTCCGGATATTGCCTATGCCGTGGGGGTCATTTCGCGTTTCATGCACAAGCCCTCGGTGATCCATCTGGGAGCAGCAAAAAAAGTATTGAGGTATATTGCTGGTTCAATCAATATTGGTCTTCGGTATGGTAAAGCTGGAAGTGTTGCCTTAACTGGTTACACGGATAGTGATTGGGCTAGTTGTGTAGAAGATAGAAAGAGTACATCTGCAAGTGTGTTTTCTATTGGAACTGGGATTGTTTCATGGTGTTCAAGAAAGCAAGAAGTAGTGGCCCTCTCCACTAGTGGTGCACAAAAAACCCGAACCCGGACTCGGACCCGGAAAAAAACCTGGAACCGGGTATTATAAAACCGGGTTTTCTATACCCGAACCTACCCATAGGGTAGGGACCGGGTATTCATATTTGATCAAAAAACCCGAACCCGGGTATATAGGGTATACATTTTTGGTAGAAAACCCAGACCCGACCCGGTTTTTAAAAAAACCTGATTTTGTAAAACCCGATCCTACCCGAACCTGGTTCCATACCTGGAACCGGTTTTTAAAAAAACCTGATTTGTGCACCACTACTCTCCACAACAGAGGCGGAATATATTGCTGCAACTGCTGCTGCTTGTCAAGCTACGTGGCTAAGGAAGATCCTAGCTCATCGAGTTGGGTCAAGAGCAAAAAGAGGCCACACCTATTTTCTGTGACAATATGTCAGCGGTATTCCTTACAAAGAATCAAGCATACCATGGTAGAAGTAAGCACATAGACATCAAGTATCACTTTATTTGGAACTTGGTTGATGCTCGGCAAATTGAGCTAAAGTCATGTTACACTGAAGAACAAGTTGCTGATATCTTGACTAAACCGGTTGGTGCTGAGCAGTTCTATTACTTACGAGGGAAGATGGGATTAACTACTCTTTGAATTACGTGGGGATGTTAAGATTAATTCAAAAAGTAGTTGTTGGTAGTTTTTTTAATGTTTTTTAATAAGGGAATAGTCCAGGTTGTTGGACGGGTACCGAGTCTTTAGGGTTGTTGCGTCTATCTCGTAGTTTTCTTTGAATTCCTCTTGTTTACGTTGTAACTCCTGTTAGAATTATTATTAAACTTTATTATGTTTATATTATTCGAACTTGTATAAGTATTAAATGATACGTATTCGAATTAAGGATGATAGCTTATGTAATTCAGTTTGATAAGCGGATGATTTCAAATAACTGCCGGAGCAGTTATTCCCACCAATTGAACCGCGAAAACTATAACATATATATATATATATGTGTATACCGGCAATGTTTTCCAGTATCAAGACATTTCCTTAAAACAGATTTGTCCATTCAATTCTTTTATATCCTGCACATTCTTGTTCATTCAATACTTTCTGCACATTCCCTTATTCGAAATCATGTCTGTTGATTCGAATCAACCCAAACGTTCCGCTGCAAATGATCATGTTCTCCAACAAAGTGGTATTAGAGCCACTTATGGGAAACGTGCAGAAATTAAACCAAATTCAACCACCATGCCATGTCAATACTATGTTGTTGAGAAGAACGAGAAAGAAAGACGGATCCCTCATGTGAGACTTTGTTACTACTGCCATCAACCGGGCCACCAAATCTACATGTGCAAGGCCAAAGAAAACGATGAAGCGACTCAACTGATCAAGCAGGCAATTAACACCGGAATTAGAAGATAGGATGATGATGTTCACTGCCAGAATGAGATGATTATCACCATAGGACTGAAGGTGGACAATGGGGAGACATCCGGTACGTAAATCCAACGTTTAATCATCATTTCGTGGGTAATATAAATGGTTTCAAATGTGTAAAACACATGATGGGTGTTGAAACAAGATCTGGTGAGAACAATTTTCTGTTCATACGAGGGGTGGGGGCTGTTGAAATGAAATATGGGAACGATACACTGAGAATACAAAGCGTGTTCTACTCACTAGAACTTGACCGGAACGTTCTGAGCCTTGATCAATTAACGCTTCAAGGCTTTACGGTCAGGAAGTCCGGTGACACATGTAAGATTTTCCCAATGTTTTCATCTCCGGTAGTAAACACGGTGAATGATGTGAGTGGATTAACTAAAGAAGAAGAAACGGGTCTAAGCGAAAAACAGAGACTGATGGAACTGTGTTCAGTGAATGAAGAATTCAAAGAAAATTATTTGAATTCATATTTTGAAACACTAAATGTTTCAAATGATGATGAAAATGATTGGAGTTTGATGATCATCAAGGCCATGGAGTTCCACGAGTTCACTGACTGCAAAGCTTTACTGGACATGATCGATGATAGGGAATTTGTATTCAAATACAAACACGTTTTGGAGGCAAAGTTTGAGGAAATGGTGAAGTGGTTCCTGAGCGTCTATATGCGAATATCTTCAAGGCCAGTCCCTCTATATGCTCCGAACAAAAGGAAAGTAGATCTGCTAGGACTGTACGTGTTGGTGGAAAGAGATGGCGGCTATCGGAATGTCACAAGTGACAATTTATGGCCGGTGGTAGCGAAGGATTTAGGATTTGATTAACAAGACGGTGATTACATGAGGATTACCTGTCACACCCCCAAAATCCACCTGCGGAATATCACCGCTTGGAGGCGTGACTGACCAGGATCCAGCCACCAATCATATTGAACAAGCATATAGGTAATAATAAAATCCAATCAATACAATTGGTGTCCAAACAAAACATAATTTAAATTGCAAGCGGAAGCATAATGTTTAAAACCAAAACATAAGTTTAAACGTTTCAATGTTTAACATGGCACACAACTATCCCTGTCCCATAACGACTCTCCCATGCAAGCTCCAGCTAAGTACCTATTGACCTGCAAAGCATTTAGTAACAAGTCAACAACAAAGTTGAGCGAGTTCACAGTTGGGTGTTTGTTTTAAGTTGTTCCAAAAATAGTTTCCTTTAACTGGCATCCCTGCCGTGGGGGTTACCCCATAGTTGAAAACGTGATTTGTTTATCCCATTTACTCTGGCAATCCAGCCGTGGGGGCTACCCTATGCTTAATTATCTGGCTCTCTGGCCGTGGGGGCTACCCCATGTATATACTACTAGACTCGTTACCATATCGACCACTGAATTTAGTCATGTTTATGTGACCTTAGCGTCAATGTCTATCATCATTGATGTGCCCAGATCCATTAGTTCACGCCCGTCCTCTGCGGCACGGTGTGAGGCTTGTTAGACCTAAATAGCGCTATCTAACTAATGACTCGCTCGCCATTGGCCCGGCGATTAAGTCGATATAAAAAGGAGGGACTTCGTGATAGAGTTTTGGTCTAGTGAAATTTTACTGTCCATGAGGACGAGGAATTACATTCCTGAACCCGTACTGTCCTACCCAATAAGGACGAGGAATCCATATTCCTTAACCCATTCCCAACCCCTGGGAATCCCATGCTTTGTAGAAAGTGTGAACTCATCTTCGGTCAGCTCGGCAGATAAACGAAAGGTCAATCGAGCTGCTAGAGGTCAACCACGTCCTAACATGGTTACCATACAAGTCAGGTCTAGGTACAAGTAGTGCACGTATGTTTACACATAAGCTAACAGGTTACGATCACGTATTGATCATGGCAAACCCCTAATACATGTTAACACATTAACAGTAGCAATCAAGTACCAGACACGTCCAACTTGTGCGACCCGAAAGATAAAGCCCAATAAATAGGCGGCCCAACCTATTGTGTGATCAGCACAACTTGTGCGATCCACAATGGGTTGTGCGATCAGCCTTAAACTCGGCCCAAACATAAAACACAAGCAGTCCAGCATATAAACGGCCCAAACATACAACCAAATAATCAACTTGTGCGATTCATGCTATTCATATAATCTTGTGCGATTGGTGTCATTTGTGCGATTGGTCTTTGGGCTTTGAGGCCCAACAGTTATCAAAACATAACTTGTGCGATCCAATAGTCTTGTGCGACTACTGGTATCTTGTGCGACTGGACTTGTGCGTCTGGCACTTGTGCGATCAGATCAGGTCTTGTGCGACCTGATCTTGTGCGACCGAGAGGAGTCTTGTGCGATCCATTTTACCATCCGAATTTTATGCCATTTAGTTACAAATAAATCAACAGTTTCCAAATACCCATTCGGTCAATTCAATCATTACTAACAGTTTCCAAACCAACAATAATCGATCAACAAGGGCTTTAACATTAATTCTTATGAACCCTAAACATAATCAAAACATGAACAATAATCATAACACTTAAACATGATTCATATTCTTGATCATTAACATGCATACTAACATAACAATCCCCCCCACAATTCATTCGAACAAGGACATATCACAGCCGACTATCATTCAATCGATTCTAGATCTTAATTATGTAAATCCGATTAATATGAACATTATCAAATACATACATGTGAGCCGATTTCATGAGCACATAGATTTAACAGTTTATATCATCATCAATTATATATATCATTCCTACATCATCATGTAGAGCATGTATAACACAACATCATACAACATGAAAGCAATAGTTAAAACACTAACCGTTTAGAGAAAGAACAAGGATTCCGAACACAAAAGCTTCAAGGGATGGGGATGATGCCGTCGGCTTAGAGAGAGGGAGAGGTACTAGGGTTTGGTGTGTGTGTTCTTGTGTTTGCAAGTTATGAGAAACAAAACTCCCTAAAGGATCAATGTATGCGTATAAGAGGAGTGGGCCGAACCCTCCTAATTGGCTGCCCTTTATGGGTTTCGAGTATAACAAGTGTAGCCCGAATGGGTTTGTGCGATCGGCCAAGTGTTGTGTGATCGGTTTATTTTTGTGTGATAATATTACATACATACATGCATTCACATAATCAGATAACATAGTAACATAATATTCCATTGATCATCAAAGTTCATGTAATCACATAGGCTTCACATACGTTACATTAACACAAAGATAGGTTCTGAAATACGAGTTGTCACATTATCCCCATGTTGAAAGAAATTTCGTCCCGAAATTTGGTACGAACTCACTGAGGAAGTTAGTTAAGTTGCGTGGTTTCCTGGTTTTCCTGGGGTGTCACATCCTCCCCCCGTTGATCTGGAATTTCGTCCTGAAATTCCACAGTAGCTTCAGCCTCAGTAGTGGTTGTACTGTTTGCGAACAATTGGGGATACTTTTGTTTCATCTGATCTTCGCGTTCCCAGGTGAACTCTGGGCCACGACGGGAGTTCCAACGAACTCGAACAAGAGGAATTCTGGTGTGCTTGAGGACCTTAACATCCCGGTCCGTGATTTCAACTGGTTCCTCGACGAATCGCAACTGTTCATCAATAGTGAGCTCCTTCAAAGGAACTATGAGGGTCTCATGTGACAGACACTTCTTCAGATTTGACACGTGAAAAACGTTGTGAACTGCACTGAGTTCTGCTGGTAGGTTCAGTTTGTAGGCCACCTTGCCTATTTTCTCTATGATTTCGAATGGTCCAACATATCATGGGTTAAGTTTGCCTCGTTTGCCAAAACGAACAACACCCTTCCAGGGTGAGACTTTAAGTAGCACTTGATCCCCAACCTGGAACTCGAGTGGTTTCCTGCCCTTATCGGCGTAGCTTTTCTGATGGTCACGAGCTGCCGCCATTCATTGTCGTATTTAAGCAATCCTTTCTGCTGTGTCTACCACAAGTTCTGGCCAGTGATCTGACTATCCCCCACCTCTGCCCAACAAAGAGGTGATCGGCATTTACGCCCGTACAATGCCTCAAATGGAGCGGCCTGGATGCTGGTGTGGTAACTGTTGTTATACGAGAACTCCACTAACAGGAGATGCTTTTCCTAGCCGTTACCAAAGTCGATGACACATGCCCTAAGCATGTCTTCAAGGGTCTGGATGGTGCGTTCAGACTGCCCATCCGTTTGCGGGTGATATGCTGTGCTCATATCTAAACGTGAGCCAAAGGACTTGTGCATTGCTTGCCACAGTTCAGAGGTAAAATGTGCATCACGATCAGAGATAATAGAGGTGGGCACCCCGTGCCTCGAGACAACTTCCTTAAGATATACGTCTGCTAGAGTGGAGAACTTATCCATTTCCTTGATAGCCAAGAAGTGTGCAGACTTTGTGAGTCAATCCACGATCACCCAAATAGTATCATTCCCCCGTTGAGATCTAGGCAGGCCAGTAACAAAATCCATGGAAATTTGCTCCCATTTCCATTGTGGTATCTCTGGTTGTTGAAGTAAGCCTGAGGGTTTCTGGTATTCGGTTTTGACTCTCGCACAAGTCAAACACTTGCTGACGTAAGTTGCTATGTGGGCCTTCATGCTAGGCCACCAGTATGTGGTTCTGAGGTCGTGGTACATCTTATCTGAACCAGGATGTACTGAGTAACGAGACTTGTGTGCCTCATCCATCACAAGCTCTCGTAGGTTGCCATAGAGTGGGACCCAAATGCGCCCTGTTACGTAGTATGCGCCGTCTTCCTTTTGTTCTAATCATTACCTTGAGCCGCGTAGGGCTTCAGCCCTGACGTTCTCTGGTTTCAATGCTTCTACCTGAGCATCTCGTATCTGTGCAGGAAGACTAGACTGGATGGTAAGTTGTAATGCTCGAACGCGTTTAGGTGTAGTATCCTTTCGACAGAGGGCGTCAGCCACAACATTGGCTTTGCCTGGATGGTACTTGATCGCGCATTCGTAATCATTCAAAAGCTCAACCCATCGACGTTGACGCGTGTTTAACTCTTTTTGCTTGAAGATATGCTCGAGACTCCTGTGATCGGTGTAAATGGTGCACCTGGTACCGTAAAGGTAATGTCTCCATATCTTGAGTGCGAAAACAACAGCTCCCAGCTCCAAATCATGTGTAGTGTAGTTCCTTTCGTGAATCTTAAGTTGACGTGACGCATAAGCAATGACCTTGTCACGTTGCATCAGCACACATCCAAGTCCCTGAATGGATGCGTCGCAATAAACCACAAAATCGTCTGTGCCCTCAGGCAGTGAGAGGATAGATGCACTACAAAGTCTATCCTTTAACTGCTGAAACACCGTTTCTTGTGCATCACTCCAGCGGTAGGTAACACCTTTCTGAGTTAGTGAGGTGAGAGGTTGCGCAATCTTGGAGAAGTCCTTGATAAACCTTCTGTAGTAACCTGCCAAACCCAAGAATTGGCGAATTTCTGTTGGTGTACGGGGCGCAGGCCAGTTCCTGATCGAGTCTACCTTGGATGGATCAACGTGAATCCCATCCTTGTTTACCACGTGGCCTAGGAAATGGACTTCGCGAAGCCAGAAGTCGCATTTCGAGAACTTTGCATTCAATTGCTCTGTGCGAAGCAGTTCCAAAATAAGTCGCAGATGGTGCTCGTGTTCCTCCTGACTCTTAGAGTAGATCAGGATGTCATCGATGAATACTATAACGAACTTATCTAGGTAAGGCTTGCACACTCGATTTATCAAGTCCATGAAGACCGCAGGTGCGTTTATCAGCCCAAATGGCATAACCAGGAACTCGTAATGTCCCTAAAGGCTGTTTTGGAGACGTCCTCCTCTCGGACTCTTAGCTGGTGATATCTCGATCTCAAATCAATCTTCGAATAGAAGCTCGACCCTTGCAGCTGGTCGAATAGGTCATCAATACGTGGAAGAGGATAGCGATTCTTCACGGTCACCTTGTTGAGTTCTCGGTAGTCGATACACATCCTGAAGGTACCATCTTTCTTCTTCACAAATAGCACTGGAGCTCCCCATGGCGAAGAGCTAGGACGAATAAAACCCTTATTCAAGAGCTCTTGCAGTTGCGTGGACAGTTCTTCCAATTCTGATGGAGCTAGGAGATAAGGTGCACGAGCTATAGGTGCTGCTCCAGGAGCTAGCTCGATTTGAAACTCGACTTGTCTATGAGGCGGAAGGCCAGGTAGTTCCTCAGGAAATACCTCAGGAAAGTCACGTACGATCAGAAAGTCTTCTATCTTCTTTTCTTTCTTCGAGGTGTCCGTAACTAGAGCCAAAATAGAAGTGTGGCCCTTTCGTAAACACTTCTGGGCCTTAAGGAAAGAGATGATGCTCACAACACCACTCTTGTCGCCACGAATCATGAGAGGTTCATCACCTGAACAAGGAATACGGACAATCTTTTCGTTGCAAAGAATCTCTGCTTGGTGTTGGGATAACCAATCCATCCCAATGACAACGTCGAAACTACCCAGAACGATAGGAATGAGGTCGATAGAGAAGGTCTGATTAGCAAGAACAAGATTACAACCCTTGACTACGTGTGTGGCCTCTAAAATCTTACCATTTGCTAACTCTACAGTGTGCTTGGTGTTCAATAGTGTTGGGGTACGCATAAGCATTTGACTAACTTTTAAGGACACGTAGCTAGTATCGGCACCCGAATCAAATAAGATAGTAACATAAAAGTCGTCCAGTAGGAACTTACCCGTCACAACGTTGGGATCATTCCTCGCTTCACCCTGGCCGATAACGAACACACGACCCCTTGCACCATTGCCGTTGTTACCCCCGTTGTTTCCATTCCCCTGGTTGTTATTATTGTTGTTGTTCTGGTTCTGGTTCAGTTGGGGACAATCTCTCTTGAAGTGGCCTTCAGCTCCACACTGAAAGCACCCTTTGTTGATGCCTAGCTGCTGCTGCTGCTGGCGTTGATTCTGTGGGGCTTGTTGTTGACGATTCTGGTTTGCGGGGTATAAACTTCTTCAATCCTTTGTGGCGTGGCCTGGCTTGTTGCACCGGTGACAGTTACTCCTGGTGCATGGCCCGCTGTGGTGTAGGTTACAGCGATTGCACTTGGGGTGAATTCCCTTGTACCCACCTTGACTTTGGTTACCAGTTGATTGCTGACTAGGGCTCTTGTAGTTGTCAGTCCTTCTCTGCTGAGACTGAGATTGAACAGAAGTTGAACCTTTTCTTGAAGTTCCATCCCACTTACGCTTGTTGTCGCTGGGAGTATCAGTAGTAGTTTCACCAATACGCTTTGGTAACCTTTTCTGCTCCACCGCCTGATCCGTGAGGCGATGAGCCAACTTGATGATCTGTTGAATGGTGCCTAGATTTGCCGAGGTCACGTGACTTTGAATCTCTTGCACTAAACCCTTGAGATACAGTTCAATACGTTTGATGGGAGGGTCTACCATAGTAGGACACAGAATAGCCAATTCGTTTGATCTCCTCGTATATGCTTCGATTTCTGAGCCCGTCATCTTTAAGTTGTAAAACTCTACCTCCAGCTTATGAATGTCATCACGGCTACAATATTCTTCTTTGATCAATTCCTTGAAATCGTTCCATGGGGTGGCGTTAGTAGCAACCAACCCCAGCATTTGGACTTGAGCGTTCCACCACGTGAGCGCTATACCCTTAAGAGTACCAGTAGTATATTTCACCCTGCGAGCCTCAGGGCATTCACACATCTCGAAGATAGATTCGAGCTTCTCGAACCAGTGGAGGAGGCCTACAGCTCCTTCGGTACCACTAAAGGTACTAGGTCGACAGTCCATAAAAGTTTTGAAGGTGCACACAGGTGGCTGAGCATGTTGACCTGTCGTGGGTGTAAGAAGGGACAAGGTTAAGCACAAATGTTGGTTTACGAGAGTAGGACCTAAAGATCCTAGAGTGAGTTTAGACTGCAGGGTATACCTCCTGCTTGTACGACTGCAAGTGCCGCAGCAACTTGTTGGTTAATCAGAGCCGTCAACTGGGCTTGAGTCATGTTAACGCATCCACTCATGATCTTCATATCAAGGGAAACATGAGTGAGAGAGGTTTGTGAAAGTACGATGACAAAAGAGAGTAAGCACACATGTGTTTTCAAACTATAGTTGCTACGTTTATCTAAGCATACCATAAGCAAAGTTCTATGCAATCTAGTAAGTAGGCAATGTAAACATAAATCATATCACCTAGAATGTCGAGTCTTGTACGTGGAGCGAAGCGCCGTTGTGGATCGTTGAGCACTGTACAGGTTATAGTCTGGTTTTAACAAAAACTTTTTCCCTTATTAAAACCAAGTTCTCTATAACCAATGGCTCTGATACCAATCTGTCACACCCCCAAAATCCACCTGCGGAATATCACCGCTTGGAGGCGTTACTGACCAGGATCCAGCCACCAGTCATATTGAACAAGCATATAGGTAATAATAAAATCCAACCAATACAATTGGTGTCCAAACAAAACATAATTTAAGTTGCAAGCGGAAGCATAATGTTTAAAACCAAAACATAAGTTTAAACGTTTCAATGTTTAACATGGCACACAACTATCCCTGTCCCACAACGACTCTCCCATGCAAGCTCCAGCTAAGTACCTATTGACCTGCAAAGCATGTAGTAACGAGTCAACAACAAAGTTGAGCAAGTTCACAGTTGGGTGTTTGTTTTAAGTTGTTCTGAAAACAGTTTCCTTTAACTGGCATCCCTGCTGTGGGGGTTACCCCATAGTTGAAAACATGATTTGTTTATCCCATTTACTCTGGCAATCCAGCCGTGGGGGATACCCCATGTTTAATTATCTGGCTCTCTGGCCGTGGGGGCTACCCCATGTATATACTACTAGACTCGTTACCATATCGACCACTGAGTTTAGTCATGTTTATGTGCCCTTAGTGTCAATGTCTATCATCATTGACGTGCCCAGATCCATTAGTTCACGCCCGTCCTCTGCGGCATGGTGTGAGGCTTGTCAGACCTAAATAGCGCTATCTAACTAATGACCCGCTCGCCATTGGCCCGGCGATTAAGTCGATATAAAAAGGAGGGACTTCGTGATAGAGTTTTGGTCTAGTGAAATTTAACTGTCCATGAGGACGAGGAATTACATTCCTGAACCCGTACTGTCCTACCCAAGAAGGACGAGGAATCCATTTTCCTTAACCCATTCCCAACCCCTGGGAATCCCATGCTTTGTAGAAAGTGTGAACTCACCTTAGGTCAGCTCGGCAGATAAACGAAAAGTCAATCGAGCTGCTAGAGGTCAACCAAGTCCTAACATGGTTACCATACAAGTCAGGTCTAGGTACAAGTAGTGCACGTATGTTTACACATAAGCTAACAGGTTACGATCACGTATTGATCATGGCAAACCCCTAATACATGTTAACACATTAACAGTAGCAATCAAGTACAAAACACGTCCAACTTGTGCGACCCGAAAGATAAAGCCCAATAAATAGGCGGCCCAACCTATTGTGCGATCAGCACAACTTGTGCGATCCACAATGGGTTGTGCGATCAGCCTTAAACCCGGCCCAAACATAAAACACAAACAGTCCAGCATATAAACGGCCCAAACATACAACTAAATAATCAACTTGTGTGATTCATGCTATTCATATAATCTTGTGCGATTGGTGTCATTTGTGCGGTTGGTCTTTGGGCTTTGAGGCCCAACAGTTATCAAAATAAAACTTGTGCGATCCAATAGTCTTGTGCGACTACTGGTATCTTGTGCGACTGGACTTGTGCGTCTGGCACTTGTGCGATCAGATCATGTCTTGTGCGACCTGATCTTGTGCGACCGAGAGGAGTCTTGTGCGATCCATTTTACCATCCGAATTTTATGCCATTTAGTTACAAATAAATCAACAGTTTCCAAATTTCCATTCGGTTAATTCAATCATTACTAACAGTTTCCAAACCAACAATAATCGATCAACAAGGGCTTTAACATCAATTCTTATGAACCCTAAACATAATCAAAACATGAATAATAATCATAACACTTAAACATGATTCATATTCTTGATCATTAACATGCATACTAACATAACAATCCCCCCCACAATTCATTCGAACAAGGACATATCACAGCCGACTATCATTCAATCGATTCTAGATCTTAATTATGTAAATCCGATTAATATGAACATTATCAAATACATACATGTGAGCCGATTTCATGAGCACATAGATTTAACAGTTTATATCATCATCAATTATATATATCATTCCTACATCATCATGTAGAGCATGTATAACACAACATCATACAACATGAAAGCAATAATTAAAACACTAACCGTTTAGAGAAAGAACAAGGATTCCGAACACAAAAGCTTTAAGGGATGGAGATGATGCCGTCGGCTTAGAGAGAGGGAGAGGTACTAGGGTTTGGTGTGTGTGTTCTTGTGTTTGCAAGTTATGAGAAACAAAACTCCCTAAAGGATCAATGTATACGTATAAAAGGAGTGGGCCGAACCCTCCTAATGGGCTGCCCTTTATGGGTTTCGAGTATAACAAGTGTAGCCCGAATGGGTTTGTGCGATCGGCCAAGTGTTGTGTGATCGGTTTATTTTTGTGTGATAATATTACATACATACATGCATTCACATAATCTGATAACATAGTAACATAATATTCCATTGATCATCAAAGTTCATGTAATCACATAGGCTTCACATACGTTACATTAACACAAAGATAGGTTCTGAAATACGAGTTGTCACATTATCTATGCCATGTATCTCGATGTCTTAGAGTATTATTACAGGTTTAAGGTGGTTCAAGAAAAGGTGTATGACAAGGAGGTGGTGAATGATGGAGAAGGTTCTTCTTACGGCTGCCATGTGAGAAGGAAAAGTGCAGGTGATGGTCAGGATGAGGCTGCTTCGGCCCACTACGCTCTCTTCACCGGAAACGAATGAGAGGATGACTGGAATCTGCAAAAGAAACGGAAGCGATTCAATTTCAATCATGCGAGGAAAGCCGTTGAAGAAGCCAACCGGAGTGTTATGCAACAAACTCGGAAACATAACTAAAGTTTAAGGGGGTTATGTTAGAATTATTATTAAACTTTATTATGTTTATATTACTCGAACTTGTATAAGTATTAAATGATGCGTATTCGAATTAAGGATGATAGCTTATGTAATTCGGTTTGATAAGCGGATGATTTCAAATAACCGCCGGAGCAGTTATTCCCGCCAATTGAACCGCGAAAACTATGACATATATATATATATATGTGTATACCGGCAATGTTTTCCGGTATCAAGACATTTCCTTAAAACAAATTTGTCCATTCAATTCTTTTATATCCTGCACATTCTTGTTCATTCAATATTTTCTGCACATTCCCTTATTCGAAATCACGTCTGTTGATTCGAATCAACCCAAACGTTCCGCTGCAAATGATCATGTTCTCCAACAACTCCGGCGCTATTTAAAGCAGCCTTCTGGCAGTCAATAATCAACAATTCCTGGTTATTTGATATCACTTGTTAACACGTATGGTATTGTATATACACCCTATTGTACACAAGATATAATATATCTATTTCTATTCAGTTATACCCTCCTTGTTTTCCCTATAAAATTCCTCTCTGCATTCTCATTCCTTAAACAATAGTCTGCATATTGTTTTGAGATGCATCCAAAACTCAACAAAAGCTGACACTAGAATGTTGGGAGTTGGTTGGTGTGGCAAGAAAACAAAAAAAATTGCTTGTTGCATGTGTTTGTTTCCTGAAGTTACAATATAACTATTATCAACATTTTTATAACTCTTATCATCTTTTTGGGTCACAGTTTTTACTTGTTGGTCTTAGCGTATATGTTTCAACAAATCACTAGAAACAACCATTCTCTAAACCCTGCTTGTGGTATGCTCATATAATACATATATATATATATATATATATATATATATATAGAGAGAGAGAGAGAGAAAGTGTACTGTACAAAATGGCTTAACGTACGCTATGTACACGATGGTGAATTCGCATCAGGATGAAATCGCATGTGATAATTTTTGATGAAATCGCATGTTGTTTTTTTGTAACAATTTCGCATGTGATAATTTTTGATGAAATCGCATGTTGTTTTTTTTGTAACAATTTTGCATGTGATAATTTTGATGAAATCGCATGTTGGTTTTTTGTAACAATTTCGCATGTGGTAATTTTAATGAAATCGCATGTTAAAAAACCAACATGCGAAATTGTTACAAAAAATCAACATGCGATTTCATTGTGGGATGAAGATCTGACGGCTGAGATGATCGCATACGTAATGTACGATAAGGGCATTTGTATGTTAACCTAATCCTATATATATGTGTGTGTGTGTGTGTGGGCCCATAGGGGGCAAAAGTAAAAGTGCACTAATTTTAATGTTATTTTACAAATTTGGTGAAAATAACGTTAAGAACGGGGGATGGTTAATATCATACATCATGAGGTGGCGTTGATAGCCGAAAGACAAGGGGTACATGAATTAATCGGCCTTTGTTTTAATTGTTGAGTGTTATGTGCCTTATGTCCAAGGGTTGATGCAAACCTACTATCGAGTCAGGGTCTCATTGGAAGCAGTCTCTTTATTTTTACGAGGTACATGTAAGGGCGTAAGGCTGTCTGCATCTAACCCTTCTCAGACCTTATCTTAGCTATGCTATTGGTGGGATTTACAGAGTATGATGATGATGATAATTTGTGCCACATAGTGATTTAACTTCTTGAATAAAAATAGGCCCTAACTATCTGCACACCCAGTTTGCCTATTTGCACACTTAGGGTTTACCTACGCTGCGTATAGGTCTATACGCAGCGTATAGGGTGTATAGGGTTAACCCTATACGCTGCGTATAGACCTATACTCAGCGTATATAAACCATGGATTTCAGAGCCTTATCAGTAATCATTGCACAGAACACAAGGGTTTATATACGCTGCGTAGGGGCCTATACGCAGCGTATATAAAGCTCAATTTTTGTATTTTTTATGTATTCCATTGTTTATTTATAAAAAAAAGAAAATTATTTATAAAAAAACAATATTATTGGTAAATAATACAAATATAAATTATAAAAATTAAAAATAATACAACTATTATGAATTATAAAAATTAAAAAAGAAAATTATTTATAAAAAAACAATATTATTGGTAAATACATCCCCTATACGATACTTATACTATACACTATACGATACGATGCAACACGATACGATAATATACCATACGATACTATATGTGTGATTTAGGTACCGTATTGACCTCGTATAAGCCTCTAAGTGTGATATCGTATCGTATAGATGTAGTATAGGTCACGTATTGACCTCGTATAAGCCTATAAGTGTGATATCGTATCGTATAACGTAGTATAGGTCCCGTATTGACCTCTATGATGCTATACGACACGATATCACACTTATAGGCTTATACGAGGTCAATATGTGACCTATACGACGCTATACGATACGATATCACACTTATAGGCTTATATGAGGTCAATACGTGACCTATACGACGCTATACGATACGATATCACACTTATAGGCTTATACGAGGTCAATACAGGACCTAAACCACACCTATACGATACGATATCACACTTATAAGCTTATACGAGTTCAATACGGGACGTATACTACGTTATACGATACGATATCACACTTATAGGCTTATAAGAGGTCAATACGTGACCTATACTACATCTATACGATACGATATCACACTTATAGGCTTATACGAGGTCAATACGGGACCAAAACCACACCTATACGATACGATATCACACTTATAGGGTTATACGAGGTCAATACGGGATCTAAATCACACCTATAAGATACGATAACACACTTATAGGCTTATACAAGGTCAATACGTGACCTATACTACGTTATACGATACGATATCACACTTAAAGGCTTATACGAGGTCAATACGTGACCTATACTACACCTACACGATACGATATGACACTTATAGGCTTATACGAGTTCAATACAGGACGTATACTACGTTATACGATACGATATCACACTTATAGGCTTATACGAGGTCAATACGTGACCTATACTACATCTATACGATACGATATCACACTTATAGGCTTATACGAGGTCAATACGTGACCTATACCACATCTATACGATACGATATGACACTTATAGGGTTATACGAGGTCAATACGTGACCTATACTACATCTATACGATACGATATCACACTTATACGGTTATACGAGGTCAATACGAGATCTAAATCACATCTATACGATACGATATCACACTTATAGGCTTATACGAGGTCAATACGTGACCTATACTACGTTATACGATACGATATCACACTTAAAGGCTTATACGAGGTCAATACGTGACCTATACTACACCTACACGATACGATATGACACTTATAGGCTTATACGAGGTCAATACGGGATCTAAATCACACCTATACGATACGATATCACACTTATAGGCTTTTACAAGGTTAATACGGGACCTAAATCACACATATAGGCCTATACGAGTGTTATATCATATCGTATCGGGTCTTAATTTTCTTTTTTTTTTATAAATAAACAATAGAATACACAAAAAAATACAAAAAATGGAGCTTTATATACGCTGCGTATAGATCCATACGCAACGTATGAGACAAAAATGACACAACTACCCTTGTATTTGGCTTCGTATAGCCTCAATACAAGGGTATACATGATATTTTCAGACCTTTATATACGCTGCGTATAGGTCTATACACAACGTATATAAACTATAAGGGTTAAAAAGATAAATTACCATAGGTTTGGGGTTAAAAATAATTTTACCACCCTTTATATACGCTGAGTATAGACCTATACGCAGCGATATAAAGGTCAGAAAATGTCCTTTATACCCCTGTTTTGAGGCTATACGAAGCCAAATGCAAGGGTAGTTGTGTCATTTTTGTCTCATACGCTGCGTAGGGATCTATACGCAGCGTATATAAAGCTCCATTTTTTATTTTTTTGTGTATTCCTTTTTTTATTTATAAAAAAAAGAAAATTAACACCCGATATGATACTATACGATACGGTATAACACCCGTATAGGCCTATATGTGTGATTTAGGTCCCGTATTGACCTCGTATAAGCCTATAAGTGTGATATCGTATCGTATAGATGTAGTATAGGTCACGTATTGACCTCGTATACACCTATACGTGTGATATCGTATCGTATAACGTAGTATAGGTCCTGTATTGACCTATATGACGCTATACGATACGATATCACACTTATAGGCTTATACGAGGTCAATACGTGACCTATACGACGCTATACGATACGATATCACACTTATAGGCGTATACGAGGTCAATACGTGACCTACACGATGCTATACGATACGATATCACACTTATAGTCTTATACGAGGTCAATACGGGACCTAAACCACACCTATACGATACGATATCACACTTATAGGCTTATACGAGTTCAATACGGGACGTATACTATGTTATACGATACGATATCACACTTATAGGCTTATACGAGGTCAATACGTGACCTATACTACATCTATACGATACGATATCACACTTATAGGCTCATACGAGGTCAATACGTGACCTATACTACACCTACAAGATACGATATGACACTTATAGGCTTATACGAGGTCAATACGGGATCTAAATCACACCTATACGATACGATATCACACTTATAGGCTTTTATGAGGTCAATACGGGACCTAAATCACACATATAGGCCTATACGAGTGTTATATCGTATCTTATCGGGTGTTAATTTTCTTTTTCTTTTTTATAAATAAACAATGGAATACACAAAAAAACACAAAAAATAGAGCTTTATATACGCTGGTTATAGATCCAGACGCAACGTATGAGACAAAAATGACACAACTACCCTTGTATTTGGCTTCGTATAGCCTCAATACAAGGGTATAAATGACATTTTCAGACCTTTATATAAGCTGCGTATAGGTCTATACACAGCGTATATAAACTATAAGGGTTAAAAAGATAAAATTACCATAGGTTTGGGGTTAAAAATAATTTTACCACCCTTTATATACGCTGAGTATAGACCTATACGCAGCGTATATAAAGGTCAGAAAATGTCCTTTATACCCTTGTTTTGAGGCTATACGAAGCCAAATGCAAGGGTAGTTGTGTCATTTTTGTCTCATACGCTGCGTAGGGATCTATACGCAGCGTATATAAAGCTCCATTTTTGTATTTTTTGTGTATTCCTTTGTTTATTTATAAAAAAAAAGAAAATTAACAATCGATACGATACTATACGATACGATATAACACCCGTATAGGCCTATATGTGTGATTTAGGTCCCGTATTGACCACGTATAAGCCTATAAGTGTGATATCGTATCGTATAGATGTAGTATAGGTCACGTATTGACCTCGTATAAGCCTATACGTGTGATATCGTATCGTATAACGTAGTATAGGTCCCGTATTGACCTATATGACGCTATACGATACGATATCACACTTATAGGCTTATACGAGGCCAATACGTGACCTATACGACGCTATACGATACGATATCACACTTATAGGCTTATACGAGGTCAATACTTGACCTATACGATGCTATACGATACGATATCACACTTATAGGCTTATACGAGGTCAATACGTGACCTATACGATGCTATACGATACGATATCACACTTATAGGCTTATACGAGGTCAATACTTGACCTATACGATGCTATACGATACGATATCACACTTATAGGCTTATACGAGGTCAATACGGGACCTAAACCACACCTATACGATACGATATCACACTTATAGGTTTATACGAGTTCAATACGGGACGTATACTATGTTATACGATACGATATCACACTTATAGGCTTATACGAGGTCAATACGTGACCTATACTACGTTATACGATACGATATCACACTTAAAGGCTTATACGAGGTCAATACGTGACCTATACTACACCTACATTATACGATATGACACTTATAGGCTTATACGAGGTCAATACGGGATCTAAATCACACCTATATTCGATACCATATCACACTTATAGGCTTTTACGGGGTCAATACGGGACCTAAATCACACATATAGGCCTATACGAGTGTTATATCATATCGTATCGGGTGTTAATTTTCTTTTTTTTTATAAATAAACAATAGAATACACAAAAAAATACAAAAAATGGAGCTTTATATACGTTGCGTATAGATCCATACGCAACGTATGAGACAAAAATGACACAACTACCCTTGTATTTGGCTTCATATAGCCTCAATACAAGGGTATAAATGACATTTTCAGACCTTTATATACGCTTCGTATAGGTCTATACGCAACGTATATAAACTATAAGGGTTAAAAAGATAAAATTACCATAGGTTTGGGGTTAAAAATAATTTTACCACCCTTTATATACGCTGAGTATAGACCTATACGCAGCGTATATAAAGGTCAGAAAATGTCCTTTATACCCTTGTTTTGAGGCTATACGAAGCCAAATGCAAGAGTAGTTGTGTCATTTTTGTCTCATACGCTGCGTAGGGATCTATACGCAGCGTATATAAAGCTCCATTTTTGTATTTTTTGTGTATTCCTTTGTTTATTTATAAAAAAAAAGAAAATTAACAATCGATACGATACTATACGATACGATATAACACCCGTATAGGCCTATATGTGTGATTTAGGTCCCGTATTGACCACGTATAAGCCTATAAGTGTGATATCGTATCGTATAGATGTAGTATAGGTCACGTATTGACCTCGTATAAGCCTATACGTGTGATATCGTATCGTATAACGTAGTATAGGTCCCGTATTGACCTATATGACGCTATACGATACGATATCACACTTATAGGCTTATACGAGGCCAATACGTGACCTATACGACGCTATACGATACGATATCACACTTATAGGCTTATACGAGGTCAATACTTGACCTATACGATGCTATACGATACGATATCACACTTATAGGCTTATACGAGGTCAATACGTGACCTATACGACGCTATACGATACGATATCACACTTATAGGCTTATACGAGGTCAATACTTGACCTATACGATGCTATACGATACGATATCACACTTATAGGCTTATACGAGGTCAATACGGGACCTAAACCACACCTATACGATACGATATCACACTTATAGGTTTATACGAGTTCAATACGGGACGTATACTATGTTATACGATACGATATCACACTTATAGGCTTATACGAGGTCAATACGTGACCTATACTACGTTATACGATACGATATCACACTTAAAGGCTTATACGAGGTCAATACGTGACCTATACTACACCTACATTATACGATATGACACTTATAGGCTTATACGAGGTCAATACGGGATCTAAATCACACCTATATTCGATACCATATCACACTTATAGGCTTTTACGGGGTCAATACGGGACCTAAATCACACATATAGGCCTATACGAGTGTTATATCATATCGTATCGGGTGTTAATTTTCTTTTTTTTTATAAATAAACAATAGAATACACAAAAAAATACAAAAAATGGAGCTTTATATACGTTGCGTATAGATCCATACGCAACGTATGAGACAAAAATGACACAACTACCCTTGTATTTGGCTTCATATAGCCTCAATACAAGGGTATAAATGACATTTTCAGACCTTTATATACGCTTCGTATAGGTCTATACGCAACGTATATAAACTATAAGGGTTAAAAAGATAAAATTACCATAGGTTTGGGGTTAAAAATAATTTTACCACCCTTTATATACGCTGAGTATAGACCTATACGCAGCGTATATAAAGGTCAGAAAATGTCCTTTATACCCTTGTTTTGAGGCTATACGAAGCCAAATGCAAGGGTAGTTGTGTCATTTTTGTCTCATACGCTGCGTAGGGATCTATACGCAGCGTATATAAAGCTCCATTTTTGTATTTTTTGTGTATTCCTTTGTTTATTTATAAAAAAAAAGAAAATTAACAATCGATACGATACTATACGATACGATATAACACCCGTATAGGCCTATATGTGTGATTTAGGTCCCGTATTGACCACGTATAAGCCTATAAGTGTGATATCGTATCGTATAGATGTAGTATAGGTCACGTATTGACCTCGTATAAGCCTATACGTGTGATATCGTATCGTATAACGTAGTATAGGTCCCGTATTGACCTATATGACGCTATACGATACGATATCACACTTATAGGCTTATACGAGGCCAATACGTGACCTATACGACGCTATACGATACGATATCACACTTATAGGCTTATACGAGGTCAATACTTGACCTATACGATGCTATACGATACGATATCACACTTATAGGCTTATACGAGGTCAATACGTGACCTATACGACGCTATACGATACGATATCACACTTATAGGCTTATACGAGGTCAATACTTGACCTATACGATGCTATACGATACGATATCACACTTATAGGCTTATACGAGGTCAATACGGGACCTAAACCACACCTATACGATACGATATCACACTTATAGGTTTATACGAGTTCAATACGGGACGTATACTATGTTATACGATACGATATCACACTTATAGGCTTATACGAGGTCAATACGTGACCTATACTACGTTATACGATACGATATCACACTTAAAGGCTTATACGAGGTCAATACGTGACCTATACTACACCTACATTATACGATATGACACTTATAGGCTTATACGAGGTCAATACGGGATCTAAATCACACCTATATTCGATACCATATCACACTTATAGGCTTTTACGGGGTCAATACGGGACCTAAATCACACATATAGGCCTATACGAGTGTTATATCATATCGTATCGGGTGTTAATTTTCTTTTTTTTTTATAAATAAACAATAGAATACACAAAAAAATACAAAAAATGGAGCTTTATATACGTTGCGTATAGATCCATACGCAACGTATGAGACAAAAATGACACAACTACCCTTGTATTTGGCTTCATATAGCCTCAATACAAGGGTATAAATGACATTTTCAGACCTTTATATACGCTTCGTATAGGTCTATACGCAACGTATATAAACTATAAGGGTTAAAAAGATAAAATTACCACAGGTTTGGGGTTAAAAATAATTTTACCACCCTTTATATACGCTGAGTATAGACCTATACGCAGCGTATATAAACCTTGTAAAAATCTGATGCTTCAAACCCACCAAAATGACCCCAAATTTTCAGATGGTTTATATACGCTGCGTATTGATCTATACGCAGCGTATATAAACCTTGTTTTCTGTGCAATGATTGGTTATTAGGCACTGAGATCCATGGTTTATCTACGCAGCGTATAGGTCAATACGCAGCGTATAGGGCAATACGCTGCGTAGATAAACCCTAATTTTGCTAGGGTTTGGCGTGCCAATAGGCACACCCTAAAAATATTAATAGGTTGTATACTTGCGTTGGTTAAAATACAATATTTATGAGTGGTTTTTTCAACTGGTTCAAGTTATTTGATCTATTGATAGATGAGTCAAATAAATCACATGTATTTCATCTTAGGAAATTGAAGCTCGACGAAAACGTTGCAAATATTTGGCTGGAATTTGGTACGAATGGAAAAGATCAAATAAAGGTTCTCTTAATATCAATTCTGTTATTTCCTGTCTTCTTAACTAATGCATGTTATAGTTATTCCAGTAAAACAATCACTAGTACTAAGGATGTTTTTGTTTAATTAATTTTTCCTATTTGAAACCTAATTATTAACATTGAGCATTAAGCACAAGACGTCTGAAACCAAGAGCTTTGGCTCTCTATAATTATATCCGCAGCGTTAAGCTTTTTTATTGAGAGCTAAAACTCGTGGATCTAGAAATGTTTAGTCACTTAATTAGTTCTATATCAGTATTAAAAAAGGATAATATTTATTTTCAATGAGAAAAACATAATTAGCTAATTACTTTTCCTGATATGATTCCACAGGTTAATCATGTACTTAATCATTCTGTTGTTTTACACAATGCACTTGCTGGCATTTGTGAACATGACCAAGCATTATTTTTAGATTTTGATGAGTGCCTAAAAGGCATAGCTATGGTTGCACCTGAGACCGAACCTGGTCATGTACAGTTATATCATTATCTATCTTACGGCTGGCTATGTGGTGGGATCATTGAGGTAAGTTCCATGAACCACATGCGGGATGTGAACTCATGATCTTTATTCTTTACCGTTCAAAAGCTCGTGTCTTTATTCTGGATACAACTTGGTTTTCAATAGGTGGAAAATGATGTATATGTTGTTGAATGTGCAGCATGCATCTGGGAAGAAGTTTCAGGACATTCTTGAGGAAGCTATTGTTCGCCCCCTTGACGTTGAAGGCGAGCTATATATTGGGATTCCACATGGTGTGGAGTCACGTCTTGCAACTCTTACCATAGATAAAGATGATATCATCTTGTTAGACCCGGAACACGAAATCCAAAAATCTAACCCGTTTTCAGCCTACATGCCTTCATCATACACGCTAGGCATGGTTTCAAGCCTTATTCCGCTATCAAATACTCTCAATGCCCGTCGTTCCATACAACCAGCTGGAAATGGACATTTCTCGGCTCGTGCTTTGGCTCGCTACTATGCTGCCCTTGTTGATGGTGGTGTAGTCTCACCTCGCCATCTACCGCCAATCAAAAGCCACCCCTTGAGTGATGAGGTTGACACCAAAATCTTTACCAGCCCAAAAGAGAGAATTCATGATGCATATTTGGGAAGTGGAGATTATAAGGATTTGATCCTCCCAAATGGGGCGATGGGGCTTGGGTTTTTAAGATTTAGCAGAACTGATGGTTCTGTAATCGGGTTTGGTCATGGGGGTTTAGGTGGGTCTATGGGTTGCTGTGACATCAACAATAGGTTTGCAATTGTTGTGACCATAAACAAGTTGTCTTTAGGTGCTTTGACCGGGGATATAATCAGGTTTGTTTGCTTGGAACTTGATCTTCCTGTACCACAACTCTCTGCATCGACCAAATGAAGATTGAGGGTGGATCTAAACGTGTTGAACATTGATTTGAATTTGTAATGGTTTACTTTCTTGTTTTTATGACAATCAAGATGATTAAAACATACTGAACATCCATAGTAATGAAAGGCTAAGTTATATAGAAGTCATTAGTGTTCACTTCTATCACTTTTTGTTGAACCGCTAATTCTACAATAACGATACTCCTATGTTACACCAAATAATACCTAATCTACCCTATGCTAGGAAGTGAATCCTTGTCTTCTCCACGAGGGGAAAACCTTCTATCACTTAATTTACACTTTAACATATCAACTATTTGTTTCCATGTAGAAAATATTGTGTTTTAAAAAAATGTGAGGTGTTAGAGGTGACACTACAAGAAACTACCACTTTTTGCGACGACACCATTAGCGGCGACAGGCAAAATGTTGCCGCTATTGGTCGATCCGCGTCCCGGAGTCTGAAACCAAACCCCAGCCGTTGATCCCAATCCTGATCTAACGGTTGGGGATTTAAAGGGCATTAGCGGCGACGAGACAATAGGCATTAGCGGCGACAGCTGTCTCCGCTAAAAGTCAATCCGTGTGAAGCTTTGAATGAGCTGATCTCTGCCCTTGATGAGCGGATGATCCAACGGTTTTGGCTCTTTCCTGCTTTCTCTCCCTTAAAGAAACACAATCACCCACAAAAACAATCACCAAACTCCATCATCTTCACCAACAACTATTGGTACACTTTATGTGGACGCGACTCGGCTCGGTTCGACTTGGTTCGGTTCAACACGGTTAGGTCTGGCTCAAGTCCGACGTCGGGACATTCCTCCATCGTGCGCCCCAGAGTTCGACACGCGAAGCACGGAGAGCCGCGACAATTCCCGCAGACACATCATCCATGACATCACCATGATGACATCATGAGGATGTCATGGAGAAGATTTACATTCACATGAAGATTTCAAGGGAAAAATGCATGACGAACTTTGTGTTTTCGTCACTATCTGGCGAAATCCCTGATTTCGTCACACATGGTTTTCGTCCAGTGGGTTTTCGCTGTTGGTCAGTATAAATAGCTAAGTTGTTTCACAGTTTAGTGATGAGTTCATGAGACCACTATGAAACTCCATGAGTGAGAGTCTGTAAACATTGTTTGTATATGTTTGTGGTTGTACTCATCCCTAATCAATATGTGGCAACTCGAGTTTCCAAGATTCCATCTTCACGTTAATTGTACGTCAACTGTTTAGTTGTTTACTTACACGACTTGTTTGCCTTGTAATTGTACCCGTTGGACTATATGTTGAGATGCTTGTTTGATATGTTATATATTTAATGTGATTACAGTGTTTGGTTACATGAACTTGTAAACTGTTTGAGATTAGGAACTATACCCGACGAAACAATTAGTGTTTCGCCACACCTCATTCGACGAAACACATTCGACGAAACATGGAGTTTCGTCATAACCCACACGACGAAACATGGAGTTTCGCCAGCCCACTGTTACACCGAAGCCCATTAAGGGCCTAGTACGTTTATACGGGTATTTGTTGAGTGAAACTGTTACCCTCGACATTCATCAGGCCAATTAGAAACCCTAGAGCTCTCCCTCCCTACTGACGGCGATCTTGTGTTCTTGAAGCCCTTTTAGACCGATCAAGTTAGTATTTTCGTTTTACCACGGTTAGTGTTTAACCCTTGCATGACTAATTGATTGTTGTCAGTGCTAACTGTTAATCGAAAACATGATTCTTCGATGTTATGTAATGCTTAATCTTATGTTTGGATTCCCTTAGGATTGTTGGTGATGATTATCATGTTGCCTAGACTAAAACCTTGCAAAGCTTATATGTTGCCGTTGACTGTTAGGTTAAAGGATGCTAGCATAGCGTCTGGTCATGCTGAATAGATCATAAACATATGATGATTTCTGATAACAAAGAACTAGTAGACCTAAGTGAATCTCGATTATATGTAATGATTGTGTGGATCGAAGGAATGTTAGCAAACTGTTATGTATAAGACACGGGCTACATGTATTATGTTCAATGATTTCTGTGTTGTATGATGACTACATAATCGATGATAGTATGTAACGGCTGAGAATGATTGTTAGGGTTTCTGGGTAATCATCAGTTACACGGCGTAACTGACCTAATGGACGAAAAGCCAAGGTCGACGAAACGGGTGAGTTTCGCCGAGGGTAATCATGACGAAATGGGTAGGTTTCGCCGAAGGGGATTCACGACGAAACAAGTATGTTTCGTTAAGTTGTTAATCAAGCATAGTAACTCGGTTAATTCTGTTAGTAGTTAACTAGGTTAGTGAAGATTATGTTAACTGATAAGGATAGTACAAGTAACTGTTAATTGTAAAGCATGGTTGCATGAGCTTGTATAACTGATAAATGCTATGCGTTAGCATTAGTTGTTATCTGCATGTACGTGATGATCTTGACTGTTAGTCGAACTTTGTGAATGTCAACTGATTGTGTATACGTGCATACCATAGGCTTTGACTGATTAATTGGAACCAAGTAATTAATCAAACTGAGCAAACCAAGGTGAGTTCACACTTCTAAGGCATGGGATTCCCGGTGGGTTGGGAATGGGATTGATTAACTACGACAGAACTTGTACATATACCACTACTAGACTACTTACCACCGTCCTCGGATTGGGAAGGATGCCAGCGCTAAACCTACGTACTCGCTACGTACCACCGTCCTCGGATTGGGAAGGACGCCAGCGCTAAATCTACGTACTCGCTACGTACCACTGTCCTCGGATTGGGAAGGGCACTTACGTAAAACCTTCGTAATCTCATACTTATCACTATCCTCGGATTGGGAAGGATGCCTATAGATAGAACTAGTCTAGTAATATACAACATGGGAAGCCCCTACTAAATATCGTAAAGGTTTGGGAAACAAGGATACTGGGTAACACATGATTTTGAAACAAACTTACGATTTCTGAAACGAACTCAATAACTGAACAATCAACTGTGAACTCACTCAACTTTGTTGTTGACTCATTGTTACATGCCTTACAGGTCGATAGGTACTCATGGAGCTTGCACAGGGAGGCGCGGTCGTTGTGGGACATGGACAGTGGGGGGGGGGGGGCATGTTAAAAACATTATAACATTTCGAACTTTATACTTATGTTGGGTTTTCACATTTATGCTTCCGCTAAACACTTAACTATGTTTTGTTTTGAACACCTTTCATATTGTTGGATTGAATTATATTTATTACTTACAATGTTCAATATGATTGGTGGCTTGATCCTGGTCAGTCACGCCTCCAGGCGGTGATACTCAGCGTGTGGATTTTGGGGGTGTGACAGATTGGTATCAGAGCCATTGGTTATAGTGAACTTGGTTTTAAAAAGGGAAAAAGCTTTTCGATAAAACCAGACTATAACCTGTACAGTGCTCAACGATCCACAACGACGCTTCGCTCCACGTGCAAGACTCAACACTATAGGTGATGTGATTTGTGTTTATATTGCCTACTTGCTAGTTACATAGAACTTTGCTCATGGTATCCTTAGATAAACGTAGCAACTATTGATTGAAAACACATGTGTGCTTACTCTCTTCTGTCATCGCACTTTTGCGAACCCCTCTCACTCATGTTTCCTTTGATACGAAGATCATGAGTGGACGTATCAAAATGACTCAAGCCTAGCTGACGGCTTTAATCAACGAACAAGTTACTGCAGCACTCACAGCCACTCTGGCAGGAGGTATAACCTGCCATAGCAACTTACTCTAGGATCTTTAGATCCTACTCACGTAAACTAACACTTATGCTTAACATTGTTTCTTCTTACACACACGACAGGTCAACATGCTTAGCCTCCTGCATGTACCTTCAAAACTTTTATGGACTGTCGACCTACTACTTTCAGTGGCACTGAAGGAGCGGTAGGCCTCCTCCACTGGTTTGAGAAGCTCGAATCGGTCTTCGAGATGTGTGAATGCCCTGAAGATCGTAGGGTGAAGTATGCTACTGGAACACTTGAGGGCATTGCGTTAACTTGGTGGAAAGCGCAAGTTCAAATGTTAGGGTTGGCAGTTGCTAACGCCACCCCATGGAACGATTTCAAGGAACTGATCAATGAAGAATACTGCAATCGTGATGACATCCATAAGTTGGAGGTCGAGTTCTTCAACCTAAAGATGGCAGGGTCAGAAATTGAAGCGTATAAAGAAAAGGTCGAATGAGCTGGCAATATTGTGTCCTACTATGGTAGATCCTCCCATCAAGCGCATCGAGCTGTACCTTAAAGGTTTGGTGCCAGAAATTCAAAGTCACGTGACCTCAGCTAACCTTGGCACCATTCAGCAAGTCATCAAATTGGCTTATTGCCTCACTGATCAGGCGGTGGAGCAGAACAGGTTACCAAAGCGTATTAGTGCTACTACCACTACATCTGATGCCCCCAATGACAACAAGCGTAAATGGGATGGGATCTCAAGCAAGGGTTCAACCTCTGTTCTGTCACAGGCTCAACAACGAAAGACAGACGACTTCAAGAGTCCCGGTCAGCAAACTTCAGGGGGTCAAGATCAGGGTCAGGGTGGATACAGGGGAAATCACCCAAAGTGCAACAAATGCAACAGACACCACAGTGGTCAGTGCAACAAGGGACGTTGTCAGAGGTGTCTCAATATGGGTCATGAAGCCAAGGATTTGCAGGAGCTCACGGCTTGCAAATCAGAATCATCAGCAGCAACAGCAAGCACCGCAGAATCAGCAACAACAACAGGGCAACAGGGGATGCTTTCAGTGTGGCGCTGAAGGTCACTTCATGAGACACTGCCCACAGTTAAATCAGAATCAGAATCAGAACCACAACCAAGGAAACGGGAACAATAATGGGGGTAACAACGGGGGAAACAATGGAAACAATGGCGCCCGGGGCCGTGCGTTCGTGATTGGTCAGGGTGATGCAAGGAATGATCCCAACGTCGTGATGGGCAAGTTTCTACTGGATAACTTTTATGTTAATGTTTTATTTGATTCGGGGGCCGATACCAGTTATGTGTCTCTAAAAGTTAGTCAAATGCTTAAACGTACCCCAACACTTTTGAACACCAAGCACATGGTAGAGCTAGCAAACGGTAAAAGTCTTGAAGCCACACACATAGTTAGGGGTTGTAATCTCATCTTAGCTGGTCAAACCTTTTCTATCGACCTCATTCCTATCGTTTTGGGTAGTTTCGACATTGTTATTGGTATGGATTGGTTATCACAACATCAAGCAGAGATCATGTGCAAGGAAAAGGTCGTTCGCATTCCTCGTTCAGATGGAGAACCTTTAGTGATTCATGGCGACAAGAGTGGTGCCGTAGTGGGCATCATTTCTTATCTTAAGGCCCAGAAGTGTTTGCGAAAGGGCCACACTGCTATCCTAGCCCTCATTTCTGATGCATCCTCGAAAGAAAAGAAGATTAAAGATATTCCGATTGTACGTAACTTTCCTGAGGTATTCCCTGAGGAATTACCTGGTCTTCCGCCTCACCGTCAGGTTGAATTTCAAATCAAGCTAGCTCCTGGAGAAGCGCCCATAGCTCGTGCACCTTATCGTCTAGCTCCATCTGAACTGGAAGAACTATCTGCACAGTTACAAGAACTCTTGGAGAAGGGTTTCATACGTCCTAGCTCTTCGCCTTGGGGAGCTCCAGTATTATTTGTGAAGAAGAAAGACGGTACCTTCCGAATGAGTATTGACTACCGCGAACTCAACAAGGTGACCGTAAAGAATCGCTATCCACTTCCATGCATTGATGACTTGTTCGATCAGCTACAAGGGTTGAGCTACTATTCGAAGATTGACTGAGGCTAGGCTACCATCAACTGAGAGTCCGAGATGAGGATATCTCTAAAACAGCATTCAGAACTCGTTATGGCCATTACGAGTTTCTGGTTATGCCTTTCGGATTGACGAATGCACCAGCGGTCTTCATGGATCTTATGAACAGAGTGTGCAAGCCCTACCTGGATAAGTTTGTTATTGTATTCATCGACGACATCCTGATCTACTCTAAGAGTCAGGAGGAACACGAGCATCATCTATGACTTATTTTAGAACTCCTCCGAACAGAACAGCTGTATGCCAAATTTTCGAAATGCGACTTTTGGCTTCTTGAAGTCCACTTTCTAGGCCATGTGGTAAACAAGGATGGGATTCATGTTGATCCATCCAAGGTAGACTCGATCAAGAACTGGCCTGCACCCCACACACCAACAGAAATTCGCCAATTCTTGGGTTTGGCAGGCTATTACCGAAGGTTCATCAAGGATTTCTCCAAGATTGCGCAACCTCTCACATCACTGACTCATAAGGGTGTCACCTATCGTTGGGGTGATGCACAGGAGTCCGCATTTCAGCACTTAAAAGATAGACTTTGTAGCGCACCTATTCTCTTATTGCCAGAAGGCATAGACGATTTTGTGGTTTATTGCGACGCGTCAATTCAGGGTCTTGGTTGCGTGTTGATGCAACGGGATAAAGTCATTGCTTATGCATCGCGCCAACTTAAAGTTCACGAAAGGAATTACACTACACACGATTTGGAGCTGGGAGCTATTGTTTTTGTACTTAAGATATGGAGACATTACCTGTACGGTACCAAGTGCACCATTTACACCGATCACAGGAGTCTCGAGCATATCTTCAAACAGAAAGAGTTGAACATGCGACAATGTCGATGGGTCGAACTCTTGAATGACTACGAATGCGCGATCAAGTACCATCCGGGCAAAGCTAATGTTGTGGCCGACGCCCTCAGTCGAAAGGATACTACACCTAAACGCGTGCGTGCATTACAACTTACCATCCAATCTAGTCTTCCTACTCAGATACGGGATGCTCAGGTTGAAGCATTGAAAGCAGAGAACGTCAGGGCGGAGTCCCTACGTGGGTCAAGGAAACGATTAGAACAAAAGGAAGACGGCGCTTACTATGTTACAGGGCGCATTTGGGTCCCACACTATGGAAACTTACGCTAGATGGTGATGGATGAAGCACTTAAGTCTCGATACTCAGTACAACCTGGTTCGGATAAGATGTACCACGATTTGAAGACTACGTATTGGTGGCCTAGCATGAAAGCCCACATAGCAACCTACGTCAGCAAATGTTTGACTTGTGCGAGAGTCAACACCGAATACTAGAAACTATCGGGGCTACTCCAACAACCAGAGATACCACAATGGAAATGGGAACAAATTTCCATGGATTTTGTTACTGGCCTGCCTAGATCTCAACGTGGAAATGATACCATTTGGGTGATCGTGGATCGACTCACAAAGTCTGCACACTTCTTGGCTATCAAGGAAACGGATAAGTTCTCCACTTTAGCAGACGTTTATCTAAAGGAAGTGGTTTCGAGGCACGGGGTGCCAACCTCCATTATTTCCGATCGTGATGCACGTTTTACTTCTGAATTGTGGCAAGCTATGCATAAGTCCTTTGGCTCACGTTTAGACATGAGCACAGCGTATCATCCACAAACGGATGGGCAGTTTGAGCGCACCATCCAAACCCTCGAAGACATGCTTAGGGCATGTGTAATCGACTTTGGTAACGGCTGGGAAAAACATCTACCGTTAGTGGAATTCTCGTATAATAACAGTTACCACACCAGCATCCAAGCTGCTCCGTTTGAGGCATTGTACGGACGTAAATGCCAATCACCTCTTTGCTGGGCAGAAGTTGGTGACAGCCAGATCACGGGTCCAGAACTTGTAGTAGACACAACAGAAAGGATTGCACAGATACGACAACGCATGGCGGCAGCTCATGACCGTCAGAAAAGCTACGCAGATAAGCGTAGGAAACCTCTAGAATTTTAGGTCGGGGACCGGGTTCTACTTAAAGTCTCACCCTGGAAGGGTGTGGTTCACTTTGGAAAAAGGGGCAAACTCAATCCGCGTTACGTCGGACCGTTCGGAATCATTGAGAAAATTGGCAAGGTGGCTTACAAACTAAACCTACCAGTAGAACTCAGTGGAGTTCACAACATTTTTCACGTATCGAATCTGAAGAAGTGTCTGTCAGATGAGACCCTCATAGTTCCTTTTAAGGAGCTCACTATAGATGACCAGTTGCGATTCGTTGAAGAACCGGTAGAGATTACAGACCGAGACGTGAAGGTTCTCAAGCACACCAGAATACCTCTTATTCGAGTTCGTTGGAACTCCCGTCGTGGCCCAGAGTTCAACTGGGAACGAGAAGATCAAATGAAACTCAAGTATCCCCAGTTGTTCGAGAACAATGCAACTACTACTGAGGCTAAAGCTACTGCGGAATTTCGGGACGAAATTCCAAATCAACGGGGGGATGATGTGACACCCCAGGAAAACCAGTAAACCACACAACTTAACTAGCTTCCTCAGTGACCGAATGCTAAATTTCGGGACGAAATTTCTTTTAAGTTGGGGATAATGTGACAACTCGATTTTCCAAGATTCCATCTTCACGTTAATTGTACGTCAACTGTTTAGTTGTTTACTTACACGACTTGTTTGCTTTGTAATTGTACACGTTGGACTATATGTTGAGATGCCTGTTTGATAGGTTATCTATTTAATGTGATTAAAGTGTTTGGTTACATGAACTTGTAAACTGTTTGAGATTAGGAACTATATCCGACGAAACAATTAGTGTTTCGCCACACCTCATTCGACGAAACACATTCGACGAAACATGGAGTTTCGTCATAACCCACACAACGAAACAGGGAGTTTCGCCGGCCCACTGTTACGCCGAAGCCCATTAAGGGCCCAGTACGCTTATACGGGTATTTGTTGCGTGAAACTGTTACCCTCGACATTCATCAGGCCAATTAAAAACCCTAGAGCTCTCCCTCCCTACTGACGGCGATCTTGTGTTCTAGAAGACCTTTTAGACCGATCAAGTTAGTATTTTCGTTTTACCACGGTTAGTGTTTAACCCTTGCATGACTAATTGATTGTTATCAGTGCTAACTGTTAATCAAAAACATGATTCATCGATGTTATGTAATGCTTAATCTTATGTTTAGATTCCCTTAGGATTGTTGGTGATGATTATCATGTTGCGTAGACTAAAACCTTGCAAAGCTTATATGTTGCCGTTGACTGTTAGGTTAAAGGATGCTAGCATAGCGTCTGGTCATGCTGAATAGATCATAAACATATGATGATTTCTGATAACAAAGAACTAGTAGACCTAAGTAAATCTCGATTATATGTAATGATTGTGTGGATCGAAGGAATGTTAGCAAACTGTTATGTATAAGAAACGGGCTACATGTATTATGTTCAATGATTTCTGTGTTGTATGATGACTGCATAATCGATGATAGTATGTAACGGCTGAGAATGATTGTTAGGGTTTTTGGGTAATCATCAGTTACACGGCATAACTGACCTAATGGACGAAACGCCAAGGTCGACGAAACGGGTGAGTTTCGCCGAGGGTAATCACGACGAAACAGGTGGGTTTCGCCGAAGGGGATTCACGACGAAACAAGTATGTTTCGTCAAGTTGTTAATCAAGCACAGTAACTCGGTTAATTCTGTTAGTAGTTAACTAGGTTAGTGAAGATTATGTTAACCGATAAGGATAGTACAAGTAACTGTTAATTGTAAAGCATGGTTGCATGAGCTTGTATAACTGATAAATGCTATGCGTTAGCGTTAGTTGTTATCTGCATGTACGTGATGATCTTGACTGTTAGTCGAACTTTGTGAATGTCAACTGATTGTGTATACGTGCATACCATAGGCTTTGACTGATTAATTGGAACCAAGTAATTAATCAAACCGAGCAAACCAAGGTGAGTTCACACTTCTAAGGCATGGGATTCCCGGTGGTTTGGGAATGGGATTGATTAACTACGACAGAACTTGTACATATACCACTACTAGACTACTTACCACCGTCCTCGGATTGGGAAGGATGCCAGCGCTAAACCTACGTACTCGCTACGTACCACCGTGCTCAGATTGGGAAGGTCGCCAGCGCTAAATCTACGTACTCGCTACGTACCACTGTCCTCGGATTGGGAAGGGCACTTACGTAAAACCTACGTAATCTCATACTTATCACTGTCCTCGGATTGGGAAGGATGCCTATAGATAGAACTAGTCTAGTAATATACAACATGGGAAGCCCCCACCAAATATCGTAAAGGTTTGGGAAACAAGGATACTGGGTAACACATGATTCTGAAACAAAGTTACGATTTCTGAAACGAACTCAATAACTGAACAATCAACTGTGAACTCGCTCAACTTTGTTGTTGACTCGTTGTTACATGCCTTGCAGGTCGATAGGTACTCATGGAGCTTGCATAGGGAGGCGCGGTCGTTGTGGGACATGGACAGTGGGGGGGGGGGATGTTAAAAACATTATAACATTTCGAACTTTGGGTTTTCACATTTATGCTTCCGCTAAACACTTAACTATGTTTTGTTTTGAACACCTTTCGTATTGTTGGATTGAATTATATTTATTACTTACAATGTTCAATATGATTGGTGGCTTGATCCTGGTCAGTCACGCCTCCAGGCGGTGATACTCCGCGTGTGGATTTTGGGGGTGTGACACAATAGATATTGAATCTTTGGTTACGCGTGTGTTTTACACTGTGTTTGGTTTGCACCGTCACGGGGATTCCGCACCCATGATCGTGTTTGTGATAAACAGGGAATAGGTTTTCGTATCGGATCCACCGAGAAAAACGGGACCTACAAGTGGTATCAGAGCTTTGGCTCTTTTACTTGTTTAAAACCAAACATTGTTAGTGTTTTATCAAGTTTGTTTGGGATTTTTCAGATTTCGTTCTTGAAAAGTTTATATATTTTCTGGAAAAAGTCTTTTAAATCAGTGATTATCCTATTATTTTGCTATAAGTTTGTTCAAAAACCTTGTTTGTTTTAATGTTTACATGTTACTAGTGGGTTTTTGTTGAAAGTTTATGCAAAATTTGTGTTTGGAAAATTTGTCCGGTGATATTTTGGTCGAAATCTTCAAGGTGTTCTTCATTTAATTCAAACTGTTCTTGAGATTATATGTGTGTTTGATCTGAATTTGGTTTTAAATTAAAGTGTTATTGATTAAAATAATATTGATTGAAAAAGGTGTACATGTGATGATTTCTTGTTGAAAATAGGAAGCCTTGAAACAGCAAAAAGTAATGTGTAAGTTTGAAAATTGTCACCAACTTGTGTCAGGATAAGATTTCCTGTTTGAGTGAAATTTTGCCACCTAAATTCAAACTTCTGGGCGAAATCTTTGTGATTTCTTCACCCACATCACACATCATTGAATTTCGTCACCCACTCAAAATTCAAACTTCCACACATATTAGATTTCGTCCCATTCACACACATAAAGTGATTTCATCACACATCACCAGATTTCGTCACTTTGTGATTTCAACATTCAATTGATTTCGTCATAACATAAGAGGATTTCGTCAAAATCCTTGGTTTTTCGCCTAATTCAGAAGGTTTCGTCGCTTTATAACTAAGTTTCGTCGATAAGAAATATAACAAGTTACGTCGTTCAGCATAGTGTTTCGTCGAGCTTTAATTTAACCTGAGGTTTCGTCAATCAGGTTCATCTTAGGTTTCGTCGATATTGTTACATACAAAAGGTTTCGTCGAATCAAATTTAATCAGGTTTCGTGGATATTGTTTCATACACAAGGTTTCGTTGAATCAAATTTAATCAGGTTTCGTCGACATAATCAATTAAAGAGGTTTCGTCGTTCATCACATATTAATCAAGTTTCGTCGAGCTAAAGTTTCATCATTGAGAGTTTCGCCAAAATTTGGGTTTCGTCGAAACTTGTTAAAGTTTTTAACAGAGGCTTTGCAAAAGTGATTTAACAGTGTGTTAGTAAGTGTGTGACCAGGTTTTCAATTTCATACACCAATCACGAGTTGTACAAATCCTTTGGATTGGAGTACGGCCCCACGACCAGGTCAAAATCAGACTTCGATGGCCACAATGTTAATGATTTCCGTGCCTCAACAATCAATAAGTGCGTGGCTACCTAAACCCCAACCTCAATTTAATCCAAATGCCTATATTACAAAACCATCATCACAAGCCCAACCTCAACCTCAAGTTTCCATAACACAACCTCAATTCGATCCAAGTGTCAATTGTGGTCCGGCCATACAGTTGGGAAACAGTGATCAAACAAGAACTGCGTTTTATGCTGAAATTGTCAAGAATGTCAGCGATGGTGAATCTTCAGGAAATGATGACAGTTCAGGATATAGTGACAGTACTGATGAAGATAGCTCAGGTGTGAGTGATTACAGTTCAGAATCGGATGTGAAAGAGGGAATGGATTCTGAAGCTGATAGTTTGTCGAATGATGCCAAGGAGATGAAACGTCAAAAATCTGACTTGATCAAGAAAGCTGATGCTACATCAGAAGAAATGGAGAAGATTCTCACTGAAGATGGATCTTTCTCTTCTCAGACTGCCTTTATGGCTAATGTCACAGCTTCTATAAGTCAGGTAAAATCTGAAACTCCTAGCATATGTAGTGATTGTGCTGATATGAAACATGAATGTGCTGAATTGAAACGTGAATCTGAAACGCTTCATAGTCACAATCAGAGTTTGGTTATTGAACTGTCAAAATGCAAAGAGGCAAACATGGATTTAGCTAGAAACGAAAAGGATTTTAAATCTGTAATTGAAACTTTAAAGAAAAGTGTTTCGGAATTAACAAAAACTGTTTTTAACAAACAAATTGGTATTAATAACTCCATTAATATCATTGAGGAAACAAAGAAAGAGCTAGCCGTTGCCAAGTGTGAGCATGATACGATCAAGCTCAAATTGGAGAGTTACTCAAACTCCCGATATATGCTTGATCACATAATAGACGTTCAAAAACTGAAAGGTAATGTGAAAGGCGTTGGGTATAAGTCGTGTCCGCCTCCTTTGAGACACAACTATACCAGAATGCCCAGTGAGGAGGAAATGCCGCGTTTTGAGCCAACTGTACCTCTTGATTATGAGGAAGTTACAACTGGCTTAGGGTTCAAAACGGACAATTCATCGGAGGGCTCATCTGATAGCAAGGAAAAGTCATCATGTGCTTCAAATCCAAGCCCTCTAACCATTAAGGACTATGATTCTTCGGATGATGAATCAGATGTGAGTGATGAGGATAAATCTCTTGATGATAGAAAAGGAATAGAAGTGCCTTTTGAGAATCACATTCTGTGTGATCCTCCTACTCCTGCTGTGCAATCAACTGGTGCTAAACAAGAGATAGATCCTATCACTGAGACAATGTCTACCATTAAAAGTGATAACGTGTTGTATACTTTGGTCGGTGATAGTAAAATTTATTCAGACAAAGATTTTCCAATCAAAAACGTCAATCAATCCTTGATTGATAAAGTGTTTGAAGATAATACAACTAAGTTTTTGGGAAAAGCGATCCCGAGAGTTTCAGTAACTCAGTGTGATCCTATTCCAAAAGCTGAAGTTAGGAAACAACATGGAAATCAAACATTACCGACAAAGCAACAACCTGTCGCTTTTAAGGGTAAACAACAACAACGAGCTCCAAAGCCTAAGGCTAAGGTTGAATCAAAAGGAGCTCGTTACAAGAAGAAAACAAAAGACGTTAAGTTTGTGGCCTCCATGGGTACTGATAAAGTTGAGAGTTTTGAAAATAAATCCAATACTGAGTTTGTTCAAAAGGTCAAAAATTTGAAACGTAATAGTAATAACAATTACACCCAACACATAAACGGGTGTGAAGCTAGTACCTTGGGGTCTACAAATTCTACGTCAGGTCGTCGATCAGATTCTCCTAAGTTTGTTGAAAGGAGAACTTGTTTCAGATGTGGGAAGTTTGGGCACATCATTAAAGACTGCACAAACTCGCCCAAACCAAATTTTATTGAAAGAGCCCCCTCTGAACAAGGTCACTCACAACGTCGTCCTGTTTCTCCAAAACATGATAAACGCACTATTAAAGAACAAGAAACAAAACAACGATGTAAAAATGTGAAGGTGATCGAAAAGGCTTTAAAAACTGAAGTAAAATCTGTTAAAAGGAAACCTAGTTTGTCACAACCATTAAAACCAGAAATTGTACATAATACACAATCTGGTAAACGGAAACAAGCTTGGAGACCTAAAACGGTTAAAGTTTCAGGGGGAGCATCATCAATTCTAGATCATCGAGAAGTTGAGATAACTTACGTCGATGAACATGGGCGACCTAAGTCTGTTAAGGCCTGGGTCCCCCTCTCCATCTAATCTCTGAGTGAGTGTGCAGGATGTTCCAGGAGGAACTTTCGATAGTCATAGGATTATTGATAGTGGAATGTTCATGCACAAGATTGGCGACATGCGGCACCTAAACATCATCATATCTAGGAGTTGTTGCCTTTGATGGGGAGAGAAAATGAAAAAGAAGAATATGATGGTGAAAGAATGTCTGATGAAAGAGATTGAAAGCTTCGACAAAATGAAAGTCATACCAAAGTTTGATTGTTAAAGGCTTTAATCGGGTCCCCAGGATAGATTCAATCAAAATGTACGCACCTGCAGCACGTCTGAAGTTCAAAATCAACAAAATGAACGTGCAGTGTACATTTCTTCGCGGTGTGATTGAAGAAAATGTGTTTGTTGAACAAACCAACCGGGTGTGCGGATGCCTTGGCGTGGATTGAACAACCGCACACTACATCTCAAAGAGAAAGACAAAGACATTCGCTGGTGCAATGTGGAAGACCAGCCGGACCCAAAGGTTTCTGATCTTGTTGCTGTGAAGAATTTTCTCGGATTAATTGAAGTAGCAACAAAAATCGACTTTGAAATCCACACCGGGTGGATATCCAGTTTGGGAGAGCACTCAGATTCCTTGCAATGCACGGAGCAGTTGCAGGATACGGTTTTAAATTTCTAATCTCTCCTATACTCGTCGATATTTAAGCTGCTTTATGAATTATTATCATCTCGTACAACACTCTTTGACCTGATACGTTGAACTCAAATATCACCTCACACGTGATTGTTTCACTATGAAATTCGTCAACGTTGTCATGGTCCGCACCGCTTAACGACGTGCCAACTGATTTTTCCAAAATTCGATAAATCATTTCTGATTAAAATTAATTTTGGTAAACGCCATTGAGGTAAAACATGAGTTAACCAACATCGGGAAATCATTTTGTAAATACCTTTGTGTTTTTAAATTTATCATAGTTTGTTGATTTTAGGGGGAGTAACTCCAAAATTTGAAAATTCAAAAACATCGAAAATTTTCAAAACGCAAAAACAATAGAAAAACAAAAATGAGTTTCATGGCGAGAAAAAGAGAAAATGATAGTAAACAGTGGTCTGTCTAAACCTCTTCGAACTGAAATGCAAAATGAAAAATGTTAAGCAGCTCTATATAAGATGTATCGGTAGGCTCACAATCATTTTAAAGTGTGCAGGGTGATATAAATCCTTAATCGACTGAAGACCAGGTGGGAACCACACATTGGCATATGGTCTTAGTATCGAAATTTCGTTTGAGAGATTGCCGAGGTTCTGAGATATTCGGTCTTTATGTTGTCTTATCATCTGGGTACGATGGTTGTATCTTTTACCGAAAAATAATGGAGACGAAGTATAGATCTTCCATGATACTATACATACGTGTACATATTGCATACGACCTCAATAAGTGATCAACAATCACATGTCCAAACAAAATAAGTGATAATATATCACAGATTCTTTGCGAGAGTCAAGTTCGTCTCTTTGTTGTATGAAAGTACTGACCTGTTCACGGACTTGCTCCTGTGCCCTCATGCATATGAAAATCAAGTTCCTCATCAATAAGTGATTCTATCACATAGGGCTTGTTTTCAAACCAAAATAAGTGAGTTTCTCACATCTTTTATACGGTCAAACAGATGATAAATGGTATACTCACCGGTAAGATGAACTCTCGTGCATACCTTGATACGGGAATGTGTCGTGTGTGGATGAACACCGGTCGGTAAGTATAAATCATACACTAATCGTATCCCCTCGCCATGATTACATCTGATAAGTTGAGGTTATGTGGACAACAATACCGATAATCGTTATAGGATGCTTATCTAATTGTTTACTAAAAGAACAACAAGAGCGTTTTGTGATGACCGTACACTGATATGATTCTCTTACCCTCGAAACTCGCAAAAAGAATGTCTGTAAATATTTGTTTACTGCCTTCGTTTCTGCATCTTTGTATATATTTATTTATTGCTTTCCGTCTTTACTTTTGAAAAATGAAAAATACCAAAAAGATTTTAGGTGTGTTTTAATCTAAACTTTATAAAAGCCAAAAAGATTTTGCTTCTAGTTTATTTTTGATTGACCGATGTTGGAACTCGAGTCTATCCTACCCAAAATCCTGATTGTAAGCCGGAAAACAATTGCACCTTCATAAACAGTCTAAGTTAACAAGTTTTGAAAGTAAGGAATTAAAATTGATCATTTTTTTAAAACTTTCAAACTGTTGTCGGTCGGTGTTTGATTGAGATTTAATCTCATATGTGTCGTTTGTTTAATTTGTCTAAATTCCAAGCGGTTGTTCTCATTACGTGTTTAGCTTTCTTGTATGTGCAGATGCGACATCAGAATCAGCTAAAGGCGAAGAGAACGTGTCAGATGACAAGCCGTAAAGTGAAGACGACGTTGATGCAATCAGAAGATCAAGATGATCGGGTTGCAGTTAATCACTTTTCAACACCACAAGGATCTAAAGTATTGAAGTTTCAAAAGATTCACAAGCAACCTTCAAGGGGGAGTTTGTTGATACACTCCCTGATTATGTCACGTGAAGACTTTGAAGATCCTCCGACACAAAAGACATGGAAGACAAACCATCACGAGTAGCGTCCAAGGGGGAGTTTGTTGGTACACTTTATGTGGACGCGACTCGGTTCGGTTCGACTTGGTTCGGTTCGACACGGTTAGGTCTGGCTCAAGTCCGACGTCGGGACATTCCTCCGTCGTGCGCCCCAGAGTTCGACACGCGAAGCACGGAGAGCCGCGGCCATTCTCGCAGACACATCATCCATGACATCACCATGATGACATCATGATGATGTCATGGAGAAGGCTTTACATTCACATGAAGATTTCAAGGGAAAAATGCATGACGAACATTGTGTTTTCGTCATAATATATGTATGGCGAAATCCCGTGTTTTCATCACTATGTGTGTGGCGAAATCCCTGATTTCGTCACACATGGTTTTCGTCCAGTGGGTTTTCGCCGTTGGTTAGTATAAATAGCTAAGTTGTTTCACAGTTTAGTGATGAGTTCATGAGACCACTGTGAAACTCCATGAGTGAGAAAACATTGTTTGTATATGTTTGTGGTTGTACTCATCCCTAATCAATAGATATTGAATCTTTGGTTACGTGTGTGTTTTACATTGTGTTTGGTTTGCACCGTCACGGGGATTCCGCACCTGCGATCATGTTTGTGATAAACAGGGAATAGGTTTTCGTATCGGATCCACCGAGAAAAACGGGACCTACAACAACAACCACCTGCTACCACCACCACCGGATCCCCACCACCGTGAAGCTACCACCACCACCACCCTGAAGCTCCACCCACCACCGTTGGACCACCATCATCAAGCTCCACCACCACCATTGGACCAGCTGCACCACCACCACCGTCAAGCTCCGTCAACCACCGTTGAACCGCCATCATCAAGCTCCACGACCACCATTATCAAGCTCCACCACCACCATTATCAAGCTGCAGCACCACCACTGTGAAGCTCCGTCAACCTCCGTTGAACCACCGTTGAACCGCCATCATCAACCTCAAGTTCTCGCCAGTTTCGTTTTATTGTTTAGAAAATGTATAGTTCCGACAAGTTCCGGCCAGTTTCGTTTTATCGTTTTATTGTTTAGAAAATGTATAGTTCCGACAAGTTTTTGATAGTACCGTTGAATCCATTTTTTGAGATGAGAATTTGAATGAAAAGTTATGCAATCTTTAGATTTATTAGTTCTGACAAGTTTTTGATAAACGATTTATTAGTTCTACACGTTATGTAATCTCCGGCAAGTTCCACAAGTTCCGGCAACTTCCACAAGTTCCACAAGTTCCGGCAACTTCCACAAGTTCCACAAGTTCCGGCCAGTTTCCTTCGAATTCTCCGGCAAGAGCATTAGCGGTGCCAAACTGGGCAATAGCGACCTATCAATACCGGCGACCCTTTAGTGGCCACATGTCGCCGCTAAAGGTTAATAGTGGCGACAAAAGGGTCAATAGCGGAGACACCTGTCGCCGCTAAAGGTGCCCTTTTTTTTGTAGTGTGAAGCCACAAGCATTACGTTTACAAGCCATAATACATACACAAAACATATCAACTTTTTGTTTCCATGTAGAAGGAATACCTGTTTACAAGCCATAATACATACACAAAACATATCAAATATACATGTTTAATCCAAAACACAAAACACGATAAGCATACATTAGGTTAGTTTAACTTCAAGACAAGATTCATTCATCTAGACTGAATAGTCGGTGAGGATTTGAAGATCAAGATTGTTCCTTTCACTTGGTTCACGTTTTTACTAGTACTAGGTTTTATCTTTCTTTATTACTCTTACCATATTCAATGATTTGAATTGTTTTTTTTTTCTTTTTTTTTTCTGAAATGTGTGAATATTCGCGAATGTCGGGAGGTCTAGCATACGTTGTCTTAACCGAGTCTACGCTAGAGAGCCCTCTCGCACAATAGATCCCCAATTTAAACCGGCCACTCAATGTGAAACCCCTATCACCCGGACTCGAATTTTAGACCTAGAGAGGAAAACTCATCTGGGCCCACCATAGATGGAATTTAAAAACCCGTAGCCACCACTAGAGCACTAGTGATGGTTAATCATTTGAATAGTTAGTAGAGCACTGCACAAAGAGAAGAGAGCAATCAACAAAACTTTGAAAACAATTTGTAAGGAAAAAAAAAACTTGCCAAATCAAATTATATACTACATATTCTACATATAGATTTGTAATCGTTATTTATCACATCCAGATAATTCAAACAGTGAACAATTCTACCTTTCTTACACTAACACCTACTATGGTCTAACCCCTTTCACTACCTACTACCCAATAATATAATACTACTTGTAAATAAGTTTAAAAAACACACACAAAAAATTGTGAATGGTTGAGAAAAGCATGGACCCACACCAGTTCCCCTTATTGCCGTGAGCACAACCATGTCGGCCCTCTCCCACGCCTCCACCTCACCCCCTCCACTAGTGTTTACCGCCCGCCACTCCGCCATCCCTGCGCCAGGACGAGCCATGGCTCCATACACAACCAAATAAAGTAGTACTATTGTACTAGTGATGAGGCATAGGGATAATGCTCCTGAAAGTTTGAAACCCTCAACCACCACATCCCATTTCACACTCTTGATTTTAATCCATGACTCTTTAATTATACCATAAGGTTGTGTGCTATCGATTCACACCCCATGCATGGGGCCGACGTGAGAGGTCGCGTAACACCGCATAATGGAGGGCAGACGGGGGCGGGGTTGTCACACCCTCAAAATCCACACGCTAACTACTACCGCGAGGCGTGTGACTGACTAGGATCCAACCCTCTAATCCTGTTGAACCTATTTACGTATGTTATAATTTTTCCAAATTAACACGATTAGTTTCTATGTTTAAATATCCAAAAACACAATTTAATTTTGCCCTCAATCTAAATTTACATTTTTGCCATCGTTTTTCCTTTGCTTTCACAGTCAAATTATGATTTTGCCCCAGTGTAAATTACAGTCATGCCATCGTTTTAGTATTTTTTTTTTTTTTTTTTTGACAAAGAGCCACAGTGCCGAAATGGTGTCGCGCCATTGAGCTGTAAACCCCTGGCTGGTGTAACCCTCCCACGTCCAATCTTTAATAATATGTGAAGAACCAGACCATGTACCGTTGCTTGCATCTTCTTAAAAAGTAGACCGATTACCAAACATAACCGACAATTCCTAAACAAACAATTAGTGACATGTTTCAGATTCACTTACGGCTTACGCTTGAGTTCGAACTTAAACTTAACCAAGCCAGCTCAACTCGACTCCTTTATTTTTTCGAGCTATAAAGTCGAGCTCAAGCTTGGCTCGTTTATTTTTTTGAGCTGAAAAGTTGAGGTCAAGCTCGACTCATAAAAACTTCAAGCCTAATCAAGCTGGCTCGTCAACTTTTTCTTATTTTTTTTTGTAATATTGAAAAAAGAGACAAAGATTAGAAAAATATTAACACATTTCTAAAGAATATAATAAATACAAACACATACATACAAGCCATTGAGTCGAGCCACAGAGCCGACCATGGAGTCGCGCCATCGAGCCGTAAACCCCTGGCTAGAGCCTTTGTGGTGTAATCCTCCCACGTCCCCTACACACACGCTCTCTACAGGTTAACATATTACCTTTCTGCCTAAATCTATCAAAGCGTGCAATGTACTCTTAGCAATCTCAATGTCAGGTGACACGACCAAAAACCTGAAAAATACAACAATAAAACCATTCATGCACAATTAAAAAAAAAATAATGGTGAACCCAATGAGAAACAACGAATAAACATTAGCATAACAAAGTGCATATTTCCCCTCATAACTCTTGCTTTCGTATAACCAAAAGAAGTGAAGTTAATATAAATTCAGGTTCCCTAATATTAATGAATGAAGTGAACAAAATGAAATCATAAAAAAATGAGTATTTTAAGCTTTCCAAATCAGCTTCCCTAAACACCAGTTGCAAAAAGCAAAACAACGAAACTTGTAAATTAAAGTCACCTTTATAACAACTCACCTAAAATATTTATAACACCCCAATATGCCCTAAAATACACACCGTATGCGACGAAACGGCTCAAAATACCTATATTTTATAAAAAAAATTAAATAAAAATGAAATTTCAAGGGGCGCTCGCGGGGCGCGAAGCCCTTGGCTATCCCAGTCGCGGGCCGCGACAGCTAGGCTACCAGGACGAACCCGGTGCCGCCACGTGGCATGTGCTTGTCAAGCCTATTGGTCGAATCAGCCAAGCTAAGGTCTACCCTAGACTTACTCGAGGGCCGCGAAGGCTTTACCTTCGGTTCTCGCGGGGCGCGACAAGGTGCACGAACAACCCTATAAATAGAGGTCGTTGGCCTTCAGTCCAAACCGTTCATTTTTGATCTTTCTCTCTCAATTTCTACATAGCAATTATAATACTCGGATGTTATACCCACTAAAATAGCGAAGCTCTGCCTCGATGTAAGTATCATAACCCCCGGTTACATATTAGATACGCTGCCCGATTGATCTAGTGCTCCGTAATGCCTGTCGAGGCTCTGCCCGACGTAGTCGTTGGAATTCTGTCTCGGGGAGAGTATAACTAATGTAAATTGGGTTATTATACTAACACGCGTGCATTGTTTAATTAATATATTATAACCAGGAAATCACAATGGAAATACCTAAAGTAGCAATGTGAGTTTATCCTCTTTTTGAAAACCTTTTTATAAACTGTTTTTACAAAACCTCAATTGTTTTAAATTATATAACATTGATTGAGTATATGTAATTCTACAATTTTCGTCGGTATGTTGGGGTATTGTATACAAAATTTGTTACTACACTGTGAGTAGTAACATTACCACAAGTCAGGATTGACAGTGTCGTGGGTGGTAATTAAAGTAGATGTAAACAAATGTAATTGCGAGATAATCCTCAATACTGTAAAAGGATAAAACTTGTTTTGATTAAACTGGGATTCACTCGCCAGTATTTCTTGCTAATAAAATGTTTTTAAACGCGTTTTAGGTAACAAAATCTGAAAGCCAAATAGAAGCCAGCTGGAGAGCACTGAAGGCTTGGAAACGTGGCTATAAAAGTTACCCAAATAAAGAAGATGTTTTCTATCAATAAATTAGGGTTTACCCTATAAATATGTTGTAATGAAAACTTGGGTTTTCCCATGTGTTTATTATTATAAAAATGTGGTATTTTACTCTGATAAAATATTTCCTAACTACGGTCCTGATGTAATTTCCGCTGCCAAATTGATAAACATCGATACCACCATCTCTGAGTAGGTCGCGGCCGCCCGCCTCCCGAGGCAGGGGTCGGGGGTTGCGACAGGAGGTGGTATCAGAGCTACAGCCACTGATTTCAGCCACAGAAGTGTTCTGCTACTGATTTCAGCCACAGAAGTGTTCTGCTGGCACTAAAATTTTAAATTGTGTTAGGAAATAGTTATGTGCATATCCGTATATTATTGTTTTGTGTTATTTGACAATTTGTTAGTTTACAGTATGAGTGACCAAGGTCCGTCAGACGCTTATCGTCAATTTTCTAGTTCTCCTAGAGATGAAGGAACTTATTCCCAGCCTACTCCTTCGGGGTATTCAGCTGACACAGAAGAGGGGATTTTCATATTCAAAGCGCAATCCAAAGAACCATTCCCTACCAAAAAGAGAGGATGGTTCAGTCGGGGAGCACATGAGCGTAGGAAAAGAATGAGGAAGTTACACCAGTAGAGGGCTTTAGCAGCAACAAATTGAGAAATGAACGCACAGACCTAAGATATAATCAATAGGCGATTAGCTAACTTTCACATATTAGCTACTATTGCCGTAGACCCGAATTTATAACAAATCATTGCACCACAGCCACTACCCTTGTTCCCAACTCAACCCATGTAAATAGAACCTAGCCCAGGAGACCAGGTTCTCATGCCCGCATTCGACCCAAATGAAATCCCTAGAATTCCAGCACCCAATCCCCTAGCATATGACCCATGGAACGATGAACATAGGGATTACCAAGAACTCTACCCGCAGGAGGAACCCATACAAAACCCAGTAGCACCCTATCCTAACCTTGACCCTCTAGATCCATATAGGGATAATGACCAATATGTCCGAGAAATACTAGAAAACTCATTCCCATATAAAGAACCGATGCCCCAGTACCTTGACCCAATACCAGCACCACCACCACCCATGAGTACCGAAAACGTGCAGGAACTCCGCACTTTTGGTGAGGAGTTAGTAGATGAAGGAGACAAAATCAGACAAATAGGGGAAAGGCACGTTTGGAAATATGACGAGCGTAATATGGAGTACTGGATGAACCCCTAATCACAATAGTAGTAAATATATATATATATATATATATATATATATATATTAGTAGGTTGAGAAAAAAAAACTAAACTAAATAGATAATCTAATAACTACTGATGCATAACTAGTATTGTATTTTAAATTTTAGTTGCAGTTTGTAATAGATGCATATCTTTAAAATAGAGTAAAGGTCGCATTGTACGACGATTTTGATCAATGTGTTTGTCTGTGTGATTGTTTTATTTTGTGATATTAATACCTGGTAAATGTTTATAATTCAGATGGACAACGAAGTGAATCAGGAAAACCAGAATAACCAGAATAATGGAAACCAATTAGATAACAGTGCCATTCAACGTATAGTGGCACAAGGAATTATCGATGCTATGCCTTATATCCTGGAAACTGTTAAGGAAGCAGAAACAAATAAAAGTAACGGTGGAAGTAAACGACCACCTACTGAACCCGATCACAACGTAAACAATGGACCATTACTCCAATTGCCTATTCCAAAAAGAAGAAAAAACATGTCTTATGGTTGTTCTTACAAAGAATTCTGGTCTTTCAAACCGATAGAATTCTCTGGCAATGAAGGAGCCATTGCAGTTCTACGCTGGATAGAAAACACAGAGGTTGTCTTAAAAATAAGCAAATGCGCAGAGGAAGATAAAATCATGTTTGCTTCCAATATTTTTAGGAATGCAGCTTTAGAATGGTGGAACACTATTCTCTAGTCTAGGGGAAGTGATAAAGTCTATAATATGGAATGGACTGAGTTTAAGAGTATGGTTGAAAGGAAATTATGTCCTCCTAATGAAAAAGAACAAATAGCTAATAAGTTCTTAAACCTTAGAATGACTGGAATAGACTGTAAGGTTTACACTACTGTATTCTTTGAATATGCTAGAATTGTGCCCACTCTAGCTTCACCAGAACCAGTATTAATCCCCCGTTACATCTGGGGATTAATCAGCGAGATTAGACATGTAGTCAAGGCAGCTAGACCACAAACCATAGAAGAAGCTGTAGAACTAGCAAATTCCTTGACTGATGAATTGGTGCGTACACAAGAAGAGACTCAGAAAAAGAACCTAGTCTAGAAACTTACCCAAGAATTTCGTTATGAAAATAACTATCGTGGGAAAAGTATAGGTTCTACTTCGGCACCTTACTGCAAGTCTTGCAAGAAGAAACATTCAGGAAAATGTTCCACATACTGCAACTTCTACAAGATACCAGGACACAAGGAAGAAGACTGCAGGAAGAAACCCAGCAATAGAGTATGCTTCAATTGTGGAGAAAAAGGACATATCAAACCGAACTATCCGAAACTAGCTCTAGCCATGAATAATAAGACTACTAAGAATGCTAGGGCATTTGTTCTGACAGCCGAAGAAGCAAAGATGATTCCGGATGTGATTGCCGGTACGTTTTTAGTTAATGATGTTTTTGCTAAAGTATTATTTGACTCTGGTGCGAACCAAAGTTTTATTAATAGTTCATTTTGCAAACTTCACAATCAACCATTAACTAAACTTCAACAAGAATGTCTGGTAGAAACAGCAAACGGAGAATCCAATAGGTCACTAAAATCTTGCAGGGAGCAAGAATAGAAATTTTAAACCAAACCTTTATTGCTAATCTTTAGCTAATGAATCTGGCTGGATTTGATATTGTATTAGTAATGGATTGGTTAGTAGCAAATAAAGCCAATATTTTATGTGATCAAAAGTCAATACAAGTAAATTCACCAAAGGGTTAAAAGATCACAATTAAAGGAAATAAGCCATCTCGATCCACGAAATTCATCTCTGTGATGAAAACAACAAGTTGTGCAAGAAAAGGATCACTAGTGTATATAATTTCCAAAATAATTAACACTAAAGGAAAAGAATTGAAAGATATTCCCGTAGTATCTCAATTCTCAGATGTGTTTTCAGAAGAATTTCCGAGACTACTGCCAGAAAGGGAAGTCGAATTCAGAATCCACCTGCTAAAAGGAATAGCACCAATTGCCAAGGCACCGTACCGTTTGGCACCAGCAGAAATTCAAGTACTGAAGAAACAATTAGATGAACTCCTGGAGAAAGGATTTATACAGCCTAGTTCATCACCATGGGGAGCACCAATCTTGTTTGTCAAAAAGAAGGACGGATCAATGCGTATGTGCATTGACTACCGAGAACTGAATAAGGTCACAATTAAAAGTCGCTACCCATTACCGAGAATCGATGATCTGCTTGATCAGTTGCAAGGAGCTCGATTCTTTTCAAAGATCTATTTACACTCTGGATATCATCAATTAAAGGTACAGGAAGAGGATATTCCTAAGGCCTCTTTCAGAACAAGGTATGGCCATTATGAATTTACAATCTGTTGGTGCACTTGTGTCTGTACTTTGTCTGTATTTTGTCATGATACAAAACGATGTCTTGTGTTAGTCTGGTTTACGTCTTAGGTTTGTTAATATGTGTGTTCGATGTAAGTTTGACCAAGTCAACCATCCTCCTGGTTTGACTTGGCCAAACAGTTAGCACATTGTTTGTAAGATGTTTTTGTCGAAGGATGAGTCATCGAAGGATTGTTTATATCCTTCGATGAGCTCGAAGGATAAACCTTCGATGGATATAGATGGATCTCGAAGGATATCATCCTTCGAGGTATATGTAGATCCTTCGATAGGTTTCAGATCGATAGATGATCTTTCGATCAGTCTATCTGATCCTTCGACCAGACGAGCTGTGATGTATATATATACTTATGTAATGTGTTCACTTCAAAAAGTGTGTGAGGTGTGAGTGAACTTAGTCTTGTAGAGAGCGTATTTTCAGTTTGGTCAAGGGCTGTAACCGTGTCCACTGAAATACAAGAGAAAACTTTGATATCTCGTGTGTCTACCTTTCTCTTTGTAGCTTGTGTTCTCATATAAACTACCGGTTTGCATTCTAGCTTGGATTCCGCACTTGCTAGTGTGTTAAACATAACAAGGATAAGGTTTAACCTCAACCTCCGAGGGACCTACAAGTGGTATCAGAGCCGTGGCTCTTTTCCTTGTTAAAAACCGAGTTTATACAAGACTTTGGAGTGTTTGGACAAAAACTCACATGGTTTAGCACCCGTTTTTAGTGTTTTTCTCGCATTTCTAGACGTAAAAACGTGTTCTAAACTAACCGGGTGTGTTAAAGGACGGGTTGGGTAACTTAAAAACTTGTTTTTAAGAAGTTTGGTAATTTCCGGCCAAATTCCGGCTTACTCCGGTGACCGGTTTTCTGGATAAGAATAGTCTTTTTAAGTAATATTTTATTGGTCAAATCTGGTTTGGTAGAAAGTATGGTCTGAACATACCTTCTGCCGAAAGCTTTCTACCAACCAATCACCTTTTCACCAACCTGTCACTTTTGTCAACTGTGTCAGTACAGATCGAAGGATATCCTTCGAAGTCGAAAGATCATCTTTCGATCAAAGGAGGTTCGATAGATAATCATCCTTCGAACATCCTTCGAAGTCTGTGACTTATCCTTCGATCCAAGGAATCTTTTCGAAGGATACATCTTTCGATCTACAGTTCTTAGTCGAAAGATAAGGATCCTTCGGTTGGAGAGTCTTTCGAAATCATTGGTCGAAATTCAACAGTGATCTTTCGAACACTGTTGATCCTTCGAACAAGTTCTGTTCCTTCGATCCTAGTCTGTTTAAGTTTAACAAGTTTGTGTTTTTCAGGTCTTTCGATCAAGGATCCTTCGGTTGGTTGTTATCATTCGAGATATTAACATAGTTTGTGAAAATTAAATTTTTAAAAAGGGAAAACTTGTTTTCAAAATTTAAATCAATTTTCACTTAATATATTAATTTTCTTTACAAAATGGGAACAAACGGTCAGTGGGATCCAACCGCATGGACTCAAACCACTTTGACTCCACAATCATCAGCTACGCAATCTGCGTCAGATTTCAACAAAACTGCATGGATGCAGGCTATTGCCCCACCTCAAGCTGCAATGATAACTGCAAATCAATGGGCATTGGTCACAAATCAAAGCAGCAGCATTCAATCTATGATGCAGAACGACAGTGAAACTGGTACAAGCACAAAACCGCCAAAGCTAAATCACATCAATGATTGGGGATGGTGGAAAGAAAGGCTGAGAACTTATGTTCAGGGGCAAGGTCAAGATCTATGGATGTGCTTCTTCACCGCATTTGACAATGATTTGGAAGTTGCAGGATCTAATCGACAAACTTACAGCACTATGTCTGATGATGATAAGAAGAAATTTGAGTTAGAAAAGAAAGCATTCATGATTCTCACACAAGCTCTTCACAGAGACATTTACCACCAGTTTGTTTACTGCATGACTACTAAAAGCTTGTGGGATATGCTCACGTTACGATGTGAAGGAAATGCTCAATCTAGAAAGATCAAGCAAGAATTACTGAAGAAAGAGTTTGAAGGATTCACGTGTATGGAGAATGAGACTTTGGCAGAGTTATCTACAAGGTTCCATCACTTGTTGAGCGAGATGTTTGCTTTTAGAGTCACTGCCAATCCACAAGAAATGGTGAAGAGATTCGCTGATAGCTTACCAGCAAAGTGGAGCAGTTATCTTGAAATTCTCAAAGAAAATGGTGTTCTAGACACAATCACCGTTTATGAGTTAATTCAAAAATTGGAGAACAAGGATGTAGAAGAAAAGCTTAAGGCAAAAAGAACACTAACTCCTCAAAATCCAGAGATGTACTATGGGATTGCAGGAGGTATCAGTGGAGAAAAACCAGCCTCTCAACATGCGAAGCTTCAAACAGCCTTCATCTCAAACACCGGACCTTCCACAACAAATCAGTTTGATCCTTCAGCATACACGATGTATTCAAGACCAGATTCTTCTTCTCTACAACAGGATGTGCAACCGACAGCTCAGCAATTCACACCACCGCCTTTCTTAGACCCAAGCAGAGCTCAGCAGCAACAACCGCAACAGCACGGGTTTTATGGAAGCTCTTCAAACTTTCAAGCCACTTCCAATCCGAACACAGTCAGATTAGACACTTCCAACTTTTCCAAAGTCAGTGTCGAAATAGCCAAGGAGCATATGGAGATGTTGAACACCTTGGTTAGTGCTTATTATGGATTGGTCGCAGGTCAGATTGGGAATATCAATCTAACCAATGAAGATTATCAGCAAGTGGATAGAGAAGAGTTTGAAATGATGGATATCAAATGGGCTCTTGCTAGTGCAATTCGAAGAGCAAAGGAGTTTATGGAAAGGACGGGGAGAACCAACTTGAATAGCAACAACAACACCAAGTATGGTTTTGATAAGAATGCTGTCACTTGCTTCAATTGTGGTGAAAAGGGTCACTTCAAGCGGGAGTGTCAGAAGCCACCTAAGCAAGGAAATCAGAATCCCTTCAGGAATCAAGGACAGCCACAACAGCAACTGAACAACAATTCTGACAGATCAATAGTTCCCGTTGGAGGAAATGCATCTGGATCCACAAACACTAATCCCCACAGAGGATTGGTTGTTCAAGCTGATGAAATCTGCAATTGGAACCTTCAGCTTGGAGAAGGAGGAAATGGTGGAACAGCATGTTATGCTAAAGTGATTGAGAAGGTAGTAGAACCCGTGTCTGCTGGTGAATCTTCAGAAGATGAAGATAGTTCAGGTTATAGTGCTCCATGGATGGGGAATCACTTGATGCTGGTGATTTATCAAGTGATGCTTTAGATTTGGAAGTTGATGAGCTTTTGGCTGAAGCTGAAGCATTATGCAAGAGGAGATCTATTCTTTGCCAGAAATCTGCTGGAACTTCCGAGAAGCTTGCTCAGTTCTTCTCTGAAGATGGATCTTTTTCTTTTCATACAGCCTTTATGGCTCACGTAGAAGGTTAGACTTCTCAGGTATGTGATACTAATTCTGACTCTATTTCTGTTCCTATTGAATGTGCAAAGTGTTTAAAATATGCTGAAAAGGAAAGTCAGTTTGAAATCACATACAAACACAATCAAGAATTGATTGTAGATCTTTCTAAAGCAACTGAAGCTAACTTGTTTTTAACCAGAAATGAAAAGGAATTTAAAGCAACAATTGCGTCATTAAGACATGATGTTTCAGAATTACAAAAGGCTGTTTTGCGAAAACAACATGCTAACAATAATCTTATTGACACAATTGAAAAGCAAATGGTAGAGTTGGCAACAGCTCGATGTGAATGTGAGACAATTAAGCAGAAACTGGAAAGCTATTCCAATTCCCGCTATGTATTGGATCACATCATTGACGTTCAAAAGAAAAAGGGGGATGCAAAATGTATTGGATTCAAATCATGTCCTCCCCCAATGAATCACAATTACTCCAAATTGCCTGATGACGAGGATATGCCCCGTTTTGAACCTACTGTGCCACTCGGTCTAGATGACTTTGCAGCAGGCCTCGGGTTCACAACTGGTACATCATCCTCAGGTCAATCAGAATCTGAGAATGTGACAGATTCATCGTGTGTTAAGGAACAGAGTCCTCCCATTGTTGAGTATGCTGATTCTTCGGATGATGAATCTGAAGAAATTGTGAAACAACAGTCTAACTCGGTTACAACAGATATTCCAATCGAGAATCACATCCTGTGTGATCCACCAGTGAAACCGAGTAAGACTGAAATGTCAAAAGCAATGGAGTCCCTTGTATCTAGCCGTGAAGGGAATAACTTGTTGTACACGCTCAAAGGAGATAGCAAAATCTACTCTAACAAAGATTTTCCAATTAAAAATGTAAATCAAGATTTAATTGAGCAAATTTTTGAAGGATGCACTGATAAGTTTTTGGGGAACAAAAGTGGCAAAGTTGCCGTCACTCAATGTGATCCAATTCCGTGTGAACAAATTAGAAAACAATACGGAAACCAAAAACTACCAATTGAGCGAAAACAACAAGTCAACTCCGGAAAGGGTAAGGTACAGGGAAAGAAGGCTCAGAACAAGAATGTTCAAGCACCTAAAGTTCAGCAGCCTAAGACTGAACAACCAAAGGTTCAACAACCTAAAGTTGAACAGTCTAAGGCTACTCAACCTAAGGCTGCACAACCTAAAATTCAACAATCAAAGGTTGAGCAACCTAAGGTTCAACAACAAAAGGTGCATAACAAAAGAGCTCCTGTTAAGAAACGAGAACCGAAAATGAACTTTGTTGGATCCACGGGTTCAGACAAACTTGAAACATTTCAGGATAAATCTAACGTTGATTTTGTAAAACAAGTTAGAATTTTAAAACGAAATGATCAGAATAATTACACCCAACACACCAACGGATGTGATTTAGGTCCAAGCACGTCTAGATCACAAAGTTCATTGTCTGGTTCTCCGTCTGGTCATCAACATGTTTCTCCGAAGTTTGTAGAGCGGAGAACATGTTTTGAATGTGGGACAGTTGGGCATATTGTAAGATATTGCCCACACGTGCAAAAGCTGAAGTCAAAAACGAGTGCTCCCCAAGAAATCGATTACCGAAAACGATCAGTTTCCCCGAAACCAGACCCACGTGTCTTGAAAGAAAGGGAAAAGAAGTTAAAGCAAAAGAATCAAAAGGTAATTGAAAAGGCCTTAAAATCAGAGGTCAAAGAAGAAAAACCTGTACAAGCAAAATCTGAAACTGTAAAACCAGTAAATGCTAAAACAATAAATTCAAATACTGGTAAAGGACAAACAGCTTGGAAGCAAAAGCAGGTAATTCAATCAGGGGGAGCACCACAGGTTCTTTTTCCTAATCATCAAGTGATTGAAATCACTTTCCTTGATGATCAAGGACGACCCAAGTCCACAAAGGCTTGGGTCCCCCTTTCCAACTAATCTCTGAGTGAGTGTGTAGGATATTCCAGGAGGAACTTTCGATAGTCGTAAGATTGTTGATAGTGGAGCGTCCTTGCACAAGATAGGCGACAGAAGAAATTGTTGCCTTTGATGGAGAGAAAAAGAAAAGGGAAACAGAGTTGTCTGTCGAAAGAAATTGATAACTTCGACAAAATGAAAATCATTCCAAAAGTGTGATTGTTAAAGGCTTTGATCGGGTCCCTGGGATAGATTCAAATCAAAATGAACGCACTTGCAGCACGTCTGAAGTTCACAATCGACAAAATGAACGTGCAGTGTACATTTCTTTGCGGTGTGATTGATGAAAATGTGTTCGTTGAACAAACCAACCGGGTGTGCGGATGCCTTGGCTTGGATTGAACAACCGCACACTACTTCTCAAAGAGAAAGACAAAGACCTTCGCTGGTGCAATGTGGAAGACCAGCCGGACCCGGAGGTTTATGATCTTGTTGCTGTGTGGAGCTATCTAGGATTAAGTGAAGTAGCTACATAAATCGACCTTGAAATCCACACCGGGTGGATATCCAGTTTGGGAGAGCACTCAGATTCCTGACAATGCACGAAGCAGTTGAAGGATACGGTTTTAAATTTCTAATCTCTCCTATACTTGTCGATATTTAAGCTGCTTTTTGAATTATTATCTCGTACAGCACTCTTTGGCCAGACAATGCTGTCATGGTCCACACCGCAAACCGACATGCCAACTGATTTTTCCAAAATTCGATAAATCTTTTCAGATTAAAATTAATTTTGGTAAACGGCATTGAGTTAAAACATGAGTTAACCGACATCGGGAAATCGTTTTCGTAAATATCTTCGTGTCTTTTAAATTTTATCTTAGTTTGTTGATTTTAGGGGGAGTAAATCCAAATTTGAAAAATCCAAAAACATCGAAAATTTTAAAAACACAAAAACAATAGAAAAACAAAAATGAGTTTCCTGGCGAGAAAAAGAGAATATGATAGTACATCAGTGGTCTGTCTAAACCTCTTTAAACCCTAAAATGAAAAACGATAAGCAGCTCTATATAAGATGTATCGGTAGGCTCACAATCATTTTAAAGTGTGCAGGGTGATATAAACCTTAATCGACTGAAGACTAGGTGGGAACCGCTCATTGGCATATGGTCTTGGTACCGAAATTTCGTTTGAGAGATTGCCTAGGTTCTGAGATATTCGGTCTTTATGCTGCTTATCATCTGGGTATCATGGTTGTATCTTTTACCGAAAAATAATGGGGACGCAAGTCTAGATCTTCCATGATACCATACATACGTGTACATATTGCATTCGACCTCAATAAGTGATCAACAATCACATGTCCAAACAAATAAGTGATATTATATCACAGATTCTTTGCGGGAGTCAAGTTCGTCTCTTTGCTGTACGAAAGTACTGACCTGTTCACGGACTTGCTCCTGTGCCCTCATGCATCGAAAATCAAGTTCCTCATCAATAAGTGATTCTATCACATAGGGCTTGTTTTCAAATCAAAATAAGTGAGAATCTCACATCATATACGGTCAAACAGATGATAATCGGTATACTCACCGGTAAGATGAACCCTCGTGCATACCTTGATACGGGAATGTGTCGTGATGTGGATGAACACCGGTCAGTTAGTATAAATCATATCTTAACGTATCTCCTAAACATGATTACATCTGATAAGTTGAGCTTATGTGGACAACAATACCGATAATTGTTATAGGATGCTTATCTTAATGTTAACTAATTGAACAACAAGAGCGTTTTGACGTGACCGTTCACTGATATGATTCTCTTACCCTCGAAACTCGCAAAAAGAATGTCTGTAAATATTTGTTTACTGCTTTCGTTTCTGCATCTTTGTATATATTTATTTATTGCTTTCCGTCTTTACTTTTGAAAAATGAAAAATTTCAAAAAGATTTTAGGTGTGTTTTAATATAAACTTTATAAAATCCAAAAAGATTTTGCTTCTAGTTTATTTTTGATTGACTGATGTTGGAACTCGAGTCTATCCTACCCAAAATCTTGATTATAAGCCGGGAAAACAATTGCACCTTCATAAATGGTCGAAGTTAACACATTTTGAAAGTTAAAGGATTAAAATTGTACATTTTCTAAACTTTCAAACTGTTGTCGGTTGGTGTTTGATTGAGATTTGATCTCATATGTGTCTTTTGTTTAAATGTTAACTATATTCCAAGCGGTTGTTCTCATTATGCGTTTAGCTTTCTTGCATGTGCAGATGCTAAAGGCGAGGAGAACATGTTCGATGACAAGCTTTGGAATGAAGACACGAAGTGGAGGCACTCAAAGGATAAAATGATCGAGTTGCCGCTGACCTCTCATCATCAACACCACAAGGATCTCAATTCATAAAGAACAAGTATTTCACAAGTATAAATCAAGGGGGAGCTTGTGTTAAGGGGGAGTTTGTCAACACACTTCCTACATGAAACGGGGAGTTTGTTGGTACACTTTCTGCTTTCAAGACGTGAAGACTTTAAAGATCCTCCGACATTGAAGACTTGAAAGGACGTCAAAGACTTGAAGACACGAAGATCGAGACAAAGCTACAGCCAAGGGGGAGTTTGTTGGTGCACTTGTGTCTGTACTTTGTCTGTATTTTGTCATGATACAAAACGATGTCTTGTGTTAGTCTAGTTTACGTCTTAGGTTTGTTAATATGTGTGTTCGATGTAAGTTTGACCAAGTCAACCATCCTCCTGGTTTGACTTGGCCAAACAGTTAGCACATTGTTTGTAAGATGTTTTTGTCGAAGGATGAGTCATCGAAGGATTGTTTATATCCTTCGATGAGCTCGAAGGATAAACCTTCGATGGATATAGATGGATCTCGAAGGATATCATCCTTCGAGGTATATGTAGATCCTTCGATAGGTTTCAGATCGATAGATGATCTTTCGATCAGTCTATCTGATCCTTCGACCAGACGAGCTGTGATGGATATATATACTTATGTAATGTGTTCACTTCAAAAAGTGTGTGAGGTGTGAGTGAACTTAGTCTTGTAGAGAGCGTATTTTCAGTTTGGTCAAGGGCTGTAACCGTGTCCACTGAAATACAAGAGAAAACTTTGATATCTCGTGTGTCTACCTTTCTCTTTGTAGCTTGTGTTCTCATATAAACTACCGGTTTGCATTCTAGCTTGGATTCCGCACTTGCTAGTGTGTTAAACATAACAAGGATAAGGTTTAACCTCAACCTCCGAGGGACCTACACAATCATGCCATTTGGTTTAATCAATGCCCCAGCCGCATTTATGTACATGATGAACAGAATATGTAAACCATACCTGGATAAATTCGTAATTGTCTTTATAGATGATATTCTCATTTACTCTAAGAATAAAGAAGAACATGCAGCGTATCTGCATACACTTCTAAAATTGCTGAGAAAAGAAAAACTTTATGCTAAATTTACGAAATGCGAATTTTGGTTAGAAGAAGTACAATTCCTTTGACATTTAGTAATCATGAAGGAATTCATGTGGATCCCACAAAGATTGAGGCAATTACTAAATGGAAAGTCCCTGAATCACCAACGGAGGTAAGAAGTTTTATAGGACTGACCGGCTATTATAGACGGTTTATCCGAGTTTTCTAGAATAGTCATCACATTAACAAAACTAACCTGTAAATCAGTTAAGTTAGAATGGGGACCAAAACAGGAAGAAGCCTTTAGGATTCTTAAGCAAAGATTAACCAACGCACCCATACTAGCGTTACCAGAAGGAACTGAAGACTTTGTAGTCTACTGTGACGCTTCTAAGTTAGGTTATGGATGTGTGTGGATGCAAGGTCAAAAGGTTATAGCCTATGCCTCTAGACAACTTAAGAATCATGAAGAGAATTACACAACCCATGATTTAGAATTAGGAGACATAATTTTTGCCCTAAAGATTTGGAGACAATACTTATATGGAAATAAATTTGTTGTCTTCACTGATCATAAGAGTCTAAGGTACATTTTTGGGCAAAAGGAATTAAATATGAGACAGAGACGTTGGATAGAAATTCTTAATGATTATGATTGTAATATCCAGTATCATGCAGGAAAGGCTAATGTAGTAGCTGATGCTTTAAGTCGAAAGTATCATGATAAGCCAAGAAGAGTACGTTCTCTTAAATTAAATATGCAGATAGATTTAAACGAGCAAATCAGGGAAATACAAGAATCAGTAATCAAGGACGATACTGAAAAACTGAAAGGAATGATTAAGGAATTAGAACACGGAACAGATGAAATTTGGAGATTCTATAAGAAAAGGATTTGGATACCTAAACAAGGAAACCTATGCCACCAAATATTAGAAGACACCCATAAGTCTAAGTATACGATACATCCTGGAAGTGATAAAATGTATCAAGACTTAAGAAATAATTTCTGGTGGATAGAAATGAAAAAGGATATAACAGCTTATGTTGCTAAGTGTCTAACCTGTTCACAGGTCAAAGCTGAATATCAGAAACCCTCAGGTTTATTGCAGCAATTAGAAATGCCTGTATGGAAATGGGAATTGATAACAATGGACTTTGTTACAAAATTACCCAAAACACGAAAATGTAATGATACAATCTGGGTGATTATAGATAGATTAACCAAGTCTGCTCATTTCTTATCGATGAAGGAAACTTTCAATATGGAGCAAGTAGCTAAGTTATATGTAAATGAAATAGTTTCATTATATGGAATTCCTTTATCTATTGTTTCAGATAAAGATAGCCGTTTTACTTCTCATTTTTGGACTAGTTTCCAAAAAGCTATGGGAACCAAGCTAAATCTAAGCACAACTTATCATCCTCAAACGGATGGACAAAGCGAAAGGACAATTCAGACAATGGAAGACATGCTTAGAGCTTATGTAATTGATTTCAGAGAAAATTGGGACGATCCTTTACCATTAATTGAATTTTCCTATAATAACAGCTATCATACCAGTATCAATGCTGCACCATTCGAAGCACTTTATGGACGAAATTGCCAAACTCCAGTCTGTTGGGCGGAAATTAGAGAAAAACAACTATCTGGACCCGAGATATTACAAGAAACAACAGACAAGATTATTCAAGTCAAGAAAAGACTAAAAGCAGCACGTGATCGACAAAAGAGTTATGCTGATAACAGGCGAAAAACGTTGGAATTTCAAGTAGGAGACAAGGTATTATTAAAAGTTTCGCCATGGAAAGGAATAGTTAGATTCATCAAGAGAGGAAAGCAAAGCCCCGGGTATGTTGGACCTTTTAAGATTATTAGGAGAATAGGACCCGTAGCATACCAGCTACGACTGCCAGAGGAAATGACAGGAATACATGATGTATTTCATGTATGTAATCTCAAGAAATGCTTAGCAGATGAATCATTAGTGGTACCTCTTAAGGATATAGAGGTAAATAAGAAAAATAAGTTTGTCGAAAGACCTCTACAGATTGAAGACAGAAAGATCAAGAATCTCAAACACAAGAGATTAGTTCTAGTCAAAGTGAAATGGGATTCCAAGAGAGGACCAGAATACACTTGGGAGCTTAAATCAGAGATGCAGAGGAAATATCCACACCTGTTCTAGTAGACCTCAAGGACGAGTTCTAAAACAAGGTGGGGAGGATATAACAACACTCCTAAAATATTTATAACACCCCTATATGCCCTAAAATACACCCCGTATGCGAGAAAACGGCTCAAAATACCTTTATTTTATAAAAAATTAACTAAAATGAAATTTCAAGGGGCGCTCGCGGGGGCGCGAAGCCCTTGCCTATCCCAGTCGCGGGCCGCGACAGCTAGGCCACCAGGACGCACCTGGTGCCGCCACGTGGCATGTGCGTGTCAAGCCTATTGGTCGAATCAGCCAAGCTAGGGCCTACCCTAGACATGCTTGCGGGCCGCGAAGGCTTTACCTTCGGTTCTCACGGGGCGCGACAAAGTGCACAAACAGCCCTATAAATAGAGGTCGTTGGCCTTCAGTCCCAACCGTTCATTTTCGATCTTTCTCTCTCAATTTCTACATAGCAATTATAATACTCGGGTGTTAAACCCACTAAAATAGCGATGCTCTGCCTCGATGTAAGTATCATAACCCCCGGTTACATATTGGATACGCTACCCGATTGATCTAGTGCTTCGTAACGCCTGTCGAGGCTCTGCCCGACGTAATCGTTGGAATTCTATCTCGGGGAGGGTATAACTAATGTAAATTGGGTTATTATACTAACACGTGTGCATTGTTTAATTAATAGATTATAACCAGGAAATCACAATGGAAATACCTAAAGTAGCAATGTGAGTTTATCCTCTTTTTGAAAACCTTTTTTATAAACTGTTTTTCAAAACCTCAATTGTTTTAAATTATATAACAGTGATTGAGTATTTGTAATTTACAATTATCTTTGGTATGTTGGGGTTTTGTATACAAAATTTGTTACTAAACTGTGAGTAGTAACATTACCACATGTCAGGATTGACAGTGCCATGGGTGGTAATTAAAGTAGATGTAAACAAGGATTCACTCGCCAGTATTTATTGCTGATAAAATATTTTTAAACGCTTTTAAGGTAACAAAATATGAAAGCCAAATAGAAGCCAGCTGGAGAGCACTAAAGGCTTGAAAAAGTGGCTATAAAAGTTGGGTTTTTCCCATGTGTTTATTATTATAAAAATATGGTATTTTACTCTGATAAAATATTTCCTAACTACGGTCCTGATGTAATTTCCGCTGCCAAATTGATAAACACCGATACCACCATCTTTGAGTAGGCCGCGGCCGCCCGCCTCCCGAGGCAGGGGTCAGGGTTGCGACAACCTTTATGGTTGGTGATCAGTGAGCATTTTGGGATTTCCAAGAATCGAAAGAAGTCAACCTAGAATAAAATTAGCTTCATCAAAACTTAAATTAAAATTAACTTACAGATTGATGCATAGTATTTTACAGGGATCCATAGTATTTTAGGGTTTTCAATCAACTTCCCTAAAATTGAAAGAAGGAAACAGAAGAATCAAATTATTGAAGCAATCTAGAACTAAAGAAGTACTTTCAGAATGATTGCAAAGGAGGAAGATGATATGCCATATGAAGAAGGAAACCTAAATGGGAATTCAAAGCTACAGTGTCTAAAAGATACAAGGGCACCTGAAATTGTGGAAGTTTTTGAGTGATGAGGATGTGAATTAATCTTTGGAAACCTCGGAAGTACCTTGTCGCAGGATTCATCCGCACAAAACCCCTAACAATTGCCGGAACCCTAGCCTTGACCGGAAATGTAGAACCCACTGATTCAGGCAATACACTGTGGGAGCTGGAAGTTTGGAAGAGAAAGAGAGAGAAAATGTTTCATAAGCTTTGGAAGAGAAGGATTGGTCTCTGTATTTCATGAGCTTTGGAAGAGAATGATCGGTCTATGGAATTTGGAGCATCACCAAAGTTGCAATACCAACATTGCCCCTCTAGTGTCTTAAAACTTTGGTGATTATACCATTTCAGCCCCTCTAAACATGCTTCATTTTCTTGTACATGTCGTTATAAAGTTTGTACGTGATGTAAAGTTACATTTCAGTACATTAGATTTGCTTTATACAGTTATATAGATATAGATAAGATTTTAGAATTGCTAGAATCAAATTTTATAAAGTTCTCTTTATTTATATATAAGATTTTAGAGTTGCTAGAATCAAATTTATTAGTAGAAAGCGCCAAAGTGATGATAAATAATTCATATGAGGTTACAAGAAATCCCATATACTACGATTTCAACAAGACTTCTGTCGTCTTCTTCATTTTTTATATCTCTATCCATTGTTTAATGCTTATTCTCTAGTCTGATACAGACCAAAACAATTGGAGAAAAAAATAGCATGTTTAAAGAATGAGTGAAAATCTGATAGGACAAATAATATGACGTATTTAAAAACGATGGTATTGGAGATGCTCTAAGACACACGGTGTCGGCATGGTGGAGCGGCGTTGTTGCCTTTTCACGCCATACACACCACACCGGGCTGGCGTTGTAGACGGTGTTGTCATGTGGGCTTGAGATTTCCCACCGGCGTTGAGAGTTAATGAGCGTCAACGTGGCGTGGTTTGATTGGGGGTCCCCACTAGCCGTTGGACCCCAACGACATTATTTAAAAAAATGTAGGTGCCACGTGTCGAATAACGCCCTTCTTCTGCGCCGCTTCCCACACCCTCCTATTTTCCTCCACGCCACTTTTCTGACACGCGCTGACGTGTCGTATACGTATCGAATAACGCCCAAGATTCATGCCCTTCCACACCGTGTGTTCTAAGTCTAACAGAGAATAGATGACAATATATAGCACTCATTGGTTATAATATACTAATAGACAGTTATAATAAGTAAATAAATGAACATTATCCTCGGCCACCCATGGCCCAGCCGGCCACTACCAATCTGACTTGTGCATTAATAAAATGACGTAAATAATATGAAAACCAAACACGATTTCTGGACATATTCAACTAGTTGATTAACTTGTTGCTTGAAGAACTGATCAGCATCATATCCAGAAAGGGTTGTAATCTTACTCTATTCCTGATTTTCTGTTTCTCTTTTTAATAAGCGCGCATTTCAATCAGCAACAAGCAGAAAAACAGTATTAATAAACGATATATATTAACTTACTCTTAATTATTTATAATTTCTTTTAGCAATATGAATAATGAAGCAGCTACCTCAAATACCAGATGGTTATATGACAGTCCAGTCAATTCTGATGTTGAAGCAAAGCTGAGGAGTTTCTTGGTTGAAATAAAGAATACTACTGATAAGATACTTGGAATCCAGGTATGCTTTCAATCTCACATAGAGCAACTGGAAAAGTCAGTCTTGAAACTAGTACCCTTTTTGCGAAAGATTTCCTCGTTCACTAATAATAGTGTTTAATGTTGATTATCAAAAACAGTTTATTTTTGGATGTCCTGAAGCTGTTTCTTATTGATAGATTTAGCAATTGGTTTAACATCAGCTGCAACATACCAATTTGATGATGTTATTGTGTTTGTTAGGTTTGTGCATACAAAGACGGGAAAGTGATAATTGATACTGCTGCTGGAGTACTCGGAAAAGATGATCCTCGTCCGGTTCAGCCCGACAGCTTATTTAATTGTTTCTCTGTAACTAAGGCCGTCACAGCTGGAATGATACATTGGCTGGCTGATAAAGGGTATGTTCTCTTGTTTTCATAAAGGCTAGTTCGTGGCACGCTCATTTGGGTAATATGTCAAAACCGGTAATATTGGAACCTTTTGGATTTCTAGATGGTTGGAAAATGGGTAAGTGTTTCCAGGCATTTACTAAAAAGTGTTTGCACAAGTAGGCAGTTTACTAAGGGTAGCAAACTGATTCAAAGGTTGCTGGAAGGAAATATTAGCATTGGGTCTATCAAGTCTAGTATATAACTTATCTTAAACTTTATTGTTATCTTTACTATTATTTGTGACATATGATTGCAACTACGGTAGTGTATATTTGGCGATAACCTCACACCGATTAGTTAGGAAGTTACAAGGCAGTTATGCCTTACGAATCAGTATGATGGTTAGTAAGGCAGCGTATGGTATTGTATATACACTCTATTGTACACAAGATATAATATATCTATTTCTGTTCAGTTATACCCTCCTTGTTTTCCCTCTAAAATTCATGTCTGCATTCTCATCCCTTAAACAATAGTCTGCAGATTGTTTTGGAGATGTATCCAAAACTCAACAAAAGCTGACACTGGAATGTTGGGAATTCGTTGGTGTGGCAAGAAAACCACAAAAATTGCTTGTTGCATAAGTTTGTTTCCTGAATTTACAATATAACTCTTATCAGCATTTTTATAACTCTTATCAGCATTTTTGGCTCATAGTTTTTACCTCTTGGTCCTAGCGTATATGTTCCAACTATCTACCTTAGTTTCAAAAAATCACTAGAAATAACCATTCTCCAAACCCTGCTTGCGATATACTCATATAATGTATATATGTGTGGGCCCATAGGGGGCAAAAGTGAACGTGCACTAATTTTAATGTTATTTTACTAGTTTGGTGAAAATAACATTTTTTAACGGGTGATGGTTAATATCATACATCATGAGGTGGCGTTGGTTGCCGAAAGACAAGGGGTACATGCATTAATCGGCCATTGTTCTAATTGTTGAGTGTTATGTGCCTTATGTCCAAGGGTTGATGCAAAACTACTATCGAGTCGGGTCTCATTGGAAGCAGTGTCTTTATTTTTACATGGTACAGGTAAGGGCGTAAGACTGTCTACATCTAACCCTTCCCAGACCTTACCTTAGCGATGCTATTGGTGGAATTTACTTAGTATGATGATGATGATAAAGTGTGCCACATATAGTGATTTAATTAAATAAAAAGATCAATAGGTTGTATACTTGCGTACGTAAAAATACAATATTTATGGATGGTTTTTTCAACTGGTTCAAGTTATTTGATCTATTGATAGATGAGTCAAATAAATCACATGTATTTCATCTTAGGAAATTGAAGCTTGATGAAAACGTTGCAAATATTTGGCCGGAGTTTGGTACGAACGGAAAAGATCAAATAAAGGTTCTCTTAGTATCAATTCTGTTATTTCCTGTCTTCTTAACTGATGCATGTTATAGTTAACCCAGTAGAACAATCATTAGTCATGACTAACGATTTTTTATTTAATTGATTTTTCGTATTTGAAACCAGTTAAGTATTACCATTGACCATTAAGCACAGAACATCTGAAACCATGAGCTTTGGCTCTCCATAATTATATCCGCAGCGTTAAGCTTTTTTATTGAGAGCCAAAACTCGTGGATCTGGAAATGTTTAGTCACTTAATTAGTTCTGCATCAGTAGTAGAAAAAGGTTACTATTTATTTTCAATGAGAAAAACATAATTAACTAATTACTTTTCCTGATATGATCCCACAGGTTAATCATGTACTTAATCATTCAGCTGGTTTACACAATGCTCTTGCTGGCATTTGTGAACATGACCAAGCATTATTTTTAGATTTTGACGAGTGCCTAAAACGCATAGCTTTGGTTGCACCCGAGACCGAAGCTGGTCATGTCCAGTTATATCATTATCTATCATACGGCTGGCTATGTGGTGGGATCATTGAGGTAAGTTCCATGAACCACATGCGGGATGTGAACTCATGATCTTTATTCATTATGGATCAAAAGCTCGTGTCTTTATTCTGGATACAACTTGGTTTTCAATAGGTGAAATGATGTATATGTTGTTGAATGTGCAGCATGCATCTGGGAAGAAGTTTCAGGAAATTCTTGAGGAAGCTATTGTTCGTCCCCTTGACGTTGAAGGCGAGCTATATATTGGGATTCCACCTGGTGTGGAGTCACGTCTTGCAACTCTTACCATAGATAAAGATGATATCATCTTGTTAGATCCGGAACACGAAATCCAAAAATCTAACCCGTTTTCGGTCTACATTCCTTCATCATACACGCTAGGCATGGTTTCAAGCCTTATTCCGCTATCAAATACTCTCAATGCCCGTCGTTCCATACAACCAGCCGGAAATGGACACTTCTCGGCTCGTGCTTTGGCTCGCTACTATGCTGCCCTTGTTGATGGTGGTGTAGTCCCACCTCGCCATCTACCGCCAATCAAAAGCCACCCCACGAGTGATGAGGCCGACACCAAAATCTTTACCAGCCCAAAAGAGAGAATTCATGATGCATTTTTGGGAAGTGGAGATTATAAGGATTTGATCCTCCCAAATGGGGCGATTGGGCTTGGGTTTTTAAGATTTAGCAGAACTGATGGTTCCGTAATCGGGTTTGGTCATGGGGGTTTAGGTGGGTCTATGGGTTGCTGTGACATAAACAATAGGTTTGCAATTGTTGTGACCATAAACAAGTTGTCTTTAGGTGCTTTGACCGGGGAGATAATCAGGTTTGTTTGCTCGGAACTTGATCTTCCTATACCACAACTCTCTGCATCGACTAAATGAAGATTGAGGCTGGATCTAAACATGTTGAAGATTGATTTGAATTTGTAATGGTTTACTTTCTTGTTTTTATGATAATCAAGATTCAAGATGATGAAAACATATTGAACATCCATAGTAATGAACCCCTAAGTGATATAGAAGTCATTAGTGTTCACTTCTATCACTTTTTATTGAACAGCTAATGCTACAATAACAATAACGATACTCCTATATTACACTAAATAATACCTAATCTATCCTATGCCAGGAATTGAATCCTTTTCTTCTCCCAAGAGGGGCAAACCTTCTATCACTTAATTTACACTTTAACATATCAACTATTTGTTTCCATGTAGAATATATTGTGTTTTAAAAAATGTGAGGTGTTAGAGGTGAACCCACAAGCATTACGTTTACAAGCCATAATACATACACAAAACATATCAACTATTTGTTTCCATGTCGGAGGAATACTTGTCTACAAGCCATAATACATACACAAAACATATCAAATATACATGTTTCATCCAAAACACAAAACACGATAAGCATACAATAGGTTAGTTTAACTTCAAGACAAGATTCACTCGTCTAGACTAAATAGCCGGTGAGGATTTGAAGATCAAGATTGTTCCTTTCACTTGGTTCACGTTTTTACTAGTAACTAGGTTTTATCTTTCTTTATTACTCACCATATTAAATCATTTGAACAGTTAGTAGAGCCTTAACCATAGATATCGATGACACAAAGATTGACATATATAACATTTATCCTTTCATTGCTTATATTAATTTGCTTCTAGTTTGCTTTTGAGAATTCATATGCAGGGATGGACAAATCACTAGTACAAAAAGATATTAAAACAACTATTATTTTGATTTAAGCACTATATAACGTTGACGCCTTTAAAAACAAATAACCCGCCAAAATAAATATGCCCCCGCAATTAGCCAAATACAGCTGTTTTAAAACCGATTCACAGAATTTATTAGACCGTTTTAAATGAATATCCAAGAAAAATCCCAACACATTAAAAGCAACTACGAACCGTTGTAAAAGAACAACCCGGTAATAAAACTGTACAGAAGAGATAGGGCGATCAACAAAACTTTGAAAACAATTTGTAAGAAAAAAAATACTTGTCAAATCAAATTATATACTACATATTCTACATATAGACATGTAATCCTTATTTATCACATCCAGATAATCCAAACATTGAACAACTCTACCTTCTAAACCTCACTAATATGGTTGCCCTATGACATTATAAACAACGAAGTGGTGACATCCAAGAATATGTAGTGGCAGGAAAAAAAGTAAATATTCCTAATATTGGCAATTTGTTGTTCTTTGAAGGAGAAATTGCAGACTTGTTTAAACTTTAAACATAAGTTTTATGTTATTTAACATACATGAAGGCAGGTACGGGATCAGGAGAAAACGCCCAAAATGGTGAGAACGGTGAGAACGCATCCTGGGGGGGTGGGGGGATAGTGCACGGTCCTCCCAACCGCCGGAGTAATCCCACTCCGGGAGCCGCTACCCGACCAAGAACGCATCCTGGCTCAACACGTGGCGCGGGATATGATCAGGGGGTGAAGTTTTTTTTGTCTTTTCAATCTTTTTTTATTTTTCCAACACGCTATAACATTTCTGGCGTCTAAGATTATTTTGGCGTTAATTGTATTGATTAAACTTTTTGGCGTTGAATTAATTGTTTTTGTGTCACATAGATAATTTTTTGGCGTTATAGCGTTTTCTGGTCAATTTTTTTGGCGTTTTGTGGCGTTATATAATAATTCACTACGAGTCATTAATATTTTCATAAGATTACAATAAGACCAAAATATTTTTTACGGTGTTTAGTCAATTTTTTTTGGCGTTTAATACATTGACAAGATGCTTTGCCAGCACACGTTCTCACAGTTTTCATACTACTAACGTTTTGGTGTTTGTAGTTGTTGGCGTTTTATATAATAATGTATTTTATTTGTAGAGAATTAGATAACGAAACAACAGATAATTTGATAACAAAACAATATAAAGTGAAAAAGAAAAAAAATAAAAAATGGTAATCTAATTTCTCATCCGAATCTTCATTGTCATCTGCCTCTTCTTCTTGAATTTGTTTTGGCGTTTTGAACCTTTCAATACCTTAGCTAGATGCCAACTTTCCTACATAAACCCCGTCTTTTTTAGACGAAGCTTCTTAGTGGCTTCCTATTTGTGATATTCTTGTTTGTAGCATGTCATGGAAGATCAACTCTTACTTGATGCTATTTATAATAATGGAGTCCAAAATAGTATTTTACACTTGTGTTGATCCCTTTATGCCATGCACATATTCATCAAGAACAAAGCTCACATGATGACGTATCACTGTCATCAGTCTATTTTTCTTGAATATTTGTCCATCTCATTCTGCAAAAGATTATAGAGATAACCCCCTCAGAGAAGAACACATTCAGTAAAAGCTTTGCCATCTGTGGTTATTTTAACTAAACTTTTTTGGCATTTTAAAGTGAGTGGTTTCTAGAGAACATGGCGTTTGTTTTTCTGGGTGTGATCAATTCATTGTGTGTAGACCCCTCTCTTATAGGAGTTTTTTGGCGCGTAGTTTAGGCGGGATTTTTTATTATAATAAATGATAGTAATAAAGTAACCGTCTTTTCAGTTACTGTTTGTATTTACTGTTTTGATCAGCTTTATCGGTTTCTAGGGTGATAGAAGTCCCATCTTCTTAGTTTGGCGTTTTTTTTAAATGGCGTTATGCAGACCAAGATGAGAAAATACAATAACGGAGAAAATAAAATATTAAGCAGGAAAAATATTTTTTTGTTATTTCTGGCGTTTTGTAAGCAATAACCTTTTGTAGTATTTTTTTGGCGTTTTGCAAATAAATAGAGAAATATATCATTTAAATATTATCTTAAAAAAAGAAGATTACACAGAAAAAAATTAAAACTCTTCGTCAGAAGTTACTTTATCCGAGAAGTATCCATCACTTGCTTCATCATCTTCCTCGGAGTCTTCATCTGGATCTTCATCCATGTCATCACTTTCACCTTCATCGGCTTCTTGTTCCTGAAGATTCTTAAGCCTCCATTTGAACATGTCTTGCATTAACGCCAATTTTGAGTCAATTTCAGTGTTCAAACAAGTGGCGTTATGCAATTCTTCCATGAACCCAAGCCCCTGCTTTGTCATGATGTTTTCAAGCCAGTAGTCTTCCTGCTCTCCGTTGTCGTATATAACGGTCACCATGTCTGTTTCATCATCAAAACGCCATGATGTCATGACAGGGTCCGACTTTACATCTGCTTTGATTGGTCCAAATTTCCTTGTTATTGCTTTGATAAGCATATGTGTTTCATGGCATTGGTTATCCAGAGCGATGCCAAGAGATATGATACCCCTCTGTACCTCTTCTTCCATCTTCAAAATTGCCTTGATCGTCCTAACATACACCATCCTTCTGTTGTCAAAACGCAGGACGAATCGCCTGATTGCCAGAGTGTATCTCCACCAAACGATTGTTGCCATTTTTGGCGTTTTGGTTAAATTGGCGTTTTTGGTTCAAGATGTTTTTGCAGAAATGATAGATTGAAGTGATTATGGAAGCGATGTTTTACGTCGTTTATATAATGATGTTTTTGGCGCATAATTTAGGAGGGAATTTCTTCTAATAAATTTTAATAACTGAAATTCAGTTACTGTGTTGTTTCCTCTTCCTGTAATATCCAACGCGTTTATCACTAATTTTCGGCGTTTTGTTTTTAATGGCGTTTTATTTTTTTGAATGGCGTGTTATCATTTGTTGGCGTTTTTAATTTCAGCAGTAAAAGACCCTTTTACCCTTAATGAAGCGTGTCCCACATAATAAAATTGATGTTATTTACGAAAACGCCACCGCGTAATCTAGTCCATGGATTATTTTGATCTGACGATCCATAAGCGTTCTCACCGTTCTCACACTTTCCCCCGTTTTCTCTAAATCCTGACCCCATGAAGGCATACTAATTACATTTATATGTAGAGAATAACAAGATAAAGACTTAAGAAATTAATCATGAAAAGCTGTACCATATGTTTCAAATGTATGTAACTAGCTAGGCAGTGATACCCGCACCTTGCGCCGGGTTCATTAAGTGAAGGAATTCGGTCAATATCTGTATAGTTCGTAAAAATATGATACCGGTAAAAACACTGGATTTAGCAACCGAAAAATAGAAAAACAAGTTCAGTTAGTTATGGTACATCTATTCGTTATAGAACCAAAAGAGAAAAATGCAAAATATAAATTTGTGATTGTTTATATATAAATTGTAACGTTTTATTGTATTTTTTATAAAAACAATTTGAAAATCATCTTTATTCGGATAATTTTGTGAAAGATCATTTTTTTACCATAGTGCTTGGTGGTGGTTAAGGCTATGTACTATCGTTTCACGCCCTTTCAATCTACATCATAAAGTAATTGACACTTTACTTACACATCACCACCCTACTTTCGTTACCTTTCTTTTACTATGGTTTAACCCGTTTCACTACCCACTACCCAATAATATAATACTACTTTTAAATAAGTTAAAAAAAAACAAACAAAAAATTTTAAATGGTTGAGAAAAGCATGGACCCCACACCAGTTCCCCTTAATGTCATGAGCACAACCATGCCGGCCCTCTTCCACACCTCCACCTCGCCCCCTCCGCTAGTGTTTGCCGCCCCACCGTGTCGCCAATCATGCCACTAGACGTGGCGTGGCTCCATACACAACCAAATGAAGTAGTACAACTGTACTAGTGATGAGGCATAGGGATAATGCTCCTGAATGTTTGCAACCCTCAACCACCACATCCCATTTCACACTCATGAATTTAATTCATGACTTTTTAATTACACCATAAGGTTGTGTGCTATTGATCCACGCCCCATGCCATGTGGCATGGGACCGACGTGAGAGGTCGCGTAACACCGAGGAATGGAGCGAGGTTGGAGGCGGGGTTGGACTTGGCGTGAAGGTGGCATAAGCATAGGCATGGAGAAGCGATGAAGGTAGTGGGCCCTCACAGTAAACTACCATCGATCTTATAGTGCTTTCGATGAGTCGAGGGTATGAACGACGACCACAAATAAATACTCAACCACCAAAAAAATAAGAAATAAAAATAAGAAATAGTTTTACGTTTATTGTATTTTTGTTTTAGCACTTTTGATTTTTTTAATCTAGGACTTTTATGTTTAATGTAATTTTAAATTTAGGATTTATATTTTTAAAGTATTTTTATTATTTATTCCAATATTTTTGTTATATTAATTTAGTTATTTATGTAAATTAGTTTTTATAAAAAATAAGAAATAAAGAAATGGGTAATATTTAAAAAATGATTGAGTTGAGCAGATGTGGAGTGAAAGGGTCGTGAAACTAAAGTAGGGGCTAGTGAAAGAAAGATGAGACATGATATGTACGAAAGTGGTGCCAGTTACTTTATAATGTAACAATGATGTAAAGCGAAGGAACGTGAAACAATAGAAGATAGCCTAATAATTATTGTTTTTAGTACACCTAAGACCCCATTTTTCTTCATCTTCCCAAAGATCGCCTTCTCACTATATTTCATTTACCTTCTCTCTCTACTTCTTTCATCACCACCAGGATTGTGGCTAATTTTCCATCATGTCAAATTATCAAACTTGAAGAAACACCAAGTTAATCCGTAGTTTAGCTTGTGGGATTCGTCTCGTCTAAATAAGGTTAATCTTCTTTCTTCCTCGATTATCTGCTACTTGATCCTGCAAAAACAAGACTAGGAGGATTAGGGGTTTCTCCTTGTAACCACCCTACGACGTGAGAATAAGAACTTGTTTTGAGGATAATAAGTGTGTGCATTAAGTGAGAGAGAAAGAGAGCGATCCTTCAACCTGCAGATCAAGTCCTCTATTTAAAGCCGAAGAGAATGATGAAGGAGGTGGGATGATGGGCCTCGGGCCCGACGTTGACATCAAGGAATATCCCATTTGTCCCCTTAGATACAACCATTAGTGTCTGCAGGCATACAAGAAGATGGCGCACACTGAATGGATCCACATGGTCTAGAAGTTGAACCTATTGTTGGGTATGTCATCAGCAGTTAAGTGGAGATCGTGGAGCAGTGGTCGACACACGGTGATTGGTGACACGTCAGTGTCCTTGTTTACTTCTTGTTCTTTGCACGAACGTTCTTCGTGAGGCATTGTTGGATACAACCTGTTATGCGCCTAATGGCCACATGCTCTGACATTCGTAATAGTTGTACTATGCCTTGCTGGCATGCACAGACTCACGCAGATGAGGCTTGCACCACATGCACTGCGCTAATCTACTGAAAATGACTTAAGTGTCAGTTACATCTGATTTGGGTATGGCTCTACGAGCGTGACTTATGATTGGCATTGCGCATGTCGGCGCAGGATTTAGGACCATACCCCTTCAACTCTTCCCAGTCCAGCGCTTTTTCAATTCGCGGACGCAAGTGGTTGGAGCTCTGGACTAGAGAAATTCTAACACGTCTACCCTGTATATCGAAGTATGGATGCTATGGTTTGACCTTAATCATAAACGCGCGCATCAACTAGTATCGTGTATCACGTGGTGCGACTATTAGAGTTCTTTGTAAAAAGATATAAGTGGTGCACGTTTACATTAGAGACTTAAAAAAACAGATCTTTTGAAAGGTTGGTGAAAAAGGTACAGCAAATGTGACTGCGGACATTGTGACAAGCATGTCTTCATGGTGTCAGGCACGCCTTTTCATCTGGTGTCAGGCAAGTGAGAACCACGCGCGCATGGAAACTGTTAGTCTGCTTTCCCGCCTGACGTGTCATTGCCTTATTGGGCCTGTGCTGTCAAGTGGAAGGCACGTTTACCCATCGCATTCAATGTGATGGGTATATATAGACGTCAAAAGCAAAGGATAAGCCATTTCTCGTCGAATCTTTCTCTTCTTTTCTCTCAATTATTCAAAACTCCTTCAAGTTGTTTGAAGATCTGTAACTGTTATTCCAGATTCTTGAAGATTCATCGTTATTTCCAGAAATTTTTCATGGCGAATCAACCAAAAGACGTGGTCGATATTGAAGATGTCACTGGAGGGATGCCTCCGATAAAGGGGAACGAGCCTGCTTTTGAGCAGATCATCCATGGGCTTCACTTCGAAGAAGTATGGGACGCTACATATTTGTCTCCGGGAAAACGACAACCAATGCTCCGGCCAGCTACCTCATAATATTTGCCGATTTTTTTCACGAAGGAAATTTCGGGTTGTTGGTGATGCATTTTTTGGAGAACAATTATCTTACTATCAATTACATATATCTCAGCTGAGTCCCTTGGGCATGTAGCGCATGTTCCATTTTGATTTCCTATGTTGCTCCCAAGATTTGGAGCCTACCGTTGAGCTTTTTAGGGTTTTTTATCATCTTCAACGTAATATGGGTTTCTATTCTTTCGCAGAAGATATTGATATCTCCCCCTAAAAGCTTCCATGATTGGAAGAGTAAGTTCTTCTACATTCGCGATGGGGTGATTCCGGTTGCTATGACATTTCACGTGCCGGGAGAAATTGAGAAAGAGACTTTGCCGGTGCCGAAGAACGCGGGGTGGTATAACAACTTTCTTGAGCTACCCAATAGATCTTTTGGGGAGCAGAGCTGGTGGCTGTTGCGATGAGTGATCGCTGGAAACCAGATATTCTAGATGTCCCATCTATGTTTAAGATGGTGTTGGTAAGATTATTTAACCTTCTAGTTGCTTAAGCGCGATATGGATTTGTTAGTTAACTTATTCTCTGCGCGCAGAAAAGGAGCTTTATCATAGGGCACTCGATGCTATCTCAGGAATGATGGAAGTTAGACAAGTACAACCTGGTGAGCAAACCTGGTACGACCTTATTCGGGTTGATTTCATGTATCCTCGCTCTGAGTTGTTTACTACGCCACCCGCTGAAACCGAAGGTGCGCAACTCCTCAATCCTAGACCGTGTAGGGCCATAACTCCTGCTGGAGAAAAGATTGTGATACTCTCCGGCGCGGAGTTAGTGGCCTCATCTGACCATGGGCTAACCTCGACTGGATGTGATTGTGCAGTTGTCTTACGTTTAAGTCCCGTAGGGATCTTTCAATGATATCAAACTTAATCTTGTGAGAGTGCGGAAATCAAACACAAGATGATTCAAGAACAATAATAACCAAAACCGAATAAGATGTAATCAAACACAAACCGGAAACTTGCATTTATCGTTGAACGAAGACGGATACAAGACTCCTTCAAAGGTTTTGGCTGGCTCTAGGTTTTCACAAACTGATTAACCTCATTATGGTGAATGAGATGAACTTATATACTAGACACAAATGGGTCGAAAACCCCTAAAGCCCATGCGAAACCTATGACCCAATAACCACACATTCGACCCAACATATAAACAAAACAGAACATTACACAATCAACCCCTGAACTATGATAACCCTCTATGTATAAACCTTCAGGTTCCAACAATCTCCCCTAGGTTTATTGCATAGATGTCTTCAGTCTTTAACTACCTTCACCGCCTCCACTGCTCTCCAACTTGTCTTTGTATCCATGAAACCCTTTCTTATTAATTTGTAGAACTCCAGCCACAGCTGCAGTCCAATCTTTAGCAACGCTTTCAAACTTTTCAGTAGCTCTAATCTGAGTTTGAGCAAGCACTTCCAGATTCTCTCGATCCAAATTTAGTAAATCTATCGTATTAGTTAAACGGTAGGTCTCATCACCATCACATACGATTACACCTTAACCCAATGTTTCATCATACGCCCAGAAATGCATGGTCTTTAGTGCACCATTTGGTATTTTCTTGACCAAAGGGATTTAACTTCTCCTTGTCAGTTGGTGGCCATGAAACTATCTTCATCCTTTTGTTTGTACGCCGATCTCTAACACCTTTAGCAGGAGTGATGATGGATTCAACAGTATGCATGGAAGGAAATCCACATGCAACCTATCTCTGCAATCTTTCAAAGAACAGATATCCACGTCCGCCAGGCTTATCATCCATATAAGGCGAATTCGCAAGTATGGTCAAATCCACTTTAGTGAATGTCTGAAATGGAGCTGGGTTTTTGTACCATTTAACAGGTCCAACTTTCCTCTTGATCCACCACCTACGACGATCGTGATCAAAACCCCAACTTATAATGCCTGAGCGATTCCTAACTTTACCGTAATAGTTTTCACCGACATCCATCAAATGATGAGTGACTTGAACATCTGGATCAGCAGGATTGAGATTTTTGTTCTTCAAAATCACATACTCTCTTTTCTGCTTTAACCTAGTAGCCTTTGCTTTGTCAGCTTCTTTATCAGTTACCTTTTTAAAGTACTGATCCATAGCAGCAACTCTATCAGCGTTATCCTTTGCAAAAGCCCTTGCTCGATCCTCCTCAGCTTTTCTTCTTCTCTCCGTGTCACTTGGATCAATAAACTCATCACCAAACTTCTTTTCAAGTTTTCCACGAAGATCATACACCATGTTGAATAACAAACCAACATCACGTTGCAGCTGATCAATTTGTTGATTCTTTTGTACAATTGTATCTTCAAGCTGAATAATCTTTGCGTCTTTGTGGATCGATTCTTGTTCAAGCACAACAATTCTCTTTTTCAGTTCTCTCATACTGATAAACTCATCATCATCATCACTTGAATCATCAACAAACGACATCCTCAATGGTTCTTCAGGCCGTTTTCCACTTGAACTGCATGGTTCATCACGAATTGCACCAAATGAACTTGCAATTGTAGCAGTAACAAGCTGTGTTGACTCGGTGATTGGAGCCGAAATAGTAGCAGCAACAGGAATCTTTGTGGGAGTTGCATCCACATCCATTCTTGTTGTATCAGCGTCAAAATCAAACCCTGTTTGTGTAGCAGTAGCAGTAGCAGTTGTCTCATTCTCAAAATCAAATTCATATAAACCATCTTCATCTTAATCAGCAGTTACAGGTTGACCTTTGCTTTGTTCAATAAACACACCAGGTCGAGGATCCCTTCTTCTTCGCTTTACTTGTTGAGTATCAGGATCCTTTGGGTCTTCAGCAGTTTGCTCCTCATTTTGTACTGAAGGATCAGAAGGAGGATTTCCCATCCTTTCAGTCACTGACTTTATCAATTGAGCCAAACTTTCAGCAGAAATCACCGGTTGAACAGTAGAAACAGTAGAACTAACTTTAGCTTCAGGAGGAAGCACAACTTCATCATATTCATCACAACTTATTTCTATGCCTTCATCATCAGAGTTTATAGTTAGAACCTCTGTCTCAGGCTCTTCGTCAACAGTAACATGAGCAACGTGTTCTTTAGCAATCACAGCGTTAACTGGAACATTTACTGGTGCAGGTTCAGGTTGTACTTTCACTAGTTCATCCACTACTTCTTTCGTTTCAGCAAATTGTCCAAACTATTCAAGTGTAATCCTACCTTCAAAATTTTTCTCGGTACCCTTCTTAGGAGTTAGAGAACCAAAACATGAAGGAACCATCAGTTTTAGATCTAAAGTGTTGCCAGTTCTTTCCAAATATGAATAACGAGCATTGAAAATCATCTGCAAGAACCTAAGATATATCACAAACTTATCCTTTCGCACACCAGTTACATTCCTCTTCATGCCTTCAAATACGTACTTCGAGTAGTTGTAAGGTTGTTTCGTTATCAGACAAACGAATGCTGCAGACTGTGTGATGTTTAGCTGATCTGTTACCCCTCTGTTTTCAGTCATACACATCATGAAATGTGCATCAACAGACGCCAGTATGGATGCACAAACTTCTTCATGAGAGAGGGATACGTTCCTTCATAACTCAATCGAGGTAAAATAGCTTCAACGGCTCCACCTGGAAGATCAATGGAATCTCTCTCTTCATCGTTAAATTGTAAAACCTCCCTTATAATCTGTTCAGTTATAGTAATGTTCTTCTTTTGAATCACCGCTTCAATCGACCCTTTACCATCTCCTCCTAACGCGTCGAATCTTGCCATCTTCCAAAACTCCTGAACAAGACTTTCATATACAATAGGATTTTCTCGTAAAGCATGAACGATTCATCAATTGTTCAATCCATTGATCAATGAAGTATACATCTTGTTATGTTTCTCCGGAGGTGGTGCTAAGTACCCTTTCTTGGTTGTGTCCTGTGATAACTTTCAAATCCATGACCTACACAAAACGCACAAGTTAAGTATAGGATCTTGTTTTCAAATGTTACCCGTTAACTTAGTAAATTTTAAACAATAACTGTATAAACTTATACTGGTCAACAAGGTCAACATAGGTCATTAGTCGAGACTAGGAAACAACTCAGATTTTGAGTGAAAATAAAATAATTTTAATTGCCAGACATAAGATTTCGAGTCGAAACCATGTGGTTTTGAGTCGAGACCAAAAGGTTTCGAGTCGAAATCCCAGTCGAAACCAGAAGATTCCAATGTGATGTCTTGAGTCAAAACCGAAGAGGTTGCGACTCGTAACGGGAGATCTCGAGTCCTTATGTCTTCAATCGAAACTGAGTCGAAACCGCATAAACAACATTTGATCAGCTTAATTTTGGTTCAAAATCCAAAAACATCCTTTAATTTCTTTGAAGACCACTTTAAATCATGATTAGGATTCATGAATTTCTTCAAATCTTCAATCAATCTTCAAACAGGTCCTGCAAATCTTCAATTAAAACCATCGTTTTGATCTAAAATACCTTCAAACAGTAAATGATTGTGAGTCGAAACCGGAGTAAACTCGTTGGAATCAGAGGTAGTCTCCAGAATAATGAGAGAGAATTGAAGGTAACAGTGAATGGTTTCGAGTGGATTGTGAAGTCTCGACTCGAAACCACCTTAAATACCATATATGTCATGGGCTGGGCCTTAGACATTGGGCCGAGACCATGATCTCGAGTCGAGACCCGAACTTGATTTATTTTCTGGATTTAAAAAATATTTCTTCAATCAATTTTAAAATCCATTTAAAATAATAATTTCTTAAATAGCCCTTTTTAACCTCCCGAGCACGTCTTAGGAGATCAAAACCTAAAAACATAAAAATAAATAATATGAACAATTATTTTACAAAAATAAAATAGGAAATATCGTAATTGCTCAGGGATCAAATCACGAGGTTTTGGGCCTGACTTCACTTATCAACACTGATCTACTACTGAAAGATCTGAACGATTGCCAGTTTATTTGTCCACCTAAACTCATCTCCTTAGAGCTTTTCCATATAACTGCCTGTAACTATTTTTTATCATGTTTTGATATATTAACGATGAACACCCAACAAATACTAATCAAATCCTAGAATTATAATCAGCACACTCTATCATGCAAGCAGTTTCCCTACCACATATTTCCACAAGTCTATTCTAGATTTCTGAAACCTTGACTGGGACTAGATTGAGAAGAGAACAGAATCGATCATAAGCAGAGATGATATAATATACAGATCAAATGAGTTTTTCTCAGTTTGATATAGGTTTTTGGGTTTTTTTGGGCACATGAGGGCCTCTTTCTGTGTGACCATTGATAATTATAGTTACCAAAAGCCTTCCGTTGATTATTTTGAAAACCGTTTTCTCGATTTTGATTTCTTTGTTTGGCTGCATTCCAATCTTGATCAGAGGGTTTAGCTTTGCGATAGTTATTCTTCACTGTCTCAGACTTTGCAGTCGTCACTGACTCTAAACAACGTGATCGGTTTGGCTTAACCTTCTGATTTTGTGCATTCTTATTCTTCGATTGCACACTTGGGAATTGAACATAGTTTCTGGCAATGTGTCCAGCAATTCCATAATTGAAACATGTTTGTCGTTTCAATGTGTGGAAATTTTGGTGCTTCGTAGCAGATGTGGATCTGTTGGGTTTTGAAGAATGAGCTTGTTTAGTTTTCTTTGCTTGTTTTACCTGTGCCTTTTCTGAGCATTTAGATACCTGCTGATCATAACTAGCACAAGCATGAGATTCAGACGGATGGCGTTTTTCGTCTTTTACAATTTTATCAAGATCATTTTTAAAAGGCGATTCAGTTTCGGTTTTAATTTTCCTTTTCAAAAACATTTTCTTGCGACTTTTCATTTATTGTGACCACATCTTCTTTTATAAAAACAGGTTCAGTTTTAATTTCAGAAGATGTAGAAGTTTCATCAACACATGTTTCATCAACACATGTATCATGTGAGTCTAAATGTGGTTCACTTTCAACTTCGGTTTCCAATGTGGTCCCACTAGATTCAACAATATGGACTTCCACTGAGACTGATTCAGAAGAAGAATCAGAACATTGTAGATTTTCTTGAGAAGAAGTTTCAGTGGTTTCACTGAATGCATCCTGAGGGACCTCTCCTGTCACACTATGAGTAGCTGTAAAGTTAGAGACATCACAATCACAATCATTAACTATTGAAAAACAACCATCATCAGACACATTATTCAAAGGTTCATCACAAGCATCAACTGTTTTGCCCAAAACATCAGGAACAATGGACGACACATAACTATGAAACAAATTAAGAAAAGCTTGTCCAAAAACACAACCAGACTCAGTTTCATTTATTGAAGTTTTAGAAAAATTAGAATTTAAATCTTGTTCATTCCCAAGAACATCTTCAAACTTTACTTCATTTACTTCATCTGCACGGGAAGACGAAGCATTAATATCAAATATACCTTTAGAGACAAATTTATCGGATGAGTTTCCTGATTTTCAACTGATTTAGTGTTGGTCGATGACTTATCAGTTTTTGGACCGTAAGTCATCGTATCCTCATTCATCAGCTCCTCCATAGAGTAAGGCATATAGGTGTAGTTATGATTGTAAGGAGGAGGAACCGTATTATAGCCCAAACCACACCCTTTCTTTTTCTTGTATTCCAATTGAATGACACAAATATCCTTGACCAATTTGCTAGAAGTATCATATTTTTTAATATTAATTTCATTTATTTGATATTTTAACTTGATCTCTTCTAGCTATTTGATCAGATTATTCATGATCACTTTATCATACTTATGGTTACAGCTTTTAACGCTGAGATCCTCTTTCAATTTAGCGGTATCTTTTTTTTGAGCTTCAATTTTTTCTTTATAAATCTTTTCATTCTTTACTAAAATAATTTTTTTCCTTTTTATGTCGCTATAATCTTGGATCAAATCATCGTTGTGTAACCGGTATGCTTCAACTTTACCACGACATTCAGCAGTACAGAAAACAGAACTTACCTCTTTAGCAGTGAGTCCATGAACAGGAGAAGACAGGATCTCAGCCATGAGTGCCAAGTTTTCTGCAGAAGACTCATCTTCAGGTGTAGAATTCTGATCCTCAGGTGCTGAAGTCATGAAAGCAATATTATCTGAGGCAGTCTGATTCTCTCGAGCTGAAATGTTCAGTCGTTGAATCTCTGCGTTCCAATCAAAAGTAGCATCAGGCTGAACCACCAGGGCTGAACCTTGAGTACTCCTACCAGCAGCAGCTGTGGTGTTAGTTGTAGCAACAAGAGCTCTCTCAGTGTTAGGTGGAATAGGTTATGCTAGAGTTTAATCTCTCTTGACCTTTGGCTTGGTGCAGTTTCGTGCCAAATGCCCTAGTTCGTGACAGTTGTAGCAGCGCATCCCTAACGGCATCTTAGTGGGTCCTGAAAAGGTAAGTCCTTGCCACTTGTTTCTTCCTGTTTTTCTCACAAAATTCTTTGCCCTAAACCTGCCATAGCCATCTGCCATGTGATGTCCATTTCTTCTACGTCCTCAGGATGAATTTGATCTAAATCATCCATAGAAAACTTCAGAGGTTCTAGTTTACCTGCAGCAAAAGCATTCAGACAATTTATAACAGAGGCAACTATGTCAATATTTTCTTTGCACTGTTGAGTGAAGGAAGCAATCATCTCATTCTTTACAGTGGAATTTGAAGCAGCAGTAGTGGTAGCAGTAGATGGTGCAACAGAAGGAGCTGGTGTGCCCGAGTAGTAAGCATTAGCAGAAGTAGGAGCAGCCTTAGCAGACCCCGAGCTGGTGAACATTTGAAAACTAGCTTATGACATGAGAGCAACATTGTTGTTGTTAGATGCATAAGGATTTGTAGTGAATCTAGCAGCTAACAAACTATTTTTGTAGTTTGTTTCCCCCTGCTTGTCGTCTAGTTCACAAGCCTTGATGTGAGAAATCATTTCTGACAGACTACATCGAGCAAGATCATTGGTATTCTTAATCATCGCCACATGATGATCCCAGCCTTTTGGAAGAGCATTGAGAAGCTGTCTGTTTGAAGTAGCATTTGTCAAAGGCAGGTCTTCCATGTTCATCTGAGTAACGATCTTGATGAATCTTTAAATTTGATTATCTACCGTCTCTCCAAAGATGTGATTGAAATTGTTGAATTTTTGGCTTAGAAGATTTCTTCTACTTTCTTTCATGTCTTCATTTCCTTCATAAACGTCTATCAAAGCTGCCCATAACTCCTTAGCAGACTTGCACGTTTGAAAACCAATGGCAATGTCTGGTGCAAATGCCATTGTAAGATATGACAAAACTTTATCATCTTCCTCAACTATTGCAAAATCTTCTTCAGTGTAATCAGCAACAGGTTTCTTGACTTTAATACCAGGAGTGTCATCTTTTTCAAACAGAATATCCCTAGAACCTCTTAGAATACTTCTCCATATTTTAGAGTCCTTGACTTTTACGTGTTGTTCAAATCTCCATTTCCATTTAGGAAAGTCATCAACGCTTAACAGTCTGGGAAACCTAGTGATAGTCCCTATGATAGAGTCCAGTTCCTGATGTTTGTTTAGTGTAGTCAAGTCAATTGTTTGATTAGTGTTAGACATTTTTTTTAATTAAATTAAGTCCAAACTGTCAAACTGTCAAATCACGTTGAAAAATGTCGTTGCGAGTCAAAACAGCGAGTCGAGACCACGGTTTCGAGTACTGAAGTCTTGAGTCGAGAACACAGTTTTCGAGTCCAATCAACAGCAATGGAAACAAGGGATTTGAGTCGAGACCACAGTTGCGAGTAGAGAAGCTTTCTAGTTATGGGTCGGGACCTCCAGTCGAGACTTTGATCTCGAGTATAAAAGTTACAACTTGAGACTAAGTAGATTGCGAGTCGAAACCTTGAAGACTTGAAACCACAGTCGAATTGTTGAGTCGAGACCGTTGTGGTTGCGAGTCAGAATCTTGAAGGAGACAATTCGAGACCACGAGGTTGCGAGTCGGAACCTGCAAAACAAATAATGAGATAAAACTTGACCAGCAATCCCTGATTTCTAGCACTTCCAAAATTCAAAAGATTTTCAAATCTTTTGAATTAGCAACAACCACTCTGACAAATCAGCAAACAGAATCCAGAATCAACAGAAAGTAAAATCAGCAACTTTTGATGAAATTCTACGATGAACAATTGAACACTCCCAAGTCAGAAAATTATGGAAAAACCAGAATACGCTGAAAAACACTAGCAAACACGATCAGTAATAACAAAACAGCCGTCTTGAATCAGTTTGATATCGACCGAACCAAGATATGGTTTCTTGGCTCTGATACCAATTTTAAGTCCCGTAGGGATCTTTCTGTGACAACTGTAAAAAATCTAGGTATCCGTACAATTTAATTAACCATGATTAGTGCTTAATGACTGTGATGAATTACAATTAACTGCTTTCTGATTACTGAATCATATTTACATGTGCATTACATATTGTATAATGTCACATCATATTTACATACAAACTTTAGTGACATAAACGATGCACAAAGCACAGCTAGCACAGTTAGCGGATAACTCAGAAAAATGCTGACGATGTTCAGTACATAGACAAACAGTGTTTTGAGACCCAGTCTGGGCTAGAGACAAGGTACTACACAAGTATAGTGTGTAGGAAAGTGAGGATCACAAAACTGCTTTACTAGGCGATAGTTAAAGTGCCGGGAAGTGCCTAAAACACACTTAAAGTGCTGAATTCAGCATTTTTCAGCAAAAATCAGCATTTTAACAAGTTTGTACCATGCAAAAATATGACTAAATGGTCCTGAATGCTTTCCTAAGTGTCGGGAATTAAAAGTGTCACAAAAGGGTACATAAAGACCACTAAACATAATAGTTTGACACTTTAACGAACCGGTACCTAACCGAACAACCAGAGACTACCCGAAACACCAAAATTATACCAGAAGCATTATTTTAGTGTTTCTGAGCTAGTTATGATCCCCGAGCACCCTAACACACTATATAACACACAATATGCATGAACACCAATCATCACACTTAAGATCTAACTAGATTATCTAACTTAACATTAAAACCCAACTAATACCCCCCCCCCCCTGGTTGGGACGGTCACCATGTGGCTCCCACCACCAAAATCTTGCTTGATCTTATAAGATTACCTTGTGATTTGTTGTGTACTTAAGAAACATAAGACCCATTGGTTAAAAGAGTTAAATGGTTATAAGATGATCAAGATCCTCTCTTTTTCTCACACACACATCACACCATCTTTCTTCCTTCCTCCTTCCCTCTCTTCGGCCGAGAACAAGCAACAATAACACCACCATCATCAACTCACTTCCATCCATTCCAAGTTCATCCCAAGGTGCTAGAAGGTGTTTAAGGAAGTGTGGAGCTTGTGGATCTTGAAGGACCTCTTCCAATAGCTTTTATCCAACACATTTATCATCTTCTTCATCAAGTGTTCTTCCCTAGCCTTTGTGCCAGTAGTAAGCTTCATATCACTTGATCTTACTTCATATATTGTTGGTTAAAAGATGATGTACATTTATAATCTTGTAGAACACTAAAGAACATAATCTTGAAACATGAACATAAGCTTGTCATATGATGAAATCTTGATAAAACTATGTTGTTTAGTGTATGTATGATACTTGATTGATATTTTCTTGAGATTATGATGTTGATCATCATAAGGAGCTTGCTAGATTGTGATTAAACACATGATCTAGCAAGTAAGAGGATGATTATGTGATGAAACAAGATGATCATCCTCATGTGTAAGCATGAACTTGAAGTATAAAGTGATTTCTTGAAAAATAATAATCAAAGTGAGTTAATAATCTTATGGATCTAAGATTTATGAATGGTTTTCCAAAAGAACCAAGTTCAAAATATGATTTTTAGAAGACCTTGGTTTTTACTTAAACACACACTATTTTTGGTGATAAAACAAGTGTAGAAACACTTGTGAAACAAGAAGATGTCATAAGGAAATGTTTTTGTAAAACATGTTTACAAGTTGTAAACACCTAAATCTTCCAAGAATGAGATTTTTAAAGAAGTAAACACACTTTAAAGGGTAACAAAACCTACTAAACACACTACCAATTTACTACAAGTTTTTATGAAAGTTCAAGTTGATGATTATTATGTAGATAGCATTGTTGGGGCACTCGGTTAGTGTAGATTGAATGTTGATTGTTTGTGATGACCTTGAAAATAAAATGATAGGCTTTGATAGCATGGACACCTCCATTTTTAGGGGAAACTATGGCAAAATTTTCTAAAAATATAAACACTTAGAGAAATATTTTCTAAACAAATATTTATAAGTGTGTTTTAACTATGGTTTTCAATATAAACTTTGCCATAATTTTTGTTACAAAAATACAAATATTGGAGGTTGGTTTTTATAAGTAAAAATGGATAAATATGTATTTAGAATATATATTTACATTAAAGACACATTGCTTGTGATTATTTGTATACTTTGTGTATTAGTTATATTATTTTAGGATTTAAAATAATATAACTTAACATATACCAAGAATTTTACAATCCAAAATGTTACAAAAAATCATAAGGAATAAATACACAAGTTACACACATAATATTGAGAAACCGAACGCAAGAACGTAACTTAAAAAATATTCCGGAAAATACCTTTATAAATATATTTTTCGTAAATGATATTTTGGATACAAGAAATGAAAGTATGACTTTGATTATTACAAAGTATATCATATTTTCGACAAGGAGAAAATATATTATTTTTGGAAGTTAAAATATATTTTCTTGGAATATTTAGAAGATATATGATTTTTGGGAAAAATATATATTTTCTTGAAATACATTATTTTTGGACAAAATAAGTTTATATATATTTTCTAAGTTAGACTTAAAAATATATTATTTTGGAACTACAAATACAATAATACGAATACACATGTATGAGATACCCCCATCATTGGGAAGGAAATACGAAAATAAATACTTGAGAAGTATTATTACAAAAATACTGTTTAAACAATTATTCGAAAATTAAATATAATTTAAAGTTAAAATAATTAATATTTTAACAAGTAATTATAACTTGGAATAATATTGAGGACATAAAAGAAACGTAACTCAAAAACGTAAATACTAAGGCAAGGCACGGCCCGTTCGTCTAATAGACCCTAATACATTGTAGGTAGTCGTGCTTGCTGACGAGATTTGAGCTACGCGAAGACGCAAAACTGTGAGTTCATGTCCCCCTTTTCTTTTAACTGTTTTCAGTTTTATAACTTCGGGGGTGAAATACGTGTTACAATTGTTTACAAACGTTTTATACATGGTATGGTTAGCTAAGGAGGGTTACTGCTTGATCATGTGAAAGGTGGGTACAACACTTAAGGCCATTATTCCTCGTCGTAGGACCGAGGGACATGAGTGATAGATCTATTTAGGTGTAGCGAGCCCACACCCATGAGGACCAGGGTGGCCCATGTGGTAACTATGTCCACATACTAATGCCGTGGCAAAACTCTGCTAGGTTTGAGTTTTCCTGCACAATTTCACACATACCATTGGCCTTGCAAACTAATTGGTTATCTGTTTTTCCTTATTGCTACATACCAGGGACATAGATACATACAGACATACTTTAAAGGTTTATTCATACACAAACACATGAACTCGCTCAACTTTTGTTGATGTTTTCAAATTACATGTATTTCAGGAAACTAAGTGGATCTGGTAGGTGTTGCATGTTTTCAAGCTGCGTCATGAATAAAAGGTGTCATACAAGGTCATTAGGGTTTAGGAAACGTATCTTAATCCTGGATGAGATACGTGGTTCTAAACTCGGGTTTGTTTAAAATCTTTTGTCGAGTCTTTGTGAACTCATTAAAACATGTTGTGGTTTGTAACTTGAATTTGGTGTCAACGTTTCAGACAAGTATGTTATGTTGTTTTCAAACTTAATTAATGGATGAACATCTTATGGTTTTTATCATATAGCGTTGTTATGATTGAATGCTATGGTATTAAGAAAGTCACACCAATAATCACGCTTCCGCGAAAGTCAGGGTGTGACAGCTTGGTATCAGAGCTTCGATCGTAGCGAACTAGGATTCTTTCTCGAGTCGAGACTACGATCATTAGGGCTCTCATGAAAATGTTTTCACAAACATATTTTCATTGCATACACGAAATGTCCAGATCCAGGAAACAAACATTTTCACAAATAAAAGACACAAAATACATTTCAAGGAATTCGTTTATAGTACAGTCTGAGAAACTGGGGAGTTAGTCTGAGAGGCTAGCTGGGGTAGTCTAACAGACTGGGTAGTTCAGTCTGAGAGACTGGGTAGTTCAGTCTGAGAGGCTGGGTAGTCTGAGAGACTAGTTGGGACAGTTTGAGGAACTGGGAGGTTTAGTCTGAGAGACTAGGTGATTCAGTCTGATAGGCTGGGTGGGATAGTCTGGGAAGACTAGGATGCATACATGCTTACATTGTTACTACTTACATGCTTATTTGATGATTGTTGATATATGTGCATATGTTGTGATGGTTTTATTACAGACACCATGTCCTCATCTGAGAGTGAGCTGTTAGATACTATGGACCCTATGGCCATAGTTTCAGACGATGATAGTGTCCCAGACCCTGAGATTCTTTCATCTGACACTGAGAGTAGCGATGATGATGACTTTCAGCCATTTGCTTTACCAGACTTTGGCGATGATATACCGCTAGCTGATGGTTTCCCTTTCGAGGATCCATTTCTTGTTCCGATCCTCGATCCTTTACCCCTTGCTGCATTTCCTCTCAAGGATTTGCCTTTAGATGCCATGTTTGACGATGACATCGATCTTTTTATTGAGGGTCCCCCTGAGGAGGCCCATGGTGATGGAGCTCCAGTCGACGATGTCATTGCTGTTCCGCTTATTGAGATTCCGATCATTAAGATTTCATCTGACCATTCTGGTCCTGATTCATTCGAGTCTGTGTCATCTACTACTTTGCACGCACTGGGATTGCAGCGTTATCCCACCGATTCTGATTCCGACACGGCTATGTCTGTCGCACCTGTTCCTGTTCAGGACTTCGAATTTGATGATGAGTTTGATCCTGACATTGATCCCGAGCATGAGGTTGACTTCGTCCTCGACGATCAGCTTTTTGATGTACCCGCTGATCTCGAGCCGATACTCGCTGATCTTGAGCTGGCACCAGCTTACCCTAAGCCTATGCTTGCACCCGAGCCTATACCTGCTCATGATCCTCTGCCTGAGCATGACCCTGTTGACATACCAGTTGTTGCACCACCTCTACCCGATCCGATCCCTGCAGCCGCTGACCATGCTCCTTTTGCTGACCATATAGATCCCCGTTACGCATTCACCCGTAATAGGTGGATAGAGGACGATGATGACTTGCCTCCTTTCGTTAGGCCCGTTACTCCCCCACCTGAACCTACTCATGCACCTGTTGACGTCGCCCCGTTTCACCCACATGTGTCTGACATACACCGCACCGATCTACCGGTCACGTTCTTACATGATATCCCTCTGCCCCTTCCAGGGGAAGGACCGTCTAGCCAGCCATCTGGTCATGTCCCACCTGTGTCATCAGCTTTTCCCTTCATACCACAGTTTGCACATACTGATCCTTTTGCTTCTGCACCATAGGGCGAGCCACTGATTTGGTTTACGCCCAACACGATGCATGTTTCTGATCCATACCATCCCTTCCATTACACCGGTTACACGAGGGATGAGCTACTCCTATCCTTACAGCTCCAGCAGGAGATGTTGTGTCACAGAGTCATGGATCTTGAGAGGATTCCACGTCCTCCACCTTGTCCTTATCAGTCACCGTTTGCGACTCCACCCGCTCCTCTTCTGCCATACCCAGATTTTGATGTTCATTTTCTTACTATGGAGCAGCAGATTAGCTATCTGTTGCGTCGTGTTCACGCTCTCGAGGAGGAGTTAGCGCATGTGCGGAGTTTGCTTTTCGTTCCTCCACCTCCTCCTCCTCCACCATCAGCATAGCATGTTTTTGGTTTTATGCAGGTAGCATACTTTTAGTGAGAGTGTAGCTATTGAGCCCAGTCTGCACAGCCTTTTGAAGACCACTTTTCTTTTGATTTTATGACTATTGTAGTTGGATAGACGATTTGGACAGGGGTAATGTGACCCTGTAGTCCCTTTTGATGTATGGTACATTGTAGAACATGTAAAACTGTAATTGTGGCCATTGATATATGAAAGCTCAATCGCAACATTCTCATTACATACATTGTTGAATTACTTGTTTGTGTTATGATTGGGATGTTATGTGCTTACTTGCGTTGATAAATGTTATTAGATACACGTACTACATACTTATATGCATAAGACCTGACCTATACAATCTGCTTTAGAAGATGCCTCCTCGAAGAGACAACACACTGCCTACAACTGAGGCCGAGTTACAAGAACAGATTTCACGAGCGATAGCACAACACGAGGCCTCACGCTCTGAGCATAGCGGAGGTACCTCGGGAAGCAACCCACCTCTTGGTAATGTTTAAGTCACTAAGGACATATTACGTTACATTTGGATATTCCATGTGCAATCGCTAATGCTTTATGTGAATGATGTTGCTTGTACAGGCTGCACCTATAAGCAGTTACTAGACTGTAAGCCTCTGAATTTCGACGGCACCGGGGGTGCTGTAGCTTTTGTCAGATGGACGGAAAAAACTGATTCTGTGATAAGAATGAGCAAGTGTGCACCAGAGCACCAGGTCACCTACATCTCTGGATTGTTCTTAGACGGAGCGTTATCATGGTGGAATCTCCAAGTTCAAACCTTGGGAGAAGAGGCTGCATATGCCATGACATGGGATGAAATGAAGGAACTCATGCTCAAGAAATACTGTTCCAGAGCTGAAATCCAAAAGTTAGAAACTGAATTCTGGAACCTCAAGATGGATGGTCCGAAGATTGCTGAATATGTGCAGAGATTTCACGACTTATCTTGCGTTGTTCCTTACATGGTTGATCTGGAATTCAAGCGGATTGAGCGTTTTATTTGGGGATTGGCACCCCAAATCATGAGTATGGTAACGACGACAAAGCCTGCTACGATCACCGAGGCTATTGATCTGAGTGTAGCGCTAACTGAAGAGGCAATCAGGTTAAAAAAGTTCTCAATCTTTGACCAGAAGAAGAAGGAGACTCACGTTGAGTCATCCAGTGAGAACAAAAGGAAGTTCTCAAACTTTAGGAAGGGTACCAGCAGTACTAACAAGAAGAAGGATGTGAACCCACCAGCTGAAGTCAAGACTGGAGTTGAAAACAAAGGAAAAGGTTAAATGGGCACTCTGTCCAAATGTGATGTATGCCAGTACCATCATACCGGCCAGTGCAGAGTTAGGAAGTGTGAGTCTTGTGGAAAGGTTGGCCATTCGAAGGAGACATGCTGGCCTGGGACTGGCCGTGGTAGTGGTGGTCAGAGAGGTTATGGCAATGGAAACGGTAACAGCGGTGGTAATGGGTATGGAAACCGCCCTCAAGGAGGAAATGGCGGTAATGGTAATCGTGGTAATTTTGGGAATCAAGCTGGTAGTGGAAATCGTGGAGCAAACAACAACCAGGGTGGTAATGGAAATGGTAATGGTCGGGGACCGGGGTGCTTTAACTGTGGAGATGTTGGTCACTTTAAAGCGTGAATGCCCGAAAATCAACCAAGCTTAAGGAAGGGTTTTCAACATCGGAGCTAGGGAAGCTCACCAGGATCCGAACGTAGTCACTGGTACATTCCCTATCAACCAACGCTTTGCATCTGTACTGTTTGATGGTGCCTATTATAGTTTTGTATCCCTAGAATTTAAGAATATACTTGGGTTGGTAGCTAGTAAGCTAGACATTCCGTATTCAATAGAACTAGCTAATGGAAAGCTAGTAGAAGCGAATGAAGTCATTAGAGGTTGCGTAATAGAGCTTGGGGAGCACGAGTTTACGCTTGATCTTCTGCCCGTCGAGTTGGGAAGCTTTGACGTGGTAGTCGGAATGGATTGGTTGTCAAGCAACCGAGCAGAGATCGTATGTCACGAGAAGGTCATTCGCATTTCGATGGCGAATGGAGAAACAATTGTGGTGCATGGAGAGAAGCATGATTCGCCTCTAAGGATCATCAGTTGTTTGAAAGCTCGTAGATGTTTGCAGAAAGGATGTGTTGCCTTCTTGGCACACATTGTGGACAAGGAAGCCGCTGAGCCAAAGCTAGAAGACATTCCAGTTGTGAAGGAATATCCTGAAGTCTTTCCCGAAGACTTACCAGGATTGCCACCTCAAAGACAAGTCGAGTTCCACATTGACTTGGTTCCAGGCGCCGCACCTATAGCCAAGGCACCTTATCAACTTGCGCCTTCCGAGATGCAGGAGTTGTCGACACAACTTTAGGAGCTTTTGGACAAGGGATTTATCAGACCAAGCTTCTCGCCTTGGGGAGCTCTAGTTTTGTTTGTTAAGAAGAAAGACGGTAGTTTCCGCATGTGTATCGACTACCGAGAGCTAAACAAGTTGACTATTAAGAATCGGTATCCTTTACCAAGGATTGATGACCTGTTCGATCAACTACAAGGTTCTAGTTTTTACTCCAAGATCGATCTTCGATCAGGTTATCACCAGTTGAGAATTCAAGAAGAAAGCATACCAAAGACAGCCTTTAGGACTCGATATGGACACTATGAGTTCCTGGTTATGCCGTTTGGTTTGACAAACGCGCCAGCAGTGTTTATGGATTTGATGAATAGAGTCTGCAAGCCATATCTCGATAAATTTATGATCGTGTTTATCGATGATATTTTGATTTATTCAAAGACAAAGGAAGAGCACGAGCAGCACCTAAGAGCTATTTTAGAGCTACTTAAGAAAGAGAAATTATACGCGAAGTTCTCGAAGTGCGAGTTCTGGTTGCGTGAAGTTCAGTTCCTTGGTCACGTGGTTAACGGAAATGGAATTCATGTGGATCCCACAAATATCGAGGCGATCAAGAATTGGGAGACTCCGAAGACGCCAACCGAGATCCGTCAGTTCCTAGGTTTGGCAGGTTATTACCGCAGATTTATTGAGGATTTTTCAAAAATCGCTCAACCGTTGACCTCCCTTATGCAGAAAGACAAGAAGTATGAATGGGGAGACAAGCAAGAAGAAGCATTTCAGTTGCTGAAGAACAAGCTTTGCGATGCACCAATTTTGTCCCTACCCGAAGGCACCGACGACTTCGTGGTATATTGCGACGCCTCGCGTCAAGGTTTAGGCTGCGTGCTGATGCAGCGACAAAAGGTTATAGCCTATGCCCAGTTGAAGATTCATGAGAAGAACTACACCACACATCATTTAGAACTAGGCACTGTGATGTTTGCTTTGAAGATCTGGCGACATTATTTGTATGGCACGCGATGCACGATATTTACTGATCACAAGAGCTTACAACACATATTCGATCAGAAAGAGCTTAATATGAGACAGAGACGATGGGTTGAGCTATTGAACGATTATGATTGTGAAATTAAGTATCACCCAGGGAAGGCGAATGTGGTGGCAGACGCCTTGAGTTGGAAGGAAAGAATCAAGCCCATAAGGGTTAGGGCTTTAGAAATGATCATTCAGACAGACCTCTCATTGCGTATTCGTTCTGCGCAGAGAGAAGCTCTTAAAAAGGGGAACCTTGTGAACGAATATCTCCGTGGGATGGAGAAACAATTAGTACCCAATGAGGAAGGAACATTGTGTTTCATGGGAAGAATTTGGGTACCCCTCTTTGGTGGTCTTAGAGAAGTAGTTTTCAATGAAGCTCACAAGTCACGGTACTCGATCCATCCAGGATTGGATAAGATGTACCAAGATTTAAAGGATTTCTACTGGTGGCCAAGATTGAAAGGTGATGTTGCAACGTATGTTGGAAAATGTTTGACTTGTGCCAAGGTAAAGGCCGAATATCAGAAGCCTTCAGGTCTTCTGCAACAACCTGAAGTACCTATGTGGAAATAGGAGCAGGTTTCAGTGGATTTTATAACAAAGTTACCAAAGACACCCAGAGGTCATGACAAGATTTGGGTAATCGTAGACCGTCTGACGAAATCTGCACACTTTTTGGCGATCAAGGAAAAGGATAACACTAGCAAGCTTACTGAGCTGTACCTCAGAGAGGTAATTGCTCGACATGGAGTGCCTCTCTCGATTATTTCCGATAGAGATCGAAGATTCGTGTCAAGGATTTGGCATTCCTTGCAAGAAGCCTTTGGTTCTCAAGTAAATCTGAGTACTACTTTTCACCCACAGACAGAAGGCCAGAGCGAACGAACAATTCAAATGCTAGAAGACATGTTACGAGCTTGTGTGATGGACTTGGGTGGCAGTTGGGACACCCATCTACCTTTGGTTAAATTCTCGTATAACAACAGTTACCATGCAAGCATTCAAGCCGCACTGTTTGAAGCTCTCTATGGACGTAAGTGTCGATCACCATTATGCTGGGCAGATGCGGGTGATAGACAGCTTGTTGGTCCTGAATTGGTTCAAGAGACGACAGACAAGATTATACAGATCCGAGAGCGCATCAAGGCGGCTCGTGATCGACAAAAGAGCTATGCGGACCAAAGGAGGAAACCTTTGGAGTTTCAAGAGGGAGATATGGTTTTATTAAAGGTTTCACCCTGGAAGGGTGTAGCACGCTTTGGGAAGCGTGGGAAGTTGAACCCGCGATATATTGGACCGTTCAAAATCCTAGAGAGGATTGGTCTTGTAGCTTACAAGTTAGATCTACCTGCAGAGCTGAATGGAGTTCATGATACATTTCATGTATCTAATCTGAAAAAGAGTCCAACTCAAGAAACAGCTGTCATTCCTGCCGATGAAGTTCACATTGACGACACACTCCACTTTACTGAAGAACCTGTTGAGGTTACTGATTGTAAGGTTAACAAGACACGCAGGAGTAGTGTTAAACTCGTCAAGGTTCGTTGGAACGCGCGTCACGGCCCAGAATTCACTTGGGAACGTGAGGATCGCATGAAAGCAAAGTACCTAAGAATAGAAAATTTATGAATAAATTTTTTCATTTTTCAAAAATTATCCCCCTAAATTTGTGCATAAATAAAAAAACTACCTAAGAATAGAAAATTTATGAATAAATTTTTCCTAAGAAAAACAAAAAACATGCTCAGTCGGTGTATCGGATCATTTTCAGAAAATTCACAAGCACTTGAAAATTTGAGCCGCTGATAGGTTTTGTGAACAAATTGGCAGCATTTGAATCTGTGTCAATTTGCTCCAGTTTGATAAGACCTCTGTCAAAACAGTTTCGTATAAAATGAACATTAATATCAATGTGCTTGGTTTTTTAGTGGAAGACATGATTTTTCACAATTTGAATAGCAGCATCATTATCGCAGTAAATGGTAGTGTTAAGATAAGTCAAACCGTAATCCTGCAATTGATGTTGCATCCACACCACTTGGGAGCAAGACGCAGAAGCCGCAATGTATCCTGCTTCAGTTGTGGAGATCGCCACCGTTTGCTGTTTCTTGTATTGCCAAGAAATGAGCCTATCACCCAAAAATTGACATCCAGCTGATGTGGATTTCCTGTCAATGTCAGTGCCTCCAAAATTTCTATCAAAAAACGCAATCAGGTCAAAATTAGAATCCCTCAGATACGACAAGCCAAACCGAGGTCTGCCTTTAAGATACCAAAATATTAGTTTAACAGCAGTAAGATGAGAATGTTTAGGATTATCCTGATATCGCGCACAGTTGCAGACCGCAAACATGATGTATGGACGGCTTGCAGTCAGATACATCAGCGACCCGATCATAGACCTATAGAGGAATTGACCAACAAGGGATCCTTCTGCATCTTCAGTCAGCAACGGTCTTTCTGCCATTGGTGTTTCAACGAATTTTGATTCAGCGAACTTGAATTTTGCCAGCACATCATCCACCTACTTTCCTTGATGAATAAGAATGCCTCGAGAATGCTGTCGAACTTGTAAACCCAAGAACATAGTCATCTCCCCGAGAGCACTCATCTCGAATTTCTTCTTTATTACTCTCTCAAACTCCTTGCAAAGCTCCTCACTAGTTGATCCGAAGATAATATCATCGACATAAATTTGAACCAAGATCAGATCCTTGCCCACTCTCTTGATAAACAGTGTCTGATCGATTGTGCCACAAGTGTATCCATGAGCCAGAAGATGCTCAGTCAGAGTAGCGTACCAAGCTCGTGGTGCTTGGTGCAATCCATACAATGCCTTGTCTAGCTTGTAGGCATATTTTGGATGATCTGGATGGACAAAACCCGGTGGTTGCTCAACAAAGATTTCTTCCTTCACATCTCCATAAAAAAAACGTGGTCTTGATGTCCATCTGATAAACAGTGAACCCCATGTAGGACGCGTAGGCTAAGAAGATCCGGATGGCCTCAAGTCGGGCAACTGGGGTGTAAACTTCATCGTAATCCAGTCCCTCTAACTGTCTGAATCCCTGGACCACTAATCTTGCTTTATTTCATACGATTACTCCTGCAGAATCTTGCTTGTTTCTGAAGACCCGTCGAGTTCCAAGTTTACGTTTCCCTTTTGGCAACTCAACAAGCTTCCATACTCCTAGCTTCTCAAACTGGTTCAGCTCTTCATGCATAGCATCCACCCAGACTGGTTCCTGTAAAGCTACATCAATAGTTTTAGGTTCAATTTGAGAAATGTAGCATGAGTATAAGCAAGTATTAATGGTTCCTGATTGGCTCCTGGTTTGAACTTATGCATTTACAGGACCAATCACGTTCTCAATTGGATGATTTCTTTGAACACTCATTGGGATGGCAACTTCAAGTATGGTCTCGTCTGGAGTTGAATTGGTGTTGCTCGACTCCCACTCATTAGATGTTGCAGTATTGTGAACCACAGAAGTAGTAACAGTATAATCTTTAAGAATGGGGATAGGAAACAGTGCAGATCCTGAACCATTAGAGATAACACATCCTGATGATGCAGTTTCAGGTGATTGATGGGACGTTTGTTGCGATGTAAGATGCTCTGTAAAGACCATTCCTGGTGGGTCTAGGGTACGATTTCGCAAGCTCCCTTCATCCTGTTCGTCTTCTTCAGTATCACCAAATGAAAGCGGTTGTTTCGGAGTAGACACACCTGCATCTGTAGGAACGCTAGACAGAATGTTAAAAGATTTAAACAAATCAACATAATCATATAACCAGTCTGGACCAACTCTTGCATCCGTAGAATTTTCTTCGAGCCATTTAATGTTGCACGACTCGACGACCTTCTTAGTTACCTTATTGTATACCCTATAGGAAGATCCTTTAGCGTATCCAATAAACAAACACTCGTCCCCCTTGACCTCAAACTTCCCATTAGTGTACATAAGTAATAGTACACAAGGACAACCAAAGATACGGAAGTGTGAGACCGAGGGTTTACGTCCTACCAGAATCTCATAAGGTGTTTTCATATGATGTTTGTTTACTAAAGCATGATTCTAGACGTAACAAGCTGTGCTAACTGCTTTAGCCCAAACGAAACTAAGAAGCTTCGAGTCAGCCAGCATGGTTCGTGCAGCCTCTATAAGACTACGATTTCGTCTCTCAGCCACTCCATTCTGTTGTGGAGTTCATGGTGCACTATACTGTCTTTCGATTCCTTTTTCAGCGTAGAATGTATCCAAGGTGATATTCTTGAACTCTGTCCCATTGTCTGGTCGAATAGCCTTCACTCTTGTACTTGCTTGATTCTCAACCAGAGTGATGAACTGTTTGATTAAACCCGCAGTCTCATTCTTGTGGCTCAGAAAGTAAACCCATGCGTAACGTGAGTAGTCATCAACTATCACGAGATAGTACGACTTCTTGCCAATGCTTAGCACGTTTACAGGACCGAAGAGATCCATGTGAAGTAACTCGAGCACAACTTTGGTCGAGGGTGTAGACTTGGATTTATGTGGCTTTTGATGTGCTTTTTTCTTTTGCACAAGCAACACATTTCTCTACCAACATGAAGTCTTTGATTGGTAGATCACAGACCAATTGACCTTTGGCAAGTCGATTCAGATTCTTCATGTTCACATGCCCAAGGCGACGATGCCACAACAGACCATCATGTTCTGAAATCTTCGAGAAAAGGAAAGTAATTTCTTCACACGGTTTCTTGTTCATATCGATGACATAAGCATTTCCTCTTCTATCGGCTGTCATCAAGAACCAATCTTCAAGTATTACAATCCCCGGTTTCAGCACATAACATCCCTTCTTTGTAAAGTGAACTGAATTTCCTCTATCACAAATCTGTGAAATGCTCAACAGATTGTGTTTCAGTTCTGGGACGTAGTTCACATTTTCCAAGCTTAGTACGCCGTTTTGCACTGTTCCTTTTAATGTGATTCTTCTAGATTCTCCTCCCGCAAAAGAGACATATCCACCATCAAATTCTTTTACATTGACAAGTTAGGACAAGTCTTCTATCATGTGCCTGGAACAGCCACTATCCACGTACCAAAGTCGCACGGTAGTCCTCCACAGTTGTTCCTACACGATTAGCGGGATCAGTTAGATTTGGGAACCCAGCCCATAGTGGATCTAGGTTTCCCTTGAGCGTCGATCTATGTCACTTTCTGCCAAATTAGGTTATTTTATTTAAAAACTTTGAAGGATTTTTACTGGCAGATTTTTGTTGAGATGTCGAAGATTGGGCAGCCTTATTTTTGGGTTTCCAAAATTTGTGTGACCATTGATAATTATAGTTACCAAAAGCCTTCCGTTGATTATTTTGAAAACCGTTTTGTCGAATTTGATTTCTTTGTTTGGCTGCATTCCAATCTTGATCAGAGGGTTTAGCTTTGCGATAGTTATTCTTCACTGTCTCAGACTTTGCAGTCGTCACTGACTCTAAACAACGTGATCGGTTTCGCTTAACCTTCTGATTTTATGCATTCTTATTCTTTGATTGCACACTTGGGAATTGAACACAGTTTCTGGCAATGTGTCCAGCAATTCCATAATTGAAACATGTTTATCGTTTCAATGTGTGGAAATTTTGGTACTTCGTAGCAGATGCGGATCTGTTGGGTTTTGAAGAATGAGCTTGTTTAGTTTTCTTTGCTTGTTTTACCTGTGCCTTTTCTGAGCATTTAGATACTTGCTGATCAGAACTAGCACAAGCATGAGATTCAGACAGATGATGTTTTTCGTCTTTTACAATTTTATCAAGATCATTTTTAAAAGAAGATTCATTTTCGGTTTTAATTTTCCTTTTCAGAAACATTTTCTTGTGACTTTTCATTTATTGTGACCACCTCTTCTTTTATAAAAACAGGTTCAGTTTTAATTTCAGAAGATGTAGAAGTTTCATCAACACATGTTTCATCAACACATGTATCATGCGAGTTTAAATGTGGTTCACTTTCAACTTCGGTTTCCAATGTGGTCCCACTAGATTCAACAATAGGGACTTCCACTGAGACCGATTCAGAAGAAGAATCAGAACATTGTTGATTTTCTTGAGAAGAAGTTTCAGTGGTTTCACTGAATGCATCCTGAGGGACCTCTCCTGTCACACTATAAGTAGCTGTAAAGTTAGAGACATCACAATCACAATCATTAACTATTGAAAAACAACCATCATCAGACACATTATTCAAAGGTTCATCACAAGCATCAACTGTTTTGCCCAAAACATCAGGACCAATGGACAACACATAACTATGAAACGAATTAAGAAAAGCTTGTCCAAAAACACAACCAGACTCAGTTTCATTTATTGAAGTTTTAGAAAAATTAGAATTTAAATCGTGTTCATTCCCAAGAACATCTTCAAACTTTACTTCATCTGCATGGGAAGACGAAGCATTAGTATCAAATATACCTTTAGAGACAAATTTATCGGATGAGTTTCCTGATTTTCAACTGATTTAGTGTTGGTCGATGACTTATCAGTATTTGGACCGTAAGTCATCGTATCCTCATTCATCAGCTCCTCCACAGAGTATGGCATATAGGTGTAGTTTTGATTGTAAGGAGGAGGAACTGTATTATAGCCCAAACCACACCCTTTCTTTTTCTTGTATTCCAATTGAATGACACAAATATCCTTGACCAATTTGCTAGAAGTATCATATTTTTTAATATTAATTTCATTTATTTGATATTTTAACTTGATCTCTTCTAGCTATTTGATCAGATTATTCATGATCACTTTATCATACTTATGGTTACAACTTTTAACGCTGAGATCCTCTTTCAATTTAGCGGTATCTTTCTTTTGAGCTTCAATTTTTTCTTTATAAAGCTTTTCGTTCTTTGCTAAAGTAAAATTTTTCCTTTTTATGTCGCTATAATCTTGGTTCAAATCATTGTTGTGTAACCAGTATGCTTCAACTTTACTACGACATTCAGCTGTACAGAAAACAGAACTTACCTCTTCAGCAGTGAGTCCATGAACAGGAGAAGACAAGATCTCAGCCATGAGTGCCAAGTTGTCTGCAGAAGACTCATCCTCAGGTGTAGAATTCTGATCCTCAGGTGCTGAAATCATGAAAGCAATATTGTCTGAGGCAGTCTGATTCTCTCGAGCTGAAATGTTCAGTCGTTGAATCTCTGCGTTCCAATCAAAAGTAGCATCAGGCTGAACCACCATGGCTGAACCACCAATCAAAAGTAGCATCAGGCTGAACCACCATAGCAGCAGCTGTAGTGTTAGTTGTAGCAACAAGAGCTCTCTCAGTGTTAGGTGGAACAGGTTGTGCTGGAGTTTGGTCTCTATTGACCTTTGGCTTGGTGCAGTTTCGTGCCAAATGCCCTAGTTCATGACAATTGTAGCAGCGCATCCCTAACGACATCTTAGTGGGTCCTGAAAAGGTAAGTCCTTGCCATTTGTTTCTTCCTGTTTTTCTCACAAAATTCTTTCCCCTAAACCTGCCATAGCCATCTGCCATGTGATGTCCATTTCTTCTACGTCCTCAGGATGAATTTGATCTAAATCATCCATAGAAAACTTCGGAGGTTCTAGTTTACCTGCAGCAAAAGCATTCAGACAATTTATAACAGAGGCTACTATTTCAAGATTTTCTTTGGACTGTTGAGTGAAGGAAGCAAGCATCTCATTCTATATAGTGGAATTTGAAGCAGCGGTAGTGGTAGCAGTAGATGGTGCAACAGAAGGAGTTGGTGTGCCCGAGTAGTAAGCATTAGCAGAAGTAGGAGCAGCCTTAGCAGACCCCGAGCTGTTGAACATTTGAAAACAAGCTCGTGACATGAGAGCAGCATTGTTGTTGTTAGAAGCATAAGGATTTGTAGTGAATCCAACACCTAACAAACTATTTTGAAGTTTGTTTCCCCCTACTTGTCGTCTAGTTCACAAGCCTTGATGTGAGAAATAATTTATGACAGACTACATCGAGCAAGATCATTGGTATTCTTAATCATCGCCACATGATGATCCCAGCCTTTTGGAAGAGCATTGAGAAGCTGTCTGTTTGAAGTAGCATTTGTCAAAGGCAGGTCTTCCATGTTCATCTGAGTAACGAGTTTGACGAATCTTTAAATTTGATTATCTACCGTCTCTCCATAAATGTGATTGAAATTGTTGAATTTTTGGCTTAGAATATTTCTTCTGCTTTCTTTCATATCTTCATTTCCTTCATAAACGTCTATCAAAGCTGCCCATAACTCCTTAGCAGACTTGCACGTTCGAAAACCAATGGCAATGTCTGGTGACAATGCCATTGTAAGATATGACAAAGCCCAGACATTGCCATTGTAAGATATGACAAAGCTTTATCATCTTCCTCAACTATTGCAAAATCTTCTTCAGTGTTATCAGCAACAGGTTTCTTGACTTTAGTACCAGGAGTGTCATCTTTTTCAAACAGAATATCCCTAGAACCTCTTTGAATACTTCTCCATATTTTAGAGTCCTTGACTTTTACGTGTTGTTCAAATCTCCATTTCCATTTAGGAAAGTCATCAACGCTTAACAGTCTGGGAACCCTAGTGATAGTCCCTATGATAGAGTCCAGTTCCTGATGTTTGTTTAGTGCAGTCAAGTCAATTGTTTGATTAGTGTTAGACATTTTTTTAATTAAATTAAGTCCAAACTGTCAAACTGTCAAATCACGTTGAAAAATGTCATTGCGAGTCAAAACAGCGAGTCGAGACCACGGTTTCGAGTACTGAAGTCCTGAGTCAAGAACACAGGTTGCGAGTCGAAACAACAGTAATTAAAACAAGGGCTTTGAGTCGAGACCCCATTTGCGAGTAGAGAATCTTTCTAGTTGCGAGTCGGGACCTCAAGTCGAGACTTTGATCTCGAGTAGAAAAGTTACAACTTGAGACCAAGTAGATTACGAGTCGAAACCTTGAAGACTTGAAACTACAGTTGAACTGTTGAGTCGAGACCATTATGGTTGCGAGTCAGAATCTTGAAGGAGACAATTCGAGACCACGAGGTTGCGAGTCGGAACCTGCAAAACAGATAATGAGATAAAACTTGACCCGCAATCCCTGATTTCTAGCACTTCCAAAATTCAAAAGATTTTCAAATCTTTTGAATTAGCAACAACCACTCCGACAAATCAGCAAACAGAATCCAGAATCAACAGAAAGCAAAATCAGTAACTTTTGATGAAATTCTACGATGAACAATTGAACACTCCCAAGTCAGAAAATTATGGAAAAACCAGAATACGCTGAAAAACACTAACAAAACAGCCGTCTTGAATCAGTTTGATATCGACCGAACCAAGATATGGTTTCTTGGCTCTGATACCAATTTTAAGTCCCGTAGGGATCTTTCTGTGACAACTGTCAAAAATCTAGGTATCCGTACAATTTAATTAACCATGATTAGTGCTTAATGACTGTGATGAATTACAATTAACTGCTTTCTGATTACTGCATCATATTTACATGTGCATTACATATTGTATAATGTCACATCATATTTACATACAAACTTTAGTGACATAAACGATGCACAAAGCACAGCTAGCACAGTTAGCGGATAACTCAGAAAAATGCTGACGATGTTCAGTACATAGACAAACAGTGTTTTGAGACCCAGTATGGGCTAGAGACAAGGTACTACACAAGTATAGTGTGTAGGAAAGTGAGGATCACAAAACTGCTTTACTAGGTGATAGTTAAAGTGCCGGGAAGTGCCTAAAACCCACTTAAAGTGCTGAATTCAGCATTTTTCAGCAAAAATCAGCATTTTAACAAGTTTGTACCATGCAAAAATATGACTAAATGGTCCTGAATGTTTTCCTAAGTGTCGGAAATTAAAAGTGTCACAAAAGGGTACATAAAGACCACTAAACATAATAGTTTGACACTTTAACGAACCGGTACCTAACCGAACAACCAGAGACTACCCGAAACACCAAAATTATACCAGAAGCATTATTTTAGTGTTTCTAAGCTAGTTATGATCCCCGAGCACCCTAACACACTATATAACACACAATATGCATGAACACTAATCATCACACTTAAGATCTAACTAGATTATCTAACTTAACATTAAAACCCAACTAATACCCCCCCCCCTGGTTGGGACGGTCACCGTGTGGCTCCCACCACCAAAATCTTGCTTGATCTTATAAGATTGCCTTGTGATTTGTTGTGTACTTAAGAAATATAAGACCCATTGGTTAAAAGAGTTAAATGGTTATAAGATGATCAAGATCCTCTCATTTTCTCACACACACATCACACCATCTTTCTTCCTTCCTCCTTCCCTCTCTTCGGCCGTGAACAAGCAACAATAACACCACCATCATCAACTCACTTCCATCCATTCCAAGTTCATCCCAAGGTGCTAGAAGGTGTTTAAGGAAGTGTGGAGCTTGTGGATCTTGAAGGACCTCTTCCAATAGCTTTTATCCAACACATTTATCATCTTCTTCATCAAGTGTTCTTCCCTAGCCTTTGTGCTAGTAGTAAGCTTCATATCACTTGATCTTACTTCATATATTGTTGGTTAAAAGATGATGTACGTTTATAATCTTGTAGAACACTAAAGAACATAATCTTGAAACATGAACATAAGCTTGTCAAATGATGAAATCTTGATAAAACTATGTTGTTTAGTGTATGTATGATACTTGATTGATATTTTCTTGAGATTATGATGTTGATCATCATAAGGAGCTTGCTAGATTGTGATTAAACACATGATCTAGCAAGTAAGAGGATGATTATGTGATGAAACAAGATGATCATCCTCATGTGTAAGCATGAACTTGAAGTATAAAGTGATTTCTTGAAAAATAATAATCAAAGTGAGTTAATAATCTTATGGATCTAAGATTTATGAATGGTTTTCCAAAAGAACCAAGTTCAAAATATGATTTTTAGAAGACCTTGGTTCTTATTTAAACACACACTATTTTTGGTGATAAAACAAGTGTAGAAACACTTGTGAAACAAGAAGATGTCATAAGGAAATGTTTTTGTAAAACATGTTTACAAGTTGTAAACACCTAAATCTTCCAAGAATGAGATTTTTAAAGAAGTAAACACACTTTAAAGGGTAACAAAACCTACTAAACACACTACCAAGTTACTACAAGTTTTTATGGAAGTTCAAGTGCATGATTATTATGTAGATAGCATTGTTGGGGCACTCGGTAAGTGTAGATTGATTGTTGATTGTTTGTGATGATTTTGAAAAGAAAATGATAGGCTTTGATAGCATGGACACCTCCATTTTTAGGGGAAACTATGGCAAAATTTTCTAAAAATATAAACACTTAGAGAAATATTTTCTAAACAAATATTTACAAGTGTGTTTTAACTATGGTTTTCAATATAAACTTTGCCATAATTTTTGTTACAAAAATACAAATATTGGAGGTTGGTTTTTATAAGTAAAAATGGATAAATATGTATTTAGAATATATATTTACATTAAAGACACATTGAGTGTGATTATTTGTATACTTTGTGTATTAGTTATATTATTTTAGGATTTAAAATAATATAACTTAACATATACCAAGAATTTTACAATCCAAAATGTTACCAAAAATCATAAGGAATAAATACACAAGTTACACACATAATATTGAGAAACCGAACGCAAGAACGTAACTTACAAAATATTCCGGAAAATACCTTTATAAATATATTTTTGGTAAATGATATTTTGGATACAAGAATTGAAAGTATGACTTTGATTATTACAAAGTATATCATATTTTTGACAAGGAGAAAATATATTATTTTTGGAAGTTAAAATATATTTTCTTGGAATATTTAGAAGATATATGATTTTTGGGAAAAATATATATGTTCTTGAAATACATTATTTTTGGACAAAATAAGTTTATATATGTTTTCTAAGTTATACTTAAAAATATATTATTTTGGAACTACAAATACAAGAATACGAATACACATGTATGAGATACCCCCATCCTTGGGATGGAAATACGAAAATAAATACTTAAGAAGTATTATTACAAAAATACTGTTTAAACAATTATTCCAAAATTAAATATAATTTAAAGTTAAAATAATTATTATTTTAACAAGTAATTATAACTTGGAATAATATTGAGGACATAAAAGAAACGTAACTCAAAAACGTAAATACTAAGGCAAGGCAAGGCACGGCCCGTTCGTCTAATAGACCCTAGTATATTGTAGGTAGTCGTGATTGCTGACGAGATTTGAGTTACGAGTATCGAAGACGCAAAACTGTGAGTTCATGTCCCCCTTTTCTTTTAACTGTTTTCAGTTTTATAACTTCGGGGGTGAAATACGTGTTACAGTTGTTTACAAATGTTTTATACATGGTATGGTTAGCTAAGGAGGGTTACTGCTTGATCATGTGAAAGGTGGGTACAACACTTAAGGCCATTAATCCTTGTTGTAGGACCGAGGGACATGAGTGATAGATCTATTTCGGTGTAGCGAGCCCACACCCATGAGGACCAGGGTGGCCCATGTGGTGACTATGTCAACATACTAATGTCATGGCAAAATTCCACTAGGTTTGAGTTTTCCTGCACCATTTCACACATACCATTGGCCTTGCAAACCAATTGGTGATCTGTTTTTCCTTATTGCTACATACCAGGGACATACATACATACAGACATTCTTCAAAGGTTTATTCATACACAAACACATGAACTCGCTCAACTTTTGTTGATGTTTTCAAATTACATGTATTTCAGGAAACTAAGTGGATCTGGCAGGTGTTGCATGTTTTCAAGCTGCGTCATGAATAAAAGGTGTCATCCAAGGTCATTAGGGTTTAGGAAACGTATCTTAATCCTGGACGAGATACGTCGTTCTAAACTCGGGTTTGTTTAAAATCTTTTGTCAAGTCTTTGTGAACTCATTAAAACATTTTGTGGGTTGTAACTTGAATTTGGTGTCAACGTTTCAGACAAGTATGTTATGTTGTTTTCAAACTTAATTAATGGATGAACATCTTATAGTTTTTATCATATAGTGTTGTTATGATTGAATGCTATGGTATTAAGAAAGTCACACCAATAATCATGCTTCCGCAAAAGTCAGGGTGTAACACTTTCAATGATATCAAACTTAATCTTATGAGAGTGCGAAAATCAAACACAAGACGATTCAAGAACAATAATAACCAAAACCGAATAAGATGTAATCAAACATAAACCGGAAACTTGCATTCAATGATGAACGAAGACGGATACAAGACTCCTTCAAAGGTTTCGGCTGGCTCTAGGTTTTCACAAACTGATCAACCTCATTGTTATGGGTGGTTTTCTTCTCATATATCCTGAATGATATTCTGTCTATGTTTCTTTTGTTGTGATCAGGATATTGGCAACATCCTGATGCAGTATCCTGGTAGTGGCTAATTAATTCACGTGCAGATTAATGGTGCAAGTCTATAACGTTCAAGTGGACTTCTTCTCTTAAAGACTCGGGTAAACCTGTTGGAATATGAACGTTGAAGCCGGAAGACGTGGACTACAACATTCACAAAGGGAATATTCGTTATATCCCGGAATTATAGGCTAGTAGTTAGCTTTCTATTACTATAAATAGGATTGATCGGATCAGATAAGAACACACACAATCTCTCGTATACTCTTGCTCTCTAGCTGCAAACACTCACGATACACTTACACTTGTATTCAAATCGCATTGTAACACTTAGTTGATCCGTATCATATCCTGCACTGTATCCTGGTATTTAAAGTAATAAGAAGAACAAGGCAGCTGTGATTGTCAGCTCCCGAGGTTTTGTGCCGGCGATCTAGATTGATCAAGGGCTTTCCTCGTACATCCTGTGTCACCCTTTACCTTTTTTGTTCATTGTTTGATTGTTGATACAGCTCGATATCCTGAGCCATATCACCAAAACTGTTCTTATTAAACAACTTAATCAGCACATTTTCAATACACATTCTTAGCACCCCACCTCACTTAACTAATTTGATCACTTAATTGCTTCGGTAATTTTGGACCAAAACAATTTGGCACCCACCGTGGGGCAAATGGTGCTATTTCTACTAAAAGCTTTTGCAAAATCATTGCTTGGTTTTCTATTTTCAAAACTTTTTGCTACACTATTTTCAATGGCTTCAAGATCAAACATGAGCTCTTTTACCGTGTCTGCTACAACATCTGCAACGATTGGTTCGGTGCTTCCACCACCTCCTCCAAGGACGCAAGCTTCTTCACAGCCTAAGGATATTATCCCCACTCGGAATATTCAGGGATCTGCTCATGTTTTGGCCTCTAATGATGAAATTCTGACTTTATTTGGCAGTATACAGGATCAGATGAAGCAACAGTAGGAAACAAATGAAATGCTGATAAGAGAAATACAGCTCTTGAAGTCTGGTCCGAGTAGACCTGCTGAGGATATTGTCACTCCCCTGCAGCCAAGAGCGTTGAACTTCAGTTCAGCAGTGTACACCGAGGATAACAGGGGGGATATTGTGCCTAGTCATTCCCAGAATCATACTGCTGAGATACCCTATTCAGTTTGTGCCGGCGATCTAGATTAATCAAGGGCTTTCCTCGGACATCCTGTGTGACCCTTTACCTTTTTTGCTCATTGTTTGATTGTTGATACAGCTCGATATCCTAAGCCGTATCACGAAAACTGTTTTTATTAAACAACTTAATTAGCACATTTTTAATACACATTCTTACACACTACCTCACTTAACTAATTTGATCACTTAATTTCTTCGGTAATTTTTGACCAAAACAATTTGGCGCCCACCGTGGGGTAAGTGGTGCTATTTCTACTAAAAGCTTTTGCAAAATCATTGTTTGGTTTTCTATTTTCAAAACTTTTTGCTACACTATTTTCAATGGCTTCAAGATCAAACATGAGCTCTTCTACCGTGTCTGCTACAACATCTGCAATGATTGGTTCGGTGCTTCCACCACCTCCTCCAAAGACGCAAGCTTCTTCACAGCCTCAGGATATTATCCCCACTTGGAATATTCAGGGATCCCCTGTTTTAGCCTCTAATGATGAAATTCTGACTTTATTTAGCAGTATACAGGATCAGATGAAGCAGCATCAGGAAACAAATCAAATGTTGATAAGAGAAATACAGCTCTTGAAATCTGGTCCGAGTAGACCTGCTGAGGATATTGTCACTCCCCTGCAGCAAAGAGCGTTGAACTTCAGTTCAGCAGTGTACACCGAGGATAACAGGGGGAATATTGTGCCTAGTCATTCCCAGAATCATACTCCTGAGATACCCTCTTCAGTTAGAGTGTCAACTGTGAGAAGTTCATGATATGCTTCGGGATATGGCCAGAATCCTCAGACTGGTAACGTGTCTAATAATAATAATACTCTTGCTACTAATGGTATTGGATCTGTTAGTGCATTGCGTCTATTGACTTCATCTTGTATCATGTAATAGAATAGGATAGATTAGATTTATCAGTGCACGAGGTTCGAGAGTCGAAGTTTAGTGATTAAGCAAGAGGTTTCGCTCATATGGACATTGTCCATAAAAGCGAAACTACAAGCAACAGGTTTCGCTCATATGGACATGTCCATATAAGCGAAACTACCTCAACTATATATAGTGCACATGTTCATTCATTCGGTACGCGACTTCCAGAACTATAACGAAGTGCTGCCAAAGTCTGTTCAGGTTGTAATTGTTGTTATTATCAATATAAGTGACAGATTAAAGATTAACAAGCTGTTTTCGCGTCTAGTTCTCTGATTCCGCCTTTGAACCAGACATAAAGCTCTTCTGATCGACTTAGTTGGGTCAAACAACGATCCTACAGGATCTTTGCAGGATGCAGGTATGACATCAGCATTTTCTAGGGAGCTTCAGAAATTGAAGGACATGATATCCAGTGTACCTGGGTGGTCCAGCCAATTCCAGAAGTGTCCCAAGATAGCCAAAGGATATCCGGTTTGCATATCCTATTTGTGATGCTGAAATCCCCAAAAGATTTCAAATCCCCAACATGAAGCTCTATGACGGAACTACGGATTCCGAAGAGCATATTGCTCAATATAGGGAAAGGATGGAAATTAATCCTATTCCCCCAGATCTTAAGGAAGCATGCCTCTGCAAGGGTTTTAGTTCTACCTTAACAGGATCAGCCTTAAAATGGCTCTTAAACGTTCCTCCTCATTCAATTACACCATTTGCTCATTTAGTCAATTTATTTAACAGTCAATTTTCTTGCAGCCGAAGTTTTGAAAAACTAACCAGTGATCTCTACAGGATAACTCAAGGACCTCAGGAATCCTTGAGAGATTATGTGAAAAAGTTTAGCAGGGAATCTCTGGACATCCCACACCTTGATGTTGCAACAGTTGTGCAAGCATTCAAAATGGGTTTGCAAAAGGATTCCCAATTTTACCAGGATCTTGTAATGAATCCCTACAGGAACCTGGATGAGGCTCGGAACAGGGCTTTAAGATATATTCGGCTGGAAGATGACAAGAAAATGCAAGAGAGGATGAATTCATCTTCATCCTACGAGTCAACCTACAGGAAATCAGAATCCTCGTACAAGCCATACCGCTCTAAGCCATATGGCAGAAATAACAGCAAGAAAGTGAATGCTGTTGAAGACGAGGATCCTGAGTAGTATCCTGAGTTATCAGAATATTGTTTTTCTGTTAATATACCTAAACTGATGTATGCTATGCATGGTTTAGGAGACAAAGCAAGGTGGCCTAGGAAGAACCAATAGAAAGTTGATTGGAAGGATAAATCCAAGTGGTGTGCCTTCCATGAGGATTTTGGACGTATTACAGAAGATTGCATTGCCCTGAGGAAAGAAATAAGCTATCTACTGAGCAAAGGATATCTAAAGGATCTCCTGGGAAGAAAGAAGAATAAGGGTCAGGATACTGAGAAGGATCCTGAACGAGCAGTATCACCTCCTGCGGATGCCAAGATAATTAACTTTATTTCAGGAGGATCCGATATATGTGGGACCTCTTATTCTGCAGTAAAAAGACATGCAAATGAGGCTTAGGCAGAAAGGGGGGATACGCCAACCAGGACGTCAACCCTCACGACTGACAAAGTGATCACGTTCGATAGTGATGACAGGGATACTGTCCAGGATCCTCACCATGATGCTTTGGTAATAACTTTATATGTTGCTAATCATTTTGTGCGCAGGATACTGGTGGATAATGGCAGCTCCGTCAACATAATTTAGCTGGAAACACTGAAGAGGATGAATGTATCCCCGATGGATATTACCTCGAAATCCACTGTGCTTGTTGGGTTCAGTGGAGAAGCCAGGAATACCGTGGGAGAAATAAAGTTGCCTCTGTATGTTGAAGGGGTCAACTCAATGCAAAGCTTCTGTGTCATGGACTCCTTATCCTGCTACAATATTATATTGGGTAGGCCTTGGATCCATGATATGAAAGCTGTGCCATCTACCTATCACCAGTGCATCAAGATACCTACCCCTTGGGGGGTTGTCAAAGTGGAAAGTGATCAACAAGAAGCGAAGGAGTGTTATTCTTCTTCGATGAAATCTTCAACAAAGCCCAACGCAGCATAGCAATTAAAGATGCGAGCCCAGGATAACGTGGAGGCTTCAGAGCAGGATGTTAAGAAAATTGTCTTAGATCAGGATAATCCGGATATCTCGGTGCTCGTAGGAACCAATATCCCTCAGGATATTGAAAATCAATTGACTAACTTTTTAAAATGCAGGATGTCAATGTTCGCTTGGAAACATGAGGATATGACAGGTATTTCCAAGTGTTTTGGTAAAAAATCAGACTTGGATAATGCAACCAAATCTTCTTTTGTGAGGTATGATGCTTAGATCAACGAACAAATGTATGAACAACTTGTAGATGAAATGAACAAGTGACACAATGATTTATATGAGGAAAAAGCCCTTGATCAAGAGTTGATCTTCGGCATAAAAAACCTCGGGTGATGGAAACTACCGATCACCAACTATATAAAATAAATAAAGGTTACAAATCGGGATAATAACAAGCTTGTTACAAGGATCACTAGTGTGTAATGTGTATGAAATCGCCAATGAACTGCAGAGAGTTGTTTCGAGTGTGTGTGTTTGTTAATCTGTTCTAATTCAAGCTGTTATCCCCTTTAAAAATAGAAATAATCTAAATAACTAACTATCCGCTAAATGTGCAAGCTACCCACGACTTCTAAAATGGTCACCAAGCTATGCACGTGCGGAATATAGAGAGCATATTCCCCAAGAATATCGGCAAGACCAAGTCCCACTCATCCATTCCTACAAAACAAGCTTAAATATAATGGAAACAACCGTTAGTGTTAGGATAACATTGAGGATCCTGGATCCTTAACCCTGCAACGTCTTCTAAGGATCCTTAATTCAAACGGAACTGAGGATCCGTGATCCTGGCTGTACTTGAGGATCTATGATCGTTAGTGTTTTGGTCAAAAATTACCGAAGCAATTAAATGATCAAATTAGTAAAGTGAGGTAGTGTGCTAGAAAGTGTATTGAAAATATGCTTGTTAAGTTATTTAGAAAATCAGTATTCAGAATACGGCTCAGGATATTGAGCTGTATCTGTGATCAAACTATGAGCAAAAATAAAGTAAACGACACCAGATGTACGAGGAAAGCCCTTGATCAATTAAGATCGCCGGCATAAAACCTCGGGAGCTGACAATCGCAGCTGCCTTGTTCTTCTTATTACTTCAAACGTCAAGATACAGTGCAGGATATAGACCAGATCGCTAAGTGTTACAATGCTTTTGTATGAGAGTGAGAATTGCTAGAGAGCGAGTGTTAGAGTGTAGAGAGTGTGTATGTGATGTCCTATTCGATCTGGTATACCCACCTATTTATAGTTACAAGTTAGAAACTAAAATTCCTATAAATATGGGATGCTCCCGAATATTCCATAAGTAGCCGTTTGGAGCCAAATAAATCGGGCTTAACGTCTTTCTTCGAATAACTTGGACCGAGTCTTCCGCGGAATGAGTCCTTGTGAACGTTGCTAACTTCTAACCCACGTACCTGCACATAATCCGTTAGTAATCCTGAGGATACCATTCAGGATGTTACCAATATCCTGAACCAGCATCCCGGATGTAAACAGATACTATATAACTAAGATATAAATCAAGATACTTTCCAGGATATGGGCTCAGAATTTCACCCATAACAATTGTCCCAAAAAATGTTACCGTTTGATATCCTGCACTAACGGTTACATTTGTCACGGTGGCCGAGGTAATTAATAGATAAGACTAATGATGTGACCGTTTTCAACTACCCAGCCTATATTTACTCATCATGCCCTATATCTTCTCATACTCATCTCTTTTTTAATTATAATCGACAAGGAAAAAGGTAATATTCTCTCCCTCATCTTCATATTCATCTTTATCATCTTTCTCCGGCGAAAAATTCAGGCGACCAAATGCCTAGGCAAACAAGGTCCAGTTCAGGTGACTCGGCTCCCACATTCATCCACCAGAACCTTCTCCAAGAACCGGAGAAGGAAACATGTACCTTCGATAGTGCCCACCTGTCGGCCTTGAAATCCTCCGGCATCTTCCCGGTAGGAACCGTATTTAGACCCTTTGACCGGGAAGTCCGGTCAGATATGGTTTCCAGTGAGTGTATATGCTTCAGTGCTTACCCTTTTACCCTAGGGCTACAATTCCCCTTTCCGGATTTCATCACCGAATTCTTTAATATCACCAAAATCTCTTTCAGCCAAACCATGCCAATGCTCTGGCGTGTTTTGTCTGTTCTTGACCAAATCAAGAGAAACCACATTCCTGATCTTTCTGTCCATGATCTGCCCCTAGCTTACAAACTTAGATGCCACGGATCATGCAGATTTCTGTTTTACTCTACTTCCGGTGACCCATTGATACTTCGTGCCACCAGGAACGAGGATGGTTGGCAATCCAAGTATTTCTTTGTAAAAAGGGATTCAATCCCTGGTGGAACGGATTATCCGATGAGATGGTTGAAGAAGGGTAGGATTTAGGATTTAAAGATGATCCTGCCTCTTATCCTGCTTTATATCCTGGACTGACCAATTTTATTTTCTCTGTTGTGTATGCAGCTGATTTCAGGAAGATTGCACCTCCCCTTGCTGATTCTCAAAAAAGAATAGACGCCATCAGACTGCTTTCAGAAGCAGAGAGAAGCTTTAACCCATCTCCACCAACTCCAAGCCCTCTTTCAAGCGCAAACATGTCTGGTAAGAATCCTGCAAGATATCCTGTACACACATGTTTTTATTTGATATTCTTAGGAGAGATTTAGAATTTTACTCCCTGTGTGCAGATTCCAGCAAATTTCCAGTCTATCTAGACCTTGATGAACTCGACAGCTACCCAACTCCAGCCACAGTCAAGAAGGAAACTCCTGCTGCTACTAGCTCCAAGCCACTCCCGGCTCCCAAGGCCAATCCAAGAACTCGTGCTTCCACAGCAAAAAAGAGGAAAGGTCTTGAAGTCACTGCTCCAGGTTCAGAAGGGTTCTCCTATGACTGTTTTGGTCAAAAATCAGACAAGGATAATGCAACCAAACTCTTTGTTAAGGGGAATGATGCTTGAAATGTAGAACAATGATGAGGATCACTTCAATGTAAATTGCACAAACAACACAAGGATTTATACGGGGAAAAAGCCCTTGATCAAGAGTTGATCTCCGGCACAAAAAACCCCGGGTGATGGAAACTACCGATCACCAAGCTCAAATAAATGAATAAATGTTTACAACTTCGGATAGTAACGAGCTAGGTACAAGAATCACTATCGTGAAATGTGTAAATGTGAGTGAAAACGAATGTATGTTCGTCGAGAGCTTCAAGTGTGCGAGTATATGAGAGTGTGTAGCTCAGAAATGACTAAGTGTTTTTCTACTAGCTCGTTACTCCTTTAAAATAGAAATAACTACCTAAACTAACTATCCGACTTTCGTGCCAAGCTCCCACGTTCTCCACAACGTTCATATTTGGCCAAACACGTGCGGGATAGTTTGGGAATATTCTCCAGGAATGTCGCCAAGACTTGGTCAAGCTTGTTATACCTGCGAGGTAATATAAACAAACAATCGTTAGTACGAGGATCCTTAAAGTGATCGATGATCCTGATCCTGAAGCTCTTCTGAGGATCACCACCTGTCACAGAAGTAAGGATCACTAGTTAGGATAACGAATAAGGATCACTAATTGTTAGAAAATCCTCCCCTAACAATTGCCCCCAAAATATAAGGAGTAATTTGTAAAATTAGCGAGTTATGTTTTCTTGATCTTATCCGCAACTAACTAACGGATATATAGCCGTTAATATAGAACTAGCCGTTGCGATCATGACGTCACAGAAGTGACAATCCTGCAGAATCATAATTATAAATAGAGATATAGATAGGATCAATATGCATTCAAATTCGAAAGAAACTCCCTTTATATTCTCAGTCGTCGATCAATCAGGTATCTCTTTCTTCTCTTTCTTCCTCTCTTACTCTGTTTTTCTTTCTTTAACAGCATCGCTTTGAGAATGATGCTCCGAAGCTCACCGGGCAAGGATCACAAGAAGGATAGCCCTTTGAAGAGTCAAAAAATCATCAAGGACTCAGCGAATGAAAGGTGTTGTTTTAACGATGCACAAGTAGATAAAATCCGTCACTGTTTTCCGGCGAGTGCCTTCTTCAAACCCTTTGATCCCACTGTTCTTAGCGACTATGTTTCTGAAACATGGGTTGCCTTTCCAGCTACTCCATTTACTATAGGATACTCCTATCCTTTCCCAGAATTCACACAATCCTTCTTTTCCCTGACCGGCATATCTTACATCCAAGCCATGCCGATGATTTGGAGGGTTTTATATACCCTAGAGAGGATCATCGAGCAGGAAGGCGTTGATTTAGGAATGTCGGAATTGGCAGAACTGTATGATCTTACTACCTTTGGTTCCCACCGTTATTTGTTCAAGCGAAAACCCGGTGCAGAACATCCCCTTCTCAAAGTTACTAAGAACGACAAAGATTGGAAACGTCGCTTCTTCTTTGTCAGAAGGAGTTCCATTCTAAACGGAGAGGATCTACCAAAAACATGGTCCACCAATGGTAGGCCAGAGGATCATGAGAAGGATCACCAGGTAGTCTCCTTCATGTGATAGGATTACTAACCCCTTTTGTCTTGTGTCATGCAGCTATCTCTGTTTCACATCTCATCACAACATCCGCAACCAGGGAAAGGCTTGCTGCTTTCTGGAACCTTGATCCTGAAACTAGAACTTTTAAGACAATAACCCAAGACTCTCAGGAGGTATCCTCAGGCTCTGTCACCATGTCAAGTAAGTATCCTTGTTTAAAATTTAAATAAATAGTGAAATATGAATTAAGAAAAGATACTTATCTTGTTTTGGTTGTGTAGGTGCTGGAAAATCTGCCAAAGCTGCTTCAAGGTTCAGTGTCACCGATCTCACCACTGTCAAATCCTCCAAAAGAAAGGTTCCTGCCAGCCCGACAGCCTCAATCCCCAAGGCACCCCTCAAAGGAAAGGGAATCAAGAGGAGAAAGGCCTCCGATGCTGAGGATTTGCAGGGTCTGCCTCTAATCCGTCATCAATTCCTTGAGTACTTTAATGAGGTGAGGATCACTGTCTTTGCTCATATATTCTGTTGACATATCCTGCTGATATATCCTGCTGATATATCCTGCTGATTTGAGGATCACTTAATTCTGACCTTATCCTTTATCCTCTTTACAGAAATTCTCTGAGATCGAGGATTATGTCGGCCACGTTGAGGATCAGGATAAGAAGATTGCCGACCTCCAGCAGGTTGCTGTGCTCAAGGATCTTGCACTTGCTGATCTTCAGAAGGAACTCCAGGATACCAAACAGAAGATGGCTAAGGTGCTGGTTAATTTTGACTATGAAAGGCAGGAGATCACAGATGATGCTAAAGTTTCTGCCGCCATAGCAATGTACAAAACCAAGCTGCAAATGGCCTTGGAGGCTCAGGATCCTGCCTTCGACAAAAGCGGCTGGGAAATTGAAGAATGGAAAGCGAGGCTGGCTGAATTGGGTGATGAAGAGGAGGCTGAAGAGATCCTGACAATTGAGGCTGGAAGCAAGGATGAAGCTGGTGAAGCAAGTGGAGCCGGAGGTGGTGATGCAGCAAAGGTTTAGGCTGCTTGATTGGGCAATGATGGACATTTCTAGACGTAGCCGGAGCCCAGTTTTTTAAATTTGGTATTAGCTTTTTGTGGTTGTGGTGTTGAACAATTTAATGGTTTGTACTTTGAACAATAGGTTTTAGGATTAAGGATCTTGTATGATCCTTAGGACAATAGGCAGGATTGCATATGGTGGAGGGATCCTCTGTTTGGGGGATGAAGCCATTGTGATCCTGCCGCCTTTATATTCCTGCACTACTCTTGAACTTATTATTATGGACACCCTTTACCTACCCCAGCGGACGGGCCACGTTTTGCTGGTAGAAGCTCGGGTAGGTAATTTTGACAACCTTTTAAGGGTTAGTCTTTTGTTTATAAATAAAAACTTAACCTTTTGTCGCTTATCTTGTGTTGTTATACTTTTTAATATCTTACCTTCCAACTGTTGTAATGTTCATTCTGTTTATACTTATCAAGCCTTGAAAAATTAGAAAAGATATCCAGAAAGTTTAGGATATGATCAAGGATCACATATCCCATAATTGATAAGTTCTAAAAAGTGACATGGTTTAAGAATCATAAGTTCAGTTGTCAAGTGTAAGGGTTATTCAAATAAATAATGAATAGAATTAAAAATAGTTAAGGATCATACCTGAGGATCCAAGTTAGGATCCTAACCTTAATAAGGATAACTATAAGATAAACCTTAGAATAAAGTAAGGATCAAGGATCCCTAGTTGCCTATCTTCAAGAACCTAAAATAGAGCATCACTTGGGACTAAGCCAATATAAGATAAGAATTAGCAACTGGGGACAAGCCCAAGGATAACTGGGGACAAGCCCAAGGATAACTGGGGACAAGCCCAAGGATCGTATGTAAACTGGAGTATGGCCCTAACTGGCGACTATCCAAACTTAGTGGCATGAAAATGCCAAAACCTTAGCTAACGTGAAAACGTTAGAAACCTTAGCTAACGTGAAAACGTTAGAAACCTTAGGAACGGATGTATGGTACGTCTACCATTATACGTAGGATCCTAAGTATAGCCAGTACAATGGAATTATCAGCCCCTAAAACGAGTACTGGTCCCAATGCCTTGAACTATACCAGGATCATCGTGCGCTACAGGCGGAACTGGGGACAAGCCTGAATAACTGGGGTTAAACCCAAAGGACGGATTGCTTCTGTGGATAACCAACGTTATGCTAAGGATACCTGAACTTTCAAAACTTGAACTCACGTGAGAGATGGATAAAGGATACATGATCCTTATCCCTATATGAGAAAATAATGAAATGAAATAGTTCAAGTTTAGGATATTACCTAAGTAAGGATCACCGATACTTTGAGGATCCTTTAAGGATATCCCTATCGTGAGGATCATTTATGCCAAGAGGATCCTGCTCACATGAAATATTTCTTTAAGTGGACAGCATTCCAAGCTCTTGGTAGCAAATCACCTTCCATGGTTAGCAATCTATATGCCCCCTTTCCTGCTTCAGCTTCAATCAAATAAGGGCCTTCCCATTTTGGAGCCAATTTTCCATCAGCAGGATTGGTGGTATTCTGAAATGCTTTCCTTAATACCATATCTCCAACTTGAAACCTCCTGATCCTGACATTTTTGTTATAAGCACCAGCCATTCTTTGCTGATAACTGGCCATCCTTATCCTAGCCATATTCCTGATTTCTTCAATAGTATCCAGGTCTTGAGCCAAGTTCTCATCATTCTCCTCAGGATCACGGGTACTTGTTCTTGCAGTTGGAACCACCATTTCTGTTGGGATCACTGATTCTGCCCCAAACACCAAAGAGAATGGTGTTTGACCAGTAGCATTCTTGGGGGTTGTCCTATCAGCCCAAAGCACATAGGGTAGTTCTTCTGCCCATTTCCCTTTCTTGGATCCAAGCTTCTTCTTCAAATTGTTGATGATGATCTTGTTGGATGATTCTGCCTGACCATTAGCTTGTGGGTGGACTGGTGTTGATGTTATCATCTTAATCCCCCAGCTGTCACAAAAGTTAGTGGTTCTGCCCCCAATAAATTGGGAACCATTATCACATATAATCTCAGAAGGAATTCCAAATCTAGTGATAATATTTCTTTTAATGAAGGATATAACTTCCTTTTCTCTGACTTGGGTAAAAGCTTCAGCTTCTATCCACTTGGAGAAGTAATCAGTCATAGCTAGCATGAATACTTTTCCACCAGGTGCCTTAGGGAGCTTTCCAACTATATCCATACCCCATCTCATAAATGGCCAAGAGGAGGATATAGGATGCAATAATTCAGCTGGTTGATGAAGGATATTGCTGTGTCTCTGACAAGGATCACATCTCTTAGCATACTCCACAGCATCTCTCATCATGGTTGGCCAGTAGTATCCTGTCCTCAGGATCCTTGAGAATAATGCCCTGCCCCCAGTGTGGTTTCCACAATCTCCTTCATGGAAGTCTTTTAAAACTTCTTGGATTTCAGGATCCTCAATGCATCTCAAGTATGGTCCTGCAAGAGATCGTCTATACAACATATTATTTAAAATTGTGAATTGAGATACCTTAATTTTGAAAGCCCTAGGGTTTTCTCCTGTAGGAATCTCTCCATGTTGTAAGTATCTCATAATTGGTGAGATCCATGATCCTGATCCTGAATGGGATTGAGTATCCTCACTAGGGATAATTGTAGAATCATTCCCTATCTCCATAGCCACATGATCCTCGATAGCCGGGGTCAGGATATGGATAATAGGAATCTTGATATCCTCCGGGATCTTCAAGGATGATCCTAAATTGGCCAATGCATCAGCTTCTGTATTTTCTTCCCTTGGTACCTGTGACAAACTAAAGGAAACAAAAGAGAGTGCCAAATTTTTGACTATCTCCAAATATTTGGTTAGCTTTTCACCTTTAACAGCATAGGATCCATTAAAGTGGTTTGTAATTAACAAAGAATCTACGTGTACCTCAAGATACCTGATCCCCATATGCTTAGCAATTTGCAAACCAGCAATTAAGGCTTCATATTCAGCCTCATTGTTAGTGGTTTGGAACTCACAAGCTATAGAGTGGGGTATTATGTCCCCCTGTGGCGATTTTAGTAGTATTCCCAGCCCAGTGCCTTTGACATTTGAGGATCCATCAGTATAGAGTATCCAAGGATCCTTGGTCTCTTCTAGTTGTTGGACTTCCAACTCAGCTTCTTCTTGTAAATCACTACTGAAATCAGCCACAAAGTCAGCTAATGCTTGGGATTTGATGGCTGTCCTAGGCTCATATCTTATATCATATGCACTTAGTTTTACTGCCCACTTAGCCATCCTTCCTGACATCTCTGGTTTCCTGAGTACATTCTTAATTGGAAAATTAGTTTTAACAATGATAACATGAGTTTCAAAATAATGTCTTAACTTAGTGGATGCCATAATTAATGCAAGAATAAGCTTTTCAAGGTGTGAATACCTGGATTCGGCATCAAGTAAACTTTTACTTACATAATAGACAGGATGTTGTGTACCTTGATGATCCTTAACAAGGACCGCACTTACTGCTTTTGAGGATACTGCAAGATACAAGGATAGCACATCGCCTTTTTCTGGTTTCATCAAAGCTGGGGCTGAGGATAGGTAATCTTTGAGGGCTCTTAAAGCATTTTCATGCTTCTCAGTCCACTCAAATTTCTTGTTCTTCCTTAGGATATCATAGAATTCTTTACACTTCTCTGAGGATTTGGATATAAATATGTTCAAAGCTGCTATCCTGCCTGTTAGCCTTTGAACATCCTTAGCATTGGCCGGGGATTTGATGTTCACTATTGCTTTGATCTGTTCCGGGCTAGCTTCAATGCCTCTCTTTGTCACCATATACCCTAAGAATTTACCTGCTTTAACACCAAAGTGACATTTTGAAGGATTAAGTTTCATGTTATATTTGTCAAGGATATCGAATGCTTCCTCCAAGTCTCTTAGGTGATCCTCAGCTTTTAAGGATTTTACCACCATATCATCTATATAAACCTCCATAGTTTGTCAAATCTGATCCTTGAACATCATATTCACCAGCCTTTGGTATGTTGCACCTGCATTTCTTAATCCGAACGGCATAGCAATATAGCAGTATATACCAGTTGGAGTCATGAAGGCTGTATCCTCTTGGTCGGATGGTTCCATTTGGATTTGTTGAAATCCAGATGAAGCATCCATAAAAGTTAACAGTTCATGACCTGCGGTTGCATCCACCATGGAGTCAATGTGGGGTAAAGGGAAAGGATCCTTGGGACATGCCTTATTTAAATCGGTAAAATCGACACATACCCTCCACTTTCCGTTTTTCTTTTGAACAACAACCACATTGGCCAACCTTCTTGGATACTTGACATCTCTAATCATACCTGCCCGGAGCAATTTTTCTACCTCTTCCTGGATAATGGCATTCCTTTCCGGTGCAAACTTCCTTCTCCTTTGATGGATTGGTTTGAAGGATCTGTCGATGCCGAGTTTGTGAGTGATAACATCTTTGGATATACCAGTCATATCTTCGTGTTTCCATGCAAAGGTAGTCTTTCTCCTTTTGAGGAAGGATACGAGGTCTTTTTTCATTTCGCCAAGGATCCCTGATCCGATATAGATTTTGGATTCAGGATCATCAGGATCCATGAGGATTTCTACCACATCCTATTCACTCGCCTCCAAGACATCCCTTGGAGGATACTTTGATTGCTATTGCTCCCTGGATTTCGAAGCTGGTTTCATCGATGAAGTATAGCAATTCTTAGCCTCCTGCTGATCACTATCAATCTTCACTATTCCCCAAGGACTAGGGAGCTTCACACATTGATGGTAAGTGGATGGGACTGCTTTCATATCGTGTATCCAGGGCCTGCCAAGGATAACATTACAACAAGATAAAAAGTCAATAACACAAAATTTTTGATAAGAGTGTAGGCCTTCAATGTATATTGGGAGTTTAATGTCCCCCAGGGTATTCTTAGTTTCACCACTAAATCCCACGAGCACAGAGGATCTTGGTATGATCTCTGATTCAGGAATACCCATCTTCTTTAGGACATCAAGCTGGATAATGTTCACTGAACTTCCTCCGTCTATAAGGATCCTGCGGACAAAATGGTTAGATATGAAAAGAGTAATAACTAAACCATCGTGATGAGGATCCTGGATATCAACACGATCCTCTTCATCAAAGGTTATGACTTTCCCTTCCGAGACACTTGATGTTCGAACAGGTCTTTCTCCGTTATCCATTTTAGTTTCCTTTGCATGCCTTTTAGCTGCTGAGAAGGATGTGCCGCAAATGTCTGATCCTCCAGAAATGAAGTTTATCACTTGTGCATCCGCTGGAGGGGCTGGAGCCTTCTCAGGGATCCTTTCAGGATCCTGAGTCCTTGACTTCTTTCTTCCCAACAATTCTTTTAGATGCCCCTTGCTCAACAAGTATCCAATTTCCTTTCTTAGTGCAATGCATTCTTCTGTGAGGTGCCCAAAATCTTCATGGTATGCACACCACTTTGATTTATCCTTAGTTGCAGCTGGCCTATCATTTTTTCTGGGCCATCTAGCTTTATCACCTAGACTCTGCATCGCAAGGATTAGTTCATTGTTATCAACACTAAAACAATATTCAGAAATTGGAGGATAATCTTCATCATCCTCTTCTTGATCAATAGAATGCACGTTCTGGTTATTAGATCTGTTGTAGGATCTGAACTTGTTATTCCTGAATGAGGATCCTTGCTTATCCTGCTTTGAGGATCCTGCTAACCTCTCCTGGATCCTCTTGTCATCTTCTAGTCGAATGAACCTAAGTGCTCGGGTTCTTACCTCATCTAAGTTCCTGCACGGTGTCATAACAAGATCATCATAGAAAGACGAATCCCTAAGCAATCCCATTTTAAAGGCCTCAACAGCCGTGGCTATATCTAAGTTGGGAATGTCTAAGGATTCTTTACTGAATTTGGTAATGTAATCCCTTAATGATTCATTATGACCCTGGGTTATCCTATATAAATCACTAGTTAATCGTTCAAATTTCCTACTACAAGAAAACTGATTATTAAACAAGTTAACTAGGTTAGCAAATGAGGTAATAGAATAGGGAGGAAGACTTAGCAGCCATTTGAGAGCTGATCCAGTAAGAGTGGATCCGAATCCTTTGCACAGGCATGCTTCCTTTAACCTTTCTGGGATTGGATTGATCTCCATCCTCTCCCTATATTGTGCTATGTGTTCTTCAGGATCCGTTGAACCATCATACAGTTTCATTGTAGGCACATGGAACCTCTTGGGTATCTCAGCATCACAGATTGGTGGTGCAAAACGAGATATCTTATGGCTCCCATCTGCAATCTCTGGGATAGGTTTGACTACTCCCGGGACACTTGATATCATATCCTTTAGCTTTTGCAATTCTCTGGCCATGGCATGATTGATACCTGGATCCTGCATTAGACCATGGTTAGTAGTATAAGAATTGTTAAAAGTGTTACCTCCCATTGGATTCAAGTTAGGAAGAATGGATGTTAATCCATATTGTTGGGGCTCTGGAATGATCGAGGGACCAGTAGAAGCATTGGTCTGCATTGGAATAAAATCTCCCTGATGGACATCTGAACTTCCTGTTTGCAAACTCCTCAAGGATCCTGGCATCTGGAAGGATCCCTGAAACTGGGACGATCCTGGAACAAAGGAGGATCCTTGAACCTGGGATGATCCTGGAACGAAGGAGGATCCTTGAACCTGGGATGATCCTGGAACGAAGGAGGATCCTTGAACCTGGGATGATCCTGGAACGAAGGAGGATCCTTGAACCTGGGATGATCCTGGAACGAAGGAGGATCCTTGAACCTGGGATGATCCTGGAACGAAGGAGGATCCTTGAACCTGGGATGATCCTAGAACGAAGGAGGATCCTTGAACCTGGGATGATCCTGGAACGAAGGAGGATCCTTGAACCTGGGATGATCCTGGAACGAAGGAGGATCCTTGAAACTGCTGCATTCCTGAATATCCTCCTGAACTCGTGAGGGATCCCATATGCTGAGGATAGGATCCCGCTGGCTGGAAATATGAACCTGATGCCTGGGTCATTGTTGTTGTTCCGTAGTGCACTCCTTTTGGTCCACCCACATATTGAATGTCTGGAACCACTGATGGCTGAGAAGTAATCACCGGAGTATCAAAATTCAAAGATCTGGGCATCAGTGGGGAGCGATCCTCTGCCGTTTTCTTCTGTTTCTTAATTTTGTCAATCTCCCGGAGGATCCTTTCGTTGGTCTTATCCTGCTCTTGTGCATGATTCCTCATCTGCAAAATCAAGGCATAGAGATCATTAGTAGTAGGATTAGTTGAAACAGAAGAAGTAGGTGGTTTTGAGAAAATGGGAGTTGGTTTCTTCGCGGCATTCTCAGTATTCTTCTGGGATCCAGAAGGTGGTGGAGGCAAAGGAGGAACGCCTTGTGAAGAAGTGAATGAGGGCATCAAGTTTGAAGCATTCTTCGCTGAGGAAGCCATTTGCTTGGTTATAGTGAACCGAAATGAGCGTAAAAATGCGTTTTTTTCTAAGGACGAAGCACCAATTGCCCCACGGTGGGCGCCAAACTGTTTTGGTCAAAAATCAGACGAGGATAATGCAACCAAACTCTTTGTTAAGGGGAATGATGCTTGAAATGTAGAACAATGATGAGGATCACTTCAATGTAAATTGCACAAACAACAGAAGGATTTATACGGGGAAAAAGCCCTTGATCAAGAGTTGATCTCCGGCACAAAAAACCCCGGGTGATGGAAACTACCGATCACCAAGCTCAAATAAATGAATAAATGTTTACAACTTCGGATAGTAACGAGCTAGGTACAAGAATCACTATCGTGAAATGTGTAAATGTGAGTGAAAACTAATGTATGTTCGTCGAGAGCTTCAAGTGTGCGAGTGTATGAGAGTGTGTAGCTCAGAAATGACTAAGTGTTTTTCTACTAGCTCGTTACTCCTTTAAAATAGAAATAACTACCTAAACTAACTATCCAACTTTCGTGCCAAGCTCCCACGTTCTCCACAACGTTCATATTTGGCCAAACACGTGCGGGATAGTTTGGGAATATTCTCCAGGAATGTCGCCAAGACTTGGTCAAGCTTGTTATACCTGCGAGGTAATATAAACAAACAATCGTTAGTACGAGGATCCTTAAAGTGATCCATGATCCTGATCCTGAAGCTCTTCTGAGGATCACCACCTGTCACAGAAGTAAGGATCACTAGTTAGGATAACGAATAAGGATCACTAATTGTTAGAAAATCCTCCCCTAACAATGACGAACTCAGCTTCTCTGATTCCTTAGAGCCAATGACATCCTTTCTCAACAAGGTAATATCCTAACTCATATCCTGCACGTATATCCTGCACGTATATCCTAATAGGATATCCTGACAGGATATCCTGGTCAATATATATTCTAACTTATACCTGTAATTGATGTGCAGGGCCTCCAGCATTTGCTCCACTTGTATAATGATGCTTGTGGTACTGTTGCACTTCATGAAGCCAGGATCAAACAGCTTGAAAGCACCGTCGCTGACCAAGGTGCCATTGCTGAAGCGAAGACCCGGCACTACGAAAGCCTGCTGAAGAAGGTCACCCAAGACGCTGAGGTCAAACTCGCCACTGTTCAAATGGATCATGATCAAGCCTTGGTCAACTTCCGGGAGGGAATCAAGGCTTCTGCTATCGTCTTCCTGTTACAAGCACGCATCAAGATGGCCTACGAGGCCAAGGAGACGGGCCTTGTTTGTCCAGCTTGGCCAATTGAATCCTGGGTGGCCAAACTAAAGGAGCTCGGAGGCAAAGCTGTGCCACTTCCTGTTGAAGCTGGTGAGTCTTCTAAGTCAGCAGAGGTGGTGATCCAGGCTGGAGACAAGAAGGATGCTGGAGCAGATGCTGGGATGGATGCTGGTGAGGATGCTGCTCAGGATGCTGGTGCTGAGAAGCCTGAGAAGGTTGGAGAGGATGCCGTTGTGTGAGGGCATTTAGGTGGGCGATGACGGATATACGTGCCAAGGCCAGAGCCCACCTTTTTAAATTTGAATGTTGGTCTGTAATCCCTTAAACAATTTACTTTTCTGCACCTTACTTTTCTGCACATGAACAACTTACATTTCCTGCATGCTTTTTGAACAATACAACAGTTGGAGGTGGATGGGTCTCGGTTTGAGATGAAGCCTTCAACTGTTGGGTAAATATGGTAGGAAACTATTAGTGCTCTTAGTGGATGGGCCTTGTTTTGAGGTGAAACTAAGAGCACATCTTTTGGTATGTTAATAATATAACTTCTCTTTTGACTTTATTATTGTTGTCATTGATATGAAAATCGTACTTGTGAAAACTGTTTGATTTGTACATTTTTAGGAATATATATTATAAATGTACCCTGGGAGATATCCTGAAAGATATCTTGATAAGGATATTAAAATACAACCTATAAATTGTCCAGATAAAAAGGAGAGATCATACCAGAGATTCTTAGAGAATCAATTTTAATCCTCCATTATAAGTTTGTCCCCAGTGCATACTTATGAACTTGGATCCATCTTTTGAACAGTATAATGTATGTTCCCTGTGTTTGACACAGAAACGCAAATGTATTTATATTTTGACTCAAATAAATTTCGAATACCCTGGGGCAAACCCATGATATCCTGAAATGAATCCTTAGCATACTTGGGATAAACCTTTAATATCCTAGGGATAACCCCTGATATCTGGGGATAAACCCTAAATTTCATGCGCTACAGGCGAGAGTGTATAAACTCCAATTCTTAGAAAGGTGAAAACCTTTAAACCTTTGAGAGTATGAAAATACTCTTTTGTGAGAGAGGGTGATCAATCCTCATATACCTTTAGGATCCAGGATATAGCCAACAATAACGAAATTGTCAGCCACTTTTACATGAACTGGTCCCGCTACCTTGAACTATACCTAGATAACTTGCGCTCCAGGCGAGGTGTTTAAACCCAATTCGAAAGAAAGGTGAATACCTTTAAACCTTTGAAGGGACCAGGATCCCTTAAACGTGAGAGAGGGGGCCAATCCTCTAATCTTTCGACTTATCCTGAGTATATATCCTGGAGCTATATCCTGAAACATATCCTGCAAAACAATTGTAAACTAAGGTGGGCTAACACCCCTCCGATGCTTAAGTCAGTATTGGGTTTAAGATAATAAACAAACATATTTAAAATAGAATACATACCATTCCGAGATAGAAAATAAATTCTACTCTTACTTGAAATAGAGCTTTAAATGTATTGCATTCCAGGATCTTGGTAGCATATCCCCCTCCATATTCTTGAGTCGATATGCTCCTTTTCCTGCTTCGGACTCGACTTCATAAGGTCCTTCCCATTTCGGAGCTAGCTTGCCATCGGCAGGATTAGTGGTATTTTGGAAAGCCTTTCTTAGCACCCAATCACCAACTCGAAATCTTCTAGTCCATATGTTCTTATTATATGCTCTGGATATTCTTTGTTGATATGCTGCTATCCTTAGTCTTGCTGCGTCTCTTTTTTCATCTATAGTATCCAAATCTTGGCACAAGACTTCAGGATTTTGTTCAGGATCCTGTAGCATAGATCTTGCAGTAGGTATCGTCATTTCTGTTGGAATCATTGCCTCTGCTCCAAATACCAAGGAAAACGGGGTTTGGCCGGTTGCATTCTTTACCGTTGTCCTATCAGCCCACAAAACAAAGGGTAACTCTTCCGCCCATCTTCCTTTTTTGGCTCCAAGTCTCTTCTTTAAGTTATTGACTATTATCTTGTTTGAAGATTCAGCTTGTCCGTTCGCTTGAGGATGTACCGGAGTAGATGTGATCATTTTGATTCCCCAACTTTTGCAAAAGTCAGTAGTCCTTTTGCTTATAAACTGGGACCCATTATCACAAATGATCTCAGCTGGTACCCCAAACCTAGTCAGGATATTCCTTTTTATGAAGGATACTACTTCTTGGTCTCTAACTTGGACAAATGCTTCAGCCTCAACCCACTTGGAGAAATAATCCGTCATAGCTAACATAAAGACTTTTCCTCCCGGAGCTTTTGGTAACTTCCCTACTATATCCATCCCCCATTTCATGAATGGCCAAGGGGAAACTACAGGATATAGTGGTTCAGCTGGTTGATGTAGTATGTTACTATGCCTTTGGCATGCATCACATCTTCGTGCATATTCTGCTGCATCTTTCCTCATCGTTGGCCAATAATATCCTGTCCTTAATACTTTCGAGAACAATGATCTGCCCCCAGTGTGACTACCACAATCCCCTTCATGTATATCCTGAAGTACTTCTTTGGCTTCAGGATCCTCCAAGCACCTTAAATACGGTCCTGCAAGAGATTTCTTGTATAAAACGTTATTTATAATAGTGAATCGTGATACCTTCATCCTAAATGCCTTAGGATTTTCATTTCCGGGGATGTGTCCTTCTTTGAGATATTTCACAATTGGAGCCGTCCAGGATTTAGGATCCTGTTCAGGATATTCCGCTCCAGGATCCTGAATACCCGCTACTTCTTTATCCTGAGGATTCGTTGCAGGATATAAGACATGTAATACTGGTATTTGGGTCCCTTCCGGTATCCTGATTGATGATCCCAGATTTGCTAAGGCGTCCGCTTCAGCATTATCCTCCCTTGGTACCTGTTCAAGTGTAAAAACATCGAAATATCCTGCTAATTTTTTAAGAATATCGAGGTATTCGATTAACTTCTCACCCTTAACTGCATAGGATCCATTAAAATGGTTAGTAATTAACAATGAGTCAACATATACTTGTAAATTTTTGATACTCATGCTCTTAGCCAACTCTACTCCTGCAATTAAAGCCTCATACTCTGCTTCATTATTAGTAGCAGGAAATTCACACCTAATAGCCTGGGGTAATATGTCCCCCTGTGGCAATTTTAGTAGTATTCCTAATCCTACTCCTCTTATATTAGATGCACCATCAGTATATAATGTCCAGGATCCTGAGGATTCTCCTAACTGTTGAACTTCTAGGTCTACCTCATCCTGAATGTCACTACTAAAATCAGCCACAAAGTCAGCTAAAGCCTGAGACTTTATGGCATTCCTAGGTTCATATACTAAATCATAAGCACTCAACTTTACCGACCACTTAGCCATCCTGCCCGACATTTCTGGTTTCCTAAGTACATTTTTAACAGGATAATTTGTTTTAATCATGAATCCTATGTGTCTCAAAGTAATGTCTAAGTTTCGTTGATGCCATGACTAATGCTAGTATCAATTTTTCTAAATGAGAATATCTAGTTTCAGCATTTAACAAGCTTTTACTAACATAATAAACAGGATATTGCTGACCTTCATGGTCCTTTACAAGGACGGCACTTACAGCATTCCCTGATACCGCGAGGTATAGGGATAATGGTTCACCATTCTCGGGCTTCATCAGTAGAGGTGCGGTTGAAAGATATAGCTTTAAATCCTGTAGGGCCGCTTCATGCTTCTCACCCCATTCGAATTTCTTGTTCTTCTTCAGGATATCATAAAAATCTTTGCATTTTTCTGAGGATCTTGAGATAAATCTATTTAATGCTGCCACTCGCCCTGTTAATCCTTGAACATCCTTCATATTTGAGGGCGATTTAATATCTAAGATGGCTTTAATCTGCTCCGGGCTTGCTTCTATTCCTCTTTTGGTCACCATATATCCTAGGAATTTTCCTGCCCCCACTCCAAAATGGCACTTAGCAGGATTCAGCTTCATGTTATACTGATCCAGGATATCAAATGCTCCTTCAATATCCTGGAGGTGATCCTGAGCTTTCTTTGATTTCACCACCATATCGTCAATGTACACTTCCATGGTGTCCCCCAGTTTGTCTTTGAACATCATGTTTACCAATCTTTGGTATGTTGCACCTGCATTTTTCAAACCAAAAGGCATAGCTGTATAACAATAAATACCTGTTGGCGTCATGAAGGCAGTATCCTCCTGGTCAGAAGGCTCCATTTGGATTTGTTGAAATCCTAAGGATGCGTCCATGAAGGTCAGCATTTCATGCCCGGAAGTGGCATCTACCATCGCATCAATGTGGGGAAGAGGAAATGGGTCTTTAGGACAAGCTTTGTTCAAGTCTGTGTAGTCTACACAAACTCTCCATTTCCCATTTTTCTTCTGTACCACAACTACGTTTGCTAGCCATCTTGGGAACTTAACCTCTCTGATCATCCTGGACTTCAATAATCTCTCAACTTCCTCTTGAATAATCGTATTCCGCTCAGGAGCAAACTTCCTTCTTTTTTGTTAAACAGGATTGAATGATTTATCAATTCCAAGCTTGTGAGTGATGACGTCTTTGGATATGCCTGTCATATCCTCATGCTTCCATGCAAACATTGACATCCTGCATTTCAAAAAGTTAATTAACTGTTCTTCAATATCCTGAGGGATATTGGTTCCTACGAGCACCGAAATATTGGGGTTATCCTGGTCCAAGATAATTTTCTTCACATCCTGCTCTGGATCCTCCACGATATCTTGGGCCCGCGTCTTTAATTGCTATGCTGCACTAGGCTTGGTTGAGGATTTCATCGAGGATGAGTAGCATTCTTTCGCCTCCTGCTGATCACTATCAACTTTGACAACTCCCCAAGGGGTAGGTATCTTGATGCATTGGTGATATGTTGATGGCACAGCTTTCATATCGTGAATCCACGGTCTTCCCAGTATGATGTTATAGCAGGATAGAGAATCCATCACACAGAAACGTTGTATCGAGTTGACTCCTTCAACGTATACTGGCAACTTTATCTCTCCCACTGTGTTTCTTGCCTCTCCACTGAACCCAACAAGCACGGTAGACTTTGAAGTGATATCCATTGGAGATACATTCATTCTCTTCAGCGTCTCTAGTTGGATTATGTTGACGGAGCTGCCATTATCAACCAATATCCTGCGTACAAAATGGTTAGCCACATATAATGTTATTACCAGAGCATCATGGTGAGGATCCTGGACAGTATCCCTGTCATCAGCATCAAATGTGATCACTTTGTCAGTTGTGAGGGTAGTCATCCTGACAGGTTTATCTCCCCTTTCGGCCTTAGCTTCTTTTGCATGTCTCTTTGCTGCCGAATACGAAGTCCCACAAATGTCGGATCCTCCCGAAATGAAGTTGATTATCTTAGCATCCGCGGGAGGTGATGCTGCTCGCTCAGGATCCTTCTCAGTATCCTGACCCTTATTCTTCTTTCTTCCCAAGAGATCTTTCAGATATCCCTTGCTTAGAAGATAGTTTATTTCTTTCCTTAGAGCAATTCAATCCTCAGTCACATGTCCGAAATCTTCGTGGAAAGCGCACCATTTTGACTTATCTTTCCAATCAGCCTTTTGTTGATTCTTTCGAGGCCACCTAGCCTTGTCTCCCAGACCCTGCATGGCATACATCAATTCAGGAATGTTAACAGAAAAGCAATATTCAGACAACTCAGGATACTCTTCAGGATCCTCATCTTCGACAGCATTCACTCTCTTGTTTTCATTTCTACCATATGGCTTAGGCCGATATGACTTGAATGAGGATTCTGACTTCCTGTTAGTTGACTCATAAGTGTTAGATGAGTTCATCCTTTCTTGCATCTTTCTGTCATCCTCCAATCGAATATATCTTAGGGCTCTGTTTCGAGCTTCATCCAAGTTCCTGCATGGGTTCATTACAAGGTCTTGATAAAATTGAGAATCTTTTTGCAGCCCCATCTTGAAAGCTTGCACAGCTGTTGCAACATCAAGATGAGGAATATCTAGGGATTCCCGGCTGAACTTGTTCACATAATCCCTAAGGGATTCCTGAGGCCCCTGTGTTATCTTGTAGAGATCACTTGTTAATTTTTCAAAGCTTCTACTACAAGAAAACTGACTATTAAATAAATTTACTAAGTGAGCAAAAGATGCAATCGAATGTGGAGGAACATTCAAGAGCCATTTCAAGGCTGATCCTGTTAAAGTTGAACCAAAACCCTTGCATAAGCATGCTTCCTTGAGATCCGGAGGAATAGGGTTAATTTCCATTCTTTCCCTATACTGAGCAATATGCTCCTCAGGATCCGTAGTTCCGTCGTAAAGCTTCATGTTGGGGGTTTGGAATCTCTTTGGGATCTCAGCATCACAGATAGGATATGCAAAACGAGATATCTTGTGGCTGTCTTGGGACACCTCCGGGATCGGCTGGACCACCCCGGGTATACTAGATATCATGTCCTTCAACTTCTGAAGTTCCCTAGTAAGCGCTGATGTCACACCTGTATCCTGCAAAGATCCACTATTGTTAGTAGTATGAGTATTATTATTATTTGACACGTTACCCGTTGGAGGATTTTGGCCATATCCTGAAGCATATCCTGAGCTCCTCATGGTCGACATCCTGACCGAGGAGGGTATTTCAGGAGTATGATTCTGAGGAAGGCTGGGCACAATATTCCCCCTGTTGTCCTCAGTATACACAGCTGAACTGAAGTTCAAAGTTCTGGGATGCAATGGAGTGACAATATCCTCAGCAGATCTACTCGAGCCAGACTTCAGGAGTTGTATTTCCCTCAATAGCATTTGGTTTGTTTCCTGTTGCTGCCTCATTTGTTCCTACACACTTCCAAATAAGGTTAAAATTTCATCATTAGAGGCTAAAACGGTAGCAGATTCCTGAACACTGCGAGTAGGGATAATATCCTGAGGTCGTGAAGAGGCTGGCATCCTTGGAGGAGGTGGTGGAAGCACCGAACCGGTAGTAGCAGAAGTCACGGCAGACACAGTGGAGGAGCTCATGTTTGATCTTGAAGCCATTGTGGACAATGTGGCAAAAACTTTTGAAAATAGAAAGCCGATTAGCGATTTCACAAAAATTTTTAGTAAAGAGAGCACCACTTGCCCCACGGTGGGCGCCAAATTGTTTTGGTCAAAAATTACCGAAGCAATTAAGTAATCAAATTAGTAAAGTGAGGTAGTGTGCTAGAAAGTGTATTGAAAATATGCTTGTTAAGTTATTTAGAAAATCAGTATTCAGGATACGGCTCAGGATATTGAGCTGTATCTGTGATCAAACTATGAGCAAAAATAAAGTAAACGACACCAGATGTACGAGGAAAGCCCTTGATCAATTTAGATCGCCGGCATAAAACCTCGGGAGCTGACAATCGCAGCTGCCTTGTTCTTCTTATTACTTCAAACGTCAAGATACAGTGCAGGATATAGACCAGATCGCTAAGTGTTACAATGCTTTTGTATGAGAGTGAGAATTGCTAGAGAGCGAGTGTTAGAGTGTAGAGAGTGTGTATGTGATGTCATATTCGATCTGGTATACCCACCTATTTATAGTTACAAGTTAGAAACTAAAATTCCTATAAATATGGGATGCTCCTGAATATTCCATAAGTAGCCGTTTGGAGCCAAATAAATCGGGCTTAACGTCTTTCTTCGAACAACTTGGACCGAGTCTTCCGCGGAATGAGTCCTTGTGAACGTTGCTAACTTCTAACCCACGTACCTGCACATAATCCGTTAGTAATCTTGAGGATACCATTCAGGATGTTACCAATATCCTGAACCAGCATCCCGGATGTAAACAGATACTATATAACCAAGATATAAATCAAGATACTTTCCAGGATATGGGCTCAGAATTTCACCCATAACAGTTAGGTTTAGAAAATACACCCCTAACAATTGCCCCCAAAATATGAGGAATAAAATATAACTTAATGGGTCATATTTTTTTATCTTATCTCCAACGAACTAACTAACGGATATATAGCCGTTAAACTTGAACTAGCCGTTGCAGATCATACGTCAGCGACATGACATCCTGCAAAACCATCATTAAAAATTTGAGATTAGAGATAAGGATCGATAGGCATTTAAATTCGTGCGTTACTTCCCTTTAAATCCTCATCCAAAGACCGATCAGGTATCTTTCTTCTCCTTCTCTCTTCATTTTCTTATTCTGATCTTCATCTTTCTGAACATCCATGACAAAGATGGTTCTTAGATCCTCACCAGCTAAGGACCCATAGAAAGATAGTCCCTTGAAAAGCCAAGGCATTATCCAAAATCCTTCCAAGGAACTCTGCTGCTTCACTGACCCGGAGATTGACCGGATTCGCCATTGTTTTCCGGCGGATACCGTCTTCAAATCCTTTGACCCTTCCACGAAGAGTGATTCTGTCTCAGACACTTGGGTTGCTTTTCTGGCCACCCCATTCCTGATAGGATTCTCCTATCCTTTCCCTGCCTTCACTCAATCTTTCTTTTCACTCACCGGCATGTGCTACATTCAGGCCATGCCGATGATGTGTAGAGTATTGTATACCTTAGAAAACATCATAGAGTAGGAAGGTATAGAGATAGGAATGTCGGAACTGGCTGAGCTGTATAATCTTGTGAGCCATGGTTCACATCGCTTCTTATTCAAACACAAACCTGGTGATCCTCACCCAATCCTCAAGACCACAAAAATGATACCAACTAGAAAAAGCGTTTTTTCTTTGTTAGGAGGGACTCTATCCCGGATGGGAAAGATCTCCCCAAAAAGTGGACCACCCATGGTAGGACATAGGATCCTTATAGAAGGATCAAAGGATAACCCTGTTTCTGTTGAGGATAACTGATCCTTTTCTGTTTTGCAGCTATCTCGGTCTCTCGTCTCATTCAATCACCTGCAATAAAAGAAAGAATCGCTGCCTTCTAGGACCTTGATCCTGCAGTTAGAACATTCCAAGCCAACACAAAGGATTCACAAGAAGTATCCTCTTGATCAGTCACCATGTCAAGTAAGTATTTACATTTATGTATGATTAAATAGATATAGATTAAGGATACTTATCTGTTATTTGTCCTTTGTAGGCGCTGGGAAGTCCTTGAAATCAGCCTCTCACTTCAGTGTCAGTGATCTTGATGCTGTCACTGCCCGGTCCGGCAAGAAACGAATTGCTACCAGCCCTAGCATCCCAATTCCTAAGCCTGTCACCTCCAAGGGCAAGGGCGGAAAGAAGAGGAAGACTGCTGACGATCTTGAAGGCCTGCCCCTCATTTGGCATTAGTTTGAAGAATACTTCTCTGAAGTGAGGATCCCTGATTCTCAAATCTATCCTGCCCATTTGAGGATAACGGATCCTGAATTGTATCTTTCCTTTTTTCAAGAAATTTGCTGAGATCCAGATGCTCCTTGATGCGTATGTTGAAGAGGCTGAGCAGAAGCACTTGGACTTTCAGAAGATCTTCCTAGCAAAGGATGAGACCATCTCTACCCTCGAGAAGGAGCTTAACTTGGTGAAAAAGCAGCTGGTCATGGCCCACATCAATGTTGATCATGAGAAGGCTGAAGTGATGGAGGGTGCTAAGCTTTCTGCCGCCATTGCTATGCTCAAGATCAAGCTTCAGATGGCGAATGAGGCTGAGGATCCTAACTTCGACAGGACTGCCTGGGACCAAGAAGGCTGGAAGGCCAAGCTAGCTGAGCTGGAGGATGAAGAGGAGACTGAAGAGGTTCTGGCAATCGAGGCAAGCGGCAGCGGGGCAAAGGATCAGGCTGGTGATGCAGAGGTTGGAGGTGACGGTGATGCAGCGAAGGTGTAGGCTGCAACAATGGGCAATGATGGATTTATCTAGATGCGGCCGAAGCCCATTTTTTTATGATTTGGTAGTTTTTTGAATGTTTGATGATGTTTTCAAACAATGCTGGTCTGTACTTAAACAATAGTAATTAGATTTAAGGATCACCGATCCTTCAGACAATAGGTAGGATTACAAATGGTGGAGGGATCCTTTGTTTGGGGGGTGAAGATATTGTGATCATGCCGTCTTTTTATTCCTGCACTTAGACCTCGTTAATATGGACACCCTTTGCCAACCCAAGTGGACGGGCCACGTTTTACTGGTAGAAAATTGGGTTGGCAATTTTGACAACCTTTAGAGGGTTAATCTTTTACTAAATAAATAAAAGCTTAATCTTTTGACTATCTCATTTGTTGTTATATTTGTGAATACTTTACCTTTCAGTTGTTAGGATACACTTTGTTTGAATTCATAAATTAAGAACAATGGTTTAGTAGATTAAGTCAAGAAGTTTAGGATATGATCAAGGATCAAATATCCTATAATCGAAAAATTCAAAAAGTGATGTAACTTAAGGATCATGCATCCTGTTGTCAAAGAATAAGGGTTACATAGGTAAATAAAGAATAAAATTAAAGTGATCAAGGATCATACATGAGAATCCAAGTTAGGATCCTAAACCTTTAATATTTACAATCAGGATAACCAAAAGACAAACCTTAATAAAAGGTTAGGATCAAGAATCCTTAGCTGTTTAGCTTCAAAAACCTAAAATGGAACATAACTTGGGACTAAGCCAATATAAGAGAAGAGCTAGCAACTGGGGACAAGCCCAACAATTCTAGGGATAAGCCCAATATACTGGGGACAAGCCCAAAAAACTGGGGACAAGCCCAAAGGATCTTGTGTAAACTGGAGTATGGCCCTCACTGGCGACTATCCAAACTTAGTGACATGAAAATGCCAAAACCTTAGCTAACGTGAAAATGTTAGAAACCTTAGGAACGGATGTATAGTACGTCTACCATTATACGTAGGATCCTGACTACAGCCAGTACAATGAAATTGTCAGCCCCTAAAGCGGGTACTGGTCCCATTGCCTTGAACTGCACCAGGATCATCGTGCTCTGCTGGCGAGACTGGAGACAAGCCCAAAAGCTGGGGACAAGCCCAAATACTGGGGACAAGCCCAAAAAACTGGGGACAAGCCCAAAAAAAAACTGGGGACAAGCCCATAAAACTTAGGAGACTTCTGTGAATACTTGATCCTTTGCTAAGGATACATCAACCTTCTGCAAAACTCAGAACTAAATGAAAGAAGGATAAAGGATCCAGGATCCTTCTCCTTGTAAATGAGTTAATTAAAGAAGTGGAAAAATTGAGGTTAGATCATTACCAGAGTGAGGATCATCTATCCATTGAGGATCCTTCATGAACATCAGACACGAAAACAATTGAGGATCCTGGATCCTTATTACATGAAGTATCTCTTTAGGTGGACAGCATTCCAAGCTTTTGGTAGCAAATCTCCTTCGATTGTTAATAACCGATATGCCCTCTTTCCTGCCTCAGCTTCAATAAGATGGGGACCTTCCCACTTAGGTGCTAACTTGCCATCAGCAGGATTGGTGGTATTTTGGAATGCTTTCCTCAACACCATATCACCAACTTAAAACTTCCTGATCCTGACATTCTTGTTATAAGCTCCAGCCATCCTTTGTTGATAACTGGCCATTCTTATCCTTGCAAAATCCCTGAGTTCTTCTATGGTATCCAAGTCTTGAACCAAGTTCTCAGCATTTCCTTCAGGATCACGGATGCTTGTTCTTGCAGTAGGAACCACCATCTCTGTAGGGATCACTGATTCTGTTCCAAACACTAAAGAAAATGGAGTCTGGCCAGTAGCATTCTTGGGGGTTGTTCTATCAGTCCATAGTACATAAGGTAGTTCTTCTGCCCATTTTCCTTTCTTGGATCCAAGCTTCTTCTTCAAGTTATTGATGATAATCTTGTTGGATGATTCTGCCTGACCATTAGCTTGTGGGTGGACTGGTGTTGATGTTATCATCTTAATCCCCCAGCTGTCACAAAAGTTAGTAGTTCTACTCCCAATAAATTGGGATCCATTATCACAAACAATTTCAGAAGGGATACCAAATCTGGTAATAATGTTTCTTTTAATAAAGGATTTCACTTCTTTTTCTCTGACTTGAGCAAAAGCTTTAGCTTCTATCCACTTGGAGAAGTAATCAATCATAGCAAGCATGAACACTTTTCCACCAGGTGCCTTGGGAAGTTTTCCAACTATATCCATTCCCCATCTCATGAATGGCCAAGAAGATGATATAGGATGCAGGAGCTCCGCTGATTGGTGAAGGATATTACTATGACTTTGACAAGGATCACACCTCTTGGCATAATCAACAGCATCCTTCTTCATTGTAGGCCAATAGTATCCTGTTCTAAGGATCCTTGAGAACAGTGCCCTGCCCCTAGTATGGTTTCCACAATCTCCTTCATGAAAATCCTTTAAGACTTCTTGAACCTCAGGATCCTCAATGCACCTTAGGTATGGACCTGCAAGGGATCGTTTATATAACATGTTATTTAATATTGTAAATTGAGATACCTTGATTTTGAAAGCTCTGGGGTTTTCTCCTGTAGGGATCTCTCCATGTTGTATATATCTCATGATTGGAAGGATCCATGATCCTGAATGAGATTGTGTATCATTACTAGGGATGATTGTAGAATCCTCTCCTATCTCCATAGCTACATGATCCTCAATAGCAGGAGTTAGGATATGAATAATAAGGATTTTGATATCTTCTGGAATCTTCAAGGATGATCCTAGGTTGGCCAATGCATCAGCTTCTGCATTTTCTTCTCTGGGTACCTGTGACAAACTAAAGGAAACAAAAAAGAGTGCCAATTCTTTGACTATCTCTAAATATTTGATTAGCTTTTCACCTTTAACAGCATAGGATCCATTAAAGTGATTATTAATTAACAATGAATCTACATGTACCTCAAGATACCTGATCCTCCTGTGCTTGGCAATTTTCAAACCAGCTATCAAGGCTTCATATTCAGCCTCATTGTTAGTAGTTTGAAACTCACAAGCTATGGAGTGGGGTATTATGTCCCTCTGTGGAGATTTTAGTAGTATTCCAAGTCCAGTTCCCTTGATGTTAGAGGCTCCATCTGTGAAGAGTATCCAAGGATCCTTAGTCTCTTCAAGCTGTTGGACTTCTACCTCAGCTTCCCTTTGTAAGTCACTACTGAAATCTGCCACAAAGTCAGCTAAGGCTTGGGATTTAATGGCAGTTCTTGCCTCATATCTTATATCATAAGCACTGAGCTTCACTGCCCATTTGGCCATCCTTCCTGACATCTCAGGTTTCCTTCGTGATCCTTAACAAGGACTGCACTTACTGCTTTGGAAGATACTGCCAAATATAAGGATAATATGTCCCCTTTTTCTGGTTTAATCAAGGCAGGAGCTGAGGATAGGCAATCCTTAAGGGCTTTGAGGGCATTTTCATGCTTATCAGTCCACTCAAATTTCTTGTTCTTTCTCAAAATGTCATAGAATTCCTTGCACTTTTCTGATGACTTGGATATGAACCTGTTCAAGGCTGCGATCCTTCATGTCAACCGTTGCACATCCTTGGCATTGGCAAGAGATTTTATATTCACGATTGCCTTGATTTGCTCTGGACTTGCTTCAATGCCTCTTTTTGTCACCATATAGCCTAAGAATTTGCCTGCTTTAACACCAAAATGACACTTTGAAGGATTCAGTTTCATGTTAAATTTATCAAGGATATCGAATGCTTCCTCCAAGTCTCGTAAGTGATCCTCAGCTCTCTTGGACTTAACCACCATGTCATCTATATAGACTTCCATAGTGTGTCCAATTTGTTCCTTGAACATCATATTGACTAGCCTTTGATAAGTAGCACCTGCATTTCTTAGTCCAAACGGCATAGCAATATAACAGTATATACCTGTTGGGGTCATAAAGGCTGTATCATCTTGATCAGATGGTTCCATCTGAATTTGCTGAAATCTAGATGAAGCATCCATAAAAGTCAACACCTCATGACCCGCGGTAGCATCCACCATGGAGTCAATGTGGGGTAATGGGAAAGGATCCTTGGGACATGCCTTGTTTAAATCAGTAAAATCGACACATACCCTCCACTTTCCATTTTTCTTTTGAACAACAACCACATTGGCTAACCACCTTGGATACTTAACCTCCCTTATCATACCTGCTCGGAGCAGTTTATCTACCTCCTCCTAGATATTGGCATTCCTCTCAGGTGCAAACTTCCTCCTCTTTTGATGTATTGGTTTGAATGACCTGTCAATGCCAAGTTTATGAGTAATTATATCTTTAGAGATACCTGTCATGTCTTCATGCTTCCAAGCAAAGGTAGTTTTTCTTTTCCTTAGGAAGGATACTAGGTCCTGTTCAATGTTGTTGAGGATCGCTGATCCTATGAAGATCTTGGATTTGGATCCTGAGGATCCATAAGGATATCTTTCACATCCTGTTCCCTTGCCTCCAAGAAATCTCTTGGAGAATGCTTTAATTGCTATTGCTCCCTTGGTCTTGAGGCTGGCTTCATTGATGAGGTATAGCAATTCTTCGCTTCTTGTTGATCACTCTCAATCTTCACCACCCCCCATGGACTAGGAAGCTTTACGCAATGATGATATGTAGATGGGACTTCCTTCATGTCATGTATCCATGGCCTACCAAGGATAACATTGCAACAGGATAAGCAATGTATAACACAAAATTTTTGATAAGAATGAAGACCCTCTATGTAAATGGGAAGTTTGATGTCCCCCAATATGTTCTTGGTTTCTCCACTGAATCCAACCAGAACTGAGGATCTTGGAACAATATCTGATTCAGGAATGTTAATCTTCTTGAGGACATCAAGTTGAATGACGTTTACTGAGCTTCCTCCATCTATCAAGATCCGGCGAACAAAATGGTTAGATATAAACAAGGTAATAACAAGACCATCATGATGAGGATCCTGAACATCAACATGATCATCCTCGTCAAAAGTTATAACTTTCTCCTGTGTGACAGTAGAGGTTCGGATGGGTCTATCCCCATTATCCATCTTGGTCTCCTTAGCATGCCTCTTGGCTCCTGAAAAGGAAGTGCCACATATGTCTGATCCTCCGGATATGAAGTTTATAATTTATGCATCAGCAGGAGGAGCAGGAGCTCTTTCCGGAACGTTTTCAGGATCCTGGATCCTTGACTTTTTTCTTCCCAATAGCTCCTTTAAGTGCCCTTTGCTCAACAAGTAACCAATCTCTTTCCTCAGAGCAATACATTCTTCAGTGAGGTGACCAAAATCTTCATGATATGCACACCATTTGGATTTGTCTTTTGTTGCAGTTGGCTTATCACTTTTTCTGGGCCATCTTGCTTTCTCACCTAGCTTCTGCATTGCAAGGATTAGTTCATTGTTATCGACAGAAAAACAATATTCAGAAATGGGAGGATAATCCTCATCATCCTCTTCCTGTTCTACTGCATGCACATTCTGGTTATCAGACTTGTTGTAAGACTTGGACTTGTTGTTCCTAAAGTAGGATCCTTGTTTGTCCTGTTTCGAGGATCCTGCCAGCCTTTCGTGGATCCTTTTATCATCCTCTAGCCGGATGAATCTAAGGGCCCTGGTTCTCACTTCATCAAGATTCCTGCAAGGGGTCATGGCAAGATCATCATAGAACAATGAATCCCTAAGTAAACCCATTTTAAAGGCTTCTACAGCCGTAGCAATATCCAAATTAGGAATATCCAAGGATTCTTTACTAAACTTAGTGATATAATCTCTAAGTGATTCATTTTGACCTTGTGTTACCCTATATAGATCACTATTTAATCGCTCAAACTTTCTACTACATGAGAATTGACTATTAAACAGATTAACTAGATTAGCAAATGAAGTAATAGAGTAAGGGGGAAGACTTAGCAGCCATTTAAGAGCTGATCCTGTTAATGTGGATCCGAAACCCTTGCATAGACATGCTTCTTTTAACCTCTCCGGGATGGGATTGATCTCCATCCTTTCTCTATATTGAGCTACATGTTCTTCTGGATCCGTTGAGCCATCATATAGTTTCATGGTTGGTATTTGGAACCTCTTTGGAATTTCTGCATCACAAATAGGTGGTGCAAAATGGGATATTTTGTGGCTTCCATCTGGGATTTCAGGAATGGGTTTAACCACTCCTGGTACGCTGGATATCATATCCTTCAGTTTCTGTAATTCCCTAGCCATAGCCTGGTTGATACCTGTATCCTGCATAAAGCAATGGTTAGTAGTATAAGAATTATTCAAAGTGTTAACTCCCGGAGGATTCAAGTTTGGAGTCCCGGATGTGGATCCATATTGACGGGATTCCGGCATAACCGAAGGACCAGAGGAAGCAATGGTCTGCATTGGTATGAAGTCTCCTAGATGAACATCTGAATTTCCAGGTTGTACACTCCTTAAGAATCCTTGATCCTGAAATATGTTGGATCCTTGATGTGCTGTGACTGAGGGTCTTGGAGGATAACTCATTGATCCGAAAACCTGAGACGAGGATCCTTGAACCTGAGAGGATCCCTGAACCTGAGACGAGGATCCTTGAACTTGAAAGGAGGATCCTTGAACCTGAGAGGATCCCTGAACCTGAGACGAGGATCCTTGAACCTGAAAGGAGGATCCTTGAACCTGAGAGGATCCCTAAACCTAAGAGGATCCCTGATGCTGGAAGAAGGATCCTTGAGGCTGGAAGAAGGATCCTGAAGGCTGAAACTAGGATCCTAGATCCTGAGTCGTTGCCGATGATCCAGAATGAATTCCTGTTGATCCACCCTGGTATTGGATATCTGGAGCTGCACATTGTTGGGCAGTTATGACCGGAGTGTCGAAATTCAACGACCTCGGCATCAGAGGAGAGTGATCCTCCACTGATTTCTTCTGTTTCTTGATGTCACCAATCTCCCGGAGGTTCCTTTCATTGGTTTTATCCTGCTCTTGTATGTGATCCCTCATCTGCAAAATCAAAGTAAAAAGATCACTGTTAGTAGGGCTAGAAGAAACAGTAGAAGTTGGTGGTTTCGGGAAAATGGGGCTCTGTCCCTTCGCAGCATTTTTAGCATTCTTCTGGGATCCAAAAGGTGGTGGAGGCAAAGGTGGAATGCCATGCGAAGAAGTGACTGCCGGCATGGAAGTCGAAGTGTTCTTTGCTAAAGAAGCCATCTGCTTGGAGATAATGGACACAATGACAAAAATTTCTCAGAAATGAAGCACCAGTTGCCCCACGGTGGGCGCCAAACTGTTTTGGTCAAAAATCAGACTAGGATAATGCAACCAAATCTTCTTTTGTGAGGTATGATGCTTAGATCAATGAACAAATGTATGAACAACTTGTAGATGAAATGAACAAGTGACATAATGATTTATACGAGGAAAAAGCCCTTGATCCAGAGTTGATCTCCGGCATAAAAAACCTCGGGTGATGGAAACTACCGATCACCAACTATATAAAACAAATAAAGGTTACAAATCGGGATGATAACAAGCTTGTTACAAGGATCACTAGTGTGTAATGTGTATGAAATCGCCAATGAACTGCAGAGAGCTGTTTCAAGTGTGTGTGTTTGCTAATCTGTTCTAATTTAAGCTGTTATCCCCTTTAAAAATAGAAATAATCTAAATAACTAACTATCCGCTAAATGTGCAAGCTACCCACGACTTCTAAAACGGTCACCAAGCTATGCACGTGCGGAATATAGAGAGCATATTTCCCAAGAATATCGGCAAGACCAAGTCCCACTCATCCATTCCTGCAAAACAAGCTTAAATATAATGGAAACAATCGTTAGTGTTAGGATAACATTGAGGATCCTGGATCCTTAACCCTGCAACGTCTTCTAAGGATCCTTAATTCAAACGGAACTGAGGATCCGTGATCCTGGCTGCACTTGAGGATCCGTGATCCTTAGGTTTAGAAAATCCACCCCTAACACCAAGGATATTATAACTCACAAGCTCGGAATTGATAGGTCTTTCAAGCCTGTCCAACAGAAACGAAGGAAGTTTCCTCCTGAACGGAATGCAATAATTCAGGAAGAGGTTGAAAAATTGTTGAAAAGCAAGATGATTAGGGAAGTTAAATTTCCCAAATGGCTAGCAAATGTAGTTATGGTTCAGAAGAAAAATGGGAAATGGAGAGTTTGTGTCGATTACACAGACTTGAACAAAGCATGTCCTAAAGATCCATTCCCTCTGCCTCATATCGACTCAATGGTGGATGCTACTGCCGGTCATGAAATGTTAACCTTCATGGATGGATCCTCAGGATTCCAGCAAATACAAATGGAACCTTCGGATCAGGAGGATACCGCTTTCATGACACCAACAGGTATTTATTGTTATACTGCTATGCCTTTTGGTTTGAAAAATGCAGGTGCAACATACCAGAGATTGGTGAACATGATGTTTAAAGACAAACTGGAGGACACCATGGAGGTATACATTGATGATATGGTGGTAAAATCCAAGAAAGCTGAGGATCATCTCCGGGATATTGAAGGAGCATTTGATATCCTGGACCAATACAATATGAAGCTGAATCCTACCAAATGCCATTTTGGAGTGGGGGCAGGAAAATTTCTAGGATATATGGTGACTAAAAGGGGTATCAAAGCGAGCCCGGAACAGATCAAAGCTATCCTGGATATCAAGTCACCTTCCAACATGAAAGATGTACAAAGACTAACAAGACGAGTAGAAGCATTAAACAGGTTTATATCGAGACCCTCGGAAAAGTGCAAGGAATTCTACGATATCCTGAAGAAGAATAAGAAATTCGAATGGGGAGAGAAGCATGAATCAGCCTTGCAGGAATTGAAGCAGTATCTTTCAACTGCACCTCTATTGATGAAGCCCGAGGATGGAGAACCATTATCCCTGTATCTCACAGTATCAAGGAATGCAGTAAGTCTTGTTCTGGTAAAGGATCATGAAGGTCAGCATTAAAGGTGAGAAGTTAATCGAATATCTCAAAATTCTCAAAAAATTAGCAGGATATTTCGATGTTTTTACACTTGAACAGGTACCGAGGGAGGATAACGCTGAAACAGATGCTTTGGCAAATCTATGATCATTAGTCAGGAAACCGGAGGGAACCCAAATACCAATAATACATATCCTGTATCCTGCAATGGATCTTCTCAAATCTCAGGATAAGGAAGTAGTAAGTATCCAGGATCCTGATGATGAGTATCCCGAGGAGGATCCTACGTCCTGGATGGCTCCAATCATGAGATATCTCAAGGAAGGACACATCCCAAAGGATGAGAATCCTAAGGCCTTTAAGATGGAGGTATCACGATTCACTATTATAAATGATGTTTTGCATAAGAAATCTCTTGCAGGACCATACCTGAGGTGCTTGGAGGATCCCGAAACCAAGGAAGTGCTTCAGGATATACACGAAGGGGATTGTGGCAACCATACTTGGGCAGATCATTATTCTCAAAGGTGTTGAGAACAGGATATTATTGGCCGACGATTGGGAAGGATGCTGCAGAATATGCTCGAAGATGTGATGCATGTCAAAGGCACAGCAATATATTACATCAACCTGCTCAACCACTATATCCTATTGCTTCCCCTTGGCCATTCATGAAGTGGGGGATGGACATAGTGGGAAAATTGTCAAAAGCTCTAAGAGGAAAAGTCTTTATGCTGGCAATGACTGATTATTTCACTAAATGGGTTGAAGCTGAGGCATTTGTTCAAGTCAGAGATAAAGAAGTAGTATCCTTCATAAAAAGGAATATCCTGACCAGATTTGGGGTACCAGCTGAAATAATTTGTGACAATGGCTCTCAGTTTATAAGTAAGAGGACTACTGACTTTTGCAAGAGTTGGGGAATTAAAATGATTACATCCACACCAGTACATCCTCAAGCAAATGGACAAGCAGAATCCTTAAACAAGATAATTGTCAACAATTTGAAGAAAAGACTTGGAGCTAAGAAAAGAAGATGGGCAGAAGAATTACCCTTTGTTTTATGGGCTGATAGGACGATAGTAAAAAGTGCAACAGGGCAAACCCCATTTTCCTTAGTATTTGGAGCGGAGGCAGTGATCCCGACAGAAATGGTGATACCTACAGCAAGATCCAGTCTCAAGGATCCTGAGAAGAATCTTGAATCCCTATGTCAGGAATTGGATACTGTGGATGAAATAAGATATGCGGCAAAGCTAAGGATGGCAGCATATCAACAGAGAATATCCAGAGCCTATAACAAGAATATAAGGACTAGAAGGTTTTGAGTTGGAGATTGGGTGTTAAGAAAAGCTTTTCAGAATACTACTAATCCCGCTGATGGAAAATTAGCTCCAAAGTGGGAAGGACCATATGAAATTGAATCAGAATCTGGGAAAGGAGCATACCGGCTTAAGGATATGGAGGGGGATATGTTGCCAAGATCCTGGAATGCTATACACCTTAAGCTTTATTTCAAGTGAGTTTAGAATTTAATTTCTAACTCAGGATGGTATGAATTCTATCTCTTTTAAATATGTTTGACTTAATTTATTCTTTAAAACCTAATACTGACTTAAGCATCGGAAGGGTGTTAGCCAGGCTAACACCCACCTTAGTTTAAGGTTGTTTTGCAGAATATGCTTCGGGATATGACTCCAGGATATACACTCAGGATAGTTTCTGAAGATTAGAGGATTGGCCCCCTCTCTCACGTTTAAGGGATCCTGATCCCTTCACAGGTTTAAAGGTATTCACCTTTCTCTCGAATTGGGTTTAAACACCCCGCCTGGAGCGCAAGTTATCCAGGAATAGTTCAAGATAGCGGGACCAGTCCATGTAAAAGTGGCTAACAATTTTGTTATTGTTTGCTATATCTTGGATTCTAAAGGTATATGAGGATTGATCACCCTCTCTCGCGAAAGGGTATTTTCATACTCTCTAAGGTTTAAAGGTTTTCACCTTTCTAAGTCTTGGAGTTTATACACTCCCGCCTGTAGCGCAAGAAAATTTGGGATTTTCCCCAGGATACTCAAGGGTTTATCCCCAGAATACCTATGGGTTTATCCTTGGAATTTTAAGAATTTATCTCCAGGATACTTTAGGGTTTATCCCCTGTGATACGAAAGTTATACAAGCTGTTGCAATTGATGTCCAGAAAATTCCTAAGTGTTCAAAGATATTATACACAGGGGACATTCCCACTAAGGCATTGTGAGGAGCTCAAAGGATCAAGTCTGGGCATAATTCACTAAGCACCCCTGACTGGGGACATCTTCGGTGGAAAGGTTGTAAGGGGATCGAAGTTTAAGAATAGGGTTGTACTCTATTTCTGGTATGATCTTTCCTTTTTCCTTTTAACCTTATCTAAATCAACTAAATTTTAGAAATTGCATGTATCCTGATCAGGATATGTTCTCAAGATATATTCTCAGGATATACTTCAGGATATTCGGTTGGAATTTTGAGATATGACACTTAGAGTGAAAATTGAAACTATGTTTAAATCAAACAACAGTTATTAAAACAAGCTTTGCAAAATAAAAGTGAACTATCCTTTTTCTTCAAAAACGTTATCTAAATTGTTTGAGTTATAAAAACCCTATTTGACAAAAGTCTTAATAGGATATTTACGAGTATCCTGATCAAGATATTTTCATTTGGTTGGGACATTTGAAATATTACACTAAGTTTGGAACATTGAAATTGTATTCAAACTAAGCAATGCAAAGAATTGAAAAAGGACAACGATAGATAAGGTCATAAAAGGGTTATATTATTAACATATCAAAAGATTGTTGTTATGGGTCATTTTCTGAACATATATCCTGACTAATATTCTGCTTTTGATTGTTTATTTGTGATCAGGATACCGGGTCAGGATATTGGTAACATCCTGGTGTGATATCCTGGTATTAACTGAATTAACCACGTGCAGATTAGAAGGTGCGGGTCCCTAACGGTCAAGTGGACCTCTTCTCCTTAAGACTCAGGCAAACCAGTTATATGAGAGACATTGAACCCGGAAGAAGGGGACTACAACGTTCACTTGAGGAATCTTCGAAGCATCCCGGTTTAATAGGATAGTTAGTTGATTTTGTTTAACTATAAATAGATTGATCGGATCAGATTAAGTCACTCACTCTCTTTCGCACACTTTACTCTCTAGCTATTAGCAGTCACTACACACAAACACTTGTATTCAAATTACTTTGTAACACCTAGTTGATCCGCATCATATCCTGCACTGTATCCTGATATTTGAAGTAACAGAAGAACAAGGCAGCTGCGATTGTCAGCTCCTGAGGTTTTGTGCCGGCGATCTAGATTGATCAAGGGCTTTCCTCGTACATCTCGTGTCACCCTTTACATTTTTGCTCATTGTTTGATCATCGATACAGCTCTATATCCTGAGCCGTATCCTGAAACTGTTTTTGCAAATAACTTGATTAACATATTTTCGACACACATTTCTAGCACACTACCTCAGTTAACTAATTTGATCACTTAATTGCTTCGGTAATTTTTTACGAAAACAATTTGGCGCCCACCGTGGGGCAAGTGGTGCTATCTTTACTAAAAACTTTTGCAAAATCGTTACTTGGTTTTCTATTTTCAAAACTTTTTGCTACAATATTTTCAATGGCCTCAAGATCAAACATGAGCTCTTCAACCGTGTCTGCTACAACCTCTGCAACAATTAGTTCAGTGCTTCCACCACCTCCCCCGAGAATGCAAGCCTCTTCGCAAGGAACTGAAAGTCATGTGGCTCGGGATGTTATCCCTACTCGCAATGTCCAGGGATCCGGTCCTGTTTTAGCTTCTAACGAAGAGATTTTAAATTTGTTTGGTAGTGTACAGGAACAGATGAGGCAGCAGCAGGAGACCAACCAGATGCTGATGAGAGAGATACAACTCTTGAAGTCTGGCCCGAGTCGGCCTGCTGAAGATACCGTCACTCCCTTGCAACCCAGGGCTTTGAACTTCAGTTCTGCAGTCTATACTGAGGATAACCCAGGGAATATTGTGCCTAGGCATTCCCAGAATCATACTCCTGAGATACCTTCTTCAGTAAGAGTATCAACTGTGAGAAGCTCAGGATATGCTTCAGGATATGGCCAGAACCCCCAAGTTGATAATGTATCTAATAATAATACTCTTGCTACTAATGGTGTTGGATCTTTTCAGGATGCAGGTATGACATCAGCATTTTCCAGGGAGCTTCAGAAACTGAAGGACATGATATCCAGTGTACCTGGGGTGGTTCAGCCAATTCCTGAAGTATCCCAGGACAGCCACAGGATATCCCGGTTTGCATATCCTATTTGTGATGATGAAATCCCAAAAAGATTTCAAACCCCCAACATGAAGCTCTATGACGGAACTACGGATCCTGAGGAGCATATCGCCCAGTATAGGGAAAGGATGTAAATCAACCCTATCCCTCCAGACCTCAAAGAAGCGTGCTTGTGCAAGGGTTTCGGTTCTACCTTAACAGGATCAGCCTTAAAATGGCTGTTAAACGTTCCTCCTCACTCGATTACTTCTTTTGCTCATTTAGTTAATTTATTTAATAGTCAATTCTCTTGCAGCTGGAGTTTTAAGAAATTAACCAGTGACCTTTACAGGGTAACTCAAGGACCTCAGGAATCCTTGAGGGATTATGTGAACAAGTTTAGTCGGGAATCCTTGGATATCCCACATCTTGATGTTGCGACAGCTGTGCAAGCGTTCAAGATGGGGTTGCAGAAAGATTCTCAATTTTATCAGGATCTTGTAATGAATCCCTGCAGAAATCTCGACGAAGCTCGTAACATAGCTTTAAGATACATTCGGCTGGAGGATGATAAAAAGATGCAAGAGAGAATGAATTCGTCCACAACCTATGAGTCAACCAACAGGAAATCAGAATCCTCATATAAACCATACCGTTCTAAACTGTATGGCAGAAATGATGGCAAAAAAGTGAATGCTATTAAAGACGAGGATCCTGAGGAGTATCCTGAGTTGTCTGAATATTGTTTTTCTGTTAACATACCTGAACTAATGTATGCAATGCAGGGTTTAGGAGACAAAGCAAGGTGGCCCCGAAAGAATCAACAAAAGGCTGATTGGAAGGACAAATCTAAATGGTGTGCCTTCCATGAGGATTTCGGGCATGTTACTGAGGATTGCATTGCTTTAAGAAAAGAAATAAGCTATCTCTTGAGTAAGGGGTATCTGAAGGACCTCTTGGGAAGAAAGAAGAATAAAGGTCAGGATCCTGAGAAGGATCCTGAACGGGCAGCATCACCTCCTGCAGATGCAAAAATAATTAACTTTATTTCAGGAGGATCCGACATATGCGGCACATCATATTCTGCAGCAAAAAGACACGCGAAGGAAGCTAAAGCAGAGAGGGGGGATAAGCCGATAAGGATGTCAACCCTCACAACTGACAAATTCATCACGTTCGATAATGATGACAGGGATACTGTCCAGGATCCCCATCATGATGCCTTAGTTATAACGTTATATGTTGCTAACCATTTTGTACGCAGGATATTAGTGGATAATGGCAGCTCGGTCAACATAATTCAGCTGGAAACATTGAAGAGGATGAATGTATCTCCGATGGAGATTACTTCGAAGTCCACTGTGCTCGTTGGTTTCAGTGGAGAAGCTAGGAATACCGTAGGGGAGAAAAAGTTGCCTATGTATATTCAAGGGGTCAACTCAATGCAGCGCTTTTGTGTCATGGACTCTTTATCCTGCTATAATATTATACTAGGTAGGCCTTGGATCCATGATATGAAAGTTGTTCCGTCAACCTACCATCAATGCATCAAGATCCCTACTCCTTGGGGAGTTGTCAAGGTGGAAACTGATCAACATGAAGCAAAGGAGTGTTATTCTTCTTCGATGAAATCCTCAACAAAGCCAAGTGCAGCATAGCAATTAAAGATTCGAGGCCAGGATATCATGGAGGCTTCAAAACATGATGTAAAGAAAGTGACCCTGGATCAGAATAATCCGGATATCTCGGTGCTCGTGGGAACCAATATCCCTCAGGATATTGAAGATCAATTGACTAATTTTTTGAAATGCAGGATGTCAACATTCGCGTGGAAGCACGAGGATATGACAGGTATTTCCAAGGATATGATAACACATAAGCTCGGTATTGACAGGTCACTCAAGCCTGTCCAACAAAAGAGAAGGAAATTTGCTCCGGAGCGAAATGCGATCATCCAAGAGGAAGTTGAAAGACTACTAAGGAGCAAGATGATTAGGGAAGTGAAGTTTCCTAAATGGCTGGCGAATGTAGTTGTGGTGCAAAAGAAAAATGGGAAATGGAGAGTTTGTGTAGACTACACAGACTTAAATAAAGCTTGTCCCAAAGACCCATTTCCTCTTCCTCATATTGACTCAATGGTGGATGCTACTGCCGACCATGAGATATTAACCTTCATGGAGGCATCTTCAGGATTTCAGCAGATCCAAATGGAACCTTCAGACCAGGAGGATACTGCCTTCATGACACCAACAGGTATTTATTGCTACACTGCTATGCCCTTTGGTTTAAAAAATGCCGGTGGAACATATCAAAGATTAGTGAACATGATGTTCAAAGACAAGCTGGGGGACACTATGGAGGTGTACATCGACGATATGGTAGTAAAATCTAAAAAGGCTGAGGATCACCTCCAGGATATCAAGGGAGCATTTGATATCCTGGATCAGTACAACATGAAGCTAAATCCTGCTAAGTGCCATTTCGGAGTGGGGGCAGGAAAGTTTCTAGGATATATGGTGACTAAAAGAGGGATAGAGGCAAGCCCGGAGCAGATTAAAGCTATCTTGGATATCAAATCTCCTTCAAATATGAAGGATGTTCAACGGTTAACAGGTCGAGTAGCAACATTGAACAGATTTATTTCAAGATCCTTGGAAAACTGCAAGGAATTTTATGTATCCTGAAAAAGAATAAGAAGTTCGAATGGGGAGCAAAGCACGAAGCAGCCTTGCAGGATCTGAAGTGGTATCTTTCAACTGCACCCCTATTGATGAAGCCTGAGGATGGTGAACCATTATCCCTGTATCTTGCGGTATCAGGGAATGCAGTAAGTGCTGTCCTCGTAAAGGATCATGAAGGTCAGCAGTATCCTATTTATTATGTTAGTAAAAGTTTATTAGATGCTGAAACTAGGTATTCTCACTTAGAGAAGCTGATATTAGCCCTAGTTATGACATCAACAAAACTTAGACATTATTTTGAAACACATAGGATTCACGTTAAAACCAACTATCCTGTTAGAAATGTGCTTTGGAAACCCGAGATGTCAGGTAGGATGGCTAAATGGTCAGTGAAATTAAGTGCCTTTGATCTAGTATATGAACCTAGAAATGCCATAAAGTCTCAGGCTTTAGCTGACTTTGTGGCTGATTTCAGAAGTGATATTCAAAATGAAGTAGACCAAGAAGTACAACAGCTAGGAGAAAACTTAGAATCCTGGACGCTATATACTGATGGTGCATCTAATGTAAGAGGTGTAGGTTTGGGTATACTACTAAAATCGCCACAGGGGGACATATTACCCCAGGCTATTAGATGTGAGTTTCCTGCCACTAATAATGAGGTAGAATATGAAGCTTTAATTGCAGGATTAGAATTGGCTAAAAGTACGAAAATCAGGAGTTTGCAAGTATATTGTTTTGGTCAAAAATCAAGCAATGATAATGCAACCAAACTTTCTGTTGTGAGGTGTGATGCTTGAATCAATGAACAATACTAAGGATCATTCAGAAATGAAATGAACAAGTGACAGAAAGATTTATACGAGGAAAAAGCCCTTGATCAATGAATGATCTCCGGTATAAAAAACCTCGGGTGATGGAAACTACCGATCACCAACACAGATTAAATAAGAAATGTGTTACAACTTCGGATGATAGCGAGCTAATTACAAGGATCACTATAGTGTAATGTGCAAAAAAGTGTGTAATCGCCAAGTGAATTGTCAAGAGCTGGTGAGAGCAGTTGCGAGTGTGTGTGTTAAGCTAAAAATAACCAAGTGTTTCTATTTAGCTCGCTATCCCCTTTTAAAAATGGAAAATATCTATGCTAACAAACTGTCCGGATTTTGTGCAAGTCTTCCACGACTTCCATAACGTCCACTTCAGTCATGCACGTGCGGAATAAATATGGAATATGCTCCAGGAATATCGCCAAGACCAAGTCCAAGCTCGTACTCCTGCAAAACAACTTCATATTCAAAGCAGACAATCGTTAGTATAAGGATCCTTATGATGATCCATGATCCTGATCCCACAATAACTTCTGAGGATCACTAATTCAAACAGAATTAAGGATCACTAAGCCCAACAGTAATTGAGGATCATTGATCATTGGAAAATCCTCCCCTAACAATTGCCCCCAAAATATAAGGAGTAATTTGTAAATAAACGAGTTATATTTTCTTGTTCTTATCCGTAACCAATTAACGGATATATAGCCGTTGTAATCGAACTATCCGTTACCATCCTGATGTCACTGAAGTGACTACCCTGCAAGATCATCATTATAATTTGAAGTTAGAGATAAGGGTTAGAGAGCATTTAAATTCGTGCGTTTCCTCCTTTAAATCTTCATTCGAAGACTTGATCAGGTATTTCTCTTTCCTTTCTCTCTTCATCTTCTTTCTTTGTTCCTCCTTTCTTTATCTTTATCCGCGATCAAGATGAAGCTGAGATCTTCGCCGGCTAAGGATCATCGTAAGGATAGTCCTCTAAAATGCCAGGAAATCATCAAAGATTCTGTGAAGGAACGGTGCTGCTTTACTGATCCACAAATAGACAGAATCCGACATTGCTTTCCGGCAAACACCGTTTTCAAACCATTTGACCCCACCGTTCTCAGTGACTTTGTTTCTGAAACATGGGTAGCTTTTCCGGTTACCCCATTTACAATAGGATACTCGTATCCTTTTCCAGATTTCACCCAATCCTTCTTCTCTCTCACCGGCATCTCTTACATCCAAGCAATGCCAATGATCTGGAGGGTCTTGTATACCCTTGAAAGAATCATTGAGCGTGAAGGTATCGATCTAGGAATGTCGGAGTTTGTATAGATGTACAACTTTGTGAGCCATGGATCTCACCGATATCTACTCAAGCATAAACCTGGTGAAGAACACCCCATCTTCAAAGCCACTAAGAATGACACCAACTAGAAGCGGCGATTCTTCTTTGTCAGAAGGGATTCTATCCCTGATGGAAAGGATCTGCCTAGAAAATGGACCACTCATGGTAGGATAGAGGATCCTGAGAAGGATCACCAGATGACCTTGTTTTTGTTTGAGGATCACTAACATCTTTTTGTTTCTATTTTGCAGCTATTACTGTCGTACATCTTATCACAACACCTGCAACGAAGGAAAGGCTTGCTGCTTTCCGGAGACTTGATCCTGCAATAAGATCATTTCAAGCAAATACCCAGGATTCTCAAGAAGTATCCTCAGGTTCTGTCACTATGTCGAGTAAGTATCCATGTTTATATGTGATTAAATGCTTAAATTTAAATGAAATAAGGATACTTATCTGTTTTGGATATGTAGGTGCTGGAAAATCTTCAAGATCTGCCTCCAAATTCAGTGTCACTGACCTTGACACTGTCCGATCCTCAAAGAAGAAGATTGCTGCCAGTCCAACTGTCACGATCCCCAAGGCAACCACTTCTAAGGGCAAGGGTGGCAAGGAAAGGAAGACCTCTGAGGCTGACAATTTAGAAGGCTTGCCTCTGATCCGCCATCAGTTCCTTGAGTACTTTCCTGAGGTAAGGATCACTGACCTAGCTTAGTTATCCTGCCCACTTGAGGATCATGTTATCCTAAGCTTTATATTGTCTTTTTGCAGAAATTTGCTGAAATCGAGGACTATGTAGGCAATGTTGAAGAAGTTGAGCTAAAGTGCCTGGACCTCCAAAAGATGATGCTGGCCAAGGATCAGAAGATAGCCTCCCTTGAAAATGATGTCAATCTGGTGAAGAGGGAACTTGTCCTGGCTCACATTACTGCTGATCAAGAGAAAAATGAGATCACCAATGATGCTAAAATCTCAGCTGCCATCGCTATGTACAAGACCAAGTTGCAGATGGCCCAAGAAGCTCTGGATCCTGACTTTGACAAGAGCAGCTGGGACGTAGAGGGCTGGAAGGCTAGATTGGCTGAGCTGGACGACGAAGAGGAGGCTGAAGAGGTCCTAGCACTCGAGGCTGGCAGCAGTGGAGTCAAGGATCATCTGGAGGATGCTGTAGCTGGAGGAGATGGTGATGCAGCAAAGGTGTAAGCTGCAGGAATGGGCGATGAAGGACATTTCTAGACGTAGCCAGAGCCCATTTTTTAGAATTTGGTAGTTTTATTGTGGTTATAGTGTTTTGAAACAATCTTGGGTTGTAATAACTTTAGACAATAGTTTCTAGGGTGATGGATCATGGATCCTTGGACAATAGGCAGGATAATGGGTGGTGGATGGATCCTCTGTTTGGGGGATGAAGCCACTCGTTATCCTTCCGTCTTTTATTTCCTGCACTACAAAGACCCGTAAACAATGGACACCCTTTGCCAACCCATGTGGATGGGCCACGTTTTGCTGGTAGAAACGTGGGTTGGCAATTTTGACAACCTTAAAGGGTTTGACGTTTTGTGAATAAAATAACTTTAACTTTTTGGCTATTTCTCGTGTTGTTATCCTCGTAAAAACTTTACTTTTCAATTGTTGTGATATACATTTTGTCTGAATTCATTAAGTAAATAAATATCTTCAAAAAGTTTAGAATATAATCAAGGATCACATATCCTTTAGTTGGTAAGTTCTGAAAAGTAATATAGTTTAAGGATCATAAATTCAGTTGTCAAAGGATAAGGGTCACTCAAATGAATAATGAATAAAATCAAAATAGTAAAGGATCATACCTGAGAACCCAAGTTAGGATCCTAACCTTTAACACTTATAATCAGGATAACCAAAAGACAAACCTTAGTAGAAGGTAAGGATCAAGGATCCTTGGTCGTTTATCTCCAAAAACCTAAAATAGGATACAACTTGGGTCTAAGCCAATATAAGATAAAAGTTAGTCACTGGGGACAAGCCCAATAATTCTGGGGACAAGCCCAATACACTGGGGACAAGCCCAAAGGATAACTGGGGACAAGCCCAAAGGATAACTGGAGACAAGCCCAAATAACTGTGGTCAAGCCCAAATAACTGGATACTTCTGTGGATACTCAATCCTTAGATAAGGATACCTGAACCTTCAAAACTCGGAATCAAGTGAAAGGAGGATAAAGGATACAGGATCCTTATCCTTATATAGGATAGTTAAAAAATGAAATAGTTTGGGATTAGATCATTACCAAAATGAGGATCATCTGTTCTGTAAGGATCCTTCAAGGATACTTGCAAGGATCATGGATCCTTGTCACATGAAATATTTCTTCAAATGGACAGCATTCCAAGCTCTTGGTAGCAAATCACCTTCCATTGTTAGTAATCGATATGCCCCCTTTCCTGCTTCAGCTTCAATCAAATAGGGGCCTTCCCACTTTGGTGCTAGCTTTCCATCAGCAGGATTTGTGGTATTCTGAAATGCTTTCCTCAATACCATATCACCAACTTGGAACTTCCTGATCCTGACATTTTTGTTGTAAGCTCCAGCCATCCTTTGTTGATAACTGGCCATCCTTATCCTTGCCAAATCCCTGATTTCTTCTATAGTATCCAAGTCTTGAACCAAGTTTTCAGCATTTTCTTCAGGATCATGAATGCTTGTTCTAGCAGTTGGAACCACCATCTCTGTAGGGATCACTGATTCTGCCCCAAATACCAAAGAAAATGGAGTTTGGCCAGTAGCATTCTTGGGAGTTGTCCTATCAGCCCAAAGCACATAAGGTAGTTCTTCTGCCCATTTTCCTTTCTTGGATCCAAGCTTCTTCTTTAAATTGTTGATGATGATCTTGTTGGATGATTCTGCCTGACCATTAGCTTGTGGGTGGACTGGTGTTGATGTTATCATCTTAATCCCCCAGCTGTTACAAAAGTTAGTAGTTCTATTCCCAATAAATTGGGATCCATTATCACAAACAATTTTAGAAGGGATACCAAATCTAGTAATAATGTTTCTTTTAATAAAGGATATAACTTCCTTTTCTCTGACTTGAGCAAAGGCTTCAGCCTCTATCCACTTGGAGAAGTAATCAGTCATAGCAAGCATGAATACTTTTCCACCAGGTGCCTTAGGAAGCTTACCAACTATATCCATTCCCCATCTCATAAATGGCCAAGAAGAGGATATAGGATGCAAAGGTTCTGCTGGTTGGTGAAGGATATTACTGTGTCTCTGACAAGGATCACACTTCTTGGCATACTCCACAGCATCCTTCTTCATAGTAGGCCAATAGTATCCTGTCCTCAGGATCCTTGAGAATAATGCCCTGCCCCCAGTATGGTTTCCACAATCTCCTTCATGGAAATCCTTTAGGACTTCTTGGATTTCAGGATCCTCAATGCATCTTAGATAAGGTCCTGCAAGAGATCGTTTATACAACATATTATTCAATATTGTAAATTGAGATACCTTAATTTTGAAAGCCCTAGGGTTTTCTCCTGTAGGAATCTATCCATGTTGTATGTATCTCATGATTGGGAGGATCCATGATCCTGGATGAGATTGAGTATCATCACTAGGGATGATTGCAGAATCCTCTCCTATCTCCATAGCTACATGATCCTCGATAGCAGGGGTCAGGATATGGATAATAGGGATCTTGATATCCTCCGGGATCTTCAAGGATGATCCTAGATTGGCTAATGCATCAGCCTCTGCATTCTCTTCCCTTGGTACCTGTGTCAAACTAAAGGAAACAAAAGAGAGTGCCAATTCTTTGACTATCTCTAAATATTTGATTAGCTTTTCACCTTTAACAGCATAGGATCCATTAAAGTGATTAGTGATTAATAATGAATCTACATGTACCTCAAGATACCTGATCCTCATATGCTTAGCAATTTGCAAACCAGCTATCAAGGCTTCATACTCAGCCTCATTGTTGGTAGTTTGAAATTCACAAGCCATGGAGTGGGGTATTATATCCCCCTGTGGCGATTTTAGTAGTATTCCCAACCCTGTTCCTTTTACATTAGAGGCTCCATCAGTGAAGAGAATCCAAGGATCCTTAGTTTCTTCAAGCTGTTGGACTTCTAACTCAGCTTCCTTTTGCAAATCACTACTAAAATCTGCCACAAAGTCAGCTAAGGCTTGGGATTTTATGGCAGTCCTTGGTTCATATCTTATATCATATGCACTAAACTTCACTACCCACTTAGCCATCCTTCCTGACATTTCAGGTTTCCTGAGAACATTCTTAATTGGAAAATTAGTCTTAACAATAATGGCATGAGTCTCAAAATAATGTCTTAATTTAGTAGATGCCATAATTAATGCAAGGATAAGTTTCTCTAAGTGTGAATACCTGGATTCAGCTTCAAGTAAACTCTTACTTACATAATAAACAGGATGTTGTGTACCTTGGTGATCCTTAACAAGGACCGCACTTACTGCTTTTGAGGATACTGCTAAGTATAAGGATAATATATCCCCTTTTTCTGGTTTCATCAGGGCCGGGGCTGAGGATAGGTAATCCTTAAGAGCTTTGAGGGCACTTTCAAGCTTCTCAGTCCATTCAAATTTCTTGTTCTTCCTCAGGATGTCATAGAATTCCTTGCACTTTTCTGAGGATTTGGATATGAACCTGTTCAAGGCTGCGATCCTGCCTGTCAATCTTTGCACATCCTTAGCATTGGCAGGAGATTTGATATTCACAATAGCCTTGATTTGCTCTGGACTTGCTTCAATGCCCCTCTTTGTCACCATATAGCCTAAGAATTTACCTGCCTTAACACTAAAATGACACTTGGAAGGATTTAGTTTCATATTAAATTTATCAAGGATATTGAATGCTTCCTCCAAGTCTTTAAGGTGATCCTCAGCTTTCTTGGACTTAACCACCATGTCATCAATATAGACTTCCATAGTGTGTCCAATTTGTTCCTTGAACATCATATTGACTAGCCTTTGATAAGTAGCACCTGCATTCCTTAGTCCAAATGGCATAGCAATATAACAATATATACCAGTTGGGGTCATAAAGGTTGTATCCTTTTGATCAGATGGTTCCATCTGAATTTGTTGAAATCCAGATGAAGCATCCATAAAAGTCAACAACTCATGACCCGCGGTAGCTGTTTTGGTCAAAAAATCTGATGAGGATATTGCAACCAAACTCTCTGTTACGGGGTATGATGCTTATAGTTTAGAACAATAACAAGGATCACTTCAATGTAAATTGCACAACTGACACAAGGATTTGTACGGGGAAAAAGCCCTTGATCAGGAGTTGATCTCCGGCACAAAAAACCCCGGGTGATGGAAACTACCGATCACCAAGCTCAAATAAATGAATAAATGTTTACAACTTCGGATAGTAACGAGCTAGGTACAAGGATCACTATCGTGAAATGTGTAAAAGTGAGTAAAAATGAATGAATGTTCGTCGAGAGCTTCAAGTGTGCGAGTATACGAGTGTGTGTAGCTGAAAATGACTAAGTGTTTTTCTACTAGCTCGTTACTCCCTTTTAAAATAGAAAATAACTACTCTAACTAACTATCCGACTTTTATGCCAAGCTCCCACGTTCTCCACAACATCCATTTTTGGCCAAGCACGTGCGGGATAGTTTGGGAATATTCTCCAGGAATGTCGCCAAGACTTGGTCAAGCTCGTTATTCCTGCGAGGTAATACAAAACATAAATAAACAATCGTCAGTACGAGGATCCTTAAAGTGATCCATGATCCTGATCCTGAAGCTCTTCTGAGGATCACCACCTGTCACAGAAGTAAGGATCATTAATTAGGATAACGAATAAGGATCACTAATTGTTAGAAAATCCTCCCCTAACAATTGCCCCCAAAATATAAGGAGTAATATGTAAAATTAGCGAGTTATGTTTTCTTGATCTTATCCGCAACTAACTAACGGATATATAGCCGTTGATATCGAACTAGCCATTGCAACCATGACGTCACAGAAGTGACAACCCTGCACGATCATGATTATAAATAGGGGATAGAGATAGGATCAAATGCATTTAAATTCGAAAGAAACTCCCTTTATATTCTCAGTCGAAGATCAATCAGGTATCTCTTTCTTCATCTTCTTCCTTCTCTTACTCTGTTTTTCTTTCTTTATCACCATCACTTTGAGAATGATGCTCCGAAGCTCACCGGGCAAGGATCACAAGAAGAACAGCCCTCCGAAAAGCCAGGGGATCATTGAAGACTCCATTAAAGAACGTTGTTGTTTCAATGATGCTCAGATCGATAGGATCCGCCACTGCTTCCTGGCAAACACCGAGTTTAGGCCTTATGACCCCAATGCCCTGAGTGATCATATCTCCGACGAATGGGTTACTTTCCCGGTCACCCCGTTCACCATAGGCTATACATATCCTTTTCCAGCCTTCACCCAATCTTTCTTTTCCCTAACCGGCATCTCTTATATCCAAGCCATGCCGATGATTTGGAGGGTTTTGTACACCCTTGAAAGGATCATCGAGCAGGAAGGTATAGACCTAGGAATGGTAGAGCTGGGAGAGCTGTATGATCTTACTACCTTTGGTTCTCATCGCTATTTGTTTAAACGTAAACCTGGTGAGGAACACCCGATCTTCAAAGCCACCAAGAACGATGCTAATTGGAAACGGCGTTTCTTTTTTATCAAGAGAGATTCTATTAAGGATGGAAAGGATCTACCCAAGAAATGGGCTACCCATGGTAGGGTGGAGGATCCTGAGAAGGATCACCAGAATCTTTCTTTTGATGTAAGGATCACTTATATTTTGCTTTCTTGTTATGCAGCTATCACCGTCTCACACCTCAAATTGACCCCTGCTGCTAAGGAGAGGCTCCTTGCTTTCAAGAAACTTGATCCTGAGACAAGAACTTTCAAGACAACAACCCAAGATTCACAGGAGGTATCCTCAGGCTCTGTCACAATGTCAAGTAAGTATCCTTGTTTAAAATTTAAATAAATAGTGACATATGAATTAAGAAAAGATACTTATCTTGTTTTGATTGTGTAGGTGCTGGAAAATCTGCCAAGCCTGTATCCCAGTTCAACACGGCTGACCTTGATGTCGTACGATCCAGGAAGAAGAGATCCACTACCAGTCCTAGCATCTCCATTCCAAAGGCACCCACTAAAGGAAAGGGTGTCAAGAAGAGGAAAACTTCTGATGCTGAGGATCTTCAAGGCCTACCACTGATCCGCCACCAGTTCCTTGAATACTTCAATGATGTAAGGATCACCCACTCTGCCTAGGTATCCTACTCGTATAAGGATCACCTGATCTTGAACTGCTTTATCCTTTTCTTTGCAGAAATTTGCTGAGATTGAAGATTACGTGGGGAATGTTGAGGAGCAGGACAAGAAGATCGCTGACCTCCAACAGGTTGCAGTGCTCAAGGACCTTGCAATTGCTGATCTTCAGAAGGAACTCCAAGATGCCAAGACCAAGACGGCTAAGCTTCTGATTGACCTTGACTATGAGAAGCATGATCTCATAGAAAATGCTAAGGTCTCTGCTGCCAACACAATGTATCAGACAAAATTGAAGATGGCCCAGGAAGCTCAAGATCCTAACTTTGATAAAAGCAGCTGGGATGTTGAGGGCTGGAAAGCAAGGTTGGCAGATCTCGAGGATGATGAGGAGGAGACTACTGAGGTCTTGGCAATTGAGGCAAGTGGTAGTGGAAAGGATCTGATGAAGGATACTGCAGCTGGAGGGGACGATGATGCAGCGAAGGCATAGGCTGCATGAATGGGCGATGAAGGACATTTCTAGACGTAGCCGGAGCCCATTTTTTAAGTTTGATAGTTTGTTTTGGTTATGGTGTTTTTTGCTGAACAATGATGGGTTGTACTTGAACAATAGGTTTTAGGATTAAGGATCATGTATGATCCTTTGGACAATAGGCAGGATTGCAATTGGTGGAGGGATCCTCTGTTTGGGGGATGAAGCCATTGTGATCCTGCCGCCTTTATATTCCTGCACTACTTTCGAACTTGTTATCATGGACACCCTTTACCTACCCCAGCGGACGGGCCACGTTTTGCTGGTAAATGCTCGGGTAGGTAATTTTGACAACCTTTAAGGGTTAGTCGTTTGTTAATAAATAAAATCTTAACCTTTTGTCGCTTATCTTGTGTTGTTATCCTTTTTAATATTTTACTTTCCAACTGTTGTAATGTTCATTCTGTTTATACTTATCAAGCCTTAAAAAGATATCAAAAAGTTTAGGATATGACCAAGGATCACATATCCCATAACCGATAAGTTCTAAAAAGTGATATGGTTTAAGAATCACAAATTCAGTTGTCAAGTATATGGGTTATTCAAATAAATAATGAATAGAATAAAAAATAGTTAAGGATCATACCTGAGGATCCAAGTTAGGATCCTCACCATAATAAGGATAACTATAAGATAAACCTTAGAATAAAGTAAGGATCAAGGATCCCTAGCTGCCTATCTTCAAGAACCTGAAATAGAGCATAACTTGGGACTAAGCCAATATAAGATAAGAGTTAGCAACTAGGGACAAGCCCAAGGATAACTGGGGACAAGCCCAAGGATAACTGGGGACAAGCCCAAGGATAACTGGGGACAAGCCCAAGGATCGTATGTAAACTGGAGTATGGCCCTAACTGGCGACTATCCAAACTTAGTGACATGAAAATGCCAAAACCTTAGCTAACGTGAAAACGTTAGAAACCTTAGCTAACGTGAAAACGTTAGAAACCTTAGGAACGGATGTATGGTACGTCTACCATTATACGTAGGATCCTAGGCATAGCCAGCACAATGGAATTATCAGCCCCTAAAACGAGTACTGGTCCCACTGCCTTGAACTACACCAGGATCATCATGCGCTACAGGCGGAACTGGGGTCAAGCCCGAATAACTGGGGTTAAACCCAAGGAACGGATTGCTTCAGCGGATAACCAATGTTGTGCTAAGGATACCTGAACTTTCAAAACTTAAACTCACGTGAGAGATGGATAAAGGATACATGATCCTTATCCTTGTATGAGAAAATAAAGAAATGAAATAGTTCAAGTTTAGGATATTACCTAAGTAAGGATCACCGATACTTTGAGGATCCTTTAAGGATATCCTTATCGTGAGGATCATCTGTGTCATGAGGATCCTGCTCACATGAAATATTTCTTCAAGTGGACAGCATTCCAAGCTCTTGGTAGCAAATCACCTTCCATGGTTAGCAATCTATATGCCCCCTTTCCTGCTTCAGCTTCAATCAAATAAGGGCCTTCCCATTTTGGAGCCAATTTTCCTTCAGCAGGATTGGTGGTATTCTGAAATGCTTTCCTTAATACCATATCTCCAACTTGAAACCTCCTGATCCTGACATTTTTGTTGTAAGCACCAGCCATTCTTTGCTGATAACTGGACATCCTTATCCTAGCCATATCCCTGATTTCTTCAATAGTATCCAGGTCTTGAGCCAAGTTCTCATCATTTTCCTCAGGATCACGGGTACTTGTTCTAGCAGTTGGAACCACCATTTCTGTTGGGATCACTGATTCTGCCCCAAATACCAAAGAGAATGGTGTTTGACCAGTAGCATTCCTAGGGGTTGTCCTATCAGCCCAAAGCACATAAGGTAGTTCTTCTGCCCATTTCCCTTTCTTGGATCAAAGCTTCTTCTTCAAATTGTTGATGATGATCTTGTTGGATGATTCTGCTTGTCCATTAGCTTGTGGGTCCTAAACCTTTAATATTTACAATCAGGATAACCAAAAGACAAACCTTAATAAAAGGTTAGGATCAAGAATCCTTAGCTGTTTAGCTTCAAAAACCTAAAATGGAACATAACTTGGGACTAAGCCAATATAAGAGAAGAGCTAGCAATTGGGGACAAGCCCAACAATTCTAGGGATAAGCCCAATATACTGGGGACAAGCCCAAAAAACTAGGGACAAGCCCAAAGGATCTTGTGTAAACTGGAGTATGGCCCTCACTGGCGACTATCCAAACTTAGTGACATGAAAATGCCAAAACCTTAGCTAACGTGAAAACGTTAGAAACCTTAGGAACGGATGTATGGTACATCTACCATTATACGTAGGATCCTGACTACAGCCAGTACAATGAAATTGTCAGCCCCTAAAGCGGGTACTGGTCCCATTGCCTTGAACTGCACCAGGATCATCGTGCTCTGCTGGCGAGACTGGAGACAAGCCCAAAAGCTGGGGACAAGCCCAAATACTGGGGAAAAGCCCATAAAACTTAGGAGACTTCTGTGAATACTTGATCCTTTGCTAAGGATACATCAACCTTCTGCAAAACTCAGAACTAAATGAAAGAAGGATAAAGGATCCAGGATCCTTCTCCTTGTAAATGAGTTAATTAAAGAAGTGGAAAAATTGAGGTTAGATCATTACCAGAGTGAGGATCATCTATCCATTGAGGATCCTTCATGGACATCAGACACGAAAACAATTGAGGATTCTGGATCCTTATTACATGAAGTATCTCTTTAGGTGGACAACATTCCAAGCTTTTGGTAGCAAATCTCCTTCGATTGTTAATAACCGATATGCCCTCTTTCCTGCCTCAGCTTCAATAAGATGGGGACCTTCCCACTTAGGTGCTAACTTGCCATCAGCAGGATTGGTGGTATTTTGGAATGCTTTCCTCAACACCATATCACCAACTTAAAACTTCCTGATCCTGACATTCTTGTTATAAGCTCCAGCCATCCTTTGTTGATAACTGGCCATTCTTATCCTTGCAAAATCCCTGAGTTCTTCTATGGTATCCAAGTCTTGAACCAAGTTCTCAGCATTTCCTTCAGGATCACGGATGCTTGTTCTTGCAGTAGGAACCACCATCTCTGTAGGGATCACTGATTCTGTTCCAAACACTAAAGAAAATGGAGTCTGGCCAGTAGCATTCTTGGGGGTTGTTCTATCAGTCCATAGTACATAAGGTAGTTCTTCTGCCCATTTTCCTTTCTTGGATCCAAGCTTCTTCTTCAAGTTATTGATGATAATCTTGTTGGATGATTCTGCCTGACCATTAGCTTGTGGGTGGACTGGTGTTGATGTTATCATCTTAATCCCCCAGCTGTCACAAAAGTTAGTAGTTCTACTCCCAATAAATTGGGATCCATTATCACAAACAATTTCAGAAGGGATACCAAATCTGGAAATAATGTTTCTTTTAATAAAGGATTTCACTTCTTTTTATCTGACTTGAGCAAAAGCTTCAGCTTCTATCCACTTGGAGAAGTAATCAATCATAGCAAGCATGAACACTTTTCCACCAGGTGCCTTGGGAAGTTTTCCAACTATATCCATTCCCCATCTCATGAATGGCCAAGAAGATTATATAGGATGCAGGAGCTCCGCTGATTGGTGAAGGATATTACTATGTCTTTGACAAGGATCACACCTCTTGGCATAATCAACAGCATCCTTCTTCATTGTAGGCCAATAGTATCCTGTTCTAAGGATCCTTGAGAACAGTGCCCTGCCCCCAGTATGGTTTCCACAATCTCCTTCATGAAAATCCTTTAAGACTTCTTGAACCTCAAGATCCTCAATGCACCTTAGGTATGGACCTGCAAGGGATCATTTATATAACATGTTATTTAATATTGTAAATTGAGATACCTTGATTTTGAAAGCTCTGGGGTTTTCTCCTGTAGGGATCTCTCCATGTTGTATATATCTCATGATTGGAAGGATCCATGATCCTGAAGGAGATTGTGTATCATTACTAGGGATGATTGTAGAATCCTCTCCTATCTCCATAGCTACATGATCCTCAATAGCAGGAGTTAGGATATGAATAATAAGGATTTTGATATCTTCTGGAATCTTCAAGGATGATCCTAGGTTGGCCAACGCATCAGCTTCTGCATTTTCTTCTCTGGGTACCTGTGACAAACTAAAGGAAACAAAAAAGAGTGCCAATTCTTTGACTATCTCTAAATATTTGATTAGCTTTTCACCTTTAACAGCATAGAATCCATTAAAGTGATTAGTAATTAACAATGAATCTACATGTACCTCAAGATACCTGATCCTCCTGTGCTTGGCAATTTTCAAACCAGCTATCAAGGCTTCATATTCAGCCTCATTGTTAGTAGTTTGAAACTCACAAGCTATGGAGTGGGGTATTATGTCCCCCTGTGGAGATTTTAGTAGTATTCCAAGTCCAGTTCCCTTGATGTTAGAGGCTCCATCTGTGAAGAGTATCCAAGGATCCTTAGTCTCTTCAAGCTGTTGGACTTCTAACTCAGCTTCCCTTTGTAAGTCACTACTGAAATCTGCCACAAAGTCAGCTAAGGCTTGGGATTTAATGGCAGTTCTTGCCTCATATCTTATATCATAAGCACTGAGCTTCACTGCCCATTTGGCCATCCTTCCTGACATCTCAGGTTTCCTTCGTGATCCTTAACAAGGACTGCACTTACTGCTTTGGAAGATACTGCCAAATATAAGGATAATATGTCCCCTTTTTCTGGTTTAATCAAGGCAGGAGCTGAGGATAGGCAATCCTTAAGGGCTTTGAGGGCATTTTCATGCTTATCAGTCCACTCAAATTTCTTGTTCTTTCTCAAAATGTCATAGAATTCCTTGCACTTTTCTGATGACTTGGATATGAACCTGTTCAAGGCTGCGATCCTTCCTGTCAACCGTTGCACATCCTTGGCATTGGCAAGAGATTTTATATTCACGATTGCCTTGATTTGCTCTGGACTTGCTTCAATGCCTCTTTTTGTCACCATATAGCCTAAGAATTTGCCTGCTTTAACACCAAAATGACACTTTGAAGGATTCAGTTTCATGTTAAATTTATCAAGGATATCGAATGCTTCCTCCAAGTCTCGTAAGTGATCCTCAGCTCTCTTGGACTTAACCACCATGTCATCTATATAGACTTCCATAGTGTGTCCAATTTGTTCCTTGAACATCATATTGACTAGCCTTTGATAAGTAGCACCTGCATTTCTTAGTCCAAACGATATAGCAATATAACAGTATATACCTGTTGGGGTCATAAAGGCTGTATCATCTTGATCAGATGGTTCCATCTGAATTTGCTGAAATCTAGATGAAGCATCCATAAAAGTCAACAACTCATGACCCGCGGTAGCATCCACCATGGAGTCAATGTGGGGTAATGGGAAAGGATCCTTGGGACATGCCTTGTTTAAATCAGTAAAATCGACACATACCCTCCACTTTCCATTTTTCTTTTGAACAACAACCACATTGGCTAACCACCTTGGATACTTAACCTCCCTTATCATACCTGCTCGGAGCAGTTTATCTACCTCCTCCTAGATATTGGCATTCCTCTCAGGTGCAAACTTCCTCCTCTTTTGATGTATTGGTTTGAATGACCTGTCAATGCCAAGTTTATGAGTAATTATATCTTTAGAGATACCTGTCATGTCTTCATGCTTCCAAGCAAAGGTAGTTTTTCTTTTCCTTAGGAAGGATACTAGGTCCTGTTCAATGTTGTTGAGGATCGCTGATCCTATGAAGATCTTGGATTTGGATCCTGAGGATCCATAAGGATATCTTTCACATCCTGTTCCCTTGCCTCCAAGAAATCTCTTGGAGAATGCTTTAATTGCTATTGCTCCATTGGTCTTGAGGCTGGCTTCATTGATGAGGTATAGCAATTCTTCGCTTCTTGTTGATCACTCTCAATCTTCACCACCCCCCATGGACTAGGAAGCTTTACGCAATGATGATATGTAGATGGGACTTCCTTCATGTCATGTATCCATGGCCTACCAAGGATAACATTGCAACAGGATAAGCAATGTATAACACAAAATTTTTTATAAGAATGAAGACCCTCTATGTAAATGGGAAGTTTGATGTCCCCCAATATGTTCTTGGTTTCTCCACTGAATCCAACCAGAACTGAGGATCTTGGAACAATATCTGATTCAGGAATGTTAATCTTCTTGAGGACATCAAGTTGAATGACGTTTACTGAGCTTCCTCCATCTATCAAGATCCGGCGAACAAAATGGTTAGATATAAACAAGGTAATAACAAGACCATCATGATGAGGATCCTGAACATCAACATGATCATCCTCGTCAAAAGTTATAACTTTCTCCTGTGTGACAGTAGAGGTTCGGATGGGTCTATCCCCATTATCCATCTTGGTCTCCTTAGCATGCCTCTTGGCTCCTGAAAAGGAAGTGCCACATATGTCTGATCCTCCGGATATGAAGTTTATAATTTATGCATCAGCAGGAGGAGCAGGAGCTCTTTCCGGAACGTTTTCAGGATCCTGGATCCTTGACTTTTTTCTTCCCAATAGCTCCTTCAAGTGCCCTTTGCTCAACAAGTAACCAATCTCTTTCCTCAGAGCAATACATTCTTCAGTGAGGTGACCAAAATCTTCATGATATGCACACCATTTGGATTTGTCTTTTGTTGCAGTTGGCTTATCACTTTTTCTGGGCCATCTTGCTTTCTCACCTAGCTTCTGCATTGCAAGGATTAGTTCATTGTTATCGACAGAAAAACAATATTCAGAAATGGGAGGATAATCCTCATCATCCTCTTCCTGTTCTACTGCATGCACATTCTGGTTATCAGACTTGTTGTAAGACTTGGACTTGTTGTTCCTGAAGTAGGATCCTTGTTTGTCCTGTTTCGAGGATCCTGCCAGCCTTTCCTGGATCCTTTTATCATCCTCTAGCCGGATGAATCTAAGGGCCCTGGTTCTCACTTCATCAAGATTCCTGCAAGGGGTCATGACAAGATCATCATAGAACAATGAATCCCTAAGTAAACCCATTTTAAAGGCTTCTACAGCCGTAGCAATATCCAAATTAGGAATATCCAAGGATTCTTTACTAAACTTAGTGATATAATCTCTAAGTGATTCATTTTGACCTTGTGTTACCCTATATAGATCACTATTTAATCGCTCAAACTTTCTACTACATGAGAATTGACTATTAAACAGATTAACTAGATTAGCAAATGAAGTAATAGAGTAAGGGGGAAGACTTAGCAGCCATTTAAGAGCTGATCCTGTTAATGTGGATCCGAAACCCTTGCATAGACATGCTTCTTTTAACCTCTCCGGGATGGGATTGATCTCCATCCTTTCTCTATATTGAGCTACATGTTCTTCTGGATCCGTTGAGCCATCATATAGTTTCATGGTTGGTATTTGGAACCTCTTTGGAATTTCTGCATCACAAATAGGTGGTGCAAAATGGGATATTTTGTGGCTTCCATCTGGGATTTCAGGAATGGGTTTAACCACTCCTGGTACGCTGGATATCATATCCTTCAGTTTCTGTAATTCCCTAGCCATAGCCTGGTTGATACCTGTATCCTGCATAAAGCAATGGTTAGTAGTATAAGAATTATTCAAAGTGTTAACTCCCGGAGGATTCAAGTTTGGAGTCCCGGATGTGGATCCATATTGACGGGATTCCGGCATAACCGAAGGACCAGAGGAAGCAATGGTCTACATTGGTATGAAGTCTCCTAGATGAACATCTGAATTTCCAGGTTGTACACTCCTTAAGAATCCTTGATCCTGAAATATGTTGGATCCTTGATGTGCTGTGACTGAGGGTCTTGGAGGATAACTCATTGATCCGAAAACCTGAGACGAGGATCCTTGAACCTGAGAGGATCCCTGAACCTGAGACGAGGATCCTTGAACTTGAAAGGAGGATCCTTGAACCTGAGAGGATCCCTGAACCTGAGACGAGGATCCTTGAACCTGAAAGGAGGATCCTTGAACCTGAGAGGATCCCTGAACCTAAGAGGATCCCTGATGCTGGAAGAAGGATCCTTGAGGCTGGAAGAAGGATCCTGAAGGCTGAAACTAGGATCCTAGAGCCTGAGTCGTTGCCGATGATCCAGAATGAATTCCTGTTGATCCACCCTGGTATTGGATATCTGGAGCTGCACATTGTTGGGCAGTTATGACCGGAGTGTCGAAATTCAACGACCTCGGCATCAGAGGAGAGTGATCCTCCACTGATTTCTTCTGTTTCTTGATGTCACCAATCTCCCGGAGGTTCCTTTCATTGGTTTTATCCTGCTCTTGTATGTGATCCCTCATCTGCAAAATCAAAGTAAAAAGATCACTGTTAGTAGGGCTAGAAGAAACAGTAGAAGTTGGTGGTTTCGGGAAAATGGGGCTCTGTCCCTTCGCAGCATTTTTAGCATTCTTCTGGGATCCAAAAGGTGGTGGAGGCAAAGGTGGAATGCCATGCGAAGAAGTGACTGCCGGCATGGAAGTCGAAGTGTTCTTTGCTAAAGAAGCCATCTGCTTGGAGATAATGGACACAATGACAAAAATTTCTCAGAAATGAAGCACCAATTGCCCCACGGTGGGCGCCAAACTGTTTTGGTCAAAAATCAGACTAGGATAATGCAACCAAATCTTCTTTTGTGAGGTATGATGCTTAGATCAATGAACAAATGTATGAACAACTTGTAGATGAAATGAACAAGTGACATAATGATTTATACGAGGAAAAAGCCCTTGATCCAGAGTTGATCTCCGGCATAAAAAACCTCGGGTGATGGAAACTACCGATCACCAACTATATAAAACAAATAAAGGTTACAAATCGGGATGATAACAAGCTTGTTACAAGGATCACTAGTGTGTAATGTGTATGAAATCGCCAATGAACTGCAGAGAGCTGTTTCAAGTGTGTGTGTTTGCTAATCTGTTCTAATTTAAGCTGTTATCCCCTTTAAAAATAGAAATAATCTAAATAACTAACTATCCGCTAAATGTGCAAGCTACCCACGACTTCTAAAACGGTCACCAAGCTATGCACGTGCGGAATATAGAGAGCATATTTCCCAAGAATATCGGCAAGACCAAGTCCCACTCATCCATTCCTGCAAAACAAGCTTAAATATAATGGAAACAATCGTTAGTGTTAGGATAACATTGAGGATCCTGGATCCTTAACCCTGCAACGTCTTCTAAGGATCCTTAATTCAAACGGAACTGAGGATCCGTGATCCTGGCTGCACTTGAGGATCCGTGATCCTTAGGTTTAGAAAATCCACCCCTAACACCAAGGATATTATAACTCATAAGCTCGGAATTGATAGGTCTTTCAAGCCTGTCCAACAGAAACGAAGGAAGTTTCCTCCTGAACGGAATGCAATAATTCAGGAAGAGGTTGAAAAATTGTTGAAAAGCAAGATGATTAGGGAAGTTAAATTTCCCAAATGGCTAGCAAATGTAGTTATGGTTCAGAAGAAAAATGGGAAATGGAGAGTTTGTGTCGATTACACAGACTTGAACAAAGCATGTCCTAAAGATCCATTCCCTCTGCCTCATATCGAATCAATGGTGGATGCTACTGCCGGTCATGAAATGTTAACCTTCATGGATGGATCCTCAGGATTCCAGCAAATACAAATGGAACCTTCGGATCAGGAGGATACCGCTTTCATGACACCAACAGGTATTTATTGTTATACTGCTATGCCTTTTGGTTTGAAAAATGCAGGTGCAACATACCAGAGATTGGTGAACATGATGTTTAAAGACAAACTGGAGGACACCATGGAGGTATACATTGATGATATGGTGGTAAAATCCAAGAAAGCTGAGGATCATCTCCGGGATATTGAAGGAGCATTTGATATCCTGGACCAATACAATATGAAGCTGAATCCTACCAAATGCCATTTTGGAGTGGGGGCAGGAAAATTTCTAGGATATATGGTGACTAAAAGGGGTATCGAAGCGAGCCCGGAACAGATCAAAGCTATCCTGGATATCAAGTCACCTTCCAACATGAAAGATGTACAAAGACTAACAAGACGAGTAGCAGCATTAAACAGGTTTATATCGAGACCCTCGGAAAAGTGCAAGGAATTCTACGATATCCTGAAGAAGAATAAGAAATTCGAATGGGGAGAGAAGCATGAATCAGCCTTGCAGGAATTGAAGCAGTATCTTTCAACTGCACCTCTATTGATGAAGCCCGAGGATGGAGAACCATTATCCCTGTATCTCACAGTATCAAGGAATGCAGTAAGTGTTGTTCTGGTAAAGGATCATGAAGGTCAGCATTAAAGGTGAGAAGTTAATCGAATATCTCAAAATTCTCAAAAAATTAGCAGGATATTTCGATGCTTTTACACTTGAACAGGTACCGAGGGAGGATAACGCTGAAGCAGATGCTTTGGCAAATCTATGATCATTAGTCAGGAAACCGGAGGGAACCCAAATACCAATAATACATATCCTGTATCCTGCAATGGATCTTCTCAAATCTCAGGATAAGGAAGTAGTAAGTATCCAGGATCCTGATGATGAGTATCCCGAGGAGGATCCTACGTCCTGGATGGCTCCAATCATGAGATATCTCAAGGAAGGACACATCCCAAAGGATGAGAATCCTAAGGCCTTTAAGATGGAGGTATCACGATACACTATTATAAATGATGTTTTGCATAAGAAATCTCTTGCAGGACCATACCTGAGGTGCTTGGAGGATCCCGAAACCAAGGAAGTGCTTCAGGATATACACGAAGGGGATTGTGGCAACCATACTTGGGCAGATCATTATTCTCAAAGGTGTTGAGAACAGGATATTATTGGCCGACGATTAGGAAGGATGCTGCAGAATATGCTCGAAGATGTGATGCATGTCAAAGGCACATCAATATATTACATCAACCTGCTCAACCACTATATCCTATTGCTTCCCCTTGGCCATTCATGAAGTGGGGGATGGACATAGTGGGAAAATTGTCAAAAGCTCTAAGAGGAAAAGTCTTTATGCTGGCAATGACTGATTATTTCACTAAATGGGTTGAAGCTGAGGCATTTGTTCAAGTCAGAGACAAAGAAGTAGTATCCTTCATAAAAAGGAATATCCTGACCAGATTTGGGGTACCAGCTGAAATAATTTGTGACAATGGCTCTCAGTTTATAAGTAAGAGGACTACTGACTTTTGCAAGAGTTGGGGAATTAAAATGATTACATCCACACCAGTACATCCTCAAGCAAATGGACAAGCAGAATCCTTAAACAAGATAATTGTCAACAATTTGAAGAAAAGACTTGGAGCTAAGAAAGGAAGATGGGCAGAAGAATTACCCTTTGTTTTATGGGCTGATAGGACGATAGTAAAAAGTGCAACAGGGCAAACCCCATTTTCCTTAGTATTTGGAGCGGAGGCAGTGATCCCGACAGAAATGGTGATACCTACAGCAAGATCCAGTCTCAAGGATCCTGAGAAGAATCTTGAATCCCTATGTCAGGAATTGGATACTGTGGATGAAATAAGATATGCGGCAAAGCTAAGGATGGCAGCATATCAACAGAGAATATCCAGAGCCTGTAACAAGAATATAAGGACTAGAAGGTTTTGAGTTGGAGATTGGGTGTTAAGAAAAGCTTTTCAGAATACTACTAATCCCGCTGATGGAAAATTAGCTCCAAAGTGGGAAGGACCATATGAAATTGAATCAGAATCTGGGAAAGGAGCATACCGGCTTAAGGATATGGAGGGGGATATGTTGCCAAGATCCTGGAATGCTATACACCTTAAGCTTTATTTCAAGTGAGTTTAGAATTTAATTTCTAACTCAGGATGGTATGAATTCTATCTCTTTTAAATATGTTTGACTTAATTTATTCTTTAAAACCTAATACTGACTTAAGCATCGGAGGGGTTGTTTTGCAGAATATGCTTCGGGGTATGACTCCAGGATATACACTCAGGATAGTTTCTAAAGATTAGAGGATTGGCCCCCTCTCTCACGTTTAAGGGATCCTGATCCCTTCACAGGTTTAAAGGTATTCACCTTTCTCTCGAATTGGGTTTAAACACCCCGCCTGGAGCGCAAGTTATCCAGGAATAGTTCAAGATAGCGGGACCAGTCCATGTAAAAGTGGCTAACAATTTTGTTATTGTTTGCTATATCTTGGATTCTAAAGGTATATGAGGATTGATCACCCTCTCTCGCGAAAGGGTATTTTCATACTCTCTAAGGTTTAAAGGTTTTCACCTTTCTAAGTCTTGGAGTTTATACACTCCCGCCTGTAGCACAAGAAAATTTGGGATTTTCCCCAGGATACTCAAGGGTTTATCCCCAGAATACCTATGGGTTTATCCCTGGAATTTTAAGAATTTATCTCCAGGATACTTTAGGGTTTATCCCCTGTGATACGAAAGTTATACAAGCTGTTGCAATTGATGTCCAGAAAATTCCTAAGTGTTCAAAGATATTATACACAGGGGACATTCCCACTAAGGCATTGTGAGGAGCTCAAAGGATCAAGTCTGGGCATAATTCACTAAGCACCCCTGACTGGGGACATCTTCGGTGGAAAGGTTGTAAGGGGATCGAAGTTTAAGAATAGGGTTGTACTCTATTTCTGGTATGATCTTTCCTTTTTCCTTTTAACCTTATCTAAATCAACTAAATTTTAGAAATTGCTTGTATCCTGATCAGGATATGTTCTCAAGATATATTCTCAGGATATACTTCAGGATATTCGGTTGGAATGTTTGAGATATGACACTTAGAGTGAAAATTGAAACTATGTTTAAATCAAACAACAGTTATTAAAACAAGCTTTGCAAAATAAAAGTGAACTATCCTTTTTCTTCAAAAACGTTATCTAAATTGTTTGAGTTATAAAAACCCTATTTGACAAAAGTCTTAATAGGATATTTACGAGTATCCTGATCAAGATATTTTCATTTGGTTGGGACATTTGAAATATTACACTAAGTTTGGAACATTGAAATTGTATTCAAACTAAGCAATGCAAAGAATTGAAAAAGGACAATGATAGATAAGGTCATAAAAAGGTTATATTATTAACATATCAAAAGATTGTTGTTATGGGTCATTTTCTGAACATATATCCTGACTAATATTCTGCTTTTGATTGTTTATTTGTGATCAGGATACTGGGTCAGGATATTGGTAACATCCTGGTGCGATATCCTGGTATTAACTGAATTAACCACGTGCAGATTAGAAGGTGCGGGTCCCTAACGGTCAAGTGGACCTCTTCTCCTTAAGACTCAGGCAAACCAGTTATATGAGAGACATTGAACCCGGAAGAAGTGGACTACAACGTTCACTTGAGGAATCTTCGAAGCATCCCGGTTTAATAGGATAGTTAGTTGATTTTGTTTAACTATAAATAGATTGATCGGATCAGATTAAGTCACTCACTCTCTTTCGCACACTTTACTCTCTAGCTACTAGCAGTCACTACACACAAACACTTGTATTCAAATTACTTTGTAACACCTAGTTGATCTGCATCATATCCTGCACTGTATCCTGATATTTGAAGTAACAGAAGAACAAGGCAGCTGCGATTGTCAGCTCCTGAGGTTTTGTGCCGGCGATCTAGATTGATCAAGGGCTTTCCTCGTACATCTCGTGTCACCCTTTACATTTTTGCTCATTGTTTGATCATCGATACAGCTCTATATCCTGAGCCGTATCCTGAAACTGTTTTTGCAAATAACTTGATTAACATATTTTCGACACACATTTCTAGCACACTACCTCAGTTAACTAATTTGATCACTTAATTGCTTCGGTAATTTTTTACGAAAACAATTTGGCGCCCACCGTGGGGCAAGTGGTGCTATCTTTACTAAAAACTTTTGCAAAATCGTTACTTGGTTTTCTATTTTCAAAACTTTTTGCTACAATATTTTCAATGGCCTCAAGATCAAACATGAGCTCTTCAACCGTGTCTGCTACAACCTCTGCAACAATTAGTTCAGTGCTTCCACCACCTCCCCCGAGAATGCAAGCCTCTTCGCAAGGAACTGAAAGTCATGTGGCTCGGGATGTTATCCCTACTCGCAATGTCCAGGGATCCGGTCCTGTTTTAGCTTCTAACGAAGAGATTTTAAATTTGTTTGGTAGTGTACAGGAACAGATGAGGCAGCAGCAGGAGACCAACCAGATGCTGATGAGAGAGATACAACTCTTGAAGTCTGGCCCGAGTCGGCCTGCTGAAGATACCGTCACTCCCTTGCAACCCAGGGCTTTGAACTTCAGTTCTGCAGTCTATACTGAGGATAACCCAGGGACTATTGTGCCTAGGCATTCCCAGAATCATACTCCTGAGATACCTTCTTCAGTAAGAGTATCAACTGTGAGAAGCTCAGGATATGCTTCAGGATATGGCCAGAACCCCCAAGTTGATAATGTATCTAATAATAATACTCTTGCTACTAATGGTGTTGGATCTTTGCAGGATGCAGGTATGACATCAGCATTTTCCAGGGAGCTTCAGAAACTGAAGGACATGATATCCAGTGTACCTGGGGTGGTTCAGCCAATTCCTGAAGTATCCCAGGACAGCCACAGGATATCCCGGTTTGCATATCCTATTTGTGATGATGAAATCCCAAAAAGATTTCAAACCCCCAACATGAAGCTCTATGACGGAACTACGGATCCTGAGGAGCATATCGCCCAGTATAGGGAAAGGATGTAAATCAACCCTATCCCTCCAGACCTCAAAGAAGCGTGCTTGTGCAAGGGTTTCGGTTCTACCTTAACAGGATCAGCCTTAAAATGGCTGTTAAACGTTCCTCCTCACTCGATTACTTCTTTTGCTCATTTAGTTAATTTATTTAATAGTCAATTCTCTTGCAGCTGGAGTTTTAAGAAATTAACCAGTGACCTTTACAGGGTAACTCAAGGACCTCAGGAATCCTTGAGGGATTATGTGAACAAGTTTAGTCGGGAATCCTTGGATATCCCACATCTTGATGTTGCGACAGCTGTGCAAGCGTTCAAGATGGGGTTGCAGAAAGATTCTCAATTTTATCAGGATCTTGTAATGAATCCCTGCAGAAATCTCGACGAAGCTCGTAACATAGCTTTAAGATACATTCGGCTGGAGGATGATAAAAAGATGCAAGAGAGAATGAATTCGTCCACAACCTATGAGTCAACCAACAGGAAATCAGAATCCTCGTATAAACCATACCGTTCTAAACTGTATGGCAGTAATGATGGCAAAAAAGTGAATGCTATTGAAGATGAGGATCCTGAGGAGTATCCTGAGTTGTCTGAATATTGTTTTTCTGTTAACATACCTAAACTAATGTATGCAATGCAGGGTTTAGGAGACAAAGCAAGGTGGCCCCGAAAGAATCAACAAAAGGCTGATTGGAAGGACAAATCTAAATGGTGTGCCTTCCATGAGGATTTCGGGCATGTTACTGAGGATTGCATTGCTTTAAGAAAAGAAATAAGCTATCTCTTGAGTAAGGGGTATCTGAAGGACCTCTTGGGAAGAAAGAAGAATAAAGGTCAGGATCCTGAGAAGGATCCTGAACGGGCAGCATCACCTCCTGCAGATGCAAAAATAATTAACTTTATTTTAGGAGGATCCGACATATGCGGCACATCATATTCTGCAGCAAAAAGACACGCGAAGGAAGCTAAAGCAGAGAGGGGAGATAAGCCGACAAGGATGTCAACCCTCACAACTGACAAAGTCATCACGTTCGATAATGATGACAGGGATACTGTCCAGGATCCCCATCATGATGCCTTAGTTATAACGTTATATGTTGCTAACCATTTTGTACGCAGGATATTAGTGGATAATGGCAGCTCGGTCAACATAATTCAGCTGGAAACATTGAAGAGGATGAATGTATCTCCGATGGACATTACTTCGAAGTCCACTGTGCTCGTTGGTTTCAGTGGAGAAGCTAGGAATACCGTAGGGGAGAAAAAGTTGCCTATGTATATTCAAGGGGTCAACTCAATGCAGCGCTTTTGTGTCATGGACTCTTTATCCTGCTATAATATTATACTAGGTAGGCCTTGGATCCATGATATGAAAGTTGTTCCGTCAACCTACCATCAATGCATCAAGATCCCTACTCCTTGGGGAGTTGTCAAGGTGGAAACTGATCAACAGGAAGCAAAGGAGTGTTATTCTTCTTCGATGAAATCCTCAACAAAGCCAAGTGCAGCATAGCAATTAAAGATTCGAGGCCAGGATATCATGGAGGCTTCAAAACATGATGTAAAGAAAGTGACCCTGGATCAGAATAATCCGGATATCTCGGTGCTCGTGGGAACCAATATCCCTCAGGATATTGAAGATCAATTGACTAATTTTTTGAAATGCAGGATGTCAACATTCGCGTGGAAGCACGAGGATATGACAGGTATTTCCAAGGATATGATAACACATAAGCTCGGTATTGACAGGTCACTCAAGCCTGTCCAACAAAAGAGAAGGAAATTTGCTCCGGAGCGAAATGCGATCATCCAAGAGGAAGTTGAAAGACTACTAAGGAGCAAGATGATTAGGGAAGTGAAGTTTCCTAAATGGCTGGCGAATGTAGTTGTGGTGCAAAAGAAAAATGGGAAATGGAGAGTTTGTGTAGACTACACAGACTTAAATAAAGCTTGTCCCAAAGACCCATTTCCTCTTCCTCATATTGACTCAATGGTGGATGCTACTGCCGACCATGAGATATTAACCTTCATGGATGCATCTTCAGGATTTCAGCAGATCCAAATGGAACCTTCAGACCAGGAGGATACTGCCTTCATGACACCAACAGGTATTTATTGCTACACTGCTATGCCCTTTGGTTTAAAAAATGCCGGTGGAACATATCAAAGATTGGTGAACATGATGTTCAAAGACAAGCTGGGGGACACTATGGAGGTGTACATCGACGATATGGTAGTAAAATCTAAAAAGGCTGAGGATCACCTCCAAGATATCAAGGGAGCATTTGATATCCTGGATCAGTACAACATGAAGCTAAATCCTGCTAAGTGCCATTTCGGAGTGGGGGCAGGAAAGTTTCTAGGATATATGGTGACTAAAAGAGGGATAGAGGCAAGCCCGGAGCAGATTAAAGCTATCTTGGATATCAAATCTCCTTCAAATATGAAGGATGTTCAACGGTTAACAGGTCGAGTAGCAACATTGAACAGATTTATTTCAAGATCCTTGGAAAACTGCAAGGAATTTTATGATATCCTGAAAAAGAATAAGAAGTTCGAATGGGGAGCAAAGCACGAAGCAGCCTTGCAGGATCTGAAGTGGTAGCTTTCAACTGCACCCCTATTGATGAAGCCTGAGGATGGTGAATCATTATCCCTGTATCTTGCGGTATCAGGGAATGCAGTAAGTGCTGTCCTCGTAAAGGATCATGAAGGTCAGCAGTATCCTATTTATTATGTTAGTAAAAGTTTAGTAGATGCTGAAACTAGGTATTCTCACTTAGAGAAGCTGATATTAGCCCTAGTTATGGCATCAACAAAACTTAGACATTATTTTGAAACACATAGGATTCACGTTAAAACCAACTATCCTGTTAGAAATGTGCTTTGGAAACCCGAGATGTCAGGTAGGATGGCTAAATGGTCAGTGAAATTAAGTGCCTTTGATCTAGTATATGAACCTAGAAATGCCATAAAGTCTCAGGCTTTAGCTGACTTTGTGGCTGATTTCAGAAGTGATATTCAAAATGAAGTAGACCAAGAAGTACAACAGCTAGGAGAAAACTTAGAATCCTGGACGCTATATACTGATGGTGCATCTAATGTAAGAGGTGTAGGTTTGGGTATACTACTAAAATCGCCACAGGGGGACATATTACCCCAGGCTATTAGATGTGAGTTTCCTGCCACTAATAATGAGGCAGAATATGAAGCTTTAATTGCAGGATTAGAATTGGCTAAAAGTACGAAAATCAGGAGTTTGCAAGTATATTGTTTTGGTCAAAAATCAAGCAATGATAATGCAACCAAACTTTCTGTTGTGAGGTGTGATGCTTGAATCAATAAACAATACTAAGGATCATTTAGAAATGAAATGAACAAGTGACACAAAGATTTATACGAGGAAAAAGCCCTTGATCAATGAATGATCTCCGGCATAAAAAACCTCGGGTGATGGAAACTACCGATCACCAACTCAGATTAAATAAGAAATGTGTTACAACTTCGGATGATAGCGAGCTAATTACAAGGATCACTATAGTGTAATGTGCAAAAAAGTGTGTAATCGCCAAGTGAATTGTCAAGAGCTGGTGAGAGCAGTTGCGAGTGTGTGTGTTAAGCTAAAAATAACCAAGTGTTTCTATTTAGCTCGCTATCCCCTTTTAAAAATGGAAAATATCTATGCTAACAAACTGTCCGGATTTTGTGCAAGTCTTCCACGACTTCCATAACGTCCACTTCAGTCATGCACGTGCGGAATAAATATGGAATATGCTCCAGGAATATCGCCAAGACCAAGTCCAAGCTCGTACTCCTGCAAAACAACTTCATATTCAAAGCAGACAATCGTTAGTATAAGGATCCTTATGATGATCCATGATCCTGATCCCACAATAACTTCTGAGGATCACTAATTCAAACAGAATTAAGGATCACTAAGCCCAACAGTAATTGAGGATCATTGATCATTGGAAAATCCTCCCCTAACAATTGCCCCCAAAATATAAGGAGTAATTTGTAAATAAACGAGTTATATTTTCTTGTTCTTATCCGTAACCAATTAACGGATATATAGCCGTTGTAATCGAACTATCCGTTACCATCCTGATGTCACTGAAGTGACTACCCTGCAAGATCATCATTATAATTTGAAGTTAGAGATAAGGGTTAGAGAGCATTTAAATTCGTGCGTTTCCTCCTTTAAATCTTCATTCGAAGACTTGATCAGGTATTTCTCTTTCCTTTCTCTCTTCATCTTCTTTCTTTGTTCCTCCTTTCTTTATCTTTATCCGCGATCAAGATGAAGCTGAGATCTTCGCCGGCTAAGGATCATCGTAAGGATAGTCCTCTAAAATGCCAGGAAATCATCAAAGGTTCTGTGAAGGAACGGTGCTGCTTTACTGATCCACAAATAGACAGAATCCGACATTGCTTTCCGGCAAACACCGTTTTCAAACCATTTGACCCCACCGTTCTCAGTGACTTTGTTTCTGAAACATGGGTAGCTTTTCCGGTTACCCCATTTACAATAGGATACTCGTATCCTTTTCCAGATTTCACCCAATCCTTCTTCTCTCTCACCGGCATCTCTTACATCCAAGCAATGCCAATGATCTGGAGGGTCTTGTATACCCTTGAAAGAATCATTGAGCGTGAAGGTATCGATCTAGGAATGTCGGAGTTTGCATAGATGTACAACTTTGTGAGCCATGGATCTCACCGATATCTACTCAAGCATAAACCTGGTGAAGAACACCCCATCTTCAAAGCCACTAAGAATGACACCAACTAGAAGCGGCGATTCTTCTTTGTCAGAAGGGATTCTATCCCTGATGGAAAGGATCTGCCTAGAAAATGGACCACTCATGGTAGGATAGAGGATCCTGAGAAGGATCACCAGATGACCTTGTTTTTGTTTGAGGATCACTAACATCCTTTTGTTTCTATTTTGCAGCTATTACTGTCGTACATCTTATCACAACACCTGCAACGAAGGAAAGGCTTGCTGCTTTCCGGAGACTTGATCCTGCAATAAGATCATTTCAAGCAAATACCCAGGATTCTCAAGAAGTATCCTCAGGTTCTGTCACTATGTCGAGTAAGTATCCATGTTTATATGTGATTAAATGCTTAAATTTAAATGAAATAAGGATACTTATCTGTTTTGGATATGTAGGTGCTGGAAAATCTTCAAGATCTGCCTCCAAATTCAGTGTCACTGACCTTGACACTGTCCGATCCTCAAAGAAGAAGATTGCTGCCAGTCCAACTGTCACGATCCCCAAGGCAACCACTTCTAAGGGCAAGGGTGGCAAGGAAAGGAAGACCTCTGAGGCTGACAATTTAGAAGGCTTGCCTCTGATCCGCCATCAGTTCCTTGAGTACTTTGCTGAGGTAAGGATCACTGACCTAGCTTAGTTATCCTGCCCACTTGAGGATCATGTTATCCTAAGCTTTATATTGTCTTTTTGCAGAAATTTGCTGAAATCGAGGACTATGTAGGCAATGTTGAAGAAGTTGAGCTAAAGTGCCTGGACCTCCAAAAGATGATGCTGGCCAAGGATCAGAAGATAGCCTCCCTTGAAAATGATGTCAATCTGGAGAAGAGGGAACTTGTCCTGGCTCACATTACTGCTGATCAAGAGAAAAATGAGATCACCAATGATGCTAAAATCTCAGCTGCCATCGCTATGCACAAGACCAAGTTGCAGATGGCCCAAGAAGCTCTGGATCCTGACTTTGACAAGAGCAGCTGGGACGTAGAGGGCTGGAAGGCTAGATTGGCTGAGCTGGACGACGAAGAGGAGGCTGAAGAGGTCCTAGCACTCGAGGCTGGCAGCAGTGGAGTCAAGGATCATGTGGAGGATGCTGTAGCTGGAGGAGATGGTGATGCAGCAAAGGTGTAAGCTGCAGGAATGGGCGATGAAGGACATTTCTAGACGTAGCCAGAGCCCATTTTTTAGAATTTGGTAGTTTTATTGTGGTTATGGTGTTTTGAAACAATCTTGGGTTGTAATAACTTTAGACAATAGTTTCTAGGGTGATGGATCATGGATCCTTGGACAATAGGCAGGATAATGGGTGGTGGATGGATCCTCTGTTTGGGGGATGAAGCCACTCGTTATCCTTCCGTCTTTTATTTCCTGCACTACAAAGACCCGTAAACAATGGACACCCTTTGCCAACCCTTGTGGATGGGCCACGTTTTGCTGGTAGAAACGTGGGTTGGCAATTTTGACAACCTTAAAGGGTTTGACGTTTTGTGAATAAAATAACTTTAACTTTTTGGCTATTTCTCGTGTTGTTATCCTCGTAAAAACTTTACTTTTCAATTGTTGTGATATACATTTTGTCTGAATTCATTAAGTAAATAATTATCTTCAAAAAGTTTAGAATATAATCAAGGATCACATATCCTTTAGTTGGTAAGTTCTGAAAAGTAATATAGTTTAAGGATCATAAATTCAGTTGTCAAAGGATAAGGGTCACTCAAATTAATAATGAATAAAATCAAAATAGTTAAGGATCATACCTGAGAACCCAAGTTAGGATCCTAACCTTTAACACTTATAATCAGGATAACCAAAAGACAAACCTTAGTAGAAGGTAAGGATCAAGGATCCTTGGTCGTTTATCTCCAAAAACCTGAAATAGGATACAACTTGGGACTAAGACAATATAAGATAAAAGTTAGTCACTGGGGACAAGCCCAATAATTCTGGGGACAAGCCCAATACACTGGTGACAAGCCCAAAGGATAACTGGGGACAAGCCCAAAGGATAACTGGGGACAAGCCCAAAGGATAACTGGGGACAAGCCCAAAGGATAACTGGAGACAAGCCCAAATAACTGTGGTCAAGCCCAAATAACTGGATACTTCTGTGGATACTCAATCCTTAGATAAGGATACCTGAACCTTCAAAACTCGGAATCAAGTGAAAGGAGGATAAAGGATACAGGATCCTTATCCTTATATAGGATAGTTAAAAAATGAAATAGTTTGGGATTAGATCATTACCAAAATGAGGATCATCTGTTCTGTAAGGATCCTTCAAGGATACTTGCAAGGATCATGGATCCTTGTCACATGAAATATTTCTTCAAATGGACAGCATTCCAAGCTCTTGGTAGCAAATCACCTTCCATTGTTAGTAATCGATATGCCCCCTTTCCTGCTTCAGCTTCAATCAAATAGGGGCCTTCCCACTTTGGTGCTAGCTTTCCATCAGCAGGATTTGTGGTATTCTGAAATGCTTTCCTCAATACCATATCACCAACTTGGAACTTCCTGATCCTGACATTTTTGTTGTAAGCTCCAGCCATCCTTTGTTGATAACTGGCCATCCTTATCCTTGCCAAATCCCTGATTTCTTCTATAGTATCCAAGTCTTGAACCAAGTTTTCAGCATTTTCTTCAGGATCACGAATGCTTGTTCTTGCAGTTGGAACCACCATCTCTGTAGGGATCACTGATTCTGCCCCAAATACCAAAGAAAATGGAGTTTGGCCAGTAGCATTCTTGGGAGTTGTCCTATCAGCCCAAAGCACATAAGGTAGTTCTTCTGCCCATTTTCCTTTCTTGGATCCAAGCTTCTTCTTTAAATTGTTGATGATGATCTTGTTGGATGATTCTGCCTGACCATTAGCTTGTAGGTGGACTGGTGTTGATGTTATCATCTTAATCCCCCAGCTGTTACAAAAGTTAGTAGTTCTATTCCCAATAAATTGGGATCCATTATCACAAACAATTTTAGAAGGGATACCAAATCTAGTAATAATGTTTCTTTTAATAAAGGATATAACTTCCTTTTCTCTGACTTGAGCAAAGGCTTCAGCCTCTATCCACTTGGAGAAGTAATCAGTCATAGCAAGCATGAATACTTTTCCACCAGGTGCCTTAGGAAGCTTACCAACTATATCCATTCCCCATCTCATAAATGGCCAAGAAGAGGATATAGGATGCAAAGGTTCTGCTGGTTGGTGAAGGATATTACTGTGTCTCTGACAAGGATCACACTTCTTGGCATACTCCACAGCATCCTTCTTCATAGTAGGCCAATAGTATCCTGTCCTCAGGATCCTTGAGAATAATGCCCTGCCCCCAGTATGGTTTCCACAATCTCCTTCATGGAAATCCTTTAGGACTTCTTGGATTTCAGGATCCTCAATGCATCTTAGATAAGGTCCTGCAAGAGATCGTTTATACAACATATTATTCAATATTGTAAATTGAGATACCTTAATTTTGAAAGCCCTAGGGTTTTCTCCTGTAGGAATCTCTCCATGTTGTATGTATCTCATGATTGGGAGGATCCATGATCCTGGATGAGATTGAGTATCATCACTAGGGATGATTGCAGAATCCTCTCCTATCTCCATAGCTACATGATCCTCGATAGCAGGGGTCAGGATATGGATAATAGGGATCTTGATATCCTCCGGGATCTTCAAGGATGATCCTAGATTGGCTAATGCATCAGCCTCTGCATTCTCTTCCCTTGGTACCTGTGTCAAACTAAAGGAAACAAAAGAGAGTGCCAATTCTTTGACTATCTCTAAATATTTGATTAGCTTTTCACCTTTAACAGCATAGGATCCATTAAAGTGATTAGTGATTAATAATGAATCTACATGTACCTCAAGATACCTGATCCTCATATGCTTAGCAATTTGCAAACCAGCTATCAAGGCTTCATACTCAGCCTCATTGTTGGTAGTTTGAAATTCACAAGCCATGGAGTGGGGTATTATATCCCCCTGTGGCGATTTTAGTAGTATTCCCAACCCTGTTCCTTTTACATTAGAGGCTCCATCAGTGAAGAGAATCCAAGGATCCTTAGTTTCTTCAAGCTGTTGGACTTCTAACTCAGCTTCCTTTTGCAAATCACTACTAAAATCTGCCACAAAGTCAGCTAAGGCTTGGGATTTTATGGCAGTCCTTGGTTCATATCTTATATCATATGCACTAAGCTTCACTACCCACTTAGCCATCCTTCCTGACATTTCAGGTTTCCTGAGAACATTCTTAATTGGAAAATTAGTCTTAACAATAATGGCATGAGTCTCAAAATAATGTCTTAATTTAGTAGATGCCATAATTAATGCAAGGATAAGTTTCTCTAAGTGTGAATACCTGGATTCAGCTTCAAGTAAACTCTTACTTACATAATAAACAGGATGTTGTGTACCTTGGTGATCCTTAACAAGGACCGCACTTACTGCTTTTGAGGATACTGCTAAGTATAAGGATAATATATCCCCTTTTTCTGGTTTCATCAGGGCCGGGGCTGAGGATAGGTAATCCTTAAGAGCTTTGAGGGCACTTTCAAGCTTCTCAGTCCATTCAAATTTCTTGTTCTTCCTCAGGATGTCATAGAATTCCTTGCACTTTTCTGAGGATTTGGATATGAACCTGTTCAAGGCTGTGATCCTGCCTGTCAATCTTTGCACATCCTTAGCATTGGCAGGAGATTTGATATTCACAATAGCCTTGATTTGCTCTGGACTTGCTTCAATGCCCCTCTTTGTCACCATATAGCCTAAGAATTTACCTGCCTTAACACTAAAATGACACTTGGAAGGATTTAGTTTCATATTAAATTTATCAAGGATATTGAATGCTTCCTCCAAGTCTTTAAGGTGATCCTCAGCTTTCTTGGACTTAACCACCATGTCATCAATATAGACTTCCATAGTGTGTCCAATTTGTTCCTTGAACATCATATTGACTAGCCTTTGATAAGTAGCACCTGCATTCCTTAGTCCAAATGGCATAGCAATATAACAATATATACCAGTTGGGGTCATAAAGGTTGTATCCTTTTGATCAGATGGTTCCATCTGAATTTGTTGAAATCCAGATGAAGCATCCATAAAAGTCAACAACTCATGACCCGCGGTAGCTGTTTTGGTCAAAAAATCTGATGAGGATATTGCAACCAAACTCTCTGTTACGGGGCATGATGCTTATAGTTTAGAACAATAACAAGGATCACTTCAATGTAAATTTCACAACTGACACAAGGATTTGTACGGGGAAAAAGCCCTTGATCAGGAGTTGATCTCCGGCACAAAATACCCCGGGTGATGGAAACTACCGATCACCAAGCTCAAATAAATGAATAAATGTTTACAACTTCGGATAGTAACGAGCTAGGTACAAGGATCACTATCGTGAAATGTGTAAAAGTGAGTAAAAATGAATGAATGTTCGTCGAGAGCTTCAAGTGTGCGAGTATACGAGTGTGTGTAGCTGAAAATGACTAAGTGTTTTTCTACTAGCTCGTTACTCCCTTTTAAAATAGAAAATAACTACTCTAACTAACTATCCGACTTTTGTGCCAAGCTCCCACGTTCTCCACAACGTCCATTTTTGGCCAAGCACGTGCGGGATAGTTTGGGAATATTCTCCAGGAATGTCGCCAAGACTTGGTCAAGCTCGTTATTCCTGCGAGGTAATACAAAACATAAATAAACAATCGTCAGTACGAGGATCCTTAAAGTGATCCATGATCCTGATCCTGAAGCTCTTCTGAGGATCACCACCTGTCACAGAAGTAAGGATCATTAATTAGGATAATGAATAAGGATCACTAATTGTTAGAAAATCCTCCCCTAACAATTGCCCCCAAAATATAAGGAGTAATATGTAAAATTAGCGAGTTATGTTTTCTTGATCTTATCCGCAACTAACTAACGGATATATAGCCGTTGATATCGAACTAGCCATTGCAACCATGACGTCACAGAAGTGACAACCCTGCACGATCATGATTATAAATAGGGGATAGAGATAGGATCAAATGCATTTAAATTCGAAAGAAACTCCCTTTATATTCTCAGTCGAAGATCAATCAGGTATCTCTTTCTTCATCTTCTTCCTTCTCTTACTCTGTTTTTCTTTCTTTATCACCATCACTTTGAGAATGATGCTCCGAAGCTCACCGGGCAAGGATCACAAGAAGAACAGCCCTCCGAAAAGCCAGGGGATCATTGAAGACTCCATTAAAGAACGTTGCTGTTTCAATGATGCTCAGATCGATAGGATCCGCCACTGCTTCCCGGCAAACACCGAGTTTAGGCCTTATGACCCCAATGCCCTGAGCGATCATATCTCCGACGAATGGGTTGCTTTCCCGGTCACCCCGTTCACCATAGGCTATACATATCCTTTTCTAGCCTTCACCCAATCTTTCTTTTCCCTAACCGGCATCTCTTATATCCAAGCCATGCCGATGATTTGGAGGGTTTTGTACACCCTTGAAAGGATCATCGAGCAGGAAGGTATAGACCTAGGAATGGTAGAGCTGGGAGAGCTGTATGATCTTACTACCTTTGGTTCTCATCGCTATTTGTTTAAACGTAAACCTGGTGAGGAACACCCGATCTTCAAAGCCACCAAGAACGATGCTAATTGGAAACGGCGTTTCTTTTTTATCAAGAGAGATTCTATTGAGGATGGAAAGGATCTACCCAAGAAATGGGCTACCCATGGTAGGGTGGAGGATCCTGAGAAGGATCACCAGAATCTTTCTTTTGATGTAAGGATCACTTATATTTTGCTTTCTTGTTATGCAGCTATCACCGTCTCACACCTCAAATTGACCCCTGCTGCTAAGGAGAGGCTCCTTGCTTTCAAGAAACTTGATCCTGAGACAAGAACTTTCAAGACAACAACCCAAGATTCACAGGAGGTATCCTCAGGCTCTGTCACAATGTCAAGTAAGTATCCTTGTTTAAAATTTAAATAAATAGTGACATATGAATTAAGAAAAGATACTTATCTTGTTTTGATTGTGTAGGTGCTGGAAAATCTGCCAAGCCTGTATCCCAGTTCAACACGGCTGACCTTGATGTCGTACGATCCAGGAAGAAGAGATCCACTACCAGTCCTAGCATCTCCATTCCAAAGGCACCCACTAAAGGAAAGGGTGTCAAGAAGAGGAAAACTTCTGATGCTGAGGATCTTCAAGGCCTACCACTGATCCGCCACCAGTTCCTTGAATACTTCAATGATGTAAGGATCACCCACTCTGCCTAGGTATCCTACTCGTATAAGGATCACCTGATCTTGAACTGCTTTATCCTTTTCTTTGCAGAAATTTGCTGAGATTGAAGATTACGTGGGGAATGTTGAGGAGCAGGACAAGAAGATCGCTGACCTCCAACAGGTTGCAGTGCTCAAGGACCTTGCAATTGCTGATCTTCAGAAGGAACTCCAAGATGCCAAGACCAAGACGGCTAAGCTTCTGATTGACCTTGACTATGAGAAGCATGATCTCATAGAAAATGCTAAGGTCTCTGCTGCCAACACAATGTATCAGACAAAATTGAAGATGGCCCAGGAAGCTCAAGATCCTAACTTTGATAAAAGCAGCTGGGATGTTGAGGGCTGGAAAGCAAGGTTGGCAGATCTCGAGGATGATGAGGAGGAGACTACTGAGGTCTTGGCAATTGAGGCAAGTGGCAGTGGAAAGGATCTGATGAAGGATACTGCAGCTGGAGGGGACGATGATGCAGCGAAGGCATAGGCTGCATGAATGGGCGATGAAAGACATTTCTAGACGTAGCCGGAGCCCATTTTTTAAGTTTGATAGTTTGTTTTGGTTATGGTGTTTTTTGCTGAACAATGATGGGTTGTACTTGAACAATAGGTTTTAGGATTAAGGATCATGTATGATCCTTTGGACAATAGGCAGGATTGCAATTGGTGGAGGGATCCTCTGTTTGGGGGATGAAGCCATTGTGATCCTGCTGCCTTTATATTCCTGCACTACTTTCGAACTTGTTATCATGGACACCCTTTACCTACCCCAGCGGACGGGCCACGTTTTGCTGGTAGATGCTCGGGTAGGTAATTTTGACAACCTTTAAGGGTTAGTCGTTTGTTAATAAATAAAATCTTAACCTTTTGTCGCTTATCTTGTGTTGTTATCCTTTTTAATATTTTACTTTCCAACTGTTGTAATGTTCATTCTGTTTATACTTATCAAGCCTTAAAAAGATATCAAAAAGTTTAGGATATGACCAAGGATCACATATCCCATAACCGATAAGTTCTAAAAAGTGATATGGTTTAAGAATCACAAATTCAGTTGTCAAGTATATGGGTTATTCAAATAAATAATGAATAGAATAAAAAAATAGTTAAGGATCATACCTGAGGATCCAAGTTAGGATCCTAACCATAATAAGGATAACTATAAGATAAACCTTAGAATAAAGTAAGGATCAAGGATCCCTAGCTGCCTATCTTCAAGAACCTGAAATAGAGCATAACTTGGGACTAAGCCAATATAAGATAAGAGTTAGCAACTGGGGACAAGCCCAAGGATAACTGGGGACAAGCCCAAGGATAACTGGGGACAAGCCCAAGGATAACTGGGGACAAGCCCAAGGATAACTGGGGACAAGCCCAAGGATAGTATGTAAACTGGAGTATGGCCCTAACTGGCGACTATCCAAACTTAGTGACATGAAAATGCCAAAACCTTAGCTAACGTGAAAACGTTAGAAACCTTAGCTAACGTGAAAAACTTAGAAACCTTAGGAACGGATGTATGGTACGTCTACCATTATACGTAGGATCCTAGGCATAGCCAGTACAATGGAATTATCAGCCCCTAAAACGAGTACTGGTCCCACTGCCTTGAACTACACCAGGATCATCATGCGCTACAGGCGGAACTGGGGTCAAGCCCGAATAACTGGGGTTAAACCCAAGGAACGGATTGCTTCAGCGGATAACCAATGTTGTGCTAAGGATACCTGAACTTTCAAAACTTAAACTCACGTGAGAGATGGATAAAGGATACATGATCCTTATCCTTGTATGAGAAAATAAAGAAATGAAATAGTTCAAGTTTAGGATATTACCTAAGTAAGGATCACCGATACTTTGAGGATCCTTTAAGGATATCCTTATCGTGAGGATCATCTGTGTCATGAGGATCCTGCTCACATGAAATATTTCTTCAAGTGGACAGCATTCCAAGCTCTTGGTAGCAAATCACCTTCCATGGTTAGCAATCTATATGCCCCCTTTCCTGCTTCAGCTTCAATCAAATAAGGGCCTTCCCATTTTGGAGCCAATTTTCCTTCAGCAGGATTGGTGGTATTCTGAAATGCTTTCCTTAATACCATATCTCCAACTTGAAACCTCCTGATCCTGACATTTTTGTTGTAAGCACCAGCCATTCTTTGCTGATAACTGGCCATCCTTATCCTAGCCATATCCCTGATTTCTTCAATAGTATCTAGGTCTTGAGCCAAGTTCTCATCATTTTCCTCAGGATCACGGGTACTTGTTCTAGCAGTTGGAACCACCATTTCTGTTGGGATCACTGATTCTGCCCCAAATACCAAAGAGAATGGTGTTTGACCAGTAGCATTCCTAGGGGTTGTCCTATCAGCCCAAAGCACATAAGGTAGTTCTTCTGCCCATTTCCCTTTCTTGGATCCAAGCTTCTTCTTCAAATTGTTGATGATGATCTTGTTGGATGATTCTGCTTGTCCATTAGCTTGTGGGTGGACTGGTGTTGATGTTATCATCTTAATCCCCCAGCTATCACAAAAGTTAGTGGTTCTGCCCCCAATAAATTGGGAACCATTATCACATATAATCTCAGAAGGAATTCCAAATCTAGTTATAATATTTCTTTTAATGAAGGATATAACTTCCTTTTCTCTGACTTGGGCAAAAGCTTCAGCCTCTATCCACTTGGAGAAGTAATCAGTCATAGCAAGCCTAAATACTTTTCCACCAGGTGCCTTAGGGAGCTTACCAACTATATCCATACCCCATCTCATAAATGGCCAAGAGGAGGATATAGGATGCAATAATTCAGCTGGTTGATGAAGGATATTGCTGTGCCTCTGACAAGGATCACATCTCTTAGCATACTCCACAGCATCTTTCTTCATGGTTGGCCAGTAGTATCCTGTCCTCAGGATCCTTGAGAATAATGCCCTGCCCCCAGTGTGGTTTCCACAATCTCCTTCATGGAAGTCTTTTAAAACTTCTTGGATTTCAGGATCCTCAATGCATCTCAAGTATGGTCCTGCAAGAGATCGTCTATACAACATATTATTTAAAATTGTGAATTGAGATACCTTAGATTTGAAAGCCCTAGGGTTTTCTCCTGTAGGAATCTCTCCATGTTGTAAGTATCTCATAAGTGGTGAAATCCATGATCCTGATCCTGAATGGGATTGAGTATCCTCACAAGGGATAATTGCAGAATCATTTCCTATCTCCATAGCCTCATGATCCTCGATAGCCGGGGCCAGGATATGGATAATAGGGATCTTGATATCCTCCGGGATCTTCAAGGATGATCCTAAGTTAGCCAATGCATCAGCTTCTGTATTTTCTTCCCTTGGTACCTGCGTCAAACTAAAGGAAACAAAAGAGAGTGCCAAACTTTTGACTATCTCTAAATATTTGGTTAGCTTTTCACCTTTAACAGCGTAGGATCCATTAAAGTGGTTTGTAATTAACAAAGAGTCTACATGTACCTCAAGATACCTGATCCCCATATGCTTTGCAATTTGCAAACCAGCAATTAAGGCTTCATATTCAGCCTCATTGTTAGTGGTTTGGAACTCACAAGCTATAGAGTGGGGTATTATGTCCCCCTGTGGCGATTTTAGTAGTATTCCAAGCCCTGTGCCTTTGACATTTGAGGATCCATCAGTATAGAGTATCCAAGGATCCTTGGTCTCTTCTAGCTGCTGGACTTCTAACTCAGCTTCTTCTTGTAAATCACTACTGAAATCAGCCACAAAGTCAGCTAATGCTTGGGATTTGATAGCTGTCCTAGGCTCATATCTTATATCATATGCACTTAGCTTCACTGCCCACTTAGCCATCCTTCCTGACATTTCTGGTTTCCTGAGGACATTCTTAATTGGAAAATTAGTTTTAACAATGATAACATGAGTTTCAAAATAATGTCTTAACTTAGTAGATGCCATAATTAATGCAAGAATAAGTTTTTCAAGGTGTGAATACCTGGATTCGGCATCAAGTAAACTTTTACTTACATAATAAACAGGATGTTGTGTACCTTCATGATCCTTAACAAGGACCGCACTTACTGCTTTTGAGGATACTGCAAGATACAAGGATAACACATCGCCTTTTTTCTGGTTTCATCAAAGCCGGGGCTGAGGATAGGTAATCTTTGAGGGCTCTTAAAGCATTTTCATGCTTCTCAGTCCACTCAAATTTCTTGTTCTTCCTTAGGATATCATAGAACTCTTTGCACTTCTCTGAGGATTTGGATATGAATCTGTTCAAAGCTGCTATCCTGCCTGTTAGCCTTTGAACATCCTTAGCATTGGCCGGAGATTTGATGTTCACTATTGCTTTGATTTGTTCCGGGCTAGCTTCAATGCCTCTCTTTGTCACCATATATCCTAAGAATTTACCTGCTTTAACACCAAAGTGACATTTTGAAGGATTAAGTTTCATGTTATATTTGTCAAGGATATCGAATGCTTCCTCCAAGTCTCTTAGGTGATCCTCAGCTTTTAAGGATTTTACCACCATATCATCTATGTAAACCTCCATAGTTTGTCCAATCTGATCCTTGAACATCATATTCACCAGCCTTTGATATGTTGCACCTGTATTTCTTAATCCGAACGTCATAGCAATATAGCAGTATATACCAGTTGGAGTCATGAAGGCTGTATCCTCTTGGTCAGATGGTTCCATTTGGATTTGTTGAAATCCAGATGAAGCATCCATAAAAGTTAACAGTTCATGACCCGCAGTTGCATCCACCATGGAGTCAATGTGGGGTAATGGGAAAGGATCCTTGGGACATGCCTTATTTAGATCGGTAAAATCGACACATACCCTCCACTTTCCGTTTTTCTTTTGAACAACAACCACATTGGCCAACCATCTTGGATACTTGACCTCTCTAATCATACCTGCCCGGAGCAATTTCTCTACCTCTTCCTGGATAATGGCATTCCTTTCCGGTGCAAACTTTCTTCTCCTTTGATGGATTGGTTTGAAGGATCTGTCTATCCCGAGTTTGTGAGTGATTACATTTTTGGATATACCAGTCATGTCTTCGTGTTTCCATGCAAAGGTAGTCTTTCTCCTTTTGAGGAAGGATACGAGGTCTTCTTTCATTTCGCCAAGGATCCCTGATCCGATATAGATTTTGGATTCAGGATCATCAGGATCCATGAGGATTTCTACCACATCCTGCTCTCTTGCCTCCAAGACATCCCTTGGAGGATACCTTGATTGCTATTGCTCCCTTGACTTCGAGGCTGGTTTCATCGATGAAGTGTAGCAATTCTTAGCCTCCTGCTGATCACTATCAATCTTCACTATTCCCCAAGGACTAGGGAGCTTCACACATTGATGGTAAGTAGATGGGACTGCTTTCATATCGTGTATCCAAGGCCTGCCAAGGATAACATTGCAACAAGATAAACAGTCAATAACACAAAATTTTTGATAAGAGTGTAGGCCTTCAATGTATATTGGGAGTTTAATGTCCCCCAGGGTATTCTTAGTTTCGCCACTAAATCCCACGAGCACGGAGGATCTTGGTATGATGTCTGATTCAGGGATACCCATCTTCTTTAGAACATCAAGCTGGATAATGTTCACTGAACTTCCTCCGTCTATAAGGATCCTGCGGACAAAATGGTTAGAAATAAAAAGAGTAATAACTAAGCCATCGTGATGAGGATCATGGATATCAACACGATCATCCTCATCAAAGGTTATGACTTTTCCTTCGGAGACACTTGATGTTCGAACAGGTCTTTCTCCATTATCCATTTTAGTTTCCTTTGCATGCCTTTTAGCTGCTGAGAAGGATGTGCCACAAATGTCTGATCCTCCAGAAATAAAGTTTATTACTTGTGCATCTGCTGGAGGGGCTGGAGCCTTCTCAGGGATCCTTTCAGGATCCTGAGTCCTTGACTTTTTTCTTCCCAACAATTCTTTTAGATGCCCCTTGCTCAACAAGTATCCAATTTCCTTTCTTAGTGCAATGCATTCTTCTGTAAGATGCCCAAAATCTTCATGGTATGCACACCACTTTGATTTATCCTTAGTTGCAGCTGGCCTATCATTTTTTCTCGGCCATCTAGCTTTATCACCTAGGTTCTGCATAGCAAGGATTAGTTCATTGTTATCAACACAAAAACAATATTCAGAGATTGGAGGATAATCCTCGTCATCCTCCTCTTGATCAACAGAATGCACATTCTGGTTATCAGATCTGTTGTAGGATCTGAACTTGTTGTTTCTGAATGAGGATCCTTGCTTATCCTGCTTTGAGGATCCTGCTAACCTCTCCTGGATCCTCTTGTCGTCCTCTAGCCGAATGAACCTAAGTGCTCGTGTTCTTACCTCATCTAAGTTCCTGCATGGTGTCATAACAAGATCATCATAAAACGACGAATCCCTAAGCAATCCCATTTTGAAGGCCTCAACAGCCGTAGCTATATCTAAGTTGGGAATGTCTAAGGATTCTTTACTGAATTTGGTAATGTAATCCCTTAATGATTCATTATGACCCTGGGTTATCCTATATAGATCACTAGTTAATCGTTCAAATTTTCTACTACAAGAAAACTGATTATTAAACAAGTTAACTAGGTTAGCAAATGAGGTAATAGAATAGGGAGGAAGACTTAGCAGCCATTTGAGAGCTGATCCAGTAAGAGTGGATCCGAATCCCTTGCACAGGCACGCTTCCTTTAACCTTTCTGGAATTGGATTGATCTCCATCCTCTTCCTGTATTGTGCTATGTGTTCCTTAGGATCTGTCGAACCATCATACAGTTTCATTGTGGGCACATGGAACCTCTTGGGTATCTCAGCATCACAGATTGGTGGTGCAAAACGAGATATCTTGTGACTCCCATCTGCAATCTCTGGGATAGGTTTGACCACTCCTGGAACACTTGATATCATATCCTTTAGCTTTTGCAATTCTCTGGCCATGGCATGATTGATACCTGGATCCTGCATAAGACCATGGTTAGTAGTATAAGAATTATTAAAAGTGTTACCTCCCATTGGGTTCAGGTTAGGAAGATTGGATGTTAGTCCATATTGTTGAGGCTCTGGAATGATCGAGGGACCAGTAGAAGCATTGGTCTGCATAGGAATAAAATCTCCCTGATGGACATCTGAACTTCCTGTTTGCAAACTCCTCAAGGATCCTGGCATCTGGAAGGATCCCTGAAACTGGGACGATCCTGGAATGAAGGAGGATCCTTGAACCTGGGATGATCCTGGGACAAAGGAAGATCCTTGAACCTAGGATGATCCTGGAACAAAGGAGGATCCTTGAACCTGGGATGATCCTGGAACAAAGGAGGATCCTTGAACCTGGGATGATCCTGGAGCAAAGGAGGATCCTTGAACCTGGGATGATCCTGGAACAAAGGAGGATCCTTGAACCTGGGATGATCCTGGAACAAAGGAGGATCCTTGAACCTGCTGCACTCCTGAATATCCTCCTGAATTTGTGAGGGATCCCATATACTGAGGATAGGATCCCGCTGGCTGGAAATATGAACCTGATGCCTGGGTCATTGTTGTTGTTCCGTAGTGCACTCCTTTCGGTCCACCCACATATTGAACGTCTGGAACCATTGATGGCTGAGAAGTAATCACCGGAGTATCAAAATTCAAGGATTTCGGCACCAGTGGGGAATGATCCTCTGCCGTTGTCTTTTGTTTCTTGAGATCTCCAATTTCTTTGAGAATCCTCTCATTGGTCTTATCCTGTTGCCGTATCTGATCCTTCATCTGCAAAATCAAAGTAAACATGTCACTAGTAGTGGGAGTGTAAGAAGCAGAAGAAGTTGGAGGTTTTGAGAAAATGGGAGTTGGTTTCTTCGTAGCATTCTCAGCATTCTTCTGGGATCCAGAAGGTGGTGGAGGCAAAGGAGGAACGCCTTGTGAAGAAGTGAATGAGGGCATCAAATTTTAAGCATTCTTCGCTGAGGAAGCCATTTGCTTGGTTGTAGCGAACCGAAATGAGCACAGAAATGCGTATTTTTCTAAGGGCGAAGCACCAATTGCCCCACGGTGGGCGCCAAACTGTTTTGGTCAAAAAATCTGATGAGGATATTGCAACCAAACTCTCTGTTATGGGGTATGATGCTTATAGTTTAGAACAATAACAAGGATCACTTCAATGTAAATTGCACAACTGACACAAGGATTTGTACGGGGAAAAAGCCCTTGATCAGGAGTTGATCTCCGGCACAAAAAACCCCGGGTGATGGAAACTACCGATCACCAAGCTCAAATAAATGAATAAATGTTTACAACTTCGGATAGTAACGAGCTAGGTACAAGGATCACTATCGTGAAATGTGTAAAAGTGAGTAAAAATGAATGAATGTTCATCGAGAACTTCAAGTGTGCGAGTATACGAGTGTGTGTAGCTGAAAATGACTAAGTGTTTTTCTACTAGCTCGTTACTCCCTTTTAAAATAGAAAATAACTACTCTAACTAACTATCCGACTTTTGTGCCAAGCTCCCACGTTCTCCACAACGTCCATTTTTGGCCAAGCACGTGCGGGATAGTTTGGGAATATTCTCCAGGAATGTCGCCAAGACTTGGTCAAGCTCGTTATTCCTGCGAGGTAATACAAAACATAAATAAACAATCGTCAGTACGAGGATCCTTAAAGTGATCCATGATCCTGATCCTGAAGCTCTTCTGAGGATCACCACCTGTCACAGAAGTAAGGATCATTAATTAGGATAACGAATACGGATCACTAATTGTTAGAAAATCCTCCCCTAACAGTAGCATCCACCATGGAGTCAATGTGGGGTAATGGGAAAGGATCCTTGGGACATGCCTTGTTTAAATCAGTAAAGTCGACACATACCCTCCACTTTCCATTTTTCTTTTGAACAACAACCACATTGGCTAACCATCTTGGATACTTAACCTCTCTTATCATACCTGCCCGAAGTAGTTTATCTACCTCCTCCTAGATAATAGCATTCCTTTCAGGTGCAAACTTCCTTCTTTTTTGATGAATTGGCTTGAATGACCTGTCAATGCCAAGTTTATGAGTAATTATATCTTTGGATATACCTGTCATGTCCTCATGCTTCCAGGCAAAGGTGGATTTCCTCCTCTTAAGGAAGGATACTAGATCCTGCTCAATGTTGCTAAAGATCCCTGATCCTATGAAAACTATGGATTCAGGATCATGAGGATCCATGAGGATTTCTTTTACATCCTGCACTCTTGCCTCCAAGACATCTCTTGAAGGATACTTTAATTGCTATTGCTCCCTTGGTTTTGAGGCTGGTTTCATTGATGATGTATAACAATTCTTAGCCTCTTGTTGATCACTCTCAATTTTCACCACTCCCCATGGACTTGGAAGCTTTACACACTGATGATAGGTGGATGGGACTGCCTTCATATCATGTATCCATGGCCTGCCAAGGATAACATTACAACAAGATAAGCAATCTATAACACAAAATTTCTGATAAGAATGGAGTCCTTCAATGTAAATAGGGAGTTTGATGTCCCCCAATGTGTTTTTGGTTTCCCACTGAATCCCACAAGGACTGAGGATCTTGGGAGAATATCAGACTCCGGGATATTCATTTTCTTGAGGACATCAAGCTGAATGATGTTCACAGAGCTTCCTCCATCGATTAGGATCCTGCGAACAAAGTGGTTAGAAATAAACAATGTAATTACAAGACCATCATGATGAGGATCCTGGATATCAACACGATCATCCTCATCAAAAGTTATGATCTTATCCTTGGTGACGGTGGAGGTCCGGATGGGTCTGTCCCCATTATCCATCTTGGTTTCCTTAGCATGTCTCTTGGCTGCTGAAAAGAAAGTACCACAAATGTCTGATCCACCAGATATGAAGTTTATAACTTGTGCATCTGCTGGAGGAGCAGGAGCCCTTTCCAGGATCCTTGACTTCTTTCGTCCCAAAAGTTCCTTCAAATGCCCCTTGCTCAACAAGTAACCAATTTCCTTTCTTACTGCAATACACGCTTCAGTGAAATGCCCGAAATCCTCATGATATGCACACCACTTGGACTTATCCTTTGTAGCAGCTGGTTTATCACTTTTTCTCGGCCACCTAGCTTTCTCACCTAGATTGTGCATTGCAAGGATTAGTTCATTGTTATCAACAGAAAAACAGTATTCAGAAATAGGAGGATAATCCTCATCATCCTCTTCTTGTTCCACTGCATGCACGTTCTGGTTATCAGACTTGTTGTAGGACTTGGATTTGTTGTTCCTGAAGTAGGATCCTTGTTTCTCCTATTTTGAGGATCCTGTCAATCTCTCCTGGATCCTTTTATCATCCTCTAGGCAGATGAACCTAAGGGCCCTGGTTCTTACTTCATCAAGATTCCTGCAAGGTGTCATAACAAGATCATCATAGAATAATGAATCCCTAAGCAATCCCATTTTAAAGGCTTCTACAGCCGTAGCAATATCCAAATTAGGAATATCTAAGGATTCTTTACTAAACTTAGTGATGTAATCTCTAAGTGATTCATTTTGACCTTGTGTTACCCTATATAGATCACTAGTTAATCGTTCAAATTTTCTACTACAAGAGAATTGACTATTAAACAAATTAACTAGATTAGCAAATGAAGTAATAGAGTAAGGGGAAGACTTAGCAGCCATTTAAGAGCAGATCCTGTGAGTGTGGATCCAAATCCCTTGCATAGACATGCTTCCTTTAACCTCTCAGGAATTGGATTGATCTCCATCCTCTCCCTATATTGAGCTACATGCTCTTCTGGATCTGTTGAACCATCATACAGCTTCATAGATGGTATCTGGAACCTTTTGGGTATCTCAGCATCACATAAGGGAGGTGCAAATCGAGATATCCTATGGCTACCATCTGCAATTTCAGGAATGGGTTTAACCACTCCTGGTACACTGGATATCATATCCTTAAGTTTCTGTAATTCCCTAGCCATAGCCTGATTGATACCTATATCCTGCATTGAGCCATGGTTAGTGTTATATGAATTATTAAAAGTGTTACCTCCCGGAGGATTCATGTTTGGAATTGCGGATGTGAATCCATATTGACGGGATTCTGGTATGATCGAAGGACCAGATGAAGCAATGGTCTGCATTGGTATGAAGTCTCCTTGATGAACATCGGTGCTCGGGGGTTGCATACTTCTTAAGAATCCCTGATCCTGAAAGATGTTGGATCCTTGAAGCTGAGATGATCCTTGAAGCTGGAAGGATCCTTGGGGCAGAGAGGATCCTAGAAACTGGGAGGATCCTGGAGTCATAGAGGATCCTTGAAGCTGGAAGGATCCTTGAGCCATGGAGGATCCTTGGACCTGGGAGGATCCTGGAGCCGTGGAGGATCCTTGAACCTGGGAGGATCCTAGAGCCGTGGAGGATCCTTGAACATGGGAGGATCCTAGAGCCGGGTGCATTCCCAAATATCCCCCTGAGCTGAAGTAGAATCCCTGATGCTGAGAAGAGGATCCCGATGGTTGAGAAGAGGATCCTTGAGGCTGGAAGTGAGAGCCAAATTCCTGACTCATAGTTGTTGTTCCATAACGCCTTTCTGATGGACCACTTTGATACTGGATGCCCGGAACTGCCGATTGTAAGGTAGTCACAACTGGAGTATCGAAATCCAATGACCTTGGTATCAGAGGAGAGTGATCCTCCACTGATTTCTTCTGTTTCTTAATATCACCAATCTCCTGAAGAATCCTTTCATTGGTTTTGTCCTGCTCTTGCATGCGATCTCTCATCTGTAAAATCAGAGTAAAAAGGTCATTAGTGGTAGGATTAGAGGAAACAGCAGAAGTTGGTGGTTTTGTGAAAATGGGGGTTTGTCTCTTCGCGGCATTCTCAGCATTCTTCTGAGATCCAGAAGGTGGTGGAGGCAAAGGAGGAACGCCTTGTGAAGAACTAATTACCGGCATAGAACTTGATGTATTCTTTGTTGAGGAAGCCATCTACTTGGTTGTAATGAACCGAAATGACCACAAAAGTATTAATCTTCTTAGGAATGAAGCACCAATTGCCCCACGGTGGGCGCCAAACTGTTTTCGTCAAAAATCAAGCAATGATAATGCAACCAAACTTTCTGTTGTGAGGTGTGATGCTTGAATCAATGAACAATACTAAGGATCACTAAGAAATGAAATGAACAAGTGACACAAAGATTTATACGAGGAAAAAGCCCTTGATCAATGAATGATCTCCGGCATAAAAAACCTCAGGTGATGGAAACTACCGATCACCAACTCAGATTAAATAAGAATTGTGTTACAACTTCGGATGATAGCGAGCTAATTACAAGGATCACTATAGTGTAATGTGCATAAAAGTGTGTAATCGCCAAGTGAATTGTCAAGAGCTGGTGAGAGTAGTTGCGAGTGTGTGTGTTAAGCTAAAAATAGCCAAGTGTTTCTATTTAGCTCGCTATCCCCTTTTAAAAATGCAAAATATCTAAGCTAACAAACTGTCCGCATTTTGTGCAAGTCTTCCACGACTTCCATAACGTCTACTTCAGTCATGCACGTGCGGAATAAATATGGAATATGCTCCAGGAATATCGCCAAGACCAAGTCCAAGCTCGTACTCCTGCAAAACAACTTCATATTCAAACCAGACAATCGTTAGTATAAGGATCCTTATGATGATCCATGATCCTGATCCCACAATAACTTCTGAGGATCACTAATTAAAACAGAATTGAGGATCACTAAGCCCAACAGTAATTGAGGATCATTGATCATTGGAAAATCCTCCCCTAACATATATGTTGATTCTTTGTTAATTACTAATCATTTTAATGGAACCTATGCAGTTAAAGGTGAGAAGTTAATCGAGTATCTCAAAATTCTCAAATAATTAGCATATTTTTACACTTGAACAGGTACCAAGAGAGGATAATGATGAAGCTGATGCCTTGGCAAATCTAGGATCATCAGTCAGGATACCGGAAGGAACCCAAATACCAATATTACATATCCTATATCCTGCGACGGATCCTCAGGATAAAGAAGTACTAAGTGTTCAGGATCCTGATGATGAGTATCCTGAGAAGGATCCTAAGTTTTGGATGGCTCCGATCATAAGATATCTCAAGGAATGATACATCCCAAAGGATGAGAATCCTAAGGCCTTTAGAATGAAGGTATCACGATTCACTATTATAAATAATGTCTTGTATAAGAAATCTCTTGCAGGACCATATCTGAGGTGCTTAGAGGATCCCGAAACCAAGGAAGTGCTTCAGGATATACACGAAGGGGATTGTGGTAACCATACTGGGGGCAGGTCGTTGTTCTCAAAGGCATTAAGAACAGGATATTATTGGCCGACGATGAGAAAAGATGCTGCAGAATATGCTCGAAGATGTGATGCATGTCAAAGACACAATAATATATTACATCAGCCGGCCGATCCACTTTATCCTATAGCTTCCCCTTGGCCATTCATGAAGTGGGGAATGGATATAGTAGGAAAATTGCCAAAGGCTCCAGGAGGAAAGGTCTTCATGCTGGCAATGACCGATTATTTCTCTAAGTGGGTCGAAGCTGAAGCATTCGTTCAAGTTAGAGATCAGGAAGTGGTATCCTTCATAAAGAGGAATATCCTGACTAGGTTTGGAGTGCCAGCTGAAATAATTTGTGACAATGGATCTCAATTTATAAGTAAGAGGACTACTGACTTTTGTAAGAGTTGGGGAATCAAAATGATCACTTCCACACCAGTACATCCTCAAGAAAATGGACAAGCAGAATCCTCAAACAAGATAATTGTCAACAACCTGAAAAAGAGACTAGGGGCTAAAAAAGGAAGATGGGAAGAAGAACTACCCTTTGTTTTGTGGGCTGATAGGACGACGGTGAAAAATGCAACTGGCCAAACCCCGTTTTCCTTGGTATTTGGAGCAGAAGCGGTGATCCAGACAGAAATGGTAATACCTACAGCAAGATCCAACCTCCGGGATTCTGAGCAGAATCCTGAAGTCTTATGCGAAGAATTGGATACTGTTGATGAGACAAGAAACGCAGCAAGGCTAAGGATGGCAGCATATCAACAGAGGATATCTAAAGCATATAACATGAATATAAGGACTAGAAGGTTCCAGGTCGGAGATTGGGTATTGAGAAAGGCTTTCCAAAATACTACTAATCCTGCTGATGGAAAGTTGGCTCCAAAATGGGAAGGACCCTATGAGATTGAATCAGAATCAGGAAAAGGAGCATACCGACTCAAGGATATGGAGGGGGATATGCTACCAAGATCCTGGAATGCTATACATCTAAAGTTCTATTTCAAGTGAGTTTGAAATTTAAATTCTAACTCAGAATGGCATGGATTCTATCTCCTTTATTAAATTTTAATACTATTTATTGTTTTGAACCCATTACTGACTTAAGCATCAGATGGGCGTTAGCCAGGCTAACACCCACCCACCTTAGCTTACAGTTGTTTTGCAGTATATGCTTCGGGATATAGCTCCAGGATATACATTCAGGATACTTCGAAAGATTAGAGGATTGGCCCCCTCTCTCATGTTTAAGGGATCCTGATCCCTTCACAGGTTTAAAGGTATTCACCTTTCTCTCGAATTGGGTTTAAACACCCCACCTGGAGCGCAAGTTATCCAGGGATAGTTCAAGATAGCAGTACCAGACCATGTAAAAGTGGCTGACAATTTCGTTATTGTTGGCTATATCCTGGATCCTAAAGGTATATGAGGATTGATCACCCCCTCTCTCACGAAAGGGTATTTTCATACTCTCTAAGGTTTAAAGGTTATCACCTTTCTAAGTCTTGGAGTTTATACACTACCGCCTGTAGCGCATGAAAATTTGGGATTTTCCCCAGGATACCTATGGGATTTTCCCCAAGACACTAAGGATTTATCTCCAGTATGTTTTTGGGTTTTACCCCAGTAACACAAGAACTGTCCAAACAGTTAGAGCTTGAATTCAAAAATTTTCTAATTGTTTGAAGACTTTATGCACATGGGACATTTCTCCCAAGGCGATTGTGTAAGGCTCGAAGAATCAAACTCAAACCTAGTATACTAAGTATCTCGGACTGGGGACATCTTAGTTGAAGAAGTTGCAAAAAGATTGAAGTTCAATACTAGGGTTACACTTTATTCCTGGTATGATCTTTCCTTTGTGAACCTTACATAAGTTGTTTAAACTTTTGAAACTGTGCTTAAGGCTCAAATATCCTGATAAGGATATATCTTTAGGATATGTTCTTGAAATGTGTTTCAGGATATTTGATTGGGATATTTGGGAAATAATACTAGGGTTGAAAATAAGCACTCTGGTCAAACAAGTATTATCAAAATGGATTTTGAAAAATAAACTATCTTTTATTCTTTAGAGACTTTGGAGGTCCTGTTTGACGAAAGTCTTCGTAGGATACCACTGAGTATATTGATCAGGATACTTTCAAAGAATAATTACACAAATTTTGCAAAGCTAAAATTTAAACTAAGTAATGCATGACAGAAATTAAAAGGCGACAACAAATAAGTCAAAAGGTGGTTATATTATTAACAAGTCAAAAGTTGTGCTTTTGGTTTCACCTCAAACCGAGGCCTATCCACCAAAAGCACGATTAGTTTTTACCATATTTACGCAACGGTTGAAGGTTTCATCTCAAAACGAGACCCATCCGCCTCCAACCGTCGCATCATCTAAAACAACTTATACTAACTGATGACCAAGGGCTTCGTCCTGAAACCCAGGACCCATCCACCATTGGTCATCATATTGTTCTAGTGCAGGAAATGTAAATTGTTCAACGACAGGAAAAGTAAATTGTTTAAACAGACCACAACCATGGAATAAAAAAAAGTGGGCTCCGGCCTTGGCACGTATATCCATCATCACCCACTTCGCTGCCTCTAAGGGGTAGCTCCTCCTTCCGCCATAACCTTGTCGCCAGCATCCTCTCCAGCATTCCTCCAGCATCACCTTTAGCATCACCTCGAGCATCGCCACCAGCATCCTTTGAAGCACCGGCATCATTTATCTTCTCGGTTGCTTTAGTGGGCTCCTTTGCAGCAGGCTTTGAAGGGGGCTCCACAGGGTTGCCACCAAGATCCTTCAATTTCATCTCCCAAGCTTTAACATTGCATGAAGGGCATTCAACACCCAAAGCCATGGCCTCGTAAGCCATTTTCAATCTGGCTTGGAGAAGGGAGATGATAACAGAATTCTTAAGGCTTTCCCGGTATGAGGCCATGTCCTACTCATGTTGAACTTGGGCTGCATCGGATTTGGCTTGAGCCTCGTGAGTGACCTTCTGAATGGCAGCCTGGTGCTCTTGGACCATTGCCTTGTATTTAGCCTCGTAATGCTCCGATTTGGCGGTGGCAAGGGCTGCTTGATCGGCAATGGTGACTTCAGCCTTCTTCAGCTTGCTCTCTAACATGGTGTTCAGGCCACATACGTCTTCATAAAGGAACATCAGGCGTTCGAGACCCTGCAAAATAAAGGAACAGGTATTGACTTTAACTAACTTCAATAACCAGCATATGTTGCAGGATATGGTTCAGGATACTAACCTGGTTAAGGAAGCCGGTCATGAATTTGCTGGATTTCGTGAACCCATGGTTCTCAAATGCGAATACATGGGGTGCAACAGGAGGCTCTGCTTCCTTTCTCTTCCGGGAGCTAGAGGCCCGGGTCCTGGATGCTGGAGGAGCTTTGGGAGCGGTAGTAGTCTTCAAACTGGCAGGCTTTGGTGTGACGGATGACTTCGGATTGGATTCTTGCTTAACAGGTGCGAGGCTGGAGTAACTGTCCAACTCGTCGAGTTGGAAGCCTTCGAGGTTGATAACCGACACTGAATGAGGGAAGAAATATTTAGTTTGTGACACTTATACTTTATAATCATTATAATCATGTGCTTACCAGACATCTCTGAGCTTGATTTTTGACTTGAGTTCGTGAGAGACAGGGAGAAGGTTCTTTCACTAGCAGGAAGTCGGTAGATCTCTTTGATCCTGGGCTCTAATTCCGCGCTTGGGGGTGCTAGATCTCTGAAATTCGCTGCACAACATATCAGGATATCAGTCTAGCATATAGTTTAAGGATACCTTTGGGGATATTCCTAAAACCATAGATCCTACCCTTGGTTAACCATCTAACCGGCAGATCAAAACCCTTGTCAATAGAGTCTCTTTTTACAAAAAAGAACTTTCGTTGCCACTGGTCTTCATTCTTGGTGGCCTTAAGGACTAAAGGGTTATTGGAAGTGGAGAACATAACGAATCGGCTGTTGCCATGGGATCTCAGTCGGTAGGCTATGGGAAGGTCTTCAATGCATAGTTCAGGGATATGACGAGACTTAATTTGGTTTAACACCATCAAAACTCGCCATACCATGGGCATAGTTTGGGCATAACTGAGGCCGGTAAGTTCAAAGAAACAAGAGATAAAGGGTGGAAATGGATACCGGAGTCCCAAAGAAAAGGGATAGGCAAGGAAGCAGACCCATTCGTTTGACGACGCATCTGATCGGACTTCCCGATCAAAAGGGCGAATGACCACTCCGGCAGGAAAGGCACCGGAATCCTTCAAAGCGGCGATGTCAGCATTGTTGAAGGAGCAGATCTCGTTTTCAGGTTCTCGTATGAGGTTTTGACTTGTGAGGGTTGCGACTGGCTCATTCGACCGGGATCTTGTTCGAGCTGCCATAAAGGGTATCGACCGAGAAACAGGAAATCCAAAGAAAAGAAAAACAGAGAAGATGAGAGAAATAACTGAGATTCGCTTGAGAAGTAATGATCATAATGCAAAGTATTCCGGCTAATTATAGGCTGAATGATAGGGGTAAAGAGTAAATAACGCCTTGGAAGTTGCACATTGTCATTTCAAAAGTCTCGTCGTATTGATTGCCTCGATCCAGGTGATAAAGTTTAAAATATATCTGTTTGAATTCAGAATTCCAACAGGTATATTTTGGGGACAATTGTTATGGGTCATTTTCTGAACATATATCCTGACTAATATTCTTCTTTTGATTGTTTATTTGTGATCAGGATACCGGGTCAGGATATTGGTAACATCCTGGTGTGATATCCTGGTATTAACTGAATTAACCACGTGCATATTAGAAGGTGCGGGTCCCTAACGGTCAAGTGGACCTCTTCTCCATAAGACTCGGGCAAACCAGTTATATGAGAGACGTTGAACCCGGAAGAAGTGGACTACAACGTTCACTTGAGGAATATTCGAAGCATCCCGGTTTAATAGGATAGTTAGTTGATTTCGTTTAACTATAAATAGATTGATCGGATCAGATTAAGTCACTCACTCTCTTTCACACACTTTACTCTCTAGCTACTAGCAATCACTACACACAAACACTTGTATTCAAATTACTTTGTAACACCTAGTTGATCCGCAGCATATCCTGCACTGTATCCTGATATTTGAAGTAATAGAAGAACAAGGCAGCTGCGATTGTCAGCTCCTGAGGTTTTGTGCCGGCGATCTAGATTGATCAAGGGCTTTCCTCGTACATCTCGTGTCACCCTTTACCTGAGCCGTATCCTGAAACTATTTTTGCAAATAACTTAATTAACATATTTTTGACACACATTTCTAGCACACTACCTCACTTAACTAATTTGATCACTTAATTGCTTCGGTAATTTTTTTACCAAAACAATTGTGCTTTTGGTTTCATCTCAAACTGAGACCCATCCACCAAAAGCATAGTTAGTTTTTTACCATATTTACTTAACAGTTGAAGGTTTCATCTCAAACCGAGACCCATCCGCCTCCAACTGTTATATTGTTCAAAATAAACAATACTAACTGATGACCAAGGGCTTCATCCTGAAACTCAGGACCCATCCACCTTTGGCCATCATATTGTTTTAGTGCAGGAAAGTAAATTGTTTGACAGACAGGAAATAGAAATTGTTCAACAAACCACAACCACCAAATTTAAAAAATGGGCTCCGGCCTCGGCATCAATATCCATCATCGCCCATTCCGCTGCTTTCAAGGAGCAGCACCTTCTTCGACCATGGCTTCATCAGCACCAGCATCCGCTCCAGCATCCTTAGCAGCATCACCACCAGCATCAGCTACCTTCTCAGCCACCTTAGCAGGCTCCTCAATAGCAGGCTTCACAGGATGCTCCATGGGATTACCACCGAGATAACTCAACTTCGCCTCCCAAGCTTCAACATTCCACGAAGGGCATTCAAGGCCCATGGTCTTGGCCTCATAGGCCATTTTCAACCTGGCTTGGAGGAGAGAGATAACGACGGAGCCCTTAAGGCTTTCCAGATAAGAGGCCATGTCCTGATCGTGTTGAACATGAGCTGAATCATATCTGGCTTGGGCCTCTTGGGTGATCTTCTTGAGGGCAGCCTGATGTTCCTAGACCATCGCCTTGTACTTATCCTCATAATGTTGTGACTTGGCAGTAGCGATGGCTGCTTGGTCAGCTACAGTGGCCTCTGCTTTCTTCAGTTTTCTCTCAAGCATCTTATTCAAACCACATGCATCCTCATAGAGGAACACCAGGCGCTCTAGACCCTGCAATCAAAGGAACAGGTATCAATATATGGGTAAGTGTATTCAGTATATGTGTGCAGGATATAGAATGAGGATACTAACCTGATTAAGGAAGCCGGTCATGAATTTGCTGGACTCGGTAAACCCGTGATTCTCAAAGGGGAATACGTCGGATGAGGCTGGAGAATCTACTTCCTTCCTCTTACGAGAGCTGGAGGCTCGAGACTTGGATGTTGGGGGAGCTTTGGGTGTAGTAGCGGTTTTTAAACCAGTAGGCTTTGATGTGACTGATCGCTTAGGGTTGGTTTCTTGCTTAACAGGCATAGGACCAGAGTAACTATCCAGCTCATCAAGCTGGAAGCCTTCAAGATTGACAATCGGCGCTGTAGAGAAGGGTGAAATACTTAACTCTTGATACTCATATTCTGTAATTAGTCTAATTACATACTTACCAGACATTTCTGAACTTGATTTTTGAATTGAACTTATGAGAGACAGGGAGAAGGTTCTTTCACTAGCAGGAAGTTGATAGATCTCTTTGATCCTGAGCTTTGATTCTGCACTTGGAGGGGCTAGATCTTTGAAATTTGCTGCACAAGAAATGAAGATGTCAGTTAAGGATATAGTTTTAAGATATATTTGATATTCCTAAAACCCTAAATCCTACCCGAAGTCAACCATTCAACTGGCAGGTCAAAACCCTTAATGATAGAATCCCTTTTTACTAAAAAGAACTTTCTTTGCCACTGATCTTTGTTCTTAGTGGCCTTGAGGATTAGGGGGTTCTTAGAAGTGGAAAAGAGGAGAAAACGACTATTTCCATGGGACCTCAGTCGATATGCTATAGGGAGATCTTCAACACAAAGATCAGGGACATGACGAGATTTAATTTGGTCTAACACCATTAAAACTCGCCAAACCATTGGCGTGGTCAAAGCATAACTGAGGCCGGTGAGTTCGAAAAAACGGGAAATGAAGGCTGGAAATGGATACCGGAGTCCCAAAGAGAAAGGATAGGCTAAGAAACACACCCACTCGTTTGATACTGCGTCTGATCGGACTTCCCGGTCGAAGGGACGGATGATTACCCCTGCAGGAAAGGCGCCGGAGTCTTTTAAGGCGGCAATGTCGGCGTTATTGAAACAGCAAATCTCTTTTTCATGTTCTCGGAGAAGATTCTGACTTTCAAGGGTCGGCGATGATTCGATTGTGTGTGATCTTGTTCGTGAGGCCATGGGGGATTTCGACTAAGAAACGAGAGATTTAAACGAAGAAAAACAGAGAAGAGAAGAAGGAAGTACCTGAGAAGAGCCTGGGATGAAGTGATTATGATGCCATTGCCTTGCATAAATATAGGCTAGACATAGGGGGTGATGAGTAAATATCGCATTGGAAGTTGCACAATGTCATTTCAAGCGTCGCTTCAACTTAATTGCCTCGATACACGAGATAAGCTTTAAAATATATCCGTTGGAGTTGATACACCAACAGATATATTTTGGGGAAAATTGTTATGGGTGGTTTTCTACTCATATATCTTGAATGATATTCTGACTATGTTTCTTTTGTTGTGATCAGGATACCGGATCAGGATATTGGTAACATCCTGATGCAGTATCCTGGTAGTGGCTAATTAATTCACGTGCAGATTAATGGTGCAAGTCTATAACCTTCAAGTGGACTTCATCTCCTAAAGACTCGGGCAAATCTGTTGGAATATGAACATTGAAGCTGGAAGACGTGGACTACAACGTTCACAAAGGGAATATTCGTTATATCCCGGAATTATAGGCTAGTTAGTTAGCTTTCTTTTACTATTAATAGGATTGATCGGATCAGATAAGAACACACACAATCTCTCGTACACTCTTGCTCTCTAGCTGCAAACACTCAAGATACACTTACACTTGTATTCAAATCGCATTGTAACACATAGTTGATCCGAATCATATCCTGCACTGTATCCTGGTATTTGAAGTAATAATAAGAACAAGGCAGCTGCGATTGTCAGCTCCCGAGGTTTTGTACCGGCGATCTAGATTGATCAAGGGCTTTCCTCGTACATCCCGTGTCACCCTTTACCTTTTTTGCTCATTATTTGATTGTTGATACAGCTCGATATCCTGAGCCGTATCGCCAAAACTGTTTTTATTAAACAACTTAATCAGCACATTTTTAATACACATTCTTAGCACACTACCTCACTTAACTAATTTGATCACTTAATTGCTTCGGTAATTTTTTACCAAAACACTCATTATGGTGAATGAGGTGAACTTATATACTAGACACAAATGGGTCGAAACCCCCTAAAGCCCATACGAAACCTATGACCCAATAACCACACATTCGACCCAACATATAAACAAAACAAAACATTACACAATCAACCCCTAAACTATGATAACCCTCTATGCGTAAACCTTCAGGTTCCAACATTACGTGACCTAGACGTTGATCCCGAATGTCAAAAAAGTAGGAAGGGTTCAAGGAAAAAAACTCGTATCTATTGCTAGAGGGTCAAAGACCAAGAAGGAAAAGTCGTTTAGATGATTATGAATACGTAGCTGAATCACTCGAGGAGCTTAACTTGTTAGGTAGCAACTTCCGATCTCGTAGAGCCAGCGGTATCAAGAGTACAAGGAGTGCAGGCTCAAGGGAGCAACATTCTGGTGCCACTACAACGTCTGCCACTGATGCTGCAAAGGGGAGTCCGGTAGAGGAGCTGACGCGTAAGAATACAAATAAGCGCGAGTACGAAGAAGTGAATCCCAACCCTATTCCTCCAACGAAGAAAGTTGAATTCACGAAGCCTCCCGTTATTGGAACAAAAAGGAAAATTAGGGTCCTTCATGTCAAACATATCACCTGGTAAGTTATCTTTTAGTCATTGCGCCTGTTGTACACGATTCTATGTTTCTGTTATTTGTATTCAGTTACTTTTGTGCAGAACCAAGACCTTCTGTAACACCCTGAAAATTTCATCCAATTATGTGATGACACGTGTCCAATTCTCCAACTAATCCCGACTACATGAAAGGAGAAACCTCAAACTAATCTTGATTATGTGGAAGGAGGAAGAACCTACACTAAATAATCACTGAAACGTATCCCGAAATCTCTGACTGATCCTGACTCTGGGAAGGAGAAGGACTTCTATTATGCATTAACTGAAATGCGTCCTGAATGTCTAACTAATCCCCACTGTGTGGAAGGACAGGGACTAAAACGGTATATATCAATAACATATTAACCCAAGGGGTCAAAAGTGCAAATTTGATAATTTTGAAGTCTTTACAGACCGTAACGCCTTATGGCTTACGGACCGTAAGGCATTTAAACATCTGCACGCCAGGAATTCTTACGGACCGTAAGGCATTAATGTATACGATCCACATGAAGGAGTAATGGGCAAGCAAATGAGGTCCTTATGGACCGTAAGGGCATGATGCTTACGGTCTGTAAGGGACCTGCAGACAGCAAACAACTGGCTAACTTTGTAGCTGTTCTGCCACCTTGCAACCCATCTTGCCACCATCTCTGCCCTTCATCCATGTCCCTCAACACTTGTCATCACCTTGAAACAACTAGGGACACATGGCACACTCCTCTTTACCTCATTAGGCTATAAATAGCAAGCTCCTTTATTCACCCAAACTTGCTCATTCACTTTCCTCTCTCTAAACCATTCTTGGAGCTTTCCTCTTGACAAGATGCCTCCCCTCTTAGTAGTTTCTCCTCAACACTTCCAAGTAAGTGTTTCCACTTGTTCTATTTCATTTTATTTGGTTATTTTGAAGTTTAAAGTCAAACTGTTGATTTTTTGTTTGACTTTGGCTTCTGACTAATTTGGTCAAGGTAAAGTTCATTCTGAACTTTCCTACGTGATCGTAATAACGATGGTATGATCCCTCTATGATCATACCCTCGGATATTCACATTTACTAGATGAATTGTTAAGTCGAGCATGCAACGTAAAAGTTGAAATTTCAACTAAATGACATAAATGGATTTTATAACTTATAACTCAATTTTTTGACACATATACAAGTTTTAAAACTTATATAAACTGATGTTAGCATGCCCAACTCGTCCAATTCTGTTTAGGACATCATTCTATGTAAAAAGTCAAGCAGTTTGCTTTTGTTTTGAATTTTGATTCTGACCCGTTTGGTAGACGTTTAGGTCTGTTTTAAACCTATTTTCAGACCATATTATTGTTGAGTATAACTCTCTGAAGTTATACCATATGGTCAATCCATTTGATGGGTTAAATTGACAAGTCTTGAATATATTGTCGAAAATGACCACAATACCCTTATGTGGTCAAAGTAGCTAATAAAATGGTTTCAATCTAAACCAAGTTATAAAATGACTTTGAATAGAATATATATCAACTAAAGATATAATTTTGAAACTTAGACTTGTCATAAGCCCATCCGACTTTTTAAACCCGTCTTTCGTGCATAACTAGTTATGCGAACCTAGTTCGCATAAACTAGGCGTAACGGTTAAACAACCTTTTAAACCTTTCAAAATCAGAATGTTGGTTTACTTAACCTTTATCCAATGGGTCCTTACACTCGGTTAGGTATAAACCACATTATAATCAATCTACGCTTAAATTAGCGAACTAATCTTATTCCTTAGTAACGGGCCGTGTCTAAGGAACTAACCTATGACCCGTATACATTCTAACATATAATTGAATATGTTCACTCCGGACTATAGAACCCCCAGATATTTGGTCTTGAGTTTTGATACTTTGATTTTACGGCTTTTACTTTACTAAAACCGTTATCGGTTGGAAGCTTGCAAAAAGGTAAATACTCTTAACTTATTTTGTTTTTAAACTTGGGGTATTGTGAATACGTCACTTGGAGCGGGTATTACATAAATGAGTCACCAATGATAACTCATAAATGTAAGAACTCGGTTTAATCCATTTTATTTGATAATTAAAACAATTGGGGGTTATTGGTACCGTGTCCGGGAGTCCCAACTCATGAACTATTATGGCCATACAGAATAACGTGCTGGGGTAGGCATACTGACTGTAAGACATGTTATTCAACTTTGGTGTGTACCATAATCATTATAGCACTGAAAATGACCGGCTTAGATATCTAGTTCCCACTGTTTGACAAATATGTAAATCTGGTGACAAGATAAAATCCTAAGAAATATTAAATGATTACCTACGGGTTTTCTCTATGTATAAGATCATTTTTGAAAAGCTATTTTCAAAATGAGTTAGTTAATTGTATTTACCAGCGAAAGCTAATGTATTTTCAAAAGATTGAACTGTAGGTACCAAACCTTGATATTATGCTGGGAATCCGTGTCGACTATGATGAAGGCAATGCAATTTGCAACTTCTAGCTTAAGGCCTATTATGTCTAAGCTTCGTTTTATCTTGATCCCGCCTGTGGGCTTTTATCTCTACACTTAAACAACTTTTATTTGTATATATTCAGACACTTTTGATGTTATGTATATTTTTACTCTAAATACTTCCGCTGCATTATGATTTAATTGTGATACTGTTATCCAATCGTCATGACTCATCTGGGCCCACCAGAAATCAGGGTGTGACAGGTTGGTATCGGAGCTACAATTTGAGTGAATAAGACACTAGCCTTTTGTGTCTAAACTCAAATATCACAAATGTAGATTCCATAAGGCTATTCTGAGTTCTAGACCTGAACCTAGGACTGCTCTCATTATATATATATATATATATATAGTTATCGATTTTAATAAATTTTCACGAAAATGCCTCCCGGAAAGGAGACCACTGATGATGATCCTATGTCATTTCCTTTCAGAGAAAATTTCCATCCGAAGCCAAGGAATCGGAAGCTTTGTACTAAACCAATGATGTCTGTTCGACCAGGTGTACGAATGAGTTCTTTACCCTCTTCCTATGGCCAATAAATTGTTCCCCCAACTAAACCCCAAACTGACAAACCTGCAAACCAGACATCAGAACCAATACCGGTGGACGTTGACGATACATATTTTCTACCTCCCAACTTTAAAATCCCAAACCTTACATACACTATTCAGTTTCCAATTCGCGACACTTACTATTCACTATCCTTGGAACCCGCTAGTTCTGTTCCTATTATAGAACCTCATTTAGAAAACTTTTCGCTAAACCCTCCACTACCAATAACAAGCAGGGTGAAGCAAGAAGAGGATTAGCATGATAAAGGGGACGACTGGAGACTCTTTTCTTTATTATATATGTTTTGTTTTGTTTTCCAAAAGTCCACTTATGGACAATGTTGTATTTCAATTCTAGAAGTCCTTATGGGACAATGTATTGTAATCCGTTGATTTAATGAAATCCAAATTCAAGTCTCTTTTTCTATTATTTAATCGATCTGCTACTAATATCCAAATTCTTACTGATGATGATATAGCTCCCGACTGAACAGATGGCGAGCCTGAATACTAGCAATATATCTAAGAAAACGGTAGTGACGATTATGATCACCAAGACCGTTTAGACGGAGAAAATAATCTTCGACCCTTAATCGCCAGTGAAGTCGGAAAATCTATGGCCGGATTCATGACTAAGTTTAAAGGGCCGGAACTATCAATACCAAAGGAAAAATTTGTTTCCAAACCCCACTCTAAAAATGAAAAGATTCACTACTCCTCAACTAAGAGTGAGCAAAGTGTAAAGAACATTATTAGAACTGAACACCGCAGCTCTAAGGATGGGTGCACCTACAAATACTTCGTCTCATGTAAACCCCATGACTTTACGGGTGAGAAGGGAGCCATTGATGCTTTAAAATGGCTCGATGAGATGGAGACCGTGATTGATATAAGAGGTTGTGCTATCAAGGACACCATCAAATACGTGTCCCAATCCTTCAAGGAGGATGCTTTAACCTGGTGGAAGGTACTGATCCAATCCAAGGGCAAGGTTACAATGTACAACCTGAGCTGGCCCAAATTCATGGAACTGATCCGCGAGACTTACTGCCCACCTCACGAGGTGGAGAAAGTTGAGTCGGACTTTCTCAAACTGACCATGAAAAATCTCAACTGTCGAGCTTATGTATCTGATTACAACTCTCTTTCAAAACTCGTACCGTATCTAATTACCCCCGAGTCAAAGTGCATTGCGTGATTCATTGGAGGACTCGCTGCAGAAATCAAGGGGATGGTTAAATCCTCCAAGCCTGCGACATTTGGATCAACTGTAGATCTAGCTTTATCTCTCACCGAGGATGAGAAACGGGTGAGAGCGACCAAGACTGATGGTGATAACAAGCGGAAATGTGATGATAACCCTACCCGGGATTCTAAGAAGGGTAAGACTGGTTCAAGCTATTACTAGTCCAAGCCATCTGAGGCAAAGCCCGAGTGTAAAACCTGCAGGAAAAGGCATTTTGGGAAATGTCTGCTTAATCAACCCAAAGGTTGTGGTATCTGCAAACAGATAGACCACAAATCCCATGAGTGTAAAGATCTAAAGAACGCCACCTGCTATGGGTGTGGCGAGAAAGGGTACATCAAGATTTATTTCCCTAAGTGGGCAGCTGACGCTAAGAACAAGGCCACTGATGCCAAGAAAGGCAATGCTAGAGCCTTCCAACTGACTGCAAGGGAAGCAGTGAATGACGCAAAAGTCATTACGGGTACGTTTCTCATTAATGGCATATTTGCTAGAGTCTTATTTGATTCCGCAGCCGATAAAAGCTTCATTGACCATAAGTTTAGCAAACTTCTAAACCTGCCCTTAAGAACTTTAGATGTTGCCTATTAGGTTGAAATGGCCAATGGTAGTATATAAGTAGCTTCCACAATTCTGGATGGATGCGCTATATCCATTAAGAACCAATCTATTCTTGTTAACCTCTTGCCTATGAATCTCGCGGGATTCAATATAGTTATAGGCATGGATTGGTTAGCCCATAAGCAATCCTGTTTTGACTGCAATAAGAAACTTATCGAGATTAAACCCCCATCTGGTGATATACTCACTATTCATGGAGATCAACATTATGGATTACCTGAGGGAGAATCTCTGCTTAAGGCATCCAAGTGCCTGAAGAGAGGATGTGTCATTTACATGGCACAAGTAACCATTAACAACCCAAAGCCAAAGATTGAAGACATTCCAATCATCTCGGAGTATCCTCATGTTTTCCCTGAGGATATACCTGGTCTGCCCCAAGATAAAGAAGTCGAGTTTAGAATTGACATTCTGCCTGGATTAGCTCCTGTAGCTAGAGCCCTTGCCGTCTGGTACCTACTAAGATGAAGGAGTTGAAGGCCCAATTAGAAGAACTGTAAGAGAAAGGCTTTATTTAGCCAAGTTCCTCGCCCTGGGGAGCTCCCATTCTCTTTGTTAAGAAGAAAGACTGTTCGATGCCAATATGCATCGATTAACGCGGACTAAACAAGATCACAATCAAGAATCGATATCCTTTTCCAAGGATCGATAATCCATTTGATCAGCTGCAAGGAGCCAGTTTGTCACACCCCGAATTCCACGTGTCATCGGTGGGCCCGGTGGGGGATTATCGTGACGTGGTTGGCAACATAATAGTCAAACAACACAATATTTAATATGCACAGCGGAAGCAATTTAAAAGATATTATATCAACCGAATTTAATATTGTAATATCAAATGTCACAATATTCGGAAGTTTATCCACAGAAGGATCGAAAATAAAATGGAAACAATAGTTCAATAGACTTCAGGCATCTTAAGCTTGCGAGACTCTTTATTGATGCTAAGGAGACAATCCAGCCAATTACATTTAGTACCTGCATTTAATCTTTTTGGGAAAATACGTCAGTTTACACTGGTAAATACAATCAACTGACTCATTTTGGAAAATGATTTAAAATTGGTTTGGATGCACATGGCATAAACATTTTATAACTTGGGAGAATTATTTAATATTATAATCTTGTGAACGAATTACATGTTACTTGTGCGTTCAGTAGCCCGGATCTTGTCCGGGTTAAAGATCAATAGACACACCACATTATTCTTTTGTGCACTGACGGGTGTACGCCTACACCCCGCGCTTAAGTCGTGGCAATTTCGTAAAATGATGCCAGGCATATCCGGGACATGGTCATTAACCCCCCAAAGGCTTTAAGTAAACAAGACTGTTTAAACGAGCCGATCAAATTATTCAATTAACCACCCAACGATGGAAGATTTGATGCTCGATCAAGCGGTATTCTATATACCGTAACCCAAGCCCGTATAGGGAAAATAAGTTAAAAGTATTTACCTGAGCAATGCAATAATCACAACAAGCAAAATGCACGTAGCTTTTACTGGTCTCCTATTCTAGAACAAAGGTTTATAATAACCTATTAGAATCCTAACGGGTCTTTAGTTAAGCTTAAGCTTAGACCGGTTAGTTTCAAAGATACGGTTCGTACGCACGATTAAGCGAACACTGGATAGAATGTGATTTAGACCCGACAAGTTCAGAGACTTGCTTAATATGGGTAATTCATACACATTCTGGATTTTGAGATAAAACCGTTAAGGTTTGACCCGTTTAGGCAAGTTTATGTAAACTAGTTACATAAACCGAACCGAACGCGTAATAAGCGTAACGGGTATTCATATGTGCCGTTTACAGGTTTCTTAAATTAATATGCTTCATATATGTTGTGACATCAGTAAGATGTCTTTTATTATGCCCGAAACAAATTTAAACACAAACTATGCCCCGTAGGGGTAGTTTGGTCATTTAAAAGGTTATAAAAGAGTTTAAGTATTTACCTGAGTTACAGGTCTGATGTAATCAGTAAAAATACTTATTTTACCATGTTATAACAGTAGGGTAAAGTATATATGTAAAATTTATCAATTATAACCAAACTATGCACCGAAGGGCATTTTGGTAATTTCACATAAGCCGTAAAGCTCAAAACTGAAGTCTGAGTTAAACAACTTTTGCTTACTATCAAAATATTATAATTTGTCTCAAATATCAGTAGGTATCACCCTTGTATGTTTAAAAATAGTCTTAGTACATACTATGCGCTAAAAACGCTTAATAAGGCGATTAAAAGCCATTTTCGGGTTCGATACTTAAAGCTGATATTTTTATAATTCCAGAAGGCTTAAAATAATTTATTTATCATATGTGATCAGTAGCAAAAGGTTTGGAGTCAATTAGATATGTAAAACTCATTTTATAGCCCGTAAGGGCAAAACCGACAATTACCGGATTAAGCCTACGACTATAAGTTATGCTCAGCCTAAAATTAATTAAAAATCTTCAAAATTCCCAAAATAATATATTACATCAGTGGATAAAGATTTTGATTTAAAAAGTAGGCTTAACTAGTCTATACGCTAATTACGCCATTTAATTAACACAAAGCTTTCATTTTACGCTAACGAGCATAACTCTTAATCTACACCTCAAACTGATGTCAAATTTTGTATGCAAGTTTAAATATCAGTAATTAAAGTTTCTACTCTTTTACATTTCCAAAAATCACGTTTTAATGTGAAAAGGGCATAATGGTCAACATAGGAGCAATTAACGGAATCATGCGTATTAATTGGTTAACTAATGAACCATGGTGTATAATCACAGAGGGTTATACAAGCATGTAACCTGGTCCAAATGAAGCTCTTAGGTATTTCTAAATCATACCAAACGGGTCAGAACTGAAAGTCAAAGTATAAGTCAAACTATGCGACTTTCGGTTCCGAACCGGGTCTAAACAGGAAATTGTCGGGTTGAACATGTTTAGACATGTTCTTACACTAATTACCAAGTTATATTAATGATCAAACAGGTTGTATGTATTCTACATTGCTAATCAAGCATAAATTAGAAACTAAGTATCCTGTTGACTTTTTATTAGCAAGTTTGACCCGACATTTGACCTAGTTAGAGTGGAAATCAGGGGGGAACCCTTTTAAGGGTTTATTACCCACATAATTACCAACTTATAACTACTTTTGATTCGACTAATTACTGGACAATTAGTGATTAATCTTAAAGTCAACCGTTAATTATGACGGTTTGACTTTTAAGCTATAACTAAGCTAAAACTTAATTTAGAAATGATTAGCAAACTTACTGAAGTCCTAAGCTTGATTAGTGATCACTTGAGAGAAGACTTGAGCTCTAGAATTGATCAGAAAGCTTGATGGAAGGTGTGAAGAATGAGTTGCAACTCATGGCCTTTATATAGTGGATTTTTCACCACAATTTGTTGACAAGCAAGTCTAACACTGACCACAAATCACTAACAAGTGTCCCTAGTGCTTAGGGGGTGCCTAGGGGTCGTCCAAGATGAGAAATATCTGTTTAAAGGCCGGTTAAACGTGAATGCAGGAGGCTGTCTGCACTTTCTGATACTGGGCGTTTAACGTGGCCCGCGTAAAAGACCTTAAGGTCTTACGCGGCCCGCCTTGACCCTGTAATCAGATTATGCATTTTCTATTTTCCGCATACATGTCTCTTGGCCTTTCGAAAGGGCAACGAAGCTTATTTCTTGCAATTTGACCCCTTCTTATTTACCTACAAGGGCTTTAAGGCTTGTACCCACTTTGCCAAGTCCCTGGACACTTCCGGTTAACCCGAAAAGTCATAACTTTCAACGTTAACGCTTTAACCCCTTGTATACAAATTTGATCATAACTTTCTCATACGATAACGAAACTTTATGAAATTTATATCGTGCATTCTATTGAGCATAATTAATAGTTACAAAGCTTCGGGTTTGTCAAATGGTCACTCAGAGGTATAACTTAAACATGTTGACACATATAACCCCTGTAGTTTGTAATCTCTCACTTTTAGCTTCGCATGATCCATGATTTATTCGTTTGATGTTATAAACATCATGTAGGGTTAGTGTACAATATATTTATTCACTGTTGACATTTAGAACTCGTATATTCACATACTTTTCATGATTGTCAACTTTAGTCCTTCTGTAACATTCTTTCACACGTTCAAACATATGACACGTGTCTACACATTACAGGACGTGAATTTTCGAGGTGTTACATCCTCACCCCCTTAAAAGAAATCTCAAACCCGAGATTTACTGAAATAAATAAGGGTACTTTTCTTTCATCGTGGATTCAACCTCCCACGTGTATTCGGGACCTCTACGGGCATCCCATTTGACCTTTACAATAGGTACATGCTTCCTTCGAAGCTTCTTAACCTGTCGATCTTCAATCGACAATGGTTTTTCCACAAATTTTAAGCTCTCATCTATATGCACATCTATATGTGGTATAACCAGTGATTCATCAGCGAAGCACTTCTTCAGATTGCAGATGTGGAACACATTGTGAATTCCACTGAGCTCTTCTGGTAAGTTTAACTTATAGGAAACTGACCCGACACGTTCGATAACCTCAAAAGGTCCTATGTATCTCAGGCTTAGCTTGCCTTTTTTACCAAATCGCATCACCCCCTTCCAGGGTGATACTTTAATCAACACTTTATCACCTACTTCGAAGTGAAAAGCTTTACGCTTTGGATATGCGTAACTCTTCTGCCTATCTCGGGCAGCTTTGAGACGGTCACGAATCTGGACAATCTTGTCCGTCGTTTCAAAGACTATCTCTGGTCCTGATAATTGGACATCTCCAACTTCTGCCCAACAAACGGGCGTTCTACACTTTCTACCGTATAAGGCCTCGAAAGGCGCAGCCTTTATGCTGGTGTGGTAGCTATTGTTGTAGGAGAATTCGATTAACGGCAGGTGGTTATCCCAACTACCACCTAAATCGATCACACATGCACGTAGCATGTCTTCCAACGTTTGAATAGTACGCTCACTCTGACCGTCTGTCTGAGGATGGTAAGTCGTGCTAAAATTCAAACGCGTGCCCAAAGATTGTTGGAAGCTCTTCCAAAAATGGGACGTGTATCTAGTATCTCTGTCAGAGATAATAGACACAGGTATCCCATGTAAAGCTACAATCTTAACCACGTATAACTGGGCTAACATATCGGAGCTATAAGTCTCCTTGATGGGTAAGAAATGTGCTGACTTAGTCAGTCTATCAACTATAACCCATATTGTATCATTTCCTTTCCTTGTCTTAGGTAACTTGGTGATAAAATCCATAGTTACCATTTCCCACTTCCACGTAGGAAGTTCAGGCTGTTGTAGCAAACCTGACGGTTTCTGATGCTCGGCTTTGACTTGCGCACATGTCAAGCATTTAGCTACATAGGTGGCTACAAACTTTTTCAAGCCTATCCACCAATAATTTGCCCTTAGATCCTGGTACATCTTATCAGCTCCAGGATGAACGGAATATTTAGAACTATGGGCTTCCTGGAGGTTAACATCTCGTAGTCCTCCATAAATTGGAACCCATATTCTTCCATTCAATCTAAGAATTCCGTCCTTGCTAAGAGATAACTGCTCCTCAGTTACTCCTAGCTTTTCGTTAGGATAGTTAGCTTCCAACACAGCTTCTTTCTGTGCAGCTAACAACCTTTCATTCAGACTATTCTTAATCTCAATGCTCTTGGCATTGATTCGGATGGGTTTCACCCGCTCCTTTCTACTCAAGGCATCGGCGACTACATTCGCCTTGCCGGGATGATATCTGATTTCACAGTCATAATCATTTAAAGTCTCCATCCAACAGCGCTGCCTCATGTTTAAGTCTTTCTAATTGAACAGATACTGGAGGCTCTTGTGATCAGAATAGATCACACATTTGATTCCATATAAATAATGCCTCCAAAGCTTTAGTGCAAATACAACGGCACCCAACTCCAAGTCGTGGGTGGTGTAGTTCTTTTCATGCACCTTTAATTGACGTGATGCATAGGCAATAACCTTGCCTTTTTGCATAAGCACACACCCCATGCCAGTGTGTGAAGCATCGCAGTAAACTACGAATTCTTCAGTACCTTCAGGTAATGTCAGCACAGGAGCGTTGCTCAACTTCTGCTTCAAATTATCAAAGGATTCTTGCTGCTTGGGTCCCCAGTTGAACTTAACCTTCTTCTTAGTCAAGGAAGTTAGGGGTGCAGCAATCCTTGAGAAATTTTCAATGAATCGCCTATAGTATCCAGCCAATCCTAGGAAGCTACGAATCTCCGTAGGTGTCTTTGGCTCTTGCCAGTTCATGACTGCTTCAACTTTAGCGGGATCCACTTTGATACCACGCTCACTCACCACATGTCCAAGGAATTGGACTTCTCGAAGCCAAAACTCACACTTGGAAAATTTGGCGTAGAGTTTCTCGTGATGTAGAAGCTTGAGAATACAGCGAAGGTGTTTCTCGTGGTCAGCTTGATTCTTAGAGTAAATGAGAATGTCGTCGATGAAAACGATGACGAATTTATCTAAGTACGGCTTGCAAACGCGATTCATGAGATCCATGAACGCGGCCGGTGCATTAGTGAGCCCAAAAGGCATCACTAGGAACTCGTAATGACCATAACGAGTCCTAAATGCAGTTTTGTGTATGTCTTCATCTCTAACCTTCAGTTGATGGTAGCCTGACCTTAGGTCAATCTTCGAGAAATAATTTGCCCCTTGCAACTGATCGAACAAATCGTTGATCCTGGGCAAAGGATATCTATTCTTTATCGTGACCTTATTAAGCTCACGATAGTCGATGCACAGACGCATCGATCCATCCTTCTTCTTGACAAATAGGACTGGCGCTCCCCAAGGAGACGAACTAGGTTTAATGAAACCCTTGGCTAGCAACTCGTCTAGCTGTGTCCTCAATTCTTTCATCTTTGTGGGCACCAACCTATAAGGTGCTCTAGCAACAGGTGCTGCTCCGGGGATGATGTCGATTCTGAATTCCACTTGCCTATCTGGTGGTAGACCAGGTAGTTCTTCAGGAAACACTTCGGGGTATTCAGAAATGACGGGAATGTCTTCTATTTTTGGTTTCGGCTCATCAATGGTAACTTGTACCATGTAGATGACACAACCCTTCTTCAAGCACTTTGAGGCCTTGAGCATAGTCATTTGCTCAGGCAATCCATACCGGGTATCTCCCTGAATGGTGATTGATTCGCCAGATGGAGTCTTGATCATCACTTGTTTTCTATTGCAGACAATCTGGGCCTGGTTATGAGATAGCCAGTCCATGCCTAAAACGATGTTAAAACCCGCTAACTTCAAAGGAAGTAGGGACAGAGGAAATGAGTGGTTCTTAATGGATATAGAACATCCATCTAAAATGGTTGAGGCGGTTTCTATTGTACCATCAGCTAACTCCACCTCATACTTTACGCTTAAGGTCTTAACAGGTAAATTTAGCAATTTGCAAAATTAATTATCTACGAAAGACTTATCAGCGCCTGAATCAAAAAGCACTCTTGCATAGATATCATTTACGAGAAATGTACCTGTTATAACATTGTCATCCTGGACTGCTTCCTTTGCGTCCATTCTGAAGACTCTCGCATTGGTCTTCTTGGCCTCTTCAGGCTTCTTGGCGTATTTAGGGCAGTTGGTCTTAATGTGCCCCTTTTCATTGCAACGGTAGCACGTTGCGTCTTTCAACCTCTTGCAATCCAAGGTCTTGTGATCCTTGGACTTGCATATGCCACAAGCATAGGTTTTTGACTGAGTCTGTGAGTTTGACTCGAGTCTGCACTTTCCATAGTGCTGTTTCTTGCAAATTTTGCATTTGGGCTTCTCACCAGACTGATGCCCATCTTTCCTTGACTCAGATCCCTTCTTGTTGTCACCGTTCCCACGGTGCTTGTTGTTCGACCTCCGTGAACCATCATCTTCACGTTTTCTCTTCTCAGCCTCCTTATTCCTCAGCGATCTTTGCCTGACCGCATCCAAGGTGAGGGACAAGGATATGTCAGCTACAGATCTAAAAGTAGCTGGCCGAGAAGCCTTCACTCTTGCCTTGATCTAGGGGGCTAAACCACCGATAAAACGAGCTATTCTTTTTGGTTCCGGGGTCACCCGATAAGGAACCAACCGGCACATCGTGTTGAAGCTCGTTAGGTAAGCTTGACAGTCAAGGATTGTCATCACCAATGATAGAAAATTAGACTCTATCTTCTCCACCTCATGTTGAGGGCAGTAATTTTCCCTGATAAGGGCAACAAATTGATCCCAAGACATATTGTACAATGGGATTTTCCCGGTGGCTTGGATCAGAGATCTCCACCAGGCTAAAGCTTCCCCCTTGAATGATTGCGATATAAACTTGACTATATCCTTCTCAGCGCATCCGCTGATATCCACTACCGTGTCCATCTCGTCTAGCCACGTCATGCAGTCAATGGCTCCCTTTTCCCCAGTAAAATCCCGTGGCTTGCACGAGACAAAGTATTTATAGGAGCAACCCTTAGTACGGGGTTCTTGTTTAAGTACAACCTGTTGAGATGGAGCACTGTGGTGGTTTGAGGAGAGTCTATCATCATCCTTCTTGGGGTCTTCCTTCTTGGGAGGTGGCTTTGAATGCGGTTTAGATATGGTCCTACTCCGAGTCCCACTGTACTCTTCGTACTGCCGCTCCAATGCCTTTGTAACAGCATCGTCAACTAACGCTTTAAGTTCAGCACCCGTTAAAGTAATTCGGGCGTTATCATTGTTCTCCACTGGATGACTATTTATCTCGTCCGAGTTAGCCATTTTAATTGAACTGTTACAGAAACAAGAACAATAGTTTATTTGGGAGTTTATTATGGAATTGCCCCTTAGGGTAATTCATTAACCATGGTAAACAGAGACCATATTTGGTTAATTTATTAATCAAATTTTATTTAGGATTTTAATATAACCTATCCTAATTATAAAACAATAATAGTTTTATTAATAGCACAAAAGGCCTAGTCACATGGACAATTATAAGCCGTGATTTCAGAGAATCAAGGCATGAAGGTTTGAATCATAGTTCATTACCTTTTTCTGACAGGGAGTCATAGCTACCACTGTCTTTTGGCTCATATGGAAATGAGCAGGGCCCGTAGGCCCCATATTACCACGTATGGTCAAATATGATCATCTTAATTGATGATTTTAACCCATGATTCAGAGATCATTAAGTTGGGTTTGGAATCTTTGTAAAGATTCTTATATAATAACGTGTGTGATTTTAAATGAATCACATCTGCCAGGAGTGTTAACATGTTTTCAGATGTTAACAGGGATTTGAATCTTTTAAACAGGTCTTACCATCTTGGCCCGGTCTTATAATTGACCCGAAGGCTAGGTTTCACTCTTAAGATTCTTAGTTAATGATTTGAATCTTTTTAACAGGTCTTACCATCTTGGCCCGGTCTTTTAATTGACCCGAAGGCTTGGTTTCACTCTTAAGATCCTTAGTTAATATTTAAGTAGGCGGGTATATTTTAAAAGGAATGATTTTGATTTATTTATTTCATATATAATTTATGCATATAATAGCAAAAATGAAATTTATAAATTAAACATTCCATTAATTATAAATAGGTTACACGTTGCCCTAAACGGGTCTTTTAAACAAACAAGTTACCCACGCAGGGGTCAAACAACAAACATACCCACGCAGGGGTCAAACTAGAATATTAGTCCACGCAGGGACTTAAACATACAATATACCCTCGTAGGGGTTAATAGAAAGATAGACCCACGCAGGGGTCAAAACAAACAAACATACATACCCACACAGGGGCTTATACAGCAAGACATGCCCACGCAGGGGCTCATTGATACAAGGAAAATATAACAACAGTGGAAGGATTCAGTGGTCCTTCTTGCTCTTCCCTTTGATCAAGCTTGTCAATCCTTGGAAGAAAGTCTGTCGCTCCCTTCGTTCCCTGTGAAATTCTCGCTCTACATGATCCAGTCTCTGTAGAATTTCCTCCCTTTCTGGGGGAGAAAACCATGGCGGCTGCGATTGCATCTGTATTATCGGTCTGGCAGGTATCTGGTACCCATGAGTTGGGTACCCCATTCCCCATGGATCTCCATACGGTCCTTGGGTGTTATAGTTAGCCGCTACCATCTACGGGTCGGCTTCGGAGTAGTTGTAGTTGGTGTGCACCGGTTGCTCAAACGGGTTATACGCCATGGAACCCGTGTATGCTGGGATTGGGTTATCAAAACCCATAGGTGGTGGTTGCGGTGCAACTGGGTGCGAAGGTCCACCCATTTGTGGATCTTCTTGATGTGGCGGGTAATGGCTGCCACTTGATTGGCGCGGAGAACTAAAATGAAAGTCTCCCGCTCGCGCAGACATACGCGCTCCGGTTCTCCTACGCCTTGGCGGTTGTGGAGGTGCCGGCTGAACTGGTGGTGGTGGAGGCGGTGGCGTGACTGCCACAAACTGTGAATCCACAGAGGGATCCCGTTGCTGCTGTTGCTGCTGAGGAGGTGAATGGCGAGGAGGTGTATAATACCATTCATGCCGGGTAAACATGGCTTGAAAGCTGTCTGGACCACCATAGGGTGATCCGTGGAAAGAAGATCCGTCGAAGATCTCGATTGGATGGTTCGGCGTACCGCCTGCTGGCTCGACGGGATCCGTATCCTCGTCCATATCGTCCGCGTGATCTCCCGAGAAATGATCCTCCGGTCCCAACGGGTTAAAACCCGCTGGTTCTGGTATGTAATTGGCCGGGTTAAACCGGCCCCTGAAGACAGGTGTGGGGTCACCAATAGAGTTGTGCGATAAAGATCGCTGTAAAGGTATGTATGAGGGTTGCGGGTTGTTGGGCTCATACTCCGGCTGCGGTCCATAAGGATTATGAACTGGAGGTGTTGAGCTGTGTGAGACCGACCGTCTAGCCGGCTCAAACAGGTTCCTCCGGTTTTGCCGAGTATCGTCGCTCTCCGTGGTAGATGGAGCTCGCATATGCGAAGGTCCAGCTTCATTATCATTGGGGGCAGTGACTGGCCCCTTGCCTCTTCCTCTTCTTCTAAAGAATCTTGGCGGCATTTTCAGTCATGTCAATACTACATAAGATAACGACAAGAATATATATAAAAATAAAGGACAAAACAAAGTGGAATTTGTCCTATGTTATATGTCTAGACTCGAAAGTTTAGAAATGTGCAATTGTGTCATTGAGATTAAACACTAAAGGCTAGTGTTTAATTCACTCAATGTTGGCTCTGATACCAACCTGTCACACCCCGATTTCCACGTGTCACCGGTGGGCCCGGTGGGGGATTATCGTGACGTGGTTGGCAACATAATAGTCAAACAACACAATATTTAATATGCACAGCGGAAGCAATTTAAAAGATATTATATCAACCGAATTTAATATTGTAATATCAAATGTCACAATATTTCGAAGTTTATCCACAGAAGGATCGAAAATAAAATGGAAACAATAGTTCAACAGACTTCAGGCATCTTAAGTTTGCGAGACTCTTTATTGATGCTAAGGAGACAATCCAGCCAATTACGTTTAGTACCTGCATTTAATCTTTTTGGGAAAATACGTCAGTTTACACTGGTAAATACAATCAACTGACTCATTTTGGAAAATGATTTAAAATTGGTTTGGATGCACATGGCATAAACATTTTATAACTTGGGAGAATTATTTAATATTATAATCTTGTGAACGAATTACATGTTACTTGTGCGTTCAGTAGCCCGGATCTTGTCCGGGTTAAAGATCAATAGACACACCACATTATTCTTTTGTGCACTGACAGGTGTACGCCTACACCCCGCGCTTAAGTCGTGGCCATTTCGTAAAATGATGCCAGGGATATCCGGGACATGGTCATTAACCCACCAAAGGCTTTAAGTAAACAAGACTGTTTAAACGAGCCGATCAAATTATTCAATTAACCACCCAACGATGGAAGATTTGATGCTCGATCAAGCGGTATTCTATATACCGTAACCCAAGCCCGTATAGGGAAAATAAGTTAAAAATATTTACCTGAGCAATGCAATAATCACAATAAGCAAAATGCACGTAGCTTTTACTGGTCTCCTATTCCGGAACAAAGGTTTATAATAACCTATTAGAATCCTAACGGGTCTTTAGTTAAGCTTAAGCTTAGACCGGTTAGTTTTAAAGATACGGTTCGTACGCACGATTAAGCGAAGACCGGATAGAATGTGATTTAGACCCGACAAGTTCAGAGACTTGCTTAATATGGGTAATTCATACACATTCTGGATTTTGAGATAAAACCGTTAAGGTTTGACCCGTTTAGGCTAGTTTATGTAAACTAGTTACATAAACCGAACCGAACGCGTAATAAGCGTAACGGGTATTCATATGAGCCGTTTATAGGTTTCCTAAGTTAATATGCTTCATATATGTTGTGACATCAGTAAGATGTCTTTTATTATGCCCGAAACGAATTTAAACACAAACTACGCCCCGTAGGGGTAGTTTGGTCATTTAAAAGGTTATAAAAGAGTTTAAGTATTTACCTGAGTTACAGGTCTGATGTAATCAGTAAAAATACTTATTTTACCATGTTATAACAGTAGGGTAAAGTATATATGTGAAATTTATCAATTATAACCAAACTATGCACCGAAGGGCATTTTGGTAATTTCACATAAGCCGTAAAGCTCAAAACTGAAGTCTGAGTTAAACAACTTTTGCTTACTGTCAAAATATTATAATTTGTCTCAAATATCAGTAGGTATCACCCTTGTATGTTTAAAAATAGTCTTAGTACATACTATGCGCTAAAAACGCTTAATAAGGCGATTAAAAGCCATTTTCGGGTTCGATACTTAAAGCTGATATTTTTATTATTCCAGAAGGCTTAAAATAATTTATTTATCATATGTGATCAGTAGCAAAAGGTTTGGAGTCAATTAGATATTTAAAACTCATTTTATAGCCCGTAAGGGCAAAACCGACAATTACCGGATTAAGCCTACGACTATAAGTTATGCTCAGCCTAAAATTAATTAAAAATCTTCAAAATTCCCAAAATAATATATTACATCAGTGGATAAAGATTTTGATTTAAAAAGTAGGCTTAACTAGTCTATACACTAATTACGCCATTTAATTAACATAAAGCTTTCATTTTACGCTAACGAGCATAACTCTTAATCTACACCTCAAACTGATGTCAAATTTTGTATGCAAGTTTAAATATCAGTAATTAAAGTTTCTACTCTTTTACATTTCCAAAAATCACGTTTTAATGTGAAAAGGGCATAATGGTCAACATAGGAGCAATTAACGGAATCATGCGTATTAATTGGTTAACTAATGAACCATGGTGTATAATCATAGAGGGTTATACAAGCATGTAACCTGGTCCAAATGAAGCTCTTAGGTATTTCTAAATCATACCAAAATGGGTCAGAACTGAAAGTCAAAGTATAAGTCAAACTATGCGACTTTCAGTTCCGAACCGGGTCTAAACAGGAAATTGTCGGGTTGAACATGGTTAGACATGTTCTTGCACTAATTACCAAGTTATATTAATGATCAAACAGTTTGTATGTATTCTACATTGCTAATCAAGCATAAATTAGAAACTAAGTATCCTGTTGACTTTTTATTAGCAAGTTTGACCCGACATTTGACCTAGTTAGAGTGGAAATCAGGGGGAACCCTTTTAAGGGTTTATTACCCACATAATTACCAACTTATAACTACTTTTGATTCGACTAATCACTGGACCATTAGTGATTAATCTTAAAGTCAACCGTTAATTACGACGGTTTGACTTTTAAGCTATAACTAAGCTAAAACTTAATTTAGAAATGATTAGCAAACTTACTGAAGTCCTAAGCCTGATTAGTGATCACTTGAGAGAAGACTTGAGCTCCAGAATTGATCAGAAAGCTTGATGGAAGGTGTGAATAATGAGTTGCAACTCATGGCCTTTATATAGTGGATTTTTCACCACAATTTGTTGACAAGCAAGTCTAACACTGACCACAAATCACTAACAAGTGTCCCTAGTGCTTAGGGGGTGCCTAGGGGTCATCCAAGATGAGAAGTATCTGTTTAAAGGCCGGTTAAACGCGAATGCAGGAGGCTGTCTGCACTTTTTGATACTAGGCATTTAACGCGGCCCGCGTAAAAGACCTTAAGGTCTTACGCGGCCCGCCTTGACCCTGTAATCAGATTATGCATTTTCTATTTTCCGCATACATGTCTCTTGGCCTTTCGAAAGGGCAACGAAGCTTATTTCTTGCAATTTGACCCCTTCTTATTTACCTACAAGGGCTTTAAGGCTTGTACCCACTTTGCCAAGTCCCTGGACACTTCCGGTTAACCCGAAAAGTCATAACTTTCAACTTTAACGCTTTAACCCCTTGTATACGAATTTGATCATAACTTTCTCATACGATAACGAAACTTTATGAAATTTATATCGTGCATTCTAGTGAGCATAATTAATAGTTACAAAGCTTCGGGTTTGTCAAAAGGTCACTCAGAGGTATAACTTAAACATGTTGACACATTTAACCCCTGTAGTTTGTAATCTCTCACTTTTAGCTTCGCATGATCCATGATTTATTCGTTTGATGTTATAAACATCATGTAGGGTTAATGTACAATATATTTATTCACTGTTGACATTTAGAACTCGTATATTCACATACTTTTCATGATTGTCAACTTTAGTCCTTCTGTAACATTCTTTCACACGTTCAAACATATGACACGTGTCTACACATTACAGGACGTGAATTTTCGAGGTGTTACACAGTTACTTCTCAAAGATTGATTTGAGATCTGGTTACCACCAATGGAAAGTCTGAAGTGAAGATGTTCCAAAGACTGCGTTCCAAACTAGATACGGCCACTACGAGTTTCTCGTGATGCCTTTTGGGCTCACGAATGCATCTGCAGCATTCATGGATCACATGAATAGAGTCTGCAAGCCGTACTTAGATAAGTTTTTCATTGTATTTATAGACAACATACTTATCTATTCGCGCAGCAAGGATGATCATGAGAAACATCTTCGATGTATACTCGGTCTGCTACAATAGGAGAAGCTTTATGCTAAGTTCTCCAAATGCGAGTTTTGGCTCCGCGAAGTCCAATTCTTAGGACACATAATTAGTGAGTGTGGCATCCAAGTGGATCCCGCCAAGATTGAAGCTATTATTAACTGGGAAGCACCCAAAACCCCTTCAGAAATCCGTAGTTTCTTAGGATTAGCTGGCTACTATAAAAGATTCATTGAGAACTTCTCTCGAATTGCCACTCCTTTAACTGCGTTAACCCACAAGAATGTAAAATTTGACCGGGTCCCAAGCTAAAGGAATCCTTTGAGATTCTGACAGAAACTGAGCAATGCTCCAGTCTTAACCCTACCTGAGGGGATTAAAGATTTTTTTTTCGTGTACTACGATGCTTCGCACATAGGAATGGGTTGTGTGGTTATGTAGAGAGGCAAGGTGATTGCCTATGCATTACGTCAACTCAAAATACAAGAAAAGAATTACACCACCCATGATTTAGAACTGGGTGCGGTTGTGTTTGCGTTAAAGCTATGGAGACATTACTTGTATGGTACAAAGTGTATTATATACACGAACCATAAAAGTCTCCAACATCTTTTTAATCACAAAGATCTTAACATGCGACAACTCCGACGGATGGAAACTCTAAATGATTACGAATGTGAGATTCGTTACCATCCCGGTAAGACAATTGTCGTTGCGAAAGCTCTAAGTCGCAAAGAAAGGGCTAAACCAATTAGGGTTAATGCCAAAAAAATTGAGCTATGTACTAGCTTGACTGAAAAGCTATTAGAAGCTCTGAAGCAAGCTCAACTAGAGACAAACGCTCAGACTGAAGGAGTAGGTAGAACTGTGGAACAGTTGACGCCTGGAAATGATGGAATCCTAAGACTGAATGATAGAATTTGGGTTCCCATCTATGGAGGACTCAGAGAGTTGATTCTTGACGAATCACATAACTTGAAATATTCAGTACATCCCAGTGAAGAAAGATGTACCAAGACCTGAAAAAGAACTATTAGTGGATGGGCATGAAAAAGTCCATAGCCACCCACGTAGCAAAATGCTTAACATGTTCACAAGTTAAGGCTGAACATCAGAGACCATCTGGTCTACTACAACAACTAGAGATTCCCACCTGGAAATGGGAAATGGTAACTGTTTTGGTCAAAAATTACCGAAGCAATTAAGTGATCAAATTAATTAAGTGAGGTAGTGTGCTAGAAATATGTGTTGAAAATATGCTGATTAAGTTGTTTGTAAAAACAGTTTCCAGGATACGGCTCAGGATATAGAGCTGTATCTATGATCAAACAATGAGCAAAAAATGTAAGGGGTGACACGAGATATACGAGGAAAGCCCTTGATCAATCTAGATCGCCGGCACAAAACCTCGGGAGCTGACAATCGCAGGTGCCTTGTTCTTCTATTACTTCGAATATCAGGATACAGTGCAGGATGTGATGCGGATCAACTAGGTGTTACAATGTAATTCGAGTACAAGTGTTTGTGTGTAGTGATTGCTAGTAGCTAGAGAAAAAGAGTATAAGTGAAATTGCGTGCCTTAATCTGATCCGATCCATCTATTTGTTGTAAAAGAAATTTAACAAACTACCCTATTAAACCGGGATTCGGCGGATATTCACCATACGAACATTGTAGACCTGGTCTTTCGGGTTCAACGTCTCTCATATAACTGGTTTGCCCAAGTCTTAAGGAGAAGAGGTCCACTTGACCGTTAGTGACCCACAGCTTCTAACCTGCACGTAGTTAATTTAGTTAATACTAGGATATCGCACCAGGATGTTACCAATATCCTGATCCAGTATCCTGATCACAAGTAAACAATCAAAAGCATAATATTAGTCAGGATATATACCAAGTTACCTAAAACAGTAACGATGGATCTGATTACCAAGTTACCTAAAACCAGTCGTGGCAATGACAAGATAGGGGTCATAGTCGACAGACTAACTAAGTCGGCGTACTTCTTACCAATTAAGGAAACTTATAGTTCCGACAAACTAGATAAGTTGTATGTTGACAACATTGTGTCTTTTCTTGGGGTACCGTTTTCTATAGTATCAGATAGAGATACTAGATACACTTCGCATTTCCAGAAAAGTTTCCAGCAAGCACTTGGTACGTGCTTGAACTTTAGTATGGCTTACCATCCCCAAACTAATGGACAAAGTGAGCGTACGATCCAAACTCTGGAAGATATGCCACGTGCGTGCACAATTTACTTAGGTGGTAGCTGGGATGAACATCTACCCCGGATTGAATTCTCCTATAATAACAACTATCACACTAGTATAAAAGCTGCACCTTTTGAGGCTTTATACGGGAGAAAGTGTAGAACACCTGTCTGTTAGGCTGAAGTTGGTGAAAGCCAACTCTCTAGAACTGAGATTGTCTTCGGAACGACTGATAAAATTGTACAAATTGGAGATAGACTTTAGGCTACCCGAGATAGGCAGAAGAGCTATGCTGATAAAAGGCGGAAGCCTCTCAAATTCCAAATCGAAGACATAGTAATGAGATTTGGAAAGAAGGGCAAGTTGAGCCCAAGATATATTGGACCATTCAAGATTACAGAATGCGTCGGTTCTGTAGCTTACAGGCTTAAGCTACCTGAAGAGCTCAGTGTAATCCATGATGTATTCTATATCTCTAATCTGAAAAAGTGCTTTGCTGATGAAGCACTTGTCATGTCTCATCATGACGTTCAAATTAACGAGAGCTTAAGATTTATTGAAAAACCTTTGTCCATTAAGAACCGTTAAGTCAAAAAGCTCCACAAGAAAAAGGTTTCCGTCATCAAGGTGAAATGGGACTCCCGTTATGGCCCAGAATACACTTGGGAGGTTGAATCCGAAATGATAAGGAAATACCCGTATTTGTTTGAATAAATCTGAAGGATGAGATTTCCTTTAAGGGGTTGAGAATGTAACACCCCAAACTTTCGTCCAATTATGTGACGACACGTGTCCAATTCTCTAACTAATCCCGACTACGTGGAGGGAGAAACCTCCAACAAATCCCGATTATGTGGATGGAGGAAGAACCTACACTGAACGTTCACTAAAATGTGTCCCGAATCTCCGACTGATCCTGACTCTGGGAAGGAGAGGGACTTCTATTATGCGTTAACTGAAACACGTCCTGAATGTCCAACTAATTCCCACTGTGTGGAAGGACAAGGATTAAAATTGTAAATATCAATAACTTATTAACCCAAGGGGTCAAAAGTGTAAATTTGATAATTTTGAAGTCCTTATGGGCCGTAAGGCCTTATGGCTTACGAACCATAAGGCATTTCAACATCTGCGTGTCATGAGGTCTTACGAACCGTAAGGGCATGATGCTTACGGTCCGTACGGGACCTGCAGACAGCAAACAGTAGGCTATCTTTGCAGCTATTCTGCCACCTTGCAATCCCTCTTGCCACCATCTTTGCCCTTCTTCCACATCCCTCAACACTTGTCATCACCTTGAAACACCTGGGGACACATGGCACACTCCTCTTCACCTCCTTTGGTTATAAATAACAAGCTCCTTCAATTACCCAAACTTGCTCATTCACTCTCCTCTCTCTAAACCTTTCTTGGAGATTTCCTCTGGACAAGAGGACTCCCCTCTCAGTAGTCTCTGCTCAACACTTCCAAGTAAGTGTTTCCACTTGTTCTATTTCATTTTATTTAGTTATTTTGAAGTTTAAAGTCAAACAATTGACTTTCTGTTTGACTTTAGCTTCTGACCAATTTGGTCATGGTAAAGTTCAATCCAGACTTTCCTACGTGATCGTAATAATGATGGTATGATCACTCTGTGATCGTACCCTCGGATAATCACGTTTACTAGAAGAATTGTTAAGTCAAGCATGCTTCGTAAAAGTTGAATTTTTGACTAAATGACATAAATGGTTTTTATAATTTATAACTCAATTGTTTTGACACATATACAAGTTTTACAACTTATATAAACTGATGTTAGGATGCCCAAGTCATCCAATTCATTTTAGAATTTCATTCTATGTCAAAAGTCAAGCAGTTTGACTTTTGCTTTGACTTTTGATTCTGGCCCGTTTGGTTAACGTTTAAGTCTAACTTGTTTTAAGACCGTATTATTGTTGAGTATAACTCTCTGAAGCTATACCATATGGTCAATCTGTTTGATGGGTTAAATTGACAACTTTTGAATATATTGTCGAAAATAACCACAATACCCTTATATAGTCAAAGTAGCTAATAAAATGGTTTCAATCTAAACCAAGTTGTAAACTGAGGTTTAAACATAATATATATCAACTAAAGATATAATTTTGAAACTTAGAGTTGTCATAAGCCCATCCGACTTTCCGAACCCGTCTTACCTGCATAAACTAGTTATGCGAACCTAGTTCGCATAAACTAGTCGTAACGGTTCAAAACCTTTTAAAACCTTCCAAAATCATAATGTTGGTTTACTTAACCTTTATCCAATGAGTCCTTACACCCAGATAGGTATAAACTATATTCTAATTAATCTACGCTTAATATAGTGAACCAATCTTATTCCTAGGTAATGGGTCGTGTCTAAGGAACTAACCTATGGCCCGTATACATTCTAACAGATAATTGAATTTGTTCACTCTGGACTATAGAACCCCCCAGATATTCAATCTTCAGTTTTTATACTTTGATTTTATGGCTTTTACTATTCTAAAACCGTTATCGGTTGGAAGCTAGCAAAAAGGTAAATACTCTTAACTTATTTTGTTTTTAAATTTGGGGTATGGCGAATACACCACTTGGTGCGGGAATTACATAAATGAGTCGCCTATGATAACTCATAAATGTAAGAACTCGGTTTAATCTGTTTTATTTGATAACTGAAACAATTGGGGGTTATTGGTACCGTGTCCGGGCGTCCAAACTCATGAACTATTATGGCCATACAGAATAACTTGTCTGGGTACACATACTGACTGTAAGACACGTTATTCAACTTTGGTGTGTATCGTAATCATTATAGCACTGAAAATGACCGGCTTTGATATCTGGTTCCCATTGTTTGACAAATATGTAAATCTGGTGACAAGATAAAATCCCAAGAAATATTAAATGATCACGTACGGGTTTTCTCTATGTATAAAATCATTTTTGAAAAACAATTTTCAAAATGAGTCAGTTAATTTTATTTACCAGCGAATGCTGACGTATTTTCAAAATATTGAACTACATGTACCAAACCTTGACATTAGGCTGGGAATCCGGGCCGGCTATGTTAAATATGGAATTTGCAACTCCTAGCTTAAGGCCTATGACGTCTAAGCTTCGTTTTATCTCGATCCCGCCTGTGGGCTTTTATCTGAACACTTGAACAACTTTTATTTGTATATATTCAGACACTTTTGATGTTATGAATATTTTTACTCTAAATACTTACGCTGCATTATGATTTATATTGTTATCCAATCGTCACGACCCATCCGGGCCCACCGGAAATCGGGGTTTGACAACTTCACAACGCATAATCCGGATAATTCACTCTAGCGTTGCACCTCCACCACCTTCACCACCTCTATCTGACACGAAGAAAAATAAAAGGGTGGAGGGCACGCCTGAGGCAACGCGTGATATGGAGGCAGAGTTTGAAGTGGTTGAAACTGAGGATCGATATGTTGAAGCTACTTCCGGTGGTGATAAACCTGTGGAGGGTGTAGATGCGCTGGAAAATGTTACATTTAGCGTTCAATCATGTTGGAACGTGTGTGTGACACTAAACTGTCAGTAAAAGTAGTTCATCTTTAAATACAGAGGCGGAATCAAAGTATACAAAGTCACAACTGCTTTATCCTTTCAATTTCCTTTCTATTAATGCTTTCTGAGTATATTTTGACAGCAATTCGACACCTATCACATGATCTGATTCCGCTCCATACGTTACAAATGAACTCAACACTAACCTATTTATAGGCGGTCTGATTCCGCTCGAAACCACATGTTCATTATGAGCGGAATCACTAAGATTACTTTGGAGCGGAATCACCTACTAACTATTTGGAGCGAAATTAGAACATTAATCCACTTTTTCATATCCAAGCTCCAATCTAACCTATCTAGACCTAAAACTCAACAAAGACGTAGTTAACAGACATTCAGTGCACCAACAGACTCCCCCTTGGATGTTGATGAAGTCTTCGGCATTGAGTCTTCAGTCTTGGTCTCTTTCCAACTTTGTCTTCACTTGTAAAAACTCTATCTTCACAGATTCAGGAACTCATCCTGGCTCCATTTTTAATCTCCCTAATAACTGTTGATCCAGAATGTGAACTCCCCCTTTCACAAACTCCCCTCTCAATAAGCTAGGGCAATTATTATTGTTCAAACTATGACATTTTGTTGCCATGAGGATTCCTGTTACCTGCACAATCTCTACCTAAATATAAGATATATGACAAGAACAGAATCAATCCATACTTACCATTCAACCTAAATTGATAGACTAACCAGTGTTTAGAAATCCACTTAAGTACTCAGGTCCAAGTTAATGACCCTGATTACTCAATTAATCTACCAAGTCCAATTTAATGACCTTGGTTGATCAGAAATAAATCACACTGACATTCAGTTCAATTTTTTCTGAAAAATTACAAGTTTCAAGTTAATGAACTTGCTTTTGACATTAGAACTTCTCAAACTTATCATGTTTAGCTCACGACTCATCATCCAGTCCAGAAACTTCCTGCATCTGCTTTCAGCTTTCGAATCCGAAGATCAACTCTCCACTTTGGTTTGTCAAAAATAAAGCAGAAATAAAAAATCTTTTTTGGTTTTTTAATAAAGTTCTAAACTAGAAATGAAATACAGAACTAACATGCAGTAAATGAAAATAAACTATTTACAAACATATTTTTGTTGAGCTTGTTAGGGAATCATATCAGCTATTTGACAAGTCACAAGTACCGTTAAGCTTCAATTACATACTCAGAATTAAACAATTCGCGTAGATTGTCGATATACTGATCCACTTAAATTCTCACACACATTTCAATCTGTCCAGGATACGGATTTAGTGTTTTAGAGACTTAAACTTATAAGTGTGTCCCACCTCTTGAATATACTCCCATATCCAGATCCCAATATTCAGTCTTACAGGTGAGTATACCACAAATGATATCTGTAAAGGGTTAATAAATTATGAAGAATCATGAGAGCTCAGGTCAGAACCATCGTTCAGCAGAGAGATCATGACTCAACTTTTGGGTGTGTCCCCTTTAGAGGATCTTTTTTTACAACAGCATTGCTAAGCAATTTTATTGTCTTATCATATATGCTGAGGGTGATGCTATGTTTCAAGCATTGCGGAAAGTATTATTCGAGGACTAGGTCAGAACTTCCATTCAGCAGAAGTCCCGGAATAATACCCCAGATATCACTGAGTATAAAGACCTAGTATATCAGAAAAAGGAATCTTTCAAACAAGATTTCAGGGGTTACCTATATATCCAAGTAGTGTTCCCCACGAAATAAGCAAGTAAGATTTAGATTTATATCCCGAACAAACCTACTAAATGTGTAAAAACCTATCGGCACATCATCAGCGAGACTGTTTAACGCATTTAAACATTTCATTTCTTTAGCATACCGTAACTGTCAAGACGATGTACTATCATTTTCCCTTTTTCCACAAGCTCTTTTCTGGTTTTCTATTGTTTTTGGATTTTGAAAATATCTCATGTTTTTGTATTTTTGACATTTTTTACTGTTTTTGGATTTTCTAAAATATTACCCTATACCTCCCCCTAAATACCAAAACAGGTAAAAAATCAACAAACCATTGCAGATTGTTGCTCAACATCATCTACAATGTCTCCTTCATCAACGCCAATAATCTCCTCCAACACCGATAAAAGCTTCATACCATTCAATTTTAGCAAATATTGAAAACGAGTTTTGTCAAATGCTTTGGTATGTAAATCAGCTTTTTGATCGTCAGTGTGGATTTTCTCAATTCGTATCAACTTCTTCTCGAAACAATCGCGAATGAAGTGATGACGAATTTCAATATGTTTGGTTTTAGCGTGATGAACAGGATTTTTAGTAATGTTAATCACTGCCTCATTATCAACAAAGATAGGGGTGTTTAGAAATTGCAAACCGTAGTCCCGCATCTGTTGCTGGATCCACAAGATCTGAGAGCAGCAACTGCTAGCAGATACATGCTCCGCTTCACATGTGGATAAAGCCACAGAGGTTTGCTTTTTGCATTGCCAGGTGACCAATCGTGATCCGAAAAACTGACACCCTGCTGTTGTTGATTTCGCATTAACTTTGCAGCATCCGAAATCGGAATCGGAATAACCTTCGAGCGTAAAATCGCCTTCTCTTGGATACCACAACCCCAATGATGGAGTTCCTTTCAGGTAGTGTAATATCCTTTTGACTATTACCATGTGCGATGCTCTTGTGTTAGATTGAAATCTTGCTGCGAGGCAGGTTGGACACATGATATCGGGTCTTGAAGCGGTCAAATACATCAGCGATCCGATCATGGAACGATACATCGTTTCATCTACCTTCTCTCCGGTGAGATCAGGATTTATCCCGTGATTCGTTGCTAACGGGGTGGAAGCTGGAGTAGAACCTGACATCCCGAATTTCTCCAAGATATCATGAACGTACTTCATTTGATGTATGAAAATCCCTTTGGGTAGTTGATCAACCTGCAGTCCCAAAAAGAATTTCATCTCACCCATCGATGACATTTCAAATTTCTGCTTCATAACTTGTTCAAAATCTTTGCATAGATTCTCATTTGTTGACCCAAATATGATATCGTCCACGTATATTTGAACTATCAGAGATGTCCATCGACCTCTTTGGTGAATAGAGTGGCATGCACTTTTCCACGAATGAAACTGTTGGCTAGTAGGTGTTGAGACAATGTCTCGTACCAAGCTCTCGGGGCCTGGTGTAAACCATACAGCGCTTTGTCTAGCAAGTAGACCTTGTCTTTGTGGATTGGATCGGTGAAGCCCGGTGGCTGACCGACATATACCTCCTCTTTTACCTTCCCATAGAGAAACGCCGATTTTACATATAACTGGTATACTTTGAAATTTTTCCAAGACGCAAATGCTAGGAAGATTCTAATCGCTTCTAGTCGAGCAACTGGAGCATACACTTCGGTGAAATCTATACCCTCCTGCTGACTGAAACCCTGGACTACGAGTCGAGCTTTGTTACGAACCACAACTCCTCTATCATCCCTCTTACACTTGAACACCCACTTGGTGTTTATCTTCCTCTGACCATCAGGCAAATCCACTAATTTCCACACTCCTAACTTTTCGAATTGGCTAAGTTCCTCCTGCATCGCATTGACCCAAGAATCTTCAGTAAGCGCCTCTTTATAAGTCCTTGGCTCAACCTGCGAGATAAAACAACTCAATGAGAATTCAGTTTGTAAAGGAGCAACTTTTGAATAAAAACATGTAAGCCCTTTATCAATCTGTCTTCTAGTGCGAACGCCTGTTTGCAATTCTCCAATGATCAATTCCTCTGGATGGTATGAAAGAGTTCGTGGCATTACTTCGCCTGGAACATCTACATCGCTTTCCAGATTAGTAACATTCTAATTTGCACCTTGTTCACTGACTGGGTTTGTTTGACTTGAAATCTGAATTTGCTCCCCCTCAGAGTCTGAATCACCACGATCAAATACTGGCATGTTCTCAGATTCTTGATTATCATTCTGTGTCGTCTGATTATCTTGAGCAACTTCATTTTGTTGGACATCATCATGTTCACCAGCATTGCTTGGACCTGCTTCATCATCATTTGAAGTTTGTCGCGATCTTCTTGAATACTCAGCTGGGAACCTTTCCTGCGATTCTTCATACTCTCTCAGAATATCCAACTCATCAAAGAAATCTTCTTCTTCTGGTTCTTCCATTATGTCAAACAAATCCCACAATTTATCATAATTAAAACGCCATGAGTCACCGGGGTTCTGAGGCGGCATAGTATACCCCTGATACTCAACATTTGGACCTTCAATAATCCGCTTTAGATTTGGAATGAAGACACGTCGTAATGGACTTGCATTACCTATGAATATCCCTTCAATACTCTTCGGACCAAACTTTCCAAAAGGCTCTAGAACAGTACAAGGTGACCCGAACGGTTCAAGATACTGCAGATTCGGTTTGCGGTTATTGATCAACTCAAAGCATGTTTTGTTGAATTTCTTGACAGTGAGAACTCTGTTGAGTGTATAGCATGCGGCTGAAACTGCTTCTGCCCAAAAATTTATCGGTAGCTTTGAATCAGCAAGCATTGTTCTAGCCGTTTCAATTAGCGTCCTGTTTTTATGTTCTGCAACTCCATTCTGCTGCGGAGTATACGGAGCACTAAACTCATGCAATATACCTCTTTCATCACAATATTCTTCCATCTTGTTGCTCTTGAATTCAGTACCAATATCACTTCTAATTCTTTTGATACGCGTTTGGTACAAATTTTCAATCTTTCTGAACAACGCCATCAAACTGTCAAACGTTTCATCTTTCGATTTCAAGAATGATACCCACGAAAATCTGGAATAATCATCAGTAACCACAAGACAGTAGAGATCCCCTGTAATACTTTTGACGTTTACTGGACCAAACAGATCCATATGTAGTCTCTCCAGAGGTCTTGAAACTGAATTGACTTGCTTTTTAGGGTGTGACTTTTTCTTCTGCTTGCCTTTAATACAACTAATGCACTCCCCTTCCAGATGAAAACCTTTGATATTAACTCCAAGAACTAAATCATTGTGTACCAAGTGATTCATTTTTCTAAGATGTATATGCCCCATCTTCCGGTGCCACAACTTCGATTCTTTCTCTGTTGCTCTAGACACAAAACAATGAGCCTGACCCGTGGTTGTAGTAGCTACGCTCATGTCCAACACATACAGATCATTCACTCTAGGTGCCCTCATTATAATCCATTCTTCAGGGATAACAAATCCTGGTTTCAAGATCAAAAATTCTTTGTCAGTAAAGTGAGTGGTATACATCCTGTCACAAATCTGTGAGATACTCAGCAGATTATTTTCCAGCTCAGCAATGTAGTTAACTCTTTCAAACGTAACAATCTCATTGGATAACGTTCCTTCACCAATAATCCTACCACCTTGATTTCCTACAAATCCTACATAACCATCATTGATATTTCTAACATCATACAACAATGCAGTCTTTCCTGTCATATGTCAAGACGCTCCACTATCCATAATCCATCGTGAAATAGCTCTCGGAAGTTCCTGCACATATCACAAACAATTCAATAAAGATGCCGATTCATGCTTCACAATTTCCAACTAGAAAGCTCCGGCAAGTCAAAACTTCATTAGCTGAAATAAGCTGCCCAAGCCTCATCAGACTCGGGTAACTTAACTTCATCTACACACTTTACAACCGATTTAAGAGGTGGAAAGTTTTTATCATTCATTTCCAATTTATTATCAACAACCTCTTTAACCTCATTTTCCAATGAAACATCCTTTTTCACAAAATTTTCATAAGAAATTGGAATATTTTCATTTCTGGTTTCATTTTGAAGAATCTCTTTAGGAACAAACTTCTTCTCTTGTGGAGTTGGAATTTGTTTCTCTGATTTTGGTTTCCATGTTTGTTGAGATGATGCAACCCGTTTGTAAAACTTGTCATTTTTAGTTACCACATTTTTAACAGGTTCAATTTTGACTTTGATATTGTTGTTTTTCAAAATCTTTTTCTCAACAACCATTGGAGCTTTGCCTTTCACATCAACCTTCTTCTTTTGACTCTCAACAACTTCAGTCTTAGGCTTGAAGTTGGTACAATTTCTTGCAATGTGACCAACTATGTTGCATCTAAAACAAGTACGAGTATCACCTACCCGACTTGTGCCTTCAGACTGTGTTTGTGAGGCCCTCTTCTCAAAGAATTCTTCATTTGATTTTGAAAAAATTTCATTTTCCTCATCAGAAAGTGAACTTGAACCGTTCACAAACACTTTCTTCTCAGCAAACTTTTTGTTCTGAAAATTCTTTCTTTGATAGTTCTTACCACCCTGATAACCACCCGACCAATTGTTTCGATTGTTGTTATAAAAACGCGGTGGAACAACAGGCTTTTTGTAGTAAGCTTTATCTTTTTCAAAATTCATTTGCCTTTTTGTTTGTTTTAAACTTTTGACTTCAGATAAATCAATTTCAACCATTTTGAACACATTTGTCAATTTTGAAACATTTACATTCTCCATAGGAAACTCAGAATCCGAATACAACTTATCAGATCCAGCCATCTTGTACATCACAAGACCCGGTTCATCACCTAAGTTGTTTTTGGACTTTTGTTTCGGAATGTATTTGTTCAAGAAACATTCATCATCTTCAGCTGAATCAGACATCAAAACACTTTCAGCTGTGCTTTTAACAATCTCAGTTTGAACACTATCATCAGATGATGATGAAGAAAATGTCACATCAATTGAATCAGGAAGTTTCACTTCATTTTCTTCCTCAAGATTAACCAACCCAGATTGCTTTTTCGAATAATTGTCTAGAACTGGTGGTGGAACTTGATGAAACCCGACCCCAGTTCCATCACAGTATACATCTTCACCTGCTTTGTCTTTCCCGATGGTTTTGGGAATAATGTGTTGCAAAACAAAGCTTGCAGAGCTGTAACTGTTCAATTTCAAATTGATACGCTCATTCTCAATCTTAGCTTCTTCAAATTGAAGCTTCAACTTAGCAATCTCATCCAATTGTTTGTTGATTAATTCTTCTTTAATCCTCAAAACACATTGCAATTGGCAATTTTCTTTGTATGTTTTACCATTTCTGTCATCATTATCTTTCATCGTACTTTTAAGCTTCTCAAATTTTTCAGTGATCTGACGATTTTCAAAAACTAACCTTTCATTTTCTTGCCTAATCTTTTCATGGTCAATTTTATCATTTTCAATTTTGTTAGTTAATTCTTTTATCCGTTCAGTTGAAGCTTTCACCATTTTATCTCGATCAAGGATTTGATCCTTAACACTTCTGACTCTCGCAGTCAGATCATCAACCTTCTTACCGTTAAGATACGTGACTGTGCTACAAACTTTGCATTCCTTGATGCAATTTTTGCAATCAACACCATTGACTTTCTTACCTGACTCAGTTGTTGACGCGTTTGAACTAACCTGGCTTTTAGACTCAGAGACGAATTTAGAATCTACCTCAAGCGCCTTAGCTGCCAGCACCTTGTCAGCCATCTTTCCCATGTTTTCAGCATTCAACTCCTGTGTCGTGTCAATGATCCCAGTGTCAATCTTCTTTGACTTCTCTTTCTCTTCTTTCTCCTTATTCTCTTTCTCTTCTTCTTCTCCGCTTCCCCACCATTTCTTTTGCCAATAATCATATTCAACTTTATACTCTTTGATTATGGTTTCCACATCAAGAGTGTTATGATCAATAGCAATGTTTTCATAGGGGTCAAGATAACATTCTCTGTCTGGATCCCATCTTTTTGCTCTTTTTGCTTCACAATAGATACCAGCTATTCTGATCAATTTGTTTGTAGCTAACAGCTTTCTGTGATTATACTTCTGTTCTTCAGTTCTGTTATCTTTCCAAGGAATAGGTTCAGTTTTTGCCATGAAAGCATATCCAACCGCATCCTCTTCAGGTAACAACTCGCTCCAGTCGAAACCTTCATCGTCGTGAATCACCGCAAGAGCTCTAGATTTTTCTTTGTTATCTTCAATCTGCTTCATTCTTGGCGGCTCCGATTTGTTCTGATGATATATTGCCTTCTTGTAGTAGTCTTCTCTAAATGGGTTTTCAGACTCATCAGCATACGTGTTTCTGCATCCACGCTTAAAGTGACCTTTCTGTTTGCACTTGAAGCACGTCACCTTAGACTTGTCAAAGCCCAACTTGGTAGATGGTCCACCAATTGACTTCCTCCCGGTTATCTCCATGAAACGATGTGCTCGACGAACTGCACTGGCCATACACCACCTTATGTCGATCAGTTCCATTTCTTCAGGATCTATTTGATCATAGTCCTCTTTTGTTAGGTTGGTGTTGCCTATCTTCCCTGCTACAAGACTTTCATAAGATTCTAACACAGATGCTAAGAAAACCATTTGTTGCTTTGCTGACTCCTCGCTGAAGTTTTGAGCGTTCTTTAAGTCTACAGCGATGTTGCATTGAAATAAGTTCTTTGCATCAGACTGGTTTGAATTTGATGAAGACTCACTATGATATCCACTGCTTTGACTTTCTTTGCTCGTTGTGGAGACATTCTCAGCAGAAAACGCAGTCTTGGGAGATGTGTTCTTTGGCATCATGTTCTTTGGATAATACAAATCCAAGTTCTGCTGGTATGATAAGTGATTGACTTTGTGCGTCTTCTTTAACTCCAACTCGTGACTTTCTAGTCTCTCAATCAGCAAGTCTACTGTCAACACTTCTGGCGGCTTGATAGTATTCTTTAGCATCAACGCATAATATTGCCAATCCATCTCATCTGGCAATGAATCAAACAATTTGTCGACTAACTCATCTTCAGTATAGGAAATTCCATAACTCGCTAGTTCCAGCTTCAGGTGCCCAAACCTCTCAATCATTTTACAAACTGATTCATTCTTTAAACACCCAAACAAATCAAACTCTTTTCTAAGTAGTTTCTTTTTGTTTTTCACAATTTCTGTGCTTCCTAAACATTTAGTTTTCAACTTATCCCAGAGATCTTTAGCACTAGAGTATTCGATCAAAGATATTATATCTTCTCAAACAGATTGAAACAGCAACGCAATACATTTCTGCTCAGCAACAAACGATTCTATCTCCTCAGGTGAAGTTAAGCTTTCGCCACGTTTGCCTCCATCATGATATCCATTTTTAGACTCTTCCAGCTAGGAAAAGCAAAGGCCATCAACCAATCCTCAAATTTCTTTGCCCACCGACTGTATTCTTCTATAGCCATCAACTTCGGGGGTTTGTTATAGGTTCCGAAAGCACTTTCAACCTCCAAGGCATCCGATAACTTTTTCTTTGTGTTTGATGAGTTCTCATTTGTGTTGCTAGAAGAAGTATCGTCTCCATAATTTCCAGCAAAAGCATACATGTCGCTAAACGAATTCATGAAAATATCATCCATCTTGAATGTACCTGAAAAATCAGCAAACACTTAGAAAATTTTCGAAATTTTGAAAAATAGCAAGTTTCGAGCGAAATCAGCTTATGAGCGAAATCAACAAAATTGGTTCGAGCGAAATCAGAAAGTTTTCTGATTTCGAGCGGAATCAGAATTGTCTCTCGAGCGGAATAAGGACTATTCAACTTCGAGCGAAATCAGAAAATAGTTTTCGAGCGGAATCTGATTTTAGCTTAATTTCGAACGAAATTAACAACTAGCTTTCGAGCGGAATCCGAAATGTATACTATTTCGCTCCAAATGTCTAAGTGTATTTTGAGCGGAATTAACTTTTTGGGGCGAAATCAGCAAAGGTCTTTACGAGCGGAATCAAGCTTTTAAGTGATTTTTACCATTTTTAATCCGAGTTTTAACTTGATTCTTTCTAGGGTTTGTTAACACTATGTTTCACACAATATACTCGAAAATCAGGCCATTTCAACCGTTGAAACTAGTTCAAATCAGAAAAGTATGAGAAGAAGTGAGTAGAAATGAGAAAATTCGGTAGAATCAAGCTGCTATGGTATGAACTCCTCGTCCTAAGCTCTGATACCACTTGTTGGACCATTTGTGTGACACTAAACTGTCAGTAAAAGTAGTTCATCTTTGAATACAGAGGCGGAATCAAAGTATACAAAGTCACAACAGCTTTATCCTTTCAATTTCCTTTCTAAATGCTTTCTGAGTATATTTTGACAGCAATTCGACACCTAGCACATGATCTGATTCCGCTCCATACGTTACAAATGAACTCAACACTAACCTATTTATAGGCGGTCTGATTCCGCTCGAAACCACATGTTCATTATGAGCAGAATCACTAAGATTACTTTGGAGCGGAATCACCTACTAACTATTTGGAGCGAAATTAGAACATTAATCCACTTTTTCATATCCAAGCTCCAATCTAACCTATCTAGACCTAAAACTCAACTAAGACGTAGTTAACAGACATTCAGTGCACCAACAAATCGGCGTGAGTGGAGGGTAATCAGGTCATGAAGGGTGGAGCTAAGGGTAATCGTACTGCTACATCTGGTACAAATACTAAGAAGGTTGACTCTTCTAGTGCTGCACGCAAAGAACCTTCGCCTATCCAACCTGATGACACTTCCAGCGATCACTACTATCGATCTTATGTTGATAGTCGAGCGGGGGAGGTGCATGCCCCCATTTAGAGGCTTAAACAAGGTGACACTTTCAATGACTTCTCTAAACGTCACGAGTGGTTCAGGGGTGCTTTCCCCCAGCGGAGGTTAACCACCAGAAGAAACGGACGCACAAGCAGTTGTACCATTCCTACATAGTAGCTCACGCTAATCAGGTTACTACTAGCAATCAGATTACAAGCGAATAGCGCACTATGCACCGCGAGCGCTCCATGTTTGACGATACCAAGCGTCGATTGGCAACTGAAGCCAAACTTTTTGAAAAAAGATAAGGCAGAACTGACTGAGAAACAAACTTAACTCGAAGCTGAGAGAAAGTCTAAAGCAAGGTTGGAGAACTCGCTAGTCGCTAGTCGGCCGGTGAAGTGGAGACTAGCGACTACTCGGGATTACTCGGGTTACTCGGGAGTAATCGGATCAGAAATTTTATATGTAAATTTTATTACTTTTATAAATATGTATATATACTCACACATCCATATCAATATAATACTTAAAGGTAAAAGTAGTTCAAAATACAAACTAAACTTACATATAAGTCATAACATAACAAGTCTCAGTACTTAAAATTCAAACATTAACAAATAGCTCAAATTTAATCGTCATCCCCGTAGTGTTCAATGATTTCGACACCATCCGACTCGTATTCAATCTCCTCATCTACTTCATCCTCTTTCTCCGACTCAAATTCTTCGTCGTATAACTCAAGTTCTTTTAACTTCTCAACTCATATGAACGTATATATATTAGAATGTATTATAACAGAAAATTAACAAGCAAAGTAGAGGAATGAGAAATTATATACCGAATCGAAAGAACCCTCGCGGGCTTCCGATTTCCGGCGACGACTCCGGTGACGTCTCCGGTCTCCTCCGGTGAGTTACGAGTACGGATATGTACCAGAAGCATCACCCATCGAAACAAAGTGACGTGAACACGAAATGAATTCCGATCTCCGGCGAAGGTCTTTAAACTCCAACTAAGGTATAAGTTCTCCGGCGATTTTAAGTGATTTCGAATGATGTCTCCGGCAAGGTGTAGAGGTTTTGAAGTGGCGAAACAGAGAGGTAGGGGGTGATCGAGTGGTATGAAGCGTGTCCTATTTATAATGCGTTTCGGTGTCGTAAATTAGGAAATGATCTATGATAGAGTTGTATGTGTATCAATATAGGTATAGGTTCATGATTGGCATTCAAAATGGAAATGCGGAATTCCTTATAACTCACCGAACAATCAGCAGAGGAGAAAAAAAGGAAATTATGTTTTGGTTCTCGATGTCACTGTGTTGGCGGCAAAAAAAATGAATCGACATTATTGCCCATTTAAACTTTATAGGATATAGATTTGTTCGAAATGAAGACGGTGGCTCAGCGGTTTGTGCGACTCGTTACGAAGGGGGGAACCCAGGTTCGATTCTCGGTTCCTCTCCTTTTTTGTTTTAAAAAAAAAATTAAGTTTTATAATGTACCATTAACCCCCTTAGCTATAACTAACTTGACTAACTTGGTTACTTATATTATCTCAACTAACTTGAAACTTAACAAACTAACTAGATTATTTTTATAAAAAAAATAAGATGAATAAAACTTTTAATTATAATATTAATTAATTTAATTAATTAAATTAAATAAAGTAAATAAATAACTATATTTAATAACGGGTTAAATTAACGATAAAAATCTTTCGACGGTTATTTAATTCGCGAAAAATTCCTGAGTTTCAAGGATTATGATCCAAAATTTCAAAACGGGTCGGATTTTGGGAATCCAATTTGACGAATGTTACAGTCTCCCCTACTTTAGGAGATTTCGTCCTCGAAATCTAAGAGGAAGACTTCTAACGATTAAAAAGAAACGTAGAATAGATGAGACTTGATCATAATGTTTTACTTAAGGAAATTGTTTTCATGAATGCGTCACATAGCTTATATTTTCACATAGCATATAAAATGTTCAATTAGTTTCGCATAGCATAACATGAGTTTTCACATAGCATATAAGATGTTCAATTAGTTTCACATAGCATATAAAAGAGTTAAATGCTTGGTTGGTCCCTGTGGTTTTTAAAAATTTCAGACTTGGTCCTAGTGGTTTACTAATTACACGCTTGGTCCCAAAACTTGTCTAAAATGCACTCGGTTGGTTCCCAGCCCTAACATAAGTTAAATTTCTCAGTTAAGTCCATGTTAAATGACCAAAATACCCTTGCTTATTTACAAAACCCTCTTCATCACCATCATCATCTTCATCTCGTTCATCTTCATCATCTGCACTCTCTGTACATCTTCTACCCTACCAATTCTTCTTCTTCTTCTACCCTACACCACCACCACTACAAGCACCACCACCCAATTTTAATAGCAAATCCATTATCCACCACAACCAGTCAAATCCTAATTCTCTCCGGCAACACCTCCATCACCGTCAAACTGGCGATCGACAACCAAACTTGCACCACCGTACACAGATTCGCATAAGTCTTGAATTAGAGGTCCGGCGACTGTTGTCGCCACCCGTCACCAGCATCGTCCTCACCTTTGGCTGCGTCTCCGAGGTGAAAACCTTTGGCTGCTGATGTCTTATCCGCCGTTACATACACCTCCGAAGGCCACCACTCCCTCTACCGCCACGAATCTGGCCGGAGAAACAACCTCCGCCGCCGTAGAGGGAGGCCGGAACCCGAATGTCACTGCCGTCGCTGCCCATCTTTCTCACTTCGCTAGTCTCTCTCTAGGAAATGCAGAGGTGAGTCGTTTTTGATTCGTCTTCAGTGCCGAAAGGGTCTTCTGATTCGTCTTCTGAAGAGGAATAATTAGGTTTTAGGTCGTTGTCCGCCATTGATGGATTGAAAGGTTGAAGGTTTCTAAATTAGGGTTTGTGTGAGGACGAAAAGGGGTGTGTATTGATCGGGTGATGTATAATGTAACAGGTGGTAGGTAATATGGTTATGCAAAATTGGTCCTTACTCTTTTTATGCATTGTTAATTGAATGGTGGGGGTGAGCTGGGTTGAAGGTGACGGTGGAGGTGGAGGTGGTGGTGGTGGTGGTGATGGATTGAAGGTGGGGGAAGAAGATGGGAGGGATCACAGAGATATTTAACTCATTTTCTTTTATTTTTTTATTGCTAAAGGGTAATATAGTCATTTCACACATAGTTAACTGAGAAATTTAACTGATGTTAGGGCTGGTGACCAACCGAGTGCATTTTTGACAAGTTTTGGGACCAAGCGTGTAATTAGTAAACCACTAGGACCAAGTCTGAAATTTTTGAAAACCACAGGGACCAACCAAGCATTTAACTCGCATATAAAATGTTTAATTAGTTTTCACATAGCATAATTATGAATTTCACGTAGTGTAACATAACGAAAGCATCGTAAATTTAGTTTGTTCACAAGAGATTATTATTGTTTTAGATTGCGAAGATAGTGCGATTCGTGTCTCCATACTTGAAATGAAAGTAATGTTCAAATATAAAGTTTCCTTGGGAACAAAGAAGAGTTGGTAACTACCTCTGAGGTAAGGAAATCACCCCTAGCTCATTGGTGAAGTTGAAAAGTGAGCAGAGCTAATCGTCAAGGTAAGGAAATCACTCCTATCTTGCTGATAAGCTTCCATTTTTTTTTTTGGAATATGAGTATTAGCATAAAATGTAGAACAATCGACAAGACATACTTAGTTAACCAGATTAACGTATCACTGGCATGTGAATAAACAGGTCAACCCATCGTGTACCTCAATTGGATGACTTAACATGACCTCTCGTTCACGTGTGGTGCGCTACTCCTATAGCACTACGCATAGTGATATACATGTTAAGGTGTGGGTTAAAAAACAAGTTCATCACATAAGAATAACCCAGTAATCACGAATCCAGTATAACATATTAGCATGCATGTATTAGATTGAAATGATATATCGTACAAATGTAAATCACATGAAAACTGAGATAGCATAAAAGAGGTTTAACGTAAAACGTGGATTGTCACGGAACGTAACATAAGACTATTCCAAAGTAAATCGAAGTCCTTTTCGAATTAAGGAGATGTGCTTTGGCCTAATAGACAAATACTCTCATCGAGAAGCGACTAACGGTATTTGTCCTTCCAGTTACTACACGTCCTTAATCGATTGGGAAAATCGAAACTTTGGCGAGATTGAAAATCGAAGAGTGGGACTAGTTAACAAGATACGAGTTTCACCTCTAACTTGGTAACATCATACCCTAACGTGGTTGGTATTTATCAAAAGATAAGGGTCCACCAGAATATGAAATGGAAATTCCCTTCAAGATTTGGATATCACTCCTAACTTAAGGGTAGATTTCGTGCAAAATTCAAAGTATAGCTTAATGAAAGTCATCATCAAATGTGGGAATCACCCCTATTTTGATGAATTGTTTTGATTGTGTTATAAGAGTGTCTTCAAAGTCTCCAAGTGTGTATTGTTTTAGCCTTAGAAAAGGCATGTATGTTAAAGACCAAAAAGAATAGAAGGAATCAAATAAGATAGAAGGAAGGTAGTTTTAAACAACACATAAGGATAAAGCTCATGAACTATAGAATAGGTAAAAGCATTCCTACTTTTCCTAATCCCCTATAGTTATGGCTCTGATACCAATCTGGTATCAGAGTATTCCTGTTATACGCGGGAAAAAAAGTCAATATAAAAGAAGACCATGAGAACCCAAGCTCAAACACGCCAAAAAATTTGACTAAAACGCCACATATTGTCCAAAACGCCAAAAAATTTAAAAATGGCTAAGGTTATTGCATGGAGGTTTGAAAGGAAAGAGAAATGATTTATCATAAAGTTCTCTGATAGGAGAAGGGTAAAAGTAAGGACAATCAAAGCAATGCATGGAATGAATAAAAAGGTTCAGAAGGATATCCTGGCCCTTGGAGTTCCAATGGACAACGATTGTGAAAAAAACAGAACTATAATAAAAAGACTGAAGAGAAAATTTCCAGCAGAAGATGACGAAGATGATGATATTGACGATACTCCTATAGCAAAACTTAGCAGTTGTGTATTGCATGAGGAAGAAGGAACACTTGAAGTGACTTATAAAAACGGGGTGCAATATTCAAGGCCAATGGAAGAAATGTTGAAGACTGGGTTGCTATCTATCATTGAATAACTCTATGATTTAGCACCTTCAAACGATCCAAAATCCAATGATGTAGTGATATTGAAGAATAGACTGCAGCAAAGAAGAGACGAGCAAATGGCGTTATACGCAAAAATGAAATTTGATGATGAAGAATCTGAAGAAAGTGATGAACAAAGCGATGGGTACATCTCTGATGTAATCCCACCTATGGAAGACTATTAGTTTATTTTGATTTTCGTGTTATTGTAGTTTTATAAAATATTAATCTATGGTAATCAATTATTAACAAAAAGATAAAAAAACGCCAAAAATGACATGGTAAGAGCCATAACGCCAAAAAATTAACAATGTGACACAAAAAGAGTTAATTCAACGAGAAGAAAATATGAGAAAAACAGTAAAACGCCAATTAATTAATAATTCTAGATAACGCCAAAATTATCTTGCACGCAAAAAATAAAGCAGCATGTCAAACGCGAAAATCGTGAAAGGAGAAGAATACTAAAAAGATAAAAAAAACCCCCTCGGTCCCTGATCATGCGCCCCGCCACGTGTTGGTTCTCATCGTTCTCACACTTTTTGCCGTTTTCTCCTGATCCTGTTTATATATATATATATACACATATATGTATATACACATATATGTATATATACATATATGTATATATACATATATGTATATATACATATATGTATATGTATATATATATATGTATATATGTATATATACATATATATATATACATATACATATATGTATATATAGGATTAGGTTCAAACATGAACAAAATCTCAATAGTGAACTGCGTGAACTGATCTGGGCCCTTGATTTTTATGATCTTGAGATTAAAGTGAGTGGCATGATGGTAATTATTTGGTTAATTTTTTCCATTTAATTAAATACAAAAAAGGGTATATGTGTAATTTCAATCTTAAATTGATTGCATAAATCTCTCACAAATCAAATCAAGGATTAGGAAAGATGTAAATTAATTCAATTATTAAAATAATTACTTTTTTAAATGCGATGTACACATGTGTATTTTGATTTTGCCCTCTTTTTAATGCGATGTACACATGTGTATATCATCTGTTTTTATGATATCTCAGAATTTTTTTTTGTATTGAATGTTGATGTACACCTGTGAATTACTGTACACATATGTACGATGCTGAGTACACATGTGTACTGTTCTATTTATATCCAAGTACATATGTGTATACCGTTGAAATATGAAGGTTACGTGGATCTTAAAAATCAAAATTTGAATTCTGATGATGAAATCTAAAATAAAAATTAAAATTGAAATCTGGTGATTTGTTGTTTGTTTTGATAATCATCTTATTAATAAATAAACATAATATGGATAATGAATTTAAATTAGGAAAGATGTAACTTAATTCAATTATTAAAATAATGATTTAAATCTAATTTTTTATATAATTACAATCCTACCCTTAACAACTAAAAAGGAAATCAAGGGTCCATATCTGTTCACGCAGTTCACTCTTGAGAGGTTGTTCACGCTGGAGCCCTACCCTATATATATATATATAGGGAGAAGATCATGCGAGAACCACTTCTTATTGCGAGAACCGCGAGAACCAATGTGAACACAACCAAAAATGCCTAAAAATAGCTAAAAATCACACAAAAAATTTTTTTTTTGAATTTTTCAATATTTTTTATAAACAAATCGCTACTTTTCGAAGCCAAAAAAAAAAAAAATTTTTCTAAATTTTTTTTTGGCTTTTAAAAGTAGCGATTTTAACATAAAAAATATTAAAAAATTCAAAAAAAGCTTTTTATATTTTTTTTTTTGATTTTTTTAGATTTTTTTAGGTTTTTGGGGGGTTTAGTTTTTAGCATTTTAGCTTGGGGGGTGGGGGGGTTTAGGTTTTTGGTGGGTGGGGGAGGGGGGTTTAGGTTTTTTTTTTTGGGGGGGGGGGGGGGTTAGGTTTTTTTTAGGTTTTAGTTTTTAGCATTTAGCTTGGGGGGGGGGGGGAGGGTTTAGGTTTTTTTTTGGGGGGGGGGGGGGTGGGGGGGTTTAGGTTTTATTTTTGGGGGGGGGGGGTGGGGGTTAGGTTTTTTTTAGGTTTTTTTAGCTATTTTAGGTTGTGTTCACATTGGTTCTCGCGGTTTTCACCATAAAGGTGGTTCTCGCATGAGCTCCTCCCTATATATATATATATATATAGAGAGAGAGAGAGAGAGAGTGTATTGTACAAAATAGCTTAACGTATGCTATGTACGCGATGTGAAATCGCATGTTATAAAATAGCATGGATGAAATCGCATGTTGGTTTTGTAACACCCCAACCGATGGCGGAAAAATCGGGATGAGACGAAATAGATTGCAAAATACTTCATAACACTATGTGACAATATAATTTAAATTCAGATTTCATAAATTTCTAAAATGTCATACAAGAATCAAATACGAAAAAAATTGTTTCAAACATTTAAGAATAGAACGATAAAAACAAGTATCAACACTTAATAAAACAAGTATTAATCTCATAAGAATAACATGTCAAGTATTAACACATAAGTGACATATATGTTTGAAAGATCAAAAGATAATAAATAAGAAGCAAATAAAGTAGCATGCATGTAGTTTCAAGCAAAACATAAGAATAAAGCTCTAAAACTATAGACTAGGTAAAATCATTTCTACTTTTCCTAATTCCCTATAGTTATGGCTCTGATACCAATTTGTCACACCCCAACCTATGGCGGAATCATCGAGATGAGACGAAATAGATTGCAAGAGACTTCATAACACTAAGTGACAATATAATTTAAATTCAGATTTCATAAGTTTCTAAAATGTCATACAAGAATCAAATACGAACAACATTGTTTCAAACATTTAATACAAAATAGATTAATCTAAGTGTGTTTCTAAGTCCACTTAAGTCTTGTTTCTTCACTTAGCATGATCTTGTCTATCGAACCTGCAACATGTATTAAAATAGAGTTCAATGCAAAGCAAAGGCGAGTATACACGTTTTGATACATAGCATAAAAATGGTTTTAAAATAGTCTAAGGCTCGGCTCGTATCCAACATGAATCACAATATGCAAGTTACTAGTATGTCGTAATAGTGCCTGGTATATGCTCAAACCCAAGAATCCAATGCGTTAAAATAGCCTATCCCAATAGTTTAGCGGGAGGTAAAATAGTTTAACTTAACAATACCCTAAGTCTCGTGGGCGGTGTATTACTCCTATAGCGCTATAATTGTTAAGGTAGGCTTGTACGAAGTTAATAAGCATATAGACACGAAAAGTTTAACATAACATACGAGATTAACAAGCATCATATAGTACAAATATGGATAGAGAGTGGTTCATATAGTTTCAAATGTTTTGTGTGTTTAATATAGAATACATGTTGCACCCAAAAGTGTTTAAAAGTAAAATGGGTTTGAGTATACTCACATTGGTTGCGTATGAGAATTCATTGAAGTAATGCACGAGTAGAGATTGAGAATTCCAAAAGAACGAATAGAATTACCCTAGATATTAAAATTCAACATAAGCGATCTAGCTATTATTTATGAGTTAAATAGATTAATTATTTAGGTATTTCATCTAAACCTTTAATGTTATAAAAAAATCATAACAAATGGTTATTATCTAGTTTTAAAGTTAAATAATAAAGAAAGTGAATTTCTCTACAGAAAATAAAACTGTTAAAAGAAAGGAAAGAAAAAAAAAAGAAAAAAAAATATGAACTCTAAAAGGAAACAATGGTTAACAATTTAAAGAAAATAAAAATACGTTTTTTTTTTTTTGGGATTAATTAAAAGAAGTATTTTTTTTTTTTTTTTTTTTTTATTATATATATATATTTTTTTTTTATATATAAGGTCAAACAAATTACACCAAGATAGCCGGTAAGCGGGCAACAAGCTGCGCCGCTACCCCCTTTTGAATAGCGAAACCTAACCTAGTAAAAACGAAGTATTAAAAAAAATATATAATTCTAGACTAATTTATTTATTTTGTATAAAAAAATCTGATTTTTCTAAATGACTAATCAGTTATAAATAAATGTCACAGTGTCACTTTAAGTAAAATACCGATTCTGATTTTCTTTGTATAACATATAAATAAGTTCAGAGGGTGATTATGTAACTATTATCAAAATTAATTGTTCCCTTCGTCTTCTTGGTTGAAACATACACATGCCAACACCATTCAAACAAATTAGTAGCTTTTAATTTTTAATTAAAAGAGAAGAGTAAATGCACAATTATGTGAAGCAAGTTAATGCTTCATTATTATTATAATAAATAAACGTGCTGTTATTTTTTTTTAGTTCAGGTTATAACCACCTTTGATATACGGTAATTAAAGAATTATGATATGCTGTTTTGATTCCTATTGAAATTTTAAATCTTTATGATCAATAGGATAGTTTAAGTGAGATTAGTGTTCTAAGTTTATAAAAGAATGGAGATATATTTCACCCTAGTTAGTATCTCTTAATAGAGAAGTTGAAATGAACAGTGTATGCTACACGTGTCTTACCCATCCATTTACACATACTTCCACCTCATCTCCCTTTGGCATATGATCTTCCACCTCACCTGCTCTTCTCAAAAAAGATAGGCAGCCAAAAAGAAAGAGAAACAGGAGAAAGAGATTTGAGATAGAGAACATAGAGAGACAAAGATATGCGGAAGATTTAGACAGCCCCAGAGCCGGAGTCTCCGGCAACCTACGGTTCAGGCGAGCCTAGGGTTCAGGCGTGAACCATGATGGCGGCGATGTGGTGCATCTGCTTAAAAAACAAAAACCACGTCTTGCTTCACCACTCCAGATTTCACGACAATGACGGCGGTAACCGGCTAGGTTCCGATCTGGTTCCGGGAAGTTCTGGTTAGCCCTTTTCTCTAGCATGTTCACTAATTGGTTGAGCCGGTTGTCCATGAACCTTTATCTGACGAGTCATGTTGATCTGATGAATAGGTAACTTCCGGTGAGGTTCCGGTGAAGATTTCGGTGCCGCTAGGTCCCTGTTGTTCGCCATCACACTGCACATTCACACTTCGTCTTGGTCGGTGAGTTTTTTTTTTTTTTTTTTGTTTGCCTTCGTTTTCAAATGGTGATTTGTATTGGTTTTTGGTTGAAGCAGATGCCGAATGATTGTTTTGAATTAAGTTTATAGTTTAGTGCAAGAAATTGAATTCTGGTTTAGTGTAAAAGGGTAAAAAGACCAGTAATTGAGTTATATGCACTACTTTGTCACTATTATTACATGGAAAAGATGAGTAGAAAACTAGAAATGGCAGCTTTTATTATAAAATGCAATAATGGTTTTTTTTTTCCTCCTAAACTGCATATGTTTAGACAACATATTGGTACGGATCATTTATCGTGGAGTCGAATTCATATGAATGGTTGTTACTTTATACAGGCATAGAAGGATATATTTTAAAAGAAAGGATGCCCAAACAATTAAATGAAAGGAGCAGAATTGCCGACGCCCTCCCGCCGCAACGTGCGGGTTGAATACCGCTAATGTGGCATGCCAAGTCTGTGCTAAATTAATACATGTTCTCAAAAAAGATAGGCAGCCAAAAAGAAAGAGAAACAGGAGAAAGAGATTTGAGATAGAGAACATAGAGAGACAAAGATATGCGGAAGATTTAGACAGCCCCAGAGCCGGAGTCTCCGGCAACCTACGGTTCAGGCGAGCCTAGGGTTCAGGCGTGAACCATGATGGCGGCGATGTGGTGCATCTGCTTAAAAAACAAAAACCACGTCTTGCTTCACCACTCCAGATTTCACGACAATGACGGCGGTAACCGGCTAGGTTCCGATCTGGTTCCGGGAAGTTCTGGTTAGCCCTTTTCTCTAGCATGTTCACTAATTGGTTGAGCCGGTTGTCCATGAACCTTTATCTGACGAGTCATGTTGATCTGATGAATAGGTAACTTCCGGTGAGGTTCCGGTGAAGATTTCGGTGCCGCTAGGTCCCTGTTGTTCGCCATCACACTGCACATTCACACTTCGTCTTGGTCGGTGAGTTTTTTTTTTTTTTTTTTGTTTGCCTTCGTTTTCAAATGGTGATTTGTATTGGTTTTTGGTTGAAGCAGATGCCGAATGATTGTTTTGAATTAAGTTTATAGTTTAGTGCAAGAAATTGAATTCTGGTTTAGTGTAAAAGGGTAAAAAGACCAGTAATTGAGTTATATGCACTACTTTGTCACTATTATTACATGGAAAAGATGAGTAGAAAACTAGAAATGGCAGCTTTTATTATAAAATGCAATAATGGTTTTTTTTTTCCTCCTAAACTGCATATGTTTAGACAACATATTGGTACGGATCATTTATCGTGGAGTCGAATTCATATGAATGGTTGTTACTTTATACAGGCATAGAAGGATATATTTTAAAAGAAAGGATGCCCAAACAATTAAATGAAAGGAGCAGAATTGCCGACGCCCTCCCGCCGCAACGTGCGGGTTGAATACCGCTAATGTGGCATGCCAAGTCTGTGCTAAATTAATACATGTTCTCAAAAAAGATAGGCAGCCAAAAAGAAAGAGAAACAGGAGAAAGAGATTTGAGATAGAGAACATAGAGAGACAAAGATATGCGGAAGATTTAGACAGCCCCAGAGCCGGAGTCTCCGGCAACCTACGGTTCAGGCGAGCCTAGGGTTCAGGCGTGAACCATGATGGCGGCGATGTGGTGCATCTGCTTAAAAAACAAAAACCACGTCTTGCTTCACCACTCCAGATTTCACGACAATGACGGCGGTAACCGGCTAGGTTCCGATCTGGTTCCGGGAAGTTCTGGTTAGCCCTTTTCTCTAGCATGTTCACTAATTGGTTGAGCCGGTTGTCCATGAACCTTTATCTGACGAGTCATGTTGATCTGATGAATAGGTAACTTCCGGTGAGGTTCCGGTGAAGATTTCGGTGCCGCTAGGTCCCTGTTGTTCGCCATCACACTGCACATTCACACTTCGTCTTGGTCGGTGAGTTTTTTTTTTTTTTTTGTTTGCCTTCGTTTTCAAATGGTGATTTGTATTGGTTTTTGGTTGAAGCAGATGCCGAATGATTGTTTTGAATTAAGTTTATAGTTTAGTGCAAGAAATTGAATTCTGGTTTAGTGTAAAAGGGTAAAAAGACCAGTAATTGAGTTATATGCACTACTTTGTCACTATTATTACATGGAAAAGATGAGTAGAAAACTAGAAATGGCAGCTTTTATTATAAAATGCAATAATGGTTTTTTTTTTCCTCCTAAACTGCATATGTTTAGACAACATATTGGTACGGATCATTTATCGTGGAGTCGAATTCATATGAATGGTTGTTACTTTATACAGGCATAGAAGGATATATTTTAAAAGAAAGGATGCCCAAACAATTAAATGAAAGGAGCAGAATTGCCGACGCCCTCCCGCCGCAACGTGCGGGTTGAATACCGCTAATGTGGCATGCCAAGTCTGTGCTAAATTAATACATGGTTTCATTTTTTCGTTCTTTGCTGCCTCTTTTGAAAGGATACAAGTAGTTTGATGTCGATTTTATGTTTTGTTTTGTAGTTTTTTGTGCTTGAATGAACTAGAACTCTCTATATACATAACCACAAATGTATATAGTTGGTTTATAGTTACAATGCTCCGATTGCTAATTTTAGTTACTTATTGGTGTTTAATGGTAGTTAATCGGCACTTTAGGGATGAGGATGACGTGGGATATGGTTCTGGACATTCAAATCAAGAATCAAAAGTGGCTTTTCAAGGTGAGTGAATCATATTTTGTAACTTTATCATTTTCTTTTTGGACATTGGAATTGTATGCGATTGTTGTCGGTATGTGTATCATTTCCTTTTCAGCGATGCTAAATTCATGATGCAACAATATTCATTTGTAGCAACCTTGGAAGCATTAGTTCATGAGTGATTCTTCCCTTATTATGTTACAATTCAAATTTAAAGTATCAGGAATTTGGTACCGACCTATGTTTGGGTAGCTAACTATGTGACACCGCTGAGTACTCGCGATGCGTCATCACTTATGATAAATTCCATATCTATCCTTACCATGCACTCCAACGGCCAGATACAGAATTTATCATAAGTTTGCAGTGCAGGGTTGGCATGCAGTGTGAAATGTCCTGGAGAATCATAATGTTTATAAAGATTAACCTGGCTACTTTTTGCAAAGTTTGTGGTTTTTGGCTGATTGGATATATAAACTTATATACAACTTTATGTAAATTTATAATTATGTTTGAAAGATTCAACATTAATGATATTGTATTTGTATATGATGTTCATTTGGATTGTGATTGTTTGTGATTTTAATAGCTTATATAAGCGACTAGAAAAAGGAAACTAGAAATGAAGAGTAACATGTTTGTATCAACGTACAAATAATTGAAGTACAAACAAATGTTTTATTAACCCGTTAACAATTCGGTTTTGCGCGCCGCAACGCGTGCAGAGGAAAAAACCTAGTTAAAATAAAACATGAACATAAACTGTGGTTTTTTTTTATTATTTTAATCCTTAGAAGATTTTCCATTTATTTGATTAAAAATAAGTGCATTTTACATCAATATCGCAGGTAAACGAGCAACAAGCTGCGCCGCTACCCCTTTCTGAATAGCAAACCCTAGCCTATTAAAGACAAACCCCTGCCCCCCTGTCGATGAGCAACTGTTATGGACAACCTTTTGGACCCTAGTCAACAAACGGATAGCTTCTGGAGCTAGGGAGCCAAAGGTGTCGAAGGCGAAGGGGACAAATGCATGTTGGTTATCAGCACATGCTTTAGCGTGTTTATCCACCTTTTTTTTATTCTGCTTTCCTTATAGCTTGTCCTGCTACAAACCCGCTTTCCCTTAAACCAGCTAAGGGGGAGACTCTTGTGAGATCCACACAAGCATGTTTCCCTCATGCCCAGCCAAAGACGAGCAGATCCGCTGGTCTCAGTGTAGATCTCCCTTCCATGGGGTCTGTAAGGAAATTCACAGGGGCCTCCTTCTTCGCAGAAATCCCCGCTCTCCTCAAGATGTCCCCCAAAACATCTCTCACCCAGTCATGCCGATATTTGAAACCAGGGAGCTCCTTACAATGAACAGCATGCTCCTCGTATTTATCCATGCAGGCTTTACGGCAGATTGGGCAGGTTTCGTCTTCTGGATACATAGGGATCATCAGCCGGTATTTGAGGATAGCCCTATACTCAACAGCCGACATGCATTGCCCCAGCCCCTCGATCGGGATAACAGTCAAAAAGTCTTGCGCATGGGGGCCTTTCAAGCATTCAATCACCGCCTTCTGGCGGGGAGACAGATCAAATGTTTCTCCCAGACTCTGAGTGATTTTGTCAAATAGAGCATTCGCCAAAGTTTTTTGTGGCTTTGGGGGGGCGGTGTCCATATTAGAGAAACCGCCAATATCAAAGTCTGGAAGAGAGACACTTAAGTACTCAAGGGCCTGTTGGTAGTCTACATCAAGCTTAACAACCCCACTGTTACGAAGGATATGGTCTTGCAATACATACGACTGAGCTCTAGACGCCACAAAAGCATAAACTCCAACCTCCCGAGCTGAGAGGAGGCCCAAACCACCCAAACGCATCGGCAAAGATGCCAAACGCCACTGAAGGTCACCAAAGTAGGACCCCCCGCAAACAACAATGTCTTCGATAGCCTCTCGGAGACCATCGTCAAAACAGGATACTGCATTTGCCATCAAGTGGGGTTGGCAGGTCCGCAGCCCAAATAGTAACTTAGCTACCCCCATGCAAGACCTTAAAAGAAGAAGCTCGCACTGGGGGTCCTGGAGGCAGGGCAGGAGTTTCATAAGGTCAACTGCTGCCGATGCCCGCCGCCCAGCTAATTCCCCGATAAAAGCAGAATCTCGGCTAACCGCCCCCCCCCCCCCCCCAAGGAGCTTAACCCCCCTCTCAGGTCTACCTATCCCTCTCGGGAAAAGGCCGTCCTGATCCTTGAGACCATCTCACGATGGCCAGTACACTTCCGTTTTCTTAATATTGAGATGGAGCCCTAGGGATGGTCCCTCCGTGATGATGATGTCCAAGGCTTTAGCAACTTCTATTGCATTACCTATAATCGTGCCATCATCCAAATACCAAGCATTAAAGGGGAGGTTACAGTGCTCCTGGACACGGAGAATAAGGGGGTGTAAGGCTAGGGCAAAGAGAAGGGGCCCCAATGGATCTCCCTGTTGCACTCCAGTGGTGGCCCCAATACACTCGCTGCCAACATACAACCTAGCGGGTTGGGCGTACAGGAACTTGACCCATCGATAGATAGATGGACAACGTTGGTGGACCTGTTGGAGGAACGCTGAGCGGTCAACCATGTTGAAAGCATTGGTGAAGTCTACCGTAAGCAAGGCCATGGACCCATCTTCATGAAAAGAGTTCAGGAACCTGTTCGTACTATGAAGCACCGCCTCCGCCCCATTTGGTGTACCAACCCCGAATTGAAAATCCCCCAAATACTGGGCCATGTCCTTCCCAACCTTCTTCATAGCCACCTTAGAGACCAACCTACCCAAGATGCCCCCCACGGCGATAGGCCTAATACCATTATCAGGTTTCAATAAGGGGGTGAGGGGGGCTGAGGCCACAAACTCTGCCAACACCTTAGGGCAAAGCCCCTCAAGCCATAGGTTGAGGACTCCAGTAATAGCTGTTAGCAGACCCGAGAAACTTACCGAACCCTCACAACCAATAGCGTCCAACAAGTGTTGGGCCCGCATCCCATCTCTGCCACAAGATGTCCCTCTAGGGAAGGATTGGATACATTTAAGCACGCAATCCTCTGCTGCAATAATAGTGGGTTGGGCAATAGGGTTGGAAGGCAGTGATGGGGGTGGCACCACCGGATGTTTATCAATAAGAGCTTTCATGGTCGATTCTCCAAAAGGGGCAACCCCACTGGAACATAAAACTTTAACCGCCGCCGTAAAATGCCCATCCCTGACCTTCCGCAGGCATTGCTTGATATTGGGATCCTTCTTATTGTCTTCGCCCCTTCCGGAAACCCCCCTAGGCACCCCAACGTCCCCCCCACTATTCAAGAGAGAAGAGACCAGATCTGTGAAACCAGGCCCATCTTTCCACAATGCAAGCGCCTGCAAGATGCTGCTGCACTGCATGGATTTTCTATTTCCTGATCTCCGCTCTTGCCTGGAAGAAGGCCTGACAACCCTCAGTGTACAACACGGCAACAAAAGCAACTGAACCCAATTTTCAACCGAGCCTGGAGACGCCACCACTTTACGTAGGGCACCCGTTAAAACCTGAGCGAACGCAAGTCGACAACTGGGGGGGATGCATTTAACGGTTTGAAAACGGAGGGAAAAAACACGCTCGAGAAGGGCAACATCGGTTACCACCCCTTCCGGAGAGAGTGTAAAAGTGTCGGCTACCACTTGGCATGGCTTCCTAATCCCAACAATGAAATCGTCCACGTCCCCCGAGGTTGGAGCAAAAGACACCATCTCATCACCATGCTTGCACCCCCTACTAAGAGCATGCATAACCATGCACTCCCCACATAACCATTTGCCTCCTTCCCTTAGGACTTCCCCCACATCCAGAAAAAGATCAAAATCCTTAGTAATAGCCTCCTTCACATGAATCTTCCTGTTTTCAGTCTTAAGGTGGGTGCTTTGCATGTGTTCAAGAAGGCGAAAAAAACCCACTAGACCCCGGTTTACCATCCTTGCATTCATGGAAATGCTTAAGGGGGCAAGCCCTTAACCCACTGTGGTTATGAAACTTAAAGGTTTTGTTGTTTGAGTGATGAAACAAAATGCCAGAATTTATTATATGTCGACAGGGGTTAATACGAGTAACAAAAGGAGTAAGAAATCGTATACCGAACACGTAGAAGAACCGCCGCGGGTTTCTCCGGTCGTCTTCCCGAGCTCCGGCGAGTTTGGTATTCTGGCGAGCGTGTGGGTGATCAGAGAGTTTGAGGGTGTGTAATTTCGCTTTGATAGAGGGATTCGTATAAAGGTTATGAGCTTTCTGTTTGAGTTTCATCGTGGTGTGAGAGTGTCGAGATGGAGGATCTTCGCTATTGTTTATATAAGAACGAAAGGTTTGCTAGGGTGGTCGTGTGGGTATTGCCGTCGGTTATGGAAAGGTTTAAAACAGGGAGGTATCGAGGCGGGATCATGGCTATGGTTCATGATTGCGTGTAAAAAGGATACGCAAAAACTAAGATTTAATCACGAAAAATCACTAAGAAATCACAAAATAAGGAACTGTCTTTGGTCGACATTCTTGGCGGCAAATTGGTTTACACTTTAGTCCCTAAGGTTTTATGTATATATTTCTTTTTTGTTTTCCTTCTTGTTTTGTTTTTAAGTTAAGGCATATTAACTTAGTTTGTTACTTTCTTTACTACAACTAACTAGGTTAAATGAAAACTAACTTAGTTTTATTTAAGATATCTAATTTATAAAATGAATTGATAAATAAATGAACTAAATAACAACAATTTCAGACGCGCTCATCTATTTAATGTTTGGTTAAAAACAGTTCGGATACAATTTTTCAAAACGGGTCGGATTTAGGAAACCCATTTTGACGGATCTTACAGGTTTTTTTGTAACAATTTCGCATGTGATAATTTTGATGAAATCACATGTTGGTTTTTTGTAACAATTTCGCATGTGGTAATTTTGATGAAATCGCATGTTAAAAAACCAACATGCGAAATTGTTAGAAAAAAACCAACATGCGATTTCAATGTGGGATGAAGATCTGACGGCTGAGATGATCGCGTACGTATTGTACGATAAGGGCATTTGTACATTAACCTAACCCTATATATATATATATATATATAGGGGAATGTTCATTTGAGAAGAAAATTAAATTTAGAAGAAAAAGAACAAAGGGTAAAAATGTAAAACATTAATAGTTTTTCTCTCAACTCATTTATTATTATCTTTAACTAATTAATTAGTCATAAACACTATCATATTCCACACTTAAATTTTTGCTTACACATATCAAAATTTATCCTACACGTTTTGAAATTTATCCTACACATATTGAAATTTTTCCTACACAGCTTGTAATTCATCCTGACACACCTCGCAATTTATGTTACACTTTAAATTATATATTTTTTCTTTTTTGAAAAATATGTTTTTTTTTTTAAAATAAGTTACAAATTTAATGTAGTTAGCTATTAAAAAGGAAGACTGCCAATTAATGATCCATATAAGTTTACCAATATACCCTTACACTGATATTAAATACAAAAATTAAATGAAGTAAAATGAAACATTCTTATTG